>BSBM01000597.1:7142500-9877500 GCA_027924585.1 Larix kaempferi | reverse complement strand
TTTCATCAGCCAACATTTGCGATTCATGCTAATAAGTTCAATATTGTTACATCAGCCTTTAGCTGGAAATTTGATTCAAGAAATGATTGTTTGTTCTAAATGTTTATTTATTGGATTCCTTTATCATAATTGGAGGAGACTTATTACATGTGGTGACATGCATGGTGAAGATCGGGGACTACATGCCTATACTCATATATGGGGAAGTGTAAGCATGCATTGATACTTGGTTTTGAGATCTAAAAAATGGGCATGTTTAGCTATCATTTGAGTATCTCAAACGGGATGCAAATTTCCATAGTATAGTTGCACCAACCATATTACATTTAGATACCCAGTTCGTTAGTAGCCTCTCTTTGGAGCGGTATGCAAGATGCATATTGATATGTTATTCTCTATAATGTTTTTCCAATTAGCATCTCTATTGAGTGATACTCTAGATGCCTATTTATTTATATTAGTTGACAATTGTTTTGTGACAAATGTAATTATGATTCAAATTTTGTTTTATTACCTTCATTTCTTAAAATGTGAAGCTATGGAGGACTACAAAAAGGTAATCTGTTTAGTGAGAATTTGTAGTTTTCTCAATGATCAAATTTTTTCTCACAATTGGATATTTCAATTTATTGGGAAAATGTAATTGAATTTGAACAACAAAAATCCTTTATATTAGATCTATGATTCATTATGTGTTATATAACTTGTAGGAAACAAATAATGGAATGGAGCCAATATAAGAGTTATTGAGAAAATGCATGAGATTTCATTTTGAAAGAATGTGTATCACGCAAGACTTAGTATCACTCAGATCTCAATTTTTTTTATGGTATGTCACTTTTCAATTTACATGCATGTATATTATCAAAATACAAACCTTAAACTTGATTTTGTGAACAAATTGGAATGGTCTTTTTACTTAGAAGATTGATGAGGACTAATTAGATTTAATGAATGATAGTTCGCGAATATTAATTTCTAACACTCTTTTTGACCTCTTCTCCATATTTTATATAAAATATCCAAGTTTATGTCTTTGATGTTTTTTGGCAAGAGTATTCATGCCCCATTATGTAAGCATTTACATCTTAAGAGCTTTATATGTTGTTTGCAATTTGTTTTCGTTCAATGTTGTCCTTAGCGAGACAATGCTAGTATATCTTGGCACACACTTTCCTCTAAAGACATAACCTTGATCATTTGAAGATTGCTCATGGAGTGTTCTTTCAAAACATGTTGAAAAATTAGTACGCTTTTCCATGGTCACCATGAGAGAAAAGATTAGGTAATTTGAACAACCATGGTGTTAAAGAGTGAACAAACATTACGTGAATATTGGTTTCTAAGTGGAGAATGATCTTTCATGTACATTCTTTTGCATATAAAAATATTTGCATTATTTTGTTTAGAAAATCATTTGCATAATTATAAGTGTATATTTCTATTATTTATTATGTTCTATGTTAAATTTTATTTTTCTGTCTTCCATCCTTTTGTGCACCAAATCATAAATAAAAGAAAGATTGAAAGCTTTGGCAAATGGCCGACTTCTCACGAATTAATTCAAATTAAAACCATTTCACGCCATTACCCTATGCTCCATATTTACATTTGCCAGACTTTTTTCCCAAAGAAGAAGAAATCGGTGATATAAATTTCTGCACTGCTGTATTGGAATTGATTCCTGCAATGACCTATTAAAATTTAATATCTAGTTCATAGATTGATCTGACTGATTCGTTAACGGATCTGACTGCTTCACGAAACTACATAGGTTCTTCATTGAACATACAAAATCATTGCAGTACTCTTTGTATGTTCCTAAGTTGAGAAGTTCGGAAATTTTAGATGGGCTTTCCAAAGCTGTTAAATTATTCTGACGCACATAGAAATTTTGTTCCATCATCTGCTCAAATCAATGTCAATGTTATTGAATAGAAGACCAACTGTTCTTCTCAAGAATCAATGCCAATGGTATTGAATAGATTGCCATTGAAATCATCAACACAAAATTTACATGCTAAAACCCCAAATGGGGAGACATCCACAAGAAGGATAGATATCCACTCTTACAATCTTGAGCACCTCTACATATGCTTTACCTCATAGCTTTACAATATTTTACAACATAATTTTTTATATATCACCTCTATTATATAGCTAGAGATTTGGAAGATCACATCCCATAATATATGTGGGATAAATATTTTTCAGCCTCTCTTATATAAAGAAATATGGTAATAAGAGAATTCACTCCATAATGAATGTGGCGTAACTTCTTTTTCATAAGAGAGAGAGAATTATGGAAATTATTATGCCTTCTTTTATAAGTAAGTAGGTAAGCATGCCATCTCACGACATCTCACTAGACATTAATACACATTCCAACATAAAGAGTACCAAGTGATAAATGAGGTCTAGCTCTAGTATGCATTTTTCCCTTTTACTTCTTCCTTTAATAAAATCTCCCACTTTTTTGGATTGAGCACAGTCAATCTCCTAGAATGTGTCACTATTGAAATTTGTAATGTTCGTCTCTAAAAAATAAATAAATTATATAAGGTCCTAATAGACGTAAAAAATATGATTCTCTTAAAATTAACTTCAGCACTAGTTAAATACTGGTGTATTTGCTTGTTTGCGTTTCATCTGCTTGATTACTTGGTCGATCTTACTACATGGTACTAGTTTGGTTGCTTTTGCTTGACATGGACGGTGTCTGCACATACTTGTTTATGTAGTAACCTAATATATAATTATTTAACTCATTAACTACGACGTTTATACTTGATGATTGGAATTGGATATGACCTGCTTCGTATAGAATCGTTTCTTGACTCCGTTTGTTCAACACTAGTTTTGCTTTATTTTAACACAGGTGGATAGATGTTATTAATGTCCCATGGATGGATCTTGGATCGATGGTTGCGTGGGTTTTACTTAGCTTATCGATAAGCTAACACATGTATCTATCCTTTTCTGTAAGTGGATTCGAGAAGGCTCATGCTAAGTCTGGTCCAAAAATTCCTAAGGTTTAAACTTGTAAAAAGGTAAAAAGGGGAAACAATGTCCCTAAGAAAATGACCATGCATAGCATAACTTGGTGGTGATATTAAAATACCTAAGTGCATTCGTCCCAACACTTGGGTTTCACTATAGAGCCAAGCGAATGCGATTTGAAGTGTACTGGAGGTAGTTGGCATTTTCTAGGCCCATGTGATGGCCATACGTGAAGGCTTACATGCTGGAAGGTGCATTCAATTCAGGTAAGGGAAGGGGTTTAGCAAGGAAATCATGATTTTTGGTTGTGTTGTTTGGTGTATGCAACTTGCTATCGGAGAGAAGGAGCAGAGGCTTCCTCTCTGCATCTTTTATGGAAAGACATGCACATGACCAGAGCTACGCTCTTGGTATGTGCATAACGCTATGGAGTTGGGCAACTACATTGTGACAAACTCCAGTCCAAGTATGACCTTGATCTCTTATTTTTTTCATATAGTATTTATGCGTAAGCTTTTCCTTCCACAGTAACTGATTCGTGATTGTTTTCATGTGCAAGGTTAATGACCACAGTGTTCTTTATCTAAATTTCACTCCGAGGAGAAGGAGGTCTGTTGCGCAAGATTTTGGGTAAGCCCATGGCCCATTATGGATCGCTCCTTCCATGGGGATACCCATAGAGGTGTCATGTCTCTGGTTATGGTTTGATGTTTGTGGAGAGCTAGTTGGCTGTGCCCTTGGAGAGACAAGGAGATGTTTTAGCGAGCCCTTTAATGTTCTTAGCTGGGCATACTCTATTTTTCTATGTCTGTAATAGTTTGTCTATTTGGGGTTTTCATTTGTGCTTCAGGCTGTAGCGATTTCTTCCCATAATTTAATCTATGGATTGTAATTTAAAGTGTAAGCCTTCTAGGTATTTTTTAATGGTTATGTACAATGGTTTTTAGAAGAAAATGCTTCATGGCTTCGGGTATGTATTGATATTCTGTGTATTTAATGTTTGGAATTCCTCTATAATATAAACCTAATATCTCGCATGATGTGATGAGTTTAAGTTTCGGTATCTATATTCTATGATTCTGTAGTTTGTATCATGATTTACTTTCCGTCATTGTTTTCCTAATGTACAAGTTCTATGTTTCACATAACTGAATGTTTAAGCTTGAGTTTATTTTATGGTCTCCATGTGAGCATGACCCTATTTTAAATCCGAAGCTTGGTTCTTTATTTACTTTATGGGATTTGATCTCTGGTCTTTCGCTTACTGCGTGACCCTAATTTAAATCCGCGGTTTGACTTTTGTTTACGGGAATGGATCCCTAGTCATTCACTTGTTGTGTGACCCTTGATTGTTTGTGGAGTGTGAACAATGGGATTTGATCCCTTACCAATGCTGAAGCGTGACCCTTAACTGTGTGTGGAGTGTGAACGATGGGATTCGATCCCTGATCAATGCTAAAGCATGACCCTTGACTATGTGTGGAGTGTGAACAATGGGATTTGAGCCCAGATCAACGCTGAAGCATGACCCTGCTTTTGGTTTGTAATCGAATTTAACTTGTGGAGGTTTCACTCTCATTCTGTATTATGCATGGTTTGACAGAATGTTTATAAATCCTAATTAATAAATAAAATGTGAAAGAAGTGAATATAATGTGAATAAAATGAGAGTAATATTTATGTGATTTCATATTCATTTAGTTTTGATGTTTACATATGATGGAGGATGTTTGAATGGAGTTTTGGTTTAAAGTTTAATGTTCTGTTTTTAATATATATAATTTATAAATATATATTAATAACCCTATTGGAGTTTAGGGACTCCATCCCGAAATTTTGTTTCTGGGATTCTCTCTCTGTGCGGGTGATAATAGGAGCTTTCTCCTTGAATAATATGTTGTAAGATGTTTTAAATACTAGTTTGGAAATTTAAAGGTAACCCCATGATCATGGCTAATTAATTATGCCAATGATTATGTGCACATTCTAAAATTAATTATAAAAGCCTATAATTTAGATCTGCATGGCAATTGATTTGTAAAACACTATTCTAGCAATAATTAATGGAGCTAATCTACTCAAGGACTTCAAAAAATATTTAACAGATTTACTTTTATCACCAGAATCTTGCATGAACAATATATAACAATAGGAAACAGTTTAGATCTATAAAATTTAATTGCTGAGAAAATAATAATAAAACATGAAGATACTTATCAGTCCTTTATTGCTATCCAATTGACTTGGTAATTGCCGCGTTCTACCCAACCGTAGATGTCAAACCATTCTTGGTTTTTCCAACAGGTCACCCCCAAGCCGAACGGAGCATGACAAGAACTAGAAGGCCTAGGTTAAATTCGTTATCTTCCTTTACTAACAGCGGAGTATTCACAAGGTTCGTTTACTAGCCCTTTGTGTGGATCTCATAAAATACGTTCCCCTACTATTCCCACAATCCTCTTTCTATGACACGCCAACTATCATACAATATGGTGCTCTGAACGCTCAAGGCCCACCGTTGAACCCTCTAGTGAACTTGGAAACACTTTCCGCTTGCAATGTTCTCTCTCTGCTACTTATAATATTTTTATGAGGAAAGGATTCTAGGATTTAGGATTAAATCACTCAGTTTAGTTGTTAGACACACTAACTGTTCTATTTTTATCTTTAATTAAAAATTTAGTTTATTTCAACTCTCACAATTTATTTTATCTTTATTTATTAAAATAGGATTTTTACTCACCTAACATCTAGTTGATCTTTAGTTATCAACTACTTGACCATTCTAAACTCTTTCATGCTCGGTCCCTCTTTTAGTGTCAGTTCCAGTCAGTTAAAAAGAATAAAGAAATAATAATAATTCAGTTTAATAAAAATTCAATGGATTACTGATGCCCCAGAGCTCCCAACTCAACATCTATTAATCATCATGAGTCTAAGTGCTACATATCATTACTGCTCAACACTCACTCAACTAATAGTGCTCCAGAGGTCACTTGCTCAACACTATTAAGTCAATAGTCCTAGTTCTCTAGAGCTTATGCTCAACACCAGTTAACCAGTACAAAATAGTCGATATGCTCCAGATCTCACTTGCTCAACATTGTTTAATAAAATGATTTAGGTTCTATTTAGATCTCACTTGCTCAACACCCAAATAAATAGTTTAGGTGCTCAAGAGTTCATTTGCTCAACACATGTCAAGGAATACGTTAGTCTCGTTAGAAAAATAAACATAAAACAAAGTAATCTTTTCTTGGGATACAAAATTTTTGGGTGGATGAAGCTTGGGAATATGGCCTCAAACTTGGCAGAGTTATTTTAGGTTTTGTCACCTTCATTTGTACTTTCATCCTTAAGAGAAGTTGTTTCTCTTAGTCTGATATTGTAGGGACCCTTCAAGAACCCTACTAAACCTAGCAATTATTCTTAAACATCTTCAAAATACCATATCTAAAAATTTATCAAGAAAAATCATTTATTGAATTAATCACAACATATACCTTTTTTCCAACAAAGTACAAAACAAAACAAACTAGTTAAGAACTTCCAGTGGTAACTAATCATCCTCGACACATATGATTTTTTTAATACAAATAAAGAACAACTTGAAAATCATAGATCTAGTTCCATTCATTTTCCAATAGCAAACCACATAGTAGAAATAATCAATAAAAAACTCTACTAAAATGATAAATTACTCTTACAGTGGAATGCCGAAGGTTTTGGAAGTCCCACCGCAAGTCTCTTTTCAAATTCCAATCAAATAATGTTCACTCGAAAGCACCCGACTCCTCCCAAAAGGTACTCTTCTTCTCCTGGGACACCTAAGCTGCAACAAGGCTTAATGTGACAAATTTATAGTGTAGACAAGGTACATAGATGACTACTAAGAGGCTCCCAACCTCATTCATACAATGATGAACCAAACCCTCCAATAGTTACCATCTAAACTGAGCATAATTTATGTTGTCTAATATTAGGGTAAAAAGAGATGAGAGCCTCATGCTCTCTCCTTCTCTTTATATCCTTCTAAACTTTCCATCTATGTCAACCATACATAATCACCAATTATTTAATTACTTTTTCTTTCATTATTCACCCACCAAGTGTCACTTCTCTCTTTATTCTTATTTTTCTAAATTTTAATTTGAGATTTACTCTCAACTAATATCCTAGATTTCCCCAGAGATGATTCCTTCAATTTATCCTCATTTTTTGTGTGTGGATATGTTTACTAATACTAGAATTCATTTATTTTCTGTCTTTTATTTAGTCACAATTCCATTTCTAATTGCGATAAATTAGGATATTTTCATTTGCAAACAAGTTAATTAAAACCTTTTCTATTTAATTTAAAACACACTTCTTTACCCTCCTTTAGTGTTTTATTTTTCTTGTCTCATTCTCGTTCCAATGGAAATATTCAGGGTTCCATGCTATGTGCATGCCCTTCAGATATCCCTTCCATGGAGGGGATTGGTATTAAAACTAAGACCTTGTTAGCTTTGTCTGTTTGACCCTATTGAGGGACTAATGGTTCCTAGGGAATAAAGGCAAGTCCTTATTGCACACCACCATTTTGAGCTTCGTGATTGACTGAATTTGTGTCCTACCCTAACAACAATGTGAATTTGACGAGCAAAATCCTCTCTCGCTCTTCAAGTCACCATGTGGAGTAATCACTAGTCTTACATCTTCTTCCCATTAATCCGTATTACCTAATGTGGACCAAGTGGGAATCACAATCCAACACTTGCACATGAACACAACGCATATTAAATCCTTCTAAATAAAACATAATATATCAACTACGTCAGGTCAACATCACCTGTCATGGATTTATTCACTAGTACAAAATGGGTGATAAGTGACTAAAAATTGGTGATAAATGACTAAATTTTTTCACGTGACCGATGGTGACTGTTAAATAGTCATTTATTCAGTCATTGATTGTTGTTAACTGGTTATTTATTTAGTCATTGATTGTTATTAATTAGTTATTTTTTTATTCATTGATTGTTGTTAACTGGTCATTTAATTAGTCATTGGTTTATATAGATAGGGTGTGGAGGAATCGAACTACCAACCTCCTGCATGTACCAGAGGTGCTCTTCCTTTGAGCTAGCACCCTTAAATAGAATCAAAGTTCACACTAAATCAAAGTTGGCACTAAAAAACTATGTTTAGTAGCATACTACAATTCACACTTGTATTTGATACAAAGAAAATTTTGATTCACTTTAATTTTTTTATAGTACCTTTCAAAGTTCACCATTTACTAAAATGTGATTTTGATGCAAGTCGCCTTATCAACAAAGGTTCTTACTTAATGATTCAACACATACACATGACGCTTACACAAAATTGGTTGTAAAATAGGATGCCATTAAGTTGGCTTGTATTACTTCTAATCAATGCAGTGCTACAATGCGGAATTAAAATAATTGTGAACACCTAATCTACATCAGCCTTAGCCTTTACAATACAGAAGTAAAACGTGTTGTGTCTCTATGTCGACCTTTAATCTCTCACGGCCTCTGCGAAATGCATGCGCTCGCTGAGCTATGGATCCGATCTCTGCTACCTATAGTTGTGTGACTTTCCTATCCAATCTACAAACCTTCTCTGAGCTCTGCTTGACTTTCTCGAAAATGCCAAAAGTCCCCCAACTAATCCGAACTCCTTGGCCTTCTACTTTCCCGATGTTGTTCCTGATACCACTGCGATCCCCAAGACACGCATCCTCTGTCAGCCGATCCTTCCATGATCCCGCAAACCTGCAGCTGTCAGCGCCCCTGTCGTGCTACACAGCCTCCACTTGTGGTGACACCTGCCATGTCTTCAACTACTTGCAATAATTTCCATTAACTTCCTTAGCAACCCCGAACTGTTTCCAAGTACTCTTCTTGACTCCTACGCATCCTTTCTAATAGGCTATGGTAATCTATCTCATCGAAAATACTATCCTCTGTCAGCTTCGACTCATGCCCAACCTGTCGATGTCACGGTCCGACAATTACGTCGACCTAACTAGGACTACACGACAAACTGTCGCCCGTCGACATTCGCATGTTAACTATTGATTGTCGTCTATCGACCATTGACATGTTGACTCTCTACCTCTTTCTTTTGTCGAAACTGCTTCAGTCGGTCGCATACCAACTGCTCCTACTCGACTCATTGGCTTTGACCACCAATCTTCCCTTCCGCACCAGTGGTCGTCCGCACTCCCTTTGGTCGGTCTCCTCGTGTCGATCAACTTCGGTTGATCTGCTTAGGCTCCGATGCCCCTGCATGAGACTCCCCAGGTGAAAAAGAACTCGATTGCTCTGTTAGTATCCTGAAATCTTCTTCAAAAATCCAGGTTGCCTCCTGCGACTCATCATCCTTCCATCGCACCAAGTATTCCTTCCATCGTGAACTGCACGTACGCTCGACTTTGTGTTCTTCTATTACTTCTGCGATCTCTTTTTTGTGCCGATCTGGAATTTGCATTGTCCAGTTGATGTTCAACACTTCCACACTTCCACTGCTTGAACCTTCTTCGAACTTGTACAGATCTGAGACATTGAACATTGGTGAAATGATAAAGTCATTCGGAAGCTCCAACACATAAGCGTTGTCCGAAATCTTCCTCAAGATCTTACATGGTCCAATCTTCTTCATCTTTAGCTTGTTATAGGTTCTTGTCAGAAATCTCTCCTTCCGCAAATGAGAATAGAATAAGTCTCCTTCACTGAATGACTGTAGTCTCTTCTTCTTGTCAGCTCTCAACTTGTACGTTGTGTTGCTTTTTCTATTCTCTTTCGCACATCTTCATGAACTTCTTTCATGTGCTTTGCGAATGATTCTGCATCCACGCTTTTCCTAATTTCTGTCGGCAACTCGACCAAATCCACCAATCCATGTGGGCTTCTTCCCTGAACAATCTGGAATGGGCTCAAACCTGTCGACCGATTCACAGAATTGTTGTATGTGAACTCTGCTTGCACCAACACGTTATCCCACTGCTTGGGTCTTTCGGTCGTCAAACATCTCAAAAGGTTTCCCAAACTTTTGTTCACCACCTCGGTCTATCCGTCTATCTGCGGATGATGTAACGAGCTAAATTGCAACCTCATGTCTAGTTTTTTCCATAGGGTTCTCTATAAATGCACCATAAACTTGGTATCTCTGTCCGATGTGATACTCTTCGGAAACCCATGCAATCTGACTACTTCCTTGAAGAATAGTACAACAATGCTTGTGGCATCACTTGTCTTCCGACACGGAATAAAATGTGCCATTTTCGAAAATGTGTCGACTACAAAAAAATTTGAGTCACTTCCTTGCTGCGTCTTTGGTAATTCTAGCACAAAATCCATGCTCAGGTGCTCCCATGGGGTACTTGGTACCGGTAACGGTGTATACAACCCCGTGTTCTGACTTCTCCCTTTTTCCAACTGGCAAACTCTACAATGTCGAACCCACTTTCCGACATCTATTGCCATCTTGGTCAATAATAATTTTCTTCGACTAATTCCTTAGTCTTGTCGATGCCAAAATGGCCTACTAATCCGCCACTATGCAACTCTTGGATTAGGTTCTCTCGCACGGATCCTCTGGGAATACACAATTGTTGTCCCTTGAATAGGTATCCCTCTTGGATGAAATAATCCAAGTATGGAGTCATGTCGACACTCCATGGTTCGCGAAAAGCTTCCCATGCTTTCCCAAAATCCTCGTCAGTCGCATACTTTGTCTTCACCGACTCTATTCCTACTGCTTGAACTGTCGTTGTGTTCAACAATGCAACTCTTCTACTCTGTGCATCGGCAACCTTGTTCAATTTTCCCAACCTATGTCGCAACATGAATGTATATCCCTGTAGGAATTCGACCCATTTCATGTGTCACTAGTTTAACTTCAACAGAGTATTCAGATACCTCAGTGCTTGGTGATATGTGTACAACACAAATTCCTTGGGCAACAAATAATGCCTCCACTTCTTCAATGCTTAAACAATAGCATAGAATTCTTGGTCATAGAACAAATACTTTTGCTTCGCATCATTGAATTTTTCACTGAAGAATGCATTTGGTCGGCCCTCCTGGCTCAACACTGCTCTAATTGCTATTCCACTCGCGTCGCAATCAACCTGGAAAAATTTGTCAAAATATGGGAGCGCCAACACCGGACTCTTAATGACCTTTTCCCTCAACTTATCGAAATATCGTTGGGCAGCCTCTATCCACTTGAACTCGCCTTTCTTCATGCACTCTGTCAAAGGTGTGCAAATACGACTGAATCCCATGATGAACTTCCTATAGAAAGTGGCAAGTCCATGGAAACTCTCCACTCCCGTCGCGCTTGTTGGCTCAATCCAATCCAATATTACCTTCACCTTTTCTGGGTCCATCACTAACCCTTTACCCAAGATTACGAATCCCAATTACACCAGTTCTTCCTTCATGAAGAATCATTTTTGCAGATTCACCATTAGCTTCTCTTCTTGCAACTTCTACAATACCTGTCAAATGTGCCCCAAGTGTTCTGTCTTGGTTCAAGTAAAAATCAGAATGTCATCTAGGTAGACTATGACAAACTTTTCCAAAAATGGATTCAATACCTCATTCATCAAACGCATGAATGTACTTGGTGCATTAGTCAATCCAAATGGCATGACTAACCACTCATACAACCCTTCCTTCGTCTTGAATGTTGTCTTCCATTAGTCTCCTTCTCTAACCTGAATATGGTGATAACTGCTCTTCAGGTCTATCTTCGTGAAGTACCTCGCTCCACTGAAACAATCCATCAAGTCGTCCATTCTACGAAATGGAAACCAGTACTTGATCGTGATTTTGTTGATAGCTCTGAAGTCTGTACACATCCTCCATTCTCCACCCTTCTGATCAACCCTCTGTCCAACAACTCCTGGTCCTGTCGATTGAGTTCCTGACCCTCTATCAGACTCATCCTATGCAGTGCCTTGTTTGGCAGACTCGACCCTAGAATCAAGTCGATCTGATGGAATATAATCCTTGTTAGTGGAAATCCTATCGGTGTCTCATTGACTATTATGCTCTGAAACACCTCAAGCATTTTTCCGACCTCGACCAAAGGGTGATTCCATGAAGATGGGTAACTCTTTCTGGCCAAATATGATGGTGAAAAATGGAAATTTAACCCATGTATTAAATTGAAGCCCTCGAAACTCATATTTGCCACAAGAATTTTGACATGTGGTTGAAAAACGAAATGTAGAGAATTATGTTGGCTCTCCAATGATATTTTTTTCGAAATATACCAATGTCATTTATCGTGTTGAATTTTCATTTAATGAAACGTGTGTACTTAAAAATTTGGAGAGCAATTAACAAGTAGTTTGTGTTTGTGCACAATAATTTAATGTTCAAGTAATCATTTTAAAAAATGAAATATGTGAACATGATCTAGACACAATGCACTAGTGCTTACCTATTTTTTTTTATTTTTTCTCGAAAAAATATATTTATTATTATTTTTCGAAATTGACCAATGAATATTTCAGTCGCATTTTGCAGACATGTGTGTTCATGCACCAAATCTTTTGATTGTTTACATAATTTGCAAAACTAAAAATACCCTTTTGAAGAGGAAGCGTTTATCTAGTGCTTCTGTATTTTTACAAATTTTTTGGATGTGTATTTTGAATGTTGTGGATTTATCTTTGAGCTCAATCGAAGTTGTCGGCGAGGTTTTTTAGGGAAAGTTTTAGTAGAAATTTAAAAACAAAAGACATACGAACATAAAAACTTGTAAATTTTATGTATCTGGATAGAGGATTCATTGACAAATCCAATGGTATCAAGTCCGCCCATTAATGTGCATTTAATGACATGGTTTAACCCTCTAGAAGGTAGACAAAACTTCCATTCTGTAGTGAAAAGGGCTCTCAGCCTGTTTTTTAGGCCCTCGATCGAGCTATATGCTCGATCGAGGTATTTAAAATACCTCAATCGAGTGTTTAAATAGACCTCAATTGAGGGTTTTAACTAGACCTCGATCGAGGTATTTTAAAACCCTCGATCGAGCAAATTGCTCAATCAAGGGCCTAAAAAAAGGTTGCGAGCCTTTTTTATTTTTTTGAAAAGCTAGATCTAGCTTTTCAAAAGCTAGATCGAGCTTTTGAAAAGCTAGATCGAGCTTTTAAAAGCTAGATCGAGCTTTTGAAAAGCTAGATCGAGCTTTTAAAAGCTAGATCGAGCTTTTGAAAAGCTAGATCGATGTCTTGTTTCAACCCTCGATCGAGGTATTTAAAAACCATTGATTGAGGTATTGTCAAGCCCTTATCGAGGTATTTTAAAACCCTCAATCAAGGTTTTAAACCTCGATCGAGGGATTGACAATATCTCGATCGAGGGTATGAAAAACAATTTTTTGGGGTTTTGCTTGCCAAAAATGGTGAACCAGCTTCGTGGATTCACCTCGGAATCTTTTCCATTGTCGCACTCTCAACACATGGTACTTTTGGAATGATTGCAAAACATCCTGACTTCTTTTTCCCCTCCGCAAGGAATTATTTCATTAAACACATCAGCAATAGTTTTTCCCAAAGTTTTCTTTCTCCACGCTCACCATCGGCTTACTCCTCTGGCCTCGGCTAAGAGTCGTCTTTACACCATTTTCCCACACTATGACTATGTTGGCTTGATCATCATAGATAATTTTTCGATCATACTGCAATGGTCTCCCTAACAACAGATGGCACGCGTCCATTGGGATTATGTCGCACAGTATGCTATTCTCTAACTTACCGACCTTGAAGTTAATTAGGCACTGTCTGGTCACCTTCACATGGTGTCCTTTCTGCAACCATGAGATCTTGTATGGGTGTGGATGTTCCCGGCATTTAAACTTTTCCTTCTCGATTACTTCTGTTGACACAATATTCTGAGTGCTTCCACCATCTACTATGGTCTTGCAACACCATTCTCCGATTCGCACCTTTGTCTGAAAAATCGCCTTTCACTGTGTCGGCTCTTGCTCATCGCTTCTATCGTCCAAAACCAGTGTCTTGTTGGTTATCATGGCCTGAATTTTCTTCTTACCATCCTCACTACTATCGGATGCCGATTCTTCCCTCTCGTCGACCTTCTCATCTCTTCGACGTCTGGGCTTCGACTCACTTGCAACATGTAGGTTCTCCGGGCATTCATATGCCTTGTGTCCCGCTCCATGACACTTGTAATAGATTATGGCTAGTTTTTTAGCTCCTTTTCTATCGGATGGGCCACTTCGACCATACGCACCTCGACCGTGGTTCTCATGACCATCACGTCGGTTCTCTTGCACTTTCTCCCTTGTTGATGTCCCTTTTGCATGTTCACTATCTTCTACAGTTTCCCTCTTCTAACCTCTACTTTAGCCATTCGTAGAAACAATCTTCACACCCCAACTAGTCATCCTACCTCTGGTCGCTGCAGATTTCCTCGACAGTTTCTCTTCTGCCTTTAGAGCTAACTGGTAGGCTTCGCCTACTGCACTGAATCTTGACATGCTCAATTCATCCTGACTGGCATATTTCAAGTTGTTCACATACCTAGCGACAACTTCTTCTCCTTTGTCGGTCTGGCCCGACCTTATCAACAATCTATAGAACTCTTTTGTGTACTCTTTCACAGTCATCTCTTTTTGTCAAAATTTTTGCTTCTTCATGAACAAGGAAATTACATAGTCATTCGACAAGAACTTTCCTTTCAGCTTGACGACCATCCTATCCCAAGACTTGATTTTCTCGTTGCCCTTCTTCACTCTGTCAGCCTGTACATTGTCCCACCACAATGAGGCATGACACTTCAACCTCAGACATGCAGTTTTAACCTGCTCAGGATCCTCGATCTAATGTATGTCGAAGTATTTATCCATTTCTCTAAACCAATTGATCAAGTTTTATGGATCTAGACTTCCCGAGTAGGTACGAACATCTATCACTAGGTTTTTTGGACCCAAAATTTGACTACCAGAAAGTTGGATTTTCTACATCTTGTGGTTGACTATCTGACATTCTCAGTATATTTTAAACATCGGTCCAATTTTGGATTAAAATCGACGTCTCGGACGTCATCGGTTATTCGACCCCATTGGACGTCGGACAACCGACTCTAGTCACAACTAAAAATGTCTTGGATCCGACCTCTTTTTTTCATTGGATCTATGGCATACTTATCGGTTTTATTCACTACTGCTATCAGATAATCGACTCCACTCAAAACTGATAATGGTGGTGCACCGACGTCTTTTGACATCGGATCTTTGGCAAGGTTGTCGGTTATGTGCACTATGGAGGTCGAAAAACCAACAACCATCCCACTTGAAAATGGCTGAGAACCGACGTCATTTTCCGTCGGATCTATGGAAATGTCGTCGGTTTTGTGCATTATGGAGGTCGAGAAACTGACGCCCATCCCACTTGAAAATGGCTAAGCACCGACGTCGTTTGCCGTTGAATCTATGGCAAAGTCGTCAGTTGTGTTTTTTATGGCCGTCGGTTATCCAACACCTTTGGGAAATTAAAAAAAAAAAACAATATTGTTTAGAAGTGTATGTTGCTATAATTCCAAGTAAAGGTGTAGAAGAATTGATTGTAGCAAAATACAATAAGGAAAAGATTGGGGGTAAAGGTCGAGCTTGTACAAGAAACTCAATAAACAATGGAAAAGTTGTAATCGATATATGTTGCAGTAGTGAGTGGTGTTGTTGTAGAAGATGACACTATAGAGGAGAGTGGTGTTACAATGGTGGAGTTGCAAGGAGATGATATTTAATTAGACGTAGTAGTGGAAGATGCAAATGTGAATATCTTATTCCCATAATGTGTAGTGTGTTGATATCATTGTAGATGAATTTGAAAGTGAAACAAAAGAAAACAGAGTGGATAAAACCAAAGTAAAAATATAGTAGTTGTATCACTACAGAGCAGTTGTATCATAAGAGTTTATGGAAAAGAGTGGATATGAAGTAGAGCAACATTGTGTTGAATATGATTGCAATAGAGGAGCTCTTGCATTAAAAAAAAGTCAAAATGAGGAGATGATTGGGAAGTCCAAGCATTTGTGGATTTTGTTGCTTGAAAATGGTAATGTTGTAGAAGAGGGAGGATGGAGAGGTAGTAAGCACAATTCAAAAAAAAATGAGAGAGAGAGAGAGATTTGAGGGAGTATGGAATGATGATGCATGCTTACCTTTTATGAATTTACTTGATAGAATATTGTTGAAGTTTGAAGTAGCATAAGGGGGAGCATTTTAGCATGAAAAAACCAACAACAAAATGTTGATGAAGATGGCAAGGTACAAGGATAATTTACAAGACACAATATCAATATCAGTCAATAGGTGGATTAGTCGAAGCAAATGAACTTTTACTTCATTTGCTCCAACTATCCCCCCTATCATATGAACTTGTCCCACCATATTGAACTAGTCTTACCTTAGTTTCAAGAGGCGACTGTGAAGTCGGACTGTCATATTGCATCGTTTCATATATCTCTGTTTTTCTCAAAACTCTAAAATGAACATAAAGAGGATTTCAACGGTAATATATTCCATATTCCAAACCTCTCAAGTGCACATTTAGCTCAACAATTTTGACGTCTTTGAACTGTGGCAGCTCTATGGCCATGATTTTCATCCTGTAAATTGAAGGATTCCTGCAAACACAAACCACTATGTTACGCGAACTTCTTTCAGGGCTTTGTTACATTTTCTTCTAAGATCTTTCATCGCTTTGTTACAAGAATATTTTTGACCTAAAAGTATGCTTGATAGGTTTGGATGGAACAGATTTCCATGGAAATCCTCTTTAGTTCATTCTTGAGTGACTCGATATTAACAATTCCAATTATCACAAGGGGATACATAATGTTAAAAAAGGAAAATAAAGAAAACACATAAAGGGATACGTAAAGTTGACAAAGGAAAATAAATAAAATCTATAATTTTCATCGAAAGAATAACCAGGTATGAACTAAACTGAGGACATTCGAAGCTGCGACCTATGTCTAGTCCCAAGAATACCACCTTCAAGCCTGACCTTGTCAATCAATTCCCATTGCCATTTCCTCTCATACAAAGTCCCACAACCATTTCTCTCGACACCCAGTACTCTTCATTCATTCTGCATGCATTTCACTATGCAACGGTCTCAAATTCACTGTGTTTTTCCTGAATTAGTGTCTCAATTCAATATGACCCACGCCCGCCATCCAAGGAGTGTTGCCAATGGTTTTGAGTTTCAGCTTGGCAACAGTGATGATTCATGGTATTATGTTTCCCTTCATCTGCAATATGGAAAACTCATAGTCCATTGCGAAGGTTTGTCTGACAAATGTGACTATTTGGGTCATGTTGAATCGAGAAACCGAAACCATCACATTTTTAGACAAAAATTCGTATGAGAGCTTTGAGTTTGTCATATTGCAGCCGAATCAAAACATAATACCATGAATCATCACCATTTTTAGGATGAAACTCTAGACCACTGGCAACACTCCACGGATGGCAGGTGTGGGTCATGCTGAATCGAGAAACTAATTTAGGGAAAGCGCGGAGGGGATTTGAGACTGTTGCATAGTGGAATGCATGCATAATGAATCAATCAAGGTGGTAGCCCGCCGTCTCCCACTATGAAATGCATGCAGAATGAATCAAGATGCTTGAAGGTGGTCTCCCATTGTCAGTTGCACTTCAAGCTTGAAGGTGTTAGCCTTGGGACTAGACATAGGTCGCAGGTTTGAATCTCCTCAATTAAGTTGCAGCCATAAAAAATGATAAACATTGACAATAGGAAGCATGTTTCTAATTATTGTTGGTGTATGCTAGATTAGTTTCAAATATCATGCTTCAGAAGCCAGGCTTCAATGGTAAATAGACCATTTTGGAAGGGTTTAATGTGAGGTTAAGTATATTGATTCTAATGAAATCAAAGAGAAGGTTAAGGATATCGATTCCAGTGAATCATTTACTTAGCCTTTGAAGTTGTGGAAACCTAAAATTGATTATGATGAGCAACCAAACATCACAACAAGCTCCAAGAAATTGTCAAAATTTAGATGACATGCGAGTGGGTTGTAGAAAGCCATCATCATATCCATTCATTGAGCTCCTCTCTATTTCGAGAATAATTTAATATTCTCTACTGAACAGGGCCAACCACGTGAAGGTGGAATCTCTTATGGCCCCTTCCCCCCCTCACATCACTCTCAATTCCCCATACCCAATGCATGTACTTGAAAAAAACAAATACGTGCAAATTCATCCATATTTCATCATGAACTTTCATCTACCATTCATTCAATAAAGGCTAGCATTCATTAAACCATTGTTTCATTCAGTCAACACATTCATACAATAAAAGATAACATTCAATAAACCATTCATTCATTCAGTCAACACATTCATTCAATAAAAACTGACATTTAATAAAGGTAACAGTTTACTACACTGAATCATTAAACCATTAAACCATTCATTCATTAGGCCAAAAATCATGGACGATATATTGTTATCAAAAATAATTAGATGAGTACATTTTTCGAGTCACTTCTTTTTACTAGCATTTTTTCTTCTCTTTATAAATGGTAAATAATCTCTAAGAGGAGCATCTACCCCTAGACTTTCTCTTCCAGTTCTTAGTTCTTCATCGAGCGCTTGTGGTGATGTCTACGGCAAGGGGTTCGGATTTGCTGCAACAATGTGAAAATTTTACATCGTTGTATTTTGATATTGTAATGACAAGTATTTCATTTAAAAAAACATTACAAAGGTGTTTTTTTACCTAGTCTATCCACATCATGTAGTTCATGTTATTGTCCAGGCTCACCCTGTACATGCTCTATAGTTGAAATATGGTGAACTACAATTAATGTTCACCATTTGCAATGCTATACATAAAATGTTAGCATATGAAAAAATTCATTACCAGGATTAGAAGCATGATCTTTGATTTGTTGTTCTCCCTCCTCAACATTAGAGGGATCATTGCTTTCCTGCTCAAAACAGAGTCAATATTGTTTTTCAAGTATTTATAACAAATAGATTGCACAAGCAGTTAATCTTCAATAAAGTATATAGATTCTATTTACCCGTGCACCAGATGGATTGGTACCAGAAGACTTTGTTTGGCCAGACAAGCTTTTTCGTCATTCAACAACAACTCCAAATCCTTCCTTGAAGCCAAGCTTCATGTCTTCCTCAGTGGCCTGTTCATTGAATCGTTCGACTTGCATATTTGCATAACGTTGTTAATTAACATTTCCCGGTGCAATAAAACGAAAATAATTTGCAATTTATTATTTGCATACATTATTGGTTTTTCGAAACTTACAAATCATGCAATGAAATTGGAATAACCACTAGGCCCAAGCTTGTGCTAACCG
Source organism: Larix kaempferi (assembly GCA_027924585.1). Classification (NCBI taxonomy): domain Eukaryota; kingdom Viridiplantae; phylum Streptophyta; class Pinopsida; order Pinales; family Pinaceae; genus Larix; species Larix kaempferi. The sequence goes on along the minus strand of BSBM01000597.1, from coordinate 9,858,100 downwards.
ATTTTTTCAAGTCTTTCCTTTTTGGCCTTTGATGTGTCTGGCAGCCTATGCAAGTGTTGAAATACATTAGATGTTCCAAGTTCGATATAGAAATATTCAATAATAATAAGGTTTTGAATTACATTGCGGAAAGTATTGCATAACTCCTTGTTCCTGGTGTTATCTTTCCTCCACTAAAGCTCTCCCTTCCATCCTCCACTAGAGATCTCCACTCCATTGGTGAAATCATTGGAGGGCACTCATACTTAGGGTTTTTTTCAAGGTGTGTCCTATATTGGTCTCGGACAACCTTCACATGTTGACAAGCCTTTTTCATGACCTCGACTTTATTAAAGGTTTTATCTCCGAACATACCAACCAACCAATGCATGAGTTCATCTTTTAAACATTTATGTTGTTTAACCCACCTTTCTCGGATGGTGGGCCCGAAGATCTCCAAGCACGCGTCATTCATTTGTTTATAGAAAACATCATTTCCTACGAAACGATCATGCCATGATCATAATTAGTTGAAAGAAAACGTTTTATCAGTATATTACAATGAAGTTATAAACATTAATTTGATCAACGTATATTAATTACATGGGACCTTATCGATCTTTATTGGGACAAGATCGGCGTCGACCAAAAATGTTACCTCCATTGTTCCCGTGCTAGTGACACGAGAAGATACAGGAAATGCAACTAGGTCGATATCAATATTACCAGGATTGTTGTTGTCGACCTCTTCTGGTGGATGATCCAGTGTGCGTCGATCACCAGCGGTCAGTGCGCTCATAGTTGGGGTCCATGGTGTGTCAAAATGTGTTTCTGACTGTTCAGTCGACAATAATGGCGAAGGAGTCGATGTAGTACGTGGAGTCGTTTCCTCATGATGCCACATCTCTCCACGAGCCTCGCTGTGGCCAACATCTCCTCCACCACTATTGTGTGTTTTCCAATAATTCTGTGAATACAAATCACGTCTTACACGTTCATTACTATCATATAAAAGAGAAAATTATAAAGTTATAAATGAATTATTTTATGAATCAAGATTGCTCAACTTACTTCCAAGGATTCAGATTTCTGTTCCAACAATTCAATCCTTGCCAGGTTCTCGCTTGTTTGCGGAAACATGATAAGTAGAGAAACGAGTTTCGCACTATATTTTTCCAACAATTTGTCTATCATCGTAAATTGGTTTGTGGATTCACCAGTTTGTCTATCATCTTTAAGGATCTTAGCCACTTTAGGATCTACTGGATTTTTCTGATGCTATTTCATACAATGATTCATTGGGATGCAACAAAAAAATAAAAAAGACTATTGAGTTATATCATGATAGATTCCTAAAATTATATTAACAATTCCAATGGATTATACCTACAACGTAGAGGATAGTGATCCACTCCTCGGATCGATGCTCATAGGTGACTTGCCCCGATCTGCTAATAACTGGGAGTTGCCCCTTACAGATACCTAAATAAAAAACATAGTGAAAGTCAACTATTTTTTCTTATTATATTTGCACTATTACAAAGATGTATACATGATCCCTCGAGGAAGATGTACTCCTCCAACCATCTGCTAGCAGTGTTTTATCCCGATCACTAGCCTGCGAAGTAAATGGAGAAAATTTAAATGAAATAAACTAATGAAAAAATCCTTAATATGTTAAATTCATTAATAAAAGGTTGGGTAAATTGTTGAATGTACCACTCCCATAGTAATCTTTTTTGTATCTACTCGGTTCAAATTGTAATTAATAAGAACCTCTTCCCCTGCAGATATTGATTTAATGGAAACTACAAAAACACAGTTTCCTTCACGCCCCTCAAATTCGTAGTTTGGTTGCTTAATTGTAGACCCTGGTTGTGTACTGTTTATAAACCCCGCAATATTCCCTGTGGTCTTTGGCCTTCCGTCCATGTACAACGTTGCTCCTTTATTTTGATTTTTGTCATTCAACTGTAAATAGTTTGTTGACAATCCATAGTTATGCATACTTTTTGTAAATTGTACCAGGCGCATCCAATCTTTGTAGTTGTAACAAGGTCCAACATACTCCATCAATTATGTACATGTGTTGTAAGGGACCCTTATGCCATCCATGTTGAACAACCCAAAACCATGTATTGACGATGGTGCTATTCGATATATCTTATCGTTCACACAAAAATCTATGTTCGGTTGAGGAAGATCCTTGGGTACCCATTGTTTCACTAAATTTCTATACCTCAAGGGCACCTCGAGGCTATTTTTTGTCTCATCACCATAGGAGCATGACCCCCCTTGACCATGAAAAAATTCATTGTGTTTATCGAATATTCTTCTGGCCTTTTGACATCTAGTTGAATATACAACTCTTCTAGACCTACTAGATGTCTCACTTTCCTCTATCCTTCCTAAACTCCCCTCACTCGAGGAAGACAGATCTGACAAATACCTGTTTGGTTCTACCTGCAACGTGGGAAAAAAGTTTAGATACGACCACAAGGCATAGCGCCTCTTAAAAGGTGACATGTCACGCCTTTTATAATGTTACTTGATCCTCATTCCCTTTCTCAACATGTAGGCATTCAAGCGACGAGGAAGGTGATCACTTTATATTTCTTATGAGTACAAATTCACACAATTATGAGCTTTCTTTTATTGCTCCTTTGGGTCTTGACTCCCATATCAAACCATCCAATTATCAACTGTGTCATCATTGCTCTAAAGTCTCTCTCATCCCATCAGTTTGGGTTCATCAACACAGTAATTGAAGTCCAGTCACATTTAGTAAGATATTTATATTCAACAATAATAATATAAAATAAAAATCACTAACCATTATGGAAAATGTCTAAAAGTTTTTAAGACTTTCAAAAGTAAGATCTTTTCGGTGGTTAATAAGTGTTCACAAATCTTCAAAAACAATATTTTATATAATGTTGTGGACCTTGTATAATCTTATTGAAGCATGGTCTTCTTAGATGATTGAAAGTAATTGAATCAAGAAAAAACGGAACTATAAACATGTAAGCTGTTTTGAAAAATGGTAGCTTTCATTCATACTCCCAACTAATGCTGCCTTTGGACAATTACTTGTAATATTGACTTAGGGTATTTAATACATAACATAGATTTTCAATCATATTGACAGAGAGAAAAGTAGGGCTTTCTTTATATTATCATGACATAGTTACAAAGAATTTCTTTTCAATCTTTATGACATTTTGAATGGACAGGCCCCACTCATAGCCAAATACTTTTGAAATATTTACAACTCATCGGAGTATGGGGGACCATACAATTCTCGAAAGACGTTGGATTCAACAACCCATGTCTTTGAATAAACAGACCTCGGGACCACGTGTCTATTCTAATGAATGTGGACATCTATGTGGGTTTTGACAAGCCACTGTCGTTCATTTTTAATGTAGTACCGAAGGATTTGAGCCTCAGTAAGATTTGTCTGCAAATATCTTTGACCTGTTCGAGAGATTCTCCAACTTCTTGTTTTAGATTATAAATAGCACCTAGATCTAATCCTGTCGGGTTGATGTCGAATGACCGCCACCAGTCTCTAGTCCAATCAGGGATGAACCATGCAGGATCCTCATGGATATGTGTCATTTGAGGTCCAAACATTAGCAGGGTATAATATGTTCTATCTTTATTTTCTTTTCTCAAGAATTTCCACCATAATTTTTTATATTTTTCATAAGAGTGTGTAGTACTTGGAAAATGGAGACTAGCATCTTAATGTGGCCATGCTTCCAAGGAACATATCCGGTTAATACAGTAGTATTGTTTTTCTAGTCGTATCCCGAGGTGAGGTGTAGAGCCCTCCATCGAGATTAAGTTAGTATCATGGTATAGGTGAGTTAACCAATTGCTTGCATCAGCTGCTTTTCTCAAGGAGTTGTTGTAAATCATCTCTGGTACGTCAATACTAGATCCCATAGGCATTCTTCTAAGTTCTGGCACTAGTCTAATAAAAGCATCAGATCCTTGTAAGTTAGCATTTAATACTTTAGCGTGTCTCAACTCCCACCTAGGTTTCCAGTCTTGCATATAATCCAACCAACTCATATTATCATTGATAGTATAGATATGATTTTTTCCTCTGGTCCAAGCAGAGATTTTCATGTTTACTTGTCGGTTATGGGCCCACTGGATTCCGCTTTGAAATTCTATGCTTGCTTGCCTCGTGCTCGCTTGCGCCCGGCTCACTTGTTTCAGACTCGCTTGCTTCAGGCTTGCTTCTTAAAAATTAACAGTACACTTCTATGTCAAATATTCTCTTGTTATAAAGTCAGGAATGCTTTTTGCTTTCCCAGAAATGTGCTCATGAATAGTACAGTTATAACATCAGAACAATGCTTCCCATCTTGTAAACTTTCCTTTTGTTGTTTCAAATTTTATTGTGTTGTTTAGCTCACAAATGGAAGTCTGGAGCAATCTGTTATAGTTATGATAAGGTCACGGTTCAAGAAATAAATTCATAGTTCTACTCAGTTTTCTGTTAGGACACTTATTATCCAAGATAATTTTCGTCACAAGTTCAGTTGAGGTCAAGTTCCACCACTCTTAAAAATCTTTACCAACAATTTTGTATGACAAGACAAGCCTTAACTACTTAATTCAAATTATTTACCAAGTATTTGATTACCAACACTTTGATTACTAATTAAGTCTTATAACCAACACATATTTGATTACCTGGGTGTAGACGTTTCCTGTAATATACTCAGAAGAGTTACTTTCAGAAATGACTGTGCCTCTTAGAGGCCAGTCAACTCTAGGAACCAAGTGACCCTATTATAAGGTTAGTACAAACCAGAGAGAGAGGGATGACTGGATATGGTATGGTCAATCAAAGAAATTCAATGACAGTCAAAAGGCTCAGTACAATCACAATAAAGATGAGTTGACAACCAACAGACTGAGGCCAAAGAGACTCACGGCCCCCAGTAAGGTACAAGGACCAACCAAAGGGTTAAAAAACCCACCAGTAAGGTACAAGTAAAAAATAAAAGAGTGGGTATAAATTAGACTCATAACCCTTGGGACTAAGGGGGTGTAGTACCTTAAATGTGGACAATCTACCATAGTTATATCCATAAGACCAAAAACAAAAAAGATGGTACAAATCAAAAGATAACTCAAGATCAGTAAAAGACCCAAAAGGTGAGAGGCAAGGTACCACAAAAAAATGAAAGGACCAAAATTAAAGGACAAACTACCACAAGACCAATAAAAAATAGGGTGTAAGGTCCAAAAGTAAATCAACCATTGTGGGGAAGGTACAAATAAGGTCAAATATATATTGCAATAGCTCCTTGTAACTACTAGTTATTTGACATGCCAAAGAGATGGAAGGTCAAATAATGTCAAATATATGTAATAGCTCCTATAACTACCTCTTATATGCAATAGCTCCTTGTAACTACCTCTTATATGCAATAACTCTTTGTAACTACCTGTTATTTGACATGCCAAAGAGATGGAAGGTCGAATAATGTCAAATATATGCAATAGCTCCTTGTAACTTCCTCTTATATGCAATAGCTCCTTGTAACTGCCTCTTGTAACTCAAATAGGACCACCAAAAGGTATAAAGACTCATAACAACTTGGACAAATTAGGGTGTGTACCTCAAATGTGTACAAACTACCATAGTACCCACAAGACCAAAAACATAAAAGGTGGTACAAATCAAAAGATATACTAAGATGAGTAAAAGACCCAAAAGGTAAAAGGCAAGGTACCACACAAATATTATCAACAAAATGGAAGGACCATAAGATAATCAACCAAGGTGGGGTACAACGTACCAATCATCTCTCTCTCAGATGTACCATTCTTCCATATAGCTTGAAAGACCAGCATCACAGTAAATGGAAAAGTCCACACGGATGATGTGATCACGTGGTCCTCTAGACTACTGCTAAGGTCAAGCATCAGTGGCTCCATTAAGAGGTGTTTAGTCCCTTGAGAAGACTATCTAACTCAACCATCTCGAAGAACTAGGAGAAGAGGACATCACACATCATCAGATAAGCTCAAAAAACTATACTGGGACCGGTGTCACAGTAAGCGAGCTGAAACAAAAGTGGACAGAATGCCAACAAGCAACACTAAAAAGAAAAAGACCCTCTAAAAAGGTGAAATAGCAAGAAAAACCTCCTAACTAAGAGTTGGAGACCTCAACAAGTAGTATCCTTCACAAGGTGATGAAATCCAAGTCGAACAATACAAAATTAGAGACCAATAATGGAGGGATATCCCTTTACTGAAAGGGATCCTAGGTAAAAGAGTCGTAGTAGAAAAGTCACTAAGCTACCTCGTTCATGACAAGTCGGAAAAGGTTTTCGGTGCTTCTTCCTTATGACCCTTGTATCACCAGTATGGTGGCTGGTGAATACAAGTAAGAGAATGATCGATGTTGCCTTAGGGGTAAGTGGAGTGTGGAATTCCACAGAGTCTGTCCGGTTCTCGATCTTGCGGTGGTTTAACCCCTTAAACAACAAGAGGCCCCTCCACAAACTAGTCGATGACCATGTCAACAAGTACAAGAGGATTTTAGCACCCTAGAGGACAACAACTATGTCTCCGATGATAATGACAAGGGGGTATTATTTCGATGCCTATCCCCAGTGTCCTACCTAACTAACAAATTCTTTTTATCCTCAAGCGAGGTTAAAGTGTGTTGAGTTAATGAGTTAAATTTTAATGGTTGTATTACTCAGTCGAGTGATGGAAGTGCAACTCGTGGTGTGATGACTGACTCAAACCATGCAAATGTATATGAATAAAATAAGCATTTCCTTTCAATGAATGCTAGCTAATCTAAGGAGAGAGTTCTTTCAAACTATAACTACACTTTCAAATTAAATGAATGCAATGAATGTTCAAGTTCATTCATGGGACCTCAAGGAGAGCTTCAGATATACTCAAGTCATGCAAATGAATTCATCACATAAAAAGAAAGTGATAATAAATATAAGGAATTGTATATACCCATGTTCATAATTCTCTAGGAACACTTATAACATTCTTCAATCATTCTTCACAAAAACACAGTGATAGTAGAACCTTTCTGCATATAAATCTTGATACATGACTACATAACTTAGTGATGATTTGGAGGTTTTGTGCATTAGAGTAATCACTTTATCTAAGACCATGCTAGAGGTTTCTTTATGCATTTGATAAATCTAATCTCACATTCAAATGAAAATGGGAAACCACTCACTGATAAGATATACTATATCAACCAAGCAATAATGCAAAAAATGATATAAAATTTACTCTATATCCCATTCAAATTCCATCCTTATATTGAAATAGTGAAACTCATTCTCTTATTACTCCTCTTAGTATTAAAAGAAGCTACTCCTCGTTAAAAGGGTAAGGCTTTTATTATGCCCAAATACAAATAAAAATAGTCCATGCTCAAACCAAACCAAAGAGTAATGCTTTTATTATGCCCAAGTACAAATAAAAACAATCCATGCTCTTCCAGCGGATTTCTTACAAGAAGGTAAGGAAATTATTGATACATTAGATGAACTACACAGAGTGCATAACAATTTGGTGGGTGCTAAGAAGGAATTATTCTCAGCAAATGGTGTGCAACAGGGGAATGGAGCATCACTTGTAGCTAAAACGACTAAAAAGTCTGATTTTGGTTCTTTGGTGGGGGTATGCAGTTCAATACCCAGAGACCCTTCTTTGAATGTGCATCCTTTAGCCTCTAAGCCTGTGTCTTTGTCTGTTACAGAGTGTCAGGAAACTGAAAAGAATGTGGTATGTGCATTGGAAAATGGTGGTAAAGACCTTCATGAAAGTGTTTCTCTCTCCAATGATTCCATTGAAACCCAAGTATTGAATTCAGTTGAAATGGATGAACCAGGAATATTTAGATCTCATAACCCAGATGATCAAATATCTAGGGGATTGGAGAATAGCCCTTGTGAATCATTCCTGAATATACAAGGGAAGGTTGATGACTATCAATTAGATACTGAAACCAAGAAGAGTGATGAGGAGTTGCCAGCATCTTCATCCGATATTGGTGAAACTGATGTTATACCAAGTTTAGAGATGAGAGCCAATTTAGATCATGCATTTATTAAGAAAACAAAAGGCTTTAAGAGACTTGTGAAATTTGTAAAATATTCAGGTTTGCAAGATACCCCAGGTAGTAGGAGTTACCTAAGAGAAAAAAATCATAAGAATATGACAAGATTTTCTGATGAAATAGAGCCAACTGAGAAAAGGCCTAAGGTTTCTGAGATTGCAGAAAGTGTTCTTGAAGATCCTAAGCATGCAAGAACAGGTACAGTTGTTAGTTTTTCTGAATTTTCAATCTGGTCTAAGATATTAACTGAGAGAATAACATCTATAGCATATCTACAACATATCTACAACATAACAATCATGGACACAATAATGCAAGCACACAAGAGACATAGAGTTTCACCGAGGAAAACCAAGAAGGTGAAAAACCCCGCAAATTCCTCAGAGATAGAAAGAGCAATGATACAACCAAAGTACAAGAGATAGTCTTCTCCTAGCAGCTGATCCTCCTCCTCACAAGTGCGCCACTTTCTGAGAGAGATAGAAGTGAGTAATGAGTGATCAAATAGAGATCTCCCGATCTCTATTTATACTTGTCATGTCCTGTCCAATAAACAAATGGGGCCAACTTGTCTAGCTTAGCATAATAACCCATGGTTAACTTAATATGGGCCGACCCCACACTTGGTGGTCTAATAACCCATTTACCCACATGACTCATATAGGGCCGACCCCATCAAGGTGGTCTAATAATCCATCAAGTATAAGTTACGACACTTACAATATAAATGACGACACTTCCGTATAGAGGAATAATAACATCTCTATAGGAATACAAACACTTTCATATAGAGGAATAATAACATCTCTATAGGAATACAATACACATGGGTAAAATACATTCTGAAGTTACATATACATCAACACTCCCTCTTAACTAGGAAGGTATTTCTCGACACAGATATTCTAGCACAAGTCTTCTTCTCTAGATCATCATCAATGAATCATCGTCATCATCACTGCTACTGCTATCTCAATCAATCTCTGAATCTATTCGTCATAGGAAGTTCTACAGAGCCAGTCCTTTTTCATACTAGATGTAGGCCCACCACCTGCAAGTCTTCATCATCACTGGCCATACTGTGGAATCCTCAAGACTTATTACATGCATCAACAAAACCTCTAAAGAGCATCCCAGAACTGATTACAAGCACACAGCTAAACCTATCGGATATCCCAGGACCTTTTACATGCTACTACACAACCTGTCCACGGCCACAGAGTATCATCCTGATACTCATCATCATCATTCATGAAGCACAACCCAGATGCACATCACACAGCACTTACATATACGCCATGGGAGAACACATCTACAACCATGCGAGAATGGAACAACACTTATGTTGCAGCCATGGGAGAAAACATCTACAACCGTGCTCAAATGGCCCCAGCACTTATATCGCAACCATGGGAGAACACATCTATAACCATGCTCGAATGGACCGAACACTTATATTGCAGCCATGGGAGAACACATCTACAACCATTCTCGAATCTCCCCATCACTTATATCATAGCCATGGGAGAACACATCTACAACCATGCTCGAATGGCCCTAGCACTTATATTGTAGCCATCGGAGAACACATCTACAACCATACTTGAATGGCCCCAACACTTATATCGTAGCCATGGTAGAACACATCTACAACCATACTCTAATAGCCCTAGAAATTACATCACGACCATGGGAGAACACATCTACCACCATGTTGGAAAAGCCCAGCAATTACATCGTGAACATGGGAGAACACATCTACAACCATGTCCGGAAAGCTCATGTGCATTTGTGTCTTCGGAACTCATCACACATAATCCAACTGATTATGTAATGTATCCACCTGATACATGTCATCACATATTATCATCCTAACCATCATCATAGCATCATATTGATGCATATCATCCAGAGTATCGTCCTGATACTCATCACACAAGATCATCGTTACTGCATCATTCTGATGCATGTCATCTGGAGCAACATCCTGAAGATCGTCATCTATGACCATCCTGATCATACAATGTATCCACCTGATATATATCAACATACATGATTTACCTGATCATAACAAGCATCCAACATGATGCATATATAGAGCAGTAACTGGAGCATTGTCTTGATGCTCATCATCCAGTGCTTACATCCACAGTGATGGAAAGGATCCTCCTCTCACCATGCTTGGAATGGATTCTAGCAAATATGTCCATCACTTCTTCCTCGAAGTGTCGTCAATATAAAGAACATCAAGCCTCTCTCTGAAGTACTCAAACTTCACTCTGGCTAGTGGTTTCGTCAACACATCTGCAGTCTGCTCATCCGTCGCAACATACATGAGCTTCATTGCTCCTCTATGCACCATATCCCTGATATAGTGATATTTGATCTCAATGTGTTTTGACCTGTCGTGGAACATAGGGTTTTCAGACGGATTCACACAACTCTGGTTATCACAGAAGATACTAGTAGCCTCCAGTGGGAGATCAAATAACTCAAAGAGTAGCTTCCAGAGCCATACTACCTCACAACTAGCTGAACAAGCTACAACATACTCTGCTTCGGCTGTACTCAGTGCTACATAGGACTGTTTCCTGCTAAACCAAGAGATCACACCTGATCCAATACTGAAGCGACTACCTAGCCATTCTAAATCAACATAACCCTACAGGTTAAACTTTTGATTCGCATCATACTTGAGCCCATAATCAATCGTACTCTTCAGGTACCTCGGAATATGCTTTACAACAACTAGGTGAACACCTATGGGATCCATCAAGAACTATCTCAATGCGTTCACCGCAAAGAAAATATTTTGTCTCGTATTTGTTAGGTACATCAAGGACCTAATCATCTGACGATACATCGTGACATCAACTAGAACAGATGAAGCATCACACAGAAGCTTCAGGTTCGATGCAATAGGTGTGGCCATGTCCTTGCATTCCATCATCTCTAACCTCTTCAGGATCTCTACTGCATACTTCCCTTGTCCAAGGAAGGTTCCATCTGCACTCTGCCACACCTCGATGCCTAGAAAATAGTGCATCATACCCAAGTCCTTTATCTCGAACTCGGCATCAAGCTTCCTCTTGGTATCAGCAATCAATCCATTCTCTCCTGTTACAAACAGGTCATCCACATACAAGAGTAGTATCATAGGATTTCCTTCCTCAACCTTGTAATAAAGGTTGGAATCTTCTTTACTCTTAGTAAATCCCAAACTGGATAGAAATCTTTCTATCCTACCATACCAAATCCTAGGAGCTTGCTTCAAGCCATAAAAGTCTCTCTTTAGTCTGCACACATATGACTCCCTATCATGTGTCTCAAAACCAAGTGGCTGCTCCACATACACTTCCTCCTCAACTACACCATTCAAGAAAAGCTGTCTTGACATCCATCCGATGTATCTTCCACTTCATCACTGCAGCTAGATCAAGTACTGATTTGATGGAAGTGTATCTGGCTACAGGATCAAAAGTCTCTTCATAGTCTATCCCCTCTTTCTAGGAGAAGCCACGAGCTACAAATATCGCTATGTATTTCTCTATGCTACCATCTGCAGCATGCTTGATCGTGTAGATCCATTTGGAAGTCACAACAGATTTGGGACTGCATCCCAAACATCATTCTTCATGGTCAACTGGTACTCCTCGATCATGGCATTCTTCCCGAATCCTGGGAACTTCAATATCTTCAATATCTTCAATAAATAACTTTGTTGTTGAACAAATGTTGTAGTCCTTCTTTTGTAGATGATGGTATATGATCTTTCCTACAAAACAAGTTAAATTGCATGATTAGAAAACATCTCACAGTTTTCAAAACAAATTCTTACACATAAATAAATATGTCATACAGTCGTGCAATTATTCTAGCCAATGCTTCAATACAACATTCATCCATATCCTGTAACTTTCTAGATGCCTTTCAATCTCTGCCAGAACATTGTTAAGAGTTTGCACTACTCCCAACATGTCAGCAAAGAGTTTTCATTCTAGATAAGTAGCAATGGAATGTTATATAGTGCCATAGGCCACTTACCCATTACATGCATATTAGTAGTATGTTGTTCATTAATGTAATTATTCTAATATGCCAAAATACACAGAGTAATTCTAGGAACATCAGTATATACATCATTGAACAGTATTATTTAAACAATCAAATATGTGAGAAATGATAATTAAAATACTTATCTTTGTTTGTTTGTTGGGTTGATTCCCTCTCAGTCTTTGCTTCCTTTCTACAGCTCTATTGTGATATGGATTGTGAGAAGGGGTCGACTCCTTCTGAATATTTGCATCCTTGCAGAAACTACTGGAGTGTGCTCCCTGTTGATCTTTGCTTCGAGGATTACCTGTCCTTGAACTTATATCCATCCTCGATCACTATGCATGCTTACAAGTATCATTATTGTGATATACTCGAGATCCCATACATAATCATACATTTATTAGTATAATCTCAATACTATCAGAAACACAATAATCTTAAACATGTATAGTAATGATCATTTTAAACACAAATAATAAACATTAGTATTCAAGGTGTATATAGGACTCTTCTGGTTAGTCATATCATCAATTAAAGGTAGAAACATAATATGCCTAAACCCGTGATTACTCAAACCTATAACTTCATGAATAATCATAATCAATCATGCCAATTATACTTATATAAGACATCCTAACACAAGGTAGGATTTTAACTTGATATAGGAAAAAACATACCTGGATTAGCATGTTAGCTAGCTATGTCTAACATACCCACATGATGTCTTCTTATTCTTCAATGACTTGTGCTAGTAACCTGCATATCTCATTTAAGTTAACCATTATAGAACCAAGTTATACATACCTCGTAAGTAGATCTTCTATGTGATCCATGATAATGGATGAATCTTTGTCTTCATGTCTCCATGCTCATATGTTCTTGAACTAGAACATGATTTGTCTTTCTTGATGTACCTTTCATGTTAGCAGACAACATCAACCTCATACAACATCACAATGCATTAGTACAATCATAAGTGTCAAAACCCCAATCAATGAATATATTCTATCATGCATTCATAATTTTATTAAGGTGATACGACAAGTCAAAAAATTAATCAAGATTGTACTAACCGTAATAATATGAAGACAAACATATCGTAAACTTAATCATGAACATATTTTGAAACATACCTGTAAGTCATACCTGTCGAGATTGCTTGTGATCTTCTTATGTAAGGTCTTAGCCTCAACTCCCTCTGAAACAAGAACTTCTTCACTTATGCAGGTGACCAAACCATTCTCTTCTAGGATTAACCCAATCCACTTGATTTGCAGAAACTAGATCTGGAGCTGAATTAGGGTTTGTCAGAGAAACCCTAAAAATTCAAATTTTGAATTTCAAACTTCTGAAAGGATAGAAAGATGCGCCTTGATGAGTTGATCAAGCTGGTATACTCAGAATTTGAAAACTGCAAAGTTTCACCCCTCAAAATTGCCTTTGAAACTTCTGGATCTTCTAGACAGGATCCCGAACTAGGGTTTGATAAAGCCCACCCTTCTACCCAACCAAAAGATTCGATCCAAATCTCTAAACTTCTATTTTTTTGAGGAGCTTCCAACCGTGGTCACAGACTTCAGAATTTCCAACTTTTGCAGAAGGCCTAATTTTCCACTTTTTCGATTAAAGTCCCGAACTAGGGTTTGATCAAGCTCGGCCTTCTGCCTAACCAAAAAAATTGATCTTGGTCTCTAAATTTCGGTTTTGATGAGTGGCATTCAGCCGTGGTCTCCAATTACAAAACTTCCAACTTTCTCCGAAACCCTAATTCCCGGAGCCATGAATGAAGGTGCTCAAAATCCAATTATGTTTTGACAAAAATATGCACCTGATTTGTTTTGGTGTAACTCCGAAATTACAAATCCACAGGGTCTGAAACTTCTACATGTGGTATCCTGACCTATCATCTTTCCAACCCCACAAGTCTGATCTCAATTGGATTCTTTGAGAGAGAGTTATGCCAAGTGTCGCAATGTGACTTATTTATGGGATAAAACAAGAGAGCAAACTTGTACGGAGTGCCATGTGTCACTGGTTCACTTTTAGCCTCTGAACCTTTGGCCTGTGAACGTACAGTCCATGCCCTACCTGTCACATTTTACGAAATTTCATTTGGAGCTTCCTAGCCCAAGTTATGACCTTTTTTCCTAGGTCACCTTTTTATGACTCAGATCTGGAAGAGGCAGAAACCCTAGATTGTACAGATCATAAAACATAAAGTACAACGAATTAGAAGTTTTTCTTTAGAAAAAAGGTACATGGGGTTTTATCTTTGACCTGTAAGAGTTTTAGATCCTGAAACCTCGCCGAAATGGATTTATAGCGAAAGTTGTACGATGACTGGTTTTTGCTATATCAAGCCCTAGCATCGCAAGTGCAACAAGTGTCATACATGCCATACCATGCCTTCTTTCAGGCTAGCTCTGATACCATGTTACTTTTTTCAGAATTTTCAATCTAACCTAAGATCTTAACTGAGAGAATAACATGTACAACATATCTACAAAATATGTAAAGCATAACAATCATGGACACAATAATGCAAGCACGCAAGAGACATAGAGTTTCACCGAGGAAAACCAAGAAGGTGAAAAACCCCGCAACTTCCTCAGATATAGAAAGAGCAATGATACAACCAAAGTAAAAGAGATAGTCTTCTCCTAGAAGCTGATCCTCCTCCTCACAAGTGCGCCACTTTCTGAGAGAGATAGAAGTGTGTAATGAGTGATCAAATAGAGATCTCCCGATCTCTATTTATACTTGTCCTATCCTACCCAATAAACTAATGGGGCCGACTTGTCTATATTAGCCTAATAACCCATGGTTAACTTAATACGGGCCGACCCCATACTTGGTGGTCTAATAACCCATTTACCCACATGACTCATACAGGGCCAACCCCATCAAGGTGGTCTAATAACCCATCAAGTATAAGTTACGACACTAACAATATAAATGACGACACTTCTGTATAGAGGAATAATAACATCTCTATATGAATACAAACACTTTCGTATAGAGGAATAATAACATCTCTATAAGAATACAATACACATGGGTAAAATACATTTCGAAGTTACATATACATCAACAATAGTGTGGTCAATTCTGCTTCCCATAATCACAGAAGGGCTGCATTGACAGAAGATGATAAAGGATGATCCCCCATGTTGTCTGATCAATCAAAAGGTGATGAGTCCCTATGAAGAGAAGTGCATTCTGAAAATTCTGGATCTCTTCTTTGTCCACTTATGAATGATTTTCTATCGCTTGCATTGGATCCTTTTTATGGGATTGAAAGGGACTGTCCTTTTATTTTTTTGTAAACTAGTAGAAGATCCTTATATTAGCATAAACCAAATGTACAGAGTAGTAAGCAGCAAAAGATGCAAGTTCAAACTGTTATCGGGCCCTCTCTTCAAGGAGAAAATAGACCCATTCAAAGTATGGAAAGGTAGCATAAGAGAATTACTGTTATCTAGAGAACCATAAGTCTGAGGACATAACCAAAACTAACATAGCTTCCAAAGAACTAAAACAAAGACAAAACAAAATAAAAACCTGCGAAAACCAGAATTCGATCATAACTAGGAGCTGTGGTACTCAGGCTGGACCGACTGAGTCGAATGGTCTTTAGCCAGTGTGATCCCCAAACATCCAGCCAGCTGCTACTGGTTGAAAAGACTCTATTTTTGCATGTCCATTAAATCATCCAATTGCATTAAGATTTCTGCCTGTGCTTCATTGTCGTCAGTCAGTGCTTTCCCTAAAACCAATTTCTGAGACAAAATCATATCCATGGTTTTCTGATAGAGGGTTTCTCTCCCTCTGGTGTTTCTAGGGTCAGGAAAAAGCTCCTCAAACTCCGCCCGAATCTCATCATCAATAACACAATTGTGGGAAACCAAGGCATCCTGCTTAGCGTCCTGTATCCTCGCTTTTGCCTGAGTAGGAATCGCGGAGTGGTAAGTGCGGGCTTTCTCCACTACACCCCTCATCAGACGAATTGGGGGAGAGCAAGAGGAGCTACAAGGGTGCTGAGCATTGAACTTATGGGCATCTTTCTAGGTCCTAACATGCTTAGGGGGGGCATGACAATGCAGACCATCAGGTAGCGAACAGAGAGCACACGGCGAAAATGACAAGAGCTAGAAACTGGAGAGTCACGGGAATCAGAGCAGAGATAGAGGCAGCCAGGAGAAACAAGCAGAACAAAGCTAAGAGTAGAACCTTTCCTGAGTAATGCTATAAGCCTGGCATCAACTGACCTGTGGAGACGATGTCCGAGGCTTTCAAAAGGCGCTGGATGATTACAAGAAATGCAATTTTGTCCAGTGATGGCTAAAGGATGGGGCCATTGATTATCAGATGCAAGAGGCATCATCACAGTAACTCAGAAAAAGAGATGAAATGCAGACTGCATCATAGACTGGACGTGCCACACACAAGATTCATTAACGTTGAGACCAGAGGCCAAACAACGTACCGAATAGGCGAAGGGGTAGAAATCAGGCGTCATAATGAGCAGTGGATGTGGAGGGTGGGACATAAACAGCCTCATGTGGAGGCAGCTGGCGGGAGATAAAGTTCATATCTATGGTTTATTGGAAAAGTCTGATTTCATTGTCATCTTTGGAGCTATCCAAAAGTTTTCAACCATTACATGAGGAAAACACAAATAAAAAAGCATGCTCATCAATCTCGCGGGTTGGGATAAATTTCGATCGATTCAGATGGGAGAGAGAGAAACTAGTCTAATCTTTCTCTTGCCTAGGTTTTCTATGGCCAATGAGAAATAGCTATTAAGTGAAAAAAATGATTTGCAAGAACAATTTAAAGACAGGACTACTACATACTGAAAACATTGCAGAGAATACTACTTCTCTTGCTCCCGATTTTGCAATCGAAACCCCTGTTCTTGATCCTGCTTGTGCTTGTGTGATCCGGATTTATGTGGGAATGAAACAAAAGATAGAATATACAGAATCATACACAGAGATATATTGCAAATAACACAGTGATATAGTAAACACATATTCTATTAAATAGCGGAAATAGAACAGACTGTAAAATACAATAGCTGGAATGGTGGTAGCTATCTATGAGAAGAGATGTGGACGCTATGCTCATTCATGCCAAGATGAATACAAAGAGAGGCCGAAAGGGCCTATTTATCATAAGCATGAGGGAAAGAATCCCAATCATCCAAAAACCTAACCCTAGAAGATGAACCGTCATAAAGTTTGCGGCCCCAAGGTGGTTAGTTGAACAGTCAACTTCCTGGGGTCATAACTTTTGCATACGATCTCCATTTAGGGCGCTCGGTAGCCCATTGGAAAGGTCTAACCGAGATTTACAACTTTCGACTGGGCCCAAATGCATGCCATCGCCAATCATTTGGTCCCCCAAATCGCCAAAAAATGTCGTTTAGGGCCTCAAAATGGCTCCGGAAGTTCAGGACCCAAAAAACTGCTAAAAATAGTAATTTACCAAAATTACCAGAAGATTGTTTTGAGCCAGTTGGAAGAGGTGGGCCGCCACCGATATCCACCTGGATCAATCCTCCCTCCTTAGGAAGCAATGGTCTCCATTGCGTTAAATCCCTTATCATATGTCGAGCTGTGTGTCGAATTGAGCTCTTGGTGCGACATTTGCTGAAGTGGAAAGGTTGCCTTACTTTGACATCTTCAGAGGGTTGTAATTGTTGTTGATGGATGCAGTGGAGCTGTTCAATAGTTTTGGTTGTTGTGGTATTCTTGGTATGCACCGGTGTGGATGGTTTCTTTTTGTAGGAGCACCTTGAATGCGTGGCCTTGCACTGTAGAGGTACCCGAATAGGCGATGCTGCACTAACTTTGTGTTTTTCTTGTTTCTGCTGAGTAGAAGGATAATCTGCAGAGGTTGTGGATGTCTCTGCGATTTGATGTTCACCTTTAGTGGCATTTGCGAATAGGGAAAATTTCCCAGTGTGGGAGATTATCTTCCTGCCTTGCTTGGTTGGG
The DNA here is from genome assembly GCA_027924585.1 of Larix kaempferi. NCBI lineage: Eukaryota > Viridiplantae > Streptophyta > Pinopsida > Pinales > Pinaceae > Larix > Larix kaempferi. The sequence continues at coordinate 9,839,929 of BSBM01000597.1, read as the reverse complement.
GTAGGTGAAACTATCTCTGGTATCTGATAGAGTTGTCCTCCCAAAGTGACAATGACACTGCGAGGTCGGGATTCATATATAGCATGATGCTTCCACATATATGGTTGTCCTAAGAGAACATCACATACTTCAAGTGGGGCCACATCACACAATACCTCATCTTTGAAGGGCTTGATGCCATATGGTAGGCGACATTGGTGACTGACACGGATCCTTCGTCCTTAGCTTAGCCATCCGATGGTGTATGGTTGTGGGTGTGGCATTATTGGTAGCTCCAATCTCTTGATGACTTCTTCTGAGATTAGGTTCTTCTGGCTACCACTGTCCACAACAAAGTGTAGGGGAATTCCCTTCACCCACATCTGTGAGTGGAAAAGGCGCCCCTCTGCCTCCGACTCTTCAGGCTCCTCTGGCTGAATCTGTGTGGTGGCAACAACGGCACTGGGTTCTGCATCAATGATCTGCTTCCCTTTTCGCGCAGCTGTGAAATTAGGTTCCAAGTCAGAATCGGAACTGGGATCTGATTCTGAATCTTTGATCTCAGCCACCAATGACTGTTTTGAGCGACAATCATCATTGTTGTGCCAGGGGCTTTTGTGGAACTCACACCACTTACCGGTGTCCTTCTTTGTCTTTTATTTACCCTTCTTCACCTGTGGTTGGGACTGGTTGTCCTTTTCCTGCCCCGTGCTCTGCGAGCTAGAGTTTCCCTTGCCCTACTTTTGTGCAGGTCTGAAGTCACACTTGTTCTTTTGCTGAAATTTCTGCTCAATTTTGACAGCATATCGATAGGCAGATCCGAGTGAAGAGATTTCCAGGAAATCCATCTCTATTCGGATGTACCAGTGTAGGCCACTGCGATATTTCAGTACTAGGTGCCGCTCGGAGTCCTTGATACCTAGCTTTGTGCGCAAGGTATGAAATTTGTTGGTGTACTCCGACACCGTTTGGTCCCTCTCTTGATGTAGAATGGTCCATTTTGTGTACTAGTCATCATAGTTTCCAACAGGGTAATATTGTTCCCTGACAGCATCTACAAAAGAGGCCCAAGTGGGATTGGAATATTCAAACAATCCAGACTCGTCTGATGAGTTTTGCTCACAATAAGTTCCCCACCAATTTTTGACATGGGGGATGGCCTTAAGGAGCGCAAAGATGATCTTTTCCCTATCTAAAAATTGGTGGATAGAGAAATACCCTTCTAGTAGATTCAACCATTTATCTAGAGCATCGGCATCGATTTGGCCTTCAAATAAAGGGATATCAAAATTAATTTGTACCTTGAAGGGAGTCGTATCTCCGAAATGGTTGCTCGTTGAGGGTGCATTTGCCGTTGTTGGCATTCGTTGAAGGATTTGGGCGAAATTATCCATCATCTCGTTCCTCTGTCGCGCGAGGGCTTCCTCGAGCAACAACTTGATAGGATCTACTGCTCCGTCATCTCTCTTTTCTTCCGCCATGGGAGGCTGTTTGGGGTGGCGAGAGTGGTCTTCCCCAAGTGAAACTAGTTCGAGACCCAACTCTCTGTATCCTGACCTCGTCGGGGACATGCACCGAGAAACAATCAAAGAGCAGACCGCTCTGATACCACTGATCCAGATTTATGTGGGAATGAAGCAAAATATAGCATATACAGAATCATACACAGAGATATATCGCAAATAACACAGTGATACAGTAAACACATATTCTATTAAATAGCGGAAATAGAACATACTGTAAAATACAATAGCTGGAATGGTGGTAGCTATCTCTGAGAAGAGATGTGGCCGCTATGCTCATTCGTGCCAAGATGAATACAAAGAGAGGCCGAAAGGGCCTATTTATCATAAGCATGAGGGAAAGAATCCCAATCATCCAAAAACCTAACCCTAGAAGATGAACCGTCATAAAGTTTGCGGCCCCAAGGTGGTTAGTTGAACAGTCAACTTCCCGGGGTCATAACGTTTGCATACGATCTCCATTTAGGGAGCTCGGTAGCCCGTTGGAAAGGTCTAACCGAGATTTACAACTTTCAACTAGGCCCAAATGTATGTCGTTAGCAACCAATTGGTCCCCCAAATCACCAAAAAATGTCATTTAGGGCCTCAAAATGGCTCCGGAAGTTCAGGACCCGAAAAACTGCTAAAAATAGTAATTTACCAAAATTGCTAGAAGACTGTTTAGAGCCAGTTAGAAGAGGTGGGCCACCACCGATATCCACCTGGATCATTGTGCGATGGAAACCCTTGCGTCGTCGCTTAATGCCGGTTAAGTCCAAATCAAAGTCGACATGCCCACCAAAAATGGAGCAACATTACAAACCAAACCACAGGTCTGAATTGTATGTGGAGGAGGTGGAATTTTCCCTCGAAAAAATGGATAAACAGCCTATCAATCACTGAATTAGAATGTCAATTCATCACTACCCTTCGAACTACATTTCCCGTCACACAAACCAGACCGCAAGTTTGAATCAAATGCGGAGGAGGTGGACTTTTCCCTCCAAAAAATTGTAGAAACACCCTATCGAACAGTGATTAGTGACGTGATTATCGATTAGTGAGAGAATTAGGGGTTTTGGTTTTAATGGTTTATGGATTTAATGGTTGGAGAGCTAAGGTATTAGGCAAGGTTAGGGGTTAATAGGTTAGTATAGGTTAGTTATCTATTGAAATATATATATATATATATATATATTGAAAAGGGTCAGTATAGTTTAGTTAGGGGAAGGGATCAAATTTGAAGGGTGGGGTCCCATTTCACTTTGAAGGGCTATGAGATATTGAACCCTTTAATGATGACATGTAAAAATAAATCATTCTTTTCATTTGAAAATGTACTAGTATATCAAAATTTCATTGTTTACTTAAGTAGTAAAGTGGAGAGGCTTTATTTTGCAATGGATATGGCGGTACTGAATGTTATATATGTCATATACCATATTTTTCCTAGATGTAGCGACTCAATCTCTAGGCCACTATGCCACCTTTGTCATCTTAGCAGTTTCCCAAATTGATATTGCCTCTTAAAATTTTAACCAGTATAATAATACATTTAACTTGCTAACCCCATTCCAATCCAACTTTCATCCTTATAGCCAAAATTAATACTATTTTACTCTTACATGATATCCCTGGACATGAGGAATTTATTAGTGAAACATAACTTAGGAGACACATAGAAAATCCACTTTGCAGATGTTAAGTGTGAATTGCCATAACTAATTTTATAGATATTTTTTTCTGCATCAGTGCAGCTACAATTAGATTGTTAGCCCCCTCCATTTCATGAAAGTTAAAGGGTGGCTAAATTCTCAAGAACTTTGATCGGGCGACAATGGAAAATAAGGAAAGGAAAGGAGCACATGGAATCATATGCGTGTACACAAAACATATGAAGGAAGAAGCAATTTTTGTTGTTGCTATGGTTGGGAATCAATAAATGTCATTCTGAACAGCCTCTAATGGATATTTTTGACAAACCCGCTCTCGGGTCCAGGATTCAAATTTGAAGCCTTCAAGGCCCGTTTGAAGTTACAAAATTTCAATCAAATAATAATATTGTGTTTGAACTTTGAAGTTATAGAATTTTAATCAAATAACAAAATTTTTAAAAATTTAAGGGATCATGAATGGATAAAATGATGTACATAACATACATAGGATGTGATCAATTCATTGGATATTAATAGGTTAATAGGTTAGTTAGGGGTTAGTATAGGTTAGTATATGTGCTTGTTGTAGCAAATGTATATTTTTATATTTATTTATTATTAAAATACGTATTAGGCCATAACATATATAAAAAAAAAATGTTCCAAAAATACGAGCCTTGAATATAATGATGTGGAGAAGGAAGATGCATCATTTTTTTATCAATGTTTAGGGATTAAATGAACTTGGGAAGAAAATATACTGTCCATCCTATCTTGAATTCCTTTGGTGGGATAGGTGTGTTATGATGGCAAGACATACATGTTTTAAGATTCATGTTGTAAGTGAGATTCTATTTTATTTGGCCAATACATAAGTGCATTTATTTTAATCATTTTTATGTCAAAGGATGGGTGGATACCTTGTTCGCTCCTAAATTTGATAAATAAATTATTGATTGGGGTGTTCATCCATCTCAATGGTTAGCCTGATCTTTGGTTTATTTGGAAATCCATATAATTGGGCTAGCCAACTTGTATGGCTCAAATAATTTTGGTGAATGGGTATCCCTTTGGATAACGATGATGACGATGATGAAGATGACGATGATGAAGATAACGATGATGAAGATGATGATGATGATGACGATGATCAATGATGACGATGATCATGATGATGATGATCATGATGGTGATGACGATGATCATGATGACGATGATGATGACGATGATGATGACGATGATGACGATGATGATGACGATGATGATGATGATGATGAGGATGATGACGATGATGATCGATGATGACGATGATGACGATGATGCTGACAATGATGATGATTATGTTTGAGTCTTGATAATTGTGCATTTCCTTACTAATATTCTCTTTGTTTCGAGAATAATTTAATATTCTCTACTAAACAGGGCCAACCACGTGAAGGTGGAAGCTCTTATGGCCCCTCCCCCCCTCACATCACTCTCAATTCCCCATAACCCGACAAAAATATCTATGTACAAAAACTATAAATGTGTTTTTTGACATACTTTATAACAAGCATAGTTTCTAATTATATCATACTGGAAAATGGAAACTCAGTAAGAAACAATTAATTTATTATTAATGTATACCTCATAAACTTCAATGATCTTCATCATCTTCTTCATCTGAGACATCGTCTGTACTATCATCTGATGATCCAGATTCAACATTGTAAGGATTGGCCATATCATCTTCATCGTCAATGTCAGTTACGATCATCATTTCATTGTCGATATCATCTTCATGGACATTGTCTGATACATCATCTGATTCAATAAGTTCTTCAACATCTTCTTTAGGAACATGATCATCTAACTCATGTTGATCATGATCATCTTCTTCTTCGAGAACGTCTTCATTACCTTAATCTATGTTATACTTTATTGGCCTTCCCCTTGGACCATGTCTCACAGCAAATGACCAACCCGCTCTACCTGGAACCTTAGAGTAAAATACCTGTTCACATTGGGTTGGAAGAACATAGGGCTTCGTTCCTAGCTCAAATCACCTTGTATTTACCATGGTAAATCCATTATCATGTTCAATTATTGTTTTATCGGGATCACATTGATTCAATCGACACCTGTACCATTTGACAACAAACAGAAATACCTTGAAGGAGTTAAAGTCACACTGAAGAATGTCTTCCAAATACCCATAGTATCGATTTTCAGAGAGTTCTGGATGTGTGTAACTTCTAGAAGAAACGTTGGTCACCTCAAAGACTGCAGATATCCCACAATCAGATGTTTTCTTTGTTTCATTGAACTTTTTGATTCGATATCTACATCCATTGCACCACATAGCCTTATGGTGTTTTACCTACAACAAGCCATACAGGAAAAGATTACATAATGATCCAATATTTATGATTAACTAGTGCATGTTTATAATGCCATACATTGAAAAAAACAACGTGACGTACAACAACATTATTTTTTACAAAAAAAAATAGTGTGGATGATTAATATGCTTACCTTCTTATCTTTTAAACCTCTTGCTAAATCGATTTCCCTTTTTGTTAGATTGGTGTCTCCATTGCGATGTGCATCTTTAACCAATGAAGCCACACCTTCCCATGATATTCCATGACCAGATTGTTCACATCGTTCGATCCATACCTTCATCTAGTCAAGATTGTTTGCGATGTATATATGAATTGCATCCCACTCTCAACCAACTTTTTCATGACAATAAAATTAAAATTCAATACAAATGTAATATAGTAACTTAACAAAGTATATTACTATATAAATTTATGCAAAATACTGAATATAAAAATGTGTTATATTACCTTCCACCTTCCTCGATCTACCTTTCCCCTTCGGGTACTCGCCTTTCAAAACTCGTATTGGATTCTGGATCACAAATGCTATGTAAATTGAGCTTTTCTGCTGATTTAGGAAGATATTCACTGATATACATCATGTTTTGGTATACCATATATACCTCCGTCATAGAACCCTCAGCATATGCTCGTTGTCTAACCAAACCCTTCATAAATTTAAAGTGCATCTCAGCCATCCACATGGACCTTGAGTGCGTAGGTTCACACAGTTTAATCTCCTCAACTTGGTGTATGAGGTAGTGTTCTTGTGCATTGAAAAATGCCGAAGGTAGATCCTTCTGCATTTCACACATGAGATGAGGAATTTCTCTCCTCCAATACTTTATGTCTTCTTTATGGAATTCTTTAGATGACAACCCTCTACAAGTGACATGCGAACAAAATGAAGAGATTAAAGAAAAAAAACAATATATTACGTAACATCATGAATTACAGAACGAAAATCAAATATAAGTTCTATGTTGAATTAAACAAACACTAAGCGCATGGAAAAAATAACCACTTACCTCATGTATTTCCCGAGACTATATATTATTTGCTTGACATTGTTGTCAAAGTTGTCCGAGATAGAGAGAGGTTGAACGTACTGTAACAATAATATACAAATAGTTTTATTTTATCAACAAAGAGTAGACAAATAAAAGATATACCAACCATATTCATTGTAATAGGAAAAAAAAATTAAATCTATACCATAATAATTACCTTCATGAAGACATGCCAATCGTGAGTTTTCACCCCCGCGAATCACCTTTCTTTGTTATGATATTCTTCATGTTCGCACAAAATCTGGTGGGAAATTTAATTTTTCGAAGGACTTATTTTACAACATTACTTTGCAGCTCCGTTAACATCCATGGAAGTGAGTTTATATTAATTTGCTCTCCGTTGCTATGAAATTGAATGACGTCTTTCATTTCATGGTTGCTATCTTGAATGTCTTTCCAAATTTTGACAATTTTTTCTTTGTCACTCCTTCCATCCAATATTCGCCATAATGTTTCGGTCACATTCTTTTCGATATGCATTGTATCAAATAGATGATCAATTTCTAGGTGCTCATAGTAGGGAAACCTACTGAATTGTCTAGGATAACTTTTCATTCCTCGTGGAATCCCATTAATGCCTTCATGATCATATGAACGACAATCATGAAATTACATAAATTAATGTCAATTATAGTAAAAACACACAATATAAAAAAATACAATATAACATATCATATACGATGATTCATTATATGTACCTTGATGATTTCTATTATATTGCAACTTACATAGGCGAGGTGTCATTCTCTGCGGTTTTAATGCAGTCTATTGCTTTCCATTGAACGGATTTTTTTTGGTAGTTCGATACCCGTGATTCTTATAGAGGAAGTGCCTATACTCATCAAATACCTCCTTTCCTAAGCTTTTTGAATGACAAGATTTGATCTTAGAACCACAAAATGGACATGCAAATTTCCCCTTTGTCTGAAGCCCTACATAAAGAGATGGAATAATATTTCAATTATAATTATATACAAAATGACCGGATTATTTAGAAAAACATGCTTGCGTAGTATATTAACTAGTAGTTCGTATAACTTTTTGCAAATAAAGGGGAACTTATAATTACATACCACAGAAATGGGTTAACCCCGGGGCATCATGTATTGTCCATACAAGCATTGCATTGAATTGAAATTGCCTTTGTCGTATTGGTCTAGATACGTCATACATAGTAATGCCATTCCATAACTTCAGTAGCTCATCAATAAGAGGTTCGATATATACATTCATATATTTCAATTGGTAGTTACTTGATTGATATGAACATATAAAAATATAAATATTAGAATTACCATTTAGATTACATATATTAAACCATATTGCACAATAGAAAAACATTAAATATATATATGACATTATGCAACAAAAATACGACAAATGAGATACAACTACTTAAAAAAAAACTGCAGGGTTCATACCTAGAACAATCATCGACAACATTATGTGCTCCCTCTTTATTGTCAACCATGGAGGAATGTTGTTGTTGATAACAAAAATAGGCCACACCGAGTAAATGGATCTCATCTCTGCAAATGGATTGACACCATCTGCTGCCAAAGAAATCCTAAGATTATGAGGTTCTTCTTTAAAGTGGGGCCATTTTTCCTCCATATCTCTAAATGCAGACCCATCTCTAGGCATCCAAATAATGTCGTCTTGAATTCTGTTCTGTGCATGATAATCCATAAACTGCGTTATGTTTTTGGACCTGAACAGTCGTTGCAAACGTGGAATAATGGGAATATAACGCAGAACCTTGCGAGGCACCTTTTTAGTTACTTGATCTGTGTGATATCTATTGATATCACATTCAGGACATTCTGTTGCAAATTCATGCTGATTGTAATATAGAACATGGTCATCGGGGCATGCATGAATTGCTTCATACTGCATTCCAATTTCTTTCATGATGGCAGATAAATCTCAATATGTGTGAGGTAAAATATTTAACGGTGGTAACAAATATTCACCTATCATGCTACAACAAATTAAAATAAAAATCTAGTTAATATAATATAGAAATAATATTAATGGAACAAATTTCATCCATAATAATTTGACTTATATATGAATGAACAACAAAATACACAATCATATATATTTTGTGATGGAATATATTACATACCTTAACATCCGTGTGACTGATATGTTTGAAAGACCATTCATAACCTTCAAGTTCATTATCAATAATATAGCAAAGAGAAGATTTGTCTTGGAGCCCTCATAAAGGGGTTTGTATGCCTTATCAAGAATTGGTATATCATGGATACCATCAAAATGTTCATCATTTTCGTGATCATCATCATCAGGATCAACATTGACCATTCCAACATTAAATGAATCATGGATCAAATTATTTGTAACATCATCTTCAACTATGTTTTCAGAATGATCATCTTCTTCATTAATGTGATCATTAACTTGTTCTCCATTAATATTCATAGCTTCCGGTACTTGTTGTGGAAACTTCTTTCGGATGAAGTGCCCTAGGATGCCTTTCCTTTATAATTACATGAAACCATCAATAGATAAAAGTTAATATAAGAAATTCAACCGCAAAGTGTCAAAATTTCAAACGCAAAATGTAAACATTTATGTGATGCATTTAAAATGTAACAAATTTTATACTGTTGGGATGAAAAGAACAACGACCAATTGTATTGTTGGTCAAATAGGTGCATCCAAACTATCCAAGAGACATAATAATTGACCCAATTACTGAGCAAAGCTACTCAAATATAACACAAAATTTCTCATACTGTACTCCACTAAGGTAAGATAAATGATGCTATGGTAATTTCTATAGAGAAAATATAAGAGAAATTACAACATGCCAATATAGTCGTTATTTCTATTATCATGATGGAAAGTGTCACAAATCTAGAGAGTTATGTGCTTTCCTCGGTGAGTGGGTTAGTCTCACTAACGAACAAATAAATGAGTTATTCTACTATACCCTAGATTCAACATGCACAAAAGAAAAAGAAATAGTATAATAAATATTTAATATTAAAATAATATTTATTGTCCATGTTAGTCCCCATCTATTGAAACCATGATCAATACATAAATTTACAAAAGCAATCAAAATAAAAACATATATAATGCAAAACTTACAAATGGATGGTATTCATGTCCCCCCTCAGCGTGCCCATGCTCCCTACAATGTTTTGTGGCTGTTGTGATCAAAATTATTCCCCTCTTAAATCCCATGCATTGAGTACATGGACAATAGCATTTCCTATCACCCCTTTTTTCAACTCCTTACCACAATCTAGCAAGCAATTGTTGATTTTGTTCATCTAGATCAAGAATATTTCTAGTTGACATTTTCTCTTAAAGAGCTTGAATGAAGATTATCGATCTTAGAAAATGAAGCTCCACAATTCGCTTGCTTGAATCTCAGAAACAATGGAAATAATGAAAAACAGTCCACCGAAAAATAGTCTGTCGAATAAAAAAATTACTCAAACCGTCGCTTGTATAGAAAACATGTCGAAATGTTTCAATATTTATAAGTTTTAAAAGTCAACCGTCCGTCGGATCTCCGACGTCTTGAACCTAGTTACCATTCGAGAATTGATATCGGATTTCCAACGTCCTCGGGTTGTATAGCTTGACGTCGGATATCTGACATACCAATGCTTAATATGATGTCGGAAATCGACAGAGCCATCGAATATCAGCATTCTCATCGAATATCCGATGTCGCCTTCTATCAATTTTAAAAAAATCATCAAATTTTGAAATTTTTAGGATGAAATAGTCCTTTTTCGTCAAAGGTCGTCGTATTTGGTCGTCGAATTTTGGGTCCAAATCCATTAGTGTATCTTTACCTGACCTCTCATATCCGTCAGAAGCTTGATGAGTTTTTCTTCTGGTTCATCTTCCGTTGCTTCCCATGGTTCCACTTCTTCGACTTCCTCATCGTTGTGGTCTAGCACATCAGGAATACAACCACGCATTTGATTTTCTTTGATCGATGCGACTTCATTTGTGCAAGTTCACATTGTTTGGACGCACTTGTCTAACATCTCAAGATCAACTGTGACTATTGCGCCACACGCTCTTTGTCCTCAGACATTAACGCCTCTGTGAGCCATTTCAACCTCTGTTGAAACTCCCACTTTGTCCAATCGCAACCAGACTTCAACAAGTTGTGCACAACTCTACCCAACCTCAGCTGGAGCTGTTCAACACACTTGCAAGCTTAATACAACTGACGGTCTTCCGCACACAAGGTTCACTTCTTGCTCCGATATATCTATCCTTTAAATCTCAGGATGCTATAGCTCTGATACCAACATACGCAAGTCATCTTATCGACAAAGGTTCTTGCTTAATAATTCGACACATACACACGACGCTTACACAGAAATGGGTGTAAAAAAGGATGCCATTAAGTTGTCTTATATTACTTCTAATAAATGCAGTGCTACAATGCAGAATTAAAATACTTCTAAACACCTAATCTACATTGGCCTCAACCTTTACAATACAGAAGTAAAACGCGTTATGTCTCTATGTTGACCTTCACCCTCTCACGGCCTCTGCAAAATGCATGTGCTCGCTGAGGTATGGATCCGATCTCTGCTTCCTGTAGATGTGTGACTTTCCTATCCAATCTACAAACCTTCTCTAAGCTCTGCTTGACTTTCCCCAAAATGACAAAAGTCCCCCAAATGATCTGAACTCCTTGGTTTTCGACTCTGTCGTTGTTGTTCCCAAGACCACTGTGATCCCCAAAACATGCATCCTCTGTTAGCCGATCCTTCCATGATCCTGCAGACCTGTAGTTGTTAGCGCCCCTGCCGTGCTGCACAACCTCAACCTGTGGCGAGACATGTCATGTCTTCAACTACCTGCAATAACTTCCATTAAATTTGTTAGCAACCCTGAACTGTTGGCAAGTACTCTCCTGACTCCTATGCGTCCTTCTGATAGGGTATGGTAATCTGTCTCGTTGATCATACTATCCTCTATCAACTTCAACTCATTCCCAACCTATCAATGTCGCGGTCCGACAATTAAGTTGACCTAACTACGACTACACGACAACCTATCTCCCATTGACATTCACATGTCGACTATCTACTGTCGTCTGTCGAACATTGACATGTTGACTATCTACTGTTGTCTGTCGAACATTGACATGTCGACTCTTGACCTCTTTCTTATATCGACACTATTTCAGTCGATTGCATACCAACTGCTCCTAGTCGACTCATTGGATTCGACTGCCAATATGCCCTTTAGCACCAGTGGTCGTCGACACTCCCTCTAGTTGGTCTCCTCGTGTCGATCAACTTCGACTGATCTGCCAAGGCTCTGATGCCCCTGCATCAGGTTTTTTCCATTGGCATAGTCTTGTGGTATGGGATAATTGAACCCTTCTATGAAAGGCCGCATATAATATATCTAGAAATTGGTAAATTTGCACAAACAAAAATAATATATCTTAAAATTTATTTTTGCAATACAAATTTATCTTTTCATGAAGAATCTGGATAATGGTAAAAAAATAACTTACTGGTATTATACTAAGACATGGCCCATCCATGAGACTCCAAAAACTAGTTTGGTAGTCACACCTTAATGGATATTCCAATAGAAGCAAAGAGTAAATTTCACATAGATAAATATAGAAAGATATACCATGTTAAGAACATTTAAATGTAGACTATCACCTAAAACTATCTTTGAGAAATTAATAGTACCACTGGTATAAACAAAAATAAAATTTATGCTCATAGGAAAAAAAGTTACAGATTAGAAAGGCCAAAACACCGAAGGAACTATAATCACTAATAAATCTACATCATATTGGAAGGCCAACTGATAATGAAAGACATTCAAGCATTAATTTGAATGTTGACCAACAAAATTTAATTCTTAATGATATTTGTTTTAGACAAAAACGGTAAAGGAGAAATTCAACATAATTGTTAATATGAGAAGTGGGAAGAACTTGTAACTCATAATATGAATATGAAGTTGCACATTTGTATGTTATTCGATTACCAATCAATATTTCCTAATCCCAAATGAAGGAAAACTCTCATTCCCATCCCGTTTACAAAGTCATTAATTTTCTATAATTAGCTTGATCAGTTTTGTAGCTAGTAAAACCCCACAAACTATACATTGCTTGAAAAGAATCAGTATGTTAAACTCCTTATAAATTTTATTGATTACCTTGTTGTAGTCTTCAAGACATCTTTCCTCTTCACAAGATACAAGCCTTTTTTCTATTTAATCCATTATTTATTTATTTCTTACAACATCTTACTTTAATTTCAATATTTGTGATTCAATATTAGCTAGAATCTCAAAAGGGTCCACCATACCTACAATTCCAAAAATTAATTAGACAATCTCAAACTTTTACATTAAATTTAATCCACAGAGAATAATACATTTTAACTAGAGTAACCATTACCAGTACCAATCAAGGAATTGGACTTGTCTAGTGCCATGCTAGCATCTAGTTTCATATGTGCTCATATGCATATTTCCTCCAACTCTATCCTTTTTTCAATACTAATTTTTTCATTTTGCTTTCCTTCAACATATTTAATCTTTCAACTTCTACCTCTGCCTAGTACCATCACAACAAGATTTAATATGGTCAAATTCCATTTAGTTGATGTGTTTCTCTTCTCAAATAAATTTATAATGATAACATGCAAAGTCACAACAAACCTACTCAATGATATCAAGTGCAAGAGCACATGAGCCTATCACTTCCCTATTTAATGCTCCAAGATTGTGTACAACATTTCTTAATCAATATTTTTCTTCCATTCAAGTATCCATCAGGTTCCAAATTTCAACCAAAGACGTTCCAATATCTTGCAATTGAAAGCAAAGAAATATGTATATTTTGATTTCAAAGAAATCTCAAATATACGTTTTTCCATGGATATATATATAAATCATGCAATTACCATGTTCCTAATGTGCATGGAATTCTATAAAAGTAGAAATATTTCAATACTGAACTGTTTCCAAATAAAAATATAAAGTACAACTTTTAGTAGTGTCAAACACCCATCAAGAGTCAAATATCTGAAGGTCCAAATGCCAATTTTATTTTCAATTTTTTTAATCAGCCATATCTAGTCTCTGATCCTGTAGAAATTAGGCTTCAAAAAGTAGCCTATATATTTGATTTCTTCCTCCATCAATGAAGTCTAATATGGAAGAAAAGCAGTAACCGAACTGAGGATATGGTTGTCCACATTATGGTATATGAAATCAGACTTTGAACTACTAACTTTCATACCTGAAGCAACACAAAATAACTTGATTAACCTTTCAAAAAGTGTCCATTCATCTATAGAACCTCTTCTAAAGAGGACAACATCATCAACAAATAAAATGCGAGAAATAAAAATAGACTTAGTGATCTTGATACCCTTCATCTTTCCTTCATATCTAGGATTGTGAATCAAATTACTTAAACCCTCTATAACCAATAAAAAGAGCAAAGGAGACATAGGATATCCTTGTTTGATTCCATGAGAGATATTATAACTAGAAGTAGGAGTGTCATTTACAATAACTACAAAGTTTTTCGATGTGACACAACCCATGATCGAATATGTCACTAGTAACGACAAACCGATTTGTAGTAGAAATAGCCTTAATTAGTCCCAATTCACTATGTAATATGCCTTGACAAGATCCATATTTACTATAAGAGAATCCATGTCCTTCATTTTTATGGAATGTAAGACCTCTTGTGTAACCCCAACGAAATATAAGATTTGTATGTTTGTAAGGAATCCAAATTGTTCTCTTGTCATCATGTCTACCAACTTTGGTCTTAATCTATTAGCAATAATATTTGTGATAATTTTATAGGCAATGTTACATAGGGAAATAGTTCTGTAATCATTGTAGCTTCCAGGTTTATTAATTTTTGGAATGAGATCAATATGAGTACAATTTAGTGTTAGAAAAACAGGATCGCGGAGCAATAACAATAAATAGAAATGCAAATATAATCACACATACACATTACAAGAGAGACACAAATATATCGTGGTTCACCCAAGATGGGCTACATCCACACTTAAGTTGCCAATCCTTATTATTATACTCTCCAGCATAGTGAAGGGATACAACCTGCAACATAGCCACTACACTTCCGCTGGGGTGAGTGTACGGTACTTTTACATATCATAAGAAGCTGGGGTACAAACATGGCTAAATAATAATATCTCTGAATCTGGAGATCATGCTCCACAACCAACAATCTCCCACTTGGAGACTGATCACAACAACTCCACCACTGTTGCACTTGCTGGACTATGGACTTGGAAAATTTCTCATCTTCACCTTCACGCTAGAAGGCCAATTGAAACCGAGCAAGAACTCAGTTTCTCTCTGGTCACTACCTTTGTGAACATGTTTGCAGGATTCTAGCTAGTATGTATCTTTTCCAGCTTCAACAGTTCATCTTCCAGAACAGAGCATATGAAATGGTACTTGAGCTGTATATGTTTAGTCCTGGAATGGAATGCCAAGTTCTTTGCAAGATGAATAGCACTATGGATTTCACTATACAACCTGTTATCCTTCTGCTTCTTACCCACTTCCTCCATAAACCTATGCAACCAAATCATCTCTTTACTAGCCTCTGTAACATCAACATACTTTGCTTCCATTGTTGAAAGTGAAACAGCCTTCTGCAGTCTCGAAATACAACTTAATGTTGTTCCACCTACAGTAAAGACATACCCTGTGGTTCTCCTCCTGATATCCTTATCACCTGCCATATATGCATCAACATATCCCTATAGGACAGTGTTTGAACCTCCAAAACATAATGCCTAAGTGGCAGTACCTCTCAAATACCTGAGAATCCACTGTACTGCCTTCCAATGTTCTTTACCTGGATTGTTCATATATCTGCTCACAACTCCCACTACATGTGCAATATCTAGTCTTGTGCACACCATGGCATACATCAAGCTACCAACTACTGATTGATAGGAAATATTGGACATGGAATCTGTCTCTTCCTACGTCTTAAGACACATTTCCTTACTTAAACTGAAAAGGATGGCCAAACGTGTACTAACTAGTTTCGCATTCTGCATTCTGAACCTTTGCAACACATTTTGTATGTACTCACCCTGAGACAATGTCAATTTGCGATTTTTCCTATCTCTTGTTATTCTCATACCAAGGATTTGCTTTGCAGCACCCAAATCTTTCGTCGCAAATTAATTAGATAACTTCCTTTTGAGCACATTTATCTCCTACATGTTAGACCATGCAACAAGCATGTCATTCACATACAATAACAAGATAATATAACTTCCATTATCTAGCCTCTTGAAATAAACACAATGGTCAGAATGACATCTACTATAACCTTGTTCTGTCATAAACCTATCAAATTTTAAATACCATTACCTTGGAGCTTGCTTCAAGCCATACAAGCTCTTTTTCAACTTGCATACAAAGTTCTCCTTACCTTTGACCTCATACCCTTATGGATGCTGCATATATATCTCTTCCTCCAGATCCCCATGGAGAAAGGTTGTTTTTACATCTAACTGTTCAAGATGCAAATATTCTACCGCCACTAGACTTCAAATATTCCTAATTGAAGTCATCTTAACAAGAGGAGAAAATATTTCATCAAAATCTATACCTTTCTTCTGTGCAAACCCCTTTAAAACAAGTTTGGCCTTGTATCGCTTCATGCCTCTTTCTTCTTCCTTCAACCTGTAAATCCATTTCTTTTGCAATGCTCTTTTACCAATAAGAAACTGAATCAAATCCCAAGTCTGGTTTCCTGCCAATGAGTCCATCTCCTTATTCATGCCTTGCTCCCATTTCTTTCTAGTTTCCACCTGCATTGCTTCTTCAGAACATTCTGGTTCACTAGCATCAGTCATCAACAAATAATACATTGAAGGAGAGTATCGTTTAGGGAGTCTACTTAACCTGCTATATCATCTTGCAGTTGCAGAAGTTTCAGGTACTTGCTGTTGTTCTTGATTTTTTGGCACCTTTGAAACTTCATTTTCTTGAATTTCATCAAGTACTGTGTATTATGTGGTTTTCTTTTCCAGTTTCTTTCCCTACAACTGATCTTTATACATGACATTTTCATTGAATATTACATATCTACTCCTAATGATTTTTTATTTTCATAATCCCATAAGCAATAACCAAAATCATCAACCCCATATCCAATAAAGGTACAGTTCTTGGATTTAGCTTAAAGCTTTGTTCTATTTTATTTATCAATATGGACATATGCTTCATAACCAAACTTTCTTAGAAATGAGTAGTTTACCTTTTTATCTGTCCATGCCTCCTCTGGAATACCACCATCCAAAGCACTTGAAGGTCCTCTATTTATTAAATAAACAACAGTATTTACAACATCCACCCAAAACTGTAAGGGCGACCCTACATCCAATCTCATACACCTTGCACGCTCTGTGATCGTTCTGTTCATCCTTTCTAACACACCATTTTCTTGTGGTGTTCCTGGGACTATCTTCTCTCTATCAATCCCATGGTATGAACAGTAACTATCAAACTACTTACCGCAGTACTCACCTCCATTATCAGATCTGAGACACTTCAACCTTTTTCCTGTCTCATTCTCAACCAAAGCTTTCCACTTCTTAAAAGTAGCAAACACATCATATTTCTGTCTAATGCAATAAACCCAAGTTTTTCTAGTTGCATCATCAATAAATGTAACATAATAATGAGAGCCACCAAGAGATTGTACCTGAGCCGATCCCCATACAGCAGTATGCACAAGCTCTAAATTTTCATTCTTCTTCTATTTCCCAACCTTGAGAAATATGACTCTCTTTTGTTTTCCATAAACACAGTTCTCACAGAATTCTAAACTTACCTGCTTCAAATCTGGCAGCAACTTCCCTGAGTGGATAATCTGCATCCCCTTCTCACTCATGTGGCCAAGCCTATGATGGCACAATGTTGTATCTCTTCCTATGGAAGCTAAAGAGATAGAACGTAAATACAACGTACCTACCTAAATACAACGTACCTACCCTGGCTCCTTTTTCTATCACCATTGATCCTTTAGTGATCTTCCACCACTTTTCTCCAAATGTAGATACATAGCCACCATCTCCCAACTTCCCTATTGAGATCATATTTCTTTTCATCGCAGGAATATGCCTTACATCTTTCAACAGGCAATCGGTTCCATTCTTAACTTTTATCCATACCTTACCCATTCCAACAATTTTACATGGTTCATCATCACCCAATAAAACATGTCCAAAATCTCCTGGAACATAATCATGGAAGTATTTCCTATGGGGTGTACCATGACATGAAGCTCCTGAATCTACTACCCAATAATCACTAGTATTATCTAATGCAAGAATCAAAGCATCTTATAACACATCACCTACTACATTTTCTTCCTAGGTAGTTTCCTGCTGTGCATCTCCTTTCTTCTTTAGAGATCTGCAGTGTTTCTTCAGATGTCCTTTCTTTCCATAGTTTCAACACTCTATCTTTCCCAGTATGGACTTGGATCTGCTCATTTTAGACTTTCCACGATTACCTTGGCTCTTTTCTCTCTCCTTTTGTCTTCCCCTGCTCTCCATGGTCAATGCATTGCCTGATGTCTCACCTGTGCTTTTTCTTCGCATTTCCTCACTAAGAATAACACCAATAACATCATCAAATTTCAAGGTGTTTGAACGAGAGACAGAGTTACTTACAGCCATGACCAAGCTATTCTAGCTTTTTGGCAATGAATAAAAGATTAGAAGAGCCCTAACCTCATCACCAAAGTTCACATTTATAGAACTTAGTTGATTTGTAACCATATTAAACTCATTTAAATGATCAATAACAGATCCACCATTAGACATTTTCATATTAAATAAATGCTTCATTAGAAATACCTTGTTGGAGGCCAAGGGTTTTTCATACAACTTACTTAGTGCGCTCATCAAACCCTCAGTTGTCATTTATTATGAGATATTGAGAGCCACCGACTAATCCAAGCTCAGTTGTATTGTTTCGAGAGCCTTTCTATCAAGAACCTCCCATTCTTCGTCCTTGATGGCCGACGGCTGCTTTGGTCTTCCTTCCAATGGTAGGAATAGATCCTTCTGGTACATATAGTCCTCCATTCGTGTCTTCCATAACTGGAAGTTTTGGCCGTTAAACTTCTTGACCTTAAACTTTCCTTCTTCTTCCATTGCTCCCACTCGAACCAGAAACCCTAGCTTCTTGCGGGTTTATCTCCCAAATAAACCTGGCTCTGATACCAATTGTTAGAAAAACATGATCGCAGAGCAATAACAATAAACAGAAATGCAAATATAATCACACATACACATTACAAGAGAGATACAAATATATCGTGGTTCACCCAATATGGGCTACGTCCACACTGAAGTTGCCGGTATTTATTATTATACTGTCCAACAAAGTGAAGGGATACAACCTCCAGCACAGCCGCTGCACTTCCTCTTCACTGTCTCACAGTCTCTCTCCTGATCTCAGAGATCTTTACAATGCATAAAAACTTATACATCAACCCTAGCCGTATTACAATGTCTTTCTTATAAAGGGAAATACAAAGGGGGAATACCGCGGGTTACCCAAAACTATGGGCCCATAAAACAACCCCAAAAATTTCCTCTGGGGGCTTCGCCCCCCCCCGCTGGGGTGAGTGTACAATCCTTTTACATATCATACAAAGCCGGGGTACAAACACGGCTGAATAATAATGTCTTTGAATCTGGATATCAGGCTCCACAACCAACATTTAGGGACCTAGAGACAGAACCTTCAACTCTATATTGATCAACCATCTGAAGTAGGTCATCTCGCATAATGTCAAAAAGGCCAAAAAAAGTTCAACAACACCCTTATCCAGGCCTGTACTTTTCCCTTTGGAAAAAAGTTGAAGAACCCCTTCAATTTCCTTCAAGGTGACAGGAGCCCCAATTTTTTCATCTTCTTTAGAAGAAAAAAAGGTAGGGAAATGTTTAATAACATTAATGTGATCTAAAATGTTGTTTTTTCTAGGATCTTTAACTTGTTTATAAAAATGTTCTTTCGGAGCATGTTTTAGATCATCATCAGAATGTAATATCCTACTAACCTCTGATTTCAAGTCCCATGTAGAATTTACATTTTCTCTGTATGAAGTATATTTATGAAAAAACTTTGTATTTTTACCCCACTCGGAAACCCAAACTACCCTAATTTTTAACCTCCATTTGATCTCCTCTTGTTCCAATAGAAATTTTTTCTTCTTTTCTAGCTTCATTAGATCCATCTTATCCTCATCCAGGAAAATACAAGAAGGGTTACATGTATAAATATTTTCTATTGAATCCTCAATAGCCCTAAGCTCTTTATCCCTTTCCTCTAGCTTTTTTTTCCCATTTAACAACAATCTCTCTGAAGTATTTTTATTTTATTCCAATTTTCTCCATTGGACATATGCAGTCATCCACATGAAAGGAAGTCAAAGAGTTTTTAACCATCTCATAGAAAATTGAGTCCTTTAACAACATATTGTTAAATTTGAAAGGATAGTGTCTCTTTGATCCATCCCCATCCAATTGGAGTATAATGGGGAAGTGATTAGAGATTTCTTTCCTGATACCCCAAGTCCTAAATTTATGAAAGGATTCAGCCAAAAATTCATTCATTAGAAATCTATCTAATCTTTTGCTAGCAACTTCCTCGCCCTTTCTACCATTACACCAAGTGCGCTCAAGGTTAACAAGAAAAACATCCAAGAGATTATTCCTTTTCAATAAGTGTTTGAATAAATTTGACAAAGGATCAAGTCGAGCCTTTTTACCCCAAATATCGAAAGCGGAAAGGGTATAATTTAAATCGCCAGTCTGGGATTGATAACTCTTCAATTGTTTTTTTGTTTAGTTTTTTAATAGGGGAATTGGTTGGTAGCATCCAATCTTGCTACCACTCTACCCCAAGGTGCATCTACAGGGCCCGAACCATGGCGCATGGGTAAGTTTGGGGGATTCAAACAAGTGAACTTCCATTTACAACCGATTATAACTTCTTATCTTTACCACTTGAGCTTCCCCCCATGGAAGACATTGTTGTTTTATTAATTCTAGACTTTTAAACTTTCTCTCATTTTCAAATTCATTTATTTTATCTTGATTTATTAATCATTTTCTATTTGTTTTTCTTACTTTTTTCTTTTATTTCTTTAGAATAGAACTAAAACATTTATGTTTTTAAAAAACCTTAAGTAATAGTTACTCACTTTAAAAATCTATACTATAAAAAAGACCCCATATATATATATTTATATATAATGAAAAATTAACTATTTTATTTGTTTTCCTCTCAAAGACTAACATGAGCCTATATAAAATATTTACAATTAAAAGGAAAATGAATAATAAGTCAATGGTGAAGTGG
The DNA here is from genome assembly GCA_027924585.1 of Larix kaempferi. NCBI lineage: Eukaryota > Viridiplantae > Streptophyta > Pinopsida > Pinales > Pinaceae > Larix > Larix kaempferi. Next base: position 9,818,918 of record BSBM01000597.1, on the reverse strand, counting down.
TTGCAATAATCAACATATTTCCATTTTAAATCTGAATTTATCAAGTTGATAGATCCGGATTTAAGTTAACTTTTTATTTTATAGACGAACATGATCCAACATAGATTTTTTTAAAATATTTTCCATAATTTTTTTTTTTTAATTATTTTGTTAGGAACGTTACAACATCTACCCCACCATGTTGGACTGTAGAGCACCTCCCTTCTCTTGGTGCAACAAGTTATAAAAATATGTGTTTTTTTAATTAAATATAAATATGGTTTTTGTGTTCACACGGTAGGATAAATAGTGGGTCTTATAATTGTTTCTATTTTATTATTTTATTTTTATTAATATGTGGCACACTGATAATAGTGGTTCTTACAATCGTCTCTATTTAATTATTTTATTTTTATTAACATGTGGCACATTGATAATGTTTTTCTATATAATATGTTAAATTTATGTCTAGCAATTATTTAAACACATTAATATTATTAATGTAATTATTAGTAATAGATAAAGTGCCTTCTAAAAACATACATTAAGCTATAAACTCAACACATCATAATTCCATAAAAATAAAAATAAAAATATTTAACATAAAAATTTAAAATATTTTTGTAAAAAGTTAAAATTAATAAAATTCACAAATAAACATTATACAATTTATTAAATTATTTTGATTTTTAAAATTAATATTTTCAAGAATTTAGATTTTTCATTTCATTAATAATCATTAAATTTAGGAGTAATATATTTATTCTAGGTTTTCGACTTTACGGTTTTATTCTAGGTTTTGGACTTTACGATTGGTTTTGTAATTTTCTTTTTGTAAAAGCCAAATTTCTACATGTTTAAATTGTATTTTGAATCCATAAATAGATTTAGCATCCTCAAATATCCCTATGGCACCCAAATTATACAATTTCCATAGCTAATATATGTGATTCTAAGATTTTGTAAAGATTTCCAATCTAAAGAAAATATGCTCAAAAAATGTTGAAAACTTAGAATATTTAGACTACACCTTGAATTTATAATAATTAAAATTAATAGATTTAATAGATTTTTGAAAATAATTAAAATTAATAAAAGAAACTTTTAATAATAAATTGAGTTCTAAATTCAACCTATTATAATTCGGAAAAAAATTTCCACATGTGGCTCACAAATCTAATGGGGTTTTATATAATAATGTATCTAACCACCCAAGGATTTTAATTCCAAACCTTCCCCTCACAACTTACAACACTCAATTTTCGCTGGGAACTTACAACACTCAATCACTTAACCTAACCCACCAAACTAATTCTAAAAATGTTAACATAAAAACATAAATTCTTTTAAGTTATAATCACAACATTCCATCTCCATCAAAAATTTCCACTAAGAGTTTACAGTTTACACACTGTACTATGTTTTTCTAAAACCTAATATTTAATCATGGTGGGCCAATGAAGAAGAACACTATGTTTTTCTAAAACCTAATATTTAATCATGGTGAGCCAATGAAGAACAACACTATGTTTTTCTAAAACCTAATATTTAATTATGGTGGGCCAATGAAGAACATGAACCCAGGACCTAATATCGCCGTCTTCACCGCCACGAATTTTGTGCCTGCTTTCCCAACTTTGCAGACAACTGCTTTGTTGTTGGCTCATTAAGCACTTGCTTCGGTGTTTGTTTTTCAGTCATCGACATTGCTTGTGCTTTACTTTCACCGGATGCCTTTACTGGTGTTTTCCTATCAATAGTTCCATTTCTTTTTGGCTGTGCATGCACGCCATTTTTTTTTTCCATTTTCACGTTCGTCGATACTCTTCTGTTTTCCATTTTCTACCAATTGTGACTCCACCTTCTCCGTCAAGTCTTGGATCCGAACATCTTTGGATTGAAGATCATTCTTCAAACAATTCAGACCAGTCTCCAATTCCCTTATTCTGTCTTGAAGAAATACATTTTCTTCTGTACATGTGTTCAACGCAATGACCACAGAATCGTTTGTCTGCTCGAGGCACGTTTTTGCATCTGCAATTTCCAGAAACTGATTTCGTAAATAAAATATCTGGTCCTGCTTCTCCTCTGACACGGACCTCGAGGATTCGAGATCCTTATTAAGAGAATCCATGGATGCTTCCAACTCCCTTAAACGGTCCTTCATGTTTACCTTTTCTTCCTCTGAATCCAATGTTCTTCTATCCATATCACTTTGTAAGGAGCTACTTTCCTCTTCAAGGAACATTTTTGCTACAGAAATTGATGAAAGTTCATCTTGTAAATCAACGTGTATTGATTCAAATTCCATTCTCTGGTCTTCCTTTTCCTGCAATACTTTGGCTTGCGCTTCCTGCAACTCATCAATTTTTTTGCTCAGCTCCTCAACCTGCATTGCAAGTCTAACATTTTCAACCCTCGATTTTTCAGCACTCTGATTTTGCTTTTCAAGCAAAGACATGGCACTCTCTAAGTCCTCTTGTAGCATTTCATTCTGTTTTATAAGAGAAAGTTCGGTTACATTGTACTTGTACTGCTCAATTAAATCTGTGTGTTGTTGAACTCCTTCAGTTGAAGGTTGTTGAAGGTTTTTAATTGTATTTTCTATTGCCTCTATTCTGGCAAGAGGAGAGATTTTGCCCTGTTGAGAGATTTTATCGTAAACTCTCAATTTGCTGCAATTGGATTGTACTTTTTCCGTGGAACCACTTTGTGACATAGAAAATTTTGGCTCACCACCCTTGCGGATGCCTATAATTCTTTCTTCCATCCTCTTGTGCCAAATCCTAAATAAAAGAAGAGATTCAAAGCTTTGGCAAATCCCGAGGCAATATATAATATACAAATAAAATTAGTTGCGCGTCCTTCTTTCGCTAACAGCCTGCCTTAAATATGATGGTAAGGGAAATCATGAATGTGATGTTAAGTGAAATGTAAGACATCTGACTTCCCTATAAATAAAAATAAATACTCACCCGATCTAAATAATCATTTTGGATGGCCGACTGTTCATAAATCAATTCAAATTTAAATAATCATTTTGGATGCCCGACTGTTCATAAATCAATTCAAATTAAAACAATTTTACTTAATTAAATACTCACATGATTTAAATAATCATTTTGGATGGTTGATTGTTCATAAATCAATTTAAATTAAAACCAGTATAGATCCATCTTAAAAGGAAATCTACTAAGCTAGAGAAATTAAATCTGTGGAGATGCAAACCCTTTTTAGATACAAATAATATTGAGGAAGCATTTTGAGTTATTAATTTGTGTAGGTTTAAATATTTTAAATCTAATTGAAACCAAGTGCATGTTATTTTTTATAATATTTTATTATTTAAAAAAAAAGACAAGTGTCAAACTCTAGGATGAGCATGAAAGGAGTTACACATCCCCTACTGTAAAATGAGCCTCTTGGACACAAAAATTTCATGCCATTCATGATATATTTTGTTAAATAAAAAAGTAGTAACTACCAATTACTCCATATTTACATTTGCCACTATTTTCTCAAAGAAGAAGAGATGGGTGGTACAGATTCCTGCACTAAGGTATTGGAATTGATTCCTGCATTGACTTACTGAAATTTAATATGTAGTTCATAGACTGAAAAAATTCAGTTATGACTGCTTATGAAAATTACATAGGCTCTTAATTGATTCTACAAAATCATTGCAGTCTTTGTATGTTCCTAAGTTGAGAAGTTTGAATATTTTATCTGGTATGAACTATGCTTATGAAATCACCCTTCATAAGTATATTTGGTATGTTATTCACTGCTCTTTAGTATATTTGGTATGTTATTCACTCCTCTTTAGTATATTTGATATGTTATGAACTATGTTTATGAAATAAATTCTATGTCAAATGTCATGGAGCTTGACATCATTTAAATATAAAATAACATTTATATTAGTATTGTAATTTATAGCATCATAGTTCAAGCAAAGTTGTGTAACCTATGGTATAAAATATGAAAAATAATTGTAACGTAGCTAGTCCTGCTTTAAAATTAAAATTATGTTTAGTGTGTTTAGTTGATTAAAAAATTAAAGTATTTTATTAAAAAAAATGGTTAAGTGTGTATATAGATCTTGGCACATTATATTGCTCTTAGTAAAATTGAATTTATTACAAATATTATTTATCTTTGCTCCACTTCTATAAATAGAAAACAATGAGCGATGCTGATATGGCCATCACAACATGTTTGTACATAGGACAGGAGGTCTTCCACTTTGTGAGCCAATGTCCTCCACTTTGTGGGCCAAGAGTTTATGTACACTTCATGGAATTCTTCCATCAAATTAATCAGGCAAATGATTATAAATCAGTCTTAACAAAAAGGCAATCATTCCATGCAAATTTGTCAACAAAATAAAACGCCAATTATGTCAATGAACTATTTACTTCAATAATGAAAAATGAGACCTTTCCTGCTCATTTCACTAGCATTCAACCCTTCATATTAGATAAAGCTATTAAAAGGACAAAATTACTAAGGTGGCATGGCAGAAGGTGCAATTTATTGCATGTTGTATAATCCTCAATGAATATAAAACGGATCTCTGATGTGCCTTTGTCATCAGTAGGTGATGTGAATTCACAATTCATAGTATTGCTTAGTATATGCCTTTTATGTAAAAATCCATATAAGAGTTATTTTATTAAAATTTACAAACAAAATGCAAATCTAAAACTATAATCTATATTTATAAGTTATTACGGTTCATACAAATATTTATATTGATTTTGTTAAACTTGGTAATTTTATTTTTTTGAAAAATTGAACTTATAAAGGAAATAATGATTTTGAATATTTAAATTAAAATAGGTGTTAAAGTCCCTCTAAATTATTAGAGTAATAAATTAAACCAATAAAATATGATAAAAAATTAAACCAAATCAAACTATTATAAAATATTAATTTTTTTTTTATAAATATATGACATATCATCTATAAAGACTTTCTATTTAACTATTTATCTTATATATAAGTTAACTAAATCTTAAATTTATAAAATATATAAATAATATTAAAATTTTGTTATTTTTAATAATATTAACTCAATTTTTAGGTAATTATTATTAAAATTAAAAAAATAAGATAAACTATATACTACCGCTATAAAATTTCAACAAAACTAAACTGCTAATGATAACATTTCTTTCGAAAAGAGCCTTTCAATTGATCAAGTATACATGCTCTCACATATTAACGTTGATCCCATTTCATAATGTTTAACTTAATGCCGCTTGTATTAAAATGAACCCAAGAGCATGGAAATATATTAATTGGTTTTGGTATGTTCTTAAATGTCGATGTTTACACTTTCCATATGTATAAAAATTAAATGCATGTAGCACACAGAGCTTGCAAGTAAGCCAATTGTGTCATGCAGGACATTTAGAGTTTTTAACATGATAATTATACATGGTACAAATTACAGAAATGAAAAATGTAATTTAAAAAAAATATTTTTTTAAAATTTATAATAATAAAAATATTTAAAAACTTTAAGAAAGATGAAGTGGAAAAATAAAAATACATATACGTTGATCTACCGATCGACGTAGTCCGTGCGAAGAAGGGACTAATAATTACTATGAATTGCATCACCGTTATATATGAAAATATAGTTATGTATAAGGAACCCACTATTACTTTGAGTATTATGCCATAATGCTTAATATGTCATCGAACTTTATCAAAGGGTAACATTTAGTATTTCATGTATTATTTTTATAGTTTATGTTATTGTATATTTAAATCAATATATATTTATTTTAAATTTAGAAGAATCTATGTTTTGGAGGTATAATTTATTTTTTATATTAAAAATATGTTTACATTTCAAAAAATTGGATCTCTCTTGATGCTTAATAAATTTGAGTTTAAGATGGATTTATGTTGGCTTAAATTTACAATATAACAAATCAATTATGAAGATTATGCATCTAAATAAACATGAATAAGAAAGATAATATATTCATTGCTAAACATTATACTTTGATATAGCTCGATGCTTAGTAGATTAAAGTGTAAGATTAATCTATGTTGGTTTTAATTTTTTTATTTTATAAATCAATATGAATTTTTTAATTACTTTTTATTTTTAATGAGTTATGAGATGAGTAACAACATTTCCCTATATTCCAATTGTAAACACTCAATTACTCCTTATATAAATTGATTAATTAAATAAAAAATAATTAATTTTATATTATAATAAATGTGAAGGAAGAATATGAACTGTTTACAAAAATTACTAAATAAACATTAAAGAAATTACATTTTCATTTAAAATTTGAGCTGATTAGTATCTCCAATTAAGATGAGTAAGTACCAAAGGATAATGAAGAAAAAAATGAATAAAACCTAAATCCATCGTGGTTAGGGTTTTCCTACAAAGTGATTTTGAATATGTTATCTTTGGACCTCCGACGCATACAAAACTTACTTTACATCATCTTAGGTTAGTTAATGGGTTGTTAATTGTTGGTTTTTTAAATAAAAATCTAGGTATTAAAAATACTTTTAAGCATTTTTTACAATATTGATAAGTTTATTTTCATGAGATTTCTTCAATTACAATCTTTTAAGTTTTGGATACTAGGATTCACTATTTAACTTGGTTAATTTCCCACTTCAAAACTTAAGCATCTTCCTGAATCTTATTTAACTTGATTAATTTCTCACTTTCAAAACTTAAGCATCTTCCTGAATCTTATTTAACTTAGTTAATTTCTCACTTTCAGGACTTAAGCATCTTGTTATTATAGACATGATATTTGTATAATAAAAATAATATTAATATGTTAACACACTATTTGAATCAATGTCTAGACAAAATGTTCTTTCTATTCACAATGGCCATCTTTTTGAACTATTGTGATTTCTATAATAAAATGTAACGCTAGAACATATTACCCAATTTCAAAACCATTATCAATTTTCTTTTAACCTACTTTATTTCTAAAATAAGATAAGAAAATTCATAGTAAATAAAAAACATAATTTGCAAAGAATGAATGGAGATGCATATCACCACTTTTTTTAAACTCTAGTAATCACATTCTCTTATATTCAAGAGATTATAATTATTCATAAGTTAAATGTATGACCAGCATAGATCCATCTTAAACTAGTATATATCAAGCATCAAGAGGGATCCAATTTCTTGAGGTGTATTTCTTTTTTTAATTTAAACTCAAGAAATTTGATCTTTCTTAATTGATAGATCCAGGTTTAAGTTTTAAGTTTTTATTCTATAAACGAACATCTATTCTTTAATTACTTTTCATAATATTTTATTTTATGGATTTTTTTTATAAATATTTTACATAATTTTTTATTTTATGAGCCGACATGAATTTTTTTAATTATTTTGTTACTAACATTGAAACGTTATATCACGTTAGAGGATCTCTCCCATACTAGAGCACCTAGTTTCACTCGGTGCAATTATTCAAATTCATTAGTGATTAAATATATCCAAATATTCTAGAAAATAATTAAATATATGGAAAAATAGAAAGTATTATTGGTTATTATGTTAAAACAAAAAAATTACATAGTATTATTTGTGGTTTTGTTAAAACCTAAAATTTATTTGTGTAGTTTAAATATTCTACATTTTCAATTTTTTTTAGCATATTCTTAGTCTTATTTTGTTTAAAGTCTAATTGGAAATCTTTAAATTTTTTTTATGTAATCACATATATTAGTTATGAAAATTGCATTGTAATGCCCCATATTTTGATAGTCTTTAATTAAAAACTCTAATGTGAATTAGCTTAGCAATGCATTTGCTTACTACCTATTTTACTAAGATAGATTGATCAAGATGATTGTTATGTGGACATGTGGACTCCCTTGAGGCATGTATGATAATTCGAAATATTGTTTTAAATGACGATAAATATGTTATTTTATTTGAACATGCAAAATTGAATATAGAATATCCATATATAGAATGCTAACTTAGTTGTTTGCAAAAATAACTTACATGATTATTTGTAAATGTCGTATTAGTGATATGGATTGGCACTTGAAAGAGTTGGTTATAGCTATATATATGTTTTATGTTAATGATGAACTATTCCACATGTTGATTGGCTATGAGATAGGCGGATTCCTATATTGCCAAGGACCATGAGATGTATTGAACATCATGAGTATAATGACGTTATATCAAATTTCATGCTATGTAATTGTGAATTCCAATATTTCTATGACTTGTGGGTGAGTGTGAATTTTGACAGGAATTGTGACTTGCCCAAAGTGGGTTTTCAATGACGGGACCCCTTAGAATAGTGATGGCACAGTATGGTTGACCTAGGGTGTTGACCCTAGTACTATTAGGGGGGGTGGAGGAAATTCCCATCGTTTATCCCCTGAAACCTAGAGTCATGGGAGGTTTGTGTAGTGCACTCCCCTAGATGTGTGATGACGACTCACGGATGCCTGCTGGGGAAGCTTGGTTGATGTGGTCAATCGACACTTCCGCTTACGGGTTCTATATGTGGTTAGGTCGTGTAGTCGACGCCACAGTATATTGCAGCAGAGGACGGGATGGTGAGGTCAGAGATGGAAGTAGTTGTGATTTAGGGGCTGGATTACTAATGTGATGGATGGTACTAATGATGGATTGGATGGTGTTCTTGATTGTTATTAACCATTATGATTATATGTTTGATTTCACCATTATGCTTATCTAATTTTGTCTTATTGTTTTTGTATGAATGATTATGAATGATGAATGATGCAGTGTTTAATTGTTCTTCTATATGTTGTTTGAGAGGATGTAATAATGATTTATTAGGAGCATTAAATGTGATTATTAGTACGCAGGCTTAAGACATGTGCACTGGCCATGCATACGTCAATTCATGATTACATTACTATGATTGGTCGATCGATGAATAAATTAATATGATTATATTATCTATTAGTAACTTGGTTGATGAATTGATGAAAGCATTACTTGTGTGTTGAAAGTATGAGTTTGTTGACTTGTTTAAAATGATTAAGATTTATATAAATTGATTGGATTATTAAATAACATATATAATTATATACATATAATATAAAATATGTCATAATATAATATAGTATATGAAAATATCTTATTTGACTTATGAATGAAAGGATAATATAAATAAATGGATAGATAAGATTTGCACAATTTTTTGGAAATTGGTTGTCATAGTTGCATTAATATGGAAGCATGACAAGTAAGACTTTGCATCCATGTTTATTAATATTTAAATTATTTTAATCAAATTTCTATTTATTTGGAGAAAATGAATTTATTGATGGATGAGGATTTTTGGATATAAATATGAGACTTGAGAGTGGAAGGAGGGAGGTTCTTTTTCTCTTGAAGATTATTTTGGTGAGAGTATTCTAGGATGGAGAATTTTAAGAATTTTGGGTATGAGAAGTTTTGAAGAGTTGGAAGAGTTTAAGAACTCTTGGAAGATTTGATACATAGCCTACTGGTGCATCACTGTTCTGTTCTCTGGGGGTCTCGGGCACGGAGGGCCAGGAGGCCATTTGGATGGGACCGTTCAATGGTTTCCTGGGGCTAGGCCCCTAGTTGGCTGGGAGGTAAAACCGTGGTCCCGCTTTGGGAAATGAAGATGGAAGCAACTTGAGTGGAAGAGGGAAGCTTGCTCAGTTTGGACTCCGTCACCATTCTTATAACGAGGTATTTTTCTTGTGATTTTAAGTTATTTATATGTTGTTGTAAAATTATCATATGATGCTATTGTTACATGATTTATGATGTTAATTTATGTTGTGTGAATCATCAATGAAGTTTTAAAAATTCTAAGTTATTTGATGCTATTGCAAAATGCTTATATTTTGCTTATATGTTGTTATGGTTACACTTTGATTATTTGTTGTTTAGTCACAAAATCTATGTTTAATTACATTAAAATTTATAATGCCAATGAAGGCATTACATGCATAATTTAGGTATCTTGAGAGTTTTCGAGGGTACTAGATATATTTATAGATTCAAAAATACAATTTAAACACAAGTGTTTAGGTGCAATTCTGCACCTAAATATGCATGTTTTTCACCTCTCTCTACAGCATGACATACATGACCATTATTGACGAAATTTTAGGCATAGATAGAATTTTTTATGCAGATTCCAAATATGTAATTTAAAAAAAAATATATTGAGATTTTCTATTTATTTCCTAATTTTCTTGTTTCATCACTCAGTTGGTCAGAAAACATATTGTTACTGTTTATTTCGTAACTTTTTCATTTCACAACCATTTAAAAAAAAAATTGTATGGTACACTAGAAGACACCGACCTCTACATGCTATAAAAAATCCAAGTCGAAATAACTGCATTAAGACCTTCAAAGGCTGCACCCAGATTTGACGTATGGCTCTCAAGGTTTGATCACTTACATAATTCAAAAAAAAATAAAAATAAACATTTAAATTTTTGTATCCTGAAACTGTCATTTAGGCATTGAAAGGCTGCACCCACAAAAACATATACATTATAATTTGTCAAAAAAATAAAAAGCGACTATTAGAAAACATGAAATTTGACATAGTTATGTAAATTTCAAGTGCTTAAAACTTATATATTCGGAAATGTGACTCAATTTCCTATGTTTCATCTTTTTTACTCGATGCAAGATATCTTGTGTTTGAATGTCAAAAAACCCAAGTAAGTTTTTCATCTTTTTATTGCATCTAACACACCAAAAGTGACCCTCATTAGCTTGCACATACCCACTTCCAAACTTGAACATTTATCACTCCAAAATTATGTAGGAATGAAAAAACATATTCTTCAAAATTCAATAATAAAGTCTTTTATTTAAATGTAATTAGGATTACAAAATCCCCAACGTGAGGGGATTAAATAAATGTTAATTAATAAGTAAAAAAATGCTATCAAAAAATATTTAAATTGAATGACTAGAAAAAAAAATTGTAAAAAAAAATATTTAAAATAATTATCTATTGGAAAAAACATTCAACATTGTGTAGAATTAATATAAATAAAATAAAATATTTTAATTCTTATTAATTCTGTACTATTTTGAATTTTTCTTTTCACTTTGACTTATTTTATCTTAATTTAATAATTATTATCCTTTTTTTCTATTTTCTTTTATTTCACGACTTTTATGTTTTTTAAAATCTTAAATAATGATTACTCAATTTAAAAATCTAAAATCTATATGATAAAAAATACCTTATATGAAAAATTAACTATTTTGTTTCTTTCTCTCTCAAAGTCTAACATGAGCCTATATAAAAAAATTACAATCAAAAGGAAAATGAATAATAAGTCAATGGTGAAGTGGTTGCAATAATTATTATTTTTTAAGTAAGGATTAATAACTGTATAACTAAGGTTATTAAAATGATCATATGTTAGATTTATAAGAGTTTCAAAATATTTTTATTTTTTTTAAGAAAAAAAAATAATGCTTTTGTTATTCATATAGAATCAAAAAGTACATAACCTATCAAAAATACAGTTTATCAAGTACGATCATATCATAACAAACTTACCCAAACATAATAGTGTTATCCATCTCAAGTCAAAAATCTAGAGACTTTAAGTCCATCTAACAACAACAAAAAAGAGGGTAATACTGATCACATTAAAAAAGGAATCGACCCTTCCCAAATCACACAGTTTTGAAAAGAGTTCACCCAAATCAGAGTGCCTTCCGGGAAATCCATAGCCTACTTTGATAAACTATCTCCAACAAAGTTGCGTTCCTTGTATATGTGGAAGATCTCCCAATCATTAAGATCCAAAAGAAGCTTCTTTGTGTGTGAACACCAATGATGTAGCTCAAGAGTTTGTAGATTATAAATATTTTGCGCCCATTTGACAATGACTTGAGAGTCACCAAATATTTTGAGTGAATCGATCCCCATCATAGTTGTAGCCTGAATTGGAACCCACAAAGAAATAAGCTCTACTTTGGTTTTTGAACCAAGTCCACAATTCATTTTGAAATTGAAAAAATGATCCTTGCTGATATGTAGAACCACACCGACATGACAAAAACAATTACTTGCAGCACCATCGAAAAAACCATGAGAGGCCTCAAATATAGACAAGTCAATGAATTTTTTCACTCCACTAACCTTTTCTTTCACAATGCTAACTTCCCTGTATTAATTTTAAAAAAAATCATTCCAGTTATAGCATTTGGTTTTTGTCCTCAAATATCGCAGCATTTCTAAGACGCCAGATTCCCCAAATCATATATGCAGGAAGAAACTTGTGGATTTTTTCATTTCTAAACAAGTCATGTAAGTTTTGATCAAAAGATCCAATACCCCATGCAATATTTATGCTTAACGCATCACAGACCAGCTTCCACAGGTTCACTAAGAAAAGGACATAACATAAAAATATGATGAATTGATTCCCCATTGTTTTCACAAAGTGCACATATGTTTGGACCTACCCAACCTTGATGAAGGAGATTATTCCAGGTGAGTATGGTGTTATCCAGAACCAACCATAGAAAACATGCAATTTTTTTGTGGAATCTTCCACTTCCAGAATTTACCAAACCACCACTTTGGTACCTGGAAATTATCAAAGCCTGCGAAATATTTATAAGTAAGCTTTTCCATGACTTGTCCATTTGAAGGATTGCATGTACAGATAATTTCATCATCACTAGAGGAAAGACATATTCCCACGAAGTTCAATCTGGAAACATAGGCATTCCATTCTTGTGGCCACTCATTCACAAGTCCCAAATCCATAGCAGAGAACCAATAATTTAAGTCATTTCCAATTCTACCAGGTTTATTAACAGAGGCCAAAATATTTTATCCTATCTCTTCAAAATATTTCACGAAATCGTCAGACAAGGAATAATTTTCATCGATCCCAACCAATAGATTGATGCCAATGAATAGGTTTACAATGAAGCCAACTTTCCATGCCAGCTTCATGTTAATCCATTTAAAGACTTTTAAAAAACCTGTCCAGAAGTATGAATAATTCCAGATAGTAATCCATGGATTTCTGATCCATTGAAATATACTAGATTTTATATATTTTCGTGTAAGACTCTATTCCACAATCATTCCCCAAATAAACCTCTCCACAAGATCTTCACGGAGAGAGCTATATTAAACCAGTCTAAATTCTTCATGTTCCATCCTCCATTCTGTTTGGTCTCAGAATTTTTTTCCCATTTAACCAAGTATATCTTCTTGTTTTCCACAGAGCCCGACCACAAGAAATTAAACATCAAGCTATGAAAAATTCTAATCATTGGTTTTGGAATTAATGTGAGTGAGAACCAATAAATAGGTATGTCTGTAAGTATAGCTTTTAGTAATGTCAAATGCCCACCAAGAGTTAAATATCTAAATGTCCAATTGTCAATTTTCTTTTCAAAATTTTTAATTAGCCATATCCAGTCTCTGATCCTGTAGCAATTAGGCTTCAGAAATTAGCCTAGATATTTGAATCCTTCCTCCATCAATGAAGTATGATATGGAAGAAAATCAGTAACGAAACTGAGGATATGGTTGTCCACATTATGGTATAGGAAAGCAGACTTTGAACTGTTGACTTCCATACCTGAAGTAGCACAAAATAACTTTATTAACCTTGCAAAAAGTGTCCATCCATCTATAGAACCTCTTCCGAAGAGGACAAGATCATCAACAAATAAAATGTGAGAAATAAAACCAGACTTATTGATGATCTTGATACCCTTCATCTTTCCTTCATATCTAGCATTGTGAATCAAATTATTGAAACCCTCTATAACCAATAACAAGAGAAAAGGAGACATAGGACATCCTTGTCTAAGTCCATGAGAGCTATTATAACTCGAAGTAGGAGTTCCATTTACAAGAGCTACAAATTTTTTCGATGTGACACAACCCATGATCCACTATGTCACCAGTAACGACAAACCAATTTGTAGTAGAAATAGCCTTAATTAGTCCCAATTTACTGTGTCGTATGCCTTGACAAAATCCATATTTAGTATAAGATCATCCATGTTCTTTATTTTTATGGAATGTAGGACCTCCTATGTAACCCCAACCACATCTAAGATATGTCTGTCTGTAAGGAATCCAAATTGTTCTGTTGTCATCATGTCTACCAACTTTGTTCTTAATCTATTGGCAATAATCTTTGTGATAATTTTATAGGCAAGGTTATATAGGGCAATAGGTCTATAATCAGTGTATCTAACAGGTTTATTGATTTTTTGAATGAAATCAATATGGGTATGGTTTAGGTACCTAGAGACATAACCTTCAACTCTAGATTGATTAACCATTTGAAGTAGGTCATCTACCACAATGTCAAAAAAGCCAAAAACAGTTCAAAATTCGACCCATTCGGGCTTGGACTTTTGTCTTTGGCACAAATTTGAAGAACCTCTTCAATTTCCTTCAAGGTGACAGGAACCCCAATTTTGTAACCTTCTTCAAAAGAAAAAAAAGGTAGGGAAATGTTTAATGACATTAATTTGATCTAAAATGTTGTTTTTTCCAGGATCTTTAAATTGTTTATAAAAATGTTCTTTTGGAGCCTGTTTTAGATCATCATCTGAAAGTAATATCTTGCCATCCTCTGATTTCAAGCCCCATATAGAATTTACATTTATTTTGTATGAAGCATATTTATGAAAAGACCTTGTATTTTTATGCCCTTGGGAAACCCAAACTACCCTACTTTTTAACCTCCATTTGATCTCCTCTTGTTCCAATAGAATTTTTTTCTTCTTTTCCACCTTCATTAGATCCATATTTTCCTCATCCACGCAAATACAAGAAGGGTTACATTTATAAATATTTTCTATTGAATCCTCAATAGCCCTAAGTTCTTTATCACTTTCGTCCAGCTTTTCTTTTTCCCATTTAACAACAATCTCTCTCAAGTATTTTAATTTTATTCAAATTTTCTCCATTGGACATATGCACTCATCCACATGAAAGGAAGTCAAAGAGTTTTTAACCATCTCGCAGAAAATTGAGTCCTTTAACCACATATTGCTAAATTTGAAAGGATAGTGTCTCTTTCATCGAGCCCCATCCAATTGGAGTATAATGGGGAAGTGATTAGTGATTTTTTTCTTGATACCCCAAGAAAAAGAACTCATTCATTAGAAAGGATTCAGCAAGAAACTCATTCATTAGAAATCTATCTAATCTTTTGCTAAGAGCTTCCTGGCCCTTTCTACAATTACACCAAGTGGGATGAAGGTTAACATGAAAAACATCCAAAATATTATTCCTTTGCAATAATGTTTTGAAGAAATTTGACAGAGGATCAGGTCGAGATTTTTTGCCCGAAATCTCGGTAACCGGAAGGGTAAAATTTAAATTATCACCTATCAAGAACAAGTTTGGGCAATTTAACAAGCCATAGTTCTCCAAAGATGTCAAAAAATCCTCCTTATTTTTGTATGGCCCATATCAATTCAAAATTTTAAGTTTCCTATTCCCACTAAGAAAACATCCATTGAAAAGGATACCCCTAATGGTTTTACGAGGTTTGAAAGACGATATAATAAAATATCTTTTCTTCCGCTGAATCCAATGTTCTTCTATCCATTTCACTTTGTAAAGAGTTAGTTTCCACTTCAAGGAACATTTTTGCTACAGAAATTGATGAAAGTTCATCTTGTAAATCAACGTGTATTGATTCGAATTCCATTCTCTCGTCTTCCTTTTCATGCAATACTTTGGCATGCACTTCCTGCAACTCATCAATTTTTTTGCTCAGCTCCTCAACCTGCATTGCAAGTCTTACATTTTCAACCCTCGATTTTTCAGCACTCTGATTTTGCTTTTCAAGCAAAGACCTGACACTCTCTAAGTCCTCTTGTAGCATTTCATTCTGTTTAATAAGAGAAAGTTCGGTTACATTGTACTTGTACTGCTCAATTAAATCTGTCATGTGTTGTTGAACTCCTTTAGTTGAAGGTTGTTGAATGTTTTTAAGTGTATTTTCTATTGCTACTATTCTGGCGAGAGGAGAGATTTTTCCTTGTTGATAGATTTTATCGCAAACTCTCAATTTGTTGCAATTGGATTGTACTTTTTCCGTGGAACCACTTTGTGACATAGAAAATTTTGGCTCACCACCCTTGCGGATGCCTATAATTCTTTCTTCCATCCTCTTGTGCCAAATCCTAAATAAAAGAAGAGATTGAAAGCTTTGGCAAATCCCGAGGTAATATATAATATACAGATAAAATTAGTTGCGCGTCCTTCTTTCGCTAACAGTCTGCCTTAAATATGATGGTAAGGGAAATCATGAATGTGATGGTAAGTGAAATGTGAGACATCTCACTTCTCTAAAATAAAAATACTCACCTGATCTAAATAATCATTTTGGATGGCCGACGGTTCATAAATCAATTCAATTTAAAACAATTTCACTTAAATAAATACTCACATGATTTAAATAATTATTTTGGATAGTTGATTGTTCATAAATCAAATTAAAATAAGCATAGATCCATCTTAAAAGGGGATCTACCAAGCTAGAGAGATCAAATCTGTGGAGGTGCAAATCCTTTTTAGATACAAATATTGAGGAAGCATTTTGATTTATTAATTTGTGTAGTTTAAATGTTTTAAATCTAATTGAAGCTAAGTGCATGTTATTTTTTATAATATTTTATTATTTACATAATATTATTATTTTTTAATGTTATGTTTTTATAATATTTTATTATTTTACATAATATTTTATTATTTTTTAAAAATGACAAGTGTCAAACTCTAGGATGAGCATGGAAGGAGTTACACATCCCCTACTGTAAAATGAGCCTCTTAGACACAACAATTTTATCCTCAGAACCAATATATTTGATCCTAAATTCCTGTTAGGATAGGCTGAGATACTGGGAAAAGAAACTTTCATAGGCCTCCACAAAATGCGTTCTACTTAATTAACACATAGGTGAACTAACCCGTAAGCGAGATGCATTTGTCATGTAATGTATAAGTAACATTCTGATTGGATAATTGTGCTTCTTCTACTTTGCACAATCACCAAAATTGTCAAATCTAATGGGAACCAAGGGCATCCCCTTCCATGCTCAAAATTTTCTAGTGAGGTTAATCCTCTTGAACCGATGAAGAGAAAATGAGATGTAACAAATAACATGAAATAAAAAAATTATTTGTTTCCTAATGTTTTTTAGGAGCTACATTACATTAGTAGGAGATATCATTTTCTTGTGTGTTTCCTTAGCATTAATTACATCTATAGGTGTTTTATCTTAACATTTGGGGGTGAGGGCTCGATGGGTGATTTTTTATTTTTTTAATAATGGATGGCTAGATTTCAAGGATGCCCATCCATAAATCAAACATTCAGATTTACTAAGTTAACTTATGTGCATGTTTAAATCCAATCGACACCCATGGTTATTTAAAATAATTTATTGAAATACCAAAGTAGTTCTTATCCGTTACGTCACTCCTGGAATTAACTCGTCTGCTCAGCTCCACTCCCCCACACTCCCACACTCCTGTAAAGATCCGCTGCGTTGTACGACCGTTCAACGCCCCAATTTGTAATGTAACGCTCAAACCCTACGGTGATGTTATATCTCTTACAACAAGAAGACGCAGACACCCAAGATCGTGCAGCTTCAACAACACCCAAGATCATACAGAAGAACAGACCTCCTATAACAAGCAGAAGCAGACACCCAAGATCGTGCAGGTTCAACCACACCCAAGATCGTGCAGAAGAGCGTGCAAAAGAGTAGACAAGTGCAGAAGAGCGTGCAGCTTCAATAACACCCACGAGGCAGAAAAAGCTAGCAACTGTAAATCACCATTTACCTGTACCTAAATCACATATGTAAAATGGACTCCTGCATGTTTGATTAAGCTACGCATAAGAACTTTAAGGGTTCCAACTGAGTTATTGTAGCTTTGATTCTTAACTATTGTTTTAAATTAATATTATGAAGACCCCCTAGGATCTGATGGAGAGACTGGAAATGGATTGGTTTTTGTAATCACAGACCTGTGTAAAAACTGCGGATTCGAGTGGTTAGTTGAGGAATTAGTATGGCAATCGAATGAGTTTAAGATTAGATTGATGTTCTACATGTTACAAATAAAAAATAGAATAATGTTGCTAAACGAATAAGTTTATATTGATGTTCTGATTTATATAACATTGCATGTTATTTTTATCAAAGACTTGATGCTTTATACTATATATAATGTTGATGCTTGATACAGTTTGATAATATTACTTCGTGCGAGAGATCTAGGTCGCTTATTTAGATAGAAATTCAGGTTTAACAAAGTAGGTTAAACCTCTGCAAACATTGCGCAACAGATATTGTGAAGGGACCTCTACCATTGTTTGATAGATAGAATTTTAAACCTCTACTAAACACATGGAAGGGATGTGACCTCTGCATATGTTTGTTAATAGAATTTTTTTATATAACCTCTGCAGGATTTCACCTAGGTTACCTTTTACTTGTCTTTTGTTTTCGGATTTCACCTAGGTTGCATTTTAATTGTCTTTATGAAATCGTGTCCATTCTATATAGGAGCTGGGCTCGGTCCCCTGCTCCAGTTCAGTTGCAACATTTATAAATTATTATATACTTTGCATGCGGTTTTCCACCCCTGTGTAGCTAGATCGATGCGCAGATTCCATTTTTATGTATTTATTTATGCAATCTCTGTTTAGTGAGATCGCTGAACTTTAGATCTCTTATCACAGACTTGCGTAAAATGGGAGGTCCAACAAATGGTTATTATTATGCATTAGATGTATGCTACACACTTAACATATGATCTAACCCATGCAATGATAACGCTACAGGCTCAAAACGAACTACCTTTGGGCTATGTTGAATTTTTCATGCTTATTTAAGTATTACAATGAAAATGCTACGGCGCGGATTGAGCGATCGATGGCCATCTTGACTTCTTGTGCATCTCTTATTTTATGCATTGAAATTCCTGAGATCGTAGGTCGAGAGGATGCATATGGATTAATGCTTGCATGGAAATCGATGAGATATTAGATCGAGAGGATGTATTTAGATTAAGGTTTACAAGTTTATTTAAATTATGCATTAGAATGTTTGAGATCTCAGATCAAGCAGTCTGACGCCATATGGATTATTTTCTTATTTGACTGAACTTATACCCTGAAATTTTATAAGAGCTTAGGTAAGCGACTCAAATTATAATAACGTGACTTCTTAAATTTGGGACAAAAATTTCCTAACTATTAAATCAAAATTCCAAATCCTAGGCAATTTTAAAGAAATTTTGTACAACAAAATAAAAAATGCAAATCAATTTAAAATCATAACTTCTTTTGAGTTTTTTAATTAAAATTAAGATTAGAATTGAAAATATTTCACAATTTAAAAGAAATATAAAAATAAAAATAAATTATAATTATCTTAAAAGTTCAAGATTAAGTCCATATTTTTATTTCAATGGAGAAATTTTTATGTTACTTGTTTTATTTCCAATATAGTAGGATTGTTGTACGGTCCAATCACGAGATCGGTAGTTAAATGGACTCATGCATGTTTGATTAAGCTACGCGTAAGACCTTTAAGGGTTCCAACTGAGTTATTGTAGCTTTGATTCCTAACTATTGTTTTAAATT
The DNA here is from genome assembly GCA_027924585.1 of Larix kaempferi. Classification (NCBI taxonomy): domain Eukaryota; kingdom Viridiplantae; phylum Streptophyta; class Pinopsida; order Pinales; family Pinaceae; genus Larix; species Larix kaempferi. The sequence continues at coordinate 9,799,265 of BSBM01000597.1, read as the reverse complement.
CATACTATGAAGACCGCGTGATTGTTATAACTCAAAGACCGACGGGTTTGTATATTCCTTAATCCATCTGAGGATGGTGAATGGAAACAGACCTGAATTTAAGGTTGTAAGAGGATGTTTAATCTTGGGGCTGCAGGATTTTGAAAAGTTAGATTACATTCAATGGTTCATATCCTGACAATTGCTACCAAGTGCTTATTAAATAGTCAAAATTTAAATAAAATTAAAAACATTATAACTATTAAATTTAAATATAACAATGAATAATACAGAAAATCGTCAACCCGGATTTGAAATTCCAAGCTTGAGTAGAGCTTTAATGTTCTTATACTTATATAAGAAAAACAAGTTACATGCCTTAGTGTAAACATTGATTTTTCAGTATGGCAGCCAGTGGTTGGTGCAGCACAAAGATCTTGGATTCACACCTTGGATTTGCTTAAGGGTACTGCCCTCAAATGTCGCAGATAGCAGGCTATTTATGACTGTAACAAGATTATGATTGTACATTTATTGGTTCTTATTATAGATCATGTTGCATAGAGTTGAATATGGTGCTGGTGTGAGTTAATGTTGGCCACTCATGATGCATTAGTCACAATGGATTTTTGGAAAAACAAAAATCTGAACGTCAAAAGCAATATTAGAGCTACCTACACAACTTTTTGGAATATCGGTTTAAATTTCGGAATATATAAATATTATTTATGGAAATTAAGTATAACACCCAAAAAATGGGGTTCTCCTAAGGTTGGTATGTTATGTTTTTAAGAAAATAGAATGAATATGTTTGCATTGGTCCCCTGGTTTGGTATGAAAATGGTGGAATTTTGTGAAAAAAATTATATACAGTCGTAGATAACAAGCCGTCCTAGTGCAGCGCTATTTTTTCATATTTATTTATGTTAATTTTAAATTATTTTTTAATTAAGGAAGTCAGCCAAGCCTTAAAATGACAAGGTCGAGCGTTGGTCTCCCACATCATGGTCTTAACATAATCAATTAACTTCGTTTTTTTTTAGGATGTAGGTCTTTGTGTGTACTTGTGCGGGTTCTTTTCTATTTTCAAAATAGGTGAGCCAATGAAGAGTTATAGACGAAAGAAATAACCTACTTTTTGTGTAAGATTGATGTTAGTGCAATTAAAATTAATTAAAAATAGAAAAATAATAGATTTAATAATAAATTGCATATTCGGAATCTGCACACATAGTTCTACAAATATGTGCAGTTTCATTAGCAGTGGACAAGTGTAGCATACGCGAAATCATGCTCGAAACATAAGAACTTATAGAATAAGATGTATTTTATTATAACACGGTCCAAGCCACTTGGTTTGGCAACCCAAACCTAAAACCATAGCAGCCAAGTCATCTGCCACATTGGTAGAAAAGGAATTTCCCACCAAAATTTATAAATTTAAATGGCGCGTGCACGTATTTTAAATGTGCATACGCGTTGTTTAGTGTGTACACGCTATTTAGTGCATACGTGCTATTTAGTGCATATGCGCTATTTATTACTTAGGTGGTGGACTATTGAGTACAAGAAATGGTGACTATTGGGATTTGATATCCTATTCAATGAATACAATGGATTTACCAAATTCTAGCTAAATTGCATGACTACTGTCTTTTGGAAATGAAAACTATTGGGATTTGGTATCCTAATCTACAACAAAAATCCTATTGAATGAATCAAAACATCTAGGCATAAGAATGATTGTAGTGTATGCATTTATTAGTATTCACATGCACCTACCTACTTAGAGGTACTAGGGCACATGTCATACTTCCATTTCCTTGATATACATGACCTACCCATTATTAACATTGATATTTTTCTCTCTTCATACAAAGATTGTTATGTGCTAGATAAATATCTATTGAGTCACTTTACCTTACCCTATATGCATGAACTCCTTGTGATGTCTAGTGCTTAAGTAGGGCTTGATATTAAGTCTAGACCCTTTGGGGAACCCTCCTACTTACTAGGTTTTGTCTTGGGATCCAACCTTGTGATTTGGTCCATAGTTACTTGGAGTGCTTAATTTTGTTTTATCAACAACATAACTCTAGGAATGATTAAAAGGGGTTACTCTAGGTCAAACCTTGATTCCCCCTTCTTGATGATGATGATGATGATGATAATGATGATGATGTTGATGATGAAGATGATGAAGATGATGACAAAAATGATGCTGACAATGAGGATGATGATGAGGAAGAGGGTGATGAAGATGACGATGATGATGAAGATGATGATGATGACAAGGATGATGATGATGATGATGATGATGATGATGAAGATGATGATGATGACAAGGATGATGAGGATGAGGATGAGGATGAGGATGAGAATGAGGATGATGATGAGGATGATGATGACGAAGATGATTATGATGATGAGGAGGAGGAGAAGGATGAGGATGATGAGGATCACTAGTACATTCGGGTAGATTTTTCCACTAAATATTTCCACATTTTAAACATTTGTGGATTAATAAATGAAATTTAAAATGTCTTTTCATTTTTTTATCATGGCAAAAAAACCGTGGCAATATCGATGAGCTTATTAGTATCTCCATTCAAGAAACTAAAAAAGGATAATGAAACAAAAATGAATCAAACCTAAATCCACGGTGGAAGAAAAAAGGTTAGTTAATGGGTTATTAATTGCTAGTTTTTCAAATAAAGAACTAGGTATTAAAACTATTTTCAAGCATTTTTACAAATCTAACAAAAATAAAAATATTTAGAATATCATTATATATGGAATATTGATAAGTTTATTTTCATAGAACTTCTTCAATTACAATATTTTAATTTTTGGGGACTAAGATTCACTATTTAACTAGGTTAATTTCTCACTTTCAAAACTTAAGCATCTTCTTGTTATGGACATGATATTTGTATAATAAAAATAATATTAATATGTTAACACACCATTTGAATCAATGTCTAAACAAAATGTTATTGAAAAAGATGCAATCAATGTTCGTTCTTTCTATTCACAATGACCATCTTTCGTTCTTTCTATTCACAATGTCTATCTTCTTGAACTATTATGATTTCTATAATGAAATGTAACACTAAGACATATTACCCAATTTAAAAATCATTATTAATTTTCTTTTAACATGTCTTATTTCTAAAATAATGCAAATAAATCCATAGTAAATAAAAAACATAATTCGCAAAGAATACCATGATTTCTATAATAAAATGTAACACTAAGAAATATTACCCAATTTAAAAATCATTATTAATTTTCATTTAACATGACTTATTTCTAAAATAAGGCAAGCAAATCCATAGTAAATAAAAAACATAATTCGCAAAGAATGAACGGAGATGCATATCACCACTTTCTTTTGATGTTGATAGATAAACTCTAGTAATCACATTCTCTTATATTCGAGAGATCATAACTACTCGTGAATTAAATGTATGATTGTTCAAATTCATTAACGATTAAATATGTTTAAGCATTCTAGAAAATAATTAAATATATGAAAAAATAGAAAGTATTATTAGTTATTATGATGAAACAAAAACATTATTTAATATTGTTTGTGATTTTGTTAAAACTTAAAATTTATTGGTTGAATTTAAATATTTTATATTTTCAATTTTTTCTGAGCATATTTTTAGTCTTATTTTGTTTAAAGTTTAATTGGAAATTTTTAAAAATATTAGAATCACAAATATTAGTTATGAAAATTGCATAATTTGAGTATGTGAGAGTTTTCGAGAGTACTAAATATATTTATAAATTTAAAAACACAATTTAAACACTTCCAAATTTGAATTTATCAAAAAACATTTACCACTCCAAAGTTATGTAAGAATGAAAAAACATATTCTTCAAAGTTTAATAATAATATCTCTTATTTAAAATTACCTTTAGAGAATTCCCAACTTCAAATGATTTAATAAATGCTAATTAATAAGTTAAAAAATGGTATCAATTTTTTTTAATTGGAATGACTAGAAAAAATTAGTAAAAAAAAATTAAAATAATTAATTATTGGAAAAAACATTTAACATCGTGTAAAATTAATATAAATAAAATAAAATATTTTTATTTTTATTAAATCCATACTACTTTGAATTTTTCCTCTCATTTTCACTTTGACTTATTTTATCTTAATTTAATAATCATTTTCCATTTTTTTCTATTTTCTTTTATTTCATTCCAATTGTGATGACTTTTATGTTTTTTAAAATCTTAAATAATAATTACTCACTTTAAAAATCTATATGATAAAATGAAAAATTAACTATTTTGTTTCTTTTTCTCTCAAAGTCTAACATGATCCTATTTAAAACAATTACAATCAAAAGGAAAATGAATAATAAGTCAATGGTGAAGTGGTTGTAATCATTACTATTTTGGTGAAGTGGTTACAATAATTACTATTTTTAGCAGGGATTAATAAATATATAACTAATGTTACTAAAATGATTATATGTTATATTTATAAAAGTTTCAAAATATATTATTATTATTTTTTTCAAGAGAAAAAAACGGTATTTTTGTTATTTATATAGAATCAAAAAGTACATAGCCTATCAAAAATATAGTTTATGAAGTACGATAATATCATAACAAACTTACCCAAACATAACAGAGATATCTATCTGTAATGTCCCGAAAATAAAAAAAATAAAAAAAATCTCCTTCTACTTGCCAACCTGCCTAACATAGACAAAATATTTATAAAATTAACTTCAACACTGTGGAAGGTATTGGTACTTGATTTCAGTATTTGAGAGTCTATGGAAAACCTAGTAAGATAGTTCTTTTTGTCAGTCATGCTTTCTTTGCAGAAGTAGTTGTGGTAAGTGTGTTTCTATGGAGATTTAACCTGTAAGAGTATTCCTAGTAGTCTCTCTTTCTCTTGTATGGTTTAAATGCATGTTACAATTGTAAATTTGGCTAAATGTCATCCTCAGGCAAGATGGACTTGATGATAAGAGTTGAAATACCCTGGGATCTTTGGATTGATCCAAGCACCCTTGATAGAGTCGCCGAGAGGTAAGGTGTGAGTGTTTGAAAACTATGGACTTACTTAGCGATTTTGCTAATACATATCTATTTGTTTTACTCTTGCAGATGTATCTCGGTGGCCATCATTTAAACAACTCCACTGTGTAAATTATTGTGGTGAAAACACCCCTTGAACAACATAATGAATAGACTAAGGTCTACCTTGGTGCTAGATGACCCAATGTTGGGATTATGTGACTATACTATAGTGATTACCCAAAATATTGGAATTGAATGTAGTGGATGGAAGAAATGAATGTGCATATGACAATCATGTGGACAGTGTCCAACTGGGCAATAAGGGTTTCATCGAAGGTTGCAATCGTTGTCATAATGTTTGTCTAATGGCCGAGAGAGGGTTTCAGTTGTTGGTAAGGTAGCTGCGCCTAGCCTAAGCTACGCTCATGGCCAGGGTATCGTTGGTGTTCATGGAGGGTGATGGCAAGATACGAATCCTACCAGGTAACCCATTTGAATGTAAATACTGTGTCTTCTTTCAGTTTTCGAACTCTATGTTAGATAGGTGTGTAGGTCCCTAATTTGCATTAGCTTGCTTTTGTTGATAGGTAAGGAATTGTGGATGTGAAAATCTATGCAATTTAAGATGGGAACCAACACTAGTTTCGTTTTGGCATTGTTATGGTAAGTCCAGGGTCCCTTCAACCCTTCACGCCTTCCTGTCTCGGTTCTGGGAGAAGACTCTGCTTGAAAGATATTAGGGAGGCTTAGTGTTTCCTTTGCCTCACTGTGGTTTTGAAGTCTTGATTGTGGTTGCCTTTGGATAGACCGGGGAGTTAGAAATGAAAATGTTGTAAATAGTGTTTTGATGGGTGAACTTCTGTAAATTTCCATACTCATATTTTGATCTTGGGTGAATGCAATGGTAATCATGCTTGTAAAATAAATGGAGTTTGAAAGGATAATTGTCCCCTGTATGTAATCTTGGAACTTGTTTTGTGGCTTTGGAAATGATGACAAGACTCCTGCATTTTCTTTTCTGTGAGGCTTTTAAATGGTCGTTTGAAGGAACTATGGTCCCTTGTAAATTTAAATGGTACTTTGTCAGTCTATAATGGAATGTCATTTGTCTATTCTAAGGAATTCATACTAAAAAGTGGGACTTGTCTTTGCTCTGTCCTGCTTTAATGTGTCCCTTCCTATGTGTATGAGAATTTATGAATGAATGTGTTGTTTATAGATCTATCCTATAGCTAGTCGATTTGTGCTTTTAAATGGCCAATCTACATTATGTTGATGCTGATAGTAATCATATTTTCTGTCTATTGTTTGGATTATTTCCTGTACTTGGCACTTGAGTTGTTCCAGGGGTTTGAAAGTTACCATTGTGAATGCTGCTGTGTTTTCAAGTGATGATAAACCCTAACTACTGTTGTTTTGCTTGCTTGAAAGAAAAGGGTTTATTCATGATTTTGTTGTTGTTGGCTAAATGTAAGATAGTAGGGCTTTCAATGTAGCATTGATGAGATTGATTCTCCTGACCCGTGTTTCAATTTATTAAAAGAAAAGTGGTTTGTGCTAACTGGATTCTTTGTTGAATGTGGGATTCGACCCTTGCATTTAATCTTGTGGTGTTTTCGTGGTAGTGATTGGCTGAGGATTAAAAAATAAAGGAAAATAGTTTGGTTTAGCCTGTGTATGATTTTGTTTAATCATTTTGTTTTATGGGAGTCCAAATAATAGAAAATAACTCCATCTACGATTTTAGTTTGAACTGCCTACTATCAAGAATGAAATGAAAACGATGTTAGCTATCGTATAAGTAGGGATTATGTGGAAAAACTCTTATGGTTGTTGTGTGTCTATCACTTGTTTTGAGAATGAAGCTATTGGGACCACCTATTTCATTTTGGATGTAAAGTTTGACTATTGGTTGAAAACGTAGAGTTGTGGAAAATTGGAATGTGTATGGTAGCTGAGAGTTTTGATGCCTGGCCTGAAACCCTTGTCAAATCTAAATGGTGATCCTCTAGCATAGAAAGAATAATAGTTAGAGGAATTAAAAGAATTAAGAGGTAGAAATAAATCCTTGTACTACGAATGTAAGAAAAATAACGATTCAAATAGTAAGCATAAATATATATAAAGAAAACGATTTAACCCTAACCTAAAGAAATAATATGGAGTAACAATGGGGGAAATGCATAGTATTAGAAATATTCTGACAAAACCCATAGTAGAGTTCCTAAGTTTTATGCTGAAGTGTTGTCTAGCAAAGGCTAGCTGGGCTAGGCTTGCTAGACTCTCCTCTGGTTTTCTGGGCAGAATCACTAAGTTTGATCATATTTGGGTTAAGAATTTAAAACATTGCTAAACCATAAATTTTTAGTCTAAAAGCCTAAATTAAATACTTAGCTGTACATATAACTTTAAACTGAAGAGTAATAAATCATACCTGGTTGTCTTTGAAGTTTTGACTTGCTCCTGTAGAAGCCTGCACACTTAAACAATAGTTAATGCAGAGCCTGTTGTATTTAGCTAACCTGTTAGGATGATTTGCTTTAGCTGGATAACTTTGGGGCTACCATGTTCCTCCCAACCATGATCCTACAACCGTTCCTGGTTCTGTATGGATACCCACGAGATGGATTCCAACATGCAAAATAGATAGAGGACCTAGGGTTACTGTTGGTTCAATTTCTCAGAGAAGAAATTTTTCCTTTAGTTACCATCAGAGAATGATAATGAAAATAAAGATGATCCTCCAACTTGGGATCTGTCGTCTTTAATTAGGAGAGTCTTTTAATTAGGACTATTGAAATAATTAGTTTCTTTAAATTAAATAATTAATATTTAAAAGATATTATTTAATTAAATATCTAGTCCTTTTGAACTATAACTTTTCCAACTATTTAACTATAAGTGATTTTGATTTGAGCTCTCTATAATAATTATATTAACAATAATTATAATAATAATAATATTTTACTTTAACTATTAACACCTCATTAATAATATTTAAATAATGCATAAGCCATCTATAATAAATATATTTCATAACTAAAAAAATGACACATTACTATTAAAGCTTTCAATAATAACATTAGCCTTGAGGCCTTTATGCATGTTAGTCATAAAAGACTACTGGTAATTATCTTTTATTAAATTATGTAACTTCACATGATACTTCTTTTAACTTTTAAGGACAAGGTCCAATTCTTTGGATGGTGTCGGTAAGCTTGGTTATGTACCTCTAGTATCCCTCTTTGCATGTCATATTCCCTCGTTTAACACGGTAGTTCCTGCAGTACTTGATGATAGATAAAAGATTAATCATTTAATCAAAATAAAATAAGTGTGATGAAAGTAAAAGTGCTATTCAGAGTCCTTATGACTCAACACTTTTGAGATCCAGTAACCCCAAGTGCTCTTTAGATCCTTTTATCTCAACACTCTCACATGGGTGTTACACTAGTGCAATTCCAGAGCCTCTGCTCAACACTAGTGCTAGATTGTGGTTGTCAGGCACATCTAGAATCTTTAAGTTGCCTCGGATCTTGTATTCCTTTATCAAGCTTGGAGTGCTACAGGGCTTAGGCCCAACACTCAATGTACCTCAGGGCTTACTCCCAGTACATAAACATTCTTCTAGGTACATCGGAGCTTATGCTCAGTGCGTAGGTTATATGTGTGTTTCTGAGTCCATGCTCAACACACTCATAAGTATAATCATGTAAAATCATAGTTCTGCATAGTAAGTAACAAAAGATCATCTTAGTATATTAGGGATTCTACCCATATCAAAGCTGAAGAACATGGGTGCTGGGGCCGTGGCCCAATATAATAACAAAAATAGTTAGTCCAAAAATTCGAGATAATACACCATCCCAAGCCAAAAAACTAAATACTGTAAGTCCATCTAACAAAAATGTAATATCCCAATTTTGACCCCATTGCATTAAAATGCAAATGATTTAATATTGTTATAAAATCATGGTGAGGAGCTCAAGGCCAAGGCCCCGCCATCGATTTAGTGATGCATATGGTTTATGTGCTAGCCAAGCACAATGGAATTGCAAATATCATGTAAATATGCATTTTAATGAAATACCCACAACTAGCTATGTAATGCAACAAGAGATGGGGGCATGATTCTACAAGGAATTAGGAGGGAGAATATTCAAACCCTTGAACGAATCAAGTCAATCCAGGTGTCAATGAGAGAACCCATAAACTCTCAACTCCCCATGTTGAATTTTGTACCCAACAATTCATGTCTCCCAAGATTTGGTTGAAATACTTAATGCCTTGGGGAATGGAGAGGTATGGTTGTCCAAATTTGAGTATGGGCAAGCCACCCTTCATGGAAATTTGTGTTTGGATTCCTTGGTAAGAAAAGAGTCACAAAATTGCTCCCCAAGCCATTCTTCACCCATGAGTTTGCCTCTCTCATGTTTTTTGAGCCACCTCGATGTTTTCCCTCCACATTTTTTCTGGTTTTTCATGGTTTTCTAGTTGGGAAGAGGGCGTTTTTGTGTGGCAGAGCTGCTGGGAAAGAGCGAGATCGATTTGGGGGTTTCATTGAGGCCTTTTTGGCCATTGGAACGCTAATATCTTGTGGGAGAAATTGGTTTTACTCCCTGTGGTCGAATTTCCCATTTCACGGTCCATTTTTGGTGTGCCCACGATTTGGGGCAAACCCATGGCCATCTTGTTTGTAAATCCCATTCTTAAAAATGTGTATCCATGCCCAATGATTGTGATTGTTGTGTGTATATAGAGTATGTTTGGGTAGGGTTATCGGTATACATTGTTTTGGCTTGAGCTTGAGTGCAAGCATCCATAAATGAAGAGTGTTCATATTTAGCCTGATAAACCCAGTTGTGGGTTGGCTTGGATTAGATCACTCTTAGATGCAATGTTTATTTGGCTATGCATGAGCTTGAGTGTCCCCTTTTTCTTGTAGAAATCATGCCCAGCTCGGGGGTGGTCTCTGAGTGTTGAAAGATTACAGGTTGGGAAGAGACCGATGGTTGGGTGGAACGTTGCAGTGACATATCTAGTTGCTTGGGGCCATTTCACAATGAAGATAAGTATTTTTCTATCTATTTCTTTTATTTATGCAATGTTTTAAATTGATGACTGTTATTGATATGTTGAATGCATATGAAATGCGTGTGGATGAGGTTTATTTCCGATGTGCATGTTTGTTTGATTTGCATTTGCACACATTCTTTTTATTCATATGAATCTAATGAAATGGGATGCATTTATGTAAAATCCCTAGAAGTGTCGTCAAGTTCCCTTCCAGCATTGGATCAATGGGAGGGGATGTGACAAAAAAAAAAAGAGGCTAACATAGATCACATAAAAAAAGGAATCGACCCTTCCGAGATCTCATAGTTTTGAAAAAAAATCACCCAAATTAGAGTGCCTTTTGGGAAATCCATAGCCTCCTTTGGTAAACTATCTACAGTGGAGTTTTGTTCCGTGTATATGTGGGATATCTCCCACTCATTAAGATCCAAAAGTAGCTTCTTTGTGCATGAACACCAATGATGTAGCTCAAGAGTTTGTATATTATAAATATTTTGCGTCCATTTGATAATGAATTGAGAGTCACGAAATATTTTGAGTGAATCGATCCCCATCATAATTGTTTCCCAAATTAGAACCCACAAAGCAAGAAACTATGCTTTGGTGTTTGAACCAAGTCCACAATTCATTTTGAAATTGAAAAAATAATCCTTGTTGATATGTAGAACCACATCCACAGTACAGAAACCATTACATGCAACACCATCGAAAAAACCATGAGAGGCCTCAAGTATAGACAAGTCAATGATTTTTTTCACTCCACTAACCTTTTATTCCACAATGGTAACTTCCCTATAGTAATTTAAAAAAAAAAATTCATTCTAGTTGTAGCAATTGGTTTTTTGTCCTCAAATATCGCAACATTTCTAAGACATCGGATTCCCCAATTCATATATGTAGGAAGAAACCTTTGGATTTTTTCATTTCTAAACCAACCATGTAATTTAAGTCATTTCCAATTCTACCAGGTTTCTTAACATAGGCCAAAGTATTATATCCTATGTCTTCTAAATATTTCACCAAACTGCCAGACAAGGAATAGTTTTCATTGATACCAACCAATGAATTGATGCAAATGCAGATGTTTATAATGGAGCCAAATTTCCATGCCAGCTTCTTGCTAATCCATTTAAAGACTTTTAAAAAACCTATCTAGAAGTATGGAGAATTCCATGTAGTAATCCATGGATTTCTGATCCATTGAAATATACCATATTTTATATATTTTCTGTGTAGGACTCTATTCCACAATCCTTCCCCAAATAAACCTATCCACAAGCTCATAATGCATAGAGCTATATTAAACCATTCTAAATTCTTTATGTTCCATCCTACATTCTATTTGGTATGAGAAATGTTTTCCCATTTAACCAAGTGTATCTTCTTGTTTTCCACAGAGTCAGAGCACAAGAAATTAAACATCAAGCTGTGGAAAATTCTAATCATTGGTTTTGGAATTAATGCGATTGAGAACCAATAAATATGTATGCCTGTAAGTACAACTTTTAGTAGTGTCAAACACCCACCAAGAGTCAAATATCTGAAGGTCCAACTGTCAATTTTCTTTTCAATTTTTTTAATCATCCATATATATTTCCAATGTCCAATTATCTTTGATCCTATAGAAATAAGGCTTCAGAAAGTAGCCTATATATTTGAATCCTTCCTCCATCAATGAAGTCTGATATGGAAGAAACAAAGTAACTGAACTGAGGATATGGTTGTGCACATTATGGTATAGGAAAGCAGATTTTGAACTACTGACTTCCAAACCTGAAGCAACACAAAATAACCTGATTAAGCTTGCAAAAAGTGTCCATTCATCTATAGAACCTCTTCTAAAGAGGACAACATCATCAACAAATAGAATGTGAGAAATAAAAACAGACGTAGTGATCTTTATACCATTCATCTTTCCTTCATATCTATCATTGTGAATCAAATTACCAAAACCCTCTATAACCAATAAAAAGAGCAAAGGAGACATAGGATATCCTTGTTTGAGTCGACGAGAGTTATTATAACTAGAAGTAGGAGTGTCATTTGTAAGAACTGCAACGCTTGTCGATGTGACACATCCCATGATCGAATATGTCGCTAGTAACAAAAAACCGATTTGTAGTAGAAATAGCCTTAATTAGTCCCAATTTACTCTTTCATATGCCTTGACAAGATCCATATTTAATATAAGAGCATCCATGTCCTTCATTTTTATGGAATGTAATACCTCTTGTGTAACCTTAACCACATTTAAGATTTGTATGTTTGTACAGAAGCCTAATTGTTCTCTTGTCATCATGTCTGCCAACTTTGGTCTTAATCTATTATCAATTATCTTTGTGATAATTTTATAGGTAAGGTTACATAGGGAAATAGGTCTGTAATGATTGTAGCTTCTAGGTTAATTGTTTTTTGTAATGAGATCAATATGAGTATAGTTTAAGGACCTAGAGACATAACCTTCAACTCTAGATTGATCAACCATCTGAAGTAGGTCGTCTCCCATAATGTCAAAAACGCCAAAAAAAGTTTAACAGTCCACCCATTCGGGCCTGGACTTTTGTCTTTGGCAAAAAGTTGAAGAATCCCTTCAATTTCCTTCAAGGTGATAGGAGCCCCAATTTTTTCACCTTCTTTAGAAGAAAAAAATGTAGGGAAATGTTAATGACATTAGTTTGATCTAAAATGTTGTTTTTTTTAGGATCTTTAAATTGTTTATAAAAATGTTCTTTTGGAGCCTATTTTAGATCATCATCAGAATGTAATATCCTTCCAATGTCTGATTTCAAGTCCCACATAGAATTTACATATCCCCTGTATGAAGCATATTTATGAAAAAAACTTTGTATTTTTATCCCCCCTGGGCAACCCAAACTACCCTACTTTTTAAACTCCATTTGATCTTCTCTTTTTCCAATAGAAACCTTATTCTTATTTTCTAACTTCATTAGATTAGATCCATCTCTAGGAAAATACAAGAAGGGTTACATTTATAAATTGTTTTTATTGAATCCTCAATAGCCCTAAGTTCTTTATCCCTTTCCTCCAGCTTTTCTTTTTCCCATTTAACAACAATCTCTCTCAAGTATTTTAATTTTATTCCAATTTTCTCCATTGGACATATGCAGTCATCCACATGAAAGGAAGTCAAAGAGTTTTTAACCATCTCATTGAAAATTGAGTCCTTTAACCACATATTGTTAAATTTGAAAGGTTAGTGTCTCTTTGATCCATCCCCATCCAATTGGAGTATAATGGGGAAGTGATTAGAGATTTTTGTCTTGATACCCCAAGTCCTAAATTTCTGAAAGGATTCAGCCAGAAATTCATTTATTATAAATCTATCTAATCTTTTGCTAATAGCTTCCTAGCCCTTTCTACCATTACACCAAGTGGTCTCAAGGTTAACAAGAAAAACCTCCAAGATATTATGCATTTGCAATAAGTTTTTGAAGAAATTTGACAAAGGAACAAGTCAACCTTTTTTTAGCAAAAAGGGCAAAATTTAAATCACCAATCAAAAACAATTTTGGGAAATTTAAGAGGCCATAGTTCTCCAAAGATGTCCAAAAATTCTCCCTATTTGTGTATGGCCCATAGCAATTCAAAATTTTAAGTTTCTTGTTCCCATTAAGAAAACATCCATCGAGAAGGATACCCCAATGGTTTTATAAGGTTTTAAAGACAATATAATAAAATATATTATTACTTTATGTGGTAAGTGACAAAGTAACTTATTTTAAATCAATATTTAATATAAAAGATTTAAAAATAGTGGGGTCATATGATTGTTTCAATGGACATCTAGGATTGATAACTCTTCAATTGTTTTTTTATTGTTTTATGGTTGATAACGTTTTTCAATATTCTATGTTAAATTTATGTCTAGAAATTATTCAAACACATTAATATTATTAATATAATTATTAGTAATAAATAAATTTTACTAAAAACATACATTAAACTATAAACTTAACACATTATAATTCCATAAATAAAAATAAAAATATTTAAAATAAAAATTTAATATATTTTTGAAAAAATTAAAACTAATAAAATTCACAAATAAACAATATACAATTTATTAAATAATTTTTATTTTTAAAATTAATATTTTTAAGAATTTAGATTTTTCATTTCATTAATAATCATTAAATTTAGTAGTATATTCTACGTGTTTAAAATGTATTTTTAAATCCATAAATAGATTCAACACCCTCAAATACTCCTATGGCACCCAAATTATACAATTGCCATAGCCAATATATGTGATTCTAATATTTTGTAAAGATTTCCAATGGAAATACTAATAAAATTAGACGAAAAATATGCTAAGAAAAAATTGAAAATTGAAAATATTTAGACTATATCTTAAATTTCTAATAATTAAATTTAATATGTCATAATAGATTTAATAAATTTTTAAAAGTAATTAAAATACATAAAATTAATAAAAGAAACTTTTAATAATAAATTGAGCTCTAAATTCAACCTATTATAATTTGATAAAAATATTCCACATGTGGCTTACAAATGGAGTGGGGCTTTTATATAGCAATGTATAGCCACGCAAGGATTTGACTTGCAGACCTTCTTCCCACAACTTACAACACTCAATCACTTAAATTAACCCACCAAACTAATTCACAAAAAATTAAACAACAACATTCAATCTCCATCTCCATAAAAAATCTCCACTAAAAGTCTACACACTGGACTATGCTTTTCTAAAACCTAATATTTAATTATAGTGGGCCAATAAAGAACAGTACTATGTTTTATCTAAAATCTAATATTTAATTATGGTGGGCCAATGAAGAACATGAACCCAGGACCTAATATCGCCGTCTTCACCGCCACGAATTTGGTGCTTGCTTTCCTTGCTTTGCAGACAACTGCTTTGTTGTTCGCTCCTTAAGCAGTTGCTTCGGTGTTTGTTTTTCAGTCATCGACATTGCTTGTGCTTTACTTTCACCGGATGCCTTTACTGGTGTTTTCCTATCAATATTTCCATTTCTTTTTGGCTGTCCATGCACGCCATTTACTTTTCCATTTTCACGTTCGTGGATACTCTTCTGTTTTCCATTTTCTACCAATTCTGACTCCACCTTCTCTGTCAACTGTTGGATCCGAACATCTTTGGATTGAATATCATTCTTCAAACAATTCAGACCAGTCTCCAATTCCCTTATTCTGTCCTGAAGAAATACATTTTCTTCTGTACATTTGTTCAACGCAATGACCACAGAATTGTTTGTATGCTCGAGGCACGTTTTTGCATCTGCAATTTCCAGAAACTGATTTCGTAAATCAAATATCTGGCCCTGCTTCTCCTCTGCCACGGACCTCGAGGATTCGAGATCCTTATTAAGAGAATCCATGGATGCTTCCAACTCCCTTAAACGGCCCTTCATGTTTACCTTTTCTTCCTCTGAATCCAATGTTCTTCTATCCATATCACTTTGTAAGGAGCTACTTTCCTCTTCAAGGAACATTTTTGCTACAGAAATTGATGAAAGTTCATCTTGTAAATCAACGTGTATTGATTCGAATTCCATTCTCTGGACATCCTTTTCCTGCAATACTTTGGCATGTGTTTCCTGCAACTCATCAATTATTCTGCTCAGCTCGTCAACTTGCATTGCAAGTCTAACATTTTCAACCCTCGATTTTTCAGCACTCTGATTTTGCTTTTCAAGCAAAGACCTAGTACTCTCTAAGTCTTCTTGTAGCATTTCATTCTGTTTTATAAGAGAAAGTTCGGTTACATTGTGTTGTTGAACTCCTTCAGTTAATGGTTGTTGAAGGTTTTTAATTGTATTTTCTATTGATGCTATTCTGGCAAGAGGAGAGATTTTGCCCTGTTGAGAGATTTTATCGTAAACTCTCAATTTGCTGCAATTGGATTGTAGTTTTTCTGTGGAACCACTTTGTGACATGGAAAATTTTGGCTCACCACCCTTGCGGATGCCTATAATTCTTTCTTCCATCCTCTTGTACCAAATCCTAAATAAAAGTAGAGATTGAAAGCTTTGGCAAATCCTGAGGCAATATATAATTTACAAATAAAATTAGTTGCACGTCCTTCTTTCGCTAACAGCCTGGCTTAAATATGATGGTAAGGGAAATCATGAATGTGATGGTAAGTGAAATGTGAGACATCTGACTTCTCTATAAATAAAAATAGTCACATGATATAAATAATCATTTTGGATGGCCGACTGTTCATAAATCAATTCAAATTAAAACAATTTCACTTAATTAAATATTTACATGATTTAAATAATTATTTTGGATGGTTGATTGTTCATAAATCAATTCAAATTAAAACCAGCATAGATCCATCTTAAAATGGAATCTACCAAGGTAGAGAGATCAAATTTGTGAAGGTGCAAACCATTTTTAGATACAAATATTGAGGAAGCATTTTGATTTATAAATTTGTATAGGTTTAAATGTTTTAAATCTAATTGAAACCAAGTTTATGTTATTTTTATAATATTTTATTTTTTTACATAGTATTTTATTATTTTTAAATGTTATTTTTTATAATATTTTCTTATTTTTTAAAAAGGATAAGTGTCAAAATCTAGGATGAGTATGGAAGGAGTTACACATCCCCTACTGTAAAATGAGCCTCTTGGACACAACAATTTCATGGCATTCATGATATATTTTGTTAAATAAGAAAGTAATGACTAACCAGTGCTCCATATTTACATTTCCACTATTTTCTCAAAGAAGAAAAGTTGGGTGATACAGATTCCTCCATTGACCTATTGGAGTTGATTCTTGCACTGACTTACTGGAATTTAATATGTAGTTCACAGACTAATAAAATTCGGTTGTGACTGCTCAAGAAAAATAAATAGGCTCTTAATTGAATCTACAAAATCATTGCAGTCTTTGTATGTTCCTAAGTTGAGAAGTTTGGAAATTTTATCTAGTATGAACTATGCTTATTAAATCACCCTTCATAGGTATATTCGGTATGTTATTCACTGCTCTTTACTATATTTGATAAGTTATTCACTGTTCTTTGCTTATATTTCTTATAGACAGGCTTTCCAAAGCTATTATATTACCATGGAGGGCAGAGCTTACCCCTAGAAACTCTCATGTGCTTCTAATTGTTTGATATATCACCATTCGGCAGCTTGTCCTGACGCACAAAGAAACAACTGCTCTTCTCAAGTGCTTCTAATTGTTTGACATAACACCATTCAGCAGCTTGTCCTGACGCACATCGAACAACTGCTCTTCTTAAGAATCAATGCCAATGGTATTGAGTAGAAGGCGATTGAAGTCATCAGTACATTTGTTATCCTCAGAACCAATATATTTGATCCTAAATTCCTGTGAGACGTCTTAGGATAGGCTGAGATACTGGGCAAAAGAAACTTTCCTAGGCCTCCACAAATGCGTTCTGCTTAATTAACACATAGGTGAACTAACCCGTAAGCGAGATGCATTTGTCATGTAATGTATAAGTAACATTCTGATTGGAAAATTGTGCTTCTTCTACATTGCACAATCACCAAATTGTCAAATCTGATGGGAACCAAGGGCATTCCGTTCCATGCTCAAAATTTTCCAGTGAGGTTAATCCTCACTGAACCGATGAAGAGAAAACGGGAAGTAACAAATAACATAAAATAAAAAATTTATTTGTTTCCTAATTTTTTTTGGGAGCTACATTACATTAGTAGGAGATATCATTTTCTTGTGTATGTTTCCTTGGGATTAATATCCTTCTGTATTGGAGTTTATATGTTAGTTAGAGCCACAACTTTAAAGTTTATATGTTAGTTAGAGCCACAACTTCAAAACAATGTTTAATTGATTTTTCTTTGTATAAAGAGATATTTATGTACTAAAAACAATTCCAAGACACACATATTTTAAGTATATTTGACTTATTGAAGGGCATTTTTTAATAATACATGTCAAAGGGGTATTATATATTACTCCGACCTAGTGAGACATTTTTTATTCATAACACAACTAATCAACCATTATGTTAGTAAGAAGCTATGCATAGAAAATACACATAAAATGTAAATCTTGAATTCACAAGTGCATTTTAATGACTCTTTAATGAGTATTCATGTATATATATATCATTTAACTTGGTTTTTATTAAATATTTAGATCATGATAGTTTTGTTTAGAATCAATTAGTAATTAAAATAAAAATCACAAAATTGTACTTATCTTTACATGTTGAACCACATGGAATGGATGTTGGTGAATTCATTTTCTGATAACTATTGATACTACAATGACATTATCATCTCAAGCTGGGACCATGGAGAAACACAAGCTAAGGTCTTCTATAATCCTCATAAACCATGAAATTCTAGCATTATAGAATGTATTCCCAAAAACAACACTAAAAACCCATAACATTCAAACCTTCTGAAATTTTATTCCAAGAACTGCATATACTAGAAGATGAACCCCAAAAATTATCCCCCTTCCAAATATTTTTTTATGTCTCCCTTGCAATGTGATCCCTACTTAAAGGAAATACAAGAGACACATATATACAATCAACAATCTTTGAAATGTTTACAATTTCAACTTAGTCTATCACCTTTTGTTGTGGTTTCCAATAAACTAGAATACAAAATATAATATTGATTTACCATATGACGAAATACTAGAAACAACACTATCAACATTTGTCAAAGCAAAATGTAAGCAAGGCATCTCAAAAGTATTTTCTTTGTACAACACTACTCGAATCACAAACCTACAAAAGTATTTTCCTTATATCTTTTTACAACACTACAAAAATCACAAACCTCCAAGATAAAGCTTATCTTGACTACCATCACCACCTTCATCCCATATAAAATATGACATTTGAATGAATTCTTGCAACATAAGCTTAGCTTGGCTACCATAACCACCTTCATCCCATACAAAATATGTCATTTGAATGCATTCTTCACCAAAAGCATTGCTATGATGAGATTGAACAATAGAATCAAAATCTCTCCATTTAGCAGCATTATCTCCATGCATTAAAGCATGTGTCACTGACATTTCAATGAATTTTAAAGTTAGAAATCCAAATGAAGCGAATGACCAGGGGGTAACAACCACATAATATCCACTTGTGACACAAAGATCACCATTTAAGATACAATCCTTAAAACTTCACATTTTCAACAATATTTGTTTGAGTTCAATAGTTTTTGAAATCACTTATATTAACTTCCATTATAACAGTTTAGGCCACAAAATATTAGGACTTAATGGAAATTGGTACCGCACGTGATGATGAAAACTGATGGGGGTTACTATCTTTAGGTAACAACTGACTTGTTTAGTTTGTTGTGATAATTTTATTATCATAGCGAAGTATGTTTTATGTTTAAGATTATCAAATATATCAATTGTACAAACATTTCCTTACACTTGTCTGTGCGGTTCACAAGGTGACTTGAGATTAGAAGAATGCTAGATCTTAGGTCCAAAGTTCCTAATGTTGATAATGATTCCGTTCTGGGAATATTGTGTTTAAATTAGGCAAGTGGAAGGAATTTTTTTATTGGTATTAAGATAAGCTTTATGGTATCAACAAGTTTAGTTCTAGAGGTTTTCCTTATTTGTAGCTTTATTTTGGATGTTGAAATCTATGTGGACATCATGTATTATTTTCTGAACATTTTTTAAGATCTATGTTGGAATCTTAGTTGTAAATCCAGAGGTTGTCAGTTTCAATAACACATCAAAAAAATTGTTATCTTTCCTTGATGATGCTGAAGTGCTATTTGGATGACATTTCATAGTAATAATAAGTATACTATCAAGGATTTCTTTTTATCAAGCAACCTTTGAGATTCATGCGAATAGATTCAATATTGTTACAAGAGCCTTTATTTGGCAATTTGATCGAAGATATGATTGTTTAATCTAAATATGTATTTATTGGATTCCTTTCCTTTATAGCAATTGGAGGAGACTTAATACATGTGGTGACATGCATGGTGGAGATCATCCATACTCTCTATTTGAAGGCTTGGTGGGGACTACATGCTTATACTTAAATATGGTGAAGTGTAAGCATGCATTGATTCTTGGTTTTGAGTTGTAAAAAATATGCATGTTTAGCTATCATTTAAGTAGTTTAAAGGGGATGTAAATTGTCATGGTACAGTTGCACCAATCATATGAGATTTAGATACCCACTTTCTTAGTAGCCTTTCTTTCAAGGGGTATTAAAGATGCATATTGATCAATATATTCTCATCTAATGTTTTTTACAGTAGCGTATTTGTTGAGTGATGCCCTAGATTCTTATTGATATATATTACTTGACAATGTTTTATTGGCAATTGTAATTAAGCGTCCAAGTTTGTTCTATTACCATTATTTATTAATATGTGAAAGCTTCAGAAGACTGCAAAATGGTAATTTGTCTAGTGAACGTTTGTAGTGTTCTCAATGATAAAAAAAATTCCCACAATTGGATTTTTCCGTTGATTGCAAAAAGGTAATTGAACTTGAGGCAATGGATATCAAGCCTTAATGTCCTAATATAATTCACCATCTACTGGCTGAAGTGGTATGTTGATATGCCTTGTATCCATTTGAATTAAGGATAATATTGTACTTCTTAGATATTCATTTACATCCCACTTACACGTACAATCAAATAGAAAAATCTAATCATTGGTAACATTTTGAGAAATGAGAACACTACAAACATTGTATTTTTTAAGGATTATAAAAGCATACTTAAGTATAGTATTCTAGGCGATTATTTTAGATTAAAAAAAACATATATATTTATATATTGGTAGGCAAATATTACATATGAAACATACAATTTACTACTGAAACTTGTAAATTTCTCGAATATTATGATAAAAAAACATATTTTATGTAAATATAGGAGATATTAGAGACTAAAAATGACCAAATAGCAAATTAATTTTTTGAAAAAAAAATCCAATTGGTGAAATTTCGCCCCTAAAAATTTCCCTCACTAAAAATTCCTTTTGTCTTCTCATTTAATCTTTTGTTGCATTCTCTATAGTTTCTATCTGATTTGTTGAACAAAATATCATACAAATACAAAAGGTCCACTTAGGAGGAATAATGTCAAAGAGAAATGGGCCTATAGGGTTGGGAAAGTATATAAATAAATGATTTTTAAGTATAGCCTTAAAGAAAGAGGTTAGATAAGATAGTTCCATTAACCTATATATGCTCATTTGTTATACATTAATAAAATTACGTTAACTTTTTCAATTGAGTGTCTTAATTTTCATAGTTCATTCATTGCGAGGGATAATTTTAGGGGCGAAATATAGTCCATGGGAAAAATTATAGGGGTCATAAAAAAATGGTGGGCGTATTTTTAATATGGAGAGGGATTTTTTGAATTTAATACATTAGCCCAATATTTATTATACCGATAACCCTACGAAATATTATAGCCAACCTTGTGAGAGAGGGAAAACATAATTTAGCCATGTCAAATATAGTTGAAATAATAAGCTTTCCTAGTATTTTAGGTAATGGAAGCGACGAGCAGCTAATTCGCCTTGATTTTTTTAGTAATGGAAGGAATAATAGTTAGTTCGCCGCCGATTTATTGAACCTTGGGAAAAGATCAGTGATTATGGACCCTAGGACAAAGATCAGTTAGTTTGCCCTTGATTTGAGGTTGTGGAGCAGTTATTTTGGGACATAGGGTTGAATTCACCCTTTATACCTTCATTGGCTAGTTGATTTCCATTAATGGAAGTTTGAATAGTGATTTTGACCTTTAATAAATTAGGAATTTGACAATTGCATCCCCAAATTTACTAGGTGAAGCGTGGTTTATTCCAAAATGGTCCAAATTTGGAAAAACATCGAACAATTTGATAAAAGGGGATGATTTTGTCCCCATATAATGCTGCAAGAGGCAACAATTCATGTCGTAAAAACCCACATGAAGAATCATCAGATCTTTGTTGATTTTAATTACAATGTTATAGTGGCTGAGTGGAAAGCAATTTGGCAGTGGTTGAGTGGAAAATATGTGCATTTGTTTAAGGTGCCTTAGGGTCTGCAGTCTTTATAGAGGCTAGTTTCCATAGAACCAAATAATATTTAGTGTACTTTATGTGTCTGCCATTCAAATTTGAGTTTCTCAACTTTTGTATCTCCTTCAAGGCACATTTTTAATGCATACAAGAATTTTTTCCATGTTCTATACCCAGAAAAAAACCATATGACTGAAATGTGCAACTAGAATCATATATGTTTTTTTAGGACAAAAGGGATGAACCATATCCAAACATTGCCAATTAGATCATATAACATTAAATCCCAAACACATGTTGAAGTAATCTATAGTCCTAATTGCATCTTGTTTAGGTTCCAAGAGAATAATTTTCATTGTCGTGCTATTAAAGATCATATCATAATGCATTTAAAAGT
The DNA here is from genome assembly GCA_027924585.1 of Larix kaempferi. Classification (NCBI taxonomy): domain Eukaryota; kingdom Viridiplantae; phylum Streptophyta; class Pinopsida; order Pinales; family Pinaceae; genus Larix; species Larix kaempferi. The sequence goes on along the minus strand of BSBM01000597.1, from coordinate 9,776,714 downwards.
TCCAATTATAATTTTGTGAAATTTCCTCGATGTTTTCTCACATTTTGTTTTGTTTCAATTTCAATTATTTGAAGGTGGGAAAGGTTTTATCTTTATATTCTAAAGATTTATTGCCAGAAATATTTCTAATAATGACCATATATTTCATTACAAAATGGGCCATTCACTTTGTAGCTTTAACCTTGCTAAATCTGTAAGGGTGCTTAGTCTTGAGTATTGACTACCTGTGCCACTCGTGGGTAATTTTTTTCTACAGTTTGTTTGCATATTCAAGGGATGGTGAGGTAGTTTTTTTTTTTATTACCTTGTACTATTGAAGAATTTCTCTATCAAGTCATTTTGAAAGTGAATGAATGGTACTCTTTGAACTTTGGTACTTTCTTCTCTTCTTACGTTTTTATTTTTATTTTTGTTGTATAAGAGACTCTGTTTGTTTGGCAATCTTTTTTTGACACAAACAAAAACATGAGATTTTATTGAATCTACAAGGACAATGCCCTAGCTATACTAGCAGTGGTGGTAACTTATTTAATGATATTTGTTTATGTTCAACTTCATTTTCACTTATTCTTATAGGTTCTCTCTTTTTCTTTTTCGTTTCCTTTTTTCTTTCACTTCAAATATTTTTCTTATATTTCCAAAAATTGTTATGTATTCATCTCACTTTTATGAATTGGATTTCTTTTCTGAGACAAATGACTCAGACTATTTCTCTTTCTTAAGGTTTTGCTCACTTTTTATCTCTTGGTTCAGGTTCTACTTGCTTCTCCTTCTCCAATTCTCTCTACTCTTCCTCTTTCCCTAGGTAGGAATTTTCTCTTATGATAATGTGATATTCTTTCTGGTTTCTTCTGGTTTTCCTTAAAAAATTTAAGGGGGGATTCCCTTCTGCCATTTTTTCCTTTATTTTACTTTCCCAACGAATTTTTCTTATTTTCTTCCTCTTATAGATTTTGGACTCTCTGCCACCTACCTTGATTTGGTTATGATTACCTTAGAGGAAAATAACAGGATAATTTCCCCACTACATAACAAGATCTACAAATAAAAACACATTTTGTAGTTGACAGTTTGTTTCCAAGTACTTTCTTCCAATTCCAATTTAGTTACCATGGAAATCCTTTGCAGAGATCTATTTCCACACAAATATTGGCACATGAAACATGACCTTACATGAGGTTTCCTACATTGCCAAATATTTTCAATCATTATTGTCTTCTCTTATGATCCACCCACCTTTGAAGAAGTGTCTCTCCTACCTCTTCGAAGGATGATCCTTGAACTAGGATTTAGATTGAAAACTACACAAGGGTATTGTACAAGGGGGGTAGGGGTTCCCCTGTGATATCACAGATCTCTTATTTTCTAGAATGGTGCTATTTGTTGTTTCCCCCTTGGTGTCCTCATCTAGTACTGTAACCAAGAAAAAGGATGTAATCCTATGAGTTGTGTTCGGTTAGGTGGGTATAATGAATGTGTAAGAACAAAGGCCCATGCCTCTCTCATAAATAAATCCAAACACCTCTATTTTGGGTGCGTACCTTATGTTTTTTCTGCTAGACTAGGCTTTTTCATGTGTAATGCTCTTCACCGCCTTTGTTGGACTCTTTTGTAGTATATATACAACACTATATATGTCTTTAACCCAATAGTTATTCATAGTTTCCTTTCCCTACAACATGAACCTTTCCATCTCCATTATTGTCCTGTTCGTTCTTTTAGTAACTCTATTTTGTTGAGGTGGATAAGGAGCCATGCACTGCTTCCGAATCCCTTATTTTCTACAACTACTGATAAACCCATGATGTAAATCCCCTCCATTATTTGACTGGAGGAATTTAATTTGTCTACTAAATTCATTCTTAACTACTGCATTAAAATTTTTGAACTCTACAAATGCATCAAGATTCTTTAAAAAGAGTATCCATGTCCTTCAAGAAAATACCTTGCACCAGTGATGGAAGTATTCTTCATGGTCCTACAAAGATCACTATGGACCAAATCAAACACTCTAGTTCTCCATGCCTTTCCTTCATCAAAGGCCTTCTAGATTCTCTGTTGGCCAAGCATGAACTGACTACATATCCTTCTCTCCTATCATGAAAGCAATCCATATACCATTGTTAATTTGTTCAAACAAGAAAGGTATTGGAAGTTTAAATGTATATATATTTGATACCATAAATAGTTACTAGTCTATCAATATATTGAACCCTGATTTTGTACGATATTAACTTCCACAATTATGTACAACCCATGCTCCTTTATTCTTATGTAATTACCGTATCACTCCTTTTTTCATTTACAAATATTTATTACCTTTAAATAGGGCCTCCTAATGTGAGTTTGCAAAGAGTCACTAAGTGCTAATGCTTTTCCAAGATGCACAAACAAGGAAAGGGAGGCCTAAGTATGCTTCTCTAGACCAATCTTGAAGCATTTGTTTTTGAGTGGGGTGCAAATCTCTTCCAAATGTTTGTTTGAATTTTACTTAACCTTGATGAGCATACTTTATGGACGGTCAATATCTGTCCATCGAATGATGCTTCCAAGTGTGTCTCCTTTTGGATCTTTATGGTAGATGAGCTTCAAAGGTTAGTTGGTTGGTTTGTGTTGGTTTCAACATTATTTAATCACAAGAGAATTAGTAAATCCTCCTCCAGCATTGGTGGTGTACCAAGGAAAGACAAGTGTGTTATAACATTTGTTTAATTTTAGGATTGAATGACCTGAAATTTTATCGAAGCGATGTTCCTCCAACTTATTGTTTATCTAGTCCAAGTATAGGAAAGGGAAGGAAAGTGTATTAAAGTGGATCAACATAAATTTAATCAATACGTTATAATTTTTATTAGGGCTCAAGTCATGCTCATGTTCTAATAGAGTCTACTATGTTTAACCTCTAGTCAATAGCTTTGGACATACTTTGGGGATTTTGCAAACTAAGCACTTACATTGACATATAGTTACCTTCTGAATGTGTTTCATCTTCAAACCTTATTCTTTACAACATTCATTAGTATTGAAATTAATTTCTTGACCTCACAATGATATAGGGTGGATCCAATGGGGGAATGATGTTGTGCTAGGACAACTTCCTTCCTGCACAATTTTGGGAGAAGTTCAAAACTATTTATTTAAATCTGAGCAACCACATTCTGATATATCCTCAAAACCTATGACAATTAGGAGATCCAAGAGGGCTCAAATTCAATCATGCTAGCATTGGATTAGAACTAGAGACAAGATGACCAAAACTTGTTTGGGTCATTGGAAGCTCGGACACTAAATATATTTCTAAGCATATCTATGTGATGAATGTGGAGCGGGGAGAATTGTTGACTAACCTATGAAGTTGATTTTGCAATGAATATTGTTAATAATTACAAACTTTTCTTATAAACCAAGGAAAAGTGTGAAAATTCTCACAACAGATCTAAGAGATGATGTATACCTCACAAGAGTAATTATGATTAAGCAGGAAAATAGAAGAAGAGTGAACAATATAGTATAATGAGCAACAGAATAATATGGTATAGTAGAACTTAGATAGAAGCAATAATACTTCACACACACTAGTTAATTAATCACAATATGGACAAATAAATAGTACAATGGTAGAGAGGATTCGAATGCCCAAGGTGGCAATTCGAATTAGCCTCTCATAGTGATCATAAGATCAATAGAGTGTCATCAGAGCACAACTAGGTGTCCTCATGATCATCGGAGCACAACTGGAAGTCTTCATCATCATCAGTGGAGTCATCAATGCTCAAGTAACTGTCAACCATCAGTCAAACTAACTCTGGTAGGTGTAACTGAGTGTAACTGACTGTAACTGAGTGTAAGTGACTGTAAATGAGTGTGACTAAGTGACAACTAGAGTGGTAGGTGAAGAAGGGCGATTTGCTCCCTAAAATCAAGGAAGAAGGGCGCATTAAGCAATTGGAGGGCTAAAACTGAATAGTGAGAAGCTCCTGGGGGCTGGCTAACTGAGGGCTAGGTGCTGAACTGATGACTGGGATGCAAGCAAACCCTAAAGTTGCATGCATGACTAAAAATGTAAATGATCAAAATACTGGTCAGACTAGGATGGAGTATAGGAATATCCTAACACCCCCCCTTAATCCATCCTGGGCCCTAGTAACTAAGACCAAAGGTCACCCAATACAATGATTAATAACAATCAATAAACCAAGGAAGTGGGAAAATTTCATGGGAAACATACCCCCCTCCTAAAAAAATAGACTGTAAGGCACACATAAAAATAAATGCTCCAAGCTCAAGCATGTGTGTTGCTTGGTCATATGTCTGGAGGTATCTTCTTCTTGGGAAGATGTGATGAACCTACAATAGTTAATTAATGCAAATACAAGAGATATCAGAAATAATAGAACTCAGAATCACTTTTATATTGATCACGGGCCACTTCGAGGGGGCAACCTCCTTTGAGAAAGCTCAATACAATTAACTTCATTGTGCCTTCATAGGCCTCAACACACACTTATATACTAAGTCTAGGCACCAATACCATGGGTCAATACTATGTGTCAATACAAACCATGGGCTAAGTCTAGGCGCCAATACTATGAGTCAAAACCATGGGACATATAATACTATGGGACGACTTACAAAGCATATGCGTCCAATAACAATATACTAACAAAGTAAAGACATGGGTTCCTAACATCCCCTCTCCCTTAGAAAAAGATTTGTCCTCGAAGCTTTAGATGTGGAAATTGATGCAGAATCTAAATGAGTGGGTCCCCTATAGCATCCTCGGGTTGCATTCCGAGCCACTAGCGCCTTTGGAGTTTCAGGTAGGATTGCATGGAAGGTTGTAGACGAAGAAGAACCATATCAACAATGTGAAAAGTGCGCTTAGAACGGTGCTGATCGGCTTGTTGTTTCAATCGAATTCTTGCCATGTGAAAATTGTCCTGCAGAATGAGAAGAAGCTGATCACGGTTTCGAAGAATTGAGTCAATTGCCTGAACTGGGGAGCTGCTGAAGGTGTATGGAAGAAGAACTGGTGGTGCATGTACAAAGACTGCTTCATATGGTGTCCTTTGAGATGTGGTATTATACCACTGGAGCACTTCTAGGAAATCCATAGAAATAGTTGTCCAAATCTATGGAGGGATGGGTAAGGGTTCGAGCAGTCCTGAAAGGAGGGTCATTTCACCCTTGTTGACATGGAAAGTATCACAGTCAACCACCATCCATTGAATTGTCCTTTTGAGTCCATGCCAAAAGAAGTTATATTGTTCCTGTTCATACGTTTTGAGGAACTGAAAGTGCCCTACTGATGAAGAAGCATGGAGTTCATAGAAGAGATAGCCTCGTTGAACAGATTGCAACCAATTTGGAACAAGTAGAGAAATAGCTGTAAGAGAAACTGGGTCATCAAAGGTGCGAGGAGGAGCATCTTCCACCATATTGTACTTACCCTTCTGGTAAGTGGTCCCATAGTCATAACCCATGAGTTGGATAACCCATTTCAGGTGTGTTGGGGAGGAGACCCGTTGTTCCAAGAAAGTTTCCAAACTCTGGAGATCAGTCTTGATGCAGAAATAATTCCCCAATAGGGATGGCTGCCACTTCTGGACTGTATGTATGCAAAATAGTCATCATTTCCTGCTGAGAGGTATATGCGGCTAAATTCTTACTGAAAAGGTCTCTTGAAGGCAACAAGCTCGTTGGTTCAGCAGAGACACCCGCATATCTATCCAAGGAAGTAGTGGAGACTGTTGATGGGTGCATCTGAATGGAATGGAGCTGAGTGATGACACCATGTGAATTCTTCTTAAGTATTTTTTCCAGGCGATGTGAAATGATAATGCAAAGAGACCCTGGTTGTAAGCCCATAAATTTGTGTTGTGCCCCATTGACTGAAAACTGCATCCAAAGTTCAGCAAAATCCCATAAGATGGGGCCAAGTGTGCATAACCATTGAACACCCAAAACCACATAACATCGGCCTAAGGACAAGGAAAACATGTGAGAGCGCAGGTTATAATCTTCCATAGAGATACGCAGATTGTGACACTTCCCCTTGCAAGGTAAGGTGCCCCCATTAGCAACCATGACTTCAAAGTTGGAGTAAGGATGGACAAAACAATCAGCCTGTTTGGCAATCCGAGGATCAATGAAGTTATGAGTGCTACCAGAATCAATGAGTATGGTAAGAGGGAGCTTCTTGAAGTATCCCCTGACTCGCATTGTTTGTGGGGTGGTGATGCCGGTTACAGCATGGAGAGAGATCTTGGGTGAGTCGTCCTGAGATGGGGTGTCAACAGCCGGGTGTTGAATGTCGACATGATCATCTACTGTATCTAGAGCTTCTTCATCAAGTTTTGAGGTAGGCGGAGAATCCACATCCAAGAGATAGAGCTTTTGTTGAACACATCTATGTCCCCGAGTGAATTTCTCATCACAATTATAACAAAGCCCTTTTTCTCGGCGTGCCTGCATCTCTATTTCAGACAATTGCTTGATAGGAGTTTGTTGAGGAGCAGGCATGATGGGAGGTCGTTGGGAACCCATATTTTTGAAGGGAACAAAGGTGGGTTTGGAGTGTTGTTGAGCTGCGATCTTGTCCTCAGCCAGCTTAGCCAACCCTAGGACTTCCATCATTATGTTGGGACAAAACATTATGACCTCTGAGTGGATTTGATCCTTGAGACCACTGATAAAACAACTCCTGTAGAATTCATCGGACAATCCTTCTGTGTGATTGGTTAGCTTCTCAAATTCCGTCTGCTACTCTCTCACTATGCCAGTTTGGTGAAGTTTAGTGAGTGCTCCCGTGAAGTCGTCAAAAGAACTAGGACCAAATCGTAACAAAAGGAGTTGGCAAAAATCTGTCCAGTTTGGCTCGGGATGAGCTTTGATGTACCAATGGTACCATTGAAGGGCTTCCTGTTCCAAATGAAAGGATGCAAGTGGAACTTTCTGAACATCAAAAGTATTATGCAGACTGAAATATTGTTCTGCTCGGTATATCCATCCAGTCGGATCAGTACCATTGAAGCGAGGAAAATCAAGCTTCGGCCCACGAAAATTGCTGGAAGAAGAGAACCAAGTGGCTGCAAAAGATTCTGGCTGTCAGTTATTGTTCATGGCTAAATGTTGAAGATGGAGGTTGAGAAATTTTTCATCCAGATCTTGGAGTTTGGATGGCTGCAAGTGCTTCCTCCATGGTGTTTGCTCCTATGCGAGTGACAATCATAAGTAGTAATTTTTTATTTTTGTTTAGGTTTGGGGGGGGGGCGATGGATAGAAAAACACAAACACAAGCCTATTTAGTAAGGGGAAATTTGGATTTGGGAAAAACTCAGAGGGGAATTGGGGTTTGACTAGGTTTTCGACACTTTCTGAGGGACAGGGAAGCAAAAAATGGGGATTTCAGAAGCGGGAACTCTATGGTAAAATTTGAAGGCAATCGGGTGAAAATTGAAGAAGTTATGGCAAACCCTAAAAATAGACAAATGTGGGATTTCTGGTCTTGGGAAGTGGAATTTGGGATAGGGTCTTCAGGAATGAAATATGTAGAATGGGATTGCAGGGAAAACAGAGTTGAAATAAGGGAGATATGGCTGAAAAACAGAATTTTATACCCCCCCCTTTCTTTTTTTTTCTTTCAGAAATGGATCGGCAACAGCGGCGCGAAAGGGATCCGCAACAAATGGATCTGCAATGGCGTGGAAGGGATCGAAAATGGCTGGATCTGAAATGGTGACTGGATCTCGAACAACTTTCAGAATAGATCTGAAATGGATGGATCTGGAGCAGAAGTGATCGGCAACAGTTCAACTAAAAATATATATGGACCCCAGGTATGTGCGGCTTCCTAATAGTTCAGGGGTTTCACTCGGCCACCAATGCTGTCTGATGGCTTGTGTATTGGGGCAGTACCCCTCACTCCACGGCTTAGGTAAAACTGATAACCGCTTTGCCACAAACGATAGCTCTTGGTTTACCTCACAGGTGGGAACTAGTCAATCAGGTAGGGGTCATTGCCCTTTTCGCTGGCAGGTCCTCTCAATGGGCCAGCTACTTCGGGGTTCTTGTGGTACTCCTCACAATCAGTTTTAGGGATTATGCCCAAGTACTTCCCACAATTAAGCGGATAGGGATTATTCCCAAATCCGAACCTACAACAGATGCGAAAAAAAATTTGGCAAAAATTTCACCCAGCGAGCCCAAGAAAGTGCTTTGATACTAGATGTGATGAACCTGCAATAATTAATTAATGCAAATACAAGAGATATCAGAAATAATAGAACTGAGAATCACTTTTATATTGATCACGGGCCACTTCGAGGGGGCAACCTCCTTTGAGCAAGCTCACTACAATTAACTTCATTGTGCCTTCATAGGCCTCAACACACACTTATATACTAATTCTAGGCACCAATACCATGGGTCAATACTATGTGTCAATACAAACCATGGGCTAAGTCTAGGTGCCAATACTATGAGTCAAAACCATGGGACATATAATACTATGGGATGACTTACAAAGCATATGCATCCAATACTATGGGTCAATACTATGGACTAATATAAACTATGGATCAACAAATACTACGGGACGACTTACAAAGCATATGCATCCAACAACAATATACTAACAAAGTAAAGACATGGGTTCCTAACAGAAGAAGTGGATCATGCTCAAAAAGCATGTGATTGTACTTGCTCTTCAGATCAAATGTGATGAGAACAAATCCAACAGTATGAGAATGATCCTTGAACCTGTGATTCGAATCAGCTGAGGTAGGATCAAATCTGTGAAAGTGCATATAGTCTTTTGTCTTCTCCTTCAAACCACCATGGGTGAGATTATGCCAAAAATAACTATTACATGTTTGCTTGAAATCAAAATCAGATTTAAGACTTAAAAAGCAATTTCTTGAGATCTCCTTTGAATCAGTAGGGGTGAGATCAAAACTATCATATGCATGAGAAATTATCCCAAGCAGTAATTGCTTAGAATCCAAATTAGATACAAGACTTGAATCATGGTTTCTTCAGATCTCCTTTGAACCATGAGAGGTGAGATCAAAACCAGTAGATGCATGAGAAATTATCCCAAGCGAATGGCAATGGCCATATTCTTCGATGACCTTCTGAAAGCATGGAATTCTGATCATATAGTAGTATAAAAGAGGAGTTAGTTGGAGAGGAGCGAATGCATTACCTTCAAAAGCTATTTTGACCTCTGAAATAATCATGTGATCATGATGCAAACCAATAGACTCTGGTGCAAGAGAGGATTTAGGACCTTCTGCAATATCTAGAGTGTGAGCTGACACAGAAAGAGAAGAAAGTTTGAGCATGAGTGGAGAATCTCCAAGTTCTTTGTCAACAACTTCAATATGAGATGATACTGGTTCATGATCTGAGAGACCATCAAGAGGAGCAAATGCATCGCTTTGTTTTCTTTCGAATGGGTTGGGACCAAGTCCTTCATTCTCTCTGCTAAATTTTCCATCCAGGTGAGCCCATATCTCTTTTGGAGTCCATAACTCCTTTGGAGTTTCAACACCATTACGGTATTTGAATTGGAATCTCTAGCATGCAAACAAAGAAAACATTATTGCTTGAAAGCGCATGTCACTTTTATTTAACCAGTCAATCTTCTCTTCAGGGGATTTGAACTCTCTTTCAAACTAACAATCAAAAAGATCATGGATCTTCAAGTCTGCTATCATTCTTGGTTTCCATTCATCATAGTTGAGTGGATCAAGAGGAGTAATTCTTGATGAATACATAGAAGCTGTAGAGGACCTGCAAAAACAATATAGAATAACTGCAACTGCTACTGCTACAAAAATGCAGAAACTGCGGCACTCGAAATCTTGGTAATAACCTGCAAAAAACTCTCAAGAATGGAGATAAACAATACTCTCAACATGCTATGATACCATGTGAAAATCCTCATAGCAGATCTAAGAGATGATGTATACCTCACAAGAGTAATTATGATTAAGCAGGAAAATAGAAGAAGAGTGAACAATACAGTATAATGAGCAATAGAATAATATGGTACAGTAGAACTCAGATAGAAGCAATAATACTTCACACACACTTGTTAATTAATCACAATATGGACAAATAAATAGTACAATGGTAGAGAGGATTCGAATGCCCAAGGTGGCAATTCAAATTAGCCTCTCAGAGTGATCATAAGATCAATAGAGTGTCATCGTAGCACAACTAGGTGTCCTCATGATCATCGGAGCACAACTGGAAGTCTTCATCATCATCAGTGGAGTCATCAATGCTCAAGTAACTGTCAACCATCAGTGAAACTAACTCTGGTAGGTGTAACTGAGTGTAACTAAGTGTAACTGAGTGTAACTGAGTGTAACTGAGTGTAACTGAGTGTAACAAAGTGTAACTGACTGTAACTGACTAGAACTGAGTGTAACTGAGTGACTACTGGACTGGTAGGTGAAGAAGGGTGAGTTGCTCCCTAAAATCAAGGAAGAAGGGTGCATTAAGCGACTAGAGGGATAAAACTAAATAGTGAGAAGCTCCTGGGGGTTGGCTAATTGAGGGCTAGGTGCTGGACTGATAACTGGGATGCATGCAAACCCTAGAATGCATGCAAACCTTAAAGGTGCATGCATGACTGAAAATGTAAATGATCAAAATACTGGTGGGACTAGGATGGAGTATAGGAATATCCTAACAAAAAGGACCAAGGAAAGAAAGACGGTCATGTAAACTTGAAATTATGCTTTCTTCATAGGGTTGTTGGATTCTCAAACTTCTATATGTGATCTACCTTGCCCTTGGATGGTTTTCACACTACCTTGATCTAGATGGCTAACAGCAAATTCCTAATCATAGGAAACTTCTAAATTCTAATGTGAGTTCTCTTACCCCCAATTTTGTGTGGGTGTCCACACATGATTTTTATCACACCCTTGAAGAGTGTGTTGACATCATTTTTATGACAATTTGATGACATCATTTTTATGACAATTTGATGAAATAATTTTTTATGACAATTTGATGATTCCCTAACTACTATTGGTGGAATAATGAATCATTCCATCCCTATACAAGATATGACAAACCATTATGGGCACATTTCGCATTGTAAGATTGTAGTAGGCCATTTCATCATTAATATTGGCGCTTTGGGAAAATTTTGGATGCTTTTTGACCTCCTAATCAACATTTGTATCAATTCTTGGCACATAAAAAACCCTAAATGCTAGTGTTGGGAAAGATCACTAATGAGAATAAGTCTCTTTCTTCAATTCTGAGCAGTCCTATGGGATGAACAATGGTCAAACTCAACCCTAGAACAAATATGGGAACTTATTAATTAATTTTGGGCAATTTTAGGGTGATTACTTATTTCGGGCCCTAAAAAAGCAATTTAAGGGCAAGTATGATAATTATGGGAACAAAAAATTGAGAAATGGGATCCTCTCTCAGTCCAGATGATTCTTAGAGGCAAATCAACATCAGCAATACCACTTTGAGATAATTCTATGGAAAAATCATCAAGAAAATAAAATATGGGAAGTGAATACAAAGGGACGGTCACCATTCAACATTGAACAGTCAGGTCTAAAAATCCGTCATCCTAGAGGAAGATACCAATGACCTATTGAGAGACATTTTCTACTGTGCATAGAGGTCCAATCCACTTGTAGGAACTCCTCACTAATGTTGGAAGAAAGTCTTGATTATTTGAGGGTTGATCATATTTTTCTATATGGGTCGCGCCTTCTATCATGTGTGCACTCCATTGAAGAGCCAATTAGGGGGATATAAATTAGATTGTGGAGGATAATTTTCCATCATTTCTTATCCTAACTTGGCTAGTGCTCAACCCTATTTAGGAATAAATCATCATTTGAAGTATGTCTATATTCTTTTATACTTCATTTCATTGGTGGTTTCTTGTATTGAACCTTTAGAATCCTTCTTGGTCTTTTGTGGGTGAGAACACCCCTCTCCTAGGGACCTCCTTTGGAAATTTTTCTTACATTGAAATAATTGTTTGGATTCTTAGAGCTATGTGGATTGGCTGGTTGCTTGTATTGAGCCTTTATAAGCCTCCTTGGTCTTTTGTGGGTGAGAACATCCCTCTCCTGGGGACTTACTTTGGACATTTTGTTTACATTGAAATAATTGTTTGGATTCTTAGAGCTATGTGGATTGGCACATGGAAATGTTAAAGTTTGAGTTGGAATTAAGTGGGAATTCCTTGCTACCTGGAGAATTTATAGGCCTTTGTTGGTTGTCTTGCAGACACCATCAGATGGTTTTGTGAACATCTCTTGGTTGAATGAGGGATTCTAGCTTCCTTGTGGAAATAACATGTGGGGAAAGTTACCTTTGGAGAATCCTTTCGAGGTTAGTAGTGGACATCACTTGGTTGTTATGTGCAAACTTTTGAGTGATTGGGCTTCTACGTGGACATAATTTGTTGGTTAAAATTCCTTTTGGACATATATTGTTGAAGAAATATTCTTTGAGGGGGCCTTTGGAGGCCAAATGGCATTGTCAATTGGTATTTGATCTTGTTTGATGGAGAGATTACTCTTTGTTTGGAGCCTCATGTATCTTGTGTATTGCACAAATGGAATTGACCACCTCTTCTTATTGTAACTTGTTAGAAGCTAAGCAAAACAATTTGAGGGACCATAGCCCCAAGAAAAATATAACAACTAATATTTTTCTAGGCATGTATTGTGTCTTATGATTCTAATTAATGTTTGACTGTGGGATTAGTTCGAGTGGGTCCACACACTTTGATACCTAGCATTGATGTTAGTCTTATGGAGCATTAATTGTCATGTTGAATTAGGCATATATATTTAAGTTAACATATCCTATGCATATAGAAAGGGAATGATAGCTCTGACGGAAGTGATAATAATAGTGATAGTGGTAGTCCATTGATTGGAGAAGAGTTTGTAGTTCACTTTATATAATTTCAAGCTACTATACAAGCTATATGTTGTCAATTTTATTTCATTTTTCAAGTGTACTCCCTCACATAGAACCAAACAACTACAACATTGTTCAACACGATTTAGTTGATGGTTTTGGAAAATCATTTTCATTACGGATCATTATGGCTGTGGTAGGGATTAGTTCTAGATTGTTGGAAACCAATAAGTATGCATTTTATCTCTAAGTGATAGAAAATACCTATTCATTAATAATAATAAAATTATTTGATTTAGTTACCCCATTTTAGATAAATCCCCTCCTTCTAACTAAAATATCATTTTTTTATTAGCCATGACTACAAAGGAAGAACTACCAATTATCTATTTTTTCCAACTCTACCACCAAAAAAATTTCCACTTCTAGGAAAGGGTCAATGTTACTTGGTTGGATTACATGATATGGGTAAATATCCCACCAAAGTATCACAGGACATACAATTGGTCATAACCAAGCTATATAGAGAGGGGGGAACATTTTGTGTATTATATGTAAATGCATGGTTGCAATAGCCATTATGTGAATATCCCCAAAAGATGCTCCAAAAGTAGGAAAATCCAGTGTTAAACCAAGAATCTCATCCTAACAAAGGTACTAAGGTCTGATAGTGTTCCTTGGTACTTATGTTTGGTGGCTCTCAAACAATCACAACATTGACAACTTATGCTAGAATTCAACAAGGACATTTACCATTGAAAATATTCTTCAAAAACTTCTCAAACAGGCATCACACATAACCCAAACAATTCTCCAGAAATGAATTCAACCACAATCCTAACAAAGATTGGTTTAAGACACTTCTTAGAAAAACAAAGTCAACCAGAGTCCAATCATTGTTAAAATTTGGCCTCTTAATAGAACCAAGAAGGTCTCATAAGAGCCAACCTAAATGCTCATATTTAACCCTTAAACACAGTCATCAAAGAGATTCACAATACCCAAAAATCTAAGTAGAAGAAGTACTTATATCTTGCTCTTTTTCTTCCATCATCCCTGATCTGTACTCTTCATGACCTCCTTAGGTCCTGCTTCTTCTCTGCTCATTCTCTCCCCTTAAGATCAGTTTTTATTCGTCCTTTTTCTTGAATCCATGAAATTCCAAATGTTAGGCCTTCTTTTAGAGAAAATCATTTATCTATCTCTTCACTTCTAGGCCGACCTAATCTCAATTCTTCAACATGCAAATTTAACTCTTCCTTGATATTTTTTAAGGCCGGCCTAATTGGTCCTTTTAGGCGTTAAAAAATTCTTCCTTCTTAGCTCTATAAAAGTCTTCTTTTAGGAGTTGTTCAAGCCTTCAAGGTCCACTTCAAGGTCTATTCCTTGTGCTCCAAGGTCCACACTAAGGACTCCCTGAAATCTTCAAACTTATTCATTCAAATCAATGAGTAATTCAATGAACCAACCTTTAGTTCTTCACAAGGTCTCACACAAATAACGTTGGGGATATTAGGCCCACTGGGTCTACTGAAACTGTCCAGAACAAGTTATATCTCATAGATTTCCTCTTCCACTATTCAATAGGTCTGCTCCAAGGGTCTTCATCTTCAAGTCTGGGATTGCTCTCATGCATCAATAAGCTCTTCTTTTCAGTTATGCTCTTCTTAGACTTTTAGGACTGTCCATGACTTTCCTAAACTAGAGTATACTTTCTAGGATTCATTTGATCAACAAACGTGCTCATCAAAGGGTCTTCATCTTCAAGTTTGGGCTTACTCTCATGCTTCAACAAGCTCTTCTTTGCAGCGATGTTATTTTTGGACTTCTAGGACTATCCATGACTATCCTAAAACATAGTATGTTCTCTAGGCTTAATTTTATCAACAAATTTGATATCCTATGAAGAAATTGTGTCAACAAGGGTTGTTACTATAATTATCCTGATGAGGGCTAATCTTCAAGACTTCAATCAACCATTTTCCCTTTTTCAAGGTTCAAAGGGATAGGACAACCTTTGTTACACAACTATGACTACAATATGCTACTTTTGGGGATTCAATGCTTCTTGGAGGATCTTGGACTATTGTAATATTTCTTTAAGTCTAATGGAGTAGACTTCAAGTCTTCTACTAGCTTGCTTCTTAAAATCAATACTTCAAAAACATTATAATTCACAATACCATTCTCCAAAACACTTCAAACCTGATTTGTTTTGTATGTCTTTCAAATCAATAAGAATCTTGTAAGGATTCCTTAATCATCATCTACATCGTGAGAGTCATTGTAATATTCAACCAACTTATGAATGTCTACATCACACTAAACATAGATGTCATTGAAAATCATCAAAGTAGTAATTAGGGAAGGACAATTCAAGAAGTGGACCAATAGAAAGGCACTCAAGGAATCCACCTAAGAAGGAGTAATCCTTATACCATTTAAAATTATTATGATTTTTTAAAACATCCCATCAGCTCAACTCCTCAAGCAATACAAAAAATCTATCAACAAGTGAAAAAGGTTTGTGGACATTTAGAGGATGAAATATTTCTACATCAGTGCTATCTTTTCCATGTTTTAAGGATACACATTTTAGTAGGGTGGAATGTTATTTCAATATATTTTCATAATGATATAATTAAATATTACTTAGTGTTATTTAGATTCCATGGTCACAATTCTTTGTCCTAACCACTCCTCTTAAAGGATAAAAACATAAATCATTAATTCATTATAATAGTCCACCATCTATTATCCACTTATTTCATTATATGTGTGTGTATGTACCATTTCTAGCAATGTTGTATGTATGAATAGACTATGAGCCATAAGGTTCATACCAATATTTTTGCCCCAAATATTTTCCCTAAGGAAAGCTTTATGACGCACAACAGGTGCATTTTCTTTGGTTTTTTTCTCATCTTTCCATTAAAATATTTTAAATATTATTTATTTTTAATTTCACTGATTGAGTCTCAATAGCTATGTTTTATGGCATGTCTTTTTATTTGTCATGGAAAATATTATTTGAACATCCTCGTTGTTTTCTCTCTTAACATATAAACATTTTAAATTTTTTTCTTTATTTCTAATTTTACAGATGAAATCTCGATAGCTTGCTTTCTGGCATGTCTTTTGGGTTGTCATTAGCAAAATTTCAAGGACCACTCCAAGTCCTATTCCTTGTGGTCCAAGGTCCACACTAAGGACTGCCTAAAATATCCAAACTTCTTCATTCAAATCAATGAGCACTTCAATGAGGCACAAGGATAATTTTAGGGGCGAAATTTAGCCCATGGGCTATTTTTCCGTGTTTTTTTCCAAAAAAAGATTCGCCAATTTGCATTTTTTGAAGCCCCATTTCGCCCAATTTTGATGGGGTAAACTTTTTTCACTCTAAAAATCACCAAATTATTATATAAACTATATCAAATCCTTAGAAATTGAAATAATTTTAGAAAAATATCACCAAATATTTTATAGTTGACATTTTAGGAATTGGTAAGATTTGCCAAATTTTAAACACTTTTAAATAAGTATGGCTCTTTAAAATTATCCCTGATGAGGCAACATTTAGGCCTTCACAAGGTCTCACATAGACAATGTTGGGGATTTTAGGCCCACTGGGTATGCCCAAACTTTCTAGAACAAGTATATCTCACAGAGTGCATCTTCCACTATTAATTAGGTCTATTCATGATCAAGGTTGCTCCAAGGGTATTCATATTCAACTTTATGCTTTCTCTCATGCATCAACAATCTCTTCTTTGCAGCGATGTTCTTCTTGCACTTCTAGGACTTCCCATGACTGTCCTAAAACATAGTAATTCTTTCTAGTATTCATTTTATAAACGAGCTTTCTCATCCTATGAAAAAATGTTTTTGACAAGGGTTGCTACTGTAATTAGCCCGATGAGGGATAATATTCAAGACTTCAATCCATCGTTCATCCGTTATTAAGGATCCAAGGGCTAGGACAACCTTTGTTACACAACCAAGACTACAACACACTACTTTGGGGATTCAGTGCTTCTTGGAGGATCTTGGACTATTGTAAGAATTCTTTAAGCCCGATGGAGTAGGCTTCAAGTCTTTTACTATCTTGGCTCTTAAACTCAATACTCAAAAACATTATACTTCACAATACCACACTCCAAAACACTTCAAATCTGATATGTTTTGTTGTATGTCATTCAAATAAAGAAGCAAGTTGTAAGGATTCCTTAATCATCATCCACACTGTGAAAGTCATTGTAATATTCAACCAACTTATCAATGTCAACATCACTATAAACATAGATGACATTGAAAATGATCAAAGTAGTAATTAGAGAAGTACAATTCAATAAGTGGACCAATAGAAAGGCACACAAGGAATCCACTTAAGAAGGATTAATCCTTATACCATTTGAAATTATTATAACTCTTATTTAAGATCCCATCAACTTATCTCCTCAAGCAATACCGAAAATCTATCAACAACTGAAAAAGGTTTTTGGACGAGGACACATTTGGAGGATGAAATATTCTACATTAATGCCATCTTTTCCATCTTTTAAGGATAAAATTTTATTACGGTGGAACACTATTTCAATATATTTTCATAATGATATAATTAAATATTACTTAATAGTTTTAAGATTCTAGGGTCCCAATTGTTTTTCCTAACCACTCCTTTTAAAGGATAAAAAGATAAATCATTAATTCATTGTAATAGTCTACCATCCATTATCCACTTATTTCACTATATATCTGTGTGTGTATGTACCAATTCTATCAATGCTTTGTGTATGACTAAACTATGAGCCATAAGGTTCATAACAATATTTTTTTCCCTAAAATGTTTCCTAAGGCAAGCTTTATGCGACACAACACGTGCATTTTCTTTGTGTTTTTTTCTCATATTTCCATTAAACTATTTTAAGTATTATCTCTTTTTACTTTTACTGATTAAGTCTTAAGAGCTCTTTTGTACGGCATGTCTTTTCATTTGTCATGGAAAAAATTATTTGAACATTCCGGTTGTTTTCTCTCTTAACATTTAAACATTTTAAACATTTTAATTTATTTCTAATTTTACATATTAAATCTCGACAGCTTGCTTTGTGGCATGTCTTTTGTGTTGTCATTATAAAAAGTTCAAGGACCACTCCAAGGTCTATTCCTTGTGGTCCAAGTTCCACACTAAGGACTACATGAAATATTTAGACTTCTTCATTCAAATCAATGAGTACTTCAATGAACCAACATTTATTCCTTCACGATGTCTCACACAGACAACGTTGGGGCTGTTAGGCCCACTCGGTCAATCCAAACTATCCAAAACAAGTTTATCTCACAGACTACCTATTCCACTATTCACCAAGTCTATTCACAATTAAGTTTTCTCGAAGGGTCTTCATCTTCAAGACTAGGTTTCTCTCATGCATCAACAAGCTCTTCTTTGTAGCGATGTTCTTCTTGTACTTCTAGGACTGTCCATGAATGTCCTAAAATAGAGTATGCTTTCTCGGCTTCATTTTATCAATGAACTTGCTCATCTTATGAAAAAAATTTGTCAACAAGGGATGCTACTATACTTAGCCCGATCAGGGATAATATTCAAGACATCAGTCCATCGTTCATCCTTTTTCAAGGTTCCAAGGGGTAGGAAAACCTTTGTTACACAACCAATATTACAACATGCTAATTTTGGGGCTTCAATGCTTCTTAGAGGATCTTGGACTATTGTAAGAATTCTTTAAGTCTGATGGAGCAGGGTTCAAGTCTTCTACTAGCTTGCCTCTTAAACTCAATACTTAAAAAGCAATATACTTCACAATACGAGCTCCAAAACACTTCAAGTATGATATGTTTTGTATGTCATTCAAATCAAGAAGCAAGTTGTAAGGATGCATTAAGAATCATCCACATCATTAGAGTCATTGTAATATTCAACCAACTTATCAATGTCAACATATTTATAAACATAAATGACATTGAAAATGATCAAAGTAGTAATTAGAGAAGTACAATTCAAGTAGTAATTAGAAAGGTGCACAATCAATCCATCTAAGCATGAGTAACCCTTACACCATTTGAAATTATTATGATTTTTTTTCAAGATCCCATCATCTCATCTCCTCAATCAATACCAAAAATCGATCAACAAGTGAAAAAGGTTTGTGGAGGAGGACACATTTAGAGGATGATATATTTCTACATCAATGCCATCTTTTCCATGTTTTAAGGATAAAATTTTTAGTAGGGGGGAACGTTATTTCGATCTATTTATCATAATGATATAATTAAATACTTAATGTTATTAAGATGCCAGGGTCACAATTGTTCATCCTAGCTGCTCCTCTTAAAGGATAAAAAGATAAATCATTAATTCATTGTAACAATCCATCATCCATTAACCACTTCTTTCACTATATGTGTGTGTATATGTACCATTTCTAGCAATGATTTATTTATAACTAGAATATGAGCCCTAAGGTTCATACCAATATTTTTTCCCCTAAAAGTTTCCCCAAGGAAAGCTCTATGAGGCACAACAAGGGATTTTTTTTTCTCAACTTTGCATTAAAATATTTTAAATATTATTTATTTTTATTTTTACTGGTTGAGCCTTGACAACATTGTTCTATGGCATGTCTTTTTATTTGTCATGGCAAAAAGTCTTTGAACATTCTGGTTGTTTTCTCTCTTAACATCTAAACAATTTAAATGATTTTCTTTAGTTCTAATTTTATAGATTAAATCTCGACAGCTTGCTTTGTGGCATGTCTTTTGGGTTGTCGTTAGCAAAAGTTCAAGGACCACTCCAATGTCTATTCCTTGTTCTCCAAGTTCCACAATAAGGACTACGTGAGATATTCAAACTTCTTCATTCAAATCAATGAGTGCTTCAATGAACCAACATTTAGGCCTTCACAAGGACTCGCACAGACAATGTTGGGGCTGTTAGGCCCACTAGGTCTACCCAAACTGTCCAAAACAAGTATATCACACAAGGTGCATCTTCCACTATTCATTAGGTCTATTCACCATTAGGTTTGCTCCAAGGGTCTTCATCTTCAAGTCTGGGCTTTCGCTCATATATAAACAAGCTCTTATGTACAACAATGTCCTTCTTATACTTCTAGGACTGTCCACGATTATCCTAAAATAGAGTCTACTTTCTAGGCTTCATTTTATCAATGAACTTGCTCATCCCATGAGAAAACATTGTCAACAAGGGCTGCTATTGTACTTAGCTTGATGAGGTCTAATCTTCAAGTCTTTAATCCATCATTCGTCTTTTGGATACTTATTATATTTAGAACAAACTATGAGTTATTGTGAAAACCTATAATGTGTTTGTATTGAATTTGATTGGTTGTGACATGAAGTTTAAAAAATGAGTTATATTAAAGTGCACTTCAATTCATAATAAAGGAAATAATTTAATCTTGTCTTTTATGTTTCCATTGGTTTTTGCATTCAATTATGGTGCTACAACAAATGAGGTCGAGGCAGACCATCGTACAAAAACTACATAACAATGCTTGAGAGCAGATGAGTTGGTGAGAAAGCTAATTAAATCAAGCCTAATTCAAGTTCAACCTAATTTTTTGCAAGAGAAACCAGGGTGTAGAACTCAACTAAAATCATTTACTCTTAGCTAGATTTTGATACTAAACAATGTCTTGTTAACAGTTGTGACCAATCAAATTCAAACTGACAAATTGATGAAAGACATTAGTTGACACCATATCATATATCAAAATTCATGCAAATTTGATTCTAAGCAAGTTACTAAGGAGAAAATCAGTAGTTCATGGTTTGCAATAATAAAAAATGAAAAGTTGGTTGGTATTTCCCTTGGTCTATAGTTACACCTATTATTCTTGGAAGGGATTCCTTTGGCCTCGAATTTCCTACTAAACCCAACGGTGAAATACTTGTAGAATACATAGAAACACAATCACAGAAGAATTATACATCCTATTTAGATGTTCCTATTGGTGGAGGTCAGAAATGGGCCTTTTACATTTAGGAGTCCTAAAAAACCTGAAAATAGCAGCCCTATAAGATCACTTTCAGTTGATCAAGTCGATTTGGAGAAAACTATTAAGGTTGATCAAGTCGATTTTGAACAAACTAATAAGGCTATTGATGACTCTAAATCAAATTCTAAGTTCTTCCAAAGAAGAAAGAAAAAACATAGATTGAAAACACCTTAGAAGGAGTTAGAGAAGATGTATTTCCTGGAAATGTTTAAAGACAATGAGATGTGCATTTGGAATTTGACGAGGCACCTTAAAATTAAGTGTCACATCCCCTCCCACCATTTTGACCGACAAAGGGAACATCTTGGATCCATGGGGTGCTAAAATTCCCCTCTAAGGGCATATTATCAAATTTCATTTAAATTTAAATGCAATAACATCTAAATGTGTGTGCAATACATATTAAAAATAAACGACGAAATTGAAAACAATTACACACACATCATGCATGTATCATCATATTCATCACAGGAACAACAATAAAATCATGCACATAAATATACTCATCTTATTCTATTCACAAGCATTCAATTGCATCAATTCAAATTAGCTCATTCATTTAATTGAACATAATCAACAGTCACTCATAATACACAAATTTGGGCATAATTAAAAACAACCATGAACACTTATATTTTGATTGAAATTGTCCTAGAAACTGGCTATGGAAAAGAAACGTTCCACCCAACCATAGGTATCTTTCCAGCCTATATTATTTCAGCTAAGAGACCACCCCCGAGTTGGGCTATGTATCCGGATACTAAGGAGGAACTACTTAGGCTCACTCACAACCACAGCGACAGACACTCATGCTAAGCCAACACATAGCTGGGTTTGTCAAGCATGCAGGGAGACAGGGGAGGATATTGCTAAGCCAGTGAGCTCAACAACACAGCTACATGCATCTCAATTGATCTCAGACAACCTTGGCACCCACAATACTTACCACACCAAACACAAGGAAGGTCCCCTTCTCTGACACACAACCCCTCAGGTGCCCCTTCCCTCTAGTTCTCTTCAGGGTGGGCATAGAAACATCCAAGCTACTATATCCACATATATTATTTCCTTCATTGGGTTTATCAAGCAATTCTAACCTCTGATCTCTGTCCCAATTCGATCCACTCTTGGATTTTCCACAATTCTGTTCAAGTTACTCCCAAAAACCGAATTGAATTTCCCAACTTCCAAATCTAAGTTTTCCCATGGATTTATGGGAATTTGGAACTATAAAAACTTTGCCCAATGGTTTCTATATATGGACCCCCCATTGGATTTTGCAGCTTCACATCAAATTTTTGACATTTTTGGGGCTCAAAATCGTCACTTCTTCTGTGGTTGTTATTTCTGCATTTCTTCACTGTTGGGCATGCATAATGGTTGATAAATGATGAGTGTCTTTGTCAAAAATGGAATGGGGATGATGGAAAAACGAATTTCCATGAGGTATTTAATGTTTGGGCCAAGTAAACTGAGCCCATAACCTGCCATATGAATTTCTGAGCTTGTCCATGCTCCATTAATTTCATGAGCTGATTTCTCAACTGTCTCTTCCTAACAGAATTAAATGTTAGTAGGCTAGTCAAGACGGGTTCTCAAAATGACACTTGGAAATAAAGGATTGAATCCCCCAACCCTACACCTCTCCCTAGTGGATACATTCAACCTGCTCATTTTTAGTTTTTTCCATATCCAGTGCTTGAAATTTTATTTACAACATAAATAATTACATCATTTTATAATTTCCATGGTTTGCTAACACATGGTTCACAAAATATAAACTACTTTCCTTTTAAATTTGAGCATTTACATCTCGTTTGCACAATATTCACATATAAAGACAAGGCATTCTAAGGGATAAAATGGGAGTATTACATTAAGGATAATGTCACATCAACCTCCATTAAAGATATTCCTAGGTTATCTATTAAAGGATAAAAGTCATGGGTTGTATGCATACAAGTTACAACTAGTGAATTAACATAAAAGATTGAGCATTGATAGAATTTAAGAGACTCGGAAGGTTTGACAAATTGTCACATACCCCAATTTTATTAAAATAATGTAATTATTTTTAATATTCCTGAGAACATTATGTTAAAATTAATGCTAAGTAGAAATGGATGACTCAACAGAGTCTCCAGAAATGGAATGTAAATTCTGAATAATTATTATTAATAAATAAATTATGGAGACAACAGCATGGGAGAGCTGTTAAAAGAGGTTACTGGTCTAACTGGTGGATGGAATTAGGTGGAAGGACAAAAGACAAGTGGCAGCATCCTCAAACACTTCCTGAGTTGCAGGTGGCAACTTCCCTATATTTTGAGGTCATGATTCCCCAAGAAAGTGGAATCTGAGCAGGTGGCTCATTAATGACAGTTAGCCCAACTAAGACCTAGGCAATCTTTTAAATACTACTCAATGAACTAAGCTGGGGGTTCAGCAATTGTTCTAGAGGGAGAATACATTCAGGTGAATGCTATTCAGGAGTCCCATTGAGGAAGTGGGAAACAGTAAGGAAGTGTTTTGAGCAGGAAGTTGAAGTAACTTGGTTCCAGTATAGCTGTTTTGGCTGAGGGAATTATTGGCCGTACTTAGATTCCAGCCAGTTAGACCAGAGCAAGCTCGGGGGTCCTGAGAAGTGCTGTCTGGGCACTCTCCAGGAATTGGTAGGGAGGAACAGCCTCCCATTGCTGTTATTGTCTAACATCTACAGGTTCTGTCACTCTCCCTGTTGTTGGTTCAAATTATTTTTCCTATAAGATAAATTAGTACAACTATGTATTGATTGTGTTCAACTTCAGCAAATCATTATCTGTACTATCCTTTGGTATAAATTTCAGAATGCAGATGTTTTAGAAGTTTTCATGTTTTTATTTAAATAGAGTATTTATCTTATACAGAACCTATTTGTCCCTGCTACAGTTAATAAATACTATGTTTATGCATATGCTAGAATTTCTGTTATTAGTTTGATAATAGACAGAAATATTAGATAATAGATAATCCAGATTTATAACTATTAAACAATCATAAGAACAAATCTAGACAAACCTTAGTGTTTATTTTGAGATAATTCCTATCAGAATAACCTATTTGTATATATATATGTATTGTATATTTTAGTAAACTTTAAGTTACAGGTCTTTCTTATATCAAGTTAACAGATAAACAAAACTCATTTTAATATCTTATTTATACTCAGAACATGTCTGACGGTTATCGATTAATTAAAAAGGTGACTGTAACAATATTTCATTGTTACAAGTTTTCACATAATCTTAAACATTTACACAGTAGTCAAACACAGACACTAGTAACTGTAGATTATTATTTACTTGCTATCTAGTATCAGAACACAGTAGCCTTGTCAATATAATAGAAATAACAGAGTTGTTTTTAAACAATACAAACATATTAATACAACAGAGAAACTGTCGACTAACACAGTCATCATTGGCTGATTACAAACCATCTTAAATTATACACAGTATTAATATTATTCAGTACAAATATCTCCTTTGGAGTAGTTCCCAAAACCCTATATGGCCGTAGCCTTACAGTATCCCATCGACAGACTGAAAAACAAATGAAAAGAATGCCTTATATGGAAGCTATAACCTACAGTAACTTTACACATATTTCTATG
Organism: Larix kaempferi; assembly: GCA_027924585.1. NCBI lineage: Eukaryota > Viridiplantae > Streptophyta > Pinopsida > Pinales > Pinaceae > Larix > Larix kaempferi. The sequence goes on along the minus strand of BSBM01000597.1, from coordinate 9,752,099 downwards.
TGTATATATTATTTAATCTACAGTTTCATTTAACAACTGTACAAGAATCAAAACAAATATTATTATAATTCATACCCAGTCACTATCGAGCTCACAATACCCTACATATGCTTTGAACATAAAACAGAACCCAATTCACCAGAGCAACCCTATGTTTTTAAAGATTACAGTCACAGCCGAGGATTATCCATAATCTTTATTTAACACTCCAAACCGAAGTAAAACGCAGAACAACAATTATAGGGTTTCTTTAAACATAGTCATCTTCCATTGTAGGTACCGAAGAATACATCTATCCACACATTACAAATACATTGTAATATTTTAACAAAATACGAAATTCAAAATACGGCCATATCAGGCCCAACATTATATTAAGTTTAAATCTCATACAGCGAGGTTAGAACCCCATGCTCAGCAAATACAAAGCACAATAACAGAAAACCCTGGCCTCATACAGTTGGCCGTGAATGGCTCTCCATAAACTTAACAGGGTTTCAAACCCCATTTCATTTCAAACAAAACAACTCCATACATATGACTGTAACCATAAACACCAAGTCGTCAACCGACCTCACTACACAGGAGTCTCCTCCTTGACACGACCCTAACCACTTAAACCAGCAAAGGAAGAGACAGCCGTGGATAACCAGGCTTACCCGTATGAGAGCGTTAAAGATAGAACCCTGTACACCTACAAAGCCGTGAGACCTGCACATTCATTTCAGAGGGATGTTAATATACATTCATTGCCGAGAGTTTAAATAAGAGGAAACTTACACTTGCTTGCAAAACAGAATTAATGAAAGTAATGTTGTTCATTACCTGTGCATTTGTAGCCGTGGATAATCTGGAAGCCACCGGTGAAAGCAGGCAGTGAAACCCCAAACCCTCGTCGGTTGAAAGAGTAAAGCACACCCTCATAACTTTCAAATGACAGCCGCGACAGACAATTCTTGCAGTCGAAACCCTCACACTGGAATTGAACCAGTCCACAAGCACACCCAAAAAAAAACCAATGCTTCAACCCTCTCATAACATTAAAGACAATAGAGAAACTCCATCTCACATCCGTACCAGTACAGTGAAGGTTTGTAGACAGCCGAGACTTAAACAAAGAAGGAAGAACAAGACCACGAGACCGTGAAAACCATAGCAAACGCCATGACCAGAGCCGAAGACTTATCTTGCTACAGAATGGAACCACGAGGCCATAACCACCACACTCTGCACTTTGTTACAGGGCTTCAATACGAAACTCAGACAGGGAGGGTTTCATCCCTAGGACCCGAGCCCGAAGGCAACTACAATAACCTGTAGGGTTTATGAAACCAACTTATATATCACAAATTGCATGGAGGAGAGTGAACCACGTAGCCTCCAAATAAATCAACGTAATATGGGTCGAGACCCTATAGTTCCATTGCCAACCAAATCATTATACACCGATTTTCCAAATGATTACATATGTAAGTCAACGTATAAGATAACAATGATATATAATCATTTTGGCATATAGTGCATGCCTTGCAAATGAATCATCGAGAATCCCAAGCACTTGGAATGTATAATCACTACAACGATATAAAGGAGATATAGTCAATTTAAAACCATAAAGTTTATGATCAATACAACCTAAACACTATATAGAATATAAAGCTTGCCAACGTATGGGAATATTAAGATTATTGCACAATCAATTTATGATATAGATATATTAAAACCAAATCATAGACTAATGCTATGAGCATACTACATTCTCATGATCATTTAAGAAATAAGGTAGTTAACCTTAAATGAAATACCTTGATATTTAACCCTGGAAATGTTACCAAGTCTATCAGACATTTTACACAATTGCTATCATACGCACTCATCGGAATTGCTACTAATACTAATGTTAACAGTATTAATTTGAATAATAAACCTCTATTATTAATATGATTGAAATAGAGTTTCATCTACAGGTTCACATTGTAAAGGTAGTTACAAATCAAGACGCAGTCAGGTAACATATGTTAAACTCTAAGTAGACATTGGACTTCGATGCATAGGAGTATATATTGAAACAACGCTAGAAGCGTCACCTTCTCAACTCGCATTATCATTATGTGAACAAAACAGTAATCACCAGTATTAAATTGACAACATGTCACATGATGCTAAGTCGCTTACACAGATGATAATTCATGATACAAACTATGGTTCCATTGATAAGTTACAGCAGTAACATAGCATAATATTCATAAAACAATAATTATAACTGAACTGTGTAATCTATCGTAGAACATGTTGATACTATCTGCATAAGAAATATCATGACGATCTTTTAAGTTTTAAGTACAGGGAATATTGATGCTCACCAAGTTCAACCAACGGTGATCCTTATTTCACTGGCGCACCTGAGAAACAAAAGACGACATATGCATTAGCTCGTAAGCTAAGTAAGCCAGTCAACTACGACTAGCTCTTCCCTTGCGGTTCAAAACAAAACAGTCATTAATTACAATCACCAAAACCAAAGTTTTTAATAAGACAGAGTCTTTCAACAGATTATGTTAGTTATTTAATTTAAAACAAAATCAGAAAAACTACCTAGTTAACATTTATTGTTATGAATAAAAATTTTAAATTTTTCAGAAATTTCGGGTTCTGACATGTGGTATCAGAGCTCAGTTTCAGACACTAGGCCTGGATGTGACTCCACTAAACTTCCGCAAACAATGATCATAAAAGAAGATTTTGTTTTATTTATAAAATGCTAATATATATATTTCGGTTTCATGTACAGAACAGAAATTTTTCTTTTCTGAATTTTACAGACAGGTATGGAAAAACTGGGAGAATATGCTGAGGAGGAATCTCCCAATGTTGAGACAAGACAGATGTCAAAAGAATTTGAGACGGGAGAAGAAACTGCTCACACCACTGAGCTGATGCAGACCATAAGAGGATTAAAGACATAAATGGAAACAGTTAAGAGGGATAATGAAAGAATTTTAAAGACTCAGGAACAGCTAAATCAGTTATTGATAGAAAAATTTCAGACTGAAGGAAGGAGCAAACCAGCTGACTCAGAAGAAGTTAGTCATCCAAGAGGGTCAAAAAGGACAAAACCAACTAAATCTGACAGCAGTTCCTCATCTGAAGAAAGAAAGGGACAACCCAGTTATCACACTAGCAGTGACAGCAGTGAAGCTGAGATGCACAACCGAAGGAAAAAGTACAGGCCTTATGAGGAGATTTCCGGGGAGTTTAAGAAGATAAAGCCCCCAACTTTCAATGGAGAAGCTGAAACTGGAGAAGAGGCAGAATCCTGGTTATCCGGGATGAGAAAGTATTTTCAGATCTATAACTACTCAAATCAGCTAAAGGCACGAATGGCCATCTACAACCTCTCGGGAAAGGCGGACATATGGTGGCAAGATCTGAAAAGGGTCAAAGGGATTAAAGAAAGAGAAGTTAACTGGAGTACTTTTAAAAGATACTTTAAGAAGAAATTCCTGTCCGAGCAGTATTATGAAGAAAGGGCCAAAGAATTCTATGAACTAAAACTCGGATCTATGACGATGAAGGACTTAAACAGTAAATTTTTAAGTCTGTTGCGTTATGTACCGTATTTTGTCGAAGAGAAACCAAAAATACAGCGGTTTCTTAGTTGCCTGCCCTATCATATCAAGGACAGAATTGAATATGACAACCCCAAAACACTGGAAGAAGCTATGCGCAAGGCAAATTTCTGTTACGAACAGAATAAAAAGAAAGAGGGAATAGCCAGCTGGAAAGCCAAAAAGAACAGCAATCTGATCGAGTACAAGAAAAAGGAATTTGTTCCCTATAAAAGTTTCAAGAATGGCAAAAACGGGAACCACTTTAACAGTAAAAGTTTCCAAGGAAACAAAAATGGAGCTGTCAGCCATTCAAACAATTACAAAAACAGCAAAGAGACTCCTAATAACCATGGAAACTACACCAAAAATTTTGAGCGAAAAGAACCTGTCAAGTGCTGGGAGTGTAATGGGCCACATTATGCTTCAGTCTGCCCAAACAGAAAGAAACAAGTCAGCAATATTCATACTGTTCAAGACGAAATGACGGTTGGAGATTTTGCAGGAACTATGCCCAGAATAAATGCAGCGTTGGAAAATCGTCAGGCTGACTATCAAACTTCCATGGTGGAAGTAGGAGGTATGATTAACAAAACCCCAGTTACTATATTAATAGATCCCGGTGCTAGTCTTAGTTATATTTCACCTCAGTTGGTAGAAAAATGTAATTTGACTGTTGAAAGGTTTGATAATTCTTGGTCTGTACAATTAGCTACTGGGGCTAAGAAGAAAGTAAACTGCTATGTAAAAGAATGCATCTTAAACATGACTGATTTTAGAACTACAGTTAAACTGAACATTTTACCACTTGGCTCTTATGACATACTTATCGGAATGGACTGGTTGGAACAACATAGGGTCGTTTTAAACTGTTTTGACAAAACTTTTAGGTGTATAAACAGTAGTGGACAGCCAGTAACTGTTAGAGGTATCCCTAGGAAAACAGTAGTTAGGCAGATTTCTGCCTTACAACTTAAAAGAGCAGTCAGGAAAGGGTGTAAGACCTATGCTGTAACTATTACAGACGAGACCGATAAATCTGAAAACAACCAGAAAACAGTAGAGAACATTCCTGTCGTCAATGAATTTATTGACGTTTTTCCTGAGGAAATCACAGAATTGCCTCCCAAGAGAGAGCTTGACTTTACCATTGAGCTGGTACCAGGTGCTGTTCCCAGTTCAAAAGCCCCGTACCGTATGAATATTTTGGAGCTTAACGAGTTGAAAACTCAGTTGAAGGAGTTAATAGATAAGAACTATATCCGACCCAGCGTATCCCCTTGGGGAGCACCAGTAATTTTCGTTAAAAAGAAGGACGAAACTATGCGACTTTGCATAGATTATCGTCAACTAAACAAGATGACGATCAAAAACAGGTATCCGTTACCTCGTATTGATGATCTGTTTGATCAACTACGTGGCGCTACGGTATTCTCTAAGATCGATCTGAGATCGGGTTATCATCAGGTAAGAATTAAAGAAGAAGACATTTTCAAAATAGCCTTTAGAACAAGGTACGGACATTACGAATTTGTCGTAATGCCCTTTGGACTTACAAATGCCCCAGCTGTTTTCATGTGCTTAATGAACAACATAATGCACAAGTACTTAGATAAATTTGTGGTTGTATTTATCGACGACATTTTAGTCTATCTAAGAGCGAGGAGGAGCATAAGGAACACTTACGTATCGTTTTACAAGAACTGAGAGAACAACAACTTTTTGCGAAATTTAGTAAATGTGACTTCTTCAAAGATGAAATCCAGTACTTAGGACATGTAGTCACTAAGGAAGGGATTTCAGTGGATCCCGAAAAGATTCGGGCGATTGAAGAATGGCCAGTACCTAAAGATGTGACGGACGTTAGATCCTTCGTGGGAATCACCGGTTACTACCGGAGGTTTATTGAAGGCTTTTCAAAAATAGCCAATCCCATCACTTCTTTGCAGAAGAAAGGCAAGAAGTTTGATTGGAATACGAAATGTGAAGAAAGTTTCAAGAAACTTAAGACTTTATTGACAACTGCACCTATTCTTAGAATAGAGGACCCAAATAAAGACTTCATAGTTTGCACCGACGCTTGTAATGATGGTTTAGGTGGAGTGCTGACTCAAGAAGGTCATGTCATTGCTTACGAATCTAGGAAGCTGAAAATCCATGAAAAGAATTATGCCACTTATGACCTAGAGTTAGCTGCTGTAATTCATGCTTTAAAGATGTGGCGACACCACCTAATAGGCAGAAAATTTACCTTACTAACAGATAATAAAGGTCTGAAATACCTTTTAGACCAGCCAAATCTAAATGCAAGACAAGCCAGATGGCTGGCATTCCTAAGTGAGTACGATTTTGAAATCCAACACATAAAAGGGAAGGAAAATAAGGTGGCTGATGCCTTGAGCAGGAATGTAAAACTGAATTTTATATCAGCTAGCAGCACTTATACCTCTGATTTAAATGAACAGCTGGCTTAAGGGATAAAATTAGATGAAAATTATCAACACTTACAAATTACAGCCAAAGAACAGCCCACAGAAAGTTTGATAAAAGGGTATAGTTTAAACGAAAACGGATTTTTGCTGTTTAAGGACAGGCTGTATATCCCTAATGCACCTACAGTTAAGCTGTTAATTTTAGACGAAATACATAAAACCCCTTACTCCGGGCATCCTGGCTACCAAAAGACTACCACTATGCTGAGAAAAGAATATTTTTGGCCTAACATGAAATCTGAAACTGCTGAATATTTAGCTAAGTGTTTGGACTGCCAACAAGTAAAAACAGAACATCAACATCCAGCTGGATTGCTGCAACCTTTACCTATTCCTAGCTGGAAATGGGAAATAATCAGCCTGGATTTCATTACGGGATTACCCAAAAATCAACATCAGAATGATTCGATTATGGTAGTGGTAGACAAATTAAGTAAATCAGCACATTTTATTCCTGTAAAAACGACATACAAGGCTGCAAACATAGCAGATATCTTTCTAAAACAGATTTTTCGGTTACACGGTATTCCAAAGGTTATTATATCAGACAGGGATCCTAAATTCACAGGAAATTTTTGGAGATCCTTGTTCAAATGATTAAACACCACTTTGAATTTCAGCACCTCTTTCCATCCTCAGACGGACGGACAAACAGAAAGAGTTAATCAAATACTAGAAGATCTGTTAAGGATGTATGTTAAAGATCAACCAGGTAAGTGGGAGGATTATTTACACTTAGCTGAATTTGCATACAATAACAGCTATCAATCATCAGCTAAGTTTAGTCCTTTTGAGGTTTTGTATGGACGAAAATGCAACACTCCTATCTCTTGGAGTAATCCAGTAGATAGATTAGTATTAGGACCTGAATTATTGAAAGAAATGGAACAGATTGTGAAACAAGTGCAGGAAAACTTGAAGATTGCCCAGGATCGGCAAAAGAGTCAAGCAGATTTGAAAAGAACTCCTAAAGAGTTCCAGGTAGGTGAACATGTGTTCATCAAGGTAAGACCAAAGAAAAGCTCCCTAAGATTAGGAAGTTGTGCAAAATTAGCACCACGTTACTGTGGTCCATTTGAAATTTTAGCTAGAATTGGTCGAGTTGCTTATCAGTTAGCATTACCGCCAAATTTAAAAGTACACAATGTTTTTCATATCTCTGTTTTGAAAAAGTATGTTCATGATGCTACTCATGTTATTGATTGGAACATTGTACAGGTAGAACCAGAAGGGGAAGTTCTGGTAGAACCGGATTGTATCCTCGGGAGGAGGGAAATTACTCTACGGAACCGGATAATTGGACAAGTGAAGGTGCAATGGAAGCACCTTAGTCCTGAAGAAGCTACCTGGGAGCTGGAAAGTAAGATGCGGGAAGCATATCCCCATCTATTCCAGCAGGTGGCTGAAGACGAAGAATAAGTAACATCGAGGACGATGTTACATTTTAAGGGGTGTGTATGTCACATACCCCAATTTTATTAAAATAATGTAATTATTTTTAATATTCCTGAGAACATTATGTTAAAATTAATGCTAAGTAGGAATGGATGACTCAGCAGAGTCTCCAGAAATGGAATGTAAATTCTGAATAATTATTATTAATAAATAAATTAAGGAGACAACAGCATGGGAGAGCTGTTAAAAGAGGTTACTGGTCTAACTGGTGGATGGAATTAGGTGGAAGGACAAAAGACAAGTGGCAGCATCCTCAAACACTTCCTGAGTTGCAGGTGGCAACTTCCCTATATTTTGGGGTCATGATTCCCCAAGAAAGTGGAATCTGAGCAGGTGGCTCATTAATGACAGTTAGCCCAACTAAGACCTAGGCAATCTTTTAAATACTACTCAATGAACTGAGCTGGGGGTTCAGCAATTGTTCTAGAGGGAGAATACATTCAGGTGAATGCTATTCAGGAGTCCCATTGAGGAAGTGGGAAACAGTAAGGAAGTGTTTTGAGCAGGAAGTTGAAGTAACTTGGTTCCAGTATAGCTGTTTTGGCTGAGGGAATTATTGGCCGTACTTAGATTCCAGCCAGTTAGACCAGAGCAAGCTCGGGGGTCCTGAGAAGTGCTGTCTGGGCACTCTCCAGGAATTGGTAGGGAGGAACAGCCTCCCATTGCTGTTATTGTCTAACATCTACAGGTTCTGTCACTCTCCCTGTTGTTGGTTCAAATTATTTTTCCTATAAGATAAATTAGTACAACTATGTATTGATTGTGTTCAACTTCAGCAAATCATTATCTGTACTATCCTTTGGTATAAATTTCAGAATGCAGATGTTTTAGAAGTTTTCATGTTTTTATTTAAATAGAGTATTTATCTTATACAGAACCTATTTGTCCCTGCTACAGTTAATAAATACTATGTTTATGCATATGCTAGAATTTCTGTTATTAGTTTGATAATAGACAGAAATATTAGATAATAGATAATCCAGATTTATAACTATTAAACAATCATAAGAACAAATCTAGACAAACCTTAGTGTTTATTTTGAGATAATTCCTATCAGAATAACCTATTTGTATATATATATGTATTGTATATTTTAGTAAACTTTAAGTTACAGGTCTTTCTTATATCAAGTTAACAGATCAACAAAACTCATTTTAATATCTTATTTATACTTAGAACATGTCTGACGGTTATCGATTAATTAAAAAGGTGACTGTAACAATATTTCATTGTTACAAGTTTTCACATAATCTTAAACATTTACACAGTAGTCAAACACAGACACTAGTAACTGTAGATTATTATTTACTTGCTATCTAGTATCAGAACACAGTAGCCTTGTCAATATAATAGAAATAACAGAGTTGTTTTTAAACAATACAAACATATTAATACAACAGAGAAACTGTCGACTAACACAGTCATCATTGGCTGATTACAAACCATCTTAAATTATACACAGTATTAATATTATTCAGTACAAATATCTCCTTTGGAGTAGTTCCCAAAACCCTATATGGCCGTAGCCTTACAGTATCCCATCGACAGACTGAAAAACAAATGAAAAGAATGCCTTATATGGCAGCTATAACCTACAGTAACTTTACACATATTTCTATGTGTATATATTATTTAATCTACAGTTTCATTTAACAACTGTACAAGAATCAAAACAAATATTATTATAATTCATACCCAGTCACTATCGAGCTCACAATACCCTACATATGCTTTGAACATAAAACAGAACCCAATTCACCAGAGCAACCCTATGTTTTTAAAGATTACAGTCACAGCCGAGGATTATCCATAATCTTTATTTAACACTCCAAACCGAAGTAAAACGCAGAACAACAATTATAGGGTTTCTTTAAACATAGTCATCTTCCATTGTAGGTACCGAAGAATACATCTATCCACACATTACAAATACATTGTAATATTTTAACAAAATACGAAATTCAAAATACGGCCATATCAGGCCCAACATTATATTAAGTTTAAATCTCATACAGCGAGGTTAGAACCCCATGCTCAGCAAATACAAAGCACAATAACAGAAAACCCTGGCCTCATACAGTTGGCCGTGAATGGCTCTCCATAAACTTAACAGGGTTTCAAACCCCATTTCATTTCAAACAAAACAACTCCATACATATGACTGTAACCATAAACACCAAGTCGTCAACCGACCTCACTACACAGGAGTCTCCTCCTTGACACGACCCTAACCACTTAAACCAGCAAAGGAAGAGACAGCCGTGGATAACCAGGCTTACCCGTATGAGAGCGTTAAAGATAGAACCCTGTACACCTACAAAGCCGTGAGACCTGCACATTCATTTCAGAGGGATGTTAATATACATTCATTGCCGAGAGTTTAAATAAGAGGAAACTTACACTTGCTTGCAAAACAGAATTAATGAAAGTAATGTTGTTCATTACCTGTGCATTTGTAGCCGTGGATAATCTGGAAGCCACCGGTGAAAGCAGGCAGTGAAACCCCAAACCCTCGTCGGTTGAAAGAGTAAAGCACACCCTCATAACTTTCAAATGACAGCCGTGACAGACAATTCTTGCAGTCGAAACCCTCACACTGGAATTGAACCAGTCCACAAGCACACCCAAAAAAAAACCAATGCTTCAACCCTCTCATAACATTAAAGACAATAGAGAAACTCCATCTCACATCCGTACCAGTACAGTGAAGGTTTGTAGACAGCCGAGACTTAAACAAAGAAGGAAGAACAAGACCACGAGACCGTGAAAACCATAGCAAACGCCATGACCAGAGCCGAAGACTTATCTTGCTATAGAATGGAACCACGAGGCCATAACCACCACACTCTGCACTTTGTTACAGGGCTTCAATACGAAACTCAGACAGGGAGGGTTTCATCCCTAGGACCCGAGCCCGAAGGCAACTACAATAACCTGTAGGGTTTATGAAACCAGCTTATATATCACAAATTGCATGGAGGAGAGTGAACCACGTAGCCTCCAAATAAATCAACGTAATATGGGTCGAGACCCTATAGTTCCATTGCCAACCAAATCATTATACACCGATTTTCCAAATCATTACATATGTAAGTCAACGTATAAGATAACAATGATATATAATCATTTTGGCATATAGTGCATGCCTTGCAAATGAATCATCGAGAATCCCAAGCACTTGGAATGTATAATCACTACAACGATATAAAGGAGATATAGTCAATTTAAAACCATAAAGTTTATGATCAATACAACCTAAACACTATATAGAATATAAAGCTTGCCAACGTATGGGAATATTAAGATTATTGCACAATCAATTTATGATATAGATATATTAAAACCAAATCATAGACTAATGCTATGAGCATACTACATTCTCATGATCATTTAAGAAATAAGGTAGTTAACCTTAAATGAAATACCTTGATATTTAACCCTGGAAATGTTACCAAGTCTATCAGACATTTTACACAATTGCTATCATACGCACTCATCGGAATTGCTACTAATACTAATGTTAACAGTATTAATTTGAATAATAAACCTCTATTATTAATATGATTGAAATAGAGTTTCATCTACAGGTTCACATTGTAAAGGTAGTTACAAATCAAGACGCAGTCAGGTAACATATGTTAAACTCTAAGTAGACATTGGACTTCGATGCATAGGAGTATATATTGAAACAACGCTAGAAGCGTCACCTTCTCAACTCGCATTATCATTATGTGAACAAAACAGTAATCACCAGTATTAAATTGACAACATGTCACATGATGCTAAGTCGCTTACACAGATGATAATTCATGATACAAACTATGGTTCCATTGATAAGTTACAGCAGTAACATAGCATAATATTCATAAAACAATAATTATAACTGAACTGTGTAATCTATCGTAGAACATGTTGATACTATCTGCATAAGAAATATCATGACGATCTTTTAAGTTTTAAGTACAGGGAATATTGATGCTCACCAAGTTCAACCAACGATGATCCTTATTTCACTGGCGCACCTGAGAAACAAAAGACGACATATGCATTAGCTCGTAAGCTAAGTAAGCCAGTCAACTACGACTAGCTCTTCCCTTGCGGTTCAAAACAAAACAGTCATTAATTACAATCACCAAAACCAAAGTTTTTAATAAGACAGAGTCTTTCAACAGATTATGTTAGTTATTTAATTTAAAACAAAATCAGAAAAACTACCTAGTTAACATTTATTGTTATGAATAAAAATTTTAAATTTTTCAGAAATTTCGGGTTCTGACATGTGGTATCAGAGCTCAGTTTCAGACACTAGGCCTGGATGTGACTCCACTAAACTTCCGCAAACAATGATCATAAAAGAAGATTTTGTTTTATTTATAAAATGCTAATATATATATTTCGGTTTCATGTACAGAACAGAAATTTTTCTTTTCTGAATTTTACAGACAGGTATGGAAAAACTAGGAGAATATGCTGAGGAGGAATCTCCCAATGTTGAGACAAGACAGATGTCAAAAGAATTTGAGACGGGAGAAGAAACTGCTCACACCACTGAGCTGATGCAGACCATAAGAGGATTAAAGACATAAATGGAAACAGTTAAGAGGGATAATGAAAGAATTTTAAAGACTCAGGAACAGCTAAATCAGTTATTGATAGAAAAATTTCAGACTGAAGGAAGGAGCAAACCAGCTGACTCAGAAGAAGTTAGTCATCCAAGAGGGTCAAAAAGGACAAAACCAACTAAATCTGACAGCAGTTCCTCATCTGAAGAAAGAAAGGGACAACCCAGTTATCACACTAGCAGTGACAGCAGTGAAGCTGAGATGCACAACCGAAGGAAAAAGTACAGGCCTTATGAGGAGATTTCCGGGGAGTTTAAGAAGATAAAGCCCCCAACTTTCAATGGAGAAGCTGAAACTGGAGAAGAGGCAGAATCCTGGTTATCCGGGATGAGAAAGTATTTTCAGATCTATAACTACTCAAATCAGCTAAAGGCACGAATGGCCATCTACAACCTCTCGGGAAAGGCGGACATATGGTGGCAAGATCTGAAAAGGGTCAAAGGGATTAAAGAAAGAGAAGTTAACTGGAGTACTTTTAAAAGATACTTTAAGAAGAAATTCCTGTCCGAGCAGTATTATGAAGAAAGGGCCAAAGAATTCTATGAACTAAAACTCGGATCTATGACGATGAAGGACTTAAACAGTAAATTTTTAAGTCTGTTGCGTTATGTACCGTATTTTGTCGAAGAGAAACCAAAAATACAGCGGTTTCTTAGTTGCCTGCCCTATCATATCAAGGACATAATTGAATATGACAACCCCAAAACACTGGAAGAAGCTATGCGCAAGGCAAATTTCTGTTACGAACAGAATAAAAAGAAAGAGGGAATAGCCAGCTGGAAAGCCAAAAAGAACAGCAATCTGATCGAGTACAAGAAAAAGGAATTTGTTCCCTATAAAAGTTTCAAGAATGGCAAAAACGGGAACCACTTTAACAGTAAAAGTTTCCAAGGAAACTAAAATGGAGCTGTCAGCCATTCAAACAATTACAAAAACAGCAAAGAGACTCCTAATAACCATGGAAACTACACCAAAAATTTTGAGCGAAAAGAACCTGTCAAGTGCTGGGAGTGTAATGGGCCACATTATGCTTCAGTCTGCCCAAACAGAAAGAAACAAGTCAGCAATATTCATACTGTTCAAGACGAAATGACGGTTGGAGATTTTGCAGGAACTATGCCCAGAATAAATGCAGCGTTGGAAAATCGTCAGGCTGACTATCAAACTTCCATGGTGGAAGTAGGAGGTATGATTAACAAAACCCCAGTTACTATATTAATAGATCCCGGTGCTAGTCTTAGTTATATTTCACCTCAGTTGGTAGAAAAATGTAATTTGACTGTTGAAAGGTTTGATAATTCTTGGTCTGTACAATTAGCTACTGGGGCTAAGAAGAAAGTAAACTGCTATGTAAAAGAATGCATCTTAAACATGACTGATTTTAGAACTACAGTTAAATTGAACATTTTACCACTTGGCTCTTATGACATACTTATCGGAATGGACTGGTTGGAACAACATAGGGTCGTTTTAAACTGTTTTGACAAAACTTTTAGGTGTATAAACAGTAGTGGACAGCCAGTAACTGTTAGAGGTATCCCTAGGAAAACAGTAGTTAGGCAGATTTCTGCCTTACAACTTAAAAGAGCAGTCAGGAAAGGGTGCAAGACCTATGCTGTAACTATTACAGACGAGACCGATAAATCTGAAAACAACCAGAAAACAGTAGAGAACATTCCTGTCGTCAATGAATTTATTGACGTTTTTCCTGAGGAAATCCCAGAATTGCCTCCCAAGAGAGAGCTTGACTTTACCATTGAGCTGGTACCAGGTGCTGTTCCCAGTTCAAAAGCCCCGTACCGTATGAATATTTTGGAGCTTAACGAGTTGAAAACTCAGTTGAAGGAGTTAATAGATAAGAACTATATCCGACCCAGCGTATCCCCTTGGGGAGCACCAGTAATTTTCGTTAAAAAGAAGGACGGAACTATGCGACTTTGCATAGATTATCGTCAACTAAACAAGATGACGATCAAAAACAGGTATCCGTTGCCTCGTATTGATGATCTGTTTGATCAACTACGTGGCGCTACGGTATTCTCTAAGATCGATCTGAGATCGGGTTATCATCAGGTAAGAATTAAAGAAGAAGACATTTTCAAAACAGCCTTTAGAACAAGGTACGGACATTACGAATTTGTCGTAATGCCCTTTGGACTTACAAATGCCCCAGCTGTTTTCATGTGCTTAATGAACAACATAATGCACAAGTACTTAGATAAATTTGTGGTTGTATTTATCGACGACATTTTAGTCTATTCTAAGAGCGAGGAGGAGCATAAGGAACACTTACGTATCGTTTTACAAGAACTGAGAGAACAACAACTTTTTGCGAAATTTAGTAAATGTGACTTCTTCAAAGATGAAATCCAGTACTTAGGACATGTAGTCACTAAGGAAGGGATTTCAGTGGATCCCGAAAAGATTCGGGCGATTGAAGAATGGCCAGTACCTAAAGATGTGACGGACGTTAGATCCTTCATGGGAATCACCGGTTACTACCGGAGGTTTATTGAAGGCTTTTCAAAAATAGCCAATCCCATCACTTCTTTGCAGAAGAAAGGCAAGAAGTTTGATTGGAATACGAAATGTGAAGAAAGTTTCAAGAAACTTAAGACTTTATTGACAACTGCACCTATTCTTAGAATAGCGGACCCAAATAAAGACTTCATAGTTTGCACCGACGCTTGTAATGATGGTTTAGGTGGAGTGCTGACTCAAGAAGGTCATGTCATTGCTTACGAATCTAGGAAGCTGAAAATCCATGAAAAGAATTATGCCACTTATGACCTAGAGTTAGCTGCTGTAATTCATGCTTTAAAGATGTGGCGACACCACCTAATAGGCAGAAAATTTACCTTACTAACAGATAATAAAGGTCTGAAATACCTTTTAGACCAGCCAAATCTAAATGCAAGACAAGCCAGATGGCTGGCATTCCTAAGTGAGTACGATTTTGAAATCCAACACATACAAGGGAAGGAAAATAAGGTGGCTGATGCCTTGAGCAGGAATGTAAAACTGAATTTTATATCAGCTAACAGCACTTATACCTCTGATTTAAATGAACAGCTGGCTGAAGGGATAAAATTAGATGAAAATTATCAACACTTACAAATTACAGCCAAAGAACAGCCCACAGAAAGTTTGATAAAAGGGTATAGTTTAAACGAAAACGGATTTTTGCTGTTTAAGGACAGGCTGTATATCCCTAATGCACCTACAGTTAAGCTGTTAATTTTAGACGAAATACATAAAACCCCTTACTCCGGGCATCCTAGCTACCAAAAGACTATCACTATGCTGAGAAAAGAATATTTTTGGCCTAACATGAAATCTGAAACTGCTGAATATTTAGCTAAGTGTTTGGACTGCCAACAAGTAAAAACAGAACATCAACATCCAGCTGGATTGCTGCAACCTTTACCTATTCCTAGCTGGAAATGGGAAATAATCAGCCTGGATTTCATTACGGGATTACCCAAAAATCAACATCAGAATGATTCGATTATGGTAGTGGTAGACAAATTAAGTAAATCAGCACATTTTATTCCTGTAAAAACCACATACAAGGCTGCAAACATAGCAGATATCTTTCTAAAATAGATTTTTCGGTTACACGGTATTCCAAAGGTTATTATATCAGACAGGGATCCTAAATTCACAGGAAATTTTTGGAGATCCTTGTTCAAATGATTAAACACCACTTTGAATTTCAGCACCTCTTTCCATCCTCAGACGGACGGACAAACAGAAAGAGTTAATCAAATACTAGAAGATCTGTTAAGGATGTATGTTAAAGATCAACCAGGTAAGTGGGAGGATTATTTACACTTAGCTGAATTTGCATACAATAACAGCTATCAATCATCAGCTAAGTTTAGTCCTTTTGAGGTTTTGTATGGACGAAAATGCAACACTCCTATCTCTTGGAGTAATCCAGTAGATAGATTAGTATTAGGACCTGAATTATTGAAAGAAATGGAACAGATTGTGAAACAAGTGCAGGAAAACTTGAAGATTGCCCAGGATCGGCAAAAGAGTCAAGCAGATTTGAAAAGAACTCCTAAAGAGTTCCAGGTAGGTGAACATGTGTTCATCAAGGTAAGACCAAAGAAAAGCTCCCTAAGATTAGGAAGTTGTGCAAAATTAGCACCACGTTACTGTGGTCCATTTGAAATTTTAGCTAGAATTGGTCGAGTTGCTTATCAGTTAGCATTACCGCCAAATTTAAAAGTACACAATGTTTTTCATATCTCTGTTTTGAAAAAGTATGTTCATGATGCTACTCATGTTATTGATTGGAACATTGTACAGGTAGAACCAGAAGGGGAAGTTCTGGTAGAACCGGATTGTATCCTCGGGAGGAGGGAAATTACTCTACGGAACCGGATAATTGGACAAGTGAAGGTGCAATGGAAGCACCTTAGTCCTGAAGAAGCTACCTGGGAGCTGGAAAGTAAGATGCGGGAAGCATATCCCCATCTATTCCAGCAGGTGGCTGAAGACGAAGAATAAGTAACATCGAGGACGATGTTACATTTTAAGGGGGTGTGTATGTCACATACCCCAATTTTATTAAAATAATGTAATTATTTTTAATATTCCTGAGAACATTATGTTAAAATTAATGCTAAGTAGGAATGGATGACTCAGCAGAGTCTCCAGAAATGGAATGTAAATTCTGAATAATTATTATTAATAAATAAATTATGGAGACAACAGCATGGGAGAGCTGTTAAAAGAGGTTACTGGTCTAACTGGTGGATGGAATTAGGTGGAAGGACAAAAGACAAGTGGCAGCATCCTCAAACACTTCCTGAGTTGCAGGTGGCAACTTCCCTATATTTTGGGGTCATGATTCCCCAAGAAAGTGGAATCTGAGCAGGTGGCTCATTAATGACAGTTAGCCCAACTAAGACCTAGGCAATCTTTTAAATACTACTCAATGAACTGAGCTGGGGGTTCAGCAATTGTTCTAGAGGGAGAATACATTCAGGTGAATGCTATTCAGGAGTCCCATTGAGGAAGTGGGAAACAGTAAGGAAGTGTTTTGAGCAGGAAGTTGAAGTAACTTGGTTCCAGTATAGCTGTTTTGGCTGAGGGAATTATTGGCCGTACTTAGATTCCAGCCAGTTAGACCAGAGCAAGCTCGGGGGTCCTGAGAAGTGCTGTCTGGGCACTCTCCAGGAATTGGTAGGGAGGAACAGCCTCCCATTGCTGTTATTGTCTAACATCTACAGGTTCTGTCACTCTCCCTGTTGTTGGTTCAAATTATTTTTCCTATAAGATAAATTAGTACAACTATGTATTGATTGTGTTCAACTTCAGCAAATCATTATCTGTACTATCCTTTGGTATAAATTTCAGAATGCAGATGTTTTAGAAGTTTTCATGTTTTTATTTAAATAGAGTATTTATCTTATACAGAACCTATTTGTCCCTGCTACAGTTAATAAATACTATGTTTATGCATATGCTAGAATTTCTGTTATTAGTTTGATAATAGACAGAAATATTAGATAATAGATAATCCAGATTTATAACTATTAAACAATCATAAGAACAAATCTAGACAAACCTTAGTGTTTATTTTGAGATAATTCCTATCAGAATAACCTATTTGTATATATATATGTATTGTATATTTTAGTAAACTTTAAGTTACAGGTCTTTCTTATATCAAGTTAACAGATCAACAAAACTCATTTTAATATCTTATTTATACTTAGAACATGTCTGACGGTTATCGATTAATTAAAAAGGTGACTGTAACAATATTTCATTGTTACAAGTTTTCACATAATCTTAAACATTTACACAGTAGTCAAACACAGACACTAGTAACTGTAGATTATTATTTACTTGCTATCTAGTATCAGAACACAGTAGCCTTGTCAATATAATAGAAATAACAGAGTTGTTTTTAAACAATACAAACATATTAATACAACAGAGAAACTGTCGACTAACACAGTCATCATTGGCTGATTACAAACCATCTTAAATTATACACAGTATTAATATTATTCAGTACAAATATCTCCTTTGGAGTAGTTCCCAAAACCCTATATGGCCGTAGCCTTACAGTATCCCATCGACAGACTGAAAAACAAATGAAAAGAATGCCTTATATGGCAGCTATAACCTACAGTAACTTTACACATATTTCTATGTGTATATATTATTTAATCTACAGTTTCATTTAACAACTGTACAAGAATCAAAACAAATATTATTATAATTCATACCCAGTCACTATCGAGCTCACAATACCCTACATATGCTTTGAACATAAAACAGAACCCAATTCACCAGAGCAACCCTATGTTTTTAAAGATTACAGTCACAGCCGAGGATTATCCATAATCTTTATTTAACACTCCAAACCGAAGTAAAACGCAGAACAACAATTATAGGGTTTCTTTAAACATAGTCATCTTCCATTGTAGGTACCGAAGAATACATCTATCCACACATTACAAATACATTGTAATATTTTAACAAAATACGAAATTCAAAATACGGCCATATCAGGCCCAACATTATATTAAGTTTAAATCTCATACAGCGAGGTTAGAACCCCATGCTCAGCAAATACAAAGCACAATAACAGAAAACCCTGGCCTCATACAGTTGGCCGTGAATGGCTCTCCATAAACTTAACAGGGTTTCAAACCCCATTTCATTTCAAACAAAACAACTCCATACATATGACTGTAACCATAAACACCAAGTCGTCAACCGACCTCACTACACAGGAGTCTCCTCCTTGACACGACCCTAACCACTTAAACCAGCAAAGGAAGAGACAGCCGTGGATAACCAGGCTTACCCGTATGAGAGCGTTGAAGATAGAACCCTGTACACCTACAAAGCCGTGAGACCTGCACATTCATTTCAGAGGGATGTTAATATACATTCATTGCCGAGAGTTTAAATAAGAGGAAACTTACACTTGCTTGCAAAACAGAATTAATGAAAGTAATGTTGTTCATTACCTGTGCATTTGTAGCCGTGGATAATCTGGAAGCCACCGGTGAAAGCAGGCAGTGAAACCCCAAACCCTCGTCGGTTGAAAGAGTAAAGCACACCCTCATAACTTTCAAATGACAGCCGCGACAGACAATTCTTGCAGTCGAAACCCTCACACTGGAATTGAACCAGTCCACAAGCACACCCAAAAAAAAACCAATGCTTCAACCCTCTCATAACATTAAAGACAATAGAGAAACTCCATCTCACATCCGTACCAGTACAGTGAAGGTTTGTAGACAGCCGAGACTTAAACAAAGAAGGAAGAACAAGACCACGAGACCGTGAAAACCATAGCAAACGCCATGACCAGAGCCGAAGACTTATCTTGCTACAGAATGGAACCACGAGGCCATAACCACCACACTCTGCACTTTGTTACAGGGCTTCAATACGAAACTCAGACAGGGAGGGTTTCATCCCTAGGACCCGAGCCCGAAGGCAACTACAATAACCTGTAGGGTTTATGAAACCAGCTTATATATCACAAATTGCATGGAGGAGAGTGAACCACGTAGCCTCCAAATAAATCAACGTAATATGGGTCGAGACCCTATAGTTCCATTGCCAACCAAATCATTATACACCGATTTTCCAAATCATTACATATGTAAGTCAACATATAAGATAACAATGATATATAATCATTTTGGCATATAGTGCATGCCTTGCAAATGAATCATCGAGAATCCCAAGCACTTGGAATGTATAATCACTACAACGATATAAAGGAGATATAGTCAATTTAAAACCATAAAGTTTATGATCAATACAACCTAAACACTATATAGAATATAAAGCTTGCCAACGTATGGGAATATTAAGATTATTGCACAATCAATTTATGATATAGATATATTAAAACCAAATCATAGACTAATGCTATGAGCATACTACATTCTCATGATCATTTAAGAAATAAGGTAGTTAACCTTAAATGAAATACCTTGATATTTAACCCTGGAAATGTTACCAAGTCTATCAGACATTTTACACAATTGCTATCATACGCACTCATCGAAATTGCTACTAATACTAATGTTAACAGTATTAATTTGAATAATAAACCTCTATTATTAATATGATTGAAATAGAGTTTCATCTACAGGTTCACATTGTAAAGGTAGTTACAAATCAAGACGCAGTCAGGTAACATATGTTAAACTCTAAGTAGACATTGGACTTCGATGCATAGGAGTATATATTGAAACAACGCTAGAAGCGTCACCTTCTCAACTCGCATTATCATTATGTGAACAAAACAGTAATCACCAGTATTAAATTGACAACATGTCACATGATGCTAAGTCGCTTACACAGATGATAATTCATGATACAAACTATGGTTCCATTGATAAGTTACAGCAGTAACATAGCATAATATTCATAAAACAATAATTATAACTGAACTGTGTAATCTATCGTAGAACATGTTGATACTATCTGCATAAGAAATATCATGACGATCTTTTAAGTTTTAAGTACAGGGAATATTGATGCTCACCAAGTTCAACCAACGGTGATCCTTATTTCACTGGCGCACCTGAGAAACAAAAGACGACATATGCATTAGCTCGTAAGCTAAGTAAGCCAGTCAACTACGACTAGCTCTTCCCTTGCGGTTCAAAACAAAACAGTCATTAATTACAATCACCAAAACCAAAGTTTTTAATAAGACAGAGTCTTTCAACAGATTATGTTAGTTATTTAATTTAAAACAAAATCAGAAAAACTACCTAGTTAACATTTATTGTTATGAATAAAAATTTTAAATTTTTCAGAAATTTCGGGTTCTGACACAAATGGTAGGTCAACAAAAAGAAAATGTAGTCTAAAATATAGTTGGATATATATACAACATGATATAGCTCGGATCAGGTGCAGGGTACAAGGGAATTGTAGTAAAGGACACAGGTACAAATCATGGGTGCAGGGAACAAGTATAGGTATAGGGAGCAATATTCTCTCTGCTTTGTAGTATCAACACAAATTGGAAAATGAATTTGTGTTCATTGTCACTTTATCACAGATATTGTGCAGAATGGAAATAGTTAAAAGACATCTTCTCTAGACCACTGCATAGGGGTATGTTTGGTGTGTCTATAAATGAGACCATTGAGGGTGCATTAGACTGTTAATTTATTAGTGTCAAAATTTAGCTATATATTTTTGTTTTCACCATATCTATGTTGCGTTAGCTACACCCCTGTTATAAATGTAACAATCCATTGTCTCATTTTGAGATCGTGAGGAATGATATTTTATTGTTAATAATTTGTAGGTTATTGGGAATACCATTTTTCATGGAGCATAGTCATCATGACTGACCTGAAGAGATGATATTATCTTTGGAAGGCCTAGTTGGCATGTGTTTTGATCTAGGCTATTTGTTTAAAGTGAAACACTAATTATCCTCGGTATTTTTGATATCAAGACAATCGTGTTATAGACCTTATTTTTGAGATGGCACTTGAAAACTTTGTTGGAGCTCCACTCAATCCTCATGTCTTAGTAGTTGTGTGAATATTATCTACAACATACAAGTTGGTACCTATTTCTAAGGTTAAAGAAGTTATTTTAGTTTAGAGGGTACACTTTTTGGGTAAGGATAAACGTTTTGAGCTAAAGGGAGTTATGAACTTCAATTCTGCATTACTTGAAAAGACCATTGTAGTGTCCAAGATGTCAAAACTATGCCAACTCATATATAGGATTAATATTAAGGTTCTATGTCAGCCACCCAAGGTTTGAACCTGTATCATTATCTAAATTTAAACCTAGATTATTATCATGGAAACTCTGTCTCAACCACTAAACTTTACACAATTATCAATTACTAAAGTGTTAAGACCTACACGGGTTAAGCCTTGAAAAACACAGGAAAATATGAACAATAACATTCCAAAACCATGTCTAGTAACACTAGCATATAATAGAGTGTAAAAAGAGATTGGGGTAAATATTATTACAACAAGGAGTCATAAATTAGAGCAAAATGATGATATCCATATACTTTGCTAAAATATTCTTTGACTTATGGGTTCCACTGCATCTTTGGGGAATTTGTGTGGTATTATTATAGGTTTCAGGTGCCATAAAAACCTTTATTATGTTGTTTTCTTCATGAATGTCTATACATGCTAGTTCATTCTAGAGACCAAGCTGATATGCACTTTTCCATCCTGCTCCCACCAAATTTTAACTTAGGTTCAAAGGTGATCACAGAGTAAACTACTAAAAATGACAAGGGAAACTTATCATTATACTTTATCAATTCTTGGATATATTATCGATGCACATGCATTTTAGGGAGGTTAGTAGAAATGAATTCCATCTCATCTTCCTCTCATGCCATGTGCTTCAATGATCTACAAAACATGTTGTTCAAGTATTAATTCCCCAAATATTTTGAAATAAGTGGATCCAACCCACCAATTGATCGATTGATCTTCTTTGTTCCCTCAATGTCGGGATTATTTTGTAACTATATGTCTAGTTACCTTTGGAATTGAATTGTATTTCTATGTGCAACTCGATATATCTTTGGCATCCATGCTCCTACAAATCTCAGTACCATCCTTAAATAATTTCTTTTGTTGCTCTGCATAGAGCCTAAGTGTTCCAAGACATTTCTTCTTAATATCAACTAGTTCACTATCATTAATATATGCTTAGGTACTAAACCTCCTTAGTTGATTGCATGAATGGTTGGTCTAACTTCTTTGCTTAGTGGCATGTGTTCTAAATTTTTCTGAAGATCAAGAACCTTAACATAGGTTTCAGAAGACATTTCAAGTAATGGATCATGGGCACTATTTTATTCATCAAGGATGGGATATTATCAATGTATGACCCACACAATCAATAGTGTTTTATAAGTAGTCTCCTATGGGACTAATTTCCAAGATAATTGGGTCATGTAATTATCCTAAATATTTACATCCATCCTTATAACAACAATCAAGGAATCCCACCCCCATTGAGGATACTTGATTTCTCTACTGAGAGATCACCCATAATAATATTTGTTTCTAACTTCCTTTATTATGTTGGATGAACTAGATTTGGAGGGCTACAGTGGAATTCTTTAGGTCGAGTTCAGGTGAGTTCCTTGGCATTTGTTATAAATTATTTTAGTAAGTAATGTGAATGGATTCTTGAAACACTGGAATAGGGAGGTTGTGAATATTTAGGGTTCTATTTATGGCTTTTTGCATACTGTATAGTTTTTGAATGTTGTTTCTTATGCTACCGCATTCATAATTTGAAACATTGTTCTGTATCCTTCATGCCTTGAGGATGAGTGAAGCGTTCATTTGAAATGTGTTGGTGTAATAATCAATCAAGCAATTAAAAAAAATCCAATGGCAATATGTTCAATGGAAAAGACTCCATTACGATATGTTTTTGGAATTTCATGCGTCAATTAGATTTGGTTAGTGTTTTAGTTGTACTAATATTAAAGTTGCATCTATGCTTTATGCAACATAGTATATTTCTTCAAATATTTTGTTAGATGAATGAAGATATGTTTTTGTAGCTTTGAAATGTAAATTGTGGTTTAGTGGGATTTCATCATGTTGGATTCATGTTATTGCGGGTTTGGTGGGTCATATGGAGGGGGGAGGTATTTGGATGAAGAATTTTCATGATAAATTATATTTCCAAGAGAACATTTTCATCAAGAGTTGTCAGTGAGAGACAACTTTCCACCATGCCCCAATCCTATTCTTGATATTTGGCCTCCGCTGAGGAGGAGGAGTTTAGAAGACAATACCATGCTTCTAAGAGAAGTGAATTAGCATGAAAAGGTTCCATATCTTGAAATATTTCAAGAAGTATACAAGTTTTGGGACGTAGACAAGTATCATGACATAGACAAATTTCATGATGTTGACAAATTTTGAGGAGTTGAAAATTTTTGTGATCTTGATAGTTTTTTACTCAAACATTTCGAGTGATGTCTTTAATCTCTTGATATAAATACTTATGGTAGATCAATTTTTCTTTCCCAACAACTTTCCTAGTCCAATATTCGTATGGAATTCACTTGGAAAAAGAAGCACAATCTTCAGTTTTTTCTAATCTTATTTGGATTTCTAGAAAACATTCTGAGCACACATTGTGCATGTTCTTGAGTAAGCATTTTGCTAGACATTTCAAATATCCAAACCTAAATTGGAATTCAAAATCAAAATTCTCCAACTAAATTGTCCATTTTTAAATACGATATCTATTCTCAATGATGATCTTCTATTTTTTCAACATTCTTTGGATACTCTTGATATCAATGCAAATAATGGATTTGACTAGCTTTAAACACAAGCAAAAATATTGAATGATATTCTTTACTAGTAGAATTTACTTATGGCATGAGGTCTATATAAGTTTGTCCCTTTGAATGTGCCTAAAGCATACACACATATTTATTCTCTTTCTGTAGATTTCTCTATCGGGACACCGATCCATGAATGTGTGGAGGCATCGATTTCAATGATGAACTAACCCTCACATGTTGCGAGAGTAAGAGGAGGACATAACTCTAGATACCAAGGCATTGTCTCCTTAATTCCAAAAAAAAATACTTCAGCCCATAACATCTAAATTTTTTATCTATTATAGTTATAAGGTATAATGATGTTATGTTTTTTATAATTTAGTAGTACATTGATTTAAATGAAGAGTGAAGTGTTGTAAAATGGAAAATAGAACTAGAAGGCACAAAATGAAATGAAATGGGAGATGTACAACTAAGAATAATTAAACAACACAAATATCAAATACAGAGGATGTTAGCATAAGAGATTTTATATTGAACTAAACATGAGCACATTTAGTTGGAGTGTTGTAAGATAGTAGAAGGCTAGACGCAAAGGCACTACTTCCTACATTTTCCAAAAAAATCAATCCCGTATATCAATGGTAACAAGTAAAATACTTATCTAGCTAAAAGAAAATGAAAGGAAGGGCGGGGTGGGTGAAATCATTGTTATAAGGTATTAATAGTGATCCATGCAAACTAGATTTTATATTAATATTGCAACATGGATCTATTATATATTATCTATCGAGTAGCATTTCCATTTCAATAAAACATAAGCACTACAAGAGAGGCACACAGTATATAATTAAATGAAGATTCTCCAATATTTTAGAATTTTATGAAAGATTCACCGAGACTTTAGAAGGTCTTATAATTCAATGAAAGATTCACCAAGATTTTATAATTTTAAGAAATATTCGCCAATATTTTATAGGATTACATAAATTTATGAAAAAATCGCTAAAAAATTATATATATATATTATATTATTGATTAAATATCCCTCATCATTTCCTATGTATCATGGGGACTCACCCAATTATTATACATATAAATCTAGGAGGGTTCTTAAAATTATCCGTGTTCATTGCGCATTTAGGAATCGCATTCAAAAGGGAATTGTGTCAAGATCTTCATAGATTTTGATATTAAAGATAGTGGGTAATTTGTGGCATTTAATTGGGTGTACATTTAAAAGATTCCAAACATACTTGAGGACCATTGGGAATTGTCTCATTTAGAAGGATTAGAGGAGGGATTCCTTATTGAAAAAGGTTACATATTTGAAAGAAGAAAATAAAATTTCAAATCTATGTTCCAAGGGTTGGTATAATGTTCCTTATAAAATCCAAGGATGTTCAATTTGGACGGATAGTTTTGCATCAGCATGCTTGTTTAATAGTTTGGATTTCCTAGTTGAAGTGAAAGTGGAGGATCCACCTATGAATTATAGGTGGTTCAACCTTCATTCACAAGCCAGTGCATTGAATTTGACCCACTTGTATTGATGTAGATTAAGTTCCATCCCCTATTTATTCTATAGAAAAGACATATAAAAGAGAGAATACCTCAACTAATTATTTCCAATGTCCATTCTATAGAGGAAATAAGAGATAGTTTATGTTCATATTATAGTAGCCATGATGATTGGTTGCATTCTTAGCAAATTATTCTTGATTCAATAGAAGGCAAAAGATGCTCCATACATCTCTCTTTTCATGTTGTGAATTCAAGCCATTAGATATAGTATTCCTTGCATAATAAGTTTTGAATCCTTGCTTCAAAGGATGAGTTGTAATTTTGAGGATAACAAATATTCTAGGATATCGAAGTTGATGGGAAAAGAATGTTGATTGCATGGTTAAACTTCTACTCTTGGTTACATTTATATGCATTCTTATGCTTTACCAAAAGGTTTGGAAATATCGTATTTGGTTGTAGATAAGTAGTCTCTTTTAGACCCATAAAGTGTTATATTATTGATAAATACGCATTAACATACAACAATAACTTACCAACACATAAATCAATAACCATAATTTTTCTAGGTCAATACCCAATCAACACAAACATCAAAACATAAATATATGCAAGAAAGGAAATGTAAGAGAAAAGAGAGAACACCAAATTTATGTGGTAAAACCCCAAATGGAGAAACATCTATAGGAAGGATTGGTCTTCTTATTCTTCAAAAATATTCCATTCTTACAATATTGTGTACCTTCACATATGATTTAATTCACATATTTACAATATTTCACAATATAGTTTTTCATATATCCGAATGGCCTCCTTCATCTCTATTGTATAGCTTGAGGTATCGAAGATAACATCCCATAACATATGTGGGATACATATTTTTTCACCTCTCTTATGTCAAGAATGATAATAGGAGAATATACTCCATGATGCATGTGGGATATATCATTTTTCATAAGATAGAGAGTTATGAAGAGTACTATTCCTTGTTTTTCTAGGTAGATCATCATGACATCTCACGACATTTCACTAGAAATAATTAGACATTCCAAAATTATATTTACACATTCCAGCATCCCCCCTTAAAGATGACGATGTGTAAGGAACACAAACAAAGGAAGAGAGAATTGCAGAACATCCTATATTCCCAATAAGTTGTAAATATCCATAAACTTTGCCTCTATCATGGATTTCAAGAAGATATCGGCTAGTTTTTGTTCCATGGGACAATGTTCCAACCAAATAACACCATCCACAATAAGATCTCAAATATAATGAGTATCAAGGTCAATGTGTTTGGTCTTGGAGTAATACATTGGATTGTATGCAAGCTGAGTTGCACTATGATCGTCACATCTTAAATCCATAGCAGAATTGTAAACCAATCCAAGCTCATTAAGGACATGCTAGATCGAAATTGCTATTGTAGTTGCTTCCTTATATTCCTTGTATTATGCTTCAAAAGAAGAAAGATAAAGAGGTATCAAATTCTTATTGGACCATGAAATTGACCCTAAACCAAGATAAAAGATGCACCCTGTAGTAGACCTTCTATCTGCATTATTCCCTGCTCAATTGAAACCTGCATAACCAAGAAGTGAAATCGAAGCCTTGCTAGAATAGAAAACACCATAATGTAAAATCTCTTTAATATATATGAAAATTCTCTTGGATTCTTTCCAATGGCTTTCATGAGGATTTTCATAAACCTAGATGCCACACTAACAACAAAAGAGAGATCATGTATACTATGTGTAAAATATAGAAAAATTCCAACAAGCCGACAGTATAGAGTGGCATCAACAAGAGGAGTATCACAATGAATGAATGAATTTTACTCTAGACTGAAATGGTGTCATAGAAGGATTACAATCACTCATATGAAACTATGCTAGTAAATCACAACCATACTTAGGATAAAAAAGGAAGATACAATCAACCATATGCCAAATTTGAAGACCCAAAATGTCGTTTGAAATTGTTGCTCAAGATAATTTTTCAATTCCTAAATTAATGAAAGATGCCTGCCAGTAAGGATTAGATCATCCATATAAATAAACACAATGAGGAAATCATAATCAAATAACTTAACATACATATTTGGATTAGATTTACTTTGCTTGAAAACATTCTTCAAGAAATAAGTATCAATTTTCTCACACCAAACCCTAGGTGCCTATTTAAGACCATATTGAGACTTGGTCAATTTGCATACCAAACTTGAAGTTTAATAGGTATTAAAACCAAGTGGCTATTGAGTATAATTTTATTCACAAAGACCACCATTTAAAAAGGCACTTTGGACATCTTTTGATGAATTTCTCATCAATAATATGAATCAACATAAATTATAGTTCTTATAGTGTTCATTTTAGTAACATGAGAGAAGGTTTTAGTATAATCTATACCTTCTTATTTACAAAAACCTTTACTTACTAACTGGGCCTTATATTTTTCAATGTCCTTCTGCAGTAAATTTTGATTTATCAATATTTTTACAAACAACTAAATTATTTTTAGGAGGAATGGGAGGAAGAGTCCAAGTCTTGTTTTTAATTAAGGAGTCATACTAAGCAATCATTTCTTTTTCCCATTCTGGTTTGGCTTTAGGTTGAACATATGTGGAAGGATAATCTGTGGCTAAAATTTTTGTCATGAGATAAAAAATAGATCTATTATGTCAACTATTGGATGGAATACCAACATGAAAACCTATGGATTCAAGTGTTTTTTGGGGCCAAATTGGAAAATAAGTAGTAGTGGGAACTCCGCTAGTATCTTTAGAAATTTCAAGTGGATCACTCAAAGTAGTAGGTGAAAAAGGATCTAGATCATCAACATAACTAGAGGAGGTGTTATGACGCAAGTCACCTTATAGGAATATGTTCTTGCTTAACAATACACACGACACATACCACAATGCTTACACTAACAAGGTGTAAAACATAATGCTAGAAGTGGCTTATATTACTTCTCTGATTCAGTTACAATGTGGAATAGCTAAAAACAAATAACTAACTATGATCGGCCTCAGTCGTTACAACTTAGAAGTAACTGTGGTGTGTTCTCCCTGCGTGTTGACCTCACCCTCTCCTGGTTCACCTCAGAACTCTGAGCTATGGCTCGATCTCAACTCTCTTCCTCTGTGGCATATGTGACTCTTCACCATTCCACTCTACTCTATGATGCTACTGATCAAAGATCGGAATCCCTCAATTGATTCCTCCCATTCATCTTCTACCCTGCTGCTGCCATTCCCGAGACTACTACAGTCCTCGAGACATGCATCCTCCTATCCGCCGATCCTTCCAAATCTTGCAAACCTGCAACTGTCAGCTCCCAACCATGCTGCACAGCCTCTGTCCATGATGACACCTGCCATGTCCTTCACCTACTTGCAATAACTGTATTAGCTTCCTCAGCAACCCCGAACGGCTACCAGGTACAGTTCCTTGACTTTCTACCCTTCTAACCCTGCTACAGTAGTCGGTCACATCTCGACCTTCCCTTCGGCTTACTTCTTATCTCCTGCAGTTCTCCAATCCTCCCCTTCCTCCGCGCTTGGCTCCACAAAACCTGTCGCATCATAGGTCGACCACTTGTTGATTACCCGACATCTTACTCCTCTTGTCATCTATCGACCATTCCTGTTGATTCTCGACCTCTTAGAACATCCATTGTGCTGCTCCAATCGGTCTCACATCGACTTCTTCTGCTCGACTTGTTGACTTCAACAAGTCAACCTGCTCTTCGCACCAGTGGTCATCGGCACTCCCGTTGGTTGGATCCCTTCTGTCGATCAACTTCGACTGATCCGCCTAGGCCTCGATGCTCCTGCATCATGGTAACATATATTGGAGTAATAGAATATGGAGGAAAATTCAATGTAACATGAGGTTTGATATAATTAGGTGGAAGAGGTACTTCGTTGATATGATCATCTCACTAGATAATGACACCTCAGGTAGATGGATCAAATAACCTATAAGATTTAGAATCCTCACTATGACCAATATAAATACATTTGTGAGATTTGGGATCTAATTTTTTTCATTTTTCATTATAAATATGGGCCCAACATTTACTACAAAATATATTAAAGTTACAAATATCAAGTTTCATTCCTCTCAAATTTTCTTTAGGAGTAACCTACAAAACTTCTTTAGTTGAAATGTTGTTCAAAATATGATTAACACAACAAATAGCTTCAACACAAAATATTTTATGTAATCCTCTAGAATAAAGCATACATCTAGCCATTTCAACCAAAATTCTATTAATTTTCCTTCCGATAGTTGTGTTTTGTTGAGGTGTATAAGGAATAGTATTTTGATGATGAATACCATGTCTAGATAAGTATGCATTAAATTAATTTTGAGTGAACTCCCCCCCATTATTAGTTCTCAAGGTATTAATGCTTTTATGAGATTCATTTTCAAGCAATGATTTAAATTATTGAAATAGAAAAAAAGATTCACTTTTATGTTTCAAAAAATAAACCCAAGTGTTTCTGCTGTAATCATGAATAATTATAACAAAATAGAGAGCATGATATAGAGAAGGGGTTTCAAGAGGACCAAAAATTCCACTATGAATTATTTGCAATTGCTCATTATCATGGCATGCTTTATCCTTATCAAACCTTTCCCTATAATGTTTACAAAGCACACAACCTTCACAAACACCTTTAGTGGATGAAATTGTACGTAAGCCATGTACTATTTTGGAAAATAGTCGTGTTTTACCATAATTCAAGTGACCTAATATTTCATGTAATAGTTTACTTTGTTCATTAGCGTGAGAACCATAGGAATAAAATAGTTGATTTTTAGTTGGATTAAAACCAATAAATTTAAATAAACCATCTATATGATCAACAAGGCCCAAAGAAACAACTTTGAAGTTATTTTTTAAAGTCTTGATGAACATATTTATCTATCCATGCTTCAAATTTATAACATTTTTGACATGCACAATAAATATAAATCAAATTGGTGGGCATGCCTTCAACATGAAAAACATATTCCAATGTACCTTTAGGAAGTTC
This sequence comes from Larix kaempferi, assembly GCA_027924585.1. Classification (NCBI taxonomy): domain Eukaryota; kingdom Viridiplantae; phylum Streptophyta; class Pinopsida; order Pinales; family Pinaceae; genus Larix; species Larix kaempferi. Next base: position 9,721,037 of record BSBM01000597.1, on the reverse strand, counting down.
AATATCACCATAGCCTACGATTGAAATTTGTTCAACATCACTAATTGAAAATTTCTATGACGCCAATAATTTTCAGTGTCATAATATGAAAACAAAGAAGAATTACCAATCATATGATTAGTATCTCTTGAATCCATAATCCATTCCATAGAAAGAGAGGAATTACTTGGGTGAAGATAATAGGCTCAAAGAGACCTATTATTCCCCAGAGGATTTCTTATTGGCTTTAGATAGTTCATGTCTCTATTTATAAAAAATCTTTTGACGGTGGTTAGATCTTCCACAAATACTTACATGGATTAAATAATTTATCTTTAGGAAAATCGTTAGAAACATAATTACAAGTGTTATGGGATGTACCATTAGTATGTGGTTTAACGTTCTTATTAAAACCTTTATGTGGATTCTTCTTACTATGTGCCATTAGAGATTTACCAATAGCTAATTCACCGTATGCAATCAATATATATTTCTAAAAAATCAAACCTTTTACAAAAATATTTAAAGGAAGGTTTCATATATCCCTTAGACATTTAAATATCCCCATTCCTAGTTTGGATGAACAAATCAAAGGAAATATAAATTTTAATGTAATCTTTACCACAATTATTTAAATTTTCAATCTAATTTTTTTATTTTAGTAATAAATGATTCACTTCTATCAAAATATTTAGGATCAAGCTCATCAATCCTATTTTAAATATAACAAGATGAAGCAACACCATATTTATCATACAAAGAAGCTAATGTTTTTCATACCTCAACCATGATGTCTTAAGCCTCAATATGTAGTTGTAAACCATCTAAAATAATTTGACCAATGAGTCATCTTTCTTGATCACAACATTCTTCCCATATAACTAAGTCTTTTCCATTGTGCAGTTTTTTTATGCTCACCACTAACTAAGCGCCATAGATTCTTACTCTTGAGAATATAAATCATCTTTCTTTTCCAAGCAAGATAGATAGTACCAATTAACTCTAGAACGGAAGCTACCTATGAAGTCATGATGATTTAAACTAAAACTAAACCCTATTGAAAAAAATAGAAAGAAGCTAATTATTAGAAGAAACATTGAGTTTAAATGAAAATCTCACTAATGATGAAAATTTGTATCATTTTACCAAAAAAATTGTAAGCCATTAGAAAAAACAACTAAAAAAATCAAGTTATAACAAGAATTTGCTTTGAATAGAGGTCCACACACTTTCCTATGGGGAAGGGAACTTGGGTATGTTCCTACAGAGAGAGATGTATGTTGGGTGCGCACCTTTTGATGCAGGGGCATTGGGGCCTAGGAGAAAGAGTCGAAGATGATCAACAGAAGAAACATGATTAGAGGGAATTACCAATGACTACTGGTGTGGGAATACTGGTAGACCAAGCGAGGTAGTCGAGAAGGAGTATTCGAAGTATGGTCAATAGGAGCAGAATTTGAGTACCAAAAATATAGGGAATGGTCAACAAGTTGATGTATTGACCAGTCAGAAGTGGATATCGACAAGACCGACAACTATAGAAAAGTCAAAGGGGCAGAAAGGTAGAGAAGTGCAGAAGTCGAGGCAACATACCTACAGTCGTTGTGGGTTGTTGAGGAAGTTAATGACAATTAATAAGGTGGTTAAGATCAAGCCAGGTGTCACCATAGAAGACGGTTTTGCAGGCATGTTAGGGGCGCTGAAAACAGTAGGATATGCAAGATTAAAGATGGATCAGCTCATAGAGTAAGGATGTCTAGGGGAATCTAGATAGGGTGGACCTCGGGAAAAACAACATAGAATAGTAGAATACTGGTGCGAAGGCACAGAAAGGAACATTCGTTGGATTAGAGGATTGAGAGGATTAGACACAAAGAGAGATCACACTGAGCTAATAGAGATTTACTTATATATTTTGTAACAGGCTGAGACCGACTTGTTTATTAGTCTGCATGTAATTTTGTAAATGATACAAGTAATAGATGCCCACTTCTTGGAATTTCTAGTTCACATCTAGTCCCTGCGAGTATTTTTGTGTTTCTATGTGATATTGTTAAGCAAGAAGGGTCCAACGAACCTGACCTTGCGTCAAGTGGTATCAGAGCAGGAAGATCCCGAGAGCAGGTTGAACTCATGACTAGGGGATATTTCTATACCGAATTGACTAGCCTCAGTGGTATGAGTAATTTTGTGAGTACATGAGAAACTCCACCTGCAGTTGGGTAGAGTTGTGTGCGTGTGGTGAAAGTCTGGTTGTGATTGGACAAGTGGATATTTTAGTTGTGGTTGAAAGAATGACACAAAGAGGTGCAAATGTCCGTGGTGTAGGATGAAGAGTGCAACGAGGCATAGGATTCATAGTAGATCATGGAATGTTCGACGAATCATGATGTGATCGGTGAAGATTTTAACCAATGAGGTTGCAACAATCAAAGAAGATTAGATACATAGATGCATTCCCAATGCACTTGACCACAATGACAAGGAAGTCAAGGAAATGGATGCTAAGGAAGGAGCAGTCGAAGAGGAACTAGAAGATACATTCATCAAGATGTTGATAGAAATGAGGGGTAAGATAAAAATGGATGTAGCTACCTACTCAGGAAGTCTCAATCCAAAATACTTGATAGACTGGATCAAAGAGACGGTAAAATACTTTGACATAGAGCAACTAGAAGATCCTAACAGGGTTAAAACTGCCTGTCTAAATTTGAAGGGTAATGCTTCATTGTGGCGGGATAATGTACAAGGTGATAGAGTCAAGAAATGCAAGGAGAAGATTAAGTATTGGGACATAATGGTTTCTAAGTTGAAGGGGAATTTCTTTCCCAATGACTATGTGATTTCCTTGTTTAGGAAGTTACAGAACTTTCGATAGAAAGAGATGACCATGAAGGAATACACAGAAAAGTTCTACAGACTATCGATTAGATCTGTTCAAATAGAGGAAGGCGAAGAAGCAGTCGCTATATATGTAAATGGTCTAAAGTATGTCATAAAGGATGAGTTGAGCCTATCAAAATTTAGAACATTTGGTGAAGCCTACTAGTTAGCTCTGAAAGAAGAGGAAAAGTTGTCGAGAAGAACAACATTGACCAGAGGAAGAATGACTGGTTGAGGTGCAAAAACTTATCCCACAAAAGGACAAAGTAGTGGGACTAGGAGAGAATTCGTCGAAGATAACTGATGTGTAGAAGGGACAGCGACTAGAGCAGGGGCACTTGAAAACCAATGGGATGGTCAAGAAACCCATGGTCGGGGTGAATCTGGTCTAAGTGACCTAGTAGAGAGATGAGGTGTTGACAGACTGAACATAGTATGCTATAAGTGTGGAGGAGAAGGACACAAGGCTTATGAATGCCTAGAGAATTTACACATGGCAAAAGAGTTGAAACCCAGATGCTGACGAGATGGCAGGGGGGACAAGAGGTCAAGTTCAACATCTGGTAGTGGTGGATATGATGAAGAAAAAGGTAGAAACAAGACAACCATGAGAACGTTTTTCAAGGATGACCAACGATAAGAGAACGATCTAGCACATCAAAAGGCCATCTTTAGAACCAAAGTGTTGATCCCTGAAAGATACTACAAGACCATTCATTAGAGGAGTTTTGAGGTAAAAAATGGGCCTCAAAACAAAAAATGTACCATAAAAATTCACTTTATTAGAACCAATAGGATTCAGGATGATGATGTCAACCATAAGGGTAAAATTTGTAAAACAAATTGGAGGGAAAAACAAAAAACTATTTTTTCTTATCGTATTTTTGACATATATCCTTAACGGTTTACCCAGATTTCAAGTTTGGGCACCTGATGGATGCGGATTTTAATTCTGCATCCAAATCATACCCACACTGCACACTTCTGATGCACCTATGACATGAAAAAATTAAATTTTCAATAAATAAAAACGTATTTTAATATAAAAATACTTTTTTTATTATTGAAATATTCATTTTTTCATGCCGTTGGCACATTAGAAGTATCCAGTGTGGGTATGGGTTGGATGCGGAATTAAAATCCACATCTAGTGGGTGCCCAAAAATGAAATTTGGGTAAACCATTAAGGAGATATGTCAAAAATACGATACGAAAAAGTAGTTTTTGTTTTTCCCCTCTAAAATTTACAACTCTTATTTTATTATTATAACTCTTATTTTATCATTTCCCTTAGGAGGCCCATTTTAGACCTCAAAACTCCCCTAATGGTCGATGGAAGCAGTACAAAAAGCCTAGTGCTGACGGAGATCATTGACAAGTTGGGTTTGTAGTGTTAAGAAAACATGAACCCATACAAGATATACTGGTTATAGAAAGGACACCATGTGAAGGTAACCCGATAGTGCATGATCAAATTTAATGTTGGAAAACATGAAGACAGTGTACTGCGTGATGCAATCCCAATGGATGCTTGTCATCTATTGTCAGGAATACCATAGAAATATGATCAGAAGATGATCTATGATGGTCGAGCCAACATAGTGTAGAAAAATGGCACGCAGTGATTGCTGAATCCAAAGCAGGAGGACCTGTAATATCCCTCCTTTATGTACTATCATTTTGTAAATGTAATTGATTATGATAGCGTTTACGAAGTAATAGGTCCTACTTGTGAGAGAAAAACAAGTAGGATATGTGCCTATTAAAATGAGTTACTTCATATTACTACTCCTTTTAACCTCATAAGCCTATTTTAATAACTTAGTGAGTGTATCGAAGATACTACACTCTTTGTATATATATTAACCTTATATATATAAATATTAGCACAATAATTTTATAGGAAAGTAATGCCTATAGAGGGAATGGATTAACCTTATGTATATTAATCCTATGCTTAAACTATCTAATAAACATAAGAGCAACCCTTCGAGTATGTTTATATATTGATATTAATAAGGTGTTTTAAGGGAATTTTTATACTCAATTATATAAGTTCATCTCTACATAATATTGATAGTGTATTAATGTGGTTGCACATTTTTGTCATGTATAAATATGGAAACCAAAAAAGGATATATACATATATATATATTCCTTCTTTAAGCAAATATTGTAAGAGAATATTTAAGCCATCTTTTGGTAATTGGAGGGCCACGACCTCTTTGAGGGTCAAGCATCACCCTCCTTAAGTTTTATCGAAGTAAAAACAAACCACTTAAGTTTTATCGAAGTAAAAACAAACCACTTTTATTTGAGGGAATCCTTAATCACCTACCACTACCTTGATAGTTGACAAGTGGTACGGTTAAGGAGTTTTCTTAGGATCTTGTCTTCATGAAGTGGAGAACGCCGAGCTCATAGTATTGTCACTTAGCCTTGAGACTTAAACCTTTGGATCGCCCATCTTTCCCTCAAGGTGGAGGGGAGGCCCCTTTTTAAGTGGATGTTTTCAATCAAAAGGGGGGGCTGCCATTCGCGACAGGGAAAATGAGCGGAATTCCAAGAAGGTAATCTTAACCAACTCGGTTTTGTTTCTGTTTATTTTATGATATGGTAGTGATATTATGGTTTGGGAAAAGAAAGGGTCTTTCCAAAGTTCTTGCAGCTTATTTGGAGTTCAGTTTTGTTTTCTGGTTTAGCAACCCTCCGATAGAGCCTTGTCCCATGATACGTACAACTCAATATCAAGTTGTTGTTACTACCCATGTAACTTAGGGTTATGTCTTCTATTGTGAACCGTGTTATAGAGTTACTGCTGGTAAAGAATTCCAGTAGTTTTTTATTTGACGGATCGCCTTATGAACAAGTCGGTGTGCAATCGAAATAAATGGCTATGTAGTATATTTTATTCTTTAAAATTGTAAGTTATTTATGTATCAAGTCAGGGCAAGGAGATATCTGCACCCTGTGTGACAGAGTTATCTTTTGCTTGCGTTCACAACCTAATCTGTATAGCGGAGTTTTCCCTTGAGGAAATCCGATTGACCTGTTTGAATAGAAGTGTTGTGTGTTCCAACCATAGAAGGGAACTGGGAGATCTCCCTGAGGAGGAATTGACCCACACCTACCATTCAAAAGATTTTGAAGTTGATTTTCTTTATGCTTTTGTTCTTGAACTGAACTGGGTGATCTTCCAAGGGATAATCGACCCGCACCCATCCTTTCTATTTATTTGAAAGGCATCCATGATTTTTGGAAAATCGACCCAGGTTTCATTGGAACCGTTCTTTTTAAAAATTTTACAACTATTATAGGCTACACAAGGAAGGGACGCCTTGAGAAGCTCAATCCCGAAGTCAAGTTCCCTCTGCTCATAGTTATATACGCGATGGTATTGATGTAAAATGTATGCATTATTTCCATAATATAGATAAATGCAAGTTGTGATGAGATCTGGAGATAGAAGGTAGAACTCTGTTTATATGTGCTTATAACATGCTATTGAATATGTAGATCTCTATCTGATACATGGAAAGGTAGCTCTCTGGTTTATGTACTTATATAATGCAGTTTGAAACGGATTTTTGATCTATCTGTATGTGGGTATATAGCCTCCTCATATTGTATGGATTTCTTACTTTAAATGGGTTAAAGCGCCTGAGCCCAAACCCTGCCTGGCTTCATTTCCTTGCTGGAAGTTGCAGAGTTTGTAGTAGCTTATCTCTGCATTCACGTCCGAATTGAGTGATAGCGTAAAATTTAATACCCTTAGGTTTCATAATTTGGTTATCTCCACACGTTAAGTTTACCTCCGGTTTTGATTGGAAAGGGAGAGTGTAGAGGTTAATACTCTATATAAAGTATTACTCTGTTACTGTGTTGGTTATTCACGGATAGGAAACCGCTTCAAGAAAGCGTGTGGCTTACCATAACCCTTGTATTTCCCTTTTCTTGTTTTTGTTAAAAATTACTAATTGGTATTTGGTGTTTTGTGTATTCTGTGGATAGCAGAGAAGGTTGCGATGTACGAATCCATAGGATCATCTGATGTAGGGAAAATTAAAAGTCTATCCAAAGTTAATATCTGATATATATATATATAATTGATCAGTATGTCATCTCTGCCTCGGAATCATTTTCCATTGATGTGTTACTTTGAAATCAACTGGAATCGGTTGAGCCCTATATTTTTATGTATTGCAGGGTTAATCCTTTCTATTAGTAGGTAGAAACTCAGTTAAATTTATTCTGGTTAATAATTTGAGACCGACCTTGAAATGTAAAGAGGAGATACTCTCGAGGAGAGGTGCAATGAGCAAGTGGAAAGAAAGCATGGCAACAATTGTGTTGTGAGTTGTAACCCATTTTGGGGTAAATAATAATATGTTGCCACATTCTTGGTGGATGTAGCCCAGACAAATGGGTGAACCACTTATATTGGCCTCTCTCGTATGGTTTTCTTCTGCATTTATGCTTGGTGTATAGTGTACTACATGATGTTATATGCTCATTATATGATGTTAGTAGAATATAAGTTGTTGGTAACAAAGAATGCATGGTACTATACACATTTTTATTTATGACATTGTACAAAGATAGGGTGTTATGTCTCATTGAATTTAGGCATTTATATCTATGTCATTAGCATAATGACTGCATGGGTGTTATCGTCCTTGTATTTTAACATAGGGGATTATGTATAGGTCCACACCTTGAGAGTCAAAAGTACTTTAAAGAGTTGAGTACATTATGTTGAATTATTGAAGTGATATACGGTGCATTTAAAAGATCAGTGGCCAAAGGTATTTCGATCATTAGATAAAGGACTCAACCATATCGTGTTATGTTTTTCCATGATTAGATGTTTAGGCACAGGAATATAGGAGTCATGTGAATTTAAACAACATTGAAGGTGATCAATGAAATTATAAAATGTTTGATGCAATAAACTTTTGTAGTTATGATGGATAAAACTTGTGGCCTTATGACTTGATTTTGTTATAATTAGAGTGAAGAATAAAAGTATTGAAGGGAATCTTCATTATCGGTTAATACTTGTATATATGGGTTTCCTTAGTCGTTTGTTGTGTATTTCATTTACAACATGTATTTTTAAACTGTATTTCATATTTAGTGTAATACTAATATATGAGGATACAAGTAAACTGTTACCTTGGTATGTGAGGATCTTATAATAAGGAGATATGCTGCTGCCCTTACAAAGGTATATGGTTATCCTTATAAGGTACGCAAGTATGTTTTTGACAATTGGTTATTTCCTATATGATGTTAGTATACAAAGGAAGGTTGTATCACTAAAATAGGAATTGTGTGGGAAATGGTGAAATCTCACATGCATATTGTCCATGGATCATCATAGGAAGAATGTTATATCATGTTCCAAGAATTATGTAATCCTATAAGCTAGTTATATCTAGTAGGAAAGGATATCTTAGATGATCACATATGGATATTGTAGTAAGAAAGATGATTTACTATTTAAGGGATCTTCTTACAATATTCGATTTTGTATTTAAAGTGATACTAACAAATGAAATTTGGCAGATGGTCAAATTTTTGTGGAGCTTGTGGAAAGGCAAGAGTATAAATATTATGCATGGTAAAATAAAGGGGTGAGGATTTAAGATCTGCATCACAATTGTTACTCATTCTTTAAATTTTGATAAACTATTAAAAAAGAGGACTCGATCCAAATTGGTCAGAGTAAACGTATGTTTACAAAATGTAATATGACGAAATCATTGATAAATTGAAAGAGATTTTCCGAGACTCAAGCGAGGAAGCTGAAGGGGAAATAAATTCCAGGACTCAAGCGAGAAGGCTTGAGGGGACACTACAACAAAATACCCTTTTGGTGGTGGTTTTGCTAAAACTCCCCCCAAAATGTTTTTTAGGTCTTTGGGGGCAGTTCTTCAAAACCCCCCTCAAAAGTCCCGAAAAATAGACTTTTGGGGACAGTTTTTAAAAAACCACCCTAAAAATTCCAATTGGTAGGATTTTTGGGGGCAGTTTTGTAAACCCCCCCCCAAAGTCCAATTCTTAATAATTTTGGGGGCGGTTGGTTAATAACCCCCCACCCCGAAAGTCCAATTTTCTATATGTATAACATCCAAAGGAACATTATCAAGGTCAAGCAAAGTGTTTGCAGGCCATCTTATAATAGAGCCTTCAAATACACCACAATCCTCGCAATTGCTGAAGACTTTATGAACTAAAATACCAAACTCATCAGCATCTAGTACTTTGAATTGTACAATGTATCCCTTAAAAACAATTGACACTAATCCCCGAGCAACATACTATGGATTTAAAGAACATTGATGTATCAAATTAACTAGTAGATTCAGATTGATTATTGTTGAAAGCGCTTGGAACAGAAAGCAATGTTTCTGTATTAAAATCGATGATTCTTTTAATTGGACATACAACAAAAGATCCACTGCTGACCCTTGGACAACATACCATACAAGAAAACACCACTTCATCGACCAGAATACCGAAGGAGAAGTCACCCAAAAATGTTCTCCCAACAAAATAAGTCGCACTAACATTTGTTACAAAACCTATGGAAATACAATCCTTTCTTTCTGAACACTTATGTAACAACTTAACTTTTCTCATAATAAAAGAAGATTTATTCTCAGTTGTTGTGATATGTGCTACACTTGTCGAAGTAGAAGTTGGTATATCATTCACCTCATTCTAAGTTGTTATGATATGTGCTACACTCGTCGAAGAAGAAGCTGGTATATCATTCACCTCGTTCTCATGAAGAGCGGACCCAATCTGGTTAATGATCTCGGATACAGGCCATTGAATATAACCACCAATAGCCTCTGACAATGTATTTGTACCTTCTGATCGATAGGGCAATGGAAGAATTGCATTCAAAGACTTGGTAACATTTACATTGATACATCCTTCATTAATGTTGATATTATGCAAAAATTTTCTTTCTGAAAATGAGATTCCTTCAGCAACTTTCAATCCATTCAAAAGTCGGTCCACACATTGTTGAGTACCAAAATCCATTTCATAAACAATATCTGAAATGTAAAATTACAGCACACATTGTTCAGAACCAAAATCTAGTTTAGAAGCGTTTTATGAAATATAAAATAACAGGAGCACATTAACAATCATTTTTATTTTAAACAAAGATATAACACAGATTATAATATATAAAAAATGGTTGTCCTGACTTCCAATTTTCTGAATGGTAGGATCAGTCACCCCTTCTTGTAGAAGAAGCGAACACAAGAAGGATCGAATGACCCTTCTTTCAGTCTAGAAATATTATGAAAATAATTATGGGTAGAAGAAGCATCTCTCACCCATTCATTTATGACGGAATATTAAAAATGTTCAACCTACGAATGCTAGGCCATCGATACATGTATTTCCAAAATTGTGAACAAGGGAAGAATATTGAGCACAACAAGGGTCGGCCAACACTTCATTTACGAAATAAATTTAAATATATTTAATCTGCAAAGGCTATGTCGACAATTCTTGGCTTCCAACTTCCCCTGTAAATAGTAGGGACTAGGACATCATCTAAGTTCTAACATATAAAAATGGTTTGTCCCAGCTTCCATTTTCCGAAGAGAATGATTGGCTGCCCCTTCGTTTAGGAGATAATTGTGAACAACTATATCCAACAATTCACCTATATCCAGAATGGTGAAAGAAAGAAGGATCGACCGACCCTTCTTACATTCTAGAACTATTATGAATACAATATTGGGCAGAAGAAGGGTTGGCCGCACGTTCATTTATGAGGGAATTGTAAAATTATTCAACCTATGAAGGCTAGTATGTCAATTCATCTATATATAAAATGGTGAACATCGGAATAATACTGAGCACGGCTAAGTTATAACATATAAAATTGTTTTCCCCAACTTCTGTTTTTTGAGAAGAAGGATCATATGCCCCTTCGTTTAATAGATAATTGTCAAAACCTTTATCTAGAAATTGAACGACAGCCAGAATGGTGAAGACGAAGAAGGATCGACTGACCCTTCTTGCAATCTCAAGCTATAATGAAAAGAATATTAGGAAGAAGAAGGATCGTCTGCCCCTTCTTTTACAAGGGAATTCTAAAAATAGAACTTGGAGAAAGAGTGGCCGATCTTTCTCTTTGGATATTTCCACTCTCCAACAAAATGTGTGAAGCAATGTTCCTATGAAATATGTGTTTAGAGTGCGAATATCTACTTTAGCCACTCTGAAAAACTCACCCCTAGAGGAAGGAGTGGACGCTCTTTCTCCTTAGCATCTACTTCCAAATCCCCGAAATGGAACAACCTTACGATAGATTGACCTCGCTTTCATTGACAAAATTTTGACTTGATAGAAAACTCTTTGTAGCAAAACATGTGTAAATTGTTTCGTTCAAATGTCAAAATCTAGTCTCCAGGGTGACACGTGGAATGTTTAGATTGTGCCACATGGCTTTGATTATTCCAGAATTGATCTGTGCTACACTCGGTGAAGTAGAAGCTGCTATATCATTCACTGCAGTCTCGGCCCAAAAGTATGAAAGAATGTTTCTGTCTGGTTAATCACAGTCAGGATCTTTCCAACTAATGGCATCACTATCTGCATTGTCATCACTGTTAAATTCATTTTCCAACATGGTATCCTGCCTAAATTTTAAGAACATTTTTATCAGCTTTATCTTTGAAACTAAATGCCTTGGTATTGTATGCAAGACTCACATGTGTTCTCATTGCATCCAACAATTTGAGTCATACACTGCGTCCAACAACGCAATACATGGGACTTTACTAGCCAAGATATTGTATTGGCAAACAATTATACCTTAATATTGTTTAAAGCTATTTGATTGCTTAATTTTATTCAATTAAAATAAATAATTAAATTATACATATTTATATTAAAAGAAATGTAATCAATATTATATAAATTAAGACATAAATTATCAATTTCAAATATTATTTCAAATAAAGTATTAACGTTTACATAGATCAGTATACTATACTGAATATTAACTGCAAAATGATATTAAAAAGAAAAAGCATGTTTCAATTTTACGAGTTCATTTGTCGTTATATTTTTCCAACAAACCTAGCCAAAATTAATGCTAGAGGATTTGTAGAAAACAACATGGAATATATGAAAATAATACGCTACATCACCAGAAAGAAAACGTATGCAAGCTGGGAGGAATCGACATTAATGAGTAACGCCCGATTTTGCAAATATAATGTTGTGAATTCATATTAATGGACTGTAAGAAGATAACTACTCGAAATTGAAGGAAATAAATTATGGAAATCTGAAGAATCTAAAACGTTTAGCGACTTTAAATTACTGTGAATTTCTAACTGTCATTGCATTGATTTTTGACAACCATGGAAGATATGGATTTTTAGCCTGAAGGCTAAATAAGCATGCTCTGTTACAGATTTAGATTTATGGTTTGAATAATATAAATACCTGCCAATTGAAAAACTAGCAGTCGATTCTTCAAACCAATCTTACTGCTCTACCTGCCCAACACTCTTCTTGGTTCCACCTCAGCAAAAACAAACCTCGGTCCTCAGAGAAAACAGAGCTCCAAACTGGCAAACAGAGAGAGTTTGAACTTTAAGTTTTAATGTAGGTAGTGGGCGGGAAGAGCAGTGTGGCGGGATATCAATGCAGAAAAGTTCGTGACATTTATTATCACAGTGCTGAGGGATATCATCTCTACATTGTGACACATAAACAAAATCCATCATAAATGGGTGCCTCATAAACGTGATGAGATTATTCACATGAGTGATACAATCCATCATTTACCATTAGTGTTGTAGAAACCATTTTAAATGGCGGAAAAGATCAACTCCATTCCAACGTACAAACCATTTTAAATGTTTGAAAAGATCAACTCCATGCGAATGTACAAACCATTTTAAATGGAGGAAAAGATCACCTCCATGCAAACGTACAAACCATTTTAAATGGCGGAGAAGATCACCTCCATGCCAACGTACAAACCATTTTAAATAAAGGAAAAGATCACCTCCATGCCAACGTACAAACCATTTTAAATGGCAGAAAAGATCAATCGGGCGGTGAAAGATCAAGGGTCCCACTTCCGTTTCGCATCCCCAACATGCACGCTAGGATGAGGGGATGGGTGGTTGCGGAATCTGAAACCGCTCTCCACATGGCAGCACCACATGATTTCCCAATTTGGAAGGGCGGTAAGGAAAACCATCGTCCTCCATTTATGAAACCACCTTCGCCCATCCTTCACGGTCACTGGCACGTGTGGATATGATGTGGCCAGTCCACATCACACCTTCTTCCCATGCAACTCCTCCACGTCGGAGATTCTGCCAATGTGTCTCCTTTACGCCAAACTTCCTGCTCACATGGCTTCTACATGTCAACCTGCACATGCACAGTGGAAAACACCTTTCAATTACACAATCACAACATGCAAGAATGAAATAAAAACGCATCAGAATCAAATGCATAAGATTACTTATCTTTATCCAACACAGATCCAAGCAACTTGCTTTGTAAGAGTGCTTTTCCACTTACTATCATCAATATAAATGTGTGGTTGTTTATCAATTGCAGAAAATTATAGATAAAATGAGTTAAACAAATAAATTCATTTAACACATAATAACACATGAATCGTATATTAATAGAAATCCAACCTAAAGATCGATGTATTCATTAAATTGGCAACATAAAACATAGTTTAAAGAAATTTGACAAATTAATATTATCCAAAAAAGATGGCCAAGAGAAACCGACTGAATTTCATTAATTATGCAAAAAATTACAATGAATCAATACATAAACATTAGAATAAATTTACCTAAACTATACATAATCCAAATTGAATCGACATCCCCACAACTTGCCCTGATATTCTTCTTCCGGTGTCCTCGTGGTTCCATCCTCCTCCCAAAAGATAGGAAGTCCCTTCTTGAATAACGGATCAAACATTTCTTTGAAGAGTTTTACTTGATGTGCTAAAATGTCTATCCTTGCCTGAATTGTGTTCATCTGGTGATACTTATTCACCACCTTCTTTGCCCAAATAATACTAGACACTCTATCCTAAGTTTATGCTAGTTGTTTTCACCTTGTCCGTTGTCAGCCCATTCAGAAATTCTATGGCCTTTTCTGCACAATCCATGGGCTTCTTGTTGAACTTTTCTTTGACTGTTGTTAGACTTTACCTAGCTAACTTCATTACGCCCTCTTTGTCTAGAATGAAATCAAGATATGGCCTCAATTTCTCTTCCTCTGCAATAATGTCATCCCAAATGACTTGCTTTGCTTCCTGCGAGGAGGTCTCACCTATAAACTACTTTATTAATTCATCGTATTTCACCTGTAGCCCTCCTAGAGAGGTTGGCCCACATAGGCTAAAAGGAAAGTAGAAGAAAAGTATAAATAAGTGGAGGAGGTAGGGTTATTAGACTCTATATTTATTCATTCATTGACTCACTCATTCTCTCAAGTGAGTAGTGTGCACAAGTGGAGGAGGAGAAATACAAGGCAAGGTTTGTGGCTCATGGCTTCTCCCAAAAAGAAGGGATAGATTATGAAGAAACGTTTGCACCCATAGCCAGATACACTTCCATCATAATGGTACTTGCTCTAGTTGTAGTGATGAAGTGGAAGAATTACACCAGATGGATGTCAAGACAACTTTCTTGAATGGTGTAGTCGACAATGAAGACTTGTGCTAAAGAACTGTATCGAGAAATACCTTCCTAGTTAAGAGGGAGTGTTGATGTATTTGTAACTTCAGAATGTATTTCACTTGTATATTTTATATTGTATTCATATGGCATTGTACTTTAGATGGAGAGGTTTCATTCCCCCGATCAGAAAGGTCATCATTGTATGTGATATGGTTATCAGACTCCCTAGTGGGGTCGGCCCTGAGTATATTAAGATGTTAGAAAAAAATTGCATTAGTGAACAAGATACTACTTATATGCAAGTAATGGGTAAGTGGTCGATGGTACTATACAACATTCCTTTGCTACTTATCTAGAATGAAACCTCTTTGCTGACATGTTGGAGTACACTTGCACACTCTTAACAATGTTCTGGTAGAGATGGAAGGCATCTAGAAATTTACGGGATATGGATAAATGTTGTATTGAAGCATGATTGGCTAAGATAATTGCATGACTATATGACATATGTCTTTATGTGTAAGAATTTGTTTTGAATACTATGAGATGTTTCTAATCATGCAATTGAACTTGTCTCATAGGAAAGACCTTGTACCATCACCTACAAGAGAGACTTGTTTCGAAGAACAAGTGACGATGATTCAACAAGAAGATTGATGAAGTCAAGAAGAAGACTTTGAAGAACCAGAAGTACTCAGGAATCGATATGCAACAATGAATGAAGTAAAACCAAAAGATAATGAAGATCATACACCAGATGGATGTCAAGACAGGATTCTTGAATGGTGTAGTGGAAGAGGAAGTATATGTGGAGCAATCACTCGGGTTTGAGACACCAGTCAAGGAGACTCATGTGTGCAAACTGAAGAAATCCTTGTACGATCTAAAGATTATGGGGTGACATTAGGGTACATAAAATCTTGCAGAGACAGTGTAATTAGTCCTGAGAGATTATGGGGTGACATTAGGGTACACAAAATTTTGTAGAGACAGTGTAATAAGTCTTGAGATGTTCCTACTTGATGGCTTGCTCACAGAGATGATGAAGACCTACATGGATGAATACCTATGATGATACTCTAGTGATCCAATGTTGATGATCTAGCTCTAGTATTGAAGACTTGTGCCTATATGTATTGACAACTGTGTCAAGAGAATACCTTCCTAGTTAAGAGGGAGTCTTAATGTACTATCTGTAACTTCAGAAGATATTATTCACTTTTATATTGTATGTATTACATTTGTACTTTATTGTATCCCCGACGGAGATGTTATTATTCCTCCGTTCAGAGGTGTCGTCATTTGTATTTGCAAGTGTCACAAGTTTTATTGTAAGTGTCGTAACTTATATTTGATGGGTTATTAGACCTCCTTAGAGGGCTTGGCCCAATATGTGTTAACTGGAAGGGTTATTAGACTCCCTTAGGGGGTCGACCCAGTGAGGATAAAAGGAAGGTCAAGTTAATTTAAAGTATAAATAGAGTGCTTGTACCACTATATTTTCTCATTCACTCACACATCCAACTCGCATAGTTGAGAGATAGGAGTGCGCACAAGTGGAGGAGCCTGGAGGAAGAACTGCTGGAGACATCTATCTTTTGGGGTTTCATTGTTGTGATATTTGTATTGGTGCTTATTCTATCTCTGAGGAAGTTGCGGGGTTTTAAAACTTTATGGTTTTCCCCGGTGAAATGCTTTTTGTCTCTTGTCTCTTTTGTTTGACATGCTATACATCTTTTTCTCTCAGTTAAGTTCCTAGATCATATTGAATTAAATGATGAAAAGCTAACAAAAGGAGGCTACAAACCCTTGGTTTTCATAATTTCCAACCTATAGATAGGACTCCAGGCCTTAGTAAAGGCCAACCCAATAGTTTTACTAGCACCAACTAGATGGAATCCCCAAATCCATGAGATCACAAGAACCAAACCAAAGGAGACTTCAATCTCCTATCCTTGCTCGATCCTGCCACCCTAATATGAGTAAGAAGAACAATACTCCACTGCCATTGTATCACTGTTTCCATCAACCTATACGTGTATATATGTCCTTGTACCTATATGTCATTATTCATGTATCGTTGTATTGATGTCACTATCACAATCCATGTTAGTCCCCTATCGTTGGGGATTTTGAACCTCGATTTGACTAGTAAAATTCCCCAACTTCTCCTGAAGTTAAATGGATGTTGCAGAAGTATTATGATATTAGTATATAATCACCAATGAGTTCCTTTTTATTTCTTAATACCCTCCATATACCTTCAGACCCAATTCGAAATCCTTTAAAGAGTCTTTTGGAGCCATCTACCCTTGGGGGCTTCAACATAGATTTTCCTAGTGATTCTAGCTTTCATTCTCTAATTGTAAATGCAAGTGGTTGAAGTCTATTGGAAGTTTCCATGCCTATAATAGTTGCATAAATGTGTCATATTACACCTTAATCCACTCTAGACATAGTTCGAAAGCATTTGGGATCATTTGGGACATTTTGAGGCTTCACTAGTCCAAGTTTTGAAAATTGACCGAATTGGGAAAAGTTCCAAGTTGGGGACATTACAGAAGAATTTAACGTAAAGAATGGCTTCAAGGCCAATTGAAAAACACAAGAAATTAATGCTTACTATAAGCATAAAACCCCGTAGTTGTCAAAAGCACTTTCTAAAACTGTCTAAAGGCTCACGAATTCTCTATAGCTTTAGCTTTGGTTAATGTTACCTTTGCACTTTGTCGTCTAATTTCAAGTTGCCAAAGGGATTCAAAGGAGTGGCGTTTGTTAATGAAGTGATTCAAGATAATAGTTTTTGTAGTCATGAACATATTTTTTAGATTCACTCCCACTTTTGTGTTTATCGATCTCTATGTTCATTGGAAATTGCATAGATTCTATTCCATTTGCATCCAACCTTGGTTTTTCTTTTAGAAGTTTGATTACTTGTCAATTCAATCTCAATGGTTATGAATATTTTTCAAATGTTTTTTTCAAATTGTTAGATATTTTTTATTTTTCTAAAATTTCCTCTATATGGGTTCTTGGTTTATCTCGGTTAGACATTGCTTATTAAAAGCCGTAGAGAGGAACAAAGCAAATTTTGTCACTTTTTATGTCCTAATACCTTTCAAACACCTTGAGATCCAAACCAGAAGAATTTGGAGCCATTTGGAAGCATTTGAGTTATTAATAGTCAAACATGAACAATATAATTATGGAGCTAATATGAAATGGGTTGTTTAAAAAAACAACACAACCTTAGATGTTATTGCTATGACATGTGATCTCTCCTTCTTTTCCTAATTTAATGTTTCATCTCAATGCCATCAATGCCATCTTGGAAGATTGATCATGTTGTTTAGAATTCTCTTATCTCTTATGGTCATCTCTCCCTCTTCTTCATCGACTTCTTCCCATGTTACACTAGATCTTCTACAAACCCATCTACAAACAATGTCTAGAATTGGTATTATTCATCAAACGAGTGATTTCTTCATATTGTTAGCATTTTTGTCTTTATGTTTTTTAAATTTATTCTATATGGATTCTTGGGTTATTAATGTTTATAGAGAGGAACAATGCAAATATTGTCACTATTCTAAGGTCTCTACATAAGGTCTCTCACTCCAAGGGTGGAGGTGGAAAATGCGCTAAAAATTTGGACAACTCACACCAAAAGTTGCAAACGTGTAGCAACATGGCAGGAACACCTAGATAATCAATGGTGGAAATGGGTTCCCATGCTAGAAAGTGCATGGTGGTTAAACTTGGAAAAAAAAGAGAGGAAATTAAATTGCTTATCACATGGAAAGCATTGGTGGAGTCCACTATGAAAAGCAGTTAAATTTAAACTGCTCATCGCAAGTTCGGAAACAACCTAAGCATATGTTCTATAAAATGTTTTTTCAAAGTTTTAAAAAATGTTTTTGTCACTTATTACCTGGAGGAAAAGAATGGTCCACATGCAACACATCATTGTCTTCGTCAACTGGAACAACAACCAAGAAGCTCACTTCACAGTTCACAGGTAGCTCAAAACTCTCAATGTTTATATTTTGTGTCCCAAATGGAGAAAACCCAAGACCTTCTTCCCTTCAATGAAAGTTCAGATGAAAACAAGAAGCTTGTATTTGACCCTGTTTTCGACCCTGTTTTGTCTGTGTAGTATTTCGTAGTCTAAGGAGAAATTAATGGAGTTTAAGTCGCAGGGAAAGGATGTATTTAATGTTTTTGGTTCTTTTCTATACTATTTTTGTGTCGAACAAACCCTACACTTCCCCGAATTTGTTTGTTTGTGTGTGGCAAATTATTTGCAGGGCGAAAGGGTAATCATTAATGTAAAAATGACCAAAATTCTATGCCCAGTAAATGTGCAGACTGTCTGTGAGGTTCTAAGTTTACCTGAAA
Organism: Larix kaempferi; assembly: GCA_027924585.1. Classification (NCBI taxonomy): domain Eukaryota; kingdom Viridiplantae; phylum Streptophyta; class Pinopsida; order Pinales; family Pinaceae; genus Larix; species Larix kaempferi. The sequence goes on along the minus strand of BSBM01000597.1, from coordinate 9,702,069 downwards.
CATTTCCCAAAAGCCCTGAGTCGTTTAATGAAGAAAATTTGGCAAATCTTATAGAAACAACAGTCCTGCAAAAAAAGACAAGTTTTTATTACAAGTCTTGAAAGATGGTCAGTCACCTGAAAACCTATCGTTCCCTTTGAGTATTGATGTCTTTCAGCGACATACCCAGTTAGTTTTGTCCTTGTTGAGTCAAATTTTAGGTCTAGATAGTGATAAGTCGAATCACGGAAGTTATATTAGGTTTCCTTCTCCAAGTAATTTCACTAGAGTCACAGTCGAGTCCGGTGTGTTGTTTTAATTTTGATGAGTTCCTAGTTGAAGCGATTCATGTCCAGTTGGTGAATTTCAACCAGTTGAACCATTTCAGGTATCATTCATATTGTTCAAACATTTTGAAATACAAGTTTCTTGGTACCATCTTTTCTCATGACCTTAATAAATAGGTCAATATGTTTGAGTTCACCCATAAAATCATGGTAGAAATTTACAGAATTATTTTTAATGCTGAAATGCCCCAAGTGTTAGAAGAAAAAGAAACTTTGCAGCCTACACCAAAAGGCCAATTAGGTGATTGTTTCTTGTATAGAGAACATACTATAATTACGGTGTATGGTTTTACTAGAGCACCATATCTATTTCCAGCGTTTGCCCTAGAATTTATTAGACAAAGGTTGCATTCAGAAGAACATTTCTGTGCTTTCAAAAAAGCATCTGATGTGAAATTCCCCTTAAAGTTGGTCCATTCATCATTAAGAATAAGGCATCCCTCCCTGTAGTAGAAAAATTACTGAAGATTATGGATTTCCAAGAGGCTGAAAGGATGAATTATGATCCTCATCAAATTATATCACAAATGAGACATCTAAATGGGAACAAGGATTTTGATCATCAAATAGTAGAAGGATTGAAATAAATGGCAAATTTATTCAAATTTGAACAAGATAATAGGGGTTGGATCAGAGAGATTTCTTTGAAATTTCTTTTTTTAGCGACGATTTCAAAGATCGTTTTGTATAAATTTTGATTTTACAGAGTACTAGGGGTTGGATCCGAGAGCAAAAAATACAGTGACGTAATATTTTTTGAAGACTTTAATGAAGAACAGAAGTAAAAGTATATCCAAAACAGAGATTCATATGTTTTTACTTTCTTCAGTATTTTAATTTCTCTTTTGTGGATGTATTTTGTGTTACACCATCTTATCTCTTTGCCTCGTAGTTGACTGTAATACCTGGGTTATAATTCATTTTATATGCTCTGATCCACACATTTAAATATTGTCAATGTTGTATCTTCCAAATTAATGCAGAATTCATTGTAGAACTAAGATTGGCTAAGTTATAACAAATAAACAATATTTATCCCAACTTCCAACCTCCGACATGAAGGATCGGCTGCCCCTTCGTTTAATATTATAAAATTGTGAACAACTATATCCAACCATTCACTTGTATCCAGAACGGCGAACACTAGAAGGATCAACCAACCCTTCTTGCAGTCTAGAACTATTTTGAACAGAATCCTCAGCAGAAGAAAGGTTGGCCGACACTTCATTTACGAGTGAATTGTAAAAATATTCAACCCGCCTAGGCTGGGACAACAATTCCAGACTTTCGAATTCCACAATGAAATTATAGTTGGGATCGGTATATTGGCTAAGTTATAACATATCAACAATATTTGTCCCAACATGCGATAAGAAGAATCAACCGCTCCTTCGTTTAGTAGAGAACTGTAGACACCTATAGGTTACAATTCACCTGTATCTGGAATGGTGAACACAAGAAGGATCGACCAACCCTTCTTGCAGCCTAGAACTATTTTGAACAGAATAATCGGCACAAGAAATGTCGGCTGACCCTTCTTGCACCCCGCATGAGGATTTCATCGCCTTTATCGAAGATGCAAATATGTTGCGGATTGCGGATACCTAGATTTCTTAAAACGTTCCATCAATACCACTATCCGGCAACCTGGAATGTAGATTGCAGGATGGGACAACAATTTCTGACTCCCTACATCCGCTATAAATAGTGGGGAATGGAGATTGGCTACAAGAAGGATCTACCGCCCCTTTGTTTAGTATAAAATTATGAACACCTATATCCAGGAGTTCACCTGTATCGAGAATGTTGAAGAAAAGAAAGATTGGCCGACCCTTCTTGCAGTCTAGAACTATTATGAAAAGAATACTTGGTAGAAGAAGGGACGACCGCCCCTTCATTGCATGGAAATTTTTAACAAAGGTAAGGTAGCCATTTAGTTACTGTCAAAATGATTTGGTCTGGTGGGAAAGAAGAGATAAGAAACAATCCAATCAATACTCTTTAATAATTTTTATTTGTTATCTTTGTATGATTTGTAGAGCTTGTTGTCCAATAATTGTCCAAGCTTAATTAAGGTTTCTATCTATTCAATGTAGCTAAATTCCATTCTTAATACCATAAATCTTTTCAAATTATCGGGTGGCCTACAAATACTTTTGTCCAATTTTAAGGCTTAGCTCATTTGATTTCATGGAGGAAGAACATACCTATGGAAGTGGAAAATTTTCTTGTAATATGCATGGGAGCAATATTAAATCCCTAGATTAATTTTGCTTATATTATATCAAAGATTCAAATTGAATATAACTTTGTTCCATATGTGTAATGTGACATTCCATTGTAGCTCTCTTACCTAATTCTTTGAATTTTTCTTTGAGCTAGTTGTTTAGTTATTACATCAGTTTTGTTGGACTTGGTCCCAGATAGAATGTGCATTCACCAAGGTGCTAGAGTCTATTTGAGTCTATCTAAATTAACTTTCCCCCTTGACCTCGACCAAGGGAGGAAGGGGGCAACCAAATAAAACAATACTCAGATCCCCATGCATTCCATTTTTTATATTATCTATCATTTCCTATCATTCTTGCACCTATAGGGATAAAGGAATTTCTCTGAGCCGTCCATCTTGTATGATCGATCTGGTACTGTTGATCTCCTTCCATGCCTAGCCCCACGGCCTTTCGCAGTCTTTAATCTCTCAAACGCTGCCTTCCTGGCACCTTGGATCTGCGTAGTTATTATCAACTATCGATCTGGCCCCTATCTGCATCCTGAATCCCAACATCTGGCAAGAAGGATCAGCCGCCCCTTCCATTAGTAGAGAATTGTGAATTCACCCGTATCCATAATGGTGAACAGAAGAAGGATTGACCAACCCTTCTTGTTGTATTGAACTATTATGAAACGAGCCCTAGGTACAAGAAGTTTCGGCCTAGCCTTCATTTACGAGGGAATTGTAAAAATATTCAACCTTGGGTGTCAATTGATGTATATGAAGGATGGTGAACATTGGAAGAAGAATGAGATAAGGGTTAGCCGACCTTTCGGCATCACCTTGTAAACAGGTTAAAGTCTAACCTGAAGCGAATATGGGGGTTGCATAATCAAGATTCTCTTAACCATGGCGATGCACAGATGTCGTTACCATCTTTGCATAACATTCTATTTAACATCACCTAGAACATGAAATGACTTCGCACTTGGCAGCTATCGCAATATACAGAACTACGCTGAATCTCTAATGTATTCACCAGTTTTCTACAAATTCATCAAACTATATGTTTCTTCTTCACAATCACGCACTTGTATTCCAATTAATCAATGTGCAATTACCATTCACATACATATAAATTAAGCACAAAAACTCACATAAACTAGAATAAAAAACATATGATAAACTCATACACATAAACAAGAAGAATCGACCGCCCCTTCTATGATGATCGCTCGTTCTATGATCGATCGTTATCCCAAACAACTCTATAAAATCTGCATTCTATCTTTCATGGATAATGCTAGCAGATTTGATCTTAATCAATCAATTGATTTTGAAAATGAGGGGTCGTTCCCTGACCATCGATCATTAGCATGAACATTTGCAAGTATACATCTAATATTAAAACACTAATTTATAATTATAGACATTGTATGCATTCTTATATTGACTACCTAATATTGAATGTTTTGTAGATAAAGCATGGCTGATTTGTTGAGCCTCAGTAACTACCAAGAAATCCCTTGCTTTGAATTGACAAAAGATCACTACCTTCTGCCATTCACAAATGGATGGTATGTTGAGATGGAAGAACCAAATAATTTGTACCTGGATATATATCTATTCTACTTGGATTTCGAGGGAAACCCGATTAGAGCTGGGATATTGACATATGCAAAACCCATTGATTTTGATAAAAAATTGTGAGTTCAAGATGAAGCGATCATTGGTGAAAAGTATGGATTTATACAGTGTGATCTTATGGTTTCTGATTATCGACCAGATCTAATGAAAAATGGTCCTGATCCAAATTCAATTTCTTGTGCGAAGCAAGGGTGGGTTTTTCCCTTGTATGTTGTTTCTAATCGTTCCGGAATTGATACTGCGACGTCCTTGAAGAAAGGAATTTTGTCGGTATGGAGGAAAATAATGCTGGCTAGGAAAACTTCCTCTGTATTACATTATATGAATATTAATAAGGGGTCAATAACGGTATGCCATGAAAAGATTCTAATGTACAACAGAAGAGAATTTCTCCAATATATTGTAAAAGATGTGGGGAAATCAACCTTGAAACAACTCAAAGGAAGTCCATCTAAAGAAAAGTTGCGGAAAGCGACTAAGAGCTTCGAAACTTCAAAAGAAGTTCAACAATATCATATCAAATACTTTTTGTTCGATGAGAAAGTTTTTTCCATTGACATAACAAGATGTGTTGTTGCACCTCCGCACTTACAATATCGAAAGGTTGATGATGAGGTCATGCAAAAGATGGTGGTATCACTTGTCCATACATTTACAACAACATTGAGAGATGCTTTTCTATTTCCTTTCAATAAGGAGACTAGATTTCCCTTTCTTCCTGAAAATGAAAAAGAAATTGATCTGCCATCAGTAAATTTTTATATATTAGATGGGCAGCATATTATTTTTGCACAGAAAATAATCATTGCAGATGATCAATATAAACAACTCCATAAAAAATATCGGCATCGAAGAGCTCGTCTTGTACATAGAGATGTTCCTCAGGACATCATCGACAAATTATGCAAACATCAAAATTTGTCAAACAAAGAATTTGCAAACACTACATTCATTTCTTCAGTTGAAAATGCAACGGAGAGATGGCTATTGTGCCGTTCTCCATCCCACCCGGGAAAGGGAAATGCTTCCAGTGATGTTTGGATGGTATAGAATTTTTCTTCTTATCAATCAAATTCTTTAGATTGCTACCTATGTTATGAAATTAGGAAATTAACTGGAATATTCAATTTTATATGTTTGCAGTCTTTCCAAACTCAATGTATGGATATCTTTCTTGTTAATTGGGAGAGCCTTAAAGACAAGCTAACTCTTTTTTTGACATCCGAACAACTGTGGAGCAAATGGTAGTCTGTATTCGAGCTTTACAAAACTAGCGCCTTGGATTGCTCACTGAAGAGCATCGCTCCGGATGATTTTTCTCTAAATAAAATAAAGAGTTATGGCTCTAATTTTTCCAGACCATCGTGTGATCTTGATGAATATGAATTGACCGTTGTGGCGGACAATATAATCAATGGATCGGTTCGGTTGAGCACATCAGTAGATAAAAAGTTTTGCGCAGAAACTTTAAGTCAATATTGCAAACAAATAAAGGACGAGAGGTCAACTAGGAATTCGATCATTGAATATTTCAAAGTTAATGATGTTCAAACTGAAGAATCACAAAATGTCACTGACCATAACGTCATTGAAATATATAAAATTGCACCAAACCATCTCAAGCAACTGTGCAGTATTTTACGCTCGGGAAAGAAACCAAAATCTCCGAGTAAAAAGAGAAAGAACGAATTTGAAGTGGATATTGGTACCAAAATACCAATTGATGCTCAAAAAATATTGAATTTATATATCAATAAAGAGAGGATGTCCATTGAAGACGTCGTAAATAGTTCACAGTTTGTTTGTCAATGTTGTTACCCTGATTCTTTGGCCACCACACTCAGAAAAATTCCATTTTTAGGTGTGACAGTCAACTGTGAAATTGTTGCTGTGGATATGTGTAATTGTGCTATTCCATGGACAGAAGAAGACATGCTGGCGTTTTTGTACTACTTAGAAAAAAATCAAGAGGAATGTACTTGTATTTTTCTAGTTGATATGGAGAACTCTTGTATGATCTCTAAAGCTTTCACAAGTTGGAGCAAGAAATCAAAAAAACATGTTACGGCGAATCCTACAATGGGAGTATATAGAGAATTCTCCGGGGACCTGTTTATAGGATTCTCTATTATACGATGTTGGCGCATTGGAAATGATGAGGATATTTTATCTACCTCTGAAATTGATATGGATTGGAAAGACGAGGGCCTACCGATGCTTGATTTACCTCGGCCCAATGTTAACAGCGATAGTGCAAGGAGCCATGTGTTTCCAAAAGAAAGGACATAGGAATTCTGGGATCACACAGTTTCTAGATAGGTCTCTTATGAAGCACAGTTCTTTCTCTATACGCAGGAGGTAGGCTTCTTCGTTCATTGACCAGGTCTCCAAAAAGAATAGTTATTTCTATTGTGGAGATAGTACAACAAGAGTTGTTCATGAACAGTTTCTATCATGAATTGGGTATAAAAAAGGTATTTCTATTAACATTTTCAGATGTCTTTTATTTTATTTTACTTTTGAATTTTATTTTACTTTTTTCTCAAACAAGGTATTTCTATTAACATTTTCAGATGTCTTTGATTTTATTTTACTTTTCTTGGTCAGTTATGTTCAATAAATTCTTTAAATTCCTATTCTACTACAACTTCAAATAAAGAGCATACCCGGGTATCCTCCAATCGAATTACAATATCCGATGATGAAACTGAAGGTGATAGATAATCTACAAAGAACTACAAAAGAGGACAAGAAGGTAAAAAATTATTTTTCACAGATCGTGGTTAAATTAAGTAAATTATGAAAGGGGATAGCGACCTACAAAAAATTATATAAAATGTATACCTGCACATTTCTAGGTCAACATGTGGATCATCCACAACTAGAGCAAGCATCGACGATGTCCCTGGAGATTGACTAGCAAGTCACATTGGAGAATAAGGGACCAGGCGGGAGCTTGGACAATAATGAATAAGGCGAGAGCTTGAACAATGCAGCACAAGAAGAGGGCTTGGCCAATATTGAACCTGGAGAGGGCGCCTTGGTGTCAAAATGCAGTGTCTCCAACGATGTTACTCACCAGTCAAATGTTAGCCTACCATTGACATGTAAAAGACAACATTTTCTACTTAAATTGATAAAACAAATTTATTCCGAAGTATATATAATGACAAACAATATTTTTGTGCAGCTCCCCATACAAAAATGTTATTGATATTAGAAATGGAAGGTTTTCTATTTCGCAAGAAAGTCACAAAAAATGACTCCAAAAGAGATAAAAAAGGGGAAAGAGTTAAAAAGTGGGAAGAGACTACTCTAATAAATGGTGAATTTAAACATAGAAAAACTTCATATGAGTCACGAACAAATGCCATTCGATTTTTGGATTTACTTCTTTCCAAATTCAATGTTGGGATTTGGTCATCTAAATGTGGTGTCACTGAGGGGAAGCTACTGCTTACAAAAATTTTGTTGGCATGCGGTAAAGATAAATCATATGAAGAAAAAAAAATTATTTATTTGATTTCGAGAGAGATTTACCTCCGATCAAGAAGGAAATACAGAAAAAAATATGGAGAGTGTGTGGAAGGAGTTCCCAATGCAAACTTTGGAAATTAATACATCAATGATTGTTTTCGAGGGTGATGTTGAGAAAGAAATTCCATTTCAAAACTGTATTTCATGTAACCCCTTTATTGGATCGTCCCTTCAAACAGATACTGAATTGGTACATGGACTTTGGCAGCATATGAGTAAAATGCAAGAATCAACTGATATCAGAAACTATCAAATGTAACCTATCATTGCCTAAATTTTCTAGATGTAATCTATTGTTGCCTATTTTAAACCATTCAATGTGTTTTCTGTTTTTTCCGGATACGTTGCTATTTTCATTTGAATGTAACATATTATTAGTTCAGTGTGATGCTTTTATTAAATCAATTGAATCTGTTGTGATCATTAACTTCATGAACAAAGTGTTGTTGTTGTTTTTGTTATATATATAGTCATTGTTCTTGTATGTAGTGAGGATATCACCACAAAAGAAACTATTGGTCCTGGGAATAGAGGGATTGCTCTTTGGAGTTCGGATGTTATCCAACATTGAAGATTCTTCCAAGCAACCTCATTTTGTCCATAAATGCTATCGTTATTATACACGCATGTTCAACCGCAAAATTATCAGTGTTGCCAGAGAGCATTTCGACGTTGCTCTATGTTTTTCCAGGCTCGACAACATGGAAATTAAAAATTTCCTAGGTGTATTTGAATGGTTGAAAAATGAAGAATTTGTATTTATTTTGGGTCAAGAGCAATGCAAACCTAGTACTATTTATAATCACTCAATGTCTGCATACTATAATGTTGGTGAAATACCGAACATATACAAAAAGTCCTTCAAGGATGTACTTATCCAATATGGAGATATATATAAACAAACAGACATGTTGTTTATAGATGAAGGGAAATATCAGTCAGCAGATAATAGCAAGGAAAACTACTTGAAAATGCCAACTAGTTGGAAATTTGACGGTTCACAAGAGAGAGATATAACTATAAAAACAATGTTGTGTGTTATGTTGAATCATCTCAGGCCTCGTTCAAAAATGGGGCGTTGGTTAAACACATTGAATTTGATATGACCGCCATATTGTACAAAACAAATTCATTTAGTGATTTGTGTATTTTTTACAGTTACTCCTACATTTAATTGATGTAAGTTTTATTGCACGGTTCTCATCTTATTTATGGACATTGTACCATGTATCTAGTAATGTGTTTAAAAAATTGTTGAACATGAAAGCATACTTAGAAACATTGAACCATAATATTTTATTGATTGGTTTGTGTGTGTGTGTGTTTTGTTTGCAGATATTACTAGAAGATTTGTTTCTAGTAAACCATTGATCATTTTTATTTCAATGGCATTTTGTTACATGCAATACATAGAAAATAGAAACTCAGATTGCGACGACCACCGGACATCAAAACATCAACAAAGTATTATTTTATACGCCCAGGCTTAAAGGAATTTTTTGAAAAGTGCTTTCATATTTTTGAGGTTGGGGTATGGACATCTGCTTAATGAAAAAACGATGACAAGTTTTTGTCTAGAATATTACAAAGAACAGGATTGAAAAGGGATCAATTTAGATTAATTTTAACACAGGAAAATTGTTCTTCCGTACCCGGAGAGGGTTTTTAGGGTGTTGAAAATCCTAATGTATATCGCAAGCCTTTAAGTATAGTTTGGGACACTTTGAACCATGGTTGGGATCAGAAAAATACTATGATTGTCGATGACTTCGGAGAAAAACATGTTTCTAATGATGAAGGAAACTGTATTATAACAAAAACTTATAATTATTCTGACGATGTTAATGACACATTTTTGTTAGATAAATTATGGCCTTGCTTGCTACACCTGGATGGCATGAGCGATGTGAGGCCAATTGTGAATAAAATAAAAATGGAAGCATTTTGTTAAATAATACACTTGAATGTTTGTTTGTACAGTATGTCCAATTTCACTATGATTATAATTCTTGTAAAGTGTCGAGTTTGGTTTCTGAAAATGTAACTCTGTTTAAATTGTATTTGTTGGTTGTGGAGCCAGATCTTCCAGTCTCATAGATGATATTGTCTTAGCCATGCACCCCGGAGGACTGTACACCCATTATGCATTTTTAGGGGTTTGGAGCAACGCCCCGAAAAAGGGGGTTTGGGGGAAACTCCCCCAAGTCACGGGGGTGCGGGAGTGGAGCCCCCCCCAAAAAAAATTTTGGGACTGTTTTCACTAGCTGTTTTGCGGGCCCATGGTTTTGGGTATCCCGTGGTATTTTTTCCATTGTATTATCCCTATAAAAGAAAGACATTGTAATACGGCTAGGGTTGATGTATTAGGTTTTATGCATTGTAAATATCTGTAAGATCAGGAGAGAGACTGTGAGACAGTGAAAAGGAAGTGCAACAGCTGTGTTGCAGGTTGTATCCCTTCACCTTGTTGGATGGTAATAGTAATAAATACTAGCAAATTCAGTGTGGGCGTAGCCCAAGTTGGGGTGAACCACAACATATCTGTGTCTCTCTTGTAATGTGTGTGTGATTATATTTGCATTTCTATTTATTGTTATTTCTCTGTCATCTTGTTTTTCTAACAATTGGTATCAGAGCCAAAGGTCTATTTGGAAGATAAACCCGCAAGAAGCTAGGGTTTCTGGTTCGAATGAGAGCAATGGTGGAAGAAGGAAAGTTTAAGGTTGAAAATTTTAACAGCCAAAACTTCCAGTTATGGAAGATGCAAATGGAGGACTATCTGTACTAGAAGGATCTATTCCTACCGTTGGGAGGAATAGCAAAGCAGCCGGTGGCCATGAAGGACGAAGAATGGGAGGTTCATGACAGAAACGCTCTAGGAACAATATGGCTGAGCCTGGCTTCGTCAATGGATTTCAATATCTCAAAAGAAACAACAACGGAGGGTTTGATGAGTGCACTGGGTAAGTTGTATGAAAAACCCTCGGACTCCAATAAGGTATTTCTAATGAAGCGTTTATTTAATATGAAGATGTCTGAAGGTGGATCTATTACTGATCAATTAAATGATTTTAATACGGTTACAAATTAGCCAAGTTCTGTAAGTGTGAACTTTGATGATGAGGTTAGGGCTCTTCTAATCTTGTGTTCATTACCAGAAAGCTGGAATAGCTTGGTCATGGCTGTAAGTAACTCTGTCTCTGATTCAAACACCTTGAAATTTGATGATGTTATTCGTGTTATTCTTAGGGAGGAAATGCGAAGAAAAAGCACAGATGAGACATCAGGTAATGCATTGACCATGGAGAGAAGGGGAAGACAAAAGGAGAGAGGAAAGAGCCAAGGTAATCGTGACAAGTCTAAAACGGGAAGATCCAAGTCCAGACTGGGAAAAATAGAGTGCTGAAACTGTGGAAAGAAATGACATCTCAAGAAAGACTACAGATCTCTAAAGAAGAAAGGAGATGCAGAGATCGAAACTACCCAGGAAGCAAATGTAGCAGGTGATGTGTTACAAGATGCTTTGATTCTTGCATTAGATAATACTAGTGATTATTGGGTAGTAGATTCAAGAGCTTCATGTCATGCTACACCCCATAGGAAATAATTTCGTGAGTATGTTCCTGGCGATTTTGGACATGTTTTATTGGGTGATGATGAGCCATGTAAAATTGTTGGAATGGGTAAGGTATGGATAAAAGTTAAGAATGGAACTGACTGGTTGTTGAAAGATGTTAGGCATATTCCTACTATGAAAAGAAAATTGATCTCAATAGGGTAGTTGGGAGATGGCAGCTATCTATCTACATTTGGAGAAAAGTGGTGGAAGATCACTAAAGGATCAATGGTGATAGAAAAAGGAGACATGATAGGTACATTGTATTTATGTCCTCATAATACTGACCATTGTATCTCTTTAGATTCCACAGGAATAGATACAGCATTGTGGCATCATAGGCTTGGCCACATGAGTGAGAAGGGGATGCAGATTCTCCACTCAAGGAAGTTGCTACCAGATTTGAAGCAAGTAAGTTTGGAATTCTAAGAAAACTATGTTTATGGAAAACAGAAGAGAGTCAGATTTCTCAAGGTTGGGAAACAGAAGAAGAACGAAAAGTTAGAGCTAGTGCATACAGATGTATGGGGACCGGCCCAGGTACAATCTCTTGGTGGCTCTCATTATTATGTTACATTTATTGATGATGCAACTAGGAAAACTTGGGTTTATTGCATTAGACAGAAATATGATGTGTTTTCTACTTTTAAGAAGTGGAAAGCTTTGGTTGATAATGAGACAGGGAAAAGGTTGAAGTGTCTAAGATCTCATAATGGAGGTGAGTACTGCGGAAATCAGTTTGATAGTTACTGTTCATACCATGGGATTCGTAGAGAAAAGACAGTCCCAGGAACACCACAAGAAAATTGTGTGTCAGAAAGGACGAACAGAATGATCATGGAGCGTGCAAGGTGTATGAGACTGCATGCAAGGTTGTCCTTATAGTTTTGGGTGGATGTTATAAATACTGCTGTTTATTTAATAAAAGGAGGACCTTCAAGTGCTTTGGATGGTGGTATTCCAGAGGAGGAATGGACAGATAAAAAGGTAAACTACTCATTTCTGAGAACGTTTGGTTGTGAAGCATTTGTCCATGTTGATAAAGAAAATAGAACAAAGCTTGAAGCTAAATCCAAGAAGTGTACCTTTATTGGATATGGGGTTGATGAATTTGGATATTGCTTATGGGATTATGAAAATAACAAAATCATCAGGAGTAGAGATGTGATATTCAATGAAAAGTTCATGTATAAAGATCAGTTGCAGGGAAAGAAACAGGAAAATGACACCACATAGTACTTGATGAAATTCAAGAAAATGAAGTTCCAAAGGTGCCAGAAAATCAAGAACATCAGTAAGTACCTGAAACTCCTGCAACTGTAAGAAGATATACCAGGTTAAGTACACCTTTGGCTAGCCATTTTAGTCTAAGAAGGAAATGTGTCCCAAGACACAGGAAGAGACAGATTACATGTCCAAGATTCCCTATCAATCAGCAGTTGGTAGCTTGATGTATGCCATGGTGTGCACAAGACCAAATATTGCACATGCAGTGGGAGTTGTGAGCAGATATATGAACAATCCAGGTAAAGAACATTGGAGGGCAGTACAATGGATTCTTAGGTATTTGAGAGGTACCACCACTCAGGCATTATGTTTTGGACGGTCAGACACTATTCTACAGGGATATGTTGATGCAGATATGGCAGGTGATAAGGATAGCAGGAGGAGCACCACAGGTTATGTGTTTACTGTAGGTGGAACAACCGTAAGCTGGATTTTGAAACTGCAGAATGTTGTTGCACTTTCAATAACGAAAGCAGAGTATGTTGCTATTACAGAGGCTAGTAAAGAGATGATTTGGTTGTAGAGGTTTATGGAGGAAGTGGGTAAGAAGAAAAAGGATAGTAAGTTGTATAGTGACAGCCAGAGTTCCATTCATCTTGCAAAGAACTCAGCATTCCATTCCAGGACTAAACATATACAACGCAAGTACCATTTCATACGCTCTGTTCTGGAAGATGAACTGTTGAAGCTGGAAAAGATACATACTAGCCAGAACCCTGCAGACATTTTCACAAAGGTAGTGACCAGAGAGAAACTGAGTTCTTGCTCGATTTCAGTTGGCCTTCTAGCATGAAGGTGAAGAGGAGAAATTTGCCAAGTCCAAGTCCAACAAGTGCAACAGCGGTGGAGTTGCTGTGATCAGTTTCCAAGTGGGAGATTGTTGGTTGTGGAGCCAGATCTTCCAGTCTCATAGATGATATTGTCTTAGCTGTGCACCCCGGAGGACTGTACACCCATTCTACATTTTTAGGGGTTTGGGGGAAACGTCCCCAAGTCACGGGGGTGTGGTGGCGGAGCCCCCATGAATGGGGGTTCTAGGGCAATGCCCCTGAGAAATGGGGGTTCAGAGGCAATGGCCCCAAGAAAATTTTTTGGGGCTGTTTTCGCTAGCTATTTTGCGAGCCCATGGTTTTGGGTATCCCGTGGTATTTTTCCCATTGTATTTTCCCTATAAATGAAATACATTGTAATACTTCCAGGGTTGATGTATTAGGTTTTATGCATTGTAAATATCTCTAAGATCAGGAGAGAGATTGTGAGATAGTGAAGAGGAAGTGCAGCGGCTGTGCTGCAGGTTGTATCCCTTCACCTTGCTGGACGGTAATAATAATAAGGAATGGCAAATTCAGTGTGGACGTAGCCCAATTTTGGGTGAACCACGATATATCTGTCTCTCTTGTAATGTGTGTGTGATTATATTTGCATTTCTGTTTATTGTTATTGCTCTGCGATCTTGTTTTTCTAACAGTACTATTAAATCATAAAACATATAAATTTGTGTGCTTAATTTATCATTCATATGATTTATATGCAAGTTATGCACTAGTAAATTTATTTACTTGATTCATATTGTTTCACATTCTGCAATTACATAACAGTCATTAATATCATAATATTAAGTTAATTTGCTAAGTTAAGTTATTAAGCATATAATTAACAGCTTCATAACTAGGCTTATGCCTATCATTCTAAGAACATGCAAGAGGCATCCATCCATCAATGAGGTTGTGACAGCATAATCATACATGTATTACATAAATGGAGTTTAGCCATTCATCATTCACATACAAAATTAATACAGCAGATAGCTTATGCAATTGAAAGAAACCTCATTCATGAATATATATTAACCTTCTAATAGTCTTAGCATAGCATATGCATGGCTTACATTTATTTACACATAATTTCATTCCACAGATTGAACATATCAAGCATAATTAAATACATGAACATTATAATCCATTTTTTTTCAAAAGAAAAAATCATACTATTGTTATTCAAAACGGAATCAAATAGTACATGATGTTCCATGAGGTTACTTGACTCACTAGAGAGCCGAAGTAAACCAGATATTGTCAAAAATACTTCCTGGAAAAGTACAATACTTTCTCAAAAACAGTCTGAGAATTTCATCCTTCTGCCAGAAAAATAAAAAACTTTCAGCTATTTAGAAACTTAGCCCTTCTAGGTCAAAAAGCAGCCCAAAATATGGCTTAATCAAAGAACTTTACTGATCCCTTATCAAAACATAAGTGATCAATAATTTCCTCCCAAAACAAATAACCAACTTATTTGTTCATTGCATCTTTTGAAAGCTTATCTACATCGATGTTGTGCTGCCTATATATATGATCAATAATTTCCTCCCAAAACAAATAATCCAAATTTTGTTGGCGCATGCTATATGTTATTTCGTTACAAATGTAAAAATTGCATTTCTCATACCAAAAGGTTCTAAGCAATTTCCTGGCAATTCATTACAGTTAATCATTATGGGATCTTTAATGCTCTTCTTAAACACAAAGACCAATATAGTCAATTTGTTAGTCGTCATATTCCATAGAAAAAGTGTTGCTATTCAATTTCCAGAGGGTAATCTTGCTATGAGTGAATTTTCATTTCCTGGTTGTGTTGTGGTTAAACCCGCATTACTATCCTCACTATACTCAATGTGCCAAATCAAATATGCCATGTATCACAATATCATCATTCCACGTGTCACAATATCATCGTTCCACTAGTCACCCTAGGATATCATTGTTAAAATTCCCTCCTAAATGAAGGGTCGGCCAACCCTTCTTATTCCCAATATTATTTTCATAATAGTTCGACACTGCAAGAAGGGTCAGCCGATCCTTCTTGTATTATCCATTATGGCTATAGCTGAATTGATGGATAAAGGTTTTGATAATTAACTGTGGAAAAAATGAGCGGCAGATCCTTCTTTCCGTAAAATGGAAGTCAGGAAAAACCATTTTTATATGATATAACTTCCAAGGTGTTCTATTTTTACAATTTCCTTGTAATTGAAGGGTCGGATGACCCTTCCTATTCCCTATATTATTTTTAGATCAGTTTGACACTAGAAGAAGGGTCAGTCGACCCTTCTGATTACCAATATTCTTTTCATAATATTTCACCACTGCAAGTAGGGTCGGTAGATCCTTCTTGTGTTCTCCATTATGGATATAGTTGAATTGTTCTATTTGACGTCCATGAATTTACATTTCCCCTTAGAAATTTTAATGCTTGTTATACAATACCATATACCCTGTACTTCTTAGTAATTAATCTTGGCCATTATGTTGTGCCACTCTTGCACTGCTAACAGGTTCCTTCACCGGCTAGCTGGTTGCAACTCTAGTACCTCGGCCCTCTACGCATTCAAAGCAGCCCCATTCTCTTTGCTCCGTGTCTACTGGGGAGCTCCATGTCTACTAGGGAGCTTCCCCATTCTCTCTGCTCTGTCTGTAACTGGGGAGCTGCCCCATTCTCGAGGAATAATTCCTCCCAACTCATTTATGAGGGAATTGTGCAAATATTCAACCTAAGAAGTATAGGCTGTGAATTCATGTATATCTTGAATTGTGAAGACTACAAAAATACTAAGCATAAGAAAGGTAGGCTAACCCTTTATTAAAGCTGGAAAAAATGGCGAAAATGACCCCTAGAAAAAAATTCATAGTAAAATCCACACAGCAGGTAATTTCGAAGATGAAATATAATAAAAGGAAACAGAAACAAAATCAACATATTTATTAATTCCATTGGGTTAAATCTGGGCCGTAAGATTAAGACAAGTCGACGGCTGCGATCTAATCTAGGGAATGCGGGTTGCAGAAACGCATGTCGCAGATCCATTATTTAAACTCTTCCCGCAATCCGCAATCATGTATAACTAGATAGCCACTTCAACAAGCTATAACATAATATGATGGAGCGTGCATTTTTTCTGAAACTGTGAATTATGGAGGGCATTCTATCAGAGCAGTTTTGACTACTTTTTCCATACTTTCTCAATTTCCAAAGTTTCACAAACTTGCCATACTTTTTGAGAATTATGTCAGATTGCAACACTGACTAAATGATAGCACAGTAGCACCAGAACACCATCTTGTGTCTTTCTAGCCTCATGACACATTCCATGTCATCATAGATGCCATGTAATCACTTCCTTTCGCGTCAGTTTTCTCTTTGAGGCGCACATGTGTGAGATATTCCCTTTCCAAAATAGAGATTAATTCATGTATAACCATAATGGTCAAGAATGAAAAAATATAAATCACAAGAAGGGTTGGCCGACCCTTCTGGAAGTCTGAAACTAGTATGAAAATAATATTGGGAAGAAGAAGAGCCGGTCGCCCCTTCATTTATGAGGGAATTGTGGAAATATTCAACCTACGAAGTATAGGCTGTCAATTCATGTATATCCTGAATGGTAAAGACTGCAAAAGTACTAAGCACAAGAAGGGTCAGTCGACCCTTCAATTAAAAGAGAAATGAAATGCAATTAATCTACGAAGGTTGGGACAACATTTCCCCACTACCGACTTCTGCAGTATGTGGTGGCGATCGGGACATTGCCTATGATATAACATGTAAACAATATTTCTCCTGATTTCTGACTGCTGACAAGAAGGATCGGCCGCCCCTTCTTTTAGTAGATAATTATGAACACCAATATCCGACAATCACCTGTATCTAGAATGGTGAACACAAGAAGGATCGAACCACCCATCTTGTAGTCTAGTACTATTAAATAATAGTAGGTAGAAGAAGGGTCGGCCACCCCTTCATTCATTTATGTCGAGCCTCGTTCAAAAGAAAAAGTATGGTTTTGGCTCTTTAAAAATCAGTTTTGTCACTTTTTGAACCTTGATTTGGCACTTTCGGAATCGGTTTTGGCAATTTTGGAATCGGTTTTGGCACTTTTGGATCTGGTTTTGGCACTTTTGGAACCTGGATTTGGCAGTTTTGGAACCGGATTTTGCTTGATTTTGGAGTTTAGAAAGGCGGTTTTAGCCCTGTCTTCAAAGTGACTTGAATATTTTAGACATTGATTTTCTCACCTTAAAATTTAGAACATTTACAAATGAAAATTGCAATTTTCAAATAAAAATTTGCATTGTTTGATTTGAAATCCACACTTTTCAAATCAGAAATTGCATTTGTTTATTTTAAATTCACACTTTTTGAATTGAAGTTCATAGTTTTATAACAACAAACTGCAATTTAAGGTTCATAAGTAGTAAAAAAACACACCATTCCAATATAAAAACACCATTTTCAAAGCCAATATTGCCACTTTCAAAAGGTCCTTTTCAATTGCATTTTTTGATTTTAAATTCAACTTCAGAATAATTTAAAGTCGTTGAACGTCTTAGAACAAAGGAGAGCAATGATGCATGGAATTAAGTTGGTGAACTGAAATTCATTGAGGAAGAAACAAAAATGATTGATAACATTCTATTTTTTCATTCTGCGGAGCTGTAAAGTCTCGAGATTTTCAACTGTCATGGGACTAACTATAAAATGTAGTGGAAATGGGTGAGGTGCGCATCTTTGAAACAAGTAAAACAAATTATGCGCACTTAGAAGAAGCTGAAAACATGATCTAGAGGCACAGAGATTCCAAGATAGCCTAGACATGGCAGTATTGTATCTCTCTCGAATACCTGCATAGAAAACAAATAACTGTTTATCACACTACCGTAAAAAGAAACCATTTCCAACAAATGCAAAAATAATCATTTTATTGCAGCCAACGTGTGAGCACACATATCATCATGCACAATAAAAATAGAGAAACTATTCCTAAATTGCCAAGTGCACCATAACAGTTGGTCTGGGCATCTTGCTTGGACGGGTTAGCTCCTAACATAGTTGGTCTGGGCATCCCACTTAGACGAGTTAGCTCCTAACACCGCAGTTATTGGAAGCAAAGGAATTCAACCAATGAAATATACTTTGCAAATGATAAGCAAACACTTAAACTAGACGTGTGTATAATAATGACTACAAAAATTCTTTCTTACCGAGAAATACCTTTTGTGGATATGTAGTCTTTCAAGGTTAGGAAGTTGCTCCAATAAGTTGAGAAGAGGAAGAGGCTTCGGAATATGGGTATCAATATTCTTCAATGATTTCAAGCTACCTATTATCTCCCCAAATTTCTCTACAGGAAAATGGTGCAATAGATCCATTATATGAGAACGTTTCTTAATCTCCCTATGTCCTCTTCTAGTTGTAGGAACATAATGACAAATCCATGCATACCCAGGGAATACAAGGCGAACAAACTGAAAAATTCCATTTCAGTTTGTTGTGAGTGGTCACTGTGTTGATGGATTAGCCTATATATAGTGAGTGGCCACTATGTTGATGGATTGAATGGGATGGGAGTCTGGGACGGATGGGGAATGGTAATTATTACAGTATGGTGGGATCATGGTGGTAAAATATATCATCTGTAGCGACTATAGATTTTGCTGGAGTAATCATACATGTATCACTCCAATCGATTCCTTGAAAATCCAACGGCCAACATGCCTACTTCCAGCGCATTAAATGGCCTACAGTAGGCTTAATAATATTCATCGTAAATGATGGATTGTATCACTCGTGTGAATAATATCATCATGCTTCTTGTCCACATAATTTTTATGTCTTGTCACCAACAAAGCCTCTGGTTGGGGTCAATGGTAATTATCACAGTATGGCGGGATCATAAGCTATGCACATGAAACCATTTGGGTTTGATGGCCGATTAAAACATGAAACATAGGCACAGAATATTCAAAACACGGTCTTTTCCTTCGATACCTTTGTTTTTGGAGGATTTAGGTGTTAATATTTCCAATCCATAGGTCTCAATGATTGCAAGTATCTAGATGATTCAATGTGAATGACCAATATAATAGGGTGTACCAGCAGCTAGAGAGGTAGTGATATTGTGAGACCACAAATGATACTATAATTATTCACTTCCTCTTGCAGTTCATCCAAGCATATTTAAAACATAGTATTTAATAAAGAATAAAACGTAGCATGCATTCAGTGGTGCTCAGAGGAGAAAATATTCTATACGAGTCAATACTATAATTAAACTATATTTCTAATACTCAATTTTCCAAATCAAATATGCCACATGTCACAATATGATCCTTCCACGTGTCACCCTGGGATACTAGATATCAACATTTAAACAACAAAATTTATAGACATTTTGCTTCAAAGGCTTGGTTGGCAAGTGGAAATATTCTTAGAGAAAGAGTGGTTGCTCTTTCTCCAAGGTCTTCTATTATTACAAGTCCCTCGTAAATGAAGGGTCGGCCGACCCTTCTTATTCCTAATATTCTTTTCATAATAATTTGACACCGTAAGAAGGGTCAGTCGATCCTTCTTATGTTCTCTATTATGGATATAGATGAATTGTTGGATAAAGGTTTTCACAATTAACTACGAAAAGAACGAGCAGCCGATCCTTCTTGTCGAAAAACAGAAGTCGGGAGAAACAATTTTTATATGTTAAAACATCCAAGGTGTTCTATTTTGAAAATTGCCTCGTAATTGAAAGGTTGGCCGACACTTCATATTCCCAATATTATTTTCATAATAGTTCGGCAGTACAAGAAGGGTTGGTCGACCCTTCTTGTGTTCTCCATTATGGATATATCTGAATTGTTGGATAAATGTTTTCACAATTAACTACGAAAAGAAGGGGCGGCCGATCCTTCTTGTCGGAAAACAGAAGTCGGGAGAAACCATTTTTATATGTTATAACTTAGCCGATTGACTTGCTATTCAAACAATGAGTGAATATTTTAGACATTGGACTTTTCACCTTTGTAGGTAACTTCATTGATGAAGCAAGGAATTGTTTAGGTACCTAAAATTCATGACCATTAGAGGTATGTACAGGTTCTAATTGTGAGGTTGTAGATCCTAGTGATTTTTTGTTCATTGTAGAAATTGAATAACTATTACATTGAACAATACAAGCATCAACATTGAATAGAGTTCCCACACAACCACCCTTAGAAAACACCATAGATTACTAGACCATTTTACACCCTTTGTTAGATAAAAGGAACCTGACACGAACATGAATAAGTTGTCTTAATAATACTAGCTTACACGCAAAACCTGGAATGTGTAAAACTCCATTGATCCTCTTCACTATACCACCAAGGAATTTGATCAAGACTCTGCAATGGCAAACTATGTTGAGAGGAGAATCGAAAATCCATTATTTGAACTGTTCTCGCAATCCGCATTGCGGGTTGCGGAAACGCAGAATGTAAACATTTACAATAATCTTCCCAGAATCCACAAATGCGGGTTGCAGGAATCAAATCCGAATATCCAGTAATTCACATGTATCAAGACTGGTGAACACAAGAAGGATCGGATGACCGTTCTTGCAGTCTAGAACTAGTATGAAGATAATATTGGGCAGAAGAAGGGTCGACTGCCCCTTCATTTATGAGGGAATTATCCAAATATTCAACCTATGAAGTATAGGTTGTCAATTCATCTATATCCTAAAGAGTAAAGACTGCAAAAATACTAACGTCACAAGAAGGGTCGGCCATTCCTTCATTTAAAAGAGAAATGAAAAAATATTAAATCTACGAAGGTTGGCACGGCAATTCCCCACAACTGACTTCCGTAGTATATGGTAGGGATCAGTACATTACCTAAGTTATAACATCTAAACAATATTTCTCAGGACTTCCGACTACTGGAAAGAACGATCAGCCACCCCTTCTTTTAGTAGATAATTGTGAACACCAATATCCGACAATTCACCTGTATCCACAATAGTGAACACAGGAAGGATTGTACCACCCTTCTTGCAGTCTAGAACTATTATGAAAATAATAGTGAGAAGAAGAAGGGTCAACTAACCCTTCATTCATTTATCTCGAACCTCATTAGAAATGGGGTGTCGGTTAATGAAATTCAACTTCAAATGACCGTCATATTATGTAGACACCGTTTCATTTGATAATTTGTATATTTTTTACTACTTCAAATGACTGTCATAATTATTATATCGGAACATCGCAAAAACCAATTTCAAAAGTGGCAATATCAAAAGAAAAAGTATGCTTTTGGATCTTGGATTTGGCAATTTTTGAAACGGATTTGGCAATAAAATCCACATAGCAGGTAATTTTCGAAGATGAAAAACAATAAAAGGAAACAGAAACAAAATCAACATATTTATTAATTCCGTCGGCTTAATTCTGGGCTGTAAGATTAAGACAAGTCGACGGCTGAGATCTAATCTGGGGAATGTGGAAGACAAGTTGTGGAGGTTTAATTGTTTTGAAATATATACAATGTTCCCGCAATCCGCAATTGCGGGTTGCGGGACTACTACTCGAAATAAAAACAAACCAAAGTTTCCCAAAGTTTTCTGCATTCCGCAATCCGAATTGCGGGTTGTGGAAACGCATGTCACAAATCCATTACTCAAATAGTTCCTGCAATCCGCAATCATGTATAACTATAGATAGCCACTTCAACCAGCTATAGCATGATATGATGGTGCGTGCATTTTTCTAAAACCATGAATTATGTCAGGCATTCTCTCAAGTAGTTTTGACTTCTTTTTTCATACTTTGTCAATTTCCAAAGTTTTAGAAACTTGCCATACTTTTCGAGAATGATGTCACATTGTAACACTGACTTAATGATAACACCAGAACACCATCATGTGTCTTTCGATTCCATGTCATCATATATGCCATGTCATCATACATGTCATGTCATCATCACACATTCCATATCATCATAGATGCCATGTCATCATACATGCCATTTCATCACTTCCCATGGCGTCAATTCTCTCTTTGAGGCTCACACGTGTGAGATTTTCGCCTTCCAAAATATAGATCAATTCATGTATAACCATAAGGGTCAAGACTAGATAAATATAAATGACAAGAAGGGTCAGCCGACCCTTCCGGCGGTCTAGAACTAGTATTAAAATAATATTGCATAGAAGAAGGGTAGCCCGCCCCTTCATTTATGAGGGAATTGTGCAAATATTCAACCTACGAAGTATAGGCTGCAAATTCATGTATATCCTGAATGTCAAAGATTGCAAAAATACTAAGCACAAGAAGGGTTGGTCGACCCTTCATTTAAAAGAGAAATAAAAAAATAATTAATCTACAAAGGTTGGGACAACATTTCCCCACTACTGACTTCCTCATTATGTGGCAGGGATCAGGACATTGCCTATGTTATAACATGTAAACAATATTTATCCTGATTGCTGACAAGAAGGATCAGTTGCCCCTTCTTTTAGTAGATAATTGAGAACACAAATATCTGACAATTCACCTATATCCAGAATAGTGAACATAAGAAGGATCAAACCACCCTTCTTGTTGTCTAGAACTATAATGAAAATAATAATGGGCAGAAGAAGGGTCGGCCGCCCCTTCATTCATTTAGCTCGAGCCTCATTCAAAAATGGGGTGTTGGTTAATGACATTCAACTTCAAATGACCATCATATTATACATACATAAATATCAAAAGAAAAATTATGGTTTTGGAACCTGGATTTTGGCACTTTTGGAAATGGATTTGGCAATTTCAGAGCCGGTTTGGTCACTTTCAGAACCGGATTTTGCACTTTTGGAAGCAGTTTTTGGCTATTTAGGAACCGGTTTTGTCACTTTTGGAACCTTGATTTGGTACTTTCAGAATCGGTTTTGGCAATTTCGGAATCGGTTTTGGCACTTCGGAACTGGTTTTGGCAGTTTTGGAACTAGTTTTGGCACTTTTGGAACCTGAATTTGGTAGTTTTGGAATTGGATTTTGCTTGATTTTGGAGTTTAGAAAGGTGGTTTTAGCCCCATCTTCAAAGTAACTTGGACTGGAATAAGTCCAAGTTTAATGAAATTGGCGTTCAACGCTTGTTACATTGTAAGATCACCCCAATTTGAGTTAAGAATTGGAGCATAGTCTACTAATGCTTCCACCGTAGTTCTTGCTGCGCACTAGATTGTCTTGATCCACAAGACTCCATATGATGTGTACAATCTGATCGGGCATATACCCACCTGAGAGTCTATTTATATTTGAAGATTAAATTGATCCTACACTCTGCTAACCTGTAGAGAACTGATCAATTATTACCACCACTCCAAAAACTCTGTATACCATTGATCTAATATGAGATTTCCTAGAAACCCACCCATTTCCGGCCTCTGTTCCTTTTCTCTCTCACTCTGATTTTAATATAGTTCACCCAATGCCTATTTCCGCAGTAGATATGGAAATGGATGCATTCTCCTTCGCGTTCCTGCGATCTATTCCTCTGAAATAGGTAGTGCCAACAAGGCAGCACTTGACCCATCTAACGATACGTATCTTAACGCCCCTTTCTTTTCTGTGTTGGAGATACAAAGGACACGCAACAGACAGTTACTCAACCAAGATTCTCTTTGAAACCTTCATCATACTCGGAGTTGGTTGCTACTTTTTTATATCATAAAAGAATCGACGGTATCGAACCTAACTTCTAGAACTTATGTCTTGTTCTCCTCATCTAGCAATTTAAATTATAGTACACATGATAACGTCCACCTACCTATGTCTTGTTCTCCTCATCTAACAGTTTAGATATGGCCATGTGCTTCGCACTGAGAGATTATACATCAAACATGAAGGTACGCATGGAAGTTCTACAATTGAAGGGTGAAGCTCTTCTATGGTGGAAGACTTTACGACCACAGCTAGTCTTGGAAACCAAGGAGGTCTCATGGGAACTATTTGACGAGAACTTCCTCCAACACTACCTTTCTGATGAATTTATCGAGCAATAGTTAAATGAATTCAATGATTTACGACAGGGATATTGGGCAATGTAGTAATATGACATCCGTTTCATGGAACTACTAAGATATGCACCACACATTTTGACATAAAAGTTGAAGGCCAATAAGTTCATTTTTGGACTGAACCAGGATATCAGAGATAAGGTTCGCATATTTATGTACTCTACTTTGCATTACGCAGTTCAAAAAGATCTCATAGAAGAATAAGAGCTTTCGAGCAGAGATCCACCCAGTAAGAACTTTGTCAGTGGTGACCAAGAAAATCAACATTCCCACGCACCCAAGCACCACTATGGGAAGAATAATTTTGGGAATGGATCTTACAGTAGAAGATATAATAGAGAAGCCAGAGCACCCTACCAACTGCCACCACCAAGAAATGATCATGCAAGACCTTTTGGGAAACCAACACATTTTGGACCATGATGGAACAATGCACCAACCAGTATTACAACTAGAGGCCCAAAGGAAGGATGTTGGAAATGTGGAGGTCCACACTTCCACAGTGAATTCCCTCAGTAGAACCAAGGAAATGGGTGAGTACAAGGGGAAAATCAAGGACCATGACAGACCATTGCAGCTGATCTGGGATGTGCACACCACATTCATGTAAATGTTAACAATCTGCAAGTTGAACACCAATCAACCATCCTTGAAACCACAGGTAAGATCGACGGTAATGTATTTTCTTTACTAGTAGACCTTGGTGCAAATGAGAGTTTTATTTCATTTAAAGATTTATAACATAGTAATATGATGGTAGTTAGGCAAGAGGATTTCGACGTAGTCAAAATGGAATCCATAAGTATTAAGAAAGTGTTCCTAAAGTTAGAAAACTATGATGTAGATTTGCGGGTGTGCATAACTAAGGTATCCTTTTATGCAACAGAATTGGGGGATTATGAATTGATTTTGGGTATGGACAGGTTAGAAGCACA
Source organism: Larix kaempferi (assembly GCA_027924585.1). Lineage (NCBI taxonomy): Eukaryota > Viridiplantae > Streptophyta > Pinopsida > Pinales > Pinaceae > Larix > Larix kaempferi. The sequence goes on along the minus strand of BSBM01000597.1, from coordinate 9,676,646 downwards.
TGCGGCCGTGATGGCCTATCGAAGCAAGGAAATAACCTTCTATGATGATGGGGGATACATGAGAACACTAATCGAAAAAAGAAGGAAAGTATACCTAAGAATGATTTCATCCATGCAATTAAAGAAAAGTATGCGGAAGGGGTGCAAGCTATATGCAATTATATCACTGAACAAGGAAGCAATAAGAATGAGATTATCAACCACCCTTTATTTTTGTAATACATGGATGTATTCTCGGAAGCATTACCTGGTCTATCACCGCAGTGCGAGTTAGACTTCACGATTGAACTATAACTAGGAATAGAACCTATAGCAAGAGCCCCTTACCAAATGTCAGTACCTAAGTTAAAAGAGTGGCAGATTCAACTTCAAGAATTGTTAGACTCGGGACTGATCAGACCTAGTGTATCACCTTGGGGAGAGCCTATAATATTTTTCCAGAAGAAGGAGGGTCATTGCAGCTAAGCATTGATTACCATCAGTTGAAAAAAGAAACTATAAAGAACCAATACCCTCTTCCCAGGATTGATGATCTATTTGATCAAATGAAGGGTGCGACTATATTTGCCAAAATTGATCTAAGTTCGGGTTACCATCAATTAAGGATAAAAGAAGAAGATATTCCTAAGATGACTTTCAAGACAAGATTCAGACACTATGAGTCTGTTGTAGTCTCTTTTGGGTTGACGAATGCACTAAGTGTCTTTATGAATTGGATGAATGGCATATTTTTTCAATACCTTGATAAGTTTGTACAGGTGTTTTTGGATGATATTTAATCTATTCAAGAACATTTGAGAGATTTACTGCAGTGCTTGAGAGAGAACCACCTTTATGGAAAGTTGTCTAAGTGTTCTTTCTTTCAAAAGGAAATCCATTATCTTGGACAAATCATATCTGGTGAAGGAATCACAGTAGATCTTGCAAAGATAGAAGCCATTTGGGAATGGCCAAAACCCACAAATGTACATGAAGTGTGTAGTTTCATGGGACTTGCCAGTTACTATAGACGATTTGTAGAAGGCTTCTCCAAAATAGAAGGACCCATAACGGAATTGCAAAATAAAAATCAACCATTTGTGTGGACTGAGAAGTGCGAAAAGGATTTCTCCACACTTAAGGAATTACTAACAACTGCACCTGTATTGAAAGTTCCTGACATGGACCAAGACTTTCTAGTGTGTACTGATGCATCGAAAGATGAAATATAATGTGTTTTAAATGTAAGAAGGGAGAGTGATTGCGTACACTTCCCGAAGACTTCGAACGCATGAAGAGAACTATGCAACCCATGATATGGAAATGAAAACGGTAATTCACGCCTTGAGATTGTGGTGAAAGTACTTCGTCGGAAGAAAGTTTGAACTAAAGACAGATCATTGTGTCTTACAACACATTTTTTCCCAAAGTGACTTAAATGCAAGATAGAGAAAGTGGTCAAAATTACTCAATGAATATGATATCAACATAACCTATGTGAAGGGAACTTTAAACAAGGTAGCTAATGCACTCATACGAAGACCAAGGTTCAGTATTCACTGGGAGGTTTGTACAAGCTTCCAGGAAGCCTTAGGCACACAACTTAACTTTAGTACTGCCTACCACCCGCAAAATGATGGATAGACCAAAAGAGTAAACCAAGTGTTAGAGTATATGTTAAGGATGTATGTGATAGATCAACAGAAGAGGTGGAAAGAATACTTACCATCAGTAGAATTTTCTTACAACAATAGATACCAGAGCTCCATACAGATGGCACCTTTTGAATTTTTGTATTGGCAACCGTGTAGGACGCCCTTGAGTTGGGACCAATTGGAAGATAGAGCATTTCTTGGTCCAGATATGATACAAGAGATGGAGGAATAGATCGTGACCATCCGTGCTCGACTTAAGGAAGCAAAGGATAAACAAAATATTTATGCGGATGCACATAGAACTTACTGAATTTATGAGGGTGGCGATAAAGTATTTATGCGAGTGAAACTGCAGAATAGTTCAGTAAATTTTGGCAGGGGATCCAAGTTATCCACTAGATTTGTAGGACCCTTTGTTATTTTGGAACAGATAGGACCGGTTTCCTACTGAATTGACTTGTCGTCATTTTTACGTAGGATACATAATGTTTTTTATATTTTAGTTGTACGTCACTATGTACCAGATTCTTCTCATGTTATTGATTTGATTAATGTGAAGATAACGAACAACGGGGTCGTGATGGAAGAACCAATCTAGGTATTGGGCCAACGAACACAGCAACTGGGGAACCGTGTGAGAGATCAAGTCAAAGTGCAGTGGGCTAGTTACAACCCTATCTCTGCGAATTGGGAGGATGCAATTGATAAGCGTCGTAGTTTTTCATATTTATTCTGACCTTTGGGACGAAGTTCTAAATAAGAAGGGGTGTATTTAATGCCCCTAGACTGGCTAGAGACCTTGGGGACACTTTCCAAGTGACCCGGTGAAATAAATCAATAATAAATTGCCAATTATGAACAATTCTAAATAAAACTGTTTGATGATGTGAGATCCATGTGGTGATTGATTATGTGCTAGCATATGACATTTGTTTAAACAATGTTTATGAGTAAATTATTTTTGCTTGAAGATTGGTAGATTATGAAATGTATTATGATATTTACGAGCAAATTATGTTTGCTTGATGACTAGCAATTTATGAAATGGATTTTGATGTTTATGAGTAAATTATCTTTTCTTAACAATTAGCAGTTTATGAAATGAATTATGATATTTATGAGTAAATTATGTTTATTAGACGATTTACAATTTATGAAATAAATTATGATGATTGAGAATATAGCTATTAATGTCTGCTCTGAGCATGTGTGTAGTGACAGGTGAAACAGTTCATTGACGGAATCAGAAAGGAATCAAAAGGGCCATAGAGAAAGGGAAACACACACACGAGAGTGCGACGATGATGTTAAGAAGATCCAAAGTGATTTTGAATATGTTATCTTTCAACCTCCTATGCATAAGAAATTTTTTTTACATCATCCTATGTTAATTAATGGGTTGTTAATTGTTGCTTTTTCAAATAAAGAACTAGGTATTAAAAGTATTTTAAAGTATTTTTTATAAATTTAACAAAAAGAAAAGGAATATTTAAAATATCATTACACATGGAAGCTTTTTTCTATATAAATTGATGAGTTTATTTTCATGGGATTTCTTAATTTTAAGTTTTGGGTAACTTGGTTAATTTTTCACTTTAAAAAGTTAAGCATCTTTTTGTTATGTACATGAATTTTGTATAATAAAAATAATATTAATATGTTCACATATTATTTAAATTGATGTCTAAACGAGATGTTTAAGCATCTTTTTGTGATGTACATGAACTAATAAAAATAATATTAATATGTTTACATATTATTTAAATTAATGTCTAAACAAATTGTTGTAGAAAAAGATGCAATAAGGGTTCTTTATTTTGCCATTTTTTATTAACTATTATGATTTCTATAATGAAATGTAATACTAAGATATATCACCAATTCAAAAACTATTATTAATTTTCTTTTAACATGCCTTATTTCTAAAATAAGATAAGCAAATCCATAGTAAATAAAAAACATATAATAAAATGTAATACTATTGCCAATTCAAAAATCATTATTAATTTTCTTTTAACATGCTTTATTTCTAAAATAAGGTAAGCAAATTCATAGTAAATAAAAAACATATAATGAAATGTAACACTAAAACATATTATCAATTCAAAAACCATTATTAATTTTATTTTTACATCCCTTATTTCTAAAATTATTATGATTTTTTCAACTATTATGTTTTTTTCGAACTATTATGATTTCTATAACGATTTTTGAATTATTATGATTTCTATTATGAACTATCATGATTTCTATTATGAACTATTATGATTTATATAATGATTTTTTTAATATTTATGAATTACAATGATTTTTTGAGCTATTGTGATTTTTTGAACTATTATGATTTCTAGAATGAAATATAACAATAAGACATATTTCCAATTAAAAAATTATTATTTATTTTCTTTTAACATGTCTTATTTCTAAAATAAAGTAAGCAAATCCATAATAAATAAGAAACATATAATAAAATGTAACACTAAAATATATTACCAATTCAAAAACCATTATTAATTTTCCTTTTACATAAACCTTATTTCTAAAATTATTATAATTATTATGTTTTTAAAAAATCTTAAATAATAATTATTCACTTAAAAAAATCTATATGATAAAAAAATCTATATAATAAAAAAATACCTATTTTGTTTCTTTTTCACTCAAAGTCTAGCGTGAGAGTATATAAAAAATTTACAATCAAAAGGAAAATGAATAATAAATCAATGGTGAAGTGGTTGCAAGAATTACTATGGTTTAGTAGGGATTAATAACTCCATAAGTAATGTTACTAAAACTATTACCTTTTCAATTTATAAATGGAGTTTCAAAATATATTATTACTTTGTAGTAAGTTTTAGAGTAACTTATTTTAAATCAATATTTAATGTAAAAACTTTAAAAATATATACTTGTGTTCTTTTAATTAAGTATAAATATGGTTGAGGGTAGGATTCAATAGTGGGGTTATATGATTGTTTTACTCGAAGTTTAGGCTTGATTAAGTGGAGAGGTTGATCTCTTCCATTGTTTTATTAATTTTATACTATTAATTTTTTTTCTCATTTTTACTTTAATTTATTTTATCGTGATTTATTAATTATCTTTTTTTCTTCATTTTAATAATTAAATCATTTATATTATCTAACAAAAAGATTATATATATATATGAATTAACTATTTTATTTCTTTCCTTTCAAAGTCTAACAAGATTTTATATAAAATATTTACAATCAAAATAAAATAAAATAATTATATATTAACTTTATAAAGCGACAAGATATTATTACTTTATGCGGTAAGCTCCAAAGCAACATTACCATATTCCCGACCAACATATGGATCATGTCAAAATGGTATTGGAATAGGAGATATCATTCTCATATCTCTTAACAATATTGAATTAAAAGTTAATGGAGGTTGAGGTACAAACAATAAGGTTGGAGGGTTGGCTCTAAGGATTATCCTAAGTTTAGCATTGGAAGGTGTAGAAGAGTTGGAAGTGCATGGTGATTCAAGAGTATGGATAAAAAACAATGAATCTCTCAAAAAAGATGCTGGAGCTTACAATTCCTTTCGCATATGCCACATTTCCATGGAATTGAATGAGAAAGAGAATCATCATGACAAGATTAGGAGTCTTTGAGACCAAGATAGTCAATATACCTATTTTTTTACATTATTTTTAATTTTTGGCTAATTGTAATGAAGGAACCTATCAAAGTTTTTTGTGTGATTTCAAAATGTAAATAATGTGTTTTCCCCATAAAAAATATGATATGTGTTTTTTTCTATGAAATAAAAAGCTCCAAAGCAACATATTTTAAAACAATATTTAGTAATATAAAAGTTATAAAAATATATATGTTCTTTTAATTAAATATAAATATGGTTTTTGTGTTCTTTTAAATATAAATATGTTTGGGTAGGATCCAATAGTGAGGTCTTATGATTGTTTCAATGGAAGTTTAGGCATGATTCCATAGAGAGGTTGACAACTTTTCAATTATTTTATTTTTATTAATATCGTGGCATATTGATCATTCTTTTCCCTATACTATGTGTCAAATTTATGTCTAGAATTATTGTATTTTTATTATTATTATTATGGCACATTGATAATGTTTTTCCCTATACTATGTGCTAAATTTATGTCTAACATTTACTTGTACACATTAATATTATTAATGTGATTGTTTCTACTAATAAATAAAGTATCTAATAAAAACATACATTTAGTTGTAAACTCAACACATTATAATTCCAGATAAATAAAAATAAAAATATTTTAATATTTGTAACCTTCAAAAAAAAATAGTAAAATTCACAAATAAACAATATATAATTTATTAAATAAAAGTTTGAATTTTAAAATTTAAAATTCTTCATTTCATTAATAATCATTAAATTTAGTTACTAAAGTTCATATATTATAATATTTTTAATAGATTTTTTTAAATGATTAAAATAGATAAAAAGAAATCTTTTAATAATGGATAGAGTGTGTACTAAAAACATAAATTGAACTCTAAACTCAACGCATTATAATCTGGAAAAAATTAACATGAAAATATAAATTCTTTTAAATTATGGATTTTCACTAGGAGATTACACACTAATGTGTTTTCTTAAAACCTAATATGTAATTATGGTGCGCCAATGAAACAACATGAACCCAAAATCTAATATCGCCGTATTCACCGTCACTAATTTGGTGCCTACTTTTTATGTTTTCCAAGCCAACTGTTTTTTTGTTAGCTTTTTAAGCACTTGCTTAAGTGTGTAGTTGTATAATTCAAGTATTAATATGGATTCAAATAAGATTGGATACCCACAAAGTATTTAATAAAAATATCCAATACCAAAAAAATACAGAAATAGATTACTTATATATTAAAAAACATATTTTTCAAATTTTAGAAAATTTAAAAATATAAATAAAATATTTATGGTCACTAATTTGCTGCCTACTTTTTATGTTTTCCAGCCAACTGTTTTGTTATTAACTTTTTAAGCACTTGCTTAGGTGTGTAGTAGTATAATTCAAGAACTAATATGGATTTGAATAAGATTGGATACCCAAAAAGTATCTAATAAAAATATCCAATACCAAAAAAATACAGAAATAGATTACTTATATATTAAAAAACATATTTTTCAAATTTTAGAAAATTTTAGAAAATTTAAAAATATAGATAAAGTATTCAAAATTATCATGTAACATTTACTTTTCATTGAAACATATAACTGTTATTTAAAATAAAAATTTCAATTTAAATACCAAATATAAATTATATTACAAAAAATTCTAATAATGTATTTAAAAAAATATTATCTATTATCAAACTTTCTTTTATATTATAAAATAAACCTAATAGAAAAATTAACCTAACTTATAATGTTTAAGCTTTAATAATCAAGGTTTGACTTAACCTTAAAGGTTTATTGATTTTAATATTATTTTAAAGATAAAATGCATTTTATCCAATATATAATAAATCTATGATAAAACATATAAACCTGTAAATCTATGATAAATCAACTTGTCCATGAAACAATTATTTTATATATTTGTATATAATTATCACAAAATACTCAAAATAATATATAATTTTTTTAAATGTAATTACAAATCTGAATTTAATTTTTTTTTCAAATAATGGGACTTTATTATTTAAATATACTGTGCAATCGCTGTATCAGGCAGTGGCAAATAAATTTAAATAACTATGAACTCAGTCATGCAATGGTAAGAAAATTTAAAAGTTCAAAACCCAGTTTTATGGTATGCACCATTTTCACTGTTCAATTTTCTCTTTTTATATGTTAACTCTATAAGTATGAAATTTTGAATCACCTTACTGTATTGGTATTATGTTGAATTTTTACAGAATTTTGAACTTCTTTAGGATTTTTGTACAGGAAAGTCCAATATGGTCGAATTATATTATTAGGTGTTTGTTTTTCAGTCATCGACATTGCTTGTGCTTTACTTTCACCAGATGGAGTCTTTGATGCTGTTTTCTTATCAATTGTTCCATTTGTTTTCGAATTTTCGTACAGGAAAGTCCAATACGGCCTAATTATACTACCATGCTTAGGTGTTTGTTTTTCAGTCATCGACATTGATTGTGCTTTACTTTCACCAGATGGGCTCTTTGATGCTGTTTTCTTATCAATTGTTCCATTTGTTTTCGAATTTTAGTACAGGAAAGTCCAATACGGCCGAATTATACTACCATGCTTAGGTGTTTGTTTTTCAGTCATCGACATTGCTTGTGCTTTACTTTCACCAGATGGGGTCTTTGATGCTGTTTTCTTATCAATTGTTCCATTTGTTTTCGAATTTTCGTACAGGAAAGTCCAATACGGCCGAATTATACTACCATGCTTAGGTGTTTGTTTTTCAGTCATCGACATTGCTTGTGCTTTACTTTCACCAGATGGGGTCTTTGATGCTGTTTTCTTATCAATTGTTCCATTTGTTTTTGAATTTTCATACAGGAAAGTCCAATACAGCCGAATTATACTATCATGCTTAGGTGTTTGTTTTTCAGTCATAGACATTGCTTGTGCTTTACTTTCACCAGATGGGGTCTTTGATGCTGTTTTCTTATCAATTGTTCCATTTGTTTTCAAATTTTCGTACAGGAAAGTCCAATACGGCCGAATTATACTACCATGCTTAGGTGTTTGTTTTTCAGTCATCGACATTGCTTGTGCTTTACTTTCACCGGATACCTTTGATGCTGTCTTCCTATCAATCGTTCCATTTGTTTTTGGCTGTGCATGCACGCCATTTACTTTTCCATTTTCATGTTCGTGGATACTCTTCTGTTTTCCATTTTCTACCAATTGTGACTCTACCTTCTCTGTCACCTGTTGGATTCGAACATCTTTGGATTGAAGATCATTCTTCAAACAATTCAGACCAGTCTCCAATTCCCTTATTCTGTCTTGAAGAAAGCCATTTTCTTCTGTACATTTGTTCAACTCAATGCCCAGAGAATTGTTTCTCTGCTCGAGGCACGTTTTTGCCTCAGCAATTTCCAGAAACTGATTTCGTAAATCAACTATCTGGCCCTCTTTCTTTTCTGCCACGGACTTCGAGGATTCGAGATCCTTGTTCAGAGAATCCAGGGATGCTTCCAACTCCCCTAAACGGCCCTTGAGGTTTACCTTTTCTTTCTCTGAATCCAGTGTTCTTCTGTCCATTTCAGTTTGTAAGGAGTTAGTTTCCTCTTGCAGGAACATTTTTGTTACAGAAATGGATGAAAGTTCATCTTGTAAATCAACGTGTATTGATTCGAATTCCATTCTCTGGTCTTCCTTTTCCTGCGATATTTTGGCATGGGTTTCTTTCAACTCTTCGATTTCTTTGGCATGAGTTTCCTGCAACTCTTCGATTTTTTTGCTAAGATCCTCAACCTGCGTCGCAAGTCTAACATTTTCAACTCTCGATTTTTCAGCACTCTGATTTTGCTGTTCAAGCAAAGACCTGGTACTCTCTAAGTCCTCTTGTAGTATTTCATTCTGTTTTATAAGAGAAAGTTCTGTTACATTGTACTTGTACCGCTCAATTAAACCTGTGTGCTGTTGGACTCCTTCAGTTGAAGGTTGTTGAAGGTTTTTAATTGTATCTTCTATTGCTGCAATTCTGTCCAGAGGAGAGATTTTGCCCTGTTGAGAGATTTTATCGTAAACTCTCACTTTGCTGCAATTGGATTTTACTTTTTCCGTAGAACCACTTTGTGACATAGAAAATTTTCGCTCACCACCTTTGCTGATGCCTAGAATTCTTTCTTCCATCCTCCTGTGCCCAATCCTAAATAAAAGAAGAGATTGAAAGCCTTGGCAAATCCCGAGGCAATATATAATATACAAATAAAATTACTTGCGCGTCCTTCTTTCGCTAACAGCCTGCCTTAAATATGATGGTAAGGGAAATCATGAATGTGATGGTAAGTGAAATGTTCAAGACATCTCACTTCTCTATAAATAAAAATACTCACCTGATTTAAATACTCATTTTGGATGGCCGGCCGACTGTTCATAAATCAATTCAAATTAAAACAATTTTACTAGCATAATTTAAATAATCGTTTTGGATGGATGGTTTCAATGGTTCATAAATCAATTCAAATTAAAATCAGTATAGATCTATCTTAAAAGAGGATCTATTAAGTTAGAAAGATCAAATCTTTGGAGGTGCAAACCCTTTTTATATACAAATGTTGAGAAAGCATTTTAATTTATTAATTTGTGTAATTTTAGATGTTTTAAATCTAATTGAAGCCAACATGTTATTTTTTATAATATTTTATTATTTTACATAATATTTTTTTTTTTTAAATGACAAGTATCAAATTCTAGAATGAGCATGGAAGGAGTTACACATCCCCCTACTGTAAAATGAGCTTCTTCCACGCAACAATTTTATGCCATTCATAATATATTTTGTTGGATAAGAAGGTAGTGACTACCCAAGTGCTCCATATTTACATTTACCACTCTTTTTTCAAAGAAGAAGAGATCGGTGATACAGATTCCTGCACTGACTTTTTGGAATTTAATGAGTAGTTCAGAGACTAATAAAATTTGGTTATGACTGCTTAAGAAAACTACATAGGCTCTTAATTGAATCTACAAAATCATTGCAGTCTTTGTATGTTCCTAAGTTAAGAAGTTTGGAAATTTTATCTGGTATGAACTATGATGTTAAATCACCCTTCATAGGTATATTTAGTATGTTATTCACTGCTCTTTACTATATTTTTTTATGTTATTCACTGCTCTTTGTTGATATTTCTTATAGATAGGCTTTCCAAAGCTATTATATTACCATGGAGGGAAGAGCTTACCCCTAGAAACTTTCATGTGCTTCTAATTGTTTGATATATCTCCATTGAGCAGCTTGTCCTAACACACATAGAAACAACTACTCTTCTCAAGTGCTTCTAATTGTTTGATATATCACCATTCAATAGCTTGTCGTGACGCACATAGAAACAATTGCTCTTCTCAAGAACCAATGCCATTGGTATTGAGTAGAAGGCCATTGAAGTCATCAGTATATTTGTTATCCTCAGAACCAATATATTTGATCCTAAATTCCCATGAGACATCTTAGGATAGGATGAGATACTGGGAAAAATTAACTTTCATAGGCCTCCACAAAATGCGTTCTGCTTAAACACATAGGTGAACTAACCCGTAAGCGAGAGGCATTTGTCATGTAATGTATAAGAAACATTCTGATTGGAAAATTGTGCTTCTTCTGCATTGCACAATCACCAAAATTGTCAAATCTGATGGGAACCAAGGGCATCCCCTTCCATGCTCAAAATTTACCAATGAGGTTAATCCTCACTGAAGGGTGAAAACGCGAAGTTGGGAAACAATTTCATGACAATTGGATTTTTTTTGTTATAATTTCCAGTTTCTTGGCGGAGAAAAAAGTCAACATATTTTCTCGCCAGAGAGTTGTAATATTTCTTGGACGAGGCATTAACCACCGTTAAACTTCTCTCGTATGAGAGTTCTTCCATAGTTAGATAATTGTTCGCCCGAGAATATTTAACTTTCTCGTCCGAGAGTATAACCATATTTTTGATATTAAACTCTCGGACAAGTTTCTCCGCTGAGATTTTATATTCCTTTTAAACTCTCGTCCGAGAAATGTTTAACTATATAAATGCATACCCTTCCCCTGCAAGTAGTTGTGTCATTGTTCAACTCCCCCGCTAGTTGCTGTGTCATTGTTCAACTCCCCCGCCAGTCGATGTGTCAATGTTCAATGTCAGTTGTCATCTTTCGTTCAAACCCAAAGGACACTGAAACACCAACAGCCACGGCAACGAAGGGAAGGGAATGACCACGACAATGAAGGGAAGACAAAGGGAACGACCACACGAAGAGGACCTCCAATTCGAACCCCGTCTTTGCACAGGTGTGTAACTAACTCTAATAAAATGAATGAAGAAGGTGTGTAATTTCACATGATTTTCACAAGATGGAAAATTTTATTCCTCACACTAAAAAAATAATTGCTTAGAAGTTTGTAATAGTTTTGGAATTTATATCAAAAATAGCTATAGACCAGAATACCTATAACACACAGTGTCTGTCGGAAAAATGGTAGGTATCGACTACAATATATTTGGTAAGGTCCAAATCCCAAGTTTGAATTTAGGCTCAAGAATATCTAACCCTACCACTATAAGCTTATATCAACTTATAGGGTGTAGATTGGGTTAGGTTAGTTTCAAATACTTTGTCATCTTTGTCAAATAATAATTCTTCATTAGGGTCTAGCTTTGGTGGATAAGTTGGGGTTGTAGTTTTTTTTTCTAAGAATCCATATGAGCTTGCCTATGAGGTTGCAATGAAAGAAACATAAATTTCAATGATATTTATAAAAATTGAAATATTTTACTTGTACCTATACTTGAAATATTTCATCTTAGAACAAAGTTTCAATTGCATTGTTGCAAGTGTTTCTGTGGATCAATTTTATATGTGGACATGGGTCGATGTCATAGGTAAATTCTTTATTGCACAATGCATCTATGCAATTGGATTTTAGGTCTTGGATTTTGAAGTAGGGGTGAGTGACCGTGTGTTTTTGTTGAGAGCTAGGATCTGCCATATGTGGTCAAGTGGCTAGAGTTCCCTACGATCTTGATAGTTGTATTCTATCATGAAATAATGGCATGGTTTCTTAGTTTTGCAATAGTAGGCATACAACAAGGTCTATAAACTAGTTTCGATACTCCTTGTTCAGCAATTGGATCCTTAACATTCAATTAATGTTGTTTCAGGTGCTAGTAACTGTTAGATTGAAAGCTCGATATGGCATGTAATAGGTTAGGCCTCATTGTTTGCATATATAATGCCCTCTTGATATGCTTCTTTGGAAACCAGTTTTGTAACAACTTTGCTTAAATTCCTTGAAAGATGAACATTCTGGGATTCAAGGAATGACAATACCTTTTGCAAGCTCGCTTGTTCAAAAATCTTTGCAATAAGAGCTTGTTGTCAATTTGCTAGATCTCTTGCTTGGTTTGGTTTATCTTAAATATGTTCATTGTAGCGTTTGATTTAGTTGAATTCCTTGTCGCTTCTTCTTTATCAAAGACATTCTTTGTCTCATGAGCTTCAAAGCTCAATTGTAATACCATATGTTTAAAACTCTTGATTTATTTTTCGTTTTTTGTGGTTAGGAGATCATGTTTAGAGAGAAAGTTTTGTTGTACATATGCTTCTTGTATGCACAAAAATGCTATTATTATATGTATTCTTGCATATAAAGTAATGGTATTTCTCGTGTTCCTAGAACAAAGGCTCATTATATGTACAATAATGTTATTATTATATGTATTCATGTATGTGGAGTAATGGTAGTTCTCGTGTTCCTTGAACAGAGTCTAATTTGCATTGTCACAAGAGACATTTGGATGGAAACATCTAGCAATTGTCAATAATTCCCTAATGCCACCTTTGGTTCTAAGATTTATTTTCAAGTTATCATTGCTACATAGATTTGCAATTTGTCCCGATAGCAATTATCCTTTGAATTCCCTTGTCCTCTAAACTTCACATAGGCATAAACAAAAGCATAAACATGGAATTAAGAGAAGCTACCTCTGTTCTTGTTTGTACAGCTAGAATCCGTTGTTGGCATGGAGGGCCATTTACACTTTCATTCCCCATTCACCTTGGTTAATGAAACATGTTTTCCATAGATCGATTGTCCAAAAATTAAATAAATTTTTATATAGTAAGAAGCAACATACCTCCTTTGTGTTCCTTTCCATGCCATGAAGCTATGGAAAAATGTTGATATTTGGATAAGAAACCTTTTCATGTGACCAATAGTCAAAGAACCAATATTTGGCAATATTTTGTATTTATGTTGGTGCCTGTATGGAAGAATGCACACTTTCACTTATACAAGGTTGATTGTAGCAGCAGTCAAGGTATTTTTTCACATAGTGTCTACAAAGAATGTCCATATTTGTTTGGCTGGTAGTAGGTTCTCATTTGAACCTCACCATTCCCATTAAGGCTATGCCATTAGGGGAGGTGTTAAAATATGGAACATGGATAAAAGAGGAGAAACACAGTGGGAAATAGCTTGCTTCTCATTACTAAGCATAAGCTTATATATGATTACATTACACCCAAAACCACGGGTAAATACCATGGGACAGTAAATACTATGGGGCAGCAAATACTATGGGACATCCAAGTGTCCTAGTCATACTTAACTAACTAATTACTTAACTAATTAATGCACCAATAATAGATAGTGGACCGGTGAGATTACAATTCTTAACATACCCCCTTAATCTCAACCAGGACAATATTCAACACTATCAATGCCTAAGTGATGTGCCTGCTGGTCTATGTCTCGGCTAGGCATACATTTCATTCAAATAAACTTAAGCTTTACTTTCTTCCTTGGTGTGTACTTGGATTGATTCTTCTTTGTCTTCTTGAAATTTATACTAGGTAGGTGCTCTTCAACATCTTCTTTGGCTTATGCAAAATACATAGTTTTATTTATTTTCATTGGTATTGGAACATAGTGCAAGTCTTCTTCTTCTTCTTCTGTTTCAACACATTGTATGTTGATGTCCATTTTACCTGCACACTCAAACATTTTGTCAGAAAAAAGATGAATATATTTCAGCTCTTATTGGAGAGCATTCACATCTTCCTCTTCTCTTGTTTCACTCATTTTCAACTCTTCTTGGAGAGCAATCACTTCTTCGTGTTCATCTTCTTCGTTTTCTTCATCTTCCTCATCTTCGTGTTCTTCATCTTCCTCATCTTCCTCTTGTGTTGTTTCATCTTCTTCTACATCAGATTCATCTTCACTAAACTATGCTTTCAATATATCCCATGCTTCTTTTGCAGTATAAACTTCTGCAATGTTATGAAAGATGGAATAATCTATACTATTTTGTAAGAGACTTAAGGCAACAACTTGTCATTTTTCTTTTGGATACTCTATCAAATTATCAAATGCTTCTAGATATCTAGGATCCTCTTCAGCTACAAAATGCCACAAATCTTGTGACCTTAACAAATTACTTATTTTTAAATACCATACTTCATAATTGTCTCCATCAAAGGTTTTCCATGAACCTATTGAAGTTAACAAATTTCTTAACTCTTCGATTTCTTCTGGTAGCTCTTCTAGCACCATCTTCAAGATTCGATCTTCGCACTTCCAAAGGAAATATATATATATATATATATATATATATATGATGTGGCCCCAAAGCTATGAAGCTACTCCTCCATGCCAATGTGTTCCGTCTTGATCTACACATGTGTGCTTTCCACTATGTGAAAAGGCTTACCCAACAACAACAAGTATGGATCAGGCCATAGACTCTGATACCATGTTAAAATATGGAACACGGATAAAAGAGGAGAAACACAATGGGAAATAGCTTGCCTTCTCATTATTAAGCATAAGGTTATATAGGATTACATTACACCAAAAACCATGGGTAAATACCATGGGCCAGTAAATACTATGGGACATCCAAGTGTCCTTGTCATACTTAACTAACTAATGACTTAACTAATTAATGCACCAATAACAGATAGTGGACCGATGATATTACAATTCTTAACAGGAGGGAGGTAGTTAATGCAAATACATATTGATATCAAATCCTAAGATTGTGTTTATGTTCTCTTAAGAGATGATAGTTAAGGTTATGATATTGGTAACTATCATGAATTAGCTTCCTCCAAGTAAAACATACTTTTAATGAAGTAATATCATTAAAGTGAAAAGTTCATTTTTGGACTTGTTAACATGACGGAAAAAAAGTTGGATCAGCATACATTGAAGGTAAGGTAAGGTAAGGTGAAGTGAGGAAAGGTATGCCTTATTTTAGATGGAATATATGCCATTGGTTGTTTCCTATTTTTTCTTGCCTCTTGGACAAGAGGCATTTGATCATGTGGATTTTGTTTAAAGTCATAACCTAATTTGGCTATTGCGAAACACCTAAAATTCTTATTGGCTTTTTTTGCATTTGTAGCTACAATTGCAAAATTATATTCTAAATGTTGTTTGGACATCAATCATGATTAAAAATGTAAATGCTACCTATTGTCTTGATCTATTGCTTCTATTCAACAATAGCCATGTGCTTCGTACTTGATACTTGTACAGATTTCCTTTTATTTTTATATGGTTTCTAGATAAATTGTGCTTAGTGGCAATAGATTTAGGAGGATGTCTGCTGACCAGTTTTTTAACAAGACTCCTATTGCAAATTGCATTTAAAAGCTGTGTTCAAAGTCGAAAAAATATGGCTTCGTCAATGGCATAGATTATATATGTTGAAGTCTAGTATCATGTTCAAAATAGTATTAGTTGTTTAGAAAATAAATGTATATCTTAAATGCTAAATTGTCTCTGAATCAAAATACTATGTCTCTAGGATACTAGTCTACCCCAAAAAATCAATTTCCCTAGTGTTTTCCAATTATGTCACAAGACTTGAAAGTAATTGACATGAGAAAATTGAACATTGATAGCCACATGTTCTAGAATAAGATCTAATTCCTGGCACATATGTAGAATTTAGTAGCTTGTAATAGAATCAAACTAATTCTCTTTGATCTTATGTATACAATATTTATAGGCTATATT
Source organism: Larix kaempferi (assembly GCA_027924585.1). Classification (NCBI taxonomy): domain Eukaryota; kingdom Viridiplantae; phylum Streptophyta; class Pinopsida; order Pinales; family Pinaceae; genus Larix; species Larix kaempferi. The sequence continues at coordinate 9,660,332 of BSBM01000597.1, read as the reverse complement.
GAAAAAGACTATAGCCATAGTAGATTTGCTATAGGTGTCAATAGCATTGTTCATCTTGAAATGCATGACCTAGTAATAAAATGGACATGTCTTTAGTTTCCAACTTACTTCAAATGTCAATACTCCATGTTTTAATAGTTAAACAACCACGGTTGTTATTGTCTCTTGAATGTGATAGATTTGTTGGAAACAATAGAGATACTATATTGTAGTTTATTTTGTTGCATTGTCTAATTCCTGGAGATATTTATAAAATGGTTGATTTTTCATTTTGTCTTAAAAAGGACACACGGATCGTCCAGAGACATCTACCATCAGTGCTAGACAAAGACATGTGATGTAGTCAGGTATATTCGATTGTTAATCTGAAATATATTTATCTTGTTTGACACATTTTGACATGCTTTTAATGTGAGAATTTCTCATCACGCACAGGTGCACAATGTTGAATTTGGTAAATTTAAATTTGACATGTTTATTAATCTATGGAAAATTCTTATCATGCATAGATTTACAGCTTCAGGGTGAAGAAAACTTGGCTACTATGCAACAACATTCCCTGAGGTCATCGTTAGGTAAATTCAATTGTTATTCAATTCATGCTCAAGTCTATATAAACATATATATTCTTTTACACATCTTTATAAGATCTTGTTGTGCACAGGTGTTGGCTCTCACTGTGACAGACGTCTATCTAAGGTGTCTACAGGTGTCGGTGGGAAAACTCAGAGGACACACTTAGTGTCTTATTCTTCAGATACGCCATCGCTAGGTAGAGATTGTTTACATACATTCTGACTAGAATTCGTGTTTGACATGTTTTTTGCTATGTGGAAAATTCTTATCATGCACAGCTTCAGGGTGAAGCAAACTTGGTTACTATGCAGCGACACTCCCTGAGGTCATCGTCAGGTAAATTCAATTGTTATTCAATGCACGCTCAAGTATATATAAACATCAATCTTCTTTTACACATATTTATAATATCTTGTTGTGCACAGGTGGTGGCTCTCACCATGACAGACGTCTGTCTGAGAGGTCTATAGGGTCCGGTGGACAAACAAAGAGGATGCCATCGCCAGGTAGAGATTGTTTACATACATTCTGAATAGAATTCTTGTTTGACATGTTTTTTAATATGTGGAAAATTCTTATCATGCACAGCTTCACAACTTCAGGGTGCAGCAAACTGGGCTACTATGCAGCGACACTCTCTGAGGTCATCGTCAAGTAAATTCAATTGTTATTCAATTCACGCTCAAGTCTATATAAACATAAATCTTCTTTTACACATCTTTCTAAGATCTTGTTGTGCATAGGTGGTGGCTCTCACTCAGACAGACGTCTATCTGAGGGGTCTGCAGGGGCCGATGGACAAACACAGATGACACCTTTAGTGTCTTATTCTTCAGATATGCCAACCCCAGGTAGATATTGTTTACATACATTCTGAATAGAATTTTTGTTTGACATGACTATGTTTTTTGTGAAAAATTACATGATTTTTCGTGTAAACTTACATGTGATTGCCAATTTTTGGTTTTCTATAGGGGCTTCTGGACATTCTAACAATAAGGATGGGGCAGAAGACTTTATTTCTATTTCACACAATGTTCATGCTAATGCATAGGTTCCATCAGGAATTTATAATGAACACATTTTATTTAAATGTGTATAATTTGAGTGACAAATTCTATATATAGATTTTAATACTTGCACGTGCATTTTAATTCTTACAGGGTTTGTTGCTCTTGATCCTAATCCACCTCCCGAGACAAGGAGAGGTCGTCAGGTGCATCAGTATGCTCGCAATGAAAGATATGATCCTCTTTACAGTCATCCTTGAGATGTTCCTGAGCAGACTCCTTGGGAAGACAACATCGCTATGCTGACTTTGGAAGATATGAAGGAGCATTCCTTGAGATTGTGGGCATAACTTGAGAGTTCAAATCTCTCTTTTGGTACTCAATAGTGTCTCCAGATTGTTTTGCACAATCTGAATAGTTTGATCAAGACATATCTTGGGGTTGGACCATCAACCCATATTTTTCATGACATGATGTGTAGGTGGCGATTGTCAGCGATGTGTCGCCACAAGTTTGAAGAAATAAAAAAAGTTGTCACAAAATAAATGCTCTTTCCATGTTTTGACTTGCGACCTGAAGACAAAAAACGTCTAAAGATCGCAAGATTCAATGAACCACTGATTGCACCACATATTTATTCGAGATTCATGTGTCATTGTGTGCATATGGGAAGTTCCCAAATAATGATAAGGTTCCTCAGTATTTTGTTAAGATGCTGATTGTAGAGTTCTGGTTTCACATGGACCCTGACTATACAGATACGGGATCCAGTTTCTATGGTGCTGAAAAAGGTCATACATATGAACGACCTAATGCACTATGAGATGTTTGATATAGGAATCCGATGCCTCGGTTAGTATAGCCACATCCTAGATTCATTTCTTTTCCAGAAGAGTTGGAAATGATATCCCAAATAGCACGAGGGGTGATGGAAGAGATAAAAGAGCGTGTTGGGGCTGCATTAGCAGGGGTTGAAATCGGCCTAAATACTATGTCATCTTCAACCAGTATGGATGAAGGCGCATTTGATGATTATTCTGATAATCGCTTGAAAAGTATGAGTCAATTAGAGCTTGAGCAGTATGCAACGTACTGTAGAGACAATTATAAGTGAGTCATCGCTAGACAAAATCAAAATAGAGGCATGGTATGTAAGTATGCTATAATTTATGAAATTTATTATATGAAATCTAATTTTTTTACTCTCCAACTCTAATGTCTATAAATTATATGAAATTTATGTAGTATACCAAATTCATGAATCCTGACGACTTTGATGATACAAATTTTCTTGACCGAGAAGAAACAGAGGCTAGTGGCACAAATATAGATGTTGAGAAAATTCTAGTTTCACAATTTCCATAGGGGACATAGGTATGGATATTTATTTTTGATAATATTTAATTACTTTTGGTATATTTTGTCCCCAAAATTGTATATATATATATATATTAACTTTCATTTTGACTTTGCATCCCATAGAAAACCAAGAGCCATTGGTGTTCCAGTCCGAAAGTCAAGATGGATCTGCTATAGTTGGTGTTAAATTTTCAGAATTTACTTCAATCTGATCTAGGATCTTAACTGAGAGAACAACATGTACAGCATATCAATCATGGACACAATAATGCAAGCACACAAGAGACACAGAGTTTACTTGGGGAAAACCATAAAGGTGAAAAACCCCAATAACTTCCTCAGAGATAGATAGAGCAATGATACAACCAGAATACAAGAGATAGTCTTCTCCTAGCAGCAGATCCTCCTCCTCCACAAGTGCGCCCCTCTCCACAGTGTGAGTGAGAGAATAGAATGTGTAAAATGAGAGAGACACACTCTCTATTTATACACTAACTCGACTTGACCTTTACTCAACTAGGTCGGCCTCAACTTAACCACTTAACATAATGCTGACTGGGCCGACCCCCACTAGGGTGGTCTAATAACCCTTTGACCCACATGGCCGACCCCCAATAGGGTGGTCTAATAACCCTTTCAACCACATGACTTATACAGGGTCGACCCCAACAAGGTGGTCTAATAACCCATCAAGTATAAGTTACAACACTTACAATATAAATGACAACACTTCCATATAGAGGAATAATAACATCTCTATACAAATACAACCACTTCCATATAGAGGAATAATAACATCTCTATAGGAATACAATATACATATATGTGAAATACCTTTCGAAGTTACATATACATCAGCACTCCCTCTTAACTAGCAAGGTATTTCTCAACACAGGTTTTCTAGCATAAGTCATCGTCACTGGATAATCGTCATCGAGTCATCATCATCGTCACTGCTATTGCTATCTCAATCAATCTCTGAATATACTCGTCATAGGAAGTTCTACAGAGCCAGTCCTTTTTCATACTAGATGTAGGCCGACCACCTGCAGGTCTTCATCATCACTGGCCATACTGTGGAATCCTCAGGACTTATTACGTGCATCACAAAACCTCGAAAGAGCATCCCAGGCTGTTACGAGCACACGGCTCTACCTATAGGATCTCCCAGGGCCATATTATATATGACCTCACCACAAAACCTTGCAAGAGCATCCCAGGCTGTTACGAGCACATAGCTCTACCTATAGGATCTCCCAGGGGTAGATTATATGTGGTCACCACAAAACCTCGCAAGAGCATCCTAGGCTGTTACGAGCACACAACTCTACCTATAGGATCTCCCAGGGACAGATTATATGTGGTCATGGAAAAACCTCGCAAGAGCATCCCAGGACTTATTACGGGCACACATCCCAACCTATCGGATCTCCCAGGGACATATTATATGCCATAGGACAAAACCTCGAAAGTGCATATACCAGATATCCCAGGACCATATTATATGCCATAGAAAAAACCTCGAAAGGCTATCTGCAGATCTCCCAGGGACAAATTATATGTCCTCCCAGAGAAAAACCTCGAAAGAGCATTTGCCAGATATCCCAGGGCCAAATTATATGCCATAGGAAAAACCTCGAAAGACTATTTGCAAATCTCCCAGGGCCAAATTATATGCTCATCTGCACAACCTGATCCACGGCCATAGAGTATCAACATGATACTCACCATACATCATCATGATGTATACATGATCATCCTGATCATCATCACTGCAACATCCTGCTGCAAGTCATCTGGAGCAACATCCTAAAGCTCTTCATCCACAATCTTCCTGATCATATCATGCATCTACCTGATGCATACCAAGTATCTACCTGATACATATCATCATACATGATCCACCTGATCATACAATGTATCCACCTGATACAAATACAAATACATGATCCACCTAATCATACATGATACATATCAACATACATGATCTACCTGATCATACAATGTATCCACCTGATACATATATAGGTACATGGTCCAAGCATCCAACATGATGCAAATACAAAATACATACAAATGATCCAACTGATCATATCCAGCATCCAACATGATGCATACATACATAAATGATCCAACTGATCATATCTAGCATCCAACATGATGCATACATACATATACATATAAATGATCCAACTAATCATATCCAGCATCATCCTGATGCATATACAGAGTAGTAACTGGAGCATCATCCTGATGCTCATCATCCAGCGCTTACATCCACAGCCATGTGAAGGATCCTCCTTCCAACATGCTTGGAATGGCCTCTGCAAATGTGTCCATCACTTCTTCCTCGAAGTGTCATCAATCCGAAGAACACCAAGCCTCTCTCTAAAGTACTCGAACTTCACTATGGCTAGTGGTTTCGTCAGCACATTTGTAATCTGATCATCCATCGCAATGTACAGGAGCTTTACAAGTCCTTTCTGCACCATATCCCTAATATAGGGATATTTGATCTCTATGTGTTTCGACCTGTCATGAAACACTGGGTTCTCGGACAACTTCACACAACTCTGGTTATCACAAAAGATACCAGTAGCATCCAATCAGACATCAAATAACTCAGATAGTAGCTTCCGTAGCCATACTGCCTCACAACTAGCTGAACAGGCTGCAACATACTCTGCCTCAGCTATGCTCAATGCTATGTAGGACTGCTTCCTGCTAAACTAAGAGATCACACCTAATCCCATACTGAAGCAGCACCCAGATGTGCTCTTCCTATCTGCACCACTGCCAACCCAATCTGAATCAACATAACCCTGCAGGTTAAACTTTTGATTCACTTCATACTTGATCCCATAATCCATTGTACCCTTCAAGTACCTCAGAACATGCTTTACAGCAACCAGGTGAACACTCCTCGGATCCGTCAGGAACTGGCTCAATGTGTTCACTGCAAAGCAAATATCTAGTCTCGTGTTTGTCAGGTACATCAAGGACCCAATCATCTGACGATACATAGAGACATCAATCGGCTTAGATGAAGCATCACAAGGAAGCTTCAGATTCGATGCCATAGGTGTGGCCATGGCCTTGCAATACATCATCCCAAACCTCTTCAGGATCTCTACTGCATACTTCCCTTGTCCAAGGAAGATTCCATCTGCACTCTGCCACACCTCCATGCCAAAAAATAAATAGTGCATCATCCCCAAGTTATTCATCTCAAACTCGGTAGCAAGCTTCCGCTGCGTGTTGGCAATCAATCTATCTTCACCTGTAACAAACAAGTTATCCGTATACAAAAGTAGTATCACTGGATTGCCTTCCTCAACCTTCTAGTAAAGGTTGGAATCCGCTTTACTCTTGGTAAAGCCCAAACTAGATAGAAAGCTGTCTATCCTACCAAGTTCTGCACACATATATGACTACACCATTCAAGAAGTCTATCTTGAAATCCATCTGGTGTATCTTCTATTTCATCACTTTTATATTTCTCTATGTTGCCATCTGCAACATGCTTGATCTGATAGTTCCATTTGGAAGTCACAATAGACTTCCCTTTAGCTCTTGGGACCGCATCCCAAACATCATTCTTCATGATCAACGGATCATGGCATTCTTCCCGTATCCTGGGAACTTCAATATCTTCAATAGATAATTTTGTTGCTTGAACAAATGTTGTAGTCCTTTTGTAGGTGAAGGCATACGATCTTTCTACAAAACAAGTTAAATTGCATGATTAGAAGCATCTCATAATTTTCAGACAAATTCTTACACATAAAGAAATATGTCATACAGTCATGCAATTATCTTAGCCAATGCTTCAATACAACATTTATCCATGTTCCACAACTTTCTAGATGCCTTCCAGTCTCTACCAGAACATTGTTAAGAGTTTGCACTACTCCCAACATGTCAGCAAAGAGGTTTCATTCTAGATAAGTAGCACTGGAATGTTGTGCAGTGCCATAGGCCACTTACCCATCACATGCATATTAGTAGTATATTGTTCATTAATGCTGTCATTCTAATATGCACAATACATATCCTAAGTCTAGGAACATGAGCATATACATCATTGAACAATTTTATTTAAACAAACAAATATGCAAGAAATGATATTAAAAATACTTATCTTTGTTTGGTTGCTGGGTGGACTCCCTCTGAGTCTTTGCTTCTTTATAGGAGCTGCTGAAGTAGCTTCTTCTACACCTTTTTGTTGTGGAATGTAGAAAGATGGTCAACTCCCTCTGAATATCTGCATCCTTGCAGAAACTACTGAAGTGTGCTCCTTTGCTTTCTTGCAGGAACAACTGGAGTGTGGTCCCTCTTGATCTTTGCTTCCTGGATTACCTGTCCTTGAACTTACATCCATCCTTAATCACTATGCATGCTTATTAGTATCATCATTGTGTTATCCTTGAGGTCTCATACATAATCACACATTTATTATTATAATCTTAATACTACCAAAACACAATAATCTTAAACATAAATAGTCATGATCATTCACAGATAATAAACATTAGTATTCAAGGTTTCAGGGAAGTCTTCTTTTACTCATGCATATTCTTATTTGATCATAGGACTCTTCTGATTAGTTAAATCATCAATGCATAAACCCATTATTACTCAAACATATACCTTCATGATTCTTCCAGTTAGTCATATCATCAATTATGGTAAGAAACATAATATGCATACAGCGATGACTATTCAAACCTATGACTTCATGAATAATCATTATCAACAACACAATAGTATAAGATCCTAACACAAGGTAGGATTCTAGCTTGATATAGGAAAAACATACCTGGATTAGCATGCTAGCTAGTTATGTATAACACACCTGCATAATGTCTTCTGGTTCTCTTCAGTGACTTGTGCTAGTAACTTGCATGTCTCATAGGTTAACCATTGTAGGACCAAGTTGTACATACCTCGAAAGTAGATCTTCTATGTGATCCATGACAATGGATGAATCTTTGTCTTCATGTCACCATTATCATATGTTCTTGAAGTAGAACATGATTTGTCTTTCTTGGTGTACCTTTTATGTTAGCGAACAACCTAAACCTCATACAACATCACAATGCATTAGTACATTCATAAGTGTCAAAACCTTAATCAATGAATATCTTCTATTAAGGTGATACGACAAGTCTAGTAATTGATCAAGATTGTACTGTAATGATATGAAGACAAACATATGATAAAATTAACCATGAAACATACCTGTAAACCATACCTGTCAAGATTGCTTGTAATGTTCTTATGAAAGGCCTTAGCCTCATCTCCCTTTGAGATAGGAACTTCTTCACTTATGCAGGTGACCAATCCATCTTCTTCTAGGATTAACCCAGTCCACTTGATTTGTAAGAACTGGACCTGGAGTTGGATTAGGGTTTGTCAAGGAAACCCCAAAAATTCAAACTTTGAATTTCAAACTTTTGAAAGGATAGAAATATGTGCCTTGATGAGCTGATCAAGTTGGTATATTCAGAATTTGAAAACTACAAAGTTTCACCCCTCGAAATTGCCTTTTAGATTTCTTGATTCACTCGGGAGGACCCTGAATTAGGGTTTGAGTTTCCTGGAGCTTCACCCAACCAAAATATTTGATTCAAAGATCTAAGCTTCAATTTTTCTGAGAAGCTTCCAACCGTGGTCACAGATTTCCAAAATTGCAAGTTTTGCAGAAGCCTCAATTTTCCATCTTTCCGATGAAAGTCCTAAACTGGGGTTTGATCAAGCCCGGCCTTCTGCCCAACCAAAAAATCTAATATTGGTCTCTAAATTTTGATTTTGATGAATATCATCTAGTCGTGGTCTCCGATTAGAGAAATTCCAACTTTCATTGAAGCCCTAAATTCCGGAAGCCATGAATGAATGTGCTCAAAAATAATTCTGTTTTGATAGAAATATGTACCTAATTGTTTCTGGTGTAACTCCAAACTTTTTGATCCACAGGGTCTGAAATGTTTTTTTCAGATAATCTGACCTGTTATCTTTCCATCCTGACAGGTCTAACCTCAATTGGATTCTCTGAGAGAGAGTTATTCCAAGTGTCGCAACGTGACCTATTTATGGGATAATACAGGAGAGCGAAATTGTATGGAGTGCCACATGTCACTGTTTCAACTTTGGTCTCTGAAACATTTTCCTTAGATATCCGGACCTGTTATCTTTCCATCTCGACAGGTCTGACCTCAATTGGATTCTCTGAGAGAGACTAATGCCAAGTGTCGCAACGTGACCTCTTTATGGGATAATACAGGAGAGTGAACTTGTACGACGTGCCACGTGTCACTGCCTCAACTTCAGCCTCTGAAAATTTTTCTTGAGATAGTACAGTCTGTGTACTACCTATCGCTTTTTACAAAATTTCAGTTGGAAATTCCTATCCCAAGTTATGACCTTTTTCCCAAGGTCACCTGCTTTCGACTCAAATCTGGAAGAGGCAGAAACCCTATATTGTACAGATCCTAAATCACAAATTACAACGAATTAGAGGTTGTCCTTTGGACACAAGGTAGATGGGGATCTGATATTCGACTTGTAAAATTTTCAGATTGGAAAACTTCGCTAAAATGGATTTATAGCGAAAGTGCTATGATGACTAGTTTTTTCTATTTCAAGCCCTAGCATCATAAGTGCAACAAGTGTCATACATGCCATATCATACCTTCTTTCAGGCTAGCTTTGATACCATGTTAAATTTTCAGAATTTACTTCAATCTGATCTAGGATCTTAACTGAGAGAACAACATGTACATCAAATCTACAGCATATCAATCATGGACACAATAATGCAAGCACACAAGAGACATAGAGTTTACTTGGGGAAAACCATAAAGGTGAAAAATGATAATAACTTCCTTAGAGATAGATAGAGCAATGATACAACCAAAATACAAGAGATAGTCTTCTCCTAGCAGCAGATCCTCCTCCTCCACAAGTGCGCCCCTCTCCACAGTGTGAGTGAGAGAATAGAATGTGTAAAATGAGAGAGACACACTCTCTATTTATACACTAACTCGACTTGACCTTTACTCAACTAGGTCGGCCTCAACTTAACCACTTAACATAATGCTGATTGGGCTGACCCCCACTAGGGTGGTCTAATAACCCTTTGACCCACATGGCCAACCCCCAATAGGGTGTTCTAGTAACCCTTTGACCCACATGACTTATACAGGGTCGACACCAACAAGGTGGTCTAATAACCCATCAAGTATAAGTTACGACACTTACAATATAAATGACGACACTTCCATATAGAGGAATAATAACATCTCTATAGGAATACAACCACTTCCGTATAGAGGAATAATAACGTCTCTATAGGAATACAATATACATATATGTGAAATACATTCCGAAGTTACATATACATCAACAGTTGTAAATCAATAGTGCTCCACATTCATTGTATGTACTTTTACCTCAATCTATAAAAGAGAAGTCAGAGGTATAGGTTTATTTATTTAGTTTTCAATTGAGCAGTTAACAGTGCACTGTTTTCTTGTAGCAGTTTTTTTTAGAAGTAATGAAAAGTAGTCACATGTTTATTTATATGCTGACATAAGTGTGGAAGTGCCTTTTTGATGTGATTGAGGTAGTACTTTTGGTCTCCCTCTTCAACAGTATGATTCCAGGAGGCTTTCCCTATCCCTAGTTAGAAAATATCTAGCCCTAGTTATATTGTCATTCAGTCTCAGTGCTTATATTTGTTATTGATTTTTTGTGAAAGAGTACCATAAATAATATTCTTTGATTGAGTTTGTTGATGTATGTATTAATGTAAAATCTATTTATGGATGGGAACAAATGCAGTATTACCAGACATTAGGGGATTTCCATGTTTTTAATGATGCAATGCTTAATTTGGTCACTCGCATGCGGAGCACAACTCTTCCTCAGTCATGGAAAATTATAAATGATTTCGTGTCTACTATTAGATTTATGTGCACGATGGTTGAGCAAGAGACCAATCTGCAAAGAAAGCTGACTCATCTGTAGGATAACATCCACAATCAAGCCAAAGAGTTTATGAATATGTCTACAAAGGTTGTTTCTCCTTTGGAACACATGAAAGTGTTTCAACTGTCAAGCGCAATTTTGGATTTGGTTATGTTATTGCTTGGTCCGTTTCAGAGAAACCGATAGTGTGCATTGGTTTGGCATTGATGCATAGGGTCCAAATCGACAATGCCCTAACTCGAACATTCTTCAAACAATTGGATGGTCTCTCTATCTCCTGGGAAGATACATAAGATCCATATGATACTTGTATTCAAGTTGCAAGAAAATATTGGAAATGGATCAAGATCTTCTAGACGAGGATCTACTAGGACTCACATTTGTGACAGAATTGAAGAACTAGGTTCCTGAAAGGTTATGGAACTTTTTCCAAGGTGTAGGGACTTGATTGTAAATAGTAAGAATTGACATCAGTATGTCATGCTGTTGATTCAGTATCATTTTGTGACACGAGCTGCAGATCAAATTAAATGCTTTGCTCGGGGAATTTCTGATTTGCTTGGAAATTCAACACCTCAACAGTTTCTTTGAGCTTTAGAACCTGAAGATCTGGATCTAATGTGTTACAGAGAGGGTATGCTGGTTTATGTGTACATGATTGGAAAGACCATATGGAGTATCATGAGTACATTGAAGCTTGGGATCAAATTATTTGGTTATGGCAGGTATTGGAATACCACTTTTGTTTGTGTCATGCATTTATAATGTAAGTGAAAATTCAAGCTTGTCCTATGTATCTGCAAGGGAACTCATGGGACTTAATTTTAAACCATAACTCTTGAATGTTTTCATTAAAGCACAATAATTATAAGAAGGAAGCCTATGGTTGGGGGGTTGCACAAGTTTTTCCAAAAGCCAGAGCCTTAGCTAAATGGAATACTATAAAATTTGCTCCTCTGAAAAGTCGTTCCAATGGCACATGTAAGTTGAGTCATCAATCATAAATAGACTGATTGTGATTAGCATCCAATTGCACAGTTACAAGGACTAATTTCTAACCTTGGTTGACAGAAACAGGGACAAAAAAATGTCTTCTCCTTTAGGAAGTTATCAAGCTATACCTTTTTCTCAGGGATAATATACTTGGTTTACTAGTCCTTGTATGGTCATACTATAGTTGCTTTCCACCATATATGAGCCTTTCCATATTAGTGGGTTTTAGTCAGCGTCTCAAATCGATTTACACAAATACAACTTGTTTCTCTAATTTGTTTCCCATTTATTAAATTGGCCATGAATTGTATGTTCTGCCCATCTTTTCCTTGTCTATTACGTTTGTGATAATGATGTCCCGTTTGCACTTATTCAACTTCATAATATAACTATGGTTATATTTTCATAAGAGGATCTTCCAGGAGCTATGCCTGCTAAATATTTGGCAAGAAATTTGGACTTAAAAGAGTTGAATTAAAGGCCATATATGTTTCAAGCAATTTATGCATATGATGGAGTTGTCCTTTATGTCATTTGGAGGGATAAACTATGGAACACCTATTTCTGGGCTGCACATATACCAAACAGGTGTGGAAGGATGTCACCACTTTTCACAGGATCAGATCTATGCTAGGAGCCAGAGGCAAAGATAATAGTTTTTTAAGGACAATCTGTGCAACTTCTCATTGCTGCATTTTTAAATTTTGTCTTTGGATAGAGTTTTATATTTTGCATATGTTAGTTACTCCACTAATATGTGGACAGTTGTGTAACCTTCTGGATATGCATATGAATCATATTTGTAACCTTGTGTAACAGTTTTACATTTGGATATGCATATGAATCTTATTTGAAACCTTTATGGGTGTCGTGTTATTTTATATGTAGTTGGATGTTGGATGGGAACAAATGCAATTTTCAGTAACATTCTTTGCCTAAGAAATGTGTGAATGTTTTCCATCAAGCAGTTGTACATCTAGAATCTCTTACTATACTGAGAGGCATGCAAGAAACAATTAGTGAATGAACCAACATTAAAAAGAGAAAGAAACTACATAATAAACTCTGTGAATACCCATTTAACACTTCATTTAAATGTTTGTGCTTTTCCAACATATTCCTTAGGGCATAAGGTCTGAAGAGGGGGCTTCTTCTGGGACATTAGTTCAAGACATATGGAGAAAGTCCAAGACATATTGGTTGTAAGAGACATTTTGAAATGCATGTGAAGAAGTATGTTAAACAACAACACACCAATGGGAAGTTCAATGATCTTCTAACAAATGTGATTGCAACCCCAGAAGTTCTCAAAATAGCTTATGAAAGTGTAACATATAACTTGAACCTTATGATGTCAGGCATGACTGGATTGTCTACATTTGATGGTAATGCTATTTGTTTCAATTCTATAGCAAAGCAACTGACTGGTAGATGGACATTTTGATGTAAAATAAAATATTCAAATATTTTCTTCATCCAAAAATAAACGTGAATACTTAGTGCTTCCCAACTTAAAATTGAAAGTTATACAAGATGCAATTAGAATGGTTTTGGAGGTTGTTTACAAGTCACAATTTTCCAAAATTTCACACGGTTGTAGAATTGGAAGAGGACAACATTCAACAATGAAATACATTCAAAATCATATTCATAATCTTGATTGGTGGTTCAACATTGTCATACACAAGAAAATTGATGCTTCGATCTTTATGAAAATACTGGCTGCATTGAAAGAAAATATCCAAGATGATAGCCTGTATAAATTTATGGGCCATATGTTTGATGCAAATGTTCTAAATGTAGAATTTGGTGGTTTCCAAAAGGGCCAAGGATTTATGCAAGAAGGTACTCTTTCCTCAGTTCTGATGCATATCTACTTGGACCTTTTTTACCAAGAATTTTATAAGATCTGTATGCATTATGAAGCACTAGATCACGGGTATGATTATGCGCATAAGATAAATTTAAATCAAATGCAACATTTTTATAAGCTCCAACATGGCTTCGAAATCAAATGACACAATATTCCCAAGGAACTCATTTGACTGCTGATAGCTGTAAAACATTACATTCTTGTAGGTACATGGATGAAATATTTATTGTTTCAGTGGATTGTTTGTTTGACCCTAGTTCACAATCAAATTTTATTTTTTGTTTCAGTGCATTGTTTGTTTGAGGTGATATTTGTGTTGTTAGAAATCTCTTATGTGTAGAACAACATTGAGAGGTTGAGAGATACATTTGCACAATTTTGAGCCCAAAAAAAACTATTTGATTACCCAAGTGGGCTCCAAAGGTTTCAACATCCTAGATCACCACAATATGAACAACCCTTTAAATGATCCCTACAAGCCAATATCTTGTGGCATAGTGGAATATCTTGTGGATGAACTTGCTTAGTTTAAAACAAAATAATCTGCTTTAACTTTGGTTACCTATTGCTTAATACTGTTGATTTATTGAGTGTCTTCAAAATGCATTAAATTGCAAGATACTTCTAATTCTTTTTTTGGTTTCCAATGTTGTCTCTCCATTGTGATTAATTTAATGAGTGTCTTCCAAATGCAATAAATTTCAAGGTACTTCAAATTCTTTTCTTGTTTCCAGTGGTGTCTCTTCGTTATAATTGATATGAAAAATGAACTTGGAAATTAAAAATATATGTGATGCAAATTATATCATGCAATATTAAGGGCTCTTCCATGTAAACTATCTCAATTGTAATGATGGGGACTTATGTTAAATTTTCAGAATTTACTTCAATCTGATCTAGGATCTTAACTGAGAGAACAACATGTACAACAAATCTACAGCATATCAATCATGGACACCATAATGCAAGCACACAAGAGACACAGAGTTTACTTGGGGAAAACCATAAAGGTGAAAAACCCCAATAACTTCCTCAGAGATAGATAGAGCAATGATACAACCACAATACAAGAGATAGTCTTCTCCTAGCAGCAGAGCCTCCTCCTCCACAAGTGCGCCACTCTCCCAAGTGTGAATGAGAGAATAGAATGTGTAAAATGAGAGAGACACACTCTCTATTTATACACTAACTTGACTTGACCTTTACTCAACTAGGTCAGCCTCAACATAACCACTTAACATAATGCTGACTGGGCTGACCCCCACTAGTGTGGTCTAATAACCCTTTGACCCACATGGCCGACCCCCAATAGGGTGGTCTAATAACCCTTTGACCCACATGACTTATACAGGCCGACCCCAACAAGGTGGTCTAATAAGCCATCAAGTATAAGTTACAACACTTACAATATAAATGACGACACTTCTGTATAGAGGAATAATAACATCTCTATAGGAATACAAACACTTCTGTATAGAGGAATAATACCATCTCTATAGGAGTACAAAATACATATATGAAATACATGGGTGAAATACATTCCGAAGTTACATATACATCAACACTCCCTCTTAACTAGGAAGGTATTTCTCGACACAGGTCTTCTAGCACAAGTCATATTCTATGGATCATCGTCATTGCTGCTGCTATCTCAATCAATCTCTGAATCTACTCATCATAGGAAGTTCTACAGAGCCAGTCCTTTTTCATACTGGATGTACGCCCACCACCTGCAGGTCTTCGGCATCACTGGCCATACTGTGGAATCCTCAGGACTCATTACGTGGGTCACAAAACCTTGAAAGAGCATCCCAGGCTGTTACGAGCACACGGCTCTACCTATAGGATCTCCCAAGGCCATATTATATGTGACCTCACCACAAAACCTCGCAAGAGCATCCCAGGCTATTACGAGCACACAGCTCTACCTATAGGATCTCCGAAGGATAGATTATATGTGGTCACCACAAAACCTCGCAAGAGCATCACTGGCTATTACGAGCACACAGCTCTACCTATAGGATCTCCCAGGGACAGATTATATGTGGTCATGGCAAAACCTCGCAAGATCATCCCAGGACTTATTACGGGCACACAACCCAACCTATCGGATCTCCAAGGGACATATTATATGCCATAGGACAAAACCTCGAAAGATCATCTGCCAGATATCCCAGGGCTCGAAGTACATGCCATAGGCAAAACCTCGAAAGACTATCTACAGATCTCCCAGGGCCAAATTATATGTCCTCCCAGAGCAAAACCTCGAAAGAGCATTTGCCAGATATCCCAGGGCACGAATTACATGCCATAGGCAAAACCTTGAAAGACTATCTGCAAATCTCCCAAGGCCAAATTATATGCTCATCTGCACAACCTGATCCACAGCCATAGAGTATCAACCTGATACTCACCATACATCATCCTAATGTACACATGATCATCCTGATCATCATCACTGCAACATCCTGCTGCATGTCATCTGGAGCAACATCCTGAAGCTCGTCATCCATGATGATCCTGATCATACAATGCATCTACCTTATGCATACCAAGTATCTACCTGATACATATCATCATACATGATCCACCTGATCATACAATGTATCCACTTGATACAAATACAAATACATGATACATATCATTATACATGATGCACTTGATCATACAATGTATCCGCCTGATACATATACAGATACATGGTCCAAGCATCCAACATGATGCATATACAAAAATACATACGCATGATCCAACCGATCATATTCGGCATCCAACTTGATGCATACATACATATAAATGATTCAACTGATCATATCCAACATCCAACATGATGCATACATACACATAAATGATCCAACTGATCATATCCAGCATCCAACATGATGCATACATATAAATGATCCAACTGATCATATCAAAGCAGAAACCAGAACATCATCCTGATGCTCATCATCCCACGCTTACATCCACAGCCATGTGAAGGATCCTCCTTCCAACATGCTTGGAATGGATTCAGCAAATGTGTCCATCAATTCTTCCTCGAAGTGTCCTCGATCTGAAGAACGCCAAGCCTCTCTATGAAGTACTCAAACTTCACCCTGGCTAGTGGCTTCGTCAGCACATCTGCAATCTGCTCATCCGTTGCAACATACAGGAGCTTCACAGCTCCTCTCTGCACCATATCCCTGATATAGTGATATTTGATCTCTATGTGTTTTGACCTGTCATGAAACACTGGGTTCTCGGACAGCTTCACACAACTCTGGTTATCATAGAAGATACCAATAGCATCCAACAGGAGATCAAATAACTCAGACAGTAGCTTCCGTAGCCATACTGCCTCACAACTAGCTGAACAGGCTGCAACATACTCTGCCTCAGCTGTACTCAGTGCTATGCAGGACTGCTTCCTGCTAAACCAAGAGATCACACCTGATCCCATACTGAAGCAGCACCCATATGTGCTCTTCCTATTTGCAGCATTGCCAGCCCAATCTGAATCAACATAACCCTGGAGGTTAAACTTTTGATTCGCCTCATACTTGAGCCCATAATCCACTGTACCCTTCAGGTACCTCAGAACATGCTTTACAGCAACCAGGTGAACACTCCTCGGATCAATCAGGAACTGGCTCAGTGTGTTCACCGCAAAGAAAATATTTGGCCTTATGTTCATCAGGTACATCAAGGAACCAATCATCTGACGATACATAGTGATATCAACCGGTTCAGATGAAGTATCACACAGAAGCTTCAGGTTCGATGCCATATCCTCGCAGTCCATCATCCCGAACCTCTTCAGGATCTCTACTGCATACTTCCCTTGTCCAAGGAAGATTCCATCTGCACTCTTCCACACTTCCATGCCAAAAACAAATAGTGCATCATCCCCAAGTTCTTCATCTCGAACTCGGCAACAAGCTTCCGCTGCATGTCGGCAATCAATCTATCTTCACCTGTAACAAATAGGTTATCCGCATACAAAAGTAGTATCACAGGATTGCCTTCCTCAACCTTGTAGTAAAGGTTCGAATCCGCTTTATTCTTGGTAAATCCCAAACTGGATAGAAAGCTATCTATCCTACCATACCAAGTTCTGCACACATATATGACTACACCATGCTGTCTTGAAATTCATCTGGTGTACCTTCTATTTCATCGCTTTTATATTTCTCTATGCTGCCATATGTAGCATGCTTGATCTGATAGTTCCGTTTGGAAGTCACAACAGACTTCCCTTCAGCTCTTGAGACCACATCCCAAACATCATTCTTCATGATCGACAGATCATGGCATTCTTCTCGTATCTTGGGAACTTCAATATCTTCAATAGATAATTTTGTTGTTTGAACAAATGTTGTAGTCCTTCTTTTGTAGGTGATGGTATACGATCTTTCCTACACAACAAGTTAAATTGCATGATTAGAAAACATCTCATAGTTTTCAGACAATTTCTTACACATAAAAAAATATGTCATTCAGTCATGCAATTATCTTAGCCAATGCTTCAATACAACATTTATCCATATTCCGTAACTTTCTAGATGCCTTCCAATCTCTACCAGAACATTGTTAAGAGTGTGCGCAACTCCCAACATGTCAGCAAAGAGGTTTCATTCTGGATAAGTAGCAATGGAATGTTGTACAGTGCCATAGGCCACTTACCCATCACATGCATATTAGTAGTATATTGTTCATTAATGCAATCATTCTAATATGCACAATACATATCCTAAGTCTAGGAATATGAGCATATACATCATTGAACAATTTTATTTAAACGAACAAAAATGATAATTAAAATACTTATCTATGTTTGTTCGTTGCGTGGACTTCCTCTGAGTCTTCACTTCCTTGCAGGAGCTGCTGGAGTCCTAATCTGAAGTAGCTTCTTCTACACCTTTCTATTGTGGAATGTAGAGAGATGGTCAACTCCCTCTGAATATCTGCATCCTTGCATAAACCACTGGAGTGTACTCCCTCTTGATCTTTGCTTCCTAGATTACTTGTCCTTGAAATTATATTCATTCTCGATCCCTATGCATGCTTGTTAGTATCATCATTGTGTTATCCTCTAGGTCTCATACATAATCAAACATTCATTAGTATAATCTTAATATTATCAAAACACAATAATCTCAAGCATGTATAGTCAGGATCAATTTAAACACAGATGTTAATCATTAGTATTCAAGGTTTCAAGGAAGTCTTCTTTTATTCATACATATTCTTATTTGATCATAGGACTCTTCTGCTTAGTTAAATCATCAATCAAGATAAGAGATATAATATGCATAAAACCCATGATTATTGAAACCTATACCTTCATGATTCTTTTGGTTAGTCATATCATCAATTATGGTAAGAAACATGCATACAAACATGATTATTCAAACCTATGACTTCATCAATAATCATTATCAACAACACAACAGTATAAGATCCTAACACAATGTAGGATTCTAGCTTGATATAGGAAAAACATACCTGGATTAGAATGCTAGCTAGTTATGTCTAACATACCCGCATAATGTCTTTTGGTTCTCTTCAGTGACTTGTGCTAGTAACCTGCATGTCTCATAAGTTAACCATTGTAGAACCAAGTTATACATACCTCGAAAGTAGATCTTCTATGTGATCCATGACAATGGATGAATCTTTGTCTTCATGTCACCATGAGCATATGTTCTTGAAGTAGAACATGATTTGACTTTCTTGATGTACCTTTTTTGTTAGCAAACAACATAAACCTCATACAATATCACAATGCATTAGTACAATCATAAGTGTTAAAACCTTAATTAATGAATATCTTCTATTAAGGTGATACGACAAGTCCAGTAATTAATCAAGATTGTACTGTAATGATAGGAAGACAAACATATGATAAACTTAACCATAAAACATACCTGTAAGCCATACCTGTCAAGATTGCTTGTAATCTTCTTATGGAAGGCCTTAGCCTCATCTCCCTCTGAGACAGGAACTTCTTCACTTATGCAAGTGACCAATCCATCTTCTTTTAGAATTAACCCAATCCACTTGATTTGCAAGAACTGGACCTGGAGCTGGATTAGGGTTTGTCAAGGAAACCCTAAAAATTCAAACTTTGAATTTCAAACTTCCGAAAGGATAGAAATATGCGCCTTGATGAGCTGATCAAGTTGGTATATTAAGAATTTGAAAACTGCAAAGTTTCACCCCTCAAAATTGCCTTTTAGATTTCTGGATTCACTAGAGAGGACCCTGAATTAGGTTTTGAGTTTCCCGGAGCTTCACCCAGCCAAAATATTTGATTCAAAACTCTAAGCTTCGATTTTTCTAAGGAGCTTCTAGCCGTGGTCACAGATTTCCAAAATTCCAATTTTTGCAAAAGCCCTAATTTTCCATCTTTTCGATCGAAGTCCCGAACTGGGGTTTGATCAAGCCTGGCCTTCTTCCCAACCAAAAAATCTGATCTTGGTCTCTAAATTTTGATTTTGATGAGTAGCATCCAGCCATGGTCTCCGATTACAAAAGTTCCAATTTTCTCCGAAGCCCTAAATTTCGGAAGCCATGAATGAAGGTACTCAAAAATAATTATGTTTTGACAGAAATATGTACCGTATTGTTTCCGGTGTAACTCCGAACCTTTTGATCCACAGGGTGTGAAAAATTTTCCTGAGATATCCCGACCTATTATCTTTCCATCCCGACAGGTCTGACCACAATTGGATTCTCTGAGAGAAAGTTATGCCAAGTGTCGCAACGTGACCTGTTTATGGGATAGTACAGGAAAGAGAACTTGTACGGAGTGCCACGTGTCACTGTTTCAACTTCGGCCTCTAAAAAATTTTCTTGAGATAGATCACCCTGTTATATTTCCATCCTGATAGGTCTTACCTCAATTGGACTCTCTGAGAGAGAGTTATGCCAAGTGTCGCAATGTGACTTGTTTATGGGATAATACAGGAGAGAGAACTTGTACGGAGTGCCACATGTCACTGTTTCAACTTCGGCCTATGAACACTTTCCCTAAGATAGCTAGCCCTGTTATCTTTCCATCCTGATAGGTCTGACCTCAATTGGACTCTCTGAGAGAGAGTTATGCCAAGTGTTGCAATGTGACCTGTTTATGGGATAATACAGGAGAGCGAAATTGTACGGCGTACCACGTATCACTGGTTCAACTTCGACCTCTAAATTTTTTTTCTGAGATAGTATAGTCTATGTACTACCTGTCACGTTTTACAAAATTTCATTTGGAGCTTCCTAGCGTAAGTTATGACCTTTTTCCCAAGGTCACCTGGTTTTGACTGAGATCTGGAAGAGGCAGAAACCCTATATTGTACAGATCATAAATCCCAAATTAGAGGTTGTCCTTTGGACACAAGGTACACGGGGATCTGATATTCGACCTGTAAAAGTTTCAGATCGGAAAACTTCGCCAAAATGGATTTATAGCGAAAGTTCTACGATCACTAGTTTTTGCTATATCAAGCCCTATCATCGTAAGTGCAACAAGTGTCATACATGCCATATCATGCCTTCTTTAATGCTAGCTCTGATACCATGTTAAATTTTCAGAATTTACTTCAATCGGATCTAGGATCTTAACTGAGAGAACAACATGTACAGCAAATCTACAACATATCAATCATGGACACCATAATGCAAGCACACAAGAGACACAGAGTTTACTTGGGGAAAACCATAAAGGTGAAAAACCCCAATAACTTCCTCAGAGATAGATAGAGCAATGATACAACCAGAATACAAGAGATAGTCTTCTCCTAGCAGCAGAGCCTCCTCCTCCACAAGTGCGCCACTCTCCCAAGTGTGAGTGAGAGAATAGAATGTGTAAAATGAGAGAGACACACTCTCTATTTATACACTAACTTGACTTGACCTTTACTCAACTAGGTCGGCCTCAACATAACCACTTAACATAATGTTGACTGGGCCGACCCCCACTAGGGTGGTCTAATAACTCTTTGACCCACATGGCCAACCCCCAATAGGGTGGTATAATAACCCTTTGACCCACATGGCCAACCCCCAATATGGTGGTCTAATAACCCTTTGACCCACATGACTTATACAGGCTGACCGCAACAAGGTGGTCTAATAACCCATCAAGTATAAGTTACGACACTTACAATATAAATGACGACACTTCCGTATAGAGGAATAATAACATCTCTATAGGAATACAAACACTTCCGTATAGAGGAATAATACCATCTCTATAGGAGTACAAAATACATATATGAAATACATGGGTGAAATACATTTCGAAGTTACATATACATCAACAACTTATCCATATACATTTTATTTCAATTATAACATGTCTTGTAAGTGACCAAATTAATACTCGATTTCCAACAAATTATTCAAAATATGATTGTTATAAATTAAGATTGTGGATATTAGGTACCAAGGAATTGGATTATTGGTGGGGTAGATGACATATTTAGTTGTTCAGGAGTCTTTGATTCTTGATATGGTTTATTCCAAAAGATGATATGTAAAAAATGGATGAGGTAGAATGCAAGCCCAAATTTGGTAGAATATATACCTCGTAACTAAGCATCTAAGCTAAAAGAAGTTTGTTTTATCTGATCCATTCCTTTAAAATATTTTTATGGAATTCCTTACCAAAAATATTCATGGATACGTTTTTCATATATATATATATATATATATAATTCGTAGACTCATATATACAAATAATTGTACAATGTCTTATTTGACAATTAATCCAATTACATTTTTCAAGTATGTGTTAATTGCCATCTATTGTATTGTTTTTATGTGAGGGAAAATATAATTCAATGTAGTTTCCATTCCATATTAGAGTGATTAGTAGGAAGGCTAGCTGCTAACTCTACCACAAGAATGAACATGTGATTGTTGTCTCACACTCGCCACCTTTCATAACATGGACAAGCCACATAAATCACAATCATGCAATTCAATCAAACATCTATATAGATACAAATAACTTCGTCACACCTCAAAACTATGTTGAATGGTATTTATACTTTCCCTTCTTTTTCTATTTATATTATATAATTAGTTTTTTATAATTACTCAAAGCAATAATCCCTAACACAATTGTACATAATATATTTGAAATATTTTGAAGTTAAACTTTATAATGGAGAAGCAACATACTTAAAAAATGAAATGTATTGCTGCAAGAATAAAGAAAGGAAACACTTCGTAAAAAAAAGTGTACATGTGTTTACAGATGAATTATAGTGGTACCATAAAAATATTCAATATGATTTGTAATTGAAATGAAAATGGAAAGTGAAAGAGATATAGATATCTACGAAAGATCATAATATATTAAAAATATTAGAAAATACAATAATTAGGGGTGTATTAAGTTGTGTATATAAATGTATATTTTTAGTTTTTGGAGGATAGGTGTAGGGAATGAGGGTGTGTTTGTGTGTAAACACATTTTACTCTCACAAAGGTAGGTGGTGGGGTGAGGATGTGCATAATTTACAACTTGTCATAAAGATGGGAGAGTTAGCCTTAGCTTTTTATTTCAATTAGTAGTGCAAATGTGAACACCAAGTTTATATTAAATAATGTAGTCTAATACATGCCATGGAATGACAGGGTCATTAGGATTAACCACTAACAACATCAAATTGCTTATAAGTTGGTTACCGAGGTAGAAACTAAAGAAGAACTGAGAACACTCCTAACATCCAAGGTTGGTGAACCTCTAGTAGTAGGGAATAAACTTATTCAGGTTGATATCCTACAATGGTGATGCTTTCAATGTAGATTTGATCCTCCTATGAATCCTCAACATGGCACAATATAGTGCCTAAATGGTGTAGTTTAAGGGAAAATGTTGAAGGAGTCCAGTGTTGTCTATCTTAATGTTATTTGCAAGAACTTTATCCCACTAATACATCCACCTTATGAAAGGAGGTAATCTATGTAGCTATCACAAAGGGGCTCATATGTAAAGTTTGCTTGAGAGTGAATGCGTCTCTAATGTGCAGATCAATTACTAGTGAAGGCATCTAAAAATGGTCAATAAGGATCTACTGATCCAAGTTGGATCACTATATAAATTCTCATTTATTTTTGTACTTTATGGGTGGAAAATTGGAGTTATTGGCTTGTAGGGCTCATTTA
Source organism: Larix kaempferi (assembly GCA_027924585.1). Lineage (NCBI taxonomy): Eukaryota > Viridiplantae > Streptophyta > Pinopsida > Pinales > Pinaceae > Larix > Larix kaempferi. Next base: position 9,636,383 of record BSBM01000597.1, on the reverse strand, counting down.
AAGGGTTGTTCATATTGTGGTGATCTGGGATGTTGAAACTTCTAGAGCCCACTTGGAGCCTAGCATGAATGACTCCTATTTATAAGGAGTCGTTAATGTGATCATTGTCATATAATGGTGAATTTATAAGTTCAATATGAGACTTGAGTTATCATTGGATATGTTGTTAAAAAGAGCTTCTCTTAGTTTCGAGAATTATATATATTTTCTACTGATGAGTCCAACCATGTGAAGGTGGAAGCTCATTTGGCCCCCCCACCCACCCACCCTAGAATCAAAGAAAAAATTCGTCAAACTTGATGTGTTATTGATTCATATGAAATGTGACAATGGCATATTTTCAAGAATGGCATTATGATCTTCTATCAACAATTTCCATTGTCGATGCTTGGAATTTTTCCTACTCTTCACTGCCTTCAATTGCAACTAGGATGCTATGACCAAATGACTGTATTGAGCACATATAACATCTGACTCATAGTCTTGAAAACGAATATGGTATTTACATTTCCTTACTTCTGCAAATAAATGTCCCACTAAAACCATTGAACCCACTGCATACGTATAATTTGACGGTTCTTTAAATTCTTACATCAATGTGCTTTTTGACCTAGTGCATCTCAATAAATAATAATGCACTTTTTATGGATTATCTGCCAGTGCAATGACAACAAATACATCACCTTCTCTAACCAAATCAGAAACACAATCATAATCTTTGTCAATCACAACCACTTCATTGTCACGCTCTACATCGCTGATATTTCCAAATGGGGGAAATGGTTTCAATTCTTGGTGTCTCCATGGTTTGAAAAAAAAATTAGTTTGGTTTTGACACTCATCCAAAAACTCTACATCATCAATACATGCAAGACAGAAGCAAGAGCACTTTCATTTCTTGATTGCGTGTATATTTTCCATTTTCTTACTCCTAATGGAGTGTAAGCCCCTTGTTTTCGGGATTGCAGTACAATTATGTGGTATTGATAAGTCAACATTGCCCATTGCAAGATTCCAGAAAAAAATTCTCACATTACCCATCCTTTCATTGAATTCTTGGCTCAAATTTTGTTTGCACCAATTAACAACATCATTTGAATTTGCAAGGTGAGAAGTAGAGTGATTCATTTGATATCTCCTAAGTGCACATTTCACGCAGGCCCCAACACCATCATTTTCTCCTTTTCCATGTCCCGTTTCAAAAAAGCTCCATGTGTGGCGAACATCCATGTTTCTATGAAGGCGAGACAACCATAAGAATGATCGTGTCGATTTAAACTGACCAGTACAACCATCTAACCACACCCAATGTTCTTTAAAAGTGACCCTTCTTCTAGATAATTCTTTATGAAGCATACCAAAACAATGTTGGACAAAATATGTATCATGTGTATGATCATCACTGGTGTAGAAATGATACTCCTTAATCACTTAACGATTGTTTTCATTGCTATCAAAACCATTGACATCAAGATCTGAATGTCTATACGTAATATGCACAAGTATAGATACCTAATCTGAATGATAATACTCACTCTGTATCTCCTTTTGCGGAGTGAAAGTGTAATTTTCAGAAAAATCAACAATGGATAATATTGTTCCTTTTGGAAATACATCTCGTGATTGCTTGAACTGTAAGTATTGCCATCGTGTTGAGTGAGAGTGCTTGATATATTTATATATTTGATCCCTGAACATATTCATAAAATCTATCAAGGAGACCTCACTTTCAACTAACTTAATCTTTCTTGATGTTTCCATTGAATTTGTAACATGAGTATAATCAACATAAACACATCTCTTCCATTTCACAATGCGATTTGACAATTGAGGATCGTTTGCATCAATGGGGTAGCTAGCATTAAAAAGTGCCAAATTATAACATTCCTCACATTTTTTACCTCCGACGCATTGTTTCTTATAGAATACTTGATCACTCTCTCGCGCACATAATAATTTAGATACAAATTCATGAACAATCGAAGGAGGGGGGTCATTTGGCCAACATTGCATGCCAAAATTTAGAAATGTCACATAATATAATTCGAATTCTACATGGTTTTGACAACATGTGTTGCGAACAACGATGGGTCTGACAAACCATGGTTTGAGCTTCACAAATGTGCTAAGGGAAATATTCACATCAACATTACTCTCCATAAAAGTTTTGAACATTTCCACTTGAGTGATCTCTGTTATGTGTTTGGCATGAGTTTCATAGTTTCCTTTCGATATACAACGTCGCACAACATCCTTTTCATTTGGTAAGACACGAGAGCTTAAATTCCAAAACTCTTTCACCCTGTTTCTCACATTATCTAGAAGTCTATCTTGATAATGTTGCCTATAGATAACACCCCATCATGCAACTTCATCATCCTCATCTAATTGAACCCTAAAGTTTTTATGCTCCCATAAACTTTTTCTTGATTTTTTTTACATTCTTGTAGTTGTAGACAACAAATGACTGGTTATAGTGTTTTTTGCCACAACCCCTGTTAGAATTGCTTTATGAGCAACCATGAAATTATGAGATCATTTTATTGCAAGTGATGCAAGGATTGAGGTCATATTTTGTGATACAATCTCATTTGATTTAGCATCTTTGGCACTTTGAATGCCCAATAATGTAATTGCATCTCTTAGACATTTTCGCTTTAACGATCTATGTAACAATTGAGCTTGTTCTATGACACAAATACCTTCAAAATATTCTTTGACTATCTTTTTTTCTCTATAATGAGCTATATGATCAAGCATCATAGGTCCCATTTCTTGAATTTTACTTGAATCCATATTCTCCAAAAACTTATCGTCAATGACGATATTGTTGCAGCTTCCAGTTAATCTCTGTAAATTGGTAAGTGTGGTAGGATGTTGTATGGTGGATGTCGACCCTGCATAAACATAAATATAAATTTATAATATTGTGGACTTTCAAATCAAATATATATATACTTGTATTATAAAGTAAATTATAAACATATAAAAAATTATTTACTCACCAATCATGGTCTCCATATCGATGCTACCCATAGTTTGCTCCACATTTGTCATTTCGTCGTCACCTCCATGTTCTTCATTTCTTTCATCAACGTGTTCCTTGACAATTTGCATTCCTTCATCACCACCATGTGCATTCACATTTTTCATTTCTTCGTCAGTGCCATGTGCCTCCACGTTTCTTTCCATGATTGCTCTTTTTTCTCTTAACTTTCTCATGTTTTCACGGTTTCTCTCTTTCCTTGCCTCTTCATCAGTTCTGGTGCGATCATATTTTCTTTCACATTTCCTTCGGTTTCCCATGTTGAAAGAATTAAAAACCTAAAATCCAATGCATTAAAAGATATGACAATTGAGAGTTATATGCTGGAAAAAAAGAGTAGTATTGATCCAACAAGAGTAATATGCTAAGCACTCTTGTACGAAAAAATTTACCAAATTGTTGAATGTGGAAAAATTTAACAAATTGTTGAATGCGAACTCTCAGCTGAAAAAAAATGGAAATAGATTCTCGAATGAGAAATTTTCGGAAACTATCTCGGTCGAGAGATTATATGTAGAACTCTTGGCCGACCAATTATGGAATCTCATTGGAATATCATGGGCATTTAATATGTCAGCCGCTAAAAGATTCTCGGGGAATTATGTGACAAATCTCTCGGCCGAGAGATGTTTTAAACTTTCAGACAAGAGTTTAAAACAACTTTTGGACGAGAGTTTTCATTAACTCTGGGTTAATTTTAGAGCGGGAATACCTCACGCCCGAGATATTTTAAATTTCTCGACCGAGACATTTTCTCGACCAAGAGTTTCTGGTCAACAATTCCAACACCATTTATGTAGTATTCATAAAAGTGTCACTTTAACAAGGTGGAAACACTGCAAAACATGAGAATTACATGTCGGAGTTTATACCAGTAGATTCATCATTCAATATACTTTTTCATAATATAAAATTTTTTGAATTTCATTTAGGATTTCTATTTTTTACTATTTTTTTTCTAAACTTTATCATTAAAAAATTTAGTGACTTAAACATCAGTCACAATGAAAATTCAATATCATCACAATGACAAAGCCCAAAAAATATAAAAAATCACAAGGATGTTCCTTGCAGTGTCCTCTTCAATGGGTTGGTTTTAGTTTTTTTGATAAGAGTCACATTTGAAAGAAAATATGAAGACAAAAACATGTGTCAGTAAGGAACCATTGTTTGTACATATGTTGTTTCGATAAATAATAAAAAATAGTTCCCAAGTCTTAAAAAAACTCAAATATAGTCCATGCATAAGTGTAGTGTGTGTAGATTATGAGCCTACAATTGTTTTCCCTAAAATTAATAACCATCTATCAAAACACAACATGCACATAGGTCACTCATTATCCATACCTAAAATTTTCAGGTATATGCCATTGGTGTGCAACAAATTTGTCCCACGATATGTCCATAAAAAAATTAAAAAAAATATGAGTAGAAATCTAATTTAATTCTCTAAAACTTTTGTGTTTACTTCAAGTTGCAATTCCTAAGTGAGATATGGGGTTTGAAGAGGTCGAAGTTGAAAAACATAAAATTTAGCAGTTTTGTTTGTAAAAAACAAGCCAAAATTGTTTCCCAACTTCATGTTTTCACCCTGAACCTATGAAGAGAAAATGAGAAGTAACAACTAACATAAAATAAAAAATGTCTTTGTTTCCTAATTTTTTAGGGAGCCATTACATTAGTAGGAGATATCATTTTCTTGTGTCTCTTTCCTTGGCATAAATATCCTTCTATATTGGAGTTTATATGTTATTGAGAGCTACAACTTTAAAACAATGTTTTAATTGATTTTTTTTGTATAAAGAGGTATTTATGTACTAAAAACAATCCAAGACACACATATTTTAGGCATATTTGACTTATTGAGGGGCATTTTTTAATAATACATGTGAAAGGAGTGCTATCGATTACTCCCGACCTAGTGAGACATTTTTTTGTGTACTTCTGAAGAAAGTGAGGGGAAAAATTAAGGAACAAGCATATTCACATCACAACCAATCAACCATTATGTTAGTAGGAAGCTATGCATAGAGAATACACATAAAATGTAAACCTTGAATTCACAAATACATTTTAATGACTCTTTAATGAGTATTCATGTATATATATAAATTAACTTGGTTTTTATTAAATATTTAGATGATGATATTTTTGTTTTGAATCAATTTAGTAATTAAAAGAAAAATAAAAAAATTGTACTTATCTTTATCTATGTTGAACCACATGGAATGGATGTTGGTGAATTCTTTTTTTGATAACTATTGATACTACAATGACATTATCATCTCAAGCTAGGACCAAGGACGGACACAAGCTAAGGTCTTCTATAATCCTCATAAAGCATGAAATTCTAGGCATTATAGAATGTATTCCACAAAACAACACGAAAAAACCCATAACATTCAAACCTTGTGAAATTTTATTCGTAAAACTACATATACTATAGGATGAAACCCAAAAATTATCCCCCTTCCGAAGAAGTTTTTTTTATGTCTCCCTTGCAATGTGATGCCTACTTAAAGGAAATAGATGCAAGAACCCACCTATACAATCATCAATATTTGAAATGTTTACAATTTCAACTTATTCATCACCTTTTGATGTGGTTTCCAATAAATTAGATACAAAATATAATATTGATATAAAATATGAGAAATACGAGAAACAACACTATCAACATTTATCAAAGAAAAATGTAAGCAAGGAATCTCAAGTATTTTCTTTGTATCTTTGTACAACACTACATGAATCACAAACCTGCAACATAATCTTATCTCGACTACCATCACCACCTTCATCCCATAAAAATATGCCATTTGAATGTATGCTTGACCAAAAGCATTGCTATGATGAGATTGAACAATAGAATCAAAATCTCTCCAATTAGAAGCATTATATCCATGCTTTAAAGCATGGGTCACTTACATTTAAAGTTAGAAATCCAAATGAAACAAATTACCAGGAGGTAACAACCACATAATATCCACTTGCGACACAAAGATCACCATTTAAGATACAATCCTTAAAACTTCACATTTTCAACAATATTCTTTTGAGTTCAATAGTTTTTTAAATCACTCATATTAAATTCCATTATAAAAGTTTAGGCCACAAAATATTAGGACTTAATGGAAATTGATTCCACATGTGATGGTGAAAATTGAGGGGGGATACTATATTTAGTTAACAACTCACTTGTTTAGTTTGTTGTGATAATTTTATTGTCATACCGAAGTATGTTTCGTGTTTGAATATTATCAAATATATCAATTGTACACACATTTCCTTGCACTTGTCTATACGGTTCATGTTGAGATATTGTAACTTCTAAGAATATTATATTTGTACTTTATTATTCCGGAGATGTTTCATTCTTCCGTGAAGACCTTATTGTATATCCGGAGATGTTTTATTCCTCCGTGGAGAATGTGGTAACTTGGGTTATTAGACTTCCCTAGTGGGGGTCTGCCCTATATGAGTCACATGGGTTAAAGGGTTATTAGACCACCCTAGTGGGGTCGGCCCTGTCACATTATGTTAAGTAGTTACGTTGGGGCCAACTTAGTTAGTATAAAAGTCAAGTCGGAGTTGTGTATAAATAGAGGAGGTGTGTTCCTCATTTAACACACATTACACTCACTTGTGATTGGCGCATAGGTGAGAGAGAGATATGCTATGGAGGAGAAGGAGCTCATGTTTGGGGATTATATTTTTGTACTTTTTGGTCATCTATATTGAGGAAGCTTTGCTGGGATTTTCTACCCCATGAGGGTTTCCTAGGATAAATCTATGTCTCTTGTGTTTATGTTGTGCTTGTTGTTCTTTCAGTGATCCTGTATATGTTATTGTTGTGAAATGGAATGTAATACTGATTTTCTTGTCTTAGAATATTTAATTTTAACATGGTATCAGAGCTATCCTGAAGGAAGGCATTGTATGGCACTTACGACACTTGCTTCACTTGCGACAATTTGAAGGTTAGGGTTTTATATAGCAAAAAAACGTCATCGTATAACTTTCGCTATAAATCCATTTTGGCGAAGGTTCAGGATCTGAAACCTTTACAAGTCGTATATAACATCCCCTTGTACCTTTTTTCTGAAGGAAAGCCTCCGATTTGTTGTACGTTGTGAGATATGATCAGTACATTTTAGGGTTTATGCCTTTTCTAGATCTCATTCATAAACAGGTGACCTAGGAAAAAAGGTCGTATCTCGAGCTAGGAAGCTCCAAATGAAATTTCGTAAAATGTGATAGGTAGGGAATGGATTGTAATTTCACAAGTCCTTGTTTCAGAGGCAGAAGTTGAAACAGTGACATGTGGCACTCTGTACAAGTTCGCTCTCCTGTTTTATCCCATAAACAAGTCACATTGCGACACTTGGCATAACTCTCTCTCAGAGAATCCAATTGAGGTCAGACCTATGGGGTTGGAAAGATGACAGGTCAAGGTACCATAGGCCCAAGTTTTAGACCCTTTGGATTCATAATTTCAGAGATGAACCAGAAACATTAAGGCTCATATTTCTATGAAATAGAATTGGATTTTGAGCATTCTCATTTTTGGGCTTATCACTGCTGCGGAAAATTAGTGTTTCGGAGAAAGTTGTAATTTTTGGAATCTGAGACCATGGCTGGATGGTCCTCATCAAAATCAAAATTTAGAGACCAAGATCAAATTTTTTGGTTGGGAAGAAGGTCGGGCTTGATCAAACCCCAGTTCAGGATTTTGATAGGAAAGGTGGAAAATTAGGGTTTCTGCAAAAGTTGGAATTTTTGGAATCTAAGACCATGGCTTGAAGCTCCTCATAAAAAACAAATTTTAGAGCACAATATCGAACCTTTTGGTTGGGCAAAAGACCGGGCTTTATCAAACCCTAGTTTGGGATCCTGTCTAGAAGATCCAAAAGTTTCAAAGGCAATTTTGAGGGGTCAAATTTTGGAGATTTCAAAATTGAAGTATACCAGCTTGATCAGCTCAGCAAGGCACATCTTTTCATCCAATCAGAAGTTTGAAATTCAAAGTTTGAATTTTTAGGATATCTCTGACAAACCCTAATCCAACTCTAGGTCCAGTTTTAGCAAATCAAAGTGGATTGGGTTAATCCTAGAAGAGAATGAATTGGACACCTACATAAGTGAAGAAGTTCTAGTTCCAGAGGGAGATGAGGCTAAGGCCTTACATAAGAAGACTACAAGCAATCCTGATAGGTATGACTTGAGAAAATAAAGGTATGTTTTGAAAATATGATTCTTGATTAAGTTCATAATATGTTTGTCTTCATGTTATTAAGGTTAGTACAATTATGATTGTTTGATAATGAATGCATGTGAATGATAGAAGACATTCATTGATTAGGGTTATGACACTTATGATTGTACTAATGCACTTGTGGTTTTGTATGAGAATGATGTTGTCTGCTAAGAAGATACGGGTACATCAAGAAAGACAAATCAAGTTCTATGACCATGATGACATAAAGACAAGGACTCACCCATAGTCTTTGACCACATAGAAGCTCTACATACAAGGTATGTATGACTTTGTTCTACTATGCTTAAGTTATGAGATCTGTAGGTTCTAGCACAAGGTCTCTAAATCATTGGAGAGAACAAAGAAGATATTGTTTGGGTATGTTAAGACATAACCAAGCATGATAATCCAGGTATGTTTTCCTATATCAAGTTAGAATCCTACCTTGTGTTAGGATCTTAGGTAAGTATACCTGTGTATGAAATGATCATGACCATACATAATGTTTTGATAGAATTGAGATTATACTAATGAATGTATGTTTATGTATGAGATCATGAGGATGACACTAGTGCACACTTAAGCATGTAGAGTTGTACAGAATGAATATAAGTTCAAAGACATATAGAGATCAAGTGGGAGGCAACCACACAAACATAAAAGATAAGTATTTGAGTTGTTATTTGAATCTCTGAAATAGTAGATGATATTGCTTGTAATAGTTGTATGCATATTTGTATTCCTAGAATATATCATGCATAGTGTAAGCATTCAAATAGCATTGAACAGTATACTACTAATATGCATATGATGGGTAAGTTGGACATACATTCCATTATTGTTTATCTAGAATGAAACCTCTTTGCTGATATGCTGAGAGTTGTGCACGCTCTTGACAGTATGTTCTGGTAGAGATGGAAGGCATCTAGATAGACACTGTATGCATACAGGATATGGAAAAGTGTTGTGCCAAAATATTGGTCAAGATAGTTGCATAACTATGTGAATCATATCAATATGCATAATAGGTTATCATTGAAATGACAAAATGACTTGATAATTATGAAGTATTACTAATCATGTAATTAAATTTGATTTGTAGGAAAGATCATGAAGAATGATGAACACCGAACAAGTGATGGATGCTCAACAAGAAGACTTACAAATCAAGCATACTATAGAAGGCTCGTGGCTAGAAGATTCTCTTAGAAAGAGGAAGAGGATCATGATGAGATATTTGCTCCAAGTGTATAGATAATACCATTCCCTTAATGGTGTAATTGAAGAAGAAGTACGAATCGAGAAAACTCCCAGGATTCAATTGAAGAAAGCTTTGTATGGGTACCCAGGATCAATAGTCATTTGATGAGCTTAATGATCACCATGGGTGACGCGGATTTCGACCTTTGCTACAAGGTTGAAGATGGTGTCTATATATAGATGACATTCTTCTCTTAGATGGATGCAAGGAACTCACCACGGAGTTCGAATGATCTTGAGGCTCATATCAATAGACCCATCTAACGGGAGATGGCACAGATAGATATGCAGAAGATCACTCAATGCAGAGTGTGAATGATGTTTAGTCACAGAGGGAGAATTGCTAGCTTCTTGACAAGATTGGGCTTTACCAAAAGTAAAACTGATCCTAACCTTTATCTTAAGGTTATGGATGATGAACATGTCATACTATTACTGTATGTGGATGATCTCTTTCTGACAGGGAATGACAAACAGATCATCGAAAGGAAGAAGAATCTCTCTACAGAATTTTAGATGAAAGATCTCAAATTGATATTTTACTTTCTAGGTATGGAAGTATGGCAAGGTTGAGAAGGAATCTTTCTCAACCAGATAAAGTATGCTATGGAAATCTTGAAAAGATTTGATATGTTGGAATGCGAAGCCATGGCCACTCCCATGGATTCCAACTTGAATCGGTTAGCCGATGACTCATCAGAGTTAGTGGATGTGACTCTGGACAAAGGTCATTGATGTATCCGACGAATGCCATGCCAGATATATGCTTTGTTGTGAACACCTTGAGTCAGTATCTAGTGGAATCTAGGTGTGTTCACCTGATAGCTGTAAACCATGTGATGAGGTACCTAAAGGGTACAATGGACTTTGGTCTATGTTATATTGGCGATCATGACTTCATATTGTATGGATACACAGTTGTTGATTGGGAAGGAAGTGTATCAAATAGGAAGAGCACATCGAGCGGATGTTATTGTCTGGGATCTGCCATGATCTTGTGGTTTAGCAGGAAGCAGTCTAGTGTGGCTCTCAGCATAGCTAAAGCGGATTATATAGATGCTTGCTCTGGTAGTTGTGAAGCGATATGGATTCCGAAGTTGTTATCAGGATTGTTTGACTTAGAGATGGACCCCACTGTGATCCTGTGTGACAACCAGAGTTGTATCAAGATGATAGAGAATCCAGTGTTCCATGATAAATCAAAGCACATAGAGATCCGATATTTCTATATACAGGATATGGTGCAGAAAGGAGCTATCTAGCTTGAGTATGTGAGCATTGATGAACAAGTTGCTGATGTATTGACCAAACCTCTGTCTCGAGTAAAGTTTGAGTATTTTCTAGACAAGCTTGGTGTAGTTCAGAAGGACGCTCCTTGAAAGGGGGAGCGATATGGTCGATGATGATATTTCGATACTAGTATCAATGTGGATACCTGTATCGATGATGAGATTGCCTATATTGACGATAAGGTCAATAATAAGGATACATGTATTGATGAGGATACTGTATCGATGATGTGATGAGGATACCTGTATTGATGTGGATACATGTATCATTGATGACGTTACCTGTTCTGACGATGAGGTCTATGATAAGGCTACCTATTCTAATGATGAGTTCATTTTGTGGTCCCTAGTGGATGTTATAGGACTGCATTGTCCCTGAACATTTGGTTCAAAATGTATGTGATAGGACTGCATTGTCCTTGAACGTTTGGTTCAAAATGTACGTGATAGGACTGCATTGTCCCTGAATGTTTGGTTCAAAATGTACATGATAGGACTACATTGTCCCTGAACATTTGGTTCAAAATGTACGTGATAGGACTGCATCGTCCCTAAACGTTTGGTTCAAAATGTACGGGATAGGACTTCATCATCCCTGAACGTTTGGTTCAAACTGTACATGATAGGATTGCACGTCATTGGACTCATGTCCTAAAGTGATAGGGATTGATCATCATGTAAGTGGATCAGGATTACATCATCCTTGGACTCATGTCCTAAAGTGATAAGGATTAATCATCCTGTAAGTTGATTCGGGATTGCCTCGTCCCTAGACATGGTGAGGTGTCTTAAATTGATAAGGATTAATCATCCTATAAGTTTATTTGATATTTCATCATCCCTAGACATGGTGAGGTGTCTTAAAGTGATAAGGATTAATCATATTGTAAGCTAATTCAAGATTGCATCGTCCCTAGACATGGTGAGGTGTCTTAAACTGATAAGGATTAATCATCATGTAACTTGATTCGGGATTGCATCGTCCCTAGACATGGTGAGGTGTCTTAAAGTGATAAGGATTAATCTTCCTATAAGTTGATTTGGATTGCATCGTCCCTAGACATGGTTAGATGCCTTAAAGTGATAAGGATTGATCATCTTGAAAGTTGTTCTGGATTGCATCGTCCATAGACATGAGAGATGTCTTAAATTGAGAGGGATTGATCATCACGTAAGTGGATCAGGATTGTATCATCCTTGGACTTATGTCCTAAAGAGAGAGGGATTGATCATCCCGTAATTGGATCATGTGTGTTGTAGGGTATGTTGCTATGATGTTGTTGATAGAGAGATCCAGACAATGAGGCTATTGATCTATAGATCCTGATGATTTTGTTGATAGAGAGATCCAAACAATGAGGCTGTTGATCTAGAGATCTAGATGATGTTGTTGATCAAGAGCATCCAGATGATGTTGTTGATCGAGAGATCCAGATGATGTTGTTGATAGAGAGATCCAGACGATGAGGCTGTTGATCTAGATATCCAGATGATGTTGTTGATTGAGAGGATCTAGATGATGTTGTTGATCGAGAGATCTAGATGATGTTGTTGATCGAGAGGATCTAGATGTTGATCGAGAGGATCCATATGTTGATCTAAAGGATCCAGATGACGATGCTGTTGATCGAGAGGATCCAGATGATGATGTTACTGTCGTTGTTCGAGTGCTGCAGAAGATGAAGATCCAGTATTGAATATCTTTAAGATGTCCCAGTAACTGGTTGAGTTACTGATGATGTATGAAGAAAGATTCCAATGATTTATAGATGTATCATGTATCATGTAGTTGATGACTCCTTGCTCATGCAGATGTTGTTGTAATATCCTTCTCGTTAAGGGGGAGTGTTGAGATATTGTAACTTCTAAGAATATTATATTTGTACTTTATTATTCCATAGATGTTTCATTCCTTCGTGAAGACCTTATTGTATATCCAAATATGTTTTATTCCTCCTTGGAGAATGTGGTAACTTGGGTTATTAGACTTCCCTAGTGGGGGTAGGCCCTGTATGAGTCATGTGGGTTAAAGGGTTATTAGACCATCCCAGTGGATTCGGCCCTGTCACATTATGTTAAGTAGTTAAGTTGGAGCCGACCTAGTTAGTATAAAATTCAAGTCAGAGTTTTGTATAAATAGAGGAGGTGTGTTCCTCATTTAACACACATTACACTCACTTGTGATTGGCGCATAGGTGAGAGAGAGATCTTCTATGGAGGAGAAGGAGCTCATGTTTGGGGATTACATCTTTGTATTTGCTGGTCATCTATATTGAGGAAGCTTTGTTGGGTTTTCTACCCCATAACATAATGTGGGTTAAAGGGTTATTAGACCATCCCAGTGGATTCAGCCCTGTCACAAGGTTGGCTATAAGATTTCTCATGGTTATGGGTATAATAAATATTGGGCTAATGTATTAAATTCAAAACAACCCTCTCCATATTAAAAATCTAATTAAGTTAGATTTGGATTCGGAAATATGATTTAAGCTTGTAGAACAATCAGATCTTGAATTTAATAAGTGTTTCACCAATTAATAAACATATGAATTGGATCTAAACTTATCATCTTGGGACAAATCCAAACAATGACAATTGAATGATTTTACCTTAAGAGTTACAACATATATTAGACTGTCCTGTTATGATATGCTAATTGAAAAATTGGCATCAATGCAATTATATATGTTTATCATTTGCAGAAATAGATAAATGAGTTAAATAAGTAAATTCATTTAACACATAACAACATCTGTATTGTATGTTTATATAAAACTAACCTTCAGATCGATGCATTCATTAAAGTTGCAAGATAAAATAGAGTTCATTCATAAATAGAAGTGAGAAATCAGAATCTATCAAAAAAATTTGATAACTCATACAAAAGATATGGCAAAGCGAGACTAACTAAATTTAATTCAAGTCTGCAAAAAATTACAATGCCTCAAAGAAACAGAGTAGCTCCATTTCGCCTTCGGTGATTCCCCCCCCCCCACCTTATCCTATGAGATTTCATCCTTTAAATAATAATTACATCAAATTACAAGGACATATTTCCCATAAAACAGGGATTACAAAACATTTCTTATTTAGGACTTGCCAATGGAACTTCGCCACTTGGTCCATACATCTAAGAACTCCTCTATATCTGGATATTTGGCCAGTTCAAGTGCAAGCTGGGTATTACAAGTGAAAGATTCAATCTTGTTTTCTTCACTTTATGCCATGCACGCAGAAAAAGATTAATCTTTATCCCTAAACTAATGGGTTCCTTCATCAACTCTTTAACATTTTAGATCTGAATGTGCTCCAATTGCTGAACTCGCTCTTTAGACTACAAACATCTTATATCAACCTACTCAATGGTAAGCTTAGGCGGGAAATCCTTCTTGATAAGGTCTAAGTATGGAAAATCTAGCATGTTCAATACATTATCTACTGCACACCATCTCCTGCCACAAATTTCTTATGCTTTCTGAATTGTGGTCTCGACTGATTCACAAGCATGTTGCCATGCTTCCAAAGAAATTCTAAGCCTTCTAAACTTGATATTGTCCAAAACAGGGATATCTTCAGGTTTGTCCTTAATGTATCTCTACCAATCAACCACATCTTCAATTGCCCTAGTTTATTATTCCCTCCTCTCATTATCTTGTTCAAGGACATCATAATGACGCTAAAAAACATTATGTGTCTCCTCAATTTCATTCAAGGATTCAAATAACTCAACCAAAATATTTCTATAGTCTTCATTTATTTCAAGAGCTAGTTCTTTGAATTCTTCCATAGAAAACCTGGAAAAAGAAGAGGTAGCTTCTTTGGCTATTGAATCCTTCAACTACTACTCAAGAAGTGTGATCTTCTCAGTATAGCCAATGTTTATCACTTGTACTTCCTACAACTATTGTTGGACATAGGCCCTTTGCACCTGTAGCTATTTCACCTAACTATCATACTCATTCCTCAACTCTTGGAGTTGAGACTGATGTTGTTCTTCAATTTCAGTTTGCTTCTCCTTAATATTATGCAATTCTTCTTTCTTAGCCTCAATTTCTTTGTTCAAAGAAGAAACCCTAGCAATGCTATCATGTGTACTTTTCCTTAATTCCTCAAGGGTGAGAGGCCCTCTAGTAGGAGATACAAAAATAATTTGAGACCTTAGTGTTTCTTGTTTTGTTACAGGAGTAGAAGGTACTACAGTTGGATCTTGAATTGGTTGTTCTGTGGATGTGGATGCTTGAGTGTGGCTCCTGGTAACAACCGATACTCTTGCTGGAGGAGGTTTAATAATGTTTTGTTTAGGCATGACTGGTCGATGGCCCTCCTTCTAGATCCATTTGTTGAAGCCTCGGGTATGATAATGCTGGAATGTTTTCCAAGGAAAACAACAGAGGGTGACAGCCCAATATGAAAGGATTCAAACAACTCTATGCAAGAGAAGTTCTATCCCCAGCTTATTTGGTGTGGTTGACTCCCACGTATATTAGGCCTCCGCTGGAAGATTGAAAGTGTTCTGTGTCCAAGGGGAAAGTAGTGTTAGCTTAAGGAAATATCTAATTAAGTTAGATTTGGATTAAGAAATATGATTTAAGCTTGCAGAACAATCAGATCTTGAATTTAATAAGTGTTTCACCAATCTAAGAATTTCTTGTTGTAACTGTTAAGGTAAAATCATTCAATTGTCATTATTTGGCTTTGGCTTGAAACAAAGCCAAACAATGACAATTGAATGATTTTACCTTAACAGTTACAACATATATTAGACTGGCCTGTTATGATATGCTAATTGAAAAATTGGCATCAATGTAATTATATCTGTTTATCATTTACAGAAATAGATAAATGAGTTAAATAAATAAATTCATTTAACACATAACAACATATGTATCATATGTTGAGATAAATCTAACCTACAGATTGATGCATTCATTAAAGTTGCAAAATAAAACAGATTTCATCCATAAATAGAAGTGAGAAATCAAAATCTATCAAATAAATTTGATAAATCATACAAAAGAGATGGCAAAGAGAGACTAACTAACTTTCATTCAAGTCTGCAAAAAATTACAATGCCTCAAAGAAACAAAGTATCTCCAGTTCTCCTTCGGTGATTTTCTCCCCCCCATTATCCTACGATATTTCATCCTTTAAATAATAATTAGATCAAATTACAAGGACATATTTCCCATGAAACGGGGATTACAAAACATTTCTAATATAGAACTTGCCAAGGGAAATTCACCACTTGGCCCATACATCTAACAACTCTTCTATATCTAGATATTTGGCCAGTTCAAGTGCAAGATGGGTATTACAAGTGAAATATTCAATCTCATTTTTCTTCACTTTATGCCGTGCACACAGAAAAAGATTAATATTTATCCCTAGACTAATGGGTTCCTTGATCAAATCTTTAACATATGAGATTTGAATGTGCTCCAAATGCTCAACTCGCTCTTTGGACTGCAAACATCTCATATCAACCTGCTCAATTGTAATATTAGGCGAGCAATCCTTCTCGATAAGATCCAAGGTTGGAAAATATAGCATCATCAATACATTATCTGCTACACACCATCTCCTGCCACAAACTGCTTGTGCTTTCTGAATTGTGGTCTTGACTGATTCACAAGCATGTTTCCATGCTTCCAAAGAAATTCTAAGCCTTATGAACCTTATATTGTCAAGAACAAGGATATCTTCAAGTTTGTCCTTAATGTATCTCTACCAATCAACTGCATCTTCAATTTCCCTAGTTGCTTCTTCCCTTCTCTCATTATGTTGTTTAAGGACATCAGAATGACACTCAAAAGCATTATGTGTCTCCTGAATTTCATTCAGGAATTCAAATAAATCAACAAAAATATTTCTATAGTCTTCATTTATTTCAAGAGCTAGTTCTTTGAATTCTTCCATAGAAAACCTGGAGAAAGAATAGGTAGCTTCTTTGGCTACTGAATCCTTCAAGCCCTGCTCAAGAAGTGTGATCTTCTCAACATAGCCAATGTTTATAACTTGTACTTCCTGCAGCTGCTGTTGGACAGAGGCCCTTTGCTCCTGTAGGTCTTTCACCTGACTATCATACTCATTCCTCAACTCTTGGAGTTGAAACTGATGTTGTTCTTCAATTTCAGTTTGATTCTCCTTAAGCTTCTACAATTCTTCTTTCTTAGACTCAACTTATTTGTTCAAATAAGTAACCGAATCATAATTAGCCCATGCAAAGGCTCCCATTGCTGCAGAAGTTTCCATTGCTTCTTGTTGTGCATCAGTCGATGTTTTCTGCCATATGACGTGGTTGGGAGTAGGGCCTTGCATAAAAGTCCCTCCCATTTTTCTTTTAGCTCCTCTTATCACCACTTCCTTCCCAGACCTACTGTAGAAATATTCCCCTAGCGAAACCACAACATCCTCTCCAAATTCTGCCACTATGTCTGTTGTGGAAGTAGATACAGTAGAAGTTGAAACCAAAGGTGCAGTTTGGGAACAACAGAAGTTGGAATGGGAATCATGATTTAGGTGGTGGATATGGAAGGATAAATGATGTTGGAAACTGATGGTAAGGAGGAAGTGGGAGAAGGAGTCAAGGTAATAGTTTCAAGAAATGAAATAGAGACTGTAGTCACTGATGGTGGGAAGATACAATTGGTACGTGCACTTTAGTAATCTGTGGAAACAAGGCCGAAAGTGGGGTTAGAAACGACTCTAGTGAAGTGATAACAAGAGTGACAGGTTGCTCAATGGTGGTGGATGAAGGAAGGTTGGTATCAACTAATGAAATGAAAGGGAATGTAGTGGAAGTAAGTGGAGGTGTAGAGGTATATGCAGTAGTCACGATGGTTAATTCTTGGAGAGGGATATCTGGAAGAGGATCATCCATTGTCACACCATTTAAGAGATCTGCAAAGGTTGGTGTGACAGTAACTGCTTGAAAAATAAGAACAATGGTTGGGAAAGAAGATGGAATTTTTTCATCCTCTAGGTAACTATCTTCGATCATGGTCACCATAGGTATGGAGCCTCTAACCTTTTGTTTCTTTACAGGAGTGTTTGTTGCACTAACGTGAGTATTCACTACTGAAGTCATCTCTACCAATTCTCTTTTCATCTTAGTAGCCAACTAAATTAGAGCATTGAGATTAGCCAGAGGCCTAAGTGGTGTTGTATCTTCCACAAGGGCCTTTCCCTTGTCATCAGCATGGTAAATAAGCATCAGGAGGGTGCTCACTTTCTAAGCTTCTTTCTTTGCCCTTTCCTTCTACACCTTTTCATCAAGTGATAGCTCAAAATTTATGTATTGCAAAACTTTAGCTTTGAGCTCATGTTGATACTGGAAAATGAAATTCTTTTCTTCCAGAGAGGAAGTCTTATTCAGGACCTCAACAAATGAATCAACATCCTAGTAAATAGAATCATTCAGATCGGTTTGATGATCATACTCACTCTTCATGTGTTCCTTAGCAAAATGGTTGATCAGAAAAGACCTAGGATCATCCATCCTCTTTGGGGATTTTCCAAGCTTGAGGGAAAAAAAAAATTTCCCAAGTAACCCAACATGGGTTGAATTTTGAATTGTTAGAGGCCCAAGGTCGAGTGGTTACTTTGGCCATCCTCTTCTCTTGGCCCTAGTGAGTTTTGGAAGGACACCATCTGTTACTGTTTGATAAGCAACTTCTTCCAACAACAGTCCATCTAGTACGATTCTGGGAAGTAGATGGGCTGTGTTGTTGCCCCAAATCCTAACATAGGAGAAGTATTCCCCTACATGCCAATCACCTATGGTGCAGACCAGTGCCTTGGAATTTTTAGAAAAAGTGGGAGCATTCTCCTTTAAAATCATCAAATAAATTGAACCAACAAGATTGTCAAAGATATCATATATTAAAGGAGGGAAGTTATCTTCTCACTATGCAGAGCAATAGATATGGACAGGTGGTGGAGAGAGAGTCCAATTCCATCCCATGGAGGGAAACTAAAAAGATGCACAGAATATATCCATGATGTAAGATGAGTAAAAGAAAGTGGGCTTTCTGGAGGCTGGGGTCTTCTGGTATTTCTCAATTGTCACCTTGATTTCCGGTAATAGAATTTGAGTCCAATTGAAGGACTCTGCAGTAGTGAGTACATGATGAGCCAGGTGTGCCCACTTAGCCTTAAAAATTGAGCAATCTGTTAATCCATATAGCCTGCAGAACATGGCATCCAACAGAGCGAATGAATCTTTGAACCAAGAAATGGGGTAGGATTTGTCATCCTTTTTGCGTGAAGCTTGCAAGGGTATTCATCCAAGATTTTAGCATTTCATCAAAGTTGAATTGGGTGTTGGCGCAGTCTAGGAATTTGGCATTCAACAACTGGTCTAGTTTTCTTAGGGCATAAGATCTGGTGAAATTTTCGGGATGGAAAGAGGTTAATTGTTCCCCAGACTTGTCATTGAAGGAACGGTCTTGAGGTTGGGCATGCTAAATTTTCCACTTGATGACATCGGTATATGGATAAGGGATGGTCTAGCAGCAATGGCATGTAACTGCGACTTACTGATGTTCATATAAAAGGATTAGTTTCGCTAGATTGCAGAAAGGTCATAATTTTCAAACAGAGAGTAAATGGGGGACCAATCTAGGTGAAGAGCTTCATAGATCCTTCCACTTGTATCAGAGATAATTCCACTGGTTGGGTCTTTTTTTTTAGTTCCCTTAGGGCCATTTTGGAGCGGGTGTTTTTTGACATAGTTGGGTAGCTTAGAACTGTGATAAAATAGAAACAATCAATCAATTAAAACTAATTTTAATTTTGAATTATCACCAAAACATGGGTAAAGTGCTAAAACCCAACCTATATCGAAGACGGAAGTAAAAATGGCAATCCTGGAACATCCGCAATAAAAATCCTTCGTTCAAATGAAATTCGTAATTCAAAAAACAGTGAAAAAATCATAAAAATCAACAATACTTAAGCGATAGCAGCGTCAATCCATACCGTAAGATCAAAAGGAATCAATGGCTTAGATTAAATCGTGAAGAGTGGAAAAAAGAAATTGCGGGATCAACTTTTTGCAAAATTTGACTATGGCTTTCGCAATCAGCAATGCAGGTTGCGGAAGTGCAATTTTGGACATATGTAATTTTAATGTTTCAACAATCCACAATCCACAATTGGATAATGAAGCGATGGAAAAAAGACAAGAAAATTCAATCTTTCTGCATTCTGCAACACGAGTTGCGTGTTGTGGAAGTGCACCTATAATTGGTTTATTATGGTTTCCACAATCCACAATCCACAAAATGCGGGTTGTGGGTTGCAGAATGGGAATGTTTATTTTCAACGAAAAAGTACTTTGCGGTTTGTGGGTTGTGTTTGTGCAAAATTCAATTTCATTTTCTAAGTGGTTTCCGCTTTCCGTAATCCGCAATTTTGTGGGTTGTAGATTGTGGAAGTAAAATACAGTTTTATTAAAAAAAATTCCCAACATCCACAATCCGCAATTGTGGGCTGCAGGTTGCAGAAAGGGAAGATTCAAAGGTCAAAAATTTCATACACCCGCAATCTGCATTGTTAATTGAATGCGGATTGCAGGTTGCAGAATGGGGGTTGCAGAAACGATATAATTTGAAGAAAAAATAAATTTTCCGTAATTTTCAAAACACACAAAAGATAGGTTTTTTCAACAAAGTTTATTAAATGCAAAGCAGGAGAATAAGAAAAGATCAAAACAACCCCAAAAATAAGTAAAGGAAAAATAACTTACCTTCAAAATCGTAGTGGGGATCCCATTTTTATTTGACAAAAAGGAGATCTATTGTGCCTACAACACTTAGAAAATTTTGATATAAAACAGATACATCATCCCAAAATCACTATGAAAATGCTATGAGGAAAATGGCTCGAATCTCAGTTTTGATTGAAAACATCACTTGAAGTACATGG
Organism: Larix kaempferi; assembly: GCA_027924585.1. Classification (NCBI taxonomy): domain Eukaryota; kingdom Viridiplantae; phylum Streptophyta; class Pinopsida; order Pinales; family Pinaceae; genus Larix; species Larix kaempferi. Next base: position 9,615,607 of record BSBM01000597.1, on the reverse strand, counting down.
TATTTTGAGCTATGGCTCTCATGATATGTTTATTACAGAGTATGAAGTAAATAACATGTCCATGAATTCTAAATAGAAATTCTACACTATCTATATGCAACAAGAAGTGCACCTTTGCACATTTACATGACATTTAGAGAAAGATAGTAGAATAAGAATACAGGAGAATGAGAGAAGATGAAATTGAAATTAGTTGGGGTCTAAACCTGGATCAAAAAATATCCATGAATATCTGTTGACAGGTTTGAATGGCCTCTTCATCAATCAAATTGGATGGGAATCTTGCACCCTAGAAATTGGTTCTAAGGTAGGGAGTATGAACATCCACCGTGCAAGGACAAGCTAAGATCTCCAATGTGCCAAATGAGAAATGATAAAAAGTTAGTCTCCTTCTTTATTATTGTCTTTTATTAACCTCCCAAGGCCTCCATAGCTCTAATACCCTCCAAGAGCCTCATCCCAGCTCAAATTAGGGAGAGATTCCCATGAATGCCAGTTGTCCAACACTTTATAGCCTTCCTCTTCCATCAATTCGAATGGGGGAATATTGGATGCCATAACTCCCCTTGTGCACCATATTGGAGGCTATTTTTAGCCTTGACATGTCATATATTTCATATGTCAGCAATCAGGTCTGAATTTTGTCATAAGTGTCATAGAATCTTCATCATTGTTGTCATAAGAGTTAGGGAATCTAATTCCAAGTGTCACAGTTCTTCATGCCTCTTACTCTTCCATGGGAGTTCATCTTCCACTCTAATTCAAATGCAAGCAAGGAAGAAGGACCTATTGGGAGAAGCTAGTGTTGATATGCTCAGCTAAGGAATTCCTTGCGGAGGACAAGAAATAGTCGATATGTTTCACCATCATTCCAAAAGGACCATGTGTCAAGAGGTCGACAATGGAGAGAATTCTGGTTGAGGTGGAAGAGATGCTCGATGAGTTCAGGAGCATAGTAGTCGATGAAGTGTCGATGGGATTGCCACCAACGAGAATCATATCCCATCAGATCTACTTGATTCTAGGATCAAGTTTTCCAAACAAGGAACCTCATAGAATGACTCCGGTAGAGGGTTAGGAACTCAATTGACAAGTCCAAGAGTTGTTGGACAGAGGATTGATCTGAGAGTGTCTGAGCCCGTGTGCAGTACCAACATTAATAGCGCCGAAGAAGGGTTGTGAATGGAGGATGTGTACAAACTCCAGAGCTATCAACAAGATCACAATCAGGTATAGGTTTCCATTGCCCAGGATGGATGAATTGATGGATTGCTTGAGTGGGGGCGAGATACTTCACCAAGATCGACCTGAAAAGTTCTTATCACCAGATTAGGGTTAGAGAAGGAGATGAATGGAAAACAAACTTCAAGATGAAGGAAGGGCTATATGAGTGGTTAGTCATGCCATTCGGATTGACTAATGCACCCAGTACATTCCTGCGGTTGATGAATGAAGTACAGAAACCATTCTTGGAAAAGTTCATCATAGTGTACCTCGATGGCATATTGATATTTAGTTGAACTAAAGTCGAACATTTTCAGCACATTTGACAAGTGTTGCGAAAGCTGCAGGAAGAGAATATGATGGTGAACCTACAGAAATGCTTCTTCATGAAGGAAGAACTGGTGTACTTGGGATTCTTAATCTCAAGTTGAGGGTTAGTGATGCACCTGGAGAAGGTGAAGGCTATATTGGAGTGGCCAGAACTAACAAGCACAATAAGAGTGCAAAGTTTCCATGGACTTGCTAGCTTTTACTAGAATTTCATTAGAGGATTCAATCGGATATGTGCACCTTTAACAGAGTGCATGAAGAAAGGGGAGTTTAAGTGGACAGAAGTTGCCAAGAAAGATTTCAACAAGTTGAAGCATAAAGTGACGGAGAGCCCAGTGTTAGCGCTCCTAGATTTTGACAAAGTTTTCCAAGTCGATTGCGACGCGAGTAGAATGGAAATTGGAGTAGTGTTGAGCCAGGAGGGTGGACCAATTGCATTCTTTAGAGATAAGTTGGATGATGCAAAGAGGAAATATTTGGTCTACGTCCAGGATTTTTATGTCATTGTCCAAGCATTGAAGAAGTGGAGGCATTATTGGTTTCCCAAGGAATTTTTGTTGTACACAGATCACCAAGCACTGAGGTACTTGAGTACTCAGTCAAAGTTGAATCAGCGGCACATGAATGGGTCGAATTCCTGCAGGGATATACCTTTATGTTGCAGCATAAGTCAGGCAAGTTGAACAAGGTTTCCAACACGCTGAGTCAAAGAGTTGCATTTCTGAATATGGTGACACTTCAGGCAACAAGAATAGAGTCGGTGAAGATAGAGTATGAGATCGATGAGGATTTTGTGAAAGCATGGAATGCTAGTATTGAGCCATGGAGTGTCAAAAGAACACCATACTTGGATTATTTTATTTGAGAGGGATACCTCTTTAGGGGACAACAATTGTGTATTCTCAGAGGGTCAGTAAGAGAGAAACTAATCTGAGAGCTGCATAGTGATGGATTAGCAGGTCATTTTTTCATCAACAAGACCAAGGCGTTGGTCAAAGAAAAGTATGATTGGCTAGGAATGATGACATATTTCGGTAAGTGGGTACGATAGTGTCGAGTTTTCCAGTTGGAAAAAGGAAGAAGTCAGAATACGAGGTTGTATACACCATTACCAGTGCCGAATACCCCAAGGGAGCACCTGAGCACAGATTTTGTGCTAGGATTTTCGAAGATGCAGCATGGAAGCAACTCAATCTTTGTTGTAGTCAATAGATTTTTGAAGATGGCACACTTTATTCCATGTCGGAAGACAAGTGACACCACAAGCATTGATGTACTATTTTTCAATGAGATAGTTAGATTGCATGGTTTTCCGAAGAGTATAACATCGGACAGAGATACCAAGTTTATGGGTCCTTTCTAGAGAACCCTATGGAAGAAACTAGACACGAAGTTTCATTTTAGGTCGAAATACCATCCATAGATAGATGGACAGACCAAGGTGGTAAATAGAAGTTTTGGAAACCTTCTGAAGTGTTTGACGGCGGACAGACCCAAGTAGTGGCAAAACGTGTTGGCGCAAGAAGAATTTGCATATAACAACTCTGTGAATTGGTCGACATGTATGAGCCCATTCCATATTCTTCAAGGACGAATCCCACATGGAGTGGTAGATTTCATACCGAAAGAAATAAAAAAAAGTGTGGATGCAGAATCATTCGCAGAGCATATGAAAGAAGTGCATGAAGATGTGTGATAGCGCATTGAAAAGAGAAATGTGACATACATGTTGAGAGCCAACAGGAAGAAGAGTCTAGAGTCATTCAGTGAAGGAGACTTAGTCTATGCACACTTGAGGAAAGAAATATTTTCGACAGAAAGATATAAGGAGATGAAGCTGAAGAAGATTGGACCATGTAAAATTCTGAAGAATATTTCAGACAATGCTTATGTGTTGGAGCTGCCAGAAGAATTGAACATATCTCATACGTTCAATGTCTCAGATATGTACAAGTTTGAGGAATCTTCAACCAGTAGCAGTGTGGAAGAGTCGAACATCGACTGGACAGGGTAGATTCCTGATTGACACAAAGAGGAAATCGTCGAAGTGTTGGAGGAATGCGAAGTCGGACACACATGAATTTTGCGAAAGAGAGAGTATTTGGTTTGGTGGAGGGATTATGAGTTGCAGGAGGAAACATGGATTTCTGAATAAGAATATAGGAGACTGATGGAGCAGTCGAGTTCTTTTTCACCTAGGGATTCTGATGCAGGAGCATCGGGGCCTAGGAGAAACAATTGAAGTTGATCGATAGGAGAATTCGACTAGGGGGATTGCCGACGACACTAGTGTGAAAAGAGAGATTGGTTGTCAAATCCAAGTAGTCGAATAGGAGTTGTCAATAGGCGATCGACAAGAGGTGAAGGTCGAGAGTCGACAAGTTTGATGTCGACAGATGATAGGATTGTAGCGGAGGCATCGAAGGTTGACATATTGTTAAACAATGACACCAACAAGTTGTGACAAAAGCTATGCATGGAGGAAGGACGATGAAGTGCAGTATGGTCAATGATGGAGATGGGGACGACTACTATAGCAGAGTAAGGGAAGTGCAGAATTCAAGGCGATGTTCTTGGTAGCTGTTCATGGTTGCTAAGGAAGTTATGAGCAGTTATGAAGGTGGTTGGGAACATTACAGATGTAACCACGGGAAGAGGTCATGCAACACGGCTAGAGGCATTGAAAACTGTAGGCCTGCAGGATCAGGATTTGAAGGACAGAGGAAGAGTGTCTCGAGGAAAAGAGTAAGCCTCGGGAAGAGAAGTAGCAGAGAAGATTAGAAGATCAATGCGAAGACACAAAGAGAGGGATTATTCATCCATAGCTCAACAAGTTCTTTCATTCAGCAAAGACCGTGAGAGGGAGGAAGATCACACACAGACATAAACACACCATTTACTTATGTATATTGTATCAGGCTGAGGCCGACTAGTTTAGTTGTTTTGAATTTTCTTTTTATTTCACATGGTAATTTGATTAAATTAATAGAATCCAGCTTCTGGGATCTAGTTCACATCTAGTCCATGTGAGCAATTTGTGTGTCGTGTGTATTGTTAAGCAAGAGGCCCCTTGTCGGGACCTCCCTTGCGCCACACAATCTAATTCACAATGTTGAATGTTGATTGGAATTGTTGGAAATAATTGCATCACAAGAGGAACCATCTCAACAACATCGTGCTTCAAATGTATGAAACCATTGAATTTTTATATTATGTACATCTAATTAATTAATTTAACATTGAATATTTATTTTGAATTGTTTTTTTTATAGAAAATAAAACAAAATGGAACCCATTCATCACATAAGATATGACAAGAAGGAAAAAAGCAGTTGATAGCAAAGCTTGTGAGTAGTTGTGATTTCCTTACGACAACTTAATATTTCATATTGGTTGTGATCATTATATTTTAATTGTTTTTACACCAACAATCATTGGATGTATTCAAACATATGTTAACATACAAAGAAGATCCATCCAAATAAGTAATTGTCATTGGGTTAAGTAGGGTTGTGAGGATATGTTAGTGTATTAAAAAATAATTTTGAGATTTTTAAGTATATTTGTTATTTTACTTCTCTCATTTTATAATTAATAGAAAAAAAAAAAAACATTTTTATTAAATATATGATTTGACACAGGGTTTAAAACTTGAAGGGAAAAAAGTATGCAGTGGAGGCAACATAATACTTGTTGAGAGAAGGCATGGGATTTGGTTTTGAAAGAATGTGTATCCTTCAAGACTCAATTCTTTCTATGGTATGACACTTTTCAATTTACATTCATGTATATTATCTATTTTAATTTTCATTATTGCTAGCAATCTAGATGCAATCATGACACTTTATTTTTATGTTTGTAGGTGGAAGTTGAAGAAGAGGAAAACCATCAAGGAAATCAACAACACATTTGACCAAATAACCGAAGTCATGCAAGTGGATTAAGCACAGACAATAGTTCCAGTGAGGAATGATGATCCATATATTTTGGATATTGATGTAAGTTTGTGTATATTTTGAAATAATTGTCTATGAAAATTAGACACTTTGTACAATGTACTCGACATAGTGTCCCAATTGAAATACAATGGGTTACCAATAAGTGTAACATTTATGTGCATGTCGACATTTTGATTATTGTGGACTTTATCTTGTTCCATTTTGTATGAGAAAGGGCCTCTTATTGATATAATAAAATTATGTTTTTTATTCTATGGCATTCTCCAATATCATGAAATTACATGTGAAATGTTACCTTGCTAATTAAATATAAGGATGATTAAATATTACAATATATGCAAAAAATTATGATATAAAAATTAATCCAAACATCATATCCACACACAATAAATAGAATTCAAATGAATACTACTATAAAAAATATTTCAATTTATGATGAATACTGGAATTAAACAAAATAAAAATAAAATATAGATATTCTAATCCAATGTTGGTAGTCACTGTTCACCCGATAAAAAATAATCACCAGTGCTTTTGATCATTTCATTCGCATTAATTCTTTTGAGATATTATCACATCGATGTATTTAATAGAATGTCACACCGGTGCACTTAAAACAAATGAGACTTGGTGCAAAAAAATACTCGTTGCACACCCTAGTGCACTACTGCATATTAATTGCATTGCTTAATTTAAAAAATATAGTGATAACCAGCATCCCAGTCAACTTTACTAGTGCATTTTCCTTCACTTATCGCACTGGTGCTTTGTAATAGTTAGTTAACGTAGGTTCTTTTTAATAGTTAGTAAACATCAATGCTACATTAAATAGTATAAAGCAACAATGCTTTTTAATATTTTGTAAGCATTGGTACTACTTTTACTACAAAGTATCATTTCATATATTGTTATAAAGTGCTTATTCTGGTTAAAAATTTTGTGTGCACCAGTGCTATATGTATTATCAAGCATCGGTGCATATAAATCTTTCAAATTATGGTGTGCATCGGTGCATGTTTTTCTTTTAAAAGAAATAGTGCATTTTACGTTTGTTAGCACTAGACTTGCATTTGTTTTAGTAAGTAGAACCAATAGAAAACCTCCACAAAATCCTTGGGATGCTGAGTTTTTTTAGTTTTAATAAATTTCTATGAAAACCTACACTAAAACATTGGTACCATTTACAGAGATTGTAGTGGAGGTTCTTTTGAGAATTTTGAACAATCTTCTAACACTAAAAACCTTTGCAAAAACCTCCACCATAGGGATTTTTCTTTGTAGTGTTAGGAATTCCCAAACTTCTTTAGTGAATAGAGAAATATTTTTTGCTTACTTTTCGGCCTTCTAAGGCTATGATATGAGGCCTCTTTTCATATTGTCTTTGCATCAATGATTTAGATATAAATGGATCACCACTTATAAAAATTTTAAACAAAGCTATCACAATGTGTATTTTTCCTTCAAATTGAAAATCACCAACACACGTTTGACCTTTATAGAAACTATTTAGATAAATATATAAAATCGCCTCAATTGTTTTCAACTTTCAACAACTTTATCTCCATCAACAATTTATACAACTTGACGAGAACTTTATGCTAAAAACCAGAACTCTGGACATAAAAACTCATATTTTTGCATAAAAAACACCAAAAACCAACCCCAAATAAAAAGGTGGTGCTACCGGCACTTTTTTTGTGGTTAAAATATAGACATGGACCAAAACAATCCGTATTGTTGTTTACAAAAACCTCAAAATCAAGCCCTAAATTGAAAACTAATGTTATCGGTAGCACACTTTTTCAAAAAATGAAATTATTATATCATTGTATCATAATTTAAAATTGTATATATTAAATCATTTAGTAACACTATATAAATCTAGCATTGAGATAAACACTAATTATTCAATAAATTATTTCACCCCTCTTTCATATAGAATAAAATAATTTATAATATTATTCATAATAAATCATATATTAAACCATATATTAAACCACAAAATGTAGAAGTTATGATATTTGGGTGTGCAAGGTAGAAGAGGAAATGTAGTATACTCTAAAACAAGAACTATATATTCCGAACACGAACTCGAGCCATAAAAATTGTTATTTTGCATTAAAAACACCAAAAAACAACCTCAAAATGAACCATGGGTTGTATTGTTGTAGTCGAAACCCTAAATGGACCCTGAGATTGAGAAGTGGACCTCCTAGAATTAAAAAAAATAATTCAAAATGTTTAAATTCAAAATTGCAAAATTTATTAAAAAATTAAAAAACCAAATTAATGTGTGTGTGTGTGTGTGTGTATGTGTGTGTGTGTGTGCGCAACCTTACAAGAAAATTTATAAAACAAACAAATTTAAAAATAAATGTATACAATTTTTATTTTTTTTAAATCTAAATAAAACACAAATTTAAAAAAATACAAATTTTCTAACGAAAAATTAGCATTTAAAAAAACATAAAAATATTGAACATGTTTGAGGTTTTTTTTAAAACAATTCAATTTTTTTTTTTTCTAAAATTATTTCAAATTAAACAATTTTTTTAAAAATATTTAGAAGAAAATTTTATAAAAAAATTGAAAAAGACAACTTAAAATACTAAATTTAAAACAAATAAATATAAAAATAAAAATAAAAAAATTTAAAGTTCAAACAATATCAAAATTTAAAACTATAAACAAATTTAAATTTAAAAAACAATTATATAAAAAATTTATATTTCAAAACAAATTAAAAATAACAAGTAAAAATTCTAAAATATATCAAAATTAAATATGAAAAAACAAAAAAAAAACAAAACCCCTACCTCCCTCCCTCCTCCCTACCTTCCTACCCCTCTATCCTCCCACGCCCCTCCACTACAGCCCTACCCTATTTGCCCTCCCTCTCCCTACCCCCTCCCACCACCCATATGTCCCTAACCCCTCTCCTCCCTTCCATCCCCCTTCCCCCTCCCCTATCCCCCCTCCCCCCCCCCTCTCCCCGCTTCCCTCAACCTCCCTAGCCCCCGCTCCCTTCCCCCTCCCCCCTCTCCCTTCCCCCTCCCCCCTCTCCCTCCTAAATTGACCCCCTCCCCCTCCCCACAACCCATGCCCTTCCCAACCAGCCCCTCTCTTGGGATGGTGTGATTCTTTGAATCGAGCCACCGCAAAGAGGAGGCGCTTGGGCGGAAGAAGGAGTGGCGCCGCTCTTCCTATCTCCCAAGCATTGCCTCTTCGTGGTGGTGTGATTCTGAGAATAGTGCTAGCCTATGAGAGGGGTTGGTTGGGCAGGTTGCGGGTGGCGAGGAGGGGGAGGGGGGAGATGGAGGGGGGCATAGGGGGTAGGGGAAAGGGAATGGTGGCCAAGGAAGTTGAGGGAATAGGGGAGAGTGGGAAGAGGGGAGGGGGATGACAGGGAGGGTAGGAGAGGGGGTAAGGAGGTAGGGGTGACGTGGGGGGAGGAAGGGGAGAAGGCGTAGGTAGGTAGGGGAGGGCGGGGGGGAGGCAAGAGGGGTAGGGAGGTAGGGGGAGAGTGGGAGGGAGATAGGGTTTTTTTTTAATTTAATTTTTTATATAGTTCAGTTTTTTTTTTTTTTTGAAATATAAGTTTTTGTTATATAGTTTTTTTTTTAAGTTTTGAATTTTTTTTTTCAAATATAGCCTTTAAAATTTATATATATATATATATATATATATGTTTTTAAGTTTTGTTTTATTTAATTCTTTATTTTGTTTTAAATTTTTTCTTTTTTTTCTTTTTTTTGGGGGGGGGGTGTTTTCTCAATTTAAAAAAAAAAAATCTCTACTTCTATACATAAGAAGCTTTAAAAGCATAAAAATATGTTTGAAATTACCTTTTTTTTCAATTTTTTGACAAATTTTCCCATAAAATGATTTATTTAAGAGAAAAGTTAAAAAAAAGCTTCATATATATACATATATATAGATAGATAGATAGATAGATAGATAGATAGATAGATATCATTCTAAATGGTTTCTAAAAGAAACAAAATTCGAAAATGTATATATTTTTTCAATATAACTAGCTACTAAATGCATACCTTTTTGTAAAATTTGAAAAAAAATATTTGTAAATAGAAATTATAGTTTTTTATGACTAAGAAGTTTCAAAGTTGCTAAAAAGGGCTCAAGATGAAAAATGGTGCTACCAATATACACACTTTTTGAAACGGAGGTAAAAACAGCTACTAAAATTGACCACCAAAAAAACGAGAACAATGTTGGGTTCTTGTCAAGTTGTATGACTTGTTCATCACTTGCATTATTATTCAACATCATTTTCACCAGTCAAAACACTTTATAACACTCTTTTTACCATTTCTATGACTGTGTAACATTGTTTTTGGAACATTCCAACATTGTCCAAATCACTTTACTACATTGTTATAACATTCTTTCTCATTTTATTTGTCTATCCTAACACTCCGCAAAATTATTTTAACACTTATTTATTCATTTCCATCACTATGAAATGCTATTACAACACCATTTCAATCCTTTCCAACAATTTGTAGCATTATATTCAATGCTTCTAGCACTCCAACATGTTAAAGGATTAGTTGCAGCCTCTCCTCAATGTCATTCCTCAACCAACTCATTTGAAAATATTTCTTTGTGATATTCTCTTTTGGATGATTGCATGACATCGTATTTTGGAAACATTCTTGATTCTTAAAAATAATATAGAATTTGAGTCATAAACATTAAACAATTGCTAATTTCATGTATATTCCCCCCCTCTCCCCACTCACAATCTAAAGTTGGCAGTGTCCTCGGATGATGAAGTAGGGTATGCCATTTGGAAATGGTGGAATTTATTCATGGAATTATCAAATGGAATATAATGTCTAGTGATAATATCAAATTTAGTCAAAATATATTTAATACAATATATTATTTAAGATGTTTTTTTTTTTAAATGGTTGGTATACGTGGTAGATATACCTGATTTGAGTGTAAATAATCATACACTACGAATTTTGGTTAGGCTAAAGTGTCCATTAATTAGTAGTCATTGAATTATTAATTTGGGTAGGATAGAGTTGGCACTCTTAGGAAGGATAGAGTTATCGTTCATAAGGAATATCGAGTAATCATTATTCACTATAATCAAAATGTTCTACTTCCAAGTACACAATGTTGAAGGCAATATGCAAAATCCTTAATATGTTCTACTTCCAAGTACACAATGTTGAAGGCAATATGCAAAATCCTTAATAGTGATGACTCTTTAGAATTATATAAAGATGTCACATATTAAGATAAAATGACTAATATGATGAATAACACAATATCATTAAACAATTATAATTACGCAACAAAGGTAAGAGGAGAGAGAGAGGACCTCTTTAATTGGACATTCCTAAGACAATAACTAATATTTACAAAAGATCATTCTTATATATTGCAAGGATGAAATGGTCATTAGGCTTAGATTTGGAAAAAATCATATTTAAGACCTTGTTGAAGTGGTGGTTGAGATCCTTGATCATCTCACTTTATGGTATCTTAATGTTGGTTAATTCCATGATCATGGTGTAAGGGTCTACCAAAGAGCCATTATTAGCAAGGAAACGTTTGTCTATGGTATCCTAGTTTTCCACATAAACAAAGGTCAAGGAATATACCTATTCATATGAAACGTCATAGAAGGAATCAACAATTATTCTTAAAACAACATCATCATGCACCATTAATGCAACCCAAAACCCCATTGTTGGGACTCTAAACCACAACCTAAACGTACACAATAGAAATCCATAAAATTTGGGTAGTGTCCAATTACTCACCTCTCTAGTCGAATTTTACAGCCTCCAAGAAATCTCTTTTTTGCAGTATTCTAGGCAATTTTATACCTCATCTTGGGAGTATGGGTCAATATCAGTTCAGTTTTATGCAAGAATCGTACAACATCATACTAGCATAAGTCCTCTCTCACTCACTAAAAGGGTATTTCCACATATAAAATTTATACTTTTCCTATGGCCCTTCTTACATTCCCATGGCTATGAACCTCTTTAGTTCTAGAAACCTCTCAATTCAAAAACATTATTATCTCATATGAATTCAACACGCAAGTACATAGAAACCTATGCTAAATACTCACCTATTTTATTTCATGAACACAATGTTTACCCTCAATACTCTCATATTTCATGAACACAATGTTTACCCATAATTGAACTATTACTCTACTCATGTGATTAATCATGCACATATTAACATAGTCACATATTACATCTCTCATATGTTCCTTAGATCTTTATCTATGGTCTCATACAATCAACCTTTACATTTATTCATCTATTATTTATCTCCTTTGATAAACTATATAAGATATATTTTAGTCCTACTCTGTTTGGTAACAATGACTCATAAACTTCCTTTTCTAAGAAGAGAACAATCTCTTCATCCATGACTGTGGCATTTATCATTTTGCTAAGTTTTGTTGTAATTTTAGAACCTATCTCATGACCTTCCATCTTCTTTCCTATGATCATACTTATCCTACAATCATTCTTTCATGACGCTCCATCTTCTTTCATATGATCATAAGTATCCTACAATCATTCTTTCCTACGATCATACTTATCCTACAATCATTCTTACATTTTATTTGGTTCTTTCCTGAGCTTTGGTGCTTTTCTTTAATTGTTCCTATGCTACATCTCATTTTTACATGTGTCTTCAATATTCCAGTTCTTCTTGTTATCATTTCCCATTCATTATCCTTTCATTTCACTTAATGTTTTCTTAGTTGTCCACATTATCTTTTCTCTACACCTTTTCGTCTTTCATCCTTTGGATCCACTTTTGTCTTTCACCCAAACCACCTCTAGAATAATTTTCTTCAAAATATCCTCTTTTCTTCAGTGTTTATCATCGTTGCATTCCCATCCAAACAAACCCTTACTCATAGTTCATTCCTTGTTAACAAGAAATCTATTTATGCCCCTATGATGATAACCTTGGTTTTCATAAACATCGTATGTATGGCTCCATCTTTCAACTACTGACTCTATTGGAAATCATTCAATATATGAACGTATTGTTAGTAATCACCCACATTATTGATTCCATACTTGTTGATTGTAAGATTGTTGATAACAAATTTGTCAATGATCACGTTACTGACATTCTCCTTGGCAATGATTTCCTTCTTTTTAATATCTTTTTTCTTGTTTTACTTTATTCATGGATTCTCTATCAGTGATCTCATTACCAATTCTTTATTTATTGAAATTGATAATTGTTGATTTATTGAAAACTTCGTTGTGATCCATACTCCTTGTTACTTAGTGGATTGTGTAAAAAACACATTGTCAATCATCCCTCTATCATTTATCTCTCTCTCAATCATTCTTCTATCAATCATCATTTATATCTCCATCAATTAATCTTATGTCAATAATATTTTGGATGATATTATATTATTTTTCAATCATCATTTATGTCTCCATCAATCAATATTCTATCAATCATCATCTTGTTGATATTCATAACATCTTCTTGTTGACATTCGTATCATCTTTGATGCATGTACATTCTGGACATCTTTCTACTTCCTTTGACTAATGTGCAGAGATTCTCATCGATGCACACATCTCCCTTCCTTTCTCTCTTCCTTTCTCCCTTCCTTTCTCTCTTCGATATCCACGTGTCATCTAGTGCAACCTTAGCTATCCTAAACCTTGTTTGGATGCTCCTACATAAAACCAAACTTGTTAAAATATGAGCCTATGGGAAAATTCAAGCCCGCTCTCATCATCTTTTTCATTAGTTTTTATTTAAGATTTCATTTTTCCTTTCCTATCAAAATGTTGATTTCATTTATTTAAGATTTCATTTTTCGTTATCATAATGATTTTTTGACTTGGTGTTTGCTACTCTTATGTTTTCGCAACTTTCTATTGTATTCTAAATTTATCTCTTCTCTAATTACCCACACTCAAATAAATTAAGATTAGAAAATGGGGTTACCAAATAACCAAAGTCCCAAAGTCTAATTTCTTGAAAACAATAAATATTCAATTATCCTTTTTTTCATTTGATTTACAACGCATTTTTAGCGAATTGTTTAATATGTATTATTAATATTGTAATCCTTTTATTTTTTCAATTTTCTTCCCTCCAAGTTGTTCATATCCTTTGTTCCAATACCTATACCTCATGCATTCCCTACTCATTTACGTATCTATCCCTGTGTACATATTTGCTTATAACTGGTTAGAAAAATTATGGAAAAACATAATTAAATACACATAATGGAGAAGAGTTATTCTTAACCTTTCTGATTAAGGCTTGGTCAATACAACTAACAATGGTCACTAATAGAAGCTTTATAATGGATTTAGTTAATCAATCCTTTTTATAGTCTTCATCATATGCAATGCCATTGGAAAATACCATGAGTTAACCAAAACCATGAGTTCATAGACTTAAATTGATGAACCATATTACCAAATCAATGTTATATTACTCACTTTATAACTAGTAGATAGAATCAATATTAACCTAGCATCCCACTTTAAATATGACTTTAAGTAAACACGAACGCCTCTCACTATTTTAACATGCACCTCTCTAAGTGCACCTATGATTGAACAATTATTATATCCATATGCCCATTTACATTAACTATCATGCAACCATTTACTTTGTGATTAAACTCTCATATAATTTCATATAATGTAGAAAGTTCCTCTGAATCTTGTATTCATGGATGCCTTGAGGATAGATCAAACAATACACACAAATCCATGTGCTACAATCAAGCTACATGGTCTATGTTTGAGTCTCCAAGAATTTCTATACTTCATCAACTTTCTCTCGTGACTATGCAACCATTCATCCCGCCATACTCACTACTAATGAATCGTGTTGTTCTCCTTATCGTAAGGCCATGCAACTTTGCATACTAACAACTATGAACATAGGTAGAATGTTTTTAGGGTATTCTTTAATATCCCACAAAATTACATGGTATTCCATAGGCTAAATGATTAAACCCTTCAAACCACTATACTTATTATCTCTACATACCATGTATCTTAACACATCGCCAAAAATGAGCCATGCCTCTCTAGAGAGAATCTTCAATCTTCAATTACATTTGTATCTTGCAACCTACTACAGTTCATAAGAATTCCCAATGAGAAGAATTATCCACATGCAATTATTAACATGGCATGGAGTCCCTTATATTCTTCCTCACCTATATTAGACCTCGCATATAGTTTCTACTTATGTATTGAGTTCACAATATCATATTTTAACCACACAACAATAGAGTGGTTTTCCTTACTCCAAGGTTACAACATTTTCTCTTGTCTCGATTGTAAGCATAAACCCTTTATAAATAAAGTTTTACCTATTTTCTCACTATCTCTTTTAATTTTATTATTACATTTGAAAATTTATATCTCATTCGAAAATTTCTCCCAAAAAGTCAAGATGATTAGAAAATACCTATGTCCAACTCTTCTTTCTCATTTCCCCAGTAGCCCCTATTTCTCATTTCCCCAATAGCCCCTATCTCCTCTTCTCATGTGACTTCTTTCTCTCTAAGATTTTAATCTACCTTACCAATGTTTGTAATGCCTCATTTAGAATTTATCACTTGAACCATCATTATATGTTGTATTTTCTTATTATTGTGAGACTTTGTTAGTTTGATGACATTGTGGACATATGGATTTATTATTTTGCAGAATTTATATATATATGTGTGTGTGTGTGTGTGTGATGTTAATGTTATGAATTATATTCATGTTTTGATTATGTCTCTAGCATGCAAATTTACTAAATGATGGGTACGTGGATACCAAGTTAAGAGTTATATGCTGAATGGATGGATATGATACCAGGTGCATGGCACATAGAAATTATTTGCATTATTGTTCATTGGTAATTAAATGTATACACATGTCAATGATTGCACGATATTCTCGATCGTGTGTTTGGATACAAAACTACGAGTTAAAAGAGCTAAGTGGTAGCTAGATCCTACGAGGTGGGAGTACCTATGGGATATGAATTCCAAAATATAAATGGTATGCAAGTAACGCATTATTGTTTAGCATGAGTATTGTATTATTATCATGATGTATGGGTAGGTGTGGGGTTTCAGGAAACTCAACCACCAAAATTAGTTATTCGATGACAAAACCTGAGTATAACAGTCATAATGCAGTAACTATGTTGATGAAGACATAGTCCCTTGTTCATAAGAGGGGTGGAGGCATTACCCACCATTTATCCTCTAAAACCCGGAGTCATGGGAGGGTTGCACTACGACGCACTCTCCAAGGTGTGTGATGATGACTAGTGGGTTCCTGTTGGGGAAGCTTGGTCGATGTAGTTGACACTTCTGCTTACAGGTTCTAACTTGAGTTATTCCATGTAGTGGACGCTCCAGGGTACTCCAACAGAGGAAGGATAGGGTGTGGAAGTTAGTTGTGAATTAGGTATAAGGACGTAGGTACATACGAATGTCATGGAAGTTTTAAAAAGGGAAACATAATTTACTGTGCGTGTATTGAAAACCTTTGCTTGATTCTTGTGTTGTAATTCAGTATGTTATGTTTTTTTCATGTATTATTATGAATTGAGATAGTCATTGCAATTCATATCTCAGTATGTGTCGACATATAGTAACTTATGTGATTATGTGTTATTTTTGTTTGAGTACTATTGTTGTATCTATGCGAGGTATGTGAGCATTAGCTATGCTTACATAACTCGTCGATGTATGTTGTATGAATTATCTAATAAAATATTGAAATATGACTTGGATGCATTATGATTGTGAATGATTACATTATAATTACTATAATCTATTTAGTTATGAAATGATATTATTACGTCAAGTTATAAGTAAATGGTTAATAACTTGTGCTCAGGGTAAATTATAAATTATGTCCAATGAAGGTGGAATAATGTTAATGAGATTATTATAAAATTTATTAATTAATATCAACTAAGTGTGAATGATTTTAATTAGTGTTATCAGCATTATGATTAACTTGATTAATAAATTGTAATTAGTTTTTAATTATAAATGAAGGGTAAATAGTATTAAATAGGTGTGATAATAATTAGGTAAATGATTAGTGGTACTATTAATTAATTAATGAAGGCGGTAGGTTTCACAGTGATTTACTGTTTGTCAGTCTGATTTATCTAGTGCGGGGTCTGTGAGAGCCAGGCCTCGGATCCTGTGCGGTGGTAAGGATTTGTTACCATGGAAGTTCCAGTGAGTGGGGAGGAACCCCCACCTCCTCTCGATATGGATAAGGAAAAAGGTAAAGGGACAACTCCAGTTTCCAAAGTACTAGCAGGGAAGGGAGAAGCTGGGCGTAGCAGGGTTGGCAGAGAGACCCCCACGAATGCGGGAAGTAGGAAACCAGGGTAGTGTATGTCGAATTCTAAGACAGTCCCAAAACTTCAGATCCAATCAGAGTAGATCCGTGAGTACATTCAATATATGAAAGACCATGATCTAATTGGTAAGTTTGTGGGAATTTGGCCAACTCAAAAGGCTCTGATATGGTGGATTAACACTACTTGGAAACCTCAAGGGAACTACGACCTCCAGTTGGGAGCCAAGGGTTTCTTTACGATGGTTTTCTTTAATGAGTCTAACCGTACCAGAATTTTTGACAATGGGCTATACTTCTTCCATTTTGCAGTTGTTAAAATTCAATATGCTAAGACAGAAAATAGCAGCATTACATTCCATTTCACAATAATAGCATATACAGGATCACTGAAGAAACAACAAGCACAGCATAAACACAAGAGACAGAGATTTATCCTGGGAAACCCTCATGGGGTAGAAAACCCAGCAAAGCTTCCTCAATATAGATGACCAGCAATATACAAAGATGAAACCCTGAGACATGATCTCCTCCTCCACAATAGCAGACCTCTCCTCCACAAGTGTGCTATCCTCAAGTGAGTGAATGTGTATAATGAGGAACACACCTCCTCTATTTATACACTACTCTGATATGTATTTTACACAAGTACATGTAGGCTCGTATTTAACCATTAGGTTAAATACCCCATTATAACTGACTGGGCCGACCCCTCTAGGGTGGTCTAATAACCCTTTGACCCACATAACACATACAGGGCCGACCCCCACTAGGGAAGTCTAATAACCCAAGTTACCACATTCCGATGGAGGAATAAACATCTCCGGATATACAATAAGATCTTCACGGAGGAATGAATCATCTCCGGAATAATAAAGTACAAATATAATATTCTTTGAAGTTACAATATCTCAACACTCCCCCTTAACGAGAAGGATATTATAACAGCATCTGCACGAGCAAGGAGTCATCAACATCATACATGATACATCTATAAATCATTGGAAGCTTTCTCAACATCATCAGTAACTCAACCAGTTACTGGAATATCTTCAATACTGGAACATCAACATCTTCAGTACTGAGTCTTTATCTTCTGCAGCACTCAAACAGCTACAGCAACATCAATATCTGAATCCTCACGATTGTCAGCATCGCCATCACACGATCATCAGCATCGTCATCACATGATCAACAACATCGTCATCTCACGATCATCAGCATCGTCATCATACGATCATCAACATCATCATCTCACGATCATCAGCATCGTCATATCATCTCGATCTACAGCATCTGGATCATCTCGATCTACAGCATCTGGATCATCACGATCTACAACATCTGGATCATCTCGATCTACAGCATCTGGATCATCTCGATCTATAACATTTGGATCATCTCGATCTACAGCATCTGGATCATCTCATCTACAGCATCTGGATCATCTCGATCTACAGCATCTGGATCATCTCGATCTACAGCATCTGGATCATCTCGATCTACACCATCTGGATCATCTCGATCTACAGCATCTGGATCATCACGATCTACAGCATCTGGATCATCTCGATCTACAACATCTGGATCATCTCGATCTACAACATCTGGATCATCTCGATCTACAGCATCTGGATCATCTCGATCTACAACATAAGTATCCTCAACCATACAAGTACATTAATCAATACATGTATCATCAAAAGTATGTATTCTCACCAATACTTCTATCATCAAAACATGTATTCTTACTAATACATATATCATCAAAAGCATGTATTCTCACTAATACATCTATCATCAAAAGCATGTATTCTCACTAATACATCTATCATCAAAAGCATGTATTCTCACTAATACATCTATCAATACAAGTATCCACACTGATACAAGTATACACAACAGCAGCATACCCTGCAACACACATGATCCAATTACGGGATGGTCAATCCCTCTCACTTTAGGACATAGGTCCAAGGATGATACAATCCTGATCCACTTATGGGATGATCAATCCCTCTCAATTTAAGACATCTCTCATGTCTATGGATGATGCAATCCAGATCAACTTACAGGATGATCAATCCTTATCCTTTTAAGACACCTCACCATGTCTAAGGATGATGCAATCCCGAATCAACTTACAGGATGATTAGTCCTTATCACTTTAAGACACCTTACCATGTCTAGGGACGATGCAATCCCAATCTACTTACAAGATGATTAGTCCTTATCACTTTAAGACACCTCACCATGTCTAGGGATGATGCAATCCCAATCTACTTACAGGATGATTAGTCCTTATCACTTTAAGACACCTCACCATGTCTAGGGATGATGCAATCCCAATCTACTTACAGGATGATTAGTCCTTATCACTTTAAGACACCTCACCATGTCTAGGGACGATGCAATCCCAATCTACTTACAGGATGATTAGTCCTTATCACTTTAAGACACCTCACCATGTCTAGGGACGATGCAATCCCAATCTACTTACAGGATGATTAGTCCTTATCACTTTAAGACACTTCACCATGTCTAGGGACGATGCAATCCCAATCTACTTACAGGAGGATTAGTCCTTATCACTTTAAGACACCTCACCATGTCTAGGGACGATGCAATCCCAATCTACTTACAGGATGATTAGTCCTTATCACTTTAAGACAAGTCTCATGTCTAGGGACGATGCAATCCTATCACGTACATTTTGAACCCAGTTCATGGACGATGCAGTCCTCACGTACATTTTGAACCCAGTTCATGGACGATGCAGTCCTCACGTACATTTTGAACCCAGTTCATGGACGATGCAGTCCTCACGTACATTTTGAACCCAGTTCATGGACGATGCAGTCCTCACGTACATTTTGAACCCAGTTCATGGACGATGCAGTCCTCACGTACATTTTGAACCCAGTTCATGGACGATGCAGTCCTCACGTACATTTTGAACCCAGTTCATGGACGATGCAGTCCTCACGTACATTTTGAACCCAGTTCATGGACGATGCAGTCCTCACGTACATTTTGAACTAGTGGTTCTGGGATGATGCAATCCCCATCACTTTATTCTCGAAGACCATACGTCTACGGATCAATTCAGGGACCAAGGTCCGGGGATGATACAATCCCCACTTCTCGAAGACCTTACGTCTACGGCTCTCTTTAGGACTGAAAGTCCAGGGATGATCCAATCCCCTCAACTGTCCACTAAGGACTTCATTCTCGGAGACCTCACGTCTACGGCTCTCTTTAGGACTGAAAGTCCAGGGATGATCCAATCCCTTCAACTGTCCACTAAGGACTTCATTCTCGGAGACCTCACGTCTACGGCTCTCTTTAGGACTGAAAGTCCAGGGATGATCCAATCCCCTTAACTGTCCACTAAGGACTTCATTCTCGGAGACCTTACGTCTACGGCTCTCTTTAGGACTGAAAGTCCAGGGATGATCCAATCCCTTTTCTTTCTCGGAGACACCTGTCTACGGCTCACTTTAGAACAAGTGTTCAAGGATGATACAATCCCCACATGTATTCTCATCAATATACTATCGATCCTGGGAACCCATACAGAACCTGATTCACACTTCTTCTTTAATTGCACCATTAAGAGAATGGTCTTATCTAGCCACTTGGAGCAAACATCTCATCATGATTCTCTTCCTCTTTCTAAGAGAATCTTCTAGCCACAAGCCTTCTATATTTTGTTTGATTTGTAAATCTTCTTGTTGAACATCCATCACTTGTTCGGTGTTCATTATTCTTCATGATCTTTCCTACAAAACAAAATTAAGTACATGATTAGTAATCCTTCATAATCATGAAATCATGATAACCTATTATGCATACAGATATCATTTACATAGTTATGCAACTATCTTGACCAATACTTTGGCACAACACTTTCCCATATCCTGTATGCATACAGTGGCTATCTAGATGCCTTCCATCTCTACCAGAACATACTATCGAGAGTGTGCACAGCTCTCAACATGTCAGCAAAGAGGTTTCATTCTAGACAAGCAACAATGGAATGTTTGTCCAACTTACCAATCATATGCATATTAGTAGTATAATGTTCAATGCTCTATGAATGTTTGCACTCAGCATGATATGTTCTAGGAATACAAATATGCATACAAGAAATATCATTTACTATTTCAAATAACAACTCAAATACTTATCTTTTATGTTTGTGTGGTTGCCTCCCGCTTGATCTTCTATATGTCCTTTGAACTTCTATTCATTCTGTACCACTGTGCATGCTCAAGTGTGCACTAGTGTCATCCTCATGATCTCATACACAAACATTCATTCATTAGTATATTCTCAAAACATTCTAATTCTAAATAATCTTGAATATGTATAGTCATGATCATTAGTATTCAGGGTTTCAAGTAAGTCTTCTTTTACTCATGCATATTCTTGTTTGATCATAGTACTCTTCTGGTTAATTAAATCATGCATAAACCCTTGATTACTAACTTTAGGAATAAGCATAACCAATCATATCAAGTATACTTATATAAGGGATCCTAACACAAGGTAAGATTCATGGGAAACATACCTGGATTAGTATACCTACTTGGTTATGTACAACATACCTAAACAATCTCTTCAATGATTTAGAGATCCTGAGCTAGAACCTGCATGTCTCATAGGTTAAGCATAATATAACAAAGTCATACATACCTCGTAAGTAGAACAAAGATTATGGATGAGTCTTTGTCTTCATGTTTTCATGGTCATGGAGCCTGATTTGTCTTTTGTGATGTACCTGTATCTTGTTAGCAGACAACCTCAACCTCACACAACACCATAATGCATTAGTACAATCATAAGTGTCAACACCCTAACCAATGAATATCTTCTATCATGCATTCATAATTTTGTTAAGGTGATACAACAAATCTAAAATCAAGATTGTACTAACTGTAATAACATGAAGACAAACATACCATAAACTTAATCATGAACAAATCTCAAAACATACCTCGATGAGTCATACCTATCGAGATCGCTTGTAATCTCCTTATGTAAAGCCTTAGCCTTATCTCCCTCTGAAACATGAACTCCTTCACTTATGTAGGTGACCAATCCATCTTCTTCTAGGATTAACCCTATCCACTTGATTTGCAAGAACTGGACCTAGAGCTGGATATGGCTTTGTCAGAGAAACCCCAAAAATTCAAACTTTGAATTTCAAACTTCCGAAAGGATAGAGATATGCGCCTTGATGAGCTGATCAAACTGATATATTCAGAATTTGAAAACTGCAAAGTTTTACTCCTCAATTTTGCCTTTGAAACTTTCGGATTCACTGGACGTGACCCTGAACTGGGGTTTGATGAAGCCCACTCTTTTGCCCCATCAAAAGGTTTGATCCAAAGCTCTAAGCTTCTATTTTTCTGAGGAGCTTCCAGCCGTGGTCACAGATTTCAAAAATTCCCATTTTTACAGAAGCCCTAATTTTCCGCTTTTCTGATCAAAGACCCGAACTAGGGTCTAATCAAGCCCGGCCTTCTGCCCAACCAAAAATTCTGATCTTGGTCTCTAAATTTCTATTTTGATGAGTAGCATCCAGCCGTGGTCTCCGATTACAAAAATTCCAACTTTCTTCAAAGCCCTAAATTCCGGAAGCCATGAATGAAGGTACCAAAAAATAATTCTGTTTTGACAGAAATATGTACCTGATTGTTTCTGGTGTAACTCTGAAATTTTTGATCCACAGGGTCTGAAAAAGTTTCCTGAGATAGCTTGACCTGTTATCTTTCCATCCTGACAGGTCTGACCTCAATTGTATTCTCTGAGAGAGAGTTATGCCAAATGTCGCAACGTGACCTGTTTTGGGAAAATACAGGAGAGTGAACTTGTACGGCGTGCCACGTGTCACTGTTTGACCTTCGGCCTCTGAAAACGTTTTCTGAGATAGCTCGGCCTGTTATCTTTCCATCCTGACAGGTCTGACCTCAATTGGATTTTCTGAGAGAGAGTTATGCCAAGTGTCGCAACGTGACCTGTTTATGGGATAATACAGGAGAGCGAACTTGTACGGAGTGCCACGTGTCACTGGTTCAACTTCGGCCTCTGAAAACGTTTTCTGAGATAGTTCAGACTGTGTAATACCTGTCACTTTTTACGAAATTTCATTTGGAGCTTCCTAGCCCAAGATATGAGCTTTTTCCCAAGGTCACCTGATTTTGACTCAGATCTGGAAGAGGCAGAAACCCTTGTCTTCCTTCAGGTCAGCTCTGATACCATGTTAAAATTCAATATGCTAAGACAGAAAATAGCAGCATTACATTCCATTTCACAATAATAGCATATACAGGATCACTGAAGAAACAACAAGCACAGCATAAACACAAGAGACAGAGATTTATCCTGGGAAACCCTCATGGGGTAGAAAACCCAGCAAAGCTTCCTCAATATAGATGACCAGCAATATACAAAGATGAAACCCTGAGACATGATCTCCTCCTCCACAATAGCAGACCTCTCCTCCACAAGTGTGCTATCCTCAAGTGAGTGAATGTGTATAATGAGGAACACACCTCCTCTATTTATACACTACTCTGATATGTATTTTACACAAGTACATGTAGGCTCGTATTTAACCATTAGGTTAAATACCCCATTATAACTGACTGGGCCGACCCCTCTAGGGTGGTCTAATAACCCTTTGACCCACATAACACATACAGGGCCGACCCCCACTAGGGAAGTCTAATAACCCAAGTTACCACATTCCGATGGAGGAATAAACATCTCCGGATATACAATAAGATCTTCATGGAGGAATGAATCATCTCCGGAATAATAAAGTACAAATATAATATTCTTTGAAGTTACAATATCTCAACAGCAGTCCTGTACCTGAGGCCGTGGAAAGAGCGTTTCAATCCTGACAAGGAGAACCTCACTATAGCGTCGGTTTGGATCTACCTGTATTCCCTCCCAACGGAATATTGGAAAGAAGAGATCCTCACAGACATTGGTAACATGCTGGGGATTTTCGTCAAAGTGTCAGAACAAACGAAGCAAATGAGATACACTTCGTATGCCAGAATATGTTTATATATGGACATTTCTCAAGATCTGTCGGATGGGATTGAGTTATCATGAGAAGATGAAGATTGGTTTCAAGCAATTGATTACGAACAAATCCCTTTCAGATGCTGACGTTGTCACGAACATGGACATCTCTTTTGAGATTTCCCTCTCAATAAAATCCCTGGAGGTGACAACAATACGGAAGGGAAGAACGATGAAGGATTCACCAAAGTTATCACCAAGAAAAGAGCGGCCAAGAAGACAATAGGCCCGGAGGTAAACAAAAAAAATCAAATCCACAATAAGTTTGAGGTCTTGCAAATGGGAATGATTGTGAAATCCCACAAGAAGGTTAGATCCAAGAAAACCAAGTTACCCCATAAATCACCACCCAAGAACTGCCTAAGGAAGTAGAAATGGAGGAAGTCTTCGCACAAGCTGAGGAGGGGGAAGACATGGTATTCAAAGGTCTAGATCTAGAATGTCTAGAGGCAGCTACCTCAGCCAAGGACTTGGATCCTCTCTCTCCACATGAAAATAACCCTACTGGCGAAGGCCATTCTCAAAACTAAGCACATGGAATTCCTGAAATAGCCTCAGATTCCCTCAAGGAAACGAATGGAAAAAAGAAAGTAAGGAAGGATAAACGAGGTCGGCATAGTAATGCACAGAGGATCCAATTGGTTGGATCGAGATTGGTTACTTCAGGTAAATACCCTACCATTGTCGCATCTCTTGCGTACATCCCCAAGTAGTGACTTAATGTGGATTAAAACCTGGAATATTTGGGGCTGTAAAAGCCAGCTGAAGATCCGTCTTCTAAAAAGAAAAATTGAGCTGGAAAAACCCTTGATCATGTTTCTCCAAGAAACTAAGTTCTTAGCAGAAGAGCTCAAATATATTGGCAGGAAAGTATGGCATAATTGCGAGGTTATGGACATATATGCCCGAGGGGTGGTTGGAGGCTTGGGAATTCCATGGAACCCTGGTTCGGTCTCTCTTTCTGATTTTTTTTCCTCTCATTTTACCTTGTCAGTCACCTTTCATGTTTTGGGGTCGAAGACTCGAAGCTACATCTCAAATGTGTATGGTCCAGCAGCTACTAATCTTAAACTATTATTTTTGAAATCCCTGCACTCATTAAAGGATCTGGTAGGCCCTGCTCCCTAGATCCTCAGGGAGGATTTTAATCTGATTCGCACTCTGGATGAGAAGAAAGGAGGTAATCGCCAATTAAGTCCCGTCGGTGATCACTTCAATGAGGTTATTGATGCTCCTGAGCTGGTGGACATCAGAGCTATGAATGGCCTCTTTACTCTGAATAACAAACGGGCAGGAGACAGGAGCATTGGTTGTCGGTTGGATCGCTTCCTGGTTTCGGAATCAACCATGATGGCTGGAGGGGATATGACGACGGTCGTGCTTCCTTCAGTAGGATCTGATCATTGGCCAATTAGTCTGGAATGGTCAAGGATTGGGGAGAATCTTTGTAGACCCTTCAGGTTTGAACAGTTCTGGCTGCTCCACCAAGAATTCCCTGAGAAGCTCCATCAGTGGTGGTCAGAGATACCGTACATCAAAGGTACATTAATGTATCAGTTCCAACAAAAGCTGAATGTCCTAAAAGGTAAAATCAAGCTTTGGAACTTGGAATCTTTTGGGATCATTTTTTGAGAGAAAAAGCGGTTGGATAAAAAAATGCAAGAAGTTCAGTAGAAAGGAAAATCCCAAGGATTCTCGAGGGATTTAAAAAAGGAGGAGCAACTCCTCTTAAATGATTTCAACACCCGTGAGCAATAGGAAGAACTTCTCTAGAAGAAAAAATCAAGAAATGATTGGTTGCAGGAAGGGGAGCGCAACACTAAGTTTTTTCACAAAGTGGGCATCCAACATAGGCATGGAAATTGAGTTGTGAGACTCAAAAAAGGTGATGGTACTCTTGCTGAATCCCAGGCGGAACTGGAAGCCACTCTAAACGAGTTCTTTGCGAACCTCCTTAAGGAACCTGCAGTGGATAGGAATGAGGCTCAAACCTAGGTCCTACAGGTTATCCTGGGGGTAATAACTGACGACCACAACCTTATGTTGATGAAACCCATAGAAATGGATGAGTTGGAGGAAACGGTCAAAAACATTGTAGTCGATAAAGCCCCAGGTTCGGATGGTTTTACCACGAACTTCTTTCATGCATGCTGGGCCTGGATCAAATTCGAAGTGTTGGTGCTCGTCGAGGATTCTAGGAAGACTAGGACTATCCTAAAAGCCCTCAATGCCACTCATTTGACGCTCATCCCTAAGAAGTCGAGCATGGAATACCCAGGGAATTTTAGACTGATTTCTCTGTGCAACGTGATTTATAAGATCATCACCAAGGTGATTTCCAATAGGTTGCGCCCATTTATCCCGCTTCTTATTTCCCAAGAGCAAGCGGGTTTTGTGGAAGGCCGCTAGATAACTGATGGCATAATCTTGGTGCATGAAACAATTCATTCTCTGAAAGTTGAAAAAATACTTGGTATGTTGCTAAAGCTTGACCTCTCTAAAGCGTACGATAGGCTCAACTGGAAATTTCTTGCTAAAGTGCTAAGAAAATTTGGTTTTAATAGGGATTGGACTAATTGGGTGATGAGCCTTGTCTCTTCAACTTTTTTTCAATCCCTATCAATGGCAATCCGTCCCAGCACTTTCAGGCCTCCAAGGGTATTTGTCAAGGGGACCCTTTGTCACCCTTCCTCTTCATTATCATAGCTTAGGTTTTAGGCCGAATGTTAAAAGAAATGCAAGGTGAAGGTCAGATATGTGGGCTCACCCTCTGTGAGGGGTTGGAACCCCAAACTCACCAGGAATTCGTCGACGATGATACCATGTTGATGGGGTTGTCTAGTGTTTAGGAAGACAGGGGGATGAAGAAAGGTCTGGATACTTTCCTCCTTACCAATGGCCTAGAGATCAACAAGGAGAAATACCAGGTGTATTTATTCAATACCCCGAGATTAACTAGAAGGAATATCCTCTAGATTCTTGAATTCACGGAACGTTCCCTACATTCCAAATACCTGAGTACCCCCCTGGAAGAATGTACCATTCATCAAATCTCATGGAAATACTTGCTGGATAAACTTAAGAAAAAGCTTGACCATTGGACTTTCAGGACACTAAACTTCCCCAGCCGAATTGTCTTGGTGAAATCGGTTCTCCAGGCCATGCCAATTTATTTGTTTTCCATTCTGGATGCACCGAAGACTATTCTTACACAAATTCACTCCATCCAGAGGAATTTCCTGTGGGGAGGTAATGAAGGGCATAGGAAATGGGCTTTGGTGGATTGGGGCACTTTATGCAAGCTGAATGATGCAGGAGGATTAGGGCTTGGGACTCGATCAACACCAACAACATAATGGGGGAAAAAATTTGGTGGAAGTGGGTAACCCACAATGAGGAACCCTAGGGTAGGCTATGGCATAAGAAATATGCCTCCCAATGGCCTAAGCAGCAGCTGATTCACTTCGATGTTGAGTCTCCAGGTTCGAATATTTCAAAGGTTGCACAGGAGAATAGGGGCATTATCCAAAAACATAGTTTATGGGAAATCAGAGATGGGACCACGGCTCGGCTCGGTGGGGATGCATGGCAACAGTTACCAAGCATTACAAGCATTGTCGACAGCCCAGATCTCATTCTTCACCTCCAAAGTGATCCTCTAAAGTGTGTTAAATACTTCTAGGAGGTCACTGCAGAGGATGCTCACTTTAGGACCTAGAAGTCAAAGGAATGGTGGCAAGCCCTCGCTCCAGAAGAAAATATAGAAGAATTCTATGGAGAGCTTTGCAAGCGCATGATCCCCATTCTAGAGGGCCCTAACAAGGTCAAGTGGGGATATATGAGCTCAGGTAACTTCAACCTTAATGAAGGCATGGGGCTACAAATGGAGACTAACGCTAAATGGAAAAAGCTATGGAAGGGCCAATTATGTCCCAAAGTCTCTTCCTTCAACTGTTTATTAATCCACAGGCGTATTCTCACCTGGGAAAACCTGCTGCGACGAGGATTCATAGGGCCATCCATTTGCATCATGTGTGAGGGAGATGCGGAGACAATTAATCACCTACTAGACTCCTGCCTGTTTGCTTCCACTTTGTGAGAGAACGGAGCGGAGCGCTTTCGCAAAACAGCCAAGGTTCGGGATAGACCTAATCTCTCTATAGCCAATTGGCCATCCAAAGCTTTCAAAAATGTAATCTTCAATAGGATTTGGGAGCTTTTCCCAGGCTTCGTGGTATGGGAGATATGGAAGGAGAGAAACCAACATATTTTTGAAAACAAAGGCCGCACCACTAAAATTATTTCGAACCAGTTGAAGAAGCATATAAAGGAAACGCTAACTCTTAACCGATGGGACCAAGACGCTATGAAAATGCATATCACTGAGAGGTTAATAATGCAATATTGGGGAATATTCAATGTACTAGTAAGCATTCATCGTCCCAACAATCTTACAGCACCACCTCACAGTCCAGAGCTGTGGAAATGCCTAAGTGTAGGAACGTACAAACTCAACTTTGATGGAGCCACGAAGGGTAACCCTGGTCCTGTTGGGTATGGCGAAGTCATCAGGAATGCTAAGGGTGTCATCATAAGCATCTTCTAGGGAGATTTAAGGGAGAACACCAACAATTTGGCAGAGTTGGAAGGTCTGGTTAGTGGCATCAGATGGGCGCTTCAGAATGGATGGATTCCATTGGAAGCTGAAGGGGATTCGCTCTTAGTAATTTCCATGGCTAAAAGAATATAGTGTGGGTCGGCCATAGCTAAGGTTTCTCACAATTGGAGGTGTGAAATCCATCTCCTAGCCTTGGGGAATTTATTGAACTCTCACTCGGCCATCTAGTTTCTGCAAATCCATAGGAAAGGTAATAGGGTGGCGGAAGCCATCACGAAAAAGGGAGTGGAGGCTATAGTTTCCTTTCATGGGGGGAGTATGTCGGAAATGGTGGACGTCTCTCTTAGAAGGAAATGTAAAGAGTTGACCTCTAAGGATGTGGGACACCTGGCTGGCTACATGGAGAAAAGGAGTATGAGCAGGACTCATCAGGTGACTAGTAGGCTCCCACCTGTTCATCCCGTGGCCTCGGTCCCTGTCCAAGATTTCCACCACGTTGATGAAAGGACTACTGGTGGCTCTTTCCCCATCCACTTGGATGACAGGGATGGTGGAGTGGATTTCGATGCTCTGAGTGAGCTGGTAGTTAATCGGGATGCAACCACGAGGGTGACCTCTAAATCCCTTTATTATAAATCTGCCAGCCCGGAGATCGGGATGATGGATGGGATGGTGGAGTTAAGTGACACGAGGAATGATTTGTCGGAGGCCCGAAGATGTCACACTCAAAGCAGCTTAAGATTATAATCCTCCTTTCATTGTGTTCGTCTCCACCAGCTCTCATAATGGAGAGTAAAGTTGGTGGTACCTCGCAGCTGGTTTCATCATTAGATAACTGTCTTCGTGCTCCGGAGAGTAAATTTGATGGTACCTCGCAGGTGCTGAAGTACTTTCACCTCAGGGCTCAAGCGATTGAGAGTACCTACTCTAAGAATTGTGAGATCAGTGATGTGCACAGCGCCATGAATGGCATATCCGTCATCTTTGTGAGATTTAATGTTATCTCTTCAAATATTGGTTGGGACATTATGCTTACCCCCCAAAATTTTCTTATAAGTATGGATCATTATGCAAGCATTCTTCACCTTTTTAGTCTATCTTCTGCTTTCTTCTCCTGGTTAATTAAGGAGCCCATGGTTAGTATGGCTCCCCGTTTGAGAGCAAGTAGTCACAGAGGTGGTAGTTAGGGTGGTAAAACTTCAAGGCCTAGGGGGGAAGGTCACAGTCCAGTTGAAATCTATTCTCACCACCTTCCTATGGATTTGGATACATGTGAGCCTCATCTTTTCAACTGGGGTGCCCAGTATCTTGCCGAGACCCCGGCTACTGTTTCATCTCAAATAGCGCATAGGGAGGTTTCCTTGTTGCTCGAATATGAAGCCCACCTCGGCCGTAAGTTGGTAGGAAATCCGTTCTTGGCAGTCAGAATCCTCCTTGCCCATGACATTCAGGTCAGGACTCAGCTGGCCAACAGCCTGAGGGAGGCACTTCATATTATGAAGGGTGGCCAGGAGGCCATTTCTGTCGGTGCTCGTTTGCTGAAATCTGCGCTCAAAGACTTCATGGACACTTCCAAAGAGGGCATGCGCAAGGATCCCATGACTCCAATGGGGGAGCACCCTGCTCCTTGATGACTCTGGAGGTTGGTTTTTCTTGCCTTTTTTCTCTTGCTTGAGTTCTTTTGGCTATTTCTTGTTTGAGTGGCGGCGGTCAGTTGATGGGGTTTTTCGGTGATAATCAGCTATCTTCGATCAAGTTGGTCCCAGTGCAGCTTCTGGTATTGTCAGTCTCTTTGATCCGAGGGATGTGTCTCAGGTGGATAATGTTGTTCTTAGTATTTTGGCTACGTGGTATTGTTTTGGCTGAGGTTGTTGGGTTCATCTCCCTTAGTGATATTAGCTCTGGGTATCTTTTTGTTGTTCTGTTAAGTATCCCTTCCGCCGATTTCTGTTGGTGTGTTCTTGTCTGTTTAGTGTCCAGTATAGTCATTTTCTCTGCCTTATTGTATAATCCTTCTCTGAGTAGTCGGCCACATTGGGGTCTGTCAGTGTGGTATGAACTGGGAATGCTCATTTGTATCAGTATCTATGTAACAATATTTTGGTTTTAAGTAATAGAAGGTTTTCATCTTACTTACAAAATATATATATATATATATATATATATATATATATATTTATTTATTTATTAATTATTAATCAAATGATGATTATAATGAATATGTGTATGTTGAATTGCACAATGTTAAAATAAT
Source organism: Larix kaempferi (assembly GCA_027924585.1). Lineage (NCBI taxonomy): Eukaryota > Viridiplantae > Streptophyta > Pinopsida > Pinales > Pinaceae > Larix > Larix kaempferi. The sequence continues at coordinate 9,584,731 of BSBM01000597.1, read as the reverse complement.
TATACAGAACTGTTTGGGTGATTAATAATTATGATAAAAAATTTAATTAATAATAACTGTATAATGCAAGTGTGATAAATTATATTGTTGAAATATAATTATGTCGGGATTGACATAGATAGTTATGGTGGTCCTTATTTAAGGATTTTTAAAATATTGTTGTGAATTGTGGCAACACATTTAATAAAATAAAACAAAAATATGCTTTATGGCTTGGAGATAAATGAAAGATTGACCGGGTAAAGAAAGTTCTGACAAGGGAGTTGGGAATTTAAGGGGAAGATAAGGGTAGTAAATGCTGAAGGGAAAAGAGTCGGTAGGAAGGGAGATAAGGAGGGGGTGGAATATTAAAATGGATATCTTTTGGGCATCGAGGAAATTTAGCGTAGGAGGATGAATTTTTTAATGGGAAAAATATTCACACTGGTTGGACTATACTCAAGTTTTGGGCTCGGGGGTCCAAGAAGCAATTCTTGGAGCTGGGTGTGCGATGAGACTATCCTAGTTGGAAGGGTGGTAGATCTACTTGCGTGGTTGAATTTGTAAGGGTGGGATATCCTACAGGTACTCCATTATTGTTAGTTAAGTTATATTTTGTTAATAAAGCCACTTTAGTATGCTTTTAGAATATGATGTTACCAAAATTTATATTTATCTTGTAAAACTAGAATGAATATTGCTTCAATGAATACTACCTACACTTAGAGTAGAATTTCTTGGTTTTCTACATGCAAAAATTATTTTTTTGACATGAACACTTAATGTAACAAAATGGACTAGCTTAACTTAGATTAAAACAATAGATTTTTATATTAATTCAACCGGGGATCTAGGGGGATCCCCACACATGGTATCAGAGCCATGGTTCCAAATATGGAACCAAAGGGCTTACTGAAATTGAAACAACGAAGTAGATAACTTGAAGAAACTTATACATATTTTTTTTATAATAACCTAATAGAGAAATTCAAAAAATATATATAGAGAGAACTAATATTGAACAAGCTGTATTCCAATTAAATCCAATTATAGGATTGTTGAAAAATTTAAATAAAATGACCCAAAATAGGGGAAAATGGTGCCCAAATGTGTTTAAGAAGTTTACACATGCAAAATAAGAAGAGACATATTAATAAGTTAGTAAAACTCTTATTGTAAGAAAGACGAGAAACATAATAAATTAATTATTAATATTAGTATTATTATTATTTTTCTTGTTATAAGAAGCGACACATTAAGAAGTTAGTAAAACTCTTATTGTAAGAAAGACGAGAAACATAATAAATTAATTATTAATATTAGTATTATTATTATTTTTCTTGTTATATGTATTAGTATTATTATTATTATTATTATTGTTCTCATTTTACGCTCTCTTGAGGCAATAAATGTCATGCTCATGGGACTTCAAAGGGGAATTGTTACACCGAAGGTAGAAGTGAAGGCCCCACCACTAAGGGAGGGAAATCATGAAGTAGCATTGAACATAGTGCAGAGACCTCATCATCAGGACATCACAAGGGAGATTCATAAAATTAGGCTTCCAAAGTTTTTGGGGGGTCGTGCAGGGGTATGAGAAGAGGCATGGTTGGAGGGGATGACTAGGTGCTTAGCATTGTAGGAGTACACTTCCAAATCCAAATCCAAAATAGACATATTTCAACTAAATGACATTTTATTGAATTGGTGGGTACACAAAAAAATACAGTTACACCTTACCCATGACACTGTTCCATGGGAATTATTTGTGGATAGGTTAGAGGGAAGTACTTGCCTGCCTTCTACCAAGAAGAACAGGAAAGAGCACTTCATGCCTTGGTACAAAGGAATCTATTTGTGGAGGGTTATGAAGCAAGATTCATGGAACTAGTTAAGTATGTCCCCTACTTGGACAATTACCAACACCAGGCCGAGCGCTTTGTGTATGAGACTAATCCTAAGATCAGGGCCCAAGTGCAAATTTGGAAACCTACTTTGGTTGCCGAGGCAATCAATTTTTCTCACTATACCGAAGAGAGGTTGGGTGTGAAACCCATCAAATCATTCAATTCTCAACAGTCATGGTTTCTAGGGAAGCCCCCTCGAAGCTATCCTACAGGAGGGTATGCGAGGCCACCTCCCTACAAAAACAAGTATACACCCAGATTTGTAGCATTAGACAGGTCAATGGCACCTAGGGAAGTATCCCAATCAGAAATAGGGACTCACTAGAGTGTAACAAATTATCGTGGATTAGTCGGCAGGGGAAGGGGCTCCAGGGGGAGAAAACCCTCTCAGAGGTCTCAGCAGTTCAACTCAGCTTCCTCATTACAAGTTGTTTGTTGGGGTTGCAGAGGCCCACACTATCAGCGTGACTATCCTGAATTACGATACAGTACAGTGCATCGTGAAGGGAAGGCCCCAACGGGGAGTGCGGGTAGTAAGCATCAGATCTTAATAGCAGTGAATAACCATCAGGATGAACAACAATACATTGTGGTGGAATCATCGGTTAAGGTCAATAATGTTAAACTCAAAATCTTGTTTGATCTCGGTGCTACATATAGTTTTATTTCTCCATATGCATTAGATAAATGTGGGTTGGAAGCCTACAATCACGACAAATTCAACCTAGTTGAAATGGCATCAGGGGTAAAACAAGCAGTAGGAAACAGTGTTGAAAAATGTATAATAGCTCTCGGGGTGTGTATTACACAAGTCAAATTGTACGTCACCACCCTCGGAAGTTATGACCTTACCATAGGTATGAACTAGTTGGAGGAACATCGAGCTTTCTTGGACTATTATGGGAAGAAATTTCTTTGCTTTGATGACAAAGGAGAGGCCATTGAGATCCAGGGTATCAAACAAAAGGTGTCCCTAAGTTTCATATCAACAATGAACGTAAAACTATGTATGAGGAAAGGGTGTCAATTGTATATTATTAAACTGGTAAATAATGAGAGGGGACCCTCCTTTGATTAGTACCCAGTGTTGGCCGAATTCGATGATGCCTTTCTAAAGGAATTGTTTGGGTTACCTCCCAAGAGAGAACTTGATTTTACAATTGAGGCTAAACCCGGTTCGGAGCCAACATCAAAGACCTCATACAAGATGACGTCCCCAGAGCTTTGTGAGTTGCAAATGCAGTTGAAGGAAGTGCTAGACCTAGGGTTCATCAGACCAATTATTTCACCGTGGGGTGCACCAGTAATTTTTTGTGAAGAAGAAGGATGGTTCCTTGTGTCTTTGCATAGATAAAAAAGATTTGAATAGATACACAGTGAAGAATAGGTACCCAATACCTCGAATTGATGACCTCTTCAATCAAATGAAAGGGGCGACAATCTTTCAAAGATCGAATTGCGATCAGGTTACCAACAACTTCGAATTAAGAATGGTGATATACCTAAGACTGATTTTCAAACTCGGTTTGGGAACTATGAGTTTGTAGTGGTACCCTTTTGTTTCACCAATGTATTCATGAGCCTCATGAATAACGTATTTCAAAAGTACTTAGATCAGTTTGTGCAAGTATTCTTGGATGATATCCTTATCTATTCCAAGAATGAAAGAGAGCATGGGGAACACTTGAAAATGGTGTTTCCATGCTTAAGAGAGCACAAGTTGTCTTCTATGTTTTCCAAATGTTCTTTTTTTCAAAAGGAGATCCATTATCTCAGTCATATAATTTATGGAGAGGGAATTTCAGTCAACCCTGAAAAGGTGAAGGCCATAATGGATTAGCTCGTGCCAATAAATGCGCATGAAGTGAGAAGGTTCATGGGGTTAGGAAGGTACTATAGAAGGTTTGTGGAAGGTTTTTGAAAAATTGCAAAACCCATAACTACCTTATAACATAAAGGAATCAAGTATGAATGGACTGATGAATGTGATGTCTCATTCACTGAGCTTAAATGAGTACTAATGAGTGCACCAATCCTATGAGTTCCTAACATGGATAAGGACTTCATAGTTTGCATGGATGCCTAGAGGCAGGGTTTGGGTGTGATGTTAATGTAGGAAGGTGGGGTAATATCTTATGCGTCAAGGAAGTTAAAACCACATGGAGATAATTACCCCACCCATGATTTAGAATTGGATGCAATGGTGTTAGCTTTAAATATTTGGAGACATTACCTTGTGGGATGAAGCTTTGAGCTGAAATATGATCACCAAAGCCTAAGCTATATCTTCACCCAAAGAGACCTAAATGCTAGGAAAAGGCGATGGAGCGAATTTATAAGTGAGTATGATTTTGGGATTTCATACATCACAGGGAAGGAGAATGTGGTAGCCGATGCCTTAAGCAGAAACCGAGGGTTTTCTCCCTTGTACCTTTAAAGGTTAATTTGAAGGAAAGAGTGTTAGTACAGTTAGTTAGGAAAAGTTGGTATCTAAAGGTCTCATCGACACTCCAACATAGGAGGAAGGTGGAACCTAAGTTTGAAGGGTATGAGCTGGAAACAGATAGGTTGTTACAATATCAAGGGAGGATGTATATTCCCCTAGAAGGAGATACTAGGAAAACTATACTTACAGAATCCCACAGAGAAGTCTATTGTGCACATCCCGTTGTAAAGAAGATGTATGTGGATATGTAGCAACTCTTATTTTGGGCAGGAATGAAGCGTGATGTCGTCAAATTCATTGCTAAGTGCCTTGAGTGTCAGCAGGTAAAAGCTTATCACCACCACCTGACAGGACTATTGCAACCGCATGAAATTCCTACGTCAAAATGGGAGGTTATCCCCATGGAATTTTTGGTTGGATTTCCTCTTACCTCTCATAGACATGATGCCATTATGGTCATCATTGATAAATTGACCAAAACTGCTCACTTTATTCTAGTTAAGGAGACCTATGATGTCACTGATGTAATGCATGTATTCATAAGTGATGTAGTTCGTCTTCATGGGTTTCCTAAGAATATTATCTCAGATAGGGATTCCTGGTTCATGTTTGGACAAGTTTGCAGTCAGCCTTAGGAACTCAGTTGAATCTAAGCACAACTTACCATCTAGAGATAGATGGGAAAACAGAAAGAGTGAATCAGGTGATGGAGGACATGCTTAGGATGTATGTTATGAATCAACAGACCCATTGGGAAAATCACTTGTAACCCTTAGTGGAATTCTATTACAAAAATATTTGCCACTTCTTGATCGAAATGCCTCCTTATCAAGCATTATATGAAAGGCCATGCAGAACACCTTTGAGTTGGGAAAGGTTAGAGGATTGAGTGATTGTAGGACCTGAATTGATTCAGGAGATGTAGGAACATGTGATATATATTAGACATCATTTAAAGGATGCTCAAGATAGAAAAAATATCCATGTTGATGTGAATAAGGTTGACCACAACTATAAGGTAGGGGATGCAGTTTTCATATGCATCAGGCCTAATAAAACTACCATCCAGTTTGGGCAAGGGACAAAGTTGTCACCACGATTCATAGGACCCTTTGAAATTTTGGAGAAGGTTGGACCCATTGTGTATCGTCTTGTGCTGCCACCCCATTGGAATAAAACTCATAATGTTTTTCATGTATCTATTTTACGACATTATATAGAAGACGAGTCTCATAAAATAAATTGGAAGGAAATGGAGGTTTCAGACGGGGGCACCATCAGGGTCGAACCATTACGTATATTGTACCGCAGGTTTAGACAGCTCAGAAACAGTTTGGTGGACCAAGTTAAGGTCTAGTGAGACAAGTATAGCCCAAGTTCTGATACCTGGGAGGACACAGAGATCATGTGTCATGAGTTTCCCACACTATTTTGATCATAAATTTAGGATGAAGTTTCCTGAAGGCTGGGTGTATGTAATAACCCGTTTTGAATTTATCACCTGAACTATCATTATATGTTGTATTTGCTTATTATTGTGAGACTTTGTTAGTTTGATGACACTGTGGACATATGGATTTATTATTTTGCAGAATTTATATATATATGTGTGTGTGTGTGATGTTAATGTTATGAATTATATTCATGTTTTGATTATGTATCTAGCATGCAAATTTACTAAAAGATGGGTACGTGGATACCAAGTTAAAATCTATATGTTGAATGGATGGATATGATACCAGGTGCATGGTACATAGAAATGATTTGCATTATTGTTCATTGGTAATAAACTGTATACACATGTCAATGATTGCACGATATTCTCGATCATGTGTTTCGATACTAAACTATAGGTTAAAAGAGCTAAGTGGTATTTGGACCTTAAGAGGCGGGAGTACCTCTGAGATATGAATTCTGAAAGATAAATGGTATGAAAGTGACGCATTATTGTTTATCATGAGTATTGTATTATTATCATGATGTATGGGTAGGTGTGGGGTTTAAGGAAAGTCAACTTCCCAAATTGGTTATTCGATGACAAAACCTTAGTACACCAGTCACAACGTAGTAACTATGTTGATGAAGACATAGTTCCTTGTTCCATAGGAGCGATGGATGCATTACTCACTGTTTATCCTCTGAAACCTAGACTCATGGGAGGGTCTCGCTACAACGCACTCCCCAAGGTGTGTGATGATTGCTAGTTGGTTCCTACTGGGAAAGATTGGTCGATGTAGTCGACACTTCCGCTTACGGGTTCTAACTGGAGTTATGCCATGTAGTGGACGCTCCAAGGTAGTCCAACAGAGGAAGGATAATATGTGGAAGTTAGTTGTGAATTAGTTATAAGGAAGTAGCTAGATAGGAATGTCATGGAAGTTTTAGAAAGGGAAACATAATTTACTATGTGTGTACTGAAAACCTTTGATTGATTCTTGTGTCGTAATTCAGTATGTTATGTTTGTTTCATGTATTATTATGAATTGAGAGTGATTGCATTTCGTATCTCAGTATGCATCGACATATAATAACTTATGTGATTACGTGGAATTTGTGTCTGAGTACTATAGGTGTATCTAAACAAGGTATGTGAGAATTAGCTATTCTTACATAACTCGTCTACGTATGTTGTATGAATTATCTAATATAATATTAAAATACAACTTGGATGCATTATGATTGTGAATGCTTACATTATAATTATTATCATTTATTTAGTTATGAAATGGTATTATTACATCAAGTTATTAGTAAATGGTTAATAAGTTGTGATCAGGGTTAATCATAAATTATGGTCAATGAAGGTGGAATTATTATAAAATTGATTAATTAATATCAACTAAGTGTGAATGATGTCAATTAGTGTTATGATCATTATGATTAACTTGATTAATAAATTGTAATTAGTTTTTAATTATAACTGAAGGGTAATTAGTATTACATGGTTGTGATAATCATTAGGTAAATTATTAGTCATATTATTAATGAATTAATGAACTAATGAATAATTATTAATTAATTAATTATTAATTATTAATCAAATGATGATTATAATGAATATCTAGATGTCAAATTACGTAGTCTTAAAATAATTATACGGAATTGTTTCGGTGATTAATAATTATGATAGAAAATTTAATTAATAATAATTGTATAATTCAAGTGTGATAAATTATGTCGTTGAAATATAATTATGTCAGGATTGGCATAGATAGTTACGGTGGTCTTTATTTATGGTTTTTTAAAATATTGTTGTGTACCGTGCCAATACATTTAATAAAATAAAACAAAAATAAATATGCTTTATGGCTTGGCGATAAATGAAATATTGATTGGCTAATAAAATTTCTGACAAGGGATTTGGGAATTTAAGGGGAAGAGAAGGGTAGTAAATGCTAAAGGGAAAAGACTCGATGGGAAAAGAGATAAGGAGGGCAGTGGAATTTGAAAAGGGGGATCTTTTGGGCATCAAGGAAATTTATTAGAGGAGGATGAATTTTTGAAGGGGAGAAATCTTCACACTGATTGCACTGTACTGTACTCAAGTTTTGGTCTCCGGGATCCAAGAAGCAATTCTTGGAGCTAGTGGTCGGCGAGACTATCCTAGTTGGCAGGGTTGCAGATCTACTTGGGCAGTTGAGTTTTCTAAGGGTGGGCTATCCTACAGCTACTCCATTGTTTTTATTTAAGTTATAATTTGTAAATAAACTTGCTTTAGTATGTTGTTACCAAATTTTATATTTAGAAGTAAAACTAGAATGAATATTGCTTCAATGACTACTACCTACACTTAGAGTAGATTTTTTTTGTTTTCTACCTGCCAAAATTGTTTTTTTACATGAGCACTGAATGTAACAAAATGGGACAACTTAACTTAGATTAAACCAATATATTTCTATATTAATTCAACTAGGGACCTAAGAGGGTCCCCACAATCATCATTTCCTTTCTTACTTAATGTGATTTCCACACAATCTTATCCTCTGCAATATGTTTCTTTCTTTTATTCAATTTCAACCTCTTTTCCCTCCACTCAAGAACTCAACTTGGTAATTCTAATACAATATTTGTTTAGAGGATTTTAAATGCATTTCTTTTCCTTCTTCCCAAGGTATGTGTCTCTCTCCCTCTTTCTCTATCCTCTCAATATGTTGATCTTATTAGTCTCTTCCATGCCTTGAACCTCTCTATGTCTTCGTTCTTATAAGTAAACATGTTCTCTCCATCAAGAGGTGAAGTCAATACCCAAATCCCTTAACATTTTCCTATAGATTGTCTCACAACTATATTCTTACATGATTTGTATGTGTTCGATAGGCCCCGCTTGCAAGGTGTACCGACATGGAGCTCATAAGGAGAAAATTTTTGGAACCTTCTAGTGTATTTTAGTTCCTTATGGAACCCTCTTATTCAATGCATAGAAGGGAATTCACCCTTGACATTGTATCATAATAAGAAATCATAATTTGTAAGTTCTCTACCGAGTAATAATAAAACATTAAGGTTGTCATTACCTCATGGTTTTAGCCAAATAAAATTTTAGGGGAAAAATTTATCCTATGGGCTAGTTTTCAATCATTTTTCCCAAAAAATATTTGTCAATTTCCATTTTTTCTAAGTTGATTTGCCCAAATTCCATGGGATAACCTTTTTTAGCACTAAAAAGTGCCAAAATTGTATAGAAACTATATACAATAACCTTAGAAATTTGAATATTTTTACAAAAATATGGCCCAACATTTTATGTTTGGAAAATTAAGAATTAGCAAGATTAGCCAACTTTTCTACACTAAGAAAATTATGGATGCCTAAAATTTTCCCTCTGTTTTTACATAAATTTTGTGTTCTATTGTTATTGTAATTTTCTTCTATTTTCATATTTTTTCTAACATCCTTTTATTCTATATTTTAAAAATCTTCAAGTTCCATTTTTTACTAATTACACCACAAATTTCTTCTTCCAAGGATTTTTCACTTACATTTTCTATGTGATTTATTTCCTTCACCACAAGACACAAGATGGTATTCCTTGTATTCTATATAAGGCTTAACCTACTCTAATATCAAATGATACAACCAAACACCCCATTATTCATTTGCTAAATAATAAACTCCAAAACCACAACAAAAATATACACAAATCAAATTGGATTGTAACCATTAACTCATCTAGAATTCTAATTCTATACACTCGAGGTAATCTCCTTTCTACCATCTTTCGTATAACGTTCGGACACATAGATCAAGTACACTTCACTTCTCACCTCATATTTAGAAAACATTCCCTTCAAACTAAGTATCGTCATAATTACATTAAAAAATGTAACAAAACATTTTCTTATAACTAAGAATCATTTATGCATTAAAAAAAGTCTAGATCCTTTTTACAATTGCTCAATTTTATGATCATGGTGTAAAAAATACAACCGAAAAAAGAGTATAACAAAAGAAAATCCAACTAAATTTTCGATTTTAATCACTCTCGTGAGAGTGATTGGTTGCCATTACTAGGTTTTGCTTACAGTTTCTTATCACCTTTATCTTGTATTGGTTCATGGAACATTCGATTGGCTAAAGATGTGAAAATATGTATCAAGATGGTTATCCTTATAAAGATGTCCACGTACGTAATGTACACATCGAAGGTTACTTGTTAGCTTTGCCTCAAAGGATGCCCTCACATTAATTAAGCGTGTAAAAATATATATGATAAAAGTATTGGCAATCCTTATGTAACACGTTTAGGCGGACTTTGACTATAAGTGTATCATATAACTCCTTTTTTTTATAAACAAATGTAACGAGTTGGATTCAGTGTATTATTGCATTTTTATTATAAATAAATGTAAGGAGAGTGTATCACACAACTCTTTTTTATAATAAATAAATATAAGGAGTTGGATTCAGGGAACTATTCCATTTTTATTATAACTAAATTTAAAGAGTTGGATTTACTGTTTTCCAAATTATTTTTGAATTTGGAATGTGTAATAATAAGTTTAAAAATGTTAATATTAGTATAATTATTTAATTTAAGGTTGGTTAATATCGATACATCATAACTTAAGTGTTACTAACAAATTACATGTTATTTGTTTTTTATGCTTAGTAGTAATCATGAGTTGCATGGAAAATTTTAGGGTCTAATCTTAACTCATAGATTAAATGTAGAGGTTTTAAATTTTTAATCGGTTAATTCTTTATTAAGCACTGGTTTGGTATGATTAGTCCACATTTTATTTACTTATTTTTAAGAATAAGAGGTTAGTCCCATCGAATTTAAAAAGGGGATCCAAGATAAAACAATTTAGCCCTTATAAAAATGGATTTAAACCTCTGTTAGCCTACAGAAATTGCTAGGCAGCTCCCATTTTCCATTGATTTCCAGAAATTGTAGTTGCTAGGGATTCTTTCAAATTCTATCAATCATGGAAATCGAAGTCGGAGTTAAAATAGCCTTCATACTTTCCTGTATATCATGGGGATTCGCCCATTTATTATACATAGAAATTTAGGGGGGAATCTTAAAATTTTCTCTGATTAGTTGTGTATGCCTTAGTTACCACGGTATTTTTTAAGAATTATAAAAATATCGTTAATTATAGTATTATAAGCAATTATTTTAGATTGAAAAAATATACATATATAGATTGGTAGGAAAATATTAAATATGAAATATACAATTTAGTACTGAAACTTGTAAATTTTGGCGAATATTATGATAAAAAAACATATTTGATGTAAATATAGTCGATATTAGAGTCTAAAAATGTCTAAATAGCGAATTTGTTTTTTGAAAAATACCCCAAAAAATAGCCAATTAGCTAAATTTCACCCCTAAAAATTTCCCTGTTAGTTACCTATTATCACTTGCCTTCTTTTATTGAAATTAATTGTGGATTTATTTTTTATATTCTTCTTTTAATAATGTTTATTTTGAATTTGGAACTAAGTCTATGAAATCAATGAATATTACACTTGTCTTATCCCTCCTCCAATATAAAAAAGCATAGTTGCTAATCCATCTCAAATTCTAAAATATAAGCACATATTTGTGTAAAAATTTATGATAAAAAAATTGAAAGAATAACCAAAAATAATTCAAAATTTATAAGATTTAAACTAAACAATTTAAACATGTTACACATAATAAAAACATAATTATATACTTGAATTCAGAAAATTAAATTTAAAAAATGAAATATAAATAAAATCTGGAACAAAGTTTATAAAATCAATCTTGATAGAGGTTAAATGGTGACAGTACAATTTTCTCATCTTCTTGCAATGTAAGGAACTTTCCTCATCCACCCCAAATTGTAAAATATAAATATGTATCAAGATAACTAGTTGCTACTTGAAGTCGTGAATGTTTCATTTCCATACATTTCCATATGCGATGAATTGGGCCATTTTAGCAAGAAAATTAAGTTAAATCGTGACAGTACAATTTTCTCATCTTCTTGCAATGCAAGGAACTTTCCTCATCCACCCCAAATTGTAAAATATAAATACGTATCAAGATAACTAGTTGCTAATTGAAGTCTTTAATGTTTTATTTCCATATGTTTTCATACGCGATGAATTGGGCCATTTTAGCAAGAAAATTAGGTTAGATCGTGACAGTACAATTTTCTCATCTTCTTGTAATGTAAGGAACTTTCCTCATCCATCCGAAATTGTAAAATATAAATACGTATCAAAATAGCTAATTGCTAGTTGAAGTCTTGAATGTTTTATTTCCATATATTTCCATAGGCAATGAATTGGGCCATTTTAGCAAGAAAATTACTTTAAATCATACAATTTTCCCATCCTCTTACCATGTAAGGAATTTTCCTCATCCACGCCAAATTGTAAAAAATATAAATACGTATCAAGATCACCGGTTGTTGAAGTTGTGAATGTTTTATTTCCATACATTTTCATAAGCAAGAATTCGGCCATTTTACCAAGAAAATTAAGTTAAATTTAGAAATAATTTGAATTGGCCAGATGGCGAATTCGTCGCCGAGTTAGACAATTCGTTTAAATTCTCAGAAATGCAAAAACAAAGAAAGAGAATATTCCATGACTGCATTCGTCTTTGCAACTAGTCACATATTGAGGATCGAGGAGGGGGGAGGCAATAGAATTGCAAAATTATATTACCAACGCATCGAACCACCGAACTGAGAAGACAACGGGTTCGTATGACGGTGAAGGCGTACAAATCCGTTGTGCCCGCCGGCGTGGGGAGGATTGCAAGCGATAACCGTCCATAAGGCTGATCTGATCCTGAAGAGACAACCCCCAACCTTCTGCGAGAGCTTACTACTGCTATTTCTACTCGCCTCTTTGGCCTCGCTAGTAAAGCGGTAGCTTCGGAGAAACATCTGCCTCTTCTCTAAACGTTCTTTCGCATAATCAAACCCAAATTGCCCTTCGCTGAGGATGCAATTACTTCCGCATTTCTCCGTATAATTCAGAGGGGAGCCGAAAGACAGGCTCTCTGTTAATCTTCTTACGCCTTTTCTTCCGGAATTGGGAGAAGGAGCGGTGAGAAGATGATCAATTCCGTGAAGATTGCTGCGGAAGGAGAGATGCTTCCCGGATGCTGACCTTGACAACGCAGCCGCTGGATTCATCGCCGTATTTTGATTCGGCACCCTGCAGAATCACAAACTACAGATTTCCCTCGGAAGGGTTTTTGTTTATGCCTTGTATGGAAAAACTGTGGGATGGGTGGAGCCAGTAGGACAGAAGAATATAAGGAAACTTTTTTCAGTTTCCTTCGTCTCAAAGTTATGTGTCACTGACGACGATGACACTCTGGCGTCGCCTGGTTAAGCAGCGATATCGGTAGCATATAAATATGATATTATTTTAGGCGACACTTTAGTCAAAATTCATATTTCGATTATTGAATTATACACTTTTTTTCTTTTCTTAACGTACAAGTTTAACTTGTATCATTATTTTTCTATCCTTTTCGTGTTGTCATGAATAACCCATTGATCACTCTTTTGGACGCCCTTAAAATATAATTTCATGCTTTGTTTCTTACGTCTATGAACAAATTTCCTTGGAAAGAGAATTCATTTTATTATTATTTTTTACATGTTCATTTAAAAAATTAGGGAAGATTTATGAACAATTCTAAACACTTTGAAATTCTTATAAATATTTGATATGTTAATTTTACTATATTAAACAAGAAAACAAGAGTAAATTTATTTTTTAAATTTTTTTAAGTGAAAGGTAATTTTATGGATACACTTTAAGGATTTTATTATTATTAATTTAAATAGTTTTTCTATGTTATCAAAATTTATAAAAAAAAATTTAAAGGAAAATTTGAGAATAGTTTTGAGAAATTTATTGATATGAAAATTTGGTTGGTGAAGAATTTTGTTTTATTTAATTTGTTATGTTTTAAAAATAAATATGTAGGAGGTTTTGACTATTATTTCACTTCATAGAAAAATAATAAAGAAAACATTTAAGTTTATACAAATTCAACATTATAGTCAACATCAAAAGGTTGTTCTTACTAATCACTTCTTGGAATTTTTTTTTTTTGCCTCAAAGAGGCTCATTCTACATCCTAGTACTCCTTCAGTGCTCATCATGGAGAAAACACCGTGTCCTTTAAAAAAAAATAAAAAATAACATGTCGACTATTTAAAACATTTACAACGACATAGATATAAAGCTACACAAATTAGATAAATTAAAAGGCCTCCTCAACATTTGCACTCTAAAAAAGGGTTTGCAATTCGAGAGATTTGATCCCTCTCGACCCTTGGTAGATCCCATTTAAGATGGATCTACACTAGTTAAATATTCATGCTGAGTGTGACTACAACATCGAAAATCCCTTAGAACTTTGACCTTGTTTTATCCTTCATCATTCATTAGCAAATACACCATATATCCTTCATTAATTAGCACATACACCATATATCCTTCATTCATTAGCACATACAACATATTTTTATTACTACAAACAACCACTATGTGTTATAGCCAACTCATCGAGACTTTCTTGATTCAATTATAGTCATGTATTTGTAGTCGGGATTTATGAATTTTGCTTTGAGCACTGCAAAATCTATGCATCTATTTCACCAATTCTGACAGCCTTGACTCATGAGCTAGGGATGTCTATTTAAAGCTCAACCTCTATTCCATTTACTCAAAAAAAAATTCTAATGTTTTTTGTGATAGATTTTTTCATTCATTTCCTCATGCATTGCATGCTTTCATTTGATGATTGATTCTACTCTACAAGTTTCATTGTTTATAACTCTTGTTTTTTGTGGCTTTCTCGCATATTTGTCTTATGGTTTTCCATAGTATAATAGTTCTCTTTCTTGTGTGTTTAATATTTAGTGGTTCCATTTATTCCATGTAGTATGGAGTAAGAATCTTAGGAAGAAATATTTCAAGTTCTATTCAGAATGAGGGAAGTGAAGGTCTCCTTTCCGCAATGTTTTAGTTACCCAAATGTGAGCCCGTGTGATTTTTGTTAGTGTCTTAAACTCATCTTAACTAGACATATTGAACCTATACATTTCCATTTTTTCTCATATCCTAGTTTTTGGAGAGCATGCCACATTTACAAAAATAATAATTTGGTGGATACCATGATTTCTAAAGAAAAAATTATTATTTATTAAACTTTATATATATATATATATATATATATATAGATTAATTTTATAAGATTATAAATATTTGGAAGAACAATATTTTATTTTCACATTTTTATGAAGAATTTAATTCACTTATCAATAGAAGTATAGTTATTTATGTAACGCTTCATTGTTCAAGGGTTATGTGAATATATATCCTTCAAATTGACTAGCTCTTCAAATTTGATCATTGTTTATAGGGTCACTCGAATTAAACTAAATTTGCATCAAAGAGTTTCAAATCGAACCATCCTAACTATTAGAACTTGCAACTTAACCTATATCCTCAAAACTATTAGTATTATTAATTTCTCACATCCTAGGATAATCACAAATGTTTGAGTAGTGTTTCACAAATGTTTGAGTAGTGTTTATACTTGTCAATTTAAGTCTTGTTAGAGTTAGTTACCAAATTGATATGGTTTGAGGTTTTTAAGTCGGTTCTTGAAATCATAAAGAATATAAAAGTTAGAGTGGATAGTGATGGGACGTGGATTTGGTTTTGGAAGCATGTTTTTAATATATTTATAAATATGTTTTCAATATATTTGTATATTAAAAAATACTAATTATGTGGATATGCATTTATATTTTTGCTTTAGATTGAAGTGGAGGTAGATGAACCTAGGTTCTAAATTTCTAGAAAATTATAGTATATATACAATCAACATAATATTTTTGATCGACTTAAAATATTTTAATTTAATGAACTAACCATTTTGATTTTAAATTAAATCTTTCATTCTTTTAGTTCCAAGTTTTCCTTTGATTCATTTTATTTTCCAATTAAATATTTAGTTATGTATGTTGTGAAATGTATATTGTATTTTAGTTTCAATTGTATGTTCCTTTGAATGGTAAGCTAACAAAAAGACTTCCAGTTTTACATTGATAAAACACTTAAGCACGACCTCAATCTTTTCTTACCAAACTGAACCTTTCATTCCTTCAAATTTTCCTTACGTTACTTCTATTTTTTAATTAAATATTTTATTATATACATTATGAAATCTATGAATTTTATGACTTATTTTTATTCATTCCTTCAAATTTTCCTTGCGTTACTTCTATTTTTTAATAAATATTTTATTATATACATTGTGAAATCTATGAATTTTATGACTTATTTCTATATGATAAGAAACGATAAAAAAATTTTGAACTTACACATTTGATAATTGAAATTATAAGATTTTTCTTTTTAAACGTACACAATCAATTTAATAGTTGCATAATTTTATCCATATTATGAATCTAATTACTTTTCAAACTACAATACAGCCACACATATCAAAATATTATTTCATAATACAAGGTACATACTTCCAAAGGTGATGGTGATTCCTATCTATGTCCACCAATTGGTGATGGTGATTCCTATCTATGTCTACCAATTGTAACTAAAACATATGTGCCGTAACGATGGTTACTTATATCTACCAATGTGCAACTCACTACCACATTTACAAAATAGTATATGGTTAATGAATGATAATCAACATTGTCAGATGGATATGTGTTGTATTAACAGATTATGTATAATGGTGTTGGTATTTTGTCTCGATTGGAGAAGGAACATTGTTGACAAACATAACTCGAACTCTTGGGTTTAGAGAGTACCTTATTGCGTTAATTAATTTTTTTAATGTCAAATAATATTTTTAAAAAATTTATACATAAAAAATAAACATTTAAAATATGAACATTGTTATTACAAAACAAATACAGCAAACTAAAATATATATATATGAATGGGAAATTGATATTTAAATTTTCCCTTCCCATACAACGATGTTTGTGCATGCCCTATTTAGTGTTATAAAAAGTAAATCACAACTCATAGTCACATGGGATGTGTCTTCCCGTACCGTTGTTCACTCGAGGGTAGACATCCAAGTGAATTCCAATTATATTGGAAGCATCTACATAACGTTGAAATATCTTGGAATCCGTTCAATTAATCTTATTTTTAATTGACCCATTTGGAGGTATGCATGTAATGGACCGTTGAGATTCACTTGGTTAACTTCAACCCATTTCCTAATCTAAGAGTTAGTCATTGAGTAATATTTTTTAAGGTATTAACCACTAACTAACTATTCCCATGTGTAAAGTCTTATATCCACTATTTGTCATCCAACTATGCAAAAATGTATTTTTCACTCAAAATTTTGGGTTTGTTTTGAAGGGAAGCCTCAATGATACAATGTAATATGTGAAATGAAAATACAATACTTAACAAGTGCCACAGTGTGGCGATGTCCCTGTCAAATGATGAGAAGTATTTGTCGGTGTTTGTGTTTGTAGATAAAGCTAAACATTGCTTAGTGTTAAAACCTTGTTGGTCTTCTATGAAGCGGTGCTTTAGTTACGGATATGGTTGTCCTGAATTTTGTTGATAATAGCTACCATGTAGCTTATTTGGAAATTAAGATCTTGATTTTATCGATTCAGACGAGTAAGCATTAACAACTCAGAGATTGCTTATTACTATAATGTTTATAAAGTAAACTTTATATATGTAAATACATTCATTTCCTGCTAACATTAAACAATGCTGGCATACAAAAATTGCCATGATATTGCACCGATTTCTTATGAAATTCAATGATATGTCGATTTTACAATCATGCATTAAACTACTGAATAAAAGTTTATAGTCGTTCCAACTATCCTAATCCTTATTTTACTACACTCCTCGCGTTCATGGCAAATTACAGGTTGCAGATAAAGTAAAACAATACATAAATATCATACACCTAGCCAAAGAGCACTGAAACCCGGGAACAAGCATGACAGAAAGGGACCAGTTGAATATCACCATTGCTCGAGTTGAGAGAAAAAGCCAATTCCTGAAATGATTCTGCAATCTGCCTCAGGGGTCTGTTTGTCTTGGTGTTTGCCGCCATTATTTTCTACTTACTCTTGCAAAATGAAAATCACGTTTTTTTTTGGCAATTTTATATCTATAGAACAATGCAGCAGAATTGAGATACTTAAGGTAAGTAATGCATCTGCAATTGATATAGTTAAGAACTCCATCTGACATATCCTTTAAAGACGAGCTAATATCACAAGCACCTTAGTACTTTAGCAGTAGCTTAAAAATTTGTTTAGATTCTCTCGGGAGTATCATTAACATTGTTATCTATATGACATGAATTCAGAAAGACAATCAGCGTTAAGTGGAGAGCATTTGTGACCTTTAAATGCTCTCAATCCTATCACTTACATTTCAAAAAGGTTATAGACCACTCCGATGCATTTGAAGCATATTTCAAGGCCATGATAATGGGAGAGGGTTATCATGGTGGACGATAAGGAGCACATTACTGTGTGTGGCCAGTGGCCACATGCATTGACACCTCGACTTATAAAAAAATCGAATTTGTTTAAATATGAAAAATAATTCCAACTTTTCATGCATTCACATCCAGACTATTTAAGCAATGCATAAAACATTAATTCATCAATTCCAATTCATCGGCAAAGAACGCACCACGTGTTTAAACCATGCATTGCTCCAAAAGGAAACGACCATGTTTAATCCTTGCATCTACCATGCTAAGAACATTTCTAGAATCTTGTACTGGGTTATCGTCCACGTTTAAGCCATGCAAGGAAACCAGCAGCGCAGGCACGAATGAAGGATCAATGGCCTCTCGAAACTACTTGGCAGTGCTTTTGAAGTCCAACATTTCACATAAAACATTAATTCATCAATTCCAATTCATCAGCAAAGAAAGCACCACGCGTTTAAGCCATGCATTGGTCCAAAAGAAATCGACCATGTTTAACCCTTGCATGTACCATGCTAAGAACATTTATAGAATCTTGTACTGGGTATCGTCCACGTTTAAGCCATGCAAGGAAACCAGCAGCGCAGGCACGAATGAATGCTCTTCTGGCAATGTCTCTGCCCAATGTTGGGAACCCCTTGAGTTCCAAAGGTTCGATCTATGGTTTCTGCAGAGTCGGTCGGTGGTTATACCCGCGCAGTCTCGTGCCTGCCAAACAGTGATCCATGGCGATCGCTATGAGAGTCCCGGTGGGTCGACTCCAAAAATAAAAGTCTCTATCAGTGGTTGCCCAAGCCCAAGGAGTACGTTCCAGATAGGAGTTGAGTTGCTCCTCTGAGCGGAGGGGAATTATATTCAGTAGGACCAATGGTGTCGCCCGCTCCTAATGCGCGACAAGGGGTCTCGCTTGACAGCAATACTATGTATAGTTTTTTCACTGATTCGGAGGCGAAGAGTCATTGAGAGCTATAGGTAAATATCGGAAGATAAGACTTGCAATATTTACTCGGAGAAGACGTAGGCTGTCAAGAGTTATTATTATTTTAATAATCCGCCCGCTGGGAGCGAAGATATCTTAATGGTAAATCCAGTCGTACAATGAATTCCATTGTACTATTGCAGAGACCGTACTTACAAAAAGAGGGCTCGCTGAAATTTTTAGAAAGGGCGCCCAACAAATTGGGCGTTGTCATGATCGATGGACGGTGGCTTTATAGAACTGTTGTCCTCTACTGCATGCTGCCACCATCGTTTAGGAAGCTGACAGTACACTGAAATAGAGCATAATTATGAGTGAATTACTTGACCCTCGATATACAGGCTTCCATTTATATATGTACACATCTGAAATGCCCTTGTTGTTTTTACTCTGATCAAGTTAAGAGATTTCTCAGTTTTTCTCCAATTTCTTGCCCTCAATAGAAGGTCATTAAGGGACACCAAAACCCAGGCTACAGGTTTTTTGATTTTATTCCCAGCTTGATCGTAACAAAAGACAAATACTCTAGGTTGATTATTTCTATCATTTTGTTCGGGTCATGAGTCTTTCTTTTTCAATTTATAGACATTCAATGTGCTTTAGATTTGATTGTTGGTAAGCTGTTTGTTCTATCTGACGAAGGTTTTGGTTTGGTGATACAGGCACAGTATGTGTTGTTGTTATCCTCTTTTAAAGAGCAGCTGCAGCAACATGTTCGCGTCCATGCAATGGAGGCTATGATGGCATGTTGGGAGCTTGAGAAAGGCAAAAATAGAAGGGGAGGATGGACCAGCGTCCAAGGATTTCGATTGGTTATAATGCTTTCTGCCTGATTACACTGTTAAGACCATAAATTCTGTTTCTCGGGCTATCTGGTAATTCTAGGCTTCTGATGTTTTCTCTCCAATTCAATTGAGTTAACATTTACTATTATTGTTTCATCACTCAATGAACTAGTGAACCAGGCAATAGTCGAAATGACAGCCATAAACAACCGAATCAAGTGCAAGCTCAGGAGGTTGAGAGGTATACATTATATGAGGCTCATATTCTGTTGACTGCATGAAAGCAGCAACTAGAGCAGAGACGACTGAGGCATAACAGAAAGATAGTAATCATGCTCATGAGGCATAACAGAAATATAGTAATCATTCTCAAGATAGCCAGACTACTACCCTACATCTAAAGGTATGAATCCTTGTAAAATTAGATTACATATAGCTTTCTCTCTATTAGAATAGAAAATCAAAAAGAGTACCCGGAAGGCCGAATTTTTCTCTCCATGTTGCATTCCATATGCACATAATAGCCTTGCTCTCAGGCTATCAATTTACAGTCAACGAATTTTGATATCCACTTGGTAATGATAAACAGTTGCATTGTAAATTGCTATCCTGAAAGCAAGGCCATTACTGCTTGAAATTGTGACTTTTATCCCCAAACACATCGGTCCTTGGTGCTTAAGAATCTACCTTTGTTCTTTGCATTGCAGAGAATACAACAATATGCAATGGAGGAGTATATTATTCCGATAGAGGCAGTGGTGGTTGTGATAGAGGCGGTGGTAGTATGGCAGGCAGTTGTGGCATGGCGGTGGAGACCATGGCAGTCTTGGCAATGAAGAAGGCGGCGACTGCAAGAATGAATACAGACAGAAATACAGAAAAGAATTAAATGAGCATTGGTTCCAAAGCGGTTAAAAGAATTAAATGAGCGTTGGTTCCAAAGCGGTTGGGTGTAAATGAATACAGACATAAATACAAATACAGAAAAGAATTAAACAGAAAAGAATTAAATGAGCGTTGGTTCCAAAGCGGTTGGCTGCTTTAATATGATGTTGTTCTCACAAGTCCACCTTTGGCTTGGCAATAACGCTTCAAGTCCGTGGCCAATCAAATTTCAGAAAAAAAAAATGTTTGAAACTTTGGTTAAATTATTATATGTTGCGGATTTGTTCAACGCTAACTAATACATAGTCAACGCTAATCAATACGAGAGTTACCCTGCTCGGCAGCTCGCAGGGACTAATAACAGAATATAGATAGATGAAAGATAAACCTAGGTTCACCATGTTCTTGTACTTACTTAATTATCAATCTACTCATATTATTGTTTTGATAAACATAAATACAATGAATTACAATTCATCCATTTATGTGCCTTACCAATTCATTTAATCTCTCAAACACTTAGCTATTGTGAGTCTCTTACATTGCATTATGATTTGTCATTAACATTAGCTAAATATTTAAAATATGTATTATGGTGCATTTTAATTTTCTTAGTGTACTATTTGTTTTTTATTTAAAAAGTTTAGATATTGACACACCATTTCTTTGTCATTATTGTTATATGATGTGATTATTAAATGTATTAATGAATTTTTGAATTAAAAATAAATAAATTAAAATCTATATTCTATTACCAAATCTATTAACCTAGCATGGTGTGTCTTATAGAATAAACATATCAATGTACTTTAGATGTGTAAAAAATTTAAAATAAAATTCCGTATTTAATAAAAAATTGTTAAACTTGTTCTTTTTATTGTGTGTTGTAATGTTGGGTGTGTTCAAGTATGTTTCGACTAAATTGTGTTGGAATATTCTCACCATCATTTTTCAGATTTGCATGTCTGCATGCATTTTGCCTGCATCCAGTCATAATCTTGGTGGTCCTCCCAGCACCTAGAGCCTATTTTCAGCTCCCTAGAGCCTGTCTTCAGCCCCCAATATCCCTCCTACCTACCTTATGCACCCTATTTGACTCTTCTGCATGACATGTGCGCATTTTCTCACCTACCACCAGTTATCATTCAGTTAGAGCGCCTCATCTCACCTACCAGGTGTTTAACAGTCAGTTAGAGCATTGATTGAGCAGTTCTTCCACTGATTGCTCATGCTAACTGCCTGTAGCTCCTAGTTAGATAGTTCTGGAGTGCCACTTGATCTTATGACAACCTCATGCACCCTCCTTGGAGTCTCCATCCCCTGATTTGTTCCTAGATAGTTCTGTTAGACTCAGTTATACTCACTTGACTGACTATTACCATTTATGACTGATACTACTGATTGGATGATGTCTCCAATGTTATCCAAGCTAGACTTTGAGCATGATTTGAATGATCTCCTTGGTTAATTCGAATTCTCTACACAATTATTGTATTATTGTATTCATTATTCACAGTGCCATCTCACAACTGATGTATGATACTGCTATTCTCCGTTTTTTGTGTTCATGAGTGATTATTGAGTGCATTCTTCTCTTCTTCTTTGCAAATTCTTATGAGTTTGTGTGAGGCTTGTTACAGCTGTCAAATCCTACTGTAGATTATCACATGGTATCAGAGCATTCAACAGCTATTCGAATTGCAGCCACTGTAGCATTTCTTTGAGCAGCTATCTTTCACTGAGCACCAAACGCCTCTGAGTTTCCACAGCAAATCCTAGTGCTATTACCTTGAATTCACTAGAGAAATCCAGTGAGGTCTAGCCAGGTGTGAAGGACTTAGTCATATGTGCTTAGGTCTCCTAAGGTGGTGTTCATTCGAAGTGTAGAAAATCTCCATCAACAAAACTCTTCTTGTTTTGTAGGTTTATTCACCCATTTGAATTCCTCTTCAATTCGACCTTCACGACTCAAATGGATCTAAAACTCACTTCTTCCAACTATGTCGAATGGAAAGCTAAGATGGCTCTCTTCATGATTTCCAAGAGCTTCACCAGGATACTAAATGGAACTACGATCAAACCACTCAGTGTAGTGGAGAAATCCAAGTACTTGGATAGGCTTGATGAAGAAGTAGGCTTACTTCTTCTCTCAATTTCTAAAGATCTTAACTTCCATGACATCGATCTAACATCTCCAAAATAGGTTTGGGACAAGATTGAATCCCTCTTTGGACAGAAAGATGATCTGAAAGGTCATAAATTGGAGAATTAACTCATCTCCTTTAGTCATGAAAGCTTCGAATCCATCAATGCATTCTTAACCAAGTTCAAAAGCTTGATTTCTTAGTTGAAGAGATATGAGATAGTGAAAGAAGACAAACAACTCATTCTTTCCATTCTCTCCAAATTGGGGCCAAAATTCTGAGTTTTTGTCTCCACATTTCAGTCAACTAAGATGTCCATTCCAAAATGGAAGTTTCCCTCACTTCATGACTTCATCCAATCTCTCACACAAGAGGAGGAGAAGTTAATATCCATGGGAATGATCAAACCAAAGTTGGATTAGGCCTTTACAGTTGTTGAGGCCAAGAGAGTGAATGCAAAAGGAAAGCAAAAATTTTCTGAAAAGAGAGTGAATGATACAAATCCAAAAGATGTTCCATATCAGTCAAATGGGGCTTTGAACTCAAAGAAAAACAAGCAATCTCCGAAAGAGAGATCCAAGTGCACATATTGTCATCAAGGATTTCATCCTAAGAGTTCTTGTATGAAGAAGACTATATACTTGATGGCTCAGTTACTTGAGAAGAACAATCTCCCTATACCTACATGTGCAAGGAATAAAGATACTGATACTGAACCTTCTAGATCTGAGGACAAAGAGAGATTCCATGCCCTCATGGAAAGTGCATCAACAGAATCTTCATTCATCATAGATTCAGGAGCTTCAAGACATATGTCTTCCTCCAAATTTCTCTTCATCAATTTCGAATGCTCAGTTGGCCCTTCCATCATGTTGGGAAATGATTCAAAAGTCTCCTCTCAGGGGATTGGAAGAATCAATCTTGACCATGGCTACTTTTCTAATGTGCTTTATGTTCCTTCTTTCACAGTAAATTTACTTTCAGTGTATCAAATGACTCATATTGGAGAGCCCAAAAGACTGATCTTTTCTCCAAATGAAGTCGAGATACAACACATGGTTTCAGAGAAAATCATTGCAAAAGGTGTTGTGAATAATAAGACAAAACTCTTTGAGTTTTCACACTTCTTACCTCTCTCAAAGCAGTCTGCTCTTCACTCTCATGGAAATGAAGAAAGTAAGCTATCTCATCTCAGCTACAAGCATTTGCAAAAATTGCAAGCTCAAAATGCGGTTGAAGGTCTTCCAAATGGAAAAGATTCACCAAAGAATATTGGGAAAAAGAGGACTCTTGAAGAAGTGCAAATGCTAGATCCAGATCCACAAGAACTTGAATATTTAGCAACTATTGGTTCAACCCCTATGGCAAAGTGGGCCACCACTACTGCATCCACTAGTGATCTTGTTGGAGATCCATCATCATCATGCCCTAGTTCTATTGATAATGATCTCACCTATGTTGGTTAAAAGGAGATATCAAAGAACTACATGCACAGTCTAAAATAGTTTCATGATATTCACATTTTTGGATTTGTTCCTCCTTTGAGTGATGATGAGCAAGAGAGCACAACTTCTTCACATGAGATTTCAGATTCAGAGTTTGGATGTGATGATGAGCTAGTTGTACTTGCTTCTTCACAATAGATTTCAGATTCAGAGTTTCGATGTGATGATGCGCCAGTTGTACTTGCTTCTTCATATGAGATTTCAGATTCAGAGTTTGGATGTGATGATGAGCCAGTTGTACTTGCTTCTTCACATGAGATTTCAGATTCAGAGTTTGGATGTGATGATGAGCAAGAGAGTAAATCTTCATCACATGAGTTTTCAGATTCAGAATCTGAAGATGGAGATGATGATGAGTGAATGCTAGACCTAGATCCACAAGAACTTGAAGGTTTAGCAACTGATGATGAAGATGAGTGAATGGGAGATCCAGTTACACAAGAACTTGATGATCTCACACCTAATGATCCTCCTCTTCCTCAATGGGAAGAAATTACACTCCGATCTGACAGTGATTTGGTTGGTGATCCATGTGATCAGAGAAGAACTAGATCATATTTTCAAAATCGAAGGTTTCATCCTTCTCACATTACTGATCCATTTCAGATCGATCGATCCTTCTTCGGAAAAGAAGGACACTTTCCTCCTTCTAGGGTGAGTGATGATATGATACATTAGCATCCTTCAGTCTATTTTGAGGGAGGGATTTCTTCCCACTAGGTTTTCCCTCTTTCCTCACTTAGCTTATTTAGATTAATTATATGGGGTGACCTTTGGTCTCAGTCACCAGGGCCCTATTTTTCAGTTTTCAATTATTCCCTCATAGTATAGCTTGCAGGGGGGTGTTGGAATATTCTCACCATCATTTTTCAGATTTGCATGTCTGCATACATTTTGCATTCATCTAGTCATGCATCCAGTCATCATCTTGGTGGTCCTCCAAGCAACTAGAGCCTATTTTCAGCTCCCTAGAGCCTGTGTTTAGCACCCAGTAGCCCTCCTACCTACCTGATGCACCCTATTTGACTCTTCTACATGACATGTATGACTTTTCTCACCTGCCACCAGTTATCATTCAGTTAGAGCGCCTCATCTCACCTACCAAATTTCTAACTGTCAGTTAGAGCATTGATTGAGCAGTTCTTCCACTGATTGCTCATGCTAACTACTTGTAGCTCCTAGTTAGCTAGTTCTGGAGTGCCAATTGATCTTCTGACAGCCTCATGTGCTGTCCTTGGAGACTCCATTCCCTTATTTGTGCCTAGATGGTTCTGTTAGACTCAGTTAAACTCATTGTACTGACTATTACCATTTATGACTGATACTACTGACTGGATGATGTCTCCAATGTTATCCAAGCTAGACTTTGAGCATGATTCGAATGACCTCCTTGGTTAATTCGAATTCTCTACAAAGTTATTGTATTATTGTATTCATTATTCACAGTGCCATCTCAAAGCTGATGTAAGATACTGCTATTCTCCATTTTCTATGTTCATGAGTGATTATTGAGTGGATTCTTCTCTTCTTCTTTGCAACTTCTTGAGAGTTTGTGTGAGGCTTGTTACAACTGTCAGATCCTACTCCAAATTATCACAAATTAAAGATTTTGTTCAAAATTAAAATAAATTGTTTCACTTTTAATGCATTAGGTATAACAACATTCACTACGTATTATTAATTGATCCATCAATACACCATATATGGGATTCCATCCAATGCATTTTTTGGCATCGTGACAAAAAATATCTATGAAAGCTTCCATCCACACACGTCCGCTAGCATTCTTTGTTATAAATGGACAAGGGAGAATTATTTTGGGGAGGCTCCATAAAAACCTCTATTAGAAGGTTTTTTCCTTGTAGTGATTTTGAATTATGAATCTATTTTTTGCATAGATTTTATGTACTTAAACATCATAGTGTGGTATTATAATAGATCTATATGTTACATGGATTCCATTAAAATTCCTCATATGATGACTATATATCTAGATAGAGATAAGAATATGAGATAAGAAAGGGTAAATATATCACAATTAATGGATGAAACATCATTAGTAAGAGCTCAATGAGTTGTAGTTACATAATTTGCATATGTTGTAAACTATTGAAAAATATGTAGTTATTTTACAAAGAATTGCATTTATAATTCTAATTGCTACATATTATAGTCAATTTTGGGTTACAATAAATCTTTATAAAAGAAACTTAAGACATTTATAGAGAGTATAATGAAAAAAATACACAACGCCTAGATATGGAATACTTTTATTGGGTATAGTAGACATAAATTTTCTAGGGTCTTCTTTCACAATAAATTTGAGCATATTACCCTTGGAAGATGTAATAAACATTAGTATATAAGACTATTAACTTTAAAAATAATCTCTTAGCTTCATAAATACCAAAATGCATTCACACCATAAACAACACAAGTATGTAGAGAAGAACCCTCAAGGTAGAGTAGCACCGTCAAATACTCCTTATGAAAGGAATCACTACACAAATCATTATTTCTACAATATAATAACATCCAACATTGATCATGTCTCAATAGAATGACACTCATGATAATTACTATGGCACTATGAAAACTACCTCTAATTATTATATTTTTCTTATAGCTATGCTGTGGGTCTACTCCCTGATTATGGCCACATTATATTCATTATTCCCCTTGGGTACATCCATAGTTACCTGATATTATCATATCTTGGTACATTCAATTCCATCTCCCTTCACGTGTTTCATCCTTGAAATATCATTAGAACCCATATAAAATTATTATGTAGTCAATCGGTACCAAGCACAATCATCCATCCATCCTTGTGAAATCTAGACATGGGGTCTATCTGCTTCCTTTCCACCTTGATATTTATTATGGTCGTTCCTCTAGTTCCATTTTCATGTTATTATACTCTAATATCTTTATGCATTTCTTTTATTCCTCCATGTGACTCTAGACTAGCTTTTTTTTTTGTTCCATCTTGGTCCATAGTAATTTTGTTGATGTTCATGACCTTGTATTGATGAATGTTATTTCTCCGGGTGGTCTGGGCGGCGATATAAAACAATATTAACTATTCTTTCTTTTGTATTTTTAAACTCTTCAACAAGTGGTTAATATGTCTTGTGTAGCTCCTTAGATTCTTCTTCCTTTTTATTCCCTTCTTATGGTTTCTCTGCATAATATTTTGTATGTTCTTCTTCTAATTAAACCTCAAACTCTTTATATGATGTGTTAATCACTACTACAGTTATTTTTTCTATAACTAATTATTTATGTGAAACCTTTGGGCCTTCTTGTTTAGTAAGAGACATGTCTTTGAATGTGAAATATTTTTTTCTTATACTATAGCTTTGTAGAAGATGAATATAATCCTTAAACATGAAAAATAAACCCTTAGCTTCATAATTACTAGAACACATTCGTACAATGAAATGTAGAGAAAAACCCCGAAGGTAGTGTGACACTATCAGATACTCTTTAAGGGAAGAATCAATCCATAAGTCATGCTTTCTACAATACAATAACATCTAACTTCCAACATATCTCAATACAATGATATTCGTGTGTTTATACATTGTCATGAGTATTCCTACTAGGGTTCTATGCCAAGTACATATTATTATTATGTTATTTCATCTAACTACATTGTGGGCCTATTTCATGATTATGGAAACATTAAATTCATAATCCTCTTTGGGTACCTCCATAGGTACCCCATATTATCCGCCATCGAAACATTATTTATAATTTATTTCACATTTTTAAAATTAATTTAGTTTATTAGGTGTGGTTTCCAAGAACTACGTAGTAGCCATTTTAAATGTTGATGTTTTGAGCCTAAATTAATGTTCATCTTTAGGACAATGAGCTGAGTTGAGGAACAATTCGTCTTGCTTTATTAATGGGTTAACAACATAATCAATAAATAACTAGGAATACATTAATAATGTCGATTATCAACTAAAATGTTTAGAGCACTAAGATGTTTGCCTAAAATAGAGCTCACAATGAGATGAGAAAATAAAGAAACCTAAATTATACTAGCTATCCTAAACCAAAAAAATAGATGAATAATAAAACCTAAATTTCTCTCAAATAATTAAAAGATAAAATATTATATAATATATTTAAAAATTGAATTATTTTTAATTTATTATCATACAACCTTAAAAAGAAACCTAATGAATGATATTAACAAAACCTAAAAATTAAATTCAAAATTTACACTAAAAACATAAATATTTTTAAATTATATTTAAAACTCAAGTGTTTTTAAGTTCTAATTTATTGTTTCAAGAACATTAATAATGATATGGATAAAATGAATCATGCAACCCTAAATAGAAACCTAAGGAAGGAAACTAACTACACCTAAAAAAATTAAAAAGAACTTAAATACAAATAATGAAAAAAACTAAAAACCTAAAATTATTATAATTTTTTCATCTAACCTAAATTAAGATCATCATAAATTTTAAATATTAAAAAACCTTTCTAAAGATAACCTAAAATTATTATATTTTCTGATCTTTTTTAGGCCTAATAATGACTGTGATGATCAATAGTTATTAATCTATTAGTGCTAGCAAATTCCTTCTTGATTAAAGGAAGCCATGCATTGCTAATTTAAATTCCTCCATCTATGTGTGGTTATTGTGATGTTTGACTATTTCTAAAGCCTCTTTAACTCCGCATTTAAAGTAATGATTTTCTTTTACCACGATTTTAGTGTTTTGTAGACAATAATGATTCGTGGTATTAAGAGAATGCTCAACTAAGGCCAAGGTGAGGGTTTGCTCATTTCAATCATCATATCCATGTTCTTTGATCCTTACATGAAAGGAGAGCCTTTACTCACTGTTATATCATTTTACGCAAGAACACATAACCTTATAGATACCATGGCATTCTTATTGATCAATGGGATCCTCTACTTACCTAATTTTTCATATAATGGCTTCAGCTAGTTTGAATAAAGTATATATTTTCTTCTTGTTTAATAACTTTGGAATCTTGGTTGTGATTCCTTGAATGTAAGGAAGGTAGGACCTCATGGTTGTTGATTGGTTACGAGGAAGGGGTCCTTGTTCTAGTCCAACTAAAGCCTTGCAATTGTCTCTTTTCTTGTATCCAATGTTCTAAAAGAATTTGGACAAGTGGTCTTTCTCTTGTTTAACATGCTCTTCATCAGAAATCCCAACAACCCTTATTCCTAAAGTGTTGAGGACACCCATATTTTGAGAGGGATGATGATGCAAGTTGGCATGAAGGTAGCACTCTATGTGAGTGTTCTTCCTATAGACTTGATGTCCTAGGGTTCCATCATGCTTTTTGGATATCCACACATAAATTAAAAGAATGATTCCATTATCTTCTAGCTCCACTGTAAACTTAATCTCATTGGTCTGATTATTAAGGTGTTCAAATAAGTTTTAAGTGCATTACTACCATGGGGCCATATTATGTTGGTCTTAGCCACAAATATATTCCATATTATTGGTTTTAAATGATATGACTCAAGATATTTTCTTTCAAAACGCTCCATGAAAATATTGCAAACTATAGGTGAGTGCAAGAATCCCATTGCTACACCACTCATTTGCTCCTATAAGTCTCCATGAAATTGAAGAAGGTTGGCCTAAGGGAAACTTCTACCAATCGAGATGTATCTAGATCTACGACTTCTTTGATTACCTGAATTGTCTCATCTAAGGGAATTTTTGTGAATAGCGAGAAAACAACATAGCTAATAAGTAGGTCCTCCTAATCCAACTCTTCATCTTTTATTATTCTTACAAAATCACTAGAGTCTTTTATGAAAGAATCAATGTTCCCTACTAGATGGATTTAGAGCTTTGCTACATTCTTAGTCAACTCATAAATAGGTAATCTAGTTGTATTAACATTTGTTCTTAAGGGCACACCCTCTTTATGGATCTTCGGTACTAATCCATAAATTCTTGGGGTGATCTCACTTCCTGGAGTTAATTTCTTCTTCATCTTCTCATCCAAGTTTTATTACCTTACTACCTTCTTAACCTTCTTGATCACTTTCAATATAGGGTAAATTTTGAGCTTCTTGTTACAACCACTTAGATTTAGCAGCTTCAAAATCTTCTTTTTATAATCCTCATGATTCATTAACATTGTGGCCCCACCTCTATGTGTTTTTATATTTATTAAGATGTCAAATTATTTCTTAGATTCTTAAGAGCATAAAGTTCGTTTATGCTAATGTTTTTCCTCAGAGGTTCGGCCTTCCTAAGAATCATTGTACAATCCTATCTTATTAATTCTTTATCTTCATATGTCAATGATTTAATATTTTCTTCAATGCAACAAATTGAATTTTCAAATGGGATAGTCCGGTGCAATGGAAAATGCCATTCCTTTTTACAGAACACGAAGCTCATCGCTACTAAGTGCATGACTAGAGTGGTCAACTAATTTCTTGGAGTTACCTCATTTTTCTCCTCTGTGATTATTTCCCAATCACTTCTCGAACTTTTGTATCTCTTTCTTTTTGGCACTGCAGACTTTCTTCTCATCTCTCAAGGCCATGTTTGCATCCATGAACACCAAAATATCAAAACGAATTGTGTGAACAATTTTGATGGAGGTTAAGTTCCCTTCATGATAGGCTATCTAATTATGCTTGAATTCACTTTATGTCACCTCAACTTATTGCTAAACTTAGGTTATAGAATGTTCTATCATTCCAATCTGTTTTCAATGGGACTCTTAAAAAAAAAAACTTAGGTAATGTGGAGTTATATCTCCAATTTTTAAGAAATGCCAAATCAGTTGTCCTCTTTTTAATTTCAACTTTTAATATCTCCAACATCTGGATCTTATTAGAAATATCCTGCCCATATAGGTAAGTGATTTCCATTCTTAGATTACTTGCATTGATTTGTTTAAGGTGTGGTTTCGAGGAACTCTACAGTAGCCATTTCAAATGTCGACATTTTGGTCATTAATAGACATTCATCTTCAGGACAATGGCCTGAGTAGCCAATCTTGCTTTATTAATAAGTTAACAACATACTCAATAAATAACTATAAATACACTAATGATGTTACCTATCAACTAAAACACTCATAATCCTAAAATATTTTCTTAAAACAAAATCTCACAATGTCATGAAAAAGCAAAGAAACCTAAATTATATTAGATATCCTAAACAAGAAAATAGTTGAATAACAAAACCTAAATTTCTCTCAAATAACTAAAAGATAAAATATTTTATAATATATTTAAATTTTCAATTATTAAAAATTTTAATTTATTAATAAAGAACATTAATAAGGATTGTGATAAAATAAAGCATCAAACTCTAAAAATAAACCTAAAGTACGATATTAACAAAACCTAAAAATAAAATTCAAAACTCAAACTATAAACATAAATGGTTTATAAATTATACTTAAAACTGAATTGTTTTTAATTTTTAATTTATAGTTTATAATTTAAAGAACATTAATAAGTATATGGATAAAATAAAGCATTTGACCTTAAAAAGAAAACTGAGGGAAACTAGGTAAACCTAAAAAATAAGAAAATATAACATCTAAATAATGAAAAACACTAAAAACCTAAGTTAATTTCAAGTCCCCATCTCTATTTAGATTATTGGGATGTTTGACTATTTCTAAAGCCTCTTTAACTCTGTATTTGATCTAATTTCTTTTGCTAAGATTTTAGTGTTTTCTAGCATAGTAGCATAATTCGAGTACGAATACGGATACGGAAAAAATACGTAAGGAAAAAATCTAGTACAAAAAAAATACGGGAATAGGTTTCTTATAGATTAAAAAAAAAATTAAAATTTAAAATTTTTGAAAATATAGATAATACATGTTTTTTTAATGTTTTTTTTTTGTAAAGTTGCAAAGGTATATTTAATTACTAGAGCCAATAAATATAGCAAAGATTACATAGGTGTCAAAATGTTTATGAGTGAACTGAGGAGGCCTCAGGTAATGAAGCCACCATCCCAACCTCTTGAAAATATTGTAGAAACTAGCATTATACAAAAAAAGACCTTATAGAGTAGGCTTGCCCAGAATTGATGTTGGGTCTTGTTCAAAAAATACATAACATGTATACTGAAAGTTTTGAAAAATAGACTGTAACAAAGATTGAAACAGAAAAGCTGGATGTCACAGTAATAACTCGACGCCTTTGGAGACCGATTAGGGATTAGCTTCGGCATGGAGCGTGTTCGATTCTTCTTCAATTATAGGGCAACTTCCATAATAGTCTTCCACCGTCCTAGGGGAGGGGAGAGAAGGGGATGGAGGTCTGGTGCTGCCTCCGGGGAGAGTGTTGTCGTTCCCCACTTCCTTAGTGCCATCTTTCTGCACAGAGTCAAGGGTGGCCAGCGTTCCAGATGGATGGCCATAATCCGCCCTGACATGGCCATCTACAGCTTTCGTAGCATCATCTTGATCCGTCAAATCTTTATTTCCTTTAGCCTTTTGGAGAGTTTCCAACTCGTTGCCGCGCCCAAGGGAGAAATTCTCCCAGATCAGACTTGTGTCCATGATGTCCAGACGGTCTCTTATATCTATTAGGTTGTCTTTGAAGTCCCTAAGAGTGCTTCTGTTGGCATTCCAATTGATCGTAAATTCCTCCCCCGGGGTGCTCATCATATTCTTAATTAACTAGTAATGGTTAATGTTTCCTCCATTTTTCCCCGAAGTAAGCATGGCCACGACTTTGCATGCTTCCCGGCTGTCTATGAGACCATGGGTGGAGGTAGAGATGCTCTCCACATAACCATCCATCGTTGTCCAGTCAATGATGTTTCTGGGTCGTTTTCCTAAACCTCTCCTGCTACCGCCCTGACGAGGAGTTCCTCTAGGTCGCGTCATGGAAATGGGTCAGCTGATAGCGTCTAGAATCAGAGCCGAAGGAAGAACGACAATACAGTTCCTAATGGGAGCCAGAGAAATGGGATAATCTTGAATGCCGACGCTAAATCGCAAGAAGCCTAGCTTACGTGCTTTAACCCTATGGAAGGATTTAATGCAATTGGCAGACATTTTTGAGAAAGGTGGCGAGTTAATGCTTGAGGTTCCTTCCAGCACTATCCTCCAACGTCGAGGTGCCTTCTGCATGAGGGCGAGTTAATGTTGTGCATTAGACATGGGAGCACGCGTCAATAGCTCGGGCGCACTATTACTGCGTGCACGCTATTAACGCGCGCGTGCTCCTTTGTGCATTAACTAATAAATGTTTGCCACTAACATTCGGGGTACAACCGTGGTGGACATTTGTTATGTCAACTACTTTGGGAGTGTGCATGTGCTCCTATCACATTAATTTGGTTGGTGAACATTCATGTATTGTATTTTGTGTATACTTTTTTTTACTAATTTATAATGACACGTTAGTGATCAAAGAAAGTTTAGAGAGATATAGGGGGAAGATTGTTGGTTATGGGTTTAGGGAGAAAGAGGGGGAGGGGGGGTAGTGGGTTATGGGTTTAGGGGGGATTGCAGGTTTTGGGTTTAGGGGGAGAGAGATAGGGGGGATTGTGGGTTATGGGTTTAGGGGGATAAAAAGGGGTTGGATAGTGAGTTAAGGTTTTGGGGAGAGAGACAAATTGGTGTTAGGGATTCAACATTAACCATGATTTAATTATAATATTAGGGGCATGAGAGGCTGTGTATAAAATGGTAAGTGGTTGAGAGAGATAGAGATTGGTGGTTAGGGGTGGAGAGAGATGGAACAAGGGGGGTAGGGGTTTAGGGAGAGAGATCAAGCAGGGTAGGGGTCTAGGGAGAGAGACAGAGAGATAGTGAGTGACAAAGAGAAATAAATTGTGAGGTGGGGAGAGTGAGAGGTAATTAAAATGGCTTTTACATTTGAAATTGTGTCACACGAACATTAAGTTCACAATTAATTATTAATCTCGAAGCAGGCATTTGATATCTGTGTAATTTTTAATCAAATGCAAACTTTCTTCTCGAAGTCGCCCCCATATAAGCGATAATCTTCAACATTAACCATGCTTTAATTATAAGATTAGGGGCATGAAAAGCTGACATAGAACCTGTTTAGGGGTTGAGAGAGCGAGGGAGATTGGGGGTCAAGGGTTGAGAGAGATACAGATTGGGGGTTAGGGGTGGAGGGAGATGGAACAAGGGGGGTAGGGGTTTAGGGAGAGAGATTAAGGGGGATAGGGGTCTAAGGAGAGAGACAGAGAGATAGTGAGTGATAGAGAGAGAGAGAGATTGTGAGACAGAGAGAGTGAGAGGTAATTGAAATGATTGTACATTTGAATTTGTGTTGCACGAACATTAACTTCATAATTTATTATTGATCTCGAAGCAGGCATTTGATATCCATGTAAATTTTAATCAAATACAACCTTTCTTATCGAATTCAAACCCATATAAGCGATAAGCTTCGACATTAACCATGCTTTAATTCTAAGATTAGGGGCATGAAAAGATGACATAGAACTTAGTTAGGGGTTGAGAGAGAGGGAGATTGCGGGTTAGTGATTGAGAGAGATAGAGATTAAGGGTTAGGGGTTAGTGTGAAGTCTTGAATGAAAAGATGTAGAAGCTGACCAATATCTACTATGAAGTTTTCGATGCCACGAATACAAAGATAGAGATTGGGGTTTAGGGGTTTAGAGAGAGAGAGAGATTGTGTCTTAGGGTTTTAGAGAGAGAGAGAGAGATAAAGAGAGAGATTGGGGGTTAGGGGTTGATGGAGATAGAGAGAGTACATTGGATGTGAAAGAGTGTGAAGTCTTGAAGGAAAAGATGCAGAAGTTGACCAATATCTATTATGAAGTTTTGGATGCCTATTAGGGGTTGAGGGAGAGCGATATTGGGGTTTATAGGTTTAGAGTGAGAGAGAGGGAGAGTATCAGATGCGAAAGAGTGTGAAGTGTTGAAGGAAAAGATGCAGAAGTTGACTAATATCTACCATGGATTTTTTTATGCCTATTAGGGGTTGAGGGAGAGCGATATTGGGGTTTACAGGTTTAGAGTGAGAGAGAGGGAGAGTATTGGATGTGAAAGAGTGTGAAGTCTTGAAGGAAAAGATGCAGAAGATGACCAATATCTACTATTAATTTTTGGATACCCCAAAGAGAGAGAGAGAGAGAGAGTATCAAATGTGAAAGGGTCTTAGGGATTCGGGTTAGGGGTTTAGAGAGAGAAAAAAAAGAGAGATTGGGGATTAGGGATTTAGAGCGAGGCAGAGAGAGGTATGGGTAGTTAGTAATTTAGAGAGAGAGAGAGATATTGGGGGTTAGGGGTTTAGAGGGAGAGAGAGAGGGTGTGAAATATTGAAGTGGTTGTGTGTGAGAGAGAGATTGTGGCTTAGGGGATGAGAGAGAGAGATAGAGATGTTGGGGGTTAGGGGTTTAAAGAGACATATAGAGAGGGAGATGGTCAGTTAGGGATATATAGAGAGAGAAATATTGAGAAAGAGAGAGGGGGTTAGGGGTTTAGAGAGAGAGAGAGAGATTGGAGGGTAGGGATTTATAGAGAGAGGGATATTGGGGGTTAGGGGTTTAGAGAGAGAGATATTGGGGGCTAGGGATATATATATATATATATAGAGAGAGAGAGAGAGGGAGAGAGAGAGAGGGAGAAAGAGAGAGGCAGAGAGAGAGAGAGAGTTAAGGGTTTAGAGAGAAAGATAGAGAAAAACATTGGCAGTTAAGGGTTTAGAGAGAGAGAGAGAGATTGGGGGTTAGGGGTTTAGAGAGAGAGAGGAAGATTATGGCTCAGAGAGAGAAAGGGTTTGGGGTTTATAGAGAGAGAGAAAGATAGAAAGAGAGATATTGGGGGTTAGGGATATATATAGAGAGAGAGAAAGAGAGTGATATTGAGGGTTAGGGGTTTAGAGAGAGAGATAGAGAGATACATTGGCGGTCAAGGGTTTAGAGAGAAAGAGAGAGGTTGGGGGTTAGGGGATTAGAGAGAGAGATAGAGAGGGTTAGGGGTTTAGAGATAGAGAGATTGGGGGTTAAGGGTTTCTTAGTAGATAAAGAGTGAGATTGGGGGTTAGGGGTTTCTAGAGAGAGAGAGAGAGAGAGATTGTGGCTTAGGGGTTTAGAGAGAGAGAGAGACTGGGGGTTAGGCATTGAGGGAGATAGACATATTACATCAGATGTAAAAGAGTGTGAAGTCTTAAAGGAAAAGATGCAGAAGTTGGCCAATATCTACTATGAAGTTTTGGATTCTTGTTTGGGGTTGAGGGAGAGTGATATTGGGGTTTACGGGTTTAAAGTGAGAGAGAGAGGGGGGGTATCAGATGTGGAAGAGTGTGAAGTCTTGCAGGAAAATATGCAAAAGATAGCCAACATCTACTATTAAGTTTTGGTTTCCCTAAAGAGAGAGAGAGACAGAGAGACAAAGAGAGTATCAAATGTGAAAGGGTCTTAGGGATTGGGAGTTAGGGGTTTGGAGAGAGAAAAAGAAAGAGAGAGATTGGGGGTTAGGGATTTAGAGAGAGAGAGAGAGAGAGAGAGAGAGAGAGAGAGATTGGGGGTTAGGGGTTTAGAGAGAGAGAGAGAGATCATGGGTTAGGGGTTTAGGGAGAGAGAGAGATTGGGGGTTATGGGTTTAGAGAGAGAGAGAGATTGAGGGTTAGTGGTTAGAGACAGATAGAAAGATATTGGGGGTTAGGGGTTTAAAGAGAGAGAGAGTGAGGGTGTGAAGTATTGAAGGGTTGAGAGAGAAAGATATTTTGGCTTAGGGATTGAGAGAGAGATAGAGGTTGGGGGTTAGGGGTTTAGAGAGATCTAGAGAGAGGGATATTGTGGGTTAGGGAGATAGAGAGAGAGAGAAATATTGAGAAATACAGAGGGTTAGGGGATGAGAGAGAGAGAGAGAGAGAAAGTTTGGAGGTTAGGGATTTATATAGAGAGACATATTAGGGGTTAGGATTTTATAGAGAGAAAGAGAGAGAGATTGGAGGTTAGGGATTTATAGAGAGAGAGATATTAGGGGTTAGGGGTTTAGAGAGAGAGAGATTGGGGTTTAGGGGTTTAGAGAGAGAGAGAGAGAGAGATTGGGGGTTAGGAGCTTAGAGAGAGAGAGGGAGAGGGAGAGATTGTGGCTTAGAGAGAGAGATAGGGTTTGGGGTTTATAGAGAAAGAGATTGGGGTTTAGGGATATATATATAGAGAGAGAGAGGGGGGGGGGGTTAGGGGCTTACAGGCCGAGATAGAGAGAGACATTGGCGGTAAAGGGCTTAGAGAGAGAGAGACATTAGTGGCTTAGAGAGAGAGATTGAGGGTTAGGGGTTTAGCGAGAGAGAGAGGTTGGGTGTTTCCAAATAGAGAAAGAGTGAGACTAGGGGTTAAGGGTTTAGGGAGAGATAGAGAGATTGTAGCTTAGGGGTTTAGAGAGAGGGACAGACTAGGGGTTAGGAGTTGAGGGAGATAGAGATAGTACATTAGATGTGAAAGAGTGTGAAGTATTGAAGGAAAAGATGCAGAAGATGACCAATATGTACTATGAAGTTTTGGATGCCTGTTAAGGGTTAATGGAGAGTGATATTGGGGTTTCTAGATTTAGAGTGAGAGAGGGGGAGAGTATTGAATGCGAAAGAGTGTGAAGTCTAGAAGGAAAAGATGCAGAAGTTGACCAATATCTACTATTAAGTTTTGGATGCCCCGAAGAGAGAGAGAGAGAGAGAGAGTATCAAACATGAAAGGGTCTTATGGATTCGAGGCTAGGGGTTTAGAGAGAGAAAAAGAAAGAGAGAGATTGGTGGTTAGGGATTTAGAGAGAGATATATATATTAGCGCTTAGGGGTTTAGAGAGAGAGAGAGATATTGGGGATTAGGAGTTTAGAGAGAGAAATAGATGGTGTGAAGTGTTGAAGGGGTTGAGAGAGAGAGAGATTGTGGCTTAGGGGTCGAGAGAGAGAGAGAGGTTAGGGGTTAGGGGTTTAGAGAGATCTAGAGAGAGGGAGATTGTGGGTTACAAAGATAGAGAGAGAGAAATATTGAGAAAAAGAGAGAGGGTTATGGGTTTAGAGAGAGAGAAAGAGAGAGATTAGAGGTTAGGGATTTATAGAGAGAGGGATATTTGGGGTTAGGGGTTTAGAGAGAGAGAGAGAGAGATACTCACGAGATACTAGAGGATAGGGATTTATAGAGAGTGATATATTAGGGGTTAGGGGTTTAGAGAGAGAGAGAGAGAGAGAGAGGGCTATTGTGGCTTAGAGAGAGAGAGAGAGAGGGGCTTAGAGAGAGAGAGGGCTATTGTGGCTTA
Source organism: Larix kaempferi (assembly GCA_027924585.1). Lineage (NCBI taxonomy): Eukaryota > Viridiplantae > Streptophyta > Pinopsida > Pinales > Pinaceae > Larix > Larix kaempferi. The sequence continues at coordinate 9,545,858 of BSBM01000597.1, read as the reverse complement.
GAGAGAGAGAGAGGGTTTGGGGTATATAGAGAGAAAGAGATAGAAATAGAGAGATTGGGGGTCAAGGATATATATATATATATATAGAGAGAGAGAGAGAGGGCTATTGTGGCTTAGAGAGAGAGAGAGGGTTTGGGGTATATAGAGAGAAAGAGATAGAAATAGAGAGATTGGGGGTCAAGGATATATATATATATATATAAAGAGAGAGAGAGAGAGAGAGAGAGAGAGAGAGAGATTCGAGGTTAGGGGTTTCTAGATAGATAAAGAGTGAGATTGGGGGTTAAGCATTTAGTGAGAGAGACAGATAGATTGTGGCTTAGGGGTTCAGAGAGAGAGAGAGAGTAGGGGTTAGTCATTTAGAGAGAGAGAGAGTATCAGATGTTAAAGAGAGTGGATTCTTGAAGGAAAAGATGCATAAGGTGACCAGTATCTACTATGATGTTTTGGATGCCCTGAATAAAGAGAGAGAGATTGTGGGTTAGGGGTTGGGGGATAGAGAGAGAGAGAAAGATCAGAAGAGATACCGTGAATGGGTGGCTAATGGTAGGGGGGAGCAAAGGTAGAGGCATATATATATATATATATATATATTTAGTTAGTTAGTTAGTTAGTTAGAGAGAGAGAGGAGGTGTTTAGTGGCAAGAGTAGGTGAGAGACAAAATGGAAGAGAGAGAGTGGGTGGTTAAAGGTAGTGGGGGAGTAGGGGAGGAGGGATATAGATAGAGTGAGAGGGATGGAGAGATGGTTAATGGTAGGGGAGAGAGAGAGAAAGAGAGAGGGTGGTGGGGGTATAAGGGTGAAGAGTGGGGGTTTGGGGAAGGAGATATATAGATAGCGATTAGGATTTGGGGGTTTAGAGAGAGAGAGAGAGAGAGATTGGGGGGTGATGGTTAGTGGTAGGACTAAGTGAGAGGGGGCAAGGTTAGTGGTAGGGGGTTAGAGAAATAGAGCAAGGAGGGGTTTAGGGCTTAGGGTGATAAAGAGATGGGTGTATTGGGATTTAATAATGGTATATGTTTTTAATTAGGGGCTTATGCTTTATGGTAAGGGGATAGATGGGTGGTTGAGAGAGAGAGAGAGAGAGCGATGGGGTTATAAAGAGGGAGGGGGCATGGAATTATATTGAGAAAGGTAGATATAGCTAGAAGGAGGGTGAAACAAATATGTAACATCAGTGCGCACACACTAATTAAACACATAACCACTCACATATCACTCACAAAATAATTTACTCTATTTCTTGTAAGCTAATATATTCCTACAACATATAAACACTCACATATTTCTCATGACCCTACCCCCGTGAGAGAGTTAGGCCTAGAAAAACTATGATACCAAAACATAAATTAAAAAAAAAACACAGAGAAAACAATGTTGAGACCAAATTATCTCAACCATACCATAGTGCATTTCTTATTGTTTGAGAATAGGTTACATATATAGGAAAATAGACGAACTTTCTAGATCCTAAAATAGTGGATTCATATCTCTAAAAATAACTAATACACTATATAACCAACTTGGAACTTTATCCCAACAATAAATTATTATGATTATAATGACAACTAATTATTCATTTCTTCTTTTATTTCTAACAATAGCATGGAATGATGGAAGTAACATGTCAATTGAAAATTGAAAAGTGTAATAAATGCACCACATAGGTAGCCAAGGTAGGTAGCCATGCCTTTAGAAAGGCTTTGGACAAGTGATAACATTATATGCATGGATTTGATAAAGTTTGCAATACACAGAACATAAAGAGTAGAAATAGAAATGGGCATATTGATTGCCTTCTCATTATTAAGCACACATATATATAGTTTTTCATAAGACCAAAACCATTAGCTAATACTATGGGCCAGTGTAAACCATGGGTCGACTAATGACCTAGTCAACAACTAACTCAACTAACTTAGGACCATTGACTCAACTAAGTAACCAAATTGACACATGAGATTACAACTCTTAACACACCCCCTTAATCTCAAGTGGGATGGTGTGGTCAACATTATCAATGCCTAAGTGCTTCCTCTAAAACTCAAATGTCGATGTTCACAAGGGTTTGTTAAACATATCAGCAAGTTGCTCCTTAGAGCCACAAAACAGCAAACTGATCTCTCCATTATTGACTAACTCACGTATGAAGTGATAGCGAGTGTCAATGTGTTTACTCTTCCTATGAAATACATTATGCTTAGACAACTGTATAGCAGAATTGTTGTCACAATAGATGGTTGTTGGTTTTGTTTTTGTATGTCCCATGTCCTTCAAGAGTCTTCTGAGCCAAACTACATGGTAGGCTGCTGTAGTTGCTGCAATATATTCTGCTTCTGCTGAAGACATGCTCACAATAGGCTACTTGTGAGAAGCCCAAGAAATAAGACTGGTACCAAGATGGAAAGCATAACCAAATGTGCTTTTTCGATCATCAATACTACCTGCAAAATCACTATATGTGTACCCTGTGAGAGTACAATCCTGTGAATGAGTGTACCAAAGTCCATAATCAATAGTACCTACAACATATCTCAGTATTCTTTTTCCAACTTTCCAGTGACTGTCTTTGGGAGATTCCATGAATCTAGAAATAACACTGACATCATACATCAAATCAGGTCTATTAGCAGTCAAATACATTAAACTACCTACTAATCTTTTGTAAAGTGCAGAATTTACTGCTGGTCCTTCATCATTCTTACTTAACTTGGTTCCTGTAGCAATGGGAGTTTCTATTGGTTTACATTTATCCATTATGAATTTCTGTAGAATGTTAGTAGCATACTTATTCTAATAGATGAAGATGCCATTTTCACTTTGATCAACTTCCATACCAAGGAAAAACTTCATAAGACCAAGATCAGTCATCTCAAACTCCTTTTTCATGACTATCTTAAACTCTTCTAGCATCAAATTTCCAGTATAGATCATATCATCAACATAAAGACAAACAAGTAGAATGTTACCTTCCTAATTTGTTTTGACATACAAAGTGTGCTCATTGCTGCTTCTGTTGAATCCATTTTTGATGAGATAAGAGTCAATTCTACTGTACCAAGCTCTTGGAGCTTGTTTGAGACCATACAAGGCCTTTTTCAACTTACACACCTTGTGTTCTTGACCTGTGACAGCATAACCAGGTGGTTGATCTACATAGACTACTTCCTCAAGTATGTCATTGAGAAAGGCAGATTTCACATCCATTTGGTAAACAAGCCACTGGTTTTGAGATGTTATTGCAAGTACAGCTCTGATGGTGTCCATCCTTGATACTGGAGCAAAGGTTTCTTCATAGTCTAAACCATATTGCTGTGCAAAACCTCTTGCAACAAGCCTTGCCTTGTACTTTTCTATCTCTGATTTTTCATTCAACTTGGTCTTATAGACCCATTTTACACCAATGCAGCTTTTATCTGATGGGAGATCAACTAGATCCCAAGTCTGATTCCTCTCAATAGAATCAATCTCCTCATTCATTTCTTGGACCCACTGTGGATCTTTTGCTGCTTCTTCAAAACATGTTGGCTGACATGAAAATAGTGCATACTGTAGCTCCTCATCAATGACAGGAGTCTGATCGTATAACTCCCTTAAGCTTCTAGTTCTCTGGTTTTGTTGTGGACTTCCTGCTGGTGTCCCTTCTTGCTATTGTTGCTGTTGTACTTCAAGTCTGGGCATTCTGAGTAGTTCTAGTGCTTTTGGACTGTTTGGCTACTGAATGTATGTTGTATCAGTCCAACATTTATCTTCCAGAAATTTGACATCTCTGCTCACCACTACTTTCTTGGTGACAGGATTATACAGCTTATAGGCTTTCTGTTGTTCACTATAGCCTATGAAAATACACCTTTCACTCTTCTTGTCCAACTTCTTTCTTAACTCATCAGGTATGTGTGCAAATGCAACACATCCAAATATCTTGAGATGTGAGACACTAATCTGAGTGCCACTCCATGCTTCTTCAGGTATCTTGTCTTTGACAGTTACTGTGGGAGACCCATTCAGTAGATATACTAAACATGCAACTACTTCTTCCGAATAATCATCGAATAACTTCTTGTATGCCAGCATACTTCGGGCCATGTTCATGATGGTCTGATTCTTCCATTATGCAACTCCATTCTGCTGTGGAGTGTATCTGGTGGTGTATTGATGCTGGATTCCATGCTACTTACAGAACTCTGTAAAATCATGAGAGACATACTCACCTCCACCATCAGATCTAAGTATTCTGAGTGGTTTACCTGACTGCTTTTCAATCAATGCTTTGAACTCTTTGAATCTGGAGAAGGCTTTTGACTTATGTCTGAGAAAGTAAATCCATACTTTCCTGCTATAGTCATCAATAAATGTTAGGAAATATAGACTACCTCCTATAGACTGGGTTTGCATGGGTCCACATAGGTCTATGTGAACAAGTTCCAGGTGTTCTTTGGCTCTTTTAGTAGACGTGGGAAAGTTTTCCCTTTGGTGTTTCCCTAAAATACAATCTTCACAAGAACTTGACTGTTCATTCATGACTGGTAATCCTTTGACCATGGATTGTTTTTGCAGATGAGAGAGACTCTGAAAGGGTAGATGACCATACCTACAATGCCACAACCAGGTTTCTTCTTGACTAGAGACAGTATGAGCATATGACTATGATGGGATAACACTACTTAGGTTGAGTGGGAAAATTCTATTCTGGGTCATTTCTACTTTGGCTAGGAGTCTTCTACTAGGGGCTTTATCATAAACAGCACAGTAGGAATCAATGAACCTAACATCATACTTATTCTTAATCAGTTGACCCACACTGATCATATTGACCTTAAGATTTGGAACATAGAATACATCATTTATGTACTTCTTCTCATTATGTTTGGTAAGTATAGGAACAATACATTTTCCTTAAGCTAGAACAAGATGATGATCACCCAGTTGGATCTTTGATTCAACAGATGGATCTAGGTCAGAAAACAATGATTTGTTACCTGTCATATGATTGTTGCATCCATTGTCTAGCAACCATACATCTGACTGATGTTCTACTTCAGTCACCTGGTATGACAGAAACATAACTTCTAACGAATGTTCTTCAACATTTGAGACATTTGTTCTACCACTGTTCTGATCTGCTTGCTTCTTCCTGCAATCACGTTCATACTGGCCATATTTCTTGCAGTAGTGTCACTGGACATTGGACCTATTAGTCCATCTCTTGCCTCCTCTTCCTCTCTGGTTCTGAGAGTTATGATTATGCTCACAGTGATCTGTGTGTTCATGGTGGTCATGGGTAGTTCTATCCTTAGTGGAATTAGAACTCCTTCCCCTTCTGCCTCGTCCGCTGCCTCCTTGACCTCGACCTCTGTTGAAAGACATCTGAGTGTTGAATGCATGAGACAGAGACTCGTCTTCTTGACTGAGTCTAGCTTCATGAGACAAAAGCGACCCTATTAACTCTTCTAGAGTAAACGTCGACAGATCCTTAGATTCTTCTATGGTAGTAACCACCATAAAGAATTTCTTAGTGAGACATCAAAGTACCTTTTCAACAATACCCTTCTGCTCTAGGGCTTCGCCATAGGTTTGGAATTGCGTGACAATCCCAAAAACCCTAGTCATAAACTGATCAACAGTCTCTGTGTCTTTCATCTTAAGAATTTCAAATTGGATTCGAAGGGTTTGGAGTCTTACGATTTTAACGCGGTCTGTACCTTTGTATGCAGATTGGAGAAGATTCCATGCATGATGTGTAGTCGTAGCTCCAACGATCCGCGGTAAAATGGACTCCTCAATGCAACTTTGGATCAACCACTTCGCAGTGAGATCCTGATCTCTTCTTTCATCGAGGGCCTTCTTATTTGCATTCGACATAGCAGTGACAATAGCTGCTGCCAGTTCCATGAACTCCTTTTCAACCATGTCCCAACACTTGTTGAGTTGGAGAAAGGTCTACATATTGATAGACCAGAACTCATCATTCTTGTCGTTCAACATTGGACTTGAGATCGGCTTCATGTTCATGCTTTCCATGTATTATGACAACAGTAAACTGACCGTCGCAGTCTACTAATTGACACAGTGCGACGGTGGGGTGCGATGGACTAAATCCTATAAGTCCAAGGCTAGTCGTCGCAATTTTCCTTCTAACAAGCTTGCGACGATCATTGCAAGTTGTCCTCAGCCAACTTGCGATGTTGTCGCAGTTTCTCTTCAGCCAGGGTGAGACATCGCAGTTTTCCTTCAAGCAGGGTGCGACAACCTCCCTTCAGGGCTTTTTCCCGCTGATTTTTTTTTTCCGTCGAAAAAAAAACTAAAAAAAAATTGTTGTAGCCCGAGTACTCTATCCGTCCCATGCTACAACTTCCAGCTCTGTGTGTGTGCTCTCCAACTTCTGAAAAGGCTTACCCAAAAAGCAAGATCGAAGGATCAGGCCTTCAGCTCTGATACCATGATAAAGTTTGCAATACACAGAACATAAAGAGCAGAAATAGAAACGGGCATATTGATTGGGTTCTCAATATTAACCACAAGTATATATAGCATTACATCATAACAAAAACCATGGGTAAATACCATGGGACAGTAAATACTATGGGACAATAAGGTGTCCTAGTCATACTTAACTAATTAATGCACCAATAACGGATAGTGGACCGATGAGATTACAATTCTTAACATACCCCCTTAATCTCAACCCAGACAATATTCAACACTATCAATGCCTCAACACTTAGGCATTGTTCCTGCTGGTCTATGTCTCAGCTAGGCATACATTTTATTCAAATAAACTTAAGCTTTATTTTCTTCCTTGATGTGTACTTTGACTGCTTCTTCTTTGTCTTCTTGAACTTGAAGCTAAGTAGGTGTTTTTCAGCATCTTTTTTGTCTTCTGCACAATAAACAGTGTTATTGCTTTTCATTAGCCCTGGAACATAGTGCAAGTCTGCTTCTTCTTCTATTTCAACATATTGTATGTTGCTGTCCATTTTACCTACACTCAAAAATTTTGTCAGAAAAAAGATGAATATATTTCAGCTCTTCTTGGAGGGCATTCACATCTTCCTCTTCTCTTGTTTCAATGATTTTCAGCTCTTCTTGGAGAGCAATCACTTCTTCGTGTTCCTCATCTTCGTGTTCTTCATCTTCCTCATCTTTGTGTTCTTCATCTTCCTCTTTTGTTGTTTCATCTTCTTCTACATCAAATTCCTCTTCACTAAAATATGCTTTCAATATATCCCATGCTTCTTTGGGAGTAGAAGCTTCTTAAATGTAATGAAAGATGGAATAATCTATACCATTTTGTATGATACTTAAGGCAACAACTTGCCTTCTTTCCTTTTGATACTCTGTCAAATTTTCAAATGCTTCTAGATCACTAGGATCCACTTCAGCTACAAAATGCCACAAATCTTGTGACCTTAACAAATTCCTTATTTTGAAAAACCATACTTCATAATTATCTCCATCAAAGGTTTGCCATGAACCTATTGAAGTTAATAGATTTCTTACCTCTTTGGTTTCTTCTGGTAGCTCTTCTAGCACCATCTTCAAGATTTGATCTTCACGCTTCCAAAGAAAAAATAATAAAAAAATTATTTGATGTGGCCCCAATGTTGTGAAGCTACTCCTCCACATCGATGTTCTCCGTCTTGATCTACACTTGTGTGCTTTCCACTATGTGAAAAGGCTTACCCAACAACAACAAGTATGGATTAGATCATACGCTCTGATACCATGTTAAAATATGGAACACAGTAAAAAGAGTAAGAAGAAGAGAAACACAATGGGCAATGGCTTGCCTTCTCAATATTAACCACAAGTATATATAACATTACATCATACCAAAAACCACAGATAAATACCACGGGACAGTAAATACTATGGGACAACAAGGTGTCCTAGTCATACTTAGCTAACAAATGACTTAACTAATTAATGCACCATGAGATTACAATTCTTAACAGGCATATGAATAGAAAATCCCATAGCAAGAAGATCAATCTAGGGGTCATTGAACACGACATACATAGTGAGTAATCGTTGAAAGGGACATTGCCCACATTAAAGCCATGGCAAATATAGTCCCCTCTAACATCAAAGTTTTGACACCAACCAAAACAGGATTTTAGTTAGAGAGTGGATTTGGCCAAACTTCAAGTTAAGGTTAGGTTTCTCTTGGCAGCCATTGATTAACAAGGTGAAGAAGGTGAAGAAGTCATAATTCTATCCACCGTGTGGTTTATGCTTATTGGACATGGCCCAGAGATCTTTTTAAAAACTCGTAAACAACTTTTTTTTGTCTCCATCGAAGCGAGGAATCTTCGGTATCATCCTCCAAAATCCATAGACAACATACAACTATATCAAATTTGAATTATTCACTTTACCGAATTTTGACCAAACTGACATATTTACTTTACGTGTCCTATTAACTTTTCTCAAAGCTCCAAGGAACATTAAACTTTGCGACAGAATGATTCCTCCTGAAAATTTAACTTTGTGAGAGAATGACTGATCTATAGGATTTATTTCGTTAACAAAGAATGAGTCTATGACAAGTGAGATTTAAAAATCTAGGTGGAAACTTTGTTAGAAAATATTAGATTTTTGGATTTTATTTCGTGGTTATAAGATTTAAAGCTATGATAACAAATCCTCTCAATAATTTGAATTAAACTCAATTTACCAAATATCATGAACCCTCTCACAATTTATTAAAATTTTCTTCAATCAAATTTTAAACACAATATGTTTAAAGGTAAGAATAGTTGAATATGGTAAAATCTTCCTTAAAATTTGGTGACTACAGTAGCATCTTCCAAAACGAAAAGCTTTAAAGTCACATCTAACATCATATCCATGAAAATTGGCTTAAATTATTATAATAACATCAACAGAAAACTTCAAACCCTTCCGAAGTTACATTCTTAATTTAGTATGGTCTATCAAAACCAGGGAAAGGCCACCAAATTTGAGCAACAAGGTGCTATATAAAAGCTGTTTTAAGATGGAGAAAAGGAGAGACTGCAAATTCCAATTTTCCTGTGATTATAACATGTATAAAATAGGAATGGACCCAGGATTTTTAGCGGAAACGCCTTACCATGTACCTCATTATAAATGTTAGGGTAGTGTCACCGTTCATAGAAATATTAGTAACTACCATAGAAAGCACTACCATAGCTACCCACATCACTGAGACGACGACGCGTTAGCATGATTATGAATGCGTAAAATTCCAGCGCCCGGGGGATTGCAAGAGATGGCCGTCCGTAAGGCTGCTCTGATCCTGAAGAGACAACCCCCCACCTTCTGCGAGAGCTTACCACGACTATTTCTACTCGCCTCTTTGGCCTCGCTAGTAAAGCAGTAGCTTCGGAGGAACATCTGCCTCTTCTCTAAACGTTCTTTCGCATAATCAAACCCAAATTGCCCTTCGCCAAGGATGCAATTAGTTCCCCATTTCTCCGTATAATTAAGAGGGGAGCCGAGAGACAGGCTCTCTGTTAATCTTCTTACGCTTTTTCTTGCAGAATTAGGAGAAGGAGCGGTGAGGAGATGATCAATTCCGTGAAGATTGCTGCGGAAGGAGAGATGCTTCCCAGACACCGACCTCGACAGTGCAGCCGCTGGATTCATCGTTGTCTTTTCTTTCTTTCTGCACCAAAAATCACCACCTGTTCGCGGAATTCTGTGTTCTCCTCGAAACATGAGAGTTGAGTGTATTGTTATTGTTGAAGGGTTCCCTTTTTAATGAAAAGACGGGGGATGGGTGAACCGTGAACGTATGATAATCAGTCCAAACAGAAAAGTCTTGGGTTCGATTCGTTTCCTTTTCGCGAAAGTTATGGTCCGCGCACACTCACGTGGCGAACTTATTTTATCTCTGACCGTGACCATGATAAAGAAACTTTGGTCACCGTAGTAGATAGCCAGCTGTCCTTCCTGGTCGTGACTCTAAGTCCACGATATACTTGTCGGCTTGCATTAACAAAACCTAACGGCGGCACTTGTCTTCTTTTTTATGGTAGTGCTTGACTTGAGTCAATTGTCACGAAACAAGGGTGGAAACTTGGAAAGTATTAATATCGCTTTATAGTGGTTGACTAAACGGTTGCCATGTTACTACCGATGAGTTGGAATTTGATGGGCATTTGACTGTTTTCAGACATTTTGCCCGTCAAATATGGGAAAAGAAAATTTAAACCCGTTTTGTTAGATGGTTAAATATTTTTATAAACCGTTGTTTTGACGGTCTATAATTTTGCAAAAACGTCATTAGCCTATGTAGGAGACTGGGAGTAGGGCCCAACCTCCACGGGTCCCCGTTCGGGCCCTGAGCCTCCCCTCTTGCCGCTCGATGCTTGGTCATTCGATTTCAGGCTGTCCCCAAGTTCCAACTTCCAAACTGTGAAACGGTGAACCCATTAACCATGTATCCAGGTCAGCGATTCAGCATGAACGAGGTCGAGAGGTGGCAGTGGGCACTGGCGTTAGGTTAATCCATTAAATGTGTTAGGTTAATCCATTGAATGCCAGTCAAGAATTCCAATGCGAATGCGATCACTCAAGTTAATTGGTAATTTGGTTAGGTTTTCACCATGCCCTAACCGCAGTTGCACAATTCTGATTCCGAGCAAACCCTAGTCCGGGTCTACCTGGGCGAGTCGACCCTCTACACTGCGTAGTGTGCAGCCTGCAGTTTGCAGGTCACTACTACTGGAGTTTGGACTGTGGAGTCCCTGTTTCCCTAGGCCGCAGCTGCAAAATTCGAAATCTCTCTGACGATTTTCAAGCCACAGGTGAGACTGTGATAGGCAACGCCGTAACATCAACGAGCTTTCAGAGGTTGAGCTTGCTCAGGTTGGATGTGAGCATGACATTGGAGGTAGGACCGGGTTGTTAACCTGCATGTCAAAGGGTTTCTCATTTTGGGATAGATGCATCATGCCACGGGCCACGACTCCCTCTGCTATCAGTTCTAAAATATGAGGTATATTTCCAATAGCCCCATGCGCTACAAACTCAGAGTAAAAATTGCATATTAAATAACATGGAAAAATATGAAATGATTCACTGGCAAGATGGCTATATTGGACAGACTCTCACCAACTTTGGCCATCTTTGATTAACAAATCTGTGTTGTGCATTTTTTTTAATCTATCGGATGCACCACTATAAATGCATGATACACTTATATCATGTATTTGACATACAGAGATGCTATTTGTTGATCTGGAAGTTCTCTCCCCAGACGAGGACTAGCTTGGGTCACATATCTAATGGACATTCATCTGCAAAATGCAGACGCCGTTTTGGACACTCTACCCATGCATATCTACTAAAACATAAGATATCTGAAGTCTGTTCCAATGAATGGGCTTCCCAAAGAAGGCTCCTAGTAGTTGATTTAGATGTCTCCTTATATAAAATTGCATGCTTGAGATGGCTGAGAAAGAGATTGCGAATCATTTTGTATGCCACCCAAAAAAATCTTGCAATTCTAAGACTTCACCTTCCATCAAGTTTGAAGTAGCATTAGCAAGTCATTAACTCTGTATTTTAAATCCTATATAAGAGATGAAAACTGAGTCTTGTGTGCTAAATTTGGTTTTTCAGCTGTCATTGAGGATGGAATTTTTGGAAGCAAAATTTACTTTTAAAACTTGATTAGAAGCTTCAGGATTTTATAGGATTTGGCCTAGATTAAATTTTCTGCAACCCATACATATGTTTTCCAAGGAAACCTTGCAGGATCCCCTCTCTTCAACGGAATACCTGGATGGAGGTGGCTTGACCACCATCCAAAAGAGAAGGACTCCACTGGATCTGAACCTGTGAACTGTGGCCTCCCCATTGGCACAGTCCTTGGGCCGATGGTTCAATTGATTTAGCTAACCCTTGAGGCCTTTGCAGCCTATATATTACAACCTCTATGTCTGTACTATTTTCTCATAACCCAAGCTTCTAAATCCAATACTTTCTCCTCAACGGACTAAGCCTCCGCCCTTTGCTTTCAGTGTTTTCCTCTTGAAGTCCCATCAAAAACAAGATTGGGAAACTCTTCAATCAAGACAGGCGGGTTTTAGAGAACAGACTTTGATATTGTTTTATCTTTGATCGAGTCATCAAAAACTACTCCCCCAATTAATTACCAGCTTGTCTTATTGTTTGGGATTTTTATCTACCAATTCATCTTCCTTGTCCAAGCCTTTGGCTTGAACACCTGCAGCGAAATATTTTCTTAACAACTTTCTCTCTATAGAGCTGATTATCAAAAACTATGTCTAGATTTGAATTGTTTTACAATATTCTCTGCCACTTTATCCTCTACCCCTTCTTAAAACTTAACCAATTAGAGTTAATCCCCTTTCTTCATGTTTTGTTTTTACCTGTTTTTTTCTTCCAGCATTTCACTCAAAAGACTACAATGTTCTTATTTTTGGCCAAAATATTCTTGGGTTTCTGGTCCTTATCTAAGATTCTCAAATAATAAGCATTGAAGATGTAGGAATTCATGGCAGGTTTTTCTACTGAACAAATCTTTGTTCTACCATTCTAAAGTAAAAAAGGGAAACTGACTCAAACTATGGGTATAGGTAGATGCTTCAACTAGATTAAAGCCCTTATCCCAATACTCGAATAAGAGCTCAGCAATATTGAAAGAATGTAGTTCATTAACAAAATTTATTCTCTGGATTTATTGAGAGATAACAGAAAAAAATATGGGGACATAGGAACAAATTTACCTGCCCTTTTTATTGGTTTCGTACTATCTATCCATACTTCCATTTTATTAGCAATAGTCAACTGCCAATAAATTTACAAATCAGTGCTTTCTCTCTAAAATCACATTCCAATTCTTTAAAGGAGGAGATTCAAATGAAACCTTTTGCCCCTCCTTTAGCCTTTACAAAGACATGTTAACTTCAATGTGGTTTGCATTTACCTTTTGATTTTTTACACGGACATAAATTCTAATTCTTCATCTCATTCTTTCCCCGGTCTCCAAATCCCTGGTCCAAGTTTGGGGCTTGATTAAATGTGATGCAGTAAATCCATTTCATTAGATAGGAAGGATTATAGTTCCTTATCTACCAGCAACTTATGTTCCTCAGGCACTAGGCTTTGTTTGAGAGCCAGTGCCCAATCAAACTTAGGTGGATTTCCTTGTCTGCTTTTCACCATTCAAATAGCCAACCTCCATGGTGTGCCTCACACCACATTTTAAAGTCATCCAAACAACAGATTGTTGTTACATTTTTTGTGTTAATTTAGTATTTATACACCAACAAAATGCATATGCTCAAAAAATTCATTCTATTGTTTCAGGCTTAGCAAAGGGCCCGTGAGGAAAGTGAACGATTACGCCAACAAGAACGTGAACAGCTTGCTGAAAAGAGGCGGCAGGATCTGGTATATTCATTTTTTTTCCTCATCAGTTTGGATCACTTCAAGCTATTTTTCTTTTGTTGATAGAGTAGTGATATGATCTTCTTTTACACCCATATTATGTATTTTGTTGTTTTTTTCTCCTGCTTATGAATAGATTTGATTTGTAGACTCTCCGAGCAAGAGTTGTTGCAAAAGCAGAAGAGAAGAAGTTGGAACTGCATTTTCTGTAGTGGATTGAGCACCAGAAGAAGCTATGCAATTTCGTAAGGTAAAATGTACTTATGAAATTATGGTTTAATAATATTATTCCTTCTCTTTATTAAATGAGCGCTATTTGTAATATTTTAATAAAACATTATTTAAAAAAAGTGTTTGCATCCAAAGGAGTGAGAAACAATCCAGGAAAACAAAACATTATTTCAAAAAAATTGTTTGCATCTAGAGTTGTGAGATATAATCCAGAGTCGGGATATAGGTGAGGTGATCCAAACTTCATTTAAAAAAACTTGTTTGTATTGAAAAAAGTAAGATACATTCCATTATCAAGATACACATGAAGTGATCCAACACCTTGAATATAACTGTATTTGTTTGCATCGAGAAAAGTGAGATACATTCCATAATCAAGATACAAGTGAAGTGATACATTCCATAATTTTTTTTAATAAAACTTCATTGTTGAAGGATTTTTTTTTAATAAAACTTCATTGTTGAAGTGTTATTTTTTTAATAAAACTTCACTGTTGAAGGGTTATTTTTTCACTAAAACGTTGTGTGACGGGCCAGATAAAAGTTCAAAATGTCAAAAAAATTTAGTTAGAAGGGCAGAGTTGAAATGAAATTCCAACCCTATGTGATGGGAGGAACGAATTTGATGTTCAAAATGATTGTGATCAAAATTTAACCCTTCCTATCATTTTCAAGGGGGTTCAAATCCTTCCTAGAAGGGTGATTTAATTTAAAAAACCCCTTAAAAAATGTAAATTTTTTAAATCACTTATTATTTCAAGAACAATAAATTTTATAGAATTTCAAAAAAAATGTTACATTTTCGATAACCCATGTTTTCATTATAAATTCTTAATTGCTTAATGAATATTACACCTCTATATTATATGATGATGGATATAAAATGTAAACTTGATTTAGAGTTCATCTTCCAATACTTGCTTGAATAGAAATACTAAAATAGTTTGTATTCTTTTTTGGTTCTCATCTATTTCTTAATGTAGTGTACCACTCCAAAGCATTAAATTCATCACATAGCTCACCCTTAGATAATCCTATCATCATATTGATGCATGCAACATTGTTATTGTCACTTAATGAGAGCTTCCCAAAGAAGCTTGGACACCTTGTTTTTCTAAATCTTCATTTGAATTCATGGGTTATGAGCATTGATGATCCTTCTCCATATGAGAATTGGCATCACATTTTGTTTCCATACTTAATCTTTTGAGATCATACAATCACCATAATTTCATTAGCTTTGTTATCGTTTCCTCCATCTTTTGGCTTTGTAAAATATTAACATAATTATGAGTTACACATTATGGGTGTAAATTATAATGGCATTGGGGACTTATTAGTAAGATTAATTGCAAATGTGTCGCTTAATGACAATTTTGAAAAGCAAACAATAAGCAGTGAATGAACCTAAGAAAATGTGGGCATCTCTCTTTTTTCATGTTTACATATTTATCTCTTTAAAAGCATCTCACATGTTGATTTATAATCATTTTATTGCATTGGTAACGCTATGTGTTTTTGTGTTAAAATTTATGATATGGTTAGAATGTTGATATCCAATATTTGCTTATTATATGACCACATTATTGGGTCTTTGTATCACTCGGTTTGCAATTAATGGAATTTCCATTATTACAATATATACGTAAAGGGAAGCATATAATTGAATGATTAAATATATATCTCTCAACTATCCACAAAACTTGACGAAGTTTGGCCAGCTTGGTCATAAATATGATGCATAAATTTTTCTTTATTTTTCAAAAAACTATTTAATTTTTTCGTTTGGGAAAAAATCTCTATTAAGCTTAGTGAATATTTTTTATTTACAAATGTTCTTAATTAAGTTTAGATATAAACTTGTACAAAACGGACATTGTTAACTACACAAACCTAAAATATGGAATATAGCATTCAAAATATGATTTTGTTCATTTAATTTTCTACATCATTGAATCCTTCTTCTATGTTCTCCAAAACAGTGATTCCCCTTTTCCCGACTCTATGCATCTTTATCTATCACACTCTTTCCTTTTCTTATTGTTTTGTTTTAGCTCAACTTTAACATTAGTGTGAATACTTTACATGTAAAATATTTCAAGAATTCCCCGTAACATCTTTCTCTCTACCCCATCCCAAGCCTAATGTCAAAAGGACATATCATTTTTGACATTGGAACAACACTTTTAATGCATGTGTGGGATTCCTAGGAAAGTTATCCAAATGGTAGTGTAATTCTTGTTATAACCAAACTGATTCATTATGGATTATGCTCTAATTGTTCCCACTCTAGCACACATTTTTGCATGGTTTGACTATAAGGTATATACATTATCACTTTTTATTAAAATTAAAACATATGTATCTAGTGGTCAATCCATTATAGACATTGTAAAAAGAGGAATATTTTATTTAGAATATTTCTTCTTGAAGTATATACGTAATTTACTCTTGTCAATTGAAGTACAAATATTTTTTCAACTTTTCATCACGAAAGGGTTGGATGAATATTTACCCTTCAAGTGAAATTAAGAGTAGCCCTTCACTTTTGATCACTGCTTGTGATTACTTTTTTGATATGTCTAAATTATTTTCAAATTCTAATTTCGAAAAAAAATAGGGTAATAACTATAATTAAATAAATAAAAATTATTGCATTTAGAGTAGTTAAGTGTTTTACCCTCTAATTTTTTGAAATTAGATTTGGGTTTAAGATGGATCTATTTTAGTATATTGAAGTTCACAGCAATGTTAATGTAATATATATTTGATATAGTTGACAATAATAACAATAAATAGATGAGGGGAGCTGGGGGAATGCTTGGTGGCTCATGGCGAGCAGGATTTTACAAACCCTAGCTCGCAGATCCCGCCGTTCGACGCTATGGAAGTACCAGAGCCGAGCAAGGATCCATGCGCCGGCCATATCTGTTTCCTCGGACACCACGTTCCTTCTGTCCCGGCTCCCCTGACGCACTACGACCGCCTGGACAAAGAAACGATTCGAAAGATCCGCAAGCTCAAGAACCCCAATCCCCGCTTCCTCCAGTACAATAACACAGAGCCCGTCCTCATCGACCACGGTTCGGTCCTCGCGGCGCCCGAGACTCGCGTGACGAGACTCGCCAACGGCATGCGCGTGGCTACTGAGTCGAACCTAGCCTCCAAAACGACTACAGTCGGCGTCTGGATCGGCGCCGGAAACCGGTTCGAGAGCGACGACACGAACGGAACGGCGCATTTTCTCAAGCACATGATCTTCAAAGGGACCAAATAACGATCTGTTAGGGTTTTGGAGGAGGAGATCGAGAATATGGGAGGGCATTTGAATGCCTACACGTCCAGGGAGCAGACTACATATTATGCCAAGGTTTTGAAGAAGGACGTCCCCGTGGCGCTCGATATTCTGGCGGATATTTTGCAGAATTCATGCTTTTCGGAGGATCGAATAGCTAGAGAGCGCGATGTTATTCTCAGGGAAATGGAAGAGCCCGCAGGTTCTTTCAAGATTTCTTATGCTCGCCATTATACAGCGGCGGCGGCCGAAGCGATGAGATCAAGGGGAATAGCGGCGCGGGAGTTTACAGAGGCGAGTAAGGCAGCCGAAGGCGGAGGGAATAATAATAGAACGGTGTTTTGGATGAGAGATCCGGCGACGGGAGACTGGATTCCGGAGGATCACTTTGGCGACAGAGTTGAGACGATTTTTCTGCGGGTTCTTGGAGCGAAACCCTCGCATTTTGAGAGCCGTTTTGCTGTAGCTTGGGCGGCCAGGGCTTGGCCCAGTCGCCCCTCCTTCCCTATACATTTTCTTGCAGGATTCCTGAACGACGGCGTGCGGTGGAGGCAGTGCAGGGATTTTGGCTTCAGGGTCTCTCGGCAGGTTAATGGCGGTCTTCTATGTGGATTGTTGCAAAGATCACAAGTGGAGCAGTGATGATGCATTGGGTTCCTGGTGGTCGGTGTCGGTGGAGGCATCTGGGTCTCTTGGTCCGGGGCGCACTTTGCTACGGCGGTGCTCTGGTTTTTGTCTGGCCGTTTTCTTCATCAGGAGTTGCTGGCTGAGTTCGCTGGTTTGGGAGATCCATTGAGTTTGCTGCTCATCCACAGACTTGGATCTGTTGTTTCTTCTGTTGAGGGTTTCGGTTCTGATGGAAGCTGAAGACGTTTCCTTCGTCATGCATCCAGATCTTACCGATGGCCCTATTTTTCACCTGCTGTATCTGTTCTTCTTCTTGTGGCAACGTTTGGGTTTCTCTTCGCTGTTCAAGATTCATCTTCTTGGTGTGGCGAAGATTTTCTTTGGGTTTCTCTTTTTTTGGTTCAGCTCTTTATAAGCTGTTGTTTCTGATTATATGGGACAGAAATATGTGAAAATGTAGGGATCCTTGTGATTCTACTACATGTGCAGAATGTAATTTTAATCATCTTTTTGAAATAAAATTACGGACTTTTTCCAAGGAAAAAAAAAATAACAATAAATAGATGTGAAATTTGAGAAGGAAAAATCCATAAACACTTTATAACATATACTTTCAAAGTTAAAGGTAATATATCATATTCTATCAAAGTATTTATTTATGGAAAATTGTTAAGTTTAGCCTAATTTCACAAGCAAGATCATTGAAAGAAACACAATCACAAGATAGACAAATATTTACCCTGGGAAACCCTCATGGGGTAGAAAACCCAGCAAAGCTTTCCTCAATATAGATAATCAACCAATACAAAGATGTAGTCCCAAACAATAGCTCCTTCTCCTCCCATGCAGATCTCTCTCTCTCCTATGCACCAATCACAAGTGAGTGAATGAAATGAGATAAATGAGGAACACACCTTCTCTATTTATACTCAACTCTAACTGACTTTTTACCCTAACAGGGCCGACTTCTCCTAGGAGAGTTTAATAACCCCTAAACAACTAACTCAGGGCCAACCCCACATGGGAGATCTAATAACCCTAGTTACCACACTCTCTTGGAAATAAACATCTATGGATATACAATAGGGTCTTCATGGAGGAATGGAACATCTCTGGAATAATAATAAAGTAAAAATATAATATTCTTAGAAGTTACAATATGTCAACACTCCCCCTTAATGAGAAGGATATTATAACAACATCTGTAGGAACAAGGAGTCATCAACTACATAATACATGATACATGATACATCTATAAATCATTGGAATCTTTCTTCAATCATCATCAGTAACTCAATCAGTTACTGGAACATAATCAATACTGGATCATCAACATCGTCAGTACTGAGTCTTCATCTTCTGCAGCACTCGATCAGCTATAGCAGCATCATCATCTGGATCTCTTGATCACATCATCATCTGGATCTCTCGATCAACATTCTTGTCGTCTGGATCTCCTGATCAACAATATCGCCATCTGCAACACACATGATCCTTCCTTTCGAAATTACGGGATCAATCTCATCACAATCAATATTTAAGACTATCCTTCCTTTCGAAATTACTGGATTTACTGTCTAGGGATGATCAATCCCATCACAATCAACATTTAAGACTATCCTTCCTTTCAGAATTACTAGATTTACTGTCTAAGGATGATTAGTCCAATCTCAATCAACATTTAAGACTATCCTTCCTTTCAGAATTACTGGATTTACTGTCTAAGGATGATTAGTCCAATCTCAATCAGCATTTAAGGCTATCCTTCCTTTCAGAATTACTGGATTTACTGTCTAGGGATGATTAGTCCAATCACAATTAGCATTTAAGACTATCCTTCCTTTCGGAATTACTAGATTTACAGTCTAAGGATGATTAATCCAATCACAATCAAAATTTAAGACTATCCTTCCTTTCGGAATTACTGGATTTATTGTCTAAGGATGATTAATCCAATCATAATCATCATTTAAGACTATCCTTCCTTTCATAATTACTGGATTTACTTTCTAAGGATGATTAATCCAATCACATACAGTTTGAACTAAACTTTCAGGGACGATGTAGTCCTATCACGTACATTTTGAACCAAAATGTTCAGGGACGATGCAGTCCTATCACGTCCACTTAGACAAAGTGTAAGGACCATACATCGACCTTATCGTCGGAACATATAACCTCATCATTGACCTCTCATCGGAACAGGTAGCCTCATATAGTATCCTCATCAATACAGGTATCCTCATTATCAACCTCATCATCGATATGGGAAATCTCATCATCGATACAGGTATCCATATCGATACTAGTATCCAAATATCATCATCAACCATATCACTCCCCCTTTCAGGGAGGGTTCTTCTGAACGACACCAAGCTTGTCTCGGAAATACTCAAACTTTACTCGAGACAGAGGTTTGGTCAATATATCAGCAACTTGTTCGTTAGTGCTCACATACTCGAGCTTAATAACTCCTTTCTGCACTATATCCCATATATAAAAATATCGGATCTCTATGTGCTTCAACTTATCATGGAACACTGGATTCTTTGTCATCTTGATACAACTTTGGTTGTCACACAGGATCACAGTGGGGTCCATCTCTAAGTCAAATAATCCTGATAACAACTTCTGAAGCCATATCACTTCACAACTAGCAGATCAAGCAGCAATATATTCCACTTCAGCTGTGCTGAGAGCCACACTAGAGTGCTTCCTGCTAAACCACGAGATCATGGCAGATCCCAAACAATAACATCCTCCCGATGTGCTCTTCCTGTCTGATACACTTCCTTCCCAATCAGCATCTGTGTAGCCATACAATCTAAAGTCATGATCTCCAAGATAACATAGACCAAAGTCTATCGTACCCTTTAGATACCTCATCACATGCTTTGCAGCAATCAGGTGAACACGTCTAGGTTCTACTAGATACTGACTTAAGGTGTTCACAGCAAAGCATATATCTGGCCTGATATTTGTCAGATACATTAATGACCCAATAATCTGTCTGTACAGAGTCACATCCACTAAATATGATGAGTCATCAGCTAACAGCTTCAAGTTGGAATCCATGGGAGTGGCCATGGCTTTGCATTCCAACATATCAAATCTTTTCAGGATTTCCACCGCATACTTTCCCTAGTTGAGAAAGATTCCTTCTGGGCCTTGCCATACTTCCAAACCTAGGAAGTAATGCATCAATCCGAGATCTTTCATCTAAAACTCTGTAGAGAGCTTATTCTTACACTCAACAATCTGTTTCTCATTTCCAGTCAGAAATAGATCATCCACATATAGCAACAATATGACAGATTCATCATCCATAACTTTGAGATAAAGATTAGGATCGACTTTACTCTTGGTAAAGCCCAAGCTTGTCAAGAAACTATAAATTCTTCCATACCAAGCTCTGGGAGCTTGTTTCAACCCATACAAAGCCTTCTTCAGTTTGCATACGTGGGTTCTTCTATCTTCAACCTCAAATCCTTGTGGTTGTTCTATATAAACTTCCTCCTCAATCACACCATTCAGAAAGGCTGTCTTTACATCCATCTGGTGTAATTCCCACTTCATCATGGATGCAAGTGCCATGATGGTTCTAATGAAAGTGTACCTTGCAACTGGTGCAAATGTCTCTTCATAGTCAATTCCCTCTTTCTGAGAGAATCCTATAGCCACAAACCTTGCCTTATACTTTTCAATGCTACCATATGCAGCATGTTTTATCTTGTATATCCATTTGGAGGATACCACACTCTTGTCCTTCGGTTGGGGAACTATATCCCAAACATCATTTTTCATTATTGATTGGTATTCCTCTGCCATTGCCTCTACCCACTCTTTCTTATGAGATGCCTCTTCATAACTAGTGGTTTCTTGATCTACAAGATCACACATCAAAGCCATATAGCTGGAGAATGACTTTGGTTTCTTGCTCACTCTAGTGGAACCTTCAGGAGCTCCATACTTTTCTGCTCCTAGAATAATGTCTCTTGCCCATGTTGGCTTTCTCTTTCTTGAGATGTTTATGGTAGGGGTTTCTTGTGGTTCTATCATGTCATGGTCTTCAAGTGTTACATCTTCAAGGGTGGGTACAGCCTCTGCAATTCTAGGTAGTGCATCTTCCTCATATACTTCTTCATACTGAAATTTCTTAGATCTCTTAAGAGCTGCCTCTTCATCAAATGTCACATTCCTGCTTATTTCCATATGATGGAATCCTGGGATGTAAATTCTGAATGCTTTGGATGCTTCACAATATCCAACAAATATTCCCTTCTTCCCAGAAAGATCCAACTTGGTCCTCTTTTCTTTTGGAATGTGAATGTATACTAGGCATCCAAATATCTTGAGGTGACTTACCTCAGGCTTCTTCCCTATGAATACTTCTTCTGGGGTCTTGAAATCAAGAGCATTATGAGATAGTCTATTCTGCACATAGATTGTTGTCCTGGCTGCTTCATCCCATAGATACATAGGTAGGTCTTGATCATGTATCATTGTCTTTATTGCTTCCATGATGGTTCTATTCTTTCTCTTCGCAACACCATTTTGTTGAGGATTGTAGGGAGTGGTTAGTTCCCTCTTTATTCCAGCTTCTTTTCAAAAGACTTCAAAATCCTTTGAAGTATATTCTCCACCATTATCTGTCCTGAATATCTTGATCTTCTTTTCTGAATGATTTTCTATCAAGGCCTTGAATTCCTTGAACTTTCCAAAGACTTCATCTTTTCCCTTTAGGAAATATATCCAAGTCTTCCTTGAGTAGTCATCAATAAATGTAAGGTAATATTCATACCCACTCAAGGATGTGGATGGCATTGGTCCACATACATCTGAATGAATCGATTCCAAAATACTCTTAGTCTTAGTTTCACTCTTTGGAAATGGGTTCTTGATGTTTTTCCCTTTTGCACATCCTTTGCATGTGCCATAATGATCAATCTTCAAATCTGGTAGTCCTATAACCACCTTGCTCACATGAGGTAGTGCTTTGTAGTTAATGTGAGCAAGCCTCCTATGCCATAGCTAACTTGGGCTAGCGGCTCCATGAACAAGGGCAGCTTCTGGATTATCCTTGAGTTTGTATAGACCTCCTTCCTCTTCACCAATAACAATTTCATCTTCAATTGATTTTCCTTTGGGCCACATGAGTACTTTTCCATCTATGAATGCAACCCTATAACCTTTCTTATCTAATGCTGAGATAGAAAGAAGGTTCTTCTTCAAGCCTAGTACATATATTATTTCCTTCATCTTCAATGGAGTTCCAAAATCAAGCTTGTAGCTTACTTCACCAACTCCCTTGATGGGATATTGATAGTCATCTCCTAAAGATACCTTCTGTGGAGAGGTCTTCTCTTCAAGTCTTGAGAGAGTCTTCTTTTGTCCTATCATGTGTTTTGAAGCACCACTATCAATAAGCCATGTGTCTTTTCCAGGTGTTACAGACCCAGAGAGTGCAGAGAATAGAACATACTCCTCTGCATCTTCTTCTTCTACTTTAACTCTTTTCCTTTGAGGTCTTTCCTCTTCTTCGTCTTCACTATCATCTTCTACTAGATGTGCTTGATGTCTTTTTTGGTGGAAACTCGTTTTCTTCTTTGAAGGACAATCCTTAGCAATGTGTCCTATTTTGTGACAAATGAAACATTGAAATGATGAGTAATCTATTCTTTGATTAGTTCCTCTTCTCTTTTGAAATATTTGTGGAGGTTGAGACTCCTTGTGACTATCCTTCTTGAAGTTGGATTGACTCCTTCTCTTGGTGTGGGTGGCCAAATCTTGGTCATCTTCTTTGAGCAAGGCTTCTCTATTGGTAGCCCTAACTTTTTCTTGAATGCAATCCTCCCATACCACATCAAACTTCATCTTTCTTTTTTGGCACACATGGTTTGGATAAATGATTCCCAAGGTCTAGTGAGACCATTGAGAGCAGTCATAACTAGTTCATCTTCATCAAGTTTGTCTCCAATAGCTTCTAGTTGTTCTTTGAACTGGGATAGCCTTGTGAAGTAATCTTGAATAGATTCTCCTTGATTCATCTTAGTGCTCTTCAACTGAGATATTAGGTTCGTCTTCCTATTGATGTTCTTCACTTCATACATTTTGGATAGGGCATCATACATTTCCTTTGGGTTCTTCTTGGATGCCACTTGGGGAATCAAGTGGTCCTTGATAGAATCAACAATGATTCTCTTTGCCCTAATCAAGTCCTTCTTATACTTCTCTTTGGATTCATCTTCTGCAGGTTTTGTAACCTCATCTTTGATATATTGGACAAGATCATTCTCTTCAAGAATGAGACCAATCCTATATTTCCATGCTCATAAATTCTCTATACCCTCTAGCTTGTCTTCAAGCTTAGTGCTTGGAGCCATCTTATCTAGGAGGTCACAGAAATTGAAGTTTCTCAAAAGATATAATAACACTTACCAGGAGATGTGCTTGATTGAATTGAGATGACTGGTGAACTCTGCTTATGGAAACTTAAACTTTTCACCCTTCAAATCTGATCAGCAACTTTCGGATCTGCAACAGAATTTCAGGTTTTCTGATTCGCACTTTTTCTGGTTTACTGGTGCACAGGTGCGCACTTTTTTTTGGTTTACTAGTTTTCTGGTCCAAAATTCAAACTAGGGTTTGACAAAGCCCGGGGTTATACCCACTCAAAAAGTTCGATCTAGGGCTCAAAAATTCGATTTTGAGGAGGGATATCCAGCCATGCAATCAGATTCCAAAAATTTCAACTTTTGTAGAAACCCTAATTTTCACCGGAGGAGGAGAGAGACGTATTTTCGCCTTGTGAAAGATGTCCTATGCAGGCTAGCTCTGATACCATGTTAATTTTAGCCTAATTTCATGAGCAAGATCACTGAAAGAAACACAATCACAAGATAGACAAAGATTTACCCTGGGAACCCTCATGGGGTAGAAAACCCAACAAAGCTTTCCTCAATATAGATAATCAACCAATACAAAGATGTAGTCCCAAACAAGAGCTCCTTCTCCTCCTATGCAGATCTCTTTCTCTCCTATGTGCCAATCACAAGTGAGTGAATGAAATGAGATAAATGAGGAACACACCTCCTCTATTTATACTCAACTCCTAACTGACTTTTTATCCTAACAGGGCCAACTTCTCCTAGGAGAGTCTAATAACCCCTAAACAACTAACTTAGGGCTGACCCCACATGGGAGATCTAATAACCCTAGTTACCACACTCTCTCGGAGGAATAAACATGTCCGGATATACAATAGGGTCTTCATGGAGGAATGGAACATCTCCGGAATAATAATAAAGTACAAATATAATATTCTTAGAAGTTACAATATTTCAACAAAAACATGACTATGATTCAATACTTAATGTAAAAGAACAAGATAAACAACATGGGAGACAAGAGGATTAGTAAGATTGCTTCATACTTTAGTCAAAATTTCACCTTCAACTTAAACAACTTTGAAAGACAACAAATCTTTGCTAAATCATTTAGGAACAAAGGAATACATCACTCTTCAAAATAATGATAAAATTAAAATTATTATTACATTTAAAGTTAAGGAAATAGAAAATATCTCAAAAAAGAAAATTAGCATAACTTAAATAAAAACAAAATTAATAATCATTACCACCACCACCACCATCCTCAATTTATATTTAATTTAATTATAAAATATTTAAAAATTAAATAATTTTTTAAGAATTTTATTTTAAGATTTTAAGTTTTGTTTCGATCCACATGTTTATTAAGAATATATAAGTAAGTTAATTATGTAATAAAAAAAAATTTAGGATAACAACCATTTTTTTTATTTTTTGAGAAATTACACTTTAATATGAATAAAACTTTTGTCATTATGGATTTTTGTCTATTTAAAATAAAATAATATATTTTAAATATAAAAAAAAATAACTTTATCATTAGAATAACAAACTTAGCTATAAATTAAATCTAAATATATATTACAAAACTAAGGTTGGGGTATAATTTTATCTTTATCCCAATATGTTTAAAAGGAAGCCACTAAAAAATTGGAATTGCAAATTTTTTTAAGGATTTTGAATTATGTTTTTAATAACACGATAAATGTTTAACATAACAAAACAAATTGGTGGGTTGTGGCGTTGCATACAGATTGCTTATTAATTTGATTGATAAGCTGCAATGGGTTGGTGTATACTTTCTTGCTCACATAGCAGATCTGGGCTCCTCCAATATACATCATCAAGGATGGTTGGATGCTGCACATTTCCACTTTCTAGGTGAGGAACTGGAATCATGGGATCTTTTTTTACAGGATTTAATTCACTGCTCCATTCGTCTCACGCAAGATGAATATGTCTTGATGTGGTCTCAGAATCCGACGAGTGGAACATACACATCCGCCATTGGATATACTTTTACATGAAGTATCGACCCTAATCTGGAGCAACGCTGGTGGTATGATGCCATTTGGAAAATAACCTATCCTCTAAAGATTGTTATATTTTCTTAGGCTGCTATGCATGGACATATTCATGTATGAGACAGGTTACAGCGCTTGATTTATGAAGGACAAGGGAATTTCCCCCTGTGCAGAATGCAAAACGAATCTATCATACACCTGTTCATTGAATGCCCCTATGTTCAATCTATATGGGAAGATGTCCATCGGATTACGGGCTCCAGGCATCCTTGGTCGGGCTCCACCCTTCTTGAAACATTTCAACGATGGGTTTCATTTTCTCCTGCGACTAATATTCCTGCTCTTCCATATGTTATTTTGTGGTATACATGGAAGACACAGAATCCTGCCATCTTCCAGGACGAACTTATTCCATCAAAGATTGCTGCTCTTCGAGCTATGGGTCTGCTTTTGGCGCTCCCCATTGTTCACATACCCTCTCCTCTCTATAATATCAAGGAGGTTGATATTAACAGGGAGGTCCCTTGGGGATTCTTTGATGGGGCTGCACAGCGGACTCCATCCATAGGTGGTGTTGGAGGGATCTTATACCTATCTGCTACCCAATGGTTCAAGTTCGCTGCCTCCACTGGCCCAAGTACCAACAATTGAGCTGAATTGTTGGCTTTGAAATTGCTTCTGCATGTTTCCGTTGAGAGGGGTATACAATCCATCCAGATATTTGGAGATTCATCTCTCATTATTCAATGGATGAAGGCTAGATGGAATCCCAGGAACATTTCACTGTTATCTATCTTTGAGGAAGTCTACCGACTGGCAGGATCCATCACTCAAATTTCATTTTTCCATGTTTACAGAGAACAAAATCTTGAGGCGGTCGAGATGTCTAAAAAAGGTCTTCTCCTAGCGGATGGTCATTGGAAGACCTGGTCTCAGGATCCCGGACAGCTTTAGGGCCCTGGGCCTATCCCTTTTTGATATCCAGCTATATTTAGTATTTTTATTGGTATTGGCTCGAAGCCACGCTTTTTGTATGTGTCTGTGTACAACTTGAACTTGGTGTGACCCTCCGGAGGTCTGATTTTGGATGTTTATTTAGTTTATAGCTGCTAGATGCAAGCAGTAATGAGAGACCTTTTTTGGTTGTGTAAAATGTCTCTTCTTTATTTTTTTTTAACAAAAACAGTTACCAGCTTTGATTATAAGAAAAAAAGATAGAGAGTACAAAAAAGAGGAAGATTAGAATGCTCCCATGTGCGGAAGACATCTATCTTACCTATTTCATCATGTTCATTCTAAGAGCTATCAGTGTATCTTCCTATTCTATGATAACAGTAACTTCTGACGAACTGTCCTAGTAGAAATGTGCAGAAATAAAACATTTGAGAGCTTCTGCGATTTACAAAACTGGAGTATTAAACATTCCAGATTACCAAAAACGTTGCTGGTGCCTATTCTATGAGTTCCATACATCTTAGACAAACTACTATAAATAAAACATAACATAATAGAGCAGGAAAGGTCCAACCCGAGCCCATAACCGGTGAAATCCTTACTACAGACCGAAATCCATGGCAGCATCAGCATAAGTTGCTTCCCCGTTCTTTTCAGTGCTGAGATCCATGAAATTTGCTTCATTGGCCATGAAATTCTATAATTTCCCCATCTTCTTGTTGATGTCCTCCAAGTCCTTGCAAGAAACCTTGTGCTTGCGGACCTTGTGGGGGTATGCCAGACCTAGGGTCTCTTCTAAATGCTCCACTTTCTCAGCAATGTTCTGATACTGAGCTTTTGCCTCAGTATGGGTATCATAAGGTAAATTATACAGATGGGTTAAGATCTTCTTGTGTTCCAGGTTCTCGCTCCAGATCATCCGAGCTTGCAGCTCCAGTTCCTGCAGCCTATCCAGTAATTCCACTTCAAATTTGGAGATGGTTCGCTTCCTAGTCTGTCCCTGCGAACTCCCTACCCCAACATGACGGCAGCAAGGGCCACACCCGTGATTTCTCTCAACCTCGGCAGAGTCTCCCCTCAATTCTTCCATATGCCAACCTCTATTGCAACCGTTGTTCGACCCTCTCCCCACTGTGAAGCACCTCCCACACTTCTGAGCCGCCTCGCCTCTCCCTTGAGGACGCCCAACTCCATGGAAGTAAACACCACCATGCTCCTAAGTATGGCCGGCACCATGGCGGTCCATACTTCTACCAACAGATGAAACAACACACAATTCAAACAACTCGAGCAACAATGCAACCAACACACCTACTATTCTCTGTAGAGCACTGAAATCTTCTGAATGAATGGATGGATGCTTCTAGATCCATAGATATACAGCGACCCCCAGATCGCATGCCGTACAGTTGGCAAGTTGGCTGGTAGTAATAAATTCGAGCATGTGTGGGCAGTGGGCGAGGCTACGAGGAGCCGTCGAAAATTCAAGGGGGAGACCCCCAAAATTTAAAAAATTGAACCCACTTGTATAGTGAGCTTGGTGTAACATATAAGGCAAGGTATTTTGATTTTGAATCCAGGTCATTAGGACTGTCTTCGGTCTAGGGGATCCAAGAATCTTCCATGGGCTCATTGCTACAACTTAGACCACCATAAGAGAGAGTGATGCTAGGATTGGCCATTTCATCGGCTTGTCCATTTAGATCGCGCAAAATATGCCTAAACTTAAGATCATGAAACTCTTTGATGATATGAAGAAGTAGGTGATGCATTTTTGAGGTGGGATCATTTCATTTGCCCACAATACCTTTGGCTTCTTTGACAATAATAAGGGAATCTCCTAAGACCATAAGCTTCATGATGCCCAACTTGATCGCAATCTCCAACCCTTTGATAAGGTCAAGCCACTCAGCCCCATTATTGGTTTTTCTTCCTATGCTCCAGGCAAACTCCTTCTGCTTGTTCCCCTTGGAGTTGAATATTACTCCCCCCGCACCTGCCAACCCTGTAAAATGTCTCTTCTTTATTAATATAAAGCAGAAATGCCTTTTTTCTAAGGAAAAAGAAACATAACAAAACAAATATCATAGAAGCGTAGATGTCGCCACTCAAAAATAAGCATAAATGTAAGCCACTCAAATATCATAGAAGAGTACATGTCGCCACTCAAAAATTGAAATGCATAATTTTGTTAATAAATTTGAATTATAGTTTAATAATATAATCAATTTTTAATTAGATATATAGATGTTTGTATTTTACTATTTGGGATGGACAAGTCTATGTTATGGTATTTAATTTATGGTTTATTGATATTCATCCATCATAAATTAAGTGGATGTGTTAGTAAAATAAAATATATGTTTTTTTAACTATAAAGTTAATTTACAAACTTTAATATCCAAGTTTCATATATAAAACTATAAAACTAAAGATTAGGTTTCATATATAAAACTATAAAACTAAAGATTAGGTTTTTGATATATGATTAGATGGAATACAAAGATTAGGTTTTTAGGTTTTTGATATATGATTAGATGGAATACAAGATATCAAGTAGATACTAATAATTCAACCCACTTAAATTGCTAAAATTACTTGAATAAAAAGTTATCCCTTACAACATAAAAGCGTGAAAATCTCCACATTAAAATTATTTAACATATTGTAAACGTGAAAATCTTCACATTAAAATTATTTAACATATTGTAAACTTGAAATTATATGAAGATAATCTTCAATAAAATAATTAAACAATTACTTTAAAATAATACAAAACAAAACATATATCGAATAAGCATATCACCATCTTGTATTAACCATCTTAAGATTCTTAAAGATAGACATGGACAATCAAGCATTCAAAAAGAATTAGAACCTTGATATTACCTTCTTATAACGTTAATTTGGGAATTTTGTACTTAAAATTTTTGGATTTCGATATGTTTTTTTATTCCATTTAAAAAATTATTTAGGAACGAGGAAAAATAATTACAATATTTTGAACATTTGGGCTTTATATTTTGGTTGGTTGATGCATTTAATTGGGAATGTGTACAGATGGTTTTAAAAGGCATTTGATGTGTTGAGAGTCGGATGTACATGAGATGCTCATTATTATATCAAAGGCATGTGGTAAGGAAAAAGGTTTTACTTAATACTAGGTTTTCCTTAATTTTTTTTGGTTGGCATCCTTGTCCTATCTAATTTTCATCCTTAGCCATCATTTTCATCTTTCAGGTTGACCTGGGTTACACTATTCAATTCTATCATCAATAATGCCAAATTAAGCAATTTTTTTTTAATGATAATTAAGCATTTTTTCTTGAATGATAATGGGAGGTGACATGGATTGAAGTTTTAAAATTTATTTTCATTATTGGTAATGGCAATACATTGAACTTGTGAATTACTTACATGTAAGGAATCTAATTGTTATAAAGCTAATTTCAACCTCAGATCTCACTATGGTGACACATTTGCATAAATGAGGGCCTATGATTTTAGATTTGAGCTTGATTTAAGTTGTTGTTTGTAGGTTTTGATGATAGATGATTGGCAATGTTGTTTTGGGTGACAATAGTGATGGAAAATTCATAATAACATTCAATGCAACTTAGAAATATACTCTTCTAGGGATATGAGCTTGCATATCCCTTTCCTTTGATATGAACACCATATTCCTTTGATACACACGCACTATCATCCATTGCATATCTAATTGTGTATGTCTTTATGAATTCAATTGGTTCGATATTATTTATTAATCATTAGATATGGTTGTAATTGAAGCATCATATTTATGATCATATAAGCCGCTTTATGGTCGTGCATTCCAAAACCCATGTATATACAATATTATTTTTAAAATCTGTTGAAAACAAAGTCAAGGGTTATTAACCTAAAACCCATATTTTCATAATGCTTGGTTATGATTTTTTTGTTCATAATGAAAAAAACCAACTTTATATTAAATACAAAGTTGTATCATCAATTATATCCAAAAAACAAATGAGTAGCGAGATACTAACTTATATTCAGTCTAATTTTCACAGCCATATATGCCCCTCTCTAAAAGAGAACTCCAAAAATATACATGTCGACAGATATACTAATAAGAGTCTAATTTTAACTGCTTACATAAAGATTAAGTAGACCTCAAACAACCGCCAAATTAACTTCAGAATGAATGATAATATTTGTTTCCAGTCAAAACGTTCTCCTTATACTCCTCAACATGAATTCTACCATCCATCTTTCCTAGACCTAACTTGGAGAGATTATCTGCCACAATGTTGTAGGACCGAAATATGTGCTTGAAAGTTATATGCTCGAAGGTAGAAATCAACATCCGAGTTCTGTTTTTCCAATGCTTCAGGATGATAGAATGTAGAGCGAATTTTCCATTAGCCCACTCCGCAATACATTTAGAGTCCCTGAAGACCTGTAGAGACCGTATATCTTTCAGTTTGGCAAACCAAAATAATTCCCAAAGAGCCATGAGCTCAACCCTTGTATTGGTGCCAACACCTACTTTTAGAGATAAATGAATGTAATGAATGTGACTGAGCTTGAGCAACATTCCAGGCCCTCAACAACCCGCCTGTGCCGCACCATCAAAATAGCCGATTGGGAAAGGATAATCAAAATCCTTTAAGCATATATTTTTCGGATTTTTGATCCTAAGCGAAATGTTATTCAAACTGTAGCTAGCATATATCTTCGAACATACAATTGCAATATGAGGCTTTTTGTTTCGAAATAGCAGAGCATTTTGTGCTCTCCACACCTCCCATATCATAAAAAAGATTAAGTACTGACATCATTTTTGTGCAGTGAACCAATGATATAGATTTTCCTCAAAAGTATTGTGCTTCCAAGTGACCGAGAGCATGAATACATTAAAAAGTTTACTCCGTACCCATTGAAAAAAACTACAACTGCCAAATAAGTGATTGGTCTTTTAAAAATACGAGTGACATAACAGACAAATACCCGGTCCACTAAATCCCCAACGATGCAAATTCTTCCATGTGAGAATCTTGTTATGTAGGCACAGCCAAATAAAATAGCTGATTTTTCTGGGACATCTATCTGTCCACATCTTCTTTTTCCACCAATGTGAAGAGGAAATTATCTCCTCTTGTTGCATACAAGAATAAGCCAGTCATGCACTAACCACCCCATACATATTATTATAAGACCACACTAATCCATATTCCTCCTGATTTAGTATAATGCCAACATTACAAATATTTTCAATGAATAAATTCCACTCAACCGCCAGTGGACCATCAAGGGTTAATTCCTCCTCCGAGCACCACTTACCACGTCCAGCACCCTGCGTTGCCATTACCTGCTTCAATACAAAGACACCCGATCTATGCAGTGAATTGATTAGAACCCCATAAATTTTATATCCTTCACCCATACCAAGGATGGGATCAATGCCCAAATACACTTGAGCACCACGACCAGTATCCCAACAAATGGCATGATTGATTATTGGAAATTTCTTAATGATACTACACCACACTGTAGAACCTCCAGTGTCAGAACCCGAAATTTCTGAAAAATTTAAAATTTTATTTATAACAATAAATGTTAACTAAATAGTATTTCTGGTCCTGTTTTAATTTCAGTAACTAACGTAATCTGTTTAAAAGACTCTGTCTTACTAAAAATTTGATTTCTGAGATTGTAACTAATGACTGTTTTTGCTTCAAACTGCAAGGGAAAAGCTAGTCGTAGCTGACTGGCTTACTTAGCTTCCGAGCTAATGCATAAGTCGTCTTCTGTTTCTCAGGTACGCCGGTGAAGTAAGGATCACTGTATTTTAAACTTGGTAAGCATCAATACTCCCTGTACTTTAAAACTTTAAAGAAGATTTATTTACTGTTGCAAGTTGTAGTGCAAGACAGTGAAGTTATTCTCATGAACTTACACTTGATTTAAGATTGATAGTCTGCCTCGACATGATATATCTTATTCGGATAGTATCATCAGGTTTTGTGATGAATTACATTGTTTCCGTTATAATTATTGTTTTAAGAATATGACTCTATGTTACTGCTGTAACTATCACTGGAACAATTGTTTGTATCATAATTATTATCTGCATAAAGCGACTTAGCATCATGTGATATGTTGTCAACTAATACCGGTGATTACTGTTGTGTTCACGTATTATTAACGTGAGTTGAAAAGGTGGCGCCTCTAGCGTTGTTCCATTATATTAATCTAATATCGGGGTCCAATGTCTACTTAGAGTTTAATTTATGTCACCTGACTGCGCCTTGTTTTTAAACTACATTCATGGTGTGAACCAGTAGAGGAATTTATATTTCAGTATCTTCATAATAGAGATTATTATTCTAATTGTTTACTGTTTAACAATAGTATTAGTAGAAAATACGATGATAGTATATAATGGCAAATGTGTATCTTGTCATATAGACTTGGCAACATTTCAATGTATTAAGTAACAAGGTGTTTTCAATTGAAAGTTGACTACCTTATTGCTTACATAGGAATGTAATATGCTCATGGCATTAATCTATGGCTTGGTTTCAATATATAAATAATATAATGATTGTGCAACAATCATAATGTTCCCATACGTTGGCAAACTTTATATTCAATATGGTGTTAAGATTGTATCTATCATACTAGGTTAAGAGAAACTCTATGGTTGAAGTTGACTATATCTCGTTCATATCATTGTAGGGAATATACATACCACGTACCTTGGGATTATTGAAGGTTCGAATGCAAGGCATGCACTATTTGTTGATTGAATGTATTTCATATTGTATTTCCATACGTTTGAGTTTGACTTGTATCTATGCAATGATTTTTGAAATCGATGAATAAAGATTTGGATGGCAACTGAACTATATGGTCTCGACCCAGATTACGTTGATATATTTCAATGCTACGTGGTTAACTCTCCTCCATGCATTTGGTGATATATAAGCTGTTATCGAAACCCTACCAGGTTATTGTCTTTGCCTCCGGGCTCGGGTCCTAAGGGTGAAACCCTCCATGTCTGGATTTCGTAGTTGGGTATTGCAACAAAATGCACAGTGTTGTGGTTCTGGTTTTCATGGTTTCATTCTATGGTAGGATAAGTCCTCGGCTCTGCTGATAGCGTTTGCTACAGTTTCCTTGTTTCGTGGTCTCGTTGCTCCTTCTTTATTTAAGTCCCAGCTACTTACAGTCCTTCATTGTGCTGGTGTGGTTATGAGACAGGGTTTTGCTAATGTCTTTAAGTTATGAGAGGGTTGATGCATTTAGGTTTGGGGGTGTGCTTCTCGACTGGTTCAATCCCAGCTTGAGGGTTTCGTCTGGAGTGTTACCTGTCGTGGCTGTCAAGAAATGTTATGAAGGTTTCCCTTGCTCGCCCACCTGATGAAGGTGATGGGGTTTCACTGCTTGTTCAACTTGTGGCTACCGGTTGTCCGCTGTTACATTCCTCCATGGCTCGGTAAGATAATAATCATGTTTCTTTTTCACAGTTTTTATGTTTTGAAATTATTAATTAGATTTACGTTTGTATTACTACCCTCAGCATTCAATAAGGTGACTAAAAATCCCTCGGCTCCGTTAATGTGCAGGTCACGCGGCTCTGAAGATGTACAGAGCTTTTATCACCAACGCTGGCTCCTCCGGGTAAGCCTGGTTATCCACGGCTGTCTCTTCCTTTGCTGGTTTTGTGGTTAGGGTTGAGTCTTGGAGGAAAACTCCTGTGTAGTGAGGTCGTTAACGACTTGATGTCATGGGTGCAGTCATCTGTAATAAGTTGTTTTGTTTGAAATGAGAAGGGGTTTGAAACCCTGTTATGTTGATGGAGAGCCATTCACGGCTCAGACTGTATGAGGCCAGGGTTTCTGTTAATGTACTTGTAATTGCTAGGCGTAGGGTTTTATCCACGCTGTTTAAATTAATATTTAATATGATAATAGGCCTGTCATGGCCGTGTTTCATTTTTTTGTTTTGTTAAAATATTAGAATGTTTGAAATGTAGGGATGAATGAGTTCTTCGATACCTGCAACGGATGATAACTCTACTGTATGGAGTTCATGTATCGTTTCTCTGTGTTTTCTAGGATTTTGAATGTTTAATTAAAAGAATGTGGATGTTCTCTGACTATAACTGTAATAGTTAAATAGTATAGGGTTATTCTGGCGAGTTGGGGTTCTGGTTTGTGTTCAACACATATATATGGAAATGTTAACTCAGTGGTGACTGGGAACGAGTTGTAACAAATTTATTTTGATTCCTGTATAATTATTTAATAACACTCTGGATAGAAATTATATACTTAGAACTATGTATAAACCTACTGTAGGTTTTGTCTGCCATATAAGGCATTCTTTTCATTTGTTTTCCGTCTGTCAAGTGAAAGATGTAAGGCTACGGTCGTGTAGGGTTTATGGACTACTCGAAGGGAGAATATTTAAAATGAAATAAATATTATTACTGTGTATAATTAGGAAGGTTGGTAACAGCCAATAATAGTTGCATTCGATGACAGTTTCTCTGTGTGTTAATATGGTTGTCTTGTTTGAAACAACTCTGTCAACTCTGTCATGATAACATGGCTAACAAATTAACACACTAGGTTGAAGGGGAATAGTACTCTACAGTTTCTATGTGTTTGTATTTGACTACTGTGTTAATGAATAAGATTATATGGAAGCTTGTAACAATAAAATATTGTTACAGTCACACCCCCCTTTAGTTAGTCGATAGCTGTAAATCATATTCTGAATATAAACAATATAATAATATGAGTTTTGTTTATCTGTTAACTCGATACAAGTATGACCTGTAACTAAAGTTGACTGAAATATGAAACAAATATATGTATACAGGTAGATTATTCTAATAGGAAATATCTCAAAGTAAAAACTAATATTTATCTATATCTATTCTTATGACTGTTTAATAACTATAATTCTGGAATATCTACTGTTTAATATTCTGTCTATTATTTAACTATTAACAAGAATTCTAGAAATACATAAACATGGTATTTGTTAACTGTAACAGTAACAATTATATGCTGCATAGGATAATTACTCTATTTAAATAAAAGTAGGAAAAATTCTAAAACATCTGAGTTCTGTAATTTATACCAAAAGAAAATACAGAGGCTGATTTACTGAAATTGAATACAGCCAAAACATATGAAAATTATTTAAACTAACAGCAGGAAGAGTGACAGAACCTGTAGCTATAGTAGACAATAACAGCAATGGGAGGCTGTTCCTCCCTACCAATTCCTGGAGAGTGCCCAGACAGCACTTCTCAGGACCCCCGAGCTTGCTCTGGTCTAACTGGCTGGAATCTAGGTACGGCCAATAATTCCCTCAGCCCAAGCAGCTATACTGGAACCAAGTTACTGCAACTTCCTGTATCAAAACACTTCCTTACTGATTTTCCCACTTCCTCAATGGGACTCCTGAATAGCATTCACCTGAATGTATTCTCCCTCTAGAACAATTGCTGAACCCCCAGCTCAGTTCATTGAGTAGTATTTAAAAGATTGCCTAGGTCTTAGTTGGGCTAACTGTCATTAATGAGCCACCTGCTCAGATTCCACTTTCTTGGGGAATCATGACCCAAAAATATAGGGAAGTTGCCACCTGCAACTCAGGAAGTGTTTGAGGATGCTGCCACTTGTCTTTTGTCCTTCCACCTAATTCCATCCACCAGTTAGACCAGTAACCTCTTTTAACAGCTCTCCCATGCTGTTGTCTCCATAATTTATTTATTAATAATAATTATTCAGAATTTACATTCCATTTCTGGAGACTCTGCTGAGTCATCCATTCCTACTTAGCATTAAATTTAACATAATGTTCTCGGGAATATTAAAAATAATTACATTATTTTAATAAAATTGGGGTATGTGACATCCAGGGCATACTTTCTTCCCCAATCGCAGCCAAAAAACGAGGGAGATCTATTCAAGTACTTAGCCTTTACCACTTTTCCCCAAAGTCCTTGGACAAAGAGACTCTGCCATAGGATTTTAGCACATAACGCAAAATTGAAACAGGTAAGATGCTTTATACCCCACCCACCCAAGTGTTTCGGCTTTGCAAGAGACTCCCATGATGTCATATGCCACTTGGAGAGAGTCGTGCTTCCAACCTAAATAAATTGGAACATAAGCCTTCTCAATTTTGTAATCACTGAACTAGGCACTAGAAATAGTGAAAACCAAAAAACCGAAATACATTGTAAGACAGAACAAACTAATGTGAGACGGCCTCCCAAGGATAACCATCGGAATTTCCAAGACCCAATCTTCCACTGAAATTTCTTAATAAGCAAATTCCAGTCATTTATTGTGTAATTACTTGGTTTCATAAAAAAGCCGAGGTATTTAAAACCCTTCTCCAATGCAACCATTTGATAAGGAATGAAATTCCCAAATTGCTCCATCACATCTAGCTCAATACCATGGTAAATGAAACATGATTTATGATTACTAACCTTCATCCTTGAAGCCAAGCAGAAGGTAGTTATAATTCCATGAAAATGTTGTAAAATTCAAGCACAACAGAACTAGAAAACAAGAACAACAGTTACAAGAGATGCATGTGGATATTTACAGCAAATTGAGTGTCAAAACACTGGTGCAAAAGGTTTGTAGTAGTAATTCATTATCATTAACTCAGAAGTTTATTACAATGCCAAAATAATGGCTTGAATAGCTAAGCAATTTGAATACTAGAGAGGTCATTCGAATTGAATGCATGAGAGTGGCTTACTGGTTAGTTAACACCACTCGACACATCAGTTAACCACTTAACTGTAATGTAATTGACTCTAACGGACTCTGAAGCAACTAAACTGAGTTTGAAACTCAACTGATTACCCAAAAATAGGTGAGGGTGCCTTTCTGACTCCAGTTAACTGATTTTTAGGTGAAATTACACCAAATTAGATCAAATCTGGTAAGAGGGAACCTTTTTGACTCCAGTTAGCTTAATTTAATATTAAATTCTCCCAATTGGACTAAGTAGGGTGCTTTAATCATGTAAATCACCCCAATTGGCTCCCCGAATGAAGGAGGAGGCCCAACTAACTGAAATTGATTACCCAGTTGGCTCCCCGAATGAAGGAGGAGGACCAGTTGATGATGTAAGCACATATTTGAGTCAAAATACTTAGGATAAGTGGTAAATTAGGCTGTTAAGCCCAAATAAATGATATATAGTTGGAAAATGACTCCAACACCCCTCCTTAATCTAATATCATCTAGAGGACTAAAATAAGATAATAAAAGGGCCTCGGCAACAAAGGTCTTAGGTCACCCGGTACAGAAATAATCCAAAAAATGCTCAAAAAATCTAAGTGAGGAAAGAGGGAAAAACCCAGTGGGAAATAAAACCCTTCCTCAAAGTGAACACTGAAGGATCTAATCTTTCCTCACCATAGTAGAACTCGCCCCCAACAGTGAATGGAGGTAAGATAACTTCTTCTTAGTGAAGCTCTTGGTGAATATGTCTGCAATTTTCTCTTATGTAGGGAAATATTGCAGTACAATGGTTATGTCATGCACGAGCTCTCGGATCTAGTGCATGTGGATCTCGATATGATTGCTTCTTTGTCTCTGAACCAGATCTGTCGAGATATTGATAACACTCTGATTATCACAATAAATGACAGTAGAAGTGGTGCTACCAATATCAAACTCTGCTAGAATACCCTGCAACCAAACTGCCTGAATGCAAGCATTGACTGCTCCTCGATACTCTACCTCTGTTGAAGATAAGGCAATGTCCGCTTTATTTTTTATTGACCAGAAAATAGGCCCTATACCAATCATGAAAACATATCCGGAAGTAGACTTCCGATCAATGCTATCACCTTCCCAATCTAAATCAGTGAATCCAACCAAGTCAAGATCAGAATCCGAAGCATAGTGAATGCCAAAATGTCTCGTACCCTACACATAATGCAAGATCCTTTTGGTTTCCTTCCAGTGAATCTCACGGGGATCTTGCATGTACCTTGAAACAACACTCACAGCATAATAAATATCATTCCTAAAGTGTGTCAGATACAAAATAGTACCAATCAGTTGCCGATAGAGTGTAGAATCACCAGCCTCAAGAATGATTGCTGAGAGGAATGGGAATGGTGCAGCTTTACATTCTTCCATATTGAAATTATTTAGTAGGTATAAAGCATATTTTGATTGATAAATCATGATCCCATCAAAATTATGTGTGATTTCGAAACCAAGAAACTGCTTCAACAGGCCTAAATCACTCATATCAAATGCTTGGTGTAAAGCGGTTTTTATTGTGCCGATTGAAGCAAGATTGCTTCCTGTAATCAATAAGTCATCAACATAAAGTACAATTATCAATAAATTAGATTCATGCTGTTGTATATATACATTCAAATCTGATTTTCATCTCGCAAATTTTTGCGACAGAAGAAAGGAATCCATCTTTTCTTACCATGCTCTTGGGGTTTGTTTTAAACCATACAAAGATTTCCTTAATCTGCAAACAAGTTTTGGATATGATATGTGATGTTTGGCATGTTTCATGTAGATCTCTTCCTGAATATTCCCATGAAGAAAATCACTCTTCACATCCATGTGGTGCACCTACCAGTGCTTGGATGCGGAAATTGCCAAAACTAGTCGGATTGAGTCCATTTTTGCAACCAGTGCAAAAGTTTCTATGTATTCCACACCTTGGACTTGTGAGAAACCTTTTGCCACCAAAATTGCTTTGTATTTGTAGGTTGAACCATCAGCAACAATCTTGGTTTGGTAGATTCATTTTCATTGAACCAATTTCCTCCCAGGTGGAAGTGAAACTAGCTCCCATGTTGCATTTTCCTGAAGATAATTGTACTCTTCATCCATGGAGGTTTTCCATCTCGGATCACGGTGGGAAAGGTAGTATGATTTTGGATCTGAACCAACCATCAAAAAAAAAATCGAATAGCAATGGATCAGCATATGAAAGAGCCATACCTTCTCTTTGAAAGTCTACTCGGGTTCTTCTTGGATCAACAGGATTTCCAATGTCGGAACTCGCAGATGTGAGAGTCTTTTATGCCCACTTTGGAAACTAAGGGGGCTCATCTAGATTTGAATCTGAACCTGATTCTTCATGTTCATTAATATCATATATAATAT
The DNA here is from genome assembly GCA_027924585.1 of Larix kaempferi. Lineage (NCBI taxonomy): Eukaryota > Viridiplantae > Streptophyta > Pinopsida > Pinales > Pinaceae > Larix > Larix kaempferi. The sequence continues at coordinate 9,505,756 of BSBM01000597.1, read as the reverse complement.
CAAAAATATCAGAACATAAACTTTCATTATCATCTCTCGAATCTTCTTCTGGAAGAGGAAGCAATTTGGCAGTTTCTTCATCCATTAGTTGTAGATCATGAAGCGGTTCTTCAAATTGGACGCTTCTCTTGATGAATATTATTTTGGATCTGATATACATGAATTTGTATCCCTTTTATTCTTCAAAATATCCAATGAGGATGCACTCAGTATTTTTTGGTTCCAAAGACCTTCTCTTCTCAAGCGGAATTCTAGCCCATGTAGTGGACCTGAAAACCCTGAGATGTGACACATCAGGCTTGTGACCAGTGTAGGATTCTAAAGGAGTTTTACCTTTGATGGATGAGTGTGAAACTATGTTTTGAATGTATGCAGAAACATTCATGTCCTCATCCCAAATATTTGAATCCAAACCTTTCAACTCAAGCAAACAAGTAGCCATCTCTTTCAATGCTCAATTTTTCCTCTCCGCTACACCATTGTGTTGAGGTGTGTAGGGGACTGTGTGCTGGATTTGGATTTCGTTTTATGCACAAAGTTGTAGCAGCTCAGTTTTGATATATTCTCCACCATTAACAAATCTAAGAGATTTTATCTTGCTCCCAGTGGCAGTCTCAGTAGAAGCCTTGAAATTCTTGAACCTTTCAAATACTTCCGATTTGTTCTTGAGAAAGAAGACCCATGTGAACTTGGAAAATCCATCAATGAATGTGAGAACATACCTTGAGCCACTCATAGAGGGATTTGGTAATGGACCAATGATATCACTGTGAATCAGCCCCAAAATACAAGAATCCCTGATAGCTTTTCCTCAATAGAACTTGTGCTGAGGATGCTTTCCAATAATGCAACCTTTGCATATCCCTTTTGATGATTTAATGTTCAGAAGGTCTTCAACCATGGAATTATTTTGTAGCAATTGAAAATACTTGTTTAAGGTGTCCAAACCTCTCATGCCATAGCAGACTAACCTAATTTCCATGAATTAGAAGGGCACTTGGATTTGAATATGGAAAAAATTGGGAAAACTCATATGTTTTTGCAGCATGATTTTCCTTTCCTATTTCAATGAGATTTCTAGTGTTAATTTCATAATTTCAACATCATTAGGGCTGAATACAACCTTCTTGGGAAAACCAGTATGTGTAATTTGATACACAGAAAGCAGGTTCAAAGCTAGAGAAGGGAAATACAAAACATTTTGAAAACTGCCATGTTCTAAGTGAATTGTACCTTTGCCTTTCGATGGAATTTGTGAATTATCTCCCATGTGGATGGAGATGCAACTGCCATATTCCAATGATGAGAAAGAGTGTTTGATTGCAACCATGTGATTCGAAGCTCCTGAATCTATGAGAAGAGTTTTTGAATTCAAAATACTTTCCATGAGTGCATGACCTCTTTCTGGATGATCATTCTGGTCTCCATTGTCCTTCTTCCTTGCGCCATCTGGAATAGTGATATTGTTCTTGTCCAAGAGAAGGGCCATCTAATCAATAGTCTTCTTCATGCATGAGATTTCAGGATGAAATCCCCTGCCACAGTAAGCACACTTTGTCTTCTCCTTTCCCTTTTGCTTATCTTTTCTTGAGCCTGAGGGCTCATCTGATTACTTGGACTTCTCCTTTTGCTTAGGATAATCAAACTTGGTCTTCTCCTTCTGCCTTTGCTTTCCTTTAGCATTCGTAGCCTTCGGTCCTCTAGAAAACAGGGCTTGATCCTTGGAGGGTCTCATGGATCCCATTTGAACAAGCTTATCCTGCTCTTTGGTAAGGACTCAATGAATGCATTCAAGGATGGAATCTTCCAATTCGGAATGGTGATTTTTCCTGAATGAAAGGTAGAGACAAACACTGAATAATCTGATCCTAGTTTTGAAAGGATTAAGAGAATCAGTTGTTCCTCCTTCTTCTCTACACCACATATACTCAACTGAAGTACCAAATGCTTGAACTTGGTGAAAAACCCATTAATGGTTTCAAAATTTCTAGGACTAAGGGAAATCAATTCATTCTCTAACTGATAAGCCCTCATTTCATCCTTCTTGTCGAATAGTGTGGCAATTTTTTCCCATACTTATTTTGCAGTCTTCAATCCGCTGAGATGGAAAATAAGGTCTTTCAAAACACTGAGACATAAGAAACCATAAGCTTCATCAAGCTTATTCAGGAACTTGGACTTCTCTATAGTTGCATTAGGATTTCATTTTGTTCCCATAGTGACTCTATAGAGTCCCTTGGAGCGAAATATGATCTTTGTATCTGTTGGCACGGGATAGATCCATAGGAAGTGCGGAAGCCGACAGGTGCGAAAGGGTCATTCTGCAAAAAAGGGACCCTTCGCGGCGTTCGCGGAAGCACAAGAATTGTTAGATTAGTTAAGTCGGTCATGTGGACCATTTTGTAATCAAATAGAAGCATATAAATAGAGTAGGATTGTAAGCCTAAGAGCAGCCAGTTTTGGATGATGATCCTATCTTTTGGTTCGTTTTGTATCCGCAATATGAGGTATTGCCAGTTTCTGCGAGGTTCATTCTGCAGGGTTGGTGTATGAATGGAGATGTTCGGTTATGATGTAATCTATGTATTTATTCTTATGCAATGATGTGATGATGAATAATGTGTTATGTGAATGTTTAGAATGTTGACTGATGTGAAAATGTCGTAGGAAGTACTGTTAATTTGAATAAGTATGTCAATTATGTTCTGAATGTTTGTTGAGCTCCGCAAATGACTTAAGATGCGAATGATAAGTTAATAGTATGTTGTGAATATTATAATCTAAGGTTAGTGCGAAGGTAATGTGTGCATATCCTTGACTTTACTGCAGAAACTTGGTTCCAGTAGCCCCCTTATCCATCTCGGGTGAGACTGCACTTGCTCCGCAAGTGCTGTTGGGAAGGGTTACACCTTTCCGGGCTAGTGTATAAGGGTGTTTGGGTTGATAGTTTATTGGCGATAGTGCGAAGTGAACCCCTGTCGATAGACGCTGCATCAACAAATGGTTCCATTGCCGGGACCCTAAGGAAGAAGAGAAGAGGATATGATGTGGCATCCGACAAAACCAGAGATCCAAGAGTGGTTCGACAAGAAGGTGGAGGAATTCACAAAAAGCAAGAAGCGAGATCCTAAACAGACAACGACCAGTTGTTTAGAAAGATACATATACTCAGACATCCACGAAATATTCTTCGGTGAATTCCCGATGTTGTTGCATGAGTGGCTAGAACAGTTGACATTCTGAAAGAATCATTGTCGGAAGACTGAACCTGACTGTTGGGCCCCAGAGTTGGTTCGACAACTAAATCAAGTCAATAACAAGGTATCACGAGCTATTTATTTTTTGGTAGACAGTATCCTCGAAGGGTATGTGACTGAGTTCGCGGTAGATACTATCAAGTCGTACAGCGACGCCGAAAGAAACTTCTTTAGGGGGCCAAGAGGAAGATTCTTGTCATCATTAAAACTGTGGATTAAAATGCTTGACTGCAAAAAATGAATATTGAGGATGTCTTCTGACGAGTAGAAGAATAGATGTGTGGAGGGTGAAGGCATCGCATAAATGCGAGTTTGATGGAAAGATGTGGTAGATGGACATGAACGACGACGGGTTTCTAAGGGAAGCTGAAAAAGAGTGTGGTACCTTGAGAAGTGGAGAAATATTTCGACATCCTGAGTAGAAGAGGAGGACTGAGAGAGAGTCTCCTGAGAGGACTGGAATAGAGAACTGCGAAACAGGACCACAAGGGAGGAAGCGACCTTATTGTGAAGGAGATGTCAACCAGGCTACCCCAGAGGCAGAAGGAGGTCAAATCATAAGTTACCACGTACCTTCGACCCCGCACACTACTCCGAATTTTATAGGAAGAAATCCAAACTACTCGCGGAGTTTCCCTATGTGCAGCAGCAAGAGTAGTGCTTCAGTGAACAACAATACTAGCAACGTTAGGATGGCAGACAAGGAAAAGATGCCTACCTTCTAGGGGAATGGGACTGAGGATCCTGAACAGTATTGGTTTATATGCGAAGCAGTCTGGACTATGAAGTAGGTTCAGGACGATGCTATAAAGATGGGACAATTGGCGATGACCCTTAGGGGTCGGGCGTTAGACTGGTACATGAAGTTTGTAAAAGTTCTAGTGTGAATAGCAGCTAAAACATTGGCGTAGGTCAGAACGGTGATGATTGACGAATTTAAAAAACCAAAATCTGAGTCACAATATGTCACTAAGCTTAAGGAGATTAAGCAATTCCCGAATGAGTCAGTGTGGGAATTCGATCAGCGGTACAAGATGCTGATAGCGAAAGTGAGCTTTTCGATAAATGAGTTGCAACATAAAGAATGGTTCATCGTAGGACTGGTACCTCATATCTGAGGGCCGCTAATGCAACAAAAAGTCACAACACAGGCAGAAGCATTAGAGATCGCGATGAAGTTGGAGGCTTCACTAATCGGTGAAGCAGGGATGGGAATGGACAGAGTTCGCAGTTGGCCAACTTAACACTTCAATTGGAGGATATCAAGAAGGGGAAGGAAACCCACGGAGACATATGGTGCACTAGATGCAGAAGTGAGGGGGTGCACCAGATGCAGAAGTGAGGGGGTGCACCAGATGCAGAAGTGAGGGGCACCATAAGGACAATTTCCTAGGATTCCGTGAGTATTTGCAGTCGGGGGCACCAAACCCCCTTCTCCAAGGAGGCATGCCATGGTGTCCTATCTATCAGACCAGAGGGAATCGACTAGAGGAATGTGCATATCTGCAAAAGATGGTATCAAAGCCAACAAACTTATACTAAAAGTTCGGTCGATCGGTTGGCCATGATGAGAAGGACTACAGGGCCTATGACCTGCTGCAAGATCAGACAACTGACACGTATTTTATGAAGGGAGAAGAGCTGTCGGTGGTACAGCAACAACCGCAGTATAGTCAGCTACAGCAATTCGACCAGGGGCAATACGGGCAGATGTAGTATGGGCACCCGCAGTATCCACCACCACCATATGGCCAGCCGCAGTATGGGAAGCAACAGTATCAGCAGCGGCAGTATGGGAAACCGCAGTATCAACCATATGGACCACCACGCGGAGGTTTCAGAGGAGTATTCCGCGAAGGCCAAGGCACCGGTATAGGATGCGGAAGAGCTACTGGATGGGGAAGAGGACCAATCATCTGTTACAATTGCAAACAGCAGGGGTACTACCAACAGGATTGTCCAAACCCTGCATCGTAGTGTACATACTGTAGTGTTGTAGATCATGGTATAGAAGACCGCCCTCAGCTTATTGTGAAATGGAAAACAAAGCATCCACCCCAGAACCAGAACCCAAATAATTCGAAGGCACCACCGGTTGTACAGATGATTTCGATAGAAGCCAGAGGTAACCACGCAATGGTCGGGATAGTGACACGAGGAGGGGCGGTGACAGGTAGCGATAGGCCACACACCAATGTTAGACCAACACAAATATAGCAGAAGCAGGTCACCATCAACGCAAAAGCGGAAAGGGACATCTTTTTGAAGGCACGAGATGCAATGAGGAATAGGAGGCGAATACCTCTTGAAGAAGAAATCTATGACATGCCATCGACGTTTGACTCGACGAAGTCGCGAAGGAAGGAAAACTCTCTAAAAGCCTTCTTGGGGAGTTGACTGGATTTGGAAAAGGACCCAGATGCACTAGAAGAGATAGCTAGTCTACTGCAATGACGAGGAGGTGCATGACTGGAACAGAGAGTTAATCGCATACATAAAAGAAAGACAGTCAGGGAGATGCGGATGTCGGCATAGATCGAAGAATTTGATGTCGACTCCATCATTCTGGATTTGGGTTCGGATGTGAATATCCTAACCAAACAGACATGGGAGACAATGGGAAAGCCACAGAAGACCTGGCACCAGTACAGCTGCGACCGGTGAACCAGAGCAAGGTCACCCCGCTCGGTCGGGTATGTCAACTTCCGGTTGACATTGAAGGGCGCAAAACATATGCGGATTTCGATGTCATTGAAATTGTGGATAAAACCAGTCCCTATCCAGTACTGTTGGGGATAGACTGGGCCATGGAAAATTAAGCAATTATCAACTTTAAGAAAAGGATAATGTCATTCGAGAATCAGGAAATGAGGGTCATTGGACCACTGGACCCTGCGGAAGGGCTGCGCTATACGGAGCCAGCCAGAGATGAGTTTACAAAAGGGTGGGACAATTTGTATAACATTTCTGAGGATTATGTTAATCCTACCACGAATGGAGAATTAGGATGGCCCAGTGACAGCTCAGCATCTTTTGATTCAGACGAGGCCCTTGAGAATTGGCAGAACTGGTTGCATGAAGTGTCCTTTCGAAGATGTGCATGGATAACACAGTCCTTGCGAAGGGTAGCCACAGAGGAGTATGTGTTACCTACCTATGAGGGATTTCCCAACTTGGGCACGTTTCTCACAGAATTTGAGGAAAAAGTGGCAGAACCACAACGTCTACTGGCCCTAGAGGAAGCCATGAAGGCTACTCCTACACGATGGTAGGTAGCGCATAAATCAAACATCACATCTTGGCCAGTATGTCAACGCCTCATGGAGGTTCGGTTCGGCGAAGCTGCGGAGGACAAACATATGCGATATGATAGACAAGGAGACCCGAAGGTGCATCTGAATGCCTTTCAACATCAATGGGGATCGAGAGAACGACAGGAGTGGGTACATGCATTTGTACACACATTGGACGAGGTACCGCGGAGCTGGTATGTCGCAGCAGAACTACGATGTGGGACGACATCTTGGGAACAACTTACCATTGGCTTCATCCAATCATTCTCATTCTCAAATGAAAATCCCTTAATCCACACCGCGCTACAGGAGATCCGCGGAAAGATATTTGAAGCGGTACAGACCAGACAACCGATGGCACTCCAATGGACTGCAACACCAGAAATGATGATGGAGTGTTACAGCATCACTGGAGACCCCAAAGATGACAATGACCCAAGGGCTACATACGTACCAGAATCAGAGGGCAGTCGCAATGTTGTGGCACCAGATATACCATTAGACAAATTTCAGCAACCGTTGAAGATCAAGAAGGTGAACATTGGGTCGGAGGAAAACCAAAAGTTTGCAAGCATTGGTGACTAATGGGACGAGTCGACCATTGCAAAGATGACTGACCTACTGCATGAGTTTCAGGATTTGTTTCCAATGAAATTCTCAGAGATGAAGGGAATTTCTGGAGACTTAGGGGAAATGAGGATCCCCTTGAAACTTGATGCGAAGTCGGTTAAGCAGCGACCATATAAATTGAACCTGAGATAGAAGGAACAAGTGCAAGCCGAAATCAACAGAATGTTGGAGGCATGCATTATAGAACCAGTGGATGAATCAAAATGGATCAGTCCAATGGTTGTCCAGGACAAGAAAATCGATGAAGTACAAATATGCGTCGACCTAAGGAAACTGAATGATGCCTGCCTACATGATCCGTTCCTGACCCCATTCACGGATGAGGTGCTCGAAGGAGTAGGAGGTCAGGAGATATATTCCTTTACGGATGGATTTTCGAGCTACCACCAAATCAAGATTGCGAAAGAAGATCGACACAAGACTACATTCGTCACAGAGTGGGGATGCTTTCAATACATGGTGATGCCATTTGGATTAAAGAATGCTCCCGCAATCTTTTCCAGAATAGTGGTAGTAGCATTCAAAGATTATATTCATAAGTTCCTCGTTGTCTACATGGATGATTGGATAGTATATGGGTTAGTCAAGGATCATGTCATGAACTTAAGACTCATGCTAGAATGTTGTCGATAGCACCAAATTTCCTTGAACATCAAGAAGTGTATCTTTTGTGCTCCATTCGGCATACTGTTAGGACACATTGTCTGCAGAGAAGGAATGTTGGTAGATCCGACAAATATTTCCATCATTGTCGACCTCCCACCACCAACAATGACCAAACAACTATGAGCGACATTGGGACACACAAGTTACTACAGGAAATTCATTCGAGGACATGCAACCATCACAGCACCCATGGAGAAGTTACTAAAGAAGGATGCTAAGTTTGAATGGACCAAGGAATGTCAGAAAAGCCTAGACATATTGAAAGAGAATATGGTCGTAGCACCAATCCTCTCATTTCCAGATTGGATGAAGGAATTTAACGTACACGTTGATGCGTCGTCAGTTGCACTTGGCCTTACCTTGGACCGACCAGGAACCGGCGACATTGACCACCCAATAGCATTCGCAAGTAGAAAATTATCTACTACGGAGAAGAGCTATACAACCACCAAGAGGGAAGGGTTGGAAATGGTTTACGCTTTGCAGAAATTCTGGCATTACCTCTTAGGGGGCCACTTCAAGATGTTCACAGATCATTCCTTGCTAAAATACTTGGTGAACAAGCCTGTGTTGGGGGGGAAGATCTACCGTTGGCTATTTCTATTTCAGTAGTTTGATTTTGAGATTATCGTAAAGCAAGGACGATTGAACGCGAGACCTGATCATCTTTCATGGATAGAGTCAGGGGATGAACCAAGGAGCATCGATGAAGGATTGTCAGGCGCTCAGTTTTTTAGGCTTAGCATGGTCGATAACGACTATGAACAAATCATTCAATTTTTTGCGATAGGGGAGGCGCCAACCGAGTTCACTACTAACCAAAACAAGTAGCTAGTTGTCCGAGCTGCAGATTTCCAGTTAATTGTAGGAGAATTATATAAAATGGGCCCAGATGAGATTCTGCAACGATACGTCCTTCCGCATGAATAGGAACAGATTCTATTCGAAGCTCATCACGGGATTGCTGGGGGACATTATGGTGGACGAGCAATTGCTAGGAAGATCCTTCAAGCAAGGCTATGGTGGCCAAATTTGCATGGAGATGCTGCGGACTATGCCAACAGCTGCGATGTATGCCAACAAACCAGGAAGCCCTCACGTCGAGACGAAATGCCACTAGTACCACAAGTAACGCTGCAGGAATTCGAAAAATGGGTCATTGATTTTGTGGGATCCATCAACCCACCTGGGAAGAGAACAGGGTCGCATTACCACTACGATAGACTACCGGATGTGTTGGGAGGAAGCTACACCAGTGAGAGATTGTTCTGCTACGACTGCAACACGATTCCTATTTGACAATGTTGTCACTAGGTTTGGTTTCCCAAAAGTATTATTAAGTGACCAAGGGACGCACTTTGTTAACCAAACAATTGCCGCAATGACAGAAGAGTTTCATATCCAGCACAAGAAGAGTACACCTTACCACCCTTAGGAAAATTGGACAATTGAGGTGTTCCATAAGATATTGGAGCATGCTCTCACCAAGGTGTGCAATGTGAACCGCGATGACTGGGACCTAAAAATCCCAGCAGTCCTTTGGGCATATAGCACCACATGCAAGCTACTGACTCGCCAGACCCCATTTAAGCTCGTTTACGGCCAGGAAGTAGTTATACCGATGGAATACATAGTACCGATCTTGCGCATCGCCGTAGCAATAGGGATGAGCGACGATGGCGCATTGGAGGAATGGTTGACACAACTAATACATCTTGATGAAGATCGATTCATCGCAAGGTTCCATCAAAAAGTAGAAAAAGACCGCCAGAAGGCGTGGCACGAACACCATGTTAAGTTGAAGCACTTTCAGAATGGGGATACAGTTCTGTTGTATGACAGTAAGTTTGTGAAACACCCCAGTAAGTTGCAAATGCATTGGTTGGGACCATATGTTATCACTTTTGTCACCAGCGGAGGCACAACACAGTTACAGAGTCTGGATGGAGTACTGTTACCTAAATTAGTCAATGGGAATAGGCTGAAGCTCTATCACCACGATCGGACACAGAGCAGATGAGGACCGATGTAAAAAAAAAAAAAACAGGCTACTAGGTGGTAGGATGGCACACCAGCCGAGAGAAAATGTGCAAGTGGGAGTAGTTGTATCGCAGTTCAGGTTGCGACAGCTGCAGGGTCGTGACCTTGTCAAATCAACAATCATTCCGGACCATCAGCAGATGGGACCCTTTCAGATGATTGGTCTTTTTGGCAGGTATGATTGTTAGCTAGCCTAGATTGGCGACGGGGTCAGACACGTTTGGCACATGGAAACACACTATGGTAGCATGGCCAGTGGCACCACGGGTAACGGTTCTCATGGTTTTGCAACGAAGGGAAGCTGGGAGAATTATGGTTGCCAATAACGCACATAGGAATTTTGGTCTCAACACGCAGGAAACAAATGATGACAGAATCAACACATCAGGTGAACGGATTTGTGAATGATTTCTGAAGCAGGCATCCCGGAAGATGGAAATGCATAAATACAGACACTAGAGGCTAAGCGGAGCAAAGAGGGATTTAACAGACAAGAGAAATACATGCTACGAGTAGGTTAGGTAATTGGATAAGTTAGGAATTCCAAGGAGGTTGTGGAAATGATCCATTTCATTTCATGCGGTAGCACGCCAGGTGCCCTGCAAGCCTGAATGACGAGTGTGCATGAGCACCTTGAGCAGGAAGAGACATGGGCACTCGGGTGTCACAGAGGCGAAATATCATCCGAGATATCTAGGTATGTAGGGGTAGTTCGAAGATTCGTGGTCCCAGTGACCACCAAATTGACAGGGGTGGTATCCCCCTGGTCCCGATAGGAAGTGATTCCAGGTGTGAAACAGATGTGCCAGAGCAGTTGGCCTAGTTCGCACCTCAGTGTTGTCTGCCAACTTTTCATCCATCTGCATCAGGTTCCCAAAGACTGGAGGATGAGTTTGAGAGGTACATGACAGCAAGCCGGTCGATCCCCATAAGAGTTTGAGAAGTACAGGACAATGAGCCCACGATTGATGACCAGAGTTGAGAAGTACACAACAGCGAGCTCCAGACAGCAAGAACAGTTCCAGAAATAGAACACAGTGGAGGATGAGTACCAACTAGAAATGTCCAGCTGAGGTGGGTCGGGATGATCCACAAGTTTGTGTTGGAGGCCTATTGGAATGGGATAGATCCGCAGGAAGTGCGGAAGCCAACAAGTGAGAAAGGGTCATTCCGCGAAAGAAGGACCCTTCGTGGCATTCGTGGAAGCGCAAGAATTGTTAGATTAGTTAAGTCGGTCATGTGGACTGTTTTGTAATAAAATAGAAGCATATAAATAGAGTAGGATTGTAAGCCTAAGAGCAACAAGTTTTGGAGGATGATCCTATCTTTTGGTTCGTTTTGTATCCACAATATGAGGTATTGACAGTTTCTGCGAGGTTCATTCCACAGGGTTGGTGAATGAATGGAGATGTTTGGTTATGATGTAATCTTTGTCTTTATTCTTATTCAATGAAGTGATGATGAATAACATGTTATGCGAATGTTTAGAATGTTGACTGATGAGAAAATACTATAGGAAGCATTGTTAATTTGAATAAGTATGTCAATTATGTTCTGAATGTTTATTGAGCTCTGCAAATGACTTAAGATGCGAATGATAAGTTAATAGTATGTTGTGAATATTATAATATCTGGTTAGTGTGCAGGTAACGTGTGCATATCCTCGACTTTACTGCAGAAACTTGGTTCCAACAGCCCCCTTATCCATCTCGGGTGAGACTCCATTTGCTCCGCAAGTGTTGCTGGGAAGGGTTACACCTTTCCAGGCTGGTGTATAAGGGAGTCTTGGTTGATATTTTGTTGGCGATAGTGTGAAGTGAACCCCTGTTGATAGACGCTGTGTCAACAGTATCTTCCTTCCATTGATGATAATTGAAAGGAGTAAGAAGATTGTTTGAAGAAGAGTCCATCTTGAGCTATAGCGAATGCAATAGGAGGATTTTGAGACACCTGCAGTAAAAAACAAACAAAAAATTTTAGGTCGATAAGCTGCACTTTTGAAGTTGCACCACTCTTGGTGTAGCCTATCAAGCAAGCTTGATAAACCAGAAGCACAATTATCCAGGATTTATGTGGAAAATTTTCCTCTTATGGTGCAGTGTTGGAATAATTTTGAGCAATCTTGCTCAAGCTTCATCTGTGATCCCTGTAAAACTCTGTAGAATAGTTTCCTTGTCTTGCTAAGGGCTCTGATACCATGTAAAATTCAAGCACAACAGATCTAGAAAACAAGAACAACAGTTACATGAGATGCATGCGGATCTTTACAACAAATTGAGTGTCAAAACACTGGTGCAAAAGGTTTACAACAGTAATTCATTATCATTAACTCAGAATATTATTACAATGCCAAAATAATGGTGTGAATAGCCAAGGAATTTGAATCCTAGAGAGGTCATTCGAATTGAATGCATGAGAGTGGCTTACTGGTTAGTTAACACCACTCAGCACATCAATTAACCACTTAATTGCAATGTAATTGACTCTAATAGACTCTGAAGCAGCTAAACTGAGTCTAACTGAGTTTGAAACTCAACTGATTGCCCAAAAATAGGGGAGGGTTCCTTTATTACTCCAATTAATTGATTTTTAGGTGAAATTACACCAAATTAGGTCAAATATGGTAGGAGGGCGCCTTTCTAACTCCAGTTAGCTGGATTTAATATTAAATGCTCCAAGTTGGACTGAATAAGGCACTGTAAATCACCCCAATTGGCTCTCTAAATGAAGGAGGAGGCCCTCTTAACTGAAATTGATGACCTATTTGGCTTCGCGGATGAAGGACAAGGCCCTGTTAACTGAAATTGCTGACCCATTTGGCTCCCCGAATGAAGCACGAGGCCCAATTGATGATGTAAGCACATATTTGAGTCAAAATACTTAGGATAAGTGGTAAATTAGGTTGTTAATCCCAAATAAATGATGTGTAGTTGGAAAATGACTCCAAAAAATGTTGTCACTCAGTAATAGATTCCTCCCCAAAAAGGAGGACATCGTCCATGAACAAAATGTGGGAGATGCGGAAAGACTTTGCGACTCTTATCCCTAAAATATGCCCACCTTCTTTCAATTTCTGTATTAGCAAGCTAATGCCTTCAATGACTATGTTAATTTTTTAGCATTAATTCAATATACTCTAGGATATTTACTGAGAGAATAAAATGTACAACATATCAATCATATCAAGCATGTCCATCATGTCAATCACAACAAGAGGCAAACATAAGAGACAATAGACACACAGAGTTTCTGTGGGGAAAACCCTAAGGTGAAAAACCCCACAACTTCCTCAGAGATAGATAGAGAAATAATACAACCAAAGTACAACCCAAGTAAAAGAGATAGTCTTTTCCTAGTAGATGATCCTCCTCCTCACATGTGCACCACTTTCCGAGTGATGTAGAAGTGAGTAATGAGTTGTCCAAATAGAGATCTCCCGATCTCTATTTATACTTGTCATGTCCTTCCCAATAAACTAATGGGGCCGACTTGTCTAGCTTAGCCTAATAAGCCATGGTTAACTTAATCAGGGCCGACCCCACACATGGTGGTCTAATAACCCATCGGCAAGTTACGACACTTGCGACACTTGTCAATACAAATGACGACACTTCCTATTAGAGGAATAACACATCTCTATAGGAGTACAATATACATAGATGGAATACATAGGTAAAATACATTCTGAAGTTACATATACATCAACACTCCCTCTTAACTAGGAAGGAATTTCTCGACATAGATCTGCTAGCACAAGTCTTCTTCTCTGGATCATCATCAATGAATCATCGTCATTGTCACTGCTGCTACTATCTCAATCAATCTCTGAATCTACTCGTCATAGGAAGTTCTACAGAGCCAGTCCTTTTTCATACTGGATGTAGGCCCACCACCTGCATGTCTTCATCATCACTGGCCATACTGTGGAATCCTCAGGACTGATTATGTGCATCAACAAAACCTAGAAAGAGCATCCCAGGACTGATTACGAGCATACTGCTCAATCTATCGGATCTCCCAAGATCTTTTACATGTAATTGCACAACGTGTCCATGACCACGGAGTATCATCCTAATACTCATAATCATATTGATCATCATCCACGAAGCACAGTCCAGATGCACACAACACAACACTTACACTCACCGACATAGAAGGACTTTCCTTTGACCATCCGGGAAAGGCTCAACACTCACATCAACACACATGGGAGAACACATCTGCCACCATGTCGGAAAGGCTCTCCACTTACATCAACACACATGGGAGAACACATCTACCACCATGTCGGAAAGGCTCTGCACTTACATCAACGCACATGGGAGAACACATCTACCACAATGTCGGAAAGGCTCTACACTTACATCAATGCACATGGGAGAACACATCTACCACCATGTCGGAAAGGCTCTACACTTACATCAACGCACATGGGAGAACACATCTACCACCATGTCGGAAAGGCTCTGCACTTACATCAACGCACATGGGATAACACATCTACCACCATGTCGGAAAGGCTGTGCACTTACATCAACGCACATGGGAGAACACATCTACCATCATGTCGGAAAGGCTCTGCACTTACATCAACGCACATGGGAGAACACATCTACCACCATGTCGGAAAGGCATTGTGCATCTGTGTCTTCGGACTGATCACACATGATCCATTTGATCATGTCAAAGCATCTACCTGATGCATGTCATCATAGCATGATCATCCTGATCATCAATGCATCCATCTTATACATATACATATACATGATCCAATTGATCATATCCAACATCCAACATGATGCATATACATATACATGATCCAACTGATCATATCCAGCATCCAACATGATGCATATACATATACATGATCCAACTGACCATATCTAGCAACCAACATGATGCATGTACAGAGCAGTAACTAGAGAATCGTCCTGATGCTCATTATCCAGTGCTTACATCCACAGCCATGGGAAAGATCCTCCTCTCACCATGCTTCGAATGGATCCAACAAATGTGTCCATCACTTCTTCCTCGAAGTGTCGTCAATCTGAAGAACACCAAGCCTCTCTCTAAACTATTCAAACTTCACTCTGGCTAGTGGTTTCGTCAACACATCTACAATCTGCTCATCCGTCGCAACATACAGGAGCTTCACTGCTCCTCTCTGCACCATATCCCTAATATACTGATATTTGATCTCAATGTGCTTTGACCTGTCCTGGAACACCAAGTTCTCAGACAGCTTCACACAACTCTGGTTGTCACAAAAGATACCAGTAGCCTCCAGCAAGAGATCAAATAACTCAGACAGTAGCTTCATGAGCCATACTGCCTCACAACTAGCTGAACAAGCTGCAACATACTCTACTTCGGCTGTACTTAGTGCTATGTAGGATTGCTTCCTGCTAAACCAAGAGATCACGCCTGATCCCATACTGAAGCAGCACCCAGAAGTGCTCTTCCTATCTGCAGCACTGCCTGCCCAGTCCTAATCAACATAACCCTGCAGGTTAAACTTTTGATTCGCATCATACTTGAGGCCATAATCAACTGTATCCTTCAGGTACCTCAAAATATGCTTTATAGCAACCAGGTGAACACTCCTCGGATCTGTCAGGAACTGGCTCAATGTGTTCACCTCAAAGCAAATATCTTGTCTCATGTTCGTTAGGTACATCAAGGACCCAATCATCTAAAGATACATCGTGACATCAACCGGATCAGATGAAGCATCACACAGAAGCTTCAGGTTCGATGCCATAGGTGTGGCCATGGCCTTACAGTCCATCATCCCGAACCTCTTCAAGATCTCTTCTGCATACTTCCCTTGTCCAAGGAAGATTCCATCTGCACTCTGCCACACCTCCATGCCTAAAAAATAGTGCATCATCCCCAATTCCTTCATCTCGAACTCGGCAGCAAGCTTCCTCTTAGTATCAACAATCAAACTATCTTCTCTTGTAACAAACAGGTCATCCACATACAGAAGTAGTATCACTGGATTGCCTTCCTCAACCTTGTAGTAAAGGTTGGAATCTGCTTTACTTGTGGTAAAGCCTAAACTGGATAGAAAGTTGTCCATCCTACCATACCAAGTCCCAGGAGCTTGCTTCAAGCCATATAAGGCTTTCTTCAACCTGCACACATATGACTCTCTGTCATGTGTCTCAAAACCAAGTGGCTGCTCCACATACACTTCCTCCTCGACTACACCATTCAAGAAGGTTGTCTTGACATCCATCTGGTGTATCTTCCATTTCATCACTGCAGCCAGAGCAAGTACTATTCTGATGGAAGTGTACTTGGCTACAGGAGCAAAAGTTTCTTCATAGTATATCCCCTCTTTCTGGGAGAAGCCACAGGCTACAAATCTTTCTTTTCTGGGAGAAGCCATCTGCAGCATGCTTGATCTTGTAGATCCACTTGGAAGTCACCACAGACTTCCCTTTAGGTCTTGGGACTGCATCCCAAACATCATTCTTCATGATCGACTGATATTCCTCGACCATGGCATCCTTCCATTCTTTCTTTTCCGTTGCTTCCTCATAACTGGAAGGTTCTTTGTTCATAATATCATAGAGTAAGGCAACATAACTAGTGTGTGATCTAGTTCTCTTCCTTGCTCTGTGTTCTTCTTCTGGAATGCCATACCTTTCTACATCTTGAATGAGCTCTCTAGCCCATGCAGGTTTCCTCTTGTGAGAGTTATTCTCACAGGGTGGGTCTACAGGTCTTTGTGGATCTTCAACTTCATGATCTGCTTCTGGAATTGCTTCATTCATGGTGGTGTCTTGAAATATGTTTTCCTTTGGTTCTTCATGATCTTCAATAGGTTCCTTTCTTGACTTGATGAAAGCTGAGTCTTCATCAAATGTTACATCCCTACTGACATCAATCTTCTTGAACCCTGGAAAGTATATTCTGTAAGCCTTCGAGCTTTCACTATACCCCACAAAGATGCCCTTCTTTCCTGAAGGATCTATCTTTGTCCTCTTTTCCTTTGGAACATGTGTGTATACTGGACAACCAAATATCCTGAGATGGATGACCTCATGTTTCTTACCAGTGAAGACTTCTTCTCATGTCTTGTTGTCCAATATCTTGTGAGGTGTTCTGTTCTGCACATATACAACTGTCCTAGCTGCTTCTGCCCATAGATGCATAGGCAGATCCTGGTCATGCAACATTGCTCGTGCTGCTTCCATGATTGTTCTATTCTTTCTTTCTGCAACTCCATATTGTTGTGGATTGTAGGGAGTAGTCAACTCCCTCTTAATCCCTTAATCACTGCATAGTTTCTTGAAATCACCTGAATTGAATTCTCCACCATTGTCGGATCTGAATGTCTTGATCTTCTTATCAGTTTGATTTTCCATCAAGGCTTTGAATTCTTTGAACTTATCAAACACTTCATCTTTGTTCTTCAATAAGTAAACCCAATTCTTCCTAGAAAAATCATCAATGAAAGAGACATAGTATACATACCCACTCAGAGAACTGGATGACATCGGACTGCATACATCGGAGTGGATAATTTCCAAGATCCCTTTTGCTTTGCTTTCACTGCTTGGAAATGCCTTCTTAATGTTCTTTCCTTTTGCACATCCTTTGCAAACACCTTCATGCTTTGACTTGTTTTCAGGAAGACCTTCTACAACTTTACTTACAATTGGTAGTGCTCTATAGTGCACATGTGCAAGCCTCCTATGCCAAAGTTCACTTGGCTCCATGGATTCATGTACCATGGCATGTTCAGGTTGTCCCTTCAATTTGTACAATCCTCCCTCTTGCTATCCAATCACCATTGTATCATCAATAGTTTTACATTTTGGCCACATTAGGACTTGACCATCTACAAATGCAACTCTCATGCCTTTTGCATCCAATGCAGAGATGGAGAGTAGGTTTTTCTTGAGCCCAGGTACAAATAACACATCTTTCATCTTCAAAGACTTTCTAGAGTCTAGGTTGTAGGAGGCTTCCCCACTTCCTTTGATAGGATATTGATAATCATCCCCAAGTTTCACCTTATGGGGTGATTCATGTTCAGATAGAATTACAAAAGATTCTTTAAACCCAGTCATGTGTTTAGAATCCCCACTGTCAATAAGCCAATCATTACAACCATGAGAGATAGTACCTATGAGAGCAAAGATTAGAACATATTCCTCTTCGCTTGATGAGTCATCACTTTCTGATCTAGCCTTCTTCTTGGGAGGTTCATCATCCTCAGCAGCATGAGCATGATATCTTCTTTTTTTATTCTTCTTCTTCTTGTTGAAGTTGTTGTTGTTGTTGCCCCTTTTGTTCTTGGGACAATCTACAGCAAAGTGTCCCTTCTCATTGCATGTGAAGCATCTGAGATCTTTCTTATCTTTATGTTGATGTTAGTGTGAATATTTCTTAGCATGAGAATGCTCCCTCTTGGACTTTCCTTTCTTGGTGTGAGCTATGAGAGATTGATCTTCATTTCCCATCTTCTCTTCTCGGGCTACAAGCTTAGCCTCTTCTTATGAACATTCCTCCCACAGTCTACTGAAGGAGACTAGTTTATTTCTTGCACAAATTCCTTGAATAAAGGAATCCCATGACCTAGGTAGGCCATTTAGTGTGGTCATGACAACTTCACCATTATCCACAATCTCATCCATAGCTTCGAGTTGTTCCTTGATCTGAGAGACCTTAGAGAAATAGGATTGAATGGTCTCTCCATTCTGAAGCTTTACCCCTTTCAATTGGTTAGGGAATCAAACATCTCCTTGGGTGTCTTCAAAGATGACACATGTGGGATGGGATGATCCTTGATAGAATCATCAATAATCCTCTTTGCCTTGACCAAGTTCTTCTTGTGAAGAGCCTTAGCCTATTCTCCCTCTGTGACAGGGACCTCTTCACTTATATAAGTGTCCAACTCATTTTCTTCCAAGATTAACCCAATCCTATACTTCCATGCTCGGAAGTTATCAGCCCCTTCAAGCTTATCCTCAAGCTTGGTGTGGTGAGACATCTTTAAAGAGTACTTCAAATGGAAATAGAAAATTTTTAGGTCTTACCACTTGATTTGCTGAAAACTAGATCTAGTCCCGGATTAGGGTTTGTCAGAGAAACCCTAAAAATTCAAACTTTGAATTTTAAACTTCTTAAAGGATAGAAATATGCGCCTTGATGAGCTGATCATCCTGGTATATTCAAAATTTGAGATCTGCAAAGTTTCACCCTTCAGAAATGCCTTTTAGTCTTCCCGGATTCACTAGAGAGGACCCTGAATTAGGGTTTGAGTTTCCTGGAGCTTCACCCAACTAAAAATCTCGATCCAAAGCTCTAAACTTTGATTTTTCCAAGGAGCTTCCAGCTATGTCCTTAGATTTTCAGAAATTCCTATTTTTGTGGAAACCCTAATTTTTAGGGCCAAAACTGAAAGTGCTCAGAATTGAATTCTGATTGGACAGATAGATTCTCCTTGATGAGTAGAGTCAATCTACCTTACTGCTTTTCCAAAATCTGTGGAGAGAAACCCAATAAACAAGAAACCCTAGTTTCCTCCACTGCACAATGTCTTCTTCTCAGGGAAGCTCTGATACCATGTTAATTTTTGAGCATTAATTCAATATACTATAGGATCTTTACTGAGAGAATAACATGTAAAACATATCAATCATATCAAGCATGTCAATCATGTCAATCATAACAAGAGGCAAACATAAGAGACAATAGACACACATAGTTTCCATGGGGAAAACCCTAAGGTCAAAAACCCCACAACTTCCTCAAAGATAGATAGAGAAATAATACAACCAAAGTACAACCCAAGTACAAGAGATAGTCTTCTGCTAGTAGATGATCCTCCTCCTCACATGTGCACCACTTTCCGAGTGATGTAGAAGTAAGTAATGAGATGTCCAAATAGAGATCTCCCAATCTCTACTTATACTTGTCCTGTCCTGCCCAATAAACTAATGGGGCAGACTTGTCTAGCTTAGCCTAATAACCCGTGGTTAACTTAATCAGGGCTAACTCCACACATGGTGGTCTAATAACCCATCAGCAAGTTGCGACACTTGTGACACTTGTCAATACAAATGACGACACTTCCTATTAGAGGAATAGCACATCTCTATAGGAGTACAATATACATAGATGAAATACATAGGTGAAATACATTCCGAAGTTACATATACATCAACAGACTACGGTAAAAAAATATGGAGAAAGAGGACATCCCTGGCGTAGACCCCTGTTACCCTTAAAATATGTAGTTGTGGAACCATTAATAAGCACAGCATACCTCTCCGAACAGATAAATGCCATGATCCAATTAACAATTTTCATTGTAAGACCAATTTGAATAAGAATAAACCTGATATAGGTCCAATATACCCCGTCGCAAGACTTTTCAAGATCCATCTTAAGAATAAATGAACTGAGATTCTTCTTCTTAACTGAGTGTAGTCCTTCCTAGGCCACCCCTGCTACATCTAGAATCTGACGATCAGTGAGAAAACCGAATTGCTCTTCAGAAATAAACTTGGCAAGTAAAGGATCGATCCTTTCAGTTATAATTTTTTATATAATCTTGTATAGAAGATTACATAAAGAAATCGACTGGAAATCATTAAAACCTAAAGGTTTTCCCTTTCTTGGAATTAGGGTTATCAAAGTCGAATTTAGGTTACCAAGGAACAAACCCTTACGTCTAGATTCATTGACATCCTCGGTAATTTATTTCCCCATAAGATAAAAAAAGAACAGATATAGCTCCACCATTCACCCATTTGGACTTGGGATCTTGTCTTTGGCGAATAATTTCAAAACCATCAATACTTCTTCCTTAGAGATCATTTTTCCAACCTCCTGGCAATCTTCTTCAGTAAAATAATGAGGAAACTTTTTTATAGTGGACAACTGGATTTCCAGACTAGTGGCTAAATCAGTAGTGTAAACACTTTGAAAATGTTTCATAGAATCTCCTTTAAGAGATTCTTTGTCCGAGATAATTTGATCCCTGTCGTCTCTGATAACCCAAATAACATTAGCTAAGCATCTTTGATTAGCATACCGATGGAAGAATATAGTATTGTTATCACCAGCTTTTAGCTGGGACTCTTCAATCTGGAGTAATATCTTCTGTCTTTTGGACTCAAGATCAGTGATATAGACTTTTCGCTGCTCCGAGAATATATGATCATCCCGTGTACACAAAATATCTTGTATTTTAGTATCAATATCAGAAAAAAGATTGCTATTCTCCTTCTTTTTATCTCTTTCCCACTTTATGACCACTTCCCGCAACTTCGATAGTTTATTTATTAAAATTTGTAAAGGAAAAAGAACCACCTATTGAGATAAAGTGGCCCAATGAGCCCAAACTAATACATAGAAGGATGTATCTTCCAACCATCCCAGATTGAATTTAAAAGGATAAAAAGTGAAACCTTTATCGAAATCCAACTGTAGAATGATCGCCTTGTGATTCGAAATGCCCATAGAATATGACCATGATCTATACTGCCCCAAGACATCCAACAGTTCCGCAGCTATGAATAAACGGTCAAGTCTCTTCGCGATACCCCCCTACCCCCAGAGCCCATTCGACCAAGTAGGGGATAAGATGTTTGGGGCAACATCCACCAATACGGAAGATTCAAAAATTGAGCTAAGATAATCTGCAAGAGGATCGAAAATGTTTCCCGACCCCCATGTTTCTTCTGATGATAGGGTAAAATTTAAAACTCCACCCAAAATCAAGCTAGCATCTTGTAAAAACCCTCCAGCCACCAACTGCTCCCAAAACTATTTCTTGTTCCTATAGGGCCTATTTCATGTTCCTATAGGGCCCATAAATTTTCATAATTCCGATGATATGTTGAAATCCTTTAAGTCATCCTTCCACAACAATCCCAACAGATATATGATAAGCTTTCAACTCTGCTTCCACAAGGTTCCAAGCAACCATGGTACCCCTCGACAAACTTGAGGAATCCAATGCACAGACCCTCCAATTAGGTTTGATTTTGAGAAAAATATTACAAGCATCAACAGACTTAGACATAGTCTCCTATAAAAGGACTACACTCAGTTAGAAAACCTCTAGAAATCTCTTGAACGCAGCTTTCTTTGGACTGCTTCCTATTCCACGAAAATTGAAAGAAACAATATTCATTTCTTAACATCCTTAGGGGCCACGCCATTTCTAATAGCCCCGTCAGAATTCAGAATAGTCAGCGAAGAGTTCCTAGAAAGACCCTTCCCAAACAATGAGGAAACCCTAGGATTAACATTATTCTTAACCAAAGGTAAAGTACCCTCCACTATATCTTTATTTCCTTTTCTTTTTTAGGGTTTCCTAGCTTTTCATATGGTAATGTTTCCATTAAATATGGAGGAAATTGGAAGAATAGTAGGGTCCTACATGGCCCCAGAAGTATAAGTAGTAAGGGGATATCTAGCCTCTCCAATATGGGGAGGAATTGAATCGGAGAGAGGGGAAGATAGAAGTTCAATACCCAGAGTACCATGTTTATCCATTCCCATTTAAATTAAATCCTAAGAGTTATGGATTAGAGGGCCAGAGTAAATTAAATAGGAGATACACATATCAGCCATATCCCCTCTATGGCAAGTACCGAAGGATTGTCAAAAAATGTAGAAGATAACCCACCACCAGCCTCATTATCAAATTTTTTCTCCTTAATTGATTTCAATTCCACGACACTCTTAGATGAATTCCTCAAGCCCACCTTAGGTTCACTGTCTGGAGAAATATCATTCAAAGACGAAAGGGAAAGAGTAACATCTTCAACCGACATAAATTTAAGTAAAAATGGTAAATCTTCATTAAACTTACCAATGAAAATGGCAGCCGAAATCTTATCAAGTGGCAGAGGAAAAATATGGCCATCATCCATAGAAGACTGTTCTATGTGTGGAGAGATATCCTTTGCATGTGCGTGTTCAACAGTCTTATCCAAACAAGAGTCTCGGCAATGTCCAACCTCCCAACAGAGATGACAACGAAATGGTACCTTCCAATAATCCAAGCACTGGATGAAAGAACCCCCATCCCCAATAATTTCCAGATCCCCGGTAAGACCTTCACTTGTCTCCATTTCAACAAGCATACGGGGTGACTTTCGATCATACCCCAAGAGGTATTCATCCTCGATTAAAATAAACCTTCCAATTGAATTAGCAACATCCATGAAACCTTGTAGGTTCCAACAGAATACAAGAAAATAAGGGAGTATGACCCACATATGACGTCGAGGAATCTTTTCAGAGAGAGGATCAAATTTGGGGTGCTAGCGGGTGAGAACAGTAGAGCCTTGACCTAATACGCAGAATCTATATTCAATATTCTGTATGTCCTCCTCTGAGTGGAAATGAAAAATGATCCACCCATTGATCAATGTTATGACCCATGGGATATTAACAAGGAAAGGTTTCCACTGCTTCCTTATCAACCCCAAAAGTTACAGCCTTGAAGGTTTAATATACTCGAAACTTTTGACCAGATCCCTTTGTGACAGATCCTGCACCATATCAAAAGAAATGTCTTTCCCCAACACACATAAGGGTCTTCCCTTTTTCACCTTTTCAAAATAAAGTTTAAGCCCAACCTGTGAATGCTTGGAACCCTTCCTCGGTTTTTTATTCGGGAATATATTTTGAGAACCTTTCGAGGACATATCAGACAGCCCAAAGTTCACCGAATCCAAAGGAAAGGGACATGGCTCGAAAAAAACCTTAGCAGTAGGGTTGGTGTGAACAGATGGAAGGTTAGCCCCTCCTCAAATAGTGGAATGGGAACCCATTCCCAGACATCCCTCACGTGAAGAGTTTATAATAGGCTGGGTAAGTGGGGAGATGACCTTCTCCACTTGCCCCCCCTAGGTTACCATTCACGTTCCCCCCACCATATACGGAAAACATGGTATGAGTCAAACCATAGAGACCCCCACCAAAATATGAACAATGCACAGTATTAACACAGACATACAAAAACCCTAAAGGTAATATCCCAAATGTTCAAAAACGGACTTAGTATCAGAAAACAATTCCCACTTTTTTTACTTGGTTGGTACTAGGTTTGTCACCAATTGACAAACTTGACTCCAGGAACCCAAAAACCCCAATGCTCAAGTTTTACAATGTTGTACATTGCTGTCAACCGAATGCTACAACTCTGTCATCGACATATTCCTGGTTACTCTGGTTACTCAACACCTCCAACATCCATTTCATATTAGCCACATCAAGCTGGAGAAAGCTGGTAGGATTCAACTACATTCCAAACATGATAGCAGTCATAGCGACACTCCATATACTATGTCGTCACAATTTTCAATTCAATTATATACTATGCTTTGAGTCTGTTTTTTCATTTCAACTGTAAAAAATGTTTTACCTATTGAATGGATTAAATAGCATAATTCACCAAGATATTTTCACTGTAAGTTTCACCATTGGTTATCAATGCTATGTTGCATTGAAAATTTGATATAGCATACCTTGGGTTGGAAACTTAGGGTTTCGAATTGAGGTTATGATCTATATTCATTTAGAAAACAAAATTATGTATTGATATTCTTAAATCCATTGTATAAATCAAAGTACTTCTCTTTCACCCTTATATTTGTGTTTGACTTTTATTTAAAGAAATGACCCTTTATTTCTATTGTGTTCTTTATTTTTGTAAGTGTAATGCTTATGTGAACTTGTTGTCTTTCATATTATTTTCAATGTATACAGTTTAAACAATTGGCTTGTCTAGATATTTTTTCTCATTAATCTAACAAATTACTCACAATAGATTAGCAACTCTAAAGAAGATTAGTAGGATCCAAAATCTCACTCCTAGATCACTGCAAGAGGTAATTTATACTGGTGGGTTGAGGCATCATTCATGGAGCTTGAGATCTAGAAGTTACATTTAGATACTAATGCTATAACTTCCTCAATTAACCATGATTAATTCTCAAATTGCAATATCTAGTGCTCAAAAAATCCTAATGGTGTCCATTTCCTCACTTGGAGGCCAAGGATACCCTTAGGAGGCCACAATGACATTATTTTCCTTGGATGCCTAGAAGCTTCATTTAGGGAATCATTCTTGAGTTTCGTCCCTCGACCATGTCTAAGGAAGCCCACATGACTCAACCTTGTTGTTAAAACCCTTCTAATGGGGCCCATGGACTCTAAGGTGGGTACGGGCCCTATTAGACCCATACCTAGTGCTCAAAAAATGCTAATAAAACACATTTCCCTAGTTAGAGGAAAAATATGTATTCAAGAGATCATTAATAGTGGCCGAAGGAATCATTATTTTCCCCAAATTCCTAAAGGCTTCCTTTACTACATAAGGCATAGGTTTCATCCCATGATCATGTTGAATTCCTTGAGCCCCATTACTAGTGCCAAAAACCTCATAATGGTATGAGTATCCTTTCTTGGAGGCCAGGGATACATTGGAAGGTACCTTGTAGTGATTCAACTCATTATTCTTGGCCATAGTCTAAGGTTTGAGTTTCACTCCTTCGTCATAAAGATCCTATTGGTTCCCATATACTCACTTGAAGGCCAAAGATCACTACAAGAGATAATTTATGGTGGTTTGAGGTTTCATTCATGGAACTTGATCTCTAGAAATTTGGTTTAGAGACTAATGCTTGAACTTCCTCAATTGGAAATGCATAAATCTCAGACCTCCATATATAGTGCTCAAAAACTCTTAATGGTGTTGATATCCTCACTTGGAGGTCAAGGTGACATTATTCTCCCTAGATGCCTAAAATATTAATTTAGGGCCCCATGCTCAAGTTTTCACTCTCAACCATTTTCAAGGCCACATCACTAAACCTTATTGCTAAAAAAATTTGAATGGGGCTTGTATCCCCTCTCAAAGGATAAATATCCAAAAGTAAGGTCCTATGTGGTTGTTTGAGGCCATGTTCATGTTCCTTGAGCCTTAGAAGCTACCTTTAGGGATCAAAGATTTAATTTCCTCCCTTGACCATGGTCAAGGCACCACAACCAATATCGAGTGCTTGAAATATACTAATGATGCCCACATCCTAATGAGGTCCTAAGGATTATGTTTCCTTCCTTGTCCATGTATAGAATCTTGGGACTTATTTTGATGCAGGGGCATCTGGACTCAATGTGACCAATTGGGGATAGGAAGAATAAATTTGTTTGGACGGGTAAATGACCTATAGACTAGAAAGGGATGAGCAGTCGATGAGTAGTGAAGTCGAGATGATATCGATCAGTGGAGGTCGAGGGCAAAACCAGACAAAAGATTGGATGATATAGGAGGCAAGTTGGGGATCGATTGATGGAGCCAGAGCAAGACAAGATTTGAGCATGATCGATGAAAGGTTGAGGTGCAAAGATCCAAGCAAGTCAGGAAGTAGTTTGATTTATTGCGCAGTTATGGCGATTGTTGCAGGATGCTAATTGTCAAGAAGCGATAAAGAGGAGAGATGAATATTTAATGTAGGTGAGTTGTATCAACAAGCACCGATAGGATTCTAGAAGAAGGATTGAATGAGAATTAGATCCCAAGGACATCTATAAATACCAATTCAAGGTTAAATTAAGGTTTTTTTTTCCCTAAGTGGGAAGGCTCGTCCATAATTGGGTGTTAAGGAGAGACATAAAAGTCATTTGTGAGAATGATTGAACAAAGCTTTGTCTCTCCATTGTAAACTTAACCTTGTATTTGATTCCTAATTTAATAGAAGGCTATAATTCTTGGCATCTTGTTTATGTGTGTATTTGAGATTTCATTGTGTGATTTGAACCGCAAATCGGTCCTATAATACCGTGTCTACATTAGTTGGTATCAAAACAAGAGTATCCCACATGAGAATTCTAGTTGCGATTGGACGTGAAGGAAACTCCATCTGCAATTGGGTAGAGTTGCAGGATGCAGTGGTAACCAAGTTTCATTTGGGATGTGGTGATTAAGTCAATTGAGTAGGGACAATGGCTCAGAGGGTTGTTAATGTCTGTTGTAGAGGACGAAGGTCGCGCAGAGGTGCATGCATAACCATCCACTGTGAGATGTTCCAAAAATGCATTTAGACCATGAGAAGTTTGAAGATGGATTTTTCTATTGTGAAGGAATCCTAGAAGAGGGGATTTGGGGATGAAATCCTTGACCATAGTGATGAACAGGTTGAGGATGAAGAAAATGATGCTAAGTATGAAGAGGAAGAAGGCCTAGGAGACAAATTGTTCAAAGTACTTTCTGAAATGAAGGATAGGTCTAAACATGGAGCTATCTACCTACTCAAGAAGTCTAAATCATGAAGAGTTGATAGACTGGATTAGGGAGATGGAGAAATATTTTGACATGTAGTAGATAGATGAACCTAAAGGGTTAAAGTTTCATGTCTGATGATAAAGAGTGATGCCTCATTGTGGTGGGACAATGTATAGGATGATCAAGTGAAGAAAATAAATGGTGAAAACTTGGGACAGAATGGTTGCCAAGCTGAAAGATAAGTTCCTTCCCGTCAACTATATGATCTCCTTGTTTAGGAAGTTGAAAAACCTAATACATAAGGAGATGACTATACAAGAATTAAGTGAGGAATTCTATCGACTACCTATCAGGTTGGGATAGACCAACAAAGGGGAAGAGGTAGTCTCCAAGTATGTGAATGGCCCAAAATATGACATTCAGGATAAGTTGAGCCTATCGAGGTTCAGGATGGTTAGAGAGGCTTACCAATTAGCCTTGAAGGAAAAGGATAATTTGTCCATGCAGACCTCCATAGGAAGAGGGAAGCTGACTGCTCGAATTCAAAATTTTGTTGTAACTTTCTAAAGGACAGACTAGTGGAGCAAAGAGAGGATAAAATGATGAGATAACAAAAGATGAAGGTAAAATCAGAAAAGCCACACCAAAGTACCAACAAGGTGGATACAATCCTACAAGTCGAGGAATTTTTGGTCGAAGGGGAACTTTTGGAGAATATTGTGTAGACCAGCCCAAAATAGTCTACTATAAGTGTTGGGAGATGGGTCACAAGGCGTATGAGTGCCTAGAGAACTTGCATATCGCAATTCGAGAGGAGGCTAAAGGTCGAGGAAACAAAGGAAAGAATGGTCCGACTGCAAGAGAAAGTGTTGCCATGACTACGTCAAAAGGGAGAAAGAATCTAACGACCCAATAGACGGTGTTGCAACCTACGTGATAGGAGGAGTGGGAACCAACATAAAGGAAGTCTATCTTCCAAACAAAGGTGAAAATACTTGATATGTGTTGCTTGAACATTGTCGATGGGGGAAACATAGAGAATTTGTGAAGCATAAAAGCTTCTTTTTACGCTTGTAATTTCTCTAAAATGCCCACAGGAAATCTGAATCCCTCATATTGATCAATAATAATAATAATAAGATGATAAATATACAATTGTTGGCTCACTTTTATAGTAGCTTGGGCATTGCCTATTTGAGGGGATGCATCCTCTCATTAACTATTACTCCTACTTATATTTAATATTAATGTATTATTAATTATTTGTTACATTTCCTTCCCCTTAAGGGAAGCTTTGTCCTCAAAGCTTATTGAAGACAAGGATTATGTCTTCATTTATCTTGAACCGTCATCTCTAGATCTTTCGTTTTGTATTTGTGATACTTGATGAGATGAGGCGATACGAGTTACGAATCCCAAGGAAGAACTGTTGCATCGTCTCTGATGTGGTCCATCCAAGATCTATTTTTATCGGAGCTATTTGAACACTTTGTGGGATGAAACTTTTTGTTTGATGCTTAGTATGTTGATTCAGGGTTCTTGCTTGTCTGACATCGTAATTTCTCTGTGTATGTTCATTTTGACCCTGTCGTTGGTCAAAATGACGTTTATAATTGGGGTGTCGATAAGGAGTTCTTACTGTTTGTTTTTCTGCTGGATTGACTTCTTTTTGAATTGTGTTGAGGACTGGATTTACTTCCTTAACTTGACTTTGTTTTTTGGGGGATCTGGATGCTTCCTCCTAGATTTGCATTAATTTTCTCTCTAATAGATTGTTATTACTCTGAATTTTCTCGAACCTTTCGTCTTGCGAATTTTTTTCATATTTAAACTTCTCAATTTGTTTCTCTAGTTCTTGATTACGATTTTTCAGATGATGGTTTTCTTCTTGTTGTGCTAGTATTTTTCCTTTTAGGTGTTCATTGGAGTTGTCTACCTTCTTGATACTCTTTAACTTCTTGATCTTCGTAATTGATATTTTATTATGATTTCTTAATCGATATATTTCTTCAGTATTACTTGTTAATGTGTTATTGACTTTCGTAATTTCCAACTTATGCGCTTTTTTTGAGTCGTCCTCTTTCTGCTGGATTTCCACAATCTGTTGCTGAAGGCAGCAATTCTCTGCTTCTTGGAATCTTACTTTTGTTTGAATTTGCGTGATTTTGTCATCTTTGTCCTTGACAATTTTTTTGAATCGTTTTATTTCTTCTTTATTCTCGACTGCATCTTTCATGATTTTTTGGTTTTGTAGATTCTGATTGTTATATTT
Organism: Larix kaempferi; assembly: GCA_027924585.1. Lineage (NCBI taxonomy): Eukaryota > Viridiplantae > Streptophyta > Pinopsida > Pinales > Pinaceae > Larix > Larix kaempferi. Next base: position 9,476,332 of record BSBM01000597.1, on the reverse strand, counting down.
TTGACTCATTAATTCCTTAATTTGAGTAGATAATCTCTCAATACAACTTTTTAGATAATGATTCTCCTGCTCTATTAATCCCTTAGAAATATCCAGTTTCGTCATGTCAAATACTTTGTCCAATGCTACTTGTAGTTGGGACTGCAATTCTGATTTATAATTCTCCATAATTCTTGACTTCTTCGATGATAGTTGATTTCCTTTCACTTGATTTTTTTATGATAACTGATCTTCAACTTCTTTGACGATAATTAGTCTTCGTTGACTTGACCTCTTTGACGATAGCGAAATCTCAATTTCTTGATAAGCCTTCTTTGACTATTTTTTTTTTGTTCTCCAAACAATTCTTACTCAAAAGAATTTGATTATTTTCCTTTATATAATAATTGTATTTATTACAATTATTAATTATTAATTATTAATATTATGATATTAATAATATTTTTTTTTGAAATTTTTAATAATAATAATATTATTATTATTACTTTTTTTGGAGAGTCTATATAATATATAGTATAATAAATATTATTATTTAATAACAATAATATTATTATAAAAAAAAATTTGAAAGAATTTTAGGGTTAAAATTGATAAAAATTTATATATATTATATAGTATTATTATATAATATATTTGATTAACTTTTTGTTTTATTTTTTCATTGTATGGTTGACGTGGAGCGGGGGCGGCTTGGAGAAGGGAGGACGGCGGGAAGGGGGAGCTGAGGTGGTGGCAGACGAAAGATGGAGTGGGAGCTATGGGGGAAGGTGGAGAGGGCGGAGAGATAGGACACACGTGGAGGGGAGGAGGCGTAGATGCAGTGCAGGGAGGAGGGTTGTGGACCAAGGAGGAAGATCAGGAATGGGAGCAGGGAGGCTGGAGTGGAAGCGGCGGAGGGAGGCAGCGCAGAATGGCGGGAGGGCTGGAGCGGAAGCGTAGGGCGAGGGTCAGTAGGATGAGTAGGTGGGGAGGCGTAGGAGATCGAAGGGGTGTGTGAGCGGAAGGAGGATACGGGGGAGGACGTGATCACAGATGAGGGTCAGCGGAGAGTGGAGGTAGCGGAGCAGGGGCATGGAGGAGTGCGCAGAGGGGCGTGCAGTGGTGGATGGAGGGCGGCGAAAGGAAGGGCCTGCACGGGAGTGGAAGTGGAGTTGGCGGGAGAGAGTGGAGGAGCGGGAGCCAAAGGGAGCAGAAGAGAGACTGGGGAGGGAAGTGGCAGTGCGCGAGGGTGATGTGGAGTAGCAGGCGGGAACAAGAAGCAACAAAAGGGAGGGAGCTGCGTGGAGCAGTTTGGAGGGTTGACGCGGGAGCAGCGATGGTGGAGTGGAATGTGGAGGGAATGGAGCTGGGTGGGTTATGTAGTGAGATTTCAAGGAAACCCTAGAGTAAGGCCACAAGCCAAGAGAAATCAGACAAGGTCTGAGAATATGGCCAAAGGACGGATCAGCCAACGAGGTTCTGATACCAATGAAGCATAAAAGCTTCTTTTTATGCTCGTAATTTCTCTAAAATGCCCACAAGCAATCTAAATCCCACATTTTAGTAAATAATAATAGATATTGATAGATGATAAGATGATAAATATACGATTGTTGGCCTGCTTTTATAGTAGCTTGGGCATTGCCTATTTGAGCGGATGCATCTTCTCATTTACTCCTACTTATATTTAATAATAATGTATTATTAATTATTTGTTACAATTTGGTTGCGATGAAAGTCATCAACAATTAGTTGGGTCTAAAGTGTCGACCACATATGAATTCTTATCGGGTATCATGGTTGCAAAAAGGCAGTGCCTGATAAATTTCAATATTGGTGAGCTTTATGATAGCCTGTTGTGCGATGTGATTCCCATGGATGCTTGTAATATATTGTTGGGACGACCATGGAAGTACAACTAAAATATGGTGTATGACAGTCATAGGAACATCATCACAGTCGAGAAGGATGGTTGGAAGTTCAGACTAATACTCTTGGCTAAAGACCAGAATAACAAAGGAAATGAGATAAATTATTGGGAAAGAAGAGTGTTGATGTGTTTAGCTAAGGAGTTCATGAAGGAGGAAAAGAAGCAAAAATATTGCTTCACGACCATTCCTAAGGACCTGGGCGTTGACATGTCGATGAAGGACGTGTCAATTAAAGTTGAAAAAGTGTTGTTGGAGTTCAAGGTTATAATAGTCATAGAGATGCCGACAGGATTGTCGTTGATAAGAAGTATATAACACCAAGTTGACTTGATTCCAAGATCGATTCTATCAAACAAGGCATCGCACAGGATGACACCAACTAAGATTGTTGCATTGAATTGACAGGTCCATGTGTTGTTGGATAGGGGCTTAATCAGAGAAAGTTTGAGTCCGTATGCAGTGCTGGTTTACTAGAACCAAGGAATGGACGAGAGTGGAGGATGTGCACTGATTTGAGGGCCATTAACAAGATTACCATCAAATACATGTTTCCATTTCTGAGGATGGAAGACTTGATCAACTACTAAGTGGAGAAAGATACTTCACTAAGATCGAATTAAAGAGTGGATATCACTATATCAAGATTAGAGAAGGTGGTGAGTGGAAGACAACCTTCAAGACAAAGGAAGGGTTGTATGAGTGGTCAGTTATGCCATTTGAGTTGACCAATGCAGCAAGTACATTCATGCAACTGATGAATGAGTTCCTCAAGCCATTTCCAGGAAAAAAATTCATTGTATATCTCGACAACATTTTACTTTTTAGCAAGACCAAGGCTAAGCACTTGGCTCATTTGAGATAGGTACTACATAAGTTGAGTTAAGAAAAATTGTTGGTAAAATTGCAGAAACGTTCCTTCATGAGGGAAGAGTTGGTATACATGGGGTTCATAATCTCAAGCCAACAACTGAATATGGAACCAAAGAAGGTGAACATGATTTTAGAGTGGCTTGATCCGATGAGCACCACGGAGGTAAAGAGTTTCCATGGGCTTGCTATTTTTTATAGGAATTTCATTAGATATTTTAGTCATATATGTGCACCATTGATGATGTGCATGAAGAATGGTGAATTCAAGTCGACGAAAGCCACTTGACGGGCACTTGAGAAGCTAAAGCAGAAGGTGATGGAGAGACTAGTGTTGGCTCTACTAGATTTTGACAAAGTATTGCAAGTCGACTATGACATAAGTAGCCAAGAAGGGCGATCAATTTCATTCTTCAGTGAAAATTTGGATGATGCTAAGTAGAAATACTCGGTCTATGACCTAGATTTTTATGCCATTGTATGGGCATTGAATAAGTGGAGGCACTACTTGTTTCCCAATGATATTGTGTTATTTATCAACCATTAAGCACTGAGATATTTGAACACGTAGGCGAAGTTGAACCAAAGGCATATGAAATGGGTCGAGTTCTTGTATAGATACACTTTTGTGTTGAAGCATAAGTCAGGAAAGATGAACAAAGTCACTGATGCACTGATTCGAAGAGTTGCATTATTTGGAATGACGACATTTCATTCGACAGGGTTAAAGTCGATATAGGTAGACTAAGAGGTCGACGAAGATTTTTTTAAGGCATGGAAGGCGTCCAAGGAGCCATGGAGTGTTGACAAGACTCCATACTTGGATTATTTTATTCAAGAAGGATACCTTTTTAAAGGCCATCAGTTGTGCATCCCGAGATGATATGTTCGGGAGAATTTGATAAGGAAATTCCATAATGGAGGATTTAGAGGACACTTTGGCATCAACAAGACCAAGGCATTGGTCAAGGAAAAATATTACTGGATAGGATTGGCAATTGAAGTAAAGAAGTGGGTCCGACAATGTAGGATACGCTAGCATGCCAAAGGGAGCAATCAAAATACGAAATGACATGCACCATTTTCAGTGCCGAATGTTCTGTGGGAAGATATCAACATGGATTTTGTTCTAGGATTGTTGAAGACAAAGAAGGGTAATTGTCGAGCACCCTATATGCAGATAAATTGTTACCAATACACACAGAGCATATGAAATTTATTGTCAACCCGAGAAAGTCTTTTTATTTCAAAGGATAAGTGCACAATATATGCTCAAACACCAAACCATTAGAAGTGAATACTTTTATCTTCTATCAACCATGTTCATCCCCAAAAATATATGCAATCCCAATTGTCTTCTAACTGCTATACTTCAATTCCTCTCTATCATGCATCAATAAGAAATGGTATCAGATCTAATCAATCAATTGCAGAAAAGAAATCTCACTCGTATTCTAGAACAATCACTTGTCTGATCTAATCAATCTGGAAATCATAAAACATAAACTGAACATTAATCTAGAAATCCAATTGCCAAAGATTGAGTTAAATGTTCTAAGAAATTGAATTGCAGAATGAAAATCAAGCAACACACAACAGAAAAGATAAATTGTAAGAGCTCATGGGATCACAACTTAGCTGTAAGATGAACACGGCTGTGTATAACAGCAATTGAAATGCATAAAGCAAACCTCACCCAGTCGACTGTTATTCTACACCATTCACCAATCTCACAGAAATATAATCTTTTACTGAGAAATCCACACAATAAATATTGCTGCTGCGTACAAAAGGAAAGAACAAAGTATCACACAATAATAAATTCAAAATCCTATTTTAACTCAGCAATCTCTGTGGAAGACGGGCCCAGCCTTCACATAGAGACGCTGGCTGAACAACACAACTCTTTAGCTCAGAAGTAACCCCTTATATTAACAGAAGAATGAATACACAGTCTTGCTCAGCTGCTAATACAATAATTCAATTGTATGTTGTTCAACCCCTGAGTCGAGACAACTCCTCATATTTATACATACAAATCGTAACATCTAATCCTATAATTGGGCAGCCATGAAGATCTCTGATCCTCAGGCGCCCTAAATAACTAGCTGTTACAATGCGTGGCAGAACAGAAACATCCAAATATGAGAAAGTTATTAATTGACCCAAGAGTGGCGGTCTTTCCAGCTCTTAGCTAGACTCGAGCAGCAACATACTTAAGATAGCGAATTCTATTACATCTGCTCTGTCACAGCTGTGCTTTGATTGATGATTCGAGCCCCAAGGATCCCTCTACAAGCAACGAACACTCCTTCCTTCATGACTTGTTCATCCCCGATCTTCCTGCAGTCTATTTGTCTCAACTACCTTCATAAATCGCAACATGTTAGCACAATTTGAGAGATGCACAGCTTTAATTATCACAATCATAAGCATTAATAAAATAAAACAATAGTCAGTCGTACCTTGGTAATTTGGAGGATAAGGTAAGGACAATAGGTTTGATTGCCATGATAAATGGTGTAGGACAGGGGCAGGAAAGATGATTAATGATGACTAAAAAGGGCCAATTCTGAGCTCAACATCTCCCCCCAACTATCCTGTTGCATGTCCTCATGCAACAACCTACATTATTTACAATCTGAATCCTATACTGAGCTCTATCCATGGAGAGAAAAAGAATTGTAGGAAACCCAGGTACCTTTTTTATCTTTTGAACAGCCTCTGTGAGTAACCCAACATCTTCCTTCATCACTGCTCCCCTTCCATTGCTAATTGCTGATATCTGGAAATGCAGCTAATGTAGTGGGAATCTTCCTGCAGTCTCATTATGCTATGCCTGAGAGCTTAAACATTCCTTGGAGGGAGAAGCACTGGTTCTTGTGGGGCAGTGTCTTCTAGCACATCTAAATTTAATAAAAGAGTTGTTGGTTCTTGTGTGACATCAACATCCTTTAGGCTTTCTTCAGCAGCTACCATCATTGCTTTTAGAGACACTGGTTCTTGTGTAGCAGTGTCTTCCTTGTCCCTCTGCTGCTGAGATTGGATCTCCTTCTCATTGTGCAGTTCATCCTCCAGAATTTCGGTGTCACCTGAGCATGGTGTCTGTACCTGTTCATCTTCTCCCAACTATATATCGGGAATGAAATCCACTCCAGGTTTATCTTTTAGATGAAATTCAGGAGCTCCTGTTGCAGCTTCCAAGGATGTTGGTTCTTGTGTAGCAACATCTTGGCTTGCCTCTTCAACCTCCTGTTGTTGCAATTCTTCTCCTAGGAGCTCTGTGTCATGGGAGTCCTCTGGGGTTACAACCTAGAGTTCATCATTAAATTCCAGAATGTCCTCTGTTCCAGGTTATTCTCCCACCTGTTTGGCTGATTGGACAAGTAAATTCAGGTTTGCTGGTTCTTGTGTTACAGCATCCTATTCTAGTTTATCACTGTCCTGCCTCTGAGCTTCTTCTTCCAAAATTTCTGTGTCCTGGGAGCATTCTGGGGTCACAGTATGGAATTCTTCAGTGACCTCCATTCCAAGTTCTTCTCCCATCTGATATATGATTTATGTATCGTGGGAACACTCTAGGGTTTCACTATATTCCTTTATAAGCTCCAGGGCATCCCCCATCCCATGTTCTTCTCCTACCTGTTCCATAATTTCTGCATCGTGGGAAGTAACAGCTTCAGTAAGGATGTTTAAAAGTGTTGGTTCTTGTGTGACAGCACCTTCTTTTTCCACTGCTTTCCCCAATGTGGCCACAGGCTGTTGTGTTGAACAAGTGTTAAGTAAAATTTTATGGCCTGCTTCCTTAAAGATTTCTCCACAGGTGGGGCAGAGTATTCGTTCATCCTCCTCCCTAGCTCCAGCAGAATCTGATTCCTCCACTTGGTCTGCAGCCTCTATCAGTGTGTACATTTTTCTTTCACCCTGCTTTCTGCAGGTTTCCTTCCAAGTTTCCAGCTCCCTTCTAAGTACTTGGAGGTCCTCTTTCAGCATTGCATTCTCATACAGAAGTCCTTCAATTCCAGGTTCTTCCTCCACTGGCCTTTGTGGAGCATCCATTGGTCTTGGTACAAGGATTGGGGGCTCAACCTGTGTCTCTGAGGTTGCCCATTTTTTCCTAGTTGCCTCTGTTGCTGTGGCGGATCGAGTTTGTTTCTTTCGGATTGGTGCTATTAGGTCAAATTCATTGGTGGCTCTCTTTCTCTTCTTCTGTGGCGTTTTCTTTTGTGATTTTTCTTTTTGTGGTGTTTCCTCCTGTGGAGCTGGGATATAGGGAGCCAAAACTGAGGTCAAAGGAATATTTCCTTGCCCCTCATGCTGTTCTTCTTCAATCACAGCTCCTCCTCCTACCCACTCAGGTGAAGACTCAATTGTCACCAGCTCAATGTCTTCTTCCATTGCCCTAGCTCCGTCATCTTCAGGTTCCATTGTCGCAGCATTTGATGCTGCTCCAATTTCACCTTCTACTGTCGGAGCTGTTCTGTTATCTAGGTTTTCCACAAAGGTTTCATCTACACCATCATCTAATGGATCTGTTTGTGCTTCCCCTTGCTCTCCTTCAAATGCAGTGTCATCCCCCACTGGTTCTGCTTGTGCTGGAGATTCATCTCTCCCACATGGATCTGATTGTGCCCCTGGTTGTTCTTCCTCTAATATAGGTTCATCCTCCCCAGATGGCCCAGCTTATGCCCACGGCTGTTGTTCTTCTACTATGGTTTCACCCACCCCGGATGGTCCTGCCTGTGCCCCCGATTGCTGTTCTTCTCCCATTTCATCCCTCCCCCCAACTTCACTGGAGGAACTCCGGTCCTCCTGTTGTGGTGGAACCTATAATTGCTATAATGGGATGACCCTCAAGGGAACAGGTTGCTGTGGTCGGGTTATAAATTGTTCCCAAGTTATATTATGTTGGGCAAGGGTTCTTACAATAATTAATTTGATAAGGCCATGGTGAGTGAGAGAGGAAAGTGGGTGCTTCACAGACTGAACGAATGTTGCCATATGACGCAAGTCGTGCAATAAATAAAATGGAATGTTCAACAAAATGCCATGGAGGAGATGAGAAAGCAAAGGAAGTTCAGAGTTATACACAGTTTGATATCTACCTTCACAAGTAATGTATTTCTTGAGGAAGACAGCAACCTGGTCCCATGGCTGCGGCAGTGAGTTCAGTGCAATCCCTCTCCTGGATGCTTCAACTTGCTCCCCTGGAAGTAAAAATTCTTCTCGTGCAACCGTTGCAGGGACTCGACGGTTAAACCAAGGTTTTCCCACCATCGGGATGGCTGTGACCTCGGATATAATGATCTCGGAGACGTCTATACACAGCCCCCACACCGTGGAGTGAGTTTTGGTAAGATTCAAGGCAAATTGCAGGGCTGCGTCCCGATCGAATCCGTCCAATCGCTCAAAGAATTCGAGCCAACCAGCAGCTTGAAAAATGGCAAGAACTTGAGGATTTCGTCTGAGTTCTCGGGTATTGAAAGGTTCATGGCGAACTGGAATCCCCATGGTCCTGGCTGCAAGCTGAAAGTGCTATTCCATAGATTACAGGATCCCAGAATGAAAGTTGCAGCACAGAGGATGCACGAATCGTTGAGCGGAGACGTTGAGCGAATGAGCAAATTTGGAAAGTTGAGCACAGAAAAGCGTTTGAAATTTCCATGCCGAATTGGGGAAGGTGGCAGTTATTAATGTTACGTCGTACGAGGGAGAGGTTTAATCAGGTATAAATGGTGGTACGAGTGAAGGTACGACTAATATCATTTAAATGATATCAATGCTTAATCACGTGATAAATGAAAGCCATACCTCATAAAACTGTGAGTCGAAAAGCTGCGAAAACTAGTGGAGCATGCAGTTGGTGACGTCACGGCGCCGAGCTTGTGCACAGTCAGACGTGTGATCATGATGACTCGGATAAGATAATAATTTCTTCCGCCGGTGAAATACAAACCATCGCATTCGCGGGGTTGGAATGATGAGTTCACCGGCACGACTGGGGTGAATCAGCACCATTATTAGCAGATTTAGAGCAATTCTTCTGTTAACACGAGGGTTACCACTGCAAGTTTCCAAAAAAATGATAGCGCAGCCGACGTAAAAGATATTGCAGTCGCCAAAAAAAGAATATGTTGCAGCCGGCGGGAAAGAAATTGCAGCCACCGGAAAAGATTTCACGGCAGCCAGAAAAAGAATTTACGGTATCGGGGAAAATTACGGCTGTCACGGCAAAATTTTACGGCGGCGGGAAAAATTACAACTGGCGAGAAAAGTTTTACGACTGTGGTAAATATGTTGCAGCCGCTGTGACATGATGTTGCAGCTACGGGAAAATGGTTGCGGCTGCCGAAAAATAATTCACGTCCATCGGAAAAAGTTCACGGCTGCCAGGTAAAAGATTTTATCGGTCGACGGAAACTGACAACGCAACTGCTGGGAAATGAAGTGGCGGCTGCGGAAAAAGATGTTGCAGCCGCTAATGTTGCAGCTACCAGAAAGGATTAACGGCAGCGGGGAAAAGGTATTACGGCTGCTGGGAAATGAGCTGGCAGTCGCGGGAAATGAGGTGGCAGTCACAGAGAAATGAAGTGGCAGTCGCGGGGAAATGAGGTGGCAGCTGCGGAAAAAGATGTTGCAGCTGCCGATGTTGCAGCCGCCGATGTTGCAGCTGCCGATGTTGCAGCCGCCGATGTTGCAGCCGCCGATGTTGCAGCTGCCGGAAAAGGTTGACGGCATGAGGGAAAAAGGATGTTACGGCTGCTGGGAAATGAAGTGATAGTGGCTGGTAAATGAGGTGGCAGCCGCTGGGAAATGAGGTGGCAGCTGTGGAAAAAGATGTTGCAGCTGCCGATGTTGCAGTCGCCGATGTTGCAGCTGCTGAAAAAGGTTGACGGCAGACGGGAAAAAGGATGTTACGGCTGCTGGGAAATGAAGTGGCAGTGGGTGATAAATGAGGTGGCAACCGCTGGGAAATGAGGTGGCAGCTGCGGAAAAAGATGTTGCAGCTGTCGATGTTGCAGCCGCCGATGTTGCAGCTACCGATGTTGCAGCCGCCGATGTTGTAGCTGCCGGAAATTTTTATTTTTTTATTTATCAAGGGCGGGACAGGGAGATTTTCACTTGATGGGCCCAAACTGGTCGTTCTCCTGGCGCTTCCTTGCAAAAAATTTTTTTTTGAAAAGAATGAAAGCAAACGAAAAGATCAAATGCAAAGAGGAAAAGAAAACAACAATTATACGCTACAGCAGGAAATTATTTATGTACAGCAAATACGATTTTTCAGTTTTAAGGATTGGCAAAGGCAGAGAAAAGTTCCTGCTCAGGTGCCAACTGATAATCCGGATCGGCAGCAATTTGTGAAATGAATGCATCTTTCGAAATGGGCTTACGATACAGTCGCAGTCTGTGGCCATTAGCAAGTAATGGTATACGGTTTTCATCAATGGTCACCAGGCGAACAGTGCCGTTGTCAAATACCCTGTCAACCAAATATGGTCCCAGCCATCTTGTACGCAATTTTCCTTTAAAATCCTTCTTGAATCTGGAGTCGTATAATAGTGCCCAGTCTCCTTCACAGAAGATCTTCTTTTTGATGAATCGGTCATACCAGTTGGATCTCTGTTGCTGGAGCAGCACAGTCTGGTCTATTGCAACTAACCGTTTCTCATCTAGTTCATTTAATTGATTCAATCTTCTCTTTTGGGCTTCTGTTACATCTAGACTCATTTCGGTGTCTGTTTTCAGGGTCTTGATCTCAAATTCAATTGGAAATATGGCACTCTTTCCATACACCAGATCATAAGGAGAAAACCCTATGGTGTTGTGCCAAGTTGTGCTATATGCCCACAATGCTTCTGGAAGCCTGTCAGCCCAATCCTTTCGATGGCTTTTAACTGTTTTAGTAAGGATTGCTTCAATAACTTTATTAGTACTTTCCACCTGACCATTGGCCTGGGGGTGGTAAGGTGAAGCTATCCTATGCTGCACATGATATTTCCGGAGCAAGGACTCAAATTGGTGTGAGATGAATTGCGGTCCCCCATCAGTGACTACTTCCTTTGGTACCCCAAAGCGGGTAAAGATTTCACTATACAGAAAATCAATCACCGCCTGGTCATTAGCCTTAGTCAAAGCTACAGCTTCCACCCACTTGGTCATGTAATCTGTACACACCAGGATGTAAACCTTCTGTTTGGAAGGAGGGCTGATAGGGCCAACAAAATCCAATGCCCATCTGTCAAAAGGTTCTAGTACCACTTGGGGTTGTAAAGGCATCTGATCTGTTTTATTAGGTTGGCCCATCCTCTGGCAGCTGTCACAGGACTGAACATATCTTTTAGCATCCCTGAACAGTGTCGGCCAATAGTAGCCCATCCGCAGCGCTTTATGCCCTGTTCTTTTGTCTGCAAAGTGTCCTCCACAAGGTTCATCGTGACAGGCCTTCAGTATATGAAAGATCTCATCTTCCCTTACACATCTTCTAATCTCAAGATCGGGTCCTGTGTAAAAGAGATGGCCCTTGAGCCAACAATACCTGGCACTTTGCTGGATAATTTTTCTTTTCTCTCGTTTAGACATATGTGGCGGAAGCTTTCCTGCAACCAAATAATTAGCAACATCTGCATACCAGGGTGAATGAGCTGAGAGTGCGAATAAATGTTCATCTGGGAAAGAATCCTTAACAGGCAAATTGTCATCACTGTTAGTAAATCGTGATAAAAAATCAGCAACAACATTTTCTTTTCCAGGTTTATCTACAATAGTAATATCAAATTCCTGTAATAATAAAAGCCACCTGGTTACTCTGGCATTAGTGACAGGTTTGTTCATCAAATACTTAATGGCAGAGTGGTCAGTGTGCACAAATGTAGGATACCCAGTAATGTAATGCCGAAACTTATTAATAGAATAAACAATAGCAAGGAATTCTTTTTCAGTAACAGTATAATTAAGTTTAGCAGGGGCTAAGTTTTTACTAACATAATAATGGCATAAGGTACTTGACCATCCGACTGTCCTAATACTGCTCCAATGGCGGTATCAGAAGCATCTGAAGAAATGTGGAAAGGTATGGTCCAATTAGGTCCCCTTAGAATAGGGGTTGTGGACAGCTTCTCTTTAAGCTTATCAAATGTTGTTTGGCATGCTTCACTCCACACAAACTGTGCGTCCTTCATTAACAATGAAAACAAAGGGGAAGCAAGTTTGGAGAAGTTTTCTATAAATCTCCTGTAATATCCAGCATGTCCCAGAAAACTTCACACTTCTTTCTGCGTTGAAGGAGTAGATATATTTTTTATCACCTTAATTTTTTAAGGATCCACCTGAATGCCATCGGTAGAGATGAAATGTCCTAATACCACTCCCTCACTCATCATCATATGGCATTTTTCAGTGCTTAATGAAAGGCGAGACTGTTCACAGGAATTAAAACCTTTTTTAAATTTTCCAGTGCTTCCTCAAAATCCTTGCCATAGGGAGTAAAATCATCCATAAAGACTTCCATGCTATCATTAACTAATTCAGAAAATATGCCAATTACAGCTCTTTGGAATGTTGCTGGTGCATTACATAAACCAAAGGGAAGCACCCTGTAGGCGAACGTTCCCCAGGGGCAAGTGAAGGTGGTCTTATCCTGGTCCTCTGGAGCAATCTGAATTTGGTTGTACCTGCTAAACCCATCCAAGAAGGAGAAGAAATTTTTCCCTGATAGGGTATCAAGTACTTGGTCAATAAAGGGCAGAGGGAAATGATCCTTTTGTGTAGCTTTGTTCAGCTCCCTATAATCAACACAGACTCTCCATTTACCATTTTTCTTGGGCACAATTACAAGCGGGAAAACCCACTCACTATCCGAAATAGAGTAGATAAATCCTGCTTCCAAAAGTTTCTGGATTTCCTCCTTCACTATATCCCTCAGGTTGGGGTTCATGCATCGTTGGGGTTGACACACAGGCCGGGAGTCGTTTTTAATGTAAATATGATGAGTGCACAGATTAGAAGGGATACCCTTCATGTCTGTATACTCCCAGGCGAATTCCCCCTTACGTTCCTTCAAGAGACTGATTAGACGCATCTGTTCTTCTGAGGAGAGATCAGGGTTAATATTCAAAGTTCTTCCAGGCTCTACCTCAATAGAAATGCTTTTTGAATTTTTCAAAACTAGGATTATGTTCATATCACCAACCAATGTTTCCTCCGTAAGATTTTCTTGTTTTTCCTTACCAAGGGTAATGTTCAAGATTTGATAGACTTCTTTATCCACTGAAGAAGATTCGCTGATGAAATTACTGATGGCATCATCTTCTGTTTCGTTTTTAAAAGTTAAGGCCTTCCCTATTGTTAGTAGTGGCTGAACATCCTCCTCCTCTTCCTGTTCTATCCAAAGTGAGGTTTCAACTTCTCGACTCGGCCGTGCTGGAGGATACAGGGTGAGGTTTTTGGTTTCCAAACCATCAGATATAGTCATGGACCTAGATCGACAGCTGATGCAAGCATCAGCTGTGGCCAACCATGGCCTCCCTAGGATCAATGGATGTCCCCCCAGCTGTGATTTTGGTTGCAATATAAAAAAGTCAGCAGGGTATTCCCATGAATCTACTGAGATGACGAGGTCGTCTAGAATCCCTTCGGGTCTAATGGTGGATCTGTCTGCCAATTCTAAAATGGTAGGGGTCGGCCTAAAATTAGTGAGCCCAAGCTTCCTCACAATCTCAATTGTTATAACATTGATCGCTACTCCTAAGTCAACTAGCATGTTGGGTATCTGCGTTTGTCCTATATGTACAGTGACAGTAGGATTTCTAGGGTCGTCATACTTGGTCACGGGGATTTTTCCTGTTATTAAAGCGGATAAATTCCGTATGACATGAACAGTGGGCGGATCTCTAGGTTTCCTCCCTGGTTTCTTAGTGCACAGATCCCGAACTGTTTTAGCATAAATAGGTACATCTTGAAGGGCTTGCAGAAGGGGAATTTTAACATAAAGATTCTTCAACTCTCCTAGGAGGTTGAACTGAGGTTGCCCCCCCATTTTTGGTAGCATTAATCTCTTAGGGTATGGTGGTTTCCTTACCAGCTGGGTAGGCTGTGTATTATCTGATTTCTCATTTAATGTTTCAGCCATCCCATCTAAGGGATGCTCAGCACCTTCAATGATAGGAGCCGGATCGGATGTATGCTGTGAACTCTCTCCTTTTTCATGCACAGAAGGTGGAATATCCTCTATAATTACAGGTTCTATTATCTTCCCAGATCGTAAACGAATATCATTACAAGGTACAGGGGAGAGAGAGTAAGCCGGCATATTGGCAGTTTCCAATTGATGGACTGTTTTATTGTTCAGGTTAGGATTAGGTTGGGCAGGCAGCTGAGGCCGTAATGGTATATCAGAAACAGGATTATTCTGCAGCTGCAGCTGCGACTGCTGAGGTGGGTAATGAGGATATTGAGGAAATTGAGGAAATTGAGGGTATGGTGGAGAATAGGGTGATTGTTGAGGTGGAGGTGGTTGATGAAACTGGTTCCCAAGAGGGAAGTTCCTCCATCCAAGAGACCATGACGTAGGTTGATGTGGCGGCTGTGTCCAAGGACTCCATGAGTTATAATTTTGCATTGCAGGTTGAGAAGGATTCCACTGAGCATAATTTGAAGGGAATTGTGTATTCACATTTTGCATATTATTACTCCAATTATTCATATTATTCAAAAATGGAAATGAGTCCAGAGGCATACCTTGATTTCGAGGCTGCCACGGTTTCTTCTGCGCAATGAAATAAGCTGATTCTAGTTCTAGAGTTGATGCCTGCAGGACAGCCTTCACTTGAGGAAGTGTAGGACATTCCTTCATGTCATGGTTCAACTCGCACAGCTGACATACTTGTATTTTGTCAAGAGGGCATTCCTTCAGTGGATGATTCTTTCTACATCGGGGACAGAACACACCTAGGGTGAGATCCTCCACTACCTGTTTCTGTTTGGCCTTCAGGACATCAATCTCCAAAGAGATGGAGCTCATCATTTCTGTTTTAAAATTTTCAAGGAGATTGCCTATCTCTACACGTGTAGCTCCTCCATTGGATGACTTCTGAGTTCTGTCGAAGACATCACGTTCCAGCTTATCTCGTTTATCTCTCTTATTGTTCTTGGAAGATCCCCTGGAGTATCTCTTACATAATTCCACAATCGTCTCAAAGGGTTCTTTGGAGATATCTCCCTTTCCTAATAGATTTAGCATGTCTAAACAATCATCCCTGATCCCTCTAAGCAAGATTATCTTGAGTACATCCAACCCCATGTTCGTCTACCCAGCTCTTTGCACATTGTACAGCAGCCTTTCTACAAAATCCTCCAGACTTTCATCCTCCTTCTGCACCATCTTGAATAATTCTTCTCTTTTGTCCCTGGTGTTGCAATATTCTTGATATTTTTCCAGGAACACTTGCTTCATCTTATTCCAATTAGCAACAATTCCTCCCCCAAGGCTCATGAACCATCGTAATGCATTGTCCTTCAGGGTGGCAGGAAAAAGTTTCAGCTTTTGAGCATCTGTGACATAATCATAGCTGCGATAGAGGATATTGAATTCAAAAAGGAATTCGTCTGGATCTTCTGCCACCCTGCCATGGAAGCGAGGCAACACTGATGGTGAGATGTTCTTCATAGGAGCTGTCCCTTCTAGCTGCTGTATTGGAAATTGTATTGTAGCCATGGTTCCTTCTGGCAGGGAGTCATTCTCATGATGGTATTCTACCACTGCTTCCTCCTCTTCGTTCTCATGTCTGTTATTCATCTTTTCTTCTGTGTCCTCTTCTTCGTTCGTTCCTGCGTTCTTTACCTCAACTGTAACAGCTGTGTATTCTTCAGTTGTAGTAGCTGTGTAATCTTTAGTCGTAGCAGCTGCGTATTCTTCAATTGGAACAGCTGAATCAGCTGTACCTTCTTTAGCAGGGGTATATGCGGGAATCACGGCTGCTCCTGTGTTTTCCACCGTGGATCCTGATGCTGACGCTCCAGGATCAGCAGGGCTTCTTCTGATAGGAGTCTCCCGTTGACGAGTCCTGGTAGCTGAATCAGTTCTGTCAACAAGATTGTCGATGAATGTTCTTCTACCCAACGGTGGGCCTCGACCACGACCTGAACCACCTGCGCTGTTAGTGTTTTGTGGGGTTTTGGGGGTTGGGAGGTGATCACGTTTTACCCTCCTCGTATTCATGCGAAGCAGATCATTTCAACAAAGAAGAGACTGACTAAAAGCAATTATCAGATGCAACTAATGACTAGTGTTTAATTTTTATCCTTCCCCGGCAACGGCGCCAAAATGTCAAGCACCCTATATGCAGATAAATTATTACCAATACACACAGAGCATATGAAATTTATTGTCAACTCGATAAAGTCTTTTTATTTCAAAGGATAAGTGCACAATATATGCTCAAACACCAAACCATTAGAAGTGAATACTTTTATCTTCTATCAACCATGTTCATCCCCAAAAATCTATGCAATCCCAATTGTCTTCTAACTGCTATACTTCAATTCCTCTCTATCATGCATCAATAAGAAATGGTATCAGATCTAATCAATCAATTGCAGAAAAGAAATCTCACTCGTATTCTAGAACAATCACTTGTCTGATCTAATCAATCTGGAAATCATAAAACATAAACTGAACATTAATCTAGAAATCCAATTGCCAAAGATTGAGTTAAATGTTCTAAGAAATTGAATTGCAGAATGAAAATCAAGCAACACACAACAGAAAAGATAAATTGTAAGAGCTCATGGGATCACAACTTAGCTGTAAGATGAACACGGCTGTGTATAACAGCAATTGAAATGCATAAAGCAAACCTCACCCAGTCGACTGTTATTCTACACCATTCACCAATCTCACAGAAATATAATCTTTTACTGAGAAATCCACACAATAAATATTGCTGCTGCGTACAAAAGGAAAGAACAAAGTATCACACAATAATAAATTCAAAATCCTATTTTAACTCAGCAATCTCTGTGGAAGACGGGCCCAGCCTTTACACAGAGACGTTGGCTGAACAACATAACTCTTTAGCTCAGAAGTAACCCCTTATATTAACAGAAGAATGAATACACAGTCTTGCTCAGCTGCTAATACAATAATTCAATTGTATGTTGTTCAACCCCTGAGTCGAGACAACTCCTCATATTTATACATACAAACCGTAACATCTAATCCTATAATTGGGCAGCCATGAAGATCTCTGATCCTCAGGCGCCTTAAATAACTAGCTGTTACAATGTGTGGCAGAACAGAAACATCCAAATATGAGAAAGTTATTAATTGACCCAAGAGTGGCGGTCTTTCCAGCTCTCAACTAGACTCGAGCAGCAACATACTTAAGATAGCGAATTCTATTACATCTGCCCTATCATAGCTGTGCTTTGATTGATGATTCGAGCCCCAAGGATCCCTCTACAAGCAACGAACACTCCTTCCTTCATGACTTGTTCAGCCCCGATCTTCCTGCAGTCTATTTGTCTCAACTACCTTCATAAATCGCAACATGTTAGCACAATTTGAGAGATGCACAGCTTTAATTATCACAATCATAAGCATTAATAAAATAAAACAATAGTCAGCCGTACCTTGGTAATTTGGAGGATAAGGTAAGGACAATAGGTTTGATTGCCATGATAAATGGTGTAGGACAGGGGCAGGAAAGATGATTAATGATGACTAAAAAGGGCCAATTCTGAGCTCAATAGTAATGAATCCATATTTGTTGTAGTTGAATTTTTTTTGAAGATGGCTCACTTTATTCCTTGTAAGAAGACAAGTGATGACATAAGGATTCTTGTTTTGTTTTTAAAAAAAGTCATGAGATTGCATGGACTTTTGAAGAGTATTACTTTGGACATAGACACTAAGTTTATGGTCATTTTTGGAGAACCCTATGGAAAAATATTGACACAAGGTTGCATTTCAATTCTACATACCATTCGCAGACTGATGGGAAAACTGAAGTCATGAGAAGGAGATTGGGAAATTTGTTGAGATCTTTGATTGCTGACCGATCGACGCATTGGGAAAATGTGTTGGCATAGGAAGAATTTGAGTACAACAACTTGATAAATAGGTCAACTGGGATGAGTTTGTTATAGATATTTCAAGGGAGAATTCCACATGGAGTAGACAACTTAGTGAAGCTGCCAATAGGAATGTAGTAGAGCGCAGACACAGAGTCGTTTGCCGACCATATGAAGGAAGTGCACGATAAGGTAAGGAGACAGCTGGAGAAGAGCAACACTGCTTACAATTTAAAGGCCAACTAGAAGAGACGAATGCATTCATTTGCAAACAGACACTTGGTTTATGATGCCTAAAGAAGGAAACGTTCCCAAAGGGAACATACAATAAATTGAAGCTACAGAATATTGGGCCCTGCAATATATTAAAGAAATTTTTTGATAATGCTTATGCGTTGGAGATGCCAAAGGAGTTGAACATTTTGTCGACGTTCAACATCGCCAACTTGTACAGGTATGAAGAAGGATTGAGCAGATACCAGAATGATCGAGAGAGGAGGTCACTGAGATACTCGACAAGAGGGAAGTTGGAAGAATGAGGAATCAAAGGAAGAAGGGATATTTGGTCCAATGTAAGGACAAGGATTTGGAAGACACAACATGGATTTCAGCAGAAAGGATTGAGGAACTAAAGAACCGCTGGTGTAGTTCTTGGTCATCCTAGGTAGACTAATGCATGGGCATGGATACTCAATGTGGCCAGTCGGAGATAGGACGAGTAAAGTCATCTAGAGAATGGTCGACAACCTCTAGACTAGAAAGAGACAAGTAGTCGATGAGGAGTGAAGTCGAGATGACATCGAAATCGAGATCGAGGGAAGAACCATGCGAAATATTGGGAGACAAAGGAGGCAAGTCGTAGATCAATCGATGGAGAGAAATAACCACATACACCATTTCCAACTTCATAAAGAGTTAAGAAATCCTATGACAACCTACTAATATTTTATTTATGTCAAACTCAAAACATAATGTAATCACGAGTACTGACAAGCAAATATAGTAGCATACCCCTCAACCAAAAATTAAGGCAATATCTAGTGTCAAATCCACGAGTACTAGCCTCTCCACTTAACCCATGGCTTAAATTATTACAACAATAGGTGTTTATATATTTTGAATTTGGGGTGGACTAGCATCTATGCTTTTCCTACATTGCATGAGGATGAGACAAGTGTATTGTCCACATTGATTTTATGGCAATCGTTCAAAATATGAAATAAACAATTATAAAATAAAAAAGTAGTTGATGCTTGTGGCTCCTAGTTATAATATTCAAATATTTCCAAACCATCTTTCAAAGTCAAGTACTATACTAGCACAACCACTTCACTTGTGGACGGTGAAATCCATAGGTCACAAGTTAAGTGTCATGAAGAAGTTATATGTTACCTGTTCTCCAAGTTAAGTTGTAATCACCTATTATTCTCCATGCCTCATCTACTTGTTACCTTCTTTAGGCCCATAAAATCAATCTAGACAATAGACTTGTCTCATCCTCCTTCAATCTAGAAAATCTAGGAAAAATGTAGATGGTAGTCCACCCCAAATTTTAAGACACCCAAGCAGCTCATATTCACTTACAGAAATTAAACCGATTCTAATTAAGCCCTGTAATTCGCCACACGGATCGTATTTCCTAATTTTCGTATTAATAAGTCTGATTTTGGTAGCTATGATTTTGAATACCATCCACGTCACAGAGATAATAGTAACTTGATAAATGTGTCTATTAATCCCATTTTTCTGTCAAATACAATTGGATCCATCATTAATCCCATTTTCCGTCAAATACAGTTGGATCTATTATAAATCAGTAAGTAGATTGTCAGACATCAATCAAGAAAACAAATCCTTCGTATTTGAGGTGTGGCGTTGTTCAACAGTTCTCAAAGACCCCTGCAAAACTAACAAATGAACCTTTGATATCTCTCCCATCCCAGTAATTAAACTGTTGAGGAAAGCAGTGAGAGATACCATTTCATTGAGCTGGGTGAGTTTATTGGGTGAAAGAATCTTAGATCCATCCTCATTGGTAACAACAACCCATTAATCATAGGTACCACTGGTGTAAACGAGGAAATATTCCTTAAAATTTTGATATTTGAAAAAAAAATCCTGGGTACACCAGAAAATACTACCATCGTTGCCCATATCACTGGAACGACGACGCGTTGGCATGAGGATGAATGCGTACAAATCGAGCGCGCGAGGGATTGCTGCAAGCGAGAACCGTCCATAACACCGTTCTGACTTTGAAGAGACACGCCTTCCCCCTCTGAGAGAGCGTACTAATACTGTTACTGCTCGCTTCCTGGGCCTTCGTGGTCAACTGGTAGCTACGGAGGAACATCTGCCTCTTCTTCAAACGCTCTTTTGCATAATCAACTCCAAATTGGCCTTCGCTGAGGATGCAATTATTTTGCCATTTCTCCGAATAATTAAGAGGGGACCCGAAAGACAGGCTCTCTGTTAATCTTCTTACGCCTTTTCTTGCAGAATTACGAGAAGGAGCGGTGACGAGATGGTCAATTCCGTGAAGATTGCTGCGGAAGGAGAGATGTTTCCCAGACACCGACCTCGACAACGCAGCTGCTGGATTCATCGTTGTGTTTCTTTCTGCACCCAGAATTACCAGTTGTTGGCCCAATTCTGTATTCTCCTGGAAACTGAGTGTATTGTTATTGTTGAAGGGTTCCCTTTATCCTGGTATTAAAAAGAGAGGGATGGTTGAACGTATGGAGTGCAAGAGGACACAACAAGGAAACTCAGTCCAAATTAAGGTAAGGAAAAGTCTTGCGTTCAATTCATTTCACGCGCTCACGCGGCGAACTCGGTCTTATCTCTGACCAGTGACCATGTCACGCAACTCTGGTCAACGTAGTAGATGGCCATCTGTCCTTCCCACTCGTGACTCCCAGTCCCAGTCTACGATGAGTTTGTGAGCTTGGTTTAAAGGAAACCTAACAGCCGCTACTCACACTGGTCTTCGATTTGTATCCGCAAATAGTAGTGCTTGACTTTGAGTCAATGCACATCACTTTAGAATTAAAAGTAAAAAAAATGGTCAAGCATAAAAGTTGGATTATGATGAAATTTTTATCAAATCATTTATTACACAACAATAACTGTTATAACTGTAATCAAAGCATCCCTTCGAAGCTCACAAACTTCATCAATTAAATATGAAAAGTCATTCACACATTAGATAGCATTTATTCCAATGAGAAATTGCATCAACAAGAAGAAGTTATGTGGCATCTTCTCATTTTTAATTATGATTTGTAGATATGCATGTCATGTCACTAAACCTCTATCTATTGATCACCCTTATTTCTCTCTACCAATAATACCCATATTCGTGGTAAGTTCTTGGATGTTGAACATTGAGATGGGGACATGAACAACTTTGTGTTTGTATGATGACACAATGCAAATAACATTCAAGGTAACTCCATATTCGCTTCACTAATCATAATGAAAGGAGGGGGTAACATTAAGACAAAACCATAATCATGGTAGAAAAGGCCACTAAATGCAAATTTGAATTGACATGATATACCATATTAGAGGTAAAAGGTAGAAGTACAAGTTTGAGGCCACCTCAATCTAAGAAAGAATAGTTTGAGTCTTCTAAAGAGTTGAAGTGTTAATGGGACCCAATTCTAACACTAGGTAGAGAAAGAACAATTAGAGTTCTAAAGAGTTTGAGTATTGGCAAGATCCAAGTCTAACCCCAAGTGGAGGAAGAACAATCTAAGTTGTAAAAAGTTTAAGTTCTAATAGAACTCAAGTTTAACCCCAAGCTAAAGAGTATAGTCTAAGTCTTCTAAAGATGAATACTTGAGTTTTGTTGAAAAAAATTATGGGTTCCTTAAAAGAAGCCTAAATTGTTGAAAACCCCCAAGTTTGAAATTGAAAAATTATTGCAAGGAAAATCATAAAGAGGGGGGAATATCAAGGAAATCTCGATACTACAAATGTGGAAAAAGGTAAGTGGCCTGGGTTGAGAAGTTTTTTTCTTGCCAGAAAAAATGTAGTAAATTAATGATTAAGCAGAAATAAGAATGTTACTCACAATAAGTAATTTTTTTTAAAATCACGAATAAAAGGGTGGAATAGCAATGTAAGGTAGAATCCAAGAATAAAAATATTTCCTTTGGCATAAGGGTGTGATCAATTATCAATAATGGGGATTTGGTTCAATAGAAGAGAGCCTACAAACACCTCTATACTATATTACTATATTCCAACCCAAAAGTGGTTGAAGTGTTAGAGAAATATAATTCATTGGAATACCTCAATAGACTTCAAGGATTTGATGATAATGTTTTCCTAGAATTGGCATAAAATTTCCACAATATGGAATAGTAAGAGTTTAAACCATAGTTAAGTGTTTGAATATGAATGTTAATGAACCTACATTGGTGAGGGAAACATGACTCCCTACTGGGTTGGAAATTAATGAGAAGGAAAGGCAACCAACCTCATCTTCAAAGAAATATTTCCTCAGATCCTGGAAGAAACAAAGAATGGTGTTAAGAAGGAAATACTACAATCGTTATGGAATGAGGTAGCCTTAGTGACTCATCAAATATATAACCTGTGAGGGTAAAAAGAACATGGTTTATGCCTTTCACAAGTTAGGTTATCGCGTCAACTAAGCCAATTTTATTATCAAAATATAGAAATGAACTTGAACATCCCTTACTACCTGTTGTAATATCTAAGATACATGAGTTACATAGTAGAAAAGGGACATGAGTTACATAGTACAAATAGAAAAAAACACATGTACATTATCCCACCATGGGCTAGTTAAAATTAGTTTTGTGTGAATTCCTTGGAACAGGTTCCTAACCATGAGAAGGGAGGAATTATTGGACCTACAAGTTGTTCCAAGCTAAGAAACAATTACAAAAGAATATAAAAAGAAGAAGAAGATTGGGGACAAGGATAATACCTAAGTAAAAAGAAAAGAACACATAGGAAAACAAAGATAGAGGAAGCAAAAAAAGAAGCGTTTTCCAACATATAAGAGGAACATAGGGATATTTATTTTACTTTAGTTCATATAGGGACATCTTTGAAGAATCCCCTCAAAATTAATACAAGTAGCCCATGAGGGGAGTAGAAGAGCCAAGGAACAAGGGAAAGGACCATATTCCAAGTAGCGGGAAAATTAGCTAATGTCCAACAAACCCCCACCATATTCATTGAGGAAGGTGTACACCTTCTTTCCAAATAAAACAAAAGCTAATGAGATGAATCATACCAATAAGAATAAGGATACCATCAAATACCTCATGGATCAAAGAGAAGAATCTAGAGCATACACTGTTGGGCACCATTTTGACCTCTTTTTGTCATCTAAATATCCTCCATTTTCCTCCCTAAAACCCTCATATTGATCTATAAAGCTTTTAGTTCAACACAGACTTTGGTTAAAAGGTATAAATGTCATTGCTTGTTAACAAATTGAATTTTGAGATTTTTAGAGCATTTAAACTAAGGTTTTATTCAGAATTACAGGATGTGCTAACTTCCCGTAAGGTCTCCAAAGTTGGGCACTTGCAGGCCAGCTAGGCATTAACTGAAAGATGGAGGAAAGATCCTCAGTATCCAAGGATGAACGAATTTCCAACGAATACATGATGTGGCTCTCACAGGTGGCAAGTCAAAGTCGGTCAAAGATGACCACCTGTGCTACCACTCAGTACAAAAGCAGAGCAGTTTGGATTTTGTTGAGTTTCATGATTCTGAATGAGGATCTCGATGGCTATGTTCATTAATTAGTTTACAGGATTATAGCATTTCCAGTTTTCTTTTGAATTTGTATAAGTACTTCACAAAACATTGGATCGTGGATCACAATTTTGGGAAGAACGCATATTGCTTCTGAACTGCGTGGTTTTTACTGTGTAATTGGTTTATGGTGAATACATTTAGAGTTTCAGTTCTGTAAATCTTCGACTGTGTGTGGAACGAGACATTGGAGGGCCCCCATTGTTGAGTTCACACACCCTTACATTGCCATTGAATGCTATTTAGATGTTTGCAGCGATTTGATTTGATGCAGGCGATTTAGATTGTGCCATTGGTATGTGTTAATCCCTATAGTATCTAGTTTATTATTGCAGAACGAATTCAGCTAGTTTTAATTGGTTTTATTACAGCTCTGTTATCTCATTTAATGGTTCAAGCTACGATTTCATTGTGCTACACATCACTTACCTTTTTTATGAGCTCTGTCTTTTATCTTGTTAAATATTAAAAGAACGGTTCAGACGGTGATTTTACTATGTTATACATTGCTGCTCATTTAAAGATAAAATGTTTAGAACAATTATAAATTACGAACATTGTCCTGTAAGGGAACTTAATGTTTAATTGTTCATTCAGCACTGGAACATCAGGCAAGAGCTTTGTAGTCTGTATCTTAGGGTTAGAGTTATTGTTTAATTGCTTTTGCTACCTCAGTTCTTTCACCAATAGATTGCTTTCCTAAATAGATTGCTGTGTACTTGAAAAGAAACAAATGAAGGACCATCCCTGTAAAAGGGATTTTTGTGTCTTTAAGTTACAGTATTTTTCATCTGACAATAGATTCAATTCACAAATAATTAAACAGTAGATTCAATTCACAGATAATTAAATTATCCAAACAAGTCTAGCTCTAAGTCCTAAAACTTGGATATGCCTCTAAGCTTACTGACCCGGATTGATATAAATTTAAGGATTTGATCTGCATTAGTAGATTGAAGCCCAACATTTTGGTGCCGTTGCCGGGGAGGCATTGTAGAAGCAGGCTTAGGAACTTTAGTTTTCTGATAAAAACAAAAATTTCAAACAAAAACACAGAAAAGATTTTACTTTTATGTCAAGACTAAGAGACGAGAAAGGAAGATTTCTTAAAAACCCCCCAAAAACAGAAGTAACAGGAGCTTCTCTTCCAAAAGGATTCATCTCAACAGTTGGTAAGTTCAAAATGTCTGAGGAAGAAACATCAAAAGGTCCAACTGCAGAACAGAGAAGGGAGTATGAGAGGATGTTGGAAATAGAAAACAAACGCAGACAAGAGAGAAGGGAAGAAGAAAGAAGACATGAGACGGAGGAGAGAACAGCAGAAGATCAGGAAGCCACCTTTAAATTTCCTATCTTGGACATTAGTATTATCCTAGGAGAAGAAGTGAAAATGAAGAATATTCCACCATCTGTCTTACCAAACTTCTATGGCATGACCTCTGAAGATCCTGACTCTTTCCTATTCGAATTTGACATCTTGTGTCGAACTTATGGGTATACTGATGACACCCATAAGCTCTGTCTTTTCCCTGCTACGCTTAAAGCAGCTGCCTTGAAATGGTTCATGGGTTTAGGAGAACATTCTATCACTAGCTGGGATGAAATGAGGAAGATCTTTCTTCGAAAATATCAGGCATATTGCAGATCAAAGGGTCTGAAAGATGACATTTTTGGAATGACTCAACAGGAAGATGAGAGTTTGGAGGAGTATTTGGAAAGATTCTCATACAACTTACAGAAATCTAAATACAATTCTTTAACACCTGAAATGATTAGAACAATATTTTTGAAAGGAATAAGAGAAGAGTATTTGGATATTTTAAATGTTATGGGCAAAGGTGACATCTCTTACCTTCCCTTTGATGAGATACAAGATTTTTGTCATAAATATTCAAGAGGAAAGGCTCGAACTGGAAAAAGGGATATCAATACCAAAGCAACTAAATCTGCAAACAGTGGTATTTCTAGAGCTGAGCTTGGAAATCTGCTAGAAGATTTCAAGACTGATTTATTGAGTACCCTGGGCACACAAGTCGAAGCAACAAAAACCAAGAAGAGGCAAGAACAATAGGACCAACAAGATCAATCTTTGTCTATTTTTTCTCCTAAATGTAGAAAGAAACACCCACTTAGAGAATTTCCTTTAAATACTGTTGAAATTTGTGGCTTATGCACTTTTAATTACAAAACTGATGACTGGCCTAGATTGAAGGAATTACAGGAAACTCGAATGGAGGAAAATCACAGCATGGAGTCTCTCTACTTTATGGGACAACGGAGACCTTGGCAGACACGATTTTCAGGTATGTCTCAAGATCCTATGCAGCAATTTAATACAAATTATCAGACTACTATTCAGAATTCATGGAATGCACCCATGCCTTGGCAAACTTGGTCTCCATTAGCTCAATCTGCTCCAAATTGGAGAGGGTATGCCCATGGTAACCAGACATATCAGCAGGCTTATTTGCAGCCCTATCAACAACCTTCTGCCTATCCTCAATATCAGCAGAATCAAGTCCAAGCCCCATCTTTTCAAAATCCATCTTTTCAACAACCCAATAACATGGCTCCTCAATTGGGTACACCACCTCAACAACTTCAGTTGCCATCCAATCAGCCTCCACCTTGGCCTACACAACTACCAGCTCAGCCAATTCCAAATCCAAATAATAAAACAGACAGACCCATATATAATGTTGATGATGGAACGGTGCTTCCCTACTCCATCCTCCCACTGCAAAATATTAATTTAAGGTCTGGGAAAACCTTACAAAAACAATCTCCTATTATCTTAGAAAAACAACCAGAAACTGACAAAACTCCAAAAAAATTAAATACAGAAAAATCTCAGTCAAAAAATCACAGTCAACGAGGGAAAACAACAATATCTTATACACCTCCTTTTCCTGAAAGGTTAGTAAAAAAAAAACCTTCGATTTCCTTACCTGATTTCGATGTTTTGAACGAGTTAACAAATGTATATGTCAAAATTCCTCTACTGCAGGCTATAAAAGATATTCCAATTTACACTAAAGCAGTTAAGGAACTATGTCTTAATAAAAGAAGGAAGGATCCATCGAAAATTCATGTGGTAGGAAATCTAGCGGGATTAATGTCCAACACTGTTTTCATTGAAAAGTATGTAGATCCTGGAATTCCAATGGTTACAATTACTATTAATAACTTTTCAATCCCAAAAACATTGATCGATTTAGGTGCTACCATTAATGTCATGACACTAGAGACAATGAATTACCTTCACTTAACAAATCTCAAACCCACCACAACAGTCTTGGAATTAGCTGATAGGTCTAAAATTACACCTGAAGGGGTCTTGGAAGATATTATTGTTTCTTTAGACTCCTGGGAGTATCCTGTTGATTTTATAGTACTACAGCCAAAGTCTAACTTAGGAGGTCACCCATTGATCCTTGGCAGACCCTGGCTGGCAAGAGCGGATGCTTTCATAGGATGTAGGTCAGGAAGTATGCTCATTTCACATGGGACAGAGAGAAAACAGATTGCACTTTACCCTTATGCCCAAAGACCTTCTACATTAGATCAGCTGTCATGGATTAATGAAACCAAAGAACAAGAAGAAGACGGGATTCAGCCTATTCTGAGTATAAATCAGTTCTTTGATTTTCAGGAAGACAACCACGAAGATCTGCTGGATTATTTCATTGTTGAACCTGATATTTCTGTAGAATTACGAGATATGGAATATGCTGTAGCAGATCAAGTTTTGTGTTATAATTTTCAAGAAAATTGCAATGTTCATTCCCTAGCATTAGCACTTCATGATGTTTTTAATGTTCATTCAATCACAGATATTCACAGTAAAACGGTTGAAATTAGTCTAGGCAAAACTCTGAAAATAAGTGCACATCTTACCACATCACAGGAAGAACAGTTGATTACTTTGCTGAATAAATATTCCCATGCATTTTCCTGGGAGTACACTGATATGCCAGGTATTCATCCTAAGACATGCACTCACCATATTTACCTAGATGAAAAAATCCGACCTCTTAGACAACCGCAACGCAGAATGAACCCTATACTAAAAGAAATAGTCAAAGACGAGTTGCAAAAGTTGTTAAAAGTGGGATTTATTTACCCCATCTCCGACAGCTAATGGGTCTCACCCTTGGTTGTTGTTCCTAAAAAAAATGGTAAATGGCGCATATGTATCGATTACAGGGAGTTGAATAAGGCAACTTTAAAAGACTATTTTCCATTGCCTTTCATTGATCAAGTGCTGGATGCTTTAGCTGGAATGGAATATTTTTCATTTTTAGATGGCTTCAGTGGTTATAATCAGATTAGTATTGCAAACGAAGACCAAGACAAAACCACCTTTACATGTCCCTGGGGCACTTATGCCTACAAAGTTTTACCTTTTGGCTTATGTAATGCCCCAGCTACCTTTCAGAGGGCTGTCTTGGCCATCTTTGCAGATCTAATTCATGAGTGTGTTGAGGTTTACATGGATGATTTTTCTGTATCTGGACGTACCTTTGAAGATTCCTTAGCAAATTTGGAGAAAATTCTAAAAAGGTATGTTGACTCAAACCTTTCCCTTAGTAATGAAAAGTGTTTTATGATGATGACTGAGGGGATAGTTTTAGGGCATCACATTTCTTCATCTGGAATAAAAGTAGATCCTGCTAAAATTCAAGTCATTACAAATTTATCTGAACCAACAACTCAAACAGATGTAAGAATATTTTTAGGGTACGCAGGCTATTATCGTAGATTTATTGCAAATTTTAGTAAGATAGCTCTGCCATTGTTTAAATTGCTTTCAAAGGATGTGAATTTTAATTGGGATACTGACTGTCAATCTGCATTTCAGACACTTAAAGAGAAACTCTCAGCTGCTCCCATTTTAAGGGGACCAAATTGGACATTGCCTTTCCATATTTCAACTGATGCCTCTGCTACTACAATAGGAGCCTCATTGGGCCAAAAAGAACACACTTTGACTTATGCTATCTATTTTATTAGTAAAAATCTGACACCTGCAGAGCTGAATTATACAGTCACTAAAAAATAGATGTTGGTAGTGGTTCATGCTGTAAACAAATTCTGTCATTATATCACTGGCTACAAAATTTTTGTTCATACAAATCATTCATCCTTACGCTATTTAATGAATAAATCTATCACTAATGGTCGGATTACTAGATGGTTGTTATTAATGCAAGAGTTCAATATCACTGTTTTAGATCGGCCTGGACGAGAAAATCAAGTGGCGGATTTCCTGTCTCGCTTACACAATACTGGTGAGGTTGTTCCGGTTTTAGATAGTTTTCCTGATGAACACCTATTTGCAATTTCTGTTATCACTCCTTGGTATGCTGACATTGCCAATTACTTATCATCAGGCCAACTACCCCCATCTATGACATCTAAAGAAAAAAAGAAGATTATTAAACAAAGTGGTAGGCATATATGGGTTAATGGTGATCTCTTTTACACAGGATATGATTTAATTATAAGAAGATGTGTACGACAGGATGAAGTCTTAGATATTTTAAAGGCCTGTCATGATGAACCATGTGGTGGTCATTTTGTAGACAAACGAACAGCATACAAGATACTCAATTTGGGGTATTATTGGCCTTCCATTTTCAAAGATGCTAAGAGGTATGTTAGAAGTTGTGATACTTGTCAATGAATGGTACGGCCAGTCCGGTCTGATGAAATGCCACTCCAACCACAAATTCTCATTGAACCATTTGAAAAGTGGGCCCTTGACTTCATTGGTCCCATTCATCCACCATCACATGGACAAAAGTACATTTTGGTCTTCACAGACTATGTTACTAAGTGGATAGAGGCCAAACCATTGCCAAGAGCCACTGAACAGACTGTGGTAAACTTTCTGTTTGAGGAGATATTTGTCCGATTTGGGTGCCTAGAGAGATTGTAACTGATCAGGGTGCCCAGTTTACCTCTAAATTAGTGCAGGAGATAGCAGAAAAGTATAAAATTAAGCATCGGAAGTCTACCCCTTACCATCCACAAGCAAATGGCCAAGTGGAATCTACAAACAAGACTTTAGAAGGAATCATTACCAAAACTGTCCAGATGCATCGGAAGGATTGATCAGCTAAGCTTATTGAATCTTTATGGGCATACCGGATCACCTGGAAAAACAGTACTGGTTTTTCTCCTTATCAACTTGTTTATGGTAAGCAAGTCCTCCTTCCTATAGAGTTTCAAGTTCATACTTTCAAGTTAGCAGCAGATTTGGGCATGGATCTTTCTGAGGCTCGGCAAGAAAGAATACTTCAGTTGAATCAGCTAGATGAGATGAGACAGGCTGCCATAGAACACAATATTCTGATACAACAGCAGAGAGCTCAATGGCATGAAAAATTTATCAAAAAGAAGCAATTTCACATCGGTGACTGGGCACTACTGTTTGACTCCAAGTTCAAAGACTTCAAAGCCAAATTCACAACTCACTGGCTTGGTCCATATGAAATTGTTGAGGTATATGACAATGGCTCAGTCAAACTTCAAACAATCGATGATGCAGCATGTACATTTATGGTCAATGGCCATCGGCTCAAACTGTATACCAAGCCTATCAATAAGGATGATTTTATACAGTAGGTTTCACAGCAAAAGGAAATGCAAGTGCTGGATAAACACATCAGTGTTTCTCCTTCACCTGCTCCTTAGCTAATCTGATACAGCAAGCAAATAAAACAAAAAGATACAAAGAAAATAAAAATCGAAAAAAAAAAACAAAAATCTAAAAAATATATATATATATAAAAAGGAAGTTTAGTTGTGAAAACCAGTTCACTGGCACAATATAAACTTGAATTTTCTCTGGAAAACCAGGTTTACCTGGCCATTGAAAATTCACAAAAATATCTTTTTCCAATTTCCTGTTTTGTTTTCCAAATAATGAAGATCTTGTTTGACTTGAGGACAAGTCAAAAGGTAGGCCTGTGAGGGGGATAATAATTTTCATGAACCCTCCAAGTCTTTTCCATATGCAGAGGATTGTGATTTTTCATAATGCAGAAGGGACCTGATTTCCAGTAAGGCAGAAGAAATCTACAGAAGGACCTAACTTTCAGTAAAACTGAAGAATTTGAGATGGCAGACAGAAGACATCAGAAGGATAGAAATGAATCAGGATACAAACCAACTTCATCAGACAGCAAGCTCATCATACAGAGACATCAAGCAAAGTCTGTAAGAATTTATAGTTTTTATGTTTTAAAAAGTTTCAAAATTCTTTGTTTTTAAGCAATGACATATTATCAACTATTGTAAAGCTTGAGTTCCTATTTTTCATTATTCGGATAGTATGTGCCATTACCCTACTTACCTTCCATTAGTCTCTTCCAGCACTTCATTTTTCCACCCTAGGGATCAAGATGGTTGTCAGGATCAAACCCAAGGGAAATTTTAAATACTGCATTCTACAGGACATATACTGCACTCTACAGGATACATACTGCATTCTACAGGCAGGTCTTTTCAACAGAAAGCAGAGAAAAACAAAATATAGATACATGTTTTATTCACCACGGAAATTTCAATATTTTCGTGTTCTCTTTCATATACTCTAAGACGAGGGCATTATTGCATGATATGCATTAAGTTAAAAAGAAAAGTTAGTATATGAAAGAGGGTCATAGAACATATCATAAAGTGGCGAATCAACGGGGAATTAAGTGGCCGGTTCAAAACATCATTGCATAAAACGAGGGAATCATGGATTTTTCCTCCCACGAACCTCGCCCATGTATAGGATAGCTCAAGTTACAAAATTCAAAAAAAAATTGAAATGATATTTCATACATCCGTGGCTGTCCAGCTGATTTGCTCTTCCCCAAACCGCACATCCATGCTGAGAGTTAACAGACTTCTATTAATCTAAGGAGGAAACACTGGTTGCCTTACAGTAGAAGAAATACAGATACGAGGACACATATTTCATCCAGAATGTGCAAATCAAGGAACCGCGCAGGCTAGGTAAGCTTGACACCCTGGTTTTGTTTTGCTATCAATTCAGACTATCAGAAGAACAATTGAAGAAAGAATAAATTTTACAGAGTTTAAAATTTGAAACTGGAGTTATAAGCTAGGGTTCAGTCTTTGAAGCTTTCCACTGCATATAAAAAAAAAGAAAAAAAAAAAAGATTTTCTTGTTAAAGTTGTAAAATGGTGTCTAGACTGGAACAAGAGAAATTTGAGCCCACAGCCATTCATGAAAAATGCATGGAAATTTTCGAGAAGAAACAATGGGTGTCTTTCTTTGAAAAATTTGATGGGCACAATGATAATGTTAGCCTACCTTTTGCTGGCTCATTCGATGGAGAAAGGGCCACAGTAGGAAATTTAAGTTTCAAACTGTCTAAAGACATTTTGGCACAGATCATTGGCTTACCACAACAGGGGGAAAGATTCTTTAAAACAAAACAATTCAAGGAGAAGTCATGGACACCCTTTCTATGCAGGTCAAGGGCAGGTTCAGTGGAATGGAAGAAGGGGATACCAAGGAGTTGGCTGGTTCATCCCTGGGATGAAATAGTGTATATCATCCAAATGTTCATCACCTGTGAAGGGAGATTCAGTATTGTTTACCTTTACCACATCAAGCTATTGCAGCATTTGAAAGGTGAATGTGAGATCAATATGCCCTATTTCCTGTTACAGAGTCTAACTAAGATGGCTAAGGCTGTCCAAAGGCGTGAAAAAGACAAATTGACAAGTCTTTTTCAGTGTGGACTCGTCAAAATAATCATCACATATGAGTTACAGAAACAAAACTTGACATGGCAAGAATTTATCATTCATAATCAGTTTGAAGAGCTAGAAGAGCTGCCTGAAGAAAACTTGGAAGAAGACAAACTGTTGATGATAACATACCCCAAGGATGAAGAACAGAACCCTGAAGCAACAAGCTCAAAACTGCTTAAAGGGAGAAAGAAAGAAAATGTGTTAATAATCACAGATGATGAAGATAACTCCGAGGCAGCAAGCCCAAAACAACCTCAGAGGAGAATACGAACCAGGAGCATGATGAAAGAAGAAAGAAAGCTTCAAAAGCAAGATCAAATCTTCACCACTTATGAAAAGAAGCCGAGGAAACATCAGCAAGCTCAAAAGAAGTCAGCATTAGAAGAGGATGATGAAAGCCAGCAAAAGCAGTATGAATATATACAATCCTTGGAAAGCCAAGAAGAAGATCCAACAGGTGAGGTAGGGCAAGTCCATGAAAGTAAAAGTGCCCAAGAAACTGAAAATATTTCAGATGAAGTGATAAGGCAGACTAAAAAGATAAATCTTTTCTTTGATCAACAAGAAAAAGAAAGGAAAAAGCATCCAGGACAGGAAATTTTAGATGAACAAGCTTCTCCTTTCTTGGAGCAACAAACTCTAGAAAAAGAAAAGGAGGGAGATTCAGTGCAAGAGAATGAAAATATGGATACTAATTCTGAGCAGCCTTCAGTGAAGTTGGGAAAGAATAAAACTTCCAAAACCAGTAAAAAGATTAAAAAGTTGAAAATGGAAGTAAAAGAATTAGAAATGAAGAATGAGAAGTTAACAGAAAAGAACAGAAAACTTAAAGTTCAAAGGGCACGAATCTCCAAGTATGCATATAAATGGCATAAACAAAAGAATATTTACCAGACCAAGTATGAAAAACTGAAAGTTCTTTATGCAGCTCGAACTTCTACAGACGCATCATCTCAGACAGGGGGTACATCAGAGGATTAGAAGCAGAGTTTCAGCAACAAGATTTTGTTCAGAACATAAGCAGGGTCAAAAATTTTGGAGATATTTTTCCTTTGTGCATGAGGACATGCAACAGCTTCCTCTTGGGGGAGATGTTGGGCACCATTTTGACCTCTTTTTGTCATCTAAATATCCTCCATTTTCCTCCATAAAACCCTCATATTGATCTATAAAGCTTTTAGTTCAACACGGACTTTGGTTAAAAGGTATAAATGTCATTGCTTGTTAACAAATTGAATTTTGAGATTTTTAGAGCATTTAAACTAAGGTTTTATTCAGAATTACAGGATGTGCTAACTTCCCGTAATGTCTCCAAAGTTGGGCACTTGCAGGCCAGCTAGGCATTAACTGAAAGATGGAGGAAAGATCCTCAGTATCCAAGGATGAACGAATTTCCAACGAATAGATGATGTGGCTCTCATAGGTGGCAAGTCAAAGTTGGTCAAAGATGACCACCTGTGCTACCACTCAGCACAAAAGCAGGGCAGTTTGGATTTTGTTGAGTTTCACGATTCTGAATGAGGATCTCGATGGCTATGTTCATTAATTAGTTTACAGGATTATAGCATTTCCAGTTTTCTTTCAAATTTGTATAAGTACTTCACAAAACATTGGATCGTGGATCACGATTTTGGGAAGAACGCATATTGCTTCTGAACTGCGTGGTTTTTACTGTGTAATTGGTTTATGGTGAATACATTTAGAGTTTCAGTTCTGTAAATCTTCGACTGTGTGTGGAACGAGGCATTGGAGGGCCCCCATTGTTGAGTTCACACACCCTTTCATTGCCATTGAATGCTATTTAGGTGTTTGCAGCGATTTGATTTGATGCAGGTGATTTAGATTGTGCCATTGGTATGTGCTAATCCCTGTAGTATCTAGTTTATTATTGCAGAACGAATTCAGCTAGTTTTAATTGGTTTTATTACAGCTCTGTTATCTCATTTAATGGTTCAAGCTACGATTTCATTGTGCTACACATCACTTACCTTTTTTATGAGCTTTGTCTTTTATCTTGTTAAATATTAAAAGAACGGTTCAGACTGTGATTGTACTATGTTATACATTGCTACTCATTTAAAGATAAAATGTTTAGAACAATTATAAATTACGAACATTGTCCTGTAAGGGAACTTAATGGTTAATTGTTCATTCAGCACTGGAACATCAGGCAAGAGCTTTGTAGTATGTATCTTAGCGTTAGAGTTATTGTTTAATTGCTTTTGCTACCTCAGTTCTTTCACCAATAGATTGCTTTCCTAAATAGATTGATGTGTACTTGAAAAGAAACAAATGAAGTCATCCCTGTAAAAGGGATTTTTGTGTCTTTAAGTTACAGTATTTTTCATCTGACAGTAGATTCAATTCACAAATAATTAAACAGTAGATTCAATTCACAGATAATTAAATTATCCAAACAAGTCTAGCTCTAAGTCCTAAAACTTGGATATGCCTCTAAGCTTACTGACCCGGATTGATATAAATTTAAGGATTTGATCTGCATTAGTAGATTGAAGCCCAACATACACCCTAAGATGAAAAACAATTATAGTGGATAGAAAGGAACTAGAAATCAAAACCAAAAAAGGTTCCCTACTACAATATAAAAAATAGATTCTATATTTGTAGGAGAAGTTCAAAATCCTCTTGATGCAACACTTGAATGATAAGAAACAATTGGAATGTGAAAATAATGAGTTGACGATTGCATTGGAGAAATAAAGGAGGGACGTTGAAGATAGAGTCAACATGATTGAAGTATCATAACAAGTTGTACATAAGAATATAGTGGTTACAAAGGACATGCTCTTTGCATACCTCTAGTAAAAACCTGCATATTGTTCCACAAAGAACAATTGATTAGTTTTCAATTAGGTCAAATTGCCAAATAATTTCCTTGTGAATTAGACACTCAAAAAGAATTCATAGAAGCATATCAACATTGCAATGGGGGAGAGAAAAACAACTATGTGAATTCTATCTCCACAACATTGTTATGCCTCACCTGCATGGATTATTCGCCAATCCTTATGTGGGGAATGTCCAACTCATGGAATTTCTCTCCTAGTTTCAAAATGAAGAGAGAATAGCTTTTAAAGACAAAACATATTTAAGAGTGAAGAACGTGCTACAAATCCCTTTGGGTAAGGGATAAATCAACTAAGCTTGAAGAGGTTCTCAGAAACCATGCATTCTAATTTATGATACTAATTTAGTTCAAACACTTAAGGAGTCTAAGAAAAAGGAATTAGTTGTGCACTCTGAATCCATGGTAAAGAGCTTAAGGGATAATGTGGTGCAACTTTTCCAAAACAAACGAGAGGAACTACCACTTAGCTTAAGGAAGATGGATCCTTACTCTCCATCTAACATAAAGGCTACTTTTTCGGAGCACAACAATACATTGAAACTCTTAAAAGGATGAAACTCAATTGGATAGGGATAACATTCAAGTATCTATTATTGCTACACCTCATTCCCTCCTGACAGTCCACATGAGAAGTTAATGAAGAAGAATAGATAAATGGATGTGGTGAGATTGAGTTAAGAGCAGGATATCACCTAGATTCTAGCATATGATTTAAGGCAAACAACATACATGGAGTAGCAATCAAAGAAGGAAGATTGAGCATGGAAAATATGTAATTTTGAGGTTTTTTTTTGCATAAGGGCTTGCAAAAACTTTAGTTGGGGGGTAATTATGGGCCTCCATATTGTCCATGGAAGTCGTCAACAAGGACTTTGTTCATTTGTTGAGAGGTTTTAATAGAAGAAATCCCGAGACTTGGGATGAAAACCTACCCTATATACAACATTGTTATAATTGGGTAGCTCATAGTTCTAGTAGTATGTCACTGTTCAAGACATGTTTGGGATTTTTTATTTGGATTCCCTTTAACATTTCATTCTCAAACTATTGGAGAGAAATCAATGGAGTGAGATGATGATAAACAAAAATACACCAAAGGTTCGTATTAAATATTCAATAGATTCATAGATAAATGGAAGAGTAGTCGTAGAGAGAACAAGAAAGGTATAAGGAGAAGCATGATCAACACATAGTATATAGTAATTTGATGTAGGGTATATGGAGTGGTTACACTCAATAGAAATGGACACAAGTTCTTAGGAAGAAGATAAAATCCATCAAATATTGTCCCTTTGAGATTGCAAAATCTAAGGGAAAATAATTTTCAACTAGTGTTGCCACCATCAATGAGCATTTATTATGTTATCGTTGTAGAGAATTTGAAAATTTTTGAACTTTTAATAGTAAATGAGGGGGAGAAATAACTTTTTTCCTAGTGTTTTTCTCTATTGAATTGTTCATGACAGATGTGTAGACTAAGTTGAAACATGACACAAGTTTGCAACAAAAGGTCCATGTGAAAGTCATAGGGGTGAACAAGAGTTTATGAGAATTGGTTTGAAGGGCAAAGTTCTTGCAAAAGAAAAATGTATATGTGAAGGATAGACCTTCTTGTCTTCTTCATGACTGATAAATTTTTGGGAACCATTCCACAAAAGTGGAGTTTTTACCCAAATTAATCGACTATAAATAATCCAAAAAGCTCGAGGTAAGAACAAAATATTATATAATATATTTTAAAATTAAATTATTTTTTATTTTTAATTTATTAATAAATATTGTGATAAAGTAAAGCATATAACCCTAAAAATAATCATAATGAATGATATTAACAAAACCTAAAAATGAAATTCAAAACCCAAACTAAAAAAATAAAATATTTTTAAATTATAATTAAAACTCAATTGTTTTTAAGTTCTAATTTATAGTCTCAAGAACATTAATAATGATATGGATAAAATGAAGCATACAACCCTAAAAAGAAACCTGAGGAAGGAAGCTAACTACACTTAAAAAAAATTAAAAAGAACTTAAATACAAATAATGCAAAACACTCAAAAACCTAAAATTTTATTATAATTTTTTTTAATCTAATCTAAATTAAAAATTAACATCATAATAAATTTTAAATATTAAAAAACCTTTCTAAAGATAACCTAAAATTATTAAATTTTCTTATCTTTTTTAAGCCTAATTAATCAATTGATGCTAGCAGTTTCCTTCTTGATTAAAGGAAGCCATGCATTGCTAATTTAAAGTCCTCGTTCTATGTTTAAGTTATTATGATGTTTGACTATTTATAAAGCCTCTTGAACTCCGCGTTTAAAGTAATGATTTTATTTGCCACAATCTTAGTGTTTTGTAGACAAATATGATTCTTGGTATTAAGAGAATGCTCAGCTAAGGCCAAGGTGAGGGTTTTCTCATTTCAATCATCATATCCATGCTCTTCGATCCTTACACAAAGGAGCGCCCTAACTTCCTATTATATCATTTTCCACAAGAACACATAACCTTATAGATATCCTCGCATTCTTATTGATCAATGGGATCCTTTACTTACCTAATTTTTCATCTAACGGCTTCAACTAATTTGAATGAAATAGAGATTTCCTTCTTCTTTAATAATTTTGGAATCTTGGTTGTGATTCCTTGAATGTAAGGAAGGTGGGACCTCATGGTTGTTGATTGGTTATGAGGAAGGGGTCCTTGTTCTACTCCAATTAAAGCCTTGTAATTATTTCTTTTCTTGTATCCAATTTTCGAAAAAAAATTGGACAAGTTGTCTTTCTCTTGTTTAACATGTTTTTTATCAGAAATCATGACAACCCTTATTCTTAAAGTGTTGAGGACATCCATCTTTTAAGAGGGATGATGATGCGAGTTGGCATGGAGGTAGTAAACTATGTGAGAGTTATTCTTGTAAACTTGATGTCCTAGGGTTCCATCATGCTTTCTAGATATCCACACATAAATGAAAGGAATGATTCCATTATCTTCCAACTCCATTGTAAACTTGATGTCATTGGTCTGATTGTTAAGGTGTTCAAATAATTTATTAAGTGCATTACTACCATGGGGCCATCTTATGTTGGTCTTATCTACAAATCTCTTCCATATTATTAGTTTTAAATGATATGACTCGAGATATTTTCTTTGAAAATGTTCCATGAAAATATTGCAAACTATAGGTGAGAGTAGGCACCAAATTACCCTAATCCATGTAACGTTTGATTAGCAAACTGACCTCCAAACACAGCCCTCCAATTAATGTGCTCGATGAATCTTCTCAAGGAATATCCCCTTGATATCAAATCTGGGTCGTCCTTCACTAATTAGTGATGTAGTCGCCTATCGGCAAATTATATTTAAAAAATAAAAATTATTCAATTAAATACTATTTTCTGTTGAAAATAATTCACACTGAACAACAACAAAGACGGGACCCACAAGATGTGCTCTTGTCATGATGTCATCTAATGATATTCCTACGGCCCAACTTCTTGTTGAAGCTACAGAAGGAATGTCAAAAGATGGATTCCATGAATGTTGCTGCGGAAGGACCGATGCTTCCCAGACAACGCAGCTGCTGGATTATCCGTTGTATTTTCTTCAGAACCCAGAAACACCAACTGTTTGAATTCCCCGTCCTTCTCCAATCTAACTATATTGGTATTATTTTTGTTAACTACATTGGTATTAGTTTTTTTCCTCTTCTAACGCTTCTCTTTTTCATTATATGAAACAATAATGGACGGGGAAAGAGCGATACGAAAGGACAATATGAAGGAAAATCAGTCATCGATTCATTTCCTTCCCTGAAACATTTTTCTCAGGCGCTTATTCATTTTTGTCATCCTCACGAACCAGTCACGTCATTTGATTTTGGTCAGTGCAGCTAATGGCCATTGGTGTAGGTTAGTATGGTTAGGGTTTCTCTATTTTTACATCTATAGGTGTTTAGATATAAGTACAACCATAAATAAAGTGGTCGGTGAACACCAATAAGTGTATCCAAACACTTATTTTTTTGGATATGGATGGTTGTCAAAAAAAGACTAAATATTTAAAAACAAATGTTATTTAATAAACATACCCCTTTTCTTATCTATCTCTTAACTAAAACTTATTTAAATCTTAATCAAGATGCATTTGAGAAAAACAAATGCTATTTAATAAGCATACCCATTTTCTTATCCATTTCTTAACTGAAACTTATTTAAATATTAATCAAGAAGCATTTGAGCATAACAAGATACGATGACCATGAAATGAATCTCCACTGTACACATCTTACACTCAAATTAATCTTGTTGATCCACTCAAGGAAGTCCAAAATCCCAAATAATATGTATACACAACACCTGATTGGTGTAATTATCTGAGATTTTGGACTTCCTTGAGTGGATCAACAAGATTAATTTGAGTGTAACAAGTGTACAGTCGAGATTCATTTCATGGTCGTCGTATCTTGTTATGCTCAAATGCATCTTGATTAAGATTTAAATAAGTTTCAGTTAAAAAATGGATAAGAAAAGGTGTATGTTTATTAAATAGCATTTGTTTTTCTCAAATGCATCTTGATTAAGATTTAAAAAAGTTCCAGTTAAGAGATGAATAAGAAAAGGGGTATGTTTATTAAATATCATTTGTTTTTATATGTTTAGTCTTTTTTTAACAACCAGCCATCTCCACAGAATTAAGTGATTGGCTACATCTATCGTTGTTAAACGACCACTTTATTTGTGATTGTGCTAGTCTATTTTCTTGTCTAATCTTGGGCAATAAATTAAGCAGAAAATTGAGTGCAAGGTATGGGTTTATAAATCCTACCCAAATCATCCAAAAATCTATAACAACCTACGACCATACCAAATTTGAGTGTGGATAGAAAACAACCAAAACGCCCCAAATCCGGTCAAAAATGTGCCTGTAAAATGCAGTTTGGGTTATTATGCAATTTATTTTGATTTATTTACTTTACCGAATTTCCAGCAAAATGAGAATTTTAAAATGATTTGGATAAAAGAGATACTACTCCTATTACAATTTTGTCAGACAACTCCAAGGAGCAGGATGCCTCCTCAAAAAAATCTAACTTGTGAAAGAATGCCTAATCTATGTGATTTATTTCGTTAACAAAGAATGGAAAATTTGTTAGAGAATATTAGATTCATGAAATTTATTTGGAGGTAAGATTTAAAGCTGGGATAACAAATCCTCAATAATTTGTATTAAATTCAATTTAATACAAAGATCATGAACCTATCACAATTTATGAATATTTTATTCAATCAAATTTCAAACACAATATTCTTAAAGGTAAGAATAGTTAAAAAGTATATAGTAAAATGTTACTAAAAATTTGGTGAATATAGTAACATGTTGGAAATCTAATTTTTTTAAAATAAAAACACTTTTCGCCTGAAGATGGACTGGACTTAGAGACCCAAAAAGTTGAGACAAAATACTTGGCAACGCACTTCTCCTCCAATTAATAAAGATTCATGTGCATATGAACAATGAACCGATCATATTTGAAATCAAATCCATGAGAATTAACTTAAATTATTATAATAACATCAACAGAAATCAACAGAAATCTTCAATTCCTTCTGAAACCTTCTTAATTCAATATGGCCTATCAAAACCAGGGAAACGCTACCAAATTTGAGCAACGAGGTATTATATAAAAATTGTTTTAAGGCAGAGAAAAGGACAGACTACAAATTCCAATTTTCCTGTGATTATAACATGTATAAAATACCCCTGTATAAAATAGGAATCGACTAATTTTTTCGATTTAAAACGAAAAAAATTGATTTTTTTTTGTAAGATTTTGATAAAATCCGGCATAAATTTTTAAAAATATTGGTTAGAACTATCAAAATCTGAAATTTTTGTTAGCATTTTGTAGCTTGGAGGCACTCCATCATCAGGTGCTTAGGTGCAGGGGTCCAAGAACTATGAAGTCTCATTAAATATTCATAAAATGACTTTATGAGCTTTTATTAAAGTTATTTTATGATGTGACTTTTTACTTTATGATGTGACTTTTAATTTAAAAGTGAGATGTACTTTGTAATTATAAAGTGACTTTTTAAAATTATAAAGTTACTTTAAGTCATAAAGTGAACTTTTAAATATTTAGGGAAAAGTGACTTTTCGAATATAAAAGTTTTAGAGTATAGTTCACTTAGGAAAATTAAGTGAACTTGAGATTAAATCTTAGCCATGGATCTTGAGATCAAGATTTGATCTCAGCGATAGAATTCGAAAAGCCATGGGAGTTACCCTAATGAGGGAAATAAAAGAAGATTTGAGACTTCATTTTCATATCTCAAGAAGAGGCACATATCTCAAGAGGAGAGGAAGAGTAGCATGAATTCCAAGAGAGAGTCTTGGAGGGAAGAGGGAGTGACTCGAATCCCTAGGAGAGGATTTTTGTGAGAAGTAAAGAGGAAAGTAGGAAGCAGTTGAGAAGAGGCTCGAATCTCAAGGTGAAGGATTGAATCCCTAGGAGGGAACATTTTCCAAGGTGGGCACGTTCTCCAAGGAACCATATAGTCATCGATAGTATTGTTTGTACTGCAGATTATGTGGGGTCATACTGTTAGGTTTGATTGCATAGAAAAGCTGAGAAAGTGGCTCAAGTTTCTGGGCAGTTTCATGGCAGAAGTGATGAGGCCATACTGTTGAAGAAGTTGGGCACAAATATCAAGAGAATACTGCTGTAGCTGTGTCTGTACTAGTCTATATAGTCTGGACATCCTGTAGGGCGCATTTTTCAAGGCAGCCTATGCACCGTTTTCAAGGTGAAAATTTGTCTCATACTTCATGGAGTATTTATGTCTGTATTAATGACTTTATGACTATATTTAAAGTGTTGATGTACTTTCCTGAGAAGTACTACTGCCATTAAATAAAATTTCTCTTCATTGGTTTTCCCCAGGGGTTGGGGTTTTTCCAGGGTCTAAATTTGACCCCAAAAAAATTGTCTGATATCTATTTTACAGTCTGTTGATATATCTTTTGAG
Organism: Larix kaempferi; assembly: GCA_027924585.1. Classification (NCBI taxonomy): domain Eukaryota; kingdom Viridiplantae; phylum Streptophyta; class Pinopsida; order Pinales; family Pinaceae; genus Larix; species Larix kaempferi. Next base: position 9,433,997 of record BSBM01000597.1, on the reverse strand, counting down.
TTTATTTCCGCCGATATTTTGCACCTAATAATGTATATCAACTTAAAGTAAGATGAAGAAATGTGCATAAGAAATGTAGTAAAATCTTTGACTGTCTAAAGACTGATATCAGAGTTTTGTTAGGTGATTTAGATAGAGTTTGAAGTCTGATTTTATTAGTGAAATCTATAACTGTGCATTAGAGGACATATGTCTTTCATGGTATCAGAGCTAGGGCTCTAAGTTTCAGAGGACTATTGGAGCAGCAAAGAAGTGCTGGTTATTTGCAAGTGGTTTGCATGAGAATTGTAGCTGCATATGCAAGAGATTTGTTGGGTCTGACAGCTGAGAAGTGAATCTTTTTTTACAGGTGAGCAGAGGTTATTTTTTGTGTGAGCAGTTTTGTGTAATCTCAGAGAAATGGTCACTAGTTTAAGTTTGGAAGATAGATTAGATGGAGCAGAGAACTTTGTTCCATGGAAGGCTAGGTTAGTGCTTATTTTGGAGGAGAATGAACTGTGGGATGAAGTGGTGCATAGCATGTAGGAAAATCCAATTCAAGTTCCTGCATCTACCAATGCACAAGCATTATCAACCTTTAACAAAAAGGACATCAAGGCCAAGCAGATCATCCTTGATGTAGTATAGAACCACATTATTCCACATATCTCAGGAGAAGATCGTGCATTTAAGATGTGGGATGCCTTGACTAGATTATACAAGAGTTCAAATGAGAACCGGAATATGGTTCTGAAGTAGAAATTGAGAGACACCAAAATGACCAAGACTGAAAGTGTTTCTTCTTACTTGATCCGCATGTCACAAGTTCGTGATGAGTTGGGAGTTGTTGGAGAGAAAGTGGAGGATGCAGAGTTGGTGAGAGTAGCCTTGAATGGCTTCTCACAACCATGGCATGAATTTGTACGTGCAGTTATAGCTAGAGAGAATATGCCTTCATGGGATAGACTTTGGGATGACTTCACATAGGAGAAGCTGAGATTTAGCTCCACTTCCACAGGTCAATAGAAAGAAGCTGATGAAGAGAATGTGCCTCTTCCAGCAAAACGTAGGAAGAATAAAGGTGGCTCAAGTAGTGGAGCCAAATATGAGAAAGATATGAGAAAAGTGAGATGCTTTGCTTGCCAGAGTTATGGTCACTATGTTGCGCAGTGTCCCAACAAGAAGAAGAACAAGAAGAAAGTAGAGCCTGATGTGGCCTCTTCAGCTGAAGAAGAATATTTTGCGAGGATATTCGAGAAGGTATTTTCACTCGTCTCAATTCTTTCAGATAGCAGTGTAGCAGAGAGTTTGGGTACTGGAGAATGGTATATAGATAGAGGATTAGCACACCATATGATAGGGACATGAGCTATGTTCCGAGATTTGACAGATATTAACAGTTATACTGACTGAGGATGGGTATGCCGGCACCCATGTAGTAGAAGAAGTTGTAAGAGTCCTATTCCAACTCAAGTCTAGTGGTTATCTGGAGGTTGGCGATGCGTTGTTTGTTCTAGAGCTGAAGAGGAACTTGATCTCAGTTTCATCTCTGGAGGATGACGGATATGCGATCATTCATGTGGAAGGGCGTGTTTATATATATCCGGTGAGTAGGGGATTGGGTGCAGCGAGTCTACTTGGCATCCGTGATGACAAGGGATATTGAGTATTGGGGCATCCTATGGATGGTGAGCCTGGTGAGAGATCAGACTCAGTGGCAGCAGCGGTGGTTTTTAGTGTGGAGGATTCATCCAGCTCTGTGAGGAAACCGAGTTGGTTTGATATGGTTCTTCGGGATGAGCAAGAGAGTGAGCAGTGCTCTCAGTTCAGAGTAGTCAGGCGCATACCTTCAGTTGTTGATCCAGTGCAGGTATCTGAGGGGCATTCAGATTCAGACGGAGCTTCAACTATTGGAGGGAGAGGACTGGAGCGAGATCTAGGTGGAGCTGATTCCAATAGTACCTCCCTCGCTAAGAGGGAGTGTTAACATTTTGTAGATCAGAGGCACTCCTGCATTAGGTGCCTAGGTGCAGGGGTCCAAGAACTATGAAGTCTCATTAAATATTCATAAAATCAATTAGAATTTTGTAGCTCAGAGGCACTCCTACATCAGGTGCCTAGGTACAGGGGTCCAAGAACTATGAAGTCTCATTAAATATTCATAAAATGACTTTATGAGCTTTTATTAAAGTTATTTTATGATGTGACTTTTAATTTAAAAGTGAGATGTACTTTATAATTATAAAGTGACTTTTTTAAATTATAAAGTTACTTTAAGTCATAAAGTGAACTTCTAAATATTTAGGGAAAAGTGACTTTTCGAATAGAAAAGATTTAGAGTATAGTTCACTTAGGAAACTTAAGTGAACTTGAGATTAGATCCCAGCCATGGATCTTGAGATCGATATTTGATCTCAGCCATAGAATTCGAAAAGTCATGGGAGTTACCCTAATGAGAGAAAGAAAAGAATATTTGAGATTTCATTTTCATATCTCAAGAAGAGGCACACATCTCAAGAGGAGAGGAAGAGTAGCACGAATTCCAAGAGAGAGTCTTGGAGGGAAGAGGGAGTGACTTGAATCCCTAGGAAAGGATTTTTGTGAGTAGTAAAGAGGAAAGCAGGCAACAGCTGAGAAGAGGCTCAAATCTCAAGGTGGAGGCTCGAATCCCTAGGAGGGTGCATTTTCCAAGGTGGGAAAGTTCTCCAAAGAACCATATAGTCATCAATAATATTGTTCATACAACAAATTCTCTGGGGCCGTACTATTGGTTTTGATTGCACAAAAAAGATGAGAAAGTGGCTCAAGTTTCTGGGCAGTTTCATGGCAGAAGTGATGAGACCGTACTATTGAAGAAGTTGGGCACAAATACCGAGAGAAGACTGATGCAGGTGTTTGTACTAGTTTGTACAGTTTGGACAGCCTGTAGGGTGCATTTTTCAAGGTAGCGTATCCACAGCTTTCAAGGTGAAAATTTGTCTCAGATTTCATGGAGTATTTATGTTTGTATTAATGACTTTATGACTATAGTTAAATTTCTGATGTAGTTTCCTGAGAAGTGTTACTGCCATTAAATAAAATTTCTCTTCACTGGTTTTGCCAAGGGGTTGGGGTTGGGGTTGGGGTTTTTCCAGGGTCTAAGTTTGATAAAAAAAATTCAGTGTGTTATCTATTTTACAGTTTGCTGATATATCTTTTGAGTTTAATTCCACTAATAATGTGCACCTGATAATGTATATGAGCTTATAGAAAGATGAAAAAATGTGTATGAGAAATGTAGTAAAATCTTTGATTGTCTAAAGACTGATATCAGAGTTTTGTTAGGTGATTTAGACAGAGTTTGAAATCTGATTTTATTAGTGAAATCTGTAATTGTGCATTAGATCATAGATTTCTTTCAATTTTGAGTATCTCATAAGTTTTTAATGGTGTAAAATCAGTTTTGGCCATTGAAACAATGTTAAATTTAGATTTTACAAAATAAATAAAAAAGGCCATTGACCAACCAAATCGAAATTCAAATCAATATTCAGTACCATTCTTTTCTAATCTTCAATTGCAGCATTTTCGTGGCTTCTTGCATACGATTTTAATGTGACATTATCGTTTCACTTGATTGGCGATCGCTTTGCAGTGAGATTGGAAGGGAAGTAAGTCTTTCAGTGAAAGTTAAAAAAGTTAGTATGGATTGTGAATACCATATACATATACATCATTATAAATGTTAGGGTAGTGTCACCGTTCATGGAGATAATAGTTACCCAAAAAAGATGTGCCTCTATTATCCAAATTTACGGCCATTATAAGTTAGTAACTAAATATTCAGACATGTATCAAGAACACAGATCCTTCGTATTTGGAGTGTGGTCTTAATGTTTGACAATTCTCAAAGACCCATTAAAAACTAACAAATGCTCTTTCTACTGCTGGATTCATCGTCCTGTTTCTGTCTGCACCCAGAATCACCAGTTGTTGGCAGAATTCTCTGTTCTCTTCGAAACTGAGTGTATTGTTATTGTTGAAGGGTTTTCTTTATCGTTTAATGGAAAAGTGAGGGATTGGTGAACGTGTGAAGTGCAATATGACACAACAATATAAAGGAAGTTCAGTCCAAATATGGGTTCGATTCATTTCCTTGTCGCGAAATTTACGGTGTATCACTCATAGATCTCTCTTCGACATACCACAACAAATAAAAAGGCGTATCACACATCATTTACACATGTTCTCAGCGATCTGGAGCTGCTAGAACCTGTAACCACGAATATTTTCACTTGATAAAAATTAAAGGCCTCGTCGTACGGAAAACAAATTGCAGATTTGATGACATTCATGTTGAGAACCCATCTATATGATTGACTACAGACCTAAGGATCTTGCCCAGATATCTCCAAATACATGACATATACAAATTGCATTGTTGTATCACACTGCATATGTCACATGTTCGAAGCGATCAGGAGATGCAACTACATCATGTGCATGTAAGAACAAAAGATATTTCCCTTATGAAAAAATAGAAAACCCCATCGAATAAACTTGTCAACTTCTGATTGTAATACCCTTGGCCCGGATATTAAAAACATAACAAGTTTATTATTTTAATATAAAATTACAATGGGTTGTGTGACTAGCTGAAGAGGAGATCCAAACATTAACAGAGATTGGTGAGGGGGTAAGGTTTACCATGTACCTTGTTTAATTTGATCAGTTGTTTAGAAATCTAAACCTTCTGTTAAATTTCCAAAACCCATGTTCCTAAGCCAAACTCAAATAGGAAGTAATTAAGAATTAAATATTATTAGTTAAAGTTTTGGGTGAACTTAATTAGTTTTAATTAAGTTGTGATTAGTATTGGATGAGGGAAACGTGGTCCTCTTGGGACAGCCACATAGGAACATAGGGCATGACACCCGTCTCCCATGAGCAATTGAGGAAAACGGGCTAGGAATTAGTGGGCAAGAGAGGATGGACGGGAGTGTGGAGTGTAATCATTAGCCGTTGTTACCAATTCTTGTGAAGAACCCTAAATCCGATAACTTTGTACAGAATGTGAATTGTATAATGCAGGTGAGCATTTCTCTATTGTCAATTATTGATTACAACTATGAGAATTCTCTGCTGAGTATAAATGGATTCTATATGGTGGATGATTTTTTTTTTTGTAAGTCCTGTGTTTTCCATTGCAGCCCAATTGTTTGAATTACCAATTTCATGGAGGTTTGTGCATGAAACCTCGAGTAGAATCCGGACACTTGCACTGAAGAGTATCACTGTGTGTTTGTGAAGGAAACTCCCTAGATTAAATGTGAAATTGACATGAAATTGGCTTGAAACTATTGTTTCTTGTTGCCTGGTTATAATTACTTAAATTGTCCAATTACCCATGGTTTTATCCTTGTGAGTAAGCTCAGGGGGTTGGTGAGACATCTATGGTTAATGTTTGGATCTGCTCGCTGCTGGACTTGGGAGCTAAATAATACAGGCGTAGAGTAGCATGCCTAACAGGAAGTGAGTTTCCCGTTTTAAGAGAAATCTTCATATAAGTATTTTGTAGAATTCTTCTCTTAGCTCATAGTTAGGAGAAATTAAAGGTGAAAATTTTAAGGTTTATAAATACATATGTGGGTAAATGTTAATTTTCTATAAGAGCATTCTGGAAATTCATGTTTAGGCATAAAAATATAAATTCTGTGTAAATCAATTCTAGGAATTAATGATTTATGGGTAAGCATAAATTAGCCCTAGGTTGTTTCCCCTTTTACCCAGTTGTCGTAAATTCACTTCAACTTATTTTTAATCACCAGTGTAATAAATTTACATGTGCATTATCTAGTGGCTATAAATTTATCATATGCACATTTAGTAATTTAAGGAATTGGTGTAATTTTCCAATTTGAATACGGTCCTCAAATGAAGGCATAATTTCCAAATTTAATAGAATTTGGTATTAGTTTCATGTAGCTATTTACTTGATAAATTCTAGAAGTTTTAAGCCTGGCTGAAAATTCCCTTGTTGTTATTGATTTGTTGAATTGGTTTGTTGCACTGAGTGAAATGAGGTGCTCTATAGCCTAATATGGGGGAGATGTTGTAACGTTTGTGATGTAACAAAATAATTAAAAAAATTCATGTCGGCTCATAAAATAAAAAATTATGGAAAGTATTTAAAAAAAATCCATGTTGGTTCATAAAATAAAATATTATGAAAAGTAATTAAAAAATAGAATGTTCGTTTATAAAATAAAAACTTAAAACTTAAACCCAGATATATCAATAAATAGAGATCAATTTTCTTGAGTTTAAATTTTAAAAAAGAAATACACCTCAAGAAATTGGATCCCTCTCGGTGTTTAAGATGGATCTATGCTGGTATGGTTTACAAACACCATGGGTTTGGTATAGGTGTTATTTGCATTTACATTTCAAGAATTGAAATTGTTAAGTTGTAAGCAAAACCATGGATTGGTTTGATGAGGAAAATTACCATTACAATTTATGTAATAGGAATGTGCTTTGGTAGTTGAAATAATAGGAAAATATGATCATGTTGGAATGTTGTTTCCAGTTTTAATAAATGAAATTTATATATAAGAAGATTTATGAAATTTAATTCTTCAAGTCTAAGGAAATTTATAGAAAGGGTTGGAAGTGTTCATCTCCAAGCCTTATCATTAATGGATAAATTATCTGGATGTTAATTTCTAAATTTAACCAAACTTGTTTTCATCTCTTTACCTATTGATAATTGCAGAGTAAGTTACTGGTGTTACTACTGTTGTTACTCGCTAGTTGTTGTTACTTGTCTGTACCTAGTGCTATTACTCGCAAGTAGTTTTGAAATAACTTATTTTGTAAATAAATTTCAAGTCATTTTTAATCTATTTTTGTTTAAATAAATATGGACAAATTATGGGTCTCATTAAAAGCTTATACTTCCACAAAATTGCACATATGGTATTATGCATGTAATTAATTTACACGAAAAATATTGGTGTGTTTTTCTTTTAGTTCGGTGTAACGTAAGTATTGGTATGAGAGCGAAGGTTGCATCTCTCGAACCTCTGGAGTCAAATTTAATTTCTTAAAGTGAATTTTGTTGTATAAAAATGAAGTATATACATGTATAAAAAGGCATGATGAAATTGTTTTTGGGACTAATAATCATCGTTGGTTATAGATTGCTAGTGTTACACGGGGATTTCTGACCATTTAATTTGCAGACTGTCAGTGAAGACAGGAAAACAAAATCAAAGAGATGGTAGAGGATCCTGTATTGTCTAATTTTGCTGAAAATTTTGTAAGGAAGTACAAGGTATTGAATCCAATGTTCACCAAAGTGGGACAGGGATCATTGATGTAATGCAAACTTTGAAAGATTCACAAATTGGGAACAACAAAAATTTTCCAAGTTTGGAACAACATAACCAAATCAATCAACATGCAATGCAAATTTTGGTTCAGCTACAAAATAAAATGTATCAAGTGACTTCTAATGTGGAAAAAGAAGAAGATTCCATGAACAGAGACAAACCTGACAGGTAAAAATTTGCTCAAGAAAAAGATGACAGTGAGAGGAGATTATATTCCCACCGTAAGCCCAATTAAACTTCTCATGAAAATAAGAATAACGAGCAAGATAATTATCCTAGAAAGCAACGAAAGAGAAAGCATGATGTGATGTTGGAAGGTGAACTCATAAAATTAAAAACTCCCACCTTTGATGGAGAGAAGTCAAGTGACGCTGCAAAATTATGGCTTATCGAGATGTATAAGTATTTACAATTGCATATTTACTCAGAAAACCAAGAAGTGTGGATTTCAATTTATAATTTGCAAGGAAAGGATTATAAATGGTGGAGGCATCTCAAACAAGTCGAAATTTGAGATGAGAAGCATATATCTTGGAGGAGATTCCAAATACATTTTAAGAAATAATATCTATCACAACATTTTTACGACAAAAAATTACAGGAATTCTTTGAGCACAAACTGGGAAATATGTCCATGGATGACTATGCAAAGAGATTCCTGGAGTTGTTGGGATATGTTCAATTTATTAAGGATTAAAAGGTGAAAGTATAGTGCCTTATCAGTGGCTTGCATATGTACTACAGAGATAGATTGACTTATGATGAACCTCGCACTTTGAAAGATTGTTTCAAGAAAGCTAGATGCTTGTATGAGCAAGGCAAAAACATGCAAGAGTTGTTAAAAGTTTGGAAAGGTAAGCTGAAAGTGAAACAAGATCAGAGGAAGAAAGGGTTTAAGCCTCTTGATATCAAGAATGACATTTACACTTCTTCCAACCCACTGATACCGAAAGGATAATCCAGGGTGGTTGAATCTTCGGGGCAAAAGAAATTGACCCAAGGGAAATGTTGGAGATGTGGTGGTGACCACTTCATAAGCAAATGTCCTGAGATTAGAAATAAGAGAACCATTGTGTATAATAGGAAATAAGATTTTACTGTTGGCGATGTTTCTAGAAGTGTCCCTTGCATTTATGCCGCATTGGATAATCGCCAGGTCGATAATCAATATTCTATGATTGAGATTGAAGGTAAATTAAAAGATGTGCCTATTTTTATTTTTATTGATTCTGGATTTTCTTATAGTTATATTAATACTAACTTGGTTGAAAAGTGTAAATTGATGACTCATAAATTGTCTAAGTGCAGACTTGTTCAGTTAGAAACTGGTATGAAGAAGAGGATCACAACTATGATCAAAGATTGTTGTTTTGAAATGAATGGATACCAAACCAATGCATATTTGGACATCAATCCTCTTGGATACTATGATGTGCTGATCGGAATGGATTGGTTAGAGAAACACCTTGTTGTGTTGGACTGCCACAATAAATTTATTAGATGTTTGAATGATGATGGTAGCAGTAATATACAAATAAAAAGAATTTCGAGACCTATATCCTTAGGACAGGTTTCAACCTTACAAATGAAGAAGTGCATCATAAAAGGGTGCCAGGTGTATGAGATTCATGTAGAAGAGTTTCCTAATGAAAAAGAATCAAGTTTGGATGAATATCATGTGTTGAAAGAATTTAAAGATGTATTTCAAGAAGTGCCTTGGTTACCACCCAAGAGAGATATCGACTTCACAATCGATTTTGTGCTTGGAGCTGTACCAGTATCAAAAGATCCATATAGAATGGGTACTCCATAATTAAAAGAATTGCAAATGCAGCTTGAGGACTTACTTAAGAAGGGGTATATACAGCCTAGTATATCAACTTGGGGTGCTCCATCTCTTTTCACAATAAAGAAGAATGGAACACTTAGATTGTGTGTGGACTACAGTAAGTTACCAAGGCCACAATTAAGAACAAGTACCCTCTACCAAGAATTGATGATCTCTTCGATCAGTTGAGGGGTGCACAAATATTTTTATAATATAGATTTGAGATCTGGATATCACTAGATATGCATTAAAGATGAAGACATCAGTAAAACTACTTTCAGAACTAGATATGGTAATTACGAGTACACAGTGCTTCTATTTGGATTAACGAATGTCTTAGCTACATTCATGTGCTTAATGAATGGTGTATTCAGGGAGTTTTTGGATAAGTTTGTTGTAGTATTTTTGGATGATATACTTATATATTCCAAAATCGAGGAGGAGCATGAAGAGCATCTCAGTATTACTTTGCAAATATTGAGAGAAAATCAGTTGTCTACCAAGCTCAGTAAATGCACCTTCTACTAGAGACAACTATTATACTTGGGCCATATCATCTCTCAAGAAGGTCTAGCTATGGACCCAGTTAAAGTAAAGGCTATTATGGAGTGGCCTACTTCTTGCAATGTTTCTAAGGTAATATCATTTATGGGATTGGCTAGTTATTATAGAAAGTTTATAAAATATTCCTCACAAATAACCCATCCAATTACATCTTTACAAAAGAAAGGTGTACCTTTAATCTGGAGTCAGAAATGTGGATACGGTTTCAAACTTCTAAAGGAATTGCTCACATATGCACCTATATTGAAAATTTTGGACCTAGATAAAGAGTATTTGGTATGTATCGATGCATCACTTGAAGGACTCAGTGGAGTTCTAATGCAGGAAGGACATGTGATTTTCTATTAGTCACGAAAGTTAAAAGAGAATGAGAAAAAATACACTACCCATGACTTGGAGCTAGCATCCATTATTCACGCACTTTACATGTGGAGGCACTACCTTGGGGAAGTAAGTTTGAGTTAAGAACTGGTCACAATAGTTTAAAGTATTTATTTGATCGGTGTCAGATAAATTCCCAGCAAGCAAGATGGGTTGAATTCTTAAGTGAGTTCAATTTCCAAATAAAGTATTTAAAAGGAAAAGAAAATCAAGTAAAATATGCACTTAGCAGAATGGGTCAACTGATGCATGTTTAAGCCATCAGTACTTGGAATTATGAATTAAAAATCAGATTACAAGAAGCATTGAAGAATGACAAAATTTAGCTACAAGTGACATCAACATTGCAAGAAAGCAATAAATCATTAAAGTTCTATGATTATGCATTGATAGAGGATGGTATTATTCACTTTAAAGTTAGAATAATGCTAGGGGTTCCTCTCTTACCTGGGTCCATTTCCCAGAGCCCCTGCATTTCGGCAATTTTGTAATATAGGGTTTCTCTCAATGAGAGATAATGCAATTCTTGCACAAGGGGGTAAACTTTGGAAATCACTCGGTCGTGAACCTATGGCCAATGTTCACATGTCCAACCTACCCAAACACAATTGCAGTATCTCACATAACTCAATTCTGCTACCAGGATCAAATCTTATGCCCTTGTGACCAATTCAACATGTGTCCCTGAAAGCCTCCACCAAGCGAGTTGCAAGTTGCCATAGAACGATGACCTTGGGTAAGATTGATGAACTGTTGACACCATTGGAATTAGGATTCCAGAATAATTCTATGGGTGCCTCTCTTCCCTGATTCCATTTCCCAGAACCCCTCCACTTCGGCGATTTTGTAATATAGGGTTTCTCTCAAGGAGAGACAATGCAATTCTTGCATAAGGGGGTCAAATTTGGAAATGAATCGATCATGAACTCATGGCCAACATTCACACGTCAAAACTTCCCAAACACACTTGTAGCATCTCACGGAACTCAATTCTACTTCTTTGATCAAATCATATGTCCTCGGGATCATTTCAACATGTGTCCCTGAAAGCCTCCAGGAGGTGATTTGCAACTGGCCATAGAACAATGACCGTGGATTGGATTGACGAACCTTCGAAACCATTGGAATTAAGATGTCGAAATAATTCTAGGGGTGCCTCTTTCCCGTGGTTCCATGTCCAGATCCCCTCCATTTCAGTGATTTTGTAATATAGGCTTTCTCGTAGTGAGAGACATTGCAATTCTTGCACAAGGGGGTCAACTTTGGAAATGAATCGATGTGAACCCATGGCCAACATTCACATGTGAAACCTTCCCAAACACACATGCATCATCTCATGGAACTCAATTTTGCTTCCTGTATCAAATCCTATACCCCCTGGACCAATTCAACATGTGTCCATGAAAGCCTCTAGGAGGCAAGTTTCAGCTAGCCATAGAACAATGATCGTGGCTCAGATCAATGAAAAATAGATACCGTTGGAATGAGGACTCTAGAATAATGTTATGGATTCCTCTCTTCCCTAGGTCCATGGAGCCCTCCATTTCGACGATTTTGTAATATAGGGTTTCTCTTAGTGAGAGTCAATGCAATTCTTGCACAAGGGGGTCAACTTTTGAAATGACTCGATTGTGAACCTGTGGCCAATGTTCACATTTAGAACCTAACCAAACACACTTGCATCATCTCATGGAACTCAATTATGTTTCCCAAATCAAATCTTATGCCCCCGGGACCAACTCAACATTTGTCCCTGAAAGCCTCTAGGAGGCGAGTTGCAAGTAGCCATAGAATGATGACCGTGGCTCGGATCGATGAACCGTCGATACCGTTGGAATCAGGATGCTAGAATAATTCTATTTTTTCCTCTGTCCCATAGGTCCATGGCCCATAGCCCCTCCATTTATGTGATTTTGTAATCTAGGGTTTCTCTGAGTGAGAGGCAATGGAATTCTTGCACAAGTGGGTCAAATTTGGAAATAAATCGATCGTGAACATGTGGCCAACTTTCACATCTCAAACCTACCCAAACACACTTACAACATCTCTCAGAACTCAATTATGTTGCTCGAATCAAATCTTATGCTCCTGAGACCAATTCAACATGTGTCCCTAAAATCCTCCAAGAGGCAAGTTGCAAGTGGCCATAGAATGATGATTGTGGCTCGGATCTACGAACCTTCGACACCGTTGGAATCAGGATGCTGGAATAATTCCAGGGGTGCCTCTCTTTCCCTGGGTCCATGGCCCAAAGCCCCTCCATTTTGGTGATTTTGTAATCTAAGGTTTCTCTCAGTGAGAAAAAATGCAATGCTTGCACAAGGGGGTCAAATTTATAAATGAATTGATCATGAACATGTGTCCAACGTTCACACATCCAACATGACCAAACACACTTGCAGCATCTCACAGAACTCAATTCCGCTTCCCGGATCAAATCCTATGCCCTTGGGATCAATTCAACATGTGTCCCTGAAAGCCTCCAAGAGGTGAGTTGCAATTGGCCATCGAATGGTGATCGTGGATTGGATCGATGAACCGTTGACATGTTGGAATCAGGACATTAGAATAATTATAGGGTTGCCTCACTCTGCTGGGTCCTTAGCTTGGCCCAGATCCCTTCCATTTCGACAATTTTATAATGTAGGGTTTCTCTAAGTGAGAGACAATGCAATTCTTGTACAAGGGGGTCAACTTTGGAAATGAATCGATTTTCAACCCGTGGCCAATGTTCACACATCGAACGTTCTCAAACACACTTGTATCATCTCATAGAATTCGATTCTGATGCTCGGATCAAATCCTTGCCCCAGGGACTAATTTAACATGTGTCCCTGAAAGCCTCGAGGAGGAGATTTGCAATTGGCCATAGAACGATGATCGTGGATCCAATCGACGAACCGTCGACTCCGTTGGAATCATGACATTGGAATAATGATAGGGGTTCCTCTCTCCCTTGGTTCCATGTCCCAGAGCCCCTCCATTTCAATGATTTTGGGATCCAGGGTTTCTCTCAGTAAGAGACATTAAAAGAAACACTGAGGGAAGTTTTTTTAATATAAGATTTTGTTATATTGAGTAGGGAATTTTTTTGTTAATTTGTTCATATAAAAGAAAACAAAAATGGTGGAAACAAACATGGAATCATAGGCATGTAATGGATGAGAGATAAATACTAGAGATAAGGTTATGTTAGAGATAAAATCCCACCTTCTATTTTTTGTGTAAGGTTATGTTAGATCTTTTCACAGTTATGGCGTATTACTCTTAGAAATTATGGCACATTTATGATGAGAAGTACAAATTATATTAAATAAAAAACATAATATTTTCTTATGGGTTGAAAACCATACCCATGTAACATCACACAATTGCACCACTAGAGAACTCAACTTCTAACATCCAATTCTACATGTCCATCTTGGTATTTCAATCCTCAAACCCTAGGTTTTATACACTAGCATCACACAAGAGAAATCTCTCCAAGATCATCTAAGATGCCTCTCTTAACCTTATCTTCTCCACTGGTTATATCTTTGTGATCCCTAACGTCTAAGTCCTATGGTTTCCTAAGGCACCCTATAATCTCAAGGATAGGTAGGAAATCCTAATTGGCTTCAACAATAAGCTTATGTCATTCAATCTCTCGCCACTAGCATGATTGTCTTTCTTATGGTTTGCAAACCCTAGCCATGTTACATCACACAAGTACATGGAAAGACAACTCTATTGCTAGTATCCAAAATCATGTTAGGTGTTAGCTCCACTCTCTATGTATTCTACAATACTAGTGACCAAGTAGTGTTAGAAAAATATTCCCTACTTTGAACCTGATTTTTCACTTTCTCAAAATTACTTGGAATTTCCCTTTGTGAGGCCTTTTACTTGGGGTTCCCAATTATCTCACAAACGTTTATGCTTGAGCAAGTTTAGCAACAATTTGAATTAGGGTCTTTTTGCTTGTCAAGTTTGTTGAATATAACAAGGGTGGATAGAAGGAAACTAGTGGTGATATTATTGAGACAATGGTATGCCACCCTAGGTTTATAGAGTTAGGTCATTGGATCATATTTTTCATTCCCACACTAGAGCACTAGAAGGGATAGATTTCACGAGGGACTCATTAGGAGAGAAGGGAAAGTTAGAATCTTGTGTTGCATATGGTTGAGAGAAATTCCTGGATGATTAATTATTTGATGGGTGAGATACCCATTGAAATTAATTATGGTGGGTGTCTTCTTTTATTTGAAGTTTTGTGAATTGGGTTGGGTTGCATGAGACTAGAGCCACATAGGTATTTGTATTGCATGTAAGTAGAGCCACATAACATACATGAATGTTGGAGTTGAAAGTAGGTTTTTGAGTCATCTTTGAAGCACTTGGAGGAGAATAACTGATTTTTTTTTAACTGTGTGTTTTAGTCAAGTCTTAAATTTTTATTTAGTTAATAAATTTTCACTTTGCATGAAATTTCAATTTTGTGAAAAAATGCTTCCTTTGACTGAATATATGAAAAATACACACTAATAAGGAGAATTTAAAAAATAAATTGGGCCATGTGGGTGACCAACACATGATAAAAATAGTTTTTCTAAAGTTATTCTTGGAATCCATACTTAGGGATTAATTCAAACAAGAACATGAACATGAAAGTGACTCGATCCCTTCAAGCATGAGCCGTCAAGGGTGTTTGATGGTGGTTGTGGGGATGGTGACGATGGCGATGGTGACAACGTGGGAATGAGGAGGATGGTGGTGACATTGATGGTGGGAATGGGAATGGGGATGGAATTCGATGGCCAGGATCCTGACAATGGGGATGATGAGGATGGCGACAATGACAACATGGGCATGGGGAGGATGGTGTCGACGTTGATGGTTGCAATGGCCATTTTGTCTATGAAGCACGATGGTGATTGGATAATGAACATGGTTTAAAACACGTAATGGTTTAAATTATATAACGGTCTCAAGAATACATCAATGTATGGTAATATCAACTTAAACATAACATAAACATGAAATAAAGAATCTAAGGTAACAAGATCTATATAACATGAAATGAAATATCTAACATAACATGAAATAAACAATATAACATGAATAACATTAGACATGCATGGATAAATAATTACATGACTAATCTATGTACATAGCATGAAATAGTTACCTCAATCAATTAAGCCATCTGGATCCTCAATGTTTCTGATTGTCTCCAACAATCTCTAGTGCTCTGGATGAGGTAGGCGGTAGCGTAACCTATTCAATATATTTGTTGGCATTGTTTGTAGTTGGATTTTTGTACCAGTGATCAAGTGCATAAAGTGAAAAACCCATGAACTTGGTTTGTC
This sequence comes from Larix kaempferi, assembly GCA_027924585.1. NCBI lineage: Eukaryota > Viridiplantae > Streptophyta > Pinopsida > Pinales > Pinaceae > Larix > Larix kaempferi. The sequence goes on along the minus strand of BSBM01000597.1, from coordinate 9,418,521 downwards.
ATCCATGTATACATACCCATCGGTCTTTGGTGTCTTTCAATCTAATGTAAGATATTCACCATGAACAACCATCGAGCCAGTCGGAAATTCAATGCCCTCACTATCAATGGGTGATGTGAGGAGGGTTTACTTCCCTTGGATGCATCATGCCAACCAATAAGTCGTGCCCCATTCATTGTATTTCGAGGCGACAACTGCATAGATGTGTCCTGCAAAAATATATTTCATGGTCAAATTCAAACATGTAGGGGTTTGATAACATGGTTAAATAAAAAAACAAGAAGGGGGCCAAGATATGGTTGCAGAAATATCTACTTGGTTGTACAATATCAGATATATGATAATAGTCATTCGAAATAGAAGACCGAACTTCCTCTAACTGGATTATTTCAACAAATGCACATGGATCTATTGCAAGTGATACATGATCCCACTCTTCAACCCATTCCATTAATTCACACTCATCCCACTCATCGCTTATACAAGGCTCACAAAAGCAAGTAAGTTTCTACATCCATATTTCAAATAAGGGGTTGTTTGAGCTTCGAACCGAATGAAATCCACGGGTCCCTTGTACAATACTGCAACTATAAGAACGTGATTGATATATATCAACCACTAGCCATAAATTTCTCACCACATGTCCTCTACTTGTTGGTGTCCGCTTCTCGGTGGATTGATCTGACATTTTTGTAGAGCACCATTGAACTATGGATTATGCATCTCATATATGAGGGTTCTTCATGCACCTCATCTCCTCCATTTTTAGCACGTTTTTATACATGCTCTCCCTTCCCATGCCCGATCTCAAAATAGTTCCATATATGTGGCACACCATAAGTCTTATGTAAAATACTCAACCACTGGAATACACATTCATTTTTTAACTGGCCTGCACAACCATTTGACCATATCCAATGTTGATCCATTTGCATATCTCTCCCCTTCAGTTGATCTTAGAAAAATTGAAAGCAATGATGTACATAATGCAGGTCATGGAACCTGTCGTCATTGATGTAGAAGTTTGTCTCCTTCAATATTGTCCTTTGTTCATTGCTTCTCTCTGGCTCATGCCTATATGTGATATGAACCATTATACTAACTTGGTTCAAATGATAGTATTGACTTTGAATCTCGTTCTGCGGATGAAGAGTGTAGTTCTCAGCAAAATCCACAACTAAAAATAAGGTTCCAACAGGGAAGCTATCCTTGCATCTTCTATATTGCTCATCCTGCCACCACGCCACATGCACATGTTGAACATACTTCTAGTGTTTTTGTAAAATTCCTCCATGAAATCACATATCCGTACCTGGTGTCATGAAAACGAGGGAATTATTAAAATGTGACCTTTGAAATATATGTATCTAGAAATTGAATGCACATTTTGAAACTATGTAATCATCACGTACCTGTGACTTGACCAATATAATATTTTTTCCCTCTTTCACACTGTTTATTTGATACATTACATATTTGAAGTTCTGGATTTCTAATGTCATGTTCCCAAATTTGTGCTCCTCACTTACATGGGTGCAATGTCCCAATAATGCAAATCCACTACACCTGGAACATGTCCCATAAAGACATGACTTTGCATAATATATTCACCTTCAGCCCTTGGACACATTATGTTGTGGATAAAATCTCTTGATGCATTTGATGGTAGTATGAAGGAGAATTAATGTACAGTGTTAGAATACAAATCACGAAATATATGTTTATATGTTTCATAATAATATTCAAAATCTACATGGTATCTGTAGCAACATGTGTTGTGGTCAATGCAAATTCTAACATACCAAGGCTTTCATTTTTCAAATGATTGTTGGCCAAGGTTCAATTGTGTGTGCTCTGTATTGAATCTCTCATAGAGTTATGTTTGTGTCATGTCAAGGAAGTGTTTGATGTGGGGTTCACGCTCATTAGTACCTTTTTTTAACTTCCAAACATATTTTTGATTGGATGAAGGTCTAGTGTTATCATGCCAAAACTTGTGCATTAGGTATTTAACTGCATCAATTAGCTTCATGTATGAACAAGGAAACACACTAATGAATGCCTAACAATCTTTTTGTCCTGGAATGTCTAGTCTTTCTCTAATAGCATAATACTTATGGAATGTCTTTCTATCTACTTTAAAGAGGTGAGATGTGTGTGATATAAGATGACTATGCCGCGTGCTTTTGCTTACAATCGATTCAGATAGTACACAACAAGCCGCATTAATATATTTTGTACAAGACATCTTTCCAATTAAATTAAATGCAACTTGGAGATTTCTAACATCATGACTATTAGCCTTTGAACTTTTAACTAACTTTATGCCTAAAATTTTCCTAATAGTGGCTAAACAATGTGATTTTGACAAAGCTAAAAATAATTGACATGTCGATGCATCACTCTTAGATTCAAAAACTTCTTTGACAATTTCGCTGCATTTCCAATCAATAGTTCGTTTAGGTAACTGGCCCTCAAGACGCGTTAGGGAACTTTCAACCAAATGAATACATCTAGGATTTCTTCTTCATCGTGCACTGGACAATCAAGGTAAAGTAGGTGTAGGAGAAGTACGAGTCCCACCACTACTTTGGTGTGGCACTTTGTTCACATGTTGTTTTGGATTGGGAGTGTGTTCAACATGTGTGTGGTCTTCTTGGGGAGACTACAAATCCACAACTCGATCCACATCCAATTCTGCATACTCAACTTCTGCCAATATTTGAATGTCCTGAAGTACTTCATCATTGGTTGGTGATGGAATATTGGTTGGAGGATGACTTGCTGATGGAATTTGAATGGGATACATTAGGTGCATCTGCTTCACTTGTGGAGTTGAACTAGAATTAATTCTGTTGTTCATTGTGCTAGTGTCTGAGGCAGTGGCAGTTGCATGTCTATGTCTTTACATGCCCAACCTTGCTTTTTCTCTTAGATCATGGAGCTTTTCAGGAGATAGATCCTTCCATCTAGAATTTTTTGTTCTATTTCGTTTGTTTCCCATCTCCAAAAAATTTGTTTAGAAAAAAAATTTATTGTCCCTGCCAGAATAGATAACATTTGCAACAAGATGGTGAGTATCATTCCATATTATCCATTGAATGCTTACGCGAGTGATATTGTAATCTCTACTTTGTATGCAAGAAGAAATTCTAAAAACAATATTCAAAACAAAAAAGGGTCATTATAAAGTTTTGGTGATCATGCCATTTGTGTTGGTACTTTTTGATAATATACTTGTCTATACTTCTAAGAATTAGTGGATTATTGGATCACAAATAGTGATGGATTTTGAGTTTGGACCTATTGAAGTCTAACAAGGATAGAAGGTAAGATTGTGGGGATCCTCATCTCCTGGATTAGTTAACGAGTTTCTTTTGATCATCTTCATAAATATTTTTTCAAGTTGGGGAGCTATCCCAAGCTTCCTGATCCTTTCAAAATTAGCTCATTTTGGGTTGGTGATCCTTAATTTTGGGAAAATGGGAAATGGTCTATATTGAATGGAAGCATTATGATATTCTAATGGAGACTCAATAATGTTCCAATACAAGGATAATCTAAAGAAAATAAAAGGAAAACCATGGCATGGGCGAAAGCAAATTCAATGATTCTTCAGAGCATATATGGATCATATAGGAAGATATTGAAAACATTCTTAGTAAGGTGAAATTAGAAAAAATAAAGGTGAAGGCAACAACCAAATGATATCTATTAGACTAGGAAGAAGCCAAATGGTGGCCAAAAAGTCAAGCAACTTGTCTTGCTTAAGGGATGAAAATATGAATGAGGAACAATTCAACACTATTTGGAATATCAATGATGGAAAAGGGGTTGGAGTTCATAGTTTCAAGGATATTTCTAAATTGGGAGAATCATTTTAGTAATTTTTTCAAGGAACCTCCAAGAGCAAACATTTATGAGCCCTTCTCAGACATGCATTCACGCGATCATTACCATAACAATAAGACGTAAAGAATGCACCCCCTCGGGAAACCACGTCCACGGGGAGTGTTTCATATATTAACTCAAAGGGGACTTATACAATAATGCTGCAGCCTCAGATCTTTCCAGGAAACTCCACGCACACAGCTGGGAGCCCTTCTCTCGATCTAGTCTCTTCCTCTATGGAGATTACAATAGTTCAGACGTCAACTCAGACTACTTGCAACTTGGGGATTAACTTCACGGTTATCCCAGCTCTAACTCTTGTCTTCTAACAACACAGTAGAAAACAATCCTCATACAAAATAACCAACCCACCCACTAGCTAGCTTATCTCAAATAGCTAACCTGCGTCTCAACATCTAAAGGCTGGCTAACTGACTAACACATATATATAGGTGGCCATGACGGTCGCACCTTTACAAAACTGTGGGCCTTTCCCAACAGTAATCCCCAAAAACCCTAACCACACACATGGCTAGGTGTACCGTAAGCGCCGCTTGCAGTCATGTCGCTGCTTCCTGCAGGCTCCGTGACTTTCGGCGCAGATTGCGGGTATGGGCGCCTTATCCTTCACCTTCAATGCTTTGGTCCGTTGCTCCTCCTTGATCTGAGCAACCATAACTTCTGTACTTAGCCTTAAATGAGGGTAGCTGAGCCCTCTACTCCGTCGCTTCATTTATTATGGTAGTTGAGCTTTCTATTCAGCCACATTCATTCTTCTATGACGTGCGCGCGAGCTCCGTGAGTTCCAGTCCGTAACCTGCGTTGAGCTCATCCATCTGGCACCGTACTGCGCACTTTTTTCCTTCTACCCAAAAATTGGTGTTTCTTCAGAATTAACACTTTCCTTCAATACTTGTGCTTTTTCCTCAAAATTCGCAGCTTTTCCATAGCTGCGGCCTAGGCTCCAACATCAACCACTTCACACAAACAGATCACAGATCAACACACTGATATTTTGACGTGGTTTAAACCCTCTTGAGGGAAACACTCCACAGCCCCGGCCAAATAGCTTCTACTGGACAATTTATTATGCAAAGAAAGAAAGTTACAAATGAGCTTCTCATAGTTGATCAACTAAATAATGACCCTCCAAGCTCTTTAAATAGAGATCATGAACCAATCGGGTGTTAAGCCACATATCAAGGTTAGGTTTGATCTAAGAGAAGTTGAACCGTCGGATCACTCTATGTCAGGAACATATCGTGACTGTCGGATTAAGTATTTACAAATGCATACTAATGAAACACACTATCCCTAACGGATATATTACACAAGTTGATCTTAATTAACTCCTAAGTGTCTAAATATCCTAACATCCCCCCTTAAGAACAACTTGGGATAGGATTGAAGGATTTACAAAAGTGACACTATTAGGAGAAGGAAGGAGGCATTAGAGCCTATCCCCCCTTAATGACAAGTTTCTTAACTCCTAACATAGATCGAAGTTTAGAAAACTTCGCTTCTGTAAGGGACTTGGTGAAGATGTCTGCAACTTGATCATCTATAGGGCAAAAGAGCACTTCAAGAACACGATCATGAACAAGATTTCTGATGAAGTGCATATGTAGCTCAATGTGTTTGCTGCGTTGATGTAGAACTGGATCTTTGGCAAGATTGATGGCACTTTGATTGTTGCACCAAAGTGGAGTAGGCTGCTGCTGCTCGAATCCAAACTCTGAAAGGATTTGTCGAAGCCATAAAGCTTCTTGACTGGCATTAACTACTGCTCGATATTCTGCCTCTGCTGAAGAAAGAGAAAGAAATTGTTGTTTCTTACAAGTCCAAGTAATAGGTCCAGATCCCAGACTGAAAACATAACCTGCAATAGACTTTCGATCATCAGGATCGCCGGCCCAATCTGTATCAGTGAAACCAACCAACAAAGGTTTCCCCCCCGTACTGTAATGAATCCCAAACTGAACTGTACCTCAAATATATCAAAGTATTCTTTTCGCTGCTTTCCAATGACTTTCATGAGGTGTCTGCATATAACGGGCAACACGACCAACAACAAAGGAAAGGTCAGGATGGGAATGAGTCAAGTATAAGAGACTACCAACAAGCTGACGATATAAGGTGGCATCGACTTCAGGTGAAGTACAAGTGGCAGAAAGTTTGACTCCAGACTGGAAGGGAGAAGAGGCTAGTGTGCAATCTTCCATGTGAAAGCGATGAAGAAGGTCACAAGCATACTTAGACTAAGAAAGAAAGATTCCTTCTTTGGTTTGTAGGACTTGGAGACCAAGAAAATAATGCAAATGTCCAGACTGGAAGGGAGAAGGGGCTGGTGTGCAATCTTCCATGTGAAAGTGACGAAGAAGGTCACAAGCATACTTAGACTAAGAAAGAAAGATTCTTTCTTTAGTTTGTAGGACTTGGAGACCAAGAAAATAATGCAAATGTCCTAAGTCTGACATTTCAAAATTTTGTTTAAGACTGGATTTCACATTGGGTTATAAGCTTAGGGTCACTACCAGTAAGAATAAGGTCATCAACATATAGAACAAGTATGATGAGATGGTTTCCTACTTTCTTGGTATAGACATTGGGGTCAGAATGGCATCTAGAAAAACCAGTGTCAAGGAGAAAGTTATCCATTTTGGCATACCAAGCTCTAGGAGCTTGCTTAAGGCCATATAAGGATTTCTTAAGGCGGCAGACAAGGCTAGAGTTATTCTGAACATAGCCAGGAGTTTGTTCCATGTAAACTTCCTCCTCTAAATCACTATGTAAGAAGGCAGACTTGACATCCATTTGATGGACTTCCTAGTTGTGTAAGGCTGTAAGGGAAAGAACAAGGCGGATGGAGTTCATTTTTGCGACGGGAGCAAAGGTTTCATTGTAGTCAATCCCTTCAACTTGGGAAAAACCTTTGGCAACTAACCTTGCCTTAAGTCTTTCAACACTTCCATCTGATGCATACTTAGTTCTGTAGACGCATTTACATCTGACAAGTTTTCTTCCTTTTGGAAGAGGTACAAGATCCCAAGTATCATTCGCCATTAAGGAACAATATTCTTCATCCATGGCTGCATCCCAATCTGGATTCCCTGAAGCTTCTGCTAAAGTTTTTGGATCATGATTCTCGGAAACTTGAGCCAAAAGAGAAGAGGTTCGTTGAAAATGAGAACGTGTTCGATGCTGATCTCTAGGATCACCGGCAAGATCACCAGATGCTTCACATGTTGAACGGACCCATCGAGGAAGAACTTGTTCTAGTGCAACTGGAGGAACATGAGCAGGCGGAGGTGGATTTTTATCCTCATTGTCATCATCAGAAACTGGAGTTGAAAAACTGTCAAGGAAGTTGGAAGAAGAAGAAGAAGGCACATACACCGAATCAGGCTCGCATGCCAAAGATGGCACAATCGCCGAGTTAGGCTCGCAGGTCAAGAGATTTTCATCAATTTAACATCTCTTCTAATGATTATATCATGAGAATGTGGTTGAAGAAGTCTATAACCTTTTACATCTTCAGAATATCCAACAAATATGCAGTTTTCACTTTTAGGCTGCAATGCTTTCCGTTTTTCATCCAGAATGTGAGCCCATGCTTCACTACCAAACACACGGAAGTGACTTACATCAGGTTTAGTTTTACTCCATGCTTCTTCCGGTGTTATACTTTGTAATGCTTTAGTGGGGGTGCGATTAACTATGTAATTTGCACAATTTATGGCTTCAGCCCAAAATTGAAGACTTAGTCCCTTAGATTGGATCATACAATTAGCCATTTCTTTTAAAGTGCGGTTCTTCCGCTCAACTACACCATTTTTTTGTGGTGTATATGGAACAGTGTGTTGTTGTTGGATGTCTTGTTCAGTGCAGAAAGTAGTGAACTTTTTGTTAACATATTCTCCTCCATTTTCAGATCTTAACTTAATAATTTGATGACCAAATTGTTTTTCAACAAGGGCCTTGTAGGCCAAGAACATGTTAAATACTTCACTCTTAAGTTTTAGGAAATAAACCCAAATGTGTCTGATGTAATCATCAATGAAAGTTAATAAATATTTGAAACTAAAAAAGGAAGCAGATGGAAGAGGACCACACAAGTCACTATGCACAAGCTCCAAGGGAACCGAGGCATGCCAAGAGGCACGTTTGTCAAAATTGTCCCGATGATGTTTTCCGAGTACACAACTGGAGCAAACACCATCCCTGCAAGATACCATCGGAAGACCTGTCACCATATTTTCTTTACATAGTTGTTGCAATGAGCGATAATTTAAGTGACCAAATCGCTCATGACAAAGTTTGCTCAAGTTATCACTATGAGCAACAAAATCTGAAGGGAAAGGTGATGACCCAAAGTTGTTAAACTTGTACAACCTAATAATATCATCAACAATTCCAGTAGCTAGGACCTGTTGAGGATCTTTAAAATCCTTGATTACAACTTGGTGAGTTGTAAAGGTCACAGTTTTACCTTCACCAGAATGAGTGATCTGATAGACTGATAACAAATTGCAGGAAATTATTGGAACACATAGTACATCACTAAAATGACCATTATCTACTGGAACGGTTCCAGCTCCTACAACACTTAGAGATCTATCATCACCAACAAATATTTGTTTGGTGTTACATTCATGCATAGTAGAAAATATGGTTTGATCCTTAGCCATATGATAAGATGCTCTAGAATCAATGAGCCATTCATTTGAAGTAGAAGAAGAAGATGCATTATAAGAATAACCAGAAGCACAAAGTGCATGTCCATGAGAGGCAGATTCTAAAGGTGAATCTAGGCTGATGTGGTGCTTCTTCATTGCTGCTTCCAAGGCTGTCATCTTCTTGAAACACTTAGATTCATCATAATTATCTTTCCCACAATAGTTGCAACGACGCTCAGTCTTCTTGCCTTTTGGCTTGGATCCTTTGTCATTTTTTAAAGAAGGAGTTGACTAAGAGGGTTTTGGACCCTTGTTTGACTTATAATTGCGAAAATTTTGTTTCTTGGGAGGCCTGGACTTTTCTTTCTGTTGGGACAATAAGGCTTTCCCAGATGTATCTGCATTGTTGATTATTCCAAGATGAATGAGTTTATCTTGCTCTCTAATCAAGGAATCACAAAAGGATTCAAGACTATGTTCTTGATAGCTAGTTGCATTCAAATATTCTTTCATGGAAGAAAATGTAGATACAAAAACAGAATATGCAGGTCCAAGTTTGGAAAGAATATGATAAATGCATTGTTTGTCTTTCCCCTTAGTCTTACATTTTGCACATAAAAGTTTAAGAGTTTTGTACTTAGTTAAATAATCTTGAATGCATGAAAAGTCACTTGGATTTATAGAAATCAACTCATTTTCGAGTTGGTGACCTCGAATTTCATTGTGTTTACCAAACACAGATTTCAACTTGTCCCAAGCAGCATCAGGTTCATCAATTCCAGATATGTGGAATCGTAAATCAGTAGAGATTGACATCCCAATCAATCCACGAGCTTCATCACATCTATTTTCCCATTTTATTTTCTTATCATCATCAGTGGGTTCTATTTCTTTCCCTGAGGTAATTCTGAAAAGTCCCCTAATTCGTAGAACATCCTCCATACGATATTTCCATGATAAATAGTTAGAACTTTTAAGTAGAATATCACAAGGGGCGGCCATATTTGTAAATTAATGGCTGTAAAAGTAGAAACCAATAGTCTGGATGTGAAGAGCTCAAAAAATAGGTGGTTTAAAAAAAAACGGCACTGAAAACTGACTCTGTATGATGAAGTTATGCTTGAACAAAGAAACTGTTGAAGATGTCCCCAATAGTGACGTGGCAGCTACAGAATGTTCAGCAAAAAAAAAAGAACCCATCTCTTCCCAAGATGAACCTTTTGACAATCACTTTACAAGAAAGTTGCTTTAAGTGAACCACTTTTGTAAAATAAGAGATTTCACTTTTACAATGATATTACTTTTAAATAGTGCAACAATAAAAAAGAACTTAAATTACTCACTTGTATTTTTATTTTTTATTATTTAAGTGAGATGCACTTTTACAATAAAGTAACTTGAAAATAGAAATTGCATGCACTTTTTCTTTTAAAAGTAACTTCCTAAGACTTGAACTCGAGACCTATTAAAGAATAAAGCAACTTTGAATCAAGTGAGCTAGATTAAAAGGTATGTAAAATATGGGAATGAGGAAGGGGGCTTCTTTTTTTTTTTTACTCTTCTTGCTCAGTTTGCGTGCTTCTCCTTTTTCCTGCAAAACACGCCACAAATCGAAACAAAAAAAACTTTTCCACATTTCAGATCTGATGAAATACGCGTTTCTGGAGCAACCGGGAACCGTTTTCGATTAAACGAAAACCATTTCCCAATGGAAACGATGCTCCGGATGCAATGGAACACCTTTCACAGCCCAAAAATGCACATAAATACAAGAACCAGAAACCCTTTCAAGTTTCGGCAACAACAGTTCAAGATCTAGATCATAACCGGAAGCGGCTCTTCATAAAAGCTCTGATACCATGTTCGGGTACACAGGGTACTACCAAAGGACCGAACACCAAGAGAAACCACTTCACACAAACAAATCATAGATCAACACACCGATGTTTTGACATGGTTTAAACCATCTTGAGGGAAACACTCCACGGCCCTAGCCAAATAGCTTCTACGGGACAATTTATTATGCAAAGAAAAAAAGTTACAAATGAGCTTCTCATAATCGATCAACTAAACAATGACCCTCCATGCTCTTTAAATAGAGATCATGGACCAATCGGGTGTTAATCCATGGATCAAGGTTAGGTTTGATCTAAGAGAATTTGAACCATCGGATCACTCTATGTCGGGAACATATCGTGACCGTTGGATTAAGTATTTACAAATGCATACTAATTAATGCATACTAAAGAAACACACTATCCCTAATGGATATATTACACAAGTTGATCTTAACGAACTCCTAAGTGTTTAAATATCCTAATAGACATTGGCGGTAAAGGGCTTAGAGAGAGAGAGAGAGAGAGGTTAGTGGCTTAGAGAGAGAGAGGTTGAGGGTTAAGGGTTTAAAGAGAGAGAGAGAGGTTGGGGGTTTTCAAATAGAGAAAGAGTGAGACTGGGGGTTAAGGTTTTAGGGAGAAATAGAGAGATTGTAGCTTAAGGTTTTAGAGAGAGGGAGAGACTGGGGGTTAGGAGTTGAGGAAGATAGAGAGAGTACATTAGATGTGAAAGAGTGTGAAGTATTGAAGGGAAAGATGCAGAAGATGACCAATATGTACTATGAAGTTTTGGATGCCTGTTAGGGGTTAATGGAGAGTGATATTGGGGTTTCTGGATTTAGAGTGAGAGAGGGGGAGAGTATCGAATGCGAAAGAGTGTGAAGTCTTGAAGGAAAATATGCAGAAGCTAACCAATATCTACTATTAAGTTTTGGATGCCTCAAAGAGAGAGAGAGAGAGAGAGTATCAAACATGAAAGGGTCTTATGGATTCGGGGCTAGGGGTTTAGAGAGATCAAAAGAAAGAGAGATATTGGGGGTTAGGGATTTAGAGAGAGATATATATATATATTAGTGCTTAGGGGTTTAGAGAGAGAGAGAGAGAGAGAGATATTTGTTGATGTATATGTAACTTCAGAATGTATTTCACATATATGTATATTGTATTCCTATAGAGATGTTATTATTCCTCTATACGAAAGTGTCGTCATTTATATTGTAAGTGTCGTAACTTATACTTGATGGGTTATTAGACCACCCTATTGGGGGTCTACCATGTGGGTCAAAGGGTTATTAGACCACCCTAGTGGGGGTCGGCCCAATCAGCATTATGTTAAGTGGTTAAGTTGAGGCCGACCTAATTGAGTACAGGTCAATTCAAGTTAGTGTATAAATAGAGAGTGTGTCTCTCTCATTTTACACATTCTATTCTCTCACTCACACTTGGGAGAGTGGCGCACTTGTGGAGGAGGAGGCTCTGCTGCTAGGAGAAGACTATCTCTTGTATTCTGGTTGTATCATTGCTCTATCTATCTCTGAGGAAGTTATTGGGGTTTTTCACCTTTATGGTTTTCCCCAAGTAAACTCTGTGTCTCTTGTGTGCTTGCATTATTGTGTCCATGATTGTTATGCTATAGATTTGCTGTACATATTGTTCTCTCAGTTAAGATCCTAGATCAGATTGAAGTAAATTCTGAAAATTTAACAATATTGGGGATTAAGAGTTTAGAGAGAGAGAGATGGTGTGAAGTATTGAAGGGGTTGAGAGAGAGAGAGAGAGAGGTTAGGGGTTTAGAGAGATCTAGAGAGAGGGAGATTGTAGGTTACAGAGATAAAGACAGTGAAAGATTGAGAAAAAGAGAGAGGGTTAGGGGTTTAGAGAGAGAGAGAGAGAGAGATATTGGAGGTTAGGGATTTATAGAGAAAGGTATATTGGGGGTTAGGGGTTTAGAGAGAGAGAGAGAGAGAGAATTGGAGGTTAGGGATTTATAAAGAGAGGTATATTGGGGGTTAGGGGTTGAGAGAGAGAGAGAGAGAGAGAGAGATACTGGAGGCTAGGGATTTATAGAAAATGATATATTGGGGGTTAGGGATTTAGAGAGAGAGAGAGGGGGGGTTTAGAGAGAGAGGGAGATTGTGGCTTAGAGAGAGAGGGGGTTTTGGGTATATAGAGAGAAAGAGATAGAAATAGAGAGATTGGGGGTTAGGGATATATATATATATATATATATATATATATATATACAGAGAGAGAGAGAGAGGTGTAACGTCCCCTTCTCCATGGCACAACAGGGAAGGAAACATTAATAACATACCGGGCTTTTGTAAATTTAGCCCCAATATTTTTGCACATAAATTCCTAACATTTTGAAACTTATGTATGCAGATTCAATTCAATATAAACGCAGCGAAATTTAAACATTACATAGGCACACAGTTTCATCATGCATTCAACATATAAACAGCAGTCATTATTTAAAATGCTTGCAGGGCATAGAATTAACATCAAGAATACTTATCTCGAATTATAATGGTCCACATGACTGGCTACGTGAGAGCAACGTTCCACCCAACCATAGATCTCTGTACAGCCTGTATTCTTTCAGCTGAGAGATCACCCCCGAGCTGGGCTGTGTATCCACTAAGGAGGAACTAGATGGCTCACTCACAGTCAGGGTTTCACTCAAACAACCATGCTAAGCCAACACACGGTTGGGTTTCTCAAGCATGCAATAGGAGATGGAGGAGGATGCTAGTCCACTGAGCTCAAACCCAAAGCCACATACCCTTCCAACTAGACTCAGCAATCCCATCCTCTATTCATACATCCACAATCGGATTTCTCACAAATCTGTCACAAACAACCCAAATCCGTCACTGATTTTCTGGGCCATTAAAACTGGGTTTTCCCATGGCTTTTGGGGTAGCTATTGCTCCCAAATTCGCCCCAAGGTTCCTACCAATGGATCCCCCATTGGATTTCACTGTCCAATACCAAATCGGGACGTTTTTGGCTTCCCCAAACGTGGGTTCTCTCACAGTCGCGATTTCTGGTTTTCTCACTGTTGGGAGCTCGTTTTTGGGTGGAAAAAGATGTCCCATACTTCCACAATGGAATGGGGATAACCACCCCCAAGATGTAGAGTGACTTGTGGGACAAGTCAAAAGAGCCCATACCTTCCCATACGAATTTCAGGGCTACCCATACCCCATCAAAGTCATTGACTTAATTCTTCAACCACTTCTTACAACATGAATAAATGTCATCTAGAAAGGTCAAATGGGTTCACATAATGACAAATGGCAACCTATGGGTCACTCCCATAGCCCCCTCACCACTCCCTAGTGGATACACGTGGCCCCTTCTCATTCGTTGCCTCCGTAGCCAGTTTTGGACATTTTATATTGCCTGATGTTTATTTACATCCTATTACAATTTCCATGGCTTAAGAGCACATGGTATCAAAATATCAAATACTTGCCCTTTAAATAAATTTCGGCTTTCACTAGCGGGGCCTTGGCCTTGAGCTCCACGCTAGGAAAACATACATCACATGTACACTTATTTACATTAAAGGCTAATATATCCTAAGGGTCGAATTGGGGGTATTACAAGAGGGGTTTAAAGAGATATTTGAGGTTAGGGGATTAGAGAGAGAGAGAAAGATATTCAGGGTTAGGGGTTTCTAGATAGATAAAGAGTGAGATTGGGGGTTAAACATTTCGTGAGAGAGATAGAGAGATTGTGGCTTAGGGGTTTAGAGAGAGAGAGAGACTAGGGGTTAGGCGTTTAGAGAGAGAGAGAGTATCAGATGTTAAAGAGAGTGGAATCTTGAAGGAAAAGATGCATAAGGTGACCAATATCTACTATGAAGTTTTGGATGCCTCGAATATAGAGAGAGAGAATGTGGGTTAGGGGTTGGGAGAGAGAGAGAGAGAGAGAGACCGTGAATGGGTGGCTAATGGTAGGGGCGAGTAAAGGCAGAGGCATATATATATATATATAGCGAGAGAGAGAGGGAGAGAGGTGTTTAGTGGTAAGAGAAGGTGAGAGACAAAAAGGAAGAGAGAGAGTGGATGGTTAAGGGTAGTGGGGGAGTAGGGGAGGAGGGATATAGATAGAGTGAGAAGGATGGAGAGATGGTTAGTGGTAGGGGAGAGAGAGAGAAAGAGAGAGGGGGGTAGGGGGGTGAAGAGTGGGGGTTTGGAGAAGGAGATATATAGATAGAGATTAGGGTTTGGGGGTTTAGAGAGAGAGTGAGAGAGAGAGAGAGAGAGAGATCAGGTGTTAGGGGTTTAGAGAGAGAGAGAGAGAGAGAGAGAGAGAGAGAGATCAGGTGTTAGGGGTTTAGAGAGAGACAGAGAGAGATTGGGGGGTGATGGTTAGTGGTAGGACTAAGTGAGAGGGGCAAGGTTAGTGGTAGGGGGTTAGAGAAATAGAGCAAGGAGGGGGTTAGGGCGTAGGGTGATAAAGAGATGGGTGTCTTGGGATTTAATAATGGTATATGTTTTTAATGAGGGGCTTATGCTTTATGGTAAGGGGATAGATGGGTGGTTGAGAGAGAGAGAGAGAGAGTGATGGGGTTATAAAGAGGGAGGGGTCATGCAATTATATTAAGAAAGGGAGATATAGCTAGAAGGAGGTGAAACAAATATGTAACATCAATGCGCACACACTAATTAAATACACAAACACTCACATATCACCCACAAAACAATTTATTCTATTTCTCGTAAGCTAATATACTCCTACAACATATAAACACTCACATCTTTCTCATGACCCTACCCCCCTGAGAGAGTTAGGCCTAGAACACCTATGATACCAAAACATAAATTAAAAAAAAAACACAGAGAAAACAATGTTGAGACCAAATTATCTCAACCACACCATAGTGCATTTCTTATTGTTTTAGAATAGGTTAGATATATAGGAAAATGGACCAACTTTCTAGATCCTAAAATAGTGGATTCATATCTCTAAAAATACCTAATACACTCTATAACCAACTTGGAACTTTATTCCAACAATAAATTATTATGATTATAATGACAACTAATTATTCATTTCTTCATTATTTCTAACAATAGCATGGAATGATGGAAGTAACATATCAATTGAAAATTGAAAAGTGTAATAAATCCACCACATAGGTAGCCAAAGGAGGTAGACATGCCTTTGGAAAGGCTTTGGACACGTTATATCATTATATTCATGGATTAGCATGGGATTTTAGTTATAGAGTGGGTTTGGCCAAACTTCAAGTTAAGGTTGGGTTTCTCTTGGCAACCATAGATTAACAAGGTGAAGAAGGCATAATTCTATCCACCGTGTGGTTTATGCTTATTGGACATGGGCAAGAGATCTTTTTAAAAACTACTAAACAACTTATTTTTGTTTCCATCAAACGAGGAATCTTCGTTATCATCCCAGTGATTGCAAAACTACCTTGACATACCAAGAGATTGCACAAATTTGATATAATTCGAGGACCCATGCTAGGGTTTCTCCATTTTTTGGTCCAATTTTATGTAATAAATCTAAGAAAAATTGTGTACAGGTTATATTCTCAAGTAAGTCTCATGGATCAAAGTGTTAAAAACATAATTCTTTCATGTCTCCAAAATTTTTGAGGGTTTCTAGATCGTACTCAAATCCTCTAAAATCCATAGACAACAATACAGCTATATCAAA
Source organism: Larix kaempferi (assembly GCA_027924585.1). Taxonomy (NCBI): domain Eukaryota; kingdom Viridiplantae; phylum Streptophyta; class Pinopsida; order Pinales; family Pinaceae; genus Larix; species Larix kaempferi. The sequence goes on along the minus strand of BSBM01000597.1, from coordinate 9,402,425 downwards.
TTTGAATTATTCGCTTTACCAAATTTTGACTAAATTGACTTATTTACTTTACTTGTGTCCTATTTTGTCAGCAAAGCTCCAAAGATTAACATTAAACTTTGCGACAGAACGAGTCCTAGTGAAAATTTAACTTTGTGAGAGAATGCTTGATCTATAAGATTTATTTCGTTAACAAAGAATGAATCTATGACAAGTAAAATTTAAAAATCTAGGTGGAAACTTTGTTAGAAAATATCACATTTTTTGAATTTATTTTGTGGTAAGATTTAAAGCTATGATAACAACTCCTCTCAATAATTTGAATTAAACTCAATTTACCAAAGATCATGAACCCTATCATAATTTATTAATATTTTCTTCAATCAAATTTTAAACACAATATGTTTAAAGGTAAGAATAGTTGAATATGGTAAAATCTTCCTTAAAATTTGGTGACTGCAGTAGCATGTTCCAAAACGAAAAGCTTTAAAGTCATATCTAACATCAAATCCATGAGAATTGGCTTAAATTATTATAATAACATCAAACAGAAAACTTCAAACCCTTCCGAAGTTACATTCTTAATTGAGTATGGTCTATCAAAACCAGGGAAAGGCCACCAAATTTGAGCAACAAGGTGCTATGTAAAAGTTATTTTAAGATAGAGGAAAGGAGAGACAACAAATTCCAGTTTTTATGTGATTATAACATGTATAAAATAGGAATTGACCCAGGATTTTTAGCAGAAACGCCCTACCATGTACCTCATTATAAATGTTAGGGTAGTGGTCACCGTTCATAGAAATAATAGTAACAATAAATGTGCCGCTATTAATCCAATTCGTTTCCTTTTCGCGAAAGTTACGGTCCGCGCACACTCACGTGGCGAACTTATCTTATCTCTGACCGTGACCATGATAAAGAAACTTTGGTCACCGTAGTAGATAACCAGCTGTCCTTCCTGGTCGTGATTCTAAGTCCGCGATATATTTTTCGGCTTGCATTAACAAAACCTAACGGCGGCACTTGTCTTCCTTTTTATGGCAGTGCTTGAGTCAATGGTCACGACAGAAGGGTGGAAAGTATTAATATCGCTTTATCGTGGTTGACTAAACATTTTCCGTCACAACAAATGGCAGCCGCTGGATATTGCCTTGGAATAAAGATCACGGTCCATGCCACTAGGCGCATGAAGTGAATGATATAAATATCATGCTATTTGTTCAAAATATGGGCAGACATAAACAAAAGAGTTACAAGCACAAAGGGCTGGGCTGAACTGCATATTTAATATTACACAATATGTTACATGTTTGGACAGTTTAAAGCAATATCGGTTAACCGATCGTAGAACTGAATAACTGAATGTAACTAACAACTTAACTAATGAGATTACTATTTCTAACACTCCTTCTTAATCTCAAGGATTATATCTTATGTAACATTCCCTCTTAATTTTGATACTCTAAAACTGCTAAAATGCAAATCTCATAAATGCAAATGCTTGTTGGTCTATGTCTTAGCCAAGCTTACAAACACTTAACAAAAATTTCAAAAACTAAATTGTGTTTAGATTAGGCTACTTAGGCCTATTTCTTTCATCTTCATCTTCAAATATAGAATGTTAGCCCAAATCCCAAATATCACGTTGTTGTCGTCCTCTTGCCTTGCTTTCAATAGTATCTTCAATCAACTTATCTTTGTGGTTGACTATAGTCTTTGTTCAATGTGTCTCCACCCAAAAATATTTCGCAAACACTTCCATAATTCTTCTACCTCAATGTTCATCTCTGTTCCTTGCAAGTGTATGTTGCTTAACTTCATTTCATGCAGCATTTCTGCAATGCTAATTTCAAATTCCTGAAAATTTATGTTTTCATATTCTTCATCTGCTACAATCTTCTTGTTCATGTCTTCACAAATCCTTGGATTTTCTATCCATTCTTCTAGCATTCTCAACTCTTCATCATAATATGTTAGCACTACATCCAAGTGTTGTTCTTCTCTCATAATACCTGCAAAATCTGCAAACACACACAAATTTTTAGTTCCAAACACATGAGATTCTTTGGTCTCGGTTGATGCTTCAAGCATCTTTTCGATGTGTAGGAATGGACTCTCCAAACACTCTACAAAATCTCTATCTTGTTCCTCATCATACACTGCTACATGGGCAGTTTTATCTTCAACTAAATTGTCATCAACAAACTCAACAAACTTTGTTAGGTTCACTAAGTTAATGTTATCAGCAATATCTATTGTTGGATTCACCAAAGTTTCTTCATCATCACAGGCTGCTACAATGGAAGCTTTATCATCCACTGGTGTATCTACTATATGGGATTCACCTTCATCTTCATGCTCTATGGCACACACAAGGTCTTCGATATTGTTCTCCTCTACTTTGTCAAAGATTTCTTCGACTTTCTTGTCTTCATCTTCTTTCTTTGCTTCAGAAACAAAAGCTTCTTCTAATGTACCAATATGCTGCAAAGTATTAATTTTTCTTCTCTTTTTACTGTACCTCATCTCTAAAGCATCCCAAAAAGATTTTGCACTAACAACTTGATGAAATTTATAGAAAACACTATAAAAAAAACTTTCATCCAGTGCTGACAAAATAAGAAGTCTTGCTATTGCATTTTTTTCTGTTATCACGTTGAACTACAAAATATTTTTGAACAAAGCGCCACAAATTCACTGAACAAAGCAAATCTTCCATTTTATTTGCCCAATTTTCATAATCCATACCTTAGAAAAATGGCAAAATTGGCATAGATCTTCTCAATATTTCATTTATCTCTTCATCTTCATTAGATTTATTCTGCTTTTCATCTATCTCTTCACATGATGATAGCAAATCGGGGAACAAGCAAGAGTGTCGCATATGTTTGTTATTTGACCAGAGGTTGTTTATATTATTAAAATAAGATTTTGTGGATTGGTGAAAGATTTTATATTTATATAAAGAAAAGCCAACGGCAAAGACAATAGAATTATAAAGAAGTTTTGAAAAATTTTCTTGATACAGGAAAGTTTTTTAAAGAAAAAGGTTTTAAAAAGGACAAGTTTGAATATTTGAATATTGAATTTTGTGTGGAAGAAATCCTAACTCTCTTGAGAAAATAAAAGCACAAATGTCTGAACTGCATATTTAATATTACATAGTTGTATATATATGTTGCATGCTTTGACAGTTTAAGGAAATACCGGCTAACCAATCGTAGAACTAAATAACGAAATGTAACTAACAACTTAACTAATGAGATTACTATTTCTAACACTCCCTCTTAATTTTGATACTCTAAAACTGCTAAAATGCAAATCTCATCAATGCAAATGCTTGTTGGTCTATGTCTCAGCCAAGCTTATAAACATTTAACAAAATTTCATAAAACTAAATTGGGTTCAGATTAGGCTGCTTAGGCCTATTTATTTCATCTTCATCTTCAAAGTATTCTCATCCCAAATCTGATATTTGCCTGGATCCCAAATCTGATGTTGTTGTCGTCCTCTTGCCTTGCTTTCAAAAGTATTCTCAGTCAACTGATCTTTGTGGTTGACTATATTCTTTGTCGCATTGTGTCTCCACCCAAAAATATTTCGCAAACACTTCCATAATTCTTCTACCTCAATGTTCAGCTCTATTCCTTGCAAGTGTATGTTGCTTAAATTCATTTCCTGCGGCATTTCTGCAATGCTAATTTCAAATTCTTGAAAGTTAATGTTTTCATATTCTTCATCTGCTACAATATCCTGGTTCATGTCTTCACAAATCCTTGGATTTTCCAACCATTCTTCTAGCATTCTTAACTCCTCGACATAGTTTGTTAACACTACATCAAAGTGTTGTTCTTCTCTCACAATACCTGCATAATCTGCAAACACACACAAATTTTCAGTTCCAAACACATGAGATTCTTTGGTCTCGGTTGATGCTTCAAGCATCTTTTCCTTGTGTAAAAATGGACTCTCCAAACACTCTACAAAATCTTTATCTTGTTCCTCATCATACACTGCTACATGAACAGTTTTATCTTCAACTGAATTGCCATCATCAAAATTTGTTTGGTTCACGAAGTTAATGTCATCAACAATATCTATTGCTGGATTCACGAAGTTGATGTCATCAGCAATATCTATCGCTGGATTCACGAAGTTGATGTCATCAACAATATCTATTGTTGGATTCACCAAAGTTTATTCATCATCAAATACTACTACAATGGCTGCTACGATCAAAATATGGGTAGAGACATAAACAAACGAGTTACAAGCACAAAGGGCTGAACTGCATATTTAATATTACACAATTGTATATATATGTTACATGCTTTGACGGTTTAAAGCAATACCGACTAACCGATCGTAGAACTGAATAATGGAATGTAACTAACTACTTAACTAATGAGATTACTATTTCTAATACTATTGAGTACTTGAATTTATGAAAGATTATGGACAATTAGAAGACATCAAAAAGTAAGACTTCAGGGCCATGTTGCTTGCTCTCACTCTGTTATGATTCTTCTCTTAATGAGAGACATTACCAGTGATTGATTCTCCTCTTAATGAGAGACATTACCAGTGATTGATCGCTCACCTCAAATTTTTGGTTTACTCATATTGGTCTTGTATTGTCAGTTTTTCTGCCATGTACTATGATCTCTATAGCTACAGGAAACTAGCTACACCATTGCTAAGCAAGTAGACTAATGCTATGTAGTATGCTACACGTTTTTCCAAAATGAAGTAATATACTTTCTACCCTTGATGTAGGGGAGATCCATCAATTCTTAGTTTGTGGGGTATTTAATCATTAGATTCATTGAATACGTGAATATGAACAATAACATAGGCCCATTTAAGTTTGAATCGGCTTCGTGCATGATTTCTACTCATAGATTGTCAAGGTCAAGGGTGCATATCTCAACTGTGAAGCTTGAATATGGATCTTTAAAGTTAGATACCGTATCAAATATTGGTACTCAAAATATACAATCTCTAGCTTGTCATCCTCAAGATGCATCTCATAACAAAAGTTAAATGGGTCTGTGTCAGTTGTAGCACTTAATTGACTCAGAATATGAAGTAAGAGAGACTTTTGTTGAATTTGAAATTGTGATGTTTGATGCTATTCCTACACATTAGGGGAATGTTTCCCGAAATATGGGGGTTTATTCGGCCCAAGCTGCATTGTTGCTAAAAGAGGTTTGCAAGAGAAAAAAATTCAATGAATTTGCAGTATATAATAAATGATAATTTTAACAAATTACTTAATTGCAGGTTTGTAACAGCTTCACAATTTACAAAAATTACTTTATATAACCGCTCATAAGTTTTCTTTTAAATATAACCCCATGGAGAAGGACAGTGGAAGGTACGTCATGGCTCCATCGCATAGCAAGCAGGAGATTCAAAGCAAGATCAACATCATAACGAGTTTTAATGGCGATAGAAATTGCAGCCGGCATCGATAGATTCACATACTTCAGCGGTCGTCATCCAATTACTTATTCTGGTTCATGATAATGGTGGTCCCTAGGTCTCCTAACTTTTGGGATAGCCTCGTCTTAGTGCATCCATGGTTCGTGAGCACTTGCTCGCTCCCTATCATCTTGGGAGTGACTATTATGCATGTCTTTCCGACCTGGAGTGGGGTTCATCAACTCGTCGGTTTAGCTAATTTGAATGGTTGTTATATGACTTATGGGGTCGTCTGGCCATCTTTATCTAGATTGTTGATTCTATCTATTTAATGGGCAAGGAATGGGCATGGAGCAAGGTCAGTAGGATTGGTGTGGGCCAGGCCATCCTTATCTCGATTGTTGATTCCCTCCATCCAACGGACATGAAGCAAGGTCAATGGAACTGGTGTGAGCAGGTGGCTCACCTTCTTAGTGTCGCTCGCTGGTCCTACTTACATGTATGCATTCTGACATTCTGATACTAGGTTGTAGGTATGCATGCCGAGATTGTGTTTGATTTTGCAAAACCTCTGGAAAAATGGAGCTGGATTTGCACGTTTCTGCAGACCCAATTATACAATGGCAATGCTCCGCCAGGTCAGTAGCCTCAAAATCCAATTCGTCTTCTCCTTTGGATACCCATTTTAAGCATAAACACGAGGCCTGATGGAGTTTTTCAGGTTTTAGTAATGGTTACAAGAAGAATCTTGATCGTCTAACTGCTTAAATCGTAGTGCTTAGCCTTCTTCAAGGGTTTTCCTTGCGTCACATTGGTTCTAAATGGTGTTAAACAGAAATTTTATTTTGTAAAATCCATGCTACAAAAATCGAGACTGACATCCTATACCATCTACCAATCAAAAATTACTTTTTAAAAATTTGTTTTAATATCAAAATTCAAAACTTAGCAAGTCATCAAAAATCTAACTTGCGGTCCAACGGGTATGTGCAAAATGGTTGCAATATGGCATGGACATAATAAATGGGGTAAGGTGTAGTCTAAATATTCTATGTTTTCAATTTTTTTCGAGCATATTTTTAGTCTAATTTTGTTCGTATTTCGATTGAAAATCTTTAAAAAATCTTAGAATCACATATATTAGCTATAGAAATTGCATAATTTAGATGTCAAAGGGGTATTTGAGGGTGCTACATTTATTTATGGATTCAAAAATACAATTTAAACATGTAGAAATTTGGATTTTAGCAAAAGAAAAATTACAAGATTTCGATCAAAACCCACCTTGTTACATTTAGAGTAGTTAAGTTAAAGTTAATATATCATATTCTATCAAAGTATTTCCTTATTGAAAACATAATAGACAAGAGGGGAGACGAGAGGCTTCTTAAGATTGCTTCATACATTAATCAAAATTTCACCTTCAACTTAAGCAAGTTTGAAAGACACTAAGTCTTGGCCAAATCATTTAGGAACAAATGAATACATCACTCTCCAAAATATTAACAATCTTAAAATTATTATTACATTTAAAGTTAAGAATATATAAGAAAATCAACATAATTTAAATAAAAACAAACTTAGTAATCATTACCACCATCACCATCATCCTCAATTTATATTTAATTTAGATATAAAATGTTTAAAAATTAAATTAATTTTTAATTTTTTTAATTTTAAGTTTTGTTTGGATCCACATATTTATTAAAAATATAGAAATAATTTAATTATGTAATAAAATATTTTTTTAATGATAACAACCATTTTTTTATTTGGTTGGAAATTATACTTTAATATGATTAATAAAACTTTGTCATTATGGATTTTAGTCTATTAAATAAAATAATATATTTTAAATATAAATAAATAAATAACTTTAAAATCCATTCACATATTATATATATATATATATAATAATGAAGCCACTTACAAATTGGACATGCAATTTTTTTTTTAAGGATTTTGAATTATGTTTTTAATAACATAATAAATGTTTGACATAACAAAAACAAATATCATAGAAGTGTAGATGTCACTACTAAAAAATTGAAATGCATAATTTTGTTAATAAATTTGAATTATATTTTAATAATATAATCAATTTTTAATTACATATATATATAGATGTTTATATCTTATTATTTTGTTTGACATCAACTGATTGCCTCCTTTTGACATAAACTGACAATAAATAGACAAGAGAATGGAACAAACCATTGAACCTTTGCTTGCTTATTATATGGTCCTCCCTTCTTCAATAGTTAGTTGCAATATTTTAGTAAATTCAGTCGTCCCATTATGAATTCTTTGGACATTGCTTTCAATGATCTAAGTGTATGATGCTTATTTCGATAAATCTTTGGGAAACCATCTTACTATTACTCGACATATAAAAATGGGTTATGAGAATAAAAATTTATCCCTTACGACATAAAGCGAGAAAATCTCTACATTAAAATTATTTAACATATTGTAAACTTGAAATTATATCAAGATAATCTTCAATAAAATAATTATACAATTACTTTAAAACAATACAAAACAAAACATATATCGAATAAACATATCACTATCTTGTATTAACCCTCTTAAGATTCTTAAAGATAAACATGGACACTCAACCATTCAAAAAGAATTACAACCTTGCTATTACCTTCTTACACTCAACCATTCAAAAAGAATTACAACCTTGCTATTACCTTCTTATCACGTTAATTTGGAAATTTTGTACTTTAAAATTCTTGATTTCGATATTTTTTTATTCCATCTAAAATATTATTTAGGAACGAGGAAAAATAGTTACAGTACTTTGAACATTTGGGCTTCATATTTTTGTTGGTTGATGCATTTAATTGGGTGTGTATAGATTGTATTAAAAGGCATTTGATGTGTTGAGAGTTGGATGTACATGAGATGCTCATTATTATATCAAAGGCATGTTATAAGGAAAAAGGTTTTACTTAAGACTGGGCTGTTCTTAATTTTTTTTGGTTGGTCTCGTGGTCTTATCTAATTTTCATCCTTAGTCATCATGACCTTGGTTACACTATTCAATTCTATCATCAATAATGTCATTAAGCAATTTTCTTGAATGATAATTAAGTATTTTTTCTTGAATGATAATGGGAGGTGACATGGAATGATAATTAAGCATTTTTTTTTAATGATAATGGGAGGTGACATGGACGGAAGTTTTAAAATTTATTTTCAACATTGTTAATGGCAATACATTGAACTTGTGAATTACTTACATGTAAGGAATCTAATTGTTATAAAGCTAACTTCAACCTTAGATCTCACTATGATGACATATTTGCATAAATGAGTGGCCTATGATTTTAGATTTGAGCTTTGTTGTTTGTAGGTTTTGATGATAGAGGATTGGTAATGTTGTTTTGGGTAACAATGGTGGTGGAAAAGTTATAATAATATTCAATGGAACTTAGAAATATACTCCTCTAAGGATATGAGCTTGCAAAATTTTTCATAAGATATGGATACCATATTCCAACTTAGAAATATACTCCTTAAAGGATATGAGCTTGCAAAATTTTCCATAAGATATGGATACCATATTCTTTTGATACACACGCACTATCATTCATTGCATATTTAATTGTGCATGTCTTTATGAATTCAATTGGTTCGATATTATTTAATATCATTAGATATGGTTGTAATTGAAGCATCATATTTATGATCATATAAACTGCTTTATGGTCATGCATTCCAAAACCCATGTATATACAATATTATTTTTAAAATATATTGAGCTATTATTTGAAAAAACAAAGTCAAGGGTTATTAACTTAAAACCCATATTTTCATAACGCTTGGTTATAATTTTTTTTTTCATAACGAAAAAAACCAACTTTATATTAAACACAAAGTTGTATCATCAATTACATCCAAAAAACAAATGAGTAGTGAGGTGCTAACTCACAGTCGGACTAATTTTCACAACCATATATGCCCCTCTCTAGAAAAGAATTCCAAAAATATACATGTCGACAGATATACTAATAAGAGTCTATTTTTAACCGCTTACATAAAGATTAAGTAGACCTCAAACAACGGCCCAATTAACTTCAGAATGTATGATAATTTTCGTTTCCATTCAAAACATTCTCCTTATACTCCTCAACATGAATTTTACCATCCATCTTTCCCATACCTAAATTGGAGAGATCATCTGCCATAGTGTTGTAGGACCGAAATATGTGCTTGAAAGTTATATGCTCGAAGGTAGAAATCAAGATCCGAGTTCTGTTTTCCCAATGCTTCAAGATGATGGAATGTAGAGCGAATTTTCCGTTAGCCCACTCCACAATACATTTAGAGTCCCCGAAGACCTGAAGAGACCGTATATCTTTTAGTCTAGAAAACCACAATAATTCCCAAAGAGACATGAGCGTAGCCCTCGTATTGGTGCCAACACCTAATTTTAGAGATAAATGAAATTAATAAATGTGACTGAGCTTGAGCAACATTCCAGCCCCGCAACAAACCGCCTGCGCTGCACCATCAAAATAGCCCATTGGGAAAGGATAATCAGAATCCTTTAAGCATATCTTTTTTGGATTTTTTATCCTGAGCGAAATGTTATTCAAACTGTAGCTAGCATATATCTTCGAACATACAGTTGCAATCTAAGGCTTTTTGTTCTGAAATAGAAGAGCATTGCATGCTATCCACACCTTCCATATCATAAAAAAGATTAAGTACTGACATTATTTTTGTGCAGTGAACTAATGATACAAATTTTCCTCAAAAGTATTGTGCTTCCAAGTGACCGAGAGCATGAATACATTAGAAATTTCACTCCATACCCATTGAAAAAAACTGCAACTGCCAAATAAGTGATTGGTCTCTTCAAAATACGAGTGACATAACAGACAAGTACCCGGTCCACTAAATTCCCGATGCTGCAAATTCTTCCATGTGAGAATCTTATTATGTAGGAATAGCCAGATAAAACAATTGATTTTTTTTGGGACATCTATCCGTCCACATCTTCTTTGTCCACCAACGTGAAGAGGAAATTATCTCCTCTTCTTGCATAAAGGAATAAGCCAATCGTGCACTAACCACCCCATCCATATTATTATAAGACCACACTAATCCATCCTCCTCCTGATTTAGTATAATGTCATCATTACAAATATTTTCAATGAATAAATTCCATTCAACCACTAGTGGACCATCAAGGGTTAAGTCCTCCTCCGAGCACCACTTACCACTTCCATCACCCTGCATTGCCATTACTTGCTTCAATACAAAGACACCCGATCTGTGCAGTGAATATATCAGAACCCCAAAAATTTTATATCCTTCACCCATACTAAGGATGGGATCAATTCCCAAATGCACCTGAGTACCACGACCAGTAGCCCAACAAATGGCATGATTGATTACAAGAAATGTCTTAATGAGACTACGCCACAATGTAGAAACTTCAAGGCATACTTTATTCCCCGAACGCAGCCAAAAAATGAGGGGCAATCTATTCAAGTACTTATCCTTTACCACTTTTCCCCAAATTCCTTGGACAAAGAGACTCTGCCATGGGATTTTAGCACATAACACAAAATTGAAACAGGTAAGATGTTTTATACCCCACCCACCCAAGTGTTTCGGATTTGCAAGAGACTCCCATGTTGTCATATGCCACTTGGAGAGAGTCGTGCTTCCAGCCCAAAGAAACTGGAACATAAGCCTTCTCAATTTTGTAATCACCGAACTTGGCTCTAGAAATAGTGAAAACCAAAAAACTGGAATACACTATAAGACAGAACAAACAAATGTGAGACGGCCTCCCAAGGATAACCATCGGAATTTCCAAGACCCAATCTTCCACTGAAATTTATTAATAAGCCAATTCCAGTCATTTATTATGTAATTACTTGGTTTCATAAAAAAACTGAGGTATTTAAATCCCTTCTCCAATGCAACCATTTGATAAGGCATGAAATTCCCAATCTGCTCCATCACATCTGGCTCAATACCATGGTAAATGAAACATGATTTATGATTACTAACCTTCATCCCTGAATCCAAGCAGAAGTTAGTTATAATTCCATGAAAATGTTGTAAAATTCAAGCACATCAGAACTAGAAAACAAGAACAACAGTTTCAAGAGATGCATGCGGATCTTTACAGCAAATTGAGTATCAAAACACTGGTGCAAAAGGTTTACAGTAGTAATTCATTATCATTAACTCAAAATATTATTACAATTCCAAAATAATGGCTTGAATAGCCAAGCAATTTGAATCCTAGAGTAGTCATTTGAATTGAATGCTTGAGAGTGGCTTACTGGTCAGTTAACACCACTCGGCACATCAGTTAACCACTTAACTGCAATGTAATTGACTGTAACAGACTTTGAAGCAACTAAACTGAGTCTGAAACTCAACTGATTTCCCAAAAATAGGTGAGGGTGCCTTTCTGACTCCAGTTAACTGATTTTTAGGTGAAATTACACCAAATTAGGTCAAATCTGGTAGGAGGGCGCCTTTCTGACTCTAGTTAGCTGAATTTAATATTAAATGCTCCCAATTGGACTGAGTAGTAGTGCACTTTAATCATGAAAATCACCCCAGTTGGCTCCCTGAATGAAGGAGGAGGCCCAGTTAACTAAAATTGATTACCCAGTTGGATCCCTGAATGAAGGAGGAGGCCCAATTTTGATGATGTAAGCACATATTTGAGTCAAAATACTTAGGATAAGTGGCAAATTAGGTTGTTAAGCCCAAATAAATGATGTGAAGTTGTAAAATGACTCCAACACCCCCCCTTAATCTAATATCATGTGGAGGAATAAAGTAAGATAATAAAAGGGCGTCGGCAACAAAGGCCGTAGGTCACCCGGTACAAAAATAATCCCAAAAATGCTCAAAAAATATAAGTGAGGAAAGAGGGAAAAACCCAATGGGAAAGAAAACCCCCGCTCAAAGTGAACACTGAAGGATCTAATTTGTCCTCACCATAGTAGATCTCACCCCCAATAATGAACAGAGGTAAGCGAACTTCTTCTTAGTGAAGCTCTTGGTGAAGATGTCTGCAATTTGCTCTTATGTAGGACAATATTGCAGTACAATGGATCTGTCATGCACGAGCTCTCGGATGTAGTGCATGTAGATCTCGACATGCTTGGTCCTCTCAATATGAACTGGATCTGTCAATATCTTGATAGCACTCTGATTGTCACAAAAAATGACAGTAGAAGTGGTGCTACCAATATCAAACTCAGCTAGAATATCCTGCAACCAAACTGCTTGAATGCAAGCATTGAATGCTCCTCGATACTCTCCCTCTGCTAAAGATAAGGCAATGTCGGCTTGCTTTTTTCTTGACCATAAAATAGGCCCTTTACCAATCATGAAAACATATCTGGAAGTGGACTTCCTATCAATGCTATCACCCGCCCAATCTGAATCAGTGAATACAACCAAGTCAAGATCGGAATCCACAGCATAGTGAATGCCAAAATGTCTCGTACCCTGCACATAATGTAAAATCCTTTTGGTTTCCTTCCAGTGAATCTCACGGGGATGTTGCATGTACCTTGACACAACACTCACGGCATAATAAATATCAGTCATAGAGTGTGTTGGATACAAAAGACTACCAATCAGTTGTCGGCAGAGTGTAGAATCCACCAACGATGTAGAATCACTAGCCTCAAGGATGATTCCTGAGAGGAATGGGAATGGTTCAAATTTACATTCTTCCATGTTGAAATTCTTTATCAGGTCTAAAGCATATTTTGATTGAGAAATCATGATCCCATCATAATTTTGTGTGATTTCGAGACAAAGAAACTGCTTCAGTAGGCCTAAATCACTCATATCAAATGCTTAGTGTAAAGCGGTGTTTATTGTGCTGATCGAAGCAAGACTGCTCCTATAATCAATAAGTCATCAACATAAAGTACAATGATCAACAAATTACCTTCATGCTGCTGCAGATATACATTCAAATATGATTTTCATTTCGCAAATTTTTGCGACATAAGAAAGGAATCCATCTCTGCATACCATGCTCTTGGGGCCTGTTTTAAACCATACAAAGATTTCCTTAATCTGCAAACAAGTGTCGGATATGATATGTAACGTTCGGACTGCTTCATGTATATCTCTTCCTGAATATCCCCATGAAGAAAATCACTCTTCACATCCATGTGGTGCACCTCCCAATGCTTGGATGAGGAAATTTCCAAAACTAGCCGGATTGAGTCCATTTTTGCAACTGTTGCAAAAGTTTCTATGTAGTCCACACCTTGGACTTGTGAGAAACCTTTTGCCACCAAACTTGCTTTGTATTTGCAGGTTGAACCATCAGCAACAAACTTGGTTCGGAATACCCATTTGCATTGAACTAATTTCCTCCCAGGTGGAAGTGAAACTAGCTCCCATGTTGCATTTTTCTGAAGAGAATTGCACTCTTCATCCATGGCAGTTTTCCATCTGGGATCATGTTGGGAATGGTAGTATGATTTTGGATCTGAACCAACCATCAAAAAACAATTTTTGGACAGCAATGGATCCGCATATGAAAGAGACATACCTGCTCTTTGAAAGCATGCTCGGGTTCTTCTTGGATTGGCAGGATTTCCAATGTCGGAACTGACATATGTGAGAGTCTTTTATTCCCACTTTGGAAACTGAGGGGGTGCATATAGATTGAATATGAACCTGATTCTTCATTTTCTTTAATATCAGACATAATATCAGAAATATCAGAACATAAAATTTCAGTATCATCTCTTGAATCTTCTTCCAGAAGAGGAAGCAATTTGACAGTTTCTTCCTCCACTAGTTGTAGATCATGAAGCGGTTCTTTAAATTGGACACTTCTCTCGATGAATATTATTTTGGATCTGATATCCATGAGTTTGTATCCTTTGGATTCTTCAGCATATCCAATGAGGATGCACTCAATACTTTGTGGTTCCAAATATCTTCTCTTCTCAAGCGGAATTCTAGCCCATGCAATGGACCCGGAAACCCTGAGATGTGACACATCAGGCTTGTGACCAGTGTAGGCTTCGAAAGGAGTTTTACCTTTGATGGATGAGTGTGGAAATATGTTATGAATGTATGCATCATCATTCATGTCCTCATCCCAAATATTTGAATCCAAACCTTTTGACTCAAGCATACAAGTAGCCATCTCTTTCAATGCTCGGTTTTTCCTCTCTGCTACACCATTCTATAGAGGTGTGTAGGGTAGTGTGTGCTGGATTTGGATTCCATTTTATGCACAAAGTTGCAGCAGCTTAGTTTTGATATATTCTCCACCATTAACAGATCTAAGAGCTTTGATCTTGCTCCCAGTGGCAGTCTCAACATAAGCCTTGAAATTCTTGAACCTTTCAAACACTTCCGATTTTTTCTTGAGAAAGTAGACCTATGTGAACCTGGAAAATTCATCAATGAATGTGAGAACATAACTTGAGCCACTCATGGAGGGATTTGGTAATGGACCATTGATATCACGATGAATCAAACCCAAAATACAAGAATCCCTGCTAGCTTTTCCTTGATAGAACTTGTGCTTGGGATGCTTTCCAATAATGCAACCTTTGCATATCCCTTTTTAGGATTTAAAGTTCAGAAGTTCTTCAACCATGGAATTATTTTTTAGCATCTGCAAATACTTGTAATTAAGGTGTCCAAACCTCTCATTCCATATCCGACTAAACTCATTTCCATGAGTCAGAAGGGCACTTGGATTTGAATATGAAAAAAATTGGGAAAACTCATATGTTTTTGCAGCATGATTTGCTTTACCTGTTGCAATGAGATTTTCAGTGGTAATTTAAGAAATTTCAACATCATTAGGGTTGAATAAAACCTTATTGGGAAAACCAATATGTGTCATTTGATACATAGAAAGCAGGTTCGAAGCTAGAGAAGGGACATACATAACATTTTGAAAATTTCCATGTTCTAAGTGAATTGTACCTTTTCCTTTCGATGAAATTTGTGAATCATCTCCCATGTGGATGGAGATGCAGCTTTTAGATTCCAATGATGAGAAAGATTCTTTGCTTGCAACCATGTGATTCGAAGCTCCTAAATCTATGAGAAGAGATTTTGAATTCGAAATACTTGCCATGAGTGCATGACCTCTTTCTGGATGATCATTCCGATCTCCGATCATGAGTGCCATATGGAAGAGTGATATTGTTCTTATCCAAGATAAGGGCCATCTGATCAATAGTCTTATTCATGCATGAGATTTCGGGATGAAATCCCCTACCACAGTAAGCACACTTTGTCTTCTCCTTTTCCTTTTGCTTGTCTTTTCTTGAGCCTGAGGGTTCATCTGATTTCCTGGTCTTCTCCTTCTGCTTAGGATGATCAAACATAGTCTTGTCCTTATTCTTTTTCTTTCCTTTAGCATTCGTAGCCATGGGTCCTCCAACAAATAGGGCTTGATCCTTAGAGGTTCTCATGGATCCCATCTGAATAAGCTTGTAATGCTCTTTGGTTAAGGACTCAATGAATGCATTCAAGGATGGCATCTTCCAATTCGAAATGGTGAGTTTTCCTGAATGAAAGGTAGAGAAAAACACTGAATAAGCTGCTCCTAGTTTTGAAAGGATAGAGAGAATTAACTAATCCTCCTTCTTCTCTACACCACATTGCTTCAACTAAAGCACCAAATGCTTGAACTTGGTGAAAAAAACATTAATGGTTTCAAAATTTCCAGGACCGAGGGAAATCAATTCATTCTCTAACTGATAAGCCCTCATTTCATCCCTCTTGCTGAAGAGTGTGGCAAGTTTTTCCCATACTTCTTTTGGAGTCTCCAATCCGCTGACATGGAAAACAAGGTATTTCGAAACACTCAGACTTAAGAAACCATAAGCTTCATCAAGCTTATTTAGGAACTTGGACTTCTCTATAGATGCATTAGGCTTTGGTTCTATGCCTATAGTGACTTTGTAGAGTCCCTTGGAGCAAAATATGATCTCTGTATCTTCCTTCCATTGATGATAATTGAAAGGAGTAAGGATATTGTTTGAAGAAGAGTCTGTCTTGAGCTATAGCGAGTGCAATAGGAGTATTTTGAGACATCTGCAATAAAAAACAAACAAACAATTTTAGGTCAACAGCCTGCACTTTTGAAGTTGCATCACTCCTGGCATAGCCTATCAAGCAAGATTGGTAAACCAGAAGCACAATTATCCAAGATTTATGTGGAAAAGTTCCCACTTCTGGTGCAGTGTTGGAATAATTTTAAGCAATCTTGCTCAAGCTTCATCTGTGATCCCTGTAAAACTTTGTAGAATAGTTTCCTTGTCTTGCTAATGGCTATGATACCATGTAAAATTCAAGCACAACAGATCTAGAAAACAAGAACAATAGTTACGAGAGATGCATGCGAATCTTTACCACAAATTGAGTGTCAAAACACTGGTGCAAAAGGTTTGCAGCAGTAATTCATTATCATTAACTCATAATATTACAATGCCAAAATAATGGCTTGAATAGCCAAGCAATTAAAATCCTAGAGAGGTCATTCGAATTGAATGTATGAGAGTGGCTTACTAGTCAGTTAACACCACTCAACACGCCATTTAACCACTTAAATGCAATGTAATTGACTCTTATAGACTCTGAAGTAGCTAAACTGAGTCTGAAACTCAATTGATTGCCTAAAAATAGGGGAGGGCGCCTTTCTGGCTCTAGTTAATTGATTTTTAGGTGAAATTACACCAAATTAGGTCATATCTGGTAGGAGCGCACCTTTCTGACTTGAGTTAGTTGAATTTAATATTAAATGCTCCAAGTTGGACTGAGTAAGGTGATTTAATCATGCAAATCACCCCAGTTGGCTCCTCGAATGAAGGAGGAGTCCCTGTTAACTAAAATTGATGACCCAGTTGGCTCCCTGAATGAAGGATGAGGCCCAATTGATTATGTAAGCACATATTTGAGTCAAAATACTTAGGATAAGTGGTAAATTAGGTTGTTAAGCCCAAATAAATGATGTGTAGTTGGAAAATTACTCTAACAAATGTTGCCACTCAGTAATATATCCCTCCCCAAAAAGGAGGACATAGTCCACGAACAAAAGGCGGGAGATGTAGAAAGACTTTGCTACTCTTATCCCTGAAATATGCCCACCTTCTTTCACTTTCTATATCAACAAGCTGAGGCCTTCAATGACTAGGATAAACAAATATGGAGAGAGAGAACATCCTTGGCATAGACCCTTGTTACCCTTAAAATATGAAGTTTGGGAACCATTAATAAGCATAGCATACCTCTCCGAACAAATACATGCCATGATCCAATTGACAATTTCCACTGTAAGACCAATTTGAATAAGAATAAACCTGATATAGGTCCAATATACCTTGTCGCAATCCTTTTCAAGATCCATTTGAAGAATAAATGAATTAATATTCTTCTTCTTAATTTAGTGTAGTCCTTCCTGGGCCACCCCTACTGCATCCAGAATCTGACGATCAGTGAGAAAATTGAATTGCTCTTCAGAAATAAACTTGGCAAGTAAAGGCTTGATCCTTTCAGCTATAAGTTTTTATATAATCTTGTATAGAAGATTACATAAAGAAATCGGTTGGAAATCATTAAAACCTAAAGTTTTTTTCCTTTTTTGGAATCGGGGTTATGAAAGTCAAATTTAGGTTATCAAGGAACAAACCCTTACATCTAGATTCATTGACATCCTCATTAATTTATTTCCCCATAAGATAAATATAGCTCCACCGTACACCCATCTGGACCTGGGCTATTGTATTTGGTGAATAATTTCAAAACCATCAATAATTCTTCCTCAGAGATCATTTTTCCAACCTCTTGACAGTCTTCTTCAGTAAAATAACGAGGAAATTTTTTTATAGTGGACAACTGGCTTTCCAGACTAGTGTCTAAATCAGTATTGTAAACACTTTGAAAATGTTTCATAGAAGCTCCTTAAGAGAGTATTTGTCTGAGATATCTGATCCTTGTCGTATCTGATAACCCAAATAACATTAGCTAAGCGTCTTTGATTAGTATACCGATGGAAGAATCTAGCATTGTTATCACTAGCTTTTAGATAAATGGCCCTACTTTTATGATTCCAAGACTCTTCAATCTGGAGTAATATCTTCTGTTTTTTGGACTCAAGATTAGTGATATAGACTTTTCGCTCCTCCAAGAATATATTATCATCCTGTGTACATGAAATATCTTGTATTTTAGTATCAATATCAGAAAAAAGATTGTTATTCTCCTTCTTTTTATCTCTTTCCCACTTTATGACCACTTCCCGCAAATTCGACAATTTATTTATTAAAATTTGTAAAAGATAAAGAACCACCTATTGAGAGAAAGTGGCCCAATGAGCCCAAACCAATTCATAGAAGGATAGATCTTCCAACCATCCCGGATTGAATTTAAAAGGCTAAAAAGTGAAACCTTTCTCAAAATCCAACTGTAGAATGATCGCCTTGTGATCCGAAATGCCCACAAAATATGACCATGATCTATACCTTCTCAAGACATCCACCAGTGCCTCAGCTATGAATATACAGTCAAGTCTCTTCGCGATACCATCCTACCCGCATCACTTGTTGGACCAAGTAGGGCATAAGATGCTTGGGTCCACATCCACCAATCCGACAGATTCAAAAATTGAGCTAAGATAATCTGCAAGAGGATCGAAATTTTTTCCTGACCCCCATGTTTCTTCTGCTGACAGGCTAAAATTTAAAACTCCACCCAAAATCAAGCTAGCATCTTGTAAAAACCCTCCAGCCACCAACTACTCCCAAAACTATTTATTGTTCCTATAGGGCATGTTTCATGTTCCTATAGGGCCCATAAATGTTCATAATTATGATGATACGCTGAAATCCTTTAAGTCATCCTTCCACAACAATCCCAAGAGATATATGATAAGCTTTCAGCTCCGCTTCCACAGGGTTCCAAGCAACTAGGGTACCCCCCGACAAACCTGAGGAATCCAACGCACAAACCCTCCAATTAGGTTTGATTTTGAGAAAAAAATTACAAGCATCAACAGACTTAGAGATAGTATCCTATAAAAGGACTACACTCAGTCAGAAAACCTCCAGAAATATCTTGAACACAGCTCTCTTCGGACCACTGCCTAGTCCACGAAAATTGAAAGAAACAATATTCATTTCTTAACACCCTTAGGGGCCACTCCATTTCTAAGAGCCCCGTCAGAATTCAGAATAGTCGGCGAAGATGTCCTAGAAATACCCTTCCCGAACAATGAGGAAACCCTAGGATTAACATTAGTCTTAACCAAAGGCAAAGTACCCTCCACTGTATATTTATTTCCTTTTTTAAGGTTTCCTAGCTTTTCGTATGGTAAGGTTTCCATTAAATATGGAGGAAATTGGAAGAATAGTAGGGTCCTCAGTGGCCCCGGAAGTATAAGTAGTAATGGGAGATTGAGCCTATCCAATATAGGGAGGAATTGAATCAGAGTGAGGGGAAGATAGAAGTTCAATACCTAGAGTACCATGTCTCTCCACTCCCAGTTGAATTAAATCCTAAGAGTTATGGATTAGAGGGCCAGAATCAATTAAATAGGAGCTACACATATCAACCATATCCCCTCTATGGCAAGTACCGAAGGATTGTCAAAAAATGTAGTAGATAACCCACCACCAGCCTCATTATCGAAGGTTTTCTCCTTAATTGATTCCAATTCCAGGGCACTCTTAGATGAATTCCCCAAGTCCACATTAGGTGCACTTTGGGAGAGATATCATTCAAAGGCGAAAGGGAAAGAGTAATATCTTCAATCGACAGAAAATTAAGTAAAAATGGTAAAGCTTCATTAAACTTACCCACGAAAATGGAAGCCGAAATCTTATCCAGTGGTAGAGGAAAAAGATGACCATCATCTGTAGAATACTATTCTATGTGTGGAGATATATCCTTTGCATGTGCATGTTCAACAGTCTTATCCAAACAAGAGTCTTGGGAATGTCTAACCTCCCGATAGAGATGACAACAAAATGGTACCTTCCAATAATCCAAGCACTGGATGAAAGAACCCCCATCCCAAATAATTTCCATATCACCAGGAAGACCTTCACTCGTCTCCATTTCAACAAGCATACGGGGTGACTTTCGATCATACCCCAAGGGGTATTCATCCTTGATTAAAATAAACCTTCCAATTGAATTAGCAACAACCATGAAACCTTGTAGGTTCCAGCAGAATACTGGAAAATAAGGGAGTATGACCCACATATGACGTCAGGGAAGCTTTTCAGAGCGGGGATCAAAGTTGGGGTGCCAACGGGTGAGAACAAGAGAGCCCTGACCTAATACCCAGAATCTATCTTCAATATTCCGTATGTCCTCCTTTGAGAGGAAATGAAAAATGATCCACCCATTGACCAGTGTTATGACCCATGGGATATTAACAAAGAAAGGTTTCCACTGCTTCCTTATCCACCCCAAAAGTTCCATCCTTGAAGGTTTAATATACTCAAACTTTCCGACCAAATCCCTTTGTGACAGATCCTGCACCATATCAAAAGTAATGCCTTTCCCCAACACACATAAGGGTCTTCCCTTTTTCACCTTTTCAAAATAAAGTTTAATCCCAGCCTATGAATGCTTGGAACCCTTCCCCGGTTTTCTATTCGGGAATGTATTATGAGAACCTTTCGAGGACATGTCTGACAGCCCAGAGTTCACTGACTCCAAAGGAAAGGGATGTGGCTCAAAAATAACCTTAGCAACAAGATTGGTGTGAACAGATGGAAGGTTATCCCCTCCTCAAATAGTGGAATGGGAACCCATTCCCAGACATCCCTCACGTGAAGAGTTTATAGTAGGCTGAGTAAGTGGGGAGATGACCTTCTCCACTTGGCCCCTCTGGTTACCATTCACGTGCTCCCCACCATATACAGAAAACAGGGTTTGAGTTAAACACTAGAAACCCCCCCAAAAATACGAACAATGCACAGTATTAACCCACACATACAAAAACCCTAAAGGTAATACCCCAAATGCTGAAAAATGGACTTAGTATTAGAAAACGATTCCCACTTTTTTTACCTGGTTGGTACTAGGTTTGTAACCAGTTGACAAACTTGACTCTAGGAACCAAAAAACCCCAATGCTCAAGTTTTACAATGTTGTACATTGCTGTCAACTGATTGCAACTCTGTTATCGACATCTTCCTGGTTACTCTGGTTCCTCAGCACCCATTTCATATCAGCCACATCAAGCTGGAGAAAGATGGTAGGATTCAACTACATTCCAAACATGATAGCAGCCATAGCGACACTCCGTATACTATGCCGTCAGAATTTTCAATTCAAGTGTATACTATGCTTTGAGTTGGTTTTTCAATTTCAACTGTAAAAAATGCTTTACCTATTGAAGGGATTAAATAGCATAATTCACCATGATATTTTCACCGTAAGTTTCACCATTGGTTATCAACACTATGTTGGATTGAAAATTTGATATAGCATACCTTGGGTTGGAAAATTAGGGTTTCAAAGTGAGGTCATGATCTATATTCATTTAGAAAACAAAATTATGTATTGATATTATGAAATCCATTGTATAAATCAAAGTACTTCTCTTTCACCCGTATATTTGTGTTTGAGTTTTATTTAAAGAAATGACTCTTTATTTATATTTCGTTCTTTATTTTTGTAAGTGTAATGCATATGTGAACTTGTTGTCTTTCCTATTATTTTGCATGTACATAGTTTAAACAATTGGCTTGGCTAGATATTTTTTCTCATTAATCTAACAAATTACTCACAATAGATTGGCAACTCTAAATAAGATTAGTATGATGGAAAATCTCACTCCTAGATCACTACAAGAGGTAATTTATACTGGTGGGTTGAGGCATCATTCATGGAGCTTGAGATCTAGAAATTACATTTAGATACTAATGCTTGAACTTCCTCAATTAACCATGATTAATTCTCATATTGCAATATATAGTGCTCAAAAAATACTAATGTTGCCCATATCCTCACTTGGAGGCCAAGGATACCCTTAGGAGGACACAATGACATTATTTTCCTTGGATTCCTAGAAGCTTCATTTAGGGAATCATTCTTGAGTTTCGTCCCTCGACCATGTCCAAGGCAGCCCACATGACTCAACCTTGTTGTTAAAACCCTTCTAATGGGACTCATATCCCCTCTTATAGGTTAAAGATCCAAAAGTAAGGTACTATGTTGTGGTTCAAGGCCTTGTTCATGTTCCTTGAGCCTTAGAATCTACCTTTAGGGCCTAATGCTTTAGTTTCCTCCCTTGACCATGGTCAAATCACGGAGATTGATGTGATCAAATGGTCAAAACATCCTAATGATGTTCACATCCTAGTGAGGTCCTAAGGGTTTGGTTTCCTCCCTCATCCATGTCTAGCAATTCAAGACTCTTTTTTTTTGCTTAAAGTTTTCTAGTGGTACCCATATTATCACTTGAAGGAAAAATATTCCATAGACACATATCATCAATGGTTTGTTGCCTCATTCATGGTGCTTGAGTCTTAAAAGATACCTTTTAGGAGTAATGTCTAAGTTTCATTGACTAATATTTGTACAAACCATGAAACTAATACCTAGTTCTCTAAAATCCCTAATGATGCCACTATACACGCTAAGAGGTTCAAAATTTATTCCCCTTTGGAGGTCATGCATGTTGGTTCAAGGTGTTCTTATTGGACCTTAATGCATAAAATATTACTTTAGGGTGTAAGTTGTAGGTTTCCTCCCTCAACCATGTTGAGAACCATGAAACCCATATCTTGTTCTTGAAAATTATAATGGTGATGATAACCCCATTTAGAGGACAAATATCCCCTCTGGAGGTCATGTGCTTTTTACAAGGAATTGTTCTTGGCCATGTATTCTTATCATCTTTATTTAGGTTTTAAGACCTGAGATTCCTCCTTGAACCATCTCCAACACCCCAAGACCCATAACTACCAATACCTAACATTCAAAACATCATAATATCACTATTTCCCAATACCATGGGCTCTAAGGTGGGTATGGGCCCTATTAGACCCATACCTAGTGCTCAAAAAATGCTAATAAAACACATATCCCTAGTTAGAGGAAAAATATGCATTCAAGAGATCATTAATAGTGGTTGAAGGAATCATTCTTTTCACTAAATTCCTAAAGGCTTCCGTTACTACATAAGGCATAGGTTTCATACCATTATCATGTTGAAGGCCTCAAGCCCCATTACTAGTGCCAAAAACCTCATAATGGTATGAGTATCCTTTCTTGGAGGCCAAGGATACATTGGAAAGTTACCTTGTGGTGATTCAACTCATTATTCTTGGCCATAGGCTAAGGTTTGAGTTTCACCCCTTCGTCATAAAGATCCTATTGGTTCCCATATACTCACTTGAAGGCCAAAGATCACCGCAAGAGATAATTTATGGTGGTTTGAGGTGTCATTCATGGAACTTTATCTCTAGAAGTTTGCTTTAGACACTAATGCTTGAACTTCCTCAATTGGAAATGCATAAATCTCATACCTCCATATATAGTTCTCAGAAACTCTTAATGGTGTTGATATCCTCACTTGGAGGCCAAGGTGACATTATTCTCCCTATATGCCTAAAATATTCATTTAGGGCCCCATGCTCAAGTTTTCACTCTCAACCATTTTCAAGGCCACATCACTAAACCTTATTGCTAAAAAAAATTGAATGGGGCTTGTATCCCCTCTCAAAGGATAAATATCCAAAAGTAAGGTCCTATGTGGTTGTTCGAGGCCATGTTCATGTTCCTTAAGCCATAGAATCTACCTTTAGGGACCAAGGATTTAATTTCCTCCCTTGACCATGGTCAAGGCACCACAACCAATATAGAGTGCTTGAAATATACTAATGATTCCCACATCCTAATTAGGTCCTAAGGATTATGTTTCCTCCCTTTTCCATGTATAGAATCTTAGGACTTATTTTGATGTAGGGGCATCTGGACTCAATGTGACCAATCGGGGATAGGAAGAATAAATTTGTTTGGAGGATGGTCAACGAACTATAGAATAGAAAGGGATGAGTAGTCGATGAGTAGTGAAGTCGAGATGATATCGATTAGTGGAGGTCGAAGGCAGAACCAGACAAAAGATTGGATGATATAGGGGGCAAGTTGGGGATCGACTAACAGATCCAGAGCAAGACCGGCTTTAAGCATGACCGATGAATAGGTCGAGGTGCAAAGATCCGAGCAAGTCAGGAAGTAGTTGGATTTGTTGCGCAATTATGGCGATTGTTGCAGGATGTTAATTGTCAAGAAGCTATAAAGAGAGGATATGAGTATTTAATGTAGGTGAGTTGTATCAGCAAGCACCAATAGGATTCTAGAAGAAGGATTGAATGAGAAATAGATCCCAAGAACATCTATAAATACCAATTCAAGGTTAAATTATGGGTTTTTGTCCCTAAGTGGGAAAGATCGTCCATAATTGGGTGTTAAGGAGAAACATAATAGTCATTTGTTAGAATGATTGAAAAACGATTTGTCTCTCCATTGTAAAGTTAACCTTGTATTTGATTCCTAATTTAATAGAAGGCTATAATTCTTGGCATCTTTTTTATGTGTGTATTTGAGCTTTCATTGTGTGATTTGAACCACAAATCAGTCCTATAACACTATGTCTACATTAGATGGTATCAAAGCAAGAGTATACCACGTGAGAAGTCTAGTTGCGATTGGACATGAAGGAAACTCTGGCTGCAGTTGGGTAGAGTTGCAGGATGCGGTGGTAACCAAGTTGCATTTGGGATGTGGCGATTAAGTCGGTTGAGTAGGGAAAATGGCTCAGAGGGTTGTTAATGTATGTTGTAGAGGACAAAGGCCGCGCGGAGGTGCATGCATAACCATTGACTGTGATATGTTCGAAGAATGCATTTAGACCACGAGAAGTATGAAGAGGGAGTTTTCTATTGTGAAGGAATCCTAGAAGAGGGGAGTTGGGGCTGAAATCCTTTACCATAGGGATGAAGAGGTTGAGGATGAAGAAAATGATGCTAGGGATGAAGAGGAAGAAGACCTAGGAGAAAAATTGTTCAAAGTACTTTCCGAAATGAAAGATATGCCTAACATGGAGCTATCTACCTTCTCAAGAAGTCTAAATCCTGAAGAGTTGATAGACTAGATTAGGGAGATGGGGAATATTTTGACATGTAGTATATAAATGACCCTAAAGGGTTAAAGTTGCATGTCTGAAGCTAAAGGGTGATGCCTCATGGTGGTGGGACAATGTATAGGATGATAAGGTGAAGAAAAAAAAAGGTGAAAACTTGGGACATAATTGTTTCCAAGTTGAAGGATAAGTTCCTTCCCGTCGACTATATGATATCCTTGTTTAGGAAGTTACAAAACCTAAGACAGAAGGAGATAACTGTACAAGAATTAAGTGAGGAATTCTATCGATTGCCTATCAGGTTGGGACAGACCAACGAAGGGGAAGAGGTAGTCGCCAAGTATGTGAATGGCCTAAAATATGACATTCAGGACAAGTTGAGCCTATCGAGGTTCAGGACGGTCATAGAGGCTTACCAATTAGCCTTGAAGGAAAAGGAGAAGTTGTCCATGAAGACCTCCATAGGAAGAGGGAAGTCGACTGCTCAAAGTGCTATGAATATTAAATATTGTATTAAATTAATCATTAATTTATTAATTAGTTTAATTGAAGGGACGTAGCCCTTCGTAAGAAATGCTCAAACCTTATAAAAGGCGAGCTCTTGTAAAGCGTTAAGCATCTTATCAATTCAATAATATATATATCTTATTCAATATGGATCTCGCGTCCTAGTTTTTGTGCCGCATTTGGTATCAGAGCCGCGTTCGGCATCAACTCCTGCGCTCCATGCTCCAGTTGGGATCGTCCTCCACTCTCATCTCAGGATTCCATCTCGCGCATCATCTTCTTCACTCCAACATCACTCCACTCCACCTGCGACCTCACTCCACCACGTCCACACTCACTTACCTTCGGTGCGCAATCCCTGGATGCGCCCCTCTCCAACGTTTCTCCACGAATCTTCTCTCCATACGCCTGCAACTCACGCCACACTCCCTCTCACCCCCACAACGCACCAACATCCATTGCACTCCACAAACCCGTCACAGCTCTTCATCCTCCCACTCCCCACACACGCTGCCACTCCCACCATCGCCCTCGTCCACACCCTCCCTCCCTCCGATTTTCCTCCTTCCCTCCCCACAGCCCCTGCACGCACCTCCGCCGTCCTCACTTCCCACTCGGCCTCCGCCATCCCTCGCCCTCCAGTCTCTACGCCTACCCTCCCTCTCTTCTGCGTCCTTCCCCCTCGTCAGCTTCATATCCAGCGCCATCCAACTATACCCTCATCCATTCCTGCAACTTACCACAGCTACCAACGCTCCCATTCGCTTGGGCTCCCTTGTCCACCTCTCGTCCATCCCCCGCTCGGCTTCCACGTAGCACTCCTTCATCCAAAAAACCCTAACCCTAATTTCAAAAAAAAATTAATATTATATGATTAATATTGATTTTTATTAAAAAATCCTTAAAATCAAAATATATATATATATATATATATAATATAATATTTATTATATATATATATTTTTTAACCACACCAAAATTTTTATAGTAATTCCACTTTTCCACAGCATTTTCATTTTTTCCACTCCCAAGCCAGAATTGCGTCCAACTATTCACCACCACACCTAAGAAGCATGACGACAGAGTTAAAAGCCCAAATGGAGAAAATAGAGAAGGATTTTCGAACCTTCAAGGAAATGATCACCAAGAGCCAAGAAGCACTTAAGAAAGAAATTAAGGATGAAGTCATTTAGGTAATGGAGCAGAAAATAGACGACAAGTTCGACATTATAAGCAAGGAACAAAAAATGTTAGATCAAAAAGTGACTGAGAGCCAGAAAGGTATCGAGGAGATATTACAAAAAAAGAAGGATGAGGAAAAAAATCATAAACAACATGGCTCGGATATGTCGGTTACCCCATCTCCCAATTCTGAGTCACCAGAACGCAATAGGATGAAAGGTACTCAATACCAACCATTCGTAATGTACCCGCCGAGAGCAAAAATAGAAATGACGAAATATAATGGAGGAGAAGACCAATGCGTCGCTTGGTTGAATAAAGCAGAAGAGTATTTCGACATATATAACATTACAATGGACGAGGAAAAGGTCAAGTATGCTTCAATGCACCTTGAAGGATATGCCTACAACTGGTATATGTGGTGGAAGGGAGACAACTTCGCATACACTTGGAACTTATTCAAGAATGATTTCTTAAAAAGGTTTCAAGGAATCACAGAAGATGAATTCTTCTCAAAACTTACCAGATTACAACAAAAGGGAAGCGTCGAAGAATTCACGCATCAATGGGAATCCCTCGCTACCAGAGTATTTGGGCTATCCGACAAACAACGGTTGGAAACCTACTTAGGAGGACTAAAACCATACATACAAAAAGAGTTAAAAATGCATGACATAACAGATGTCGAGGCAGCAAGACGAAAAGCAAAAGCAGCCGAGGCCAAATTTGATAGTTTTCAATCAAATAAAGGAAAGTCATACTCACAAAGAAACATCCAGTCGACTCCAGAGGATGATACAAACAAATACATCCCTCCACCTAGAAGGGACGATAGGAAGATCCTCGAGAATCAACGTATGAGGGAAGGAAAATGTCGACGATGTGGAGACAAATGGAACCCTAAACATAGGTGTCGCCCCGAGGACAACTCAAAGAAATTATATACTTGTGAAGCAGAGGAGAATAGTGAATCAGAAGAAGAAGAAGAAGAGCCAGAATATGAAGAGGAGGAAACCGCAAATATGGCAACTGGGAACGACGAGAACCCCAAAATCTCCCTAGCAGCCATGACAGGCATTAGTCAACCATAGACTCTCAAGTTAAAAGGGCATATAAAAAATGAGAATGTTACAGTGCTAGTAGACACTGGAAGCACTCACAACTTTCTTGATATAAGAGTGGCACGAAAACTCAAGTTGTTCGTACATCCAGTTCCAGACATGAAGGTGATGGTTGCAGATGGCAAGAAGATCGAAAAAGTTGGAAAGTGTCACAAGGTGAGACTTCAAATACAAGACTTCGAACTAGAATCAGAACTCTACACCTTACCGTTGGGAGGAGTAGATATCGTTTTGGGAGTCCAATGGTTACAAACATTGGGAACATATTTTTCCAATCATCAAAAACATTTCATCAAATTTAAGTGGCAAGGGAAAATTTTTAAGCTATATGGTTTTCATCCACCAAACACGCAGGTAGTTTCATCTCAACATATGGAAAAACTCATTCGAAAAGGGGCATCAGCATACGTAATACAATGTCATCAACTGGAAGGAAAGGAGGAGGAACCAAATAAGTTCAATAAGGAAATCCAAAAATTACTCCAGAAACATGAACACATATTTCAAGACTTACCCATGCAGCTACCACCAGAAAGGAGTATAGAACAGATAATAGAGATTAAACCAGGGTCAAATCCTGTCAAGGTTAAACCATATAGGTATCCCCACCACCACAAAATAGAGGGAAGGACAATGTAGTAGCTGATGCTTTATCAAGGAAAGATGAAGAGATACAAGTCTACGCCGTATCCATGGTGATCCCAGAATTTTTGGACGAAATTTGTAAGGAATATGCCAAGAATTCAGATCTTTGCGCCATAATTAACAACATAAATCAGTATCCAAAGTTTGAATGGAAGAATGAACTCTTATGGTACAAAGGACGTATTTACTTAAGTTCCAATTCAAGTTTTAAGACCAAGGTGCTTAAAGAGTCACATGATTGCCCAGCTGCTGGTCATGTAGGAATTTTTAAAACCTACTATAATGCAAGGCAATCATTCTTTTGGAAGGGTATGTATGCTGACATTCACAAGTATGTTGCATATTGTGACATTTGTCAGCGGAATAAAACTGAGAATATCTCCAGTCTGGGGTTACTCCATCCGTTACATATTCCAAATAAGAAATGGGAGGAAATTTCAATGGATTTCATTGAAGGTCTACCCATATCAGATGGAAAAGACAAAATACTAGTTGTGGTAGACAGGCTAACCAAATATGCACATTTTGTTGGAGTGAAGAAAACTGATTCGGCAAAAGAAACAGCCGAAGCTTTTTGTAAAAATGTCTACAAATTACATGGTTTTCTGAAGATTATAGTGAGTGATAGGGATGCCAAGTTTAAAGGGAACTTTTGGAGAGAGTTTTGCAAGCAAATTGGAACGTCTCTTAACATGAGCTCAGCTTATCATCCCCAAACAGATGGACAGACAGAAGTTGTCAATAAATGCTTAGAAACCTACCTCCATTGTTTTGTAACTGATAAGCAAAATAAATGGTTCCAATGGCTACATCTTGCGGAATGGTGGTATAATTCTACTTATCATACATCTGCAAGAATGACACCATTTCAAGCCCTATATGGATATGAACCCCCAAAATGGAAGGATTTCATCACCAACCAAGCAAGGGTCGTATCAGTAAATGACCATTTAGAAGAAAACCAAAAGGTTGTCCAAGTACTTAAAGAGAATTTGAATACTGCCAGGAATAGAATGAGACAACAAGAAGATCGACATCGAACAGAACGAGAATTTGAAATTGGAGATTGGGTATATGTAAGACTACAACCCTATAAACAATTATCACTTAAACAAGGTGGAAAAAATAAATTGGCTCCACGATTTTATGGCCCATATCAAATCAATAAGAATATTAGTCAGGTGGCATATGCATTGGAATTGCCAACTACAAGTCGCATCCACAATGTCTTTCATGTTTCATGTTTGAAAAAGATGATAGGTCAACACCAGAAGGCACAAACAATACTTCCCTTATTAGATGAAGAAGGAAGAATCATATTCGAGCCAGAATCTATCATTGCTACTAGAGAGAAGAGATTAAGAACGCGAGTCATTAAAGAATACCTCATAAAATGGAAAAATCTTCCCGAAGTAGATGCAACATGGGAATCAGAACAATTTCGACAGTTACATCCCTAATGACCATTGCTTTGAGGACAAAGCTCTTTAAAAGGGAGTGGCAATGCTATGAATATTAAATATTGTATTAAATTAATCATTAATTTATTAATTAGTTTAATTGAAGGGACGTAGCCCTTCGTAAGAAATGCTCAAACCTTATAAAAGGAGAGCTCTTGTAAAGCGTTAAGCATCTTATCAATTCAATAATATATATATCTTATTCAATATGGATCTCGCGTCCTAGTTTTTGTGCCGCACAAAGTCAAAATTTTGTTGTTGATAGAGAACAAACTAGTGGAGCAAAGAGAGGATAAAATGATGAGATAACAAAAGATGAAGGTAAAACCAGAAAAGCTACACCAAAGTGCCAACAAGGTGGATAAAATCTTAGAAGTCGAGGAATTTTTGGTCGAAGGGGAACTTTTGGAGAATGGAGTGTAGACCAACCCAAAATAGTCTACTATAAGTGTTGGGAGATGGGTCACAAGGTGTATGAGTTCCTAGAGAACTTTCATATTGCAATTCGAGAGGAGGCTAAAGGTCGAGGAAACAAAGGAAATACTGGTCCAAATGCAAGAGAAAGTGTCTCCATGACTACATCGAAAGGGCGAAATAATCTAACGACCCAACATATGGTGTTGCAACCTGTGTGATAGGAGGAGGGGGGAACCAGCACAGAGGAAGTCTATCTTCCATACAAAGGTGAAAATCCTTGATAGGTGTTGTTTGAACATTGTCGATGGGGCCAACACAGAGAATTTGGTTGCGATGAAAGTCATCAATAATTAGCTGGGTCTAAAGTGTCGATCACATCTGAATTCTTGCTAGGTATCATGGTTGCAGAAAGGTCAGCATGTCACAGTGACAAGGCGGGTGCCTGATAAATTTCAATATTGGTGAACTTTATGATAGTGTGTTGTGGGATTTGATTCCCATGGATGCTTGTAATCTATTGTTGGGACGACCATGGAAGTACAACTAAAATATGGTGTACGACAATCATAGGAACATCATCACAGTCGAGAAGGATGGTTGGAAGTCCAGACTAATACCCTTGACTAAAGACCAGAATAACAAAGGAAATGAGAGCAATTATTGGGAAAGAAGAGTGTTTATGTGTTCATCTAAGGAGTTCATGAAGGAGGAAAAGAAGAAACAATATTGCTTCGCGACCATTCCTAAGGTCCTGGGCATTGACAAGTCGATGAAGGACGTGCCAATTGAAGTCGGAAATGTGTTGTCGGAGTTCAAGGTTATAATAGTCATAGAGATGTCGACAGGATTATTGTTGATAAGAAGTATATAACACCAGATTGACTTGATTCCAGGATCGATTCTACCAAACAAGGTGCCACATAGGATGACATCAACTAAGATTGTTGAGTTGAACTGACAGGTCCATGTCTTGTTGGATAGGGGTTTAATCAGAGAAAGTTTGAGTCCGTGTGCAGTACTAGTTTACTTGAACCAAGGAAAGGATGAGAGTGGAGGATGTGCACCGATTTGAGGGCCATTAACAAGATTACCATCAAATACAGGTTTCCATTGCTGAGGATGGAAGACATGATCAAATACTAAGTGGAGAAAGATACTTCACTAAGATCGAATTAAAAAGTGGATATCACTACATCAAGATTAGAGAAGGTGATGAGTGGAAGACAACCTTCAAGACAAAGGAAGGGTTGTATGAGTGATCAGTTATGCTATTTGAGTTGACCAATGCACCAAGTACATTCATGCGACTAATGAATAAGGTCCTCAATCCATTTCTAGGAAAATTAGTCATTGTATATCTCGACAACATTTTAAGTTTTAGCAAGATCAAGGTTAAGCACTTGGCTCATTTGAGATAGGTACTACAAAAGTTGAGTTAAGACATATTGTTGGTAAACTTGCATAAATTTTCCTTCATGAGGGAAGAGTTGGTATACATGGGGTTTATAATCTCCAACCAGGGACTAAATATGGACCCAAAGAAGGTGAACATGATTTTAGAGTGGCCTGAGCCGACGAGCACCACAGAGGTAAAGAGTTTCCATGGACTTGCTATTTTTTATAGGAATTTCATCATATATTTTAGTCATATATGTGCACCGTTGATGATGTGCATGAAGAAGGGTGAGTTCAAGTGAACGGAAGCCACCCGACGGGCACTTGAGAAGCTAAAATAGAAGGTCATGGAGAGACTAGTGTTGGCTCTACTAGATTTTGACAAAGTATTCCAAGTCGACTATGCCATAAGTGGATTAGTAGTTAGAGTAGTATTGAGCCAAGAAGGGGGAGCAATTTCATTCTTCAGTGAAAAGTTGGATGACGCTAAGTAGAAATACTCGGTCTATGACCTAGATTTTTATGCCATTGTATGGGAATTGAATAAGTGGAGGCACTACTTGTTTCCCAATGATATTGTGTTATTTATCAACCATTAAGCACTGAGATATTTGAACACTTAGGCGAAGTTGAACCAGAGGAATATGAAATGGGTCGAGTTCTTGTAGAGATACACTTTTTTGTTGAAGCATAAGTCAGGAAAGATGAAGAGAGTCACTGATGCACTGATTCGAAGAGTTGCATTATTTGGAATGATGACAGTTCATTCGACAAAGTTAGAGTCGATATAGGTAGACTATGAGATCGACGATTTTTTTTTAAGGCATGGAAGGCTTTCAAGGAGCTGTGGAGTGTTGAAAAGACTCCATACTTGGATTATTTTATTCAAGAAGGATACCTTTTTAAAGGCCATCAGTTGTGCATCCCGAGAGGATATGTTCGGGAGAATTTGATAAGGGAATTCCATAATGGAGGACTTAGAGGACACTTTGGCATCAACAAGACCAAGGCATTGGTCGAGGAAAATATTACTGGTCAGGATTGGAAATGGATGTAAAGAAGTGGGTCCGACAATGTAGGATACGCTAGCATGCCAAAGGGAGCAGTGAAATTACGAAACTGTATGCACCATTTTCAGTGCCAACTATTCCGTGGGAAGATATCAACATGGATTTTACTCTAGTATTTTCGAAGACACAGAAGGGTAATGAATCCATATTTGTTGTAGTTTAAATTTTTTTGAAGATGGCTCACTTTATTCCTTGTAAGAAGACAAGTGATGACATAATAATTGTTGTTTTGTTTTTCAAAGAAGTCATGAGATTGCATGGAATTTTGAAGAGTATTACTTTGGACAAAGACACTAAGTTTATGGTCATTTCTGGAGAACCCTATGGAAAAATCTTGACACAAGGTTTCATTTCAATTCTACATACCATCCACAGACTGATGGGAAAACTGAAGCCATGAGAAGGAGCTTGGGAAATTTGTTGAGATCTTTGATTGCTAACCGATCAATGCATTTGGGAAATGTGTTGGCATAGGAAGAATTTGAGTACAACAACTTGATAAATAGGTCAACTGGGATGAGTCTGTTCTAGATATTTCAAGGGAGAATTCCACATGGAGTAGAAAACTTAGTGAAGCTACCAACAGGAATGTAGTAGAGAGTAGACACAGAGTCATTTGCCGACCATATGAAGGAAGTGCACGATAAGGTAAGGAGACAGTTGGAGAAGAGAAACACTGCTTAAAATTTAAGGGCCAACCAGAAGAGACAAATGCATTCATTCGCAGAAGGACACGTGTTGTATGAACGCCTAATGAAGGAAATGTTCCCAAGGGGAACATACAATAAATTGAAGCTAAAGAATATTGGGCCATGCAATATCTTAAAGGAAATTTTTTATAATGCTTATGCATTGGATATGCCAAAGGGAGTTGGAAATTTTGTCGACGTTCAACATCGCCAACTTGTACAGGTATGAAGAAGGATTGACTAGTGGAGGAGGATCGAGCATCGATCGACAAGAGAAGATAACCGAACGATCGAGAGAAGAGGTCGCTGAGATACTTGACAAGAGGGAAGTTGGAAGAATGAGGAGTCAAAGGAAGAAGGAATATTTGGTCCAATGTAAGGACAAGGATTTGGAAGACACGACATGGATTTCAACAGCGAGGAACTAAAGAACCGCTGGTGTAGTTCTTGGTCATCCTAGGTAGACTAATGCAGGGGCATCGAGGCTCAATGTGACCATTTGGAGATAGGACGAGTAAATTCATCTAGAGAGTGGTCTACGACCTCTAGAATAGAAAGAGACAAGTAGTCGACGAGGAGTGAAGTCGAGATGACACCGAAATGGAGATCGAGGGAAGAACCATGCGAAATATTGGGAGACAAAGGATGCAAGTCGTAGATCAATCGATGGAGCGAATTAGCCACATACACCATTGCCAACTTCATAAAGAGTTACGAAATCCTATGACAACCTACTAATGTTTTATTTATGTCAAACTCAAAATATAATGTAATCACGAGTACTAACAAGCGAATATAGTAGCATACCCCTCAACCAAAAATTAAGGCAATATTTAGTGTCAAATCCACCAGTACTAGCCTTGCCACTTCACCTGTGGCTTAAATTATTACAACAATAGGTGTTTATATCTTAGTATTTGAGGTGGACTAGCATCTATGCTTTTCCTAGATTGCATGAGGATGAGACAAGTGTATTGTCCACATTGATTTTATGGCAATCGTTCAAAATATGAAATAAACAATTATAAAATAAAAAAAGTAGTTGATGCATGGATAACTAGTAGCTAATGCATGCCTATTAATATTCATCAACCTGGCTGCTAGTTATAATGTTTCAAATATTTCCAAACCATCTTTCAAAGTCAAGTACTATACTAGCACAACCACTTAACTTGTGGACCATAGGTCACAAGTTAAGTGTCATGAAGAAGTTATATGTTACTCGTTCTCCAAGTTAAGTTGTAATCACCTATTATTCTCCATTCCTCATCTACTTGTTTTGTTACCTTCTTTAGTTAAATGCGTTGTCTACCTATTATCTATGCATGAGCTACCAATTATTTTTTATATTCCTTTTTTTTTAAATTGTTTATTTCGAATTTTGAACTAGGGCCATAAAATCAATCTAGACAATAGACTTGTCTCATCCTCCTTCAATCTAGGAAAAACGTAGATGGTAGTCCACCCCAAATTTTAAGACACCCAAGGAGCTCCGTGTTCGCTTACTGAAATTAAACTGATTCTAATCAAACCCTGTAATTCGCCATACGGATCGTATTTCCTAATTTTCGTATTAATAAGCTTGATTTTGGTAGCTAAGATTTTGAATACCATCCACCTCATAGAGATAATAGTAACTTGATAAATGTGTCTATTAATCCCGTTTTTCTCTCAAATACAATTGGATCCATTATTAATCCCATTTTCCGTCAAATACAATTGGATCCATTATAAATCAGTAAGTAAATTGTCAGACATGAATCAAGAACACAAATCCTTCGTATTTGAGGTGTGGCGTTGTTTAACAGTTCTCAAAGACCCCTGCAAAACTAACAAATGGGCCTTTGATATCTCTCCCATCCCAGTTATTAAACGGTTAGGGAAAGCAGTGAGAGATACCATTTCATTGAGGCTGAGATTTGTTGGGTGAAAGAATCTTAGATCCTTCCTCATTGGTAAGAATCTTAGATCCTTCCTCATTGCTAACAACAACCCATTAATCATAGGTACCACTGGTGTAAACAAGGAAATATCCATTCAAATTTTGATATTTGAAAACAAAATCCTCGGTACACCTTTTCAGAGAAAATTCTACCATCGTTGCCCATATCACTTGAACGACGACGCGTTGGCATGAGGATGAATGCGTACAAATCTAGCGCGCGAGGGATTGCTCCAAGCGAGAACCGTCCATAAGGCCGTTCTGACTTTGGAGAGACACGCCTTCCCCTTCTGAGAGAGCGTACTAATACTGTTACTGCTCGCTTCCTCGGCCTTCGTGGTCAACTGGTAGCTACGGAGGAACATCTGCCTCTTCTCCAAACGCTCCTTTGCATAATCAAATCCAAATTGGCCTTCGCTGAGGATGCAATTACTTTGCAATTTCTCCGAATAATTAAGAGGGGACCCGAAAGACAGGCTCTCTGTTAATCTTCTGACGCTTTTTCTTGCAGAATTAGGAGAAGGAGCGGTGAGGAGATGGTCAATTCCGTGAAGATTGCTGCGGAAGGAGAGATGCTTCCCAGACACCGACCTCGACAACGCAGCTGCTGGATTCATCGTTGTGTTTGTTTCTGCACCCAGAATCACCAGTTGTTCACAGAATTCTGTGTTCTGATCCTCAAAACTGAGTGTATTGTTGTTGTTGAAGGGTTTCCTTATCCTGGTATTAAAAAGAGAGGGGAGGTTGAACGTATGGAGTGCAAGAGGACACAACAATATAAAGGAAACTCAGTCCAAAAGGTAGGAAAAGTCTTGCGTTCAATTCACGCGGCGAGCTCGGTCTTATCTCTGACCAGTGACCATGTCACGCAACTTTGGCCATCTGTCCTTCCCACTCACACTGGTCTTCGATTTATATCCGCAAATAGTTGTGCTTGACTTTGAGTCAAAGCTCATCACTTTAGAATTAAAAAAAAAACAATTTAGAATTAAAAGTGAAAAAAAATGATCAGGCATAAAAGTTGGATTATGATGAAATGTCCATCAAATTTTTATCAAAGTTTTTGTTAAAAAAATCATTTATTACACAACAATAACTGTAATCAAAGCATCCCTTCGAAGCTCACAAACTTCATCAATCAAATATGAAAAGTCATTCACACATTACATAGCAATTATTCCAATGAGAAATATGAAAAGTCATTCTCTCTATCAATACCCATATTCCTTGTCAGTTCTAGGATGTTGAACATTGAGATGGGGACATGAACAACTTTGTGTTTGTATGATGACACAACGCAAATAACATTCAAGTTAACTCCATATTAGCTTCACTAATCATAATGAAAGGAGGAGGTAACATTAAAACAAAACCATAATCATGGTAGAAAAAGGCTACTAAATGCAAATTTGAATTGACATGATATACCATATTAGAGGGAAAAAGCTAGAAGTAAAAGTTTGAGGCCACCTCAATCTAAGAAAGAATAGTTCGAGTCTTCTAAAGAGTTGAAGTGTTGATGGGACCCCAATTCTAACATTAAGTAGAGAAAGAACAATTAGAATTTTGAAGAGTCTAAGTATTGGAAAGATCCAAATCTAACTCCAAGTGGAGGAAGAACAATCTAAGTTATAAAAAGTTTAAGTTCTAATAGAACTCAAGTTTAACCCCAAGCTAAAGAGTATAGTCTAAGTATTCTAAAGAGGAATACTCTGAGTTTTGTTAAAGGAGTTTTGTTGAAGAAAATTATGGGTTCTTTAAAAGAAGCCTAAATTTTTCAAAACCCCAGGTTTGAAATTGAAGAATACTTGCAAGGAA
This sequence comes from Larix kaempferi, assembly GCA_027924585.1. NCBI lineage: Eukaryota > Viridiplantae > Streptophyta > Pinopsida > Pinales > Pinaceae > Larix > Larix kaempferi. The sequence goes on along the minus strand of BSBM01000597.1, from coordinate 9,364,621 downwards.
AATTATAAAGAGGGGGTAAATATCGAGGAAATCTCAACACTACAAATGTGGAAAAAGATAAGTGGCCTGGCTTGAGAAGTTTTTTTCTTGCTAGAAAAATGTAGTAAATGAATGATTAAGCATAAATAAGAATGTTATTCACAATAAGTAAATTGTTTTTGAATCATGAATAAAAGCGTGGAATAACAATGTAAGGTAGAATCCAAGAACAAAAATATTTCCTTTGGCATACGAGTGTGATCAATTATCAATAATGGGGATTGGGTTCAATAGAAGAGAGCCTACAAACACCTCTATACTATATTCCAACCCAAAAGTGGTTGAAGTGTTAGAGAAATATAATTCATTGGAATACCTCAATAGACTTCAAGGATTTGATGATAATGTTTTCCTAGAATTGGCATAGAATTTCCACAATATGGAATAGTAAGAGTTTCAACCATAATTAAGTGTTTGAATATGAATGTTAATGAACCTACATTGGTGAGGGAAACATGACTCCCTATTGGGTTGGAAATTAATGAGAAGGAAAGGCAACCAACCTTATCTTCAAAGAAATATTTCCTCAAATACTGGAAGAAACAAAGAATGTTGTTAAGAAGGAAATACTACAATCGTTATGGAATGAGGTAGCCTTAGTGACTCATCAAATATATAACCTGTGAGGGTAAAAAGAACATGGTTTATGCCTTTTGCAAGTTAGGTTATCGCGTCAACTAAGCCAATTTTATTATCAAATTATAGAAATGAACTTGAACATCCCTTACTACCTGTTGTAATATCTAAGATACATGAGTTACATAGTACAAATAGAAAAAAACACATGTACATTATCCCACCATGGGCTAGTTAAAATTAGTTTTGTGTGAATTCCTTGGAACAGGTTCCTAACCATGAGAAGGGAGGAATTATTGGACCTACAAGTTGTTCCAAGCTAAGAAACAACTACAAAAGAATATAAAAAGAAGAAGAAGATTGGGGACAAGGATAGTACCCAAGTAAAAAGAAAAGAACACATAGGAAAACAAACATAGAGGAAGCAAAAAAAGAAGCATTTTCCAACATATAAGAGGAACATAGGGATATCTATTTTACTTTAGTTCATATGGGGACATCTTTGAAGAATCCCCTCAAAATTACTACACGTAGCCCATGAGGGGAGTAGAAAAGCCAAGGAACAAGGGAAAGGATCATATTCCAAGTAGCGGGAAAATTAGCCAATGTCCAACAAACCCCTACCATATTCATTGAGGAAGGTTTACACCACCTTTCCAAATAAAAGAATAGATAATGAGATGAATCATACCAATAAGAATAAGGATACCATCAAATACCTCATGGATCAAAGAGAAGAATCTAGAGCATACACACTAAGGTGAAAAACAATTATAGTGGATAGAAAGGAACTAGAAATCAAAACCACAAAAGGTTCCCTACTACAATATAAAAAACAGATTCTATATTTGTAGGAGAAGTTCAAAATCCTCTTGATGCAACACTTGGATGATAAGAAACAATTGGAATGTGAAAATAATGAGTTGACGATTGCAATGGAGAAATAAAGGAGGGACGTTGAAGATAGAGTCAACATGATTGAAGTATCAGAACAAGTTGTACATAAGAATATAGTGGTTACAAAGGACATGCTCTTTGCATACCTCTAGTAAAAACTTGCATATTGTTCCTCAAAGAACAATTGATTAGTTTTCAATTAGGTCAAATTGCCAAATAATTTCCTCGTGAATTAGACACTCAAAAAGAATTCATAGAAGCATATCAACATTGCAATGGAGGAGAGAAAAAACAATTATGTGAATTCTATCTCCACAACATTGTTATGCCTCACCTACATGGATTATTCGCCAATCCTTATGTGGGGAATGTCCAACTCAAGGAATTTCTCTCCTAGGTTCAAAATGAAGAGAGAATAGCTTTTAAAGACAAAACGTATTTAAGAGTGAAGAACGTGCTACAAATCCCTTTGGGTAAGGGATAAATCAACCAAGCTTGAAGAGGTTCTCAGAAACCATGCATTCTAATTTATGATACTAATTTAGTTCAAACACTTAAGGAGTCTAAGAAAAAGGAATTAGTTGTCCACTCTGAATCCATGGTAAAGAGCTTAAGGGATAATGTAGTGCAACTTTTCCAAAACAAATGAGAGGAACTACCACTTAGCTTAAGGAAGATGAACCCTTACTCTCCATCTAACATAAAGGCTACTTTCTTTGGAGCACAACAATACATTGAAACTCTTGAAAGGATGAAACTCAATTGGATAGGGCTAACATTCAAGTATCCATTATTGCTACACCTCATTCCCTCCTGACAGTCCACATGAGAAGTTAATGAAGAAGAATAGATAAATAGATGTGGTGAGATTGAGCTAAGAGCATGATATCACCTAGATTCTAGCGTATGATTTAAGGTAAACAACATACATGGAGTAGCAATCAATGAAGGAAGATTGAGCATGGAAAATATGTATTTTTGAGGTTTTGTTTTGCATAAGGGCTTGCAAAAACTTTAGTTGGGGGGTAATTATGGGGCTCCATATTGTCCATGGAATTCATCAACAAGGACTTTGTTCATTTGTTGAGAGGTTTTAATAGAATAAATCCCGAGACTTGGGATGAAAACCTACCCTATATACAACATTGTTATAATTGGGTAGCTCATAGTTCTAGTAGTATGTCACTATTCAAGACATGTTTGTGATTTTTTATTTGGATTCCTTTTAACATTTCATTCTCAAACTATTGGAGAGAAATCAATGGATTGAGATGATGATAAACAAAAATACACCAAAGGTTCATATTAAATATTCAATAGATTCATAGATAAATGGAAGAGTAGTCGTAGAGAGAACAAGAAAGGTATAAGGAGAAGCATGATCAACACATAGTATATAGTAATTTAATGTAGGGTATATGGAGTGGTTACACTCAATAGAAATGGACACAAGGTCTCAGGAAGAAGATAAAATCCATCAAATATCGTCCCTTTGAGATTGCAAAATCTAAGGGAAAATAATTTCCAACTAGTGTTGCCACCATCAATGAGCATTTATTATGTTATCATTGTAGAGAATTTGAAATTTTTTTAACCTTTAATGGTAATTGAGGGGGAGAAATAACTTTTTTCCTAGTGTTTTTCTCTATTGAATTGTTCATGACAGATGTGTAGACTAAGTTGAAACATGACACAAGTTTGCAACGAAAGGTCCATGTGAAAGTCATAGGGGTGAACAAGAGTTTATGAGAATTGGTTTGAAGGGAAAAGTTCTCGCAAATGAAAAATGCATATGTGAAGGATAGACCTTCTTGTCTTCTTCATGACTAATAAATTTTTTGGAACCATTCCACAAAAGTGGAGTTTTTACCCAAATTAATCGACTATAAATAATCCAAAAAGCTTGAGGTAGGAATAGAAAATGTTGATTGAACCAAGTTATGTGACTAATCAAGAAGAGTTGAATAAAATAAGGTCAACAATAAAGATGACTAGCATATCGACTAAGAACGGATCTATTATTGTGCACATGTCAATGACCATTAAAAATGATTTTCTCATATTCAATGATCACATATATTGAAGGATTCATAGGATCCTTGTCAATGTTATTATATAATTCAACAAATGTCACCGAGGAGAGGATGTATATGTGGAATTCAATTATTGAGACCAAACAATTGGATAGTGGAGTCGATTTTCAAAAGGGATTTAAACCATTTTGAAAATTAAAAAGGACACAAGAGCAATAAAATCGATCTAACTAACTCTCAAAGATGATCCATTAGAAGGCAGTCTAGAGAAGAGAGGGTTGGAGATTGGATTATCTAATTCTAGAAGTCGAATGAAGGATCACAATTGACTTAGAGAGTTAATATATTTTCCAAAGTAAAAGGAAGTCCCCTATGGGAAGGACATGCCTAGATTTCATTTTTACTATTAGTACCAATAATTGTGAAACACAGCCCTATGGATATGGAACCTTAACGGTCATGCAAGTTTACAATTGAAATACTCACCGATCGACATTGTCTAAGATTCATAATAAATGAATTTTATTCCACATGAGTGTTTTCCTTAAAAATATGTGTGCATTGCATGATGAAACTTTATAAGATTGATTGTTTGTTTCTTATTCTATGAAATGCTTAAGAAGAAAAAAATTCTTAATCATAATAATCATTAGACATAGTGGCTTTTTTGTAATGATATCCATTATGTAGATACATTAGTCAATTTTGATAGAGAATCAAATGAAAAAAATATGCAATATTGGAGAGAGAGAGAGAGAGGGAGAACACAAACATGGTATTTAAAACAAGTTGTTATAATGAAAACCAATTATCAATGAAGCAAATGACAAAAAACATTGCAATGCAAAATTGTTAGAATGGTGATATCTTATATATGAGAAGATATTGATAGTTAAGCTCATTTCCCAAAAGTGTATAACAAGAAGTTAAAACTACACTTTATAATGATACCAATAAAACTTAAAAAGAAAATTAATAAAGTACAAGAAAGTTAATCTTAATAGGATTATGGCCACCCTTGAGTTGTCTTAATAGGATTAGAAGTAATGGCATAAAGTGGTTAGCAAGTTTAAATATTTATGAGTTAGGGAGTTAACACTATGTTTTTTGGACCCAAAATCCAATGGCCAAAATTTCGGATTTTCTACATCTTGCTGTCGACCGTCCAACAACCTTCATATATTTTTAGCATCGGTCCAAATTCGGTTGAGATCCGATGGTAGGCCGACCGTCGGATATCCGACAAGAATATCCAGTTGGATATTCGACGACTTGCACTTAATATGAAGTCGGACATCCGACGACTATCACTTAATATGAAGTCGGAACATCCGACAACTAACACTTAATAGGGAGTCGGATATCCGACCCCTAGCACTTAATATGAAGTCGGATATCCAACGACTGTTCCATTTAGAAATGGCCAATATCCGACGTTCTTAGCCATCGGTGGTATGGCAAGAACGTCGGATATCTTAGGCGTGGAAGACGGATATCCGACGAACTTTCATTGTGAAAATGGTTGATATCCGACGTTCTTAGCCGCCGGTGGTATGGCAAGAACGTCGGATATCTTAAGCGTGGAAGTCGGATATCTGACGAACGTTCCATGTGAAAATGGCCGATATCTGACGTTCATAGTCGTTGGTGGTATGGCAAGAATGTCGGATATCTTAGGCATGGAAGTCGAATATTCGACGACCGTATGGTAATTTAAAAAAAAAAATACACTATTATGTTCTGATTAAATTTGAAGGGTGGGTCTTAATTTTTATTGGAAGGGCATTTGTTCTTGGAGCCCTTCAAAAGACTTCCAACAGTTTCTTGTGTTTCCAGGCATATGGTTGAAAGACTTGCTATTGGACAACTATCCCTCGGAGGGGGCTCGTGGAAATAGTTTATTAGGCAAGCAGGTTAAGTTAAAGTTTATGTCAGATTTTGGATTTCAGAAAGTTAAAGCATTGTAAAATAAAACAAAATCAACACAATAGAAGCTAAGTTCTTACGCTTGATTTTTGGTGAGCAAACCTATGAAAGGGCTGAGACAATTATCACACCACACATTGATATTCTTCACAAGTTAGCAGATCTTCTCATTGAGAAGAAATTTGTACACTGTGAGAAATTGATGAAGTTGTTTATAGATGTCAAGGACAAACTCTATTTTGCGAAAATTAATGTATTTGTAACCAGTAAAACCATTTTTTCGACTAATTGAAGAAAAAGAAGGTTTTCACAAAGTAGTCTCTATATTGGAGGCATGATTTAACTTATGCAACAAGTTCCACGTACTAAGAAGAGAGGAATGATGGAAATCTTCCTCCATACTCTTAACAATATACTTCTTTGAAAATTCCCATTGTTGTACACTAAGTGGTAAGATTTTCATTATGTAACATTTAGGAATAAAGGTCTTTGTAAGTTATTAGGCTTCATTGTCATTCACTTAATGTATAAAAAGACTATCTTTTTTATCCTATATTGAGATCCTTATTTTACACTATTTTTTTCTTATTTAGTTGTCTTTATGGAAGTTTTTATTCTCATCAAAGAATATCTTTTTTTAATGTAGTTGTCGCTACTACAGTTTTGATTTTCATCAAAGAATTTGTCTGACAAATTGAAATTTAAACTTTATTAATATTTATGAATAATCAAAATAGATCAATGGGACTTGAGAATACAATGTACATTGATAGTTATAAGAGATGCACACATAGCAACGAGAACAATGAAAAATAAAGCTAAATAAAAGTGAATTCTAAATCTAAACTAGCAAAGATTATAAAAGATGCACACCCAACAAGGAGAATAGTAAAAAAAAGCTAACTCTAAATCTAAATAAGTAAGCAAAGACTATAAAAGATGCATACCCAGCAAGGAGAATAGTGAAAGAGAAGCTAACTCTAAATCTAAATAAGTGATAATAGAAATCAACTCTAAATCTAAATAAGTAAAGATTATATAAAGTGCACATCTAGCCATAGCAATGAAAGTGAAACCAATTTTAAATCTAGTTAAGTGAAATAGAAGTGAACACTAATCTAAATATGTAAAGATTAAAAGATTATATATATATATATATATATATATATATATATATATATATATATATATATATATATATATATATATATATATATATATATATAGGAGAATTAGTAGATGATCAAGATATCATGACTTTTACCTCTCACCATTCGAGTATTATTCCTTGACACAAAAATTAAAACATAGTTAACAAAAAGATAGACCAAAGCAATAAGCGCTACAACACAACTGAAAAAATCCTATGTATTTTCATTACTTGGAATTCGTGAACTTGATTTAATATATTATACATTAGTGTTAAAAAGGAAAAAGATGGGAAAAACAATTCAAATTTTGATGAAGTGCTTCAATGTAGGCCAATACAGCCTAATTGAGACTGGTTGTCGACATCTGGAAATGATTCTCTATGTCACATCCCCTCCCATCATACCAGTGCGATGGAGAGGATTGTGATGCTAAAACCGGGCATCTAACCCCATGAACTTATTAAATAAGATTCACATAATATAAAAAAGACATATGGAAATGTATAATTATAAGAAAACAAAACGGAAGTAATTTCAATTACACATCCATCATGCATTCAAGATATTCATCAAATAAATAATTGGAAAGTTAACACAAGAGAATACTTATCTTATAACAAAGTAGTCCCAAGCAACTGGCTATGCAACTGCAACGTTCCACCCAACCATAGGCCATTTGTGATCATCAATATCTCAACACACTGCTAGCCCCGAGCTGGGCATGATCTCTACAAGGAATCAGGGAACAACAGACTCACACATAGCCCAAAGATACACCAAATCAGCCAAGCCAATCTATAGTTGGGTTTATCAGGCTGTTAGGAAATGGAAGGAAGAATTGTTAAGCTAGTGGGATCATCCATAGAGATATGGACACCCTCTGCAAGATCTATCTAGCTTGGTCCCCACAATACCTACACACCTGGCACAAAGAATTATTCCCTTCACTAATACACAGTCCCTCAAGCCATACCTTCCATTCTAGTGTTCTTCAAGGTGTGCATAGAAGAGCGACCAACCCTTTTGATACTCTTGAGAGGTTACCTCCTCACTAGGTTTATCAAGCCAATTCTGGTCCACTTCCACTCCTAATTCTTGCTCACAATTTCAAACCAACGTAGGGATTCACCCTACATTAAAAAACACAAGTGTTGAAAAACGTGGGCAACCAAAACGAACTGGTAGAGGGGGGATAAACCATGGGAGAGCAAATTCATTTTCAGAAAACGTTTTTCTGCATTTCAGGGGCAAAAACGACCTCTATAACCCCCCAAAACGTGACTCCCTTTCTCCCAGCCACTATGCAACACAAAAACAAGCTCCCAGCTATGGAAAAATGCAAGAAATTGGTAAAAAACGTGATGGGGAAAGCCCAGCTAGCTCAGACTACGTGAGAAAAGAAAGACTATGGGTTCAGAATGGCTTTGGGCACCATTTCGTGGGTGTTTTCTTGCCCCAGAAGCACAAGTACATTTTCCAAGGTTGATGGCTTTCCCATGCATGAAATTGGCTGCCATGCCTCTTCATTCCCAAGGAATTAACTACCTCAACCAATTTCTGGAAGAATTAATGATTGGGTGCATAAGTCAGAATGGGTAGTTGAGGGTTTATTCATTGACATCTGGCTTATCACCATTGGCCCAAGGGTTTGAATAATTTCGCTCCCTATTCCTTGTAGAATCATGCCCCCATCTCTTTGTTGCATTTCATAGCTAGTTGTGGGTTTTTTTTTTCATTAAAATTCGTATTTACATGATGTCTTAATTTACATTGTGCCTATCTAGCACAAGAACCACATGCATCTATTTTTAATTGCCGATACATAAAACGCTAAATCAATGGTGGGGCCTTGGCCTTGAGCTCCTCACCATGATTAAATAACAATATTTACATCATTTACGATTTAATGCAAAGGGGGTCAAAATGGGGACGTGACACTCCAATGCTTGCATCTCATTCAATCTCTATAAAAATGCCAATTTGAATGGTAACCTATGTGTGCAAACACAACCTTCATGAACTATCCAACATCTATTTTCTCCAACGATTGTTATGGAGTTCCAATGAACCGCCATTATAATTAACGTTTGTTTACCAATCCCTAATACATATACACTAAGGTGTTGATGTATAATTTGTAACTTCGAGAGATATTCACTTGTACATTATATGTATTACATTTGTACTTTATTGGATCCCTGACGGAGATGTCTTATTCCTTCGATCGGAAGTGTCGTCATTTGTATTCTATTGTTGTACCTTTGATGCATATGTTTGTTCCTCCGGGTCGGAGAATTCATTATTGTACTTGAGTCATGTAAATTCATTGAGTTCCATCCTCCCATCTATGATAGTGCGTTAGACCCCGGAGTAGTGTTGCAATTTATATTGTAAGTGTTGTAACTTACATTTGATGGGTTATTAGACCAGCTTGGTGGGGTCGGCCCTGTATGAGTCATGTGGGTTAAAGGGTTATTAGACCACCCTAGTGGGGTTGGACCAGTGTCAAGTGGTAATGGGTTATTAGACTCTCCTAAGGGAGGTCGTCCCAGTTAGAGTAAAAGGCAAGTAAAGGTAAAGTTTAAATAGAGAGGAGCACCTCTCTATTTAGTCATTCACTCATTCACTCACTTCACATTAGTGAGAGAGAGGAGGAGTGCGCACAAGTGGAGGAGGAGTAGCTACTACAAACATTTATCTTTTGGGGATTCATCTTGGTGATCTTTGTATTGGTGCTTATTCTATCTCTGAGGAAGTTGCGGGGTTTTTCACCTTCTTGGTTTTCCCCGGTGAAATGCTTTGTGTCTCTTGTCTCTTGTCTCTTATGTTTGATATGTTGTACATGTTGTTATCTAAGTTAAGATCCTAGATCATATTGAATTAAATGATGAAAATCTAACATGGTATCAGAGCTAGCCTGAAGGAAGGCATTGTATGGAATTTATGACATTTGTTGCACTTGTGACAAATTGGAAGCTAGGGCTTGATATAGTAAAAGCTAGTCATCGTGGCACTTTTGCTATAAATAAGTTTTGGCGAAGGTTCAAGATTTGAAACTTTTACAGGTCGAAGATGAAATGTTCATGTACCTTGTGTCTGAAGCTCAGCCTCATATTCATTTTACTTTCTGAGATATGATCTGTAGAAGATAGGGTTTCTGCCTCTTCCAGATTGAAGCCCTAAATAGGTGACCTAGGAACAAAGGTCCTATCTAGGGCTAGGAAGCTCCAAATGGAATTCTGTAAAAAGAGTCAGTTAGGGCATGGACTGTAATTTCACAGTTCTGCTTTTCAGAGGCCGAAGTTGAAACAGTTACATGTGGAACTCCGTACAAATTTGCTATGTTGTTTCATCCCATAAACAGGTCATGTTGCGACACTTGACATATCTCTCTCTCCAAGAATCCATTAAAGCTCAGATCTGTGGGGTTGGAAATATGACAAGTCAGTCTACCACAGGACGATGTACCCTGAGGATCCTAAATTTCAGAGATACATCAAAAACAATATTGCATATATTTCTATCCAAATAGAATTGGATTCTGAGCACTTTCATTTTTGGATCGTCACTGCTGCAGGAAATTAGGGTTTCTACAAAAGTTGGATTTTTTGGAATCTGAGACCATGACTAGATGCTCCTCATCAAAATGAAAATTTAGGGATCAATATCTAAGTTTTTGGTTGGGTAGAACCCGGGCTCTATCAAACCCTAGTTTGGGATTTTGACCAGAAAACCAGAATTTGACAGAAGCTATAGATCTGAATCTCGTAGGTCAATTTTGAGGGGTCAATTTTTGGAGTTTTCAAAATATGAGCACACCAACTTGCTCGCCTCAATCATTTGCATCTCCCTGTCAAGATATAAGTTTGAAATTCCAAGTTTGGATTTTTTAGGGTTTCTCTGTCAAACCCTAGCCAGCTCCAGATCCAGATTCAACAAATCAAAGTGGAATGGGTTAATCCTAGAAGAGAATGAATTGGACACCTGCATAAGTGAAGAAGTTCCAGTTCCAGAGGGAGATGAGGCTAAGGCCTTACATAAGAATACTACAAGCAATCCCGACAAGTATGACTTGAGGAGATACAAGTATGTTTTGAAATCTGTTCATGATTAAGTTTATGATATGTTTGTCTTCGTATTATTAAGGTTAGTACAATCTTGATTAATTTTAGACTTGTCTTATCACCTTATTAAAAGTATGAATGCATGTGAATGATAGAATACATTCATTGATTAGGGTTATGACACTTATGAATGTACTAATGCACTGTGGTGTTGTATGAGGATGATGTTGTCCGCTAACATGAAAGGTACATCAAGAAAGACAAATCAAGTTCTATATCAAGAACATATGATCATGGTGACAAGAAGACAAAGACGCATCCATAGCCATTGATCGCATAGAAGCTCTACTTACGAGGTATGTATAACTTGGTTCTACAATGTTTAACTTATGAGACATGCAGGTTACTAGCACAAGGTCTCTAAATCATTGAAGAGAACAAAGAAGACATTGTTTGGGTATGTTATACATAACTCACAAGCATGATAATCCAGGTATGTTTTTCTTATATCAAGTTAGAATCCTACCTTGTGTTAGGATCTCATACAAGTATACTTTTGTATGATTGCTAATGATTATTCATGAAGTTATAGGTTTGAGTAATCATGAGTTTATGCATATTATGCTACTTACTTTGATTGATGATATGAAAACCCAGAAGAGTCTTATGATCAAATAAGAATATGCATCAGTAAAAGAAGTCCTCCCTGAAACCTTGATTACTAACGCTTGTGATAAATTACCTGTGCATCAAATGACCATGACCATACATGTTTAAGATTATTTAGAATCATAATATTTTGATAGTATTGATATTATACTAATGAATGTATGATTATATATGAGATATTGAGGATGACACTAGTGCACACTTAAGCATGCATAGTGGTCCAGGATGGATAGAAGTTCAAAGACATAAATATATCATAATGGAAGCAAAGATCAAGAGGGAGTACACTTACAAGAACTTTCAATGTAGAGACACTTACAAGAACTTTCAATGGACATTGTCATCCACATTAATGGAGAGACACTTATAGGAACTTTCAATGTAATATGAAAATGAAGCATTTGCAGGAACTCCCCCCATAACCATTTGCATATGCATTGGTTGATGGTTGTATGGAGGCATTGAAAAAGTTGGCCCACCATGAGTACTTTGAATGGTAAGTGGTAGCATTGCTAAACTCATAAGGCTTGCTTAAGGTCCTGGATTTTGAATGGGTGGAATACCGAGGAGATATGTAGCAAAAGAATAAGGTGGAACTAGCAAGTGAGATTGCCAAGTTGTTCCTATAGGTGTAGCATGTTGAGTAGGTGAGTTCATGTACATTTCAGTTGCTGCAATTCCTTGAAGTAGTTATCTTGGTGTTTGTGATACAAGTCTATTCACATCAGTTGGTTTTGGTTGATGTATAGCAGATACAAAACTATTTCCTCAAGACCTATATGGTGAAAATGGAGGCTTTCCACCAAATCCAAGAACTGATGGTTGATTTTGTGCAATGTTTACTTTTGGAAGTGTGTAGCTGTGCTTTGATTATTATTAACATGTGTATGGGCTATATGTAACTAATAATAATAATAGGAATAATAAACGCTCACTATATTTCATAATAATGAGAATTGTGGATAAAAAAACATGGTAAAAATGTCACCTTAACATTGGGGTCGGTGCAGCGCAAATAAGAAAGGTGGATTTTGCAATAGGTTCCATCATATATAGAATGTCCTTCTAATGCTTCTTTGGAAATTACTGCAGTTGGTGTATCCGAGAAAAGTAAATTCAAGAAGTTTATTAAGCAAGCAAAAGTTAGATGGAAAAAAAGGGAAGAGTGGAGACAAAGATATCAATGGACCATGCAGGTAACCAGACATGCAAATTACCAAAGTAGACAGAGCAACATGTCTAGAGATGTTAAAATTTTAGCAACTTCTGGAAATCACATAATTCAAAGTAAGCGTTTTACTTTCTCTACAATGAAATTGTACTTTTAAAGAGATATAATGAAAGGGAAATTCTCACCAAATGCGACAAAGAATGATTTTTATTGACAACCATATAAAAGTGAATTAAAAAAGTATGAAAGATGTGGTATCTTGCTAATCAATGTCAAAATATTAGGTGCATCCACTCCCTGCAATATCACAACTTCATGGTATTAGTAAATATGTTCTACTAGACACAAAAAATAAATGCACCTAGAAGACGCTTGAAAAAATACAAAACCTTTTGCTTTAGGGACACTTGGTGCAATGATATGATACTTGTCAGAATAGTATAGAAAATGAATTTATCACATGGGAAAAGCTCATATGCTATAAATGTTGAAATATAATCCAAACATAGCTAAAACAATTTCTTGAAATTTCATGTAGACATATGGTAAAGGTCTTCATACACCTTCAATCTATTTTTCCTTTCCCAATTACCCCCTTCATCCAACAAACTACATGATGGCTACCAAAGTCAATAAACGCAAGATTGGCTTGGAATGAAAGAAGGAAAAACAAAAGAGACGAACATAAGATGGCATACTTCTTAGATTTTTTAATGCCTTTTGAAATCAAATCAATGTCCATGAAAAAGAGCCCAATATGAAGGGTGTGGAAAACTAAGTCCATCTTTTGGCCTATAGCAATTCTCTTCCCCTTGGTGACTTTGATTTGCTCCAAATATTTTTCTTGTAGAAAAGAAAAATGATAAGGAAGGGATTCCTTCCATGAGGGTAAGAATATAAAGAGCATTGTGAAAATATAAAATACTGAAACAATGAAGTAATATAGGAAAATTATTATATACCTTCACACCAATGCATATGCGATACAAGGATTTGGCAAGATGTGCAAGGATTATATACCTTCACTTTCACCTAGATTCTCTTTTTTCATCAGCAACCCTACAAACATATGAAATTATAGTAAATAATGAAACCAGAATAACTTCTTGTTGGAAGTGATATACCATAAATGACAATTTTTTTTGTCAGAGGCAAAGGAAACCAACAAGAATAGATTCTTGATAGCAATGATATATGATAAATGACAATTCCTTGAGAAGAGAAACAAAATTTTCAACAATGGCAATAATGCAGAAAAATAGAAATTGAATTGACAACAAGAAGAAAATCCTGCCAAATAGCTTGTTAAAAAAATAATACCCTTATGCAATATGTTAAAATACTTTTGATAACTGAGCAAAACATAGCTTTTCATGAGAAAAGAATAATATAAAGTATGTATCAAATCAGGCAAAATATTTGCAACCTGAAAGAGAAAATCAGGCAATATCAGAGAGTTTTGCAACACTATATTTCCTTGACAATGGTGACCCATAAAACAACAATTGAGAAGTATAGATCACATGCAATGCACACCTAGGAAATGTGAGGACAAAAATATGATATGCTCTCCTATTGAACTAAAATAATTGGGATAATTCTCTCTCCAAAGATAGTATGCTCTTTTACTAACATGAATATTTTTTATTCATTTTGCATATGGTTCTAAATATTGGAATATTATTGTTTATTTCTTTAAATAATTATGATTTATTATTGGATATAAACAACTTAGGGCCATTATGGTGCAATTGTCTTAGAAACTAAAGGAAAGGAGTGACTGAATGGAGACCATTACCCATCGGTTTTCTGAAATAAGCGATTGGGATTAGGCGTGTTGACTCACTCACCACATTTTCTAAAGATTTAGTAGAAGGCAATAGAAAATGCAGTCACATAGTCTGGTTAGTTAGGAGGAATAAAATATGAATTCATAGAATGAGTAATTGCATAAGGTTAAAACTCTATTAGAAGCATGTTTCGACCAACAAATCCCTAAGAGTATGAATTCATAGAATGAGTAATTGCCCTTAAAAAAATTTAGTTTTTGGGAATTATTAAAAAATAAAGAAAAACGTTATAGTTTTCAATTTGTTGTTTAAAGAGTGTACATTTGTTTGTACCGGAATAATACATATGGAAAAGAAGTAGAGGTGGGAGGTTTTAATCCTCTAAAGGTCAAGTGCATTGGTTTTGGTAATGATCCCATGTTTATATCTATAGGTAGTTTCTCTTGAGTTCCATCCATTATAGTGGTTGTGCATCATGACAACACCACATACAACTACTTGGATTGAATTTCTACCAATGATATGGGTACCTTGTTGAATGCTCTGTTAAAATGCTAAAAAAATCCAAAACTTGTTTAGCATTGGTTGTAGCAAACTTTGCGAAAAATGCAAATATTCAGAGAAGAAACATTGAATTTACTATAGCATAAAGTCTTTGTCCTATAAACATGTTAAAAGGAGGTATTTTGGAGGCCAAAAACTGACATAAGCAACTGGATTTAAAAACATAACTTAAGTTGTTACATAGACCATCAACATGATTGTTATTCAATGCCTTTTTAGGTTGATTTTGAGATGTTAAACCTAGATTTAAATTCAAGATGAAAAGAAGAAAAAAAAACTCTAATTATTGCTCAAAACACTTCCAAACTTAAATCCAAAACTTGTTTAGTATTGGCTGTAGCAAACTTTGTGAAAAATGTAAGTATTTAGAGCAACAACACAAATTTACTACAATAGAAATACTTTGGACTCTAAAGATGTTAAAAGGAGGTGTTTTGGAGGCCAAAAAAGGAGTAGATCTAGGATCAATCCTTTTCTATTTATTTCTGGAATTTAAGATCACGGAATGAGCTCCTAAAACATGCTTGAAAAGATTCCCTACCTATTGATTCATAATCTGATCAATATTGAGTATTATAACAATGCATGAAAGAAAGAGGTCCACATTCAGGTAGAAACATTCCAATAACAAAGAAAGGAAGGACATTATACAATAAATTATTAAATATGATGGCTATTCTACATAAAACAACAAACATGATGAAACAACCTATTGCAACCAATATTATGTTTAGAATATTTCGATTGACACCAAATTCAATTTGGTAGTATAAAGGCACACTTACCACTTTTTTGGTAACAACAATTGTTACAAGTTTTTGATTCAAAAGTAGCAGCAATATCTCTATTGTGAAAATATTCTATTCATTGAAATGATGGGAAGGTGATGTATGCAACATCTTCATACTCATCTAGAATAAAAGTCTATGTGTTATTTGCATGAAGAGACTCTTCTAAAACCTTGGGCAATAGTCTGCATGAAGTAAGAAAAGAGTTGCAATCTCTTAACCAACAATGAACCTGCATCAACATATTTGTAAATTAAAATTTGATGGGCACTTGGGAATGGCCCCCTATCATTTTAGAATGGTTTGCATTATATATATATAATTTCAATGTTTTGCATGTTAGAAGATATGGACATTGGATAAGTTATCTGAGAATTCTTCTTAAATGAGATTTTTGTGCACTAAACATTGCAGTTTTATGCAGTTTTGTGGATCAGGAGATATGTAGGTACTGGGATGAAGATAAAATATATTATAAATAAAAAATCACTATATAATACTATACGTGTGTACGCATAACTTTTAAATAGGATAACTATGTACACCATGAAAACAATTAACTTGTGAAATGATGCATGTCAAATAATAGATTATTGGATCTGGGATGGAAAAAACTTTTATTTTACTAATTAAATTTCAATATTTATCATTCAAATAAATTCTTGCTAAAACCCAATCCTTTCACCCAAAACTACATTTAAAATTGACAGGAAAAAAAAAATTGATAAAGGGAAAACTTTGGAAATGTGAAGAAAACAACCATATCATGCAAAAAGAAAATGAGTTTTGAAGTTCATCTTTACCACAGAGTTGGAACTTCTACATTTATTGCAAAATCAAAATATATTGAATGATACAATTTGTAACAATACCTACACATTGAATCAAAGCCTTCCAGTCTACATTATACTAAAACATTGCAACTTTTTTTAATTGTACCAAATGCTAATAAAACTTGTTGTTTCAAGGAGAAGAGACTCACCATTTCTTGTAATAGGGTTGGGCCTAGATAGTACTTGTTTTTTTAGTCGATATGAATATACAAGAATCAATAAAAGCAATAATTTTGATCAATTTGTCTAAATGTGTTCATTTGGTCTACAATGCATGAGCAAAACCATACCATGCAAAAAGAAAATGATTTTTGAAGTTCATCCTTATAATGGAGTTGGCACTTCTGGATTTATTGCAAAAGAAAAAGATATTGAATTATTCAATTTGTAATAATACCTACACAGTGAATCAAAGTGTTCCAATAAATATTATACTGAAACATTGCAATTTTTAGAACTGTACCAAATGCTGAGAAAACCTGTTGTTTCATGGAGAAGAGACTCACCATGTCTTGTAACATTGTTGGGTGTAGATAGTACTTGTTTATGTTTATCTTTTGATTCGACATGGATCTGCAAGAATCAATAAAAGCAATAATTTTGATCAATTTGTCTAAAATGTGTTCAGTTTCTGTAGAATGCATGAGAAAAATAGATAAATCTTATAAAAATATATAAGAGAAATTAAGGCTCCAAGATAAAATCTGATTGAACTCACATGAGGATTCCAGTTAAAAACGGGGTTCAGATTCTCCTTGCAACAATTTGAATTGTTAAGCTCAAATACTGGAAAGTAACATGATATGGAGGGAAGAATTCCATGGTTGGCCTATACTTTGGAGAATTGTTTGCAAGAGTTCCCTTGTTCAAACATGGATAACAAAAATTACCTCAGGGGCATATTTTTTTTGCATATAACACCTTAACCTCTATGTTCTTGAGATTCCAACAAGAAAAATGAAATTGAACCACATATATTGCAAAGAGTTTAACTAATCCAAAACAAAGGAAGCAATGGTTCAAATTATCCAGGTAGTTGTATGTTACAAAAATTAACTTTACATCAATGTAGACATTAGTTACACAATCTAGTGAACATTTTGCTTTGATAATATAATATAGTAGAAATTATTTGTATACAAAGGACAATTTAACTTTGACAAAGGAAAAAAAAGGCATCAGAAGCCACCTCAATCTTATGGCACATTGAACAACTTGATCAGATGAACAAATTTAGTTGATCAAGCTTCTTTATTGATTGTAGCATTTAACCAAAGAGGAATTTACTAACATGTAAAGGTTTCCACTCTGTAGGAGTTGATAGTACTAAATAATAGATTAAAATGAGGCAACAGGTCTCATCTTGATAGTACTATGAACTATCAACATCATTCCATAGTGCAAATATTTTGAAAACAACACATGAATGGACATGGATTAATAAAGATGGTCAATAGACCTTATTCCTAAGTTTTGAAACTTCTTCAAATAAGGATAGGTAATAAATGAGAGGCAATGAGATTGTTCTGACACTTAAATAAATTTGGCTTGTTTTAAATGGGCAACAAATTTCAGGCCATGTACAGAGAACTCTATACCTGTTGGGGTTGTTTGCATTACATGGCCATCCATATTGTTTGTTTGTTACATGGGTAAAATGTGGTAGAGCACTAACTGAGTTGGGCACATTAGCTACCTGTATGGGGTTAAATATTGTATTTTAGCTTCCATGGATGAACATGTTCATGTATCAACTGTAACCCCATTTAGAGGCCTCTGAAAAGTGCATCATATATTGCAATTGCAACTACTAGAGTAATTAACAATGATTTTTTCTTAATACATGAGATTCTAAACATTTAAAATAAAAGTGTGAAAGTGATACATCCAAATAGTAGTCACAATATTCCAAAGTGAAAAGAAATGATAAACCTACCAAATCATATTCCATACCAATTTTTTCTGTAAGCCATGAGATTCTAAACATTTAAAATAAAAGTGTGAAGGTGATAGATCCAAAAAAGTAATCACAATATTTCAAAGTGCAAAGAAATGATTGTTAAGTTTAGACTAATTTCACAAGCAAGATCACTGAAAGAAACACAATCACAAGATAAACACAGATTTACCCTGGGAAACCCTCATGGGGTAGAAAACCCAGCAAAGATTTCCTCAATATAGATAATCAACCCAATACAAGATGTAGTCCTCAACAAGAGCTCTTTCTCCTCCTATGCAAACCTCTCTCTCTCCTATGCGCCAATCACAAGTGAGTGAATGAATGAGATAAATGAGGAACACACCTCCTCTATTTATACTCATGTTCTAACTGAATTTTCACTCTAATGGGGCCGACCTCTCCTAAGAGAGTCTAATAATCCCTAAACAGTTAACTCAGGGCCGACCTCACATGGGAGATCTAACAACCCTAGTTACCACACTCTCTCGGAGGAATAAACATCTCCGGATATACAATAAGGTCACTACGGAGGAATGTACCATCTTCGGAATAATAAAATACAAATATAATATTCTTAGAAGTTACAATATTTCAACACTCCCCCTTAACGAGAAGGATATTATAACAACGTCTGCAGGAGCAAGGAGTCATCAACTACATGATACATGATACATCTATAAATCATTGGAATCTTTCTTCATACATCATCCGTAAACAGTTTACTGGAACAGCTTCAAGATCTTCAATACTGGAACATCAACATCTTCAGTACTGAGTCTTCATCTTCTGCAGTACTCGAACAGCTACAACAACATCATCAACTTCTGGGTCTTCTCGATCACAGCATCTGGATCATCTCAATCAACAGCATCTAGATCATCTTGATCGACAACATATGGATCATCTCGATCGACAGCATCTGGATCATCTCGATCGACAGAATCTAGATGATCGATCGAAATCATCTGGATCATCTCGATTGACAACATCTGGATTATCTCAATCGACAGCATCTAGATCATATCGACCAATAGTATTATCATAGTAGCATAATCTGGAATACACATAATCCAATTCTAGGATGATCAATCCTTATCAATTTTAGACAAGTCTCATGTCTATGGACGATGCAATCTAGATCTACTTCCAGGATGATCAATCCTTATCAATTTTAGACAAATCTCATGTCTATGGACAATGCAATCTAGATCTACTTCCAGGATGATCAATCCTTATCAAATTTAGACAAGTCTCATGTCTATGGACGATGCAATCTGTGATCCTTTTAAAACAAGTCTCATGTCTAGGGACGATACAATCTGTGATCCTTTTAAGACAAGTCTCATGTCTAGGGACTATACAATCCGTGATACTTTAAGACAAGTCTCATGTCTAGGGACGATACAATCTGTGATCCTCTTAAGATAAGTCTCATGTCTAGGGATGATACAATCCGTGATCCTTTTAAGACAAGTCTCATGTCTAGGGACAATACAATCCCATCACGTACATTTTGAACCAAATGTTCAGGGACGATGCAGTCCTATCACGTACATTTTGAACCAAATGTTCAGGGATGATGTAGTCCTATCATGTACATTTTGAACCAAATGTTCAGGGACAATGCAATCCTATCATGTACATTTTGAACCAAATGTTCAGGGACGATGCAGTCCTATCATCAATTTTCAGAGAAAGATGTCTACGGATCAATTCCGGGATCTAAGTCCAAGGATGATGCAATCCGTCTCATCCACTAGGGACCACTTCTCGAAGACATATGTCTACAAATCAATTTAGGGACCGAAGTCCGGGGATTATACAATCCCCTCATCATCTTAGACCAAGTCTACGTACCACTCATCGACCTCATCGTCAGCATAATCAATACATGTATCCACATCATCGACCTTTCTGTCGATGCAGGAAATCTCATCATCAGTGATCACATCACTCCCCCTTTCGAGGAGGGTCCTTTTGAATCACACCAAGCTTGTCTCGGAAATACTCAAACATTACTTGAGATAGAGGTTTGGTCAATATGTCAGCAACTTGTTCGTCAGTGCTTACATACTCGAGCTTGATAGCTCCTTTCTGCACCATATCCCGTATATAGAAAAATTTGGATCTCTATGTGCTTTGACTTATCATGGAACACTGGATTCTCTGTCATCTTGATACAACTCTGGTTGTCACACAGGATCACAGTGGGGTCCATCTCTAAGTCAAACAATCCTGATAAAAATTTCTGAAGCCATACTGCTTCACAACTAGCAGAGCAAGCAACTATATATTCCGTTTTAGCTGTACTGAGAGCCACACTAGACTGCTTCCTGCTAAACCACAAGATCATGGTAGATCCCAGACAATAACATCCTCCCGATGTGCTATTCCTATCTAATACACTTCCAGCCCAATCAGCATCTGTGTAGCCATACAATCTGAAGTCATGATCTCCAAGATAACATAGACCAAAATCTATTGTACCCTTCAGGTACCTCATCACATGCTATGCAGCTATTAAGTGAACACGTCTAGGTTCCACTAGATATTGACTCAAGGTGTTCACAACAAAGCATATATTTGGCCTAGTGTTTGTTAGATACATTAATGACCCAATAATTTGCTTGTACAACGTTACATCCACTAACTCTGATGAGTCATCTGTTAACAGCTTCAAGTTGGAATCCATGGGAGTGGCCATGGCTTTACATTCCAACATATCAAATCTCTTCAATATTTCCACAGCATACTTTCCTTGGTTGAGAAATATTCCTTCTGAGCCTTGCCACACTTCCAATCGTAGGAAGTAATGCGTTAAACTGAGATCTTTCATCTCAAACTCTGCAGAGAGTTTCTTCTTGCATTCAACAATCTGTTTCTCATTTCCAGTCAGAAATAGATCATCCACATACAACAACAATATGACAGTTTCATCATCCATAATCTTGAGATAAAGGTTAGGATCAACTTTACTCTTGGTAAAGCCCAAGCTAGTCAAGAAACTGTCAATTCTTCCATACCAAGCTTTCAGATCTTGCTTCAACCCATACAAAGCCTTCTTTAGTTTGCATACATGGGTTCTTCTATCTTAAACTTCAAATCCTTGAGGTTGTTCTATGTACACTTATTCCTCAATCACACCATTCAGGAAAGTTGTCTTTACAACAATCTGGTGTAATTTCCACTTCATCATAGATGCAAGTTCCATAATGGTTCTAATGGAGGTGTACCTTGCAACTGGTGCAAATGTCTCTTCATAGTCAATTCGCTCTTTCTAAGAGAACCCTCTGGCCACAAATATTGCATTATATTTTTCAATGTTACCATCCGCAGCATACTTTATTTTGTATATCCATTTGGAGGATACCACACTTTTGTCCTTTGGCTTGGGAACTATATCCTAAACATCATTCTTCATTATTGATTGGTATTCCTCTGTCATTGCCTCTACCCATTCTTTCTTATGAATTGCTTCTTCATAACTAGTAGGTTCTTGATCTACAAGATCACACATCAAATCCATATAGTTGGAGAATGACTTTGGTTTCTTGCTCACTCTGGTGGAGCCTTTAGGAGCTCCATACTTTTCTGCTCCTGGTATAATGTCTCTTTCCCATGCTGGATTTCTCTTTCTTGATATGTTTGATATAGGGAGTTCTTGTGGTTCTATTATGTCATGGTCTCCAGGTGTTACATCTTCAGGGGTGGGTATAGCTTGTGTAGTTTTGGAAGGTGCATCATCCTCATATACTTCTTCATACTGGCATTTCCTTGATCTTTTGAGAGCTGCCTCTTCATCAAATGTCACAATGTCCCTACTTATTTCCATATGATGGAAACTTGGGATGTACATTCTGAATGCTTTGGATGATTCACAATATCCAACAAAAATTCCCTTCTTCCTAGAAGGATCCAGCTTGGTCCCCTTTTCTTTTGGAATGTGAATGTATACTGGGCATCCAAATATCTTTAGGTGACTTACCTCAGGTCTCTTTCCTGTGAACACTTCTTCTGGGGTTTTGAAATCAAGAGCACTATGAGATAGTCTACTCCACACATAGACTGTTGTCCTAGATCCTTCAGCCCATAGATACATAGGTAGGTCTTGATCATGTATCATTGTCTTTACAGCTTCCATGATGGTTCTATTCTTTCTCTCTGCAACACCATTTTGTTGAGGATTGTAGGGAGTGGTTAGTTCCCTCTTGATTCCAGCTTCTTTACAAAAGTATTCAAAGTCCTTTGAAGTATATTCTCCGCCATTATCTATCCTGAGTATTTTGATTTTCTTTTCTGAATGATTTTCTATCAAGGCTTTGAACTCCTTGAACTTTCTGAATACTTCATTATTTCCTTTTAGAAAGTATATCCAAGTCTTTCTTGAATAGTCATCAATAAATGTAAGATAGTATTCATATCCACTCAAGGATGTGGAGGGCATTGGTCCACATACATCTGAATGAATTAATTCCAAAGTACTCTTAGTTTTTGTTTCACTGTTTGGAAATGGGTTCTTGATATTCTTCCCTTTTGCACATCCTTTGCATGTGCCATCATGATCAATCTTTAAGTCTGGTAGTCCTATAACTACCTTTCTCACATGAGGTAGTGCTTTGTAGTTAATGTGAGCAAGCCTCCTATGCCATAGCTTATTTGGGCTAGTGGCTTCATGTACAAGGGCAGCTTCTGGATGGCCCTTGAGTTTGTATAGACCTCCTTCCTCTTCACCAATAACAATTGCATCCTCAATTTATTTTCCTTTGGGCCACATGAGTACTTGGCCATCTGTGAATGCAACCCTATAGCCTTTATTATCTAAATCTGAGATAGAGAGTAAGTTCTTCTTCAAACCTGGTACATATAAGATCTCCTTCATCTTCAATGGGGTTCCAGAATCAAGCTTGTAACTTGCTTCACCAACTCCCTTGATGGGATATTGATAGTCATCTCCTAGGGATACTTTTTGTGGAGATGTCTTCTCTTCAAGTTTTGAAAGAGTCTTCTTTTAACTTGTCATGTGCTTTGAAGCACCACTATCAATGAGCCATGTATCTTCTCCAGGTGTTACTGACCCAGAGAGAGCAGATAATAGAACATACTCTTCTGCATCTTCTTCTTCTACTTTAGCTCTTCTCTTTCGAGGCTTTTCCTCCTCTTCTTATTCACTATCATCTTCTGCAAGATGTGCATGATGTATTTTGTGAATATTCTTCTTCTTCTTCTGTGAAGTACAATTTCTAGCAAAGTGTCCTAGTTTGAGACAATTGTAACATTGAACTGTGGAGAGATCTCTTTCTGAGCTTACTCCTCCTCTCCTTTTAAATCTATGAGGAGGTTGAGACTCCTTGTGTCCCTTCTTCTTGGAGTTGAAGTGACTCCTTCTTTTTTTGGTGTGAGTAGCCAAAGCTTGGTCATATTCCTTGATAAGGGCTTCTCTATTGGCTACCCTAGCCTCTTCTTGAATGCAATCCTCCCATACCACATCAAACTTCATACTTTCTTTTCTGGAACACATAGTTTAGTTGAATGACTCCCAAGGTCTAGTGACACCATTTAGAGCAGTCATGACTAGTTCATCTTCATCAAGGGTATCTCCAATGGCATCTAGTTGTTCCTTGAACTGGGAAACCCTTAAGAAATAGTATTGAATAGATTCTCCATCTTGTTTCTCATCAATTGATCTCTCGGGTTCATCTTCCTATTGATGTTCTTTCCCTCATACATTCTGGAAAGGGAATCATACATTTCCTTTGGGGTCTTCTTGGATGCCACTTAGGGAATCAAGTGCTCCTTGATAGAATCAACAATGATTCTCTTTGCCCTAATCAAATCCTTCCTATGCTTCTCTTTGGCTTCATCTCCTTTAGGTTCTGCAACCTCATCCTTGATATATTTGACAAGATCATTCTCTTCAAGAATGAGACCAATTCTATATTTCCATGCTCGGAAATTATCTATACCCTCTAGCTTGTCTTCAAGCTTAGTACTTGGAGCCATCTTATCCAGGAGGTCACAGAGCTTGAAGTTTCAAAAGATAGAATAATACTTACTAGGAGATGAGCTTGATTGAATTGAGATTTCTGGTGTGCTCTGCTTCTGGAAACTTCAACTTTTCACCTTCTGGATCTGCGACAGAATTTATGGTTTTCTAGTCCTTACTTTTATGGTTTACTAGTGCACAGGTTCATAGCTTTTCTGGTTCACTGGTGCACAGGTGCGCACTTTTTTGGTGTACTAGTTTTCTGGTCCAAACCCCAAACTAGGGTTTGACTTTCCTGGAGTTCTACCCACACAAAACGTTTGATCTAGGGATCAAAACTTCGATTTTGAGGAGGGCTATACAGCCATGCAATCAGAATCCATAAATTCCAACTTTTACAAAAACCCTAATTTTCACCGGAGGAGGAGAGAGAGGTATTTTCACCTTGTGAAAGATGTCCTATTCAGGCTAGCTCTGATACCATGTTAATTTTAGCCTAATTTCACAAGCAAGATCACTGAAAGAAACAAAATCACAAGATAAACATATATTTACCCTGGGAAACCCTCATGGGGTAGAAAACCCAGTAAAGCTTTCCTCAATATAGATAATCAACCCAATACAAGATGTAGTCCTCAACACGAGCTCCTTCTCCTCCTATGTAGACCTCTCTCTCTTCTATGTGCCAATCACAAGTGAGTGAATGAATGAGATAAATGAGGAACACACCTCTATTTATACTCATGTTCTAACTGACTTTTCACCCTAATCGGGCCGACCTCTCCTAAGAGAGTCTAATAATCCCTAAACAGTTAACTCAGGGCCGACCTCACATGGGAGATCTAATAACCCTAGTTACCACACTCTCTCGGAGGAATAATCATCTCTGGATATACAATAAGGTCACTACGGAGGAATGTACCATCTCCGGAATAATAAAATACAAATATAATATTCTTAGAAGTTACAATATTTCAACAATGATAAACCTACCAAAACATATTCCATATTAAGGGCACAATGCATTTAGAGTTATTAGTTTTTTCATTATTGACATTTTTGTGGATACGATGTGAAGCTAAATAATAGTATGAAAAAGCACATTGTGATACCATAACAAAATGACCATTTTGAAGTTGAATTAGCAATAAAAGTAGAAAAATCTATCATTGCATAAGATTATGTGATAAGACAAGTGAAGGTGCAACAAAACAAAGTTGATTTAACAATTGCATAGTAAGTAGTAAGCAAACTAATAGGTGAACAACTGAGAAGAGTATAAGAAACAAACTTTGTATCGAAATCAAGGATGGAAATATATATATTGTCTTCAATAGTATTCCAATATAAAGATTCAAAACATGTTATAAGGGATGTAGATCATAGAAACATATTGTACATTCAAAATTTTATAAACATGGCAGATAAGAAAAACCTATATAGATGCATACAAGGATCCCCAGGAGAGATATGAAATCTAATGAATGTAGGAGTATAAGTTTGTTAGAAAACAATAAACCAAGACAGAGTAGGAAAGTGTCTAGAATACCAAAATCTAATCCTGCAGTAAAAGTCAATCATATAATAACCAATATTGATGGCAGCGGCAACAAAAAATACAGGAAATGCAAGGAACAATATGTGGATGTCATAGTAGCAAGTCTTCTCGTATACATCTGATTGTATCTCTTTCTTGCAGGTGGATAACACGTTGAAGCAAGGCCTTTAATTCAAAGAGAAACTTAATAGTTGGGCGAATGTGAGTAAGTGGAAGTATGGATGATGGTTGGAAGCGTGTTGCTATCTCTTGTAAAGCTTCTTTCTGTTCCTTTATTTATCGAGAGTAGTAGGCAAGTGTGGCTAGGGATGCCATATCCATTTCTATTTTGCAATAGGAAAAAAAATGTATACGAACAATGTTACACTCTTTGTATGTTATAAGCAAGAAATGAGATATAGCACATGTAAAATTGACTTGTTTGAGAATAGCAGATAGGTTGTTATTATATAAAAAACTTATATACCTAATGAAACACGGACATGTTGAAACAATAAATGGTAGCATATCAAAGTAAATAGTGTAGAGTAATAAAAAAACATTTTATATTTATTGGGAAAAAGAGGAACATGTCATGAAGTGGTCATTTTTTTCCTTTTGAAACAATAAATGGCGGCACACTAAAGTAAATAATATGGGCTATTAAAAAACATTTTTATTTGTTAGAAAAAAGAGGAATTTGCAATAAAGCAATGTTTTTTTGTATTTGTTGTCTTTTGTAGGAAACTCTTCAATCATGGGAGTAATATAAATACAAGATTTGTAAAAAAATATAAAAGTGGTAGTAATTACAAGAAGAAGGGAGTAAACCAATATAGGTGTCAAGTATAGGTGTAAAGGGATAAATAGCCTACAAACTACCTCTAGTCTCTTGAAGCAGGGAGGTGTGGCTGCAAATAATTTGAAGCAAGCAAGGTCTCCTCTTGTTTCCTGCGTTGGATATAGGGATTGTCTTGCATTCGAGAATATCTAGAAAATGAGAAAGATGGAGATATGTGAAGTCCTGATAAATATTTAACTCTGGATATTCCAGTGAATGTAAGGCCTTGTCAGTCAATGTTTCCAATATATATTCTTGCATTATTTAGGGTCATTCCTTGTGCTTTATTGATTGTTAAACCCCATGCCATGCGAAGTGGTAGTTTCCTCTGTGAACCCCTTGTTATGGGAGGTATGGGGACATAATTTGGATTGGAATCCCCCATGGGGGACCTTTGTAGTGGAGGAAGTCGATAACAAAAAAGGATGGAAAGGCAGGCAGTTGATTGTTGGAGTTGTGGAAAAAGGCAATGACTATTCCAAGTGATCCATTAACAAGGCCCACTCCAACCCACAAGTTAGCTATAAACATAACCTGTTGACCAAATGACAAGTAGAACCTTGAAGGGTAGTTTTTAATCATCTATGGAGGTGTGCACATGTTGATTCTTCTGTTCTACGAAGCAATGCAGAACTACCATGTTAAGGTGTTTTAGGATTTGTTTGTTGTGGAATGCAACAGAGATATTAGTTGCATACAAGTGGTTGTTGTTAAGATTTAATATGCTAAGATAGAAAATAGCATCATTACATTCCATTTCACAATAATAGCATATACAGGATCACTGAAGAAACAACAAGCACAGCATAAACACAAGAGACACAGATTTATCCTGGGAAACCCTCATGGGGTAGAAAACCCAGCAAAGCTTCCTCAATATAGATGACCATCAATATACAAAGATGTAACTCTGAGCATAAGCTCCTCCTTGTCCATAGCAGACCTCTCCTCCACAAGTGCACTACTCTCAAGTGAGTGAGTGTGTGTGTTAAATGAGGAATACACCTCCTCTATTTATACACTACTCCGACTTTTCTTTTACACAAATCATGTAGGCTTGTATTTAACCATTGGGTTAAATACCCCACTACAACTGACTGGGCCGACCCCACTAGGGTGGTCTAACAACCCTTTGACCCACATAACACATACAGGGCCGACCCCCACTAGGGAAGTCTAATAACCCAAGTTACCACATTTCGACAGAGGAATAAACATCTCTGGATATACACTAAGATCTTCACGGAGGAATGAAACATCTCCGGAATAATAAAGTACAAATATAATATTCTTTGAAGTTACAATATCTCAACACTCCCCCTTAACGAGAAGGATATTATAACAACATCTGCATGAGCAAGGAGTCATCAACATCATACATGATACATCTATAAATCATTGGAAGCTTTCTCAACATCATCAGTAACTCAAGCAGTTACTGGAACATCTTCAATACTGGAACATCAACATCTTCAGTACTGAGTCTTTATCTTCTGCAGCACTCAAATAGCTACAACAATATCATCATCTGGATCCTCACGATCATCAACATCGTCATCATCATCGTCATCACATGATCATCGGCATCGTCATCACACGATCATCAACATCATCATCGTCATCGTCATCACACGATCATCAGCATCGTCATCACACGATCATCAGCATCATCATGATACGATCATCACGATCAACAGCATCGTCATCTAGATCATCACGATCAACATCATCGTCATCTAGACCATCACGATCAATAGCATCGTCATCTAGATCATCACAATCAACAACATCGTCAATACAAGTATCCACACTAATACAAGTATACACATCATCAATACAAGTATCCACACCAATACAAGTATATCATCAATACAAGTATCCACACCAATACAAGTATACACATCATCAATACAAGATTCCACACCAATACAAGTATATCATCAATACAAGTATACACATCATCAATACAAGTATTCCCATAACAGCATACTCTACAAAACACATGATTCATTTAAGACACCATAACATGTCTAGGGACGATACAGTCCACTCGTCAACTTAGACAAAATCTAAGGACCACTTTCTCGGAGACATATGTCTACGGATCAATTCAGGGACGAAAGTCCGGGGATGATACAATCCCCTCTCGTCCACTAGGGACCACTTCTCGGAGACATCTGTCTACGGGTCAATTCAGGGACCGAAGTCCGGGGATGATACAATCCCCATCACATACATTTTGAACTAGTGGTTCCGGGATGATGCAATCCCCATCACGTACATTTTGAACTGGTGGTTCCGGGATGATGCAATCCCCATCACGTACATTTTGAACTAGTGGTTCCGGGATGATGCAATCCCCATCACTTCATTGTCGAAGACCATACGTCTACGGATCAATTCAAGGACCAAGGTCCGGGGATGATACAATCCCCATCTGTCCACTAAGGACTTTATTCTCAGAGACCATACGTCTATGGATCAATTCAGGGACCAAGGTCCGGGTATGATACAATCCCCACCTATCCACTAAGGACTTCATTCTCGGAGACCATACATCGACGGATCAACTCAAGGGACCAAAGTCCGGGGATGATACAATCCCCACCTGTCCACTAAGGACTTCATTCTCGGAGACCATACGTCTACAGATCAATTCAAGGGATCGAAGTCCGGGGATGATACAATCCCCACCTGTATTCTTATCAATACAGATATCATCAAAACATGTATCCTCATCGATACATGAACAAAACATGTATCCTCATCGATACATCAACAAAATATGTATCCTCATCGATACATCAACAACACATGTATCCTCATCGATACATCGACAAAACATGTATCCTCATCGATACATCGACAAAACATGTATCCTCATCGATACATCGACAAAACATGTATCCTAATCGATACATATATCATCAAAGTAAAAGCAAGTAAAAAAAATATTCTAAGTATAAGAGTCCTAAGTCTAAATGATCTAAGTATCCAAGTGTAGTAAACAAGTATCCACATCATCGACCTTGTTGTCAATGAGGCAATCTCATCATCAGTGACCACATCACTCCCCCTTTCAAGGAGGGTCCTTCCAAGCTTGTCTCGGAAATACTCAAACTTTTCTTGAGGTAGAGGTTTGGTTAGTATGTTGGTAACTTGTTCACTTGAGGTAGAGGTTTGGTTAGTACATCGGTAACCTGTTACAAATTCAAACTTTATAGTTCCTTTCTGCATCATATCTTGTTAGATCCCTATGTTCTTTGACTTATCATGGAACACTGGATTCTTTGTCATCTTGATACAAGTCTATTTGTCACATAGTATCACAGTTGGTTCTATCTCTAAGTTGAACAATCCTGAAGCCAAACTTCTTCACAACTAGGAGAGCAAGCAACCATATATTCCGCTTGTGCTGAGAGCCACACTAGACTGCTTCCATCTAAACCACGAGATCATGGCTGATCCCAGACAATAACATCCTCTCGATGTGTTCTTCCTGTCTGATACACTTTCTGCCCAATCAACATCAGAGTAGCCATCTGAAGTCATGATCTCCAAGATAGCATAGATCAAATTCTATCGTATCCTTTAGGTGCCTCATCACATGCTTTGCAACTATCAGGTGAACACATCTAGTTTCTACTAGATACTGACTCAAGGTGTTCACAACAAAGCATATATCTAACCTAGTATATGTTAGATACATCAATGACCCAATAATTTGACTGTATAGAGTTATATCCACTAACTCTGATGAGTCATCCCCTAACAACTTCAAGTTGGAATCCATAAGAGTGGCCATTCCAACACCTCAAGTCCTTTTAATATTTCTCGTCGTACTTTCCCTGGTTGAGAAAGATTCCTTCTGATCCTTGCCATACTTCCAGACCTAGAAAGTAATGCATCAATATGAGATCTTTCATTTTCATTTCTATAGCCATCTCATCATATGGGTCTACTGATATAAACCTCAACATCATTCAAACTCTGTGGTGAGTTCCTTCTTGCATCCAGTTCATCTGTGTATAGAAACCATATTCAACCTTGTAGCCAAGGTTGTGATCCACATCACCCATGATGATCATTAAGCTCATCAATTGACTATCGATCCTGGGTACCCATACAGAACCTAATTCACACTTCTTTTTTAATTACACTATTAAGAGAATGGTCTCATCTAGCCACTTGGAGCAAACATCCCATCATGATTCTCTTCTTCTTTCTAAGAGAATCTTCTATCCACGAGCCTTTTGTTTGATTTGTAAATCTTCTTGTTGAACATCCATCACTTGTTCGGTGTTCATCATTCTTCATGATCTTTCCTACAAGTCAAAATTAAGTACATGATTAGTAATGCGTCATAATCATGAAATCATGTTGACATGATAACCTATTATGCATACAGATATCATTTACATAGTTATGCATCTATCTTGACCAATACTTTGGCACAACACTTTTCCATATCCTGTATGCATACAGTGGCTATCTAGATGCCTTCCATCTCTACCAGAACATACCATCGAGAGTGTGCATAGCTCTCAGTATGTCAGCAAAGAGGTTTCATTCTAGACAAGCAACAATGGAATGTTTGTACAACTTACCAATCATATGCATATTAGTAGTATATTGTTCAATGCTATATGAATGTTTACACTCAACATGATATATTCTAAACATGCATGTAATCTATTTACTATTTCAAATAACAACTCAAATACTTATCTTTTATGTTTCTGTGGTTGCCTCCCGCTTGATCTTCTATATGTCTTTTGAACTTATTCATACTGTGCATGCTCAAGTGTCATCCTCATGATCTCATACACAAACATACATTCATTAGTATATTCCCAATACTATCAAAACATTATAATTCTAAATAATCTTGAATATGTATAGTCATGATCATAGATAATAAATAGTAGTATTCAGGGTTTAAAGGAAGTCTTCTTTTACTCATGCATATTCTTGTTTGATCATAGTACTCTTCTGGTTAGTTAAATCATCAAACAAGATAAGAGACATAATATGCATAAACCCTTGATTACTAACTTTGTGAATAAGCATAACCAATCATACCAAGTATACTTATATAAGGGATCCTAATACATGACATAGGAAAACATACCTGGATTAGTATACCTGCTTAGTTATGTCCAACATACCTAATCAATATCTTCTTTGTTCTCTTCAATGATTTAGAGATCCTATGCTGGAACCTATATCTTGTTAGCAGACAACATCAACCTCATACAACACCATAATGCATTAGTAAAATCATATAGACCTAATCAATGAATGTCTTCGATCATTCACATGCATTCATATTGTTACTAGGGTGATAAGACAATTCTAACATTAATCAAGATTGTACTAATAAATAATATGAATACAAATACATTATGAACTTAATCAAGAATCATACATGAACCTCCTTAAGTCATACCTATCGAGACTTCTTGTAGTCTTCTTATGTAAGACCTTAGCCTCAACTCCCCCTGAAACTTGATCTGGAGATTGATCATGGTTTGCTAGAGAAACCCTAAAGATTCAATCTTTTACTTTCACACTTCTGAATGGATGGAAGGATGTGTCTTGTTGAGCTGATCAAACTAGCATACTTCAATTTTGAAATCTCCAAAAATTTGATCCCTCAAAATTGCCTTCGAAACTTCTGAATCTTCTAGACAGGATCCCGAACTAGGGTTTGATGAAGCCCACCCTTATGCCCATTCAAAAGGTTTGATCCAAGGCTCTAAACTCTTATTTTTCTGAGGAGCTTCCAGCCATGGTTACAGACTTCAAAAATTCCAACTTTTACTGAAGCCCTAATTTTCCATCTTTCCGATCAAAATCCCGAACTGGGGTTTGATCAAGCCCGGTCTTCTACCCAACCAAAAAATTCAATCTTGGACTCTAAATTTCGATTTTCCTTTGTAGCATTCAGCCATGGATTTCGATTCCAAAAATTCTAACTTTCTCCGAAACCCTAAATTCCGAAAGCCATGAATGAAGGTGCTCCAAAAATAATTCTGTTTTGACAGAAATATGTACCTAATTGTTTCTGCTGTAACTCCAAAGTTTTCGCTCCACAGGGTCTGAAAACTTTTTTCTATGGTATCTTGACCTGTCATCTTTCCATCCCGATAGTTCTTACCTCAATTGGATTTTCTGAGAGAGAGCTATGCCAAGTGTCGCAATGTGACCTGTTTATGGGATAAAACAGGAGAGCAAAATTGTACAGCATGCCACGTGTCACTGGTTCAGCTTCGGCCTCTGAAAAAGTTTCCTGAGATAGTACAGTATGTGTACTACCTGTAAATTTTTACGAAATTTCATTTGGAGCTTCCTATCCCAAGTTATAACCTTTTTTCCTAGGTCACCTGATTTTGACTGAGATCTAGAAGAGGCAAAAACCCTAACTTGTACTGATCATAACTCACAAAGTACAATGAATCTGAGGGTTCCCTTCGGACACAAGGTACCTGGGGATGTAATATACGACCTGTAAAGGTTTCAGATCCTGAAACTTCGCCCAAATGTATTTATAGCAAAATTTCCACGATGACTGGGTTTTGCTATATAAAACCCTAACCTTCAAATTGTCGCAAGAGAAGCAAGTGTCGTAAGTGCCATACATTGTCTTCCTTCAGGTTAGCTCTGATACCATGTTAAGATTTAATATGCTAAGACATAAAATAGCAGCATTACATTCCATTTCACAATAATAGCATATACAGGATCACTGAAGAAACAACAAGCACAGCATAAACACAAGAGACACAGATTTATCCTGGGAAACCCTCATGGGGTAGAAAACCCAGCAAAGCTTCCTCAATATAGATGACCATCAATATACAAAGATGTAACCCTGAGCATAAGCTCCTCCTTCTCCATAGCATACCTCTCCTCCACAAGTGCGCTACTCTCAAGTGAGTGAGTGTGTGTGTTAAATGAGGAATACACCTCCTCTATTTATACACTAATCCGACTTTTCTTTTCCACAAATCATGTAGGCTCGTATTTAACCATTGGGTTAAATACCCCATTATGACTAACTAGGCCGACCCCACTAGGATGGTCTAATAACCCTTTGACCCACATAACACATACAGGGCCGACCCCCACTAGGGAAGTCTAATAACCCAAGTTACCACATTCCGACGGAGGAATAAACATCTCCGGATATACAATAAGATCTTCACGGAGGAATGAAACATCTCCGGAATAATAAAGTACAAATATAATATTCTTTGAAGTTACAACATCTCAACAGTTGCAATGTTCAAGTGTATGGTTCTCTTCATGTGAAAGGGAGGAGTTTTACCTTGACATGAGGAGGGTGTTATTGGTCAAAATAGCACTTCTCAGTCTGTGACCACATTACCCTGTCGGTCACACAAAAGGACACTATGGATGGAAGAGATTACTTTGACCCTAGATGACCTAGAGCTAAGCCTTGCAATCCTTTCCTTAGAAGCATATTTCTTTGCTTAATTTTAAGCATAACCGTGACTCTTATGCTTTCCAACCAGCAGGTTAGCCGCGGGTGTCCACACTGACAACCCATGGGTATCAATTAAAAGTTGCACCTGCTAGGTGCAAGTGATCATAGTAGTGAGTCGCTCCCTAGTTGTCTTATACCATAGTCGCAGGTGTCTTCAGAAATATTGAAAAAATATATTAAAATCACGAATTGGGATTAGTTGAGACAAGTACCCAAACTACCCCAACTTCCCAATCCAACTACCTTTCGAACCTGCCCTCCTTGCCTTGCTATAAATACAAGGGGATGGGATTGAGAAAGGGATCCTAAAAGGAGTCAAGTTGTGGAGAAGGTTATGCTAAACTAATTCATAATCAAGAGAGAGGAGCATGATTCCAGGGTTTGGTTATGACGGTGCTAGTGCAGGACAGGTATAACTTTATGTACTTACTGCATTTATCAATAAATATTAGACATTCTTCCCTTTCCAAATAGATTTGTTTATGTGTATTGCAAATATTGTTACAATTTGATGTTACATTGCTTAATGAATATCAATATCTTATTTGTAGTTAAATTGGTTTGAGGAAGGTATTTGTGACTGTTTTTGCAGGTTGTTTGCATTGGGGAACAAGAGGAGAAAGCTTGGATCGACCTTCAAAATAAGGTGCATATTCTATTAAAAACCCTAATCCTTTTTCTTAATAACAATGTTTGCAAAACTTTATATGTCTGTTTGATACCCCATTATGTTGGTAGTCTTTCCCCTGCTATAAGAACACTTTTCCTAACAATAGAACTGGCAAATCCATTGGGGAGCACCATCAGTTTCTGCTTTGGGGACTCTTGTGAGTTTCTTTCAGTATTTTATAACTTGTTTTGTCTCTGTAGAGGTGTCTAGGGTATTCTTAACCCTTTTTCTTGACTCAATAGGGTTCAGATATTCAAATTTATCTTTTTTAAGAGTTTTTTAAGGCCTACTCGCGACTTGCACATATATACAGTCACGAGTATCTTTCCCTACCCGTGTGTTTCTTATATGTGTACCTACGGGTCACTCGCGTGACTCGGCCTGTTACTGTCATGGATTTTTCTTGAGACGTTTCTTTTTTAATTTAGGGTTGCTTGTTTTGGCTTTGGAAGTTTGTTTGTTGTTTTGATACCTTCTTGATACTTCTGAGTGTTTACCTGATTCTTTTTATAGCCCCTTTATGAGATCTCCTTTGGTTCATTGTGTTTGCAAAGATACCTAATCCTTTCTATCCCATACTGTGTTTGGTAAGGGCTTGGATTTACTCCTATTTATTCACTGGTATTTAGGTAGTAGACTGATCTCTACATAAGAGTCATTACTTTCTGTCTTATGTTTCAATTGTCTTTTCGTTCATTTTGTTTCCAAACTTAAGTTACTTCTAGGTTTCAAGAAGCAACTTGTTGGGCTGGTCTTTTTTAGTCTTGTAAAAGTTCTGATTGCTTTAGTTTTGGGTCCATTTCCTCTTTGCATTTCACTGTTTGAAGATTCTTGTTTGTTCATACTTATTTGCATTTCTTTTATTATTGAAGAAAAAATCAAATTAAAAAAGGGCATTTCCCGTATAGCAAGAATTTTCATTTTTTGAAGTAGTTAGAAGTTGTTTATGTTTTTCATCATTGAAAAATACAAAAAAGAAAAACTTTTATTATGTTTAGGTTTACTTTTCATTTCATGTTTTGAAAGAAAAGAAAGAAAAATTGTGAAGTTTTTACATTTCTATATATGCACTTTACTTCCAGTTGCAGCCATCATGCACACAAAAGCACTAGACATACCAAAAGTTGTGGATTCAAGAATATGTCAATTCATTGATATCATGGTGGTAGACATACCCGAAGCTTATGGATTAATATTGAATAGGGATTAGTCAAGGAAACTGAACAATTATTTTGTAATAGATTGGTCTCATTTGTGGTTTCCATATCAAAACAGATAGAATCAAATTAAAGTGTTAAGAGAACCACATATGAAATATAATGTGACAGAACTAGAGGGAAAGAACGAGCCAGTAAATTTTTCATCTTCTGTGTTAGGAAATTATTTTCTGGAGACTGAACCTGGAAATCATCAAGCTGAAAACACTAGTCATGATTTAGACATACAATCCGATCTCCTTCAATTTGTGTGGGATGATGATATGGACTGTAATATAGTAGAATTAGTTACTAATGTAGGAGAAAATACTAACATAGTTAAGGTAGAAGATAAATTTTGGAATTTATATTTTGATGGCTCTGAGACATAAGAGGGAGTAGGATCTGGTTGTTTTCTTGTATATTCCCAAGAAAAATATGATTTATCTCTTGTAGATTAGAATTCGAATGCACCAATAACACTGTTGAATATGAAGCTCTGAATCAAGGACTAAAAAAACAAATTGACTTAAATGTAAAAAATTTAAAGGTTTTTGGTTATTCTGAGATAGTTGTCACACAGGTGAGAAATACCATTCATTGTTTATCTCCACATTTGAAAGGTTATCACTATGAGGTATGGAATTTGATTTCTAATTTTGATGCTTTTAATATCAATTCTATTCCTAGATTACAAACTGTTATTGTTGATTGATTAGCTACTTCTGCTTCACGTTTAGTACCAACTAATAATAAATGTTCCATTGAATTACTTTTCAGGCCATCTGTTCCTGATAATATTACCAACTGGAGAGTGTTCGATGACGATGAGAAAATTATCGATTTCTTGACCAATGAAAATACATTTAAAGAATCGATTATTGACGAAGGTCAACACCAATCAAATTTAGAAAATAAGGACATCAACAATGGAAATTTTATGCCAAAGGGAGTAAGAACTCTTGAAAAGTTATTCAATTTACGACATAAATTTAGGAAGTTGGCTAATGTAAAAAAATAGCTCATCAATGCAGTATGAACTGGTGAACTTCGGTACAGAGCAAGAACCAAAATATGTTAATTTGGGACAGTGTTTCTCTCCTGGCGAAAGACACAAATTTGTTAAACTCTTTCAACAATACAAAGATGTTTTTGCATGGACGTATGATGATTTAAAGACTTATGATACAAGTATCATACAACATGTGATACGTATTAAACATGGTGTAAATCCTTTTCAGCAACAACTCCATGAAATGCATCCTACATTAGAACCATTAATACAAAATGAATAAAAGAAATTGTTGGATGCCAAAATTATTTTTAAAGTTCGGCATTCTAAATGGGTGGAAAATTTGTTACCTGTACGTAATAAGTCAGGAGAGATAAGACAATGTGTGTATTTTCAAAATCTAAATAGAGCATCAAACAAAGACAATTATCCGGTCCCTCCTATGGAACACATATTACAACTGGTGTCGGGCTCATAAATGTTCTCCTTGTTAGATGGATTTTCATAATATAATCAAGTATTAGTCATTGAAAATGATTGTCTTAAAACTACTTTCCGTACAAAATGTGGAACATTTTCTTAAAGAAGAATGTCGTTTGGTCTTATGAATGGTGGATCCACATTCCAAAGGGCCATGGATATCGCATTCAGGGGATTGGTCGGCCACAACATGGTTGTCTATTTAGATGATGTTACAGTATTCTCCAAGAAAAGAGAAGACCACACTTTAATTCATTTGAAACAAATATTTGATCGTTATAGAAAATATGGTATATCTTTGAATTCTAAGAAAAGCATATTCGTTGTTTTAGAAGGGAAGATGCTAGGGAATATTATCTCCAGATTCCCATACCCCATAATAATAAGGCAATGTAATCATTCATGGGAAGAATAAATTTTGTTCGAAGGTTTGTACCATATTTCGTACAAATTATAAAATCTTTGCAACAAATGGTGAAGCAAACCGTACAATTTAGATGGATTGAAATAGAAAAGGACACGTTCAAATATATAAAAAACTCTATTGCACATGCACCTTCATTAAGAAGTCCTAATTTTGGAATGGATTTCATTGTATATACTTTGCTTCAGAACATTCTCTTGCAGTAGTGCTCACAAAAAAGGGAGAGCAAGGGGATGAATATCCAATATCTTTTATGAGCACATGATTGTAGGGAGCTAAACTCAATTACTCAGATGTAGACAAACAAGCTTAAGCGGTATTTAAAGCGGTGAAGCAGTTTAGACCAAATATTCTAAAAAACAAAAATAAGGTTGTAGTACCTCATCCGGCTGTCAGATCTCTATTTGTACAAAAGGAATTAGGAAAAAGATGGGAAAATTGGGTGACTCCATTACAAGAATATGATTTAGAATTTAAGCATGCCAACATCGTTAAAGGTCAAGGATTGTGCAAGTTGCTTACTGAAAATTCAAATGAAGAAGATTATGGATGGGAAAAAGAATCTGAAATGAACTTGTTCGAAGTATGTTATGTTCTTACAACTCTCGATTCATGGTATAAATATTTAATAAATTATCTTCAGCATGGGTATACTCTAGAACATTGGAATTCTAAGCAAAGAAGAGCTCTTAGATTGAAATCAGCTTTATATCCGATAATCAATGGAGTGCTTTTTAGAAGAAATTATGATGGAGTATTTCTTAGATGTCTAGAAAATGATGATGCAGAAAAGGTGGTTAGATAATTGCATGATGGTCCTGTGGGAGGTCATTATTTTAGGAATACAACTGCACATAAAATATTGAGAGCAATATATTACTAGCCAACCATTTCCAAGGATGCACATGCTTATGCACGAAAATGCAATATATGTCAAAAGAATGCCAATTGACTATCAAAACCAACAACACCATTACAACTAGTTATCATTTCTGATCCATTTGAACAATGGGGTTTAGACATCATCAGAGAAATTAACCCCAACTCTTCTTTACAACATCGTTATATTGTTACTGCGACGAATTATTTTACACGATGGACTGAAGCCATTTCCTTACGCAAAGTCAATGAAGATGCGGTTATCAAATTTCTGCAAGAGAACATCATAACCAAGTTTGGGGTTCCAATTTCTTTAGTTTTTTATAATGCTTCTTATTTTTCTTCTTTAAATATGAGTGAGTTTATTGTTGAAAAATGAATTAAATTGCATTACTCTTCTAATTACTATCCACAAGGGAATGGGTTAGAAGAATATACTCATAATAATTTGATAAGAATATTAATGAAAACTGTCATTGAAAATCAAAGAAATTGGCATGACGCTCTTCCCAATGCTTTATGGCCCGACCGGGTCACTCCAACGAATTCTTTAGGGGTGTCTCTTTACACATTAGTTTATAGGCCTAGGAGGTTATTCGTCCTCCAAATATATTACTCCCTTCCTTGCAGTTAGCTCAAGCATCTCGAGGATCAAATAATGGAGTTATGCAATCACAAATTAATACTTTGTTGAAACTTGAAGAAGAAAGGAAAAAGGCCAAGAACAAGTTTAACCGTCACCATGGTATTATAAAAAAATGGTTTGATAGTTGGAAGTCTGGAAATAAAATTTTTGAGGTAGGAGATCTAGTTTTAAAGTGGGATCACCTCCATGAAGAAAAGGGCAAGCATACCAAGTTTCAACATTTATGGCTTGGCCCTTACCAGGTTGCTAAGAAGCTTGGTCCAGGAACATATAGATTACAAGATCTACAAGGGGAGATGGAAATTATTCCCGTAAACAGCCTGTAAAATTAGTCACAGCAGATCTAATGAAAAAGTAAATCAATCACAATAGATGAAACTCAGAAAATATGGTGTAAACTGTGCAAAAAGCTTGCATCAGTGCTCTATATCCCAATAAGGGTGAAAAATACAATACAATACTCTCACAATGAGTGAGCAATTTGAATTAACCAAGGAGGTGATTCGAATATCTGCATGGTGTAGCTTGGCTCCAACTAGGAGTCCTCATCATCAATCAATGGTGGTCGTCAATGCACAAGTAACTGTCAGACGTGTGTCAAACTAAGTCTAACTGAGTGTAATAAGTGTAACTGATGGTAAGTGGCACTATTCTAGGGATGGAGGTTTAGTGGAAGGCACATGAGGAGTTAACTGTACTTAGAATAGGTAGTCATGTCTCATCGGAAATCAATCGAAGTGATAACAGCAGTGAGGAGTCAATCTAGCCTCAAATCAAGGAAAGGCTGGTGTCTAACTGAAGTAAACTGGACTGGTGAGAAGTGGGCGCATGACTGGCTAGGAGGGCTAAATCTGAGTGTAAAGTAGCTCCTGAGTGCTGGGAGACTAGGGACTAGGTGCTAGAGGCATCATACTAGTGACTGGGTAGAATGCGGGTGCATGCAAAGTACATATTGAATGATGAGATATCCTAACACCCCCCCTCAAGCTATACTATGATGTAAAAATAAATGATAGGGCCCTAGTAACTGAGACCAAAGGTCACCCCAATACAATAGTAATCCAAATAAAGAACAATCCATGAATCGAGGAAATGGAGAAAACCTCATGGGAAGAACCTCCCCTCAAAATGGACTATAACACACCAAAAGATTTAACTGCCCCAAACTCAAGTAGATATTTCTAGAGGTATCTTACTCTTGGGAGTAAATGTATCATGCTCCAAAAACATGTGCTTGAATTCTCCATCAGTGGATGCAAGCAAATGTGCAAACTTTATGAACTTGCTCTTCATACCGAAAATGGTGAGAACAAATCTAAAAATATGAGGATGATCCTGGAACCTGTGATTCAAACCAAGTGAGGTAGGAATAGCTCCAATCGGATCAAATAGATCTTGAAACCTGAAATTCTTATTAGTGGAAGTTAAATCAGCTGCAAGATTTGACAAATGGTTTCTTGAGATCTCCTTTGAATCAACAGGGGTGAGATCAAAACCAAAATCAGCAAAAAATTTCATGAGAATTGAACTCAAGCGAATGGTAGTGCTCTTCATGTTCAATAAAACTCTGATAAACTATGCAAATGATAGAACAAAAGTTTATAGGAGTCATGCAATCAAAGAGGACGAATGCTTCACCTCCAAAATCATATTTTACTTCCAAAACATCAAGTATATCATTATTCTGCATGCCGACAAACTCATGTGAAAGAGAGGATTTAAGAACCTGTTCGGAATCTAGAGTATGAGCTGGTTTATCTTGCTCAGAATTAGATATAGAAGACTTTGAGAGAATGAGTGTTGAATCTACAATTTCTTATTCATATTGAACAATGGATGAGGCCAAGACATAATCGGAGAGAGCACATAAGGAGATCTCACTCGACTTGTTCTCCAAAAGGCTAGCATGATCCTCTTCTTCCTGCTTTCCAAATTCTCTATTGAGTTGGGCCCATAGATCTCTTGGATTTTAAGCAGTAGTACTGAGGTAGTGCATACAAGGAGACATAGCAAGACATATTGTCCCAAAATCTCTATCACAATCATTAAGCCAATCATTCTCCTCTTCATTGGAATCAAAATCTCTTGTAATACCAATACACATATAAAAGAGACATTGCCTCTTCAAGCATGCAATCATCTTTGGTTTCCATTCATCATAGTTGAATGGAGTAAGAATATTTTGTGAAGAAGAATATTCCATCTCTGCAATATCGAATGCAAATGGAGAAAGTAAGAAACATGCAAATCACAAGCAAACAAGAACCATTATGGAGCAATAGCTGCAACTGCAGAAAGTGCTGCAACTACAGAAAATTGTTGCAAAGTGAGCAAAAATTGCTCAATATTCATGTAGAGCACCTGCAGAGAAGAAGTCTTGTCCTTGCCATGGCTCTGATACCATGTAAAATTATTCATAGCAGATCTAATGAACAAGTAAATCAATCACAATAGATGAAACTCATAAAATATGGTGTAAACTGTGCAAAACGCTTGCATCAGTGCTCTATATCCCAATAAGGGTGAAAAATACAATACAATACTGTCACAATGAGTGAGAAATTTGAATTAACCAAGGAGGTCATTCGAATATCTGCATGGTGTAGCTTGGCTCCAACTAGGAGTCCTCATCATCAATCAGTGGTGGTCATCAATGCACAAGTAACTGTCAGACAGGTGTCAAACTAAGTCTAACTGAGTGTAATAAGTGTAACTAATGGTAAGTGGCACTAATCTAGGGATGGAGGCTCAATGGACGGTGCATGAGGAGTTAACTGTACTCATAATAGGTATTCATGTCTCATCGTAGGTTAATCAGAGTGATAACAACAGTGAGGAGTCAGTCTAGCCTCAAATCAAGGAAAGATCGGTGGCTAACTGAAGTAAACTGGACCGGTAGGTGAGAAAGGCGCCCTTCTGCAGTGGAAGGTGTGAAGTGGGCGCCTGACTGGATAGGAGGGATAAATCTGAGTGGAAAGTAGATCTCGAGTGCTGGGAGACTAGGGACTAGGTGCTGGAGGCATCATACTGGTGACTGGGCAGCATGCGGGTGCATGCAATGCATGCATGCATGCAAAGTACATACTGAATGATGAGATATCCTAACACAACCAAACCCTCAAACAATATTTTTCTTAGTATTAGGAAATTTTTTGTACATAAATAATAATTATTTATTTATTTTTCTGTTATTTACTTTTGCGAATAGTTTATTTTTAACTTTAGTATGAGTTTGCAATTTTTTATTTTATTTTTTTTCTTTTGAATAAAGTCGGCTCAACATTCAAAGTGATAAGTATGAATCAAGGATCCGATGTTATATATAGAATTACTCTTGTGGAATAATTCAGAATTTTAGAAGGAGTAAAAGTTCCTTCGAAACAAAAGGGGATTTATTTTTTTAAAAGTTATGAAAACTAATGGTTTTAATTGTTACTCTATTTCGAAAGGAAATTCATATCTTGGTTCATTCTATATCAAAATGTATTAATACCTGTGTAAATATCCAATATTAAAGATTTATAAATTACTATCTTGGGGATCCACTCACTGAACACTTAATA
The DNA here is from genome assembly GCA_027924585.1 of Larix kaempferi. Lineage (NCBI taxonomy): Eukaryota > Viridiplantae > Streptophyta > Pinopsida > Pinales > Pinaceae > Larix > Larix kaempferi. Next base: position 9,321,419 of record BSBM01000597.1, on the reverse strand, counting down.
ACCCTCTCTTAGGTAGCCTGCTAAAGCTAACCCATGGAAAGGAAGCAAGTCTCCTAGAAGTATGAAAATCAAAATGATCCTATGCCACAATATTAAATCCAAAAGGCACATGTAGAGTCAAAATTTATCTGAAAGATTCAATATCCATCAAAGAAAGATCGGGTATTTGAAAATTAGGCACATATAAAATCCAATCAAGAAGATACTCTTGATGATATTCTAGAAGGTTCTTCTCCATCTGTGAGTATGATAAATCAAATAAAATGTTCATCACTCACACAAAAGGACATTATGAATGGAAGAACCTACGAAAAATATTTGAAGACAAAAGAGGACCATATATTAAATGACTCAAACGACAAAGTACATTAAAAGCATCAAAGAAATGGTAATGGTATAGGAATGACGGACACGTGAATTGCTTGACATTGTTACGATCATGCGGTGTCTTATTTAGTGGCAGCAAAAAGACAGGGCAAGTAAATAAACCCCATACTATGGCCTCGAGAGAGTGATTGTCAAATCTAAACCAGGCTTCCCTTTCCTTGAAGTTAATAATCATTATGATCCAAGAGGCAGTTATTCTTAACTGAAATAAATACTTTTAAATAATTAAGAGAAATATTAAAGCATGACTATTACAATTAGAAATCAATAATTAGTAGAAGTGATTATTACCCTGTTTAAGAGTTTTATGTTCCTTTTCTTCAGAGATCTATGTTCACCATCTAGTCACCAATTGTTGCAGCTGCAACCTACTTCCCAAAAATTTGCATGAAATTATAGGCCCCCTCCTTTAATTTTTTATTTATGAGTGTGTTCTTAGTCTTTACCTTCTTTTGTATTCTTTAGATTTCAAGGGTTTTTTTTTAATTTTTTTAGAAAAGCTCCACACTTAGAATATTTTTTGAATTTTCCTATTTCAGAAAAAAAATTGTTTTGTCTCTGAAACGGTCGGAACATAATTCAATTTTTTGCCGAAATGGTTGGAGCAGGAATAAGTTTTATGTGAATCGGAGAAAAAATTGTTTTGTCGCCGAAACAGTCGGAACATAATTTGATTTGTCGTCGAAATGGTCGGAACATGAATAAGTTTTATGTGAATCTGGAGGAAATGGAATTTCTCTCCGTAACGGTCGATGTAAAATGAAATTTTGCGTCGATGGTCCATTGAATAAATTGCTCCTAAACTATTCTTTTTTAACCGATACTTAATTGGAGCTTGCTCCGAAATGAACTAGTGTTAAATTCATTTTACATTCGAAACGACCCTCCGTTAAATTCATTTTACATCTGAAACCACCCCGTGTTAAATTCATTAAACATACGAAATAGAAATCGACATGGGATTGTTTTTACATCTGAAAATGACCCGTCCTTAAATTCAGTTTTCTTCGAAACTGACTCGACGTAAAATCCATTAAACATCCGAAACATGGATGGCATTAAATTAATATTTGGTCATCGGAACATGTCTTTTCAGTAATCAATTTTTGAACTCCGTTTTAAACAATGAGGTCAAAAAAGGTGTGTCCATTGGAAAACATAAATGCTCATTTATTGGTTAGGGTTATTCCATTGGTTTAAAAGGGGAATTTTTCTTGTTTTTGTTTATCATTTTACGCCTTGTCGAAACGTCGTTTTCCCGAGTGAGTGTGTGAATATTTGTTAGAGGATCTTCGTGACATCTAGAGCCTGCTCATTGCGGGTTCACGACTACACTTCCAGGTAGGTATCCTTTCGTTTGTTAAGAAATTCGTTTCTTTTGGAAGGGCAGGAAAATGATAGCTAAAGCCTTTTGCCTCCACATCTTAAGATCGGTGGTATAGGGTTTAATGGTTGATAGCAGGAAGTCTATGCTAATAATTTTTTTCCATTTGCATTGGTCATTTTTTCCCCATGCTTGTTTATTTCCGAGTATCATTGAGTGTGTTTGGGACATTATTTTGACCTTGATGAGTTTCGAACCAATACTTGTTTGATAGAAAGCTATCAGTTTCGTTTCTTGTGATGTTTACTTAGTTTGAAAAAAAGACTAAAAAACCCTAATTTTTGTTGTATTTTGTTCAATCGAAAGAGAAGTCCGGCTCAAATAATTTGCTTCTTGGTTAGCATGATTAATGAACTACTTACCTTAGAGTGTTTCAGTGCACATTTCTAGTTTTCACCATAGAGTGTATCTTGAGTTAGCTTCGTGCTTAATTTGAAAAATGAATGCTATGATAATGTTTTGTTATCAGTTTCTTAAAACTTATTGGAACTAGGTTGCGAACTGGTAAACTAGCATTGAAGAAATGGTGACCTTTGACAAATTAGTTTTGTAACGGGCCTAAGAAATGATTTCCACAGAAGTTCTTACAAGTTCACTTCCTTTCTATAAAATGTTTCTCATTGAATAAAATATTATTAGATGAAAAGCAATATTAATAAAGCCAATCTATAACAACAGTAAGCCTAAATTGATTGATTTTTTTCCAGTTTCTTGTAGACTTGATTATACACCGATACTTCTTTGGCTACAGGATTCAGAGATGTATAGAAGGTCTTCCAAGCGCAAAGCTAAAGTTGCAGAATCAAATTTAGATATTGAAGTAGTGCCAAAAATTATTATGGAAACCTTGTTTGAAGACACCAACGCGATAAACAGAGTAGTCCCTGAATAAAAATGGGGTGAAATATATCAACTTATCAGAGATCAAGATATGCCTGATGTTTGTATTGAAGAGATGGTGATCTATCAAAACATAAAGAAATCAAGTCTTCATAAAGTTTCAACTCACCCAAAATTATTCCCTTTCTCTAAGGTAATAGGTTGAATATTACCTTATATAGATGTCAAATCTAGAATCATTGCAAGAGCCAGTAGGAAAGGGTTCGCTTCATTTCAACCGGGCCATATAAGCACAACCTACAAATTACCTGCTCCAAGAATCCTTTTGACTGATGAATGGATTAAGAGTATTAACATAGATCATTCAGAATATGCCAAGAAAATGCTTCTCCTAGGAAAATAGTTAAGGCAGAGAACTAGCGGAGAGCATGATTCGCAGAATTTGAAGACCCCATTTAGAATTGTAGCCATGATGTTGAGCAGAATTTTTGGGAGAGAAAATGCAAATATATACAAGCTCAGGTGGGTGCAGATCATGTATCATATTGCCTCTCATGATACTATTTTTAATTGGGCAGATGTTATTTCGGAAAGTATGGTTGCAGTAGTATCCGCAGCTCAAGGAGGTTTAACACAGAAGAAAGCAAAAATTTTCATGTCATCCTAGTTCATTGATTGCATCTTGATTAGGAACCCATTTTATAAATTGGGATGTTATTGGGTTCCAGATGAGACTCCACTCTACATTGCTTACCAGATTATGTGGGCTCATAAGCATGCCAACTTTTACAAACTCTTACGCGAAGAGTTCATAATGCCTTTATATAAATTGGTTTTCGATGAGGAACCCAATTGCATGTCAAACAATGCATTGGAGATGATTAGTGAGTATGGAGATTATTATTTCACACCAGAGGGCACTTACATCCGAATGTATGGGGGAACCAATATTCCTTCTCTAATGCCAAAATACGTCACAGACTACATAGTACACAAGGAAGCTCTAAGACAAGTTTTCATAAGCAGATTAGGACATTTTCTAAATGAAAATAAGAAGGCATATTATCCTCTGCTTCATTTTACCATCGGAGCATACAAGTTTACTAAGGTCAAAGGAGCAGAGAATTTTGTGAAGGACCTCGAGGCATATCATTTTGGAGAGAAGATATTTATCAAGAATGATAAGTTGCAGAAGGAATCTAAACATTGTGTCTCATGTAAGATCAATTTTGAATATACAGATCATTTCCTAAAAGACTAGGAAGTATATAGAAGAGCCAATAGCATGGCAGACTTGAAGGAACAAGTTCAAGTCATACAAAAGAAACTTCAAAAGAAGTAGAGAAACAAAAATCACAGGAAGAAGCCTTGGAAGCAGAAGAAGCAAAGAGGAAACAAGAGGAAGAAAGAAAATAAAAAGAGGAAGAGGCAAAGAGGAAATAGAAGCAAGAAAAGGTAGACAAGGAAGCTTTTGAGAAAGAACATACAATATTACAAGAGGAAGCTGATAAAAAAAGGGAAGAAGAAGAGAATATCAAGAAATTTGTGGAAGAAAATAAAATTCAAGAAGAAAGTCAGAAATCACATGATATGGAAGTAGATCCACCTGCTGACTTAGAGATACCACTTACTTGGGGTCATCTCCCATTAGCTGAGCTTGGACTCACACCATTTACTCCCTCGAAGCAACGTTTTGTGGCGAATCTAGACACTATTTTTTTTTATCCCAAAAGAAAGACAATTCTAAGGAGATCATTAAAGAGATTAAATATTGGTACACAGCCTGATATTGTGATTGTGCAAGAGAACACTCTTGTAAAAGGTACCAACGAAGATCCGAAATTCATTGCTTCTGTGAATATTGTGGCTACACAAGTTAATGCAGTCAATGTGGATAAATTGATGTATGATTTAGAATGCAACAAAACAAAAATGTTAAATTAAAGAATAATTTAGTACAAGATCGAAGTGAAGGGCGAGATGCCATAGAAGCAGAAAAAGAAAAACTTTTACTGGACTACCAAGACCTTGAAGATGAAAGGGATTCTTTGAATGAACAAGTAGTAATTATGGAAGGAGAATGGACTGGTTTTCATTCTCGAATAAATGAGTTGGAAAGAAGAGAAACTCAATTGAATCAGCAAGTAGAATCCCTGATGGTTGAAAATGGATTTCTACAATCTCAGATGGATGAATGGATGAAAGAAAATGAGTCTTCGATGAATCAAATCAAAATTGCTCAGGATAAAAAACATGATATGGCACCATTCTACGAACATGCCCATGAAATGCAAGAACATGTTTTTCACTCCCAAGAGTTATTGACATAGGAAGTTTATGAATTAAGAGGGATGATGGAAAGAATCAAAGAAATATCTGCAGAAGCTACCATTATAAAACAAATATTGGTAGACACATTTAATAAGGTAAAAAGGCTAATTGGGTGGAAAGGGAAGGTCCAAGAAATTCCTGATCACTTACCTAAAAGGACATCTGTTGAACTAAAGCTAGATATAGCTCTCTTAGAAAGTTGTCGAAAGTATGCCAAAAGAGTACAAAATGAAGTACAGGGAACCATTACAAAGTGTGAAGAAATTTATCAAAGTTTATACCAAGCACATGAAAAAATGCCATATTCCAATGTCAAAATCTAATGATGAATTACCATCCAAAGAACAACGTTTAGCAAAATTGAGGAACAATTTGAGTGAATATTTGGAGTACATCAAGGGACTGGATGTGCGTACTATAGAAGATCTTCAGCAGCATGTGGGACAAGAAATTCTAAATGCATATTTTATGGGAGAAGGTCACAAGCCAACAGCAAAGGGATTGATAGACATAGTGAAAGAATTGTCCACTCTTGAAGTTGCTTTAAAGTTGTTGGAGCCTCAACAATTTAATGTAATATCTTCTGAAAGTGATCTTTGGGACAATTATATTTCAAGTTTAGAAAATCCTCTAGCAAAATAATGTAATTTGTATTTTATTATCTATTTTTGGCTAAATAATCACAAAAGGACAAAATGTGGAAACCCAAGGGTTAAAAGGGAAGATGAAGTGATTAGTCATGTAAGGAAAAACTTTTGTAAAGATAAATAGAGGAGAATTAAAAGAGAGAAAGGGCCTTTGGGTGGTGTAATAGAGTCCAATAACATTTTGTATGAGAATTATTTTTCTTCTAATGAGAATAAACTATTTTGTTGGATGAAAGCTTACATGGAGTTTGCATGGAATGTTATGAATTAAGGCTCATAATTATTTTCTCCTTCGTTCATCTTTATGTTGTGAGAAATTTCTTACTTTATTGGACTATTCTAATGGAGTATAAATGATTTTACTATTTTTTGTTATAAAAAGTAGATGTCTGTGTAGAAATGAGTAATAAATGGAATCAATTAATATCAAAGATATCTTTGTATATCATTTTGTCGTGATTGTAAATACTTTATTTCATATAGTTAGATGTTGAATTTGTACAAGCAACTTCAGATATTACTCTTATATTTAAGCTCGCTCCTTGCAATTATGATATATTAGTTAATTAGTTAAGAATATGTACTCTATTAGAATAGTGTTAATGGATTGATAAGGTAGAAGTGGTAAGACACGAGGTAAGAACCTGCACATCACTTATGAGACTTCTACCTGTCAATTATAGGCTGTGCATTATTAGGATTATGGCATTTGCATTTGCATCCTTTACATATAAAATATAAATGGTAGGTCGGGCCGCAACCGGTAAAATTTTATTTAAAAAACATCTACGGTAGCCGGACTGTTAACCAAACGGATTCCCCATTCCAAACAGTGAATAATCTAATTGGGATTGTTCATTGAGGAGAATCCCTACTCTTGGCGCCAGGATTTTTCCAGACGTCAATAGATTCCACTAAAGGGGAAGAGGAAATGGGGCCTAAGAGAAAGTAAATCGTTTTTTTTCAATGTTATTCTTATAACTCATCTATTTTCTACCTTGTAGTTTAAATTTAAGTCATTTACTTCATTTGATTTATTAACTTTAATATCATTGAATTCGTGTGAAAGGTTGGTGGAAAGTCTTCCATGTAGTTATGGAAGCATGGGTTGAGTATACATCTTATGATAATTATAAAAGCCTTCACTCTATGGTCAAAAGTAATGTTGAATTCCTTATCATCAATCCTATCATTTCCATTTGGATTATATCACTCATTGTCTGTGCATAAATTCATACTCTAAGTAGTTCATGATGTTCTATCCATTGCCAACAATTCACAAATTGAGATATTAACCATAATTAACACTTTGAAGAAGAAATTGTAGACATTAGAGTTAAGAATGATGGTTGCATGTATGTATAGAGGCTCGGCAAGTTAGGAAACCTCCACCTAGTGTACATTAACTCTCTTTAGATGCTTAGAAAACCATCTATCTATTTTGTAAACAATTCTCTGAAAACATACAGCAAGATGGGCTTTTTCTTTAAAATATCTCAAAATATGCATTGAAAATAAAGAGAAAGATCCCAAAATTGCATCTAAAAATCATGAGGAAAATGTCCCTAGATAGTCACATGGAATATTTCCAATGTCATAATATTTTATTTATGTTAAACTCAAACACAATGTAATCATGTACTAATAGACAAATATAGTAGCATTCACCACTTCATAATCTTTTCTTTATGTTAAACTCAAACACAATGTAATCACGTACCAATAGACAAATAAAGTAGCATTCGCCACTTCACCCATGGCTTAAACTTTATCAGATTCAAATCTTTCCCAACCACCATTTAAAGCTCAGTTGTTTTAAGATAGACAAAGATGGAGTAATGCTGGCCACAATTATAGAACTTTTTAGTGAAAAACCACTAAAACAAGTGCCACAGCATGTGGCGACGTCCTTGCCATTGGTAGTTGTTATTTATATAAGATGTCAAATCAATTTTGTGCTCTTTGAATTTTGCGTATGGATTAGGTTCTTTTGATCGTAGTTGTCGTAACCAATTATGAAGAAAAACCCCGATCGTGATTTTGAGTTGCGCTATCTATGATGAAAAAGCTAGCTTCAGAGGAATCTGCTGCCAATGCAGTATGCAAGAGAACTACACAACAAACAAATCCAATACTTAACTGAAGGACTGGATCATGGAATCAACTAATCATTCGCATACTAATGATTATGTGTTTGGGAAACTTGGAAAAATGAGGTAACTTCTTTCTCGGTCGTGATAATAAATAAATGAATATTTACTTGACTTCCACTTTGAAGAAATATAAATATCCTTGAACATTTCGCTATTCTAGTGTATGCAAATTTTCATTACATATCTAGTTGAAAGTAAAGATGCAAGGGCATGGAAATAAGACTAGGTTGGCAATTTTTGTTCTGACCATTAAACTTGGCTACCAATGCCGACTAACCTACTATCTTGAAATTAGCTACTGGTATCTCCCCTACGCAGAGACTCTGGGCTTACTCAGACCAACAACATCCCTTTTTAAGTTGATAGCCAATGTCATTCCTTCCAAATTAATAGCTATCCGTCACAGAGCCTAATCATTTAACCGAAAATTTCCCTATGAAGGAATCAACTTAACTTTCCATAACCCATCCTTGGAAACCACTAATATTTTCCTCCGGTCTTCCTTATCTGAGGAGCCGTGGAATGCAAAAGTCTATACCTTTCTCGACGGTGGTATCCAAGACGATTCTAAACGTTGCATCATTTGGCTCGTTAAGGATCTAATTCATTTTTCCACCTTTGCAATCTAGTGAGCAATGAACTCAAGCAATTGTTATTATGGCCACATGTTTAAGACCCCATGCCACTTGTTGAAGTCCAACATTGTACAACTACCACACGAAGGTTGTTTTCTCAAGGCTTTGTTTTATGGCTGAAAATCTATTTACTTATTTTTAATTGCATATCGACAAACACTATGGGGATGGAGTCTCTAAAATACTATCACGTAGAAATATTACCCACAAATTAGAAGCAGCTCTTACAGCCACGTTTAAGCCATTCACAACCGTATACAAGCTAGAAGGACAATGTGACTCTCGGCTCGTACCAGACTTACATAAGCCAGGCCATCAGGTCGAAGAAAATGTCACCGAGGGTAAGCATTCAAACCTGTTGTATCTGTTGCATGATACTGAAACTATCGATGAAGGTAAAAGAGATGAGAGGAATGATTTGTCTCGGAGCAATGCTCGCGATGTCACAAAAACAAGCCTATTCTGCTGCTGAATCAACAACTGCTACCTCTGCCCATGTTGTTTATTTTACTTGGTCACTCGGCATAGAATCTAGATCATCCGCTGCGGGGTTATGAATTTAATATTGTTGGAATTTAATTATGTCGTCAAGGTTTTGGTAATTGTATTGTTTCTTTAAGACGTTTTGGGTAAAGTCCAGAGCGATTCACTTCATCAAAAGGTGAAGTTCCAAAGACTGACATGGATTTTGCATACAGAGTCGCAAAGATGTCGAGTGATCGCTTTTCATTGTCAAGAGGTATTTCAATTTTTTTTGGCCATAGGTCCTCTCAATGCAACATACAATACCAAGGAATTTGAACTCTATCTGGTCAACTTATTGTTGAAGATGTCATTGTTGTTAAAGATACCTAGGCCATCGCCAATACCAATAGAAATGAAGTGTCTTGTAGGCCTTTACATGTCGTTGTGTTTGCATATCATTGTGGGCTAGCGTTTTTGGGTAGAGGAAATGGCTTGCTCTCAACGACCGGCACAAGTTCACAACTTTCACAACTGACTCACGGGTTTGAACAAAGCTAAAGCTGGAACAAGTCAGGTATGAAAACAAATTCCTACTCTTTGATTGAAAGAATGATATATTGATTTACCAACATTGTATTTTCTCAGGTTTCTTCAGAAATTCATGGATGAATTGTTCAATCGCCCTGCTACATGCTTCTCCCGAGCCTCCCTCGGTGGCATCTCCCTTCGCTAAAGCTTCTGACCACGACAGTTGCTCCCTGGCCGTGCAACAACCGTGTCATGCACACAGCACACGTGGGACTTAATCTTGGTCGGAGGGTTGAGTCCATAGATCGATCAAGATATGTGTTTCTAATGCAATGGACTAATCATCTGCTATGCCGACAAACCATGGACAACCTGAGCATGTTCCAAGGATTTTGCAACAAAATCCCTAGAGATGAAAAGGAATATGACATTTTATATAGAGCCTTGAAAGAAACAATCAAAGAAACTGAAAATTTACAAAGAATGCACTTATAGGTGAAGTTGTTGCCATGCCATGTTGTGTAAGTACATGGTTCCAGCAGCAGCACTGCAATTGTAAGTAAGCTCTAGCAGCAACAATGCAATTGTAAGCATCCCTTCATTTGTTATTTGGAAGGGAGAAGCCTGGCCTTCGAAGAACGCAAGGAGAGGCAGCTGATGCTCTTTATCCTTGCTATGAAGGATGTGGGCATGGCAGGACTATGAAGGCGATGGCGGTATATCAAGGCGGTGGTTGTGGCGGTGGTAGTTAAAGCTGTGAAGGCGGTGGTTGTGGCGGTGGTAGTTAAAGCTGTGAAGGCGGGTGGCAGTGACGGTTCATCGAAGAAAGCAAGAAGTTAAAGCAAGCATTGTCAGACGCCCTTGAAGAACATAAGGAGAGGGAGCAATAACGCAAATTTGATTTTTATATTAATTAATAAAAAATTAATTTTAAACTTTGGTTAAATTGGTACATTGCATTTAAGTCAACCTAAACTAATAGGTAGTCAACGCCTATTGATTACAATTAGTACCCTGCCAGGACTCATAAGGAATCACGACCGACTTTTATTTATCTTCAATTTACAACATTTTCTCGGTATCCATATGGAATCACGACCGACTTTTATTTATCTTCAATTAAAACATTTTCTCGGCATACATATGGTTTCAATGTCTTCGCTTTATTGGCCATCATTTTATCTGTTCTTGGTGAAAGTTAAAATTGAGGTCAAAGTTAGAATAGATATTGAATAACATCCGAGCAATCATAATTGCTTGGGTAGTGTCACCATTCATAGAGACGATAGTAACCCAATAAATGTGTCGCTCTTAATCCAATTTACGGTAAAAATTAAAAAATGGATCCATTATAACTTAGTAAATAAATATTCAGACATGAATTAAGAACACAATGGATCCATTATAACTTAGTAAATTGTTATTGTTGAAGGGTTGCCTTTATACTTGAATGAAAACACGAGGGATGGGTGAACGTATGGAGCGGAATACAACACAACAATATAAAGGAAATTCAGTCCTAACAGAAAAGTCTTGCGTTTGATTAATTCCCTTTCCGTGAAGGATACGGTCCGCACACGCTCACGCGGCGAGGTTGGCCTTATCTCTGACCAGTGACTAGTGACTACCTTAGTAGATGGCCATCTGTCCTTCCTGATCGTGACTCCCAGTCTACGATAAGTTTGAATGAGCCCTAGCTCAGTGTGTACTTTTTTGTCACTTTGTGTATTTTCCTGTATATAAATTCAAATTTTAAATAGAAAATTAACCTGAAATGGCTTATTCGACATGACTGAAATCTTATCAGATGTACTTTTTGCCATTTTTGTCAAAAAGCTTTGGGCCGACTACAGCTACACCACAGCTTGTTACAAAGCCCTCATGATTATGACAAAGGTCGCTCAGAGCGAGCTTAGAGCGTGCTTTTTAGCTGCATGTGCGAAATGTAAAAAATATATAAGTGGCATAACCCTTCGCCAACTTGAATTATCCCTTGACCATCACTGCTGCTTGGTAAGCAATGAAGTCGTCTTGATGGTATTCATGGCTCTGGCTAGGTTTTGGCGGAAGCCTTTTGTGGTATACTGCAGAATCGGGCTGGAGATAATGGCAGATTGGGCATTTCATTGAGCAACCAAAACTTGGAGTCAAGATGGTTCTTTCGAACCATCCTCGTACCAGCAAAGTATAAAAAACGTGCGAATTACTTGTGTTCGTTGGTTGCTCTCGAAATGTCATTTCTGGTTATTGTTTTCAGTTTTTTTTGTGGGTTCTAGGTATTTTTAATATTACCACATTTTTTAATTGGCTTGGGATTTTTTGGGGGTTCTAGATTCACAACTAGCTTTGATGTTCATTTACGATTTTCCGATTTATAGTGGAGCTACTACTACTTTGTGAAGGAGGTGGGCTCCATTCTATTTTTTAGTGGGATTTTTTGCAGATTTGACTGCTTGTTTTTGGAGACCCTTCTATTTTAATGGTCACTCCAATATCGGTGGTGAGGTTTATCTGCTAGATTCTCGTTTTGGCCTGGAGTCCTTACTATTTTATCGGTCATTGTTTTGGCATTGTGCCACACAGCTGGAGGTATCATATCCGACACGTTGTTTTTAGACAAGTGTCGATTCTGGAGGGATCTATGGGTCACATTCATGGTGCCCTAGGGTTTGTTTCTCCATCTGTTGTGAACCGTGATCATTTTCCTCATTCTGGCCCTGCCAATGGGGGCTCTTATTCGGCGTTTTCTGGAGATACTCCAGCATTGAGTTCGAAGCCTTCTACTGCTTTGGGTTGGTCTAGTAGAAACAAGGGCAAAAAGGCCAGGAAACGTAGAAATGTTAAAGCCCTTAAGGTGCGAGAGGGATTGGATAGGTTTACTATTCCTTTGGAATCGAATCTAGACCGTATCCAAATGTTGGTGACTCGTGCTATCGTTGGGAGGCTGGAGTTCACTAATGGTGACCAATGAGAACTAGTTGAATGGGTTTGAAAGCACTAGATGCCCATTGTGGGGGATTTACCGTGGGTTCTTCAGTTGCTGAATGGATGGATATTGTTCATTTTCTCCAAAGTTGAACATGTTGGCTCCATTCTTAAACGTTATTGGTGCTTTAAAGATGGTTCTCTCTGTCTCAAGAGATGGCACTTGGCCTTTGATCCCCTCAGGGAGAAACTCGGTACTCAACACCTTTGGCTTTTGATACTTGTTTTGCTGATAGAACTCTGGACAGAGAACATCTTGATTGGTATCGCCAATACTGTGGGCACATTTGTGAGGCTGGATAACTGTTCCCTTTTTGGATATGACCAGAGGTCTGCAAAGGTTATGGTGGAATTTGAGATGCATAAGGGTTTGCCGGCCGAAGTTGAACTGGTGTGGGGTTCGAAGGTTTGGCGGCAAAGATTAGATTATTTTAGGGTTCCATTTTGGTGCTTCCTTTGTCATAAGACTGGTCATACTAAGGCTCGGTGTCTGAATCTCCTCTCCTCGGGTCCACTGGATAAGATGCAGTTTACATCTCCAGCTCCTGATTCTCCCTTAATTGATCAGTCCTTGGATACATTGGTGCGGCATGAAACTCCAGGTAAGTCCATTAATCCTTTTCCTTCTACTCTTCTTGGCATATCTGATGCGTAAATAGATGTGATTTTTGATACTCAAGCTAGCTTAAACAAGCATACTGTTCTGGGGAACATTGATATGCATCATGATTCCCCCGAGGGGATTAGAGAGGAGGACCAGTCAGATAAAACTAAGGTGTGTCGTGACCTTTTTGGTGAGCGATATTCTCCGGTGAGGGATACAAATCCCCATCCTAATTTGGGCCATAATATTCCTTGTTCTGAAGTGGCTGATGATGGGGGGGAATTGTTAAATGTGGGGGTTTTGGAAGAGGGTCCATATTCTAATACTGACTCATCTCTTTTGGGGGAAGTTGGGTATGGGGTCTTTGCTGGTGTAGACTTTAAGACCTCTCTACCTATTTTCTCAAAAAATCCGTCCTCAAACCCTCTAGTACAATCTATAAACTCTGTAAAGTTTCAAAATGTTACTATAAGGAAAACACGGAAGAAGGGCAAATTGGTTGGTGACTCGAGTGTTGATATTGGTTCGATTTTCATCCCTCTTTCTGGTCGAATTGATTCAGAGGGGGAAGGGGTGATTTCTTCTGTCAATGTTGGGGGTCTTAGAGAGATATCCCTTGTGGACCGAGTTCCTTAATGTCATTGTGTTCTCTGAATATTCAGGGTGTGGGACAGGCTGTGCGAGTTAGGGCCCTCTCAGATATTATTGCTACTACTCGCCCTGCTATTTTACTTCTACAGGAAACCATGTGTGAGGACATGGTGGCGATCTCTAAACTTATTGGTATTTTGGGGTGTTGGGAAATCTCTGCTACCAGCTCCATTGGGTTGTCGGGTGGGCTTCTGGTCACATGGGATCCACGTTTTTACTCTTTTATGGTGTACAAAACTATTTGGGGTATTTTGATGGAAGGCTGTCGTATTGCGGATGATCTTTCTCTGTCTGTTTTAAACTGCTATGCCCCCTATAGAAATAGGGAACCCTTCTGGTATGGTCTTCAATCTTCTGGTTTATTGAGCAGGGATAACATCATTGTTGTTGGAGACTTAAAATTTACTAGATTATCTCAAGAAATTTGGGGGCCTACGGCAAAGGTGGATGCCTTGGCAAATTATTTTTCTGAGTTATTAACTGACAACGACTTGATTGATGTTTACACAGGTATCATTGCTCCTACTTGGACCAATGGTCGTGGAGGACATGACTGTATCATGAAACGGTTAGATAAGTTTTTGGTTAAAGGATCACTACTGGAATCGTGTACTCGATATCGTTCCTGGGTGGGCAAGGTGAAGATATCGGATCATTGGCCAGTTTTTCTACAATTGGACGAATTTAACTTGCAACACAACTATCCTTTTAAATTTGACTATTCCTGGCTTTCAAATGAGGATTTTGTCCATTTTGTCAAAGCTGTCTGGTCACATTTGGATGTTGATGTGGATCTTAACCTTGTGGATCGGTTATGTTTGAAGCTAAAGATGCTTAAAGAAAAAGTTACTATGTGGATCCACAAAAGGAAAAAATCGGATAAAGAACTTTTATTGAGAGTGGAAGCCCAATTACAATTGTTATATTCAGTCATTCTAGAAGCTCCATTAGACAGCTCAAACTTTGATCTGTTGAAGAAACTGGAATCGGAGAGAGACTGTATATATTTGAAAGAGGAAAAAGAGTGGCGACTGAAAAGTCGTGCACTTTGGGTGAACTTCGGTGATAACAATACAAAATTTTTCCATTCGTATGCTTCGGCTAGGCAGAACAACAACACTATTTGGAAAATGAATGATGAGGATGGGGTTGAAGTGACTGGAGATATGGAGTTACAGACTCAGCAAAGAAACATTTTCAGTGTATATATTCTGATGACAAGAATTGTGACTTATTATCACAGCTTCAAGTGGCAAGACTTTTCCCAAAATTTTATGATGATAAGGAGGCTGAGGATTTGTGTCAGGAGATCTCACTGGAGGAGGTTGAAAAAATAATTAAACTTTTTTCCAAGGAGAAGAGTCCAGGGCCAGATGGCTGGACAGTGGAGTTATTTTTGCACTTCTTTGAAATTATGGGAGGTGATATTCTGCAGATGGTGGAGTTTACTAGGTTGCAGGGATATGTCTCTGGTGCATTGAATGCAACTTTCATCACACTCATTCCGAAAGTTAGTGATCCAAAGACTTTTGGAGACTTTCGTCCCATTGCACTGTGTAATCTTGTTTATAAGATTGTCTCAAATATGATAGTTGTTTTCCTTAAACCCATATTTTCAAAGTTTATTACACCTGAGCAATTCGGTTTTTTAGAGGACCGACTGATACATGATGTTGTGGGCATCACCCAGGAAATACTTCATTCCATCAAGTGTAAGAAGCTCAAAGATATTCTCCTCAAAATTGACTTAGAGAAGGCTTATGACAAAGTTAGTTGGGATTTTCTTCGGATTATTTTGATCCAGATTGGTGTCCCTACCCTTGCTATTCAGTGGATCATAGCCTATGTGAATTCCATGAGTATTGTTGTCCTGGTTAATGGTGCTCCTACTTCATTTTTCAGTTGCTCCAGAGGTCTCTGACAGGGCTGTTCGATGTCACCTTTGTTATTTCTGTTAATCATTAATGGCTTGAGCAGGTTGATCAAGTTGGCAAAGAGAGAAGGTAAGATAAAAGGCTTGAAAATATCAAAAGATTTATTTGTCTCACATGCTATGTTTATAGATGATGTATTATTAGTTGGCTGTGACACATTGGATGAATGGAGGGCTTATCAAAGAATTCTGGATCTATTCTGTAAGGCTTCGGGTATGAAAACCAGTCTGAAAAAATCTTGTCTTTATGAGAACTGTGTTAGAGAAGATCGATTGCAGGATATAAAATCACGGTTGCCCTACATGTGTAACAAGGTTAGTGAAGGTTTTACTTACCTTGGTTTCCAGCTTAAGCCGAATGGCTATCTTATCAAAGACTGGCAATGGTTGATTAAAAAGTTTGAGACTCGGATAGATCACATTGGACATATCACCTCTTATCCATTGGGGGAAAGCTTACACTTGTAAAATATGTTTTGATGGGGACTCCGGTGTATTGGTTCTCCCTACTTCCTGTGCCTTGCTCGGCGATAAATAAACTCAGATCACTCATATTCAATTTTTTATGGACCGGAGGATTGAAGAAATCATGTTTGTCTTTGATCAGCTGGGATAAAATATCTCTACCGGAAACTGCTGGAGGTTGGGGGTTCAAAGACCTATCAGTTTTTAGTGCTGCACTCCGTTTGAAGAGTCTATGGAGGGCGTTATTTGGGGACACACTCTGGTCCAAAGTTATATAGCATAAATATATGAAAATTGATAATATAGAATGGCTCAGAAAGCCTAACAAGCTGACTGGGGGCGTGTATCCTGTTTGGAATGGGTTTTTAAAAGTTTATTGTTGGTTGGCCGCTGAAATAAGGTGGAAAGTAGGGAATGGACTAAAGGTTGCTATAGGAGTTGATCTTATCATGAGTGTGCATGTTGAGGTTTATTATCTTTTATTCGGAATGTTGGATATTACACATTAAATTCCATTGTCATCAAGAAAGCGCAGAGATATTGGATATCTGCTAAGGAGCTACAGCTTTCACAACAATTCATTGCAGAATGGGATCTTTATATCCATGCATTGAATGGAGCAGGTATCTGTTTAAGTTGTGGGGAGGATAAGGTGATATGGGCAAGAAATGAAGCTACTGGGAGTATTACTGCCAAGACTGGTTATTGCTATATGATTAAGAGATGTTGTATCCTTCCAATGCACTGGTGGTATAAAGCTATATGGTCGTGGCACATCCCATTGAAACTTAAATGCTTCACATGCTTTCTTCTCTAGGATCGACTCAAAACATGGGATAACCTTTCATCGATTGGGTGGATTGGGCCTAGCATGTGTGTCATGTGTAAGAACGATGTTGAATCTTCATCACACATCTTCATTAATTGTTCTTTTACACTCTGTCTTTGGGAGAAATTTAATTTGTGTTATGGTATTACTACGCCATGGGGAGGTAGCAACATTGAACCGAGTTTTCATTGCTGGTTAACTGTTGTAAGATTCATCTAACCCTTCCGGTTTTCATATGTTCGGCTGTATGGAGAGCAAGAAATGTAGCTGTATTTGAAAATTGCAGCCCTAATTTGGAGATTATTTTTAACTTAGTACTGAGCCAATACCACAAATACCTGTTTGTTGAGGCCACCCCTGTCAAACGTGTTATTGGGAACTTTCAGCTTTCCTTTGATGCACCGGTGTTTTTTTTCGATGGGGCTGCTCAACTGGGGCACTGTGGCACAAGTGGGGTCATTTTTCCGAATCAGGAACACTTTTACACTTTTTGACTGAATTATGGCATTGGGACAAATATGAAAGAAGAATTGATAGCACTCTGGTGTGTCACTCGTATTGCAAACCTCTTTGGATTGGGAACAGTTAAATTTTTTGGTGATTCACGTGTTACGATCAAATGGGCGAGAGGTGAAAATACTTTACAGGTCCTGAACTTAGATTATTGGTGCAGCAAAATACTGACAGAATTGAGAACTTTCAGCTCTTTGTCCCTGCCACATATTTACATAGAATTTAACACACAGGCTGATCAATTGTCAAAGTTGGCTCTGGAGGCTGATGAGGGATTTTTATTTTGGGAAGAACACTGTGAGAACTTGATGATAGAGTCGGGTTCTATGTATTTTCTAGATTAGAGACTTGTTGAGCTCTATTTTTGGCTCTTGGTTTTTGTTGTTAGTATGTTTTTATGTATTTGGGAGGATATCGAAGAACCTTGTATTTCTGGTTTTTATTGGACCTTAGTTATGTAGCTGGCACATCATGTACTATTTGATTCAGTATTGAATAACAATAGTATGTTTTTTTCGCGGGAAAAAAAACTTGAATTATCCCATCGTCATTTGAAAAGATTGAACAAAGGGCGATATAAAATTAAAATGAATGAAACAAAAGGATAAAATATGAGAATTCCAATAACATGAGCGAGTGCAATATCTTCTTCACTTGAATTAAAGGTGACTAGACCTCTCATATGTTGGAAAGGACAATAATTCCAAGTAAAGTTTATAACTTTACTTCATTGTTACATCACAAGATTATAAAATGAGACTTTCATTTGTGTGTTCATATTCAAGTTCCTCCACATTGTGTTTCCACTCATAAATATGCACCATGAATTGTGTTTCTACCCACCAGCATACACCATAAGATTATGAAATGAAATTGATTTCTTTTGCCTACAAACATACACCATGAATTGTGTTTCCACTCACAAGCATACACCATGAAATTATGAAATGAGAAACATCAAAAAGTGATATATACATTTATACTCAAATGCCCCGCATTATGTTTCCACTCAAAAGCATACACCATAAATTATGGTTTCACCCAAAAGCATACACCCTGAAATTATGAAATAAGACCAAGCATACACCATGAATTGTCTTTCCACCCACAAGCATACACCATGAGATTATGAAATGAGAAACCCAAAAAAGTGCATTGCTAAATATAATATATGTTTGAGATATATCATTAATTTTCAATCTTTAAAACTCAATAATCTACATCTCCAATATATATTAAATATATATTATGTTCAATGTTGTAAGTGTTTGAGTTTGTATTGTTTTTTAATTATAAAAAATAAAACTGTGTTATCTAAAAATTTAAATTTTCACTTTGTCAAAGAAAAGAATACATTTACATGTAGAGTTATTGGGCTAGCATATGCATCATGATATGTAAATAAAACTTTCCTAGAGTTCTTAGGCTAGCATATGCATCATGATAAGTAAATAAAACTTTCTTAGAGTTATTGGGCTAGCATATACATCGTGATATGTAAATAAAACTTTCTTACTTATTCGGCTAGTATATACATTATGGTGTGTAAATAGAACTTTGTTACTTGAAAGCTAGCATATGCATCATGATAGGTAAATAAAACTTTCTTAATTATTGGGCTAGTATATGCATTTTGATGTGTAAATAAAACTTTGTGAGTAAAGACAAAGTATGATGTGTAATGGGTAAAGATAAAGTATGATGTGTAAATAAAATTTTGTTATGAAATAATTAATTGTTGAGTAAGGAGGTATGGTGGTTGGAAAAAAAGATTGTCGTTATGTAGAATATGGTTAATAATTTTATAAGATTTTGTTTTAAAAATAGGTTATAATTTAAAAAAGAATCTCATTATACATAAAAAAAATTATGAAATTTTTACCAAAATTTTATTAAATTTATGATTAAAATAAAATTCTTTATTATAATAAAATTCTTTATTATACGTATTATAATGTTAATGAGAATTTTTTTTTAAACAATTATAACTTTGTATTGAAAAAAAAAACATTTCTTAATAATACAAAAAAAAACATGTTTATAATTTAAATTTCAAAGATGGTACAAAAGTTTGTTACATGACTATGAAAAACCCTAGACGATTCATAATTCTTGCTTATATAAAATGTATAGAAGACACCTAATACAAACATACTTTGTATACATAACCACTAATATCCTTAGAAAACATGCCTAGTATATGCTTCCTCTTTCTCCTAGCATATTTTTATGCTTCCTAGTTTATGTTTCTTCTTTACTATTGAAAGGCATTGAACCCACATACATTATAGCATTAGAAGCAACAAATTGAGCATTTATGGATATGTTTATGATCATCTAATGCAAATTCATGTACTCTAATTCTAACAATTCATTTTTCAATTTTTTGCTATAGTATAATCTCTATAAAAGTTGCATAAACTATTGTTATGATTTTATTTCTAAGTGTGAATTCTACTAGTTGCTGAGAAGATGGTGATCTTACTGTCTAAAAATCAAAACGCTCACGTCTATGAAGAAATTTGTGAATTTCTAATCTCTCACAACAAGGAACACACCTAGGGTGACTATGGTTGTACTTGATGCCCATAAAATAACAAGACGGAATCCAAATAAACTTGATAAAGGAAATTAACATCTCCACAAATTCCTCTAAAATCTCCCCAATATTCCTAGAAACATCTTCAACCGTAGACCTAAAAAATTGACCTACCTTCACTAAATGGAAAATTACAAGACTTACCTCAACTATATAGATAGATTATCTCCAAGAAAACGAGATTTCCTCCAAAAACATGTATGTATCCATTACACTAAAACTAATAGGTTGATAAGCCAAATCTCCATTAAAGTATTGAAGTTCCACTTATTCAAATCCTGAATTGGGATGAGAGTGAAAATCAAATGCAAACCAAAGGCCAAACATGAATTAATGCATGGAATGCAACTAATGACCAAGAAAGGATTGACTCTCCTAACTCAAGAATTTTAGTGTTGTCCAAGACCATTGTTTTCTTGTAAATTACATTATCCCACCTTTTTCTCGAAATTTTAACTAGTCCACTTGAATTTGTCACTCCTCAATTAATATTAGAGTTTGCTAAAGTACTAAAGATATAACATATTGATATGTGTATATTTTTAGATTTACTATTAAGAAATTCTTAATGGCAATTGGTTTCCTAATTTTTCCAAAATTTTGAGGCCTTGATAAAATGCCACCCTACTCCAATACTACTTATTGATATAACCCTATTAAAATGAAGCTACCCTCACTCAAAAATTTCAAACACATAATTTTGTTAATGAAATTGTTTTTTTTTTAAAATAAAGCATGTATTTTCTATGTATTAGGTTAAATTAAATATTTTTTTTAATATTTAAGCTATATGTATGGAGTTAAAAGCTATATGTTGTCATATACCACATGATCTCTTTCTAATAGCTTCAATGATGGTCAACAAAGAGACTATGTATATCATTAGATACTAGTGACTAAATGAAATCACCTTTTATTTTGGAGTATGAATTAAAACTAGTGACCCAAGATCAATAACAAATAATGATGTTGCTTCAAGCTATAACTTTGAAATTCTATCAACAAAAACT
This sequence comes from Larix kaempferi, assembly GCA_027924585.1. Taxonomy (NCBI): domain Eukaryota; kingdom Viridiplantae; phylum Streptophyta; class Pinopsida; order Pinales; family Pinaceae; genus Larix; species Larix kaempferi. The sequence goes on along the minus strand of BSBM01000597.1, from coordinate 9,300,460 downwards.
AAACCAATAACTTTAAATATTGTAACTTTAAACCAAGCAAAACAAAACAAAACATATATATCAAATCAACGCACTAGGTTTTTACAAAGATGAAGACCACCCTAAACACCCCATGGATCAATTTTATCCTTTGGGGTTGCTCCCACCATCAAACACGCAGGAGTTGAACATGTGACCTATGATGACTTAACCTCCACAATTGGCAACTATCCTATAATAACGGACTATATCAAATCCACATATCTCCAATTTACATTAAATTCATTCATAAATGATTTCAAACAATGATCATTTGAACTTAATTAATCTTGCCTAAACAACTTTAAGATTTTTAAGATAGACATGACACTTGTATTTTCTTAAAAATTCCAATGTTTTTATTCACTTAAAAGATGTTCCTAATAGACCCCCAAAAAAACTAGATTATTTGAACATTTGGTAAAGTGTACTTGAATTCATATTATGGTTGGTTGTATGAATGTATTGAATGGGGAAACAATTTATATATGTTGATTGAAAGGCATTTTATGTGTTGATGGTTAGATGTTCTTTATTATATTGAAATTTATAATATATATGTTTTTTTTTTTTACCATTTTTATCAATAATATTGTGATTCAATGTTGGAGAGGTTTAATATAAAATTATGTTTTGCATCAGCTGTATCATTATATCATTAGCTTCACGATATCAATTCAAAATTTAGTATTAGCTTCACGATATCAATTCAAAATTTAGTAGTACAATATATGTTTACAAATTTGGCTAAATAGAACAATTTGATTGATTTAACATTTATATTTATAATTGTGATGCGATTATTATCACTTTACTTATCACTTTGCTTTTTATAGCATATGATATAGGATATTTGAATAGTAGTACTTCAAAACATCGGAATTTTATGTATAATCTACATTATACATCCCATTATATCATTATATAGCTTTTTCATACCCCACCTAGCTTGGTCAAATCATCACCGTTTAGAATGGCTCAATTTATTATCTATGTTAAATCTTAGTCACATGACAAATCCATCGAAAATTAGCATGATCTTTGTAAAGTTAAAAAATGGCTACTTCGTGGCTCATAGATGTAAACATGTTTGTTTGGGCAACATAGTATGTACATGTGGACTTGTTCAAACACTTGTCTTCATTAATACCAATCACTTAGTATTGCATCATTCCAGTAAGCTTATAAACCCTCAATAATACATTAACATATGGACCCTCAATAATATATGAGAATAATTCATATGAATACTACTTTTCCATATAGTGATCTATGGTCCGGTTTTATAAAGGATTCATGATGTGACATTTGATATCCAAGAGAAAGAGAAGATTATGCCATTGGATTTTCTTTGGTGATTAAAAGCCATCATCAACATTTTTCCACCATTTAGATTTTCTCTCCTTTTGATAGGCCATTGGATTTTCTTTGGAGATAATAGTAACTGAATAAATATGTCGCGGAATTCTGTGTTCTCCTGGAAATTGAGTGTATTGTTATTGTTGAAGAGTTGGCTTTATACTTTAATGAAAAAACGAGGGATGGGTGAACGTGTGGAGCGGAATACAACACAACAATATAAAGGAAATTCAGTCAAAAAAGGAGAAGTCTCGCGTTTGATTCATTTCGTTTTCATGAAGGTTACGGTCTGCACACGCTCACGCGGCGAGCTTGGTCTTATCTCTGAGCACTGACCATATCACGCAGCTTTGGTCAACGTAGTATATGGCCATCTGTCATTCCCGATCGTGACTCGCAGTCCACAATAAGTTTGTGGGCTTGCTTTAAACAAAAGCTAACAGCGGTTGCCCGGCGTGCCCGCATTGGGTTGTCGTTTAACATCCGCAAATAGTAGTGCTTGACTTTGAGTCAATGGTCATTGTTAGTATTGGTTGACAATTGGGTGAAAAGGGGTATCACATATGAGAACCATTCTCCAGTTTGAATATACTAGCATACTCCCTAAGCGGGGGAAATGAAACACCGAATAGAGCTTTGATATGTTGCAAAATGAGAGAAAGTTGTGTGTCTGTAAATAATACAATTTGATGTGTTGAAAGTAAGTCTAAAGAATGGATTTGTGGAAGTAGGCAAGGGAGTGTTATCTTGTAGGCAAGGGAGTGTTATCCTTTGGTTGTAGGAAATTATTTTTATACATATAGTGAATTGATTACTAAGGCCAATACATTATTTGGCCTTGGCAAAACATGGACCTCCTACATACATATACACTTGAAAATACATAGCGATATGTCTCACATATATATACACTTGAACATTGCAAAAAATAAAAAGAGACTAAAAGCACAGTTCTTCACGGCTAGGCCCACTAAAACCTTGACAACAGTAAATGTAAAGCAATAAATGAATGTTTTTATATGAGTAATGTTGTAATGGAAAAGTAGGACATAAACATTAAATTGTCAAGAGTAAGACATCGACAAGGCTATCCCTCCACTTGAACGTGGCTAATGCAAGGCTTGTGAAATGGGTGGCAGGTCAGTGCCACCGCAAATCAGAGTGAGACAACGTTTCTCTTGTGACAACTGACAACTTGGGGTTTGGACAAGTTGCAAGGCAATTAGTCTTCATGAATTGTCTAGAGAAGACTACGATCCTCTTTCAGATGACCTGTGGCGGCATGCATGTAGCACAAACTTGTGCGTGTTGATCACAAACCTTCTAGGGTTGATCACCCATCAACTTCACTCTATGAATTCCCTCAAGATGTGTGAGAGTTTTCTTTTCGGTCAAACCATTTCTTTCTAAACCATTGATTCTCCTGTGCTTGGTAAGAGCTGCGTATGTTTAAAGAACTTTGCGAGTTAGTAATGGTGTCTAGATTGCATAGACGTGTTCCATGGTATAAGAATCATATAGCCATTATAGTGAGGTTGTTGATGTTTTCCAATCAATGATCTGGTTGCATGCTTGATCGTTTTCTAAATTTTGCTTCCTAACCGTCGAGGATGCACTAAGGGGCAATACTTTTTGGAAACATTGCAATGGGATTCATGGTCATATTTGCACTGATAGCTGGAATGGTGGGAGCGGCTTCTTTCCTTCCAAGAATTAATTGCATCATGTCATGGAAAAATCACAGTCTAGGCTCCGTTGCATTAGCTACCAAGCCTGCCATGACAGCCTGGGTGCTCACTCAATTAGCCATGGCGTATATCTCATATATTTTTATTGAATGTTAGGCCTTTTTCCTGCTTCTTCTGGTACACTCCCCCCTCCATCAGTATGAAGAATCAAGTGTTGTTTCAATGTTATTTTGAATTTTCAACTTCTTGCAACTGAAGAATGCTATCCAGAACACATATTGAGGAGAGTGCCGTCAACACATATCATGTGGCTCAGCTCGTAGAAGTGTGGAAACCCTTTCCTACCTTACTGGATTCCAATGAAGAACTTAAGAGTTTTAGAAGTAGCAGGTGTGAAATTAAAATTATTGTGGCAACATGATTCTCAGGTATGCTTATTTTTCTTTCTTAATTTCATTCCATTTTGTAGGCGAAAGTCAGCATTTACGTCTTTCTAAATGTTGTGAGAGCTAAAAATTTGGGCTCCCTCATTTTCAGACTTTTCTAGTCCATAAGGCAGTTGAAGCAACTCAAAAAAATGGCCAGTTTGCATGCATTAATAAAAATATTGCCAGAAGAATTTGGTGATCTGCGCTCCTTGAAGTACCTTGAGTTAATCGACTCCTAAAAAATGATGTCGCTTCCTAATTCCTTCGTAGATCGATTTGCATGATGATTTGAGTATGATGTTGCTTCCAAATTTATTTGGGAATTTAACTCGACTCAAGCATCTGGGGTTGAGAGATTGATGCAGTTTGACCTTCTCTAACGAAACATTTGGAAATATTACCACCCTGGAACATAGATATTTCAGGTTGTAGTTGTGTGAAAGAATTGCCTCCCCAAGTCGCACATCAACAGTCCTTTGCACATCAACGGTCCTTGCAAAGATTAGATGTGTGTAAAACAAATTTAAAAGAATTGCCAAGCAGCATTGGAGACATGTGCAAATTGGAAGCTTTGGAATTAGGAGGGGAGCCATTGTTAGATATCCTGCCAACTTTGACATACATATATAGTTTGATTTGTTCCTATGTTTTTGAAAGAGAAACTGCTTGCTATAGTTCTATTCTCTAGTGTATTATGTTTTCTTTGATCTTAAGCAGAATCTTCTCGGTAAAGTCTCTGGTTTGGGTTGATTATGACTATGGAATCAAATCAATTAGGCTTTGATGAGAGACATATTAGCCAGCAGAAAAGCCCCTTCGGACTGGAGTCCATGAAAAACAATCCCAATCCTGCACAGAAGAGGGACATGAATGGCAGGTTGGATAGAGTTATAGAGATTGATCTGGTTGGTAAACTGGAAGATCAAAATGGTGAACGGGATGAAGACTCTGTGTTAGATTTTAAGGAGTATATTAATATATCGGAGGCCAAGAATAGAAATAAGGATTTGGTGTATGATTTACAGCAATCTAAGGAACATGAGTGTAAGGCTGCAGAGACTTCTAAATGGATTCATGATAATTATCAGTATGATAAACTCAATTTCTCAAGGATTGCTATGCATGTTACTTCTGAGATCGATAAACAAAAGAAGGTAAGATTTATATCTGAATTTTTTTCCTATTAGATCGTTCCTTGTATTGTAAGATCATGTTTTAAACACAATCATGTTTGGTATCAAGCGTTCATGAGTTGTAAATAGTCTTTGGGTCGCAATGAAGACCTCGTCTAGATATGGGCGCATGTGGCATGATCCATTGAGAGAAACCCTTCAAAGGCCCAATGAAAGAGAATAGAGTCCTATTGGATTTCTCATATCCGAATCAATTTGATGGTTCCCATTAACATTTCATAAATCTCAATAGTGTAGAGGCTAGTAGTGAATCGTTGACTGTGTAATTCAATATCCCCAATTTTAGTGCGATATAAGATTGACTTATTTATTTGATCGTTTGTGAACATTTTGAAATTTTACAAATAGAAATGTTGCAATTGGTAGACACACAAATATTAGAGGTGATCTTTCACGGAGGTGTTGGGGTGTTTCGAATTGAGAGGAATGGAATGGCTTTGTAGTCTGGTCAAACTTCAATATCTCCACATCAGCTTGTTGCGTGTCAGCCAGTAATAATAAATAGGCTCAGGTAATTAGATATCAACAGTGGTTGATATCAAATACCATGGATTTTTCTGGTGCTAATGAGGTGCAAAAATTGCAGTTAGAGGCTGCAGAAGCTATCGCATAAATGAAACAAAGGCTCTCTGTTTGTGGTTGTAAATGCTTTGAATGATTTTGGAGATGTCTGTCGACAACGAATGAGGAGCCGCCCCTTGTCTCTAAACGCGGGCATGAATGTTGTACGGGTTCAACCATGAATGTTATATAGACCTACTTAACTTCACATGTTCAATATCCCAATCCCAAGCCAGTCGATCAATGGCTTGTCTGACAATTTTCTATTTGATATCCCTCTCGCTCAGACACAGGGATTGCACACATTCCACATGAGGTATATTTATAGGTATATTTCGATCCTTGCAGTCAACGGTCTTTCCATTTTATTGCGCTTATTGAAATCATTTTAGTGATTCCCAAGCTCCGAGTCACCAAATATGGAGAAATCTCCCTCGCAGGAACATGGCCATATGCATGCTCTACCAAACGAAGATTGCTCACAAAATTCCCTGCAATTCAAGTGAATTCGACTGTGACCATGGGGAAAATGGGTATCCGAAATTCAAATGCCGAAATCGAGAGAGAAGATATATCTGGGTTCCTAGAAAACGATCGAGTAGGACGCCCGAGCCTTCGACACCGCAATGTATTTGATTGAAAGGGCTCAATGCCAAATTTAACTTCCCTAATTCTGTGCTCTCCATTTTGTCTGCTACTTCTCTTTCCTGTCAGTAAATCCATATTGCAGACGCCAAATATGCTTTGAACGAAGTCCCTTCTGCTTTGCCCTCTCTCCACGATAATAGTAAACAGGAGCCCTCACATTCTTCTTCAATTTCTGAAATGGAGTTGTTGAGCGACGACCAGTAGATATCAGAGGACTTGGCTTTTTGGAAATATCTGTTTGAGCGATCAGATACGCGTGCTTGGCTTATTGGACCTTTCTTACTCAATGGGGTTTATGGCACCATTAGAACTAAAATACATTAGAACTAAACAACTTGGAACTTTGTGGCTGACATGACATCATTTTGGATTCATCACACATCAAGATCAATATGGTTAGAGAATGTGAAAAAATATATGTAATAAAAATTTGGAAGAAAAAAGTGCTCCAGAACATGGAGAAATAACAAAGGTTAAAAAGGTTAAAAAGTGCACCACTATTGACATCTCTCCCTTATTAATTTTACAATGAATTAATATTTAAGATATGTTAAAAATAACACATATTCTTCTTCCTTATTTCCTCAACTTATATATCTATTCTAAATATTCAAGTACAAATTTCCCCTTACTTTGCTTGTGTCTATTGCTAACCACACCATCACAATTAGAAAATTCCCTCAATAAAAAAAATTCAAAAAAACAATTAACAAAAATATATAAAATTGCATTGACAACTCACCATAAAAATCACTCCCCATGTACAATCTTTCACAATGATGACCACGAACAGGACAACGATATTTCACATTAAATTCCTCAACATTATTTCACAGTAAATTCCTCTTTTAAATATTGAAAACAATACAAACACAACTTCCTTTGTTCATTCCAACACAAATTCACTACCTTACCTTAGTGATGTGTCCATTCAACCACCACAACACCACAATTGTAAAATCCCCTTAGTCCGACTAGGACTAAAAGCATCCTAAAAGCTGTAAAATCCCCTTAGTCCGACTAGGAATAAAAGCATCCTGAAAGCTGTAAGATGAAAATTGCATTGGCAACTTCCTGCTAAACTCGCTGACACCCTATCTGTCCTTTTTTTAAACCTATTTCAGATATGTGTAGTCTCGAAATTATCGATTGAACATTCCAAATACTAGTTTATTTATATATAAAAAAGTTAGGGCTTCGATGTCGAGTCGTCGGCAATAGACATCAGTGAAGTAGATGGCAGAAGCAAGCGACCCGTTATTAACCCGAGGATGTCCCTACCAGATTTTGTAGTGTGCATCAAAGGTAATTAATTTACCCACCATGGGAAAGTTCCTCTGTATTGACAAACAAAACACATGGAACTAGAAGGGACTCCTTTCCAATTCTTTCATTCATCGTTATCATGCTCACCCATCTATTCCTTCGGAGGTTCTTTTTGTCACAATCTTTCATTGGGCAATAATTCATGATACCTATCGATTGTAGGTCCTACGCCAGTTGGATTTGTCCGCACTGACGACATACATGACATTCTCTCATTTCATGTGATCAGCCAGCCTTACCTTAGATCTCTCCCTTCACATCAGCATTTATTGTTTGCTTGTGATGGGATTAATTTCTCTCGAACAACTGGTTGTTCATGCCACTGTTGACGGGGACATCATCTCATTAATCCTGGGATTTTCCTTGGGATGCCAACCTGCATGACACACAATTAACATCACAGGCCTATAATTTCTCAGATACATTTTCCTTCTCACAAGAAAAATGCATCGTGTTGCATAACATAGAGCGAATGAACACTGTGCAAACCAAATTTAATAGTAGCTGTTGTAATACTATCAACCATGTGACCTCGTTCTAATTACGTTGATCCATTCTTCGTTCCAGTTCATATTTTCTCTCAACTAGGACTCGAGGATTTAAAATATTTGTTTATCTCATTAGCAGGAACAGGAAGGAATTAAGATGAAACCAATGGTATGGGACATAAAACTTTAAAATATAACATCCATGTCTAATCAGCCTTCAATGTTGCAGGCACATGTCTAGTCAACTAATTGTTATTTTGATTTGATATCGAGAAGAAACAAAGTAATTTACCATTCATAACTTAAAATATTATCAGTTTATCCTTACTTTGGCATATATCACAGGGGGCAGCTCCTCATTCACCATCGATAGAGGAGATCCTCATTTACCATTCATAACTTAAAATATTATCAGTTTATCCTTACTTTGGCATATATCACAGGGGGCAGCTCCTCATTCACCATCGATAGACGATGAAGGGGCGAGAGGAACCGCTCCCTTAAAATACGCCTTCGGCGTAATAATTCTTCATTTTTTCTTAACTGAATACATCTCACCCATTTTTGCTGTAAAAAGTGTCTCCCTAGATAAACTATGAGAGTAGCGATAATTACAAACAAATTAATAATTGTATTATATATAAAACATCAGGATACAATACGTATTAATAGTTGGAGTTTGATCCAACTAATTCCAAACATGGATATGTAGGTTGAGAGAATATCTCAACAATCTCCTACAAGATCTCAAACCAACTCTAAACTAAGCACACTGCATTAATGGAAGCATTATCTCTAACACTCACCTTTAATGCTTACAATATAAAACACAATTACAAAACAAAAAATACAATATTGAATCTTGTTTGACTGGTCTTCATCAACACTTACACCCACTCTGAAATCTTCGGTTTATGCACTTTCTTCTCCACAACTTTGAGCTTCTCACTTGACTCATTTAAACTGCAACTGCTTTTGACCATCAATAAAGTAATTGTAGTGACTAACAATATTGAATACTTTACTATGCCAAAATACATAGCTCCCTGAGTTTAGCAAAGAAGTAACCAAGTAACTAGACCGATCTATGGAGGTACTTCCATTTGTTGAACACATAGTTCGCTGAATCCAACAAGATCTAGGAGAGTACTCTAGATACTGAACGTATCTAGAAGTTAATCCTACAAGTTACCTTTTAAAAACTTACAAACATACATGAACACAAAATAATGGCTTCACAGAACCCATTAGCCTATAACAGAAATATACATAACCAAACCAGCGACCAACTTGTGGCAAGGTCGGGGCTTCTGCACACACCAATTTAAGTTATGTTACTTTGTCCAGTAAGTGGTTCTTCATTTGATTTTACACATAAAAATTAAATCTAACACACTTGCATTAATTCAAAAGACAAAACAATCTTTAATTCTTTATAAACTTGGAGAACAACATAGAGTTGCCATTGATAATTTGCTTGTCTTGAAACTTGTGTTGAAACCACGCCTTCCTTGAATTTTGTTGATGCACAAAATTTGTGTTGAGGCTAACCTCTAAAATGAAATTCCTTTATCAAGCACCGGCTATGTCTAAACAATGCATCGATCAGAACAATTGCTAGAAAACAACTAAAACTCTATCTCTTTGTTGTCAGCTTCTGCAGATCCAAGGTTTGAATCCTTTCGCCATCACAATGTATCAAGTTGGTGACTGCTCCTATCGATCATGCAATCTCTCTTCAATTCAATGAAACAACAACTGACTCCCTTGACTTATTGAATAGAAACGATCAAACGTATCTATAATGGAGAAGAGAGGTTGAAATGATGAATCCAACCCTTTTTAATTTGATAGAAACCCAGATGGTGGATGTTAATTGCAGCTTCCTCTTTGGCATGACATTTCTTCCATGATCGCATTGAATTATAAAAGCAATGATCAAATTGTTTGACCCGGTGAGTGATAAATACTTCTCTATGGCATGCTCATGCAACTCTCTACAAACATACGGGTTTAATCTCCGCGGAAATGGACAGAGAAGAGTCAAATATCTGAATCAAATCACACAGGCACACAAAAAACTTGACAAGAAGCACACTCTACAACAATCACTGACAAAAAAAAAAAATAACATAGAGCAACACACTCTAATCTCCTAGAGCAGAAATATCCTCATAGCTCTCTCATCCTCCTGGCCATCCTATGAGGGAGTTAGGCCAAGACCTGCTCTGATACCAACTTCGAAATTATGAGAGTAGCCATAATTACACACAAAATAATAATTGTATTATATATCAAACATAAGGATACAATACGTATATATAGTTGGAGTTAGATCCAAATAATTCTAAACATGGATGTGGAGGTTGAGAGAATATCTCAACAATCTCATACAAGATCTCAAACCAACTCTAAACTAAGCACACTTGTTATAGCCAAAATTGGCACTTCTCTGTCTGTGACAACACTTACACCTTTTGGTCACATGACGACACTTCATGAGATTACTGTGAGTCACACAAAAGGACATTTGTGGATGGAAGATCCATATTTGTGACTTTAGATGGATGTAATTACCTAATTCATGGCCTATTTGATAGGTAGGAACCTTAGGAACATTTTTGGAGACCAAAACTTCTCCTAAAAACCCCCAGAAAAGGTTGTTTTTTACCATTTTTCCACAAAAACGTAGGTTTAAGGTTTATATACCCACGGGTTTGCCCAAAAACCGTAGTTTGCACATGGTAAAAGTCGCGAGCACCCGCTAGTTGTCCATGTGCAAAGTCGTAGGTACCTCATAAACACTAATATATATATATATATATATATATATATATATATATAATCGCAAAAAATGGTTGGTTTGAGATGGTTTTGGAACCTCCTCTTCGGTTGTAACTACTTCCTATTCGACCATATATTCTTCACTTGCTATATAAGAGAGGGAGAGTGACCATGAAAATGGATCAAGCCCATTATAGTGTTATGCTGGAGGAATTTGGATTCACATCCCCCTCACTTGTGCCCTAGTTTCTTATAAACCCTAGCACATCTCATTAGAGGTTGGGATCCTTGGAGAAGAGGAGCAGGAGACCTTGAATCTTGGTTTCATGAAGTACCATGATTCAAGGAAGGTATAATTTGATGTACTTACTTCATTCATTAATAAAGATCAGTCATTCTTCATTTCTCAAATATGATTTGTTCATGTCTGTTTCAGATCTGATTACAATTTGATGTTTTCTTCTTTTATAAATATCAATGTTGTATTTGTAGTCAAATTGGTTTGAGGAAGGTTTGAATTTGTTTTGTAGGTTTTTGCATTGGAGAGAAAGAAGAGAGGCTTGGATCAAACTTTTGAATAAGGTACATATCCTCCTATCCCTAATCTCTTTGCTTAATAATTGTACTTGCATAACCTTGTATGTTTATCTTTTACCCCAGTATGTTGGTAGTCTCACCCCTACTATAGGAACATTTTCCCTAACAACAGAACTGGCGACTCCACTGGGGAGAATCCTATCTGCTTTGGGGTATCCAAGGCCATTTTTTTCAATTATATTTGAAGTTATGAGTTTAATTTTATGTTAGGACCAGTTATTAAGCTTTGTTAGACCCTTCCTTGCTCAGTTTTGAGTTGGAGTTTTGCAATTTTTTTGGACTTTTCTGCATACTCGTTGGTTTGTATTATTTACATTTGCGAGTCTAAGATAAATTTGCAGGTTCAAGCTTGTTCACTTGTGTCTCACTCGCTCTTGTTCCCTTTCATAATCGCGGGTACCTCCTGTACATGATTTTTTCAATTTTGGAGCTTTTTGGAAGTGGTGTCTTGTCTCTTGATTGATCTTAATTTGATGTTTGGGATATTTTTGAAGTAATTTGGGTTTGTTTGGAAGAATTTGGGGCTTGTTGACCCAAGTTGGGGATTTGTGAACAAGTTTGGTGTTTTTTACCCTCATTTGAATCTAACTGAACCTATTTGCTCCATTTTGATTGGATTTGGAACCTTTTGAGTCTATTTGACCCTATTTATATCTATTTGATTGATTTTCCTCTTTAGATTGGTTTCTTGTCCTTCCTTATTCTTTTGGAATCTCTTTTGTAGTGAAAACTCAAGTGTCTTTTCTGTGGTTTAGGACCTTGATTGCACTGTTTGTGTGCAGACCTAGATTTACCAACCATATTTCTTAGTAGTCCCTTTTCTTTGATTGGGTTTAAAAGTACTTGGGGTATTATTTTCCTAATTTTTGGCATACTTACGTGATAAGAATTTGAAGGTTTATGGCTTCTTTCACTGTTTAATATGGAGATCTGAAAGTTTTTGCATTTGCTTTGGTAGTGTGTTACTTTGAATTTCAGTTTTGTTCTCACCTTGAAAAAGCATAAAAATATGGTTCATTTTATAAGTTAGTATTGGTAGAATATTGTGCAAGTAACTTAAAGGATTTAGTAGTTCTTTGCATAAAAAAACAAGAAATTTTATTTTGCATAGCTAGTTGTTTGAGTAGTTGCATGCTTAGGTTTTAAGTTTGATTTTGCACATTAGACGTTAATTTTTTACCTTTTGCATTCGAAAAGACCAAAAAATGCTTTAGATACAAAAATTTTGCATATGCATTTTAGATTATATCTTTAGGACTTGCATTGAAAAGAAATGGAGAGTGGGTGAGTGCATATTTGTGGTGATTAAGTGCTTCAGGTTTAAGTTAAGGATATCTTTCTTTAGTTGCACTTGTTTTATTTCTTCTGAAAGTTTTGAAGTACATTTTTAAAACAAGCAATCTGTAACTTGGATAGGATCTTAGGTTTTCTTCTAGTTTAGAAGCACACCTAATAGCTTAAGTAGGATTGTGGAGGTAGGGAGTTGTGAGTTAACTCCTTCATGATCACTCAAACTTGTCAAAACATAGGTGTCATTCTTTTAGGGAGAAAATCCATCTTCGTAGAAGTTGAATCGGGAAGCTCCACTCACACCGGATTCAAGCACGAGGTCGTCCGAGATTGAGTAGAGGAGATACCCCTCTGATATTCAATTGAGCATCTACCAGGATCGATGCACGTGCGTGGACTTATTAGTACATTTTGGTGCTTTTGAGTTTCAGGCTTTGTTACCCTGCCCATGCGCATTGATTTGACCTGCGACTGCCCCCCAGACCCTCTCTACAAAGTTTTTAGCCTTAGTATCCAGACTCTAGGATTCATACATAGGTGACAGTGGAATGCTATTTCCACTGTACCTAGGATAGACGTTGGAGGAAATCCCTTGCAGTTATTTGGGACGGCGGTTGTTGATTCAAACGCTTGCACCCGAAGACTCTGTATTTTGGACCTCGGGTAATTGTTCTTCATCCTTTGCTGGTTTGTTCTGGTTCCTAATCATCCCAGACTTCCCTCCAAAAGGAATTTGTTTTCCTAGTTTGGATCACCTAGGACCTTTCTAGTGGTGTGCTCTTTGTGTTGCTTGTTCTTAGTTGGCCTTAGATATTTCTTACTTGTTGATTAAAAAACTATGGCTAGCATTCCGATGAGCACCAATCAATGGACCCATGTTCAGGTGGCTCCTTGTGCTTTTCCATTCATTGGGAACATTGGTACTCCCTTCATGGCTGCCTTGAATATTCCAGGATTCACTATAGGGCTACTGGTTTGGTTTTTTTCCACTCCGAACGCCTTGCATGATCCTGATGCTTCTCAAGTAAGCATCTCAAATCAAGAGCATCAGAACCCTATGCCTTATTCGCCAATAACATCTTCTCCCCCTCCTTCTACCTCATGTGGTGAAAGTAGTAATAGTAGTAACCAACAGTCTAAAAGGAATAGACGGAGGAAGAATAGGGAGAAGATGCCAAAGCAAGGGGGAAACCACCCAGCCTCTGGAGGTCATGTTGGGGGAACCTACCCAGCCTCTGGAGGTCATATTGGGAGCAAACTTTCAGTCACTGTAAATCATACTGAAAGTATGTCTTCAAATATTAATGACAAGTTACCAGTTACTATGAGTCATACTAGAGACTCTAAATCAGCCATTGCAGGTCATGATGAGAAATTTGACATTCTCGACAAACCTAATAAACATAATCTTAAGTTCCCTTTTAATTTTTGCGAGAGAGACCACCTGACCTATTTGTGACCTATACTTCCAGAAGTGCAAAAAGTGTGGTCCGTAGTTCAAAATTCTTATGATTCTGAAAAACCAGCCACTGCAAGTCATGTTGGGGGAAAGTTGTCAGCTAATGCTAGTCATGCTGAGAGTACTGATGTTGTAAAAGAGTCTAATATTATAGGACTCAAGCCAAAGTTACCTTGTAAACTTTGTAAGGGAGATCACCTTACTCACCTGTGCCTTGCTATTCCAGAGGTGCAGAGAGTGTGGTCCATGTCTGAAGGATCCTCTACTTTTGAATTGTCTATATATTCCCAACATTCTGGTCAACCTTTGGTTGATAAAGTGGTTGAACCAAAATAGTCTTTGGTCAACCCCACTCTTCCTCCGGAGAGTGAAGTGATTGAATTGATGCAATCTTCGATTGATCCCATCAGTCCTTCGGACATTGATGCTCCTACCCCTGAAGTCTTCTGCATTACCAGTTCAGATGTTTCTGAAAAAGGGGGCACTTCATCTATGCTGAGTGAACCCCTACCAAGCTCTAGGATCATTTCCTTTGATTGGAATAGTCTAGTTGGGCCTCGTCTTCCTTCGTCTACACCTTTCTAGATAAAGGTTGATATCAGAAAACATGCGGTCCATCGATGTATTGTAGATGAAGGAGCCTTTGTTAGTATCTTATCCCCTTAAGATTGGAGATATTTAGGTTTCCCTAACCTTGTTCCAGTTTTTAATTGGTCATTGACCTTTAATATAAGACCTAGTGAACCGGTGGGATTCCTCCCTCAGGTACCTGTTACTTTGGGTGGAAAAACAATCTTAGTTGATTTTATGGTTTTAAAGGACCCTATGGATTTTGATATGATCCTCGGGCGTGATTACGTATATGCTATGCATGTTGTGGTGTCTACGCTCTTTCGTATGATGAATTTTCCTCACAATGAAATCATTTTCACTATTGATCAGCTCGCATTTGTTGATCCCTCTTATTGCCCAACTATAGACCAAGTATATCCCTCGCTAGTAGGAACTACCTTGTCACAAGAGAATTATGTGGCATATTGTTCCTTGAGTCCAATTGTTACTGAGAAGAATCCTCTGAATTCATGCTCACCTTCTCAGGACTGGGTCCCGATAGTTGACCAGGTGATACCTCCATCTAAATGTTTAGATATGTTTTCTATATGGGATGATATACTTCATTCTGATGAAGTTTTCCTAGAGTTTATAATGCAGTCTGCCATTCATTTGGATATTGATCTAGTTGCAGTTATGTCCAACCCCTATTTGACCTTGGAGTCTGATCTTCCTACTGTTGATTCGTTAGACTCTCTCATAGACTCACAAATCGGTGTTCCTACTGAGTTTGATTCTACTTCTAGAATTTTCAACTCCCGTGATGATGAATTTGTTCCTGTAGATTCCTTCATGTCCTTCAACTTTGATCTTCATCCTGAAGTTAATTTTTTTGATTTTAAGTCCTCAGGCTTGGGTACTATAGAGTCTTCATTGGTTAAATCTACCTACAATATTCCTGTTCTTGATGATAGTGAATTTGAAATTTTTTATACCACATTGACTTGTATTGGATCTTTCTTTACATATGTTTTAGATATGATGTTGGTACTTATGTTTCTTGGAGACAAGATTATTAACTGGAATTATACTTGCTTACTGGTCCTTTTTGACACTTTGTTCGATCATGTCAGCTATATTCGGAACCTTGCATAGAGGTTTATGCCTCCCCACTGTTATGATGCATTTGAACCTTTTGTCATCCTAATTCTCCATAGGTTTGAACCTATTGGATATTGGTGTGTTATCCATATCTATATGCATTGTGCACTAGTCCAACAGGAGAGCCTACCTAACATGGGTCACCCTAGTCAACACCTTCATGCCATTTTGTTTCCCATGCTAAGTTTTTATCATAGGATCGTAAGCCTTTCTAGATTTACCATGACTTTGAGAAGAAGTTTCATATCTTTCTTCCTCATATATTTATGGCCATTCCTTACAATGCTCCCATTTTTTGTTTAAGTCGCATGTGCATTTATTTTGATCCCTCTTGTGATAATGAACCTGATACCGAATTCTACACTTTAAGCTCGTTATATAAGCCTCCATCTCTGATCTCATTTCTGTTAAACTATGTATCACTTTTCCTTTGTGATTTCACATCCTTTACCTGGAGGAGACACACCCTGAGTGTCCTTATCTTGCTTACGTTCCTTGCATTATGCATATCTTGGTTCCATGTGCTTGGAACTACTCTCGCATTCCCTTGATACTCGTCTCCTCCCACTACAAGAATTCTTCCACCTTTCCTTTGAGCTCGTTAAAACTAGTAAAGAGGCTATGAGAATTCTTCCACCTTTCCTTTGAGCTCGTTAAAACTAGTAAGGAGGCTATGAGCATTCTTCCACCTTTACTTCGAGCTCGTTAAAAACAATAAGGAGGCTACGAGCATTCTTCCACCTTTCCTTTGATCTCGTTAAAAACAGTAAGGAGGATATGAGCATTCTTTCATCTCTCTTTCGAGCTCGTTAAAAATAGTAAGGAGGTCACAAGTTTACTTTTTCAGGCTCATTAAACCTTTACGGAAAATATTTTTATGGAGTTTTCTCTAAGCTCTTGTTAGACTCCTTAAAATTGACAAGATCGCCGAGTATACTTGTTCACTTCATACTCGCTAAAGGAATTGAAGGGACATCCACTTAGGTATAATTTTACCCATTTTCTAGACCTTTGTGGATTATTTACGAAAAAGGAAAACTCTAGTCATACTTGTCTAGAAGAGTTCTCTCTCGCATTGTTTTACCCTTTTTCAGGTGAGGAGACTAAATTTACGAAAAATGTCCTTTTGGAGTCTTCTTTGCGATTTCCAGACTCTCGAAATATGAAAACATCAATGAGCATCTACCAACTCGGGCTCGATGTGAAATCCGTGAGAGGGTGTATAGAGTTATTGTTAAAAAATTTTAGACTCTTTCAATATGGAAACACCCGCGAGCACGCACAAATCTAGGCTCGATATTAAAATCCATAGATCAATATCTTATCGAGTATTAGTCTATCTTTTCTTCAAACTCGTAAAACAAAGAACAAAATCTTGAGTTTCCCTTCCATGGACTCATAAAAATTACACATGGTTGGATCCTTATCGAGCATGCTTTAGTTCTTTGTCAAGATCGTTAAAAATGAAAAAGGTACCTAAAAGAGAAAGAGAATGGAAGAGTGTTAAATATCTTTCAATATAATGGCAGCAAGTCAACTATGCCCTTGAACAAAGCACCATTTTGAGTCTATGAAATAAGTTGGGTTCTAGTTTTGGCCTTAGGATAAACCTGATCTCAGAGTTCTTTCCTCCTCTAGTTGGTTACTCTTCCAATCATATGGATAATCTTTCAATGTCTCTTACATTGCATATTTATATCATGGTCCCTTTGGGTTCAAAGCTGCCTATGTCACTCTTGTGTCGTGCTCACTGTTCAAGGGTACAACCTGTGTCGGCCATTCTGCAGTTGCCTTGACCTCATGTGTCGACCATTCCTTGGTATCAGTGTGTTTCATCATGTACTGATTTCTACTCCAGATCAGATCAACCTTTGATTGTTCCTCGTGTTGGATGATGGAGGATGCCTTAAGGCATCCCTTCTAGTGGACTTCTTCCCATCGACTTCAACTCATCTTACTCTGGGAATGAAGTCTATAGTTTTCGGTAGTACCTTGGGGATTGCAGTCATCAGTGGCAATTTCTGTTGCTATTTGGTAGTGGGAATACATCAATGTCTCCTACTCGATGGATTCTTCAGGTGTTCGACTTCAATAAAATCTATTCAAACCTATTAGAATATACTAGGTACCCTGGGTCCCATTTTCATCATTGGTGGGATTCCCTTGCATTTGTTAATGGTTCACATCATTGACTGGTAATCAAACAGTGTCTTCCATGTTCGACATCAACTCATTTATTTGCATGGTTAGGATTCGTACCTTGAGACAGTTTAGATTGAATACCTTCGGATGATGGAAACATCTGTCATATTCTGTTATAGCCCAAGTTGAGCAAGACTGAGCCACACTCTTCTGGCTCTTGATTAGACATAGATCCAGTTTGTTCTCTATGGCTATGCTCTCCAATTTTGACTTAGATCCACCTTTGAATTTATGTGGCTATGTTTCCACTTATTTTCTCATGGATCCACGCTTGTATTCTAATGGCCATGATATATGCATCATTTATACATGTGTATTGGATAGTTATTGTATCCTTCTGGAGGTCATGTTCCACTAATTGAACATGGACATTTATCCCAGAGATGAGATTGTCTGACATTTTCCTTTCTTTCAGGTACTTCATTTGAGCCTACGATTCTTGGTTTCTCCATTTTCTCTGATTCCAGGACTCAACCCTTTATTATTTATAATGTATTTCAACCATCTTCTTCCCCTCTGACCTCATACATTAGGGGGCATCTGTTATAGCCAAAATTGACACTTCTCCATCTGTGACGACACTTACATCTTTTCGCATGACGACACTTCATGAGATTACTGTGAGTCCAAAAAAAGGACATTTGTGGATGGAAGAGCCATATTTGTGACTTTAGATGGATGGCATTACCTAATTCATGACCCATTTGATAGGTAGGAACATTTTTGGAGACCAAAACTTCTCCTGAAAACCCCTCAAAAAGGTTGTTTTTACCATTTTCCCACAAAAATGCAGGTTTAAGGTTCATACACCCGCGGGTTTGCCCCAAAACCGCAGGTTGCACATGGTAAAATTTGTGGGCACCCGCTAGTTTTCCATGTGCAAAGTCGCGTGCACCTCATAAACACTAAAAATATATATAAAATCATGAAAAATGGTTGGTTTGGGATGGTTTTGGAACCTCCTCTTTGGTTGTAACTACTTCCTATTCTACCATATCTTCTTCACCTGCTATATAAGAGAGTGAGAGGGACCATGAAAAGGGATCAAACCCATTATAGTGTTATGCTGGAGGAATTTGGATTCACATCCCCCTCACTTGTTCCCTAGTTTCTTATAAACCCTAGCACATCTTATCAAAGGTTGGGATCCTTGGAGAAGAGGAGCAGGAGACCGTGAATCTTGGTTTCATGAAGTGTCATGCTTGAAGGAAAATATAATTTGATGTACTTGATTCATTCATTAATAAATATCAGACATTCTTCATTTCCCAAATATGATTTGTTCATGCATGTTTTAGATCTGATTATAATTTGATGTTTTCTTCTTTTATAAATATCAATCTTGTATTTGTAGTCAAATTGGTTTGACGAAGGTTTGTAGTTGCTTTGCATGTTGTTGCATTGGAGAGCAAGAACAGAGGCTTGGATCAACCTTCTGAATAAGGTACATATCTTCCTAACCCTAATCTATTTGCTTAATAATTGTACTTGCAGAACCTTGTATGTTTATTTTTTACCCAAGTACGTTGGTAGTCTCACCCCTACTATAGGAACATTTTCCCTAACAACAACACTGCATTAATGGAAGCATTATCTCTAACAACCAATTGATATTTACACCGATAGGTGTTTATATATTAGAATTTGGGGTGGACTACCATCTACGCTTTTCCTAGATTGAAGGAGGATGAGACAAGTGTTATTGTTAAGATTGATTTTATGGTCGTCGTTAAAAATTTAGTTATAAAAAAAAGAAATATAAAAAATAACTATTAGCTAATGCGTAGATAACTGGTAGCTCATGGATAAATAATAGATAGACAACCCATTTAATTAAATAAGGTAACACGTAGCTAAGGCATGGAAAACAATAAGTGATTCCAATTAAACTTGGAGAACAAGTAACATATAACTTCTTCATTACACTTAACTTGTGACCTATAGATATTCACTGGCCACAAGTTAAATATATGTGCTAGTTATCTACTTCAAACAAACTTCATGTTGAAATATAAACAAATTTTGCAAACCAACTTCAAAGATTGATTTAATGAAAATGAATGCCTATGCAAAGTTGGGAATAAACACAAATTGTGACATTCTAATTGAATTGTTTATATGTTTTAAATGGTAGATTCAAAATCTGAATCTTCAATAAAACCGTCCAACATGACCAGCTTATCCAAAGCTGCTCGCTTCTCCCAGCTTATCCAAAACCGCTCGCTTCTCCTCTTCTAGCTTTTCTACATCACTCTCAAGCTGTTTCGACTTATATATGGGAGAAAGAGCCTCCTTCCTCTAGAATTAAGTAATTATGCCTCAAAACGTGACACTTATCCGCTGATATAGTGGGCAGTGATTATTAGTGCGTAGTGATTATTCTAGCAGACCATTCAAGGAAGCCATTCAAGGAATACATGGAGCTGTCTCTTTTCTCAAAATTCATTTTTAATTTTTGGGTATCTTTACTATCCTTTCTTGTCCTTTCTTGTCTAGCCTCATTGTGTGTTTGGAAGCTAAATTTGTCATATCCATTGAAGAAGCCCCGAGAACAGTGGTGGAAACGGTGTGACTAATCTCCATGCTTAGTTGTAATCACTTGTTACTTTTTTTAGTTAAATGGGTTATATGTCCCTACCTATTATCCATGCATGGGATATGATTTATCCATCATCAAATACCAGTTATTTTTTATATTTTGTTTGTTTGTTTATGTATTTTTTGAATTTTGAATGATGTCCATAAAATCAATCTCGAGAGTACACTTGTTTCATCCTTCTTCAATCTAGGAAAATCATAGATGGTAGTTCACCCCGAATTTTAAGATATATACACCAATAAACTTTGGGACAAAGTAATATAAGAGGAAGGTCAACCGACCATATATATAGGATAGAATAGGTGGTAAAATCGAAAAAGAGAAATAGCTTTTCCTATCACGAAGTGGGAAGGAAAAGGAAAGAATTCAAGAAAGGAATAAAACGGGTTTCCTTTCATACTGTAATTTTTATGCATTATCATTTACAAACTTATTTAGGTTTTTCATTTCTAAGATCAGATATGTCTGATTGATGTAAACTCAATGTTAACAAAAAGACCAGCTAGAAGCAAATATCCGTGAAAACATACAAAATATATTAATCATTAATTTTCAATATTTTTTTATTATTTATAATAAGTTTTTTAATTTTTGCATAAATATATTAAAAAATATATTTCCTATTTAATAAGGTTTATAATTTTTTTGTAAACAAATTAAAAAATTAGATTTTTACAAAATAAGTTCTAAAATCTATAACTGTTAAAAAGATTAGAATAAAAAAAAACCCTCTAACTTTTTGATCATAAAGCAAACTACCTTGTATCGCAATATAGTATTGATAAAGCCTATTTTCTTTTTCTTTGAAAATGGGTGTCATACGAATACCCATTCGAATTAAAAACTAACTTAGCACTTCTTCTCAAGACCTCTCCAAAAATGTCTGCAAAACCTACATGAAGGAAGTTCCCATTCTACCTTGGGACATCCCTTTTCAAATAGCGAATTCTTTATGTGGTTCCTTGTTTTGGAATAATGGAGAAATTAACTATATATCTCTGTCACGAGGTCGCGGGTTCGATCCGCCCGCGTCCTCTGGGGTCAGGCCCCGTAATCGGGGTCGACAGGGGATGCGGTCTAACCCCTCCATGTAATACTCAAGCCGTGTGTGAGAGCTCCATCTCTCTTTTGTGAGCGATCAGGTTTGAGAGAGGACTCTCTCTGTCGAGCACAAGTTAGTCTATGGGCGACCAGTTCTCCTGTGCATTCTCTTGCGGAGAAGTAGTTTCCCCTGCTGTTGTTGTGACGCTGAGATCCAATTTGGAGTCGCCATGTTGAACTGAGTGTGCAGCTGCCATGGCTGTTGACGAGCCACCAGTGTTCAACACAGCGTGGAAGAAGAATTATGTTGAGCATATCGCTCCTACAATCGAGCACTTGCAGGATTGATGCGCTGTCCTACAATATCAATACAAGATCTATCGTCATTTCGTGACGATAAATCATCCATCTATTAAACCAGCCATAGCTTTGTGACTAGTCAATTGAGTTGAAGAGGCCGCCATCGAGAATAGTTTCCACAACTTTGTGATTGGTTGAGTGAGAAGAAAAGCCCCCCTGCTGGAGTTCTTGAGGGTATAGCGACAGAGGAGAGAATATGAGCCGAAATCACAGAGGAGTCGTTCTGTGAGCCACCAGTGAAGAGCAGAGATCCGCAGATAAAGAGACAAAGGGGGACAAAAATAAGTTTTCTGATAGATTGCGGAGCAGAGCACGTACGTGAGCTAAAGCACCTATTTGCTGATGGATCGAGAGGCGTAGAGGAGTCTCCTGATTAAAGAGTAGATGCCATGAGCCATCGGTTGGGAAGCGCGCAGAGCCATCGCTGGAGTGGAGGTTGGAGACCCTTGAATCGCTGTGGTCTGTGCTCGTGGTGAATCTGCGTTTTAGAACCAAAGATGAACACTGCATGGAATCGTTGACGCGTGAAATAGTCGTTGCGCGACTATTGTGAGAGCTCACCGTCTGCCAACAAAGCTTGCAACTAAGATCCCCTTCGGAGAAGAAAGGAGGTATTTTTTTAACTCAAAATTTGTTTGAAGAACTTTGTGAACAGAATTTGGTGTTTGCTTGGAGGAGTTTTTGCTTCTAATTAGAAATGGCAAATAATTTGGCGGATTCATATATGAATGAGTCAAACAATCTAGACGGGTCAGATTATGTGAATTGGAAATTCAAGATCCAGACATTGTTGGAAGCAGCAATGGCCTTGAACATTGTTACTGGAAAGGAAAGGAAGACCCTACCAACTCAGTTCAGGGCTGGGGAGGAGAGAGAGAGCAAAGCAAAAGCGCTCCTCAGAATGTCCGTAAAGGGAAACATCATCCCGCACACCAAAGAGTGCAAGACGTCCACAGAGACATGAAACACCCTCAAAGGTCTGTATGAAACATCCAATTCTAATCGAGTCTTATTCTTAAAAACAAAATTGCTTTCAATTAAGATGAAGGCAAATGAAGATGTTAACAGTTATATTTCTATAATTAAAGACTTGAAAGACACACTTGGTTCCATTGGTGAGAAGGTTACCGGTTATGATATGGTCATCATCACATTAAAGGGGATGTTAGCATAATATCAACAGTTTATTACAAGTTTTGAAGCTCGGGAAAAGGCTCCTACATTTGAAGAATTGGCAGGTATTCTTGTACAATAAGAAGAAGGTATGAGAAATTTAATTGCAGGAATGTTGGCTAAGGGAAAACAACCTTACAAGAAGAAGACATGGGAAAGAAATAAGGGAGGTATGCCGCCACATGCATATACACATCAAGGTATGAAGTCACCAAAGTCACATGCTATTTGCTTTTATTGTGGTGAACATGGACACATTGCTAGAGATTGTTTTAAAAAGAAGTTTGATGAGTCCAAAAATAGATGGCATGCTGGTCATTTTGCTGAAGGAGAGGAAAGAATCAATCATGACTCCCAAAATCTCGGATTGTTTATTTCAAATATTTCAAACTTAGGTGCTCCAGGTTCTACCTTCTAAATCTTAGTAAGTCCAATGTCATCAACATGGGAACGATCTTGGGCTTCTCGTAGGGTGAAGACATTAATAGTTAGGATATTTTCTTCATTATTTGGTTGTAGGTTCTGAGTAAATCAGATCTTTTTCCATGTCTTTTCATATCTTTTGATTTTGTGATTAGCTCAAGGAATTCCTCAATTCCATGGGTATTGACTCTTTATTAAGAACACATGATGTATGTCTAGGTAGGGGAAAATGCAAATAAATACATGTTTGTAATATCCATAGTTGGATATTCTCAATAAACTCAGAGTGAATCCATAATTTTTGAAATAACCCACATATCCATAGATATAAAAATGATATATAAATTTATAGATTGAGGATATGATAAATATACAATTGTTGGCCCGCTTTTATAGTAGCTTGGGCATTGCCTATTTGAGGGGACGCATCCTCTCATTAACTATTACTCCTACTTATTATTAATATTAATGTAGTATTAATTATTTGTTACATTGCCTTCCCCTTAAGGGAAGCTTTGTCCTCAAAGCTTATTGGAAACAAATGACTTTTTTGTTTGAACCAACATCTCTAGATCCTTTCTTTAGTACTGGTGACACTTGATGAAATGAGACGATATGAGTTACAAATCCCAAGGGAGAAATGTCGCATCGTCTCTGATGTGGTCCATCTGAGATCTATTTTTATCGGAACTATTTGATCGCTTTGTGGGACGTAACTTTTTGTTTGATGCTTAGTGTATTGATTCGATGTTCTTGCTTGTTTGACATTGTAATTCCTCTGTGTATGTTCATTTTGACCCTGTCGTTGGTCAAAATGACGTTTATAATTTGGGTGACAATAAGGAGACCTTGTTGTCTGTTATTTTGCTTCGTTGCTCTGAGATGAAAGTTGTATTTTCGTCCCTTGATGTTTAAAGGTTTCGTTCTGTATCTTTTTCAACTTGTTTTCTAACTACATGTTATCATTTTGACACTTCTTAATCAATTATACTTGCGATTTTCTATCATCTTCAGACTTCTTAAGTTGTTCCTTAAGATCTTTGTTTATGACCTTGATGCAGCTATTTTCTTCCTACTTTTCTAGAAGTTTTCCTTCGATGTCTTCCGTAGATTGTTCTATCTTTCGACTATTTTTCAACTTCTTAATTTTTGTGACTAGTGTCTTGTTATGATTTCTTAATCTGAAAATCTCTTCGGAATTGTTGGGATAGTGCTTTATTACTCTTTGCGATCTCGGACTTATGAGACTTTTTAGACTCATCATTTTGTTGTTGAAGAACTTTTATCTGTTGTCGATATTGGTCGACCACTGGTTCTTGATCCTCTAATTTCTTTTTTATTTGCGCCAGTTCTTCATCCTTGTTGCAAGTGATTTTGTTCAAGCATATTATTTTTGCTTTGTAATCATTTATTTCCTTCTTTATATCTTGATTTTTCAATCTCTGATTGAAATCGTTTTCATTTTTAATTCCTCAATTTCCATAGATAACCTCTCAATACGATTTTTTAGATAATGATTCTCTTGTTCTATTAATCTCTTAGACATATCCCGCTTCATCATGTCAAATGCTTCTTTTAGTCCGGACTACAATTCCGCTTTAAAATTCACCATAATTCTTGGCTTGGATGATAACTTGGTCTTCTTGATTGATTTTTTTTTTTTGACTTGGGTCTTCTTTTGACTTTGATTCCTTTAGCGATAGATAGGCTTTGGCTTCTTCAGTGATAAATTGTCTTCAACTTTTTCGATGATAGAAGGTCTTTGAACTCTTTGACTAGTCTTCCTTGACTTGACTTTTTTTTTTCGACGATAAATAGTTTGACTTCTTTTTCTTTTTCTTTGACAATAAGTAGATACAGAAACTGTAATAATTCCCAATACGTCTCTCTTGGAAGAACCTTCTTTGACTATATTTTTTTTTCTTATCAGGTCAAATAACTTCTTTTTTTTCAAAAATAATTTTTTTATTTATAATAATAATAATTAATTAATAATATTATTATATTAATGTTTTATAAACTATATATATATATATATAGTTTTTTTTTTCCAAAAAACTAATTTTTTTTGTTGGATTACGAATATTTCAAGCTTTTGAGATAATAATATATATATATATATATATATATATATATATATATATATATATATATTTTCACGGAAAATGCCAACACCTGCTATTCTGAAAGAATCAAGGTATGGCCAAATTTATAATCATTACATAGAAAGTCGGCTCCCAAGGAGCATGTGTCACAAAGCAAGATTTGAACCCGGGTGGGGAGGATAACAACATTCCTCCCAACCACCCGATCTACACTCAATTGACATAATATGTATTATTATTACTATAGTTATATAATAACTGTAATAAAAATGGATTATTATTACTATAGTCATATAATAACTAAACTCATCCTAATTAAGGTATGAGTTATTATAAATAATGGTTTCTTTATAAAACCAAGGCTAGTTTTATAAAACCAAGGCTGGTTTTATAAAACCAAGGCTGGTTTTATAAAACCACGGGATGGTTTTATAAAACCAAGGCAATATGTGGTTTTATAAAACCAAGGTTGGTTAAATAAAACCTATGTTGTGTTTTTTTTTCTTCTCTTTTTTTATGCGGTCTTCATTCTTGTTCTCTCTCTTTTTTTAACTTCTCTTTTATTCCCTTCTCTTTTTTTTTTCTCTCTTTTATATATTTTGTTTTCAATAAGGATGGCTAAAAGCCTAATGTAAGGTTAAAAACCTAAATCTTAAAGAAACTTTGACAATTTGGCCACAAGCCGGAATCAACAAGCTCTGATACCACTATAATATCCATAGTTGGATATTCTCAATAAACTCGGAGTAAATCCATAATTTCTGAAATAACCCACATATCCGTAGATATAAAAATGATATATAAATTTATAGATTGAGGAGATGATAAATATACAATTGTTGGCCCGCTTTTATAGTAGCTTGGACATTGCCTATTTGAGGGAACACATCCTCTCCTTAACTATTACTCCTACTTATTATTAATATTAATATAGTATTAATTATTTTTTACAATATCCCACCTCATCACAATTATAGCGTATTCCAAGCCCATTTATTTCACTAGTCCTACATCTATATATTCCACAACTTTTGCAGCCTTCACCTCCTTGGGGTTGAGAATTATCATACACCTTTAATGAAGTTCTATCTAATCTATTTTCCATAGCATAAAATCTCTACATTTATCAATGTTGTGGGAAAAGGTGCCATACACCTCATAGTAAACTATATTAAGAATCAAGGAGTACTTCTACAAAATAGGAAAATTCCTAAGAGAATATCCACATGTCCTATAGATTTCATAGTATTCTCCAATCTATGAAATCTAAAGTTGTAGAAATTTACCTTGATAGGGTGTACGTTTGTGAAATTGAGAAGCACATGAAACTTGCACAACTCCTCATGTCACTCTTCCTTAAATTAAAGGGACCAATAACGAGGTAAGGTGAATACCCCCCTGTCATCCCACCCCTTCAATCGAGAGCATTCAAAGGCATAATACCCCTTTGTCTAGCACTCTTTGCACCACACTTTCTCTCTTTTAACTTTAGGTAATGATAATTCTTGTACATATTTTAGTGAGAGTTGCAATACGACTATGAAACTATGATAAATTTACACTTGTTTTATTTCTATAGGATGAGTATTGTCATGATATCCGTGCATCGATTCAATGTTCATTCCTTTCTCTAATTTTTCTCTCAAGGTGTCAATCTTTTGTTGTATTAGGGGATTTTGAGTCAAGGAGAGTAGTTCTTGAATGAACCATCCTTGTGGCGTGTATCATGAATATTAAATGTAATTCTTTCCATGAGATATAAAAACCTCTAATCATACTCCCATGTTAATTCCTATACCATATTTATGATTATCTTTAATTCTATTATATGCCATATTATTCTAAGTTAACTTGGGTATTTTAAATTCAAGATTAAAATATTTCTTTATTTTTGGTAATGTGAGAGCCACATCCCCAAGTGGGAAATCCACAACATTCTTATAGCACTCTAGTGCTCTTCCTCTAGGTTTGCTATGAAATTCTATCAACTTGGATGCACCTTGAATCACTTTTAACCTCCATACGGATTCACAAAGAAACCAATCCTTCTTAGAATTATCTTAGTCTCCCCACCATAAATTTAGGTATTTCATGGGAGATCCTCCATGTACTCATTTCATCCCACTAGATGTCAATCCTACGAACATAAAATCTGTATGTCTAGGTTGTGTAACCAAACCTTGACTTCATCCTACAATATAGGTTCTAATTCCTTGGATTGTACAAGGTTGTACTAAATTACTACTTCCAACCTATGTTGGAAATTGAGTACTACTATTTCCTACCAATGCTCCAACCTGAGTGCTACTATTTCCCAATAGTGTTCCAACTTGACTACTATTACCACTTGATTTCTTAGGAAACAAATGATGAAAAAAAAATTATAACTGGGTCTTTCTCACTTGATGTATCATTGTTTGTGTAATTTGTGCATATGATATCTTCAATCGCTACACCCTTTTTGGTACTTGTGCATGCTTCAATCAACTGAAAGCTTATTCTGATTGGTGAGTCTTGCGTGCTTTTAGGACTTGCTTAAGTGAATGACCATTTCTTGTGGGCTTTGGACAACAAAACAATATGCCCCATGCCCCCTCCTCAACTGGAAGTTTTGATAAATAAGAATATCTAAATGGAGTAGGTTTTCAATTTCCACTCTGGAATCAACTTTGGCATTCCACTCCACTCTTTCTATTAAATATGAATTATGTATATATAAAGATTACAGCTTCCTTATGCAGGTCGAACCAATAGTGCCCAATTCAATATGGAATTCCCACGGGTCTATAGTAAATCTTGTATCTATTAAAACAACTATGCCCAAAGAAACTAAGTTATCTCATCAACCAGGTCCCAATTGATCTCAGCTATCTACTGAACATGGGCCGCTATTCCACTTGTTACCATCGCAAACAACTGTGTTTACTTTATTTGTTACTTTGCTCCTAGCAAGTAAACTTTAGAATAGGACTGCATTCTGCATGTAGAATAGAATCATACTTGCATTAGCATTCTGCATCCTACGATCTGAAATCTTTCATAAAAACCCATTAACAATTGTTGAACTATAATCCGGATGGGTTCCCTATTCCAAATGGTGTAAGGTCTAATTGGGGCTTATCACCAGGGTTACCAAATAAATGCATCCTACCAAGCAAGCAACAAACCTCCATGTGGCCATCATGAAGAATGTCACCAAGTTGTCCCAAGGTTCCCAATGCTTCAAGGAAGAAAGCCACATAAGCATCCATACAAGGTCCAACAATATAAAGGCAAGCCATCTCCACATGTGCATGTTCATCACAGAAAAATTAAGGGCTAAGCCATACACCATTCACCCCACATCACATGATAATTTATATCCTCTTTTTTTTTTTTTTTTTTAATTTTATTTTATCTGAATGACAACTTTAGAGATGGATGAACTTAAACTTTTAATATACACTAAGTAATTATACCCTAGGGAACATAAAAGCATTGGGGAGGTTGTTCAAGAGGCACTCTATCAGTTGAGCGCAATGATCCCCCCCCTCCTCGACGGGGTTGTTCCTTCTCCTTTTTTCTTAACGGCCTGAACAGGTAACTGCTGCTCTTCCTGAGGTACCCGTCCTCACGCGATGCCACCATGTCAGCCTCCATTACTTACACATAAGGAAGACGATGCCCAACCCTACCAATCAATTTCGTGCGTGATTGACTCAATCGAGATGACCTACCTACTTTATTTTTATTTTAAAATACCTTGGACCAAGAAGCTCCTCTCCCCCTCTTTCTATTCATAGCTTTATATTTATATTTCCAAGTTGCTTGCACTCTCACAAACCTTGTCCAATCACCTCTTTGACTTGCTTGAGCACTCCTGAACTTTGTCCAACCAGCTCTTTGGATTTTTCCTTGAAGGAGTGTGACTTGGTGGACTTGATATCTGCGCATGTACCACATGTTGTAGGATGTATTCGTTATGTACTTCTTTAAAATGGATATGATTGATGTACCTATGGATATACTTATTCATACTTGGAATCCATACATTTCTTCATCTTGCTTGCGCATATACTTCTTTGAAGTGGCTTTCATACACTTCTTAAAACCGACACATGAATACTAATTCCTCTTTGACATTAGTTGACATCAATGACAACCAAAGTTCAACGCAATCAAGATTAAAATATCTAGGTTTTCACTTGAATCCCAATGAGTATGCATTTAGGAATGGATATGGATTTATAGTAGGATTGAGAACATGTATACATATTTGTCTACCAAATGACATAAAATAGAGGGCATATTAATGCAAGGGAAGGCATTTTTTTAGGTTATTTATTTCTATTGATAGTCTCTTGCATACATCCCTAAGGGAATTCTACATAAGATCAAGGGAATGATGGTTAGTTTGATGTGGATTGGGAAGAATGAGAAGGAGAACATCGATTTATTTAGATGGTATAGGAGAGAAATGTTGGTTGTGGAGCATGATCTCCCAATTCAGAGATATTATTATTTAGCCGTGTTTGTACCCCAGCTTTATATGATATGCAAAAGGACTGTACACTCACCCTAGCGGGGGGGGGGGGGTTCTGGGGGGGGTGAAGCCTCCCCCCACTGCAGTCCGGGGGTAGCACCCCCAAGAAAGGGGGTTCGAGGGTGAATCCCCCAAAGGAAATTTTTTGGGGTTGTTTTACGAGCCCATGGTTTTGGCTAACCCGTTGTATTTTCCCATGGTATTCCCCTTTAAAAGAAAGACATTGTAATACGACTAGGGTTGATGTATTAGGTATTATTCATTGTAAAGAGCTCTGAGATCGAAAAGAGAGACTGCGAGACAATGAAGAGGAAGTGCAACATATGTGTTGCAGGTTGTATCCCTTCAATTTGTTGGATGGTATAATAATAAGGACTGGAAATTTCAGTGTGGACATAGCCCATCTTGGGTGAACCACGATATATTGGTGTCTCTCTTGTAATGTGTTTGTGTAATTTGTATTTGCATCTTGTTTATTTTCATTGCTCTGCGATCCTGTTTTTCTAACAAGAAAATCCTAAGATGAAAGGTGGTGGGGTTTCAAGAATATCTATTACTTCTCCAAGGGTCTTTTTGTTGAAAGTGTATGGAAGGTAATGGATGATATAAGCATATGGATGGAAGTTCTTATCTAGAAATACATTCATCCTTTTTCAATCATGGAATTTATTTGGGCTCCCATCGAAAGTGTGAACAATGCTTCAATCGTATGGAAATATTTAGTTCAAGTGTTCCCTCTAGTGGGGAAGTGGATAGCATTGAAGGTTGGGAATGGAAGTAGTGTCAAATTGGGGGAAGACCTTTGGATATGGGGGAATTTATTTTAGTTTGTCAGCAGTTCTGGGGGATACCTTGATACATAGGATCCCATGGGGTTGTCGGGTTTAGTTTGGCTCCATCTACTTAAGTTATGACTTCTTCAAATTTGTGGGGGTTCTAAATATTCAAATAACTCATGGGAATCCTCACCAATATCATTCAATCTATCAATACATTCATCATCTACTGGATATTCTACTTTAAGTTGTTTCACAACTTCATATGAGTATATCTCTACTTCATTTGTCTAGATGCTTGCATCTATTTTCAAATTTTTTGTCTCCCTCTTCTAACCCATTGATTCTCCTTCACCCCATCTTACTCATATTGGTATTCCTTCCATAGCTATCCTATCTCCCTTAACCATGATATATCCATCTTGTCTTATATTGTCAACTTCTACAACTCTCTTAGCCATCCTTCATCACTACCTTCATCACTAATCTCCTTCTATAACTTCTCACTAATCTTCCTTGCCACCAATATATGATATCTAATCTCCTCATAATACTTTAATCACTAGCACTATTATCTAGATGACATACCATTCTCCATCCTATCTACATCTACAAATTACTAGCCCCATTCCATCCACTCCCTTGATGAAAGGGAATTACTAGTCATCCATATCTACATCGATAAAAGGAAATAATCAATCCTCTATCAAAAAAGATTTTATCCAAAGAGGACTTTTGCACACTCGTCTACCTTCGGATCTTTTCTTAAATACTACTTCTACCTTATAAATGGGCTAGTTATTTTCCACAACAAACTCTATATTGTATATCTACCCAAAAGTTCACAACTTGATTGATCTAGTAATCTACCCATTGCAATGTAACAAGGTTACCAACTATCCATTGAAAAGTTTCTTTCTATTGATCTTGGTATTTTGGGATTCCACAACTATGTTCAACTATTTATATAAAGTTACAAGAAACCCACATGAAAATACCTCATGCTAGTCATTAGAAAGTCCATCATACAAGTCAATTCCTTTTAGCTAATTTAATTAAGGTTTGGGCCTCATCAGCAAGGAGACCCGGGTTCGATTACCCTTAGTGGTGAAATAGTTGGGATGAGACACCCCAAAATCCATCCAAGTTGACGGCTGGTGTGGTCCAAGTCTGGTGTGATCCCCTGGTGATTTTGACGGAATAGATTCCCCTGGGTCATGGTTTCTTAGACCAAAGGCCACTCTCACTGAGTGAGGAAGTTTCAAGCAAACAAAAAAAATTCCATCATACAATATAGATTCGATACACATTTGTGGATTCCATCATCACGACACATGTTCTTGCAATACAAAGCCTTGGTTGAACCTTGTCTCCCACTAGTTTTAAACCTTGTACTTATAGATTCTCTTACTTATCCTATAGGTTCCTCCCTATGAGGAATAGTACAACAATGGAACCATTTTTTAGGATTTAATTAATGCTAAGGTTCTCATATGGTACCAACAAAGTTTTTTTGTAGTCTAGATGCACTGGCACTATCAATATTCCCAAAGGGAAGAAGGTCTCACCTAAATTGAAACAAAGACTTTAGAAGAATAGAGGATACAATAGGATTTCAACAACCTCATAAACATTACTATCTTAACTCAATTCATTATATGCTCACAAAACACATAAATAAATAGAACAACTAGAGAGTTAGACCATCACCATAAGTGGAACATGCCATAACAAAAAAATTAGAGAACTATTAAAGAACCATAGCTCCATCAAACATACATAACAAAAATATATTCAAACTTTTAAAGGGGCTCCAAAACCTTCTTTTTTTCATATTCATCTTTAGGTTACAATTCTATTGTGTGGTAAGTCAGTGGATAGAGTTTAACATACCCCAAGAAAAAAATTGCTAACACAAAGTCCCAACCCTACTATCCTATCCTCGAAGGAATTTTATATGATAAAATTGGTTAATATCAATCTTTCCAAAATAGATACAAAATTCTAGTGACGACTCTGTCAATCCACTACCCTGCTATACACATTAATTACATTTTTTAAGTCTTATTTGTTTGTATACAACATCCACCACATCCATTGACATCATTTCCATGTTCGTTGTGTTTATCTTTATGTTTTATGGTTTCACCTTGTCTCCCATCCATTCTTCTACAACATTCCAAAAATCAAGGGGCCAATAGTTATATGTATGTTGTGAAGGTGATTGACTCCTTGGTTTTTTTCTTCATGATGTTTCCACCTAATAGGAAGATCATATCCTTATATCAACCTACACATTATAATCCTAGGCCACAAATCAATCCATATAATGTATTACCTACCCTTGTAGGTAATAAAACCATGCCCTTTTACATTGAGGTGGTAATCAACGTCTTTAAAGAACCCACCTTTCATGGGACATATCATGGCCCACTACCACAAGTTTCAACATCAATAACATCTATTATATGGACCATTTCATCATTTAATCATCCCCTAGCCACCCTATTCTCATATTGGGTTCATCATCTTCTATGCCATCATTAGGATGGAATCCATGTCTATTGTATCCCATTATGTAAATCCCTCTTCCTTCCCTCCACTCACCTAGTATGGTCAAGACCTTTATGATCACCATGTTGAGTCTCTTTGGGCTTATATTAGACATCATTATTTGGTACCTTAAACCTCCTTCACCTCTGATATCTTCAACACCACCACCCCATTCAGTATTAACCCATGCACAACCTTTAAACTACATGATGCATTTACTATCTGAAATTGTCATGCTACTACATTAGGGATGCCTAAGGTAATGCTTCCACTTAGTAGAAATATTTCCACATGACATATCTATATGAGGAAAAATCAAACTTGTTAGGTTTGCAATAGACTGGTATTTGGGCCCTCCTATCTACCCTATATATGATGGAGAAGCACCTTTAAATGTTCGTTTCTTCTATGAGGTGTGGCACTAGAAAAGAGTGTTCAGATCAGCCATTTAGATGATGATGTTAAAATATTTGTTCTCTTTGAGTTTTGGACATTAGATACACCTAAGAGTACACACATTTAACTATTGTTTGGTGATGCAAAGTATGAGATTTAAACGTATTGGTGAGATATGATAGTTGTATGTTTAATGCTATAGAAAAAATGTAAATGTGTAGTTCTAAAATGCACTATGTATGCACCCTCCAATATTCCCTTGGATGTTGGTGATAATGTTTTTTTCTAGGACACTAAATTCAAACCTCAAATATGATCACCTACCAGTATAATCTACCTTTGTACAACCACAAATTCGTTCTTAGGAAGCCTCCACACGATCCCTTTATTGGAACGATTTTATTGCATCTAGTTACATCCCTCAAAATTGCCCTCAACAATTCTCAATATGCAAAAAAAATATTATAGGACAAACCCAAATCGTACTATAAAATAATATCATATGTCTCCACTCATGTGAATAGTGTCCAAGAAGTGCTTCATCTCCACATCATGAAAAGAGACAAAGGAACTAGGGTTTAACCACCCTAAACCCTTTAAAATGCCCACTGTTATATTTGCTCAAGAATGCACCATGAGGATTCCCATTACACCACTCATCTTTACACATGATATTTCTACCACAATTACTCCTAAAATAAAAAAAGAAACCCTTCCTCAGACGAATTTCAGACCTTAGATTTTAGACTTTTGTGATAAAGGGTATTAGGCACGTTTTTATCCTCCTTAAATTTTGGTTTCCAAGACTTCAAACGGGGCTGACTTGAAAATACTTGGTATTTTCCTTTTTTTGTTCATATCTTGAGTAAGGACAACCCATAACACTAATGCAATGTAAGGTGCTTGCAAACCTGTACACAAAAACCTTTAAAAAATCATCACTATGTTGGTAAAAAATGCTATGTATGTAATAGACCTTTATTTATTTTGGTCAATATGATTGTCTTGAGTTATGTTCTTGTTGGTCCCAGGATTTTATGTGTTTTGCACTGTTAAGAAACCCACTTTTTGACTATTTCCTCCCTCATTTCCACTTTTTTCCCTAACATATATTACTATATTGCCTCATTTTGCAAAGATACGCTTGAAGAACCTTATCATGTAATAATTAATCATTTCCTTATAATTCCCATTGTTTTTATTAATATTTAGATTTGAACTCATCGTACCTAACATTGTCACTAGAAAAAGTGTATACTTCCTTTAACGGGTTTTACAAATTCAATAACTAAATTGTGTGTTCGCATGGCAATGCCATGCTAAATAAAAAATGGTGATATGGGTTTTTTTTTCTAGATAGGTCAATATAGTTTTCTTCATATCAAGTCACTCATAATGTCATCACTAATATCATCAGCCTTTGGTCAAATCACGAGGTCAATGGAATATAAATCAAGGATCCAACACGATAATAAATGATGGGATGAATTCCATGTGTTTCCCATGACATGGAATTCATAACAACCTTGTTCAATTCTCCACTTGCTGCAATCTATCTTGGTCAATTTAGCGTGGAAAGTATATCCCCTACTTTTAATTAAATTAAACAGACAATTAACATAGTTTCAGATCCAAGGAATGAGGAATCTCATGCTATCTCGTGGAACAACTTGTCCTTTCTACAATCAACTCTATAAATGAAGCCAGGTAATATTTGCTAGAAGACTAAGTCTCAGTTTCGTTTGAATAAGAGCATTGAAGAGATAACTGTGTGACATTTTAGTTGTTCCAAACATGTTTGGTGATGATACTATAAGGACTCCTCTTGTGATGTCGTTTCTTGCTGCTTAGCATATTGTAGTACATCCCTAACCAGGAAGGTCCCTTGACTCAAGTATGCCCTAAATATTGTTAGTTATTTTTCTTTAATATCATTTTGTTTATGCATTTGCATATTTAATTTCTCTGTTATTTCATAGATTAATCTATTTCCTTTCCAAATTTGATTGTTTTCTTGAGGTTCATATCTTGCTCATGGTTTTACTCTATCTGTTATTTATGCTCTTTAGATTTTGATTAACGTGAGTACCGGAAATCCGTAGTGGGGTGTGGAAGTACTCATGAAGCTGTGCATAATTGTCTCTAGAATTTGTGCAATTCATCTGTGCTTGCCACTGTACTCCCACTATGTGTACTCCCCTTGTGTTCCTTTCCAGGTTGAGCCTTTGACATCCGTGCATTCTACTGTTCATGCTTTTCTGCTTCCCATTACTTCTTCACAGATCGCATTCTTATTGATCATTCTCACTGCGTTGTTGCATGCTTCATGATTAGATCCATGCTATTTTCCATTACTTCTGTGCAGATCGCATGCTTCATGATCATTCTCATTGCGTTGTTGCATGCTTTATGATCAACTCCATGCTCTTCATGATCATTTTCATGCTCTTTATCCCCCTTTGACATCAATGGAAAAGAGGTGTCATTACTGCGCAAACATTGGTTCTCATGTCTTATGTTTTGTGATGGGATTCATTCAACCACTTATTGGGATAACTCCCCCTATCTTCATGCTCCATTCTTTCGCTGAAATTTATGCGTTGGTACCCTGCAATTTGTACACTATTTTCATAGCCATCTTAGATACACTCCCCCTATATATTTTCTATCTTCATTATGTATCTTGATATTATGTTCCTGTTATAACCGTTAACAATACATCATCACTATTTGCGCAGATATTCATGCAATCTTCCTGTTGTGCCAACTGCACAGTACCAAATTCTTTTTTCTTTTGTTTATGTGTTGTGTTCTTCCAGCATATGACTGTTTTTCCGTCACATTTACTACATTGTGACTACCTTTGTTACCTTTTCTAACGTCGCATCCTTTGCCACAACAACCAAATATTTGGTATGTTTTTCACCTGTTAGCCAGCTTGTCCATAAAGCGATATGAAAAACCATTTGTGTGGGACCTTTGACATGTCATGATAGTACTTGAGCCTTTGGGGCAACATCATTCTCGTCATACGGAACAATGAATTGGATTTTCACTTTTCATCCTTTTACCTAGAATCATTAACTCAAGCAATTACTTTTGGTGACTCCATGACCAACTTCAAATCGCGTGGAAATGAATGCAATTTACTTCCACGCCTCTTAAATTAAATTATGCGCATGGAAAGAACCATCATTCAATTCTATAAGAGAGCTATGAAATTCCTGGTTCATCACCTTTGTTCTTCAGACAACTTTCTCTACATCGCATTGCCTCCTGGTCTTTCATCTTTTCTGGTCATGGATTCCTTCTACAAGAAGATGACCGATTCTCTTGAAAATGTGCTCCTTGTTATCCAGTCGCAACAATCAGAGTTCACTCGTCTAAGAGTTGACATGGGAATTTGGCAGGGCCAAATGAAGGATTTTGAATTCAAACATCTGTATGCTCAGTCACGGGTGAACCATAGCCACTCAGAGGAGTTGACTAATCTGAGAAAACGGGTTGACTTCCTTGATCATCAACAACAGCAACGAATTCTAGACGCACTGAGTTCAATTCGGTTTGAGTAATCTGCTGAACAAGCGTCGTCTGCAACTTTGCAGCTTTATCTCCTGCGGCCAACTTCTGAGTACAATGAGATGGTTCTGATGGATTTGGAGCTTTGTATTTCATAGCAATTAGACATAGAGTTAGACCTTGAATTGTGGCTTTGAGTTACTCCGTGATTCTCAATTTTTCCTGATACAACTTCCATTGTCATCTTGGATTTTTTCTTTTGACCTCGGCACAAAGTCTCTTTTGATGTTCAATTTTTTTCTTAGCAACAAAAGACTCATGCATTTTGTAAAAGCACATATTTTGAAAATAATACAATTTATGTTTATGTATCTTTATCTCTACGCAAACTCATGTTTACTTCTCAACAGTATTTGTTTTTACTTTTCCTTCTTTTTGTCACATGCAAGTGCTTTTGTGCGACAAATCAACTTCAATATAACTTAGCAAGTGATTGAACATGTATATACACATATCTTTGTTCATCAATAATATTGAAGATATTTTCTATGACACTCCAACTCAACACATAGAAATTTTGCAATATTTATGCGACGAACATCCTCAAACTATAACCTTCACTAGCATACTCCTTGAATTCTGTAATGTCCTTTGTTAGGAGTTTTATCGAAATGGCAATTTTTCATTTTTTTTTCCCTAGTTAGACCTTTGACTAGTTTTGATCTCTAGGTCCCAAATTTGCCCCAAATGATCCCAAATCTCTTGAGAAGGTATATGAATGATATTAGAACATAAATATGTGTCTCAGGGATTTCTTTGAACCTTTAAAATACTTCTGCAAATCCTCTTTCAATTCTGGTCAATGTAGGTAACTTTACTAGTGATTTCCCTTTGACTAGTATTGGTCTCTAGGTCTCAAATTGACTCAAAATCCATTCAAATATTCAAGGAAGGTGTATGAATGATATTAGTATTTGAATATTATGTTTATGGATGACATATGGCCACCAAAATACCTCTGTAAACTCTCTTAAGATTCTGGACCAAGTATGCAATTTTACTAGTAATTTGGGGTTCAAATCCCCCTGGGGTAAGTACTGAAAATGGCTTCCCAAATGCCTCCAAAGCCACTCAAATTTATGAAAATAGGTATGTAATGTGTTAAGTATGTTATTAAGGTCTCATATGCACCATTAATGGTTTATTACAATTGTTCTCACTCTCTCCCATTCAACTGCAAAAATCACCAATTCGACCCTTGGGGAAATGACACTATTTCACCTCCCAATACAACTAAACTGAGTAAAAATGCTTCAAATGCTCAAGTACAGTACATGAAACTTGTAGAAGACATCCATGGAAGTATATTTATCACAAATATATCAGAGAATCATCCATTCATTCGAAATCATCAGCATTACATTGATTCACAACAAGGTAGTGGGGAAATGGCACTGTTCTTTCATTAAAATTGAGATTTATACATTTATACTTGGAATTTCGACCTGAAAATTTTTGGAGATGAATAAAAGAGTATTTAATTCATATTAAAAAAGAAATGGGGCATTATAAGCTCCCCCAAAGAGTACAATAGCTCACCAAAAACGCCCTCCCTCAAGGATCAAGAATATGCCATCAAAACTGGAAATGGTTGAAGGAGTGAGTTGCAATAGAAGAAACCATGAGATACCATGTAGCTTACACCTGCAAATAAAGAATCCATTAAAGCTCCAAATCAAAGGTCTGAATGGCCTTTCCAATTACCAACTTGGATGGGAATCTTTCACCCTCGAAATTGGCTAAGGCAAGCAACTAGTCATCCACTAGCTCTCCCTCTTCACAAATACAATTGCAAATTCTAAAAATGATCAAAAGCCATTCTCATACTTCATTTCTACATTTTATAACCAACATTAGCCTTCTAAGGGTCGAAATCCTCTCAATAGATTCAATACATTTCCATTTAGGAAATATTCCACATTTGCCACTTGTCTCCTAGTTCCAACCTTCCATCTTCTCCCAAATTTGATTTTGAGTCTCTTTGGCTTCTCCAATTCCCAAATTCGCCTTCCTTGAGCCTATTTTTGGGGCTGACATGTCATAGTGGTCAGATGTCAGAGGTCAGGTCTGCAATTTGTCATAGTTGTCATAGATGCTCCATCATTGGTGTCACAGGGGCTAGAGAATCTAGCCCAAGTGTCCACAAACTTCCACTTTGACTCTTTATCTTCCATGGAGGTTACCAATCCTTCCCAATTCGACCTAAGATGCTCAATGACATGTGTTATAACTTATCAACTCACCCAAGAGTGTTTACATTCCCATTAATTCGAATTTGCAAAAGAGAGATACCATGTATTATGAAAAATCAAGCTAGTGTGGGTCCCACATCCTCCATATGTCTCCAAAACCATTTGTCACCTAGGATTTCTCTTGAATTTCTTTATTCACTCTATTTATTAAATAATTGAACCCTTCTAATGTCTAAACATCATTTATTATCTGCCTTATTCCAAATCCCAAAGCTTTCACCCCAAACCTAGGAAACTAGTAATTTTCCTCCTTGGCAATTGTTTGACCCTTAACATCAATTTTACAAACTCTAATGAATATGGATAATGTGATTAGGCCATTGTGACCCAATTCCAAATTTGGGACATGACAAATCCTCCCTTCCCAATATTGCTTGTCCTCAAGCAATTTCAAACATGGGTGTTGAAAAACCTGCTTTTTGTATAATTCTTTAAGTTGCCATTGAATTGCCCAACCTTGAGTCTTTGAGTTTCCATGAAGATTTTAGAGAGGAACCACCATGCTTGCTGCTGTACTACTCTGATAAAAATCACTTTATTAAGTGGGAAATCCATTTCCCATACTGCTTGTTTCCCCAAAAATTTAAAACCAATGAGATACAAATTATTCCAGGGTCCCATTGCTTGTATTGCAACCCAATAATGAAGAGTGCTCTCCAACCCATACCATCAGATAAGATGATTCATGGATCCCATTTTCTTGTATGCATTCTTCCAAGCATCATGAGTACAAAATATATATCATAAAAGTACATAACTATATAATGAAAATGTACATCAAGGAGGTGCTTCATCAAAGAATCATGAAAGTGCTTATACCTCCAAGCAAGTAGACCACCATTTTTCAAGTGCATACAAGCTTCAAGTGACCAATCAAATCTGCTCCAATGACATAGGTGAGGATCCCATGTCCTATAATGCTGCTCCAAAAGGATGTGATATGCATCAAAATATTCAACCATGTATTCTTTCATCCAAGAAGTGAATGAAGAATCTCCATTAAAATCTGAACCAAATAATGAGCAAAAAAAACAAGGAGACTTCAAACGACTCAAAGAAGTCTCACCCATACATCCATGAATGTGAGAATAATAAATATGTAACAAAGTATGTGGCTGCCAACAAAAATGTTCTCCCATCATAAATCTATTCACCCAAGTGTTGGATGAAGTTCCTCTAACATAAAATGAACCCAGTTTTGAGCAAGAAAACCATGAGTCTTCAAGTTACTCAAATCCATATCATAGGTGCATCCATGTAGATGTGAATCATCATAAAGTGACAAATGATGCTGCGGCAAATGTGAATAAGAATGTGCTCCAACCATGTCATCATAAAAGTTAAATCTAGGAGTTCCATACTCCTCATGTGGCACCATCAAAAAGAACCCTTTCACCCATACTTCATTGAGACTAATGTTGCAAAACATGGAATTGTAGGATGTAGGAGAATGAACTAACTCACCCAAATGATAAAAGAGTGCAGAAGTTTCATCATGGGAATGATCCATAGGGGTAGTATCATGCAGCTCCTTCAAAAGTATGAACTCTTTGTCATATTTTGGTTCCATGTAGAGGAATCATGCTCTTCTTTAAAAATTGCATAACCTTCATCAAGAGACAATTCAAGTTCCTCTTCCACCACATCAAGTGTTTGGATCTCTTCAAGTTCATCTTCAAACACATCAAGAATATTCAAATTTCCACATTTCTCATGATCCACCATGTCATGAGAATCCTCCAAACAATCTACCATTTGACAATCTGAAACATATGAGGAAAAACAATTATCTTGCAACTTTTCAAGAAGTTGCTTATTTTGAATTGTGAGCTTATGATTATCCTCATTATTCTTCAAGTATGCATCATGTAACAATTCATTAAGCTCAAACAAATGGTTTCTATCAAAAAGCAAAGACATGAAATTACCTTTGATGTGGCACATTGCTCTTTGAATCTTCTCCATGTCTTCAAGGAAGGATTTTTCCTCCAATGAAGTAGCTCTCCAACAAGAATTTGACACCAATGCTTGAGTGTCATGGAGAATGCTGAGGGACTCTTGGATCTTCTTTTCATTCATCTTTAAGGACCCTTCAAGAAAATGAGGCTCTTGCAAATGAACCTCCTCATCTTCTTCATTTTTTCTTGGACCAACTTCATGAAGCTCAAGTGGTGATGGGGAAGTTGATCTTGGTTCTTCTTCAACTGCTGCAAGGTCTTCATTATCATGCTTAATGGAACTTGGGCTTGCAACAACACTTTCAAAAGTGATCTCTATGTCACCAACATAGAGTTGTGAGCACCCATCAATAGGTACTCCTTCATATTTTAAGCATCCATCAGTAGATGCTCTTTGGTTCATGTCTAAGCTAGAAGGTGTCTCGAAATGACCTTCCATATTTTCAATATAATCTTCTTCATGATCTTGTGATGTCTCTTCCTTTTGCTCCTTCAAGCAAGCTGATGCATTTTGCCCCTTGGTTTTCTTAAAATCAATAATTTTTTCCACAAGTTCGATAGAAAACAATTCGAATCCTTCCTTGAGTTGCTTGGTAATATCTTCAAATATTGTTTTCATAATGCTCCTCACCATCATATGAGGCTCCCTTTTCATCCCTAGTCATAGTTTCCTCAAAAAATTTGCTCTTCTTCTCCTACTTTTTTTTTCTTTTTCCTCTTCAACAAAAGCACTTTTGGTTTCAATATCTAATGGTGGTACCTGAATTCTTGTCCTCATGAATATTAGACCACATCAGGTGCCAATATCATGCTCTGATACCACTGTAATGTCCCTTGTTAGGAGTTTTATCAAAATGACATTTTTTCACTTTTTTTCCCTAGTTAGACCTTTGACTAGTTTTGATCTCTAGGTCCCAAATTTGCCCCAAATGATCCCAAATCTCTTGAGAAGGTATATGAATGATATTAGAAAATAAATATGTGTATCA
Source organism: Larix kaempferi (assembly GCA_027924585.1). NCBI lineage: Eukaryota > Viridiplantae > Streptophyta > Pinopsida > Pinales > Pinaceae > Larix > Larix kaempferi. The sequence goes on along the minus strand of BSBM01000597.1, from coordinate 9,257,980 downwards.
GGGATGTCTTTGGACCTTTAAAATACTTCTGCAAATCCTCTTTCAATTCTGGTCAATGTAGGTAACTTTACTAGTGATTTCCCTTTGACTAGTATTGGTCTCTAGGTCTCAAATTGACTCAAAATCCCTTCAAATCTTCAAGGAAGGTGTATGAATGATATTAGTACTTGAATATGATGTATAGGGATGACATATTTCCACCAAAAGACATCTGAAAACTCTCTTAAGATTCTGGACCAAGTATGCAATTTTATTAGTACTTTGGGGTTCAAATCCCCCTGGGGTAAGTACTGAAAATGGCTTCCCAAATTCCTCCAAAGCCACTCAAATTTATGAACAGAGGTATGTAATGTGTTAAGTATGTTATTAAGGTCTCATATGCACCATTAATGGTTTATTACAACTGTTCTCACCCTCTCCCATTCAACTGTAAAAATCCCCAATTCGACCCTTGGGGAAATGGCACTATTTCACCTCCCAATACAACTAAACTGAGTAAAAATGCTTCAAATGCTCAAATACATTACATGAAAATTGTATAAGACATCCATAGCAGTATATTTATCACAAATATATTAGAGAATCATCCATTCATTCAAAATCATCAGCATTACATTGATTCACAACAAGGTAGTGGGGAAATGGCACTGTTCTTTCATTAAAATTGAGATTTATACATTTCTACTTGGAATTTCGACCTAAAACTTTCTGGAGATGAAGAAAAGAGTATTTAATTCATATTACAAAAGAAATGGGGCATTATAAGCTCCCCTAAAGAGTATAATAGCTCACCAAAAACGCCCTCCCTCAAGGATCAAGAATATGCCATCAAACTGGAAATGGTTGAAGGAGTGAGTTGCAATAGAATAAACCATGAGATTCCCTGTAGCTTACACCTGCAAATAAATACTCCATTAAAGCTCCAAATCAAAGGTCTGAATGGCCTTTCCAATTACCAACTTGGATGGGAATCTTTCACCCTCGAAATTGGCTAAGGCAAGCAATTAGTCATCCACTAGCTCTCCCTCTTCACAAATCCAATTGCAAATTCTACAAATGATCAAAAGCCATTCTCATACTTCATTTCTACATTTTATAACCAACATTAGTCTTCTAAGGGTCGAAATCCTCTCAATAGATTCAATAGATTTCCATTTAGGAAATATTCCACATTTGCCACTTGTCTCCTAGTTCCAACCTTCCATCTTCTCCCAAATTTGATTTTGAGTCTCTTTGGCTTCTCCAACTCCCAAATTCGCCTTCCTTGAGCCTATTTTTGGGGCTGACATGTCATAGTGGTCAGATGTCAGAGGTCAGGTCTGCAATTTGTCATAGTTGTCATAGATGCTCCATCATTGGTGTCATAGGGGCTAGGGAATCTAGCCCAAGTGTCCACAAACTTCCACTTTGACTCTTTATCTTCCATGGAGGTTACCAATCCTTCCCAATTCGACCTAAGATGCTCAATGACATGTGTTATAACTTACCAACTCACCCAAGAGTGTTCACATTCCCATTAATTCGAATTTGCAAAAGAGAGATACCATGTATTATGAAAAATCAAGCTAGTGTGGGTCCCACATCCTCCATATGTCTCCAAAACCATTTGTCACCTAGGATTTCTCTTGAATTTCTTTATTCACTCTATTTATTAAATACTTGAACCCTTCTAATGTCTAAACATCATTTATTATCTGCCTTATTCCAAATCCCAAAGCTTCCACCCCAAACCTAGGAAACTAGTAATTTTCCTCCTTTGCAATTATTTGACCCTTAACATCAATTTTACAAACCCTAATGAATATGGCTAATGTGATTAGGCCATTGTGACCCAATTCCAAATTTGGGACATGACAAATTCCTAAGATGCCTCGTGTTGAATTCAAGGATCTCACTCAATCTATTGGAGATTAGCAAGAGGGGAAGCAATTGCTTGCTGCTTTGGATGTACTTGGATTGTCAGCTTCTTCTACACATTTTTTAGGAGATTTCCTTACCCAAGTTTTCATGTGCATAGTTCTATTCTAATTCCGCGCTTGACTGCCTTCCCTATTGATCCTTGTATTGTGATTTATTTTGCACAACATGTTTTCATCACGACAATTTACTATTCTTCGAAAATACATAGCCTCATGCCCAAATCCATCACATGCATAGAATATCATAGTTTGGCAATACTTATCAATATGACCAATGTAATTGCATCTTTCACACTTCATTCGATTGATCCTTCTTCAATTAGTATAATGAAAAGAGTTGTAACCATTGAAGGAATTGTCACACATGAAGGAATTCACTTGATTTGGATGATGTTCACTATCGCAGACCTTCCTAAATTTTATTTCATAACCAAGTCATGGTTGGTCTTCTGGTTATCTCTCATCATTCAGAATTTCGTTAAAAATTGATGTGTTGTCTTTGAACTTGTTCTTCACTTCATCTTCAAGACTAGTCTTGTCACTTCCTAGATGTGCACGATTTGGAATATCACTTACTATTATTGGATATTGTACTTGTTTCTTTCCCTTTATCTTGATCAACTTGTCTTCTAGGAGAGAGATCTCTCTATCCTTTAGCTTAATTTGACCTTCCATCATCTTCTTTTTCTGCGCGAACTCTTCTAAAGAATCCTTCAACATGGATTTTTCTTCTTCAAGTATTTTGATTTTGTCAACTACGTAGTTCAGTTGTTTCTCGTATTCCATGATCTTTTCACTGACTTGTTTGTCATGACATTCTTGAACCTCTTTTGCATGCTTGATTTGTTCTTCAGACTTTGAAATTTGGTCCTGTAAGAGTTTACTCTTATTTCTTGACCAATTCACCTTCCCATCAACATTTGTAGCTTCTTCTTCTTCAGATTGACTGTTAGATTTGACTTATGTGATAGGCTTTGAAGGTGTATTGAAAGACCCACTAAAGAAGTACTTATCCAGTGATCTTGGTTTTCTTTGCACAACTGGTGTATTATGCCTGATTGATGAACAACTCTTCTTCTTTTCATCACTGCTTTATTCTTCCACGAAGGCTATGATAGTACCTCTTTTGGATTGTCATCGTAGTCACTTCCTCCAGACACGTTGTTTTCTTCCTCAATATACAAAATCTTCATCTTCTTTGGAACCTTCTTTTTAGTCTCTGGTCTGTCTTCAGTGTGCATTGTTCTTCGTTCATGGGAACTGGCTTCTTCATCGATGTTGTTATCTCCATCTTCCTTGTATGGGAAATTAGAAGCAAAGTGTCCTATTCCTCCGCATTTTAAACATTTTAAATGAAACTTGTTTTTATACTTACCACGTCCTCTTTTCAGCTTCCTTACGAAGTTTGACTCCTCTTCATCTGATTCATTACAAGAGTCCTTGTCATGTTCATGCTTAGCCTTTCCAGTGGCTTTAAAGGCTACTTCTTTTCTGGTGGGATTCTCTTTCTTGATTCTCATCTCAAATTCTATTAAAATCCCTTGAATCTCGTCCCTTTTTAGATATTCAAGATTGGCTCTATCTTCTAACACATATATACCTTTGCATCAAATATTGAAGGTAGAGTAATCAATATATTTTGTACTACTAATTATTCTTCTAGAGTGACTCCCAGAATCTGGATAACATTAACTATCTCATCCACTCACAAGAAGTAAGAGGAAATATTCTCTTCATCTTTCATTTTCAAGGATTCAAATAACCCGGAGTAATTCTGCAGCTTTTTTGTTGGGCCTAGCCCAAGTAAGGCATTTTTTTTCAGGATTGTTTTGGGAGCTGCGAAGCTACTGTGTAGTGCAGTATCGACAGGGTAAGAACTGCGCATCTAAGAACCAGCTCCGCGAAGTGGCAGCACTGCGCAGTACCAGCCAAGTAGCTATTTTGGGTAAATAGTATAAGGGAAGGTCGAGCTGTGAAAGAGACCTGTTTTGAGTAAAAATATCCAAGATTCCCAAGAATGGGTATGGAACAGCATGAAGGAAGATGAAAGCGACCTGTCAAGAGAGTGGCGGAAAATAGTTAGAAGCTAAGCCACGAAGTCGATAGCGAAAGGAAGGCTAGAAGGGCGGAAAGCGACACGCCACGATGCAGTATAACCGTTTTGTGAAGACTGCGGATGTCAGAAGGGTGTGCGAGTTGTGAGTGGTCCATCAGAACGGACAGAAGCATGTGGAGCAGTTGTCGACTGCAACAGGACGAGTCGGTGGGTAACCACACCAATTTGAGTAACCTTAGGGTTTTTTCCTATGCATTGTAATAGACGTGACCTACGGGCACGATCTCTATATAAAGGGAATTTTTGTAAAGGAAAGGGTTAATCTTCATTTGGTTATTATTGAATAGTGATCTCTGTTGAGAGAGAACATTGTAAAAGGATCTGCAGCTGCGTGCGCAGTGACCTACTGAGAGAGGAGAGAGTCTTATTGATGCCTCGAAAATTGTAGCATCAATCAGCAAGGGATTCTCCCCGGTAAACAGTCCCAATTATATTGTTCACTGTTTGGTGTGGGGAATCCGTTCGGTTAACGGTCCTGGCTACCGTAAGATTTAAAGATTCTTGTTCTTTTACACCGGTTGCGTCCCGATCCACCGTTTATGTATTTTATTTAAAGATGATATGCAAGTTCCCTAAGCTAAATGCAGGTAATTAACCTAAATTAATCTAAGACTATATAAGCAAATTTATTCTATCCTTGCAAGGAGCAAACCATAAAGATGAGTAATACGCTGAGAGAAACACCTAAAGATCATACAGATAGCCATTTAATCATAAAGATACATCTACAACAAGATATAAAATATATTAAAGATAGCTTTAATTCAGTTAATATAGTCCATTACTCATTTGAGAAAAAACATATTTGCACAAGAAAATGTAAGAGCATTCATCACATAGAAGCAATTCATGACAGCAAAGAATGATCTCACAGCAATATGCAGATGACACAGGAATAATCCAGCACACATTTGACACATCCTCTAGGAAAAAATGCCTTCTCCCAGGATTTCATTAGGCAAAATCCAGTTCTTGGAGCAAGTAGTAAAGTAATTCACGTACAAGGAAGAAAAAATCATTCACCTGCCAAAAGTCCCTGTTTCTTTCTTTTATCCCTCTATATATATCTTTACAAATTGCTCCTTGAGCTGCCAAGTGTACCCTAAAATTTTGGAACCTTCTAATCTGCCATTTAGTGTATTACTTACAAAATTGAATAATTCGTGGGGACCCTTTAACAAAAAATAAAAGACAGTTGTCTTTTAATGTTTCATACATGAAAACTTTCCAGCTTACTTTCCAAAAATGTAATAAGGCAAACTATGGTCCACATGGTTCTGTTGATGTTGATGTATATGTAACTTCGGAATGTATTTCACATATATGTATATTGTATTCCTATAGAGATGTTATTATTCCTCTATATGGAAGTGCTTGTATTCCTATAGAGATGTTATTATTCCTCTATACGGAAGTGTCGTCATTTATATTGTAAGTGTCGTAACTTATACTTGATGGGTTATTAGACCACCTTGTTGGGGTCGGCCCTGTATAAGTCATGTGGGTCGAAGGGTTATTAGACCACCCTATTGGGGGTCAACCATGTGGGTCAAAGGGTTATTAGACCACCCTATTGGGTGTCGACCCAGTCAACATTATGTTATGTGGTTAAGTTAAGGTCAACCTAGTAAAGGTTATTAGGCAAGTCAAGTCAAGTATAAATAGAGTGGGGGAGGCACTCTATTTCATCATTCTATTATCACACACACTCTTTGGAAAGTGGCGCAATTGTGGAGGAGGAGAAGCTGCTGCTAGGAGATGTCTATCTCTTATGCTTGGGCTGTATCATTGCTCTATCTATCTCTGAGGAAGTTATTGGGGTTTTTCACCTTTATGGTTTTCCCCAAGTAAACTTTGTGTCTCTTGTGTGCTTGCATTATTGTGTCCATGATTGATATGATATAGATATGTTGTACATGTTGTTCTCTCAGTTAAGATCCTAGATCAGATTGAAGTAAATTCTGAAAAACTAACATGGTATCAGAGCTAGCCTGAAAGAAGGCATGGTATAGCATGTATGACACTTGTTGCACTTGAGATGCTAGGGCTTGATATAGAAAACACCATTCATTGTAGAACTTTCGCTATAAATCCATTTTTGTGAAGTTTTCGGATTTGAATCTTTTACAGGTCGAATATCAAATCCCCATGTACCTTGTGTCCAAAGGACAACTTCTAATTCATTGTACTTTGTGTTTTATGATCTGTACAATCTAGGGTTTCTGTCTCTTCCAGATCTGAGTCATAAACAGGTGACCTAGGAAAAAAGGTCATAACTTGGGATAGGAAGCTCCAAATGAAATTTAGTAAAAAGAAACAGGTAGTGCACAGACTGTACTTTCTCAGGTAACTTTTTAAGAGGCCAAAACTAAACCAGTGACACGTGGCACACCGTACAAGTTTGCTCTCTTGTTTTATCCCATAAACAGGTCATGTTGAGACACTTGGCATAACTCTCTCTCAGAGAATCCAATTGAGGTCATACCTATGGGGTTGGAAAGATGACAGTTCGGGCTACCACAGGTAGAAGTTTCAGACCCTGTGGATTGGAAATTTTAGACTTACACTAGAAAAAATCAGGTGCATATTTCTGTCAAAACAAAATTATTTTTGAGCACCTTCATTCATGGCTTCGGGAATTTAGGGTTTCGGAGAAATTTGGAATTTTTGTAATCAGAGACCACGGATGGGTGCTAATCATCAAAATCAAAATTTAGAGACCAAGATCAGATTTTTTGGTTGGGAAGCAGACCGGGCTTGATCAAACCCCAGTTCGGGACTTTGATCGGAAAGATGGAAAATTAGGGCTTCTGCAAAAGTTGGAAGTTTGGAAGTTTGAGACCACGGATAGAATATCCTCAAAAAAATGAAAGTTTAGAGCTTTGGATTGAACCTTTTGGTTGGGTAGAAGGGTGGGCTCTATCAAACCCTAGTTCGGGATCCTGTCTAGAAGATCCGGAAGGTTCAAAGGCAATTTTGAGGGGTGAAACTTTGCAGTTTTCAAATTCTGCGTATACCGGCTTGATCAGCTCATCAAGGCGCATCTTTCTATCCTTTCAGAAGTTTGAAATTCAAAGTTTGAATTTTTGAGGTTTCTCTGGCAAACCCTAATCCATCTCCAGATCCAATTCCTGCAAATCAAGTGGATTGGGTTAATCCTAGAATAAAATGGATTGGTCACCTGCATAAGTGAAGTTCCTGTTTCTGAGAGAGATGAGGCTAAGGCCTTACATAAGAAGATTACAAGCAATCTTGACAGGTATGACTTATCCAGGTATGTTTCGATATTTGTTCATGATTAATTTTACGGTATGTTTGTCTTCATATTATTACAGTTAGTACAATCTTGATTAAATTTAGACTTGTCATATCACCTTAATAAAATTATGAATGCATGATAGAAGATATTCATTGATTAGGGTGTTAACACTTATGATTGTACTAATGCATTATGGTGTTGTATGAGGTTTATGTTGTCCGCTAACATGAAAGGTACACCAAGAAAGACAAATCATGTTCTAGTTCAAGAACATATGATCATGGTGACATGAAGACAAAGATTCATCCATTGTCATGAATCACATAGAAGATATATTTACAAGATATGTGTAACTTGGTTCTATAATGGTTAACTTATGAGATATGCAGGTTACTAGCACAAGTCATTGAAGAGAACAAGAAGACATCATGTGGTAATGTTAGACATAACTAGCTAACATACTAATCCAGGTATGTTTTTCCTATATCAAGTTAGAATCCTACCTTGTGATAGGATCTCTTATATAAGTATACATGGAATGATTGATAATGATTATTCATAGGTTTGAATAATCATGGGTGTATGCATATTATGTTTCTTACCTTAATTGATGATATGACTAACCAGAAGAGTCATGAAAGCAAAGGTTTGAATAATCACGGGTTTAGGCATATTATGTTTCTTACTTTAATTTATGATATGACTAACCATAAGAGTCCTTGAATACTAATGCTTATTATTTATGTTTGAAATGATCATGACTATACATGCTTAAGATTATTGTGTTTTGAAGTTTTGAGATTATACTAATGAATGTATGATTATGTATGAGATCTCAAGAATATCACAATAATGATACTTGTAAGCATGCATAGTGATCGAGGATGGATATAAGTTCAAGGACAGGTAATCCAGGAAGCAAAGATCAAGAGGGAGCACACTCCTACAGTTTCTGCAAGGATGCAGATATTAAGAGGGAGTCGACCACTTCTCACAATCCACATCAGAATGGAGTTGTAAAGATTCAGAGGGAGTCCACCCAACAGCCAAACAAAGATAAGTATTTGAATTGTCATTTCTTACATATTTGTTTGTTTAAATAATGTTGTTCAATGATGTATATGCTTATGTTCCTATACTTAGGTTGTGTATTATGCCTATTAGAATAATTGCATTAATGAATAGTATACTACTAATATGCTTGTGATGGGTAAGTGTCCTATGGCACTGTACTGTACAACATTCCATTGCTACTTATCTAGAATGAAGCCTCTTTGCTGACATGTTGGGAGTAGTGCAACCTCTTAACAATGTTCTGGTAGAGATTGGAAGGCATCTAGAAAGTTACAGGATATGGATGAATGTTGTATTGAAGCATTGGATAAAATAATTGCATGATTGTATGACATATATCTTTATGTGTAAGAATTTGTTCTGAAAACTGAGATGTTTTCTAATCATGCAATTTAACTTGTTTTGTAGGAAAGATCGTATACCATCACCTACAAAATAAGGACTACAACATTTGTTCAACAAAAAAGTTATCTATTGAAGATATTAAAAATATTGAAGTTCCTAGGATTCGGGAAGAATGCCATGATCAAGGAGTACCAATCGATCATGAAGAATGATGTTTGGGATGCAGTCCCAAGACCTGAATGGAATTCTGCTGTGACTTCCAAATGGATCTATAAGATCAAGCATGCTGTAGATGGTAGCATGGAGAAATACAAAACGAGTTTTGTAGCTTGTGGCTTCTCCCATAAAAAGGAATTGAGTATGAAGAGACTTCTACACCTATAGCCAGGCACACTTCCATCAAATCAGTACTTGCTTTGGCTACAGTGATGAAATGGAAGATACACCAGATGGATGTCAAGATAGCTTTCTTGAATGGTGTAGTCGAAGAGGAAGTGTATGTGGAGCAGCCACTCGGGTTTGAGACACATGACCGAGAGTCACATGTGTGCAAACTGAAGAAAGCCCTGTATGGTTTGAAACAGGCAGCCAGGACCTGGTATGGGAGGATAGATCGCTTTCTATCTAGTTTGGGATTTACCAAGAGTAAAGCGGATTTCAACCTTTACTACAAGGATGAGGAAGGCAATCCAATGATACTAATTTTGTATATGGATGACCTGTTTGTTACAGGTGAGGATAGATTGATTGCAGACACACAGCGGAAGCTTGCTGCCGAGTTCGAGATGAAGGACTTGGGGATGATACACTACTTTCTAGGTATGGAGGTGTGGCATAGTGCAGATGGAATCTTCCTTGGACAAGGGAAGTATGCAGTAGAGATCCTGAAGAGGTTCAGGATGATGGATTGCAAGGCCATGGCCACACCTATGGCATTGAACCTAAAGCTTCTTTGTGATGCTTCATCTGATCTGGTTGATGTCACTATGTATCGTCAGATGATTGGGTCCTTGATGTACCTGATGAACACAAGACCAGATATTTGCTTTGCGGTGAACAAATTGAGCTAGTTCCTAATGGATCCCAAAGGTGTTCACCTGGTTGTTGTAAAGCATATTCTGAGGTACCTGAAGGGTACAGTTGATTATGGGCTCAAGTATGATGCGAATCAAAAGTTTAACCTATAGGGTTATGTTGATTCAGATTGGGCAGGCAGTGCTGCAGATAGGAAGAGCACTTCTGGGTGTTGCTTCAGTATGGGATTAGGTGTGATCTCTTGGTTTAGCAGGAAGCAATCCTGTGTAGCACTGAGTACAGCCAAGGCAGAGTATGTTGTAGCCTATTCGGCTAGTTGTGAGGCAGTATGGATTTGGGAGCTACTGTCTGAGTTATTTGATCTACCGCTGGAGGCTACTGGTATATTTTGTGACAACCAGAGTTGTGTGAAGCTGTCTGAGAAACTGGTGTTCCATGATAGGTCTAAACACATAGAGATCAAATATCACTATATCAGGGATATGGTGCAGAGGGGAGCAGTGAAGCTCCTGTATGTTGCGACGGATGAGCAGATTGCAGATGTGTTGACGAAGCCACTAGCCAGAGTGAAGTTCGAGTACTTCAGAGAGAGGCTTGGTGTTCTTCAGATTGATGACACTTCGAGGAAGAAGTGATGGAGACATTTGCTGAAGCCATTCCAAGCATGGTGGAAGGAGGATCCTTCAGATGGCTATGGATATAAGCATTGGATGATGAGCATCAGGATGATGTTCTAGTTTCTGCTCTGTATGATCAGTTGGATCATTTATGTATGTACGCATCATGTTGGATGATGGATATGATCAGTTGGATCATTTATGTATGTATGCATCATGTTGGATGCTGGATATGATCAGTTGGATCATTTATGTATGTATGCATCATGTTGGATGCTTGGACCATGTATCTGTATATGTATCAGGTGGATACGTTGTATGATCAGGTAGATCATGTATGTTGATATGTATCAGGTAGATACATTGTGTGGATCATGTATCTATGTATGTATCAGGTGGATACACTGTGTATGGTGATATGTATTAGGTAGATACTTGGTATGCATCAGGTAGATGCATTGTATGATCAGGATGATCGTGGATGACAAGCTTCTCCACATGACATGCATCAGGACGATGCAGTGATGATGATCAGGATGATCATGTGTATATCAAAATGATGTATGGAGAGTATCAGTTTGGTAGTCTGTGGCCGTGGACAGGTTGTGCATATGAGCATGTAAGTAGACCTAGGAGATATAGACAGGATGAAAAAGGCCTCAGATGCTCTTTCAAGGCATTTCTCTGGGAGGACATGTAAGTAGACCTGGGACATGTGGACAGGATGAAAAAGGCCTCAGATGCTCTTTTGAGGCATTGTCCTATGGCATGTAAGTGGACCTGGGAGATCTGGACAGGATGAAAAAGTCCTCAGATGCTCTTTCGAGGCATTTCCATGACCACATGTAATATGCTCCTGTGAGATCCGACAGGTAGAGCTATGTGCTCATAATAGCCTGGGATTCTTTAGCCAGGTTTTGTGGTGAGATCACATGTAATGTGCTCTCGGGAGATCCGACAGGTAGAGCTGTGTGCTCGTAACAACCTGGGATGCTTCATCCAGGTTTTGTGATGAGATCACATGTAATGTGCTCCTGGGAGATCCGGCAGGTAGAGCTGTGTGCTCATGACAGCCTGGGATGCTTCATCCAGGTTTTGTGATGGGTCACATATAATGTGCTCCTGGCAAATCCGACAGGTAGAGCTGTGTGCTCATAACAGCCTGGGATGCTGCAGCTAGGTTTTGTGACACACGTAATAAGTCCTGAGGATTCCACAGTATGGCCAGTGATGATGAAGACCTGCAGGTGGTGGGCCTACATCCAGTATGAAAAATGACTAGATCTATAGAACTTCCTATGACGAGTAGATTCAGAGATTGATTGAGATAGCAGCAGCAGTGATGATGACGATGATTCAATGATGATGATCTAGAGAAGAAGACTTGTGCTAGAAGACCTATGTCGAGAAATACCTTCCTAGTTAAGAGGGAGTGTTGATGTATAGGTAACTTCGGAATGTATTTCACATATATGTATATTGTACTCCTATAGAGATGTTATTATTCCTCTATACAGAAGTGCTTGTATTCCTATAGAGATATTATTATTCCTCTATACGAAAGTGTTGTCATTTATATTGTAAGTGTCGTAACTTATACCTGATGGGTTATTAGACCACCTTGTTGGGGTCGGCCCTGTATAAGTCATGTGGTTCGAAGGGTTATTAGACCACCCTATTGGGGGTCAGCCATGTGGATAAAAGGGTTATTAGACCACCCTATTGGGTGTCGGCCCAGTCAGCATTATGTTATGTGGTTAAGTTAAGGCCGACCTAGTAACGGTTATTAGGCAAGTCAAGTCAAGTATAAATAGAGTGGGGGAGGCACTCTATTTCATCATTCTATTCTCACACACACTCTTTGGAGAGTGGCACACTTGTGGAGGAGGAGAAGATGCTTCTAGGAGATGTCTATTTCTTATGCTTGGGTTGTATCATTGCTCTATCTATCTCTGAGGAAGTTACTGGGGTTTTTCACCTTTATGGTTTTCCCCAAGTAAAATATGTGTCTCTTGTGTGCTTGCATTATTGTGTCCATGATTGATATGCTATAGATATGTTGTACATTTTATTCTCTCAGTTAAGATCCTAGATCAGATTGAAGTAAATTCTGAAAAACTAACAACTGACTCTTTGGGTCGCTCTTCTGCTATTTGCTCTCTTTCTTCAACAGGCTCGCTTGATTGTGCTGATTTATCTTCCTGTTGAATATAACTTACCCACTGTCCAATTTTCCTTACAATGGTTTTCCCTCTTGCTGATATTGTCACATTCCGCGCTATTTTATGCTTGTGTAAATCTGATTTGATGGTCACTGTCCCTGTTACAGTCTTCTGTGCAAAGATTTCTAGAAAGTGAGTGTGGAAAGTAATCTTCCCAATGAAATGATTAAGGTCTTCTGGAGATATAGCCTCTATCTTCTTTAAATAATCCAACTCAGCGTTTAAATTATTCTTTAACTCCGTCATAAGCTGGTCTCTTTCAAGAAACTCGGAAATACTCTGTGGTAGAGGCATCTGACATGTCTTGTGAGCTTCTTGGATCTTGGAATAGATAACGTAGCACTTTTTTACTGTCTTCTGGATTTCAACACTTAATCTGTTGCCACAATCCCTTCAAAATTCAAGGACTCCTATATCCATATCCTCCTCATCATCAGTTAAGGCGTGCAGATTTGAGGGAAAACCTTATTTTCCTTTTCTCCATTCAGACTGCTCCTTGATTTCGACCACGTGTTGCACATACTTGTCTTTGATATGAAGCTCTTCAATCTCAAGGATTTTCATCCTTGTGATCATTTCTTTCATCCCACAAACTTCTTCAGAAATTAGTACCATCAATTGATGAATCCTCTCTTGCATGTCACAGGCCTGCTTGTAAAAGGTGGACAGCTCAGTCTTTTCATTGGACTCTCTGAGTTGTTCCAACAGCTCAATCTTTTCTTCTGTCAGACTTTCCAACTCTGATATGTGAATTTTCAAGTCCTTTTGTTCATCTTCTGAAATTGCTAGTTGCATTTCCAGTGAAATCTTCTCATTTCAAGTTGCAGGGCTTTCGAAGCGATCTCTTCTTTCTCTTCTTCGAGCTCTTTGTATTTCCTTTTTAGTTCATTGCTTTCTAATACCTCCTTCTTCCTGTCAGCTTTTATCCTGAAACATAGCTCTCTATAGTTCTTAATAGTTTCCATTAACTGATCGATATTGGCTTTACTTGCTTGGGCTAATGCTACAGTACATCCTGCCTGGAATGAAGGATCGATGTCGGTCCCTTGGACAAGCGTGGTCTCTGATACTCTGAATTCATATAAGTCCTCCCCAATTTCCATTTTCCTTACTCTTCTGTCAATAATAGCCCTCTTCTGTTCGTGAAAATAGACGGAATCCAGGTTGGCCACTTGGTGCTGCTTTCTGGGGTTGTATGGGGTTAGTGCTAGTTCTTCAGTAGAAACAACCCCTTCATGAGCTATCCCTGGTTGGTCTATCTTTGACATACCCAAGTCCATGGCCTTTGTGCTGGACGGGTTTTGTTCCGCATCTTTCTTGGCTTCTTCCTTTTCTTGTCTTTCTGCTAACTCTGCTTGTAATCTGTCTGCTTCCTCCAACAAGAGTATTCCTTCTTCTTCTTCTTGCAGTCTAGTAGTTTGTTCTTGGAGGATAATGTCTTCCTCTTCTCTCAGAGATTTTGCTTCCTACTCCTGTTGGATTTTAGCAGCCTCCTCTTTCTCTCTCCTTTCGGCTAACATTGCTCTCATCCTGTTTGCTTCTTCCAAGAAAATTATTTCTTCCTTTTCTTTCAAGGCCTTTTCTTCTTGCTCCTTTGGGATTCCGGTAGCCTCTTCTTCTTGCTGCAACTTAATAGCTTTCTCTTGCTGAATCCTTGCTGCTTCTTCATTTTGAAGCCTTGCGGCTTCTTCATCTTGGTGTTGTTTGACAGCCTGATCTTGTAGGACTCTATCTCTTTCTTCTGGCTCTATGTCTTTTGAACTTCATTCTTGGGATGTTGTTGCCTCTTGTTCCATTTGTATCAGACCAATAGGCTTGGGAGTAGTACTCTTTCCTCCTTTATTCTTGTAGCGTTTCCCTAACTCTGTTAAATTTCTGGCACTATGAAAGAATTCTTCATTTAGATCTATAAGATGGGCGTATTCAAATGAAGTTTTGACATCAACAACATGTCTGGAAACATTACCAAAAGGGTCATGCCTCCTGTAAAACTTTGTGGCAAAATGAAATATTTCTAAGTCTTGAACATAGTTTTCTCCCTCTTTTTCCTTCGGGAGGATGTATGCACCGATAGTGAAAGGAATTGGCATATACATCCCTCTCTTCCTTTCGGTGGGGATTCTACTGATTCCACCGACGCTGAATAGTTGCCTTATGGCTTCCCTGTGTATCAAAAAATATGTAGCATATATAGGAAGCAGAAATGGAGCTACGGATCCTCCACTCATGTGGATGTAGGTGCCTTCTTGGGCATGGTAATAGTCGCCAAATGCTTCGATGATGGGCATAGCGTTCTCCGACATGCAATTTGGTTCCTCTACAAAAATAAGTTGATATAAGGGCATGATGAATTTCTCGCAGACTTGCTTGTAGTAATTTGCGTACTTGTTGGCCCATGTGGGTTGATAGGCTATGAAGAGAGGTGTCTCGTTTCTGTTCCATGAACAACCCAAGTCTGGGAGGGTGTGCTTGCTCAACAGGAAATCCATAAAATAGGAAGACATAAAGAAGCCTACTTTCTTCTGAGGCATTCCTCGGGCGGCGGTTAACTGAGATTCCAGGATTTCTGAAATTATATCATCCCAATTGAAAATGGTACTTGGCATGGCTACATGGAATATTACTGGTACCCATCCAAGTTTGAAGATATTACCATTAGGCATGCCGAAGATCCGGCTCAGCATCAGAACAATGAGTCTATAGGGGGTTTTCAAAAGATTGCTTTCATACTCATTGGTCTGTCTTTGCCTTATTTGTCTGTCAGCTATCGTCATTTTTCTAACAGAGACCAGAGGATCCATGGGGTGTTCTGCTATCCAGTTACTGACCAACCAAGCTTTTGTTGGGGGCAATCTGTACGTGGCTGTGATATGTTCAGGTGCGAAAGCCCTCAAAAGAAGGACGCAGTCTTTCCATAATGGCTCCTAAAATCCCTCAAAGGAAGGCGACTTGGTTTGACGTTTCGGGATACAGTTTCCTTTTGATAACAATCGCACAGGTAGCGGGATGAATGGCATTGCATACATGAAGGAGGTTATTACAAGTTTGCACCGAAATTAGCATAGAAACGTAGTGTTTAAGGGCCTACGGGGAAAACACACAGAGTGTATAGCTAAGAAGAAACAAAAACAACAATGTGGGTGACTTGAGTAACTGTGAATGAGACAAATTTTGTCTTTTAAACTGTCAAAAGATAACCTCAAATGGATTTATTCCTCGTAACAAGCAAACGGAGGAGGAGACTGCCTACCTGGTGCTTTCGAAGTGGTCTTCCATGGTCGACGCATCTACCCAAGCGAATCGGGAATTGACAAAACGCCCACTGTCTGATCCTGGAAGCTTTCTCGGCTTGAGAACAATGAGCAGTTTGAAACTCCGTTCTATGTGTATATAGGAGGAGAGTTAATTCCCCACGGGTGGGTTAATGTGTGTTTGGTGGGCACGGGGCTCTGCGCAGAAGTGTATTAATGCCGCACAAGATGAGTTAAATGGATTCACCAACCCAACCAGGGGTGTTTTAAATGGCATCAAACGACGTTTTTATGCTCAAGACTTGTGATGGCGCATGATTGATACAGTGGCACTATTAAGCATATAGCTTGCGACTTTGGCAGGGAAACTATCATTAGGTTTTGCACCCAAAAGATGCGACGAAGGCAAGATTTTAAAGGAAAGTGATGATATCGGCGATCTTAGGATCAGGATCTGCGCAATGGGCGGAGAAGCTATCATTAGGTTTTGTGCCCAAAAGATGTGCCTATGGTAAAGTGAAAGGGTTCAAAAACGTAGCGACGACTTAAGGTTAAACTGTGCGCAAATGGTGGGGACTTTAGGGTTAAGTCTTGCACCACGGATGGATGCGCTAATATGGTGCAGATTTTTTGTTTAGAAATTACGCGCAAGGCGGCGATTTTAAGTTCAAAACTGCGCGTGATGGCGGTGAGTTTAGGATTAAGTCTTGCGATGAGGTGATGAGCCAATATCGTGCAGATTTTACATCTGAGAAATTGCGCGTTAGGCAATGTTTTAAGGAATTCATTAGCGCAAGAGGAAAGCGAGGATAAGACCAACACTTGCGACTTTTGGCACAAAGTTAAACTTGCGATTGGCGCTTTTAGCGCACATTTAAAACTAAATTTTCACTTTGTATTAAAGATAGAAAAATTGCTTTAGCCGAAGAGATGGAAAACGTTTTGGAAAGATCAACACTTAGGAAAACAAAATGAGAGAGAAAACTAAAATGGCTAAGTTTGAACAACAAAAAATAATCTTCAAAACAAAATTAAAAGGAGGGGCCCCAAACATTTTTTGGGGGGGATGTTGTAGCAACAACAATTGGCGATTCGCTGGCGAACACAGATCTCTGAAACAAATCCTGTCATGATCAGAATGAATTTTAAACTGATAGCTCGAAACGTAACAAAATGCCTCATAGTTCAACTTCTAAGAATGTAGTGATCTCTTTATCATATTGGTCATTTGGGAAAGGGGACTTAGACTTATACTTCTTTCAAAATCTCTCAAGTTCGGAGTATGGAGTTAATTCTCTCAGGATCTGTCTTTATGGTGTTTTGAATAAAAGAGGACTCCACAAGATCATAACAATATCTAACAGGTGTATTCGTTTGTTCCTCATCTCTTTTGGATGCATCTTAAACTGACAACTTTTTCTGTTTGAGCCTTCTAGAAATAACTTTCTTGAAACTTCAATTTTTTTTATTTGGGTTCTTCAATCCATAATGTCCTTTTGTGTGAGCAAGAGATTTTATTTGTTTATCAAGCTTCTCGGACGGAGAATAACCTTGCTTAAGCTGAGTTATTTGAAAAGCTTTCTAAATTGAACATTTTGCTTTGTCTTAGCCATGCTTTAATTGAGGCGAGAATTTCTGGAAATCAAACTCTTTGATGTAAGCCCTTTTGGCTTTTATTTGTAGCATTGGATCATTTTAAATACCATACACTTGTGAGACATGCTTCCTCTCTGTGGGTCCATAACAACAAAAGAACCTTGGGACGGGCATTAATGTTAAAGTGGATGGGACTTCAAGATAGTGAGAGAGAAGTACTGAATCATTAGTCATTTAACTGGGGTTATTTTGACGAATTAGGAAAGCATCTCTACATTGTCAGAGGATGATCAGTGAAAGCAAAGTCATGAAACTATATTTCTTTATAAGTGACATTTTGTCTTTCAAGACTTCGAGTTCTGTTCGGAGTTCTGTCCTACTGCTAAGCCAAGAGTTGAGCTGGGTTTTATTAATAAAGAAAATAACAGACTCAAATGGAAAGTGAAATGACAAGAAAAATCAGACCAAACTACTAAAAAAATAAAAAAAATATGTTCCGAAAACAAAACAAGAAAGTAAGGAAAAGGAAAGAAAACTAAAGGAACCGATTATTTATGTACAAAGGTCTCAATGAGACTACGCAAAGTATTGCTTCAGGGCAAGGCCATTGAGGGGAAGGATTACTTCCTCTCCTTGGAGGTCTTTCAGCTTGTAAGTAGATGGGCCAAGTTTCTCGGAAATTAGATAAGGGCCAACCCATAGATGTTGGAACTTTGTATGCATTCCCTTTCCCTCATGTGGATGATCCCATTTCAAGACTAAGTCACCTACTTCAAAATTTCTTTTTCCAGACTTCCACTTATCAAACCATCTTTTGACTATGTCTTGGTGTTGGTGGAACCGGTCTTTGGCTTTCTACTGAGATTCTTCGAGTTTTAGTAAAGTGTCAATTCTAGACTGTAAAACTTGACTACGGGTACCTCAGGAGGCTTGGGCCAATTGCAAAGATGGATGTAAAAGGTTAGGAGGGAGGATGGCTTCTCTACCGTAGATGAGGGTATATGGGAAAAATCCCAAGGAATTCTTTCGAGTGACTCTATCTGCCCATAAAGCATTTGGGAGAGCAGTGTGCCAGCTTCTCTGGTTTTCAATTACAGTTTTCTTGAGAATTCGGATGAGATTTTTGTTTGACGATTCAACTAATCCATTTCCCTGGGGGTAGTAATTGGATGAATAATGTAATTTAATTCCCCTTTCATAAACAAATTCATTTATCTTAAAAGACGAGAAATAAGTCGCGTTATCGAAGACTAGGGAAATTGGAACCCCAAACCTGGTTATAATGTTCTCTTTTAAGAAACTGATAACTGCATCTTCATTGATTTTGCACAATGGGACAGCCTCTGTCCACCTCGTAAAATAGTCTGTGGCGGTTAAAATATATCGGTGCTGCAGAGAATAATTTGGTTTTATCTCCCCAATGACATCTATACCCCATTGTTCAAATGGTTCTGAGATAATAACGGGCTGCAACGGTCCTGCTGCTTTGGGTAATTTCCCTGCACTTCTTTGGCACACATCACAATTCTGCGCATAAGCATGAGCATCTCTAAACAACGTGGGCTAGTAGTATCCAACCCTCAGTATTTTGTGAGCTGTCGTATCTCCGAAATAATGTCCACCAGCAGGGCCATCGTGTAATTCTTTAATGACCTTACTTGCATCTTCCTTCTTTAAACATCTGAGAAAGATGCCATCATGATTTTTTTTCTTCTGAAAAGTACTCCACCAATGATCTATAAGCTGTTAATTTAAACCGAAGTGCTCTTCTTTGCTTAGAACTCCAATGCTCTGGTAGGTACCCTTGTTGTAAGTAATGCACCAAGTCTTTGTACCAAGATTCAGGCGCTGTAAAAATAGGGCATACTTCAACTATATTTAGTTCGGCTTCATTTTCCCGGTCTCGTTCTTCATCAATTGGATGTTCAGTTAGCAATTTACATAGGCCTTGGCCTTTAATGATGGTAGCTGGTTTAAACTCTAAATCATATTCTTGAAGAGCGGAGACCCAATTTCCTCTTCTTTCTCCCAATTCCTTTTGAACGAAAAGGGATCTGATGGCTAGATGGGGAACTATGACTTTAGTTTTGTTCTTAAGAATATATGGCCTGAACTGCTTTACTGCTTTAAATACGACATATGTCTATTTGTCTACAACAGGATAGTTCAGTTCAACGCCTTGTAGACCAGTGCTCATAAAAGAGATTGGGTATCCATCTCCTGATTCTACCTTTTGCATAAGCATAGCTACGAGAGAGTCATAAGAAGCAAAGGTATATAAAATAAAATCTTTGTCAAAATCTGAACTCCTTAGAGAGGGAGCATTGGCTATGGCTTCCTTGATATCCTTAAATGCATCCTTTTCTAAATCTGTCCATTTAAACTGCACACTTTGTTTGACCATTTGCTGCAAAGGTTTGATGGTCTTAGCGAAATCTGGGACAAATCTTTGAACAAAATTAATCGTGCCCATAAATGATTGCATAGTTTTTTTGTTGTGGGGCATGGGAATTTTGTTGATAACTTGCACTCTCTCTTGATCTATCGAAATTCCTTGTTTTGAAATGATGTGACCAAGGAACTTTCCCTAAGGACCGCGAACACACTTTTCTTGGGGTCAAGAGAGATACCATATTTCCTGCATCGGTCAAAAATTTGTTTTAAATGGGAAACATGGTCTTCTCTTTTCTTTGAAAAGACTGTCACATCATCCAGATAGACTACAACACAATGACCACCCAATCCTCGAAACGAGATGTCCATTGCTCGTTGGAAAGTAGCCCCTGCATTTATCAATCCGAACGACATTCTTCGGTATGCAAATGTTCCCACTTAGTGCGGAAGGTAGTCTTAAGACAGTCTTCTTCTGCCACCAATACTTGATTGTAACCGGAGAAACCATCTAGAAGAGAAAAAAGTTCTGATCCTGATACCATCTGCAGAATTTGTTCCATTGAAGGAATGGGATAATTATCTTTATCAGAAGCTCTGTTCAGATTTCTAAAGTCTACACATAGTCTTATTTCTCCATACTTATTCCTTACGGGAACTAGATTAGCAACCCATACTGAATGCCGGAATTTAAAAATGATCTTAGCATCTAATAGCTTCTTCAGTTCCTTCTGAATTAAAGGTTCGAGAGTAGGATGCATTATTCTTAACTACTGCTGAAATGGTTTAACACCTACCTTCATTGGTATGACATGCTGAATGATACGAGTATCATATTTTTTTAAATATTCATAAGTCCAAGAAAACACGTCTTTATATTGCCGAAAAAGTTTGATGAACTTATCTCTTTCACCCGGTGAACAACATCTACCAAGATTGACATATTTTGGTTCAGCTTCTGTGCCCAGGTTTATCAATTCATGCTGTATAGAAGAGTTATGAGTTTTAACATTTGCTGGTTTCTTGAACTTTCTCTGAAGATCGAACAAACTTCAAGTGATCTCACTCCTTTAGGCATGAAATTCCCTTTGACTGCATCCTTATTTTGCATATCAGCATCATGTTTTTCTTCATCTATAACAGATTCTTCAAACATGTTTTCATTTGTAAGGAAACTAATGATCTGATCGTCATCATCGAACACCCTGAGATTTGTGATATTATCTAGACCAGAGGGCCTGAAAACCAATTCAATAGAACATTTATTATTAGTAGGCACTAACCTAGAAGCAGAGGTGGCTAATAAATCAGCTGCAGCATTCTATAATCTAGGGACAAATTTTATGTTAAAAGCTTCAAAGTGCGTAATTAGATCCCATACCTCAGACTGATAACCTTTCAAATGTGGCAAAAGACAATGAATTGTATCTCTCACCTGTTTGACGACTATTTTCGAGTCACCAAAGACTTTGAGGTATTTAACGTTCAAACTGATGGCCTTCTTTAACCCGTGGACCAAAGCTTCATATTTAGCAGTATTGTTAGTACAATCGAACTCTAATCTACATGACAAGAAGTACTTGTTGTTTTCAGGATCGATTAGAATACAAGCAGCTCCGGATCCTTCCTGAGTTTTGGAACCATCAAAGTATAATATCCAAAAAACATTCTTTGATCTAATCAAGTTAGTATCTCCACTGTCTAAGTCAGTAACTAATAAAACTATGTTACAGTCAATATCATCAGTCCAATAAAATTGAAGGAGATTGGACTGTTTGTCTGATTCATGGCTAAAATTTTCTAATTGATAATTACCCGGCTCAATTTCCAAGAAACAATTCCCCAAAACTGAAGATGAGAAAGCTACAACTTCATTCTTTTCTTCTAACTGAGTCACATTCTGTTTCATATGCGACTCTCTCAACACTTTAATCTGATTTTGCCTATTTTGATATGGTAACCACAAGTGGGACCAGTCTGTCGCGAAATAACCATCTAATTTAGTTGACTAGTCTCGACTTAAAATCAAACCATAAGCTTCAGGAATATCAACTACCATTATATCAACAAATTGACATACTCTACGATCTGCTGATAACCTAATAAGCACATCTTTCATTTCCTCGATGACTTTAACAACAGTCCTGTCTAGCTGAATAATCTGAGCTAGGGATGGACTTGGCTATCTGTTAATATGTTTGTGGATTGACAATGGCATGACATTTGAGGAAGCTCCAGAATCTACCAAATAGTTATGCACATTGTGATTAAAATTTTCGAAAGTCAAAAGAAAAGGCAATGTTTGGGATTTAGATTTCCCGCCAATACTTGCTTCATTTATTTCAAGATCTTCCTGAACGTTGGCTAGCGGAGTGTTGGATTGGGGATCAAGAGCTCGCAACATGTTTTTTCGTTGCTGAGGAAAACTATACATATCAAATATGGAAACATTTGCTTTTACTTTCTTTATGTCCTCAATTATATCGTATCCCATGTCACACTCTTTTACAACTTTTGGTTGATTGTCTATTTTATTTAAAGTCATTTTTGGTTGCTAATTTGATTCTACATTTGGTTGTTTTGTAGGTATTTGGTTAGCTTTGGGTTGTGGTGGAATAACTGTGATGTTCCTTTTAGGTATTTCTTTGGAGGCTTTAGGCTTGGGTGTAGTCGAGCTCGTGATCGGATCAGTGATTGAACCTTTACTACGAGTATTGATGTTTACGGCTAAGACCTGGCTTTCCTCGGAATCATCTTCAACTAATTCAATTAAAGGTACCCAATCCCATAACACCATAGTAGTGTCTGTGGCAGGTTCTTCTGGTTCCAGAGTTTGCTCCTCTGGAGGATTGTCTTGGTATGGAATCTATGAGTCTAGCATTTGGTTCATTACCAAGCTCATTGAATTTATCCATTGCGGACAGCTCTTTTCAGAGTGTGGTTCTTGATGAAAGGTGCAGAAATGTTCCATTCCTACGTCATTTAAATTCAAAACAAGAGAGTTGTTCGCAGGTGGATGAGGCTGATCATTTTCTTCCCTTTTATTATAGAAAGGTTTAAAAGGCTTCCTAGATGTGCTAGCTTCCTTATCCTTTTCAAGATCTATAATTTTATTGGACAACTTTTGCATCATTTTGACTACATTTTCCATATCGGCCGATGGTTCTTCTTTATTCCTAGTAAGTAGTAGTGGTTTCTTAGTGGTTGTTGGTTTTGTTTCTACATCAAGAGCATGTTTAGCAATGATGTCTGCTTCTTCTTCTACCTTCCTAGCTTCTTCAAAATTTTCTATTAAAGTTGTTTTCTTAGTTCTTTTGACAATCATTGCTATTGGAGGATCAAGTGTTGTTGTGTAATATTCCACTAAAGATTCTTCTGCAGGTTTAGCAGCCTCACTAAAATTATTTAACAACATAGTGAATCTTTGGTTAAATTCTTGAACCTTTTCTTTCTTTTCCATTCTCATGGACAACAACTCTTTCATGAGTGTAGCTACTGTTTTCTGATTTTCGTATTTATTTAAAAAGCATTTTTCGAATTCTTTCCAATTAGCTATTGAGCTGGCTTGTAAACTAAAGTACCAGGAAGACACCTTAGGCTCGAAAGTATATGGAAAGAGTCTACCAACTATGTCTTCATGCTGCACATTCAAAAGGATCAAAGCTAAATAAAAGCTCTTAAGGTGATCTTCAACAAAAATACCTTTCCCAGGATCATACTTAGGAAAAACTTTCTCAAGGTTCTTAGGCAGATTGTGAAAAGGTCCAGCCAAATTCAAAGCTCCTCTTTCTCTCCATGCAGGTACAGCCATGGCTCTACGTGGAGAATTAGTTGGAGTATCGTGAGGAGTATGAGGTGGAGAATTCTTTGGAGTGCACAATTCTTCAAAATCTAGAGGATCTTCAAGTTCTATTTCTCCAAGAGGTTCTGTAATTTCTTCTAAAGATAAGTCTACTAATTCTTCAAAGCTTTGAACAAGAACTGAATCACGTGTGTACTGTCTTTCCCTTGTAGGATCTCTTCTTCTAGGGAGAAAAGGAATCGCGTTTAAATTGCCAAGCTGTTTAACATAGGCACGGGTATGTCTTCTTAAGTTTGCTACTTCAACAAAAGGTATAGCATACAGTGTTTCTTGATTCTCAAATTCAGAGTTAGGATTTTCTTGATTTGTTACTTCAAGATATGAATTATCTGGGAGTGTTGTTACAAGTGGGTTTCCAGTTGGATCTCCTCTTAAAGAAGAGTCTCCTTTATCATCCATGCGCTGGTGTCCCTCCTTCTAGCGACAAAAACTGTTGATGCCTCGAAAATCGTAGCATCAATCAGCAAGGGATTCTCTCCGGTAAACAGTCCCAATTAGATTGTTCACTGTTTGGTGTGGGGAATCCGTCCGGTTAACGGTTCCAGCTACCGTAATATTTAAATATTCTTTTTCTTTTACACCGGTTGCGGCCCGATCCACCGTTTATGTATTTTATTTAAAGATGATATGCAAGTGCCCTAAGCTAAATGCAGGTAATTAACCTAAATTAATCTAAGACTGTATAAGCAAATTTATTCTATCCTTGCAAGGATCAAACCGTAAAGATGAGTAATACGCTGAGAGAAACACCTAAAGATCATACAGATAGTCATTTAATCATAAAGATACATCTACAACAAGATATAAAAGATATTAAAGATAACTTTAATTCAGTTAATATAGTCCATTACTCATTTGAGAAAAAACATATTTGCACAAGAAAATGTAAGAGCATTCATCACATAGAAGCAATTCATGACGGCAAAGAATGATCTCACAGCAATATGCAGATGACATAGGAATAATCCAGCACACATTTGACACATCCTCCAGGAAAAAACGTCTTCTCCTAGGCTTTCATTAGGCAAAATCCAGTTCTTGGAGCAAGTAGTAAAGTAATTCATGTACAAGGAAGAAAAAATCATTAGCCTGCCAAAAGTCCCTATTTCTTTCTTTTATCCCTCTATATATATCTTTACAAATTGCTCCTTTAGCTTCCAAGTGTACCCTAAAATTTTGGAACCTTCTAAATTGTCATTTAGTGTATTACTTACAAAATTGAATAATTCGTGGGGACCCTTTAACAAAAAATAAAAGACAGTTGTCTTTTAATGTTTCATACATGAAAACTTTCCAGCTTCCTTTCCAAAAATGTAATAAGGCAAACTATGGCCCACATGGTTCTGCTGACTGTTTGGGTTGCTCTTCTGCTATTTGCTCTCTTTCTTCAACAGGCTTGCTTGATTGTGTTGATTTATCTTCCTGCTGAATATAACTTTCCCACTATCCAATTTGCCTTATAATGGTTTTCCCTCTTGTTGATATTGTCACATTCCGCGCTTGTGTAAATCTGATTTGATGGTCACTATCCTTATTACAGTCTTCTGTGCACATATTTCCAGAAAGAGAGTGTGGATAGTAATCTTTCCAATGAACTAATTAAGGTCTTCTGGAGATATAGCCTCTATCTTCTTTAAATAATCCAACTCAGCGTTTAAATTATTTTTTAACTCCGTCATGCCCTAGTCTCTTTCAGGAAACTCAGAAATACTCTGTGGTAGAGGCATCTGACATGTCTCGTGAGCTTCTCGAATCTTAGAATAGATAACATAGTACTTTTTTACTGTCTTCTGGATTTCAACACTTAATCTGTTGCCACAATCCCTGCAAAATTCAAGGACTCCTATATCCATATCCAGCTCCTCATCGGTTAAGGCGAGCAAATTTGAGGGAAAACCTTATTTTCTTTTTCTCCATTCAGACTGCTCCTTGATTTCAACCACATGTTGCGCATACTTGTCTTTGATATGAAGCGCTTCAATCTCAAGGCTTGTCATCCATGTGATCATTTCTTTCATCCCGCAAACTTCTTTAGAAATTAGTACCAACAATTGCTGAATCCTCTCTTGCATGTCACAGGCCTGCTTGTAAAAGGTGGACAACTCAGTCTTTTCATTGGACTCTCTGAGTTGTTCCAATAGCTCAGTCTTTTCTTCTGTCAGTCTTTCCAACTATGATATGTGAATTTTCAAGTCCTTTTGTTCATCTTCTGAAATTGCTAGTTGCATTTCCAATGAATTCTTCTCATTTTCAAGTTGCAAGGCTTTCGAAGCGATCTCTTCTTTCTCTTCTTCGAGCTCTTTGTATTTCCTTTTTAGTTCATTGCTTTCTAATACCTCATTCTTCCTGTCAGCTTTTATCTTGAAACACAGCTCTCTGTAGTTCTTAACAGTTTCCATTAACCGATCGATATTGGCTTTACTTTCCTGGGCTGACGCTACACTACATCCTTCCTGGAATGAAGGATCGATGTTGGTCCCTTGGACAAGCGTGGTATCTGATACTCTGAATTCATATAAGTCCTCCCCAATTTCCATTTTCCTTACTCTTATGTCAATAATAGCCCTCTTCTGTTCGTGAAAATAGACAGAATCCAGGTTGGCCACTTGGCGCTGCTTTCTGGGGTTGTATGGGGTTAGTGCTAGTTCTTCAGTAGAAACAACCCCTTCATGAGCTATCCCTGGTTGGTCTATCTTTGACATACCCAAGTCCATGGCCTTTGTGCTAGACGGGTTTTGTTCTGCATCTTTCTTGGCTTCTTCCTTTTCTTGTCTTTCTGCTAACTCAGATAACTCTGCTTGTAATCTGTCTGCTTCCTCCAACAAGAGTCTTCCTTCTTCTTCTTCTTGCAGTCTAGTAGTTTGTTCTTGGAGGATCCTGTCTTCCTCTTCTCTCAGAGCTTTTGCTTCTTGTTCCTATTGGATTTTAGAAGCCTCCTCTTTCTCTCACCTTTTGGCTAGCACTGCTCTCATACTGTTTGCTTCTTCAAACAAAGTTCTTTCTTCCTTTTCTATCAAGGCCTTTTCTTCCTGCTCCTTTTGGATTTTGGTAGCCTCTTCTTCTTGCTCCAACTTAATAGCTTGCTCTTGTTGAATCCTTCCTACTTCTTCATTTTGAAGCCTTGCAGCTTCTTCATCTTAGTGTTTTTTGATAGCTTGATCTTGTAGGACTCTATCTCTTTCCTCTGGCTCTATGTCTTTTGAACTTCCTTCTTGGGATGTTGCTTCCTCTTGTTCCAGTTGTATCAGACCAACAAGCTTGGGAGTAGTACTCTTTCCTCATTTATTCTTGTAGTGTTTCCCTAACTCTATTAAATTTCTTGCACTACGAAAGAATTCTTCATTTAGGTCTATTAGATGGGAGTATTCAAAGGAGGTTTTGACATCAACAACATGTCTAGCAACATTACCACAAGGGTCATGCCTCCTGTAAAACTTTGTACTTAAATGAAAGATTTCCAAGTCTTGAACGTAGTTTTCTCCCTCTTTTTCCTTCGGGAGGCTATATGCGCCGATAGTGAAAGGCATTGGCGGATAAATCTCTTTCTTCCTTTCGGTGAGGATTCTACTGATTCCACCGACCCTGAATAGTTTCCTTATAGCTTCCCTGTGTATCACAAAATCTGTAGCATATCCAGGAAGCAGAAATGGAGCTACGGATCCTCCACTCATGCGGATGTAGGTGCCTTCTTGGGCATGGTAATAATCGCCAAACGCTTCGATGATGGGCATAGCATTCTCCGACATGCAATTTGGTTCCTCTACAAAAATAAGCTGATATAAGGGCATGATGAATTTCTCGCAGACTTGCTTGTAGTAATTTGCGTACTTGTTGGCCCATGTGGGTTGATAGGCTATGAAGAGAGGTGTCTCCTTTATGTTCCATGAACAACCCAAGTTTGGGAAGGTGTGCTTGCTCAACAAGCAATCATTCAAATAGGAAGACATAAAGAAGTATGCTTTCTTATGAGTCATTCCTCCTTGGGCGGCAGTTAACTGTGATTCCAGGCTTTCTGAAATTATATCATCCCAATTGAAAATGGTACTTGACATGGCTACATGGAATATTACTGGTACCCAGCCAAGTTTGAAGATATTACCATTAGGCATGCCGAAGATCCGTCTCAGCATCAGAACAATGAGTCTATAGGGGGTTTTCAGAAGGTTGCTTTCATACTCATTGGTCTGTCTTTTCCTTATTTGTCTGTCAGTTATCGTCATTTTTCTAACAGAGACCAGAGGGTCCATGGAGTGTTCTGCTATCCAGTTACTGTCCAACCATGCTTTTGCCGGGGGCAATCTGTACTTGGCTGTGATATGTTCAGGTGCGAAAGATGCCAGATTCATTCCATTCTTGTCATTTATGAACCTGGTGTTAGTTTTGACATGAGGGATCAACCAGCCAAGGACCTCAGAACATGGAAATAATTCAGGTCGGGTTGTTGCCTTATGGATACAAGACTTCTTGGTGTTCGCATATACCAAATTATATTCTAGGGATCCATTAGGGTATTCCTGATCCTTGATGAATCTATATAAGTTACCACACTGAAACTCTGGGGCAGAGCTTCCTGGAAGTACATTAGCGGTAGCTTGCGTATCACTGAACATAGTTTCAAGTGAAGTATCTAGTAGTATCTCCACGTCTGAATCTGACTCTACCTTTTGCGTGGCCTTCTTCCTTGCAGACCTTCTATGCATGCCAAACCTGTGTTAATGAGGTAGCAAAAAATAAGAGTTTGGCATATTCATAAGCAATTAACACCACAGACATTGCCTAGTTATTCAAAGTAACTGATAGGAAACAACAGGTAAGCCTTTCAACCTAAACATCATTTAGAAAGATGGCAGCAACTTACAATGATGGAAAACATCCATGCACCCATTTAACAGTAAGTATCTTCGATATAAAACTGGAAGTTTCCAATCGTCTTATTCATTAATGGCCTGAAATAGAAAAATTGTTACGTAAGTGCTAACTTGGAATTACATGAGAATTGCCATTGTGGTGGGAGGCAGAAGACCAACGCACATTACTGTTCACCACTGCAGAGGTTATTTGATTAGAAGTTCGACTCAACGCTTACGCATCAGACGAATGTAGCATTGTAGGTGTTAGCGGGGTTTTCATCCTGCACTACGGGGCGGTATTTCTCGTTGGTGGTGTGTAACACAGAACCAGGAGGACACAGTCTTGCCATAATGGATCCTAAAAGCCCTCAAAGGAAGGCGACTTGGTTTGACGTTTCGAAATATAGATTCCTTTTGATAACAATCGCACAGGTAGCGGGATGAATGGAATTGCATACGCGAAGGAGTTTATTACAAGTCTGCACCAAAAATAGCATAGTGACATAGTGTTTATGGGTCTACGGGGAAAACACACAGAGTGTATAGCCAAGAAGAAATAAAAACAACAACGTGGGTGACTTGAGTAACTGTGAATGAGACAAATTTTGTCTTTTAAACTGTCAAAAGACAGCCTCAAACGGATTTATTCCTCGTAACAAGCAAATGCAGGAGGAGAGTGCCTACCTAGTGATTTTGAAGTGGTGTTCCGTGGTCGATGCGTCTACCCAAGCGAATCAGGAACTGACATAACTCCCACTGTCTGATCCTGGAAGCTTTCTCGACTTGAGAACAATGAGCAGTTTGAAACTCCGTTCTATGCGTATATAGGAGGAGAGTTAATTCCCCACGGGTGGATTAATGTGTGTTTGGTGGGCATGGGGCTCGGTGCAGAAGTGTATTAATGCCACACAAGATGAGTTAAATGGATTCACCAACCCAACCAGAGGTGTTTTAAATGGCATCGAATGACGTTTTTATGCTTAAGACTTGCGATGGCGCAGGATTGATACAGCGGCACTATTAAGCATATAGCTTGCGACTTTGGCGGGGAAACTATCATTAGGTTTTGTGCCCAAAATATGCGACGAAGGCAAGCTTTTAAAGGAAAGTGATGATATTGGCGATCTTAGGATCAGGATCTGCGCAACAGGTGGAGAAGCTATCTTTAGGTTTTGTGCCCAAAAGATGCGCCAATGGTAAAGTGAAAGGGTTCGAAAACGTAGTGGCGACTTAAGGTTAAATTGTGCGCAAATGGTGGGGACTTCAGGGTTAAGTCTTGCGCCACGGATGGATGCGCCGATATGGCGCAAATTTTATGTTTAGAAATTGCGCGCAAGGCGATGATTTTAAGTTCAAAACTGCGCGCCATGGCGGCGAGTTTAGGATTAAGTCTTGCAATGAGGTGATGCGCCAATATCGCGCAGATTTTAGGTCTGAGAAACTGCCTAGAAGGTGATGTTTTAAGGAATTCATTGGCGCAAGAGGAAAGCGAGGATAAGACCAACACTTGCGACTTTTGGAGCAAAGTTAAACTTGCGATTGGTGCTTTTAGCGCACATTTAAAACTAAAATTGCCCTTTGTATTAAAGATAGAAAAAATTCTTTAGCCGAAGAGATAGAAAACTTTTTGGAAAGATCAACACTTAGGAAAAAAAATGAGAGAGAAAACTAAAATGGCTAAGTTTGAACAACAAAAAATAATATTCAAAACAGAATTAAAAGGAGGGGCCCCAAACATTTTTTGGGGGTGATGTTGCAACAACAAAAAGTCTGTAGCTGTGTGTGCAGACAGGACTGTTGAACCCTTCCCATTGATAATATAATTAACAGTTCCTGTGGACGTAGATCCCATCCTGGGGGTGAACCACGTTAAATCCCTTGTGTTATCTGACTGGATGTGTTTGCATCTGTATATTTGCTTATGTTGAATGGTTAAGTTCATGTTTATGATTTCATGTGTTCTTGCTTTTATATGTATTCGCCATAAGGATAAATATGGGAATAATATGTTAAGTATCGACATATGTGAATGATGTAATTCTAAGTTAGATGAATGCATAAGTATTGGGTAACACTTAGCCAGCAATGTCTGTATAGTGTGCTTCCCAAAAGCGCAGCACCGGAAGTGCACAGTCGTTGTAGATATTATATTGTCTAAGTTGCAAGGATTACAGTTGGATGCATGTGAATGTATAAGTTTGCACCAAGTAAAGTCTAGAAAAAGTGCATAAGTGTCGAAGATGAAGTGCAGTCCTCTGTTGCATTTTCCTACCATTAAGCGACCATCCCACATCGCGTACTCCTTGGATGCGCGATAGTATAAGCACTAACCGCGAAGAAGTGAACTCCGTGTTGTCCACCATTCTGTTGAAGCGCAGATCACCCGGTTGTGGAAACTTGATTCTACAACCCCCCCATAACTTTGCCTCAGGGGAGACCTCAGTCTACTCACAGACTGTTGCCAAAAGGGCCAGTGAAAAGGGGTTTTGTTGGTTCCGTGAACTGCACAGAACCTGGGTCTATCTCATAAAACTAAAGAACATTTTATACAACCAACATTTTCCTTCTTTATTTTCTCATCACCTTCGTAGACACTTCTGAGCTTATCCCCTACATCCTTGGTTGAGGTGCAATGCATGACCTTAATAAATTCATTGTCCGTTAACCCACATAGTAGTGTGTTTCTGGCTCTTGCATTACGCTCATATAGTCTCTTCTTAGCTGGGTCAACTGGTGCGACTTCTAGGATATTGTAACCATCCAAAATGGATTGCCAGACATCAGTTCTGAGAGATTGAAAATACACTTCCATCCTAACCTTCCAGAAGGTGTATTTGGTGCCATCAAACCTTGGTGCTTTGTTGGTGGAGAGACCTTCCTTCTTGTCCATATCTGTGCATGGATTTATCCTCTAGATGTTAAGCTATTACTGAAGATACTCGCTCTGATACCAATTGTTGGAATATATTTAAGACAGAGGGGGGGTGAATCAATATTAGCGCAGTTATGAGAAGTTTTTAACTTCTTAATAGATCATTCTAAACTTTAATTATGCATCCACCATAAATAAAACATTCATACACATATGCACAAAACACATAACACATAGAATTTTTACGTGGAAACCAAAACGGGAGAAAACCACAATGCTCTTTTATAATGAAAATATTACATTTGAGGAAGCACCAACTTCCTAAGTTCTCCAACACCAACTGGAAGGAGGCACCGACCCCCTAGTTTTCCAGGCACTGACCTGAAGGAAGCTAACTCCCTGAGTTCTATAACACCAACTAGAAGGAGGCTACAACCCCCTGCTACTTTCCCCATCTTGTCGCCCATATATATAAGAATAAGATATTGCATTGTTAAACTTCTGATCCACGCACACTTCAGATAAGTTTTTTTTCTTTATGCTATGCACACCTTTTGTATGCTATAATATTGCTGTCACTATGCTACATACATCAGCTGAATTCACACTCAACACTTCACTTCAACTGACGTCGCACTTCATATACTGTGTGCAACTTCTTTATGTTGTAAAATTGTTGTCACTGTGCTGCATACATCACTTGACTTCACAGTCAACACTTCACTTCAACTGATGTCACACTTCATATGTTGTGTGCAACTTCATCTACTTCTGCAGTCTGCACCAAGGTTCAATATTCCATTCTCCTATAGCGCATCTGCAATCTCAACTGATGCTGTGCATCAACTGATAATCCATTGTTCTGACTTCACGCACTAGTATCAGGTGGAACTGTGCACCTTCAGATATATGTTTTTCTGTCTTAGTGCAATAGTCTTAAGATAATCCGTGACCTTCTGTGCATCATATGATTTGTCCTTTCGGTTTAACACACTTGTCTCAGATCATCCTCATCAAAATGTGCAACCTTGACTCTACTACAGCTCTGTCTTTATGCATATGATGGACTGCATTACTTCACACACATCAACTCAGTCTGAGTGCATCATATAAAATTATTCACTTTGCGCATCAAAAGACATACTTCAAATCTGTCTCTGCACTCCTATCTTAGAACATCTATGACTATTTGCATTACTATGATTCATTCCTCATGCACTTGCACATCTTTTTTAATTCTACCTTACTCTCTTCGTGCAACTTTCACATATCTACAACATCATTCTACGCACCATTACCTATTCAATTCCTCTACTTGCGTGCACTCGTCTCTCTGCTAAATCATCATGTTCTAGTTCCATGAACCCTTGATTCCCTGAGTATTAGAAGCTTGATAAATCTGTATCTCTTAGCTTTCCACTTACAAGCCTTTCATCCTTGCTCTCAAGCTTACTTCAAATATTCAACTTGCTTCTTATTTATACTTGTCCTGTGTGGATTGTATGTCCGCAAGTTGGTTGTGGATTTCCTTCTTATTTTCTTCACGGTTCATGCTTCCGCCACTTGTCATCTTATGCGCCACTGAGGTGTCATTTATTGTGGGTATTTGCGCATACATGGTCCTCTCCTTAGTGGGACTTTTACTGTCGCGATGTGGTCTTGCGCCCTAGTTTTTCCATTGCTTGTGGGACTTGTGCACTTGACATCTTCAATAGCTACACCCTTCTTGGTACTTGTGCGCGCTTAAACAACTAACATATTTCTCCGATTGGTGATTCTTGCACGCTTTTTGAACTTTCATAACTTTTTTGACCATTTCTTGTTCCAAGCAGCTTGCGCACTTCCGAACCTTGTCCAATCAACTCTTTAGCTTGCTTGCGCTCTCCTGAACTTTTGTCCAACCAATTATTTAGATTTTACCTTGAAGGACTATGACTAGATGGACTTGATACCTTCCCATGTACCACATGTACTGGATGTATTCCTTATGTACATCTTCAAATTGGATATGCTTGATGTACCTTTGGATATACTTCTTTAAATTGGAATCCATGTCTTTCTTAATATTGCGTGTGCATATACTTCTTCAAAGTGGCTTCCATATACTTCTTCAAAGTATCTTTCATATACATATTCAAATTGGCACAATAAAACTTTTTCCTCTTTGACATTAGTTGACATCAATGACAACCAAAGTTCAACATGTTGAACAATGTACCTTTCTTCAAACACAAGATTGAAATCTAGGGCTATATAAAGAATTGCAAAGCACTTGTATTCATAAAGTGTTTGAGTTGAGGATAACTTTAGGAAAATATTAGTGTTAAGTATGCAGATCTAAGAAGTGTCAAGGGGGCAATATATTATTATTTTTCTACATGAAATCATGCTCAGATTCATATTAGATTCCATAAGGCTGTTCTATTGTATCTTTAATTGAGATGGCGAAAATATTTTCCTTTTGAAACCAACGTAAGTGCCCATTCAATCAATAGCATGTTGTGTGTTTGAGTCCATTTTCTCAAACCATAGTATGCCATAAAAACATCTAGAATCCTTTCAACATAGAAAATATATGTGTCAGATTACTGAATGCACCCTTTACTTGCGATGTATCTGTTATAATGTATCTAGTCTCCACTTTCAACTCCATATGTTATTTAATTTGTTGGAATATTCCCTTAATGATGATGTTGGAAAGTATCCCTTTAACATTTATTTGAAGATGAAAAAAGACCACCATCTGCTGCAAAGAACAATGCTCTCATAAACAAACTTAGGGATTTGATCCTTTGAAACCCATTTTAAAAATATCACCTTCTAGGGCATTATTTGGTGAGCAAATTACATATCCAACACATGAAAACCCATCATCATCTACAACACCCATGAGTTTCTTCAAAATTTCAAATGACCTATTATTATTGGTGTCAACACTACGAAATGAGCATCATATCACACCAAAAAACCAAGTCCATTATACTTCTCCTTAAACACCTATTTGCATCCAAGCACCTTCCTTCCTTCACACAACCATTGAAAATGCCAAGTCCAGTTCTATTACAATGCCTTCATTTATTCCTCCATGGCCTACTCCTAGCAAGGGACCTTATCACCATTAAGAGCCTCATTGATATTTCTTGGTTCATCACTCAAGGAAGGTAAAGAAAAACAACTAAAATCAATTGGTTAATATGTCGATTCTAAGAAAAAATCCACAACTTGTATCCCTTAACTCCATAAATATGCACTTAACTGATTTGTTGTCAATATTTTTCCTAGTCACCTTAGGTACATGTGTATGTAAGTCTCACAACCAAAAATATTTAAATGTGAAACAAATGGAAAAATATGTCTCACCATTGTCTCAAGATATATACAGTCTCAAACTCATGTGCCAATAACTAGATTGAAAATTACCAAGCTAATGTTATCCTCTATATGTTCTTTGTGAGAGTTGGTTGAAATTACTTCAATGGTATATCAATAGTTTAAATACATAATAAATAGGTCTTTACCAAGACTCAGAATAAACCTAATGCGAGGCATCAAGATGCAAATCACCAACTCCTACATTGTGCAAGTTGTTACCTAGGTCATAGTTTCCACATGCACAACAAATTATTCCACAAACACATCATGCATTGCTTCATTTGACACAGAAGATGGCCCGCCATGACACATTTGTTGAGGGAATTGACCAGTCAAGACGATCTTCTACTGATAATGATACTAGTCATCACATCCTTTTACATCATCTAGTCATATCTATTATGGCCTTTATGGAGATTTTTCCCACACTGTTTTTTTGCACCATGCAAGTAAATGGTTAATCATGATTTTGTTCAAAATGGTTTTTTGCCTTATGGTTCATAGATATATAGTTTGTTAAAATTCACATTTTTCTAAACTTGTGGTTGTTCACTCATTCTCTAGTAGAGGTGAACATTGATGCACCCATATTGGAGAGACCTCTATGCTAGAGTTCACAATGCATTTTGATGCTACACCAGATGTTTTCATATATTTGATGGTGACAACTTAGAAAAACGTATCTATTTCAACATGTTACAACACTATTTCATCTTATTTATTTATTGAATGTATGTCTTTAACTATTTGAACACTCAATTATTGTAGGCCATGCCAAGAGTGTCTAACCTATCATGTGTAGTCTCCTCTCCAGAGGGACAAAACATAGTGGCAACACATGTCTATGCTAATGGTCCACTCCTAGAAAGAACCAAAATGGTCACGATCATGCAGTTACAGATTTGATGGTAATGTATCTAGCCTTAACTTGTATTTTTTGATTTAAAACTTTCATTTCATTGCACACGTTGTACTATTTTTTCAATGCTCATTCACGTGTATTCATAGTTCCTAGTTGGAGATTCCTCTATGCAAGAATTAACAAGACTCGCTGATGAGGTAGTTGTTTATATATCTTTGATCAAAACATATCACATCGAGGTAACTATTTCAACATTTCTACACAATTTATTAATGTGTGAGATCTTTGATTCATGCATAGATCTAACTATTTTCAAATAATTGGTTACTATAGCCATTTCCAAGATGAGTGTCTATTCCCTCTAGTTCAGTTGTGGCTAGCACTGAGCTTGATGTTCAACCAATGATTCCATCTTCTAGACAAGGCGAGAAAGCTCCTTATCTAGAGTCATTTTTTGTGGTAAGACATATTCATAGTATATGCATATGTTAATGAGCGTAAGTGTTTTATTCAATTTACATGCATGTTCATAATTGGTGAATTAAATGTTAGGTTTTCTTTAATTTGTGTAAAGTACAGTTGCAAAGAGGATTCATTGAGGAGGAGGACACCACAGGAACTCATATGTCGCATGGATTCTGTGAGTGTTTGATATAAATTATGGAGTTGTAAATGTTTTTTCTGGGTTTTCTAATGTTTGATCGTAAGTGCTTAGGATCAACTTTCATCTATAGATTTTCCAAGTCAAAGAAAAAAAAATTATCAACAAATTTCCTGATTTCATGGAAAAACAACAGGAAGATATATTTTATATCACATATGTACATAGGTATATCACATGCCTTTCCATGTATATTGTATTTTAAACTATTGACCTATCAATAAAATATACATTTTGTTCCATATTTGATCAAGTTTTTATTTTTTTGTGTAATGCCAAGTTTCATATCTACTCAACTTTCAAGTTTTTGAATTGTGTAATTCCAAGACCAAAACTGCATATGTGGTTAAATCACAATTGAAATAAAAACAATTCTATTAGATTTAAATAAACCTACATATATTATTTTATGTACATTTTGAGTAACACCTTTAAATTCCATATTCCAAGGAGCACATTAAGACCAGATATAATCATTTTAAACTTAGTGAAATCATTCTATAGATAATGATACTAAAGGAAATATAAAATTTAACGCTATCTTCTCATGGCCATCATCCATCAATTAACTTTCCATTTCAACTTTGTCTACTTATGGGCATCATTCACAATAAAAATGATCCTTTTCAAATAGCAATTAGCTTTTTCAAATGAAACCAAGAAATAATATAGATAAAAATGAGACACATCAAGTAGCTTATAATACAATCAGTCAATTAAATTGGACACGCTCTTTCTTCACATAAACCCATGATCAATTCCCTCAAAGAACATGTTGTTGTGGGGGAAATAATATTGTCTACCACACCATATGAATCCAAACATTTGATGGTTGGAGAGGACCATATTTGAAAATAAATCATGTAGCAACACATTGTGGATTAGGGTAGCTTCTAAAATAATTTTTTATCACATTTTTATACATATTAAATTATTGTTCATGGGCTATTAATGATCAATAGTTTGGGAAATATTAGCATGTTCAATAGGTGAAGTTAAGAGAAAAATGATTTGAAAATGACCTAACTGATTTTAACCATGAATTGTATGTGCAAATCTTCCAACAATTAACTTTTAAAAGGCTTTAAGATTTGCAAGCTTAAAGAGAGAATACATAAAAAGAATGCAAATAACAAAGATGCAAAACACAATTTGAAAAAAGAACCTATTAATGGATTTCATCCCTGATGAACTATGTCCTTGGGTCCACCTCTAGTGAGATCGATTTTATTATCTTTCAAATGTTGCAAATCAGATCAATTTTGAAGACACTTCTAAATGTTATCTATCAACTGCAAAAATAGACTCTACGAATGCATCAATCTCAAAAAATCAAGAAAAAATGAGTATAAACACTCTATGGTTTTCTTGAGACCTCTTATGGCACACAGTATGAGATCAATTTCTCCTACGCTATATGGACCTGCCTCAAGTTCTATGTCAGACCCGCAGTAGAATTCGTGTCGCTCTATACCTTGGTCATGCTACCTTTGGTGGCTTTTATAACTCCATAGCCATGGTTTATTTGAGCAATGTGAGCACGCCCTTTTTGGGGTTTCATATCCCAAGAAAAATTTTAAATATATAATGTGGATCCCATTCCAAAGCTTGGGTACTAGCCTAGTGGTAGCACATTGGAATACCGGATCGGAGGTTCTGGGGTCAAACCCCACAGGCTCCATTTTAAATGGAAAACATATATATAATATATGGTTGTGATATTTGGGTCGTTGTTGGTTTGTTGATTGGAATACACATATATAATATAGATCATGGGACCAAGGGATAAGCCCTCATCCCGACCCTTTATAAAAACATGAAACCGGTCAACTTTAAATATAATATGTGATCTATATGGTTAAGAATCACAGATGGGTATGATGGTAAAGGCACAATATTTGGCGTGAGAGATCCGAGGTTTGATCCTCTTGGCTTGCCCAATATTTTGGTAGATAAAACGATAATGTGGCCAACCAAAATGCCACTTCATAGGCCCCAGTTGGTCCACTTCCTTGTCATTTGTCAAACCATTGCCACACGTCTAAATATATTAGGTTCACATGTCTACCAACTCACATGCCACTTCAACCTGTAACCTGCCACATGGCAGATACTGGGGATACCACGTGGCAGATCCTGGGGCTACCATGTCGATAGTGTGGTCTAGTTGTATATGCCACATGGAAATCTGTGTATGTGCCATGTGGCACCCCTTTTTACCATTTTTTCTCGTTTAGATAAATTTTCAGAATGCGATATCCTCTCCATCTGTTTCCCGTTTTGGACCAAACGAGCATTGCCTGAAAGCTCTCGATGAGCTATTCACAACGGTGCACTTTTGTTCATCATTTGAAGATTCTGATTTTGATCATTTGGTAAGATCCTCGTGGATCAAACCTCCTCACTTGAAGCTTTTGGACCACCAAAATGCTAGAATTATTAAGCAAAAAGGTGAGGGTATAGCTCCCTCAACTTTATAGTCGCTATCCGTCGTGCCTTGCTTGGATGCATTCTTTTAAGACCCACATTAATATATTCCACATCTCCTTTTCGTGAAGTCCTTACCCTTTTTTCAAGAATGGTATCTTCCTTTGACTCTTCAATTTACTTAGGAGAAAAGTCATCAACAAAAGGAACTTGAAAATTATCCTCTTGATCCATGATCATTGGAGCCTCATACAATTTCAAGTTCTCCACATTCACAATGGAATACATCTGCATGTATGGAGGCAAATATAACCGAAAAGCATTGTTACCAACTTTGTCCAAAATTGTGAAGGGTCCATACCTAAGTGGTTTAAGCTTTTTACCTTCACCTTTAAGTTGGTCTTTGCTAATATGAAGCCAAACTTGAATCCACTATATGAACTTCAAGGCCTTGTCTACATCAACTTGTCCATCTCCCACATAATCTTTTCCATAAACAAAGTCTAAAGGAGACTTTGGAAAGAAACCAAAACATGTCTCAAATGGAGACCTTTGTGTAGAAGAGTGTATGGCACGGTTGTAGGAATGTTGTACATGGTGCAACTGTTCATCCCAAAGCTTAGGATTCTTAGCACAATATCCTCCGAGTAGATGTACCACTGTGCGGTTTATTAGTTCAGTTTGACTGTCAGTTTGTGGCAGGGTATTTTTTAAGGATTCTAATAGTATACCTAAGTATAGTATTTTAGCGATTATTTTGGGTTGAAAAAACCATATATATAGATAGGTAGGAAAATGTTAAATATGAAACATACAATTTACTACTGAAATTTGTAAATTTTGGCGAATATTACAATAATTTTTTTTTATGTAAATATAGGCAATATTAGAGAGTAAAAATGACTAAATAGCGAATTTATTTTTTGAAAAAATGCCCAAAAAATAGCCAATTGGAAAAAATTCTCCCCTAAAAAATACCCTGGTTTGTGGATAAAAAGTAGTGCTCTTCTTCAACTTAGTGTCTATAATTTCCCACAAAGTTGACCAAAATTTCCCCAAAAAGCGAGAAACCCGATCAGATACAATAGGTGTAGGTAAACCAAAATGAATCCAAACATTATGGAAGAACAAATGAGCAGTCAACTTTGTTGTCACTTGCTTTTTAAAATGCATTAATATGCACATTTTACTGAACCTATCCACAAACACATACAAGTAATCATGACCTTTCCTAGACATAGGTAACCCTCCCACAAAATCCATAGACACACTTTCCCATGTACAAGAAGGCATATGGAGTGGAGTATACAAGCCCAATTTTCTGTTACTTGGATTACTTGTAGCACACATAACACATCCCTTTACATATTTGGATACAATTTCATTCATATGAGGCCAATAACAATACCTCTGAAGCTAAGCTATTGTCTTTCCTACACCAAAGTGACCAGATATAAGAGAAGTATGAGCTTCTCTAATTACATGAAATCTTTCACTCTATGGACTACAAACTTTGCCAAGATGATACAATAACTTATCATGAACATGATAGTCCAATTCTTCAGTTTGTGTGCCATGCAGTAAATGTTCATATACATCTTTGAAGTCTTCATCCTTAGCATATTGTTCAATGTAACTTTCATGAGCCAATGGACTATTTTTCAAAATGATAGATGCATTTGTTGGAGGTCTTGATAGCATTTATGTAACTTTATTATTAATTCCCTTCTTATATTTGATGACTAAGTGATATTGCTACAAAAATTCCATCCATCTGAAGTGCCTTGATTGTTGTAGATTAGTTTGTGATTGAAAACATTGTAATGGTTGATGGTTAGTAAGTATGATTGTTCCTTTACCCATTAAATAATGTTTCCACTTCTTCACACTTTGTACTAATGCATACAACTCTTTATCAATGTGGGATAATTAGTTACTACTTTAGAGAATATTTCAGAATGATAGCAGATTGGTCTCATCTCCAGAGTCTAATCACAAATCATGTTGAAGAGTGGCGATAGTCTTCTTATCTTCTTTTTTGTTCCAAAACTTCTCTGGTTTGAGTTCTGGATGGAGCTTCCAACTTTTGGATGCATCATGACCCTTTTTATGATAATGTGAGCATGTAGGCTTATCACCTCCCTTCTTCACGGTAGTTGTTTTCTTACCTTTCTCTTTACCTTTGAAATTGTTTCCACCTAGTTTGAAAGGCTTCTCAGAAAAGATATCAGAATTATTCTTCCCCTTAGATTCAATATGTGTGGCTTGAACACACACTTCATTTAGATTAGTAGGATTGAACATAATAATTGTATATCTTAAGTAACTATGTAATCCTCCTATGAACTTAAGAAGTGTTTCTTGAGTATAAAGAGGTATACCCAGCACTAAAGCCCTCTTTCTAAAATCTTGTGTGTACTCTTGCACACTCTAACCCTTACCTTGTCTGAAATTATGCCAGTCCATCATAGCCTACTACATATAACTTGACGAATAAAATTGATTTTTCAACGTTGCATTAAACTCTTACCAAGAGGAAATAATTTACCTTTAGTAATAAGATCCTCCTGAGTTTTTCTCTCTCGCCATATGAGAGCAATGATTCCATATGAAAGCAGTGCCACCAAGACGGAGGGTGGCCAACTGGATATTTACTTCATCATCTACAATCTTCTGAATCCTACAATATACTTTGATTTGTCTAATTCAGTTATCCAATTTTTTAGCGTTAAATATGGGAAAATCAAATTTTACATCAAGCTTTAACAATGGCATATTAAGGTCATATTTATCAATATTCATTTTCCCTGCATTAGAAGAGGAACTGGAACTAGATGAGGAAGAATATGGAGACATTGAAGTTTTGGGAGGGTCACTACCACCTCCTTCTCCTTTTACTTTTTCAACTTTAACCGATGACCCACCTTCTTCACTTTCTTTACATTTTTTGCAAAGTTACTCCACCATAGATTCCATATCCATAAAATCTTTAAGAAATTATTCATCAATAGATGGAGGATCACCTCCTGCACCTTTTGGTGAAACTATTTTTTTCTTTAGGTTTGCACGCCTCGATCCAATCTCAAGATTGAATTCTTCCAACACCCCTTTGCCTCTCTTTAGCTTGAGAATTGTTAACATTCACACACTCACAATTCCTGGGTTAATCCTTCTCTAATACCATACATGATCTGAAAATTATGAATTGGATTTTAACCATGAATTGTATGTGCAAATATTCAAACAATTAAATTTTAAAAGGCTTTAAAATTTACAATCTTAAAGAGAGCATAAATAAAAAGAATGCAAATAACAAATACGCAAACCATAATTTGAAAACAACAATTGTTAATGGAGTTCATCCTGACAGACTACATCTCCAGGTCCACCTCCACCTCCACTTATTTTATTATCTTTCAAATGGTGCAAATCACATCAGTTCTAAAGAAACTTATGAATTCTATCTGTCAGCTGCAAAAATAGTCTCTTCCATTGCACCCATCTTGAAAAATTGAGAAAAATGAGTATAAACACTCTATGGTATTCCTAAGACCTCCTCTGGCATGGAGCACAAGATCAATTTCTCCTGAGCTATATAGATGTTGTACGGACCCTCCTTGGGTTCTGTGTCAAACCTGCATTGGAATTCGTGCTGCTCTGTGCCTTGGTCACGCTCCCTTTGGTGGATTTTATTACTACATAGCCATGGTTTATTTGGGCCATGCTGGCGTGCCCTTTTTTTGGGTTTTAGATCCTGAGAATTTTTTTTAAATATATAACATGGATCCCTTTCCAAAGCTTGGGTGCTAGTCCAGTGGTAACACGTTGGCATACCAGACCGGAGGTCCCAGAGTCAAACCCCATGGGATATTTTTTATAAATGGAAAACATATATATAATTTCCATGTATATAATATATGGTTTTTATATTTGGTCCGTTGTTGGTTTGTTGTTGGTTTGTTGTTTGGAATACACATATTTAATATAGATCATGGGACCTAGGGCTAAACCCTCGGCCCGCCCCTTTTTATAAACATGAAACCAATCAACTTTAAATATAATATGTGATATATATGGTTAAGAATCACCGGCATGTATGATGCTAAAGGAATAGGATTTGGGGTGATAGGTCCAGGGATCGATCCTCCTGGATTGCCCAATATTTTTGTAGATAAAACGATAATGTGGCCAACCAGACTACCACTTGGGAGGCCTTGATTGGTCCACTTGCTTGCCATTTATCAAAACATTGCCACATGTCTAAATATAACAGGTCCACATGTCTACCAAATCACATGCCACTTCAACTTGCAACCTTCCATGTGGTAGATCCTAGGGCTAGCATGTCGGTAGTGCAGTCCAGCTGTACAGGCCATGTGGCACTCCTTTTTACCATTTTTTGCCTATTTAAATAAATTTTCAGATTGCGATATCTTCTCCGTCTAGAGTCCGTTTTGGACGAAATGAGCCTCATCAAAAATCTCTTGGCGAGCTATTTGTAATGGCGTGCTTCTATTCATCATTTGAATATTTTGATTTTGATCGTTTGGTAAGATCCCCCTGGATAAAAAAAATGGCAGCAACACATTTATCCCCTACAAAGATCTGCAACTCACCAACAAATAAATCAAAACATGCAAATTGTCGGAATGGATTGATTATAAGACAACAATAAAGAACCATCTCCCAGCAACTCTAGATAGTGTTTTTAATAATTTTACATAATTTCTAGTAGTGTCATTCCTCCTTGACATCAACATATTAAAACACACCTTTTACTTATTGAAAACCAATAGTAAGAGCAGTAATGTTGTGATAACCCGGAAAAACCACGAGATCAATCCCCTCAAATAACATGTTGTTGCGGGGGAAATAATATTTTCTACCACGCCATATCAATCCAAGCATTTGATGTTGGGAGCGGACCATATTTGAAAAGTAATCATGTAGCAACACATTATGGATCAGGGTACCTTTTAAGATATTTTTTTATCTCATTTTTTATACATATCGTTTGATTTTTCATGGGCTATTAATGATCAGTATTTTGGGAAATATTATCATGTTAAATAGGTGAAGTTAAGAGAAAATGCCACCAACAAACTTATCCCCTGCAAAGAATTGCAACACACCAACAAATAAATCAATACATGCAAATTGTTGGAAAGGATTGATTATAAGACACCAATAAAGTACCTTCTTCCAACAACTCTAGATAGTGTTTTTAATCATTTTACATAATTTCCAGTGGTGTCATTCCTCCTTGACAACAACATATTAAGACACAAATTTTACATATTGAAAATCAATAGTAAGAGCATTAATGTTGTGATAACTTGGGCATACCACGAGATAGAAACATAATTTTATCTATCTACACAATTTGAGAAGGTACACTATAATGGAAGATGTTATCCCACTTACTATAGAGTATTTCTAGTGGGTAACATTGGAAATGAATCCATACAATACATAAAACCAAATATGACAAATCCTCAACTAAAGCAAGAAAACACCAAACATAGTGGAAAACAATCTCTCTCTCTCTCTCTCTCTCTCTCACACACACACACACACACACACACACATAATTGAATGAAAAATTTAAAAATTCTTGAGCATGTCATCGTGGTGTCTAAAGAAACCGGGTTCTTATTTTGTCCTTCATGTGCTATCTCTA
Organism: Larix kaempferi; assembly: GCA_027924585.1. NCBI lineage: Eukaryota > Viridiplantae > Streptophyta > Pinopsida > Pinales > Pinaceae > Larix > Larix kaempferi. Next base: position 9,213,569 of record BSBM01000597.1, on the reverse strand, counting down.
GATTCTTTGTAGAACCTTGGACTGTAAAATGATGGTATAGTTAGTATCATCATACAATACATTGAAAAGAGCAATTTGCATACATGTCATAATTTAATTTTCATTAGAATGAAATCAATGAGAATAACTCTTAAATAACATACCTTATCTAGAAACATACCTATTATCATACAACCAAACCCTTGAATTATCTCTGATACTAATGGTCCCAATTAGTTTCTTGTTCTCAGCATATCGTAGGAAGAATCATACCCTCAAGGAGTTTCTTATAGGAATTGTTTATAACTATAGGTTTGTACCAATGATTAAGTTCTTAAAGTGATACACATTTGCATTGTATTTGTAAAATGTAAAGACATATCCACCCTTGTTTCTTGCATTGTTTTCTTGTGGCAATTATTCTCCTTTGACAACCATTGACCTAACTGCGAAGTGGTGGTTTTCATTGTCGGTTATGGATATATTGATGGTTTTTTTCCCTTTAGACAACTTGCTAACCAATAATACCCACCACGTTCATTACCTTTTGTGGAAACCATTGCATATATGTGCCCTATAAAATATAATTCATGGTGCTTAATAATATATACCATTAATGTCTTTAAAAAATTTATGATGAGAATAGGTACATATGATTAACATTTCTTATTTAAGATAAGGTTGTATCACACTAGGTTCTACAAGTTCTTAGACATGATCAAAATGTGGACAAATATATGATTGATATGCCTCCAATGGGGTTAATTCACCAATTGTATGTTGATCAAGTGAAAGTGATACATGATCCTATCCATTAATACAATCTAATGGCTCAAACCCATCCTGATCACAATCAAGGCATGGGGGGTAGAAGCAAGCAAGTTTTCTAGTCCATATTTAAAAAACAGGGTTGTCGGAGCTTTGAATTGAGTGAAAACCACGAGTCCCAAGCACACTCTTGCATTCCCATGCATGTGAAAAATATACCTCAGCCACCTCCCAAAAAAAATCTGCATGTGTCTTTTCCTTATTGATTATGGTTTCACTCTTGATCCATCTCCCATTACTGACATGCACCACATGAATATAGATCAAGCATCTCGAACATGTGAATTTGTAGATAACTTCAATTCCTCCCTATGTAGGGTTATTTTGACACATGATCCAGCTTTGGCATGCTCTCATTTAGTATGGCTAGTTTCAAAATAGTTCTACATAAGTGACACCTTGTATTGTTTTGCATTAAACACAACCACTAAAATATGTGGTCATTTTTTAACTGACCAACACATCCATCAGACCAAATCCAATGTTGATCTATGTGTATATTTCACTTCTTCAAATGATCATATAATAAGTGGAAGTAATAACTTACATAATGGAAGTCGTGGAACCTATCATCACTTATGTAGAACTTATATTCATTTAATATTTCTCATTTCTCTTCACTATTATATGGACCATGCCTAAATGTGATATGAACCATTAAGGATACCTGCTCAAAATGATAATATTGACTTTGAATCTCATTTTTGGGCTAGAGGGTGTAGTTCTTAGCAAAATCAACCACTAAAAGTATAGCACCAAAGGGAAACGTATCTATGCAAATTTTAAACTGCTTATCTTGCCATTGAAGCAAGTGGACATATTGAACATATTGTTGCATATTAAGAAAAAATACTTGATGAAATGGATAACTTGTACTTGGTGGAAAATTATATTGGCATAAGTTATGTTTATAAGTAAAGTTTGAAAGAAAATTGAAATTAAAATTTAGGGATAGGTACTAGCATGGGATGTCAGCAACTGTATCCTTTTGTTTTCTTTCTCAAGGCCTATGTCATAAGTGACGCATTCGAAGCTTTTCATGTCTACCATGATTTTTCTGAAATTGTGATCTTCACTCTTATGAATGCACTAGCTTAATAAATTCATTCCACTACACCTTAATCTTGTCTGATCTAAACAAGTTTTCTCATAATATGTTTGCCCCTATATTTTATTACACATGATGCTATGAATTAAGTGTCTTGATGAATTCAGTGGTATTATCATCAAGCAATCCGGCACATGGTTAATATGCAAAACACAACGAATATATACAAATGTATCATAATAATAACCATATTCTACATGGTATCTACAACAACAAGCGTTACAAAGTGTGTTTATTTGAACATACCAAGGCTTTTGTTTCCCAAAAGATCTATGTCCTGGGTTCAATTCCTTGTGTTCCTTCTTGAACATCTCATATAGTTTTGTTTGTGTTGTGTCCAGAATATGTTTAATATGGTTTATTGTTCCTAGAACCCCTTCTTAATTTTAGTACACCCTTCTGGTTTGAAGAAGGCCTAATGTTATCATGCCAAAAACTCTACACTAGTCCCTTAACTACATCAACTAATTTCATGTCAGAATGTGGTAATATAAAAATTAGAGGCCCAAAAATCTATCTGACCAGTTGTGTCAAGATGTTCTCTTCTAATATAATACTTATGTAGGGTCTTTACATTCAACTTAATGAGTTTGGATGTAGGCTTCAATAAATGAAGGTTTCTAGTGTTCTTGTTTATAATTGCTTCTGAAAATACGTGATGAGCCACATTATGATCTTTCAAGTGGGTTTTCTTACCAGTTGTGCTAAAAGAATTCAAAAACAATTATTACTGTAATGCCTATTTGTTTTCTAATGACAAGAAAAGGCCTAGATTTTAATAAAGATAAAAACAACCTACATTTTTCTCCATCGCATTTTGAATCAAAGTATTTATTAATTATGTGTTGAGTCCGATAAGAAATAGTTCATTTAGATAACTCACCTTTAAGAGAACTAAGTACACTTTCATCCACCTATATATGTTTCAGAGTTCTTCGATGCATTGGGGTCGATTGAGGTAAGGGAGTTGCATCTTTAGCATGGAACACATCACTAGGAGGATGTGATGATTCAAGTGGCCCTTCATTCCCTTTTTTGGTAGCTAAATGGTGGCAGTTGGACATCCTCACGGATGGTCTCAAGAACATTTACCTGTTCAACAATGGGTTGGACCCCAATAATTTCTTCACCATAATGATCTACATGCATTGGATCTCCAACACAATTTGTATAACCACAAAAGGAAAAAATTCCACATGCTTCCTCATCCACTTAATTTTTAAATGGTGGTTTGTTTGAGGCCAACTTGTTGTCAGAATTGAAACATCCCCTTATGAGCACCTTTTCTTTACTTCTTGACTAAGGACATGAGGTGATTTTTTCCCTCCATTTTTGTAAAAATGAAGGCTCCTCTTTTGAATGTTTTCATTTATCCTATCATGAATTGGTAGAAATACTTGTGACATCTTCTCTAGTTGGAATTGAAGCATTACTTGTTGGATGCTTCCTATTCACCATGTATTTCCTTGCTTTTTCTCTAATTTCTTGGAAGATTTCAAGAGGCCTCTTTTTTCTTGCTAATATTCTTATTCTAATACATATGTTGGTCATTCTCATAATAATCGATGTTGATAACTTATTTTTTGTGCTCTTTTAATCATAAACTTACGATAAAAAAATCTACAATCGTTATTTGCTTGGCAGTTTATTGTAGCGTTGATTTTTTAACGAAGTTTTGATAGAAAGGACATTGCAGTGAGACCGGGAGCATTTATAAAAGAATTTATTGTGTGAATGTTTTCAAATACATGAATTATAAATCACACATGTGTTTTGTAATTCATGACTTATAAATCATGTGCATGATTTGTAAGCCACAAATTACAGATCATGTGTGCATTTTGTTTGCCATCATGGACGTGTTGCAGCTTCAACCTAATCCATAAATTTGTGTAAAATTATAGGGCCAATCCTTTAATTTTGATTTACTAGAGTCTCTTTTGTTTCATCTTTCTTTGCTTGCAAACTTTTTCTTGACACTTAGAAAGTTTTTTGAAATCAGAATGGGTTTTTAAGTCTCTTGTTTCAGAAGGCATTTTGGTTTTGCGCTGAAACAGTCGGGAAACATTTTGGTTTTACGCCGAAACGGCTGAGGGAAAACAAGTTTTGACTCCAATTAGAGAAAAATTGGGTTTTGCGTTGAAACAGTCGGAACAATTTTTTTTTCAACGAAATTACCAAAGAAATTTTTCATCGGACATAAAATCGATTTTACACAGAACTAATCAAAAGAAAACGATTTTTTTTCTTTCTGTGATCAAAGCAAAATTGGCTTTTGTACCGAAATGATCAGAACAAAACTTCCTTTGACTCCGAAACGTTTCGATGTAAAATGTGATTTTGCGCCGATGTTTGCCGATATTGGGATAGAGGGATTCTCCCGAAAGAAGGACAGAAGGTTGGAAATTTTGTTTTGAAAATGGCCCGAAACATCCCAGTGACAAAATTTATTTCATTCTCCGAGATTGATTAATATGAAATTGCTTGGCGTCAAATTGAATTCTGACCCGAAATGGATCAGTGTAAAAGAGCTTCTCATCTGAAACAGTTCCGGTGTTAAAAGACTATTCGGTTCGAAACAGTCTTTGATAAATCATAGGTTCGCTGAAGAAAGGTTTGAACTTGACTTTTTGAACCCCGTTTGCACGAACACCGGTACACATTTATTACTAGGTTTTATTTTTTATTTCTAAGAAAGGGCATTCAAAGGTTTTTTGTCAAAATTGCAACGCCGTTTGGATAAATTGGAGCGAGTCTCTGTATGACAAATCACTAACCCTGTTTGAGCACAACATATATATCATTTGTGCACCACCAGGTTCGCCTCTTGTGTTCATTAATCCTGTTACACATGTTATAAAAAATATGACATTCTTTGAAGTATAAAAGGAGAGCTCAAATTTTTGTCTTCGTGCCAATGTTTGCATTTTTCTGACCCTGAAACTTATTAGGGAATAAGGTCAAAGTATTTATATACGTGATTGAAACCCTAGAAACGCCATTTCCGGATGCGGGTAGGAGTGGAAGATATTTTTCTTAGTACTTGCCGGTCACATAGGACAACCCGCGGAGTTTTAAACCTGTAGATAGTTTTTTTTTTAGTAAAGGCCGCCGGTGTTTGTGGCTTGTAGCCCATTTCTATCCATAAAAAATCTTATTGTTGATACGATCCATATCCAGGTAGAGTTTGGTGCATTTTCCTGAGTAGATTTCCTTGATCCATTTCCAATTCCAGTGCCGGTTGTGCTGATTTAGTTGACCCAGATCCAATTCCATTTTCCGCCATTGGTTGACCTATAGCCATTCGAAGCTTCGAGGCCCCTCACGAAAATGAATGTACTAGAACCTATAACTTTATGACCACGGATAGACAACGGATGGGGTTTTTCGCGCAGGGTTTGTTGGTGCGTATTTTTATCCATTACAGTACGATGCATTCCTCCTCTATTTTAACCCTAAGATCCTCAATGCTTTTAATCCATACTAGTCAGAGTATAACGTTGCAAAACTTGTTCAATAGAACTGTATCTCTCAGCAAAAAAATGAACCATTTTTCTCTTTTGAAAACCCTAAATGTTGTGACTTCGGCGCTTGACTCGGAACCTCGTTACTTCGCCTTCGCTAAGAACACATTGCTAGTTACGACAAGTTTGGCGAAGACAGTATGGTATACCGTGGGTAGAATGGTGGTTGTTCCTTGGTCACATAGGGTAAATATCGCTCTTCATATAACCTGTCAATATCTTATATCTTGTATGTGGACGTCCATGCTTTTAATTAAGATCCCAGCTATTAATACTAGTATCAACTATGCATGTTAGAATAGAAGAACCCGCCTTATAGTACATCTTGTGTTCATCAAGACAAGCACTCGGATCCTGAAATTTGATATTATGGAAGTATGAATCAAGCTCATTTATATTTATTTTCTTGCAAATGATGCATATTAATAGGTTATACATTTGCAGTTCATTATTTGAATTAGTTTGATTAGAGTAAGGTCATACATTCATTACCATTTTGCTTGAATTTTGTTTCTAGAACAATGTCTTATTTGATATGTTGTTTATACACTAATGTTGTTCTCATCCCAGGATTCAGAAATGCGAAGGAGAGTTTCTAAGTGCAAAGCCAAGGTCGCGGAATCCAACTTCGATATTGAAATTGTCCCAGAAACCATGATGGAAACCCTATATGAAGACACCAGGGAAATGAATGGAATAGTCCTTGAGTATAAATGGGGTGAATTATATCACCTTATCCGAGATCAGAACGTGCCAGACGCTTATATTGAGGATATGATGGTATACCAGAACATAAAGAAATTAGGTCTTCATAAAGCTACAACTTTTCTAGATTTATTCCCATGTTCGAAGGTAATAGGATGGATATTACCTCACGTATATGTCAACTCTCGAATCATAGCTGGAGCGAATGGAGAAGGATTTGATTCATTTCAACCAACTCATATAAGCACGGCCTATAATTTATCGCCCCCGAAAATCATGATGACAGAGGATTGGATAAAATGGGTCAACATAGACCATTCAGAATATGCCAAGAAGATGTTGGTACCTGGAAAACAGTTAAGACAAAGAGCAAGCAGGGAACATGATGTACAAAATTTGAAAACACCTTTTAAAATTATAACGATGATGTTGAGTAGGATATTTGGAAGAGAGAACGAAAATGTATACAAACTTAGTTGGGTGCCTATTATGTATCATGTCGCCTCCCATGGTACTATCTTTAATTGGGAAGACGTTATTTTAGAAAGCATGGCATCAACAGTAGTGGCCACCCAAGGAGGCACGACACAGAAAAGGGCATAATTTTTCATGTACTCCTATCTCATTGATTGCATATTGATAAGAAACCCATTCCACAAGTTGGGGTGTTATTGGGCCCCAGCCGAGACCCCACTCTATGTTGCATACCAAATAATGTGGGCTCACAAATATGCAAGATTCTATGCGAGGAGTTCATAATTCCTTTGTATAGGATGATATTTAACGATGAACCAAATTGTTTGTCGGATAATGCAATGACGGTAATCAACAAATATGGGGATTACTACTTTACCCCATAAGGAACATATATCCGAATGTATGGAGGAACTAAAGCTCCTTCTCTGATGTGGAGGTATGCCACAGATTATGTAGTGCATAAAGAAGCTATGAGGCTAGTTTTTATCAATGGGGTTTGGAATTTTATGAACAAAAATAATAAGGATTATTACCCTCTGCTCCCCTTCACCATCAGGACATACAAATTCACCAAGGTAAAAGGAGCAGAGGTTTTCATAAAAGACTTGGAGGCATTCCATTTTGGGGAGAAAGTGTCTATTAGAAATGACAAATTAAAGAAACCAGCCAAGCATTGCGCATCGTGTAAGATTCATTTTGAATACACAGACCACTTCTTGAAGGACGATTAAGTATATCGAAGGGAAAACAATATGATAGATTTAAATAAAAGATTTGTTCGGAAATACGGAACAAGTTCTAGTCAAGCTAAAGAGACTGCAAAAGAAGTGAATTAGCAGAAGGTCAGAGAAGAGGCTGTAGTAGCCGAAGAAGCAAGAAGGAAACAACAAGAAGAAATAAAACAGAAACATAAGCAAAAAGAAAGAAAAAGGAGGAAGAAGCTCAGAATAAGGAAGAAGAGGCAAAGGTAGCAGAAGAGGAAGTCGAGCTAGAAAAGAAGAGAAAAGAAGAACAAAAGGTAACATAAGAGGAAGCCAAGAAAGCAGAGAAAAGAAGAACAAAAGGAAGTAGAGGAGGAAGTCGAGATAGAAAAGGATAGAAAAGAAGAACAAAAGGAAGCAGAGAAAGCAGTTGAATTAGAGAAGCGAAAGGAAGAAGAATCTAGGATAAAGAAAGTTGTGGAAGATAAGAAGGTCCAAGAATAAGATTAGAGTTTGCGAGACATGGACATAGATCTATCTGATCATTTTGGAGTCCCACTTACAGGGGGGCATCTCCCATTTGCTGAGCTCGGGCTCACACCATTCACTCCTTCTAAACAACACTTTGTAGCAAAATTGGACACTATCGTCTTTGATCCTAAGAGGAAGACGATCCTGAGAAGAACATAAAAAAGGTTGAAAATGGGATTGCAACCGGATATAGTAACTTTATAGGAAAGTACCTTGGTAGAAGGCACCAACAAAGAACCTAATTTCATTGCTTCAGTGAATATAGCAGCTTCCCAGGACAATGTCGATAATGTGGACAAGTTGATGACTGATATGGAGTGAAGTAAAGTAAAATGTTGAAATTATAGGATAATTTGGTGCAAGTCAGAAGCGAAGGAATTGAAATGAAAAGAAAATGGGATACCGTGGATTCTGAGAAGGAAAAGTTACTATTGTACTATCAGGAATTGGAGAATGAAAAATATTCTTTAAATGTGCAACTTGTGATCATGGAAGGAGAACGAAATGATTTCCGTTCTCGAATTAATGAGTTGGAAGAAAATGAAATTAAATTAAATCAACAGGTGGAATCCTTAATCATCAAAAATGGATATTTACAATCCCAGGTAGATGAAATGATGATCGAGAAGGGATCTTTACAATTCCAGGTTGATGAATGGATGAATGAAAGGGAATCTCTGATGGAGCAGGTCAAATTTGCTCAAAATCAGAAGCAAGATATGACACCATCCTATGAACATGCCTGTAAAGTACAAGAACAAATTTGTCATTCGCAAGAGTTGGTGACAGAGAAAATTTATAAACTAAGAAAGATGATAGACAAAATGAAGGAAATTTCTACAGGCGCTCTCACCGTAAAACATAAATTGATAAATACATTTAACAAGGTAAAGAAGTTGATTATCTGGAAAGGAAAAAATCCAAAATTTCCCAATCACTTGCCGAATAAGACAGTTGTTGAACTGAAATTAGATATAGCTCTTCTAGACAGTTGCAGAAAAGATGCCAGGAAAGTAAAATTTGAAGTACCAAAGACCATCTCGAAGTGCGAAGGAATCTACAAATATATCTATCAGGTGCACGGAAATTGCCATATCTCAATTGCTAAAGACATGTAGGAGTTACCTACCAAAGACCAGTGTTTAACAGAGTTAAAGGACAACTTAAAGGAAGACTTGGAATACATCAGGAAATTGGACATGCTTAATGAAGAAGATATCAAACAACATATAGGGAAAGCATTTGTGAATGCATATTTTTTGGAAGAAAGTTATAAAGCAGTTGCTAAAGGATTAATAAATGTAGGGAAAGAGTTGTCTATTCATGAGGTCTCTTTAAAATTATTGGAGCCTCAGCAATGCAATGTAATATTTTATGAAACTGATTTTTGGGATAGTTATATTTATAGTTTAGAAGAGCCACCAACAAAATAATTTAATTTGTTAGTAATTATCTATTTTTGGCTGAGCAAACACAAAAGACAAAATCTAGCAATCCAAGAGTTTGAGGATAGGTGAAATGATTGGTCATGTAAATACAAATTCTCTTGTAAGATAAATAGAGGAGGAAAGAAATTAGAAATGGGGATTTTCTGGTGTAATAGAAGCTGGAAACATTTTGTATGAAAACTATTTTTCTGCTAATGAGAAGGGACTATTTGTTGGGTAAAGCTTACATGGAATTTGCATGGAATGTCTTGGATAACAGATCAAAATTATTTATTCCTGTGTTCATCTTCATGTTGTGAGATATTTCTTGCTTTATTGAATTATTTTAATGGGAATGAATGATTTCACTTGTTTATGCAAATGTCTATGTAATTAAAGAGTAATAAATGGATTTCAATTTCATCAAAGCTATCTTTGTGTATTTCTGATGTGACTGTAAGTGCTTTATCTAAATGGTTATCTGTTGGATTTGTACAAGCATTCTCAGATATTAATCTTCTTAAAACTCGCTCCTTGCAAGGATAGATTAGTTAAATTAGATTAATGTTAGTTGATTGATAAGGTAGAAGTGATAAGACGAGAGGTAAGAACCTGCGCATAACTTGTGAGGCTTCTTCCTGTCAATTATAGGTCATTCATCAGTTAGATTAGGGAACTTGCATACTCATAATTAAATACAAAATATAAACGGTGGACCGGGCCGCAACTGGTAAAGTTTAATTGAAACACATATACGGTAGTTGGACCGTTGACCAGCCGGATTCCCTATTTCAAACAGTGAATGATCTATGATTGGGATAATTCATTGGGGAGAATCCCTACTGTCGATGCAAGGATTTTTCTAGGCATCAACAGGACGCTGACTTAACAAACACGTGTGTGATTATTATGCCTAGGAATGTGTGTATGATGTTTTCACCTGGAATGTGTGTCAAGTAGGTTGCTCGGTTCATGGTTTCCCATACCTATTTCTTATAAATGCAAGTGCTTTATTAATGTCCACAACATGAGTGGGTTTTTTAGAAATTTGATTGCATCTAAAAGGTCTGCCAACTTCGTGCAGTCACGCTCAATTAAAAAAAAATTATGATAAATATCATGTGTTGAGTATGGTTGTTCTTAAAAGGAAATAAAACTTTACATTATATTCTAGGTTAATCTAAACTAGAAACAATGGGTTGAAAAAAATAAAAATAAAATGTAAGATAAATTGTAATTGGAAATCAAACAAACACACACACACTTGCATTTTAACACTAAGAACTACATTATGCAATTGGTAAACTTGTGAGAATATACAATGTATATTAGAGGTGAAAGAAGAAAAGGAAGTAGGGACAACATTTCAATGCGAAACAATGATGAAATGAAATCACACATAAAAATATACTAATAGATAAATGGAGGTCACAAGGTCACTATCAGATCAAATAAGAATCCAAGAAGAAATTCTAACAAGATTTCAACCATCCTCTTATGTTTCCATTTGTATTGAAAATCATCCAATATAACTTGACATCAACAAAAAAAGAGCTTTGAGCAGCTTAGTCCCTGCCATTTGAATCAACGCATCCTAACCTTATATGTCAATGATATATTCAAAGTTGAGAGGTATAAAAAAACTTGAGAGTACCAATTTCAATGTTTTCCGCATTTAGAATCTCAATGTTCAAAAAATTGATATTTGCATCTCAAGTTTTGTGATACCTTTCAACAATAAAATATATGGAGTTAAAATGGTTATGGACCAATCCTTGTGATTAAATGACTTGTGTTGAAGGTATGCCTTCTAGACTTTAGTATTAGTTAAATTCTTAGAATTTATTCTTCATATCTCTTTTAGATTTTAGCTTGAATGACTTCTTGACTTGTTTTAATTTCTCAATTCAAATGGCACGAAATAAGTTTAGTCCCTACCCTTTAATTTAAGAAAAATGCATGTAGCTTAGTCCCTGCCCTTTAGTTTAAGAAAAATAAAAATAGAAAAAACAAGTTATTCAAAATTATTTTAAAATAAATTAAAATCCAAGTAAATTTATATATAACATAAAAGTCATACCCCTATCAACATATATTAAATGTTAATATTTAAAAGTTTAAGTATCTTAAAATTGTAAAGGTGTTAAGTTTGAAAAATATGAATTCCCAACATACAATTTAACTTACAATGTCATTAGGTGAAATATTAAACATAAAAAATAGCAACTAAGTTGCAAATCCATGCCTAATGGAAATGGAATCTTCGAAAATTGGAGAAAGATAATTAAAAACTAGATATAAAAAATGCAAAAACCCATTATATGAAAACATTTCCAATCATACATACCCCCTTCTAATTTAATGGTACATACAATGGATGCATGAACTAGATTATACATGTTATTAGAAATATCTCCTAACAATGGAAACAAGGTGTTTTGGAAATTTCTTTGTAGTAAACCAAAGCATAAAACATAATTTCATCACTAATAAAAACTATTATTTCAAAATGCATACAAAGTGAACAAAATTTTTATTTAAAAAAAATCTCGAAAAAGTTATTATTGGAAGTTAGTTTTTCTTGATATTGCTTATATTCCAAAAGTAACCAATAAGTTCTTTGCACTTATCTTATACTTTTTTTAATAAAATATCTACAAAATTGTTATATAGTGTTCCTATGTCCTATGATCAAAAGAAAGAGATAACCTTTTTATATTCGATATTCGTTGTAGATATTATTTTGAATTCCAATTTTTGACACTACAAAACTAAAAGGATTTTAGATAACTACATTGTGTAATGCAATGGGGTTTACATTGTAAAATTCCTTACAATTAGTATAAGAAATAATACACATCATTACTTGTTTGCATACATTTATGATTCTCATTGGAGTTTTCATTGACTTGATTGCCTACTCGTCTCAATTAAATCAAGCCCTAGTCTACCTTCATCATGCATCATGACACCACCACTGAACTATTAAACCTAGCACACCATTAACACACAAACATGTGACACAACGCATCACATAGATGCCCATTAACACCTAAATATCGATGTCCTCACTAACACCCAACACCTCAAACTAATGACAATTGGTAACTAAACATCAAAGTAACGCTCTACTTAAAATGCTCGACACAATATAAATACCCATGCATACACTAACATTCAAATAACATACACTAACATTCAAATGGCATGCCATGTTGGAGTTGTTATTACACCATATTTGTGTTAGACATAATATAACATTAACACCTATATATATGCCCATCCTTGAACGTTATGTCATATTTATGTCTAAAATATATGATATTTATATTAATAAAATCTTATACTATGTTTAAGAACATTTTTAATACTAATTTAAGTTTATAAAAATTAAATATAAATAATATTTTTTAAACCACATTTAATTTTCAATTATTAGCATCATCAAAATGATAGTTGTCACCACCACATAGAATGTAAGAGGGTAAATATAGATACTAATATTCGATCATACTACATAACCAAAGGCTATCATTTTATCTCACTATAAAAAAAAACCCAATATCTCCCAACCACAACAACCCATTAGTTAAGGAATCATGTGACCAACCAAGAAAATATATTAAGAAACACAACACAAAAGAGTCATGCATTATAGCACCAAGTAATTGCAAAATATAATAAATATTTTTTTCTATATTTGACGACTCATGCATGAGCCCAAGAGGCTTGGGATATCGCAATAAGTGAATTAACCTTAATTTGAAGTTGAAACTTAAAAACTCAAAATGAAAAAAAAATAAAAAATGAGGCAGGTCACTGTCATCATTGCCAATTTTGGTTTTGCCATCTTCAAAAAAGAAATCCAGTCCCAAAGTGAAGCCCAAGCCCATCTTGACATGATCTCTCTAGTTTATAAGTTAAAAAAATAAAAAATAAACTCTTCACTTAATGATATTTCATTTTGATTTTTTTATATGAAATGGAAGAAGATTTTGAAAGTGTCATATTTCATTTTGATTTTTTACATGAAATGTAAGATTATGAAACTGTCATATCTTGCCATATCTTGCCATATCTTGTTTAAACTATCTCTAGTGTTTAAGGATTGCCCCTTGTGAGGGTTATATCAAAAAGTGTTGTGTGAATTTCATCCATTCTCTCTCCATTACAAGGATAACTAATCAATAACTGCACAAAAAAAACAATTAAGAAACTTCCTTTGCATCAATTACCTTGCAGTTCTCATACTCCACAAACATCTTCTCACTGTCTACCACAAAGTATGGAGAAATATATCCACGATCAAATTGCATTCCTTCTACAACATACAGATTTTTTCTGCACTTTTCCCTCTTCAAGTGTCACAACACCTTTCCTTCCAACTTTACTCATAGCCTTTTCTATCATGCTTCCTATTTCATTATTATTCCCAACACTCACTGTAGCAACATTTTCCAATTCACTGTCTTCAACCTGGAGAATAATACAGATTACAAGGTTTTAACATATGTAACCATTTATAGATAACATCAATCCCAAATGCTTCACCAAAATAATTCCTCAACACGCTACCTTGGAGTTTTAAAGGAACTTTAAATGACAATGTTTAATCAACTATTCCCATAACAAAAGAGCACCTTAACCATCTACAAAGGTTAAAGATCTAACAACACTCCAACAACTAAAAGTATTACACAAGGCCAATGCTATATGCAAAATGAAAAGGAGTTCGCAACCAACAATACATTAGCCAACTAACTAATCATTCAATTAGATACACCAAACCATCAGAAAACCAACCTACTCAGAAAGTATTTACCTCCTTTGACAAACTTTTGAGCTCATAAACAAGGGCCTTTACTATCTTGCCAATGCCCTTAGTAATTTGAATAGGATTTGCTCCTGCTGCAACAACCTAAACAAGAAAGTTTACAATTCAAATCGTTATTCACAAAATTTAAGATGCAAGCTAATTGTCTATTGGCTTTTTACTAACAATCATAAGAATTGACAAAACAATCACAAATTTCAAATACCTATTAGCATTCTTCATTCAAACACCATCTTAAACCAATTAAATCTCTTGGAAAATTCAGACATTAAGGGGATTTAATGGAAGGGAGGATAAAACAAACAAACAAACACCATAAGAATCAATAAATAATAAATATGAAACCAGTAAAGTAACATAAAATTACCTTTACACCTTCACCTATTAAACCTTGTGCAAGTACGACAGATGTGGTGGTTCTGTCACCAGCTAAATCATTTGTCTTTGTTGCAACTTGTCTTACCAACTTGGCCCCAATATTTTCAACTGGGTCCTCTAATTCAACTTGTCAAAAGCGGGAACTATAACATTGAAATACACTCACTAGAGAGCCAATTACAATAGAACTTGACTCATCATAAAGCTCTTTGTTTCTAATTCTGAAAATATTGATTCATTATTCTAATGTGGCTAGTCCATAGGCCAAGTAGACCATTGAGTAACAACTACATTGTCTATAACCTTTGGGATTTCAAATTTTGCACACCAAATTTAAGACATTTAGGAAGGGAAAACTAACATACAATTGAAAAGAAAATCACAACACACATCTACAATTTACCTCCTTAGTGACTGTCACTCCATCATTGACTATTTTCGGTGAACCATACTTGCTCTCCAATACAACATTTCTGCCCTTCGGTCCAAGCATGACTCCAACAAGATCAACAAGCTTGTTCACACTTGCCTGCAAGACAATTTGAAAATGTTTTCAATAAGTATGCAAATGAATGCCAGGCTATATGACAAAACAAGCCTAAATATAAAGTAAAAACCACAAATCAACATCAAATATAAATGGACAAGGAAATATCTACCACAGTGAATTTTCATGTGCAGATGACCTTCCTTTAAACATAATTTTTTCTCTAACCTGCAGTTTTTTTGTCACTGAACCATCTTTGTTGAAGTACAACTCCTTTTCCATAGCTCTTGTATTAACAACCTACTCTCTGCTACGTAATCTCGCAGTCTGCCTTCTGCTTAAGTGATTAAAGTAAATGGGTGACAACGCAGAAACAGAAGACAATTGTCTGCCATAATTGTTGGACACTGCACCCAACTTCCTCTCCTTTCCAATGTTACCCAATGAGGCAGACGTGGAAAATGCTGTCATACTACCCAAAGCAAAGGCCATCTTCTCTTATCTTGAACATAGAATTACAAAATCTTCATATTAGCAATTATCTTACAAAACAAAAATACCAATGTACAACAACACTTGTAACAAAAACACTAAATAGATATCAAGTATTAAGGCTTTTGACAACTTCTAGAGAATCAAAAGAGAAAAAACCTAGGAGAAATCCAACCATTGTCCCTATTTTAATGACACGAGTCTATATACTTGCATTAATAAGCTAATACAAATAAATCCTGGCTAAACTAAGACTAGCGTAGAACAATCTAACAGATGGCCTTGCTGCAACTTGCAAGTAGCTTGGGAGAACCTAGTTCATCTAGGTAACAGATCTTCTTACACATAGCAAGGAAATTGTCATGGTGGAATGAATTGAAATCGAGCTCCCCTAAAACTTGGCTTTTGGTCTTTTCTGGATGCGTGCCAACCCTACCTTGTCACATTGTGTGATACTTGTCAACTGAACCTGTCAGATTGTTTGTCATTCCACTATCTAACTATCTGTCAGTCCACTAAAAACCAAAAATTTAGATGTTTATTTATTTTAATTCGTGTCAATGATAAAAATATCCTTGTCAAACACTTTCTACCAATAGACGTTACATAATGGATAATATATTTTATTAAATAAATACAAATAAATAAATAAAATTATTCAGCATTAAACAAAGTATAATCGGGTTTTAGAAATATTTTGGTAGAGAACAAATTAATAGCATTTAGGGGAATAGACTAATAATAACCTACCTTTTCATTATAATAAACTAAGTTTTGTTAGCATGTGGAAGAGATTATGGGAACATGTATTTTTATTATTATATTATTATTTTTTAATAAACAAATCAACCTGGGTTTGGCTCATGAAAAAATTTAAAAGAAAATCTTAAAGTGTTAATGTGGAGAATCTTTTTATGCACAGGTATTCTACATGTCCTCCTTTATTTACACCAACTCCACTAGAAATGTTACATCGGCTTATATTTCTGATTTGTCTTACTGAAGACGTGATTCATAAGTGAGAGACAGAGGCATAGCATTGGCCGCATCTTGTAAATTTGAAGATAACACTGACATGCCAAATTTGTCTGCAAGCTCCCATGGTCAATGGATTGGTGTAAAGTCTTCCAAAAGTAAATCTCCAACTTCAGATAAATCTTTGTAAAGGTCAGACATTAGTAATAGCTTCTCCATCCAGGAGCTTCAAGGCTGTCAACAGGGAAGAGTTGCAGCCAAGAGGTGGAGTAGATCAAATGCTCGGATGCTGTGGTCTTAGCGGCATAGCCTCAACATCAATAATCTTCCAGTTCTTCTATCAACACTATGCATCATAACTTATTTTCAATCATTGCCGCATCCCATTTGATTGATGAAGCTTGGGAGATGTATGGAAATTCATCTCAGAGCATATTTGGTGGTTGTCCTGGCATTAATAATAGATCAGTTCTTGCAAACACGTTTTTTTATCTCCCAACAGATCAGTTCTGGTTGTTAGTCTGGTATTCATAACATATTATCTCAGAGCATTGCTAGTGGTGAACCTGTACCACTCAAGTATGGGTAGCTTGCTGCCACTGTAATACTTCACAGCCTTGTCATAGTATGATAAAGGGGCAATTGGGTTGGAATTAATTGCAGCCAACGACCGCTATCTGTAGCGAACCCATATTTATTGCAGATTAGTTTTTTGAATTATGTATCTGGATATGTAGATGACTCTAGAAGGGACACGCCATGCTTCTCGGGAATGGAGAACCGCCTGCCCAGCAGGGCATACTTATTGTATTACTCATTTTGATGTTAATGAAAAGGACAGAAGAGTGACTTAGCTCTGTTTTTGTGTTGTGGTTCGAATGAAGTGTTGTAGCACTGTAAAAATATTTTTTTACTCTGTTTTTATGGGTTTTTGCATCCTTTGTCCCCTTCATTGTGGTATCAGAGCGTAGCTCTATCCACCTGCTAGTGTCTTTGTTTGAGAGCGTTGAGATATCTACTGCAGGTGTGAAAGGAAGGAGCCGCTGTTGGAATCAGCTGCCGCTGGTTGAGTTACTTTACTCCTGCGGATTGAGGCCCGTAGAGCCATAAACGAGAGGACCCTCGGGCCGCGACCTGCATATTGAAGCAGAGTAGAGAGTGGTGTTTTACTACCCAAGAAGGTTGGAAAGGGAAAGGGAGCTGAGATAGGTAGTGCCTCTCATGATTTTTAGATGGCAATAAGTTGGATTGTTAAGTGTTCTTTACATTTTAGGAGATTACAAAGGCGTCATTAATCACTGCCCGCCGTTATTGCCAGATTTTGGCAGAGCAAATCTTGAGGCGATTTTAGCTGTTAACCTTCCATTAAGATTTTGCAGTAAGATAGATGACCAAGCAATTTCGTGGAGGCCCTGATAGGGATCTGTGTGGTAGGAAAAGATAGCTGTAGCTCTTGTAGAGAAAACACAACTAGCAAGGAAGCCGAGGAGGAACATTAAAACAGAGTACTCTGCCAACAGTTGCAAAAGAAGAAATTTCAGAAATCCTGAGCCATGGCGTCGAGCAGTATCGCAGCACAGCCTCAAATTCCACCCTTGACTGGTAAGAATTATGACTTTTGGTCTATAAAAATGAAAAATCTTCTCTGTTCACAAGACTTATGGGATTTAGTTCAGAATGGGTATATAGAACCCCTTGATGAGGCAGCCCATTTGGCCTTAACACAAGCATAGAAATATTTGTTGAAAAACAACAAGAAGATGTTGATGTATATGTAACTTCGGAATGTATTTCATCTGTGTATTTTATATATATTTATTGTACCCTTATAAGAGATGTGTTATTCCTCTATAAGGAAGTGTCGTCATGTGGATTGACAAGTGTCGCAAGTGTGTGTACTTGCCGATGGGTTATTAGACCACCATGTGGGGTCGGCCTCGAATTATATATAATATAATGTGGATGTATCTAGATAGACAAGTCGGCCCCATAAGGTCACTGGGCAAAAAGGTAAGTATAAATAGAGATCGGAGATCTCTATTTTACTCACTCGGAAAAGTAACTCACTCTCACTTGAAAAGTGGCGCACTAGTGAGGAGGAGGATCATCTGCTATCAGGAGACTATCTCAGTGTTATTTGGTTGTACTTTGGTTGAGCCATTGCTCTCTCTATCTCTGAGGAAGTTGTGGGGTTTTTCACCTTAGGGTTTTCCCCACGGAAACTCTGTGTCTCTTGTCTCTTATGCTTTTGATTCTTGTGATGATTGTCATATTGTGATTGTCATGCATTGATATACTGTAGATGTTATTCTCTCAGCAAAGATCCTAGAGTATTGTGAATTAATGCTCAAAATTTAACATGGTATCAGAGCTAACCTGAGAAGAAGACATTTTGCAGTGACGGAAGCTTGAGTTCCTTGTTTATTGGGTTTCTCTCCACAGATTTTTGAAAATCAGTATAGTAGATTGACTCTACTCATCAAGGCGCATCTATCTGTCCAATCAGAATTCAATTCTGAGCATTTTCAGATTTGGCCCTAAAAATTAGGGTTTCCACAAAAATAGGAATTTCTGGAATCTGAAGACACAGCTGGAAGCTCCTTGCAAAAATTGAATTTTAGAGCTTTGGATCGAGATTTTTGGCTGGGTAGATCTCTGGGAATCTCAAACCCTAATTCAGGGCTCTCCCTAGTGAACCCGGGAGGACAAAAAGGCAATTCCGAAGGGCAAGACTTTGCTGATCTCAAATTCTGAATGCACCGGGCTGATCAGCTCATCAAGGCGCATCTTTCTATCCTTTCAGAAATTTGAAATTCACATTTTGAATTTTTAGGGTTTCTCTGACAAACCCTAATCCGGGACCAGATCCAGTTTTCAGCACTTCAAGTGGTAAGTTCTAAATCTTTTCTATTTCCATTTGAAGTACTCTTTAAGATGTCTCTCCACACCAAGCTTGAGGATAAGCTTGAAGGGGCTGATAACTTCCGAGCCTGGAAGTATAGAATTGGGTTAATCCTAGAAGAGAATGAGTTGGACTCATATGTGAAAGAAGACATCCCTATCCCAGAGGATGAAGAGGCCAAGGCATTGCACAAGACGAACTTGGTCAAGGAAAAAAGAATCATTGCTGATTCTATCAAAGACCATCTCATACCCCATGTGTCTTCTCTTAAGACACCCAAGGAGATGTTTGACTCTTTGACCAAGCTGTTTGAAGGGAAGAACATAAATCGGAAGATGACCCTGCGGAACCAATTGAAAGGAGTAAAATTTCAAAATGGAGAAACCATTCAATATTATTTTTCAAGGGTCTCCCAGATCAAGGAACAGCTAGAAGTAGTAGATGAAATGGTGGAGAATGGTGAAGTGGTAATGACCACTCTAAATGGCCTATCCAGGTCATGGGATTCCTTTATCCAAGGAATTTGTGCAAGGAAGAAACTGATCTCCTTCAGTAGACTACGGGAAGAATGCTCACAAGAAGAAGCAAGGCTTGTGACACGAGAAGAAAAGATGGGGAATGAAGATCAAGCTCTCACAGCTCACACCAAGAAAGGGAAGTTCAAGAGAGAGCCATCTCACTCCAAGAAATCTTCACATCACTTCAAAGAAAGAAGAATATGCTTCACTTGTAATGAGAAAGGACATATTGCCATAAATTGTCCCAAGAACAAGAAGGACACCAACAACTCCAACAAGAAGAAGAAGGGCAGCAAAAGAAGGTTTCATGCTCATGCTGTCGAGGATGATGAACCACCCAAGAAGAAGGATAGGGCAGAAAGTGATGATGACTCATCAAGTGAAGACGAGTATGTTCTAATCTCTGCTCTCACAGGTACCATCTCCCATGGTTGTAATGATTGGTTGATTGATAGTGGAGCTTCCAAACACATGACTGGGTTTAAGGAATCTTTTGTGAATCTATCTGAACATGAATCACCCCATAAGGTGAAACTTGGGGATGATTATCAATACCCAATCAAAGGAAGTGGTGAAGCCTCCTACAACCTAGATTCTGGAAAATCTTTGAAGATGAAAGAAGTTCTTTATGTACCTGGGCTCAAGAAGAACTTAATCTCAATCTCTGCATTGGATGCAAAAGGTATGAGGGTTGCATTTGTGGATGGCCAAGTCCTAATGTGGCCAAAGGGAAAGACAATAGATGATGCAGTAGTGATTGGAGAGCAAGAGGGAGGTTTGTATAAATTGAAGGGACAACTCGAACATGCCATGGTGCATGAATTCATGGAGCCAAGTGAACTTTGGCATAGAAGACTTGCTCATATGCACTATAGAGCACTTCCAATTGCAAGCAAGGCTGTAGAGGGTCTTCCAGAAATCAAGACCAAACATGAAGGTGTTTGCAAAGGATGTGCAAAATGTAAGAACATTAAGAAGGCTTTCCCAAGCAGTGAAAGCAAGGCAAAAGACATCCTGGAAATCATCCACTCAGATGTATGTGGTCCTATGTCATCCAGTTCTCTAAGTGGGTATGTTTACTATGTCTCATTTATTGATGACTTCTCCAGGAAGACTTGGGTATACTTCTTGAAGAGCAAAGATGAGGTGCTTGATAAATTCAAGGAATTCAAAACCTTGATGGAGAATCAGACTAACAAGAAGATCAAAACATTCAGATCCGACAATGGTGGAGAATTCACCTCAGGTGACTTCAAGAAGCTTTGCAGTGATTCAGGGATTAAGAGGGAGTTGACTGCTCCTTATAATCCTCAACAGAATGGAGTTGCAGAAAGGAAGAACAGAACTATCATGGAAGCAGCAAGGGCAATGCTGCATGACCAGGATCTACCTATGCATCTATGGGCAGAAGCAGCTAGAACAACTGTATATGTGCAGAACAGAACACCCCACAAGATATTGGACAACAAGACACCAGAAGAGGTCTTTTCTGGTAAGAAACCTGAAGTCAGCCATCTCAGAATATTTGGTTGTCCAGTATACACTCATGTCCCAAAGGAAAAGAGGACTAAACTAGATCCTTCAGGAAAGAAGGGTATCTTTGTGGGTTACAGTGAAAGTTCGAAGGCTTTCAGAATATACTTTCCAGGGTTCAAGAAGATTGATGTCAGCAGGGATGTAACATTTGATGAAAACTCAACATTCATCAAATCAAGAAAGGCACCTATTGAAATTTATGAAGAACCTAAGGAAACTAGATTTCAAGACACTACCATGATTGAAGTAGTTCCAGAAGTTGTTCGTGAGTTTGAAGATCCGCAAGAACCTGTAGATCCACTCCATGAGGATAACTCTCACAAGAGGAAACCTGCATGGGCTAGAGAGCTCATTCAAGATGCAAAAAGATTTGGCATTCCAGAAGAAGAACACAGAGCAAAGAAGAGAACCAGATCACATACCAGCTATGTTGCTTTACTCTGTGACATTATGAACAAAGAGCCTTCCAGTTATGAAGAAGCAGCGGAAAAGAAAGAATGAAAGGATGCCATGGTTGAGGAATACCAATCAATAATGAAGAATGATGTTTGGGATGTTGTCCCAAGACCTAAAGAGAAGTCTGTTGTGACTTCTAAATGGATCTTCAAAATCAAGCATGCTGCAGATGGCAGTGTAGAGAAATACAAGGCAAGATTCGTAGCTCGTGGCTTCTCTCAGAAAGAGGGAATAGATTATGAAGAAACTTTTGCACCTGTATCCAGGTATACTTCCATCAGAACAGTACTTGCCCTGGCTGCAGCTATGAAATGGAAAATACACCAGATGGATGTCAAGACTGCTTTCTTGAATGGTGTAGTTGAAAAGGAAGTATATGTGGAGCAGCCACTCGGTTTTGAAATACATGACAGGGAGTCATATGTGTGCAAATTGAAGAAAGCCTTGTACGGCTTGAAACAAGCTCCCAGAACTTGGTATGGTAGGATGGACAGTTTCCTATCTAGTTTGGGCTTTACCAAGAGTAAAGCGGATTCCAACCTTTACTACAAGGTTGAGGAAGGGAATCCTGTGATTCTACTCTTGTATGTGGATGACTTATTTGTAACAGGAGATGACATACTGATTGCAGATACTAAGAGAAAGCTTGCTGCTGAATTCGATATGAAAGATTTGGGAATGATGCAGTATTTCCTAGGCATGGAGGTGTGGCAGAGTGCAGATGGGATCTTCCTCGGTCAAGGGAAGTACACAGTAGATATCCTGAAGAGATTTGGGATGATGGATTGCAAGGCCATGGCCACACCTATGGCATCGAATCTGAAGCTTCTGTGCGATGCTTCATCTGAGCCGGTTGATGTCTCTATGTATCGTCAGATGATTGGGTCCTTGATGTACCTGACGAACATGAGACCGGACATTTGCTTTGCTGTGAACACATTGAGCCAGTTCCTGACGGATCCGAGGAGTGTTCACCTGGTTTCTGTAAAGCATGTTCTGAGGTACCTGAAGGGTACAGTGGATTTTGGGTTCAAGTATGAAGCAAATCAAAAGTTTAACTTGCAGGGTTATGTTGATTCAGATTGGGATGGCAATGCTACAGATAGGAAGAGCACATCTGGGTGTTGCTTCAGTATGGGATCAGGTGTGATCTCTTGGTTTAGTAGGAAGCAGTCCTGTGTAGCACTGAGTACAGCTGAGGCAGAGTATGTTGCAGCCTGTTCAGCTAGTTGTGAGGTAGTATGGCTACGGAATCTACTGTCTGAGTTATTTGATCTCCCGTTGGATGCTACTAGTATCTTCTGTGATAACCAGAGTTGTGTGAAGTTGTCCGAGAATCCAGTGTTTCATGACAGGTTGAAACACATAGAGATCAAATATCACTATATCAGGGATATGGTGCAGAGAGGAGCCGTGAAGCTCCTGTATGTTGCGACGGACGAGCAGATTGCAGATGTGCTGACGAAGCCACTGGCCAGAGTGAAGTTCAAGTACTTCAGAGAGAGGCTTGGCGTTCTTCAGATCGAGGACACTTCGAGGAAGAAGTGATGGACACATTTGCTGAAGCCATTCCAAGCATGTTGGAAGGAGGATCCTTCACATGGCTGTGGATGTAAGCACTGAATGATGAGCATCAGGATGATGTTCTGGTTTCTGCTGTATATGATCAGATGGATCATTTTTGTATATGTATGTATGCATCATGTTGGATGCTGGATATGATCAGTTGGATCATTTTTATGTATGTATGTATGCATCATGTTGGATGCTGGATATGATTAGTTGGATCATTTATATGTATGTATGCATCATGTGGAATGCTAGAGATGATCGGTTGGATCATTTGTATGTATTGTGTATATGCATCATGTTGGATGCTTGGACCATGTATCTGTATATGTATCAGGTGGATACATTGTATGATCAAGTAGATCATGAATATTGATATGTATCAGGTATGATCAGGTAGATCATGTATGTTGATGGATACATTGTGTGGATCATGTATCTATGTATCAGATGGATACACTATGTATGATGATATGTATCAGGTAGATACTTGGTGTGCATCAGATGGATGCATTGTATGATCAGGATGATCGTGGATGACGAGCTTCTCCAGATGACATGCAGCAGGATGTTGCAGTGATGATGATCAGGATGATCATGTGTACATTAGGATGATGTATGGTAAGTATCAGATGATACTTTGTGGCCGTGGATCAGGTTGTGAAGTAAGCATGTAATTTGTGCCCTGGGAGATTTGCAGATGGTCTTTTGAGGTTTTTCCTATGGCATGTAATTCGGTGCCCTGGGACATCTGACAAATGCTCTTTCGAGGTTTTGCTTGGGAGGACATATAATTTGTGCCCTGGGAGATCTGCAGATAGTCTTTCGAGGTTTTGCCTATGGCATGTAATTCGGTGCCCTGGGATATCCGATAGATGCTCTTGCGAGGTTTTGTCCTATGGCATGTAATTTGCTCCTAGGAGATCTGGACATGATGAAAAAGGCCTCAGATGCTTCAGCCAGGTTTTGTGGTGAGATCACATGTAATGTGCTCCTGGGAGATCCGACAGGTAGAGCCGTGTGCTCGTAACAGCCTGGGATGCTTCAGTCAGGTTTTGTGATGGGTCACATGTAATGGGCTCCTGGGAGATCCTACAGGTAGAGTTGTGTGCTTGTAATAGCCTGGGATGCTGCAGCCATTTTTTGTGACGCACATAATAAGTCCTGAGGATTCCACAGTATGGCCAGTAATGATGAAGACCTGCAGATGGTGGGCCTACATCCAGTATGAAAAAGGACTGGCTCTGTAGAACTTCCTATGACGAGTAGAGTCAGAGATTGGTTGAGATAGCAGCAGCAGTGACGATGATGATGATGATGCATCGATGACGATGATCCTGAGAAGAAGACTTGTCTAGCATATCTGTGTTGAGAAATACCTTCCCAGTTAAGAGGGAGTGTTGATGTATATGTAACTTCGGAATGTATTTCATCTGTGTATTTTATATATATTTATTGTACCCTTATAAGAGATGTGTTATTCCTCTATAAGGAAGTGTCATCATGTGGATTGACAAGTGTCGCAAGTGTGTGTACTTGCTGATGGGTTATTAGACCACCATGTGGGGTCAGCCCTGAATTATATATAATATAATGTGGATGTATCTAGATAGACAAGTTGGCCCCATAAGGTCACTGGGCAAAAAGGTAAGTATAAATAGAGATCGGAGATCTCTATTTTACTCACTCGGAAAAGTAACTCACTCTCACTTGAAAAGTGGCGCACTAGTGAGGAGGAGGATCATTTTCTATCAGGATACTATCTCAGTGTTATTTGGTTGAGCCATTGCTCTCTCTATCTCTGAGGAAGCTGTGGGGTTTTTCACCTTAGGGTTTTCCCCACGGAAACTCTGTGTCTCTTGTCTCTTATGCTTTTGATTCTTGTGATGCTTGTCATATTGTGATTGTCATGCATTGATATACTGTAGATGTTATTCTCTCAGCAAAGATCCTAGAGTATTGTGAATTAATGCTCAAAATTTAACAGAAGAAAGATGCTAAAGCACTTTCTCTCATCCAACAAGCCATGGATGATTCGATTTTTCCTAGAATGGCATATGTAAGCAAGTCCAAAGATGCATGGGACATCTTAGAGACCATTTATCAAGGTTTAAGTAATGTGAAGGTTGCTAAATTACAAACCCTCATGTAAATTTTTGAGAATCTGCAAATGAATGAGACACAGACCGTAGATCAATTTCATAATCACCTAATGACAATAGTAAACCAGATGAGAACCCATGGTGAACAAATTTCTGACCAAAAGGTGGTGGAAAAGGTATTAAGAAGTCTACCCAGCAAATTTGATGTTGTGGTTGTGGCAATTGAGGAGTCAAAGGATTTGACTCAGCTCTCCATCGATGAGTTGATGGGATCCCTGTTATCCCATGAGTCTAGGGTAAACAGAAGCTCAAAATTTTCACTTGATACTGCCTTCAAGACACAGTTAACAGTAGGAAGAGGAAGAGGAAGGCCATTCTATAGAGGCAGAGGTAGATTTCAAGTTCAAAGAGAAAAATAATCGAATATAAATAGGACTGGTAGGTATGTCCAAAACCCAAATTCAGGAAACTTCAGAACCACAAGTAATAATTTTTATCAACAACAGAATCAAAGCATTGATAAATCTAAAATTCAGTGTTTCTATTGTAAGAAATTTGGGCATTATGCTAGGGAGTGTAGAAAGAAGGAAGCAAATGCCAAAAAGCAATCTGCAAATCTAGTTGAGAAATCAAAAGATAAAATTGATTCAGTTCTTATTACTTGCAATGTTGCACAAGAGAATCCAAATGATGTATGGTTTCTAGACAGTGGCTATAGAAATCACATGTCTGGAAACAAGGAGTTGTTCATTGATCTAGATAGTTCGGTACAGTCTGAAGTGAAGTTTGGAGATGACAATAAAGTGTCAGTCAATGGCAGAGGTACGGTTAATGTATTTGCAAAAAATGGAGATAAAAGGCATATTAATGATGTGTATTTTGTTCTTGGTTTGAAATGCAATTTAATCAGCATTGGACAACTAATGGAGAAAGGTTATAAGGTAATTTTCAACCATGACACTTGCACAATTCTTGACAAGAATCCTAGAAAAGGGTTGATTGCAAAGGTTAAAATGACTAAAAATAGAATGTTTCCACTTACATTAAAAAGTGAAATTTAGAATTATGTGAATGCATATAAAGTTCAAAGTCTGGATCAGTCTTGGCTTTGGCACTTGAGGTATGGACATTTGTATTTTGGGGGATTAAGCTTATTACAGAAAAACCAAATGGTTAGAGGGTTGCCACCAACTGAACAACCAACAAGCTCATGTGAGAGTTTTATCTTAGCAAAACATCATAGAGAAGCTTTCCTGGTAGGCACTTCGTATCGAGCAAAAGAACCTCTGGAGATAGTTCATACAGATTTGTGTGGACCAATGTAGGATCCATAATTGGCTGGAAATTTATAGTTTCTAACCTTTATTGATGATTATAGCCATAAAACATGGGTATATTGTGTTAAACAAAAATAAGAAACTTTTAAAGTGTTCAAGAATTTTAAAACCTTAGTTGAAAAGAAAAGTGGAAAGTTCATCAAGTATTGAGGTCTGATGGAGGAGGCGAATACAAATTGAATGAATTCATGGAATTTTGCAGAAATCATGGAATTAAGAGGCAGTTTACAGCTTGGTATACACCACAGCAGAATGGTGTGGCAGAAAGGAAAAATAGGACAATTATGAATATGGCAAGAAGCATGTTGAAGTCCAAACATTTTTCAAACGAGTATTGGGCAGAAGCAGTTGCGTGTTCAGTCTACATTTTGAACAGGTGTCCCACAAAACGTGTGAGGAATAAAGTACCTGAAGAAGCTTGGAGTGGCAAGTGTTGCAATGTCTCAAATCTTAGAATATTTGGGTGTGTGGCTTACTCCCATGTACCTAATGAAATTAGAAGTAAGTTGGATGATCGAAGTGAAAAAATTATCTTCATTGGGTATAGTGAGCATTCTAAAGCATATAAACTCTATAATCCTATTACCAAGAAGCTGATTGTAAGCATAGATGTAGAATTTAAGGAGGAGGAAGTATGGGATGGAAGTATTGATGAAATAGTTACACGTGGAGCAGCTTTACCTCATGTTGAAGATGATAAAGAAGATGTACAACAAATTCCACATTCATATGTACCTGCACATGTACCAGCATCCAGCACACCAGGAAGGAGCTCAACAGACTTTAATTCACCTCAAGCAAGAACACCAAGAAATTTCATGCAAGAAGAGAAACTGGGACTTGGAGGCCAACATACATCATGTTCACAAGTAAGTGATGAATCTGATCCTACATTAGCAAAATTGAGATCTAGGATTAGAGGACAAAAATCTAGAAGCCTAAGAGAAATCTATGAACAACATGATGAAGAACTAGATTTGAATTCAAATTTTGCATTATTGGCTTATCAACCAGTTAATTTTGAAGAAGCAATTAAAGATGTTGCATGGATAAAAGCTATGGATGATGAAATAGATGCTATAGAGAGAAATGAAACTTGAGAATTAGTAGATTTACCTGATGGAAAAGACTGCATAGGTGTAAAATGGATCTATAAAACAAAATTGAATGCCGATGGAAAGGTTGAAAAGCACAAGGCTAGGCTTGTAGCACAAGGTTTTAGTCAACAACTCGGCATAGATTATAATGAGACTTTTGCACCGGTAGCAAGACTTGACACAGTTAGACTTGTTTTAGCTATTGCAGCACAAAATAATTGGAATGTATATTAGATAGACGTAAAATCTGCATTTTTAAATGGATATTTAGAGGAGGAGGTTTATGTAAAACAACCAATTGGGTATGAAATAAGAGGACATGAAGATAAAGTATACAGGCTAAAGAAAGCATTATATGGGCTGAAGCAAGCACCTAGAGTGTGGTACAACATAATAGACTCATATTTGATGAGTAATGGATTCAATAGATGTGCTAGTGAGCCTACACTGTACACAAAATCAAATCAGCAAGGTAAAATCATGATTGTATGTTTGTATGTTGATGACTTAATTTTCACTGGAAATCTGTCTATAGAAGCATTTAAAACAACAATGAAAACAGAGTTTGAAATGATAGATTTGGGAATGATGAAATACTTCCTTGGAATTCAAGTTGATCAATCTGAAAAAGGGATTTTCATATGTCAATCTAAGTATGCTAAAGATGTATTAAGAAGATTTCGAATGCTGAATTGTAAACTAGTGTCAACACCTATAGCAACAGGAACTAAATTAAGTAAAGAGGACATTGAACCTTTTGTGGATCCAACGCAATTTAAGAAATTAGTCGGAAGTTTTATGTATCTAACATCAACAAGGCCAGATATCATGTTTGCGGTGAGCTTAATTTCCAGATTTATGGAATCTCCAAAAAGGTCTCATTGGCAAGTAGCAAAAAGAATTTTAAGATATGTTTCAGGAACAATGAATTATGGAATTTTGTATTCAGCAGGTTCAGATTTCAGATTAACAGGCTACACAGATAGTGATTTTGCAAGCAGTATAGATGACAGGAAAAGTACAATAGGTTATGTATTTAACTTTGGTTCGGGTGCAGTTTCATGGGCATCAAAGAAGCAACCCATAGTGTCCATTTAATCAACTGAAGTGGAGTATGTAGCAGAGACGTCAGTAGCTTGCCAAGCAGTGTGGATGCGGAGAGGTTTGTCCGAGTTGTTTCATGAACAAGAGGATCCAACAGTGATCTTCTATGACAATAATTCTGCAATTGCATTGTCAAAAAACCAAGTATTTCACAAAAGGAGCAAGCATATAGATACTCGATATCACTTCATCAGAGAACTTGTTAACAACAAAGAAATTAACTTGAAATTTTGCAGGTCAGAGGAACAGCTGGCAGATATATTTACTACGCCTCTAGCAAAGGAGTTTTTTGAGTTTCATAGAGAGAATCTTGGCATTGTCAATGCTACATATGTATAACTGTAGCTGAATGTTGGATATCATAATTTTGTCAATGATATATTCTGTTTTGTTTTTTGTTTTTGGTTTGGGTTGCAATTAAGGGGGAGATTGTTGGAATTAATTGCAACCAACTACTGCTATCTTTAACGAACCCATATTTATTGCAGATTAGTTTTTTGAATTATGTATCTGGATATGTAGATGACTCTAGAAGGGACACACCATGCTTCTCGGGAATGGAGAACCGCCTTCCCAGCAGGGCATACTTATTGTATTACTCATTTTGATGTTAATGAAAAGGACAGAAGAGTGGCTTAGCTCTGTTTTTGTGTTGTGGTTCGAATGAAGTGCTGTAGCACTGTAAAACTCTGTTTTTACTTTGCTTTTCTGGGTTTTTGCCTCCTCTGTCCCCTTCAAATTGTACATTAGTTGCATAACAGATATTTATTACTGTAATTTTGATTGAGAAGTAATTCTAATTAAGTTTTTTTGAATGGAAATATTAAAAATGAACCACCTTGTTCATGAGTTTCATGGTTACAAAGTAAGTTTTCATGACTGAGATTCATAAAATCAGAAATTTTTTCACAGCATTCTATGTAAGCTCTTATGATATCATTAGCTCCATGTTTTCATGACTAAGATTTAGAAAAAAGTTCACAGCATTCTATGTAAGCTCTTATAGATATCTTTTGCTCCATGTATAAGACTGTATATAATAGAAAATATAAAAAACAGTTGCTACAGTCTGTTGCCATATTGAATCAAAGCCCTCGACAATATAATTTTTAAAACATATAAGTCCATATATCATGTATTAGATTCCACAGATTGTTCCTTACATATAAGTCCATATATCCTGTATTAGATTCCACAAAGTGATCATTTTTATGACATGGTATGTATGTCAACTTGGATGTGGTCCATGATCATGTTCAGGAAACTTATCATTTATCATTTCTTATTGTTACCACAGCCTATCATGTACCTGAAGACCTTTCTTTGTCAATAAATATGCCAAGGAGTTCCTTTATCTGTAAATGTGTTGAAATTTGTAACATCCCCTTCCATCATCAAATGCAGGGAAGGAAACGTTAACAACACACCAGGCTTTTGGCAGACTTAGCCCCCAATATTTTTACTCATAAATTCATAACAATTAAAAATTTCTGTGTGCAGATTCGAACTTCAAGAAAACACAGCGGAACTAGACATAACAACACACATAAGCACAAACAAAAGATGATTCCATATGTAGGGATTCAATCCCATTCTTATGCTATGCACAGATTTCATTTCAATTTCAACCTCATGAATAAATAACATTCAGATTTAGCACATCGCAGAGCTTAGAATGTATATAAATTAATTCACAAGAATACTTATCTTTTAACACAAATGTCCAACGACTGGCTACGTGAGAGCAACGTTCCACCCAACCATAGATCTCTGTCCAGCCTGTATTCTTTCAGCTGAGAGATCACCCCCGAGCTGGGCTGTGTATCCACTAAGGAAGAACTACCTGGGCTCACTCACAACCATGGTTTCGGTCATCAACTATGCTAAGCCAACACACCGTTGGGTTTATCAAGCATTCAAGAAGATAGAGGAGGGTAACGCTAAGCCAGTGAGCTCAACCACAGAGCTACAGGCATCTCAAGTGAACTCAACAGTCAGGCACCCACATTACTTACCACATCCAACACAAGGAAGATCCCCTTCTATGTTACACAGTCCCTCAGGCAACTCTTCCCTCCAGTGCTCTTCAGGATGGGCATAGAAAGGTGCAGCTGCTAATCCTAGAGATCCTAGCCTTCACTGGGTTTATCAAGCACACCCAACCTCTGCACAGTCATTCACACTTGGATTTCTCACAGTTCTGTTATCCAATAACTCAATCCCGTCACTTCATTTTTGGGCTGTAAAAACGGGGTTTTCCAATGGATTTCGGGGTATCTAATACTCTCAATTTCGTCCCAAGGATCATATCTATGGATCCCCCATTGGATTTCACTGTCCAATGCCAAATCCGGGTGTTTTTGGCTGTTCAAAACGTGGGTTCTCTCAAGGTTGCGATTTCTGGAACTCAAATCCGTCATTGGTTTTCTGGGCTGCAAAAACTGGGTTTTCCAATGGATTCCGGGATAGCTAATGCTCCCAAATTCGCCCCAAGGTTCATACCAATGGATCCCCCATTGGATTTCACTGTCCAATGCCAAATCTGGGCGTTTTTGGCTCTTCAAAACGTGGGTTCTCTCAAGGTCGCGATTTCTGGTTTTTCTCTCTGCTGGCAATTCGTTTTTGGATGGAAAATGGTGTTGGTCCCTTTCACAATGGAATGGGGATGAGGAAGAAGCAATCCCCATGAGGTAGAGTGACTTGTGGTACAAGAAAACAGATCCCATACTCTGCCATACGAATTTCTGGGCTGCCCATGCTCCATTGAAGCCATGGACTGAATTCCTCAACCACTTCCTTACAACATAATTAAATGTCAGCAAGGTAAGTCAAATGGGTTCTCAAGGTGACATATGGCAGCCTATGGTTCAATCCCATAGCCCCCTCACCACTCCCTAGTGGATACACGTGGCCCCTTCTCATTCGTTGCCTCCATAGCCAGTCTTGGAACTTTATATTGCATGATGTTTATTTACATCCTATTACAATTTCCATGGCTTAAGAGCACATGGGCATCAAATATCAATGCTTTCCCTTTAAATCAAAATTCAGGCTTTCACTAGCGGGGCCTTGGCCTTGAGTTCCACGCTAGGAAAACATACATCATATGTACACATTATTTACATTAAATGCTAATACATCCTAAGAGTCAGAATGGGGTATTACAAAATTTGATGTCCTGGAAATGTTTGAGATTCTCATAAGTTCCTCGTAGAATAGCTCTAGCAGAATATTTTTGAGTGGTCTCTTCAAACTCATCCATTCAATTAAAACATGTAACTTTCGCTTAAGTTAATTTGGATACACATGATTTATGATTGATTGACTTGTAGACGATTTAATTTGCAATCCTGTTTGTATGAATCTTCTTCAGAAATTTTCCTGGGCAAGTGCTCCACGTTACTCCACGTTACCACTGGAGGAGAGTGTAAATGACCCTTTTTTTTTAACTCCAAATATAAATATGTCTAATCCTCTTACAAATATTTTACATGTGCGCCTCTTTTGTCACATCCACCCCTCAATTCAGTTATCATCAACCCTTTCTTCCATCTTCAAACAAGCAGCGATTATGATTTTGCAAACTGGTTTCTCACTTCACTGTTTAGGTTTTGTATATGTGGTTCCGTACAATATGTACTAGATGAATGGTTCTCTATGAAATCCTTTTTCAGACTTGCTTTTCCTTATCTTCCTATCATACTTGATTTATTTATAACAATATGAATTTTAAGAAGTCCCAAAATCTACCATAAATTATTATTTTTGTAAATTGAACTGATATAATCGTGAATATAAATAGTTTCATATTGAATTCAACTTAGTATACACTTTAGTAAATTGAACTGGTAATTAGCTTCATGGTTAGCTTTGACAAATAATAACTTCTGGGTAATTTTGAATAAGTTCGACGGATTTAGTAAAATTAACTTAAAAAAATACTAATAATGATTGTTTTAGATGTCAACGGTAAAGATATATGATTATTTTATAATGACGAGTTTCAAACTCTCGTAGATCTTCAATACAGATATCTTTCTCTAATTTCGAACCCTTTGTGAAGGTGGAAGAAATTGCACTCCATAGTTTCTCCCAAGCAGGGCTGGAATTTGACGGGCAAAATGCCCGTCATGAGCCATTTTGCCTGTCAAATATGGCTTATATTTCATATTAACCGTCAGAAAAAACAAAGAAAACAACAAAACGTGTGTATTTCGTGTCAAAACCGTCAATTTTGACGGGTGAGATTTTTCCCAAATTCCTACACTGCTCCCAAGCACGTTGATCGCCCACTTTCTCCTTAGCGACTGTCACTCCATCATTGACTATTTTCAGAGAACCATACTTGCTCTCCAATACAACATTTCTGCCCTTCTGTCCAAGCGTGACTCCAACAAGATCAACAAGCTTGTTCACACCTGCCTGCAAGACAATTTGAAAATGCTTTCAATAAGTATGCAAATGAATGCCAGGCTATATGACAAAACAAGCCTAAATATAAAGTTAAAACCACACATTAATATCAAATATAAATGGACAAGGAAAGATCTACCACAGTGAAGTTTCATGTGCAGATGACCTTCCTTTAAACATAATTTTTTTCTCTGTCCTGCAGTTTTTTTGTTGCTGAACCATTTTTGTTGAAGTACAACTCCTTTGCCATAGCTCTTGTATTAACAACCTGCTATCTGCTGCGTAATCTCGCAGTCTGCCTTCTGCTTAAGCGATTAAAGGAAATGGGTGACAACGCAGAAAGAGAAGACAATTGTCTGCCATGGACACTGCACCCAACTTACTCTCCTTTCCAATGTTACCCAATGAGGTAGACTTGGCAAATGTTGTCATACTACACAAAGCAGAGGCCATCTTCTCTTATCATGAACATAGAATTACAAAATCTCCATATTAGCAATTATCATACAAAACAAAAATACCAATGTACAACACTTATAACAAAAACACTATTAATTATCAAGTATCAAGTATCAAGGATTTTGACAACTTCTGGAGAAACCCAACCACCGTCCCCATTTTAATGACACCACTCTATATACTTGCATTAATAAGTTAATACAAATAAATCCCAGCTAAACTAAGACTAGCATAGAACAATCTAATAGATGGCCTTGCTGCAACCTGCAAGTAGCTTGGGAGAACCAAGTTCAACCAGGTAACAGATCTTCTCATGGTGGAATGAAATGAAATCGAGCTCCCCTAAAACTTGGCTTTTGGTCTTTTCTGGATGTGTGCCAACCCTACCTTGTCACATTGTCTCTACTTATCAACTCACCCTGTCAGAATGTTTGTCACTCCACTATCCAACTATCTGTAAGTCCACTAAAAAGCAAATATTTAGATGTTACATTTGCAAGATTAAAGTCATGTTTTATTTTTTATTTTATTTTATTTATTTTAATTTATGTCAATGATAAAAAAAGTCTTGTCAAACACTTTCCACTAATAAGCGTTACATAATAACTAATATATTTTATTAAATAAATAAAATTATTCAACATTAAACAAAGTATAATCAGTTTTAGAAATATTTTATTAGAAAGTAAATTAATAACATCTCCTCCCTACGTACAATGTATCTACGCTTTTGACTCCTTTTGACATTCCATTTCCTAGTTTCAAGGCATGCTAGTAATTATTTCGCTGTTTGCATGGTAAAGTGCATGGGTTTGCATCATAAATCATAAAGTGTAGGATTTAAGTGCATAGGATTGCATGGTTTGTCAAAGTTTACATGCCAAAATTGTAAAGAGTCCTTACATGTAAATTTTGTTCAAATTTATATATAAATATATGTTGAAGATGATAGAAAAATCAAATTTAAAATTTTTTAATTGTTTGTTTTCTTTATATCTTTCACCATTAGAAATATCTTGATAAAATCAAGATGTATGCTCCTATGAAACCGGCCAAAGGAGAGTAGTTCATACTACCGTGCTTACTACCTATAGAGATACACTAAGTCCTCTAAGTTAAGTTTTGAATATCATTTCAAATTTGTTTCTTAGTTTTAGTTGGCATAGTTTTGTATTTTTCGAAATTTGTTGATTTATAAGAGGTCACAAATAAATAATTTTGCAACTTGTGTTAATAAGGACCAAATTTGAATAGTTTTTCATGATCATAATATTTATTATTTTTTAATCGGTCCTGGTTAAGCCTTTGACCATGAATTTTTTTTAAAGATTCACTTTTATAACTCTCTTATGATGTAATACAAGTGCAAATCCATGGGAAACCTAATGCCTTTTGTAGGTTAGAGTAATGAAATGCATCGATTTCTTATTTCAAAAAATCTCTAAAATAATAATAATTGGGCACATACTTTAATCATCATTGAAAACTTTTTATGATTTCCGGAGAGTAGGTGGGTAAATTGTCGGTGCTTAAGTTTTAATTATCAAAACTTAAAAAGATAAAAAGAGTTAAATATGTCATCTTTTAATTAAGTAGATTTTATCATAACGGTTAATAAATCCATAAAACATGTTTAGTATAAATTTATTTTTTCATTTTTAAAATATAGATTATTTTTATTAAATTTCATATTATATATTTTTTTTGTTATAAGACATAATAATTAATAATTATAAATTATTGCATTTTTTATTGTATGGTCTTAAATACTTGGGTGCGGAGAGCAACAATTATTCTTCCAAACCATCCAAACTACAACCAATGAACTAAATTATTTTAACAAACATATGTTAAAGTAGATATCATTTTTTAATTGAAAATAAAAATTATTTTATTAAAGTTTATAAAAAAAATTTAATTTAATTTTGTGTTATTATATATATATAATAAAGACAGTTTTAGAAAATTTTAGTATCGTAGAACCTTATATTATTATAAATTTACATATGATAGAAAAAGACTTAGGGTTGGGTTCTCATAACAAAAACCAGACAAACTCTAGGTAAGTAGTCAATGTGGATCTATAACTATGTCTCATAGAAGCAAATAGATTGGGAGAGGCTCTCCAATAGAGAGAAACTAACCCCGTTCCCATAGTTCAAAATAACCAACCTCATTTGCATGGTTGAAAACAACAAAAATATACTAAAAACTAACATAAATAATAAGTAAAAAACATGGAATTTGATAACATACCCAAGCTTATACCTAAGCAATTAAACATTAGTGGTTGGCTGGGATGCATCTATTGAAACAGAGATAGGATGGGAGGCTTCCATGCCTTGCTTTGCCTTTGGAATAAAAAGTGGTGCATCTGGTGCCTCCTCTAATTGATCCAACTCCCATTGAATGGCCTCCAAATGGCCACTGATCTCCCTGATGACTTTGAATACCCCGATTTTCATCTATTCTCACTCTAGGAGAGTGTACCCAAGCATATTTTTTGCTATCCAGTAAGGATTGATGGGTTGATTCTCCTGGTCTCTCTTGATTTGCATTTCCAACAATTGTGTTTTCACTTTGTCTATCCCCAGTTGCAAGTATGTTGGAATGGAAGAGGAATAGGGGTTCCTTCCATCCATATGTCGTCTAGTGCTTCCATGCTAGCTACTTGCATGTTGTCTAGGAGGCATAGTTCCCAATAGAGGAACCGAGAGATCAGAGCTCGGAACCACCCAAACACCCATACACTTATTCACAGAGATGTTTGAGTTCTCCAAGGAAGTTAAATCCTTTCCCTACTTTGTTTCAACTAATAAATGGTACCCACATCTATCCATACCACCACCAGAAAGACCCTTCACATGCTTGATCAGATTGAGCATACCTTCATTTCCTTTTCCCCATCTCATCAACGTAATGTCATCACGTGTGTTGTATCACCATCTCGTTAAAACTATCTGTATCAATGTGTTTTCCTGCTATCCCTTTTGCATTTAGTTGTCTCAATGTGTTGTCGAGCTAGACCCTCCATACTTAGCTCGCTTGTGTTGTAGCAATTAACACACATATGGACAAAATATTTTAATTTATTATTATCTTATAAATTTTTATTATATTCATATAAATTTTTATATTTGTATCATATTTTATTTAAAATATTTTAATTTATTCTATTCATATATTTTAATTTTTTATTATTACATTCATTAAAAATAATAAAAACTTTATCTTGAAACAAATTTATCAATCACTTTAAAACAAAATATTCCTCGTCATTCTAGAAATCTTTTTATGGATGGACAATAAAAGCATTTGAAAAATGCAATAATACTTTTTTGAACAAATCTTCCATAGAGATAAAAACAAACCTTTTTAACAAATCTTCCATAGAGATAAAAACAAACCTTTTTGAACAAATCTTCCATCGAGATATGGAGAGAACCCACACTCCTCATGCTAAAGAGTTAATAAATTTAAATTCCACGATAGATTTGACTTCTTTCCACATCATCACCTCACACTTTTTTTTACAACATTGCATTCCCTATGGCCTCTAAGTTAATTTCTGAAGTTATTGTCAACATATTGAAACCTTATGGAGAGAAAGGGTTATCTCAAGAACAATTCGGTTTCCTTTCCAACAGATTGATCGTGATCCTGGATGCTATAGGTGTCACACATGAATGTCTTCACAGTATTAAATTGAAGAAAATTCAAGTCTTCATTTTAAAAATAGATTTAATTAAGGCTTATGAGAGAGTCGACTAGTTTTATCTCAGACTTATCTTATTGTAATTGGTCTTTGGAAATAATGGATTGGATGATGGCTTGTGTTACCAGTGCAAAATTTTCTATTCTCATAAATGGTTATTCTTCTCCTGTTTTGGAATGATCCAGGGGACTCAGACAAGGCTGTCCCATGTCTCCCCTTCTATTCTTATTTGTTATTGAAGGCTTAAGTTTGTTGATACTACTAGAAAAAAGGTAAGGTAATATTCAGGGAGTTAGAGTAGCTTTGTTGGTCAAGATTACACATCTTCTGTTTGTGGACGATATTTTACTGTTTGGTAGAGGTATTTCCCAGGAGTGGAAGCAGTATTTGATGTTGATAAATATTTTCTGTAGTGCTTCTAGTATGGTGGTAAGTTCTAAAAAATCAGTTTTTCTTTATAATTGTACTAACCCTTCGGTTGAGTATCAATTGTGTGAACATATATTTGATCTTCTGCCCTATCAGATGCATAATATAGATGAAGGTTTTAAATACCTCGTTTTTTTTAAACCAAATTGTTATATGAAATCAGACTCGATGTGGTTAGTAAGAAGGGTTGAGAGGAAAATTAATCAGTGGGATTATCGGTATTTATCGATTGGAGGTCGGTTGGTGCTAATCAACTTTGTATTGCAAGGTATTCCGACCTACCAGTCATCTTTAGCTATGGATCCTAATTCTATCCCGGATCTAGTGAGAAAAACAATTTTCCATTTTCTATGGTCAGGAAATTTAAAGGACTCAAAGTTTCATCTCTCGTCTTAGCACAAAATTGCTCTTCCTAAAAAATTAGGAGGTTGGTGGATTAAGCAGATTTTCTGGTTCAGTGATGCCCTCCGAGCTAAATCTTTATAGCGTGGTTTATTTGGAAATTCTCTTTGGTCACAAGTTTTAAGGAGGAAGTATATTCAGTGGGCCATTATCGCAGATTGGATCAGGAGGCCTTATCTTCATCATAATTGTTTTGTTATATGGAGGGGGCTCTATAGGGGCTTGAATACTATAAACAAAGGCTATGTTGGGATGTGAGATGGGGAGTCCAAATTTACATTGGCTTGGACCCAATTATTGGATTGGGAGATAACTTTTCTTTATCATGGAATCTTGTTTTGGGGCTTTGTTGGCAGGTAGTTTGGTAAGGGAGAATCGCAGCATCTCCAATGCTGCGACACGTCAGATGAAGTTGCGGAAGGAAGAAGACTCTATTATTTTATGTATTTTTTGAGTCGTTTATACCGCAATAGGCGGGCTTTTGGGTCATTCGACCATATGAGATGTATTTTTGAGCTAAGTATACCGCAATAGGCGGGATTTTGGGTCTTTTGTCCAAGAGTCGGTTAGGAAGTTGTTAGTAAGTGGACAAGCATTGTAAAGGTAGAAGCCTATATATAGATAAGAAGTTGTAGGTCGTGATAGAGATGGCAGAGAGATTTGATATGCGGTTTTGTGCGTATGTTCTGAGATCAAGAGATATTGTTGAAGTCTGTGATCTGCAGAGGCATTGTATTGGGTTTTTGAGTAATAATATGATATGATGAAACTACTTTGTGCAATCCTGGTGTGTCTTCTGTCTTTTGATGGTAATGTAATGTTTCTTTGATGCAATAATCGCTTTACTGTTATAATCTACTGCAACAATGAATATTTCCATTAAATGATGCTGTAAGTACAATAATGTCGAAGTGAATGCATAGATTTATCGTTGAATGTTGCAATAAGATTAAGTAGCGGATGCCGCACACATTCTCCTTCATTCTGCGGAAACATGGTTCCATCCACTCTCCCCTGATCGCCTTGGGTGAGACCTCATCTGCTCTGCAGGTGTTTTTAGGCAAGGTAAAACCTGTCTGGGCCAGTGCTCAGGGAGATTGCGATCGGTTGGTGTCGATAGTGATGGGAACCCCTGTCGACTGGGTTTGAGTCAACAAATGGTTCCATTGTCGGGATTGTGTGCGAAGTGAAAGGCGGATATGTTGTGGCACCCGACGAAACCAAAGATCCAAGAATGGTTTGATCAAAAGCTATCAGAATTCATTGAAGAAGAAAGCCAGAACACTCGACTGATAGTAGATCAGTGGGTGGATAGATATATTCACGACGGACCGCATGAATGGTTTTTCTGTGAATTCCCAGTCATTTTGTATGAGTGGTTGGCGAAGTTGACCTTCCAGAAGAGAAACTTCCAAAGTGGTGAATCGACGACCTGGACCCCCGAGTTGATTCAGGCACTACAGGAGGTTGATAATAAAGCATCGTGGGCTGTCGAAGTGTGGTTCAATAGAATCCTAGAGGGCTATATCACAAAATTCATGGTTGATACTCAAAAATCCT
This sequence comes from Larix kaempferi, assembly GCA_027924585.1. Lineage (NCBI taxonomy): Eukaryota > Viridiplantae > Streptophyta > Pinopsida > Pinales > Pinaceae > Larix > Larix kaempferi. The sequence continues at coordinate 9,173,524 of BSBM01000597.1, read as the reverse complement.
ATAGTGAAGCCGAAAGATATTTTTTTTGCAAACCTTGGGGCAGGTTTCTACTGTCACTTCACTGTTGATTAAGATGCTTATTTGCAAAAAGGGTATATTGAAGATGCATCTTGATCAGTAGACAGCCTGGTGGGTGGAGGCTGTGGGTACCGCGACAGTTGGGGGGTGGTACATGGAATGATAAGGGGTAGATGGGTGCAAGTCATGATGAGATTGTGAGTGAAGCCGAGGAAAAAAGTGGTCTTATGAGGGGAGGAGCGAGGTTCCGATAGGAAAAGAGGTAGAGGACAGGAGAAGATCATGCTGTGGTCGAATTGCAAGGCCGTGAAGGAAGAACACACGGGACAAAGTGACCTCACAGTCCTGACAAGGACAACCAGGCTACGCCCAGGATAGAGGCAGGACCAAACCCCAACACCAACGTACCCACACCTCTGCTCACTATCTCTCAGATAGCAAGAAATACCACTTCGACACTGCCAAGTTCTTCAATACCATAGAAGTTAATCGGTAGTAATACAACGAAAGGAGGAAGGAAGCCTAGAATGGTGGGCGATGATGCTAAGCTACCGTTGTTCCATGGGAGTGGGACAGACAACCTAGAACAGTATTGGTTTTTGTGTGAAATGGTCTGGACCGTAAAATAGATCACTGATGATGCCGCTAAGAAAGGACAATTAGTGACAACTCTGTGAGGTCGTGCATTAGATTGGTTTATGAAGTTTGTTCTAGTCCCTACAGGAGCTCCAGAGAAGTCACTCGATGAGATCCAGGATGGAATGATTGCAGAATTCAGAAAGACCAAGTCTGAGGCTCAATATATTACGGAATTGAAAGAAATTAAGTAGTATTCCAATGAGACGGTGTGGGATTTCGACTAGCAATTCAAGACATTGATGGAAAGGGTTAGTTTCGATATGAGTGTCGTCCAACATAAAGAGTGGTTCATCGTGGCACTGCTACCACACATTCAGCTACCATTGATGCAACAAAACATCTCGACACCCAGTGAAGCTCTGGATATTGCAATGCGATTGGAGGCATCGTCGATTAGAGAAAATGCAGCCAGGATATCGAAGATACAGACACAACTCGCTAACTTGACTATATAGTTGCAAGATTTGAAGAAGGGCAAGGAGCAGTGCGAATAAGTATGGTGTACACGATGTCGAGGAGAAGGGCATACAAAGGACAATTGCCTGGATTTTTGTAATATTTGGTTTCAGGAGCGCCAAATCCATTGAATGGTGGTAGCATGCCGTGGTGTCGCGTCTACCATGTATATGGGCACATCCATGACAATTTCCCATATATGCAGAAAATGGTCATAACCCCAAGGAATCTTTATTGTACATTTTGCAAATCGGTGGGTCACGACGACAAGGATTGCTGTGCATATGGGTTGCTACAAGAAAGAATGTATGATGCGTTCTATGTAAAGGACGACCAGCATGCCATACAACAGTCGCAACCGCAGCCACAGGTAGCCCAGCCGCTAACTCAACTGCAGATGCAGTTTGTACTGCAGCAACAGCAACCGCCGTAGTTCATGCCGCAATATGCTCTGATGCAGATGGCTCCACAGCAGCCACAATATGTACAACAACTGCAGTATACATAGCAAGGGCAAGGAATGCAACCAACACCAATGCAACAACATTTCAACCAAGCATGGTACCAGCAGCAGGGAGGATTCTAGGGAGGATACCAGGGAGGACGTGGCGGAGGATTTGGTTGTGGAGGAGGACGAGGTGGTCACGGACCTGTTCAATGCTATCACTATGCGGTATGGGGACACTACCAGCAGGACTGTCCACTGCTGCAGAACCAGTGTATGTTCTGTTTTGTTAACAATCACACAGTTGAAAATTGTCCACAGTTGATTGCGTGATGGAAAGCAGGTAATACTCCCCAGTTGCAGAACCAGTCCCAGGCACAGTAGCCTGCCCAGAACCAAGTGCAGCAACCAGTGCAGAACCAGAATATGCGGCCAAATCAAAATTAAAATGTGAACCCACCCGGGAATCTGCCGCTGAACCAGACCCAGGGTGCAAACATCGCGACAATTTCTGCAGAGCCAAGATCGCAAGATGGTTCCATTGCTATGGTCACTCGTGGAGGAAAGACAACTAGAGAGGACATCTCAATGATCCGGTTAGTTGGACAAAAGAAGGTATCATTTGACATTGATGCGGAGTGGGAGGCATTTCTTCAAGCACGTCATGCACTAGAAAAAGACCGAGGTAAAGCTGTTATCTATGACATGCCCTCGAATTTTGATACTACTTCAGAGGATGGCTCATCACAACAGTCCAGCACACTTCAAGCATTTTTGGAACATTACTTATCTCTAGCAAGAGATCCGGATGCTCTGTTGCGACGACTGGCCCAGGATCGACAAGATTTTGCAGTTAATTCCTTACAACGACGGAAGATGAGTAAGGAGATGCAGATGAATATTCAAATTGGAGACTATGATGTTGATTCAGCTATTCTAAATCTTGGTTCGGATGTCAACATCTTGACCAAGCAGGCTTGGTAGAAGATGGGGAGTCCCCCATTGAGCTGGTCTCCTATACAACTCCAGTTAGCTAATCACGCTAAAGTTACACCGATTGGGAGAGCTCCATGAATGGCGGTGGACATTGAGGGAATGAAAACATATGCCGAATTTGATGTAATAGAAGTAGTTGAAGGAGTAAGCTCGTATCCCGCATTACTGGGGATTGGATGGGATAATGATAGTGGAGCTGTAATCAACTTCAAGTGACGGATGATGACTTTTGAAAATCGCGTCTCAGAGTTATCACCCTATTGGATCCAGCTGAAGGACGTCACTACATAGAACCAGTGAAGGATGACGATCGCAGTGGATGGGACCATGCATTCAATATCTCTGAAGATTATATCCATCCGACTGCCAATGGTGAGCTAGGATGGCACAGCGACAGCTCTGCGTCATCCGAATCTAATGATGCACTAGAATATTGGCAGAACTGCTTGCACAAGGTGTCGCTCTGTAAGTGTGGGTTGATCACACAGTCATTATACCGTGTTGCAACTGAAACAATCACACTACCAGTATATGAAGGACTTCCTGGATTATCTGAATTTCTAACGGAGTTCGAGGAAAGAGTTTCTGAACCACAACGAATGTTGGCATTGAACGAAGCATTGAAGGATGCCCCAGCACGCTGGTGGGAGACACACAAGGCATTAATTGATGGATGGTTGAAATGCAGAAGATTGATGATGGTACGCTTTGGTGATACTGAGATCTACCACATTGGAAAGTACAATGGTCGAAACGATCCTTGTGGTCACTTAATGGAGTGTCAACGGTTATGGATATCGCGACAAAGAGATGAGTAGATCCATGCTTTTATCCATACTTTGGATGAGATGCCACGATCATGGTATACTGCAGCTGAGTTGCGAGGAGAAATTTCTACTTGGCTTGAGCTAACAATGTGTTTTACCCATACATTCAGTTTTGTGGATGCCGATCCAGAGGTTAATAATGCATTACAACTCATCCGTGATGTAATTCTGCAGGTTGTCCCAGTAGCATATCCTGCGGATCTGCACACGCACTGCCAGATGTAGTCTCTCATGGAATGATTCAATATCAATGGTGGTCCAGAAGATGGTGATGATCCGCGGAATGTGAATATCCCAGAATCAGAAGGAAGTCGTGTTGTGGTACCACCTGATGCACCAAGCAATCCGATTAGTCAGTCGTTGAAGATCCGCAAGATTAACATTGGGACAGACGACACTCCGAAGTTCATACATGTCAGGGATTACTGCGATGATGAGATGATAAGAAAGGTCACTGATTTGCTCCATGAGTTTCAGGACGTATTTCCGAAAAAAATTTCTGACATGAAGGGGATTCTGGGTGACTTAGGAGAGATGAAGATTCCATTAAAACCAGATGCTAAGTAGAGGGAAGTTCTGGAAATGGTTTATGCGTTACAGAAGTTTCGCCACTACTTATTGGGAGGCCATTTCAAGATGTTCATAGATCATTTTGCATTGAAATACCTTGTCAATAATCCTGTGTTGAGGGGGAAGATCTGTCGATGGCTACTTCTTTTTTAGGAGTTCGATTTTGAAGTAATTGTGAAGCCTGTGCGGTTAAATGCTAGCTCGGATCATCTCTCCTGGATTGAAACAGGAGAGGAGCCAACTAATATTGAAGATGGTTTGCCTGATGCGCAATTATTTAAAGTTGAAGTCACTAATGGATATTTTGAAGAAATCATTCAATATATGGCAACAGGTACCGCACTAGAGGAATTCACCACTAATTAGAAGAAGTAGTTGGTAGTCAAGGCTGCAGATTTCCAACTAATAGCAGGAGCGCTATACAAAATGGGTGCTGATGAGATATTGCGACAGTGTGTCTTGCCACATGAGCAAGAGCAGATCCTTTCCGAAGCACATGCCGGAGTCGTTGGAGGGCACTATGGTGGTCGTGCGACGGCAAGGAAGGTGCTTCGAGCGGGGATTTGGTGGCCTACGCTGCACAGTGATGCAACAGAGTATGCACGGTCCTACGACGTTTGTCAGAGAACTGGGAATCCCTCCAAACGGGATGAGATGTCGTTGATTCCTCAATTGACATTGCATCCATTCGACAAATGGGCAGTAGATTTTGTGGGACCCATCAATCCACCGGGTAAGCGCACTGGTGCCAGGTATATCATCACGACGACATATTACTTGACACGATGGGTGGAAGCTGCACTAGTTATTGATTGCTCTATGGCCATAGCCATGTGGTTTCTCTTTGACCACATTGTTACTCGCTTCGGCTGCCCCAAGATATTGTTGAGCGATCAAGGCAGCCACTTTCTTAACTGCACCATCAGCGCATTGACGGAGGAGTTGTAGATACAGCATAAGAAGAGTACACCCTATCATCCACAGGTGAATGGCATGGTGGAGGCTTTCAATAAGATGTTGGAGCATACATTGACAAAGGTGTGCAATGTGAACCGCGATGAATGGGATCTAAAAATCCCAGCAGTATTGTGGGCCTATCGCACCACATGTAAATAGCTGATAGGGAAGACATCATTCAAGCTGGTGTATGGGAAAGAAGCGGTTATGCCTATGGAGTACATCATTCCGAGTCTGTGCATTACGGCAGCATTAGAGGAATGCCTCGCACAGTTAATCCAGCTGGAGGAAGATCGCTTTATCACCAGTTTTCATCAGGGTGTGGAGAAGGATTGCTAGAAGGCTTGGCATGATTGCCACATCAAGAACAAACAGTTTCAACGAGGTGATTTGGTGTTGTTGTAAGCCAACAAGTTTATGAAACATCCAGGAAAATTGTAGATGCATTGGCTTGGTCCGTATTGCATTAGTAGCATTACTTCAGGAGGAGCAGTACAGTTGCAGCAGTTGGATGGGGCAATGCTCCCCAAATTGATTAAAGGTAGCAGGTTGAAGCCCTATCGGTCGGGCTTGGAACAACGTGATGCCTGAGTCGCATCGAAAAAAACAAACAACAACAACAACAACAAGTGTAGATTGGTTGGTGGCAGGATGACGCACCAACAGGGACGGAATGCGGAAGTAGGGAGGCTTCTACCGCAAGTACAGTTTGCGACAAGTAGTAGCGTTGCTATTGGGCCACATCAGAAATCATTATGTAGATGGGACTTTTTCCTTTTGGATGGATATGATCGTTAGTCGATTTAGATTGTGCCAGAAGAATGCACGTTTGGAATCAGGAATACACCGAGGTAGCATGGTTGATGGCACCTGTAGGGATGGTTTGCATGGTTGGCACGAGGCATCCACCATGGCAGCATGGCCAAAGGGATGCTTCACACATTTTTGCATGCAGGGAAACAGGAAGAAGTACGATTGCTCCGAAGTCAAGCTAATACTCAACAGGGATGATTTTAAGAACCCCCCCCAAATTTATGTGTATAAAAAATGGGCGAATCTCCCCGATATATAGGAAAACTTGAAGGCAATTTGATCAATAATATAATATGTATATATAATTGTTTTGGTGAATCTTTCATTTCATTATATAATGCTGTAAAATATTGGCGATTCTTTCACTAAATTATAACATATTGTAAAATCTTGGCGAATATTTCACTTAATTATAAAAAATTGTAAAAAATTGGCGAATCTTTCACTGATTTATAAAATATAGTAAAAAGTTGGCGAATCATTTTCCAATAAGACTTGAGATTTTGATTATGTAGATTACTAAGGTAGTGCAACAGAAGAACATACACCGGAGCTAAACTCTGGACTCTCTCGACTCCTAGACTCTTGAATGAACAAGTGTATGAATGAGGAGAGGATGGATTTATTTATACATTTCACAAGCAATATTTCATCGCTCACAACTAGAAGGTGTCGATGAAACACGACTGCACTAACTAGATTCAGGGCAAGTAGGGACTCTACTTGTTATCTTGTCCCTTAATGGTCCAATGGACATGTGGGGTCATGAATCTTGACATGCTAACAAATTAATAGAATTAAGTGAATGTCCTAGTAGCGGGCCACTTCCTTTATATATAGAGATAGTTAGTGGACCAATTCCAAGCTTCCAACCAATCATCTCACCAAAATTTCTTCTCTTTGGTGTCGAATGGTAGGAGAGTTGCATATTTGTCAGTGAATACTTAAAATGGTTCAATCCACACAAATTTTCCTCAGCAAGTGATAACTTCGCCCATCACTATTTTAAAATGTCCCAACACCATAACAACATCCATAAATTGATAAATAACAATCCCATGCACTTCTAAATTCACCCAGTGATGTGAATAATGCCCCATGCACTTCTAAATTCACCCAGTGATGAGAAAAACGCCCTAGACACTTCAATACTTTCCTCGGGCGGTTCAAAATTCTCCCAAAGATGATAAAAATTCCCTAAGCACTTCAATATTTTCCTAGGCACTTCTAAATTCTCCCAAGGATGATAAAAACTCCCCATGCACTTCAATATTTTCCCCAAGCACTTCAAAATTCCCTCGAGGCACTTTAATACCTACCCCATGCACTTCTAAATTGACCCAATGATGATAGAAACACACCATGTACTTCAATACTTGCCTCAACCACTTCAAAATTCTCCCAACCATGATAAAAACACCCAAACACTTCAATATTTGCCCCAGGCACTTCAAATTTCTCCCAACAAAGATAAAAACGCCCCCATCCACTTCCATGATTTCCCAAGCACTTCAAAATTCGTCCAATGATGATAAAGATGCCCTATGCACTTCAATAGTTTCCCTAGGAAAGGAAGAAAACACCCGACAATGATATAATCACCCAAGCAATCACAAAAATGCCTCAATCCACACAAATTTTCCTCGGCAAGTGATAAATTTGCCTATCACTATTTTAAAACGTCCCAACACTATAAAAGCATTCATGCATTGATCAATAACAACCCCAAGCACTTCTAAATTCACGCAATGAGGAGAAAAATGACCCATGCACTTCTAAATTCACCCGGTGATGAGAAAAATGCCCTGTGCACTTCTAAATTCACCCATTGACGAGAAAAACGCCCCAGGCACTTCAATACTTGCCCCGAGCACGTCAATTTTCTGAAAGATAATAAAATTTCCCTAAAAACTTCAATATTTTCCCAGGCACTTCTAAATTCTCCCAATGATGATAAAAAATCCCCATGCACTTTAATATTTTCCCAAAGCACTTCAAAATCCCCCCGAGTCACTTAAATACTTGTCACATTCACTTCTAAATTGACCTATTGATGATAGAAACACCCCATGCACTTCTAAATTCACCCAGTGATGAGAAATGCGCCCCATGCACTTCAAAATTCACCCATTGACAAGAAAAACGCCCCATGCACTTTAAAATTCACCCATTGATAATAAAAATACCCCAAGCACTTCAATACTTCCCCCCAGGTACTTCAAAATTCTCTGAAAGATGATAAAAATTCCCTAAGCACTTCAATATTTTCTGAGGCACTTCTAAATTCTCCCAAGGATGGTCAAACTCCCCATGTACTTCAATATTTTCCCCAAGCACTTAATAATTGCCCGCAGGCACTTCAATACTTTCCCCATGCACTTCTAAATTGACCCAATGATGATATAAATGCCCCATGCACTTCAATATTTGCCTCGACCACTTCAAAATTATCCCAATGATGATAAAAATGCCCAGACACTTCAATATTTTCCCCAGGCACTTCAAAATTCTCATAACGAAGATAAAAATGCCCCCGTCCACTTCCATATTTGTGCAGGCACTTCATTACTTGCCCTAGACACTTCAAAATTCATCCAATGATGATAAAGATGCCCTAGGCACTTCAATACTTGCCCTAGGTAAGGTCAAAAAACACCCGACAATGATATAATCACCCAGGCAATCACAAAAATGCCCCAATACACACAAAGTTTCCTCCGCATGTGATAACTTTGGCCATCATTGTTTTAAAATGTCCCAACACTATAAAATCGTCCTTACATTAATAAACAACCCCATGCACTTCTAAATTCACCCAGTGATGAGAAAACACCCCATGCACTTCAAAATTCACCCATTAACAAGAAAAACACCCCATGCACTTCAAAATTCATCCATTGACAAGAAAAATGCCCCAGGAACTTCAATACTTACCCCAGGCACTTCAAAATTCTCTGAAAGATGATAAAAATGCCCTAAGCACTTCAATATTTTCCCCAAGCACTTCAAAATTGCCCCCAGGCACTTCAATACTTGCCCAATGCACTTCTAAATTGACCCAATGCTGGTAGAAACACCCCATGCACTTCAATACTTGCCTCGACCACTTCAAAATTCTCCCAACAATGATAAAAACATCCATACACTTCAATATTTCCCCAGGCACTTGAAAATTCTCGCAACGAAGATAAAAATTCCCCCGTCCACTTCCATGTTTTCCCAAGCACTTCATTACATGCCCTAGACACTTCAAAATTCATCCAATGATGATAAATATGCCCTAGGCACTTCAATACTTGCCCTAGGCAAGGGAGAAAAATACCCGACAATGATATAATCACCCAAGCAATCACAAAAATGCCCCAATACACACAAATTTTCCCCGACATGTGATAATTTTTTCCATCATTGTTTTAAAACGTCCCAACACTATAAAAGCATCCTTACATTGATAAACAACAACCCCATGCACTTCTAAATTCACCCAGTGATGAAAAAAACACCCCATGCACTTCAAAATTCACCCATTAGCAAGAAAAATGCCCTATGCACTTCAAAATTCACCTTCAATAATTATATGGTGAAAGTTCTAAATGTTGCTAACTTGCTAGAGAAGTGAACCTCTCGTATCATTGCCACTATAAGGGTCAACATCTTCATATAGGTATATCAATGTTTCCTGTTTTTCCATGCCTACTAACGAATAACCAACTTTGCTGCCAACAATTATGTTACAATAAAGAGCATATTATAAGCCATGAAGCATCAATGGAAGATGGCATCGCTATGTATACTTGTTGAATGCATCATGTTAGCTAGTGAGTCTGTCCATGTAGTGTGTGTAGATAGATAGATGAACAGATGAGACAAAAATATTACAGCTGTAGAAGAACATAGATACAAGTGGAAGAAAATTGCTCATAAGCAGAGAGATTGGATGACAAGTAGGTTACGATAATTTATAGTTTTAAGTATGAATATTAATTAGAATAACTGGACCTAAAAGAACGATAACAATTAAACATATGATGAAGCTAGGAAGACACCCTTTAGTGTATGCCAAGACAGGGTTTATGGCTCCCACAGTGGGGGAAGGCACAAAAGAAGCCTTCCTGATAGGACATAGAACCACAGTCACTACATAAAAACACAAAACTTGCTCAAAGATTTTGGTAGAATAGTCTGTCTACTTCTAATCATATCTATCAAGTAGGGCATTATCCTCCAATATAGTTTTTGGATTTGATAAAAGGAAACATGCAATTTTCTTACAGCTTGAGAAGGAATGATGCAGAGTAATTTAGGGAGATAAAGCATTTTCCAAGATCATTTTGAAAACATCTTTGCTTCCTCCCTTGGAGACGACAACATATTTATTGCCAGAAACAAGGAAATTACATTATAATAATGTCCACATATGACAAAAATAGGTGAACAGGACTCCTAGTAATTTGCGCGAAATATCAACAAAAAAGTGTGCCTGAAGCAACTGCTACCTAAATGTGCTACAAAATGGGTTAAATAAAAGTGTAAACCCTACAAAAAAAATCCTAAAAATGCATGAGAGCTAAGAATGTGAAGAAACCATGAACCATATGTTCGTAGAGTGTAATCAAGTTAAGATGCTATGGATGAAACTAATAACAAGAATGAATCTCCCAATGAACCTAATTGCTTAATGTGGGAGGATACCTTTTGTAATTTGGTATTGAGATATCCAAGTACACTCATATGTAAAACTTGTTTAAAAAAAGTCAAGCAACTCTTTCCCCAATAGACTGAGGAAAATAATTGCCCTCTTGAGTGAATTTTGAAACTCACCAAAGTAAAGCATTGAGTAGTGACAAAATTCAATTAGATAAAATAATGAAAGCTCAAAGGATAGATTGCAATAGAGAAAACGTCTATAGGGATTGTTACAATTCCAAATCTTCATTTTGATTAAATGGTATTTTTTCTCGTTGATCTTCAATTTAATTAAATGTTATTTTTCTCATTGATCTTCATTTCATTAAATGTTATTTCATCTCTTTGCATTCAAAACTTTGCTTACTCTGGAAAGTGATTCTACACATTGGAGACTAGCCCTACATTTACCCATATTACACAATGCAAACACTACTCCCTTGTAGAGGTTGATGCCCACTTTGCTGCAATAAATGACCTAATGGTTGTGACATGGTAGCTAAAAATATTGTTATTGCTTAGATGATTTCCTAGGTGGAGCTGGCCAATTGGTTGTGTATGTGTGTCTTAAAATGCTCACATTTTTGTTTCCACATGAACTGCTAGTCAGTATCGATTTTTGATATGTTCAATCGAGTAAATGATGTGGAGAATATGGTTTTTGATATGGACACTGAGTGGAAATTTATAATTCATATATGCATAGATAGTTGAATAGATAATGTTAGAGTTTCACTGAAACTCTTTTTGTGTATGCCTAAATTTTGTACACTTCCACCCTCAATTTTGAAGAGGGAAGGTCATTCACCTGCATAGGCATAGTGACATAAGGTATGCTCCAACAATTTAGGAAATTCAATTTCAAAATAGAACCCAGATTAATGTCCACTTAGTTACTAGTTTAAAATCTAGTTAGTTTTAGTTCAGATTTGAAAGTCCACTGTGCCTATCGCTGTCCATGGTCTCTGTTGTTACTTTCCCAGTAATAGTAAATATGTATTCAAAGGAAAACAAAACCGAGTTTGAACCTCTGAATCACAAGTTGACTTCATGACTAAAGCTATAGTGCCACATGGACCAATAATTAGATACTAGACGGTTAGAAAAATGAATAGTGAGTGTTTCAAACAGTGTGATACGGAGTTTGGAAGTAAGCTGGTGAATACAATCGATGTGATACAAAGAAAACATGCTGCTTTGAAAGATTATCCATCAACATGAAGCAGATTTGAGGAGAACCCAAATACTCCCTTGAACTTCTGAAAAACTGAAATGACTACAGCATCGATGATTTAGAATAGCAATATTTAACAGCATGCTGAACACCTGAATCATACCCTCAACCAAGTATTTATGTAAGATGAATTATCTTGTAATGCTGCATCGTGTGGCTTGTACTCCATCAGGTAACTAGAAGGAAGGTGAAGATGTTTCTTGATTGAATCTCTTAATACCATTACTGCATGTATATAAAATACAACCAAAACCCACATCAGCAGCACAGATACTCAATTTGGCATTTTGATGGAAAGATGTACATCAAAAGAAACAAACAAACCAATCACACAATTTCTAGTATCCACTCTACATGGTATACCCACTATCAAGGCACTCCCCATCTAAGTACCAGTTAAGTAAAGAATCTCTAGTTTACCTCATCTAGAACTATTGACCAATAATAATATACATACCTACGAGACTAGGAACCGGCACTACTCACCTGGCCATCAGAAGCATCTCTATTCCAAACACTGAGAATGTCCTCCCCGAAGCGAACACTTAACACAATACCACAAACATCATCACTATAATCCAGTTGATCTCCTACCAATGCTAGTACTTGAAAGTTTCTGAGTTTTCAGATTCTCTACTTTTTAACAAAAGCTATAATACCAAAACATGGCCACACATATAATGGTAATGGATCGGTGCATGAACTAAAAAGTTAACATTTCTACTGTCCACATTGCGATTCATCATTGATTTCCCTAAAAAACACCTAAATAGTCTTTTCTATTTACTTGACAGTTTCATTTTCCCTTTCGTTGTTCTTGCTTGTTAACACTATTTTCTTGAACTTTCTAACAATTTCACTCCATCCCAATAATCCAAGGAAGTAGGATACACAAAGGAAAGTGGAAAACTTATGATGCTTAATGAGAGCAGTTCCCTTATTTGGTCTCTGAGAATGAGAACATAATGATAAAGAAAGGAAAGACATTTTTTGTTTATAAAGGGTTATTCTTTTAAAATGTGATTATAGCAGCATCAATTTTTCTTATATCCATAAAGAAAGAAAAAACAAAATGCACCTAACCTGGAAGGAAAGCACATTCAGATTTGTAACAATTGGAAAAAGAAAAATTGTATATAGCATCCAGATATAGTTCCATTCACTAGCAGCACTCACTTAATAAATTGAAATAGAAGCAACAATAGCCAATATACATATATCTTAGCAACAGTGAGCTTTATAATATTCCAGCTCACAGTGTGTAGCACAGAATTTGAACAGTTTTCAAAAAGTAAAAACTGCCCAAACAACTTAGTCCAGGTCCAAGAAACATATTTTTGCCTAATAAAGACAATAACAAGGACTCATGGACTATATCAGCAACAAAGCTTTCCAACAGGTTCTACAAAGTTTCCAAGTCCCTAAATCTGAAAAGATGTCAGCATTGAGAAATCTTGGCGATTACACATACAGAGATACTGGAAAGTACAACAGAGAAAGATCCATAAAACAAAAAAACACAAGGGAAAGAGCCAAGGAAAACGCTTCTTAACCTAGACTCATATCTCTCTTTGACAACTAATCCCAAGACTTAATAATAATCATAAATCTAAGGTCAAAGATGTATAAATAAAATAATATTCTTTCATCTTTTTTTCTCGGTAAAATAAAAGGCGTGAGAAATTAAGGTTAAGGAGCTTAAGATAGTAAGGAAGCCCCTGATACCCTATTCACTGTCCTTCTTTTGCAGCTTGTGATGTAATTATATTATTCTATTAACAAATTAGAATCCCACATGTCCGGCTTAAAGCCATTCATTATATATATTATATATATACCAATGACCTAGAAATCAAAACTAGGTAATCACATCTGCTGCTAATATTATGTCGGCTGGGAAAATCTGCTGAGGAAATGAATGTTGACCCTTTTTGAGCTTTGTGATTTCACTGTTGATATATATATGACCTAGAGATAAAAAATAAGGTATTACATCTGCTGCCAATTATCATGTTGGCTGGGGAAATCTGTTGAGGAGGAAATGAATGTTGACCCTTTTTGATATTTTCACTGTTGATATTCTAAAACAGAGCAGTCATCTATCAACACCATCTGTCACCAATGTCATCAACCTTCTTAAAGAAAAGGTCAACTTCATCAAGGTCTACAGGTGACTGATTCCTTTTATCAACTATAGGCTTAGAAGACTTAGGCCACTCAAGATGCTTTGCATTTCCTGCAGCTATCATATTACTCTCCAAGTTTATTGCAGTGGCATAATCCATCCACAAATCAATTTATTCTCCCTTGGAAGCTAACCTTTGAATCAAAATCCCCACTAGAGTTGTGCCATCTGCTGGTTTAATAGCTTGAGGAAACCTGGTATATGTTTTGAAGAATCTGTGGTTAAATTCCTTCACAGTTTTGTCTTTCTTCTTTGTAATTCTAGCCAACTCAACCAGTATAATTTTGTCATCTTTCTTCTCACTCTAGTCTCCTTTAAATGTTTTCTCAAAGGCATCTCAAGTGGCTATTTCTCCAATAGCCAAGTGCTTATACCATTCTCTGACATCCTTTTTGAAGGTTTGAACAAATAACTTCATGACCACATCTTCATGTTCAACATCACAGTCATAGGATTTCAAGCGGTCTTCTACGGTAATGAGATTATTCCATTGGAACTTAGTGAGGTTTTTACAATATCCATTAGGAAAGGTTTGGAGATAGCCTTGTATGGTAGTGAAGTCTAATGAAGGACATCTATCAGCAACCTAAGTTGCCAATCAAACAGTAGGTAAGATAAGATAATATAATTTTATTAATGTCCAACAAGATGACCACAAATAGGTCAAAGGGAAAGCTAAGTACAATAGTGTGGAATACAAACTGGAAGTGCAAAGGCCACTACTATAAAATGTATATAAAGCAGCAAGGTAAAAGAAAATCTATTCTATGCTATACTAGACAAGATTTTGCAGTCCAATACAAAAATATCGGTGATGCAAAAATATGCAAGTAATGCATAGAATCCAAGAATAACTCCTCTGGTAAGGGGGGAGGAGATGATGTCTTTACTAAGGGACGTTGATCAACCACCCCAAATGCTCCCACTACTAACATCTGAGGCTGTGAAATTCCTCTTTGCATATCCCTGTGTCGAGATTTGGAAGAAGCCCCATGTTTACTTGTGTTGTGTGAACTATCTCGAGATCTAACACAACACCTCCATAAGGTACTCCCTGGCTGAGACTGTATGGTCTCGCTAGGCCTCACAAATATAATGTCTTAAGAAGTGCTACTATCTGTCTTCCTTTTGGTGTCTCTGTCTAATTTGATTGTTGGAAATAATGAAGTAATCAGCCTGGAGGTGTTCGGTCTAAGATAGCAAGGGGTTTAGGATAAGGAGTGGGAACTGAGCTTGATACAAAAACAATAATAGAAGAGATTGATATCGCCTGGATAGAGGATGCAACTATAGGGAAAAAATTTTGACGCAAGGAAGTATCAAGGAGTAGAGGCTTTTCCAATGAAACTAACTCAAAAATGGAGATCAATGGGGTGGATGTTATTTAGTCTTCCTCTTCTATATCTTGCAACATATAAAAAGAAAAACAAGGGATGTCAATATTATGCTCCCCTGAAGTTTCTAGAAATTGTTTAGTGCTTTTGGATCACACCTTCTAGAATTCATATTTTGGGTCTTCAAATGGAAAGAACCTTTTTCTCAAAATCTAGACGAGAAGATATTCTTGATAAGTCCAGATTACTTTATTCTTTCAAAGTGGATTTGCTAGATGATATTATGCCTCAAATACTACTACTCATACTCGACGTGATGGCATGAACAAGCAAATAGCATGCTTTAACTAAACAAGAGAAAGAATTCTATCCTCAATGGACTCGCCACGTGGGCTTTGTAATTTTCAAAGAACTTTTGCTCACTAAAATTTCATATAGTCAACAACCACAAATTCCACGAAACTACACTTCAATCATCGAAAACAAAACCATTTTGGTTGTTGTCCATTGGGATCAACCCTAGAATATTAACCTTAAAAGACAAATTTCTAAGAAGGCCTCCAAAAGGCAATGCCCACTATCACCTCACCAACGCCTCTCTTGCTTTAGCTCTAGTAATTTTCCAATCCATGAGGAATGTCCATAACAATAATCAAATTTATTTTGAAGCTCCCATACTCCATATTTTGCAATGGATCTCATAAGGTAATGTGGTGGAAAGTGAAATGATGAAACACCAAAGGAGACCTTCATAAGGTCTTACTCACAATTAACTGTGGCAACAACCACTAGGTTATCAAGTCAAAATATTCATGACCAAGGATCCCAAGTGGGAATAGAGAAACCTAATAGGGAACCATGATTTTAATGACTACTACAAGATTGGATCTTTCAAATTACTATTTAAGACCTCAATGAAGGCATTCCAAGATAAATGACCATTCATTAACAACTAAAGACTATAGACTCATAGAGCAATCAAGTAAACAAAACAACAAATAGATTCATTAAACAACACTGCTTAGTTCCAACATAGTATGAGAAATTAACCATCAACCGTTCAAGTTTACAAGAAACATCAGGGGATCAACAAAAGGATCACTACATCAATTTCTCCTCCCAATTATATCTTTTGGGGATACAATTCACGAGTAGAATGCAGCCAACAATACTTTCTTGGAATCCCTAATTGCAGTATTCAATAGCAAGTCCAAGATGCAAAAAAGAAAGAGGGAGATAAGAAGACTTTCAAAGAATCGATAACCAATAACATAGGGCCACTACCAGAGTCACCAACACAAAGGAGGTTGAACTCTTTCTGTATCAAACATATCTATATAAATAGGTTCTAAGGAAACTTGACCAGTTGGTAGAGATAGTTATTCACATTAATGCGTATTCACCAACTTTCTAGGGAGAAATGACCTTCATCAAACCCTTTCCAAACCTTACCTGTCTTTCAAGGAACATGGGACAATTTGCAATTTATTTTCCAATGCAGTCCATCATCTCAATCCTACGGACAATTTTCAGGAGGCATCGGAGATATTCAATGCCAACTACATGTGTGTTTAATTCTCTATGGAAAATTGGAGGTAGTTTGAACTTTTATCCATCAAAATTTCTTAATTACTCATTGCTTGTGTATGTGAATTAAACCCATGGACCTTGTTTTTTGTTAGTAAGATTAGGATCCTTCTATTAAACAACATAGTCAAAAAGTAAAATAGTTCTTACAGAAATAATCTTCCTCCTCCCTCTAGGAAAGATCAGGCCGTAGAAGATAGTCTGAGAGATATGAATGTCTGTATAGACCTTAAAACTGATACCAAAAAACTGGTATAGTTTCCTATCTTTGAAGTACCTTCTGACATATGATTGCTTCTCTAGAAAGAAAGGTGAGCATTTCATTAATTTTGGTGCATCCCTTAGACAATTTCTCAGCTGCATCAAAAGTATTCCCATATATGTGTTTATTTCCCTATGAGATCCATGGGTGGTTCCATCTATAGATTGTATGAGAAATACAATCTCCAGAACACCAATAAAATATTGGCAATTGAAGGATCTTCCCTTTTTTTAAGAACATAATGATTGAGGTTATTTCATTGATCAACCAAGTTTGGGAGAATCTGATATTGTTATCTTGGTTCTCATTTTGTATGTTGTAAACATAATTTTCTTCATGGGATATCAAACCTCAACCCACAGTCTCCAATTATTGGAATCTTCATTGAAAATAAGGCATTCATGAGCATTGTTCAGGAGATGGGCCCCTATCACCATATGGAAGTGGACAAATGGTTCATGTACAGGCTCACTAACACTGACTTGTGCCCCTATTGTGTCTTACCCATTGACTCTCGAGGCTTTTTATTCTCTCGTGAAATATAGACAAGGTCTTCCTTCTAGAAGTTGAACTTCGTAGATAGAATCAGAGGTGGTATTTGGTCTTACTCTAACACCACTTCTACCCCAAAATCCATCATGTTCACAGTGTATCCATTCAGTTCAGAGTGAACAGTCATAACGCTTTAACCCCTTCACTTGCGCATCACTACTAGCATCCTGCATTTATTTGAGCATGTACCCCTATTGTTTCTTACCCACTGGCTCTTAGGGATTTTCTTACCTCTTGTGCAATATTGACAAGGTCTTCCAACCAATAGTTGATCTTCATAGATCCCACGACAAGCAAGATTTGGCCCTACTTTGACACAACTTCTCCCTTAAAATCCTATGTGATCACCATATATCCTTTAAGTTCAATGTTAGTTGTATTCATGCTTTGAGCCCTTTGTTGAATTTTTAACTTAGCAGTATAATTTTCATCTCTTTCAAATTTATTTCATAATTCATTTCATCCCACAATTATGCTTGAAAGAATTATCACCATTCATTTGCAATAGAAATAAAAACAAGGATCACTAAAAGATAACCATGCACAATAGACACAAAGATTTATCCTGGGAAACCCAATAGGGAGAAAACCCAAAAAACTTTTCTCAGAAGAAATCAATTCAATACAAATACAATACCAATCATGAAGTTGAACCCTAGCACAAGAGAGGTTCGCCCTCCTTCACAAGAAACCCTAGCAAGGGTAGCAAATCTTCCAAGAGAGAATAGGAGCCCCAAGGGCCAACATATTTCTTCTTGCCTTTGCTAGGCCTTCCTAGGAGGTGTGCACAAGTGGAGAGAAGAGAATGTGTGATGAGTGAGTGTGAAAATAAAGTGTGAGAACACGAACTTTCCTTAATTGGGGCCGACTTGTCTTTTCTCCACTAGGGCTGACTTGTACTTTTTCTCTCCATCTTTTATTTATCTTCAAGCCGAATTGTCTTACATTGACCACCTCATGTAACCTCTCTAGGAGAATGTCTGCAGAACATTGCCCGATGCTGCAATCCATGGAGAAACATCAACACCCTTTGTTGAATATTGTAACTTCAAAGAATATTATATTTGTACTTTATTATTCCGGAGATGTTTCATTCCTCCGAGGTAACCCTATCATGTATCTGGAGATGTTTATTCCTCCAGGGGTTTGTATTAACTAGGGTTATTAGACCCACCATGTGTGGGTCGGCCCTGCAATTATATTTTAGGGGTTATTAGACTTCTCCAGGTGAGGTCGGCCCCATTAGTTCTTTTAGTCAGTTGGGAGTCAAGTATAAATAGAGGAGGTGAACTCCTCATTAGGTCACTCACTCACTTGTGGAAGAGTGCGCACTTGTCTGGGAGATCTGCTAAGGAGTCAAGGAGAAGGAGCACATCTTGTATTTTGGTTGATCATCTTATTGAGGAAAGCTTTGCTGGGTTTTCTACCCCATGAGGGTTTCCCAGGGTATATTGTGTGTCTATCTTGTGATTGTGTTTCTTTCAGAGATCTTGTTTGTCTATTTGGTTTAAACTTAACATGGTATCAGAGCTAGACTGAATAGGACATCTTTCACAAGGTAAGAATGCCTCTTTCTCTCTCTTTGGTGAAGTTAGGGTTTCAGCCCAAAGTTGGTATTTTTGATTTTTGGTTGTATGGCTAGATAGCTCTCTTCAATACCTTTCTTTTGAGCTATAGATCGAACTTTTTGGTTGGGTAGAACTTCGGGAAATCCAAACCCTAATTCTACCAAAAGTGCGATACGTCAGATTTTGGTTTCAGAAAAAAGTTGTAATTTTTGAATTCTGATTACATGGCTGGATAACCCTTCTCAAGAGCATTCTTTTGAGCTATAGATCGAACTTTTTGGTTGGGTAGAACTCCGGGAAAGTCAAACCCTAATTCTACCAAAAGTGCGATAAAATTCTGTTCCAGATTCCGAAAAAGTGAAAAGTAACTTCCCAGGTAAGTCTACTCTGTCTCTTGGACTCCCCCAAGAGAAGATGGCTCCAAATACTAAGCTTGAAGACAAGCTAGAAGGCATAGAGAATTTCCGGGCATGGAAATACAGAATTGGTCTCATTCTTGAGGAGAATGATCTTGCTCATTATATCAAGGAGGAAGTTGCAGAACCAGAAGAAGATGAAGCCAAAGAAAAACACAGGAAGGATCTGATTAGGGCAAAGAGAATCATAGCTGATTCCATTAAAGACCACTTGATTCCCCAAGTGTCTTCCAAGAAGACTCCAAAGGAAATGTATGATGCCCTAGGAAGAATGTATGAAGGAAAGAACATCAACAGAAAGATGAATCTAAGGACTCAATTGAAGAGTACCAAGATGCACAAAGGAGAATCCATTCAAGACTACTTCTCAAGAGTCTCTCTAATCAAAGAGCAACTAGATGCCATTGGTGATACTCTTGATGAAGATGAACTTGTGATGACATCTCTAAATGGTCTCACTAGACCTTGGGAGTCATTCATTCAAACTATGTGTGCCAGAAAAGAAAGTATGAAGTTTGATGTAGTATGGGAAGATTGTGTTCAAGAGGAGGCTAGGGTTGCCAACAGAGAAGCACTTCTCAAAGAGGATGACCAAGCTTTGGCCACCCACACCAAAAGAGGAAAGAGAGGCTACTTCAAGAAAGTAAACCACAAAAGGCCTCAAC
The DNA here is from genome assembly GCA_027924585.1 of Larix kaempferi. NCBI lineage: Eukaryota > Viridiplantae > Streptophyta > Pinopsida > Pinales > Pinaceae > Larix > Larix kaempferi. Next base: position 9,153,314 of record BSBM01000597.1, on the reverse strand, counting down.
CCTCTCATAGAATCAAAAGGAAAGGGGGAGACATCTCCACAGTCCAATGCTTCAATTGTCTCAAGCTAGGACACTATGCCAGAGACTGTACCCTACCAGAGAAGAAGAAGAAAAGGTTTGTTCACAAAAGACATCATGCTCATATGGCAGAAGATGACAGTGAAGAAGAAGAAGAAGAAGAAGAAGAAGAAGAAGTGGAGGAAAGGCCTCAAAAGAAAAGATCTAAAGTAAAGAAAGAAGAACCAGAAGAATATGTACTATTTTCTGCTCTCTCTGGATCTGTGTCCCCTGGTGAAGGCACTTGGCTCATTGACAGTGGTGCTTCAAAGCACATGACAGGTCATAAGGAAACTCTCTCCAAGATTGAAGAGAAGTCTTCACCCCAGAAGGTATCTCTAGGAGATGATTATCAATATCCCATCAAGGGAATTGGTGAAGCAAGCTACAAGCTTGATTCAGGAACACCTTTAAAGATGAAAGAAATTTTATATGTCCCAGGTTTAAAGAAGAATCTACTCTCTATCTCAGCACTAGACAAGAAAGGCTTTAGAGTAGCCTTCATAGATGGACAAGTACTCATGTGGTCCAAAGGAAAATCAATCAAAGATGCAATTGTTATTGGTGAAGAAGAAGGAGGACTTTATAAACTCAAGGGTCATCCAGAATCTGCCCTTGCTCATGAAGTTTCCAGTCCCAGTGAACTATGGCATAGAAGACTAGCTCACATCAACTATAAAGCTTTACCCTATGTGAGTAAGATGGTTATAGGTTTGCCAGACTTGAAGGTTGATCATGATGGCTCATGTAAAGGATGTAAGAAAGGGAAGAATATCAAGAATCCCTTTCCGAAAAGTGAAACAAAGACTAAGAGCTCTCTAGAACTAATACACTCAGATGTATGTGGACCTATGCCTACCACATCTCTAAGTGGGTTTGAATACTATCTCTCATTCATTGATGACTATTCAAGAAAAACTTGGATATACTTCCTAAAGGGTAAGAATGAAGTCTTTGGAAAATTCAAAGAGTTCAAGGCTCTAATAGAAAACCTCTCAGACAAGAAAATCAAGATTCTCAGAACAGACAATGGTGGAGAATATATTTCAAAGGAATTTGAAGATTTCTGTAAAGAAGCTGGAATCAAAAGGGAACTAACCACTCCTTACAATCCCCAACAGAATGGGGTAGCTGAGAGGAAAAATAGAACCATCATGGAAGCTGTAAAGACTATGATACATGATCAAGACCTTCCCATATCTATGGGCTGAAGCAGCCAAGACATCAGTATATGTACAAAATAGACTATCTCATAGTGCTCTTGACTTCAAAACTCCAGAAGAAGTCTTTACAGGAAAGAAGCCTGAGGTAAGTCATCTCAAAATATTTGGGTGTCCTGTGTACATCCACATTCCAAAAGAAAAGAGATCCAAATTGGATCCCTCAGGTAAGAAGGGAATGTTTGTTGGTTATTGTGAAACTTCCAAAGCCTTCAGAATCTACATACCAGGTTTCCATCATATAGAAATAAGCACAGATGTAACCTTCGATGAGGAAGCAGCTCTCAAGAAATCTAGAAAGCGTCAACTTGAAGAAGTTTATGAAGAAGATACATCTCCCAGAATCTCAGAGACTGTTCACATCCCTGAAGAGGACATACCAGAGGATCATGACATGCTGGAACCACAAGAACCTCCTGTTGCAGAATTATCTAGGAAAAGAAGACCAGCATGGGCTAGAGATATTATTCAAGGAGCTGAAAGATATGGTGCTCCTGAAGGCTCCACTAGAGAAAGGAAGAAACCAAAGCTAGTGTACAACTATATGGCCCTGATGTGTGATCTTGTGGATCAACTACCTACTAGCTATGAAGAGGAAGCTCAAAAGAAAGAATGGGTAGAAGCAATGACTGAAGAATATCAGTCAATAATGAAAAATGATGTTTGGGATATAGTTCCCAAACCAAAAGATAAAAGTGTGGTTTCTTCCAAATGGATCTTCAAAATAAAACATGCTGCGGATGGAAGCATTGAAAAATACAAAGCAAGATTTGTAGCCAGAGGTTTCTCTCAGAAGGAGGGAATTGACTATGAAGAAACATTTGCACCAGTTGCTAGGTACACTTCAATTAGAACTATCATGGCTCTTGCATCCATGATGAAGTGGAAATTACACCAAATGGATGTTAAGACAGCTTTTCTGAATGGTGTAATTGAAGAAGAAGTATACATAGAGCAACCACAAGGGTTTGAGGTAAATGACGGAAGGACTCATGTATGCAAACTGAAAAAGGCATTATATGGGTTGAAACAAGCTCCCAGGGCTTGGTACGGAAGGATTGACAATTTCTTAACTAGCATGGGCTTTACCAAAAGTAAAGCTGACCCAAACCTTTATCTCAAAGTGATGGATGATGAACTAGTTATACTTTTATTATATGTAGATGATCTATTTCTAACTGGAAATGAGAAACAAATTATTGAAAGCAAGAAGAAGCTTTCTTCAGAATTCGAGATGAAAGATCTCGGATTAATGCACTACTTCTTAGGCTTAGAAGTGTGGCAAGAACCAAGAGGAATCTTTCTAAATCAAGGTAAGTATACTGTGGAAATTCTGAAAAGATTTGACATGTTGGAGTGTAAACCCATGGCCACTCCTATGGACTCCAACTTGAAGATTTTGGTTAATGACTCATCAGATTTAGTGGACCTAACTCTATATAGACAGATTATTGGGTCACTAATGTATTTAACAAATACTAGGCCAGATATATGCTTTGCTATAAATACCCTAAGTCAGTATCTAGTATAACCTAGAAAGGTTCATCTAATAGCTGCAAAGCATGTAATGAGGTACTTGAAAGGTACATTAGATTTTGGTCTACTCTATGATGGAAGTCATGAACTCAATTTGCATGGTTACTCAGACTCTGATTGGGCAGGCAGTGTCTTAGACAGAAAAAGTACTTCAGGTGGATGTTATAGCCTTGGATCTTCCATGATCTCTTGGTTCAGCAAGAAACAATCTAGTGTGGCCCTCAGCTCTGCTGAGGCAGAATACATAACTGCTTGCTCTGCCAGCTGTGAAGCAGTATGGCTTCGGAAACTGTTATCTGGAGTGTTTGACTTAGAAATGGATCCCACTATGATTATGTGTGATAATCAAAGCTGCATCAAGATGACAGAAAATCCTGTGTTCCATGATAAGTCAAAACACATAGAGATCCGATACTTCTATATTCGAGATATGGTGCAGAAAGGAGCTATCAAGCTTGAGTATGTGAGCACTGAAGATCAAATTGCTGATATCCTGACCAAACCACTGTCTCGTGTGAAATTTGAATACTTTCGAGACAAGCTTGGTGTAGTTCAAAAGGAACCTCCTAGAAAGGGGGAGTAGCATGATTCCTGATAACAAGCAAGTCTCATCAATAATGAGACTTCACCTAGTCACTTAGAAATAGTTAGATTTAGGACTACTTGATTCTATTTAGTTTTACTTATACATGCTTTTGATGTTAGATGTATACATGCTTTTGATGATAGATGTATACATGATTGTGATGATAGGTGTATTAGTGAGAATACATGCTTTTGATGTTAGATGTATACATGCTTTTGATGATAGATGTATACATGATTGTGATGATAGATGTATTAGTGAGAATACATGCTTTTGATGTTAGATGTATACATGCTTTTGATGATAGATGTATACATGATTGTGATGATAGATGTATTAGTGAGAATACATGCTTTTGATGATAGGTGTATACATGATTGTGATGATAGATGTATTAGTGAGAATACATGCTTTTGATGTTAGATGTATACATGCTTTTGATGATAGATGTATACATGATTGTGATGATAGATGTATTAGTGAGAATACATGCTTTTGATGATAGATGTATACATGATTTTGATGATTGATACATGCTTTCGATGTATGATGTATACATGCTGTTGATGCTAGATAATGATACATGTATTGATTAATGTACTTATATGGATGAGGATACTTGTACTTGTATTGATGAGAATACAGTTGAGGGGATTGGATCATCCCTGGACTTTCAGTCCTAAAGAGAGCCGTAGACGTGAGGTCTCCGAAAATGAAATCCTTAGTGGATAGTTGAGGGGATTGGATCATCCCTGGACTTTCAGTCCTAAAGAGAGCCGTAGACGTGAGGTCTCCGAAAATGAAGTCCTTAGTGGACAGTTGAGGGGATTGGATCATCCCTGGACTTTCAGTCCTAAAGAGAGCCGTAGACGTGAGGTCTACGAAAATGAAGTCCTTAGTGGACAGTTGAGGGGATTGGATCATCCCTGGACTTTAAGTCCTAAAGAGAGCCGTAGACGTGAGGTCTCCGAAAATGAAGTCCTTAGTGGACAGTTGAGGGGATTGGATCATCCCTGGACTTTCAGTCCTAAAGAGAGCCGTAGATGTGAGGTCTCCGAGAATGAAGTCCTGAATGAACAGGCAGGGGATTGTATCGTCCCCGGACTGAGGTCCCAGAATAGAACCGTAGACTGGGTCTCCGATAATGAAGTCCTGAATGAACAGGCAGGGGATTGTATCGTCCCCGGACTGAGGTCCCAGAATAGAACCGTAGACTGGGTCTCCGATAATGAAGTCCTGAATGAACAGGCAGGGGATTGTATCGTCCCCGGACTGAGGTCCCAGAATAGAACCGTAGACTGGGTCTCCGATAATGAAGTCCTGAATGAACAGGCAGGGGATTGTATCGTCCCCGGACTGAGGTCCCAGAATAGAACCGTAGACTGGGTCTCCGATAATGAAGTCCTGAATGAACAGGCAGGGGATTGTATCGTCCCCGGACTGAGGTCCCAGAATAGAACCGTAGACTGGGTCTCCGATAATGAAGTCCTGAATGAACAGGAAGGGGATTGTATCGTCCCCGGACTGAGGTCCCAGAATAGAACAGTAGACTGGGTCTCCGATAATGAAGTCCTGAATGAACAGGCAGGGGATTGTATCATCCCCGGACTGAGGTCCCAGAATAGAACCATAGACTGGGTCTTCGAAAAATGAAGTCCTGAATGAACAGGCAGGGGATTGCATCGTCCCCAGACTGAGGTCCCAGAATTGATCCGTAGACTGAAGTCTCCGAGAACTGAAGATTGGATTGTATCATCCATGGACCTATGTTCTAAAAAGAGCAGGATTGATCATCCTAGGAATATGATCGATGATGATGATCGTATGATGACGATGCTGATGATCGTGTGATGACGATGCCGATGATCGTGTGATGACGATGCTGATGATCGTATGATGACGATGCTGATGATCGTGTGATGACGATGTTGATGATCATGTGATGACGATGCTGATGATCGTGTGATGACGATGCTGATGACGATGCTGATGATCGTATGATGACGATGCTAATGATCGTGTGATGATGATGCTGATGATCGTATGATGACGATGTTGATGATCGTGTGATGACGATGCTGATGATCGTGTGATGACGATGCTGATGATCGTGTGATGACGATGCTGATGATCGTGTGATGAAGATGAATTGAAGAAAGCTTCCGATGATTTATAGATGTATCATGTATGATGACTCCTTGCTCTTGCAGATGTTGTTATAATATCCTTCTCGTTAAGGGGGAGTGTTGAATATTGTAACTTCAAAGAATATTATATTTGTACTTTATTATTCCGGAGATGTTTCATTCCTCCGAGGTAACCCTATCATGTATCTGGAGATGTTTATTCCTCCAGGGGTTTGTATTAACTAGGTTTATTAGACCCACCATGTGTGGGTCGGCCCTGCAGTTATATTTTAGGGGTTATTAGACTTCTCCAGGTGAGGTCGGCCCCATTAGTTCTTTTAGTCAGTTGGGAGTCAAGTATAAATAGAGGAGGTGAACTCCTCATTAGATCACTCACTCACTTGTGGAAGAGTGCGCACTTGTCTGGGAGATCTGCTAAGGAGTCAAGGAGAAGGAGCACATCTTGTATTTTGGTTGATCATCTTATTGAGGAAAGATTTGCTGGGTTTTCTACCCCATGAGGGTTTCCCAGGGTATATTGTGTGTCTATCTTGTGATTGTGTTTCTTTCAGAGATCTTGTTTGTCTATTTGGTTTAAACTTAACACCCTTCACTATGCAGAATCATCATTAGGAAGTTGCAATCACTTATTTTTGTGAGGGATTTAGCCAAGAAAAAATGGTTTTCTTCAAGACCCTACCTGAAGGGATTGATTCTGGCAATATGGAAGTCATTTTTTACAATGAATCCAGGAAGTTATACATGCCTATGCATGGGAGGCCCCATTTTGATCAAAATATGGGGCACTAGATAGTGATATTTGTTGGGCCACTAGACTCAGTAGTGTATGGTCACACAAAGTATCCTACAAACTCAAGGTGTTCATGTGGTTGGTTGTGTATCAAGGATTTCCATCCAAAGCAAGATTGGCCAAGTTCAGTCTAACCGATGAGAAGTGCCTCCATTGTGGGAAACCAGAAATAATTAAACACATCGTTTCAGGATGCATGTTTGCAAGATAATGCTGTAAAATACCCCATATCAGATTTGCAGCGGTTTTACAGGGAGCTATACACTGGCATGCAAATTTGCAAGGGACTGCAAATGCTTGTCCTCAATCACTTCCATGCTTCACTATTATATCCAATATGAAAAATTTAATGAAGTGTATCTTTGATGGTCAAATATGAGCTCTCGAACCCTTTCAAAAAAAATGCTGTGATGAATTAGCTGCTGAAACTAGGTCCAAGGGGTATTTGTTGGTAAAGAATGAAAAAACTGTCTGACTCTGCTTATTCTGACCTTATTGCCATTCAGACTGCAATAAGGTAGTTGTTTTCACTGTCCTTTGTACCTAATTGGTTATGTATAATATAAGAAGTACTAATTCAAAAAAAAACAATAAACACATATTTGTGCACAATCCCAATATCACCTAAAGAAGGTCCTAATAGAGCAATGTTTCAATCCACTGACATTGCTACAACAATATCAGTCATGTCAAAAGTTAGCTTACTAGTTCACCATTTGCAAATGGTAGTGCATCTTATACAATACTGGGATATAGAGTCCCCATGATAAACAAACCTCATGAAAATGGGAACAATAATGTAGGCACTCATAAAAAATGGATAATAGTTCCATTACCAATGGATGCTTCCTGTTGGAGGTAACTGAAAATGAGGATGTCACATCGTATATAGCTATCCAAATGTCATGTACAACCCATATTAAAGATAGTAATGATATGCGTGCAAGAGAATGGCATAATTCTGTAAGTTTTTAAAATGAATGACAACCACAATAACAAAAATTCCCAGGACCACTAAAAATTTGCATCTTTCCCACTACACTATTGCCTACATATAATGATGGAATTAACTGTTCTTTCTGTAGAACACTCTGAAAGGATAGAGCTTCAATGCGCTTGATTAAGTAGATATCCATCTTTACATCATCTCCAAAATTAAAGACTCAATCTTCTTCAACATACTTTACAGTCATGTATTGGAATTAGATGGCCCTAAAAAGAGGCACAGTATACCACTAAGAAAAATCACAATAATTAATCATGTTTAGATTCTTAGAACAATTGATAGGTCTAACATAAAAGATGGAAAATTAAATATGTTATAGATTGGTAAAAGAGTTAAAATGGCATTCATTACAGAAATGCAAAGGAGAAATTAAATTAAAAAATAACAAAGTGCATATCATTGGCACAAAAAACATACAATCTTACACAAAAGGATGCCAACAATCACAGAAGTGAACCATAGAATTGGTTATTCCATTTAACCTCTCTTAAAATTGAATCTGATTGGTACTGATAAGCCTTTGACTCCATGAAATTGGTTGCAGTATTCAACATAATGATCTACACATTAAAACCACATTTGGATTTAGAAATCATCTTGCAAGAGAACAATAGCCAAACCAACAGTACAACTCCTCAGATATTTGAAATGGTAATGTACGAGCTCTTTCTAAAACATCAAAGTCCACAACATGAGAATCAGTGTCATGTAACAGTGAAATTCATTCAAACATCTTTTGTCATTTTACAAAAAATAATATACTACTATACTCACGATCTTGAAAGTTAACAAATGCCGCTCACAATAACAAAGAATTTTGAAATGGTTTGAAATGTGACCTTCATGTTTCAACACTGGAGGATCACCAGATAATCAAAACTTAAAAGAATGATGGGACTTAAAAGTAGCAGACAAGAAATTGATGGCACAGTTTCAGTGCAATTGTAATTATACCAAGATTGCATTTGTTAATTTTATCTCCCAACTAAAGTAATAAAAAATAGAAACAATTAAACATAGTATACATTTTCCTTCATAGGGGAGGAGGAAAAGGATTTAGCAATCTGTCCATCTAAGCTATTCTCTGAGAAACCTACAATTTAAGATGCAGTAGACCTACCTTCATTCTTTTTATCTCATTCAACTTTTATCTTGGTTTATCAAGAGCATGGTTGTTAAAAAATTGGGAACATATCTACGTTAAATCACTACAATGGTTTAGGAATAGGTTTTGGCAAGCAAAGGAATATCAAATGAACATCTATTTTAAATATAGATTAAAAAATATTTAGTCCATTTTCACCCATCCATGACCACCCACGAACAGTTAGGGTCTGAAGCTTTGTACACTATGCCAACCCCTGTAAGCTCTTCATCTTCACACAATTGTTTGTGTCCAACTTCTGCAAATATACCAATGTTTCCATGCTTGGTAGCTCTTCTAACTCAGAGAACCCCCCAACATTTAGCATCCGAAGCTTTGTACACTGCACCAACCTCGGTATTCTCTTTAGCTCGATACATCGGTTTTCCCACAACTCCTATAAAGATACCAACGTTTCCATGCTTGGAAGCTCTTCTAACTTGGACCACCGAACAACACCTGGCATCTAAAGCTTTGTACATTGTGCCAACCCCAATATTCTCTTCAGCTTAGTACAATCATTTTCCCACAAACCCTCCAGAGATATCAATGTTTCCATGCTTGGAAGATCTTCTAGCTCATAGCACCCATTAACATATAGCTTCCAAAGATCTTTACACTACCAATCCCCATATGTTCTTTAGCTTCACACATTTGTCTGCCTACAACTCCTCCAAATATACCAAATTTTCCATGCTTGAAAGCTCTTCAAACTCACAACACCCATTAAAACTTAGCTTCCAAATCTTTGTACATTGGGCCAAACCCTGGAGCATAACCTGCGGGGAAACAACAAAAACTAGTGGACATTGCATAACGCATAAGGACACAGGGCATTTTATATTCATTCCTGGGATTTTATAGGCACATGGGCGGGCGAAATAGTTGTTTGAAGCCACCCAAACTGAATATTGGGGGACGAAAGAGTTGTTTCAAGCTGCCATGCCTGGTTATCGGGGGGGGGGGGGGGGGGGGGGATAGCCATAAACCCAACAATGAGTGTATAATTGGGGCGAATGCCATATTTTTGACCGATCAAACCAGAAATGAGGGTGAATGACATGTTTTTTTACCCATCTAACCCGCAATGGAGGGCGAATGCCAGATTTTTAGCAAATTTCGGGGGGCGATTTCCAGATTTTGTGAGATTTTTTAGCAAATTTTGGTGACGATTTCTAGGTTTTGGGAGAGAGGGTTGTTAGACGGGAAGGCTATTTTATTTTAAAATATTATTTTGTTAATAAATAGTGGACGATTGGTGCGTTGAGGGACCGAACCACGAGTGTACATGAGCGGTTGGAGCAAGCTGCACCTTGGACACTCCGGGGTTACAAGCATGAAGTCTCGTCTGAGATGTCTAGGCAGTTGGTGATGGTTCGAAGTCTCGTGGTCCTTGCGACCACACAAAAGGGGGGGGTCGTCGCCCCCAGGTCCTTGTAACATGTGCTTACTGGTGCGAAACAGATGTGCCAGAACCACTGGCCTGTTTTACACCCTGGCGTTGCTTGCAAACTTCCTCTCCATCTACAATCGGTCTCTCGAGACTGGAGGATGAGTTTGCAAGGTCTACAACAATAAACCGGGAAGAGTCCACTTTTGGGCAAGAAGTACATGACAATGAGCAGATGATTAGTGTAGCAGAAGGAGCAGGACAATAAGAACAGTTGTAGAACTATAGTTCAGCCCTAGTAGAATGAAGACCACAGAATACACCATGCGATCCAGATAGCAAGAACAGTTGTAGAACTATAGTTTAGCCCTAGTAGAATGAAGACCATAGAATACACCATGTCCAGTTGACGTGGCTCGAAGGCGAGCCACAAGATTTTGTTGGGGGCCTGTTGGCAGGCGGTTTGGTAAGGGAGAATCGCAGCATCTCCGACGTTGCGACATTTCAGACGAGGTCATGGAAGGAAGAAGACTCTATTATTTTATGTATTTTTTGAGTCATTTATACTGCAACAGGCGGGTTTGTGGGTCATTGGACCATATGAGATGTAATTTTGAGCTAAGTATACCGCAATAGGCAGTCTTTTGGGTCATCTGGACCGTGTCAGTTAGATTTTGGATCTTTTGTCCAAGAGTCGGTTAGGAAGTTGTTAGTAAGTGGACAAGCATTGTAAAGGTGGAAGCCTATATATAGACAAGAAGTTGTAGGTTGTGATAGAGATGGCGGAGAGCTTTGATATGCGGTTTTGTGCATATGTTCGGAGATCAATCTAGATATTGCTGAAGTCTGTGATATGTAGAGGCATTGTATTGGGTTTTCGTAGTAATAATATGATGTGATGAAACTACTTTGTGCAATCCTGGTGTGTCTTCTGTCTTTTGATGGTAATGCAATGTTTCTTTGATGCAATAATCGCTTTATTGTTATAATCTGCTGCAACAATGAATATTTCCATTAAATGATGCTATAAGTACAATAATGTCGAAGTGAATGCGTGGATTTATCGTTGAATGTTGCAATAAGATTAAGTAGTAGATGCCACACACATTCTCCTTCATTCGGCGGAAACATGGTTCCGTCCACTCTCCCTTGATCGCCTCGGGTGAGACCTCATCTGCTTTGCAGGTGTTGCTAGGCAGGGTAAAACATGTATTGGCCGGTGCTCAGAGAGATAGCGGTGGGTTGGTGTCGACAGTGATGGAAACCCCTATCGACTGGGTTTGAGTCAACAGGCTTCATGATATAAAATTTTTTGTCTTGTCACAAGTTAAGAAGGTGACGTTTGATGGAGGTCTGTTTGCGGGGTGGCTCACTGCTTCTGACCTGGGCCTATCAGCTTTGTTGGGTGCTGAATGGGATAATTACGCCTTAAATTTATTATTAGCTAGAATTGTTCTCAACGATAGACCGGATCGGTTGGTTTTGGATTGGTCGGGCTCAACTGGGGTCATTACGGCTAGATCGACCTACGAATGCTTTCTTTCTGATAAAGGCATCTGCACAAATGATTTATTTTCATGTTTATGGAAATGGAAGGTGCCTAGCAAGCTAATCTGTTTTATGTGGCTTTGTTTGAAAACCGAGTGCTTACGTGGGATAACTTGCTAAGAAGAGGGTTTATTGGGCCGGGGGTTTGTACCCTTTGTAGAGGGGCCAATGAAACTATCTGTCATCTGCTTTTTAATTTCCCTTTCATAGTTGAAGTTTGGCCCCGATCTGTTGTTTCCCTGAACAAAAACTTTGATTGGTGCTCTGACACTCTGCTGGCTTGTCTTCAAAATTGGATGAAATGTAATTGGAGGTTTAAGGAACTTCCTCTTTTTATTTCTTGGGAAATAAAAAGAGTAGAAACGCACAGATTTTTGAAGACTGGATTTCTTCACCTTCTCAAATTTGTACCTGTGCACTAAGCCACTTTTTTTAGTATTGTAGTCTTTCTACCCAGCCGAAGAGGAGGTTAGTCAAAATTCCATGTTTGAATTGGTCTCTATTAGTTGGATTTTTCGATGGAGCTTACAAGAACAGTTTGGGAGGGGCTGGCTTCCTCTTATATATAAAACCAGGTCATATTTGCAAACTAAGGATGTCAAGTTCAAGATCAAATAACAAAGCATAAATTTTGGCTTGCTGGGGGATGTTGTGGTTCGCAAGAAAGAGAGGGATTCAGAATCTGCAAGTTGCTGGAGACTGGAAGCTTATTATTGGATGGGAACATGGTTTACTTCATCTCTCTGCTCTCCACTTGGATGTGTGTAAACACATAATTCTTGAGTTAAAGAAATCTTTCTCAACTTTATACTTTTTCCATATTTACAGCGAATTCAATAGGGAGGCGGATTTGTTATCAAAGGAGGCAGTGGGGTTATTTGATGGTAGACTTCTTTTTGAAGAATATGTTGATGATATATGCATGGAGAAAGGTTTCTTCTCCTTCTTCTAGTTTGCTCGTCTTGGTCTTTTGCTTTTGGTGTTAGATGGCAGTTATACTTGTATGTATTGATGCTAGTTTAGGAGATAGCTTCAACACTGGAATGTTGGTTCGTAAGCTATTTTTAGTTTGTTAGCTGGTATAGCTGAACTTCTTCCTAAGAATCAGTACCTTAGTCGTGATATTTTTGAACTCTTTCCTCAATAAGATGGAACTTTGATTCTAAGATGAATATCAAGTTACTTTTTTTTGTGCTTGAAAAGAAAACATTGCATTCATAATAATTATATTATATTAAATTAAAAACAAACATTACATCTACACAATTATAAATAAAAAGCATATAATAATAAAGAGAAAGAGTAGATAAAGAATTATGATAAAAATACTCCTTTACCATAGACATCCAGATTACATTTTGGATCTCGTAGTACATTTAGAAGATTCTAAGAGGCTACATTGCTCTATATTTGTAAATAGTAAATGAGAATATTTACCAATGCCAAGGTAAAGATCTCCCATATTGCTTTTACATTCACACTTTAAGAAATTCCCTCCGGCAAAGAATAGCCGCTGCCGCTAAACCCTAAATTCTCGATTCTTTATTTGCAACACAACAGCGATCGAATCCCTTCAACCCCGAGTCCATTGAAAAATCACAGTAATTGCACGCCACAATCGTCCATGCGGCGGCCTTGAGCTTTTGCAAAGAGGCCTTAACCCTCCCTGGAGCCGGCGTCCTGATGGTAAACCTGTAGCTAAGAAGAAACATCTGCCTTTTCTTCCAGAAGTCTGCTCCACGGCGATTAGACAGTGACCGATATTCTTCTTTGCCGGATTCGAACTCAAGATCATCTTTGTAGTCGCGTGGTTGCAGGTTGAGCGGGGAGGAGGGAAGCCTAACAGAGGTCTCTCTTAGCATCCTGCCAGAGTTCCGTCTACTTCTGCTATAAGAGACAGAAACCTCCATCGCAGAATTAATAGGGAAAGAAAATACAGAACAGCAGCTCCTCCAGCGCTGTATATATGCAGCTGAAGCCAGTGGACGAATCTGATAAAGACTTTGAAGTCCAAATGACATACTTTGTCATAGACGTCTGCTTCTGGAGAGTGCCGTGCTCGGATCGAATCCTGTTACCATCAAACAACGAATGCAAAGAAAGGTTTGACCAGTCAGATTTGTGATTAATTTAGTCCAAAGTTGAATGTTACGCCATAGAAAATAAAATAGTACCGTCTCATCTGCCGATTTTTTCCTGTTTGATCTTGAAGTGGGGCTCAAAGCTAAATCAATCTTTATCAGATATCGATTTTTGTATGTTACGCCATAGAAAATAAAATAGTACCGTCTCATCTGCCGATTTTTTCCGGTTTGATCTTGAAGTGGGGCTCAAACCTAAATCAATCTTTATCAGATATCGATTTTTGTGACAGCTCCGAATATTTGATACATCAATAGCATTTGAACATTTTTCTTTTTGATATGGACTCAAACCTAACTCCATCTTTGTCAGATCTGGATGTACATTATTTTTTGTCATAGCTAGATATTTGGATCATGGAAATGCATTTGAAGATTGATTTTTTTTTCTTTTATCTTAAATTGAAGTGTGACTCAAACCTAATTCCACGGTTTTGGTTACAGCTCTGAAATATTTGGACCATTAACATCAATTGCTTGTGAAAAATGTTACAACCTCACATCCACTCAGAGACTGGAACCTCTCAAGTCAATGGTTCAGGTTAAAAAGGGGTTACGATATGTGATGTGGCCTACTTCTTTGGCTCTGATAGCCCCTGTAAGATAATGCACGATTCCTTTCTATTTTTATTTTTTTATTTCATGGTTTTAAATTGTGGTTCTAAACCTGTTTACTTTTTAAATCTTTTATCGTATTAGAAAATTCCAAATTTTATATTATTTTTGTGAATTAGGTTAACAGATTAACAATTCCTTACTTTTCCATTCGGTGCAACAATCCAAATTTTATATTATGTTTTTTTGTGAATTAGGTTAACAGATTAACAATTCCTTCCTTTTCCATTCGGTGTCTTTTCACGGGAGGCGTCATTGAAGATTTTTTTGAAAAATCCAAGAACAACTTTTTATTTGATTGAATTGTAAAATTTAAATATTTGAATTGTAAAATTTAAATATTAAATTTGAATAATTTGAATGTAGTTGAGGTCCATGAGAATTCAGGAGTCTAATATTATTGTGGGTCATTGTTGAAACGTTAGCACTCATTGATTCAGTTTAGTGTTTGATAGATTTGGGTTTAAAATGGATTTATGCTCTTTTTTTTTTAATGAACAAACATAGATTGTTTTAATTACGTTAGATTTGGTTTTATTTTTTTATTTTATGAGAATTTTTTTATTTAATGAGTCGGCATGAATTTTTTAATTACTTTTTATTTTTGGTAAAATACCACTATGTTACGTGACCTTTACATTGATGTTGCCACCAAAGCTACACAAGGTAACGGATTGGAACCTCTACTTCCCTTGGGATAGCAATAAAACCTCCCTATTGGTTCCCACCCTCAACCCCTCACTATTTTACTATTTACTTTAAGTAATGATCCCCACATAAGCATATTCTTTTTACCCACCCCCTCCACACCCTTGTTCCCTTCATCTCACACACCACATTGCTAGTACAAATGAATGTGTGGTTTGTGGAGTGTGGAGGTGGATCCCACACTCATCCTTGTTGATCTCCATCCCATAAAGTGTCCTAACCCCTCTTACTCATAAAAGCATAGTTAAGACCTAGTAAGGCATAGCTTGAAAAGCATAAGACGAAGACAATAGGTCCATCATATCATTGGATATCTTGTGTGTGATTGTATATTCAAATATAAGGTACTTAACAAGTGGTATCAGAACACACTTTTTACAGCATACTTGGGAAAAAAATTATGCTTGTTGTGTTTTGCATACTTGGAGTTATGACACTTAGATTAGTTTTTGGGTATTTCTCTATAAAACATGTAGAAAATAATTATCTATTATCTGTTAGGTGCCCATTAGGGAAAATGGATTATTGACAGACACAAAACCAAATAGACAAGAAGAATAACCACAAATGCAAAGATAGATATGCGTCAAGCACAAATTTCCCATTATCAAATGTACAATATATGCATGAGAATGATTCTTGGGTTCAACATCCCAATGAGGTCTCTTGGAATCTCGAATGACTCTTCCCATTCACCTAGGAATTTTGGTCTTCTCGTATGAATAAGAAGTTTAATAACATAATATTTTCCTAATATCAAGGATTAGGTTCCAACAATTCCCCCCGTAATCCAAAAGGGTGTATATGAGTCCACGAAAAAAGAGATGAATAACTAGAAGTGGACAACTACCACTTGCTGAACATTTCCAACATGACAATCCAAATTGCCAAGCAAGTTAACAAAAGCTGAATTCTCTTTCTAAATACAAGTGCTCTATGAAGAGGTGGTTTTGATTCATGAGGGATGTCAAACAAAGTACCCTTGATGTCATGCCCTTTTATGGTGACTTTGACATCCTCCCATTTGTGGGGCCCCATGACATCTTGTCTTCTCCTCTGGCATGCAAAACACCAAATGTCACTAAGAGGTCCCACCCTCTTGTAGAGGGACAGCATGTCATCCACTGCTGATAACGTCATGAATAATGATCGTCGGGTGGGAGAATCCTCCCTCAATGTGCAGACACATGAGTGCACCCACTCTCAATGGGTAGTGATATCAACGAGAGTGATGCGTGTGACCTCATCGTCGTACAATCCCCCTGATGGACATGCGATCCAAACCAAAACACAAATTTTACTGAAAATATATATTATAACTTGCAACTGAAATTCAATGCATTATATACTAAAAATTTATTGAAAATGTATATAACAAAAAATATGAACCTGATGCACTCGTGTCTTATTGCACATCCCCCTCCTAGGGATCAAGATGTATGTCATTGTGATGAACGACGCACTATCTCCCCTGCTGCTTCCACCAATGGCATCCGACCCCGGCGTGGCCTGACTCCTCGGTGAACAGGAGCGATGTCGATGGCCACCTTGTTGGGCAACATCGGATCCTCTCGTGCTTTTCCGAGCATGAAGCAATGAAGTTCTCTCTTGAGAAATCTCTGCATCACATTTCAATTTCTAATTCTATTTCAAATTTCACATTTAAAATTCAAATTCAAATTTCAAATTTCACATTTCAAATTCAAAATCAAATTCAAATTCAATTTCAATTTCAAATTTCGATTTCAATTTCAAATTTCAAATTCAATTTCAATTCCAATTTCAATTCCAACTTCAATTCCAACTTCAATTCCAAATTCAATTTCAATTTCAAATTTCAAATTTCAATTTCATGTTCAATTTCAAATTTGTATTTCAAATTTCAATTTCACATTGAATTCCAATTTCACATTCAATTCCAATATTGATTTCAATTTCAATTTCAGCCTCAATTTTCGATTTCATATTCCAAGTTTCAATTTCGATTTTAATTCTAATTACATTTCCAATTCTCAATTTTCATTTCCCATTTCAATTTGAATTTTCGATTTTCAATTCCAATTTCAATTCAAAATTCAAATTCAATTTCAATATGAATATCATTTTCATTTTCAACTTCAAATTTCTATTTCAAATTTGCATTTCAATTCTAATTTCAATTTCGATATCATTTTTATTTACAATTTACAATTTTAAATTTCAATTCCAACTCTGACTTCGGTTTTCAACCTCAAATTTCGAATCAATTTTAATTTCAATTTCAAAATTTCAAATTTGGATTTCAAATTCAAATTCAATTTCCAATTTGGATTTCAAATTCTAATTCCATTTCCATTTCCTAATTTTCATTTACATTTCATTTTCAGTTTTCAATTTTCAATTTCAATTTAATTTCAATTTTCAAATTTAATTTCGATATCAATTTCAATTTCAATTTGGTTTTCATTTTCATTTCCAATTATGAAATTTCAAATTGCAGTTGTGATCAGTGAACACCAATAGGTAACATGTCAAATGTGATTTTATCCTAAATAATTTCAATGTTGAAAATACAAACTTTTGATCAAATGTTCATATTTCAAAATTTCAATTTCAGTTTTAATTTAGTTTTAAATCAATTTTAATTTAATTTAATTTAAAATTTCAATGTCAATTTCAAAGGATTTCAATTGTGTCTTTTTAATGTTAATAGATTTTGTTACATGGTTATATGAGCTTATATTGGAAAAAAACGGGGAACCCAATATGTATAATTTTTTTTTCAATCCTCTTGGCATTCACAGAGGATTGAAAAAAAACGTAAAATTTCAATTTCAATTTAACTTAATTTAAAATTTCAATTTTATTTTAATTAAAATTTCAATTTAATTTAATTTAAAATTTCAATTCCAATTTGAATTAAAATTTCAATGTCAATTTCAAAGGTTTCCAAATGCTTTTTTTAATGTTAATGGTTAAACCGGAAATGTAATATGTTTATGTTTTTTTCAATCCTCTTGGCATTCTCAAAGGATTAAAAAAAAATGGGCAGCATTTATGCTTTTCAAAACACTTTTTAAAATAAAACTAGTAGCATTTAATGCAATGAAATGCTACCAGTTGATATAAACAAAAATATTAATATATAAAAAAATAAATACAACATAAATTTAAAATTTAAAACACATTTCAAATGGTTTTTTGCTTTTGTTTTCAAATAGTTTTTGGTTTTCAAATGGTTTTTTGTTATTGTTTTGAAATGGTTTTTTGTTTTGTTCTGTTTTTTCAAATAGTTTTTGGTTTCAATGGTTTATCTACACAAAAAAATGGTATTGGTTTCAATGGTTACATTTATTTGAAAAAAAAAATTGCAACATTTACACAAATTTATAAAAAAAAAGAATTAAATTGTATTAAAAAAACAAATGGAAGGTTGGAACCCCACTTACCTGGTGGAGTGGCACACATGGATGGGATCTGGCATGGGGAGTAGGCATGGGTGTGGCATGGTGTGTGTCCTGCAGACGCTTAGTCGAGGGGTCATTGTCGTCCTGTAGATGCTCGGTCGAGAAGTCATTTTCAAACAAGGCCTCCCGGCCGGCCAGGCCCTGTTTTTTTTTTTTTTCGGTCTTAACAGCTTGATCGAGGGTTATCCAAGCCCTCGATCAAGCAATACCTCAATCGATGCTTTAACCAAGCCCTCGATCGAGGTATTGTCAAGCCCTTGATCGAGGTGCTTTAAAACCCTCGATCGAGGTTTTTAAACCTCGATTGAGGGCTTGAAAATACCTCGATTGAGGGTATGAAAAATAATTTTTTTGGGTTCCACTTGCCAAAAATCGTGAACCAGCTTCGTGGATTCACCCTTAAGTAAAAAATGACAAAATTTGAGCAATTTTAAGTAATTACAACTAAAAATGACTAAAATAAATGACTAATATATTCATGGGATATAGAATATGACTAATTTAGCCATGGGATAAAAATATGACTAGATGGTCTAAGTTAATAAGTATATAAGATGTCCTAATTATCAAATATTTCCTTATAGGCCACACAAAATTAAGTGTCTATATATAATATAATATAGAATTTTCACATAACATAGATTTCTTTGTTTTAGGTTCAACTTAGGTGCCATCTTTGAGGGGTATCGATTGTATTGAATTTATCAAGCTTCATGACATGTTGCCTAGATGGGGTAGATCAATATAGCGAGAATGGAATACCAGTCAATAGCCTACTAGTCTCCCAACCTCAATAGTGAACTTGCAAGGCCCTATTGGCAATGTGTCAACTTTTGATATATAGCCATATCAATGTATATATATATTTTTAAACTAATTTTCGTTAGAAAGATTACTCAAAATTGCAATTTTATCACTCTAGTGTCGAATTTCAAGTTTGGCTTGTAGAAATATTTGTTAAGAGTTCATAGGTGTAAATAAATGAAAATATATATCAGAAGCAAGTGCTCACGATTTACAATTTTACAATGTTATGTTAAGGTTCCAACATAATGTTCATCAAATCAATCACCGTCAAATTCCTAATTTTTGTATCGAAGCATTAAAATAAGTTTGGTTCCAAAACCAATACTAGATTAAATAACGTAAACTAATTTGGACAAGAATGATCAAAACCATGATCTTATTTATTACAAAGTGTTATAGAAAACCAACCCAACCACAACCATAGTATCTAGTTTCTAGAATGGTACCTTAACTAGTTAGTGCACTAGTAATGTTCATCTTGCTCAATTAATGCCTATTGTCATGGCATCGACTAATATTAATGAGAACACATTTTTTGTCTCTATTTCCAAAATCATGAATGGCATTCTGAATTTTTTTTCTTGTGATATTTTTTATGTATCATAGCAGTATCTTATCCAATTTGTTCTAAAAACTTTCCATATCCATTCTAGATACTACATCCATATACGTTCATGTTCATAAGTCTATGTAGCTTAGATGTAAAGGGAAATTCTTATGTAAAGTTGAATTGCTATATGGTATACAAGGACATTTATTTTGGTCCATTATAAATAAAACATACTTTTCTCTCTCTGAAAGAAACATGATTTACAATCCCTATTTTTGACAAGATGCTTCCTATTATCGCTATGTTGCAAGCATGCCCTTCTCCATATTTGGAGTATTACAATGAAATGTAGTTGGATTCCAACACACTAGAAATATTACTTCGGCTAAGAGGTTGCAAGTGTGAGGTATCTATTCTTCCAATGTTACCTAGGACTTATACCTAGTGCCAAGCACTTGAAATGATTGCATGGACAAGAAGGCCTACAAAGGGTGAATGTGTCTAGGAGATATGATCAACCCTTGTGGGGATTTTGAAACACTGCACTTTACCATCTAATGAAGCCTCCCTGAACAATTCCAGTTTTCATAACTCAACTAGATCAATAATTAGGAATGTCAGAGTTCCTTCCTGCATGTATATCTAGTGAACAATAATTAGAAATACATAAATTTTCTTAGTAATAATTATAAAAAACTTCATTATTCAAAATTTTCTATTCGCAAGTGGAGTCCAAAATAATAGTATTTACAATGATGGCTTATTTTCATTGACATGTACTAAAAAAATGCCAAAAAAAATGTTCTTGTTGTGGAAGACTATCATTCGTAAAAAAAAAATTATCACAAAAAATGCATGAATTATGCATTCTTTATATCCTTTGATAGACTAAAGTAATATAGGAAACAAAGTTTTTCAAGAAACTAGACAACGTTCTATAATCTAACCAATTAGTGCCTCTACAGAGGTCATTTCCAAAGTAAATTTAATTTATAAAAAGAATCCTAGCCTCGATATGCATGGATATTAGAAGCAAATCTCACATAAATAGTTCTTAATTAATGCTAATATTTTAACAAGAATTCATGGGAAATGAAATGGGTAAATCTCCCAACAATAGTGGTTAGAGGGTTCCTAGGTAAGAAACAATGCCCAAATTATCGAGGCTTGAATATTCTCGGACTCGGAAGCTGCTACATTCATTGTTCTATTGGCCTTTCATGAAGGGGTTTAAGGATCTAGATATGGGTCTTGGCACCCATTTCCAAACTGTGTGAAGATTGGACTAGAGGAGGAAGGGCCAACCCGTCCCATTAACCATAACCCCATTTGCTTGAAGGAGGAAGCATCTAGACAAGGGTCATGGCGCCTGTTTCCAAATTTTGTGAAAATTGGATGAGAGGAGGAAGTGCTATACCATTCCATTAACCAGAAACCCATTTGATTGAAGGAGGGTCGACTAGGGGGTTTCAATGACCACAAAAGAAAGCAAGGACCAATAATGGGAGGGGGGAGAATACAATTTGGGTAATGTATAGTTCTTTAGTGAGGATCGAATTGATTAAAGGAAAAATACAAGGAAAAAAAGGAGGGTCACATTCTTGTATGGGCTGAGCTCTGTGGAGAAGTTGGGTTCTTTTGTGGGTGTCGATTTCACAAAAGAGGAAGTTGTGAGATTGAATGAGTTGCTTGAAAGAGATGGATTTACTGCTGAAGAGGGGTTGAATTATTGCAAGGGTCCACATCTTACTATTAGGGCCAAACCATCCTCAATGAAGATCGATTTATTAAGGGATCTGAAAATTGTTTGAAGGGAGAACTCAGTGGAAGAAGGATGAATTCTTAAGTGCCAAAAGTTAGAGTGTGGGACAAATATATAGAAAGCGATGAGTCGCACATTGGGGAGACGGATTCTCTTGGAAGCTAAATTTGTTCACCTGGGTGTCATCGCTTGTATCACAGTGCCATTTTGCTAAAGTAGAAGTGGTTGGGATCTATTTTAGTGAATTGATTGAAGAATTCATTAAATCGAGGAAGATGCATCTGTAGACATTGGCATCCATTGTTTTCCATGTTTCTCATTGTGTTCTTGGTAGTATCTAGATGCTATAGAAACCTATAGATTCCGTGTTGTTACCATCCATTTCATAATAAATTTCCAGTTTTATTTCTATCAATTTGTGTGTGATAGAAAACTACTTGATGGAGTATATATGGAAACACAAATGTCTGAAAGTTATAAATCAATGCAACTTAAACTATTTGATAAAAGTGCGAAAAGGCATTAATTGGGTGCTTAGATCATGATAATATTCGAGAGACTATACTGACTCAACATCTTCTCAAGAATACATAATTTATTCCCATTTGAAAATGTGTAAATAGATAATACTTTCTATGATTCAAAATGCGATATTCTGTCTTTTCCTGTAATTTATTTTGTTTTCCAATCCTCATAGTCAGTTTCAATTTGTGTTCTATCTAATACTTGAATCTTTACTATGTTACTATGTTATAGGTGTTGGGTTGTCGCATACATTGAAGCAAAAACAATGATTTATCGAGATGATAAGGTTAATCCCTACTTAACTGTCAGCATTATTGCTTTTGATGGTAACACTATCAAACATCATTTGAGTGAAACATTTTTTTCATCAAACTAGCTTTGGGATATAAACTGATAAAATATATGAATGTTTAAGATAAATTCTGGGGTTTTTGGCATCCAAATAGCTTTGAATACCCTACTTTTCATATATTACAAAAAGAATAGTCTTCCCTTTCTCTTTATTGAATTGATACTGATAAAACGTTGATCTTAATAATAATAGATAGTTGAAATTTGATTTCAATTGTGGGTAACATAATCCTGGCCAACTCAAAGCAATGTGTTGGTTTATTCTTGTATTAAAAAATTGGAAATAAAACCAATGGTGTTTTGTAAAAGATGCCCTAGGAAGCCTAATATGCAACATTACTTATTTCATGAAAAAATAGATACAAAAGCAAACGGAGCCAATTCCCAACTGTGGGATGATGTCACGAGGGTTTATGAAACATTGCTTGCAAAATCTAACATGGCAGGAAAATATGATATACCTACTATAAAAATGAAGAGGGTATGGATAAAATGGTGGAAGTGATTTGTGGGACTGATTTCCCAGGGACAATAAAACTATCATGGAAAATGGTGTGACTAAGCACCTTTCTTGTGCCTCGTTAGAATAAGAGAGCTAAGAACTTGAACAATATTTACAAGGGGCGGTGCATTTGAAACTTGAAAATATCAACTGCAGTGCATTATGATGAACACAAATAACACTAACCTTGCAAGGTTACGTGCTTATGCTATTTCTTTGTCCATATATATTGTTTGTTCAAACTTCAAACTTTAGAAGAATTCCTCAAGCTAAACATTATCAGGTCTTTCCAACATGTCAATCTTCTACTGTGTTTCCAATTCCAATGATCAGTTTTGATCTAGATTCAAGTGAGTAAAGTTGGTTAGTGTTTTTTTACATAGGTCAATTAAGATCTACTTGACTCCGAATACAATTGTGACTTTTAGTTTACAACTTGTTCTACTTCTTCTTGTATATAGGCTCATGCACTTGATCCAAAAATTAAAAGGTTGTGCCATACAATTTCTCATAGGGATACCTTGAACAACATGGGTGAGTATTGGGTTGATGTTGTGAGTTGCATCCACAACTTCTTCCTCACATAAATTAGGCTCCATTTGATTGGATTGAAGAATGTGTTGAGCAATTTCTATAACAGCTTTATTCTTCTAGGCAACAACATTGGCTTCCTAGTGTTTTGGCAAGAGGTGCCATGATTTTTGAGAAATGTTTGGAAATTAGTGCTAGTGTTTTCTTCTCCTCAACTAGTGTTGAGACACTAAATTTTTGTCTCAGTTTGATTCTCGACTAATAATTTAAATTCCTTGAATTTTCCTAAAAATTCATCCTTAGATGGAAATACTATATATCCAAGAAACACTATAAAAATAAACAATCATTGGTAAAAGTAAGTACTTGACTCCCCTAAGGGAATAGTGGGAATATGCCCACATATGTCATTATGAACCATTGCAACAAGTCGAGACACTTATCTCACTTTAAGAGAAGGTTCTTGATGGTGTCCCCCAACATACACCCTTCATAAACACTGGGTGCAAACAACTCATATGTCATAAGGGCCTATAATTTGTATGACCATGTTGATTCCATAACCTACTAGTGTCGTCAACATTAGCCATTGTAGTTAAATTTATTTTCACTTTGGGAAAGTAATAGCCTTCTCCTTCTTGTACATATTATTGGATTCATCATAGTATCATGAGGTGGCCACTTTAAAACCAACAACTATGCCTTTGATTATCAATAGATTTGGTCATAATTCCACCTTTTTGTTTGGTGTGAGTGATGTGGTAAATAGAAAGAAGGGTGGACCCAACTTCTGGAACATGAAGGAATGATCCAACATGAAAATGTCAATAATGATATCACCATATCCTAAAAATGGGAGGGGTGAGTTATCACCAATAATCACCTTCTTTCCATTGTGTTGTCGCTAATAATCATAAATAGTTAAACTTGGTAGTTTTAGAGTCAACAATCCATTCCTGCGATGTGGAGGAGCACCAATATGCAATGCACTGCCATATGTGCACTATAATATTGATCCATCAGATTTAATAATACCTTTCTGGAACCCAAAATCCCTAGGTAATCCAAGGGAAAAGGAGGTGTTGGTCTTGAAAGAAGTGTGAAGGACCTTAGTATACCCAAGGAACCCTAGAAGAGAGGTTTTGGCCTTAGAATACGGTTTATTCTTCTAAAACCCTTGAAAACCCATAAAATAACAATGATTTACGAAGATTAGTTTTGCATCCCTTAAGGAAATGCTATTGGCCAAAAATATCTAGATCAACTATTGAATTAAGAGAGTAAAGTTCATAGCTTGAATTTGATTCCAAAACAAAACACTAAGCTAATTGTTTTATGCTTATCTTTCGTATTTGCTTGTGAAATATCCAATTAGAGGACATTTTATTGTATGACCTAAAGTGGACTTTGACATCAGTGTGAGGACCGTGGTTGGATTTCTAAATCTTGGGTAAGTTTTGTTTCCTTTTATTAAAAATTACACTTGTAGGATTTCCTAGAAGCTCACCTGGGTAATTGTGTACCAAGGTATGCTAGTGAATTCCAAACTTGTTAAAATTGGATTCGTAAATTATTAGTGCCCTTACTGTGGAAAATATGAGACTCTCAAACATCTGTTTTTGGAATGTTCCTTCAGCTTATGCTTTACATTTTAGCATTTAGATTATAGGAGTCGTGTTGGCACTCCTACAAATTGTTGCTACTGGTCTTATTCTTGTATCCCACTTACCTACCTTTATGTTCATGATATTGATAAAATTATATTATCTCATCTTCACATGGCAGTGTGGGACAATAGTTTAGAAGAAAATTTCTTATCTTCTTCAAGGAAACATTTATTGGTGTGAGGCTTTGCATGTAGATTTTAAGTCCCTCCCGAGTCCTTATAGTGGTCTATGGAAGTATATTCATGTGTGGTACTATATTCCCTATGGATATTGCATTGTAAATATGCCTTTGAAGGATATTTAAGTTTTGTCCATTCTTTTTGGAAGTTTACCTTTGATGAGATAAGTGTTCAAACCAAGGCCAATAGATTTTTCTCATTAATAATTCCAAACATGCTTTTGTCAATGCTTATTAAGACCTTTTTGTAGTGTTGACTATCTTTGCTGAAATTTTATGATATCTTGGATAATATAAATATACATTTTCTCAAAAAAGAAATACTTGCGACTGCTTGATCTTATTTGGGTAAAGGGATTTAATTGGGTGCTTAGGTCAAGATAATATATGAGATATTGTACTAACTCAACATCTTCTCAAGAATACATAATTCCTTCACGTTCGAAAATGTGTAAACACATAATACTTTCTACGATTGAAAATGTAATATTTTGTCTTTTCCTGTAATTTATTTTGTTTTCCAATCCTCATTGTTAGTTTTAATTTTTGTTCTATCTAATACTTAAATTTTTACTATGTTACTATGTTATAGGTACTAGGTTGTCGCATACATTGAAGCAACATAAATGATTTATCAATATGATAAGGTTAATCCTGACTTATTTGGAAGCATTATTTCTTTTGATGGTAACACTATCAAACATCATTTAAGCGAAACATTTTTTTTCATCAAACTAGCTTTCATATCTAAATTGTTAAAATATGTGAATGTTAAGATAAAGTTTGGGGTTTTTTGCCATCCAAATCGCTTTGAATTCCCTACTTTTCATATATTACACAAAGTATAGCCTTCCCCATCTCTTTATTGAATTGATATTGAATTGATATTGATCTTAATAGTAATAGATATTTGAAATTTGATTTCAATGTCTGTGAGTAACATCATCCTGGCCAACTCAAAGCAATGTGTTGTTTTATTCTTGTATTAAAAACCTGGAAATAAACCCAATGGTGTTTTGTAAAATCTTCCCTAGGAAGCCTAATATGCAACAGTACTTCTTTCATGAGAAATTAGCTACAAAATCAAATGAAGCGAATTCCCAATGGTGGGATATTGTCAAGAAGGTTTATGAAATATCGCTTGCACAAGATAAGATGGTAGAAAAATATGATCAAATTACTATAACAATGAAGAGGATATGGATCAAATGATGGAATTGATTTGTGGCACTAATTTCCCAAGGACAATAAAACTATCATGGAAAATGTTGTGACTAAGCAACTGTCTTGTGCACCCTTAGATCAAGAGAGCCAATAACTTGAACAATATTTATAAGCGACAACACATTTGAAACATGGAAATCTCAATTGTAGCACATTATGATGAACGCAAATAACGGTAACATTGCAGGGTTACATGCTTATGCTAATTCTTTGTCCATATAAATTGGTTGTTCAATCTTCAAACTATAGAAGAATTCCTCAAGCTAATCATTATCAGGTCTGTAGAGGTGATTACTAGCAATTTTCAAGATAAAACATATGAATTATGCCAATGGATTCTATGAAGGATCACATATGAATATGTTTGTAGTGTAGTAGATAAGATAAGATAAGATAAATTTATTAATGTCCAATGAATGGCCACAAAAGTAGGTCAATGGAACTATTTGGTACCCCGATGTCAATTCAAAGTGGGAGCACTAAAACATCTCCTATAAAAACAAAAATGCAAGCAGAAAAATATTGTTTTTCTTTGTACAAAGTTACCAATTTCTAGATATATGGTATGCATCCTTTCATAGAAGAGTTCAATTGTCCCATGCAACAGGATTGTGCCAGTGGAAAAAATCACATTTTAGTAAATGGTGAACTTTGAATGTAACTAAAAAAATTAAAGTGAATCGAAATTTGCTTTGTATAAATTATAAGTGTGAACTGTATGGTACTAAACTTATTTTTTTAGTGCAAACTTTGATTCAATGTGAAGTTTTATCCTATTTAAAGGTGCTAGCTCAATGGAAGAGCACTTGCATTATAGGAAAGAGGTTGGTGGTTCGATTCCTCCGTGCCCTATCTACATAAATCAATGACTGATTAAATGACCACTTAACAACAATCCATGACTAAATAAATGACCAGTTAACAACAATCAATGATTAAATAAATGACCACTTAACAACAATCAATGACTAAATAAATGACCAATTAAAAAAAATCAATGACAAAATGTACTACCAACAACAATAACTAATGACCAAATAACTAGCCAAATAGCGACAATTAATGACCAAATAAATGACTAAATATATGACTAGCACATGAAGTAATTCAAGCAATTTATGACCAAGTGATTAATGACCAATTTGGTTGGGTGATAAGTGACTTCTAATTTATGACCATTGGTCACATGACCAAATTTAGTCATTTATCGCCCATTTTTACTCAGTTTTTTCGTCACTTATCACCCATTTTGTACTGGTGATTGCAATAAATTCAAAAGTAACCATGAAACTTTAATTTGAACAAGGAATTTCCACAAAAGATTCACTGTCTATCATGTTACAAGACTTTATCTGGTTGAAAACTTTGTAGGAAAGAAGATGGATGTTGTAATGATGGATTCGATGTGGCTGCAATAATAGATGCTTGTTGCAAGAAGTTGGAAAGTGGTGTGCTTATCATCTTTCATAGAAATAAAATGGCAGAAAAAAGATTCTCCCTTTGAGTGCTCTTGCCCCACCTTTTGATAGAGCTCACAATAAAGAAAACATCAACAATGCCTACAATAAAAATAAAGATCAAATTAGTTACAATAAATAAATTTATTTGATATGAATTGAAAAATATGAATTAATTGATAAACATGTATACTTACCATCAATGATTTCGGTTGATATCAATAAACCTTGTTTTGTATAGAACACCTCATGTGGATGTAAATACACACCTTTGGGAATATGGTGGCCTCTACCAATAATATCCAAATGATTTTAAAAAATTCTTACCCAGCAGAATGTTCCACCAGTGGAAACATCTACTAAAAAATTCAAAACTTCTACAGGATATGGAATTTTCAATGATTCTTCTTCAGACATACCAGGCAAATTTTCATAAAAAAATATGGACATGCATGCCTGCATTTATGGTAAAAGAAAATGGATTCGTGTTATGCACCAGAATCCCATCCATTGAATGAATTTATTTCTTCCAATCTTGATAAGATTATCATCTCCCATAAAGGGAGTCACATCTAACCTAGAACCCATGTAAAACCCTCACTTGATGACTGCACTGGAATGTTTTTTGTGATATTCATATGACCTTGAATATAACAATGATTTTATTTCATATAATGAAGGATGGTGCAACATAAGTTTTCCATCATCATCTACATACACCATTAGAACTAGAAAAACACCATCTACACTACGTGTCCATGTGCCCCTGGTACCAATAGTGTAAAGAATCAGATAACTCCAATAAGGATCCAAGCATTTCGACTCTACATTTTTGTATGGGCATCATTAATAACTTTGCAGAGAATGATCTCT
The DNA here is from genome assembly GCA_027924585.1 of Larix kaempferi. NCBI lineage: Eukaryota > Viridiplantae > Streptophyta > Pinopsida > Pinales > Pinaceae > Larix > Larix kaempferi. The sequence goes on along the minus strand of BSBM01000597.1, from coordinate 9,124,553 downwards.
TCTAAACCATTCTCTTTTTTAAGAAGGACAACAGTATCAAATTTTGGAGCTTCTCCCCTAACACACTGTATAGATGAACGCCAATGGAGTTGATAAGGCATTTTTGTATTGTTAATCTAGACCTGATCATCATTACTGCTAGACTCTATTTCATCATCACTCCAACAATCATTTTTAGCAATTTTACATAATTACCATGAATTTATTTTTTGTATAGATAATTGTTGCTTCATTTGACATTTTTTCTCATTAACATCCTCTTTTGCAAGTATTCAGAGTGCTAGATAATTTCATTTTTTATGTGGCAATGGATTAGGGCCTATACTAGACATGATTAAATTTATAAAAATTTATGATCTGCAATCATGACAAGATGCCCAAACGGGCTACACAGGTTAAATAAGGTATCTTTGAATTGGAAATAAACACTGAAAAAAAACAATCTAGCTCTATATCCATAATATAAATGCTACACTAACATTTAGTAAGAATCTTTGATTTCATTTCTCCTTGCAACCAAGGTTATGGCGTTACATACACAACAAAATTATATCTTCTAAGTCCTACATAATCTGAAATCATGAATCATGTATGACATGATATGAAATTGTACAGCAAAAATTAGAAAAGAAATGATACAAGCCTTATAAAATATATATAAATGAAACAAAAAGGGATTTTCAACAAATACATTTATTAAAATTCATAAAACATGGGTAAAGGTCCTCAGAATATCAAACATAAATACAACTAGATCATGAAAGGATGTCCAAACGGGCTACACAGGTTAAAAAAGTGATATTTGAATTAGAAATCAATAATGAAGAAAACAATCTAGCTATATAGCCATAATATAAATGTAGCACCAAACTTTATTAATAATCTTTGATTTCTTTTCTCTTTGAAACCGGTGTTATGGCATTGCATATACAACAAAATTAAATCTTTTGATTCCTATATGATATAAAATATGGAATCGCATTCGATATGATCTGAAATTGTACAACAAAAATTAGAAAAGAAATGATACAAGCCTTATAAAAATATATAAATGAAACAAAAAGGTATTTTCAGCAATTACAATCATTAAACTTCACGAAACCTGGGTAAAGGTCTTCAAAATCTCAAACATAAATACAACCAGATCATGACAAGATTCCCAAATGGGATACAGAGGTTACACAGGTGATCTCTGAATTGGAAATCAACAGTGAAAAAAACAATCTAGCTCAATAGCCATAATCATAAATGCTACACTAACCTTTAGTAAGAATCTTTGATTTCGTTTCTCCTTGCAACTAGGGTTATGGCATTGCATACACAACAAATTTAAATCTTCTGAGTCCTATATGATCTGAAATATGGAATCACATCCAATATGATATGAAATTCTAAAACACAAATTAGAAAAGAAATGATGCAATCCTTATAAAAATATATAAATGAAACCAAAAGGGATTTTCAGTAATTAAATTCATTAAACTTGATGAAACTTGGGTAAAGGTCCTCAGAATATCAAGCAGAAATACAATCAAATTTAAAAATAAAATATTATACCCTATATCAAAAAAATTAAAACTTATCTTACCAGTCGACCGCCATCATCCATTTTCTTTAATTAGAAAATTTCCATGTAATCTAAAATGATTTGATCTGGTATCGTGGTTGATAGGATTTAATCAATGACTTTTTGTATGTACGGGATCCGTCCTAGGGTTCATAGGGTAAGTTCTCTTGCTATTTTTTCTCAAGATGGACCTAGTATTTTAAGAAGGTTATCTTACAGCATTTGTGAGTGAGTTCAAGTAGGGAAAATGGCCTAGTTTGATTAGAGATTTTGGGTAAAATCAAAATGGGGCAAAACCTGGCAGAAATTTTCTAATTGTTACTGGCGCGCATGAAAAGTTAAAATTGTTAGCTAACCACACATCATTATATGTGCAAGATCATTAACCACACCAATTTACCTCACATTGTTTCGCGTGCAATCGAAAAAGATTTCCATTGGAATTCTAAGTTTGACCAGATTAAAAATGATAATTACGTTTTAATTAACTTCTAATCCATTTCTTATTTAGGAAACATTTAGGGGGTGGTTGTTTCTTATGAATATGGGGTAGAGTCATCAAATAGAAAATGAAAGCAGTTGTCTTCCTAGAAATAAAAACTATGTAGGTACCAGTCATGACAAGCTTTTTCTAAATCACACCAGGCATATTGTTCCATGTATACTTCTCTTCAATATGTCTCCAAAGTTCCAACCTTTGGATTACTTCATAGGATTCATGTATTTTTTGTATTGTTTTCTCTAGTTGGAATCTCTCTATATGAATTACATTGGGTTTTGAAACTTCTTCCACTTTGAGTAACTATTGATGGATATGCTCTTCCTATTCCACAAATTTCAAGAAAACTTATAATAGGGGCTTCTTCCATATAATTTTCATCTTCCACATCATCATCATAGAACCATGGATATTACTTAACGATGGGGGATACTATATCCATATAAAATTTCATAATCTATTATAAGTATGATATCTAGGGGTTTGGGGGGGGATTGTAAGCATTGTACAACACTAGATATTGATTGGAAATATATCATATAATATGTCAAATCAAATCCCTCGAAATTATCTATCAAACAATGTTGATATGGATGAAATATCAACACACTATCAAAATTTATGTCATCTAAATTATAATGTCCCCATGCATCAATCCGACCAACATAGGGGGACATGAACGAATTATGGGCTTCTAAATTCACCCCATGGTCATATTACAAATTCATAACATTTAAAATATGTGTATACGCATAAATAAAAATACATGGAAAAAATAAACTCTCTTCACACACATGTAGCATACATATACCAATATAATCATCACAGGCATCAATTAAAAACATTGCAAATTCAAATACAAGAGAATATTTATGTTTAAACAAAGAAGATCCAAGCAACTGGCTGTGTAAGAGAAATTTTCCACCCAATCGTAGGCACTCTGTCTAGCATATACTCTTTATGCTGAGAGGCGACCCCCAACCTAGGATATGAGGTCGCCAGGGTGAAGGACACACCTACATGATTCTCTCTCTCAACCCAAAACCTATTCTACTCTCTATGCTCAACCAAATGCTCATATAGATCTCTACAGGGATCTCACTTAGCCATCACATCCTTGGCTCCAACATACTTTCCCACACAACACCCTTCTAGGATCAGGAATCCTCATCACCAATCCACAACTCTCTTGGGCAGTCCATCTTGCTATATGATTACCAGTGTGTGCACAAGAGTCCAACTTGCTATTGTTGTTGGAGAACCACCTGTAGCATTAATTCATGGCTTCTCAAGCATAAAAATGTAGCAAAACTCAATGGTTAAAGGTTCCTAGTTTACCCAACCTCAATGCTCACTTACAACCATCTCTTTCCCCTTCAAATCCACATCTATGGTTCCAAATTCAAATTTTTGGGTTATACATAATCTGATAATGGTCATGAACAACAATAAGGAGCTCTACGTAGTGTAGGTATGCATGAGAGAATGAAAAAATGAGTGTTGAATCCAAGGTATATGAGATGATGGTGAAAATAAAACTGACATAGCTTCTGACCATAGAATAAAGGACTTCTGACAGATGTAGAACTGACTTATGACATTTGATTGGATTATCTCAAGAGTGCATTCAACCCCATGTTTCAATAACCGCATGAGGTGACTTTTCCCACCAACCTCACACATGCATTCAATGATTGCAAAATAGTTAAAAAGAAGGTAATTGGCCTATTTAAAGCACATGTCAATGACTAAATGAGTTCTAAGGTTGACACTTGGAAACAAAGGATTTAGTTTCCCATAAGCCCCCTTTCCTCTTCCCCTCTGGTGGAATCATAGCCCCTTTAGTTCTCTTTACACAACCATCTTGGACCATTTTATTATTTTCCAACATAATATTTACATATATTTTGAATTGGCATGATAAGCCAACCACATGGTCCAAATAAAAATATTTGCATCATACATTCCTAGCCATTAACTAGTTGGGCCTTGGCCTTGAGCTCCGCACTAGGAATCCATACTAGCATATTTACATCATTTACATAATTTTGATTAAATACATTTTACGTCAAAATTGGGGATATCACAACAATACTCATAACCATCATTGGAAAGCCCCTAAAGAGAAAATTTCAAACTACAATATTTCATTTGCTTGAACTCTAGTTTGAGCAATTTTTTTTTGAAATCATGTATTTTTGCAAAGATAATGTTGGAACCTAATCCTTGGTGTTAGGAAAATCTTATGTTATTAAAATTCCTATCCACGTGAGAAGACCAAAATTCCTAGGTGAATGGGAAGATTCATTCAAGAGTCCAAGAGACCCCATTGGGAAGTTGAATCCAAAAGGCATTCTCATATATATATTGTACATCCAATAATGGAAAATTGTGCTTAACACCTATCTATCTTTGCATTTGTGGTTATTCTTCTTTTTATTTGGATTTGTGTCTGCCACTAATCTATTCTCCCTATTGGAACGTAAAATTCGTATCAGAGCCCATTCTGAGTCTATGGCCTGTGCTAATCTGCCATATTATTCTGCCCACTAGCTGCTCTTCAGTCCTATAGTCTACCATTTTCTACCTCCCCATCTACCATTTTCACCCTAACCAGAGTACTGATTATGGATTCCACCAATGCATGTGTTCATTGGATCTCTCTCCGGTCTCTCACTTGTTATTAATCAAATCTAGAACATTTGTGTTATCTGAGCACAGTTTTCAATAGCCTCTAAATACTGGTTGAATCAGTAATCAACCGTTTGAAGGATAATTTAGAATACCACTCCTCTAAAATTTGTTTTCCCCTTTTATTCTCATTCTGAGTACCTCTACCAACTTTGTGCATCTTTGGGCATACTTTTGAATGAAAACTATATTTCTGGTTTATTTTTTCAATTGGTAGCGAAACCCTATATCTTGGCACATATGTCTGTGTGACGACACCGCCTCTCCTTCATTATGGATAACCCTAGCATTTTTGGTTGCGAGTTATCTCCTTTGCAAGCCCTCTAAGTCCACTCCTGAGTGTAACTCCTCCGTCATCATCTCTATGTAACACATGCCATAGACAATCCCACACATTTTAAACCCTAATATCGTTTATTCTGTGTACTACATAGGGAATTCATTGGATACCATTTTGAGTGATTTTATGGTCGCAGTGATAGGGGGGTGTGTTCTAGATTCCATTATCAATTGATATGAAGAATTGGAGAAATCAACCTTGTTTTGGTGGCTTCTTCAGTTCGGAGGATTCAAGGAATGGTTACTCACTGATGACCTCTTTCTTGCAAGGTTGCCACGGAAAGCAACATCAACATTTTTACCAACATAGCAGCATAGATAGAACACCAAAAAGAGAATTTCATGAAGGAGATGGATTTTGTCATAGCAGATGTGGGAATCTAGATAGTTTTTTTTTTACGTGTATAACTTGTGGTGAACACTCGGTGAACGTGAATGCTTGTTGAAAGTCCTTGCTTAGTGAATTCTTGATGGGCATTTGTTGAATGTGAGAAAGTGAGAATGACAGAAAGTATTGAACTGGTAGAGCGTGTGCAAGGAGCTTGGTGTTGAAGTAGTTGGTAAAGTGTGTGTCTCTTGGAATTCACATTGAAGAGTGTGGCATGGGTGTATTGAATCCTGGGATGACCGTGAATTATTACCCTCTTGTGAGCTATGTTGAAGATGAATGTTGCTTGCATTAGAGAAACGATGAAGCAGTGGGTCCTCTCCTCAGAAGCGTGACTCCATCAACGCATAGGTTCTCCTCCCTTTGTCACGTGAACCCTAGGTGTATGCCAATGTTGGAGTATTGAATATTGGGGATGTTTGAGACTTGCTTAGGGTCTACATGCCATATTGAAGAGCTGCAACTTTTTGTTGCTACCTGGAAGATTGAAGTTGCATTCACACAATCATGACCTGGTGGAGACTCTCAGAATTGAAAGTTGTGACTTGAATGTTGAATGATGCGTGCTTCTCTCCTAACTACTAGCTACAATTTCTACTAGAACCATGGAGTTATTCCTCTCAGTGATGGTTTTGGACAATGTGAATGCTGGTTGGTAAATTGGAGCTTCACATCGATGGCACCAGTCCTATAGATGAATACGTTGGCCATCATTTGCTAACTTATGGTATGTTTCCATTGCAACAATGGGACCTATTCACAACCTTCATTTTATCTGAAACAATAACTATTTCTTAACTCCAACCTATTTCATTTAATTTTGAATAATGGGAGTATACAAATTGTGATTGCTTTTTAAATATGAGATAGCATGTCTTATAGTTGCAACATTTTAAGTTGTTAGTCTTTTAAAATGTATGTAGTTTTCCATTGCAATTGAAATGAAATGCTCTTCTTTGGGTTCATTGTATAAATTATAACCAGAACATTGAGATCATTCTAAAATATTTCTGCACTAATTGGTGAACTGGAGGTGGCTTTTTTCTTGATGGAAACCCTAATTTTTGTGTTGTATAGTGAATATCCTTATGGTGCATTGAGCGTGGATACAAGCTATAAGTGTGTGTCCAAGTGTGAAGGAAAATTGCTTGACATGTCTCAAAGGAGAGAGATCCTACCATTATATTGTTGCAACGAGTCGAAGGGGTTTGAACCAATTGAAGGAGCTACGACTCATGCAACAAGGGATGTCAAAACTAGACTTGGAGCTATGGTGTTATTTTATTTTTTGAAGTATGGTTATTTAATACATATTGTTGTGCAATATTTCAAGTTTCACTTATTGAAGATTACACAACCACCTGTTTCAACACACTCTAAATATTTGTATCATTTTTTCCTTATCAATTGTGAGCATTGTATTAAGTCACATATATTTTATTGTACTCTATTGAAAGAATACATTGTAAAAGGTGGTAGAGATTTTAATACCTACACCTATCTATGGCTTGCTTCCAAACATTGTTAAATTGCAAGAATTGTGAAAGTTGCAGCTGAGCTTCCATACAAGAGTTGAAACTAGTTTGGTCCAAACAAGATTGTAGCTTGTTGTTATAGCTTATACAAAAGAAAAGGATTGCAAAATCAAATCGTCATCATTCAATAACTCAGGTACAACAGATTCATTAATTCAACAGTCATAAGTGAAATTTGCAAACAAATGTTTTTGTAAGTTCTAGTGCATTTTTGGTACTTGCATGTGTTTTTTTGTATAGTATCAAAATTGAAGAAAAGTTGAATTGAATTGTACTTGGTTGCATTCTCAAATGAGACCAAAACCCCTCATTTTTGAGTTTGAGTATACTGAGTCTATTTTTAAAGGGAGAAGTTGCAAGAATCCCTTAGTTTGATTGAGTCATTTGTACTTGGTCCTTCCTGCACAATGTCTCAAATTGAAGAAACATTAGAGTTGTTGAACACTCTAATACTTAAAGTTGTATACGAATCAATCACAATCATAAAAGAAACTCTCCAAAATGTCATCAATTATCTACAGGATTTGAAATCCAAAGAGAATGATGTTGACATCACATGAATCAACATTCTGAACTAGTGTTTGTTCAGAACAATCATCTATTTGAAGTTGAAGATGATTCCTATCAGCTACCATAAAATAGTAAAATGATGTTAGAATATGTTTAGAGTTCCATATGCCAACAATGTGATTGAGTTGGCCATATGGAAGTGTTGCAGCTGCAACTTGATCCCCAAATTTTTTATAAAAATGTAGGGCCCCTCCTTTATTTTTTTATTTTAATCAGAGTTTGTTTCATCTTGGTTCTACTTATTTTTTACACTTAGATTTTTTCTTGATAAACAAAAGAAAGGCATTTTCTGAATCGGGAGAACTTTCGATTCTCCGCTGAAACGGTCGCAGCAACATATGATTCTACACCGAAACGGTCGGAGTAGTTGCAAGTTTGACGCCGAAACACTTAGGTTTTGTTGAAGAAATTGTGTTTTGGAGTAGAATCCAAAGTTGCCCCAACACGGTCGGAAGGGTTTAAATTAATGATTTTGGTTAGCGGAATGCGAGTTGCAGAAATGCCAATTTTAACGTTTGAATTTTTGCTTCCGCATTCCGCAATGATGATTGCAGAAGCAGGAAAGCATTTAAATGGTATTATTAGAAAATCGCTATTTCCAATTCTGCAAATGTTTTGCGGATTGTGGATTGCGGAGATGTAATGTCCCCATTTTGACCCCCTTTTTCATTAAATCATAAATGATGTAAATATTGTTATTTAATCATGGTGAGGAGCTCAAGGCCAAGGCCCCACCATTGATTTAGCATTTTATGTATCGGCAATTAAAGAAATAGATGTCTTTGGTTCTTGTGCTAGATAGGCACAATGTAAATAAGACATCATGTACATACGAATTTTAATGAAAATACCCACAACTAGCTATGCAATGCAACAAAGAGATGGGGGCATGATTCTACAAGGAATAGGGAGGGAAATTATTCAAACCCTTGAGCCAATGGTGTTAATCCATGTGTCAATGAGAAAACCCATAAACCACCAACTACCCATTTTGGGTTAGGGACCCAATCATTTAATTCTTCCAGAAATTGGTTGAGGTAGTTAATGCCTTGAGAATGAAGAGGTATGGCAGCCAATTTCGTGCATGGGCAAGCCATCAACCTGGGAAATCATATTTTGTCTCCTTGGGCAAGAAAACACCCATGAAATGGTGCCCAAAGCCATTCTGAATAGTCAGTCTTTCCTCTCTCACGCAGTCGGAACTACTGGGTCTTTCCCCATCACGTTTTTCACCATTTTTCCTGCATTTTCCATCCCTGGGAGTCGTTTTTGCATTAGGCAGCAGCTGGGAGAGAAGGGCCACGATTTGGGATTTTGATAGAGGTCATTTTTGCCCCAAAATACCCATGGGTGTTTTTCTGAAAACGGTTTTTGCTTCCCAGGGTTATTCCCCATCTTCCAGTTTCATTTTTGGGTTTCCCACGTTTTTCTGAAGCTAATGAAAACCCCATCTTTGGGCATCTCACTGTAAAAACGTTTCTTCATGCCCAATACTTATACATTTGCTGTTATGTGCATCCCTGTTTTGGTTTGAATCTGTGAGCAAAAGTTTTGGAGTGGTAGTGGACAGAATTGGCTTGATAAACCTAGTGAAGGGAGTAACCTCTCAAGAAGATAAAGAGGGCTGGCTACTCTTCTATGCACACCTGGGACACTCTAGAATTGGAAGGTATGGCCTGAGGGACTGTGAATTGGTGAAGGGAATACTTCCTTGAGTGGGCTGTGTAGGCATTATGGGTGCCAAGCTAAATAGATCTTGTAGGGGTATCCATAGCTCTGTGGTTGAGCTCACTAGCTTAGCAATTCTTCCTTTCCATTTCCTAGCAGCCTGATAAACTCAATTGTAGATTGGCTTGGCTCATCTTGGTGTATGCTTGGCTATGTGTGAGTCTGTTGTTCCCTGATTCCTTGTAGAGATCATGCCCAGCTCGAGGGTGGCAGTGTGTTGAGATATTGATGGTCACAACTAGCCTATGGTTGGGTGGAATGTTGCAGTTGCATAGCCAGTTGCATGGGACTACTTTGTTATAAGATATGTATTCTCCTGTGTTAACTTACAATTATTTATTTGATGAATATCTTGAATGTATAATGAATGTGTAATTGATATTATTTCCGCTGTATATTTCTTATAGTTATACATTCCATATGTCTTTTATATTATGTGAATGCTTATTTAAAAGTTCACGGGGCTAGATGCCCGGTTTTAGCATCACGATCCTCTCTATCACACTGGTATGGTAGGAGGGAATGTTACATTTTGGTATCAGAGCTGCTGGTTGCAGCATTGGGCCTTTATGGGCCAAATCCAATTACAGTTACAAGGGAAGATCCCTTTCTAATCACCACAGGTACTAGCATCAAGAATAGCTGTCTCAGTTGGATAGTTGCAGAGGTAAGGTTACCTTCTGCTGGGAAGCAGTTATCACAGGAAGAAGAAAAGAAGGAACTCAGAAATTGTTTCAAGTGTTTTGGAAAATTTTTGTTTAAGTCTATTTCGGGAAGAATTCAGGAAGTCGTCCCAAAACTGCGGAAAGATTCCACGAATCGTTCCGCAATGCGGAAGAGTTCGGGAAATCATTCCAAAATTTGCGGAAGAGTTTCGAGAACCGCCCTGAAACTGTAGAAGGAATTCTCTTCCGAAATTGTGGAAGGAATTCTCTTCTGAAACTGCGGAAGCATTCCACAAGTTGTTCCGTAGCTGCGGAAGCATTCCGCAAGTTGTTCCGCAGCTGCGGAAGCATTTGGCGAATCGTTCCGCAACTGCGGAAGCATTCAGCGAATTGCAGTGCAACTGCGGAATCATTCGGTGAATTGCTCCGCAATTGTGGGAACACTCGGCAAATCGCCCCGCAATTGCGGAAGCGTTCAACAAATAGCCCCAAAGCTGTGAAAAGATTTCTAAAAAAAAAAACGAGGGCGCTGCCCTTGACCCCCTTTGTCCCCCCCCACCATCATATGTCGTTGATTGTGAGAAAATCAGATGATTTGACAAATTGTCACTATAATATTTTCCCACGTGCATGAAATTAATTTATGAATTCCTGAGAATGTAATGCAGCTAACAATTGTGTGGATAAACACATTTTGCAGAATCATAGTTACATCAGGGTAGCACTCTAGATAGTACAGTTGGAAAGTTTTGGATCTTGGTTGGGCCAAGAAAATCAACATTATGGATGATGCACAGGATCCCTATGAGCCTGAGACAGATGCCATGGGGGAGAATATACATGTTGAAAATGCTGAAACAGAATCTAATGGGAGAAGAAATTAATAGACTCCTCCAGGTATTGCAGCCACCATGAGAAGCCTCAGGGTGGAGTTGCAAAGCTGTAGGGAAGATAATGAAAGAATGATTAAAGCTTAGGAAGAAAAAAATTAGTTGAATGCAGCCATGCTACAGAGTTTAACAGACATCCAAAGGCAAATAAACTCTGGGCATCAGACATCAAATCCAGAAAGGGGTGGGAGCAGCTCTAGAAGGAATTACCGTAAGAGGGCTAGTATCTCAAGAAGAGTTTCTACAGACCAAACTTATACTCCATAAATCTCTTCTAATGAATCATCCGACTCTGAAGAATCCATTAAGGGTTCAGTCTCTTCATCTCACGGAAGTAAGAGGAAGAAGCACTACAAGAACAATTCGCATGGGGAATTTAAGAAGGCAAAACCTCCTACATTTGATGGAGAGATAAAGTCTGGTCAAGAAGCTGACGCTTGGCTTCTTGGGATGAGAAAGTATTTCCAAGTCCAAGACTACTCGGGAAATATGAAGGCAAGGGTAGCCATCTTCAACTTGAATGGAAGAGCATCTATATGGTGGGAACACATGAGGCAAGTGAAGAAGATCAACGAAAGGAAGATTGTGTGGAAGCAGTTCAAGAAATACTTCAAGTAGAAGTACCTCTCTGATAGGTACTATGATGATAAGATCAAAGAGTTCCATGAGCTGAGATTGGGACAGTTGACCATGGAAGAATATGCAAACAAGTTCTTGGAGCTGCTGAGGTATGTCAAGTACATTCGAGATGATAAGGTGAAAATTCAGCATTTCCTGAGTGGACTACCCCAGTCATATAAAGACAGAATTGAGTTTGATGAACCTCGAACTCTAGAGGAGGCCATAAGAAAGGCCAAGTATTGCTTTGATCAAAACAAAAGCAAACCAGAATTCCATAAGGCATGGAAGGATAAAAAAAATGAAAAGTTTGATCAAAGGAAGAAGGGGTTCAAGCCTCCTCAATTCCGGAATCAGCAAAGGAAACCATCACAGGTTGTGACTAAGCCAACTAGGATGATGGGAGACAAGCCAAGAGATCCAAAGGAGCCAAGAGAGCCACTTCAATGTTGGGGTTGTGGAGGAGACCACATGCTTAGGAACTGTCCACATCGGAATGGGAATCCAAATCAAGTTCACAACATCCAGGGAGCTGAAACTGTGGGTCAAGTGGCGAAGACAATCCCTAGAATCTATGCAGCACTAGATGATTACCAAGCAGATCATCAGTCAACTGTGGTTGAAGTTGAAGGTAAGATTGCTAAGCAATCTGTTTCTATTTTGATTGATCCTGGATCTACTTACAGTTATGTCACTCCTAGAATTGTTGAGATTTGTGCTTTCAAGAAATTAAAGCATAGTAAATCATGGTTAGTTCAACTAACCACTGGAACCAAGAGAAAAGTTAGTGAAATAGTAGAGAAATGTCCATTAGAGATGGATGGGCTATTCACTTATGCAGATCTGAATATTTTGCCACTTGGTTCCTATGATATTCTCATTGGAATGGATTGGTTAGAAGCACACAGGGTTAAACTTGACTGCTACAATAAGACATTTGAATGCATGGATGAAGAAGGAAACCCGAGGGTTGTAAAAGGAATTCCAAAGGTGACTTCTATTAGACAGGTTTCGACCATGTAGCTGAAGAAGTTCTGTAGGAAAGGATGTCAATTGTATGAAGCCCACATTCTAGAGGCAGCAGAGAATGAAACTCTTAAATTTGAAGACTATCATGTATTGCAAGAATTCAGGGATGTTTTTCCTAATGATATTCCAGGACTTCCTCCAAAGAGGGACATTGAATTTACAATTGAACTTGTGCCAGGAGCGGCACCAGTGTCTAAGACACCCTACAGGATGAGTACACTAGAATTGCTAGAATTGAAAATGCAATTACAAGAGTTGCTAGAAAATAAATATATTAGGCCAAGTGTGTCCCCGTGGGGAGCACCTGTTCTATTTGTGAAAAAGAAAGATGGAACACTCAGATTATGTATTGACTACAGGCAGTTGAACAAAGTCACTGTGAAGAACAAATACCCATTGCCCCAAATTGATGACCTTTTTGACCAAATGAGAGGGGCAAAGGTATTTTCAAAGATTGACTTGAGGTCTGGTTACCATTAGGTAAGAATCAAAGAAGAAAATATTCATAAAACAGCCTTTAGAACAAGGTATGGACACTATGAGTTTGTAGTGGTACCATTCGGTCTCACAAATGCACCAGCTACATTCATGTGTCTCATGAATAATGTTTTTAGCAAGTATTTGGACAAGTTTGTTCTTGTATTCCTGGACGACATTCTCATCTATTCTAAGAATGAAAAAGAGCATGAAGAACATTTGAGAATGAAAATGCAATTACTAAGGGAGCATAAGCTGTATGCAAAGTTGAGCAAAGGTGACTTTTATAAAAATAGAATTCATTATTTGGGTCACATCATCTCCGACGAAGGGATAGCTGTAGACCCTAAGAAGATTGAAACCATTACGAATTGGCCAACTCCAAGGAATGTGACTAATGTGAGATCTTTTATGGGCCTTGCTGGTTACTACAGGAGGTTTATCGAAGGATTCTCCAAGGTTGCAAACCCGATCACTTCTTTGCAAAAGAAGGGGATAAAGTTTGAATGGTCACCAAGATGTGAGGAAAGTTTTCAACGGTTGAAGAATCTTCTTACAAGCGCACCTATTCTGAAGATTGCAGACCCGGGAAAAGACTTTGTGGTGTGTATCGATGCATGCAATCATGGACTTGGAGGAGTTCTTATGCAAGACAACCACATGATATGCTATGAGTCAAGAAAGTTGAAGAAACATGAGAATAACTATGCTACTCATGATATAGAACTTGCAGCCATAATACATGCTTTAAAGATGTGGAGGCATTGCTTAATGGAAAGAAAATTTGAGTTAAGGACAGACCATTGTGGTCTGAAATACTTGTTTGATCAGCCAACTTTAAATGCTAGGCAAGCTAGATGGTTGGAATTTTTGTGTGAATTTGATTTTGAAATCAAACACATAAAAGGGAAAGAAAACAAGGTGGCTGATGCACTCAGCAGGAAGGTACATGAAATGCATGTGGCAACACTTAGTACTTGCCAACCAAATTTGAGGTAGCAGATTGTTAACCATATTGTTGAGGATGAAGTGTACGTGCAGATAAAGGACAAATTGCAGCAGCAAGACCTTGGCAAGAAGTATGAAGGCTATCATTTGGAAGAAGACGGACTTCTTAGCTATAAAAATAGAGTCTATATTCCCAATGTGGCAGATTTGAGGAGGATTGTTATGGATGAAATCCATAAAGCTCCATACTCTGGTCACCCAGGATATCAGAAAACAATTGCTACAGCAAGAAAATATTATTTTTGGCCAGGCATGAAGAAGGACATCGCTGAATACATTTCTAAGTGCATGGAATGTCAGCAGGTGAAGAGTGAACACCAAAATTCAGCAGGTTTATTTCTCCCAGTGCCAATTCCAGAATGGAAGTGGGAAGTAATATCCATGGACTTTATTACAGGATTTCCAATGACTGTGAGACAACATGATTCCATCATGGTTGTGGTGGACAAGTTAACAAAGGCAGCACATTTTATACTGGTTAAGTCCACACATAAAGTCGATGCCATTGCAAATATTTTCATGAAGGAAATTTTCAAATTACATGGGTTGCCTAAGGCAATCATTTCTAACAGGGATACCAAGTTCACTTCCAATTTTTGGAAAGGAATCTTTGCATATTTGGGTACACAATTGAACTTTAGCACCGCGTACCATCCTCAAACAGACGGGAAAACAGAAAGAGTAAATCAGGTGCTTGAAGACATGCTCTGCATGTATGTAATGGGCAAACCATCCAAGTGGGAGGATTATCTACACTTGGTAGAATTTGCATATAACAATGGGCAACAAGCATCGTTGGGAATGACACCAGTGACTTGGGACAATCCAGTGAACATAATTGTACTTGGGCCATACTTGCTTAAGGAAATGGAGCAAGAAGTTGCCAAGATCAGACATAATTTAAAAGTAGCCCAGGATAGACAGAAAAGCTATGCGGATAAACATAGAATGCATAGGGAATTCAGTGTTGGGGATCATGTGTATCTTAGAGTGAGATCAAGGAAGAGTTCCTTAAAGCTTGGGAGTTGTGCCAAGCTATCACCTAGATATTGTGGGCCATTTGAAGTGCATGAAGGAATAGGACCAGTTGCATATAGAATTGCATTGCCTGCTAGCACTGAAGCTCATAATGTTTTTCATGTCTCTTTGCTTAAGAAATATGTACATGATCCTAACCATGTGATTAATTGGGATGTGATCCAGGTGGAACCCGAAGGAGAGTTCCAAACCGATCTGTTGTGCATCCTAGACAAGAAGGTAACGTTGCTCCGAAACCGAGCCATCAGACAGGTAAAGGTGCAATGGAAGCACTACAGTCCCGATGAGGCTACATGGGAGCTGGAGGATGCCATGAGGGTGGCATATCCATTTTTGTTCAATTTTGATGAGCACTGAGGACAGTGCTAATGTAAGGGGAGGGGAATGTAATGTCCCCATTTTGACCTCCTTTTTCATTAAATCGTAAATGATGTAAATATTGTTATTTAATCACGGTGAGGAGCTCAAGGCCAAGGCCCCACCATTGATTTAGCGTTTTATGTATCGGCAATTAAAGAAATAGATGTCTATGGTTCTTGTGCTAGATAGGCACAATGTAAATAAGACATCATGTACATATGAATTTTAATGAAAATACCCACAACTAGCTATGCAATGCAACAAAGAGATGGGGGCATGATTCTACAAGGAATAGGGAGGGAAATTATTCAAACCCTTGAGCCAATGGTGTTAATCCATGTATCAATGAGAAAACCCATAAACCACCAACTATCCATTTTGGGTTAGGGACCCAATCATTTAATTCTTCCAAAAATTGGTTGAGGTAGTTAATGCCTTGGGAATGAAGAGGTATGGCAGCCAATTTCGTGCATGGGCAAGCCATCAACCTGGGAAATCATATTTTGTCTCCTTGGGCAAGAAAACACCCATGAAATGGTGCCCAAAGCCATTCTGAATAGTTAATCTTTCCTCTCTTACGCAGTCGGAACTACTGGGTCTTTCCCCATCACGTTTTTCACCATTTTTCCTGCATTTTCCATGCCTGGGAGTCATTTTTGCATTAGGCAGTAGCTGGGAGAGAAGGGCCACGATTTGGGATTTTGATAGAAGTCGTTTTTGCCCCAAAATACCCATGGGCGTTTTTCTAAAAACGATTTTTGCTTCCCAGGGTTATTCCCCATCTTCCAGTTTCGTTTTTGGGTTTCCCACGTTTTTCTAAAGCTAATGAAAACCCCATCTTTGGGCATCTCACTGTAAAAATGTTTCTTCATGCCCAACACTTATACTTTTGTTGTTATGTGCATCCTTGTTTTGGTTTGAATCTATGAGCAAAAGTTTTGGAGTGGTAGTGGACAGAATTGGCTTGATAAACCTAGTGAAGGGAGTAACCTCTCAAGAAGATCAAGAGGGCTGGCTACTCTTCTATGCACACCTAGGACACTCTAGAATTGGAAGGTATGGCCTGAGGGACTGTGAATTGGTGAAGGGAATACTTCCTTGAGTGGGCTGTGTAGGCATTGTGGGTGCCAAGCTAAATAGATCTTGTAGGGGTATCCATAGCTCTGTGGTTGAGCTCACTAGATTAGCAATTCTTCATTTCCATTTCCTAGCAGCTTGATAAACCCAATTGTAGATTGGCTTGGCTCATCTTGGTGTATGCTTGGCTATGTGTGATTTTACTGTTCTCTGATTCCTTGTAGAGATCATGCCCAGCTCGGGGGTGGCAGTGTGTTGAGATATTGATGAGCACAACTGGCCTATGGTTGGGTGGAACATTGCAGTTTCATAGCTAGTTGCATGGGACTACTTTGTTATAAGATAAGTATTCTCCTGTGTTAACTTACAATTATTTATTTGATGAATATCTTGAATCTATGATGAATGTGTAATTGATATTATTTCCGCTGTATATTTCTTATAGTTATACATTCCATATGTCTTTTGTATTATGTGAATGCTTATTTAAAAGTTCATGGGGCTAGATGCCCAGTTTTAGCATCACGATCCTCTCTATCACGCTGGTATGATAGGAGGGAATGTTACAGGAGACTTCAAATTATCCAAAAAATTGTTTCTGCATTGCCGCAGTTCCACATTCCCGCATTGCATTGCAGATTGCATTTCCTATTTTTGAAAAGCAATTTTGCAATTCCGCAATTTCGCATTGACGTATTTCCGAGTTTTCGACTTTCCAATTGCGGATTGTGGAAACGATAAAGGTTCTAAAACTCTTCTCGCATTTCAACGTTTACGGCCTTTCGATTGTGGATTGCGGATTGCGGAGACATTAAATTATCCACAAAATCATTCCTGCAGTCCCGCATTGACGTATTTCCGCATCGCATTGCAGATTGCGGGAGGATGAAACTGGTTATTTTTTGAAGATCTTTCCCGCATTCTCGCAATTCCACATTCACGAATTTCCGCATGTCTGAATTGCAGGAGGAAGAACACGGAAAATCTCCCGATAATCATGTGACTTGTTCCAAAAATTGTATACATTGATTA
Source organism: Larix kaempferi (assembly GCA_027924585.1). Classification (NCBI taxonomy): domain Eukaryota; kingdom Viridiplantae; phylum Streptophyta; class Pinopsida; order Pinales; family Pinaceae; genus Larix; species Larix kaempferi. Next base: position 9,107,042 of record BSBM01000597.1, on the reverse strand, counting down.
TTTATGTTTAGTCTTCCAACATGGCTATGGCCTACTCGTTTACCTCAGATAATTAATAGGAAGAAGATGTTTTTCAGAACCAAACATAGCTGACATCATGGAAGTATGAATCTTCTGTTTTGAAAATAATATTGACAAATCATACCTCTACAATCTATATTATGTTCATTATAATTTTTCTTGGAAGTATTGTATTAACAGTGAATGATTCTTATGCATTGACTTTGTTGTTTCCTCGGGACTCGGAGATGAAAAAAAGAGTTGTTAAGCACAAGACCAAGGTAGCAGAATCAGATTCGGAAATTGAAATTATTCTAGATATGTACGAGTTGCCCACTAAGGATCAACGCCTAGTGGAATTAAAAAAAAAAGGCCTAAAAGAAGACCTACACCGGAAAGCTATTTTAATTTGTAATAAATTGATTTCTTTTATGTGGAAACATAAAAGACAAAATTTGGCAATCCAAAGGTCAGAAGTAGGTGAAGTGATTAGTCATGTAGAGACAAATTCTCTTGTAATATAAATAGAGAGGAAGGGTACTAGATGGAGGACTTTTGCAAGTGAAATAGAGGTTGGATACATTTTGTAAGAGAACTATTTTTCTACTAATGAGAAGGGCCTATTTGCTGGGAAAGCGTGCACAAATTTTTGCATGGAATGTGTTGAATGACATATTGGAATTACTTCCTCTTGTATTCATGCTCATGCTGTGAGATGTTTCTAAATTTGTTGAACTATTTCAATGGTGATGAATGATTTTACTTGTCTATGCAAATGTCTGTTTATAGAGTAATAAATTGATTTAATTGTGATCAAAGCTATCTTTGTAATTTTCTGTTGTGAGTGTGCATAATTTATCTTAATAGCTATCTGTTAGATTTGTATAAGCATTCTCATATTATTACTCTTATTTAAAATCGCTCCTTGCAAGGATAGATTAGTTAGTTTAGAGTAGGATTAGCTAGTTGATTAGGTAGGAGTGATAAGGTGAGAGGTAAGAACCTATGCATCACTTGTGAGGCTTCTTACTATCAATTATAGGTTAAATGCATTAGTTAGAAGCACTTGCATAATCATACTTTAAAAATAAAACATAAACGGTGGGTTGGGCTGCAACCGGTACATAATTTAAACAAACATACCTATGGTAGCTGGACCGTTAATTGGATGGATTCCCCGTACCAAACAGTGAATGATCTAGTCGGGATTATTTATTGGGGAGAATCCCTACCGTCGATGCTAGGATTTTTCGTGCATCAACAGGAATATTGGCGTTTTGATCTTCATCCTTATCAACATTGCGTGAAGAGTAACCATTCTTCATATCAGTGTGTGAAGCTGAAGAAACTTGCAAGAGTGAAACTTGCAGCAGAATATTGTATATTGATTCATATCTTGTACCTAACAGGGGGAACATGATCTTAGGCTTCAAGTTTCAAATCCTTACTATTCTAACAACAAGAAGCCATGGCCTTCTTCAAGTAATCCATATCAAGCGATCTTGATCCACATCCAACTTATGAGTCCAGATTCTGATATGTAGCAAGAAGACAAAAGAGAACCTTTCTCTAGAGTACTCATGTGTTCTGTGTCAAGTTTCGAACTTCCACTCCATACATTGTTCTTGACAGTGGGGAATGAAGACCATAAAAAACAAGTGAACGAGTACAAGCGAGCCTGAACTGCCATGTTTGACTTAGCCCTAAAGTTTGTGGCCAACCTAAAACCACACATTCAGCAAAATACTTCAACTTCTGCTAGATATCAGATGGTGGTCCCAAACCACCATTTTCAAGAGAACCATTGAGCCTTCATGCCAAGTTTGAGAGTTTGTGGTCAGCCTTAAACCACCCATGTAGTAGAAGAGATTAGCTTATGCTAACCCCTTTGGCCGCCCTATTGGTCAACCACTTAGACTCAAGGAGTTTAAGTTGGATGCCATTGCACCATATTTATATGATAGATTCGTTGGAGCATGGGGCATGTTCCCCTACCATGAACAGGTCCCATTGTACTTTACAAAACATATTTATGCAAAGTTTTTTTTGGATATGCACCCAGATTACACCAGCATAGGGTCTGAGTTCTTTGGGGATGGTAGGGGACGCTCCTACCAACGTCCTGGAGCTCGTAGAGACCTTGCCTTTGTGCCACCTTATCCAAGGTTTGTACCGATTCCAGACAGGACGGTTACCAGGTCAACAGACATGGCATAGTCATCCCAGATTGTTGCAGAGTCTAGACATGACATTGCAGAGTCGTTGTTCACTGCCATGGGCAGTGTTGTTGTTGTTGTGCATGGAGAGGCATCTAAGCCACCCCCTGCACCTGCACATCCAGAGATAGAGTGGGTCGATGATGACCTGCTTAGGATTTTGGATGGCGAGGCCATACAGGGGTATGCTCAGTTAGCTCGAGATGCATACTTTCGGTTGTATCGTAGATACATCACTCTAGGAAAGGTATACTTTTGTAAAATTATGTATTTAGGTTTTCTTGTTACATCATATTATATCTCGTAAATTGAATGGTCAATAATAATTACAGGAGCCATATTCTATTGCTCCATGCAGGGGACCACATTCATGGATCAACTCTTTGGTAGTGAGCCATCGGTTGGTCCATCCGCTCATCCCAACCCGCAGACGATAGTAGTCGAGGTAAGTTATAATTTATGTTCCAATTTAATTTGTGTTTATTATTTGTCAATTTAAATAATTTATGTTTTATTTATTAATTTTCGAGATTTTATGTTTTAGATCTTAACTTCAAATGAATTTCAAATTGTACAGGGCCAAGGAAAGGGCATTGTTCCTGATGATAGACATGAGAACCACGAAGGTCCTGACCAGTTGGGTCTAGACACAGAGGTGAGTTTTAATTTATGTTCCAATTCATTATTTAATCACATATAGTAATTTATTTTTGTACTTTATGTTTCAATTTTTGAGTTATAACTTAAATTATGTTTTAGTTTTAATTTTTAATAAATCTAACTTATTACATGTAATGGAATCTTACACGAGCATCGCTACAGGCGGGTGTCGATGCTACAATGACTTTCTCAGATGATTGGGATGCAGCTCGACCATGTGGTCCTGATGAAGGGCCATCTACCCATATTCCTACCCAGATGCCAGATATCACCATTGACTCGACGGATATCGAGGCCTTCCTTCATAGTTTACCGACTCAGGGCCAACATCAGTCTACTACAAATGAAGGCAGTCACATGGCCAATCAAGGTCCTCGTGGGGGTAGTGGCCAATGAGTTGATGATGTATACATTTTCATGTTTCGTATATTTTCATATTTTATATATTTTCATGTTTTGGATGATCTATGTATACGTTTTCATGTTTTGGATATTGATTTATATCATTTATACATGGACTTTTATCATATATGGACTTTGGATATTGAATTTTGGATATTTTGTTACATATTTTGTATATTTGATCATATTCATGTCTTCATGTGTATTTTGTATCTAATTTAAAATCGATTGTTTTTTATATTACATCTGGATATAGTTATTACAGTTACAAATTTATGTTTTGTCTTTTCAAATGCAAATTTAATGTACAATTATTACAATATAAAAGTTCAAACTCGATGTGTAGTTACAATTTAGTTCAATTTAAAATTTCAATTTCAACTACATTACAGTTGCAAATCAAAAATTTAGAATTGAATACATACATTACAATTTAAAATTGAAATTACAATTCCAATTCAATTACGATATAAAATTTCAAATTTAATGTGTAATTTTAATTCCAATTCAATTACAATTTAAAAGCTCAATTTCAACTACATTACAATTGCATAAATGAAATCAAAATTTAAAATTAGATTACATTTGAAATTTAAAATTGAAATTACAATTACATTATGTTGTCTACACATTACAATTTAATTACAATTTACACATTGCAATTCAATTACAATTTAAAATTTAATGTGTAATTTCAATTGAAAATTCAATGTGTTGTTACAATTTAAAAGTTCAATTTCAATTAGATTACAATTGCATTTGAAATCAAAATTTAAAATTAGAATACATTGTACAATATAAAATTTAAATTTTACAATTTTACATTGTATAGATATATTTTAAATTCTCAATTACATTACAATTGTATTTGAAATCAAAATTTAAAATTAGAATACATTTGAAATTAAAAATTGAAATTACAATTACATTATGTTGTCTATGCATTACAATTCAATTACAATTTCCACATTCCAATTCAATTTCAATTTAAAATTTAATGTGTAATTTCAATTGAAAATTCAAGGTGTTGTTGCAATTTAAAAGTTCAATTTCAATTACATTACAATTGCATTTGAAATCAAAATTTAAAATTAGAATACATTGTACAATTTAAAATTTAAATTTTACAATTTTACATTGTATAGATGTATTTTAAATTCTCAATTACATTACAATTGTATTTGAAATCAAAATTTAAAATTAGAATGTACATTACAATTTAAAATTGAAATTTTACAATTACATTATGTTGTCTACACATTACAATTCAACTATCTAGTAGATATTTAATATTGTTTTTAAAGCATCTAAGCAAATATTTATAAAACTATTATGGAGGAAGTTCATGGAGCACTGACCATACATTCAAGTTTATTCACATTGGAGCACCATGACCCAATTTTCACAAAATCCTCCCATCTAGTATTTTTAATCTTGGCATTAAAGCATTTACAAAAATACATTTATAAAACAACCTCCACAAAAATCTCCAAAAACATATTCAACAAGACAACATGACAACTATGTCAATGATGCAAGTGGCATACATGTAACTCATTCATCTGGCCAATGGGTTATAGGAATGCAAGTCTCCATAATAAGATCATGATCAGCTTTTGTCATCTTCTATCTCTTTGTCTCACCTCTCTTCACCTTGATTTCTGTTAGATGTATCCGAGCTGCCACCACCAAATGACTGTATTGGCATGAAATATATTCAGGCATAAAATCTTTGTAAATAATATGAGCACCATGTTTTTTCACTCTTTCAAAAAAGTGTCCCATTATAACCAAGTCTCAAATTTGGTATGTGAAGTCTCCATCTTGATAGGGTCACAACAACCTGCTTTTTATTTGTGTGCATCGCATCAAATAATATGCCACATTTTCTTGGTTGTGGGGGGGTGCAATGACAACGAATACATCACCTGCAAGATAAATTACAAATATTATTCAAATGTCCTATGTGCATTTCTACAACATTTGTATACATGTAATATATAGTGAACTAATTAACTTAATGAAGTCTCTTGTACCTTCCCTAACCATATCAGACACTCGATCATGATCTAATGAGACCATTGCCTCATTAGTGTGCATCTATTTCCATGTTGGAATTGGATGTGGGCCCTTTGGATTAAGAGGGACACATTTCCATGGTTTCACATATACATCATTTTCACAGTGATGAAGGCCGCATCCATTTGCATCAATGCAAAAATCGCAAAAACAAGCATACTTCCTCGTTTCAATGGAAAATATGTCACCCATCTCTTTACTTCGAATAGAATGTAATTCCCTCGTACTAGGTATGGTCTCACAATACAAATTCCTACTAAGTAGGTGTTCTTTTGGAAATGATGATATTGAATTTTATTAGCTTATTAATTGAGTTTGGATTTTATTACCTGCACACCGTCCTTGCTTGTTCGCGACCTTGATGTTCCAAATGACGTGTGCACCAATCAACTACTTCCGTGGAGCATTTGAGTCGGGTTGCACCATGACTCATCTGGTACCTCCAAAGTGCTCGTTTCACACATGCACCCGCGCCATCATGTTCACCCTTTCCATGCCCTATTTCAAAAAATCTCTAGGTGTGTCGTATTCATGTCTCTTTGTGAAGGCGACTCAACCAATAAAATGAGCGTTCCGATTTGAATTTCCCTGTACACCCATCTGACCAAATCCAATGTTCAGTAAATGATATGCCTCTCTTCCTGAATGAATCATAAATCAACCCAAATCAGTGTTGAATGAACAATGTGTCATGCTCACGATCATCACTGACATAAAAATGGTACTCCTTGATCACTTCATGTGACAGAGGAGTGCTATCCCTACCATCAATGCTTTCCTGAGCATGTCTGTACAATACATGTACGAAGATAAACACCTGGTCGGAGTGATAGTACTCACTCCGTATCTCTCTCTGATGACCAAATGTGTAGTTCTCAACAAAGTATACCACTGATAAGATTATGCCTAGCTCAAATACCTCACGAGAATGTTTGAATTCTGAAGCTTGCCACCTAGACCTATGGTAGTGCTTTATGTATTTATAAATCTGACTTTGAAACTTCTCACATGAAATCTGAAACAGGAATCTCATCCTCGAGCAAGTCGATCCTCTTAGATGGCACCGATGAAGAAGATGATGGATTCATGGAGACGTACTCGTACCTCTTCCACATAACGGTGATATTTGACAATCCATGGTGTGTTGGATCAATAGGAAATTTCCTATGGAACAATGTCAAATCACCGCATTCAGGGCATCTTCTCCCACCTACACACCTCTTATTTAAAAACACTTGTTCAGGATTTTTGTTGCATAGTATCATACAAATAAAATCTCGCACTGTGTGAGGAGCTAGTTCACCGCTCCAGTGCCTTTTGCAAAAATTGAGAAATGTGTCATAGTATAATTGAAATTCAATGTGGTACCGACAACAACAAGTGTCGCGAATCATATTCGGCCTAATATACCACGGTTTCAATTTGTTGAACATGCTAAATGATATTTGAACATGCGGATTGGTTTCTTGGAATTCCTCGTAAAGTGAAACTCCCATCATCTCCATCACATGCTTACAGTGCTCCTGATAAATGCCTCTGGATAAATGTTGTCGTAGGACATGCTTTCGATTTGGAATAGACCAGGAATGGCTATCCCAAAACTCTATCACCTTCTCTCTAATGCTCGCTGCCATCCTGCCTCGATAGTGTTCCCTACCAATAAGAGCCCAACAAGCAGCTTCATCATTTTCATCTATCCAGACCTTGAATTTAGTATATTTGAACAATGTTCTTTTTAAAACTTTGAGCAATGATGCCATTGTTGATACCATTCAATTTCTTGAGGTGCTTTGTGCCACAACAACCGTTGTAATTTCCCTACGAGCAGCTCAGATATCATTATTTCTTGATTTTCCAAAGGAAGATAATACAGTTCTTACATTTTCTATTGCATTCTCGCATGTCTTTTTTGTTTTAGCATCTTGAAAACCCAACAACTTTGTGGCACGTTTCAATTTTTTGTGTTTTATCAACCCATGTAGGATTTGAGCTTGTGCCATCGTTGAATGTTGTTCAAAATATGACTCAATTATGTTACTGACATGCTCTCTAACTGTCCGACTAGGGATCGAGTTCCCAATATCTTCTCGTGCATAAACAACTGCACAATCCTTAAGACAATTTCCACCCCTTCCAACTCCACTGCAACTCCCAATTATACTAGAAATGTGAGAGGGCAAGGTGTCATGTGATGGCTGATCAAGATCATGAGGGGGCACAGGGTCATGTGATTCTTGATCACCATGATGTGATGGCTGACCATAATCTCTCCATATATAATCAAAATTCATGTGAAGGGAATTTCAATCATAAATGAACTATGCAAGGATCGATTAATTTTAAAGTATCAAATTGAAGTGTTTTGAAATACATAATTGGTACAAGAATTGAAAATACTTTTAAAACAAGATTTAATTGTTTGGAACTTGAATTCAAAATAAATAAATATGTACATTTAACTTGAAAAAGTTGGTACAAGTATTGAAAATAGATTAAAAACAAGAAAATCGTTTGTGACTTAAATTCAAAATAACAAAATATGTATGTAGTTACTTGAAATTGTACATTTAGATTGAAAATTGTTAGTAAAGTTTGAAAATCAATTATGTATAATTTAACTTGATAATTATTAATAACTTGATAGTTGTACATTGAACTTTAAAATTGTTAATAACTTGATATTTGATGTGGAAATTAACAAATTGAAAATTGGGTGTGAATTGAATATTCCAACTATTGCACAACTATTCATTTAACTTGAAAATTGGTACAAATTTTTAAATATAAATACAATATATATTTATTATAAGAAAAAAGATATTTAAAATGTATCGCTACATTCATGCATAGAAAAAATTGGTGTACATGAATTGAAAATACATTAAAAGCAACATAATTGAATTTTTCAACTACTACATATTTATCACAATGTTCATTTTATTTGTTGCCATTGAATTTTACATGTATTACATAACTATTCATTTCATTTGTTTTCAAATTGAATTTTCTAACTTTAATACATGTAACTATCACAATGTTCATTTCAAATAAAATGAGGACTAAGTTAAAATTAAACATTGATAGTTATTTCAATCAATACATGTTGAGGCTTGGAGCTCAAATTAAATTTAACTTGAAATTGTTAACAACTTAGAAATTTGAAAATAGTTAAATATGTACATTTTTAGTTGAAAATAGGGTCCAAGTGTACATTTAATTTGAAAATTGTTAGCAACTTAGAAATTTGAAAATATTTAAATATGTACATGTTTTAACTTGAAAATAGAATCCAAGTGTACATTTCATTTGAAAATTGTCCAATAACATTTGTTAGCCACTTGAAAATTATACATGTAACATGAAAATTGTTACAAATTTTGAAATATAAATAACAAAGTTATGAAATAAATAAGAATACTCATTACAAATAAATAGTAAATAAATTAGATTATGAAATAGTTAATTTTTTTGGAAAATTGTTACTAATTTTGTAGTCTAAATAACAAATTGTACAAATATTTTTTTAACAAATAACAAAACAAGAATTGAAATTAAATTTAACTTGAAAATGTTAGTAACTTAAAAATTTGAAAATAGTTAAATATGTACATTTTAAGTTGAAAATAGGGTCCAAGTGTATATTTAATTTGAAAATTGTTATCAAATTAGAAATTTGAAAATAGTTAAAATTATGTACATTTTGACATGAAAATAGAGTCCAAATGTACATTTCATTTGAAAATTGTTCCAAGAACATTTGTTAGCCACTTGAAAATTATTCATTTAACATGAAAATTGTTGCAAACTTTGAAATATAAATAACAAAGGGATGAAATAAATAAGAATATCATTACAAATAAATAGTAAATAAATTAAATTATGAAATAGTTAATTTTTTTGGAAAATTGTTACTAATTTTGTAGTCTATATAACAATTTGTTAAAAATATTATTACAAACAAAATATAATAAGACTAAAATGAAAAAAATAGTTAGTATATAACAAATTATTAAAGAAAGATAAAATATGATATTTAAATTATGTAGCATGTAATTCAAAAATTTACCTTGGTTGTCCTCCATTGGAATTTGTTGCACCAAAGGTGTATCTTCTTCTTCTCTCAAGCTTGCTCTTTGTTGTCTCATTCTTTCTCTATTATTCTCATGCTCTTCATTGTCATTTTGTTGACGAGCATGCTTCCTTTGTCATTTTCTTTTACTCCCCCATCAAACTACAATGAAAACAAACAAAGATTTCTTGAAATTGTTATAACAAACATCAATATGTTAATATGAAATTTTGAAATATGTCTACAAAGAAATATTACATGTCTAATGAACTCTAATTGAACAACATCAAAATCACAAAGTTCTAATTGAACAATATCAAATTCACATAGCTCTAATTGAAACTAAACTAGCAATGAGTTAAATTAGTGTTGTTGATCAATTGTTTAGTGATTATATAGAGGTTGCTTGTTATTTTTGTGAGGGAATGGTGGTTGGCAACTTTAATTGTCCAACTCCTTTCCTGGGTTCTTTTTATGTTTTCTTTATACAGACAAATCCTCGATCGAGCTAATTTTACAAATCCTCGATAGAGCAATAGACCTCAATTGAGGGCTTGAACATACCTCGATCGAGATCTATGTAAAAAACTCGATCAATGTCATATTTAGCCCTCGATCAAGGTATTTTAAATACCTCGATCGAGGGCCTAAAAACAGGACGAGATCCCTTTTCACTGGAGAAAGAAAGTTTTGTCTGCTTTTCAAAGGCTTAAACTATGTCATTAAATGCACATTAATGAGCAGACTTGATACCATTGGATTCTTCAATGAATCCTCTATTTATATACATAAAATTTATGAATTTTTATCTTCGTATGTCTTTTTCTTTTGAATTTATACTAAAAATTGCCCTAAAAATCCCTTCCAACAACTTCGATTGAGCTCCAAGTTAAATCAACAACATTCAAAATACATCCAAAATTTTTGAAAAAATACACAAGCACTAGATAAGTGCGTCCTCTTCAAAAGGGTATTTTTAGTTTTGCAAATTATGTAAAAAATCAAAATATTTGGTGCATACACACACATGTGTGCAAAATGCAACTGAAATATTCATTGGTCAATTTCAAAAAATTATAATAAATGTAATTTTTTGAGAAAAATTAAAAGAAAAATATGTAAGAACTAGTGCATTTTTTCTAGATCATGTTCAGATATTTCATTTTTTTAAATGATTACTTTAACATTAAATTATTGTGCACAAACACAAACCACTTGTTAAATGCTCTTCAAATTTTTAAGTACACACGTTTCATTAAATGAAAATTTGACATGATAAATGACATTGGTATATTTAAAAAAATATATCATTGGAAAGACAACATAATTCTCTACATTTTGTTTTTTAACCGCATGTCGAAATTCATGTGGCAAATATGAGTTTTGAGGGCTTCAATTTAATACATGGGTAAAATTTTTGTTTCTCGTCGCCATATTTGGCCAAAAAGAGTTACCCATCTTCATGGAATCACCCTTACAAACACTATGGTGACCAACGTTTTTGGTGGTTTAGTCATTTATTTCACATGGTGACCAATTTTTTTGGTCATCTGGTCATTTATCACCCATTTTTCTACTATTGAATGCATCCTGCAACTCCTGGGATTGTGAAGAAAAACAATTCAATAGTGTAGTGCCCCTAGACTACTGTAGACATTGAGGGCACTTGCTTAGTGACCCGACTGTTTGAAACATTAATAAAATAATCCTTTGATTTTATTTTGAGTATATTTATGATTACGATTGATTGTAAATCAATAAAATAATGATTTATGTTTGTGAGAAATATGTGTAGCAACAGGTGAAACGGTTCACCGAAGGACACACAAAGGAATATGAAGGGTCGTAGAGTACGGGTAAATCACACACAGGGGGAGCGACGACGATGTCGACTTCCGACAAGAATACCACGCATGAGCAGATAAGCACTGATCCGCTTGCTCAAGAGGAATGCGTGAGGGTGTACGAGGTAGGCCACGACGGAGCTGGTCACGTACGAGTTGAGGGGCGCGCAGTGAGAACGGACTCACTCCTCAACGCCATTAGTCCCTAGATAGCATGTAGACGGAGGATGGATGGTAACGATTCCTAAAATCCCTACAAGAGTTCCCGCAAGTCAAAACGGAAAGATGGTGGCAGAAGGGCCCGACGATGCGGTACCCTGTCGAGAACGGAAAGAATGGATGCAAGGACCCAACGATGAGGTACCATGCCAAGGAATGGAAACCATGGATGACTGGACCCGACGGAGTGGTGCCATGTCAAGGAATTAAAATTAAGGAACTAGGAGCCCAACGACGCGGCACCGTGATCCTAGTGAGTTTGATTGTTAGATTAAACTGCATAAAAACTTAGGAGAATAACTCTAGATTATTACTTAGCAAATGCATAACAAATAGCTTAGACATTTGCACATGAATAGTTATTTTGTTAAGCATTTAAAATAATAGAAATCATTATTTAGGAGCAAAATAGAATCCTAAGATTAGACACCTAGTCAACTAAAAGATAGGAGTTGATTAAAATATCTGGGGGACAAACTAGAGCAAACTTAGGGATGTAGGTGCACTTCCCAGAGAAACTGACACTTGGATGGGTGAGTGTTTTAATTAAATAATTAATTAAAAATATTTAATTATGCATGAAGCGACATGTGTCGCAGGAGATTTTCCTTTATAAGGAAGGCTTAGGGAATGGGTAAAGGGCCCATAATTTGGATGATTGTCGTAATTTTCGAATGCCTCAAAGACTTGCTGCTATCTAAGGGTTTGGCTTAGAAATCCTGGTGGGAAGGGAAGCCCAAGCTGAATTTCTGAAATACTTGTGTGAGCTCTACGACCCAAAGCTCGGGGGAGGCCATGCGACTGAAAGCATGAGCCTATGGTTGGGTGGCGAAGCTAACGGTTGCTTCGCCTATGGTTAAACGAGCTTTGCTGGAGGGATCCTACGGAAGACGCAGACAACAATGGACCAGCTGGATCGGGTTGACAGGTTAAGGTTTGCTTATTTTTATTAAGTTATTCACTCTTTTATTTTATTTTTTTTTAATAACTATAATGGCTAATTTGTTTGTATGAAGTTTTCGAAGTTTCAGGTTCAGTTCAAGGGGACCCTAAAGGAGGGGTCCTACATTTGGTATCAGAGCCAGTCGAGCCTTGAGGGCAACGGACTCGTATTATACAGGGGTTCGTTGGTAAATGGTGGAGTTCGCTGGTGAGATCAGGGCTACGACTTCTTCATTTTCTCAACAAGGACTTTTCAAGCATCTCGGCGAGGTTAGAATTAAGTAGAATATTTTTAATATAATTGTTTTAGCTTTTATGCATGGCCGTATGATAGCTAGATTCTTCGAAGTTTCAGGTATGGTTTAAAGTATATTCGGTTTCTATCTTAGATCTGAAACCGAACATATAATCCTGTTTCCATTACCATGCTAAAAAGAATGATTAGATCTCTGGTTCTAATTTTAATGCTGGTTTCGAATGCATATCTCTGTCTCCTTTAGAATGCTGGAAATGATCAGTATATTCTGTTGCTATTTTAGATCTGTAATCTATTTCCAAATTTATAACTAAATCTGAAATACTAATTCCAGAATGGTTTGACCTCTGTTTTGATATCGGATAGACTTGTAAACTGAACCTGGAAGCACTCTCATCCTGATCTCTGTTTAATATCAAATAGACCACATATAAACCGAATCTGGAACATCTTCATTACAACCTCTGTGTTGATATCGTAATTTGAATCTGGAGCACAATAATTTCGATTCCTGTTCAATTATTTTATCCGACCTGTCTATTAACTGGGGAATCCGACCCCCACCCATTCAATCTCTGTGCAAAGATTTTGTCTAAATCCTGAATTGGCTAAACGCCCAGTTGAGGAATCCGATCTCTGTACATTCGACCTCTGCGTTGGTGGAGAACCACCATCTCTGAAATTTTAGTCATTGACAAAGCGTATTGGTTCAAGAGTCATATTATATGATCCATGTTATGGTTAGCGTGTGAACCTGTTACAAATGAATCTGGTATACAGTAAAAGAACCCTGTCTTCCCAGAACGCAACAGCCTAGCACAAATCCCCATGATCCATTGTTTCGCATGTCATATTATTCGAACTCTGTTTTCTATGGATCAACCGATTCATGCTTATATATATTTAAAACTCTGTGGGTTGTATACATATTATAGATCTCTGTACATTTCGTTGAGGAGATCGATTGTAATGGTTTCAAACCACTTCATTCTAATACATTTGAACTCTGTTTTAGATGTATATTTTATATATCGCTGCATATATATATATATATATATATATATATATTTAAAACCCGGATTCAAATCATTACTATTACTTCTTAATACCGAATTTCAGTGTAAAAGTATGTAGATCTGCTATTCCGCGATCTCACAAATCCAGTTATAGATCTCGATTTGGGGAATAAGGGACAGCGAGGGCGTCGATCCCTCGGCTGTGAGATTTCTGTGTTTCAAATTTTTGTTTTATTACTACAACTTTGTCTAATTTCAATTATAGATCTTAAATTAAACGAATGACTGACAGTGAGGGCGTCGATCCCTTGGCTGTAAGATGTTTAAAATAGAACGCCCTACATTTTCGATCTCTGTAAATTGAATGGATGGCTTATAAATTGATCTCTGCTGATTGAATGGAGCGCTATTCTTTTTTTTTATCTCTTCAATTCGCCAGCTCCCTTAATGCACTTTTTGATATCTTAAACTTCTATGCATGTTGCATACATCCGACTGTTATACGGCCGCACCTTGTGTAATCCTGTAGTTGTTTATTTATAAAACCCGCTGCCTCTCAGAACTGTACAGCTAATGCACTAATGAATTTCCTGAGCATGTTATTGGCATAGCAGATCCGTAGATCCGTAGATCGTGGATCTGAACCATGCCTTATTGTAGTCCCTGTACCGTTAATGACACGGTGGATATGTAGAATCATAGGGCTGTGCGAACATATTTCTGTGATCTCTACACACACTAGAAGCGTAGATCAGATATGGTTACTGTGATGAATGCAAGCGTAGATTTAATTTAGAAATCGTAACGGACTGCTCCAACTCTCTCTGTGTCCCAAATCCATCGGCATTTATACTCTGTTACGATTTCAACATATATTGGTTTTAATCTCCGAATTGCTTTTCGGCATTTAAAAAAAAAAGGGACTTCTATAAATAAGTTAGATTATATCCCTATGCCCATTTGAAATGTATGCGATTAGAAGAATTATATCAATATAGTGTTAAACTGAAATACATTGGTGGCATTCTAATGAAAATACTTCAACAAGCAGATATGTTATATTATATTCCATTCACGAGCAATTGTTGTAATAGGATAGGCCCAGGTGTTTAGGATATTTGGGTTACATTCAAGATACAAAAGAAAATATTTATATCTTATCTAATCTAGATGCTAATGATAAAAAGAGTAAGGTTCATAAATTTAGATGAGAAGTTATGTATATATAACCGAGTACTGGTATTGATATTGATACATAATTCTTTTTATTACTTATATGAGCCGTTTCTTGAATTAAATTCTAGTACAAGTTTTCTGCCTCTAAAATCGGGAGATCTCACTGGATGACAGTTGAGTAAGACCATCTGAGCCTGCCGTTTTAATAGAACTTAAATGTAGCCACTTGCTGTCAGCATTGGCGCACTACAGTATTTAGATCTGAAGATTCATCCGGCTGCAACGTCAATGTCAGATCATGTCTCTATGGAGTCCGATGGCAGAGAAAACAAAAATATGTTATTGTATATATCGTTGCTACGTATTAACCGAAGTGTGTATTTTAAATATTGTATTACAGATATGTCCTTTTAGGCGAGAAAACCTCAATTGAAAATGGTTGGGGTCATGTTTAATTTCGATCTGTTCGTAGAATAAGCGTTAAATCATAATTACCTTACGTTAAAAATTGTGGGTTCGATGAAGTAGTATTATAGTTATAAATTGATTAGATATATGTACTACATTGATTATATACATATCTACATAATGTAGACATATACATAAAAGTGGAATATTCATGGCAAGGGACTATACCACAATTGTGTTAAATATAAAGTTCATTATTTTAATTATAATCGATTCCATAAACTAATATTTGTAAACTTGAATATAAATACATATATAGGTTGTAGATATGTATATGTGTGGAATATTTAAATTAAAGCTCAATACTTATGATAGGATAATAAGCTTCATTATGATAAATATAGTTGATTTTATGAATTAGTATTTGTATTTATAAGATTGAATAGTTCTACATGAAAAAAAAAAAATATATATATATATATATAGTAAGGATGTATATCTATACCAAATAAATATACTACTATTTGTTAGAATGGTAAGAATCACCTTTATTAAAAGTAATTGTTATTTGTGTTAGAATAATAAGAATCACCTTTAATAAAGTAATTGTTCTATGGATTAGGATTCATATTATAAATCTAGTTTTGGCTGTAGGCATGTGTTGACATTTTTATACATTTTAATATGTATGTCAATTTGGGAAAAATGAAATCCATGGCGAAATTAAGTTAGAATAATCGGTTGAATATATATTGGTTTATTAATGGATATTCTTGGAGAATTAATGATATGCATGTTATGTTTAAGTTCTTTAATGAGAGAGAGATTGTAAATATGTTATTTTTAGTGTGAACATTTTATAATTTCGATTATTCTTCGCTTACCAATATATATATATATGAAAGTGATCAGGTTATAAGTTCAGTTATTTTTATTTTTGAACAATTTGTTTTTCGATTATACTTAGATTATGAAAAGATATATGTATATATGAAAGTGGACAT
This sequence comes from Larix kaempferi, assembly GCA_027924585.1. Taxonomy (NCBI): domain Eukaryota; kingdom Viridiplantae; phylum Streptophyta; class Pinopsida; order Pinales; family Pinaceae; genus Larix; species Larix kaempferi. The sequence continues at coordinate 9,090,751 of BSBM01000597.1, read as the reverse complement.
GTTTTAACTTCGATTATTTTATTGCAAATATTTATATAATTTCGATTACTCATATCTTACCGAGAAGATATACATATATAAAAGTGAACATGCTATAAGTTAGGTTATCTTTATGGTGAACGTTTTATAATCGTGATTATTCTTGCCATGTTATATATATATATATATATATATATAGATTGGGGGGAAGTGATCATGTCATTTTGGACATTTTATAATTTTGATTAATTATTTATCATATTGAAAAGACATATATATATATATATATATATATATATATATATATATGTTGATGTATATGTAACTTCGGAATGTATTTCATCTATGTATTATATATATTTAATGTATCCTTATAAGAGATGTGTTATTCCTCTATAAGGAAGTGTCGTCATGTGTATTGACAAGTGTCGCAAGTGTGTGAACTTGCGATGGGTTATTAGACCACCATGTGTGGGGTCAATCTTGATATATATATTATGTTGTTGATGTACCTAGCTAGACAAGTCGGCCCCATAAGGTCACTAGGCAAACAGACTAGTATAAATAGAGATAGGGAGATCTCTATTTTGATCATTCGGAAACTCACACTTCTCTCACTCAGAAAGTGGTGCACTAGTGAGGAGGAGGATCATCTACTACTAGGAGAACTAGATCTGTGACTTCCATATCTTCTTCTAAAAATAAAATAAAAATCGTACTGGAAGTTTAGACACCTCGGGGTGGGTTTATATATCTTGTTTACTTAATGTAGAATCAAATGTTTTATGTCTTTAAGAATTTAGATATTGGAAAATTTACATATCCTAGTAAATTTATATGATTGTCCCCTTGAGGTAGTACAAGTTGAACAGGGTATCTACAAAGTAAATTATAGGGAGCGGAGTCATAAACGATCTTACACTAATAAAGGTATGCACTCACAATAGAATGGAAGGATGGTTGGATTAAGACCATGACAATAATTTCATGCATCAATCGGTCTTGTTATAACAAAAGGTCAATATATGTAAAATCCCTTGATGGTGGAGTTACAGGTTAGTCAAATGGAAAAGTGACAAGTAAATGATATGCTTTGTATAGGAGTGGAATTACACTTATTATATAATGAATTGACTAGGTTGAGGCGTTATGTGGTGGTATTGAAATGGTTAAGATGGCATACTTTAAAGGTAAGGGTTATGAATGGATGGACTAGATCCATGTGATGGTTACAAGGAATATTATGTCAAATGGAGGAAAGCATTGAGCCTTTTTGCAAGGGATGCCTACGGGGATATTTAAAATTTTGTACATAGCCATGATGATAGGACTAGCGAATGAATAAATCACATGAATTAAGGGTGAATCCAAATTAACAACTTTTGGCCAACTTAATGAAAATTGTTTGTACTTGTCGAGATTTCGACACAATGTCGGGAAGGTGAAACAAATTCAAAATTGGAAAACAAAGATTTTGATATGAACATCACAATGAGATGAAGACAATGACATTAACTTTTACATCATGACGATACTTTTATGAAAATGAAAAACTACAAACTTGAGATTACCATGATGGGGCAAATTGGGAAATTATAACTCGGAAGACTCGTCGAAGGGGTCAAATAATGAATGTTTTTTTTTTGTAAAACAAAATATGGAGAAAATAAACTTGATGAGTTGAATGCAATGATGCTAACAATGTGACAGGGTGAATCCTCATCATCAAGACAAATAGTGCTTGAGATGGAACTTGATGAGGTTAAGAAAACACATCTGGTGAAACTTGAGGAGACTCTTGAAGAAATTCTATGACAACATAAACGATAAAATGATGTAAGAACATGATGAGATCCACATTTTGGACATGAAGGTACTGATGAAAAGACTAGGAAATAAAATTTATTATGTTCGACTAAGTATCTATATTACGACACTTTCCTATCGAATGGAGAATCAATTTTATTAGCAATCATGGAATTGGAAGTAGTCTCTTTCCACATTTGGGGATTGGATTTTGGAACATTTGGTAGTCACTCCTGATTTGTTAAAACCATGATTATATCTTACCTATCTATATTTGACTGTATGTCGTATGATGTTTACCTTCTCGTCTTGAAGGGAGGATAACCAATTAGATGGGAATCCTTACTTGGATTTGTATGCTGAATGATGATTTGAGAAACTTTTGGGTGGCTATTGACACAATGCAACTTGTTGAAAATTTGGACATCGTAGACCTTCATGAATGAATAAGAGATATAGGAACCCTGTTGGGATTGACAATTATGAAACGTGTTAACGAATTGATATGAGACGAAGTTGCGAGTAAGTTCCTGAGGGTGTATTGTAACCATACTAGATGATATAGGAACTAATGACTTGAAACACTTGTGCTTATAACCTTGTTTGTTGGAGAAAAATAGAAGAGAATGGAAAAAAAGATGAGAATATGAAATTAAAATTTAAGCCTAATGTCGAAAGTACGAGACCAAAATTTAACTTCGGGACGAAGTTCTAAATAAGTAGGGGTGTATGTAGTGCCCCTAGACTACTGTAGACATTGAGGGCACTTGCTTAGTGACCCGACTGTTTGAAACATTAATAAAATAATCCTTTGATTTTATTTTGAGTATATTTATGATTACGATTGATTGTAAATCAATAAAATAATGATTTATGTTTGTGAGAAATATGTGTAGCAACAGGTGAAACGGTTCACCGAAGGACACACAAAGGAATATGAAGGGTCGTAGAGTACGGGTAAATCACACACAGGGGGAGCGACGACGATGTCGACTTCCGACAAGAATACCACGCATGAGCAGATAAGCACTGATCCGCTTGCTCAAGAGGAATGCGTGAGGGTGTACGAGGTAGGCCACGACGGAGCTGGTCACGTACGAGTTGAGGGGCGCGCAGTGAGAACGGACTCACTCCTCAACGCCATTAGTCCCTAGATAGCATGTAGACGGAGGATGGATGGTAACGATTCCTAAAATCCCTACAAGAGTTCCCGCAAGTCAAAACGGAAAGATGGTGGCAGAAGGGCCCGACGATGCGGTACCCTGTCGAGAACGGAAAGAATGGATGCAAGGACCCAACGATGAGGTACCATGCCAAGGAATGGAAACCATGGATGACTGGACCCGACGGAGTGGTGCCATGTCAAGGAATTAAAATTAAGGAACTAGGAGCCCAACGGCGCGGCACCGTGATCCTAGTGAGTTTGATTGTTAGATTAAACTGCATAAAAACTTAGGAGAATAACTCTAGATTATTACTTAGCAAATGCATAACAAATAGCTTAGACATTTGCACATGAATAGTTATTTTGTTAAGCATTTAAAATAATAGAAATCATTATTTAGGAGCAAAATAGAATCCTAAGATTAGACACCTAGTCAACTAAAAGATAGGAGTTGATTAAAATATCTGGGGGACAAACTAGAGCAAACTTAGGGATGTAGGTGCACTTCCCAGAGAAACTGACACTTGGATGGGTGAGTGTTTTAATTAAATAATTAATTAAAAATATTTAATTATGCATGAAGCGACATGTGTCGCAGGAGATTTTCCTTTATAAGGAAGGCTTAGGGAATGGGTAAAGGGCCCATAATTTGGATGATTGTCGTAATTTTGGAATGCCTCAAAGACTTGCTTCTATCTAAGGGTTTGGCTTAGAAATCCTGGTGGGAAGGGAAGCCCAAGCTGAATTTCTGAAATACTTGTGTGAGCTCTACGTCCCAAAGCTCGGGGGAGGCCATGCGACTGAAAGCATGAGCCTATGGTTGGGTGGCGAAGCTAACGGTTGCTTCGCCTATGGTTAAACGAGCTTTGCTGGAGGGATCCTACGGAAGACGCAGACAACAATGGACCAGCTGGATCGGGTTGACAGGTTAAGGTTTGCTTATTTTTATTAAGTTATTCACTCTTTTATTTTATTTTTTTTTAATAACTATAATGGCTAATTTGTTTGTATGAAGTTTTCGAAGTTTCAGGTTCAGTTCAAGGGGACCCTAAAGGAGGGGTCCTACAAATAGAGTTCACCATAGAAGGCTATGTGAATCTTAAGGAGGTTGTTTTCTATACATGGCCAACCTTTCTTGACAGATATCAACTATATTCATGCTCAAGCGATGATATTCAACCTCTTGGTAAATGGAGAGTGGGGCCAACATTTAGATTTCGGTATTTGTATAATAGCCTACTGCCTCGTGTGCAGGTGCACGTTTCATGGGATCACACCAATGGGATCCTGTCAATCATTTTTATGGATTGGGGAAGAGGACTAGTGCACCCCATTTGGAGATGTAGGCATTATACATGTCATAAATATATGGTAAATTATGTATGACAGATCTGTGGTATAATATCTATGGTGAAATATTTTATGTAATATATATTAATATTTTATTTGTCACATACAATCATTTGTGTCATCACATATTGATGTTTTATCAATGGTTTCTCTTTTCTGAGGAAAAAATATTTATCTTTGGTATTTCAATGTTTGAAATCAAAATATACATTTTTTAGCTTATGGGATCTTGAAAAGATACATATTTTCTATCACAAAACTATCCTAATAGCTACTTTTTATAGTCTTCCGTTATTAATAAAATATATGGTGAATTATGTATGACATTTATGTCATTTAATATGTATGGAAAAATATGTTTTCTTTTACCAGGAAAAAAATCATACTTTTCCTTTCAGAGTAGAAATAAAGTACATTCATGAATAAACATTAAAGTGAAAATCCAACTTGGCATGAACTCACACATCATAACTTCAAAGTATACTCTAGTTTTGCAAGCCCTAACATACCTAAAATTGGATGAATGAGTGACAATTGGAACATTGATAAGGCATTGGACTCAGACAAATTAGAAGCACGAAGAGCAAGATGATAAGTATGAATCAGTCATGAGGACACTTGTGTCAAGTAACCTACCCTTGAGAACATAACACATAATTAGCTATTGCAACAAAGAAACAACATTAAAGAAGAATTCATTGTTCTTGAATAGTAAAAAGGATTAAGAAGGTCTGAAACTTGAATCCCTAGCAACTCAAGAAAAACCTATTTTAAGACTATGAACAGTTCTACGAAATAAATTTTAATTTCTTCAAAATAACTCTTATGTCATCCCAAGAAAGGTTTTGGGGCTTGATTGGTTAAACAAACAACATGACTAGGTCATCCCTAATTTCGCAAGAGTGAAAATTTAGGTGGACATTTCATAAATACCGTAGACAACCATGAAGTCATTTTGCACAACAGGAACTTTGTGAACCCAAATTGAAAAAAAATGTATAATAATGTGGAAAATATCAAAACACACCATCTACAACTCAAATCACTCAAAAAGACACAATAATGAGGGTTGGGAGAGCATTTTTTTGAACTAGTTAAAAATGGGTTCAAATAAAAAAAATTACCATTTTGTGAAATTAATTGTGGGAAAATGGAATAGAATTTTAGGAATATGAAAGAGGTTATTGTCAAGAATATGTCTATATTCAACCCCATGGTCTTAAGATCAATTGATGACAATTGTACGAATTCTGGTGTGCATTTTTCTAAGATCAGTTTTGAATATTTACACTCTTCTTTTTGACATGACAACTCAGAATTTTAGTTAGTAATTTTGAATTTGACATTTCAAATTTTGAAATAAAAATATACATTTGTTAGCCTATGGGATCTTGAGAAGATACATATGTTATGTATTCAAACTAGACTCCTAATACATACGTATTACAATCTTCCTAACCAACAATAACCTATCCTTTGACGGCATGCACTTTCTAAAAACATAGATGTAGCATAAGGTATTCATTAAATATTATTATGCATTCTTAGCATGCATTTTTATGCTTATGGCTTTCATTTTACACCAAGTGTCCATAACAGTTAGAAATGTTAAAATTGCACTTTTCATAGGTCGAGTGTGAGCATATGAGGTTAGGTTATCTAAAATCAACATAAGGATGTTCTTCTCAATATATCTAGCCATCATATTGTTAGAGGTGAGTTTTCATTTATGTAAAAAAGGGTGCCATTTACAAAATGGTTCCGTCTGCGAACCATTAACAAAATACCAAAAGTACACTAACCATGATGATAGTCCATGACACTTGGAGAGCTCTTTCAAGCCCTTATGATCTCAAATATTGGATCTAAGCTAAAATATCTTTTTTCAAACCCTGAATGAAGTCCTAACATAACACTTATAAGGAATTGGACTCAGAGACAATTTAGAAGCATGAAGAAGAAGACGATACTCAAAGTCTAAGTGTGAATCAGTCATGAGGACAGTTGTATCAAGTAATCTGCCCCTGAGAACATAGCACATAATCAACATATAATAATGTGGAAAATATCAAGATGGACCATATCCAACTGAAATCACTCAAAAATACCAATAATGAGGGTTGGGCGGGCATTTTTCTGAACTAGTTAAAACTGGGTTCAAATCAAAACAATCACCATTTTGTGAAATTAATTATGGGAATGGAATAGAATTTTATGAAGCTGAAATAGGTTCTTGTCAACAATATATTTATCTTCAACCCCATGGTCTTAAGATCAATTAATGACAATTGTATGGACTGTGGCATGCATTTTTCTAGGCCAAGTTTTGAATATTTACACTATTTTTTGACATAACAACTTCGAATTTTCTGTTTACATAACAAATTAGAATTTTGGTCATTAACTTTGAATTTGTACAAGATACTGACAAATTATGCATAAAAATATCTCAGATACATATAGTATGATACTCCTTACTCAATTTTTTATTCTCACTATTTTCCAGAACAGTTAGAATGCTAAATTTACTCTAACTATTCTTTTTACTCTATTTACACTATTTTTCAAGAACAATTAGAATGTCAAAAAAATTCTCTATTATTTACTCTATTACTCTATTATTTTCAATAAGTATACTTAACATGCTAGAAAGTTAACAATATCCAAATTGATTACTTAAGTTGTGTATAGTTGACTTCAAACACATTTGTTATTTTTATTATAGTTTCGATAGTTCAATGTGCATCCTATGCATGCGTCCTCAACATGCATCCTATGCATGCATTGTGTGCGTGCATCCCTTGCATGCATTATGAGCGTGCAAACATCCTTTGCATTCATATTCACCATTCCTAACCACCAATTAATTACTAGTTGTATTTGAAAAAGGGGCATCCTACTAAATGGAAATAGTAGAAACAATAGCCTCAGATTCTATGCCATCAACTGAAGCAGGGGGTTCCCTGGTTGAGATGTTCACTGTCAAAAAATTCCAAGAGAGTGCTGATGCATGGAGTGATAGAACCAACAGTCCGCAAGGTATGCTAGATGTCCTGCTAAGAGAAGGATTGCATCATTTTATTTTCGGTCATTTCAATTTCAAAAATGAAGAGATAGATGATGCCATCACTAATTATGACAATGAGTCCAAGGTATTTCTTATTTTTTGGAGGAGGGTTTATATTGACCCTGATTTGGTGAGCATAGCAACAAAAATTCCACACAAGAAGGGAGTAATGTTGACCTCCAAGAAAAACCCCAAAATAGAAAAGGGTGATATGTCAAACAAAATATGTGGAAAAAAGGTTTATGTTGCTAGGAATGGTTTAAGGATGCAAGATGTTCCCCAGAGATTGTATAAAACCTTGATTCAAATTGTCCTTAGGACAATTATGAATCACCACAAGAAAGATATTTCTGGTGATTGTATGAAGTTGATGATTCACTGGGTTGAAGACATGGCCATAGATGCCCCTCATTTATTGGAAAAAAATTTGCATTTTGCACTGCAAGAGAGCGAAATGAAGAGAGTGTAGTTTAGTTACCCTGGTATATTACAATTTTTTTTTACTTATATCGACCCAACACTATAGAAGAAAGCAGTTTTGAAAAGACATACGTTAGGAGGTCTAAACTAGAAAAAATTAACCAGGAAGTTCCTCCACAATCTCCAAAGTACAATGTACAAGTAGCTGAAGAGCCTTTGGAGAACTATATGGAAGGTAGGGGAAGTGACCCTACTTTATACAACTATGAATAAATTGGTGTTTCCTCAAATCTAGCAAGATTACATAAAGGTGATGAAATGAATGGAAATGAGACACGAGACTTTGAGGATTATGAACAAAAACATAGTGATGATGATATTTCTGCTACAGCAGAAATTCAACTTGGTATAGTTACACGTCCATTGTTGGCAGTTGACAAAACTTCCTCTTCAAAATATTTTGTCAATGGTAGATTCGTTTTTAAGCTATTTGATGAAATGTTGCATTTCAAAGAAAGAGCTGCCATGGAGGAGGAAATTTGTACGATTAAGGATTTGCAAATCTTGGACCTCTTAAAGATATGGGTTATTTTTCAAGGCTATTTTTTAATGATTTTTCCGAATAGCAAAGTTTCCAAATTCCATTTTTTGAAGCCTTCTTTTGCCCAATTTTTATGGGGTAAAAAATTGTTTACTCTAAAAATTGCCACATTTTTGTATAAGCTATATCATAAAATACTTAGAAATTAAAATATTTATAGAATTATATCTCTAAATATTTTGTTGTTGGAATTTTAAGAATTGGTAAGATTCGGCAACGTTTATACACTTTTAAATAAGTATGGATCCTTAAAATTCTCCCTTCTTACAAGAAGTTGCAGGGTTATAAAAATCACTTGTGGATACTGAGCACCGTTCAAGAAGCATAATAGATGGTAACGTCGGAGATATTGATGTTATGCGTACCAAATTTGCTAGAATGTAGCTGATTTAAAAAAGGAAAATGCACAATCCAAATTAGCATATGTGACTGAACTAAAGAAAGACGTAAAAACCATAAAGAGACTCGAAAATGAGCCGAGAAAAAGACTGGAGGTTTTTAACATTCTTCCTCTAAATACTATTATTAGCGATGAAGTGGGACTGAAGAATGAACTCAAGCAGAAAGTCAATTTAATTGAAAGTTTGAAGAATGAGTTTGAAAACAAATGGAGTGAAGAGTTCAATAAACATGTAGCTGAGATAGAGAAATATAAAAGAAAAGAGGAAAAAATGAAGAAAAAAAACATTTCTAAGAAGGAAGAAGAATCTAAAATTGGTAAAAGACAGAGTACAGGTCTGATTTCTGCTGGAACTTATGATCCCATTGCACACCAAAATGATTTATTTAACTATGAGTGTTCTATACAAACCCAAGAGAAGGCAATGGAGGAAGTTGTTAAAGCAATATAAATTGGTCAAGAATTCAAAGAGCGGTTGAAAAAGTATCGTGCCTTCTTAAAAATGTGAAGAATCCCTTGATGGTATAAGCTTTGTGGAAATGAATGTTGGAGGTGATATTTTCGGGTCATCAAACATACATGAATCATTGAAGAAGAAGGTAGATGAGAGGGACACTGAGATTAGAGAGCTCAAAATGAAAATATTGGAGAACAAATAGGCACAACATTTGGGACATAAGAATGAGATACAAGAACTAAAATCCCAAATTGCACTCTACAACAGAAGAATATTCTTCAAGAAGTAGCGGTTGTATATACTCCAAATGATACAAAGTCGAGGGAACAATGGTCAGAGACATAGGAACAACAACTGAAGAAAAATTTGGCTGAAGTTCAATCTGAGTTGAATTATACACAAAGTCTTCTTCAACAAAATGAAAATGAACACTCGGAGAAATATAAGAAGAATGTGGAATCGTTGAAGAAGTACATTGAAGGTAAAATTATATTGCAAGATAATTTGGTAAATTGTAGGAAAAAAGTGAAAGAATTAGAAGAAAAATTAAAACATGCACTTGCTATAGCTTCTAAAGAACCGGAAGATTCTAGACAAGGAAAGAGAGAACATACAATTTTTTCTTGTCTAGAAGAGGAGGGCTTGTAGCCTGAACCTCCCAAGCAGCCTAGAACTCTAGAATAGCATTATTTATGTATGATGTGTAAGGAAATACTTTTGAAGGTTTAATACATAAATTGATATATGTGTGTGTGTATTTCTTGGGGATGTATATGTCTTTGATGCATTTAATGTGAATGGTTATTTTGATTTTTTTTCACCTGAAAAAAAGCACTACTTGTTATTCATTTCAATCAAAGTAGATATTGTCTTTACATCAACTTTTTTCCAAGAGCATCAAAATGGTTATAATCTCTAGATGCATCAAAGAATAACTTCTAGAAAATTGAAAAATACAACAAAACATGTGTAGTATTCAACACTTTAAACACGGATACACAGTTAAAAGATATGAATTAGTCTAAACTTGAAAACATTTCATAGATAATATTGATTGTTTATAGAGCATGAATTTTTGAAGATGAAAAATTACATAAAATGTATCTTGCACATCTATAACATGAAACATTACATGCACTTTTTGAACCCAAATTGTGAAACCAGATCTAGAAGAATGTGTAAAATAGTAAAACACACCATTTATATTTTAAGCCACCAAAAAAGACCCAATAATGAGGTTTTAGCAGACATTTTTATGAACTATGTACAACTGTGTTCAAAACAAAAAAATTGACATTTTGTCAAATTAACTGTGGGAAAATGGAACATAATTTTATGAATCAAAAAGAGGTTTTTGTCATATATATATATATATATATATATATATATATATATATATATATATATCCAACCTGTGGTAATAAATTCAATTAATGACAATTGTACGGAATTTTGCGTGCATTTTTGTAAGCCCATTTTAGAATATTTACAATCTGTTTTTTACTTAACAAATTATAATTTTCCAGAACACCCATAATTTTAATCAGGACTTCAAAGTGAATGGTAATTGATTTTTTCCCTCTGAAAACAATTGTATTTTTATTACTGAAAGAGAAAATGACATAGTTAATATGCCTTATGTTAAAGCTAGTTCGAGTATTTTGGGTACTTGGAAGGAAATCCTCAAGTGTAAATTACATCAATTTATGTAATATCTCATAGATCAAAGCATGGAACTTGAAGATCAAACAATAGGATGAACAATGATATGACAGAAAAAACATGAAAATGAATGAATATACAAAGTTCACAAACTGATCATCTTCATACATCCATTAAGAAGACTTTGCATTTAGAATGGTATTCTGAAAAGAAATAAAATATATTTGAATATAAACGACTGACTATAGGTAATCACAATAAGTACCTCACAATAAGTAAAAGAATCCATGGTCTGAAAGACAATAAAATATAAGCTAGAAGTGTATTTGTATTCAAATAGCAGAAATAGAGTTTGGCATACACAAAGTTACATGGTCTAACCATCAAGTATCAAGAATTTTGATTATATCATATTATGTAGTAATAAAAAAATTCCTTCTACAAAGATTCCTAAAACTCACTCACAACCCTCTGCACTTGAACCCCCCTTCTGGGCATGCCTACAACTCAAAATTCATAAAATATTACAAAAACACATTTTCTAGAACTTCCTATCGCTTATGCGATTTTCTGTATGTAAGGCTCTACTGGAAATTATGGAAGGATTCCTATAACCAACAGTTCAACAATTAACCCTGATACAAGTTAATGCGCAAAATATCCTTCCATCTCGCTTATAAATGACCTCGACCAAAATATGAAATGCTTATTACCTATGGACATTCTTATTTATAGTCTCTGTAAAGTTTTGGTTAAGCATGATCAGCTGCCTCTGCCAGAATTCTAAGGTTGTATGGTGCTTGATGCATGATTTTCTCCTATAAACACTTTTCCTTCAATACTTTGTTCTTTTTTAGCAACTTCTTGTTATGTTTAGGCAACTGCTTCTTCTTCTTGAATGTCTTTTGAGCCCAAGCACACAATTTGTTATGCTTAGCAATAATTTTATCTAGTGTTTTTAAAAAAATTCTCCTTCCTTTTCATTGTAATGTTTCCACCCTTTAGATGTTCATTTAACTCCTCATACTTCTGCAATATCCTCTTGATTTTTTCCACTTTCTTAATCTTTTTTCTTTTCCATATGAGGTGAGACAGTAAACTCATGTACCTTGACTTCTTTAACGTGTTCATTCTCCACTGGCTCAGAGTCTTCATTGTCTGAATATGGTATATTTACAACATTCTCCTCTGCTTCCTTTGCATTATTTAGACATTGTAAACTTGGAGCTATTTCCTCTATCTCATGCTCGATTTCAAAACTTGTTTGGTCATTATGATCATCTCCAAGCAATTTTGGAAATTCCTTCCCTTTCTCAATATTTTTTAAAATATGAGAAATCTAATTCTCTATCTTGACAACTCATTTTTCTTCTTCATTTGAATCCTCCTCAATAATGATAATAGTGTTTTCTTTAAAGACGGATCCATAGAAGCCTTTTCATTAATCCTAAGATTATTAGTAGGGCGAGTGTGTGGCCTTCTTAACATAGGCTCTTGTTGTATCTTCTTCTTGGTTTTCTAAGACAATTTCTTGGATTTTTTCTTTGTAATTGTGCTACTAGAAAGTTCCAATATGTATTGAGCTTGACCTTCTTGTACAGGATTTGCTTCAGGCTCCTTAACAACTAAGTTAGTCAATGTAAATCCTCCTTTGTTTCTATTATATGGATTTTCAACTCTAGGAACTGAAAACTTCCATTCTATAATAGAATCTATTATATCCATTGTCATATCTGCCTCCTTAAACGCAATCATCCTTTTGCTACTCCTGGTTCTTTTTGTAATGGCTTCTTCTTTTTGCTTCACATTTGAGGATTCACCAACAAGGATATTTAGGGTTTCAAGAGTCCTTACTTTTCTAGCATAGGACTCTATTATAGTTTCCTAAATCTCTTTACCTTCTACTTTGAAACCAGACCAGAACAGAAAGTGTTGCCAAATTCTCTGTCCTTTCTTAAGCTCTTCCATAATTAGCAGTTTAATTAAACTGTAATGACAGATACTATGTTGGGTGTGCTCAAGATGAGTTTGAACTCTAACTGACATATTTGTTAAACTTTTCAACAAGAAGAAGGGAAGATTCAGCCTTTTTTCCGCCAGAAAGATGCAACAAAAACCTCATATGATAAGAAAAAGTAACAATATATCTACCTTCGTAGGTAATGTATCTATGCACCATGTTCAACAATTTTGTCCATTCTTCTTTCAACCAGGTCCTAGGAATTCCTATTTTCCAATCGAGATCCTGGTGTTTTTCTTTCAAAAACTGGTTGTAGTCTACATTGATACAGGGAAAGGAGTTGGACAATTAATGTTGTCCAACCACCATTCCCACGCAAAAGCAACAACCAACCTCTATATAACCACAAAACAATTTCCCAACAACACTTATTTAAATCATTGTTAGTTTAATTTCAATTAGATCTATGTGAATTAGATCTTTGTAGACCTACTTCAAATTCCATATTAACATATTGTTGCTCGTAATATAAATTGGAAGAAATCTTTGTTTGTTGTCATTGAAGCTAGATGGGGAGTGAAATAAAATGACAAAGGAAGCATGCTCATGAACAAAACGACGATGAAGAGTGTGAGAAGAATAGAGAAAGAATGAGACAACAAAGAGCAAGATTGAGAGAAGAAGAATATGCACCTTTGCTACAACAAATTCCAATGGAGGACAACCAAGGTAAATTTTTGAATTACATGCTACCTATTTTAAATTTCATATTTTATAAATTTCTATGATAATTAGTTGTATACTAACTTTTTTTTTTCCATCTTAGCCTTACTATATTTTGTTTGTAATAAGATTCTTAACAATTTGTTATTTAGATTACAAAATTAGTAACAATTTAAAAAAAAAAAACTATTTCTTAATCTAATTTCTTCACTATTTTGTTTGTAATGAGATTCTTATTTATTTCTTAACTTTGTTATTTATATTTCAAAATTTGTAATAATTTTCAAGTTAAATGGATAATTTTCAAGTGGCTAACAATTTTCAATGTTAATGGATCAATTTTCAAATTAAACATACACTTGAATCCAATTTTCAAATTAAAATATACATATTTAACTATTTTCAATTTTTTAAGTTACTAACAATTTCAAGTTAAATGTAATTTCAATTCTTGTTTTGTTATTTGTTAAAAAATATTTGCATAGTCTCGGAGCTCCAAGTCTCAACATTTGTTGATTGAAATAACTATTAATGTCTCATTTTAGAACCCTCATTTTATTTGAAATGAACATTGTGATAGTTATGTATTAGTTGGAAAATTCAATTTGAAAACAAATGAAATGAACATTTTGATACTTATGTAGTAGTTGTAAAATTCAATGACAACAAATAAAATGAACATTGTGATAATTATGTATTAGTTGAAAAATTCAATTTTCTTGTTTTTAATGTATTTTCAATTCTTGTACCAACTTTTTCTATGCATGAATGTATGGATAAGTTATTTATATGTTTTTCCTTATATTAAGTTTTATGTTATTTATATTTCAAAATTTGTAACAATTTTCAAGTTAAATGGATAATTTTAAAGTTAAACATGGACAGTTATGTATTAGTTGGAAAATTCAATTTGAAAACAATTAAAATAAACATTTTCATAGTTATGTAGTAGTTGTAAAATTCAATGATAACAAATAAAAATAACATTGTGATAATTATGTAGTAGTTGGAAAATTCAATGACATTCAATCAAATAAAATGAATATTGTGATACTTGTGTAGTAGTTGGAAAATACAATGACAACAATAAAAATGAACATTGTAATAGTTTGAAGATTCAATGACAATAAAAGGGTTGTAAATTTTGTCAAATCTTAAATTCTTCCTATCATTGATTTAATTAGATTTGGTATGTGCTATGTGGTATGTGTATATCATAATATCTTAAGCATGCACTAAAACAATCAAATCTTGTTCTTATAAATATACATAACAACGTGTAACAATTTGTAACAATTTTCAAGTCAAAATGATCATTTTCAAGTCACTAGCAATTTTCAAAATTTGTTAATTTCCACAACAAATTTCAAGTTACTAGCAATTTTAAAGTTAAATGTACAACTACCAAGTTATTCACAATTATCAAGTTAAATGCATACATGATTTTCAAACTTTGCTAACAATTATCAAGCTAAATGCACAATTTCAAGTTAAATATATATTTAGTTATTTTCAATTCAAGTTACAATTTTTTTCTTGTTTTTAATTAATTTTCAATTATTGTTCCAACTTTTTCTATACATGAATATAGGGATAAGTTATATTTTTTCCTTATAGTACCATAATAAGGAATTATAAAAAATTATTTGTACAGCCTCATGTGAGCTCCAAGTCTCAAGTCACTAGCAATTTTCGATTTGTTAATTTCCATGTAACAAATTTCAAGTTACTAACAATTTTAAAGTTAAATGTACAACTATAAAGTTATTAACAACTATAAAGTTAAATGCATATACTTGATTTTCAAACTTTACTAACAATTCTCAAGCTAAATGTACAATTTCAAGTTAAATATATATTTAGTTATTTTCAATTCAAGTTACAAATTGTTTTCTTGTTTTTAATGTATTTTCAATTCTTGTACCAACTTTTTCTATACATGAATGTAGGGATAAGTTATATTTTTTCCTTATAGTACCATAATAAAGAATTATAAAAAATTATTTGTATTGCCTCATGTGAGCTCCAAGTCTCAAGTCCCTAGCAATTTTCGATTTGTTAATTTCCATGTAACAAATTTCAAGTTACTAGCAATTTTAAAGTTAAATGTACAACTATCAAGTTATTAACAATTATCAAGTTAAATACAAATACTTGATTTTCAAAATTTACTTAGAACAATTCTCAAGCTAAATGTACAATTTCAAGTTAAATACATATTTAGTTATTTTAAATTAAAGTTACAAACAATTTTCTTGTTTTTAAACATGTATTTTCAATTCTTGTAACAAATTTTTCTATGCATAAATGTAGGGATAAGTTATATTTTTTTTCCTTATAGTACCATAATAAAGAATTACAAAAAATTATGTGTATAGCCTCATGTGAGCTCCAAGTCTCAAGTCACTAGAAATTTCAATTTGTTAATTTCCATGTAACAAATTTCAAGTTATTAGCAATTTTAGAGTTAAATGTACAACTATGAAGGTATTAACAATTATCAAGTTAAATACATACATGAATTTCAAACTTTACTAACAATTCTAGGTCCATGTTAAGAAAAAATAGCAAGAGAACTTACCCTGTGAACCCTAGGATGGATCTCATACATAAAAACAAGTCCTTGATTAAATCCTATCGACCAGAATACCAGTTCAAATCATTTTGGATTGCATGGAAATTTTATGAACAAAGATAATGGATGATGGTGGTCGACTGGTAAGATAAGTTTTAATTTTCTTGCTAGAGGGTATAATGTTTTCTTTTTAAATTTGGTTGTATTTCTACTAGATATTATGAGGACCTTTACCCATGTTTCATGAAGTTTAATGAATTTAATTGTTGAAAAACCCTTTTGGTTTCATTTATATATTTTTATAAGGATTGCATCATTTCTTTTCTAATTTTTGTTGTACAATTTCAGATCACAATGGATGCGATTCCATATTTCAAATCATATAGAACTGAGAAGACTTAAATTTGTTGTGTATGCAATGCCATAACTCTGGTTGCAAGGAGAAAAGAAATCAAAGATTCTCATTAAATGTTAGTGTAGCATTTATGATTATGGCTATAGAGCTAGATTTTTTTTCACTATTGATTTCCTATTCAAAGATCACCTATGTAACCTATGTAGCCCATTTGGACATCTTGTCATGATCTGGTTGCATTTATGTTTGAGATTCCGAGGACCTTTACCTAGGTTTCATAAAATTTAATGATTGTAATTTTTGAAAATACCTTTTTGTTTCATTTATATATTTTTATAAGGCTTGTATCATTTATTTTCTAATTTTTGTTGTACAATTTCAGATCATATCAAACGCGATTCCATATTTCATATCATATAAGACTCAGAAGATTCAATTTTGTTGTGTATGCAACGCCATAACCTTTGTTTCAAAGAGAAAAGAAATCAAAGATTCTTAATAAAGGTTGGTGTAGCATTTATATTATGGCTATATAGCTAGCTTGTTTTTTTCATTATTGATTTCCAATTTAGAGATCACTTTTTTAACCTGTGTATCCCATTTGGACATCCTGTAATGATCTGGTTGTATTTATGTTTGAGATTCTGAGGACCTTTACCCATGTTTCCTGAAGTTTAATGATGTATTTGTTGAAAATCCCTTTTTGTTTCATTTATATATATTTTCTAAGGATTGTATCATTTCTTTTCTAATTTTTGTTGTACAATTTCATATCATGTCAAACATGATTCATGATTTCAAATTATATAGGACTCATAAGATATAATTTTGTTGTAAATGTAATGTCATAAACCTGGTAGCAAGGAGAAAAGAAATCAAAGATTTTTACTAAATGTTAGTGTAGCATTTATATTATGGATATAGAGCTAGATTGTTTTTTTCAGTGTTGATTTCCAATTCAGAGATCCCCTATTTAACCTGTGTATCCCGATTGGGAATCTTTTCATGATTGCAGATCATAATTTTTTATAAATTTAATCATGTCTAGTATAGGCCCTAATCCATTTCCACATAAATAATGTAAGTCGTTTCCTTCAGAATTTTTGGAAGAAGCACTCTGAATACTTGTAGAAGAGGATGTTAGATGAGAAAAACAACGAAAAATGAAGCAACAATTATCTATACAAAAAGAAAGTCATGGAAATTACTTAAAATTGCAAAAAAATATTGTTGCAGTGATGATGAAATAGAGTCTAGCGATAATGATGATCATGTCTAGCTTAACAATATAGAAATACCTTATCAACTCCATTGTCATTCATCTATGCAGTGTGTTAGGGGAGAAGATCCAAACTTTGATACCCTTGTCCTTCTTAAAGAAGAAAATGGTTTAGAAGAGATCATTCTCTGCAAAGTTATTAATGAGTCCCATACAAGAAATGTAGAGTTGACATGCTTGGATCCTTGTGGGAGTGATCCAATTCTTTACACCATCGATACCAGTCGCACATGGACACGTATTATAGATGATGTTTTTCCATTTCTAATGGTGTATGCAGATGATGATGGAATACTTATGTTGCACCATCCTTCATTATATGAAATAAAATCATTGTTATCTTCAAGGTCATATGAATATCACAAAAAAAATTCCAGTGTAGTCATCAAGCGAGGGTTTTACATGGGTTCTAGGTCATATGCAACTCCCTTTATGGGAGATTACCATCTTATCAAGATTGGAATAAAGAAATTAATTCAATGGATGGGCTTCTGGTGCACATCACAAATCCATTTGCTTTTCCCATAAACGCAAGTATGTATGTCTGTATTTATTATAAAAATTTGCCTGGTATGTCTAAAGAAGAGTCATTGAAAATTCCATATCCTATCGAAGTTTTGAATTGTTTAGTAGATGTTTCCAATTGTGGAACATTCTGGTGGGTAAATTTTTTTGAAAATCATGTGGATGTTATTGGTAGAGGCCACCATATTCCCGAAGGTGTGGATTTACATCCACATGAGGTGTTATATACAAAACAAGGTTTATTGATATCAACTCAAATCATTGATGGTGAGTATACATGCCTATCTTTTAATTCATATTTTTTAGTTCATATCATATAAATTTCTTTATCGTAACTTATGTTATATTTATTTTTATTGCAGGCATTATTGATGTTTTCTTTACTGTGAGTTCTATCAAAAGGTGGGGCAAGAGAACTCAAAAGGGAGAATATTTTTTTCTGCCATTTTATTGCTATGAAAGATGATAAGCACACCACTTTCCAACTTCTTGCAACAAAAGGCGATGATGAAGTTGTGATTACTGGATTAGCTTCATCTATAGAATATGGAACACATAATGCATTATCATCATATCTTGGAGTATTGCAACCACGTCGAATCCATCGTCACATCCATCTTCTTTCCTACAAATTTTTCAACATCATAAAGTCTTGTAACATGATACATAGTGAATATTTTGTGGAAATTCATTGTTTAGATGAAAGTTTCATGGTTACTTTTGAACTTATTGCAATCAACAGTACAAAATGGGTGATAAGTGACTAAAACAATGACTAAAAATGGGTGATAAGTGACTAAAAAAATGACTAAAAATGGGTGATAAATGACTAAATTTGGTCACGTGACCAATGGTCATAAATTAGAAGTCACTTATCACCCAACCAAATTGGTCATTAATCACTTGGTCATAAATTGCTTGAATTGTTTCATGCGTTGATAATATATTTAGCCATTTATTTGGTCATTAATTGTCACTATTTGGTCTTTAGTTATTGTTGTTGGTAGTACATTTAGTCATTTATTTAGTCATTGATTGTTGTTAAGTGGTCATTTATTTAGTCATGGATTGTTGTTAAGTGGTCCTTTAATTAGTTGTTCATTTATGTAGATAGGACACGGAGGAATCGAACCACCAACCTCTTTCCTATAAGGCAAGTGCTATTCCATTGAGCTAGTACCCTTAAATAGGATAAAAGATCACACTGAATCAAAGTTTGCACTAAAAATTTAAGTTTAGTACCATATAATTGACACTTATATTTGATACAAAGCAAATTTTGATTCACTTTAATTTTTTTAGTACCATTCAAAGTTCATACCCATTGCATGGGATAATTGAACCCTTCTATGAAAGGTTGCATACCATATATCTAGAAATTGGTAACTTTGTACAAAGCAAAACAATATTTTTCTTCCTGCATTTTTATTTTTATAGGAGTTGCTTTAGCTCTCCCACTTTGAATTAACATCATGGTACCAAACAGTCCCATTGACCTACTTTTGTGGTTATTCGTTGGACATTAATAAATTTATCTTATTGTATATTATCTACTACACTACAAACATATTCATTTGTGATCCTTCATAGAATGCATTGGCATAATTCATATGCTGTATCTTGAAAAGTTGCCAGTAATCACCTCTACAGCCCTGATAACGATTAGCCTGAGTAATTCTTCTGAAGTTTGAAGTTTGAACAACTAATTTATATGGACAAAGAACTAGCATAAGCATGTAACCCTGCAAGGTTAGCATTATTTGTGTTCAACATAATGTGTCACGGTTGATATTTTCAAGTTTCAAATGTGTTGTCGCTTATAAATATTGTTCGACTTCTTGGCTCTCTTGATCTAAGGATGTACAAGACAGTTGCTTAGTCACAACATTTTCCATGATAGTTTTATTGTCCTTGGAAAATTAGTGCCACAAATCACTTCCATCATTTTATCCATATCCTCTTCATTGTTATAGTAGGTATATCATCTTTTCCTGCCATGTTATCTTGTGCAAGCAATATTTCATAAACCTTCTTAACAATATCCCACCATTGGGAATTCACTTCATTTGATTTTGTAGCTAATTTCTCATGAAAACAATACTGTTGCATATTAGGCTTCCTAGGGAAGCTTTTACAAAACACCATTGGGTTTATTTCCATGTTTTTAATACAAGAATAAAACAACACATTTCTTTGAGTTGGCCAAGATGATGTTACTCACAGACACTTAAATCAAATTTCAATTATTTATTACTGTTAAGATCAACATTTTATCAATATCAATTCAATAAAGAGATAGGGAAGTCTATACTTTGTGTAATATATGAAAAGTAGGGAATTCACAGCTATTTGGATGCCAGAAAACCCCAAACATTATCTTAAACATTTACATATTTTAACAAATTATATCTAAAAGCTAGTTTGATGAAAAAAAATGTTTCGCTCAAATGATGTTTGATCTAGCATTACCATCAAAAGCAATAATGCTAACAAATAAGTAGATATTAACCTTATCATATTGACAAATAATTTCTGTTGCTTCAATGTATGCGACAACCTAGTACCTATGACATAGTAACATAGTAAAACTTTAAGTTTTAGATAGAAAAAAAATCAAAACTGACTATGAGGATTGCAAAACAAAATAAATTACAGGAAAAGACCAAATATATCATTTTTAATCATAGAAAGTATTATGTGTTTACACATTTTCAAATGGGAAGTAATTATGTATTCTTGAGAAGAAGTTGAGTCACTACAATATCTCATATATTATCTTGACCTAAGCACCCAATTAAATCCCTTTTCCCAAATAAGATCAAGCAATCGCAAGTATTTCGTTTTTAATAAAATGTATATTTATATTATCCAAGATATCATAAAATTTTAGTGAAGATAGTCAACACTACAAAAAGGTCTTAATAAGCCTTAACAAAAGCATGTTTGGCATTGTTAATGAGAAAAATATGTTGGCCTTGGTTTGAACAATTATCTCATCAAAGGTAAACTTCCAAAAAGAATGGACAAAACTTAAATATCCTTCAAAAGCATATTTACAATGTAATCTCCATAGGGAATATAGTACCACACATGAATATACTTCCATAGACCACTATAAGGACTCGAGAGGGACTTGAAATCTACATGCAAAGCCTCACACCAATAAATGTTTCCTTGAAGAAGATTTAAGAAATTTTTTGCTAAACTATTGTCCCACACTGTCATGTGAAGATGAGATAAGATAATGTTATCAATATCATGAACAAAAAGGTAGGTCAATGGGATATAAGAATAAAACCAATAGCAACAATTTGTAGGAGTGGCAACACAAATCCTATAAGCTAAATGCAAAAATGTAAAGCATAAGCTGAAGGAACATTCTAGAAAAAAATGCTTGAGAGTCTCATGTTTTGCACAGTAAGGACACTTTTAATTTGTGAATCCAATTTTAACAAGTTTGGAATTCGTTAGCAACCCTTGGTACACAATTACCCAAGTGAGATTCTATTAAATCCTACAGGTAAGTGTAATTGTTAATAAAAGGAAACAAAAATTGCCCTAGATTTAGAATTCCAACCACAATCCTCACACCGATGTCAAATTCCACTTTAGGTCATACAATAAAATTTCTTTCTTTAATTAGATATTTCACAAGCAAATACGAAAGGAAAGCCTAAAATAGTTAGCTTAGTGTTTTTTTTGGAATCAAATTCAAGCTATGAAATTTACCCTCTTAATTAAATAGTTGATCTCGATATTTTTGGATAGTAGCATTTCCTTAAGGGATGCAAAACTAAGCTTTGCAAATCATTGTTATTTTATGGGTTTTCAATGGTTTTAGAAGAATAAACCCTACTCTAAGGCCAACACCTCTCTTCTAGGGTTCCTTGAGTATACTAAGGTCCTTCACACTTCTTTCAAGACCAACACCTCCTTTTTCCTTGGATTACCTGGGGATTTTGGGTTCCATAAAAGTATTATTAAATTTGATGGATCCATCTTATAGTGCACATATGGTAGTGCATTGCATATTGGTGCTCCTCCACATCGCATGAATGGATTGTTGACTCTGAAGCTACCAAGTTTAACTATTTCTGATTATTAGCGACAACATAATGGCAAGAAGGTGATTATTGGTGATAATTCAGCCCTCCCAGTTTTAGGATATGGTGATGTCATTATTGACATTGCCATGTTTGGATAAGTCCTTCATGTTCCAGAAGTTGGGTCCACCCTTCTTTCTATTTACCACATTACTCACATCAAACAAAAAGGTGGAATTATGACCAAATCGATTGATAATAAAATACATAGTTGTTGGTTTTAAAGTGGTCACCTCATGATACTATGATGAATCCAATAATATGTACAAGAAGGAGAAGTCTATTACTTGCTCAAAGCGAAAATAAATTATCACTACAATGGCTAGTGTCGACGACACTAGTAGGTTATGGAATCAACATGGTCATACAAATTATAGGCCCTTATGACATATGAGTTGTTTGCACCAGGTTTTTGTGAAGGGTGTATGCTGGGGGACACCATCAAGAGACTTCTCTTAAAGTGAGATAAGTTTATCAGCTTGTTGCAGTGGTTCATAATGGCATCTGTGGGCATATGCCCAACATTCTCTTGAGGGTGTAAAGTACTCACTTTTACCAATGTTTTTTTGTTTTTATTGTGTTTCTTGGATATATACTATTTCCATCTAAGGATGAAGTTTTTGGACAAAAATCTAGTGTCTCAACACAAGTTGAGGAGAATAAAACACAAGCACTAATTTCCAAACATTTCTAAAAAATAATGGCACTTCTTCGCAAAACACCAGGAAGACAAAGTTGTCTAGAAGAATAAAGTTTTTATAGAAATTGCTCGATGTATTCTTCAATCCATGCAAATGGAGCCTAATTTATGGGGAGAAGAAGTTGTCTAAGCAACTCACATCATCAACCCAATACCCACCCAAGTTTTTCAAGGTATCCCTATGAGAAATGGTATGGCACAACCTTTTAATTTTTGGATTGAGTGCATCGTGCCATATACAAGAAGAAGTAGAACAAGTTGGAAACTAAAAGCCACAATTGTATTGGGAATCAAGTAGATATGAATTGACCTATGTAAAAAACCACTAACCAACTTTACTCACTAGAATCTAGATAAAAATTGATCTATGGCATTGGAAACAAAGTAGAAGATTGACATGTCGGGTAGACCTGATAATGATTAGCTTGATGAATTATTTTGAAGTTTGAAGTTTGAACAACCAAATTATATGGACAAAGAACTAGCATAAGCATGTAGCCCTACAAGGTTAGCGTTATTTGTGTTCATCATAATGCACAACAGTTGATATTTTCAAGTCTCAAATGCACTACCCCTTATAAATATTGTTAGATTTCTTAGCTCTCTTGATCTGACGAGGCACAAGACATTTTCTTAGTCGCAAAATTTTCCATGATAGTTTTAGTTTCCTTGGGAAATCAGTGTCATTAACCACTTCCATAGTTTTATCCATACCCTATTCATTGTTATAGTAGGTATATCATATTTTCCTGCCATGTTAGCTTTTGCAAGCAATGTTTCATAAACCTTTATGACACCATCCCACGGTTGAGAATTGGCTTCATTTGCTTTTATATCTAATTTCTCATGAAAGCAATACTGTTGCATATTAGGCTTCCTAAGGAATCTTTTACAAAACATCATTGGGTTTATTTCCAGGTTTTTAATACAAGAATAAAACAACACATTGCTTTGAGTTGGCCAGGATGATGTTACTCACAGTTGAAATCAAATTTCAACTATCTATTACTATTAAGATCAATGCTTTATCAATATCCATTCAATAAAAAGATAAGGAAGACTATACTTTGTGTAATATGTTGAAAGCAGGAAATTCAAAGCTATTTGGATGCTAGAAAACCCCAAACTTTATCTTAAACATTCACATATTTTATAAGTTTATATCCCAAAGCTAGTTTGATGAAAAAAATTGTTTTTCTCAAATGATCTTTAATAGTGTTACCATTAGAAGCAATAATGCTGAAAGTTAAGTAGGGATTAACCTTTTCATCTTGATAAATCAGTATTGTTGCTTCAATGTATGTGATATCCTAGTACCTATGACATGGTAACATAGTAAAAATTCAAGTATTAGATAGAACAAAAATTAAAACTGACTATGAGGATTGGAAATCAAAATGAATTACAGGAAAAGATAAAATATCACAGTTTGAGTCATAGAAAGTATTATATGTTTACACATTTTCAAATGGGAAGGAATTATGTATTCTTGACAAGATGTTGAGTCAGTACAGTATATAATATATTATATTTATCTAAGCACCCAATTAAATCCCTTTACCCATATAAGATCAAGCAGCCGAACTTATTTCTTTTTTTGAGAAAATGCATCTTTATATTATCCAAGAGATCATAAAATTTCAACAAAATAGTCAACACTGCAAAAAGGTCTAAATAAGCATTGACAAACACATGGTTGGAATTATTAACAAGAAAAATCTACTGGACTTCATTTAAACACTTATGTCATCAAAGGATAACTTCCAAAAACAATGGACATGACTTATATATCCTTCAAAGGCAGATTTAAAATGAAATCTCCGTAGGGAATATAGTACCACACATGAATAGACTACCATATACCACTATAAAGACTCGGGAGGGACTTGAAATCTACAAGCAAATCCTCACACCAATAAATGTTTCCTTGAAGAATATAATAAATTTTCTGCTAAACTTTTGTCCCACACTGTCATGTGAAGACAAGATAAGATAATTTTATCAATATCATGAACAGAAAGGTAGGTCAGTGGGATACAAGAATACAACCAATAACAACAATTTGTAGGAGTGTCAACACGACTCCTATAAGATAAATTCTAAAAGGTAAAGCATAAGCTGAAGGAACATTCCAAAAATAGATGCTTGAGAGCCTTAGCTTTGCCACAACAAGGACACTTATCATTTGTGAATCCAATTTTAACAAGTCTGGATTGTGTTAGCATCCCTTGGTACACCATTACCCAGGTGAGCTCCTAGGAAATCCTATAGGTAAGTGTATTTTTTAATAAAAGGAAAGATAAATTACCCAAGATTTAGAATTCGAGGCACAGTTCTCACGTTGATTTCAATGTCCACTTTAGGTTGTACAATAAAAATTCCTTTCTCTATTCACTATATCATAGTCAAATATGAAAGGCAAGCATAAAACACTTAGCTTAGTGTTTGTTTTGGAATCAAATTCAAGCTATGAACTTTACTCTCTCAATTCAATAGTTGATCTGGAGATATTTGGCTAGTGTCATTTCCTTAATGGATGCAAAACTAATCTTTGAAAATCATTGTTATTTTAAGGTTTTTCAAGGGATTTAGATGAATAAACCCTACTCTAAGGCCAACAAATCTCTTTTAGGGTTCCTTGGGTATACTAAGGTACTTCACCCTTATTTCAAGACCAACATGTACTTTTTCCTTGGATTAACTCGGTATTTTGGGTTAAAGAAAGGTATTATTAAATATGATGGATCCATCTTATAGTGCACATATGGAAGTGCACTTCATATTGATGCTCCTCCACATCACATGAATGAATTGCTGACTCTAAAGCTACCAGGTTTAACTATCTTTGATTATAAGAGACAACACAATGGAAAGAAGGTGATCATTGGTGATAACTCAACCCTCCCATTTTTAGGATATGGTGATGTAATTATTCCAATTGCTAGGTTTGGATAATTCCTTCATGTTACAAAATTTGGGTCCACCCTTCTTTCTATTTCCCACATCATTCACACCAAACAAAAAGGTGGAATTATGACCAAATCAATTGATAATCAAAGACATAGATGATGGTTTTAAATTGGTCACCACATGATACTACGATGAATCCAATAATATGTACAAGAAGGAGAAGTTAATCACTTGCTCAAAACGAAAATAAATTATCACTACAATGGCTAGTGTCGATGACACTAGTAGGTTATGGAATCAACATGATCATACAAATTATAGACCCTTACAACATATGAGTAGTTTGCACCTAGTGTTTGTGAAGGGTGTATGTTGGGGGACACCATCAATAGCCTTCTCTTAAAGTGAGAGGACTGTCTCAACTTGTTGTAGTGGTTCATAATGACATCTGTGGGCATATGCCCACCATTCTCTTGGGGGAGTCAAGTACTTACTTTTACCAATGATTGTTTATTTTTATAGTGTTTCTTGGATATATACTATTTCCATCTAAGGATGAAGTTTTTGGAAAATTCAAGGACTTTAAATTATTAGTCGAGAATCAAACTAAGACAAAAATCTAGTGTCTCAACACTAGACGAGGAGAAGAAAACACTAGCACTAATTTCCAAACATTTCTCAAAAATCATGGCACCTCTTGGAAAAACACTAGGAAGCCACTGTTGTTGTCTAGAAGAATAAAGCTGTTATAGAAATTGCTAGACACATTATTCAATCCAATCAAATGGAGCCTAATTTATGGGAGGAAGAAGTTGTCGATGCATCTCACAACATCAACCCAATACCCACCCATGTTGTTCAAGGTATCCCTATGAGAAATGGTATGGCACAACCTTTTAATTTTTGGATCGAGTGCATGGGCCTATATAAAAGAAGAAGTAGAACAAGTTGGAAACAAAAAGTCACAATTGTATTCAGAATCAAGTAGATCTTAATTGACCTATGTAAAAAACCACTAAACAACTTTACTCACTTGAATCTAGATCAAAATTGATCAGTGGCATCCGAAACAAAGTAGAATATTGACATGTTAGGAAGACCTCATAATGTTTAGCTTGAGGAATTCTTATGAAGTTTGAAGTTTGAAAAACCAATATATATGGACAAAGAACTAGCATAAGCATGTAACCTTGAAAGGTTAGTGCTATTTGTGTTCATCACAATGTTGATATTTTCAACTTTAAAATGCACTGCCCCTTATAAATATTGTTCAAGTTCTTATCTCTCTTAATCTAACGAGGCATAATAAAATTACTTAGTCACAACATTTTCCATGATAGTTTTATTGTCCTTGGGAAATCAATCCCACAAATCACTTCCACCATTTTATCCATACCCTCTTCACTGTTATAGTAGGTATATCATATTTTCCTGCCATGTTAGATTGTGCAAGCAATGTTTCATAAACCTTCATGACTTCATCCCACGGTTGGGAATTGGCTTCATTTGATTTTGTAGCTAATTTCTCATGAAAGCGGTACTGTTGCATATTAGGATTCCTAGGGCATCTTTTACAAAAAAACATTGGGTTTATTTCCAATTTTTTAATACAAGAATAAACAACACATTGCTTTGAGTTGGCCAGGATTATGTTACCCACAATTGAAATCAAATTTCAATTATCTATTACTATTAAGATCAACGTTTTATCAGTATCAGTTCAATAAAGAGACAGGGAAGACTATACTTTGTGTAATATATGAAAAGTAGGGAATTCAAAGCTATTTGGATGCCAAAAACCCCAAACTTTACCTTAAACATTCAAATATTTTATCAGTTTATATCCCAAAGCTAGTTTGATGAAAAAAATGTTTCACTCAAATGATGTTTGATAGTGTTACCATCAAAAGCAATAATGCTGACAGTTAAGTAGGGATTAACCTTATCATCTAGATAAATCATTGTTGTTGCTTCATTGTATGCGACAACCCAGTACCTATGAGATAGTAATATAGTAAAAATTCAAGTATTATATAGAACAAAAATTAAAACTGACTCTGTGGATTGGAAAACAAAACAAATTACAGGAAAAGACAGAATATCACATTTTGAATCATAGAAAGTATTATATGTTTACACATTTTCAAATGGGAAGAAATTATGAATTCTTGAGAAGATGTTGATTCAACATAATCTCTCGAATATTATCATGATCTAAGCACCCAATTAATGCCCTTTTGCACTTTTATCAAATAGTCTAGGTTGCATTGATTTATAACTTTCAGACATTTGTATTTTCATAGATAATCCATCAAGTAGTTTTCAATCACACACAAATTGATAGAAATAACACTAGCAATTTATTATGAAATCGATGGTAACAACATAGAATATATAGGTTGCTATAGCAGCTAGATACTACCAAGAACACAATGAAAAACCTAGAAAACAATAGATGCCAATGTTTGTAGATGTGTCTTCCTCAATTTAATGAATTCTTCAATCAATTCGCCCAAATACATCCCAATCACTTTTGATTTAGCAAAATGACACTGTGATACAAGCGATGACACCTAGTTGAACAAATTTAGCTTCCAAGGGAATCAGTCTCCCCAATGTGTGACTCAGCCCTTTCTATAGATTTGTCCCCCATTCTAACTTTTGGCCCTTAAGAATTCAGCCTTCTTCCACTAAATTCGCCCTTCAAACAATCTTCGGATCCCTTAATAAATCAATCTTGATTGAGGATGGTTTGGACCTAATAACAAGATGTGGACCCTTGCAAGAATTCGTCCCCTCTTCAGTAGTAAATCTGTCTCTTTCAAGCAACTCGGTCAAGCTTGCGACTTCCTCTTTTGTGAACTCGACACCCACAAAAGAACCCAGCTTCTCGACAAAGCTCAAGCCATACTAGAATGTGACCCTCCTTTTTTTTCCTTATCTTATTCCTTTAATCAATTCAATCCTCACTAAAGAACTATACACTACCCCAATTATATTTATCCCCCTCCCATTCTCGTTTCGTGCTTTCTTCTACAGCCATTGAAACCCCCTAGTCGACCATCCTTCAAGAAAATGGGGTTATGGTTAATGGAACGAGATGTACCTTCCTCCTCTCATCCAATTTTCACAAAATTTGGCAACGGATGCTATGACCCCTCTCTAGATGCTCCCTCCTTCAAACTCTAGATGCTCCCTCCTTCAAGCAAATGGGGTTCTGGTTAATGGGACGGGTTGGACCTTCCTCCTCTAGTCCAATCTTCACAAAATTTGGAAATGGGCGCCAAGACCCCTATCTAGATGCTTAACCCCCTTCATGAAAGGACCATATAACATGAATGTAGTAGCATCCTCCAAGAATATTCAAGCCTCAATAATTTGGGCACTGTTTCTTACCTAGGAACCCTCTGACCACTATTTCTTGTTGGGAGATTTACCCATTTCATTTCCCATGAATTCTTGTTAAAATATTAGCATTAATCAAGAACTATTTATGTGAGATTTGTTTCTAATATCCATGCATCTCAAGGCTAGGATGCCTTTTATAAATTAAATTTACTTTGGTAATGACCTCTGTAGAGGTGCTAATTGTTTAGATTATAGAACATTGTCTAGTTTCTTTTTTTTTAACAAGAACGATTGAGGATCATTTATATTAAAAAGAAACAACATAGAATTACAAAGATATGTCACTGGACTGTATCAAGAGGGATTCAAAGCCCATGACATCCTGTTCAGCTTTTACAAAATGACTAGTATCTCGAAAAAACCCTATTCTAAGGTGGTTGTACGTTCTTACAAATTGCCCAAGGATGAAAGTGCAGAAGCAATACATATCAAAAAAGGATTTTTGTAGTGTTTAAATCCAAATGAAGCATAGATTCCATCTTGCTAAAGAGTCTGATTGTCAAAATAGCTCCTGAACTAGTAACTGCATAAAAAGGATGAAAAACCAAAATTTGCATGAGTAACGGTATGAAGTAGTACGAGGAAGGAACCAGATGAGTAGAGAACGGTTGAGCTAACTACGACTCTAAGTAGTAGGCTGAGGAGTACTTTCCAGATATTTTTCAGGTCCAATACCCGATACCTTACTGTCGTGAAAGCTTGGAATGCAACAACTAATATCCTCCCTGAGCTTATCAATTTTTCCATCCACTTCTGAGATACTTTGATATTTGTCCTCTATTTTTTAGTCCATGTTATCTATGTTGTTGGCCGCGTAATCCATAGTATCAGAGATGGTAGAGATTCTCCCATTCATAAGATTGTTGTTGTTCTTGATTTTTGTGCTGATAGACTGGAGCAGAGTGTACATCCTCATCATAGTCCTGTTTATTTATGCATTTTATGCCCTGATTAAACGAATTTGTTCCTCCATGGTTCCCAACAAGACAGGATTAGACCTGGGAATATGTTGCGGGGAGGAAGAAACCAGACTAAGGTCTTCCAGGGAGAACAAATTGAGGTTGGAGAGGTCGTCAACAAGGGTATGTAGAGGAGATTGTAGACAAGCGCCAGAAGGTTCGTGAGCCAAGCAGTGTGGAAGCGATTTCTTGCACAGGAGACACAAAGACGAATGTAGAAGGCTGAGAGAGGCCAAAGAACCAGTGCCCAAAAATGCTGCTAGAAGAAGCGCATGAGACGAATCACCCATTACAGAGCTAAGTCGGTAGCTTGCAGAGGGCTAAGTGAGAGTGATAAGGGAAAGCGGGACGAGGATGGAAGGAAGACCGAGGTGGTAGAGAAGCCCATGTGATGGCAATAAATGGAGCGTATGAGCATGGGACCGAAAATGAGGAAGGCCAGTTGGGCAAAGGAGGGAAGAAACGGTGCCATGAATTGAGGAGGAAAAAAATCTTAAGCTATTAAGGAGGAGGCATGGAGGTAGAACATCCCTAGGGGGGATCCTAGAGGGATCAAGGTACCCAACAACGGTTAGGAGTGTTTCCATTGTAAACAATATAACCAAGGTCTAAATGCACCCCTTTATTTTCCATTTGATCTATGGGATGGTTGTTAGTTTTGAGAATGTGGATATGAGTGACAGAGTTGAAGTCACTGATAAGAGTTTTGAAAATTTGGTGCATATTTTTGGAAGGAGTTTTATAGTTCATAGTGAGATTTCAAGCTTCTCTTATGATCATGAGAGAGCCCCCAAAAGAAACCAGGCCTTTTATTCCGAGAGAGCTTGCAATTTCCAGCCCCTTGATTAATGCGAGCCATTCCGCATCGTTGTTTTTTTTTTCCCTATTCCCAAAGCATAATCTTTCTGTTTGTTCCCCCCATGGTCAAAAATGACCCCTCCCGCACCTGCCAACCCAGGGTTACCATTGGAGGCACCATCAAAGAAAAGAGAATGACAACCAAGCTTTTTCCACCAGCTATTGAAGATGTCTGGGCTGATTCTAATCTGCCATCTAAGGGAGTTTGGTTTTTTCGGATAGGAATTTCTCAGGAGAGAGTTGGGAAGGAAGTGAAGTTCAGAGGTCCAGTTTTTTTCCTCGACAGTTAATGGTTCAAGGTGAATATGTCTTAGAAATTTGGAGAGAAGGGCTTTGATCCATAATGCTTTTGCAAAAGAGGAGACTTTGAAAGGAGGAAGGATCAACTTTTCAAAGATTCCCTTTTTTCTCATGGTCCAGATTTTCCAACAAATATATTTTGGGAGGGCTATCCAAGCTTTGGAGAAATCAGTTTTTTTATATAGAGAGACATGGTAATAATATTTCCAGTGGGAAAAAAGATCTTTCCAATTATTTGGGAGAGTAATATTAAAGTGGAGCTCTTTAAGGGATATGAACCAAACCTTTTTAGCATAGGAGCAATCCAGGAAAAGGTGTTCCAGAGTTTCTTCTATGTCTTTGGAGAGAATGCATCTTGAAGGTCCTTCAATTCCCCCTTTTTTTAAATTCTTGGCTGTAAGAATCTTGTGATGAGCTAAAATCCAGCAAAAGCAGTTGATTTTGGGAAGATCGTCCTTACTCCAGATGTTTGTCCACATAGCTTCTTTTTTGTGGTTGTTTTGGATGGAGTTGTAGCCGGCCTTAACCGAGAAGTTTCCTAGTTCCCCCCAGCATACGGAGTCATAAGAGTTGAGATGAATTGGGGTTGATCCTTGAAGAATTGTTTGCAACACTGATCAGTCCATATTTAAGTGCTCTGGAACTTCGATATTTTTCCAACCAGCCCACCTGCCATTGCTATGCCACTGAGAGATATCATAGAGAGTAGATATATTTTGATGATCCATCCAGTGCTTTAGATCCGATAAGGAATGTAAGTGGAGAAAGGGGGAGGAAGATCCTATATTATCTTCCCAGATTCGGATTTGGTTTCCATTTCTAGGAGACCAACGCAGACTATTTTGAATGATGAATGTTGCATTTTTGCATAATCTCCATAATGGAGATTTGTTCTTTACCGGGGGAATTTCGTCCATACATCTTTTTCTTCTTCCTTTTAGGTATTTTTTCCTTATAATATCCTTCCACCACGCGGTTTTCCCTGAGACCATTCTCCACAGGATTTTGGCTCCGAGAGCAAGGTTCATTGTTCCTAAGTCTCTAATTCCCGCTCCTCCGCAACATTCAGGGATGCAGACAATTTCCCAGTTAACTAAGTGGAATTTCTTGGTACCATTAGATTTTCCCCCTTACCAGAGGAAGCTTCTGAACTCCTTTGAGATATCCTAGATTATCGATTTTGGAGCCAATGAAATCGAGCAAGAGAATATAGGAAAGGATGCAAGAATGGAATTAATGAGGATGAGTTTTCCAGCAAGGTTGAGCCATTTTGCTCCCCAAGAGAGGATTTTGTTTTTAATATTTTCATCTTATACTTTCCAGTCTGATGATTTCTTTTTTCCCTTGTGGATGGGGACTCCAAGGTAATTGAAGGAGTTCCAATTGGTGCTTCCTTCGTAACCAAGGGTCCTATCTATCCTGGCCATAGATCTTTCACGAAAATTCCAACCATATATTTTGGTTTTTAAAGCATTTACTTTTCCATCGGATGCTTTGAGAAAAATGGAGAGGGTTCCCTTGAACCTTTGAACAATTGTACAGAAGCCCCTCCTAAAAGGATTGTATCATCTGCGAATTGTGCATGGTTTGTAGCTTTTGTACCTCTAGCAATTTTTAACACTTTGAGTTTGCCATTGTCTTGAAGGGATTGCAGCTTCCTGCTCAAAGATTCAACTACTATAATGTAGAGGAAGGGAGATAAGGGGAAGCCTTAACGAAGACCTCGAGAGGCTTGGAAGAAGCCAGTAGGCCTACCATTTACAAGAGGAGCGATCCAAGGGTTGCTGATACAAGATTTGATCCATCTTATAATTTTTTTTGAGAAACCCATTCTATGCATAATCTCAAACAAAAAGAAGTGATTAACCCTGTCAAAAGCATTAGCCATATCTAGCTTGATTTCCATACCTTGTTGTTTGCACTTCAGGCTGGAATGGATGGATTCATGAATGATGATAATGTTGTCCATGATATTTCTTCCAGCAATGAATCCTCCTTGCATGTCCGAGATCATTTTGGCCATGATATTTTCATTATGTTGGCTAGGATTTTATAGGAGGTGTTGCATAGGAGATGGGTCTGAATATTTCAATTAACAGAGGGTTTTTTCTTTAGTAATCAGAGCCAAGAAAGTCGAGTTTGTGGCTCCACCAATTTTCTATTTTTTCCTAGTCTAGTTTAGCATCCTTGTTAATTCTTCTTTGATGATGTCCCAAGTGGCCTGGTAGAAGTTGATTGTAAATTCGTCTGGTCCTGGGGATTTATCAGGATGAAGGGTCCAGATTGCTTCGATAATTTCTTGCTCTATAATGGGTTTTTCAAGATCCTCATTCTCTCTTTAAGAGATGATAGAACGAATCCCTGAAAGAAGATCAACTTCGGAGGTTGGGTCCGTTTCTCCCCTATCTGTGTATAACTGACTGAAGTGTTGAAGAGTCAAATTTTTTATGGCGTCCTGACTAGAGATAGTTTGATTGTTTCTATCTTTTAACTCTTTGATGTAGTTATAGCTCATTCTGGTCTTTATTTTTTTATGAAAGTAGTCAGTGTTCTTGTCACCCCCTTTTAACCAAAGTTGGTGAGATTTTAATATCCAGATCTCTTCCTCTTGTCTGACAGCTTTTAAAATTTCCAGGTTTAAAACATTTTCCTAGGTAATGGATTGATGAGTGATCTCCTCACGTTCCATTTTAGAGTGGAGGGTGTCAAGTCCTTCTTGGAGATGTTTTTTAATGGTGGAGGGTTCCGGGAAGGAGGAGATGGCCCAACTTTTCAATGCAGAGTGGATGACCCTAAGTTTTGATTCCAAAATGTAGCTAGGGGATCCAAAAAAGGAAGAATTCTAGGCAGATTGGATTATATCGAGGGTCTTAACATTGTGTATCCAAAAGGGGTTGAATCTAAAGGGGATAGGGCCAAGATTAGTGGGAGGGGTTAGAGAAAAAGAGATAGGTTTATGATCAGAGGTTGCAAAAGAAATAATATAAGATGAAGGAAGCAAATCTTTTTGGAGGATGGAGGTACTTACTAGAAAACTATCAATTCTAGCTGCGATGTGGCCTGGTCCTGTCCACTTGTTATTCCAAGTGTATTTCCCATTTTTCGGAATAGGATCCAAAAGGTCAAGATCAACCATCAGGTCTTCAAGCTTTTCTCCAAAGGGGTCTCTAACGATCGAGCCACCTCTTTTCTCCCTGCTAGACTTTGTGGTATTGAAACCTCCTGCTATGATAGTGTCGTTCCCTTGAAGTTATATATTTAAAGAGAGTAAGGAGCTCCAGAATATCAACTTGTATCTATAATGTGTAGGTCCATACACATTACAAATGAAGATCGATTCCTTATTGTTGTCGTTTTGTAATTCTGTTAAGAGCCAATGAGTATTTTCTTTTACTAATTTGATTTTGAATTTGTCTGGTCTGCAGAAGGTTGCAATTCCCCCTGAGGTGCCTCTGGAACTAACAGCCTTTCCAATGTTTCTTTTCCAGAAGAGGCAAGAGAGTTTCATTACCTCTTCTTTTTCCATCTTAGTCTCTTGGATAAGCAAAATGTCTGGTTTCTCAGTTTTCATGATGTTTTTCAAATCTTCTACTTTGATTGAGCCTCCCAAACCTCTACAATTCCAAGAGACTATTTTCATTATTTATTGGATGCATGGGATCCTACTCGAGATCTGTTATCCTTGGTTTCAGAGAATTTGAAATTCTGGAGAAGCTTTGTATCCTCTATGCTTAGTTGCCTCCTGAGGTCTAGTTCTCTCTCTGTTTCTTGTTCTCGGTGTTGTCTTAAAGATTTTCTTCCCCGTGTGGAAAAGGATGGCCCTAGATCTGTTGTATCTTGTGTCTCTTGAGATGATGTTTGACCTGGGGAAGTAGATTTTGGATTGGGCCTACTATGGTTTACCATTTCTACCTAAGTTCATCCAGGGGAGACTGATCTATGTGGAGCTTTTTCGATGATCTCTTCAGCAACTGCCACCATTTCTGCCCATGTTCCTCCTGGGGAGGTCGTCTCGTTAGGAATATTTCCTATGATCTCTTCAATTACTGTTGTATGGAGAGTCTCAAGAGGTTGAGTCCCGCTATCTTCTATTCTGTCTTCGTTTGTCTGAGTTTCAAGATCTGGAATTTCTCCTTCTTCAAGGTGTAGGGTATTAAATTGATTGTTGGTAGAGGATCCCTTATTCTTTATGGGTTGTTCCTTGGTTTTTTCCTGTTGGTTTCCAGGGTTGTTTATAGCTGGAGTAGTACTCGATTTTTTTCCCTCTCTTGATTTGTTACCACCCCTCTTCTTGGGTTTTCTATGTTTCTTCTTGGATAAATTTAGGGAAGTTCTGTATGAAATGTCCATACTCATGACATTTTCTTCATTTGAAAGGGTGTTGTTCATAGTCTACCATCTAGAATAATTCCCATCCGTCCATGAAGAGATTTACTCCTTCAGGAAATCCTTTCTCTAGATCAACTTCCACGCAGATCCTCATGCAAGAGAAGAGAGAGCCTTTTGGTTCAGCTTTATCAATGAATCTTCCTAGAGAATTTCCAATAGCTTGGAGGGCTTCATCATTCCAGCAATGGAGAGGTAGATGAGGTAAACGGACCCAGATCAAGACTGTTGAGGGGACGTATTTATCAAGGTCGAAGGAGAGGTTCCAACGATTGAGATAAATACCTCTCGGTCCCATGAAATAAGGGACACTTCTGAAAATGAGATCTCTATCCTCCTTGAGTTCAAAAAGAAAGGTGTAGAAGCTTTTACCGCAAAAACAATGTTGAAGACCCCCAGCAATGAGAGGCATCCAGTTCTTGGAGATCCAAATCTCCATGGATTTTGGTGAGGGCCAGATTCCTGAAAATTGATTAATGAGACCTCGATCGCTTAGAGCAAGAACTTTCATCCAAGAAGTTGTCGATGTAATCTGGATTTTGGGCGCAGCTACACATTTGACAAAGGAGGAAAAAGGGGGAATCGAGGCGGGAGGAGATGGAGTGGAAACAACTAAGGCCTGGACGGTGAGATCCAAGCGATGATGGAGCTCCTCCGGGGTGGGATCCAGAGGAGGAGGAGAGCCCATGGCATCCCGAGCAAACCGATGAACCCTAGCAGAGCCGCTTTTGAATAAGTCCCTTTATTAGGTTTGGACATCATGTTGTTTTTTCCATTGTCTAGTTTCTTGAATAACTTTGTTTCCTATATTAATTTACTCTATCAAAGGATATAAGGAATGCCTATGCAAAGAATGCATAATTCATGCATTTTTTGTGATAATTTTTTTTACAAATGATAGTCTTCCACAACAAGAACATTTTTTTTGGAATTTTTTTAGTACATGTCAATGAAAATAAGCCATAATTGTAAAAACTATGATTTTTTACTCCACTTGCGAATATAAAATTTTGAATAATCAAGTTTTTTCTAATTATTCCTAAGAAAATTTATGTATTTTTAATTATTGTTCACTAGATATACATGCAAAAAGGAACTCTGGAATTCCTAATTATTGATCTAGATGAGCTATGAAAAGTGAAATTGTTCAGGGGGGCTTCATTAGATGGTAAAGTGCAGTGTTTCATAATCCCCACAAAGGTTCGTATCTCCTAAACACATTCACCATTTGTAGGCCCTCTTGTCCATGCAATCATTTCAAGTGCTTGGAACTAGGTATAAGTCCTAGGCAACATTGGAAGAATAGATACCCCACGCTTGCAACCTCTTAGCCGAAGTAAATTTCTAGTGTGTTGGAAGCCAACTACATTGCATTCTAATACTCCAAATATGGAGAAGGGAATGCTTGCAACATAGCGATAATAGGAAGCATCTTGTCAAAAATAGGGATTGTAAATCATGTTTCTTTCGGAGAGAGAAATGTATGTTTTATTTATAATGGCCCAAAATAAATGTTCGTGTATACCAGATAGCAATTCAAATTTCCATAAGAATTTCCCTTTACATCTAAGATGCATGGATTTCTGAACATAAATGTATATGGATGCAGTATCTGAAATGGGTATGGAAATGTTTTAGAACAAATTGGATAAGATACTGCTATGATACATAAAAAAATATCACAAGATAAAAATTTCAGATTTGCATTCATGTATTTGGAAATAGAGACAAAAAAGGTGTTATCATTAATATTAGTCGATGCCATGACAATAGGGATTAATTGATCAAGATGAACATTACTGGTGCACCAACTGGTTAAGGTACCATTCTAGAAACTAGATACTATGGTTGAGGTTGGGTTGATTTCCTATAACACTTTGTAATAAATAAGATCATGGTTTTGATCATTCTTGTCCAAATTAGTTTACGTTATTTAATCTAGTATTGGTTTTGGAACCAAACTTATTTTAAAGCTTCGAGACATAAATTAGGAATTTGATAGTGACTGATTTGATGAACATTTTGTTGGAACCTTAACATAACATTGTAAAATTGTAAATTGTGAGCACTTGCTTCTGATGTATATTTTCATTTATCTACACCTATGAAATATTAACAAATATTTCTACAAGCCAAACTTGAAATTGGACACTAGAACAGTAAAATTGCAATTTTGAGTAATCTTTCTAACGAAAAAATAGTTTAAATACACACACACACACACACACACACACACACACACACACACACACATATATATATATATATATATATATATATATATATATATATATATACATTGATATGGCTATATATCAAAAGTTCACACATTGCCAACGGGGCCTTGCAAGTTCACTAGTGAGGTTGAGAGAGGAGTAGGCTATTGACAAGTATTCCATTCTCACTCTATTGATCTACCCCATCTAAACAAGATGTCATGAAGGTCGATAAATTCAGTACAATCGATACCCCTCAAAGATAGCACCTAAGTTGAACATAAAACAAAGAAATCTATGTTACGTTAAAATTATATATTATATTATATATATACACTTAATTTTGTGTGGCCTATAAGGAAATATTTGATAATTAGGACATCTTATATACTTATTAACTTAGACCATCTAGTCGTATTTTTTATCCCATGACTAAATTAGTCATTTATTTTAGTCATTTTTAGTTGTAATCAATTAAAATTGCTCAAATTTGGTCATATTTCACTTAAAAACACTATGGTAACCAACTTTTTTGGTTGTTTAGTCATTTATTTCGCATGGTGACCAATTGTTTTGGTCATCTGGTAATTTATCACCCATTTTTCTACTAGTGAATGCATTCCGCACCTCCTAGGATTGTGAAGAAAAACAATTCAATAGAGTTCACCATAGAAGGCTACACAAACCTTAAGGAGGTTGTTTTCTATACATGGCCAACCTTTCTTGGCAGATATCAACTATCTTCATGATCAAGCGATGATATTCAACCTCTTGGTAAATGGAGAGTGGGGCCAACATTTAGATTTCGGTATTTGTATAATAGACTACTGCCTCGTGTGCAGGTGCACTTTTCATGCGATTCACACCAATGGGATCCTATCAATCTTTGTTATGGATTGGGGAAGAGGTCTGGTGCACCCCATTTGGAGATGTAAGAATTATACATGTCATAAATATATGGTGAATTATGTATGACATATATGTGGTGAAATATCTATGGTGATATATTTTATGTAATATATATGCATATTTTATTTGTTACATACAGTCATTTGTGTCATCACATATTGATGTTTTATCAATGGTTTCTCTTTTCCAAGGGAAAATTATTTATCTTTGGTATTTCAAAGTTTGAAATCAAAATATACATTTTTTAGCTTATGGGATCTTGAAAAGATACATATTTTCTATCTTCAAACTATCCTAATAGCTACTTTTTATAGACTTTCATAATTAATAAAATATATGGTGAATTATGTATGACAATTTTGTCCTTTAATATGTATGGTGAAATATGTTTTCTTTTACCAGGAAAAATATCATACTTTTAATTTCAGATTATAAATAAAGTACATTCCTGAATAAACATTAAGGTGAAAATCCAACATGGCATGAACTCACACATCATCACTTCAAAGCATACTCTATTTTTGCAAGCCCTAAAGGAAGTCCTAATAAACCTAAAATTGGATGAATGAGTGACAAGTGGAACATTGATAAGGAATTGGACTCATAGACAATTTAGAAGCACAAAGAACAAGATGATAAGTATGATTCAGTCATGAGGACACTTGTGTCAAGTAACCTTCCCCTGAGAACATAACACATAATTAGCTAATGCAACAAAGAAGCAACATTAAAGAAGAATTCATTGTTCTTGAACAGTAAAAAGGATTAAGAAGGTCTGAAACAAAGAAATTTTAAGTTCTTCAAAAGAAATCTTACGTCGGCCCAAGAAAGGTTTTGGGGATTGATTGGTTAAACAAACAACATGACTAGGTTGGCCCTAAAAGCAAGAGTGAAACTTTAGGTGGACATTTCATAAATACAAGAAAACCATGAAGTATTTTTGCACAACAGGAAATTTGTGAAACCAAATTGAAAAAAATGATGTATAGTAATGTGGAAAATATCAAAACACGCCATCTCCAACTCAAATCACTCAAAAAGACACAATAATGAGGGTTGGGCAATCATTTTTTCTGAACTAGTTAAAAATGGGTTCAAATAAAAAACAATTACCATTTTGTGAAATTAATTGTGGGAAAATGGAATAGAATTTTAGGAATCTGAAAGAGGTTATTGTCAAGAATATATCTATCTTCAACCCTGTGGTCTTAATATCAATTGTTGACAATTGTACGAACTCTAGCGTGTATTTTTCTAAGCTCAATTTTGAATATTTACACTCTGTTTTTTTACATGACAACTTAGAATTTTAGTCAGTAATTTTGAATTTTACATTTCAAAGTTTGAAATAAAAATATACATTTGTTATCCTATGGGACCTTAAGAAGATACATATGTTATGTATTCAAACTAGAGTCCTAATACCTATGTATTACAATCTTCCTAATCAAGAAAAACATATCCTTTGAGGGCCTACACTTTCTAAAAAGATAGATGTATCGTAAGGCATTCATTTAAAGATCATTATGCATTATTAGCATGCATTTTTATGCTTATGGCTTGCATTTTACACCAAGTGTTCATAACTATCAGAAATGATAAAATTGCACTTTTCATAGGTCGAGTGTGAGCATATGAGTTTAGGTTATCTATAATCAACACAAGGATTTGTCTCAACATATCTAGCCATCATATTGTTAGAAGTGATTTTTCATTTATGTCAAAAAGGGTGTCATTTACAAAAGGGTTTTGTTTGCAAACCATTAACAAAATCCTGTAGGACCCCTCCTTTAGGGTCCCCTTGAACTGAACCTGAAACTTTAAAAACTTCATACAAACAAATTAGCCATTATAGTTATTGGAAAAATAAAATAAAAGAGTGAATAACTTAACAAAAATAAGCAAACCTTAACCTGTCAACCCGATCCAGCTGGTCCATTGTTGTCTGCGTCTTCCGTAGGATCCCTCCAGCAAAGCTCGTTTAACCATAGGTGAAGCAACCGTTAGCTTCGCCACCCAACCATAGGCTCATGCTTTCAGTCGCATGGCCTCCCCCGAGCTTTGGGTCGTAGAGCTCACACAAGTATTTCAGAAATTCAGCTTGGGCTTCCCTTCCCACCAGGATTTCTAAGCCAAACCCTTAGATAGTAGCAAGTCTTTGAGGCATTCGAAAATTACGACACTCGTCCAAATTATGGGCCCTTTACCCATTCCCCAAGCCTTCCTTATAAAGGAAAATCTCATGCGACACATGTCGCTTCATGCATAATTAAATATTTTTAATTAATTATTTAATTAAAACACTCACCCATCCAAGTGTCAGTTTCTCTGGGAAGTGCACCAACACCCCTAAGTTTGCTCTAGTTTGTCCCCCAGATATTTTAATTAACTCCTAGCTTTTAGTTGACTAGGTGTCTAATCTTAGGATTCTATTTTGCTCCTAAATAATGATTTCTATTATTTTAAATGCTCAACAAAAATAACTATTCATGTGCAAATGCCTAAATTATTTTTATGCATTTGCTAAGTAATAATCTAGAGTTATTCTCATAAGTTTTTATGCAGTTAAATTTGACAATGAAACTCACTAGGATCACGGTGCCGCGCCGTTGGGCTCCTAGTTCCTTAATTTTAATTCCCTGACATGGCACCACTCCGTCAAGCCCAGTCATCCATGGTTTCCATTCCTTGGCATGGTACCGCATCGTTGGGTCCTTGCGTCCATTCTTTCCGTTCTCGACAGGGTACCGCATCGTCGGGCCCTTCTGCCACCATCTTTCCATTTTGACTTGCGGGAACTCTTGTAGGGATTTTAGGAATCGTTACCATCCATCCTCCGTCTACATGTTATCTAGGGACTAATGGCGCTGAGGAGTGAGTCTGTTCTCACTGCGCGCCCCTCAACTCGTACGTGACCAGCTCCGTCGTGGCCTACCTCGTACGCCCTCACGCATTCCTCTTGAGCAAGCGGATCAGTGCTTATCTGCTCATGCGTGGTATTCTTGTCGGAAGTCGACATCGTCGTCGCTCCCCCTGTGTGTGATTCACCGGTACTCTACGACCCTTCATGTTCCTTTGGGTGTCCGTTGGTGAACCGTCTCACTTGTTTCTACACACACTTCTCGCAACAAATTATTAGTAGCACTGTTCTCAACAATCATCATCTGGTTTCTAACTCTAGCATTGTTAAACATTTATGATTTATTCAAACTGCTCATTCATCTTATCAAATATACATTTCGTTGCCAAATACATAATCACCATACAGCTAGTCGTTAAGCATTATCCATCAACATAATTTTCCATAGTCATAGCTAATCGTTTAACATATGCAATTATTCATTTACCTCGTTCAGATACACATACTCAAAAAAAATAAGGTCAAAAGGTTATTTAATTAATGTTTCAATCAGCCGGGTCACTCAGCAGGTGCCCTCAATGTCTACACAAGTCTAGGGGCACTACATACACCCCTACTTAATTAGAACTTCGTCCCGAAGTTCAGAATAAAAAAAAAAAATGGAAAGCTACGACGCATCTCAGTTGCGTCCCCCCAAGTCGCAGAGCTAGGACTGTAATTGTCCTACTGCACTTTGACTTGATCAATCAAGGCTAATCATTAATCAAGATGTAATCAATCAATTATCCCTCTCCACACATAGAATTTAATTCCTTAATTCATTTATCAATTATTGTCGTCATTTACATCTTCAGGTTGTCCTCAATCATTTAAGGCATAAGAAGGCTCAAGAGACCATTATATCGAAGTTGTTCAGTCGGGTCACTCGAAAGGTTCCCTTAAGGTCCACAGTCATTCTAGGGGCATTACATACACCCCCTCTTAAATAGAACTTCGTCCCGAAGTTA
This sequence comes from Larix kaempferi, assembly GCA_027924585.1. Taxonomy (NCBI): domain Eukaryota; kingdom Viridiplantae; phylum Streptophyta; class Pinopsida; order Pinales; family Pinaceae; genus Larix; species Larix kaempferi. The sequence goes on along the minus strand of BSBM01000597.1, from coordinate 9,047,811 downwards.
ATTTGTGTTCTTGTACTTGCCTTATCTTAATTTCTATTCTCATCTTCTGTCATTCTATTCTATTTTTTTTTTTTTCAACAATGATAGCTATAAGCACAAGTGGTTCTAATAATTTGTTCATCCAACACGGTTCCAATACCTCCTCAGGAATTTCAATCATAAGCTTTGCATAATGCAATTTTAATAATTCTTTTAATAACTGTCATTCTCTACTTAGATTTGGACTATATCTCCTATTCATCTTCAAAGACTCATGGTATCTGATCTAACCACAAGTTATATTGCATCAAAAGCCACACCTTAGTTATCCAATCATCTTTTTGCATAACAAATCCGAATGAGATTTCAAATCTAATGGATGTCCTTTCCTCCAAGACGAGGAAGTAAAGATTATACAATCTTCCTTAGAATACAAATGGGTAAGTTATAATCATGAATTAACAAATCAAGAGCGACTACGAAATATTCCAAAATCCAATTCCCAAAAGACTACTTCCAAAATACCTCTAAATGTATTAATAATGTTGGTTCTCAATAAGTTATGATTCGAGTCGTCGAAATTTAGTGACTTAGTCGAACATATTTAAATTTAACTCTTAATCATTTCGTTAGTAGCATCGTGTCCAAGTCAATGAGCTTATCGCATCCTTACCTCATTTCATCGTTTTGTTGTCATATGACCACTTCGACAAACTCATCAAGTCACGCTAAGTGTTTTCTTATCCTCTTCGGGTTCCATATCTAGGGTTATTCCACTTTTCATCAAGGTTTTTCCATGCCTTGTGGATAGCTTTATTGCATTCAGTTCATTGTGTCGATCATCTCCATACATCGTTTTACTAAAATCGTCTTCGTTTGGTCCCTTCGGTGGACTTTCCCAGGCGAGAATTCTTCTCTTATTGTTGTCACGATCACATCGAGTTTGTACTTTTTCATTCTTTTTAACAACATTGTTCTACTGTAATTTTTTTTTTTGTGTTATTGGGTTCAGCTCCTTTTGCTAGTAACATTGATATCTTGTTTTCCAATTTTTGTGTCTGTGTAATTATTAGCTCAACAATTATTCTTTTATTCAATCCTCATGTATTTTTTCTAATTTGAATGGGTCCTTACGCGACAGTTGCGGTATTGGACTAGTTCAACCTCTACTATAATTCCTCCTCAACTTGGCTATAATCCATAACATCAATAATTTAGCTAAGTGCGGTAGCATCGTTTTTTTTTTTTTTTTTTTTTTTTTTTTTTCAAATTTTCCATGATTCTTTCAAAGTAAGGCCCACCATTGAGGTGCAAATATATATGCCGCTCTTTAGATACGTATAAAATGTATAACATGCAATCCCTTCAACTCTATTTAGCACTTTTTAATAAAGAATGGAATTTTTAAATTTATTTGCAAGTATTCATACCGTGATATTTCTATCTGTATAAATCATGTTAAAAATAATCATCCAATATATATATATATATATATATATATATATATATATATATATATATATATATATATATATCAACTACAAACTTCCAATTTATAAAACATTATACCCTTCAACCTCATTCTCTCATTTCAAATATATATTTATATAAACATTTAAACTTATACCTTACACCTTTCTTCCTCAATTCAAATATATATAAAAACACTTAGTCTACACCTTCCAACTAATTTTTTTTTTTTATCTCAAATCTGTCTATATATATAATTTCACTATTCATATCAATTCAAATATACATATAAACATTATACTGCATTTTTCAAGTGCATATCAATTAGAATATAAATATTAACATTGAACTATATTTTTCAAATGCCTAACTATTGAAATATAAGTATGAGCAATGAACTATGTTTTTCAAATGTAAATCAATATTAGTATTGAACTATACATATCAATTAAAATATAATTATAAGCAATAAACTATATTTAATGAACTCATCACATTATTAATAGTAAACACATTATATTTATATATACATTATATATATATATATATATATTGAGTTCTACTAGGAATAACCTCCTACAACAAAGTGTTATTGTCCTATTAGAAATAAAGTATAACTATCATGAACTATGACAATAAATTATCAAATTCTAACTTCCTCCCATATATCAAGACATACCTTCCCTATTCTTTATGCTTTCCCATAATACTAATTAAGTGATCATTTATATATTACATAACGAATGAAATGCTTTTCTATCATGCATTAACTTTCATGAACTATGCTAAAAATAATAGCAATTTAAATAACCATTCCTAAATTCCTTCATACCTACGGCATACACTTTTGTAAATTTAAATAACCATTCCTAAATTCCTTCATACCTGCGGCATACACTTTTGTCTTCTCTTATATTCCACTATAGCAAGATTTTTAGAAGATGATTCATTATATCGCTATAATTAATTCCACTCTAACTTTACCTTCACATTACTCTACTTATAAATCAAGCTATCGAATTAATTCTTACGAGTTATACGTACATAACAAGGGTTGTGCAATTGCAAAAGTATCGGCGTGCTATACGATGAGTCCCTTCTTTAGACTGAATAATAGCTTCCGCTATCCGTCCAAGCCTAGATATTATATATATATACTAATCCTTTCTTCTCCAAAACTGATAGGCAATTATTCATTGGGTCGGGAGTCATAGCCAGAGGTGTACCGATTTCTGCATCTCTGGATTATGACTAAATGATGCCGTGATTATTGGCGAACCACAATTTGTAAACACGTAGTCGATTACAGAGGTAGTCCACGAAATTTAATAAGATTTGATATAGTTCCAGATCCAATATTTAAGTTATAGATATCAACGGTAATTGTGAACAGAGTTTAACTCCAGGTAAAGAAAATAAAGTCAGTACTGTAGTTTCAACAAAGACCTGGATCCAGATTCAGATTGTAATCCAACACAGATACGATTTAAGAAAAACCGATACGATTTAAGAAAAACCGACAGGAAGATTTCGATCCTCACTGGATGCGTTTGTAAGGTTAATTCTGAGTTAATCAACCAGAGATTTAATTGACAACTAGGTTGAAATGTATTCCCCGCTCTAGATCTAGATTATGATGCCAAATAAAATAAAATAAAATAAAAATTGACGCCGTGATTATTGGCAAACCACAAATTGTAGACACCGTAGTCCGTAGCAAAGGTAGTCTACAATTTTGAAGAGCTTTAATCAAGTTCCAGATCTGATAATTAAGTTATAGATATCAAAACGATAATTGTTAACAGAGTATAACTCCAGAATTACCAATTAAATAAAAAAAAATAAAGTCCATGCCAAAACGATTCTTCACGCGGGTCTCTGTCGAGAATTGAGTGAACTTCTTAATGCACAGAGTATAAATAAAATGACAGAGGTATAAGCTTATGCAATTTCGGTGTATAAATCGCAGAGATGATGGGATCGGATCTATCACAGGTCTTTACTGAATTTTTAATTTCACAGGGTATTAATTCGATAATCAATCCCAGAGATGAATTAAGTATTCGGTGCATGGGCAGAGTGCTAATTCGATGAACAATCCCTGAATAAACGTTTAATGCATTGGCAGAGTTCAGATCCAATAATTACGTTATAGATATCGAAAACGATAATCGTGAACAGAGTATATCTCCAGAATTCATATACAAAAGAAGTTAAAGTCAACACTGTAATCTCGACAGAGATAAGGATTCAGATTCCAAGTATAATGTCAACACGCTGATGCGAACCAAGGAAGAGCAGACAATAAGGTTTCAATCTTCACTGGAAGCGACTGAAAGGTTGTTTCTAGGTTAATCAACCAAAAATTTAAATTTACAAACAGAGCTTGCAAGGTATTCATGGATCCAGATTAAAATATGACTCAAGTAAAATCTTCGAAATCGCAGATCCATTGTAACACAGAGTGTTTTTTTTTTTTTTTTTTTTTAAATAATGGATTCAACGTGTCACGCTCAGAGATCATAAATCCAATCTGACAGTGCATCGCACTCAACAGGGTCCAAGAACAATGCGACAGGTGCGGTCGGTGAAATACTTCTGGGTAGCAACTATAATCAACCGCCTAGCTAAAGTTTCAACCACCATACAGGGGATCGTAGATCTACACTACACTGGTTTACAGACAGGGATAGAATCACGATTTCTAAATTTTCTGAATAATAAAAAAAATATAGCCCAAGGTTAAGGGGTCGGCGCCCTTGATCCGTGGATCTGGGCGTGCCCTTCTCCGATCCATTCATATGCAATTACACAAGATTGTTAATACCCGATTTCAAACACAGAGTTTTACGGTTTTGGTTAAACCACAGAGTTGTAATCCTGAATTTAAAGCACAGATTAAGATTTCGAACAACCACAAAGTTTACGGTTTTGAAAACCGCAGAGATCAAGACTCACAATACTGAATTCAAGCACAGAGATTTTGGATCCAAGATCCCAGTGTCCCCACGCAGGTTTGACTAATGGAAGCAGGAGAAAAAGAAATTGTGAGGTTAGCATCTCCACACGGTCCTGACTGAAGAAAACAGAATTTAGAAGAAACACCTGAGATGCAGTGGTTTGAGACAAGTATAATTTCGATTTCATCAACTGAAAGTTCAAAGATTTAAAAAGATTCGAAGAGTATTAAGGCGCAGTGGTTCGGATCTAAAGCGCAATGGTCTTTCCACGGAAGGTGCAGAGCGTATAAAAAGAGTGCAACTAAAAGTTTAAACCCTTCATCATATTACACAGAAGTTAAAAATTCTGAAATAGAATGTATACAAATCTGAGTGTACAGGATCTAATAACGGAATTAAATAAGTTACCTATCAATTTGTTAAAGATCATTTTACAAGTTTTAATGGCGGATATACAATTATAAAATTTCTGAGATTTCACATCTACACAGAAAATAGAATATTTCACAGAAATTGCAAATATATTTCTGAGATCTCAATAGATGGTAGAAATAAAAGAAACTCCCAGATCTCAACAATGATTGCTCGATATAGGGAATAAAATAAGAAACAATTTAGTAAATATGCACCTGTAAAAATGGCTGCTCCGGTCGGATGTGTATCCCCATGAAGGTCACATCTCCAATGCCGTTGTTGGATTGTCACGATCAATGGCGGACACCTCGGTTGAGATCTAGTGCCCTCAAGGCTCGACCGGCTCTGATACCAAATGTAGGACCCCTCCTTTAGGGTCCCCTTGAACTGAACCTGAAACTTTAAAAACTTCATACAAACAAATTAGCCATTATAGTTATTGGAAAAATAAAATAAAAGAGTGAATAACTTAACAAAAATAAGCAAACCTTAACCTGTCAACCCGATCCAGCTGGTCCATTCTTGTCTGCGTCTTCCGTAGGATCCCTCCAGCAAAGCTCGTTTAACCATAGGCGAAGCAACCGTTAGCTTCGCCACCCAACCATAGGCTCATGCTTTCAGTCGCATGGCCTCCCCCGAGCTTTGGGTCGTAGAGCTCACACAAGTATTTCAGAAATTCAGCTTGGGATTCCCTTCCCACCAGGATTTCTAAGCCAAACCCTTAGATAGCAGCAAGTCTTTGAGGCATTCGAAAATTACGACACTCGTCCAAATTATGGGCCCTTTACCCATTCCCCAAGCCTTCCTTATAAAGGAAAATCTCATGCGACACATGTCGCTTCATGCATAATTAAATATTTTTAATTAATTATTTAATTAAAACACTCACCCATCCAAGTGTCAGTTTCTCTGGGAAGTGCACCAACACCCCTAAGTTTGCTCTAGTTTGTCCCCCAGATATTTTAATTAACTCCTAGCTTTTAGTTGACTAGGTGTCTAATCTTAGGATTCTATTTTGCTCCTAAATAATGATTTCTATTATTTTAAATGCTCAACAAAAATAACTATTCATGTGCAAATGCCTAAATTATTTTTATGCATTTGCTAAGTAATAATCTAGAGTTATTCTCATAAGTTTTTATGCAGTTAAATTTGATAATGAAACTCACTAGGATCACAGTGCCGCGCCGTTGGGCTCCTAGTTCCTTAATTTTAATTCCCTGACATGGCACCACTCCGTCGGGCCCAGTCATCCATGGTTTCCATTCCTTGGCATGGTACCGCATCGTTGGGTCCTTGCGTCCATTCTTTCCGTTCTCGACAGGGTACCGCATCGTCGGGCCCTTCTGCCACCATCTTTCCATTTTGACTTGCGGGAACTCTTGTAGGGATTTTAGGAATCGTTACCATCCATCCTCCGTCTACATGCTATCTAGGGACTAATGGCGCTGAGGAGTGAGTCCGTTCTCACTGCGCGCCCCTCAACTCGTACGTGACCAGCTCCGTCGTGGCCTACCTCGTACGCCCTCACGCATTCCTCTTGAGCAAGCGGATCAGTGCTTATCTGCTCATGCATGGTATTCTTGTCGGAAGTCGACATCGTCGTTGCTCCCCCTGTGTGTGATTCACCGGTACTCTACGACCCTTCATGTTCCTTTGTGTGTCCGTTGGTGAACCGTCTCACTTGTTTCTACACACACTTCTCGCAACAAATTATTAGTAGCACTGTTCTCAACAATCATCATCTGGTTTCTAACTCTAGCATTGTTAAAATTTATGATTTATTCAAACTGCTCATTCATCTTATCAAATATACATTTCGTTGCCAAATACATAATCACCATACAGCAAGTCGTTAAGCATTATCCATCAACATAATTTTCCATAGTCATAGCTAATCGTTTAACATATGCAATTATTCATTTACCTCAACAGTTCAGATACACATACTCAAAAAAAATAAGGTCAAAAGGTTATTTAATTAATGTTTCAATCAGTCGGGTCACTCAGCAGGTGCCCTCAATGTCTACACAAGTCTAGGGGCACTACAAATCCCAAAAGTATACTAACAATGATGACAGTCCAGGACACTTGGAGACCTCTTTGAATCCCTTATGATCTCAAAGATGGGATCTAATCTAGAATATCCTTTTTCAAGCCCTGAATTAATTCCTAACAGAACACTGATAAGGAATTGGACTCAAAGACAATTTAGAAGCATGAAGACGAAGATGATACTCAAAGTCTAAGTGTGAATCAGTCATGAGGACAGTTGTGTCAAGTAATCTTCCCCTAAGAACATAGCACATAATCAACATATAATAATGTGAAAAATATCAAAACAGACCATATCCAACTTAAATCACTCAAAAATTCCCAATAATGAGGACTGGGCAGGCATTTTCTGAACTGGTTAAAACTGGGTTCAAATCAAAACAATCACCATTTTGTGAAATTAATTGTGGGAAAATCGAATAGAATTTTAGGAAGCTGAAAGAGGTTCTTGTCAAAAATATATCTATCTTCAACCCCATGGTATTAAGATCAATTAATGACAATTGTACGGACTGTGGCATGCATTTTTGTAGGCCATGTTTTGAATATTTACACTATTTTTTGACATAACAACTTAGAATTTTTTTTTTACATAAAAAATAAGAATTTTGGTCATTAACATTGAATTTTTCCAAGATACTGACAAATTATGTATAAGAATATGTTAGATACATATAGTATGATACTCCTTACTCAAATTTTTATTCTATTATTTTCCAGAATAGTTAGAATGCTAAATTTACTCTAATTATTCTATTTACATTATTTTTCCAGAACAATTAGAATGCCAAATTTTTTCTCTATTATTTACTCTATTACTCTATTATTTTCAATAAGTATACTTAACATGCTAGAAACTTAACAATATTTAAATTGATTACTTAAGTTGTGTATAGTTGACTTCAAACACATTTGTTATTTTTATTATAGTTTCGATAGTTCAGTGTGCATCATGTGCATGTGTCCTCAGCATGCATCCTATGAGTGCATTGTGTGTGTGAATCCCTTGATTTCATTATGAGAGTGCCATCATTATTTGCATACATATTCACCTTTCCTAACCACCAATTCATTACTAGTCGTAGTTGAAAAAGGTGCATCCTACTAAATGGAAATAGTAGAAACAACAGCCTCAAATTCCATGCCATCAGCTGAAGCAGGGGGTTCCCTGGTTGAGACGTTCACTGTCAAAAAATTCCAAGAGAGAATTGATGCATGGAGTAATAGAACTAGCTATATGGAAGGTATGCTAGATGTCCTGCTAAGAGAAGGAGTTCATCATTTTATTTTCGGTCAGTTCAATTTAAAAAATGAAGAGATAGATGATGCCATCTCTAATTATGACTATGAGTCCAAGGAATTTCTTATTTTTGGGAGGGTTTATATGGACCTTGATTTGGTGTCCATAGCAACAAAAATTCCACACAAGGATGGAGTAATGTTGACCTCCAAGAAAACCCCCAAAATAGAAAAGGGTGATATGAAAAATAAAATATGTGGAAAAAAGGTTTATGTTCCCAGGAATGGTTTAAGGATGCAATATGTTCCCCAGAGATTGTATAAAGCCTTGATTCAAATTGTGCATAGGAAAATTATGAATCACCACAAGCAAGATATTTCTGGTGATTGTATGAATTTGGTGATTCACTGGGTTGAAGACATGGCCATAGATGTTCCTCATCTATTGGAAACAAAATTGCATTTTGCACTGCAGGAGAGAGAAATGAAGAGAGTGAACTTTAGTTACCCTAGTATATAACAAAAAATTATTGACTTATATCGACCCAACGTTGTATAATAAATCATTTTTAAAAATACATACATTAGGAGGTCTAAACTAGAAAAAATTAACCAGGAAGTTCCTTAACAATCTCCAAAGTACAATGTACAAGTAACTGAAGAGCCTTTGGAGAACTATATGGAAGGTATGGGAAGTGACCCTACTTTAGACAACTATGATTAAATTGGTTTTGTCTCAACTCTAGTAGAATTACATAAAGACACTGAAATGAATGGAAATGAGACACGAGATTTTGAGGATTATGAACAGGAACATAGTGACGATGATATTTCCGCCACAACAAAAATTCAACTTGGTATAGTTACACCTCTACTATTGGCAGTTGAGAAAAATTCCTCTCCAAAATATTTTGTCAATGGTGGATTCATTTTTAAGATATATGATGAAATGTTGCATTTCAAAGAAAAAGCTGCCATGGAGGAGAAACTTTGTACGATTAAGGATTTTCAAATTTTGGACCTCTTAGAGGTATGGGCTATTTTTCAATGTTATTTTTTAATGATTTTTTCCAAAAGAAAAGTTTCCAAATTCCATTTTTGAAGCCTCCTTTTGCCCAATTTTGATGGGGTAAAACATTGTTTACTCTAAAAACTGCCAAATTTTTGTATAAGATATATCATTAAATACTTAGAAATTAAAATATTTTTAGAATTGTATCGCTAATTATTTTATTGTTGGAATTTTAAGAATTGGCAAGATTCGACAATGTTTATACACTTTTAAATAAGCATGGATCCTTAAAATTTCCCCTTCTTACAAGAAGTTGCAGGGTTACAAAAAACACTTGTGGATATTGAGCACCGTTCAAGAAGCATAATAGATGGTAACGTCCAAGATATTGGTGTTATGCGTACATAATTTGATAGAATTGTAGGTGATTTAAAAAATGAAAATGCAAAATCCAAAGTAGCATAGAGATTGAATTGAAGAAAGACGTAGAAACCATAAAGAGACTGGAAAATGAGCTGAGAAAAAGACCATAGGTTTTGAACATTCCACCTCTAAAGATTGTTATTAGCGAGGAAGTGGGACTGAAGAATGAACTCAAGTAGAAAGAAAAATTAATTGAAAGTTTGAAGAAAGAGTTTGAAAACGAATGGAGTGAAGAGTTCAATAAACATGTAGTTGAGATAGAGAAATATAAAAGAAAAGAGGAAAAAATGAAAAAATCATTTCTAAGAAGGAAGAAGAATCTAAAATTTGTAAGGGATAGAGTATGGGTCTAATTTCTACTAAAACTTATGATCCCATTGCAAACCAAAAGGATTTATTTAACTATGAGTGTTCTATACAAATCCAAGAGAAGGAAATGGAGGAAGTTGTTAAAGCAATAGAAGTTGGTGAAGAAGTCAAAGAGCGGTTGAAAAAGTATCGTGCCTTCTTAAAAATGCGAGAGAAGTCCTTGATGGTAGCTTTTGCATCAATGAATGCTGGAGGTGATATTTTCGAGTCATGAACCATACATGAAACATTGAATAAGAAGGTAGATGAGAGGGACGTTGAGATTAGAGAGCTCAAAATGAAAATATTGGAGAACAAAAGGCACAACATTTGGGATGTAATAATGAGATACAAGAACTGAAATCCCAAATTTATACCACTCTACAGCAGAAGAACATTATTCAGGTAGTAGCGGTTGTATATACTCCAAATGATACAGAGTGGGAGGCACAATGGTTGGAGATAGAGGAACAACAATTGAAGAAAAATTTGGCTGAAGTTCAATCTGAGTTGAATTACACAAAGAGTCTTCTTCAGCAAAGGAAAATGAGCACTTGGATAAATATAAGAAGAATGTGGAATCGTTGAAGAAGTACATTGAAGATAAAAGTAGATTCCAAGACAATTTTGTAAATTGTAGGAAGAAAGTGAAAGAATTAGAAGAAAAATTAAAACATGCACCTGCTACAACTTCTAAATAACCAGAAGCTTCTATACAAGTCAAGAGATAATGTACAATTTTTTCTTGTCTAGAAGAGGAGAGCTTGTAGCCTAAACCTCCCAAGCATCCTAGAAATTTGGAATATGATTATTTATGTATGATGTGTAAGGAAATACTTTTGAAGGTTTAATACATAAATTGATATATGTGTGCATGTATTTCTCGGGGATGTATATGTCTTTGATGCAATTAATGTGAATGGTTATTTTATTTTATTTTTCACATGAAAAAAAAACTACTTGTTATTCATTTCAATCAAAGTATATATTGTCTTTACATCAACTTTCTTCCAAGAGCATCAAAATGGTTCTAATCTCCAGATGCATCAAATAATAACTTCTAGAAAATTGAAAATATAACAGAATATGTGTAGTATTAAGCACTTTAAATACTAGTACAAAGTTAAAATATCTTAATTAGTCTAAACCTAAGAACATTGCATAGATAATACTGATTGTTTATAAAGCATGAATTTTTGAAGATGAAACATTACATAAAATGTATCTTGTAGATCTATAACATGAAACATTACATGAAATTTTTGAACCCAAATTGTAAAACCAGACCTAGAGGAATGTGTAAAATAGTAAAACAAACCATTTAAAACTTAAACCACCAAAAAATACCCAATAATGAGGTCTTAGAGGACATTTTTATGAACCGTGTAAAACTGTGTTCAAAACAAAAAAGTTGCCATTTTGTCAAATTAACTGTGGGAAAATGGAACGGAATTTTAGGAATCAAAAAGAGGTTTTTGGAATATATATATATATATATATATATATATATATATATATATATATATATATATATATATATATATATATTCGACCCCATGGTATTAAATTCAATTAAGGACAATTGTACGGAATTTTGCGTGCATTTTTATAAGCCCATTTTAGAATATTTACACTCTGTTTTTTACTTAACAACTTAGAATTTTCCAGAACACCTAGAATTTTAACCAGGACTTCAAAGTGAATGGTAATTGATTTTTTCCCTCTAAAAACAACTATATTTTTATTACTAAAAGAGAAAATTAGATAGTTAATATGCCTTTTGTTAACTCTAGGTTGAGTAGTTTGGGTACTTGGAAGGAAATCCTCAAGCATAAATTACATCAATCTATGTAATACCTCATAGATCAAAGCATGGAACTTGAAGATCAGACAATAGGATGAACATTGATATGACAAAAAAAACAGGAAAATGAATGAGTATATAAAGTTCACAAGCTGATCATCTTCATACATCCATTAAGAAGACTATTTGCATTTAGAATGATATTCTGAAAAGAAATAAAACATATTTGAATATCAACGACTGACTATAGGAAATCACAATAAGTATATCACAATAAGTAAAAGCATCCATGGTCTGAAAGACAATAAAAGATAAGCTAGAAGTGTATTTGTATTCAAATAGAAGAAATAGAGTTTGTCATACACAAAGTTACATGATCTAACCATCAAGTAGTGGGAATTTTGATTATATCATATTACAGAGTAATAAAAATTTTCCCTTTACAAAGCTTCCTAAAAATCACTCATGACCCTATGCACTCGAACCCCCCTTCTGGGCATGCCTACAACTCAAAATTCACAAAATATTACAAAAACATATTTTCCAGAACTTCATGTAGCACTTCTACGATTTTCTGTATAAAAGGCTCTACCGGAAGTTATGGAAGGCTTCCTATAACCAACAGTTCAACAACTAAACCTGATACAAGTCAATGCACAAAATATCATGCTATCTAGGTTATAAATGACCTCGACCAAAATTTGAAATGCTTATTACCTGTGAACATTCTCATTTATAGTATCTATAAAGTCTTGGTTAAGCATGCTCAACCAGCTCTGCCAAAATTCTAAGGTTGTATGGTGCTTGATGCTTGCTTTTCTCCTGTGAACACTTTTTCTTCAATACTTTGTTCCTTTCTAGCAAATTCTTGTTCTGTTTATGCAACTTCTTCTTCTTATTGAATGTCTTTTGATCCCAAGCACACAATTTGTTGTGCTTAGCAATAATTTTATCCAGTGTTTTGTTAAATTTTTCTCCTTCCCTTTTCATTGTAGTGTTTCCATCCTTTAGATGTTCATTTAACTCCTCATACATCTACAATCTCCTCTGGAGTTTTTCCACTTTCTTAAGCTTTTTCTTTTCCAGGTGAGGTGAGACAGTAAATGCCTGTACCTCTACTTCTTTAACATGTTCATTCTCCACTGGCTCAGAGTCTTCATTGTCTAAATATGGTACATATTTACAACATTCTCCTCTCCTTCCTTCATATTATTTAGACAGGGTGAACTTGGAGCTATTTCCTCTACCTCATTCTTTGTTTTAGAATTTGTTTGGTCATTATGATCATTTACGGGCAATTTTGGAAATTCCTGTAACACTTTCTCAATATTTGTTAAAATATGAGAAATTTGATTCTCTATCTTGACAACTCATTTTTCTTCTTCATTTGAATCCTCCTCAACAGTGATAACAATTTTTTTCTTCAAAGACAGATCCATAGCATCCTTAGCATTAATCCTAAGCTTATTAGTAGGGCGAGTGTGTGGCCTTCTGAACACAAGCTCTTGTTGTATATTCTTTATGGTTTTATAAGACAATTTATTGGAATTTTTCTTTGTAAGTGTGCTACTGGAAGGTTCCTATATGTATTGAGCTTAACCTTCTTGTACAGTATCTTATTCAGGATCCTTAACAACTGAGTCAGTCAATGTAACTCCTCCTTTGTTTCTAGTTTATGGCTTTTCAACTCTAGGAATTGAAAATTTTCGTTCTAGAATAGAATCTATTCTATCCATTGTCATATTTTCCTCCTCAAACACAATCATCCTTTTTCTACTCTGGGTTCTTTTTGCAATGGCTTCTTCTTTCTGCTCCAGATTTGAGGATTCACCAACAAGGCTATTCAAGGTTTCAAGAGTCCTTGCTTTTCTACCATAGGTCTCTATTATAGTTTCCTAAATCTCTTTACCTTCTACTTTAAAACCAAACCAAAATAGAAAGTGTTGCCAAGTTCTCTGTACTTTCTTAAGCTCTTCCATAATCAGTAGTTTAATTAAATTGTAATGAAAGATACTATGTTGGGTGTGCTCAGGATGAGTTTGAACTCTAACTAACATTTTTGTTAAACTTTTCAACAAGAAGAAGGGAAGATTCACCCTTTTTTCACCAGAAAGATGCAACAAAAACCTCATATGATAAGCAAAAGTAACAATATATCGCAAAAGTAACAATATATATACCTTTGTAGGTAATGTATCTTTGCACCATCTTCAAAAATTTTGTCCATTCGTTTTTCAACCAGCTCCTAGGAATGCCTTTTTTCCAATCAGGATCCTGGTGTTTTCCTTTCAAAAACTGGTTGTAGTCTACACTGATACCTTTGTTTTTAAACCATCTTTCACCATCTGTAGGAAGACTTGATACAACAATGATAGATTCCTCTGTTACTTGGAATTTTAAACTTCCCAATTCCACTGTGGAACCATCGAACCTCTCTGCAAATGCCTTTGCAACTTCGTTATTGAAGTTCTACATTTTTTCACACATATCAAACCACCCTGATTTCTTGAATTTCTCTACACATTCTGGATAGGATTCGAACCATTCAGCACCCTTGGGTTCGTGACACAAAAAATTTCCTCCTTTCCTCCCCATTATTTTGCAAAGGCTTGTTACTTTCTATTTCTGACTTAGTATGCCATCAATTGGAGTGAAATTACAAAAGAAACTCGAGTTTCGAACAAAGGAAAGGCACCTTGAAATTCTCTTCTTGCAATTATGATTAAACGTGCATGGAAATCATATCAAGAGCATACTTATCATTATAACATTTGGCTGCATTATCAATCAATTAAAGAATGACACATGCCACCATGATGTGAAATGATGAGGCATATATTCACTTAATAAAAAACATCTAAAACGACTTCATCACCTTTTATGAAAATAATTGCATGACTTAATGGATATACCTTGCAATTATTAAGTCGTGACACCATGGATGACCTCTTGTCGGGAATTTTAAATTTCTAGTAGCGCCTTCTTTAGATCATGGTCAAGGTTCCACTACTAGAACGTGGAACTTCCAATAGAGCCTTCTTTGAGAATTTCGCACTTTTTGCTACTGGAAGTCTGATTTCCATCAACAATTCGATTGTTGCCTGTAATTTAAACCTGGGGCCTGCAAAAATATTGATATGCAATAGAAACACTTCTTGATGGGATTATGTAATCATGTGATACTCTATCTATGACCACTTATTAAAGCAAAACAATTAAATAAAAAAAGACACAACTCAGGAATCAACTGACCAAATAACAGGGCTTTAAGATGAGGTTTTAAGAAAGGTCATGAAAATTACAAAGGTGCTAACACCTTCCAACATTTATTACATTTCCAAAATTTGGTAACAAAAATGTTACCACAATAGAATAAATTTTTAGTATGGAAAGATCTCTAGAAATGCTTATTGCATCATAATTTTCATTCACCATTTTGCATACAATGTTTCATTCTGATCATCTAGGAATTTTTTTTTTTGGATTGTCTCTTACTTCTTATAATGACATCAATTTTTTAAGGATTCCCAACATCCATCTTTTGGATATCAACTACTGCCCCTTGAAATTCTTGTCTTTTACCACTCTTCCCTAAACCATTTATCAAGGATGGAAGACCCTTTTATTAATCGTCATAGCCTCCATCATTGGAATATCAATAGCAGTTGCTCCGTACACTTATTTTGCTTCATTGATTTTCCCTACTTCATTTCTTGAGAATGAAACACCGATTTCACAGTAATTTTAAGTTTCCATCATAGGTATGTCAACACCAGCTTCGCCATTCATTTCTTTTGTTTGGTCAATCTATGCTGCCACTATTCTCTTGGACGAAACACCGACAGTTTTACTTTTATTTCTTAATTGAACATTATTTTTGCCTTGCGCTTTCTGAAGCGATGTGATTCGCAATAAGCCTCTTCACCATATTTTTTTAATGGCCTTGATCTTGGAAGATGATTATTTAATTGTCATAACATATTAATAGTTAAACACACATTATGTTAAATATACAGCATCAGGAGACATTCTCCAAACCAATCTTGTGTAGTCAAGATTGATCCTCCCGTATAGAGGTGAGCACTTTGATTGCATTCTGTGTAAAGGTTATTGCTCCCATATAGAGGTAATTGATCAAAGTAATGATGTTGTACAAGGCTCCGAACTTGTGTGTATCAAGTCATGATTATCATGTGAACCTTATGTATAAAGGTATCCATGAGATGGACCTCCCATATAGAGGTGGACCTTCCATATAAAGGTCATGCTTTACTTGTTAAAAGAATTTAATGTTGTGTGATATATTATTAACCATGATCACTGGTTGCTATTAAGTCTCCTTTAGAGATTGATCACCTCTAAATTGAATTACTTTAGCATATGATCATTTGGTCCGAAATAATATAAAATGATCACAACATCCGATAATTCTTCTTTGTATAATGTAATGTGATGGATAATTAAAGTTAGCACACATTCACCATGAAATAAGAGTTAAAGAAATAAAAGATAAAGCATAGAGATCAAGAGAATTCAAAATTTCCTATGCAAACACTTTAGCTAATTAAAGAGAACTCGAATTCTTATAAAGCTTCAGTTAAGTATCAATGCTTCAATTAAAGCATTAGTTAAATATATGCCTCAGTTAACTAAAGAACTCACAATGGTCACTTCAACTAAATAAATCAGCATGATTTCAGTTAGCTAAGTGTTAAATAAAAGGGACTAGTTGACTAAAGTATTTTCATTTTACTTAAACCAAAAGATGACACTCCAATTAAAGAGAGTTAACTAAGTGACAACAAGGAAAATCTAGTTAACTAAGTGTTATTGCATGATGACACTTATGTTAAACTAAAAGATGACATGTGAGTTGTGACACTTGCATGTCGACACTTAAGTTAGCCACCTAACTAAGTGGGAAAGCTTTCAGTTAAGAGGAAAGTTCATCCTAAGTGACAACTCAGTGAGATGAAGCACTGCATGAGAAGTGGGGCGCACCACTCCATGCAAGATTAATACATCCATTTTTTGGGCGACTTCATCCCAAAGTTAGAAGTTAAAAATAGAAGAGAAGAATGTATAAATACGATATACATGATTGTCGAATCTAGTGTGAAGTGAATTCTCTTCTCCATTGAAGGCAATGCGCTTCTCTTTGTGCACGGTATTGTTATTTCTTGTTATTGTTGTGCTGGGCACACATCCGATTGATCTCTCTTCTCTATTTCTTCTGTATCTTCACCAAGAAGTTTGGTGATCTCTTATCTTTCGAAAGCAATCTGCTATGTTGTAAAAGAAAGCATTCTCTGCTATCCATTATATTATACTGAGAAGAATTGCTAGGGTTTTTGTGCTCACAATTTTTAGGATTTTCCCCAGGGTATATCTTGTGTTATGGTTGTATGAATTTAATGTATTGAATTGTCTCATTGCTTCAAGTCTCTTCATCTAAAAGAATTAAAGATCAAAGCTCAACCAAATTCAACATGGTATCAGAGCTCAGGGTGTGAAGGGGCTCGGTTTTGCATGCCAGCTAGATCCTACGTAGATCCTGATAATTTGAGCACAAGATTTGAAGGCTATGGCATCAGTCTCTGTATGACTGAAAGACTGTCTTGAGGGAACCTCAAACTTCAACACTTGGAAGGATAGGATTCTCAACATCATAGAGGAACATGACTTGGATGGCTATGTATCCATTGTGGTGGAGGAGCCTACATATAATGTAGGTCACATCAAATTCAAGAAGAATCAAGCTAATGCTAAATGAATCATCTATGATTCGGTAAAAGATAACTTGATTCCCGTGATGACACCATTGAAGACCGTGAAAGAATGTTATCATACATTGACTAATATATATGAGAAGAATGCCCCAAGTCAAAAGAGGGAATTGAAGAATAAGTTTCGAAACTTAAATATGGAGATGGATGAGATAGTGGCCTCCTTATTCTCCAAGATATCTCAGGTAAGAGATCACCTTGCTAGTATTGGAGTAGTGGTGGGTGAAGATGATCTTCTCCAAAATTCTATTGATGGCCTCCCATCCTCATGGGAGATGTTCTTGGATTCGGTAAATAGTCGAGAGGTACAACCTAACTTCAAAATTTTGTGGCATGACTGCCTCCAAGAGGAGGGGAGAATCCAAAGCAAGTCAGTGTGCACCAAAGAAGAAAATATTGCCCTCACAGAAAGAATGAAGAAAGGAAATAAACCCTTCTTCCAAAATAATTTATCTCATTCAAAGAAGAAGGATTTCAACAAAGGATTTGACAAGTCAAAATCTAGATGCTTCAATTGAAACAAGAAAGGCCATTTCTCAAGAGATTGCAGAGCGAAGCAGAAATGAAATTTTCATGCTTCTACCACCATAGAAGATGAAATCACTCAAAAGAATGCATCCGAAAAAAGGAGACAAGAAGGGAGTATTATCTTGTCTCATCCCTTTCGGGATCCATCATCACAAATGCAGACACATGGTTGATTGACAGTGGTGCATCCAAACATATGACTGGTTACAAAAGTACCATCACCGATCTAAAAGAGAAAGTATTCACATGCATGGTAGAGTTGGGGGACAACTCAACTTATTCGATCCAAGGAGTTGGATCCACCTCATTCCAACTGAGAACCGATGATATTCTACATGTGGAGGACATTATATATGTTCCATGCTTGAAGAAGAACCTCCTCTCAGTTTTGGTTCTTGAATACAAAGGATTTTGAGTTATCTTCATGGATAACAAAGCACTTTTATGCTTGAAGAACAAAAGCCTAAAATCTACTGCTGTGATTGGAGTTCGAGAGGGAGGACTCTACAAGGTACTCGGGAAGTAAATTCAAGCTATGATTCACCATAGTATCATTCCATGCGAGCTATGGCATTGAAGGCTTGGACACCTACACTAAAAAGCGCTACCAGGACTTCAAAAGATGTTAAAAGGAATATGTAGATAGTTAACAGTACCATACAACCCTCAGCAAAATGGGGTTTCAAAAAGAAAGAATAGAACCATATGTGAGGCCGCAAAATCCATGATGGATGATCAAGATATGTCTACCTCATTGTGGGAAGAATCCACCCATACAGCTGTGTACATCCATAATAGAAGCCCGCATGCCATTCTAGATGATAACACACCAGAAGAAGTGTTTACCAATGAGAATCCAGACATATCACACTTGAGGATCTTCGGGAGCCCATTATACATTCATGTACAGAAAGAAAAGAGAACAAATATGGAGCCTTTTAGAAAGGAAGGAACCTTTGTGGGTTATAACGATTCATCCAAAGCATACCAAATATATGTATCTGGTGAGAGACACATTGAAGTCAGCCGAGATGTTACCATCCATAAGGAAGTTGTTTTCAAAAGATCGAAAGAGATTCAATGTGATTCATAGACGGAGGATCTCGAATCTGATTCTACCCCTTCAGAGTTAGAGAGGGAGAAACTAGAAGATGCCTCGGATTCGCTAGCTCATGAAGAACCAATAGAACTAGTTGAGAGGTCACCCTATGAACCTCCTGCTAAAATAATATTTGCTTGGTGTCGAGACATCTTACAAAATGCAGAGAAACATGGAGCACCAGCAGGCTCATCTAGAGAGAGCAAGCAACCTGAAAGATATTCAGGGTATGTTGCACTGATGAGTCACATCAGTGATTCAGAACCATCCTCATATGAAGAAGCTTCAAATAATCATGTTTTGAAAGATGCAATGACAGAATAGTACAACTCTTTAATGAACAATGATGTTTGGGAGGTTGTTCCCAAACTTGATGGGAAGTCCATTGTGACTTCCAGATGGATTTACAAGATAAAGCATGATGTGGATAGTGGCATTGAGAAGTATAAATCCAGATTCATTGTCATAGGTTTCTCTTAGTAGAAGGCATCGATTATAATGATACCTTTTCCCCTGTGGCAAGGTACACCACAATCCAAGCAATGATTGCACTTGCATCTGTTCTAGGATGGAAAATTCACCAGATTGATGTGAAGACAGAATTTCTCAATGGTGAGGTTGAGGAAGAGGTTTATATTCAGCAACCTAAAGGATTTCTAGTACATGGGAAGGAGTCCCATGTTTGCAAGCTAAATAAATATCTATATGGGCTTAAGCAAGCCCCCAAGGCTTGGTACTCTAGAATTGATAGCTACCTTCAGAAATTGGGTTTCTGTAAGAGTGAAGATTATCCAAATTTGTACTTCAAAGTAGTGAAGAACCAACCGTTGATATTGGTTATGTATGTTGATGATTTGTTTCTCACTGGAGAGGAACATCTGATTGATTGGTGCAAGAGGGAGCTCACCTTAGAGTTCGAGATGAAATACTTAGGTATAATGCACTACTTTCTTGGCCTTGAGATCTGACAAAGAAAAGATGAAATTTTTCTATCTCAAGGGAAGTACAGTGTGGATATACTATGCAGGTTTGGAATGATAGATTACAAGTCTATGAATACACAGATGGTTTCCAATTTGAGGAAACTTCATGAGTCAAGATCTAGATCAAATCCAGTAGATCCCACTTTGAATAGACATATTATAGGCTCGCTAATGTACTTGATACATTTGAGGCCTGATATATGTTATGCTATGAGCATTCTGAGTCAATTTATGTCTGATCCAAGACACAAACACTCGACAACTGCTAAGCATTTGCTTAGGTATCTTTGAGGTACAATTTCATATGGAATCATATATGCCTCTAGTGGAGGAGTCATGTTACTTGGTTATACAGACTCAGACTAGGGAGGAAGCACTGTGGACCATAAGATCACACTCGTCTACTGTTATAGCCTAGGATCATCTATGATATCTTGGTCTAGCAGGAAGCAGGGCTCTGTAGCTCAGAGCACTACCGAAGCAGAATACATAGCTACTAGTGTTTCCTTCCAAGAAGCAGTTTGGCTCAGAAATCTACTTGCAGGATTGTTCGGTGAAAATATTGATCCTAGAGTTATTAGGTGTGACAATCAAAGTTGTATCAAGCTTTTCAAAAACCCAGTGTTTCATGACAAGTCGAAGCACATTGAAATGAAGTATAACTTCATTTGAGACATGGTCCAGAAAGGTACAGTGAAACTTCAGTACATTTCTATTGATGAGAATATTACAGATGTGTTAACAAAGCCTCTGTCAGTGATGAAGTTCAGGTACTTCCGAGACAATATTGGTATGGAAGAGAATGCCTCCCTCGCTGAGAGGGAGTGTTAAATATACAACATCAAGAGACATTCTCCAAACCAATCTTGTCTATTCAAGATTGATCCTCCTGTATAGAGGTGAGCACTTTGATTTTCTTCTATGTAAAGGTTATCCCTCCTGTATAGAGGTAATTTCTCAAAGTAATGATGTTGTAAAGTCTTGTTGGACAAGAATCCAAACTTGTGTGTATCAAGTCATGATTATCATGTGAACCTTTCGTATAAAGGTATCCATGAGATGGACCTTCCGTATAGAGGTCATGCTTTACTTTTTAAAATCATTTAATGTTGTGTGATATATTATTAACCATGATCACCGGTTTCTATTAAGTCTCCTTTAGATATTGATCACCTCTAAAGTGAATTACTTTAGCATATGATAATTTGGTATGGAATAATATAATATGATCACAGCATCTGATAATTCTTCTTAGTATAATGTAATGTGATGGATGATTAAAGTTAGCTCATATTGACCAGGAAGTAAGAGATAAAGAAATAAAAGATAAAGCATAGAGATCAAGAGAATTCGAAATTACCCATGCAGACACTTCAACTAATTAAAGGGAACTCGAATTGTTATCAAGCTTTAGTTAAGTATCAATGCTTCAATTAAAGCATCAGTTAAAGATATGCCTCAGTTAACTAAATAGCTCACAGTGGTCACTTCAAGTAAATCAATCAACATGATTTCAATTAGCTAAGTGTTAAATAAAAGGGACTAGTTAACTAAAGTATTTTCACTTTACTTAAACTAAAAGATGACACTTCAATTAAAGAGAGTTAACTAAATGACAACAAAGAAGATCTAGTTAACTAAGTGTTATTGCATGACAACACATATGTTAAACTAAAAGATGACACGCAAGTTGTGACACTTGCATGTCACCACTTAAGTTAGCCACCTAAATAAGTGGGAAATATTTCAGTTAAGAGGCGAGTTCATCCTAAGTGACAGCTCAGTGAGATGAAGCACTGCATGAGAAGTAGGGCGCATCACTCTATGCAATATTAATACATCCAGTTTGAGGGAGAGTTCATCCTGAAGTTAGAATTTAAAAATAGATGAGAAGAATGTATAAATATGATATACAGAATTGTTGAATCAAGTGTGAAGTGAATTCTCTTCTCCATTGAAGGCAAGGCGCTTCTCTTTGTGCAGGGTATTGTTCCTGCTTGTTATTGTTGTGCTGGGAACACATCCAATTGATCTCTCTTCTCTATTGATTTCGTATCTTCACCAAGAATTTTGGTGATCTCTTATCTTCCGAAAGCAATCTGCTATGTTGTAAAAGAAAGCATTCTCTGATATCCATTATATTATACTGAGAAGAATTGATGGGGTTTTTGTTCTCATAATTTTGAGGTTTTCCCCAGGGTATATATTGTGTTATGGTTGTATGAATTTTATGGATTGAATTGTCTCATTGCTTCAAGTCTCTGCATCTAAAATAATTAAAGATCAAAGATCAACCAAATTTCAACACATTATGATCCCTCACACTATAAAATGAAAGCAGAATTAGATACGATTTAAAATTAGGGCATACTTACTGTTGGTTGTGCATTCAATGATTACTTAGATTGTTTTAGCAATGACTGAAATAGTTGTTTTACTTGATGAGAAGTGGCATCAGGGAAGCAGGATGCCAACTGTGTTGCAGTTTCATCATTTACTGGACTTCTTATCTTTTCATATTCAACACGAAGTTGACTTCTAATATTTGAAGCCAAGTATCTTCTTTATTTAAAATTTTGGAAAGTACCTTCTGACAACAATTTTGAAAAATTGTGCTCGCATCTCATTTACAAGACACATTGAAAAATTGTGCTCGCATCTCATAACAAGTTCAAATGTGTTTCTATACTCCTTAGGAACTCCTCTTCCTCCTCCTTGGTTGCTATTTAAAATTTGCATTTCCCTATGCTTACCTTCCATTAATTCATTCCTTGATTGTCCTAAATTATAAGGATGAACAACCCTAGTCATATGAAGAGCATGGGCCCCTTGGATATGCATATAAGGAACCATATCATCTCCTAAACAACAAGAACACAACCAAAGACACTCACTAGCAAGGAATCTAATCCTGCAATGATAGTGGATCAAATTGTTTATCGTGAATGAATAATACCACCATGCTGAAATACATAATACTATGAACTTATTAGAAATTGGCGTACCTTTCCTCATATTCATATATATCATCCCTTGCACACCCTTGCAATTGAAACATGTGGAATTCTTTTTAACACTTCCACATCCTCACCAACTTTTTATACTTTTATTCGTCTTGTAGGCCTTCAATAACCTACAAGCACAACATTTCATTGTACATGACACATTACTTATTTTCTATTAAAATTGGATAAAAATGATAGCCAACTTCACTATTATGCAATCATAAAATCATCACTTATTGTTAGTTAAAACCCAAATTGAAAATATTGGACATGCTAACATAATTATTAAACCTTAAAATTCTCTCATGCCGAATGAGGATCTTGTCTGATGCAGATCCATTTGATTTCCCATGGTTAAGATCATTTTACTCTTCTCTTTTATGATGGTATGGTTCCCCGGGCTTACATGGAACCCCAATTTTCTCCATCACCTCCCAAATTTGAAAAAGAAAAATGTTTTCTCAATCCCTCTAGTTGGATGAACCGTTGTCATAATATTGTGCAATTTTTTTAATTTCATGAAACATATTCAAAACAGTTCTAATTCCACCATGGAAAGCATAATATGCAATCTTAGACATTGAGCCAGGAGTCAGTTGTAATTGGCAGCACATGTTCCACTAAGTATGAATTAGTTAGATAATAAGAATTGCCATTTGCAATAAAGAAATAACTATGAAAGCATGTACCTTTTAAACATTTGTTCTATTCATGGGATACTTTTTCATAATATTCAATTCTCTACTGCATAAGGCTGGTTGAATGTCTATAATATACTCATCCAACTTTTCTTCCCGTCATTCAATGCTTTGTTCCAAAGCAAGATTTGATTCCTAAAGTCTTAAAACAAAGTAAGATTAAGAAATTCATGGAAAGATATCAACAAAAATGCAAACTTTTAATAAATCTGTATAGCTTACTATGAGCAAGTTTGGTGACATTGGATAAAAATTGGAAATACTACGCATATTATCCCCATCTTGGATTTTGATTTCATCTATAACCATGTGTATAGATTTTTTATGGCACATGCACCAAGGATAAAAATTGTTCCCCTTTGGAGAAACATTATTATTGCATACTAAACTACATATGGCCACATGATCATGGCACTCAAACAAATCCATTTTCACTGCCCTTCCATCTAGCATTAGGATCCCAACTTGTGAAAGCCTGTTTATTTGTTTCATTAAGTTCTCCTCATTTATAGGATCAACAACTTGTGCTTAAACTTGTTTATATTCTTCCTTTCCATCCCATTTTCCAAGTCTTACACAAGAAATCAATCCATTATCTTATCGTAACTCAAATAGTATCTCACATACATGCCCACCTCGATCATAATGTACATGAGAATCAATACCAAGTTTGAAAGAAACTTCAATGACTCTACTTCCAGTCCTACTTTCATATGAATCAACCATAAAGTAAGCATACGACTTTACTTGATTCAATCTAAATCCACATGTGAGGCCATCGGTTCTCTCCCAACGCATATCAATATCCTTGGCTTCTTTGCTCCAGTTTTTCATCTCCTTGGAAACTGAAGCTGGACTAAACCCTTGCAATACACCATTATGGTCAATCCACTTCAGACATTGCAAATCCTTATGGGTCATGCTTGATTCAATAAATACAGAATCCATAATCCTAGGAATAAAATTGTTACGTATCTCTCGCATAAAAATTGATCGAAGAATATGGATCACTCCATTTAGGTGTTCAAGAACATCCTCAATTTTAGAATCTTGACTATATTTTTTTCTCACGAAGTACCCAATTCCAGAAATAATGTCACCATCATCTACATCTTGAAGTGACTTCCCGAAGAACCATCTACCAATTTCCTTAATTTTTTTATTCCCCTCATTTATTCTAGGTTAAACCATCCAGACCGCTTCTTAAGACTTAATAAGGATGTCCTTGAGCAATTTCCTATTGACCTTCTAGTAGCATGTGTAGTTGATCTACTAAATACCCTTCAGGCATTTCTACTGAAGCTTGTACATTTGTAGAATTTTGATTTTCTGTAGGTGCATTTCTATCCATTTTCTCATGAAAGGTAGTTCTTTCAATTCTTTCTTTACTTCTATTTGTATCCAATTTCTCAATGGATGCATGTCGAAATTGTTGTCCACTAGATAGGACTACAATTTCATTCCCTTCAACCGTAATTGGAGACAAAGACAACCTAGGTTGTTGAGAAAAACAACTTGTATACTTTGATCCGAATTATTTGTAATGGTAGAAACATCAATGACTGATATTTGAGGGACATTTGGGACCACATTATGTGAAATGGAGTTAATATTCTGCTAAAGAGCTCTATCTTGTAAATTACCATTTCCCTCAACTATAACTACAGAGAAAGGTTGTCTAGTTTGTTGAGCAACATTGTTGCTTGTCACAGCATCAACAACTGATATTTGAGGGACGTTTGGGACCACATTATTTGAAATAGAGTTAATATTTTGGTTAAGATCTCTATGTTGTACATTAAAATTCCCCTCAACTATAATTGGATACAAAGGTTGCTTGGGTTGTTGAGAAACATTGTTGTTTTCCATGTCATCAGTAGCTAATATTTGAGGGATGTTTAGGACCACATTATGTGAAACAACGTTAATATTCTAGTAAAGATATCTATATTGTACATTTCCATTCCCCTCAACTGTAACTGGAGAGAAAGTTTGTCTAAGTTGTTGAGCAACATTGTTGTCTATTACAACATCAACATCTGATATTTGAGGGATGTTTGTGACCACATTATGTGAAGAAACGTTAATATTCTGGTATAGATATTTATCTTGTACATTACCATTCCCCTCAACTGTAACTGGAGAGAAAGGATGCTTGGGCTATTGAGCAACATTGTTGTTTGTCACAGCACCAACAACTACTATTTGAGGGACGTTTGGGACCACATTATGTGAAACAACATTAATTTTATGGTAAAGAGCTCTATATTGTACATTACCATTCCCCTCAACTATAACTAGAGAGAAAGGTTGTATGGGTTGTTGAGCAACATTGTTGTTTGTTACAAAATCAACAACTGATATTTGAGGGACGTTTGTGACCACATTATGTGAAACAATGTTAATATTCTGGTATAGAGCTCTGTATTGTACATTACCATTCCCTTCAACTGTAACTGGAGATAAAGGCTACTTGGGTTGTTGAGCAACATTGTTGTTTGTCACATAATCAACAACTAATATTTGAGGGAAGTTTGGGACCACATTATGTGAAACAACGTTAATATTCTAGTAAAGGGATCTATATTGTGCATTACCATTCCCCTCAATTGTAACTAGAGAGAAAGGATTCCTTGGTTGTTAATAAACATTGTGGTTTGTTACAACATCAACAACTTATATTCGAGGGACGTTTGGGACCACATTATGTGAAATAGAGTTAATATTAGGGTAAATATATCTATTTTGTAAATTACCATTCCCCTCAACTGTAATTGGAGACAAAAGATACCTGGGTTGTTGAGAAACATTGTTGTTTGTCACACATGCCTTACATAGAGGACATCTCGTTTCAACAATTGTTGCTTGATTTCCCATTGTTTGCGGAAAATTCATTCTAATATTTTGTGGTATGGATTTTTTATCTGTAAATTCTTGACATTGTTGATGGGAAGCACAAATAGCAGCTCTTTTACCCCCAACAAGAGTGAATTGAAGGACATTGTTATGTGGTGGCAAAACTGGAAGATTATGCAATTCTACTTCCGTGTGTCGACCTCTTTTTCAAGGAATATTTTGTTGAGATGACTAGTGTGAATGATCCATTGAAGGGTAATTTTTGCAAAATCAACAAAATAGTCAACATTAATACCAAATATACTTTTTGGTATAAAAAAATACTTCTTATGGGTCATAAATAAAACATGTACTTGTATAAGAACATGGCAGGAAGAAACATATAAATCAAGCATCAGATACCCTCAAGATCCTATGAGAAGTTGTGTAGTATCTCTAACAAGACTTCCATGATGACCGTTAAATGTGATCAAAGGAATATACTCGATTAAGGCATTCCAATTTTTATGGAGATAATTTTTACAGCAGGTAGCATGACATTTTGAAGACAAGATGGTAGCGCTGCCAAAATTGGTTGTTTCACAACTTCCGGTAGTGCCCTCCTTATAGAAAAATGCAAAAGCACTACCAGATGTTCTGGGAATAGAATTTTCACATTCTTTTTCCAGGTATATGGAATTAGGTTTTCAAAATTACCTCTATATACATTATAGCTGGAATTTTTCAAAGCCCATTGTTACAGATTTACAATCTGTTTTTACAAAACAAAATCAGGATTTTAGACATTCTTTTCAGTTATGACCACATTACTTATAAACTATGTAACATATTTGAAAACGATAAAAAAAGGTGTAGAATATATAAGGACAAGAATAATTGGGGTCTTTAAATAAAACCAACCTCACAAAGGAGATAACCTCATCAAGCAACCTTGTACTAGTGTTTTTCCACCGCAGGCCTTTTTTTTCCAAAATTGGAAAATTAAAGGTACATGAAGGTGTAAAAGAGTAAAAAACACTATATCCAACTGATATCACTCAAAAATACTAAACAATAAGGGTTGGGCGTGCATTTTACTGAATTAGTCAAATAAAGTTCAAAACGAAAAAATTACAATTTTCAAAACTTTATTGTACACAAATTAGACAAAATTTCAAAATTATGAAGGAGGCTTTTGTCCATACTATATATAGATCCAGTTATATGGAATTAGTTTTTTAAAATTACCTCTATAGACATTATGGCGAGCATGTTTTTAATCCCATTGTTACTGATTTACACTCTGTTTTTACAAAACAAAATCATGATTTTAGAGATTATTTTTGGTTATGACCATGTTACTTATATACTATGTAACATCTTTGAAAATGATAAAAACAATGTGGAATATATAAGGAAAAGGATAGTTGGGGTCTTTAAATAAAACCAGCCTCACCACGGAGATAACCTCGTCAAGTAGCCTTGTAGTGTTTTTACCCCGCGGGCCATTTTTTTCCAAAATTGGAAAAACATGTTGAACTCTGGTTGTCATTGATGTCAACTAATTGAGTTTATGTCATTGAATTCAACTGATGTCAAAGAGGATTCAATATTCCTATTCCAGTTTGAATAAGTATATAGAAAATCCATTTTAAGAAGTATATGTGCAAGTAAGATGAAGAAAGGTATGGATTCCAGTATGAAGAGGTATATCATGAAGTGATCCAATCTGAAGAAGTGTGTTCATAAGCACACCATGTATATAATTTAGTTTAAATAAGTACATGAGGAGTACGTCCAGTCATAGTTCTTCAAAGTACAAGCTAAAGTGTTGGTTGGACAGAATCTTGAAGAATGCGCAAGAAGTCAAAGAGTTCATTGGTCAAGGTTCAAGTGGGCAATAAAACAAAAGAATTGATTAGACAAGGTTCATGAATGCGCAAGAAAGCACAAGCGTTCATTGGACAAGGATTGAGAGTGTGCATTCATCATGGAACATGAAATGGTTGAATGGTGATGCAAGTCCTGAAAGCGCGCAAGTATCACCAATTGAAGGAATCTTTCAGTTGTTTAAGCATGCACAAGTACCGAGAAGGGTGTGGTGGTTGAAGTTATCATATGCAAAAATTCCACAGGAAATGGTACATCAAAGGTGCAAGACCACTCTGCAAGGGTTAAAGTCCCACTAAGTCAAGGACCATGTATGCACAAGGCCCACAAGAGATGAAACATCAACAGCGTAGAACATGACATGTGGCAGAAGCATAAACCATGAATCAAAGAAGAAGGAAATCCACAACCAACTTGTGGACATACAATCCATGCAAGACATGTATAAATAAGAAAGCAAGTTGGAGATTTGAAGTAAGCTTGATGGAAAGTATGAAGAGCTTGTAAGTGGAAGATACATATTTATATTCATGGAATCAAGGGATCATGGAACCAAAACAACATGATCTAGTAGAGAGCCAAGTGTGCACAAGCAGAGGAATGGAAAAGTTGATGGTGCTCAGAATGATGTTGTAGATCTGTGATGATTGTGCAAAGACAGAAAGGAAGAATGCAGAGGATGCGTGAATGCGTGAGGACCAAATGACAGTATCACAGACAACACAGAGACAGTCACAGAAGTTCTAAGATAGATCTGGGCAAAGACATAATTGAATTATATCTTACAATGCATGATGCAAAGAAGTTTCACTAATGCACAAAGACTAAGCTGAAGTGTGCGAAGTAAATAAGTCCATCAGATTTGCAAAGACAGAGATGCAACAGAATCAAGTATGCACATCATGATGCAGATGATCTAAGACAAGAGCATTAAACCAAAAGGAAAAATCATATGATGCATAGAATATAGGAGATTGTCTAAAAGACTGTGGCACTTAAAGAAAATGGACATATCTCAGAAAGTGCGCAGTTCCATCTGATACCAGTGCACAAAGTCAGAACAACAATTTTATCAGTTGATGCGTAGTGTCAGTTGAAAGTGTAGATGTGCAGTTGTAGAATGGAATATTGACTATTGGCGCAGTCTCCAACAGTTGAAGCAGCACACAATATATGAAGTGCGACATCAATTGAATTGAAGTGTTGAAGTTGAAGTGAAGTGTTGAAGTGAAGTATTGTATGCATCATAGTTACAACAATTCTACTGCATACAGAAGGTGCGCATAGCAGAACGAACATCAAAATATAAGAAGTGTGCGTGTATCAGAAATTCGTCATAGTAACATCATACTCTTATATATCTGGGTGGCAGGACGTTGAAATGAACAAGGGGTTGTAGCCTCCTTCAAGTTGGTGTTGGAGAACACAGGGAGTTGTAGCTTCCTTCAGGTCGGTGCCTGAAAAACCAAGGATTCGGTGCCTCCTTCTAGTTGGTGCTGGTAAACAAGGAATTCGGTGCTTCCTCGAATGTAATCTTTTCATAATAAAAGAGCATTCTGTGGTTTTCTCCCTTTTGGGTTTCCACATAAAAATTATTTGTGTTCTATAATCTGTTTTCTATGTTTTGGTGCTTATGTGAATGAATTAATTATTTATGGTGGAAGCATAATTTAATATCAAGTTAAGTTAAGATTAATCTGTTAAAGAAGTTAAAAACACTTCATAACTGCTCTAATACGGATTCACCCCCCTTCTCAGTATTAAATAGATTCCAACAAAATAAAGGTACATGAAGGTGTAAAAAAATTTTAAAAACTGTATCCAACTGGTATCACTCAAAAATACTGAACAATAAGGACTAGGCATGCATTTTATTGAACTAGTCAAATGAAGTTCAAAATAGAAAAATTATAATTTTCAAAAAATTTACTACACACAAATTAAATAAAATTTCAAAATTATGAAAGAGGCTTTTGTCCATAGTATATATATGTGTATATGGAATTAGGTTTTAAAAAATACCTCTATAGACATTATGGAGGGAATTTTTCTAATCCCATTGTTACCGATTTACACTCTATTTTTACAAAACAAAATCAGGATTTTAGATATTCTTTTCAGTTATGACCATGTTACTTATAAACTATGTAACATATTTGAAAATGATAAAAAAAAATGTGTGGAATATATAAGGACAAGACTATTTGGGGTCTTTAAATAAAACCATCCTCATCAAGGAGATAACCTTTTCAAGCATCCTCATCCTTAGCAGCTTGCATTTTAGTGAACTAAGCGGGCATTTCACATTTACAAGGCATACTTGTAGTGTTTTTGCACCACTGGACTTTTTTTTCCCAAAATTGGAAAAATAAAGGTACATGAAGGTGTAAAACGATAAAAAAAAATATATCCAACTTATATCACTAAAAAATACTAAACAATAAGGGCTAGGTGTGCATTTTACTAAACTAGTCAAATAAAGTTCAAAACCAAAAAATTACAATTTTCAAAAATTTACTGTACACAAATTAAACAAAATTTCAAAATTATCAAGGAGGGTTTTTTCCATAGTATATATAGATCCAGGTATATGTAAATAGGTTTTAAAAATTACCTCTATAGAAATTATGGCGGGCATTTTTCTAAGCCCATTGTTACAAATTTACACTCTGTTTTTACAAAACAAAATCAAGATTTTAGACATTCTTTTCAATTATGACAATGTTACCTATAAACTATTTAATATCTTTGAAAATGATAAAAAAAAATGTGTGGAATATATAAGTACAAGTATAGTTGAGTTCTTTAAATAATACCAACATCATCAAGGAGATAACCTCATCAAGCAGCCTTGTAGTGTTTTTCCACTGTAGGCCTTTTTTTCCAAAATTAGAAAAATAAAGGTACATGAAGGTGTAAAACAATAAAAACACTATATCCAACTGAAATCACTCAAAAATACTAAACAATAAGGGATGGGCATTCATTTTACTGAACTAGTCAAATAAAGTTCAAAACATAAAAATTACAATTTTCAAAAATTTACTGTACACAAATTAAACAAAATTTCAAAATTATCAAGGAGGGTTTTTTCCA
Source organism: Larix kaempferi (assembly GCA_027924585.1). Taxonomy (NCBI): domain Eukaryota; kingdom Viridiplantae; phylum Streptophyta; class Pinopsida; order Pinales; family Pinaceae; genus Larix; species Larix kaempferi. The sequence continues at coordinate 9,016,187 of BSBM01000597.1, read as the reverse complement.
TAGTATATATAGATCCAGGTATATGTAAATAGGTTTTAAAAATTACCTCTATAGAAATTATGGCGGGCATTTTTCTAAGCCCATTGTTACAAATTTACACTCTGTTTTTACAAAACAAAATCAAGATTTTAGACATTCTTTTCAATTATGACAATGTTACCTATAAACTATGTAATATATTTGAAAATGATAAAAAAAAATGTGTGGAATATATAAGTACAAGTATAGTTGAGTTCTTTAAATAATACCAACATCATCAAGGAGATAACCTCATTAAGCAACCTTGTAGTGTTTTTCCACTGTAGGCCTTTTTTTCCAAAATTAGAAAAATAAAGGTACATGAAGGTGTAAAACAATAAAAACACTATATCCAACTGATATCACTCAAAAATACTAAACAATAAGGGATGGGCATTCATTTTACTGAACTAGTCAAATAAAGTTCAAAACATAAAAATTACAATTTTCAAAAATTTACTGTACACAAATTAGACCAAATTTCAAACTTATGGAGTATTTTATCCATAGTATATATAGATCCAGTTATATGGAATTAGGTTTTCAAAATTACCTCTATATACATTATGGCAGGCATTTTTTAATCCCATTGTTACTGATTTACACTCTATTTTTACAAAACAAAATCATGATTTTAGACATTCTTTTCAGTTATGACAATGTTACTTATAAACTATGTAACATCTTTGAAAATGATAAAAAATGTGTAGAACATATAAGGAAACGAATAGTTGGGGTATTTAAATATTACCAGCCTCACCAAGGAGATAACCTCGTCAAGTAACCTCAACCTCAGTAGCTTGCATTTTAGTGAACTAAGCGAGCATTTCACATTTACAAGGCATCCTTGTAGTATTGTTTTTGCACCGCTGGAACTTTTTTCCCAAAATTGGAAACATAAAGGTACAGGAAGGTGTAAAACAATAAAAAACACTATATCTAACTAAGATCACTAAAAAATACTAAAGAATAAGGGTTGGTCGTGCATTTTACTAAACTAGTCAAATAAAGTTCAAAACATAAAAATTACAATTTTCAAAAATTTACTATACACAAATTAAACAAAATTTCAAAATTATGAAGGAGGGTTTTGTCCATAGTATATATAGAATCTAGATCCAGTTATATGGAATTAGGTCTTAAAAATTACCTCTATAGACATTATGGAGGGCATTTTTCTAAGCCCATTGTTACAAATTTACTCTATTTTTAGAAAACAAAATTAGGATTTTAGACATTCTTTTCAATTATGACCATGTTACTTTTAAACTATGTAAATTTGAAAATGATAAAAAAATGTGTGGAATATATAAGGACAGGGATAGTTGGGTTCTTTAAATAATACTAGCCTCACCAAGGAGATAACCTCATGAAGCCGTCTTAGTCTCAATAGCTTGAATTTTTAGTGAACTAAGTGGGCATTTCACATTTACAAGGCAACCTTGTAGTGTTTTTGCACCATAGGATTTTTTTCCTGAAATTGGAAAAATAAAGGTACAGGAAGGTGTAAAACAATAAATAACACTATGTCCAACTGAGATCACTCAAAAATACTAAACAATAAGGGTTGGGCGGGCATTTTACTGAACTAGTCAAATAAAGTTCAAAACAAAAAAAATTACAAGCTTACTAGCTTGATTCAAAGTTTGAAGAACAGGATACAGATTTTTTTCCTTATTAAAAAAAAACTATGTATAATACATAGTGAACATACATGTATAAGGCTAGGGTCCTATTTCACTTTGAAGGGTAGGGTCCTATTTCACTTTGAAGGGCTAGGATATATTGAACCCTTCAATGATGACATGTTAAAATAAACTATTCATTTCATTTGAAAACATAGTAATACATCGAAATTTCATTGTATATTAAAAGCAATGTAATCAAATTTCTCATCATAATGCTACAATTTGCATTGTTCCACTCTATTGTTTTTAATAAACAATGTCTAACCCAAATAACCCAAGAACCCATATGGATGAAATTTTAATAACTAGATGAAAAAAGCTACATCTAATGTGGCAGTAACATTTAAACTTAATTTTAAATGTTTCAAAGTTTCATCATGATTTAAATGTTGATACATAATGTTGATGGAATGTGTGTCAAACTCTCTTGGTATTCTACCTTTGTTGCTGCCTAATCATCTATTTTCAACGATCCAAAAATTTGATAAGAAAAAATTGGAGCAGCACTTTAATTGCAAAGTTGCAAAATAATGGTCAATTTCATTATTGAAGGGCCCATACAAAATTAATTTCTTTTTGCATGGGAAATTTTTTTGTGCCATTCTATGAAGGATAAAATAAGACATGAAGGGAATTGAAGGCTTCAAATTTGAAGCCTCGGGTTGATCTCTCTCACACCTAAGGTATGCTAGGTTGATATGACGTATAATTCTTTGAGCGGGAGTACTGCACATGGCCTCGTGGCGCATGTGCCCACCCACCTAGTGCACCAATGAGCACAAGAGTGACAGAAGGTGCAATTAAGATCCATAATACCATCTCCCATAGAATTTGTCTCCTCCAGCTTACCTCAGGCATGAGAGAGATCAACCACAAGGATCGAATTGCTTGGGATTTGAATTTTCCTCTAGGATGGTTCAAATCAACATCATGAAGGGTGACGCAAATTCTCTCGAAAAGGAAAGATCATGTATGGTTCTAAATAGGATAAAAGGTCCAAAATGGTGTTGCAATCATCATTTTCTTTCTTCACACCAACTTGTGAATATAGTTTCTTCCTGCATTCACTTTTGTTCTTACTCTGTGTTCTCTTGCACTCAAGAAATGCCTCAATTCAAGGAGAGAGGAAGGTCATGGAGAGGGGAATTTCCTCCTAATATATGAGGTCGACAGGTGGGTAAGGAGTATGAGGAATCGCACAAATCCCAGGAATATTCCTCAGAGGACTCCCATGAATCCCAAGAAGAGTCCTTAGAGGACTCCCGTGAAGCCTAGGAAGAGATGATTTCCGCTGAGATGAATTACGCTGAGGAAGCCTCATGGGAAGGCACTTAGATAACTGAGAAAAATGAATAAAACTCACATACCATGTTGAGATACCATGAACACTCATTGATAGAGTAGGGGATTAGAATCCCGTGGAGTTGTAAGATCGAATGAGACGAGAATGCAGTAGCCACATACTATGACCCTGCAAAATTAGTCTCATACCTTGATTGGAATGAAGGTAATTGGCCCAACTACTCTCTTTACATCGATTGCATACAATGCCACTGGACACATCAAGTTCAACAGCCTCAGAAAAGTGGGGTCTACAACCAATGTGGAGGTGCATGCTGCAACAAGTTGAAAGAGGAGGAGCTTCAACTGATCTTTGAGCTCTCAAAGGAGGTGGCAGACATGAATTTCCAGATGGAGCACATGATGCGTATGCAGTAGGATCATATGGACATCCTTAATAGCATACATGGAAATAATTCACAGCCGGCTTAAGCACTTGTCATCATCCTCCATTCTTTAGCTCAAGAATCCTCCCCCCCCCCAAATTCTTCAAGGCATGACCTCCATCGGGTAGCAGCTTGTTATGCTAGTGGTCCTATTATTCTGTCCCTTGGTGTCAAATTACATCCTATAAGTTTATAGGATCCTTCAGTTAAGCTAGTTTCTTTGGTTTTATTATATGTAATTGATCGGTACTGTACTCATTAATGATAGATAGTCTCTGCTCAGACATGCTTCTAAGGATCATTTTGCATCCACACCATTATGTAGGGCATGGCTGGACCATGTTCTGTAACTGAAATTGTATCTTTTTGGCCTTTTTTTTAAATACAATAGATTACTTAAAAAAATATATCTATGTTGGGCATGGCCAGACTATGTTCTGTAACTAAAACTGTACATTTTTCTCCTTTTTTTTGTTAATACAATGCTTACTTAAAAAAAGAGTATCTATGTTGGGCATGGCTAGATTATGTTTTGTAACTGAAATTGTACCTTTTTCTCCTTTTTAATACAAAATATTACTTAAAAAAAAATATCTATGTATAATACACAGTGAAGATATCAGAGGAATCTGTTTTTGAACTACCAAGCTACTTGATATGGAAGGTTTCGAGCCACGGTTGATTAATTTTCCTGATATGTTGGGCATGGCTAGATTATGTTTTGTAACTGAAATTGTACCTTTTTCTCCTTTTTAATACAAAATATTACTTAAAAAAATAATATCTATGTATAATACACAGTGAAGATATCAGAGGAATCTGTTTTTGAACTACCAAGCTACTTGATATGGAAGGTTTCGAGCCACGATTGATTAATTTTCCTGACTTTCATTTTGCACTTTATTCTCATGGTAAGAATCAATCATCGTCATTAAAATTTAGCACATTGATCAAAATCTTGCACAGGGAATCAAGTACGATTTCTAGAAAATCTAATTCTAGGCCTTGTCATCTCTCGTTGGAGGTTGCATATTTGGAATATGTACTGTACTAAATTGTATTATTACATTCTAATTTAAATTTTAAAAAAATACATTCTGATATGGGAAATTGGCAATTATGTATTAAAAAAATCCATATATGGCAAATTGGCAATGATGTTGTTCAGATTAAGTACAATCTACAGTGTTTTTGTCAGGCACATGATCAATGTTTTTGAAGTACATTACACAATTTGTTGGAAAAGTTTTGGAATATGTATTGTACTATACTATATTATTATATTCTACTTTAAATTAAGAAAACATATTGATCTATTAAAAAAAAATCCATATATGGAAATGATATTGATCATATTAAGTGTGATCTACATTGTTTTTGGAAAGCAAATGATCAATGTTTTTTAAGTACATTGATTGCATATCAAATACCTTGAGACAGTTTGAAGAGAAAATTTTGTTGTGTTGATAAGTTGGTGTGAGACGACGCTGTGAGTATGGTGGATGTAGCAAAGGAAACAAACTTACATTAAAAAAAAAACATCCCCGTTCAAATTCCTATATTAATGAAAAAAAATCAAGTTACCCGCCATGCTAAATCGATTTTTGGATGCCAATCAAATTCATTCCTCCCCCATAACTGCACCACCCTCGTATTAAGGGAAAACGATATGCGTTGTATAGATATGCTATAAATTGGGCCCATATTAATTACTTATAAATAAAAAATTATTTTAGTTGCAAGTTGTACACTTCAAAACATGGGTTATTTAATGAATCAAAAATTTTCCACAGGCTTAACCTACATCAAACCCACTGTTGGTTAGAATTTTCGGTCGGGTAACTAGTCTTGATTGAAAAAACCGATTGGGTAATTCAAAATCTTAATCGGAAATTGTCCCGATTTAATTTTTTCAGGTTATAATATTTTCCATAAGTTGACTCAACTACCTTTTTAACAATAAAAAATAATATTTTCAAAAGCATCTGTGCAATTCTAGCCAACCAAATAAAGCATCTTTTGAGATTCCTTGATTAATATTTCTAATTATTTAGGATACATGGTAGAAGTGGGTAAAATGTTATGTTACGTACAAAACCTTGTTGTGGGAATTCAAGAGTTGGTCATGGCTAATAGTTTTCAACATGTCTAATCTCTATTAGTATTATTCCTTCTAGATCTACATCCAACCTTTTGTAGTTATGTGGATGATATTTTGGATATTCATAGAAATATATATTTGGATCGACATGACCTTGGTAGGAATTTGGAGAACCATTTTCATCTATATATTGAGCTCAACTATCTTTAGTGGGGATTCAACATGAGTATTTGGACATGAGACCTGTGCTCATGGATGGCCTCCCTGGACTACTTTAGCATTGCAGTTAGAATTTGCACATGGGACACTAGCTACTTCAACATTGTAGTCAACTCTCATACATGGGACCTGTAGGGCCCCTCCTTTAGGGTCCCCTTGAACTGAACCTGAAACTTTAACAACTTCATACAAACAAATTAGCCATCATAGTTATTGGAAAAATAAAATAAAAAGCGTGAATAACTTAAAAAAAAAAAGCAAAACCTTAACCTGTCAACCTGATCTGGCTGGTCCATTGTCACCTTCGTCTTCCGTAGGATCCCTCCAGCAAAGCTCGTTTAACCATTGGCGAAGCAACCGTTAGCTTCGCCACCCAACCATAGGCTCATGCTTTCAGTCGCATGGCCTCCCCCGAGCTTTGGGTCGTAGAGCTCACACACAATAAAAAAAATCATGAAACCCAGTTTGGGATTCCCCCCCACCAAGATTTCCAGCCAAACCCTTAATAGCAGCAAGTCATGAGGTAACTCAATATTACAATAGTCATCCAGGGTCTGGGTCCTTTACCCATCCCTGAAGTCTCCCTTTTAAAGGAAAATCCCTTGCGACACATGTCGCTTCATGCATAAATAATTATTTAATTAATTCTTTAATGAAAAACAACTCACCCATCCAAGTGTCAGTTTCTCTAGGAGATGCACCAACATCCTTAAGTTTGCTCATGTTTGTCCCCTAGATATTTCACTTAACTCCTATATTTGTGGTGTAGGTGGAGTTGACTAGGTGTCCATGCCTAGGATTCCATTTTGCTCCTAAATAAATATTTTTAATATTTTTAAATAATCAGGAATATCCTTTCATGTGCAATGCCTAAATAACACTTAATATTATTTAAATGCCAAAGTAATCATTTATGTGCAAATGCCTAAAGTACTCAAATGTATTTATAAGTAAAGTTCTAGGTGCAAAATTATATGTTTCAATGTTGTTAAGTTTAGCAATCAACTTTTACTAGGGACCTGGTGTCGCGCCGTTGGGCCTCCTTGTTCCTTAATTTAATTTCTCTGACATGGCACCACTCCATCGAGTCCATTCATCCATAGTTTCCATTCCTCGGCAAGGAACCACATCGTTGGGTCCTTGCATTCACTCTTTCCATTCTCGGCAGGGTACCGCACTGTCGGGCCCTCCTGCTGTCATCCTTCCGTTTTGACTTGCGGGAACTTCATGTAGGGATTTCAGGAGCCGTTACCTTCCATCCTCCGTCTACACGCTATTAGGGACTAATGGCATTGAGGAGTGAGTCCGTTCTCACTGCACACCCCCCAACTCGTACGTGACCAGCTCTGTCGTGGCCCACCTCGTACGCCCTCACGCTTTCCTCTTGAGCAAGCGGATCAGTGCTTATCTGCTCAAGCGTGGTATTCCATCGGAAGTCGACATCGTCGTCGCTCTCCCTGTGTGTGATTTACTCATACTCTACGACCCTTCATATTCCTTTATGTGTCCATTGGTGAACCGTTTCACCTGTTGCTACACACATTTCTCACAAACGTAAATTAGTAGCACTGTCCTCAATAATCACAATTTGTTTTATAAATCTATTGCTTCATTAAGCATCTATAATTTACTTAATCATTACTCATTCGTCTAATCACATAATCAATTGCACAGCTAGTCATTAATCATCATTCATATGTACAGTTTTCATATCAAAGTTAATCGTTAAACAACATGAAATTGTCCATTCACAATAACTACCCAAATGCACATATATCAATCAATCGTAATCATAAATATACTCAAAATAAAATCATAGGGTTATTTTATTAATGTTTCAAATAGTCAGGTGACTCAGCAGGTGCCCTCAATGTCTATAGTAGTCTAGGGGCACTACATACACCCCTACTTAATTAGAACTTCGTCCCAAAGTTCAGAATAAAAATGGAAAGCTATGACGCATCTCAATTTCATCCTCCCAAGTTGCAGAGCTAGGACTGTAACTGTCCTATTGCACTTTGACTTGATCAATCCAGGCTAATCATTAAGCAATAACTAACCAATCAATTATACCACTCCACACATATAATTTAATTCTTTAATTCATTTATCAATTATTGTCGTCATTCCCATCTTCAGGTTTTCCTCAATCATTTAAGACATAACAAGGCTCAAGAGACCATTATATCGAAGTTGTTCAGCCGGGTCACTCGACAGGTGCCCTTAAGGTCCACAGTCATTCTAGGGGCATTACATACACCCCCTCATAAATAGAACTTCGTCCCGAAGTTAAATTTTGTTCTCATACTTCCGACATTATGCTTAAATTTTAATTTCCTATTCTCATCTTCTTTCCATTCTCTTCTATTTTTCTCCAACAATCAAGGTCTTAAGTAATAGTGGATCTAATCATTAGTTTTCTTTTTCATCCAATACATCCTCATAAACTCAATCGTAAATTCACGTTATGCAAATACAATAGTACTTTCATAATTTTCAGTATCAAATTATATTTTTCCATACCTCCTAGTCATCTACGGAGAGCTACGATGTCCAAATTATCTACAAGATGCATTGCGTCAATAGCCACCCAATAGTTTATCAAGTCATCATTCAACATAACTAATCCAAGCAAGAATTCAAATCTATTTGGTTATCCTCCCTCCAAGACGATAAGATAAATATCATAAAATATTTTTTTAAGTTATAGTCATCGTCTTAACAAATCAGGAGAGACCCTCAAATAGTCCAAAAACAAAATTCCATAAGACTACTTCCAAATACCTCTAAATGTATTAATAATGTTGGTTCTCAATAAGTTAGGATTCGAGTCGTCGAAATTTAGTGACTTAGTCGAACATATTTAAATTTAACTCTTAGTCCTTTCATTAGTGGCATCATGTGCAAGTCAATGAGCTTATCACATCCTTACCTCATTTCATCATTTTATGTTGTCATAGGAATCCTTCGCAGACCTTCCAAGTCATATCATGTGTGTCGATAAAGTTTTGTCGGGTCTTGTCTTAAGGACTAGTCATCTTTTCATATATGTTTCATCATGTCATGAGGTTAACATTATTGTGTTCAGCTCGTCGTTTCGATACTTCGTTTTACAAAAGGTCATCTTGATTTGGCATTTTTGGGGAACTTTCCCCACTAATGATTCGTCATTTACCGTTGCCATGGTCATGTCGAGTTTGTAATTTTTCACTTTCCTTAACGACATCATCATCATGAAAACTTAGTGTCCATGTGTTCAACTCATCCAATTGGTCACCTAGATATCTGTTTTTTTCAAATTCCAAATATTTTTGGCCTTCTCAGCAGTCTATCAAAGTTTCATCAAGTACACGCATTTTGCATCCTCCATTAGTTTATACAAACACAACAACGAATTTTAGGATAACCATCTAATATAGTACCCAACGTTCAATGTTCATCTTTTTCGTCCAGGTATAGATCCATAAAGTAGGTCAAAGATTTATTTCACTGTCAAAATAACTCAGTATGCACTATCAAAATTCTTTAAATTCACTAGGCTATGTTCGTAAGGTTATAAGCTACATGCCAGGGGCTCCTTTCACAAGAAATTGTCAATCTCGCCCCCCTTAATTTTTTATTTTTTTAGCTTATTTTTCTAGTTTGTTTTTAAAGATTCCTAGGTTTGTTTCAAAATCAACCCTAGGAGGTGTTTACACAATTTAATGGACCTCTAATCAAGGTACTATGAAAAAGGTACACTTTTACTATTAGTATAGGTATTACCATCTCTACAATCATCATCATAATTAAGATGAACAAATGAAGTAAGCTAACATTTAATTTTTCATTCAAACTATATCTTCAAATACAATTGATTGATTCCTATATCACGATTATTGCCCATTTATCTAGCATTTATAAGATGGATTCAACTAAAGCATTATTACATGATAATTACAAGGTATCACTCAATTCATTAAAGTCATAATTTTATATGTGTACTTAAACTCAAACCCCACATACTACTTGACTACCTCATGACTTGATATCTATATATGTATTATGCAGCTCACTTGAGGTCATATTTTTATATGTACATTTTCTCCTATTATCCTCAACTACCAAAACAAAGTCATAAAACTAGTCATATTCCTAATTGAAATTGATACACTAGCACACATGGTATGTGCTTTATCTTGAGAATAAATATAATCACATATTGACTATCTAACACACATGATATATGTTTCACTTTTTTTTTTTTTTAAATATAGGAAATAGCATTCTTTTTTAAATATATATATATATATGAGCTAGACATAGTGAATTCAATATATTCAACTTCTACTTTTTCAACTAACTCACATCACCTACGAGTTCCTCCATAGTCACATACTAACTATCTAGCATAATGTTATATGATTCACTTCTAAAATATATGAAATAGTATAATTAACCATATATTCTATATTTTTGAATCACCTACGAGTTCCTCCGGGTGTTGTGTACAAGACGGTTGAGAGCTGCGCAAAAGACCAAACCCACGCATTACTGCTAAAATACAGGGATAAGAAACTATACCGCTCATCTACCCAGAGTCTTCGCCATGTCACCATCTACCAATTACTGGATGTGAGATTAACTGGCAGTAGAGTTGTTCGGTCATTGGGAGGACAACACCATCGCTGCAGGAAGGGTAGTAAGTCCACAGTCGGTGATCTCGAGCGAGTGATTCATAAAAACGTCCATTGCAAAGTCATCTATTAGACTGAATTAATATTCAGTTGACCGACGCCATAGGTAACCAACGTCTTCTGATGGTTAACATGATTATGGAGGCAAACATTTTGCACGATGTTAATTTGAATTGGAATTTTGAAAAAGTCCGTGGATGTTTCAATAATTAATTCATAACTTCTGCTGTGGCGTAGTACACAGCCTCGTATCAGCTTCAGTGGGAAACACTCTTCTTAAGCATAAATTTGCTGTGCAGATTCTTGTCTACACAAGTTATTGTATTGAAGTGACCCGAGAAAACTTAAACATTGCTTTCTTGGGCAGGAAACTCAAAGCAATCCTCAATATTTAACACCTGGGTGTTTAATATGGACTCTGCCATGGCGCTGCCATTTTAATGGATAAATTCACTAGCATATTAATGTGTTCTATCTATGAGCAACGCTACTATACAGGTGGTTTCGTGAGACCACAAACCATTTTTCATTCACCAACTACGGTTTTGTTGAAATGAATTTGGTGAAGCCACATCAACACTTGATTGTTTTGATGCAGTATTAATCTAACATGTAATGTCCATTTAGGTATGTATTAATTAATTTAATTTCTTAATAACCTTCAGCTATTAACAATAACTAGACACCAAGCATTATTGACTTCCACTACTATCACTAAACAATCTTAAACATGTCACAGTGGTAACCGCCGCTTACTGGCTGAGAGTAAAGCATTGACACACGTCTTAATAATGCCTGAATTTCAGTGACAGAGAGGGAGTCCAACTGCTCTATTCGATAATTGCGAGATTTCCTCATCAATTTTGTCAAGCGTCATGCATAAATGGTTGGATTCGCAGGAAGGTCGAGCTGATGCATGGAGATCACAACCACCGAGGGCATGGCTCCGTGATGAACGCTTGTCAAGGGTTCTTGAGGCAAGGCTATGATAATAACATTATTTAACCTTTATTCCAGCTATTCGCATGCTCCAAATAGTGACATGTAACTCTTCTTTACAAATGCATGATCCTTTCATCCCTAGGATTCTTTTTTTTTGTGTGAAATCTTTTATAATTCACTACAGAAGTTATCTACAGTAATACTGCAAGAAATATATGCCTAGTTAAAGAGCAATTGTAAGAACCATAAACATGTGCCGCTGCATCAGTTAGTTCCATTCTTAACTAAAATGTAATAATCAGTGTATTTATCTAATTATGAATATTCCCTTAATTATTTTATTGTTAACCAAAGCAGATAATACTTCTATGTTAATCTTCAGTAGGTAATTGTTTTATGACTAAACGGGAAATCCGTTCAGTACTTTCAACTTATTCTTAATTAAAAGAATAAAATATACAGCAATCTAACATCTAAAACGCCAAATTGTTTCCAATCTGGCATTTAACAGCTTCAACACTTCTCATTAACAGAACTTATGACAAGGTATAATAGAAAGTAAGCTAGGGCCAGAGAGGCCACGTGTAAAATAGGAGGAAGATCCGGTCCCATCCGAATTCTGAATTTACTGGACTCGCCAAATACAGTGTTAGGAGATACGTTGAAAGGGATTGGGAGCTACGGGCTTCTCTTGATCTGTAAACAATAGAGGTCTCAACAATTGGGTTTTTGCAGGCTAATCTCAGATAAACAATGCGATCGGTCAACAATGATACGGAGATAACAAGAAAGCACTAAACAGGAAGAGGTCTAAGTGGAACTCAGGTTATAGTGCAAAAATAAAAAATAAAAACAGGCGTAGAGCGAGCATTGGATTACTCACTAGTAATTGTGTGAGGTTAAGGGTATGAGTTGAGGGAAGATCTTGAGCGCGGATCTATCCTAGAGGCTTAAAGAGAATTGACAGAGGTTTTCATTTTTGTGGCCAGGCCACTCTAAGGCTGCGTTGGAGCCATTCACAAGATTTGCGAATGATCCATTTCAACAGAGGTTAGCTCCCAATCCGAGCGGGTGAATCACAGTTCCAATAGCCGCGGGCATAGATCGAGCTCCGATCTAAATGCATAGGTCAAAGCCACAGTAATTTAATGATAAAGGATGTAGATCGAACTCGACCTGGGCATAGTACAAATTTTCAGAATTAATACATAATCGAGAAAGGATTGATCTCAAGCTGGGTGCATAAATTTATCACAGTGGGTACCTATTAAGAAGGGAAAAAAAATAAAGATCGAACTCAATCTAGCAGAGTACATTTTATAACCGTGAATACATAATAAAATCAGTAAATATCGATTTCAATCTGAGCACATGCATCATATTGCAGTGTAAAAATATAACGAAAGTGAAGATCAAATCCGATGTGGGTGCATGCATTTAACTACTGTAAATACACAACAATGCAGCAGGATCATCCCTAAAATTCACGGGTTTGGCCGTATACACCATAGTGTAAATCAAGATGTTCCTAACACCTAGTTCGATTGTATTCAGATTTACAGGCTGAGACGGAGATCGGAATGTATAACACGACCGAATATTCAATCTTGGTTATACAGAGATGCCCTTTTTAATTTTATAAACCCCCAAAAGCCACCATTCATGTGCAGAAATAACATATTAAAAATACAACAATATATAAACAAATTATAATCTAACTCTTAACTAAACTTCGTGAAATTTCTAACCTGTCCGATACGTTCGAAAAGTCCTTGTTAGAAAATCCGGTGCCCTCAAGGCTCGAATGGCTCGGATACCAAATGTAGGGCCCCTCCTTTAGGGTCCCCTTGAACTGAACCTGAAACTTTAACAACTTCATACAAACAAATTAGCCATCATAGTTATTGGAAAAATAAAATAAAAAGCATGAATAACTTAACAAAAATAAGCAAAACCTTAACCTGTCAACCCGATCCGGCTGGTCCATTGTCACCTTCGTCTTCCGTAGGATCCCTCCAGCAAAGCTCGTTTAACCATTGGTGAAGCAACCGTTAGCTTCGCCACCCAACCATAGGCTCATGCTTTCAGTCGCATGGCCTCCCCCGAGCTTTGGGTCGTAGAGCTCACACACAATAAAAAAAATCATGAAACCCAGTTTGGGATTCCCCCCCACCAAGATTTCCAGCCAAACCCTTAATAGCAGCAAGTCATGAGGTAACTCAATATTACGATAGTCATCCAGGGTCTGGGTCCTTTACCCATCCCCGAAGTCTCCCTTTTAAAGGAAAATCCCTTGCGACACATGTCGCTTCATGCATAAATAATTATTTAATTAATTCTTTAATGAAAAACAACTCACCCATCCAAGTGTTAGTTTCTCTAGGAGATGCACCAACATCCCTAAGTTTGCTCATGTTTGTCCCCTAGATATTTCACTTAACTCCTAGATTTGTGGTGTAGGTGGAGTTGACTAGGTGTCCATGCCTAGGATTCCATTTTGCTCCTAAATAAATATTTTTAATATTTTTAAATAATCAGTAATATCCTTTCATGTGCAATGCCTAAATAACACTTAATATTATTTAAATGCCAAAGTAATCATTTATGTGCAAATGCCTAAAGTACTCAAATGCAATTATAAGTAAATTTCTAGGTGCAAAATTATACGTTTCAACGCAGTTAAGTTTAGCAATCAACTTTTACTAGGGACTCGGTGTCGTGCCGTTGGGCCTCCTTGTTCCTTAATTTAATTTCTCTGACATGGAACCACTCCGTCGAGTCCAGTCATCCATAGTTTCCATTCCTCGGAAAGGAACCACATCGTTGGGTCCTTGCATTCACTCTTTCCATTCTCGGTAGGGTACCGCACTGTCAGGCCCTCCTGCCGTCATCCTTCCGTTTTGACTTGCGGGAACTTCATGTAGGGATTTCAGGAGCCGTTACCTTCCATCCTCTGTCTACACACTATTAGGGACTAATGGCGTTGAGGAGTGAGTCCGTTCTCACTGCGCGCCCCCCCAACTCGTACGTGACCAGCTCCGTCGTGGCCCACCTCGTACGCCCTCACGCTTTCCTCTTGAGCAAGCGGATCAGTGCTTATCTGCTCAAGCATGGTATTCCATCGGAAGTCGACATCGTCATCGCTCTCCCTGTGTGTGATTTACTCGTACTCTACGACCCTTCATATTCCTTTGTCTGTCCGTTGGTGAACCGTTTCACCTATCACTACACACATTTCTCACAAACGTAAATTAGTAGCACTGTCCTCAATAATCACAATTTGTTTTATAAATCTGTTGCTTCATTAAGCATCTATAATTTACTTAATCATTACTCATTCGTCTAATCACATAATCAATTGCACAGCTAGTCGTTAAGCATCATTCATATGTACAGTTTTCATATCAAAGTTAATCGTTAAACAACATGAAATTGTCCATTCACAATAACTACCCAAATGCACATATATCAATCAACCGTAATCATAAATATACTCAAAATAAAATCATAGGGTTATTTTACTAATGTTTCAAACAGTCAGGTGACTCAGCAGGTGCCCTCAATGTCTATAGTAGTCTAGGGGCACTACATACACCCCTACTTAATTAGAAATTCATCCCGAAGTTCAGAATAAAAATGGAAAGCTATGATGCATCTCAGTTGCATCCTCCCAAGTTGCAGAGCTAGGACTGTAACTGTCCTATTGCACTTTGACTTGATCAATCCAGGCTAATCATTAAGCAAGAACTAACCAATCAATTATACCACTCCACACATATAATTTAATTCTTTAATTCATTTATCAATTATTGTCGTCATTCCCATCTTCAGGTTTTCCTCAATCATTTAAGACATAACAAGGCTCAAGAGACCATTATATCGAAGTTGTTCAGCCGGGTCACTCGACACGTGCCCTTAAGGTCCACAGTCATTCTAGGGGCATTACAGGACCCAAGTTTATGGTGGAGCTTCTTGGACTACTTCATCATGTTGGCTAGCACTTATACATGGGACCATGGTTCCCTAGATTAATTTAGCATTGTAGTCAACACTTGTACATGGGACCCTAGTTTATGGTTGCACCTCCTCACAACAAGAGTTGGAGAAAATGATTTCTAAAGGGGATGGAGTGTTGGGATCCTCCCTAGGGGTGTAAATTATGGGTGGTCAAATGGTTCATTAGAGTGATAATAGTGGAGTTCATTCAATCTAATATGGACTAGATCCATTATGTTTGTCAGTATTAAATAAGGCCCATATGGTAGTTCTTATTGAATAAATGTAATGTGGCCTCATTAAAGAAAGTCCACTAGGTAGTTAGGAGGTTCTTCTGATTAGGATTATCTTGTTAGCTATAAATAAACATGGGGTACACCTTATGAATTATGTGCGAAAGAATATTGTATTTGGAGCTTATCGCATTGGGAGGTTTCCCAACCTTAAGAGGAAATGTCACGTCCCCATGACCTTCAGAGAAAATGGGAGACACTGATACATTTTTTTTCTTCCAAATTCGACTGAATACACACACACGGTCGAATTAGCTCGGATCTGCAATCCACCATCCGAAATCCACAATTGCGATCCACAATCCGCAATTGCGATCCTTAATCCTCAATTGCAATCCGCAATATGCATTCTGCAATCCGCAATTGCCATCCACAATCTGCATTCCGCAATTGCGATACGCAATCCGCATTGCGGATGCGAAAATGCGGGATTTCCCCACCGGCAAAACTTATCGTTCCGCAATCTGAAATTTGTAATTGCGGATGCAAAAATGTGAGATTTCCCATTGGAAAAATTACCATTCCGCAATCCGCAATCCACAGAGCGGATGCAGGCATGCAGAACCACACCCCTGCAACAATAACTTCCCGAGCAACTTCGGAGGGGCATAAATTCCTCATCATGTTGATGTATTTGTAACTTCGGAAGATATTCACTTGTATATTACATGTATTATGTTTGTACTTTATTGTATCCCCAATGGAGATGTATTATTCCTCCGATTGGAAGTGTCGTCATTTGTATTTGCAAGTGTCGCAAGTTATATTGTAAGTGTCGTAACTTATATTCGATGGGTTATTAGACCACCTTAGAGGGTTCAAACCAGTATGATTTAAAGGGTTATTAGACAACCCTAGTGGGGTCGGCTCAGTGACAAGTGGTAATGGGTTATTAGACTCTCCTAAGGGAGGTCAACCCAGTTATAGTAAAAGGCAAGTAAAGGTAAAGTATAAATAGAGAGGAGGACCTCTCTATTTATTCATTCATTCACTCACTCACTTTGCATTAGTGAGAGAGAGGAGGAGTGCGCACAAGTGGAGGAGGAGAAGCTTCTAGGAGACTATCTCTTTTTTTGGGGTTTTGTATTGGTGCTCATTCTATCTTTGAGGAAGTTGCGGGGTTTTTCACCTTCTTGGTTTTCCCTGGTGAAATGCCTTGTGTCTCTTGTCTTTTGTGTTTGATATGTTGTACATGTTGTTGTCTCATTTAATATCCTATATAATATTGAATTAAATGATGAAAAACTAACATGGTATCAGAGCTAGTTTGAAGGAAGGCATTGTATGGCATTTACGACACTTGTTGCACTTGCGACAAATTGGAAGCTAGGGCTTGGTATAGTAAAAACAAGTCATCGTGGAACCTTCACTATAAATCAGTTTTGGCAAAGGTTCAAGATCTGAAACTTTTACAGGCCAAAGATGAAATGTTCATGTACCTTGTGTCCGAATATAAGCCTCATATTCGTGTAGTTTGTGAGATATGATTCGTACAAGTTAGGGTTTCTGCCTCTTCCAGAATGCAGCCCTGAATAGGTGACCTAGGAACAAAGTTCATATCTAGTTCTAGGAAGCTCCAAATGGAATTCCGTGAAAAGTGGAAGCTAGGGTATGGACTGTAATTTCACAGGTCTAGGTTTCAGAGGCCGAAGTTGAAATAGTGACACGTGGAACTCTGTACAAGTTCACTATGTTTTTTTATCCCATAAACAGGTCATGTTGCGACACTTAGCATATCTCTCTCATGGAGAATACATTGAAGCTAATATCTGTGGAGTTGGAAATATGACAGGTCAGTCTACCATAGGTCAAAGTTTCAGATCCTGAGGATCCTAAATTTCAGAGATACATTGGAAACAATATGGCATATATTTCTGTCAAAACAGAATTGGATTCTGAGCACTTTCTTTTTTGGTTTGTCATTGCTGCGGGAAATTAGGGATTTTGACAGAAGTGGAATTTTGGAGTGATCTCAGTTGAGGATTTCTCTCCTCAAAAAATTGAAATTTAGAGACCAAGATCGAAGTTTTTGGTTGGGTATAACTCTGGGTTCTATCAAACCCTACTTCAGGTTTTGGACCAGAAAACCAAATTTTGACAGAAGTTGCAGATCCGAAATTTGCAGGTCAATTTTGGAGGGTCAATTTTTGAAGTTTTCAAAATCTGAGCACACCAGTTTGCTCGCCTCATTCACATCTCCCTATCTAGAAATAAGTTTGAAATTCCAAGTTTGGATTTTTAGGGTTTCTCTACCAAACCCTAGCCAGCTCCATATCCAGTTTCAGCAAATCAAAGTGGATTGGGTTAATCCTAGAAGAGAATGATTTGGACACCTACATAAGTGAAGAAGTTCCAGTTCCATAGGGATATGAGGCTAAGGCCTTACAAAAGAAGACTACAAGCAATCCTGATAGGTATGACTTGAGGAGATACAGGTATGTGTCGAAATTTGTTTCATTTATATGATGATTAAGTTCATGATATGTTTGTCTCCATATTATTGTGGTTAGTACAATCTTGATTAATTTTAGATTTTTTGATCACCTTAGTAAAAGTATGAATGCATGTGAATGATATAAGACATTCATTGATTAGGGTTATGACACTTATGATTGTACTAATGCACTGTGTTGTTGTATGAGGATGATGTTGTCTGCTAACATGAAAGGTACATCAAGAAAGACAAATCAAGTTCTAGATCAAGAATATATGACCATGGTGACAGGGAGACAAAGACTCATCCATAGTCATTGATCACATAGAAGCTCTACTTACAAGGTATGTTTAATCTGGTTCTACAAGGTTGAAGAGAACAAAGAAGACATTGTTTGGGTATGTTAGACAAGCATGATAATCCAGGTATGTTTTTCGTATATCGAGTTAGAACCCTACTTTGTGTTAGGATCTTAGATAAGTATACTTTTGTATGATTGATAATGATTATTCATGAAGTTATAAGTTTGAGTAATCATGGGTTTATGCCTATTATGCTTCTTAGTTTGATTAATGATATGACAAACTAGAAGATTCCTATGGTCAAATAAGAATATGCATGAGTAAAAGAAGTACTCCCTGAAATCTTGAATACTAACGCTTGTGATAAATTTCCTGTGTATGAAATTACCATGACCATACATATTTAGAATCTTAATGTTTTGATAGTATTGAGATTATACTAATGCGTGTATGATTATGTATGAGATCTTGAGGATGACACAATGATGACACTAGTGCACACTTAAGCATGCATAATGGTCCGGGATGGATATAAGTTCAAAGACAGATAATCCAAGAAGCAAAGATCAAGAGGGAGCACACTCTAGTAGTTCCTGCAAGGAAGCAAATATCAAGAGGGAGCACACTCTAGTAGTTCTTGCAAGGAATCAAATATCAAGAGGGGGCACACTCCAGTAGTTCCTGCAAGGAAGCAAGGATCAAGAGGGAGCACACTCCAATAATTCCTATAAGAAAGCAAAGATTGAGAGGGAGTCCACCCAACAAGCAAACAAAGATAAGTATTTGAATTGTCATTTCTTGTATATATGATTACTTAAATGATGTTGTTCAGCCATATACATACTTATGTTCCTAGATTTAGGATGTATATTATGCATTTTTGAAAAGTTGCATTAATGAACAAGATACTACTAATATAGTAATGGGTAAATGGCCTATGGTACTGTAAAACACTCCATTGCTACTTATCTAGAATGAAACCTCTTTGCTGACATGTTGGGAGTAGTGCACGCTCTTAACAATGTTCTAGTAGAGATGGAAGGCATCTAGAAAGTTACAGGATATGGATAAACGTTGTATTGAAGCATTGGCTAAGATTTGCATGATTGTATGACATATGTCCTTATGCGTAAGATTTTGTTCTGAAAACTATGAGATGTTTCTAATCATACAATTGAATTTGACTTGTAGGAAAGATTGTGTACAAACACCTACAAAAGAAGGACAACGACATTTGTTACAGTGACGAAATTCAAGAAAACTACCTATTGAAGATATTGAAGAATCTGAAGTTCCCAGGATCAGGGTTGTAGTAATGTAAGGATGCCATGATCAAGGAGTACGAGTCGATGATGAAGAATGATGTCTAATATGTGGTCCTGAGACCAGAAGGGAAGTCTATTGTGACTTCCAAGAGGATCTACAAGATCAAGCATGCTGCAGATGGTAGCATAGAGAAATACAAGGCAAGATTTCTGGCTCGTGGATTCTACCAGAAAGAAGGGATAGATTATGAAGAAACTTTTGCACCTGTAGCCAAATACACTTCCATCATAACAGTACTTACTCTAGCTGCAGTGATGAAGTGGAAGATACACCAGATGGATTTCAAGACAACTTTCTTGAATGGTGTAGTCGAAGAGGAAGTGTATGTGGAGCAGCCACTCAATTTGAGACACATGACAGGAAGTTGTTGAATATTGTAACTTCTAAGAATATTATATTTGTACATTATTTATTCCGGAGATGTTTCATTCCTCCGAGGTAATCCTACTATGTATCTGGAGATGTTTATTCCTCCAGGGTTTGATATTAACTAGGGTTATTAGACCCACCATGTGTGGGTCGGCCCTGTAGTTATATTTTAGGGGTTATTAGACTTCTCCAGGTGAGGTCGGCCCCAACAGGTCTTTTAGTCAGTTGAGAGTCAAGTATAAATAGAGGAGGTGAACTCCTCATTAGATCACTCACTCACTTGTGGAAGAGTGCGCACTTGTCTGGGAGATCAGCTAAGAAGACAAAGGAAGGAGGAGCACATCTTGTATTTTGGTTGATCATCTTATTGAGGAAAGCTTTACTGGGTTTTCTACCCCATGAGGGTTTCCCAGGATATATTGTGTGTCTATCTTGTGATTATGCTTCTTTCAGTGATCTTGCTTGGTTATTTGGTTTAAACTTAACAGAAGTCACATTTGTGCAAATTGAAGAAAGCCTTGTACAGTTTGAAACAAGCACCTAGGACATGGTACGGAAGGATTGACAGCTTCCTGACTAGTTTGGGATTTACCAAGAGTAAAGCGGTTCCAACCTTTACTACAAGGTTGAGGAAGGAAATCCAGTGATACTCCTATTGTATGTAGATGACCTGTTTGTGATATGTGAGGACGGGTTGATTGCTGACATGAAGAGGAAGCTTGTTGCCGAGTTCGAGATGAAGGAATTGGGTATGATGCATTACTTTCTAGGTATGGAGGTGTGGAAGAGTGTAAATGGAATATTCCTAGGACAAGGGAAGTATGCAGTAGAGATCCTGAAGCAGTTCGAGATGATGGAATGCAAGGCCATGTCCACACCTATGGCATCGAACCTGAAGCTATTGAGTGATGCTTCATCAAAGTCGGTTGATGCCATAATGTATCGTCAGATGATTGGGTCCTTGATGTACCTAACGAACATGAGACCAGATATTTGCTTTGCTGTGAACACTTTGAGCTAGTTCCTGAAGGATCCTAGACATGTTCACTTGATTGTTGTAAAGCATATTCTGAGGTACCTGAAGGGTACAATGCAAATCAAAATTTTAACCTGGAGGGTTATGTTGATTCAGATTGGGCAGGCAGTGTTGTAAATAGGAAGAGCACTTTGGGGTGTTTCTTTAGTATGGGATCAGGTGTGATCTCTTGGCTTAGCAAGAAGCAATCATGTGTAGCACTGAGTACAGCCGAAGCAGAGTATGTTGCGGCTTCTTCGGCCAGTTGCGAGGCAGTATGGCTAAGGAAGCTACTGTCATATTTTTTTGATCTCCAGTTGGATGTTACTTGTATCTTCTGTGATAACTAGAGTTGTGTGAAGTTGTCATAGAACCTAGTGTTCCATGACAAGTCAGAGCATATCGAGATCAAATATCACTATATCATAGATATGGTGCAGAGAGGAGCAGTGAAGCTCCTGTATGTTGCGACAAATGAGTAGATTGCATATGTGTTGATGAAACCACTAGCCAAAGTGAAGTTTGAGAACTTCAAAGAGAGGCTTGGTGTTCTTCAGATAGAAGATACTTCGAGGAGGAAGTGATGGGACACATTTGCGGGAGCCATTCCAAGCATGGTGATAGGAGGATCCTTCCCATGGCTATGGATGTAAGTGTTGTGTGATGAGCATCAGGACGATGTTCTAGATGATGTTTTGTATGATGATGATCAGGATGATCATGTGATGATGATATGCATCAGGATGATGCTATGATGATGATCAAGATGATCATGTGATGATGATATACATTAGGATGATGCTATGATAATGATCAGGATGATCATGTGATGATGATATGCATTAGGATAATGCTATGCTATGATGATGATCAGGATGATCATGTGATGATGATGTGCATCGGGATGATACACTGTATGATGATGATCAATATGATCATGAGAATCAGGATGATGCTCCATGTGAGGATGATCAGTGTGATCATGAGTATCAGGATGATACTCTGTGGCCGTGAATAGGTTGTGCAAAAGCATGTAATCATCCCTCGGAGATCCTATAGGTTGAGTAGTAAGCTCGTAATCATCCCTGGGATGCTCTTCGAGGTTTTGGCGAGTTCACATATAATCAGTCCTGGAGATCCCATAGGTTGTGTTGGGCACGTAAAAGTCTTGGGATGCTCTTTAGAGATCTTGCAGGTCGCAATATGCTCTTTTAAGGTTTTATGGAGTTCACATGTAATCAGTCCTGGAGATCCCATAGGTTGTGTTGGACACGTAAAAGTCCTGGGATGCTCTTTAGATATCTAGCAGGTCGCAAGATGCTCTTTTAAGGTTTTGTGGAGGTCACATGTAATAGCTCCCTGGGAGATCCTATAGGTTGAGCAGTAAGCTCGTAATCAGTCCTAGGATGCTCTTTCCAGGTTTTGTTGATGCACATAATCATCCTTGAGAATTCCACAGGATGGCCAGCTCATAGAGATGACGAAGACCTATAGGAGGCTAGGCCTACACCCAGCATGAAAAAGGGTTGGCTCTGTAGAAATTCCTATGATGAGAAGAATTGGGAGATAACACTAGTGATCGAGATGACAAGTACAACAGCAGTGATGATGATGCTCCGTGATCCAGAGACGATGATCCAGCTCCAATATTGAAGAATTGTGCCTATATGTATTTATGACTTGTGTCAAGAGAATACCTTCCTAGTTAAGAGGGAGTGTTGATGTATTTGTAACTTCAGAATATATTCACTTGTATGTTACATGTATTACATTTGTACTTTATTGTATCCCCAACAGAGATGTATTATTCCTCCGATAGGAAGTGTCATCATTTGTATTTGCAAGTGTCGCAAGTTATATTGTAAGTGTCGTAACTTATATTTGATGGGTTATTAGACCACCTTAGAGGGGTCAACCCAGTATGAGTTGAAGGGTTATTAGACCACCCTAGTGGGGTCGGCTCAATGACAAGTGGTAATGGATTATTAGACTCTCCTAAGGGAGGTCGACCCAGTTAGGGTAAAAGGAAGTAAAGATAAAGTATAAATAGAGAGGAGACCTCTCTATTTATTCATTCATTCACTCACTCACTTTGCATTAGTGAGAGAGAGGAGGAGTGCTCACAAGTGGAGGAGGAGAAGCTGCTAGGAGACTATCTCTTATTTTGGGGTTTTGTATTGGTGCTCATTCTGTCTCTGAGGAAGTTGCGGGGTTTTTCACGTTCTTAGTTTTCCCCGGTGAAATGCTTTGTGTCTCTTGTCTTTTTTGTTTGATATGTTGTACATGTTGTTCTCTCAGTTAAGATCCTAGATCATATTGAGTTAAATGATGAAAAACTAACACATCCTTGGTTCAAATGAGACAAGGTCAATACAATTGGAAAGATCTTGGAGAAATCTATCCAATGGTGCAACTTCCACTCCTAACAGAGGTATCTATCCTCATCATTTCTCCAACTAAACATTTGTGCATAACGCCACTTCCACGCCACTTAAAATACTTTGACCTTCTTCATTCCATGACTTTCCTTTTTACCTGACCCACAAAGGGTTTCTGAAACACATTTGGGTATCGCCCTCCCTTCCCAAGATCAAATGTAATCATACAACTCATTCACAGGGTTAATCAATACATCACAACATTTAAGGTGCATAAATTTAGATCTAACCATTACATCTATCACATGCAAGACTTATAATGCATTAAAATCACGCAATACAATGATGTATATAACAATGAAATCATCCTTCTACTCAGGCTTACACATGATCTTCCTATCAATCAAATCCATGTCAACATACATTCCATAACTTGAACATAAGCAACCATATCATAGAAATGGAACATCATCATTTATCATAACAAATAAGTACTTATCTTTTAAATTTCTAAAGCTGACAAGCAACTCGCTAAGTGAGAGCAACATTCCACCCAACCTTAGATCTTTTTCTAGCCTGTACTCTTTCAGTTGAAAGATCACCCCCGAGCTGGGCTGTGTATCCACTAAGGAGGGCTATCAAGTTCTCTCACAGTCAAGGTTCCATCCCAATACTAAGCCAATATGTAGTTGGATTTATCAAGCATTCCAGGGCATCTACCAATGCTAAGCCAACCTATAGTGGGTTTATCAATCATATAGGGATGTACTGGTCATGCTAAGCCAACTTCCAGTTGGGTTTATCAAGAATAAAAAATAACATAGTCATTCCAAGCTAGCCTACAGTTGGGTTTATCAAGCATACAAGGCAAGTTGCAGATCAAGCTAAGCCAACCTGCAGTGGGTTTATTAGGAATATAAGGATAACAAGGAAGGTATTGATAATCCAATGAGCTCAACCACATAGCTACAGGAATCTCAACACTCAACATACATGGAACCCACATTACCTACCTCACCCAACACAAGGAAGACCCTCTTCTCTGCTGCACAATCCCTCAAGGCCTCTTCCCTTCCAATGTTATTTAGGGTGGGCATAGAAAGGTTCAGTCGCTAGTTCTATGAGATTACAACCTTCACTGTTTTTATCAAGCAACCCAACCTTCTACCCTAGTTAATCAATATGGATCCTCTTAAGCTCGTGGACTGAGCTCTGTTCCACACTCTACTCTATGCTACCCAATCCCATGTTCTTACGGTTTCTCTCTCTTGTTTAATATTTGTAATTCCTCTCAGGGTTCTTACCAATCCTGTCATGAGTAGATTGGATTCTCAAACACACTTTATATGGCCATGGACTCTATGGTATCTCCACCTCACACAGAAAACGCAGTTATCTTCACAACCTTCCTCACGGCTGGGATTTGCGAGTCTGTGTATGCATGAATGCCTGAATCCCCCTCCTCCCTACCAATGGATCGGTGGTGAATGATGAGTGAGTGAATCCCGTTCCCTTCCCCCATGGGTATTCAAAATAGGTTCCGCGAGTTCCCAGGCATTTGAGTGTCTTCCAGGACAAGAAATCAGAGCCATGCCCTGCCATACGAAATAGCAGGCACACTCCATACTCCATCAGCTTCAACAATAGGGTTATCAACCACCCTATGCAACCGAATTAATGTCAGCAGGAATGTCAAAAGGGTTCACAGTTGAACATGTGGAAACATGGGTACCAGTCCCATAAACCCCTCACCTCTCCCTAGTGGATACAAATGACCCTTTCTCATTGGTTTCTTCCTTAGCCAACTTCTTGGTTATTTTATTCATTAATAATAATTACATCATTTACATTTCTTCATGGCTTAACATCCCATGAATAATAAAACTATCAAATACTTGCTTATGCAATAACCTTAAACATCCACTAGTGGAGCCTTGGCCTTGAGCTCCACACTAGGGAAGATACACACACTGCATATACACAATATTTACATTAAGACCAATAAACACCAAGGGTGAATATGGGTATTACAACTCCCTCTCCCTTAGAATAGCATCGTCCTCAGTGTTCTCAAAACTGAACAAAAATGGGAATGCCTCTTTCATGGCATCCTCCACCTCCCACGTGGCCTCTTCTGGAATAAGGTGCTTCCATTGCACCTTTACCTGCCCAATGGCCCTGTTCCGGAGCAAGGTGACTTTTCTATCAAGGATGCATATAGGCTCCACCTAGAACTCTCCCTCTAGTTCCACCTGTATCACATGCCAATCAATGATATGATTAGGATTGTGTATATATTTCTTAAGCAAAGAGACATGGAAAAAATTATGAGCTTTCATGTTAGCAGGAAATGCAATCCTATATGCAACTGGCCCTATCCCATCAAAGACTTCAAATGGCCCACAATATCTTGGTTCCAACTTGGAACAACTCCACAACTTCAGGGAAATTTTCCTTGGTTACACTCTCAAGTAGGCATGATCCCCAATCTGAAATTCCTTATGCATTCTTTTCATATCTGCATAAATTTTATGTCTATCCTGTGTTGCCTTCAAATTCTGCCTGATCTTCACAATCTCTTTCTCCATATCCTCGATCATTTTAGGTCCAAGCACTACTATGTTCACTGGGGTGTCCCAGCTCACTAGAGTTCGGCATCCTTTGCCATACAACACTCCAAAAGGACTCATTTTCAATGATGCTTGATGTCCATTGTTGTAAGCAAATTCCACTAAGTGTAAATAGTCTTCCCACTTGGATGGCTTGTCCATCACATACATCCTTAACATATCTTCAAGAATCTGATTTACTCTCTCAGTCTGACCATCCGTCTGAGGATTATAAGCCGTGCTAAACTTCAACTGAGTTCCTAATTCCTGGAACAATCCTTTCCAAAAATTGGATGTGAACTTTGTGTCACGATCTGAAATTATTGCCTTGGGAAATCCATGAAACCTAGATATCTCTCTCATGAAGATATATACAATGTTATTGGCCTTGTGAGTGGACTTGACTGGAATAAAATGAGCTACCTTTGATAGCTTTTCCACCACCACCATGATTGCATCATGTTTCTTCACTGTCATTAGAAACCCTGTTATAAAATCCATAGAGACCACTTCCCACTTCCATTCTGGAATGGGAAATGGGATGTTGATGCTCTTCCTTGACCTGTTCACACTTTTGACACCTAGCAATGTACTCATCTATGTATTTCTTCATACCATGCCAAAAGTACTGCTTCCTTTCTGCTGTTATTGTCTTCTAATATCATGGATGTCTTGAGTATGGTCTTTGAGGCATCTCATCCATTACCAACTTCTTCAAATCTACATTGTTTGGAATGTAATGTCTGGTATTTGATAAATGAGAACATTACCCTCACCCAACTGATATCTTGCATACTTTTTGTCCACAATACCTTGTTGCAACTTCTCCTTGACCTGAATGTAGACCTCATCACCACTTTGAGCTTCTAAAATCCTTGCCTTCAAGTCTGATTCACACCTACTTACTGCTGCAATATGAAATCTCCTGCTAAGTGCATCTGCAACTTTATTCTCCTTACCTTTGACATGCTTAATTTCCAAATCAAACTCGCAAAGAAACTCCATCCATCTAGTTTGTCAGGCATTCATATTTGGCTAGTCAAACAAGTATTTTAAACTCATACGAATAGTTCTGAGCTGAAATATTCTTCCCAAGAGATAATGCCTCCATCTCTTGAGAGCATATACTATGGCTGCTAGCTCTAAGTCATGGGTGGCATAGTTCCTTTCATGCTCTTTTAGCTTCCTTTACTCATAACAAATTACAAACCCTTCTTGCATTAGTACTCCACCGAGTCCTTCAATGCAAGCATCAATGCATACTACAAAATCCTTACTTGGATCTGTTATCTTCAAAACATGAGCGCTCGTAAGTAACTCCCTTAACTGTTGGAAACTTCTTTCACATTTTTCAGACCATGTGAATTTGATGTCCTTCCTCTGCAATGAAGTGATTCGATGAGCTATCTTGGAGAATCCTCCAATGAACCTTCTGTAGTAACCAGCAAGGCCCATAAAATATCTAACATCTATTGCATTCCTTGGAGTAGGCCAATCCATGATGGCTTCAATCTTCTCTGGATCTACTGCAATTCCTTCTGCCAATATAATATGACCCAAATACTGTACTTTGTGCTGATAGAAGTTACATTTACTCTGCTTAGCATAAATCTGGTGCTTCCTAAGGACTTGCAATACGATCCTCAAATGTTCATTATGTTCTTCTTCATTCTTTGAATACACAAGGATGTTATCCAAGAACACAATCACAAACTTATCCAAATATTTGATGAAGACACTATTCATGAGACACATGAATGTAGCGGGTGCATTGGTAAGACCAAATGGTACCACTGTAAATTCATAATGGCCATACCTAGTCCTGAAGGTTGTCTTATGAATTCCTTCTTCCTTTATCCTCACTTGATGGTTCCCAGACCTCAAGTCAATCTTTGAAAACACTCTAGCTTCCTTCATTTGGTCAAACAAGTCATCAATTATTGGCAAGGTATACTTGTTCTTAATTGTCACTTTATTGAGCTTCCTATAATCAATGCACATCCTGAATGTTCCATCCTTCTCATTAACAAAAAACACCGGTGCACACAATGGGGATATACTCGGTCTGATATATTCCTTGTCCATTAATTCCTGCAGATGCATCTTCAATTCTATCAGCTCTAGTCTGCTCATTCTATAAGGAGCTTTGGAGATGGGTGATGCCCATGGAATAAGATTAATGGAAAATTCAATGTCTCTCTTGGGTGGAAATCTCGACACT
Source organism: Larix kaempferi (assembly GCA_027924585.1). Lineage (NCBI taxonomy): Eukaryota > Viridiplantae > Streptophyta > Pinopsida > Pinales > Pinaceae > Larix > Larix kaempferi. The sequence goes on along the minus strand of BSBM01000597.1, from coordinate 8,987,873 downwards.
TCATCCGGAAACACATCTTTGAACTCTTGCAATATTTGGAAGTCTTCTATCATTGGTCATTTGTCCCCTGATGACTCTGATATGTGGACTGCATATAACTGGCATCCCTTTCTATAAAACTTCCTCAACTGTAGAGCTGAAATCTACCTCACCGAAACTTGCTTTGGAATTCCTCTAACAATCCTTGGTCTCCCTTCATCATCAAGGCATTCCAAGGATTTATCATAACAGTCCACCTTGGATCTATGTCTTTCCAACCAATCCATGCCAATTAGGGCATCATATGATCCCAATGGTAAGACATTTAATTTTGCATGTGTGAGGAGTCCATTCAATTCTATAAAACACTCCTTCACTACTTCACTTACCTTTCTCTTGGTACCTGTGGCTAATTGAACTAGACAAGCCTTATCATGCTTTACTTTACCAAGAGAAAAAATTTCAACTACCTTAGGAGACACATAACTATGAGTAGACCTTGGATGAATCAAAATAGAAATAGACCGCTCAGCAATATTACGTGCAACCTGTACCACTACTGATTGATGGTCTGCTTGGTGATCATCCAGTGCTGCATAAATCTTAGGTGTTGATCTTTCCATATCCCCTACTGTAGTTTCTCCTTTAATGTTGTGCAAGCTCCTAGGGTTCTTCCTTTCAATTGGGAAATCTCTAAGCATGTGGCTTCCTCACAACCCCAACATTGAAGTGGCCCCTTTGAGGTGCTATCTGCTGCTACAGCTGGTTTGAATTCTCTTCTTGCTTGTTGTCCTTGTGGAAATCTTCTGGGATGATTTATGAATGGTGGTTTAAATTCACCTTTCCTCTGTTCAACCCTTCCCTTGGGTTTACCTTTCCATGCTGGTTGCATTTCTGCTTTACCTTTACCCTGCTCATAGCAATGCTCTACCACTCTAATGGCTTCATCCAAGCTTGGTGGATTTACAAACTCTATTCTATCTCTGTAGTTCTGTGGTAGACTACCAAGGAAGCATTGGATCTTCACTCTTTCATCCTTGATGTAGTCTACATACCTCAGCAGCTCCAAAAACCTGTGGATATGCTCATCCATGGTATTATGTCCTAGTCTAAGTTCGTTGAACTCTTTTATTTTGCTATCATAATACCTAGCTGATAGGTACTTTTCTTGGAAGTATCTTTTAAACCTTTCCCGGATGACTCTTCTTTCACTAATTCCCTTCACTTGCATGAGGTGTTCCCACCATATTGAAGCTCTTCCACTAAGGTTATAGATGGAAACCCTAGCCTTTTCATTCTCTGAATACTCATGCATTTTGAAGTACTTCTTTATTCCAAACAGCCATGCCTTTGCTTCTTGACCTTCTTTGCTTTCACCATCAAAAGTGGGAGGCCTTTCCTTCCTAAATTCACCCTATGGAATACCTTTGTGTTTCTTTCTTCCCTTACTCTTGCTAGAAGTGTGTCTTGGGATCCCCTGAGAACCCTCAAAATCATCGGACCTGCTAGAGGAAAATCTAGGAGAGGGTGTCATGTGCCTTCTGCTCACAGAACCTCATCTAGGGCTTGGATTTATTCTCTTAGAATGACCTCTAGACTGACTTTCTTCATTTCTTTCCTCTCGGCCTTCATTTCTTGGATTAGACCCACCATTTATTCTTTGATGTATGTCTGTGAGACTCTGCAAAATGGCCGCATTAAGTTGATGTTGTTCTTCTTGAGCTTTCATCATCCACTCATTAAAGCTTACCATAGTCTCAACCAAGTTTGGGGGCATTACTTGCTCCCTTCTTCCACTGTATTCAATCTATGTATGTGCTTCTTGCACGTTCTCACCCAACACATCATCCTCTAGTTCAAACGGGTCTTGCACATCGTTTAAGGTGACCATTCTTATGCCTTTATGTGCGTTGTCTTGTTATACGATTCATCTTACAACTATTGCTATCACTATGCATATCAGAGACATCTATTAGACATCACAAGTATGCAATTAAACTCTATTATACCCATTCAAACCTGGAACTATTCATTTGAACAATTAATTAATCAAATAAGTTCATAAAAACCATGCCATGGGCGCATGTCTTGACCAAAATTTGCATGGTTCGTCCCAAACAGCTCCCAGTGTTGCAAATGAAGCTCTGATACCACTTTGTCACGTCCCCATGACCTTCAAAGGCCATGGGAGACCCTAATATTTTTTTTTCCTTCCAAATTCGACGGAATACACACACACAGTCGAATTAGATCGGATTTGCAATCCACCATACACAATCCGCAATTGCGATCCACAATCCACAATCTGTAATTGTGATCCAAAATCCGCATTCTGCAATCCGTAATTGCGATCTGCAATCTGCATTCCGCAATTGCGGATGCGGAAATGCAGAATTTCCTCACTAGGAAAACTTGCCATTCTGCAATCCGCAATCCACAATTGTGGATGTGAAAATGCGATATTTCCCATCGGAAAACTTACCATTCCGCAATCCGCAATCCGCAATCCGCATTGAAGATGCGGGCATGCAGAACCAGACCCCTGCAACGATAACTTCCCAAGCCACTTCAAAGGGGCATAACTTCATCATCCTTGGTCCAAATGAGACAAGGTCAGTACCATTGGAAAGATCTTGGAGAACTCTATCCAATGGTACAAATTAAACTACTAACAGAGGTCTCTAGCCCCGTAATTTCTCCAACTGAAATTATGTGCATAACTCCACTGAAAATACTTTGACCTTCTTCCTGCCATGACTTTCCTTTTTACCTGACCGACAGAAGGGTTTTGAAAAACATATGGGTATCTCCCTCCCTTCCTATCATGTCCCAAATTTTGGTTCATCCAGTCCCATGGGTGAAAGGGGGACAAAATCAACCCCTAAGGGAATTAAATTGTATTAATTCTATTTTCTTAGAATTAATTTTAGCCTAAGTCCCATAAATTGGAAAATATATTTATTAAAGTTAATTTTGATAAATAAAATTAATGGATAGAAGAGGGTGCCCCATGTGGATGATGTTTCCAAAATGGAGTTGGAGTGAATATATGGAAACAAGATGAAAAGAAGGAAGGTGGGGATAAGGTTTCCAAAACCAGAAAAAGGAAACAACTAGAAAATATGAGGAGGGCACACTTACCAAAAACATAGGCCAATTTACCAAATAGGAAACATCGAGAAGGGTGTGGTTTCCATTTCAATACCCAGTTCACAAAGCAAGCAAGTTTTGTTGAAAGAAGGAAACATATAAGGTCAAGTAGGGTGCAGTTTCCAAAGGGAGAAAAGCATGTCATAAAGAAAAGAAGGAAATTTCATCCACCCAAGGGGGGGGGGGCGCATTTGTGAAGGGTTCTAGCAGGTCATCCAAGGTGAAACTTGCTGAGGAGGTCATTATAGATTCTATAAAAGAATGATTCCAAATCCCATTCAAATCTTTTGACTATTTTGTAATTGAATGTGAGAGATTTAGCTTCTCTTGTTGAGTGATGTTCCTCAAACTTCTTTGCGTGATGCTCCCCATAGCCAATCTTGTCTAGTTTATTCTCTTCTTCTCCCTAACTCTCACTAACAGGTATTGAAGACTAATTGGAAGCCATTGGAGATCTATTTGCAGCCACTGAAGATAATTTTTCAGCCTTTAAATTATGATATCAAGCTTGGTTCGAATTTCTTTTGAGGATTTTAAGAGTTCAAAGAAGAATCCTTCTCATTATCCCCTCTCTTCTTCCCCATTCTTCAGTATTGCAGGGTGTTGGTGGAAGCTTTGATCCATTGAAATATTTCTAGTGATCAATGAGATGAAGGATCTGATGAGTGATGGCCATATTCAGAGATGAATTTTAACTTACATCCATTCATTCAACTTCTATCATGTCCAAGAGATTCCAATTCGAGATTCCCCAAGGGTGTCATGTTTGGAACTCAAAGAGGTGAAAAACCGAGGGATTGAATCCTCTTCCTTCTGTCATTGGAGAGGATAGTTTGCTATTGTTTTGCAGCCATCAAAGCTCTATAATAAACATCTGAACTCTGTCCTAACATTTTCTCATATTCTCATATGAATATGCCCCAGAAGTGTGATAATGTGTAGTAGGATCTAACAGCTGTAACAAGCCTCACAGAAACTCTCAAGAAGTTGCAAAGAAGAAGAGAAAAATTGCACTCAATAATCACTCATGAACACAGAAAATGGAGAATAGCAGTATCACAATCAACTGTGAGATGGCACTATGGAAACTGAATACAATAATACAGTAACTGTGTAGAGAATTCGAATTAACCAAGGAGGTCATTCGAATCATGCTCAAATTCTAGCTTGGATAACATTGGAGACAAAATCCAGTCAGTAGTATCACTCATCAATGGTAATAGTCAGTCAAGTGAGTCTAACTGACTCTAACATAACCATCTAGGCATAAATCAAGGAATGGAGAATCCAAGGGGGGCGCATGAGGCTGTCAGAAGGTCAAGTGGCACTCCAGAACTAGCTAACTAGGAGCTATAGGCAGTTAGCATGAGCAATCAGTGGAAGAACTACTCAATCAATGCACTAACTGACTGTCAGTCAACTAGTAGGTGATATGAGGCACTCTAACTAGATGATAACTGGTGGTAGGTGAGAAAAGGTGCACTTGTCATGTAGAAGACTCAAATAGGTCGCATCAAGTAGGTAGAAGGCCTACTAGGGGATGAAGACAGGATCTAGGGAGCTGAAAATAGGCTCTAGGTGTTGGGGAGACCACCAACATGATGACTGGATGCATGCAGCATGCAGAATATAAAAATGAATGTGAGAATATTCCAACACCCACCCTCGAGCTATACTATGAGGTGGTAACTGAAATCTAGAAAATAGGGCCCTCGTGACTGAGACCAAAGGTCACTCCATACAATCAATCTAAATAAACTAAGTGAGGAAAGAAGTAAAACCCAGTGGGAAGAAATCCCTCCCTCAAAATAGACTGAAGGATTCTAATGTAGCATATCACCACACACCCGAAGAAGAGATCTAACGTAAGTGAACCTCTTCACCGTGAAGGTCTTGGTGAAGATATCTGCAATATTCTCTTCCATCAGAAGGTAGAGCAGTGAGATGATCCGATCATGCACTAATCCTCTGATGTAATGCATGTGTATCTCAATGTGTTTGGTTCTCTGTCTCATAACCGGATCTGTGGAGATACTGATGGCACCCTGATTGTCACAATAGATGACAGGTGGAGTACTAAATCGAATCTATAACTCTGATAAGATGCCCCATAACCAAATCTAGTGTGTGGTTGCATTTACTGCACCTCTGTACTTGGCCTCTACTGAAGAAAGAGCTAAACTAGTCTACTTTTTGCTAGACCAAAATATAGGTCTAGATCCAATCATGAAAACAAAACCAGATGTAGACTTCCGATCTGAGCTGTCTCCAGCCAAATCAAAGTCAGTATATCCAACCAAGTTCAAAGGACACCCAGCTGAATAGTGAAGACCATGAGTCTTGGTACCTTGCACATAGTGAAAGATCCTCTTTGATGCCTTCCAAGGAAGCTCATGAGGCTCCTACATGTATATGGAGACAACACTGACTACATAGGATAGATCAAGCACAGTCTGTGTGAGAAACAAAAGGCTACCAATCAACTGTCAATACAAAGTACTTTCTGCCAAAGGTGTAGAAGATCCATCCTCAAGGATGATACCTGAAAGAAAGGGGAATGCAACTGGTTTGCATTCGCTCATATGGAACCTATCAAGCAGATTTGAAGCATACTTGGATTGAGCAACTTTGATTCCTGAATCACTCTTAGTGACTTCAAGACCAATAAATTGCTTCAGCAATCCCAGATCTAACATGGAGAAGGAGTTGTGCAAAGTCGTTTTTATAGATCTAACACATGAAAAATTTCTCCCTGTAATCAACAAATCATCAACATAAAGTACAATGAGAAGTAAGGAGTTACCATCATGTCTCATGTAGACATTCGAAAATGATTTGCACCTCTGAAAATCTTCTAAGAGAAAGAAGGAATCCATCTTGGCATACCAAGCTCGGGGAGCTTGCTTAAGCCCATACAAGGACTTCCTCAATCTGCAAACAAGTGAAGAATCATCAATATAACCCTCAGGTTGCTTCATGTAAATCTCCTCCTCTAGATATCCATGAAGGAAAGCACTCTTGACATCCATATGATGCACTTCTCAGTGCTTGGATGCAGCAAGAGCAAGAACAAGACGGATGGAATCCATCTTAGCAACATGAGTGAATGTCTTAGAATAGTCAATCCCATGAACTTGGGAAAAAACTCTTGCAACCAATCTAGCCTTATACTTGTTGGAGACTCCATCTGAATCCATCTTATTTTTATAGATCCACTTGCATTGAACAAGTTTCCTTCCAGGTGGGAGAGAAACAAGCTCCCAAGTCTCATTTCTTTGAAGAGATTGATACTCTTCTTCCATAGCAGCTACTCATCTCATATATTGGGAGGCTTCAAAGTATGTATTTGGATCATATCCAATCATAAGAAAGCATCTCTCAGCTAGAAATGGATCTAAGGGAGAGAGTGCAGTTCTTGTATCATGAAGATCAGATCTATCTTTGACAAGATCAATGGTGGAGACAGGAGTAGTGGTGGCCCATGTAGCAATAGGAGATGAAACTTTAGGTGCTAGATATTCATGTTCTTGTCGATCTGGATATAGCATTCGCACTTCTTCAAGAGTCTTCTTTTTCTTAATCTTGTTTTGTGTATCTTTGCCTTCCAAGCAACCTTTACAGGTTCCATGAGCAAACTTATCATTTGGAATACCTTCAACCACATTTTGAGCTTGCATGACCTACAAATGCTTGTAGTTGAGATGTCCAAGTCTCTCATGCCACAATCTGCTATCTTCATTGGCGTGAGTATGGAGAGCAGATGGCTTGGAGAGCGGTAAGAAGTGGGAAAACTCATAGAGTTTTGAAGTGTGATTTGCAACTCCTTTTGCAATGATTTCCCCTGAAACCATGTGTTGAATCTCGAATTCATTTGGAGAAAAGATCACTCTTTTGGGCTCTCCAATATGAGTCATTTGATACACTGAAAGTAGATTTGTTGTGAGAGAAGGAACATAAAGCACATCAGAAAAGTAGCCATGGTCAAGATTGATTCTTCCAATCCCCTAAGAGGAGACTTCTGAATCATTGCCCAACATGATGGAAGGGCCAACTGAGCTTTCAAAGTTGGAGAAGAGATCTTTGGAGTAAGACATATGTCTTGTTGCTCCCGAATCTATGATGAATGAAGAATCTATTGATGCTCTTGCCGTGAGAGCATGACATCTTTCATTGTCCTCAAATATAGAAGGTTCGGTATTAGTATCTTTCTTCCTTGCACATGCAGGTACAGGGAGATTGTTCTTCTCAAGTAACTAAGCCATCAAGTCTATAGTCTTGTTCATACAAGAACTCTCAGGATGAAATCCTCGATAACAATATGTGCACTTGGATCTCTCTTTCTAAGGTTGCTTGTTATTCTTGGGTTCGAAGCCCCATCTTACTGATATGGAACATATTTTGGCTTTGTATCATTCGCTCTCTTTTCAGAAATATTTTGCTTTCCCTTTGCATTCACTCTTTTGGGGGTCTTGGTAAAACAAAATAGCCCTTTAGGGGCGGTTTTGTCTTGCGGGGGTCTTGGTAAAACCCCCCCTAAAAGTTTTTTCAGACATTTGGAGGCGGTCTTCTAAAACCGCCCCTAAAAGTCATGGAAATTGGACTTTTGGGGGCCGTTTTTTTAAAACCGCCCCCAAAAGTCCTGAAATTTGAGTTTTGGGGGTGGTTTTGGGAAACCCCCCCTAAAAGCCCAATTCTCATAACTTTTGGGGGCGATTTGTCAAAACCCCCCTAAAAGTCATGAGAATTGAACTTTGGAGGTGGTTTTTTTGGAACCCCCCTTAAAAGTCCTGAAATTTGACTTTTGGGAGCGATTTTGGGAAAACCCCCCCTAAAAGCCCAATTCTCATAACTTTTGGAGGCGGTTTGTCAAAACCCCCTCTAAAAGTCATGAGAATTGAACTTTTGGAGGCGGTTTTTTTGGAACCCCCCTTAAAAGTCATGAGAATTGAACTTTTGGAGGTGGTTTTTTTGGAACCCCCCCTAAAATCCCAATTCTCATAACTTTTGGGGGCGGTTTGTCAAAACCCCCCCTAAAAGTCATGAGAATTGAACTTTGGGAGGCGGTTATTTTGTAACCCCCCTTAAAACTCATGATTGAATTGAACTCTTGAGTGATGATTAAGGCCTTGCGACATCACATAATCTATAAATAGTGAATCTAATTTCAACTACAAGTGGGATATGTTGGTAATTTTTAGATCTGTAACACCAAAAATGAAAATTTTCTTGTCAATTTCAACATGCTAGTAATTTTCATTCTGCCATTACCCTTTCTTCTCATTGTTTTCCCCTTTTTGTGAAGGGTGACTCAAGTGGATTCCAATGGACAACAATGGCAACAAGAGAGCATAACATAACACACACATGCCCATATCCAAGGCCTAGAATATATTTTAAACTAATGAGTTGAGTGAATTCATGATGCAATTACAATAATTATTAGACAAAGCGTTCATATGACCAAGTGCATCACCTTGGATAGAACACATATTGGTAGTCAATAACAAGGATGGAACCTTTTGGATGTGCATTGGTTATTCAATGTTAAATAAGGTGGCAATTAATTAAGAACAAGTACCTCCTACCCAAATTGATGATCCTCTTTATTAACTTAGATGGGAAAAGGTTTTTTCAAAGTCAGAGTCAAGTTTTGGGTATCATCATATGAGAGAAAAGACTCACGGTCTACATTATTTAAGATGTGCCACCACATGTCTCCTTGTTGTAGACACATGCTACCTTGATGTAGACACATGTTAGTGCATACCGGTACTGACTCAATTAACTGCGTGAAGAATGAGCTCTCCACCATCGTCATCGGTGCCTATGATTGGAGACGATCAAGGAAGAACTTTAGGTTAAACATGCCCGATAATGGCATGGTTCCAAACTTTACATGTATTGTTCATGAGTTGTTGTTAACACGAAGCTTTGGACCCAGTCTAATAAAATACGAGGAGACATAATTTTAAAGTTAACCAAAATTTAAATACATTGGTCAGGGTCGATGCTATATATTCAACTTCATCAGTTTCGTTTCATCAGTTGCCATGTGTGCATTAAAACAGTGAGTGGAGGTGTCTTTCACCAAAATCCCGATTCCACTTTGATCCTTATTTGTTGCGCCATCGAAGAATCCCATGGGTGAATTACCAAATAAAATTGGTCGATTTATCAAAAATTTTACTTTGTCTGCACCTGGATCTATGATGAATTATGCTGATGCTTTAATAATCCTTCTCCCAACCTCCTCTAGGTTTTGTCTATAGCCTTAAAAAAGAATGGCATTCATTAAAATACATAAGCCCCATGTGACGATAAAGGGAATTGATTTTACCTTGGGATTTGTTAAAAACCAGAGCTTTAAATTTTCTTAAAGGGGCTGCAGATGCCAATTATTTTTTACTTGAAGAATGTTACAAATCAAAGTCCAAAGCTCTGAGTAATGATGCAATCTATTGCAAGATGTTGATGGTCTCCTCATTGCTCAAACATAATGGATAGGCTGAAGGTCCAATTCCACCCCTTTCTCTGTAAATCTCCCCTGTTAAGACTTTATTTCGTAAGCATAACCACATAAATAGAATTGATTTTGGAGGATCTTTGATTTTCCATATCACTGCATACCACCACTTCAAATCATCATTCTCATAAAGATATATAAATGCATTATAGGCCTCTTTTACTGTCTGCATAATCCCTTCTATTTTGTTCCAAGTCCAAGCGAACCTATCTGTTTCTGTAGACATAGTGATCCCATTTTGGTAAATTCCCTGTATGTATGTGTTCCATTCACTAGCTAGAGTTCTTGTGAGTCCGAGATCTTATGCAGAGAGCCAAATACTAGAACCTGTCAAGTTGGAGATATTTGTCTTATGTATATATGCAATATAATAAAGGCCCTAACTGTGTAGGTGTGGTAGCAGTTCTTCTAATAGTATAAAGCCAGATCCTCCACCCAGAAAAGGATCCAAGCCTAAAATAACTCTCGTACCTGTACCAACCTTCCAAGCAATCCACCGCTTAACCACAAGTAGTGTAGTCAATATATTTTTCCAGATAATGGAGGCTATTGGGAAAGCAAAGTGTTTCTTCCTTCTCATAGTGACACTCCAAATACCATCATGAAAAAGTTCCCTCCACAGTGATTTGGCAGCTAGGGCCTTGTTAAAGAGATTGAGATCTCTTATTCCCCAACCTCCCTTATTTCTTGGCTTTGCTATCAGACTCCATCTTTCCAAATTGTAACCCCCCTGAAAGTCCAACTGGTTGTCGCAACATAGTTCCATGCATGTCAGACAAACTTTTAGAAAAAAATCTTTAGCTCTAACATGATCCAGCATAGTCTCTTGAAGAAACACAACATCAAGTTTAACTGTAGACAAAAGCTCCTTGAGGGCTAGCATCTTGGACTAGGCACCCACAATCCCCCTAATGTTAAGAGAGATTAAGACTAGCATTAAGGAACCCTCATATCAGGGTTCAATGCTCTAACTTGCCCAAAAGGAGAAGGAACAAAAACAAGGTAATTTGAAGAAACCATTATGGGGTATGTTGCCAACCCTCCCTCAACAACCCCATGTCTTTTTTTCTGTTAGTGGAATTGTTTTTAGGCTTCTTCTTGATGGTGACATTTGCAATATCCACAAGGCCAACTCCGTCTACAAAGGATTTATAGGTCTGAATAGGCATTTTATTAATAAGAACTTCTTTGTATGAGGGTTCCGAGGGTTTGGTAAACAAATTTGTATCCAATGGAGGGGGAGAATCCAAGGTGCATTCACTATGTAAATGAGGGGTAGTGTGAGGTCCCTCAGGAGAGGTCTCAGTCAAAATAGGGCTTTTGGGATCTGTAACAACCAACGGTTTTGTTAATGAGGGGGAAAACAAAGGAGGGTTTTATGAGATGACAAGGTTCAAATGAGAAGTAAAGGGATGGGAATTGTTAAAATTTTCTAAGAAAATTTTCCAGAAACCCTCAAAAATATCGACCAGCCACTCCTCATTACTACTTAGTAAAAGAATGTCTTATTTAGTTAAAGATGTACTAAAGAAATTTGGAAATAAAATATTTAACTTAGAAATGAAAGATTTAGTATAGGGAAATTGACTGGGCACCTCCCTTTGAGAATTATGAGTCGACCTCCCATTTAATTCTTATTCTCCTGCTTCTGAAACCAACTCCAGCGACTGAGCCTCTCCAACCACTGAAGGACAATTTGTTTTTATATGGCCAGTGGATCTTCATACATGACACTAAAAGGGTTCTCTCCAATACTCTAGGGTTTGAATGAAGGACCCCAAATTTCCTTTGAATGATTGTAATAGTCCCAATAATGAAAGAAATGACGTTGAAGAGATACTTCCTTCTTTTCAAGAAGAGGGGCAACAAGAAGAACACGGTATGCGCATTAATTATTAGATTTTAACTTTGTTATAACTTTAAATTTTTCTATTAATCATTGCTTAACACCTTTACAATTCCTTCTTATATAGATGATGTTCACGAACAATCATGCCAAGAAGATATTAACATAGAAGGGGATGATCCCTCTACACATGCATCGGCTGAGACGGTCAAGAAGAAGTGTAGAGGACCAACAAGATGTGCAGACATCAATAACTTGGAGGCTCCGCTTGAAATTGAAATTAATGAAAGGAACCAACCAGTTGGTCCAAACTCTGTGAAGTTATCGTCATTACTAGGTGTACTTGCTAGGTAGATGGTTCCAATCAAATATTTTGATTGGTGAAAGGTTCCAATTCCACTAAAGGATGACTTGTGGAACATCATCAATGTGAGTGTTAGAACTTTGTATATTTGTTCTCTACATTTGTATTTTTGCATGATTTCAATGTTTATTTTCAAAGAATGGATGACATATAGTAATTCACTTCTTATATGTTGCAGTCCAACTTCATAATCCCTATATGGAAGGGATAAGCCTCCATGAGGGTCTCCTTCGAGAGACTTATCGAAACTTCTATTTTTTCTCTTCGTATAGGCACCGACGCACCCTATAGACTAGTAACATGCATCGGTGACGCGCTTTGTAGTGGAGCAAGGTAAGTCGATAAGGAAAAGATGCGCTTTACTAGAAGGCAAGGTGCGCCAATCTCTCTAAACAGGTTTTTTACAGGGAAAAAACCTCATGACTCATCTTCTAAGGATTTTGGTCAAGTACTTCAGGTATTTAGGCAAGGATAAAGTGTACTTGGTTCGTAATCATGATGAGTACAAAATTTCTGTGTAACAATTGATGAACTATAACTTCATCTCTTGAATACATAGAGTTAAAACCCAAAAATGTTACTGTAAAACATAATTACGAAGAAACCAAGGTGCCTTCACATTGTAACGCCATTGGACTTATCACATTTATCCTAATAGATTTTAACTTGTTCAAGCCTCTACCTAAAGTGTCTAGTCCCTTTTGATCCACTACACATGCATTAAAACCCTCTATACGGTTGTTAAAGGTGACCTCATACTCCACTCCTGACCTGCAACCTAAGTTTTTTTACAATGGCACCAAAGGTCTTCCACACCACCCCTTGTGTTGTTTGACAACATACACACTAGGTATTCGGTATTCGGAGATGAGATGAAGATTTGATCCTCTATCAAAGAGTCCTTTAGATAATCCACAAGTAGAATTTTTGCCTCCATCCTCTCATTCATTCGAACAATTTGGCAGCCCAACCTCCGAAATGGTATTCATACTTTTTTTCTATATTTTGCATAAATTTTGTATTATTGACCCCTTTTGCTTACTAATTTTCTATGCTTCAGAGCCTCTACTCAACTTCTTCTTTGTTCAACAAGTCTTATTTCTTACCCTCTAGTAGTTTTAAAGCCTGGATTTCCTCACATGAAAGTACTCCATTAATATTTTGCTAAAAACTATTACGAATTTTAACCTCAACCTACTTTAGATCCCTTTGATTGTCTTGAGCCTTCTTTTTTGTCCAATCAATTGCCATTGTTTTCACCTACCTCATATTATCAACAAATTGTTTCATCATTGTATCCCCTTAGGTTACATTATATTTCTTCTAGTTTCAAATAATTAGCTACCTAAATCTTTCTCATTAAACTAGTGATGGTTAAATTTGAATGGGGTTGGGGGCTTCTTGTCCTCATTCTCATTTTGAAACAAGATAAGTAGGTGATTAGAAGACCCACCATAACCAACCCAATATTTCAATTTTGCAGCCTCTTCCACAACATTTTTTGCCACCATAAATATATATAGCCTTTTGAAAATCCCAATAATGACCCTTATAGAATTTCTCCATGTTGGAACTAACTGAACAGGTTCAACATATACCAACATTAAATCCTCAAACATATGAGAGAAAAAATATGCTAAGAGGTTTGGTCTATCCACTTCCCTCCATATTTCCCTCAAATTTAGGATTATATTTAAATTCCCTAAACAATAATTTTCTCCCTTGCTAGGGAACCTTAATCCCTTCACATCTCCCATAAGACATTCCTATCTCCATAAAAAATTAACAATATTGAAAATTTTATCTAAATATTTAGCTTTAAACTCAAGAGAGGATTAATAGTTGAGTTCCACCCTAAAACTCTTAGAAATGCCCTCAACATCAATTGAACAAAAATTCCATCCCTTCAATTTTTTCGAGAGAATTTTGACAGCTTTGTTTCCCAAACACATGGCTTCTTGAAGGAAAACTATGTCTAGTTTGGAAACTAAAAATAATATCTTTAGGAATTGTTGTTTGAGGGTACCCTTGACCCCCTTTACATTAAGTGAGAGTACAATAATTAAGGACATTTATTTTGGGTCTTCTTGGCTCTAAGGACCCCGCTTATAGTCATTTGCTTTCCCTCCTTCAATTATTTTGAGGATTTTGACTTTGTTATGGCCATATACGATTTTCTTCCCATCCTCGATGACTGTATTGTATCCAAGGCTAGTCCTCTCTTAAGGACTCTCTTTTTCCTCTAGGAATTATGATTTCCTAGTTTTCAATGAATGGTTAGATTTATGCAAATTTTGGGGACTTTAAAACTTGGTTGACTTCACCATTAGAGTTTTCAAGGCATAGTCTTGAATTCTCGCTTCCCCTAAAGAGAAATCTTATCAAAGGAGCCTTTGAGAGAGAAAAATGATATATGGGTTATTGGTTAAAATCCCTCCTCTGGATTGGTGTTTTCATGCCCAAAAAATTTGAATAGCATTGTTAAAACCTACTTTCTTAGATAAAATTGGAGAAAGGGTGGGCTTAACTTATAGGATTGATGAGTGGTTCTTCAATTTTTCCACTTATGAGCCATTCAAAGTCGCCATGGCTCACTAAATTTCTCTAGATATTTTAGTTGCTTCAATATTGATGTCTCCCCCTCTATTTGGAATTGTTACTTCCACTTTTGAAACTATTTTCTTCTATCTCCATAAATTTCAAGCCATGATCATTTTTACCTCGAATCTCAACATTCTCTTATGGGGATTTGTAGGTTATGTACAGGAACTGGGTGTTCTCGGAAGGACTCTGTATCAATAGTTCGAAGTTCTGCACAAAATTCTAATGCTGATGGAACTGCCTCTGGCCCATGTGGGTCTAGCTCTTTCCCATTTTTGGGTTCACAAACTGAGCGTGCCCCAGATGGGTTGCCCCGTCAATCAGCTTGGGCTTCAGGAAGACTAAATTTCTCAGTTGGAGGGCATAACATTGATGTGCCCACGAAAGGAAAATCGACAAGCGATGCACCATCCACAGCACTAGGAAGCCAAGAAAGAGAATCCATGGAAGTTCAGGAGAACCCTCATCGTGTGCGAGAAAGCAAATGGATATCAGGCGGTGCAATTCAAAGTGTAGAGGTATGTTCAGGAAAATCGCCAGAAGAGGCATCTGGGTCTGTAAGCTTAAAGCCCTCTCATCTCAGTAACCAACAGAAACAGAGGGTTGGAACCGGAGAATCCATGGAAGTCTAGGAGAACCCTCATGGTGCGCGAGAAAGCAAAGGGATAGCAGGCGGTGCAATTCAAGGTGTAGAGGTATGTTTAGGAAAATCGCCAGAAGAGCCATCTGGGTCTATAAGCTTAAATCCCTCTTGTCTCAGTAACCAACAGAAACATAGGGTTGACGGTTCCAACCCGGTCGTGATGAATAAGGGTTTACCAATTAGTTCATATTATCAGGGTTACGGAGGGAACAAAGAAGAAATTTTTGATATAAGCAGAGGAGGCAAAGGAGGAAGCAGGGGAGGCTATGGATATCAAAGAGGAGAAAATGATAGGAGATCGGGGAACGAAGTGAAGGGTGGAATAGAAGCAAAGGAGGAAGAGGAGGCAGAGGAGGATATGGCTCTCAAAGAGGAGAAAGTGACCGCATTGATGCTTTGGGTTGATTGTTGTAAGGACTTTTCTTTCTTAAATAAACCTTTTTTTTCTTGGTTCATGTTTAATATATGTGTTTTGTGCTTTTCTGGTCTTTTGTTTTGAATTCAACAACAAATCTTATTTAGACAAGCTTCCCAATTTTGGGATATCGGATTCAGATTCTCCAAGGTATGACTATTTCTTTTGTGTCCACAAGATATGGGGGAGGTCAGCACTTGAGGAACATTTAGTAAACAAGTATCATAAACAATTTTGAAACAAGCTTGCATAATTGGTGTGAAGTGTTCCCAAGTGTTGATGTTGTCCTTGGCCTTTTGTTTGGTATTTTTGATGCCACAAAGATCAACAGTAATGGCATCTTTATAAGAAGTGGGTGATTGCAAAAACTGAGTAATGGTGTGTTTGGTCTTCAAAAGCAGAAGTTCGTCATCATTCATGAGTTTCTCAGGGTCTTCAATTGGCTGAGCAAGAACATGGCCTTCATAGATCCCTTCCTTTTCCTATATAAGATGTTCCTTAAGTTGTGTGATGAATATCCAAGGTATGTTGAAGCAATGCCTTGTGTCCATTGGTCTTTTTCAAAAAATCATCAAAGTATTCTCCATATATTTCTTTTCAATTTCAGCCATCCTTAATCTATGTACAACAATTTTCTTGACAAGTACTAGAACAAGGGTAACATTTTCTGCAATAATTCTCCGCTGTTGGAAAAATGGAGTGAAATGACTGAGATACTCAGGCTCCTCTTGTAGATGTTGTTCTACATTAATGACTAGCAAAGATTGTTGACAAAGAATTGTCATTGTTGATCAAAGAGTCCACAATAATAGAAAGTTGTATGATAGGATTGAGGCACTTGTATGATAGTTGTATGATAGGATTGAGGCTATGCCTATTCTTGAGCTCTAAGTTGATTTGATTTGTGTGTTATGTTTTCCATATGTAGTTTCCTTCTATATTTATGGTGTTTGGTTGAAGCACATCTTCTCCATCTGGAATGGTTGATGGGATCAATGTATATGAACTGTAAACAATTTGACTTGACTCAAGTAGAATGGCATGGCTTGGGAAACTAATTGCATGAGTTGACTAAGGGTTGAAAATAGTGTTTAACATGATTGCCTTGAAATGTTGAAGCTCCTGTCAAAGAGTTTGTGAGTTCCCAACATTGGTATTGACTAACCCAAACTTAGGTCAACTAACCAGTTTGTGGAGCCAAAGGGTATTACCATGAAGTTTGAACACTTGAGAGCAACATTTTGATAGCTTCATCCCTTTTTCCACGGAGTGCATGAATTTTTGTTGTGCTTAAGATTTTAGATATTCATGTCTTCACTAAATTAACAACTTCATCACTCCAGTGCTATTTTTCATCTTCTGTGCTTGCCTATCTAAGATTTCATCATACAGAGTCAATTAATTGACTTCACCTATTTTAACTCTTAATTATGTCGATTTGTTTATGGAGGTTCATGTAGCCATATGTTATGTCATGCAATATTGATGTTCTTGGTAAAATGTGATTTTCCTGGCACATTAAAAAAATTATACTATTTTCATGCACTGAAATTGAAAAGGGGATCCTGTTGTCATTATCAAACATAACTCCTTTGTTTCCACAGTTAGACACTATCGCTACCCTCATGTTTGTCTATATCGAGATTCATTCCCTCAATCAACAGACTTGCTTTGACTTGACTAAACCATGTGAAGACTTGGGTTACCTATAACTAGTTTCATTGTGAAATTTTTGGCTTATCTATTCCATGGGAAGACTATCTTCTTCAAGGGAGACATCTTTATACCAAGCCATGTCATACTGCAAAAATGAAATGAAAACATAGCTCTAGTATTATGAGATCATAAAGGAGCATCTTGGCTGAATGCGCATTCTGATCAAGATAAATGACTTCTGTTTACCACTAAGTTGTGTTGCATCCTAATGCTCTAGACTCGTGCTAAAGAGCATCTGCTGTCATCTTCATTAGAATTATTGAAATAATCGATCCTTTCTGTTTTCTTCTTTCTCTGCTTGTTTGGCTGTGCATATTGCTCTTGTTAGTACTACTTTGTTCCCTTCTGTACAAAATATTCCTTCTTAAGCATCCAATCCAAATCTTCCATGGGTTGGATGTCATGTTTTTCATATCAACCTTTGGATTGTTGTAGTAAGGGCACTAGGATGCTTTATTGTTGTACATATGTATGTTGAAGATTTGTGCACCCATAGCAAATGTATGCTTTGTGGTGTAAGGTATACTTCATGTTACTTGAATATCGTAAGTTCTATATCATTAGGTTCCTTTTAAAAATAATAGCACAATTGATAATAATATTTAAATTTCTAGGATTAATTTAATGAACTGGGATCTGCTTAAGGCAGTAGACACTGATATATCTGTTTCAGTGGTCCCTCCTATAATTTTTCAGCGGTCCCACTATGTGCTTGGAATAGTACATGTCATTAGTATTACATGGCATGGTACTACTATTGATAGTAAAATTGAAAAACTAGAATTCAAGATTAAAAATAAATTTATGAAATTAGGATCTAGCAGCATTTTGAATGCCTTATGGGGCCACAGACATTCTCTTTAAAGATAGATGTTGTAAAACAATATGGCCACAAACATTTTCTTTAAAGCTAGCTATTGTAAAAAAATATGGCCACATACATTCTCTTTAAATCTAGCTGTTGTAAAACAATACACTGTAAAGCAATGACGTTGGTCGTAAATCTAGTTCTGACAAGATGTTTAATCTCTTTTCCTTTTGCATGTGCTAAAAACCCTCATATGATTGTAAATATATTGGATGAAGAACATTGCTTCTTCTACAATTTCAGTTCGGATTAGTGAATATTTGACTTCAATGAGTCAAATAGAAAACAATGACTTGACCGAGCTAGATGCCACTACTAAATTCGATGTTAACACTAGGTCACATAAGCGAAAATACAAAAAAGAAAAATGGTACAAGAGAATTTTGACTAACAATAACTGACAGAACACCAGGAACGACTTCTCGAAAGAACTTGAAAAAGTAAACATGATAATTAATCATATGTGAACTGACTTCACAAAAGGATTTGAACTTATGCCTTATACAATGTCATTCGCAACAGAAAAAAGAAATATAAAAGCAAACAGTAAGCATGCATATACACATTTTCACAAATTCGTAGTGTTCAAACTTCAAACTGACCCAGTAAAATAGCTCTGTATTATACATGGAATGCACTAGTAGCTTACAGTGGTACATAAATTCAAATTGTATACCTAAACTCTATATCAGATGACCAAATGCAAAATTATGCTCATAAAATACCAAGCTTGTGATTAGAGGTTTCTGGAAAATTGGAAAGCCTGTTAGCATGTTACTGCTTCTCCAAGGTGTTGACACATCAGCCAACTAATCCATTTCTTTAAATTTAATATTTCATGTTACATTTGATAAACATCATTTTCCTCTTGTTCCTTCCATTGATGAAATGGGGATATCTTCATGGACAAGAAACTTATAATTATTAATACTCCAAGAGGAAACTTATAATATCTCATTTGCACCCCACATGGTCAATGTCTTCACAATTTCTGGTACACTTTGACCAGGAACTTGACAACGCCTATACTGAATATCTGAAATATGATCTAGGAGATAGGCTTCATTCAGAGCCATGTTGAGAGGGTTGGATTTCTCTCTGAAGCAATCCATCCGTCCTTCAAAATTATCCACATTGTACTGAAGCCATCACATTTTCACTCCACATTGTCAAATGTCTTAACAACTTCTTGTTGGAAAATAATTCTAAGTCCCTTCTGAAGCTCATCATTCATAAAGAAAATTTCCTCATCTTCATAATGCATGAGTGAGTGGTGTGCACCCCATACCTTTAGGAGTGTGTCCTTGTGTAACATTAAGAGATTCAACTAGCCAAAACTATTTTAGGACTTCCAACTATAAGACATCATGAGAAAGGCTTCAAGGATGATGTGCCCAAAGGAGAAGTTGAGATGAGAGTGCTAGGTTGGATTGGTTGGCCATTCCCAAGGTAGGCAACCTAGATGAGTACTTTGATGACTTGTCCAAGCAATACTTCATACTGGTGTCCTATCTCTCTCCTCTTTATTGTAGTTGTTATGCTTTCTAATTCCATTACTTTTGTAAAGGCTTAGCCTCACATATATGTAAATTTTCATGTTGAGACGAGTCATGATTGATTGAATCCATTGATGTTTAATAAAGTGTATTATATTCTATTATCTCAAAGTGATTAATGGAGACGGAGATGGTTTCATCTCCTCTACATCTACTTCTATTTCTAGTGCTGAGAAGGGCTTTCTAGGGTTTACCTTCTTGGTTTTCCCTTTGCTTCTCACTTTTATTTTATTTTCACCTATATTTATTTATCAGAAAAAGTCTTGGTGCTCCCACATTTTATGTGTGAGTTTTTTTATTTTCCTGTCCTGTTGACCTACTATTTTGGTCACCCATAGAAAATAATAAAATTATCTTATCATTTTTTCCTTTATAGCCACACATGGGAAACCCTCTGAGACTTTTTAATTGTTGTTGATGTGTGGTAACCAAGGTAAGCCCCATGTGCCTAAGTTCCAAGAACATTGACTCGCAGGGATTTGGAGAGTGGAAGCTGTGACCTCCTCAACTTCATGGGAGAGATCTCATGTCTAGCTAATTACTGCTTGAGCTAATCGTTGGGGATAAAATTATCTTATTTTTATGATTTATATCATCTTATTTTTTGTTTTTGATAAAATTTGGAGATTATAAATGAGTCACCAACATAAGGGGATCTCATTCCCTATTAGTTTGTGTAGCAGTGTTGTAGCCAGTTGTTGGGATTAAGTTTGAGTTAATCAATTCGGGTTGTATCAAGGTTTCTATTGCCTTTTTTTTTTAATTCATTAGAAAAATTAGATTTTCTTGGGCATGGCATTGAAAACATCCCACATATATCAGATTTGATATGTTGTGCAAAGTGGAAAAGTGCAATCTCAATGTGGCATCTAATGAGAGGCTTATTTGTCTGCATTATGTACAATCCAAGCCTTAAGGTAGGCCTCATTGTTTGTGGTTTATAATGAATATTGAATGACTCTTGAGCATCAATAATTATGTGTTTTTAAAGTTATGTTTCTATTTTATGTAAAGACAATTACAAATGGCAGCATGCTGCAAACAACTATATAACAGAAGGAAAACCTGTCTACAATTTAGAAACCAACATTTTGGACTTCTTTAAAGTGAGTACCATAGTTGAACTTTAAGTTGAAGCTTCTTTCGTGGGAACTTTCCTCGTTGAGTTTCATGTTAACAATTTTGGTCGTTGTGATATTTGGGAACTGTGTTATTGATTAATTGAACCCAATGTTTCGATGTTTCAATCCCTACTCTGGGATCATCTAATAATGTTGGTGATGTTGATTTAGTTCCCGTTTTAGTGTCACATCAACATTACTATCAATCTGCTATATTTCTTAACTATCTATTTTTGTGATGTGGGAATATTTTCATCTTGCCGTTAAATTTATTTGTATTTAGTTTTTTGCGTTATCTGATCATATGGCGTTCTTTCTTTGTGTTTTTTTTCTTTAGGAGGTCGCTGCTATGAATTTTAATGTACTGGTCACAACATATGAGTTTATTATGCGAGATCGGGCAAAGCTTTCAAAAGTGGAATGGAAATATATTATAATTGATGAGGCGCAACACATGAAAGACAGGGATTCACGTCTTTCATGTGATTTAGATAAGTTTCGGTGTCAAAGACGTCTACTTCTTACAGGAACACCATTGCAGGTTTGTATTATATGTGCACTTCTTTTAAAGAGAATAATTTTTGCAAGGTGATTATTGCAGCTTGCAATGTCACCAAGTTAAACTATCATGGACCAGGCCTTTATTGTTTTTTGATTCAAAAGCCACACCGTATTTGATCAATACTTGTGGTGATGATTATATACTGATGTTTTGAATAAACTCACCCATTAATGTTTACGAACAAAAAGTCAAGAAATTATGGTGGCTGAGATATTTTGTTCTCCAAGGTGTTCAGATCACAGAATGGCAATTGTATTTTTCCATTTTATCTATTTGTAGTTAATGTCTTCTTCTATCCAGATAATTTTCCTCCAACATTGTTTTTTGCTTGTTCTTTTGAGCCCCAAAAATTTTCCTCATACTTGGAATCAGTTATCCAGTGTGACTGTAACTTGCTCTACTATGTATAGGCTTTCTTCTATATTGAAAATTGTGAGTCTGTTAAGCAATGGTACCTTTGTGGTGTAGGATTATAGTTAGCCGTCTTCAGGTTGTAGCCTATAGGACTAATGTTTAGTACCTGATGTTATTTAGTATATGATATACATGCTGAATTCCTCTGTAGAATAGGGATCTTGCATCTACCATACTTTTAATCCAACCGGACATGAAAAGCAACAGATCATGTGGGCCAAATTGTATGTTAGTTTGGTTCTGGGTACTTTGCTAACTTTCTATAGGTTTCCATTTTGGTTTTTCCATTGGAAAATGGACATGTTAAGGTATGCATGTGTATTTTCTTGAATAGCATTGGGACATGTCTTGTCCCATAGCAGCTGTGTTCCTTGCATTTCCCTGTCCCTAGGATGGGGATAGACATCTTGTTTTCTCTGTCCTTATGGGAATGTTGCCGATCATGTTTTGATGATGATAACAACTATCTCTTGTTTTGGGTTGGAGTTTATTCCTATACCACTTGAGATTGTATTCATCACTATCTCTCTATGATAAGAAAGAAATCACTTGTTCTTTTAACAAGTACTTCACTGCATTTTAACAATAGATCCCAGGAAGGTATAGTATGGAAATCTTTCTCATGTATGTGTGAAACACAGAAATTATGGTGTTATTCCTTGGATAAGTTGGAGACAAACACCTAATATAACAATACTTGGGAGATTAAGCAAAGAGAACTGAAGCATAACAAGTCACATAAATCCTCACCTTACTTCAACTGGGATAGTTTTTTACCTCATCACTGAGTTCCTTATCAATCAGGACCGACCATATTTTTCTTTGTTTTGGGTTATCCCAAATGTCCTTGGACAACACTAAGCTTAAAATATCTTGCTTCCTTGGAATCTTCCTTTCTGACAAATTTATCCTTGATAATCTAATAAATGTGAGGAAAATCCTTGAGTGAGCTAATGAGTCAGACCAAAATCCTTTTTTTTTAAGTTGATTTTGATGAGGCTCATCACAAGATTGAATGAGACTTATCCTTAACATGTTTAATTGATTGGGGTTTACTCCTAGCACAAGTCAATAAAGACTCTTTTCATAGGCCTCAACAAGGGTTAGTGTGAATAGCATACTTTTCAACCTTATCCTTTTATAGCAATCTGTTCAGTGAGACTACCCTCTTGCACTTTATCTACATGTGCTTGGATATGATGCTCTAGACTATATCTTGGAGTCACCATAATGCAAGGGAAAATTCATAGAATTTTTGTACCTATAGGAAGACAAATTATCAATGTTCAATTTGCAGTTGATTTAGCTTTAATGCCTGGGTTGACATAACCACCCAAGTAAGCTGCTACTCTTTGCTTGGACATATTTGCAAAATTTGTTGGAGCAAATGTTAGTGAGGAAAAAACAAAGGTCTTTCTTACTGGACAAGACAATCCCTAATTGATTGTATCATAAATGATAGATGGTGAAACTTGAGGAGAATATTCACTATTTAAGCATTCCCTTTGGTTTGAAACTCTCTATTGTTGATTAACGGAGGTGTATAATGGCAAAGTTTGAAAAAACATCAAGCTTGGAATTCTCTAATCTTCCACTTTCCAACAAGGTTAAAATTATTGATTAAAATCTTGCAATAGAGAACATATATTACTCCTTTAGTCTCTTTCCCTCTCAATCAGTCTATAAAATGTTTGAAAATGTACTAGGATTAAACCTATCACTCTGGATGAGTTTGATGCTCTACTTCATAACACAGTGAACATTTATGAGAGACACTTCACACAAACTCCAAGTTGGTTTGGGGTTAATACCACATGCAAGCAATGGTCCCAGCCTTGCAGAGTTTAATTCCTCCAGTCTAATTCCTCCACCTCCACTATGATGAGTGATGAAGGGACGTAGTTAAAGCTCTATGAATAATGGCACCCAACTGTGTAAATTCAAGCCACTTTTTCATGATACTTGTGCCTCCAAATTTTGAATTAAATGAGATTTTTTGGTTTGTGGGAGATGAAAAATAATAGTATTCCTCCTATTTTTCCTAATATGTCTCAATGGAAAATGTGCCCCCTCATTTGCAAACTTATCTGCTATGGAATTTAGATGCCTCAGACATGGTAGAATTTATAGTGTGCAAAACTTTTAACCAGTCTCTTAGTTTTGATGACAATCTGACCTAATGAGGGTCCATTAGGGATTGATTTGGAGAGCATATGTGAATATCCCCATTTAGTCCTTGATAACCAAGAATTGATGGGTTACTTATTGTTTTCGAAGCATTAAACATTGTAGTGGAGCTAATGCATCCCCCCCTTCCCAAAGGCCATATATTTCACAAAACTTCCATATATTGAGAAGTTTGGGGGATTTAAAGAAACGCTAGGTGCAAAGGAAAAAAACAGATTCTTAATGGTAGTGCTCTGAATTCCTTAAATATTTTTCTGTTGGAACCAATTCCCCATACATTGCTCAACTTCACCTTGCCAAAATCCGCTATCCAGTGAAAACATCCACCTCTTTCCATAATTGCTTTGCATATGGACACTTATTGAGAAGATGGTCAATAGTTCTTCCTCCAATGTACACATGATATGATATCCAGGACACTTATCTGTTTAAATTTAATTTTCTAATTATTTATTTATTTGTTTAGGCCAAGTGAATTTTCAAGCGTCTACTTGAAACAAATTTATTGATAAAAGAACTTCATATATCTACTTGAGATGCTTACAATGGTAGGAGGTAGATTGGTTTAGTTCATTGTAAAGTCAAGATTATGACACTCCATGCAAGTAGTGAACTGTAGATTTTTCTCACTTCAGTCATCATAATGAGGTAGGTTATGAACAAAATTGTTCAAAGATTTTGAAATTTTCAATTTTTAGCATAGGTGTGTGTGTGTGTATTTTAAATTGAGAGTAAGGTTAAGATTGCAACTGCTTACACATGCTTCCTTATTTTTTTGAAATATTTTTATTCCATCATTTGGCAGTAATTTATTTATGGAGTTTGGGAATGAAATGAAATGTAGCTTTTGCTGCCTCTGTCCAATGGAACTGATCTTTTTGTTATATCAATAAGTGGGGCCATGAGTCCTCCAAACTAGATTTAAAATATTCACTATTGAAACTACATAAACCCATGCATCTTCTCAACTGAATTATGTTTTTACTTTTTAGGCATGTTGGCCAATAAAGAATGGCTTGAATTTTACCAGCCCCCACCTTAGGTGGTGGTCAAATGTGTGAAGTTTTCATTGCACTAGCCAAACACACATAAGTTGATCAAATCCCACCTCTTGTTCTACTTAATGCCAGCCATTTGTAGGTAATCCAAGTAAGATGAATTGGTGAAGCCATAGGTTCTCTTTGTGCAAAGTTGCAAACCCATCTTCAAACCAGTGGTCAAATCTGTGAAGCTTGCATTGCGCTCCCTGTGCATACATAAGTGAATAAAGTCAACCTCGTGTTCTCCTCAACACCAACCATTTGTGGTCGATATAAATAAGATGAATTGGTGAAAGTCATGGATTTTCTCTTTGTGAGAAAATTTGTTCCTCGTGATCGGCATGTTTAGGAAATAAGGCCAATAAAATGTAATCTGTACCATGTTAATGAAGCATAGCTCCTTAAGGAAAAAGCAATTACAAATACCAAACATAGACACCAACCAAAAGGGGAAAATAAATACCAAATTCCAATACAACAAGATTTAACCCAGGAATACATTGACCGAATCTGCATATATGAATGCACTAGAGCCCTAGACCTCTAGTCAAAGATTAGTAACCAAATGGAATTTCAAATAAGCATTTTCAATGGCACTTGGATAAAATGTTAGGCCATCCACCAGGATTCCATTCTCACTATTGTCTGCCCCACCAAAATAGCATAGGTTTGTTAACCCGTGGAAACAACGTTTGAGCCTAATTTGAATATCAGAAACAACATTTAGGCATGCTGCATAACCCACTATAGCTGGAAAAGCACAAGCTATGAAGCAAGAGAGATGAAGGATGTGGTGACAATGTTAGATTTACTTCTTGCTCAATTGTTAATTTTCCTCTAACATCAACATGCTTCAACATATCTTTCTCTTAGTTTCTATAAGCAAGAGAGATGAAAGATGTGGTGACAGTGTTAGCTTTACTTCTTGCTCAATTGTTGATTTTCCTCTAGCATCAACATGCTTCAACAGATCTTTCTCTTAGTTTTTGTATGCAACCATGATGGCTGTTAGTTAAGCCCCATTAATGAGAAGGGTGCAGTCACGTAGACATTTTTATAGGGTACATGCATGCTTGTATTTATTTAGCATACTTCTTTAGAATTAGAAGTTTTTTGTTTTAATATTTAGTTAGTTGTTCTAACTTTAGACTAGATGAACAAGAGAGGATTCTTATAGATTTTGATGGGGCAATTTTCCCAATGCCAAAAGATGCATACATGCAGACAATATTCTCTAGTTGGCTGCTCTACTCTAGACATTCTCTCATATAGGTTTGTCACATTGCACTATGCAGATTTAGGGTGAGGGTTTCCTAGCCTAGCCTAGGAACACCACAAGGATGGTTGGAATTAATTATAAACCCTAGGCATCCTATTTTCTAAAGGAGAGATGGGGTTCATCATTCATATGATTATACATATAGGTATTTGAGCTATTGCATTGTATTTTTCTTCTTCTAGTTAATGGAAGACATATGTGATTGACTATTGTAGATTTGTTATTGTTGTCCTCATTTTCAAATTGTTATGTCCCCTATGGTTGATGCTTCTAAAGAATTGCAGAAAATATACAAAAAAATGTTCCTAGTGATCCGCTAGATATTTTTGTTGAACTTATAAGGGAGGCAATCTATCTTAGGTAACTCGGTCTCTCATGTCCTTGGTTGTCTTAAACATCTCTAAATATAGGGTTTGTGTATGTGATTGTGAGAGGATATTTTTCTTTGATTGAGATAGCACATCAAAGACCACTCACATTTTTGTTGTCTTAAGCATGGTTGTCTTTGGATATTATTGTATTTTCTTAGAATTACAAATGATGCAATCTGGGTGTTCATATGCTCCGCTCCCCAATTCTGAAAGGGTTCTAGCTCAATGGAAGAGCGCCTTCCTTACAAGAAGGAGGTTGGTGATTCGATTCCTCCACGCCCTATTGATATTGCAATATTGGTATTTTTAATAAAATGTATTTTATTATGATTTATTATGGCTATAGAGGGGGTTTCAAACCGTCTTTGTATGTTGCTACGAGGGGGGTTCTAAACCGCCTTCATATGTCACTATGAAGGGGGTTTGAAATTTCCCTTGTATGTTACAACGAGGGGGGTTTAGAATCGCCCTTGTAGGTACCTATGAGGGGGTTTTAGAACATCCCTCATAGGTACTTACGAGGGGGGTTTGTAACCGCCCCCAAAGGTTTGTAATAAGAAATTTTAAGGGGGGTTTCAAACCATCTCTGTAGGCCTCTATGAGGGGGGTTCCAAACCACCCCTATAGGTTCTACGAGGGGGGTTCAATACTGCCCCTATAAGCCTCTACGAGGGGGGTTCTAAACTGCCCCTATAGGCCTCTACAAGGGGGGTTCCAAACCACCCCTATAGGACTCTACGATGGGGGTTTGAAACCACCCCTATAGTACTCTACAAGGGGGGTTCAAAATCGCCCCCGTAGGTCTCTATGAAGGGGTCTATGAGGGGGGTTCACAACCACCCTCGTAGGTCTCTATGAAGGGGTTTCAAAACCGCCCCTGTAGGTCTCTATGAAGGGGTCTACGAGGGGGTTTTAAAATAGCCTCCGTAGACGTCTACAAGGGGGGTCACAAACTGCCCCCAAAAGTCACTTTTGAGGGTGGTTCCAATCTCATCAAAAACCACCCTTAAAGGGAAAAACTTTTAACATCGGTTCCTTTAGGGGCGGTTTTTCCAAAACCACCACCAAAGCCAAAACCCCCCCATAGGTCACTTTTGGGGGAGGAAGACAACACCCCCTAAAGGCCAAAAATGTAGTAGTGACATCAGCTGTGAGATGGAACTGTGAAAACTAAATACAATAATACAATAACTATGTATAGAATTCGAATTAACCAAAGAGGTCATTCGAATCATGCTCAAATTCTAGCTTGGATAACATTGGAGACATAATCCAGTCAATAGTATCACTCATAAATGGTAATAGTCAGTCAAGTGAGTCTAACTAAGTCTAACAGAACCATCTAGGCATAAATCAGGGAAAGGAGACTCCAAGGGGGGTGCATGAGGCTGTCAGAAGGTCAAGTGGCACTCCAGAACTAGCTAACTAGGAGCTATAGGCAGTTAGCATGAGCAATCAGTGGAAGAACTGCTCAATCAATGCACTAACTCACTGTCAGTCAACTGGTAGGTGAGATGAGGCACTCTAACTAAACGATAACTGGTGGTAGGTGATAAAAGGCGCACGTGTCATGCAGAAGAGTCAAATAGGTCGCATCAAGTAGGTAGGAGGCCTACTAGGGGATGAAGACAGGATCTAGGGAGCTGAAAATAGGCTCTAGGTGTTGGGGAGACCACCAACATGATGATTGGATGCATGCAGTTGCATGCAAATGCATGCAACATGCAGAATATAAAAATGAATGTGAGAATATTCCAACACCCACCCTCGAGCTATACTATGAGGTGGTAACTGAAATCTGGAAAATAGGGCCCTCGTGACTGAGACCAAAGGTCACCCCGTACAATCAATCTAAATAAACTAAGTGAGGCAAGAAGGAACACCCAATGGGAAGAAATCCCTCCCTCAAAATAGACTAAACAATGCTAATGTAGCATATCATCACTCACTCCAAGAAGAGATATAAGGTAAGTGAACCTCTTCACCGCGAAGGTCTTGGTGAAGATATCTACAATATTCTCTTCCATCGAAAGGTAGAGCAGTGAGATGATCCAATCATGCACTAATCTTCTGATGTAATGCATGTGTATCTCAATGTGTTTGGTTCTCTGTCTCAGAATCGGATCTGTGGAGATCCTGATGGCACCCTGATTGTCACAATAGATGACAGGTGGAGTGCTAAATCTAATCTCAAACTCTGATAAGATGCCCCGTAACCAAATCCACTGTGTGGCTGCATTTACTGCACCTCTGTACTTGGCCTCTACTGAAGAAAGAGCTAAAGTAGTCTACTTTTTGCTAGACCAAAATATAGGTCTAGATCCAATCATGAAAACAAAACCAAATGTAGACTTCCGATCTGAGCTGTCTCTAGCCCAATCAGAGTCAGTATATCCAACCAGGTTCAAAGGACACCCAACTAAATAGTGAAGACCATGAGTCTTGGTACCTTGCACATAGTGAAAGATCCTCTTTGATGCCTTCCAAGGAAGCTCATGAGGCTCCTGCATGTATATGGATACAGCACTGACTGCATAGGATAGATCAGGAAGATCCTATGTGAGAAACAAAAGGCTACCAATCAACTGTCAATACAAAGTACTTTCTACCGAAGGTGTAGAAGATCCATCCTCAAGGATGATACCTTAAAGAAAGGGGAATGCAACTGGTTTGCATTCACTCATATGGAACCTATCAAGCAGATCTGAAGCATACTTGGATTGAGCAACTTTGATTCCTGAATCACTCTTAGTGACTTCAAGACCAATAAATTGCTTCAGCAATCCCAGATCTGACATGGAGAAGGAGTTGTGCAAAGTCGTTTTTATAGATCTAACACATGAAAATTGCTCCCTGTAATCAACAAATCATCAACATAAAGTACAATGAGAAGTAAGGAGTTACCATCATGTCTCATGTAGACATTCGAATCTGATTTGCACCTCTGAAAATCTTCTGAGAGCAAGAAGGAATCCATCTTGGCATACCAAGCTCGGGGAGCTTGCTTAACCCCATACAAGGACTTCCTCAATCTGCAAACAAGTGAAGAATCATCAATATAACCCTCAAGTTGTTTCATGTAAATCTCCTCCTCTAGATATCCATGAAGGAAAGCACTCTTGACATCCATATGATGCACTTCCCAATGCTTGGATGCAGCAAGAGGAAGAACAAGACGGATGGAATCCATCTTAGCAATAGGAGCAAATGTCTCAGAATAGTCAATCCCATGAACTTGGGAAAAAACTCTTGCAACCAATCTAGCCTTGTACTTGTTGGAGACTCCATCTGAATCCATCTTATTTCTATAGATCCACTTGCATTGAACAAGTTTCCTTCCAGGTGGGAGAGACAAAATCTCCCAAGTCTCATTTCTTTGAAGAGATTGATACTCTTCTTACATAGCAGCTACCCATCTCATATTTGGGAGGCTTCAAAGTATGTCTTTGGATCAGATCCAATCATAAGAAAGCATCTCTCAGCTAGAAATGGATCTGAGGGAGAGAGTGTAGTTCTTGTATCATGAAGATCATATCTATCTTTGACAAGATCAATGGTGTAGACAGAAGTAGTGGTGGCCCATGTAGCAATAGGAGATGAAACTTTAGGTGCTAGATATTCAGGTTCTTGTGGATCTGGATCTAGCATTCACACTTCTTCAAGAGTCTTCTTTTTCTTAATCTTCTTTTGTGGATCTTTGCCTTTCAAGCACTTTGCAGGTTCCATGAGCAAACTTATCATTTGGAATACCTTCAACCACATTTTGAGCTTGCATGACCTACAAATGCTTGTAGTTGAGATGTCCAAATATCTCATGGCACAATTTACTTTCTTCATTGGCATGAGTATGGAGAGCAGATGGCTTGGAGAGCGGTAAGAAGTGGGAAAACTCATAGAGTTTTGAAGTGTGATTTGCAACTCCTTTTGCAATGATTTCCCCTAAAACCATGTGTTGTATCTCAAATTCATTTGGAGAAAAGATCACTCTTTTGGGCTCTCCAATATGAGTCATTTGATACACTGAAAGTAGATTTGTTGTGAGAGAAGGAACATAAAGCACATCAGAAAAGTAGCCATGGTCAAGATTGATTCTTCCAATCCCCTGAGAGGAGACTTCTGAATCATTTCCCAACATGATGGAAGGGCCAACTGAGCTTTCGAAGTTGGAGAAGATATCTTTGGAGTAAGACATATGTCTTGTTTCTCCTGAATCTATGATGAATGAAGAATCTGTTGATGTTCTTGCCGTGAGAGCATGACATATTTCATTATCCTCAAATATAGAAGGTTCAGTATTAGTATCTTTCTTCCTTGCACATGCAGGTACAGGGAGATTGTTCTTCTCAAGTAACTGAGCCATCAAGTCTATAGTCTTCTTCATACAAGAACTCTCAGGATGAAATCCTTGATGGCAATATGTGCACTTGGATCTCTCTTTCCTAGATTGCTTGTTCTTCTTTGGGTTCAAAGCCCCATCTGACTAATATGGAACATCTTTTTGCTTTGTATCATTCACTCTCTTTTCAGAAATATTTTGCTTTCCCTTTGCATTCACTCTTTTGGCCTCAGCAGGTGTAAGGGCCGAATCCAACTTTGGTTTGATCATTCCCATGGATATTATCTTCTCCTCCTCTTGAGTAAGAGATTGGATGAAGTCATCAAGTGAGGGAAACTTCCATTTTGGAATGGACATATTAGATTATTGAAATGTGGAGACAAAAACTAAGAAGTTTGGCCCCAATTTAGAGCGAATGGCAAGAATGAGTTGTTTGTTTTCTTTCACTATCTCATATCTTTTCAACTGAGAAATCAAGCTTTTGAACTTGGTTAAGAATGAATTGATGGATTCGAAGAGTTGAGTTCATTCTCCAATTTATGACCTTTTAGATCATCTTTCTGTCCAAAGAGGGATTCGAGCTTGTCCCAAAGATCTTTTGGAGATGTTAGATCGATGACATGGAAGTGAAGATCTTCAGAAATTGAGAGAATAAGTAAGCCTACTACTTCATCAAGCCTATCCAAGTACTTGGATTTCTCTACTGCATTAGTTCGAGCATAGTTCCATTTAGTATCCTGGTGAACCTCTTGGAACTCCTGAAGAGAGCCATCTTAGATTTCTATTCGACATAGTTGGAAGAGGTGATTTTTAGATCCATCTGAACAGTGAAGGTCGAATTGAAGAAGAATTTGAATGGGTGAATAAACCTGCAAAACAAGAAGAGTTTGGTTGATGGAGATTTGCTACACTTCAAATGAACACTACCTTAAGACACCTGAGCACATATGACTAATTCCTTCACACCTAGCTATATCTCACTGGATTACTCCAGTGAATTCAAGGTAATAGCACCAGGATTTGTTGTGGAAACTCAGAGGCTTCTGGTGCTCAGGGAAACATAGCTGCTCAAAGAAATGTTGCAACAGTTGCTACTACAACTACTGCAATGGCTGCAATTCAAATAGATACTAACTGCTTTGATACCATGCGATAATGTGCAGTAGGATCTTACAGCTGTAACAAGCCTCACACAAACTCTCAAGAAGTTGCAAAGAAGAAGAGAAGAATTGCACTCAATAATCACTCATGAACACAGAAAATGGAGAATAGCAGTATCATACATCAGCTGGGAGCTGGCACTGTGAAAACTGAATACAATAATACAATAATTGTCTAGAGAATTAGAATTAACCAAGGATTTCATTCGAATCATGCTCAAAGTCTAGCTTGGATAACATTGGAGACATCATCTAGTCAGTAGTATCAGTCAGAAATGGTAATAGTCAGTGAAGTGAGTCTAACTAAGTCTAACAGAACCATCTAGGCATAAATCATGGAATGGGGACTCCAAGGGGGGCGCATGAGGCTGTCATAAGGTCAAGTGGCACTCCAGAACTAGCTAACTAGGAGCTACAGGAAGTTAGCATGAGCAATCAGTGGAAGAACTACTCAATCAATGCACTAACTGACTGTCAGTCAACTGGTAGGTGAGATTAGGAGCTCTAACTGAATGATAACTGGTGGTATGAGAAAAGGTACACTTTTCATGCATAAGAATCAAATAGGGCGCATCAGGTAGGTAGGAGGCCTATTGGGGGCTGAAGACATGCTCTAGGGAGCTGAAAATAGGCTCTAGGTGCTAGGGAGACCACCAACATGATGACTGGATGCATACAGTTGCATGAAAATGCATGCAGCATGCATATTTTCATGCATGCATGCAAAATATAAAAATGATGGTGAGAATATTCCAACAAGAGGCTCGTGATGTAATAATGGCTTCCAGTATTGTTTTTCTAGCTTATTTTGGAGTAGTTTTCACCATTCGAGCACTGTATTTTTGAATGGTAGATGTATACAACTTATTAGATGATTTAGAATCTCTAATATAACTCTCCCAATTCATTACATAAATATTTTCAGCCACATATATGTTTTATTGAAGGATTGGGTAGACCTAGGGGGGTTTTGAGGGCTTTTTATGGCATATAAGTTCTCTAGAAATGTAATGATGTGATGTGAAGTTTGATGCTCTATATTTTCAATCATTCAAGCTATAATATTTCCATTAAATAAAGAATCAAATATTATAGTGGTCAAATACAAGTTTTAACTCCTTTCCCTATGCTCGTTGGGCACTTTTTGAGGACTAGTCTTGGAAGAAATGACATAGAATTCATTTAGAGGATCCAATTCAGGTTTTGTAAGTTGCTTCTATTCACACAAATACCCTTGAACCACATCCAACCTTCAAAAGTATAATTTGGGAGGGACATACACCATTTGGGAATCCAGGCCCAAAATTCAGCATAACAGTCCAACTCTTACCAACTCCTCACCAAATCTCAAAAAAATTCCAAATTGATGTTTAATAATTTATATAAGTCTCGTTGAACCACATTCATTATAATGTCCCACCTTTATTCCCTCCCAGTCTAGTATGCATATGCTGGAATCCCAGGAAGCCTCGAAGTAGGCAACAAATTGTTTGTTGTTGAAAAGTGAAAGGCTCTAGTACCTTGTGCATAGGAATCAGTAAATATCCATGACTTATATTTATACCGCACATGTCCCATGTAAAATCCATAATAAAAATTCATCCCTACCATCCTTGATCGATGAACCAATACTCCTCACTTACACCTTGCTCACCATAAGAAATTGTTTAAAAATTGCAAGTAAAAATCCAGAACAATTTGGAATTTGGAGTTAGTATTCTGGCCAATTCATGGCTGGGATATTACAGTGGTATTGGATCTCTTTCCTCCACCCTTTTGGAAATAATTATCATCTCATTGATTGAAAGGGAGTTCACAGCACCACTGAGTTTTTGGCAACCATGTCCATGTACAGTGAGGAAGATTCATACTATAACGATTATTTTTATGAGCAATGTGATGATGCCTATGATGAGCAGTATGAAGAATATTGCAGAAGGTATGAGGAAGAGAATTTCCAATAAGTGCCTTCCACAAGCATCTCCCATGAGATCATTATTGGCAGAAGAGACTATGGTTATTCTGATAGCTATATTCAGGGAAAGGTTGCATGTTCAACAGTCAAAGATCAACTTTCTGTGGAAGAGAGAATGAAGAAATTTGAAGCTTCATTGGATTCAATGGTTTCACACTTCATGAGAATTATTGGATCCTCTTCAAGAATATCCTCCAAGAATATTGACCCTAAAACAACCGAGGAAGCTTCATCATTTTGGGAAAAGCAAGACCCAAGAACCAATCATGAGGTTGTTGACAGAATGGAAGAAGGGTCCACAATGGGGGATAAACCTTCAGAGGAGCATGAAGAGTGCATAAGTAAGCATGATTATGGAAGCCATGAATTTGAATAATACACAAGCCACTTGGAGGAGGATGACAGAGAAGAATAAGCATCCAAGGACCAAGCCAAAGGTGCCAAAGTTATGAACAGTGTGGAAAGAGATTCCACTTCAAGACATTCATATTTCTTTGTTGGTAATTTCAAGATCACCTCACGGGTGAGTGGTACTCTTAATGATGGTGATACATCTTTTGGATCTGATCCAAAAGAGGAACACAACTTAGATTTACAGTCACCCCTCGATCCTCACAAGAAAGAAAAAATTGAGCACATCTTAGTAGGGTGTGAAGCAGAGAAATGGGTGGATGAACAAGCCATAATAATTCCACCACATAAGGAGGAGAACATGAAACATGGTGAATTATTAAATTCTG
This sequence comes from Larix kaempferi, assembly GCA_027924585.1. Classification (NCBI taxonomy): domain Eukaryota; kingdom Viridiplantae; phylum Streptophyta; class Pinopsida; order Pinales; family Pinaceae; genus Larix; species Larix kaempferi. The sequence goes on along the minus strand of BSBM01000597.1, from coordinate 8,953,027 downwards.
ATTTTTATGTGTCATTATGTCAATCTGATATGGAAACCACTTCTAGTGAAAAGCTCAGAATGGTTAAGCCCCCTAGTGATGAGGTTCAAAATTCTGGTGTCAAAAATGAATGCAGTGAGAAGGCTGAAACTTTGAGAGAAGATCTTTCCGATGCACCAAGGATGAATGAGCACCTAAGTTGCAGCCCAAATTATGTTTTTGAGGACCTAAAAGATAAATATATTGTAGCAGAAAAATATGGATCATATTTCAAAACCTTGAGTGCACTGCATGAAATTGATTAGTGATGTAAAGTGAAGAGGAGGAACATCTTCAAGAACCTCATCTTCTTGCAGGGTCATTGAAGATGGATGAACAAAAGATCCAAGAGGCCATGAAAATTCTCCATGACACTCATGGTTCAATTTCAAAGTTGTGTTGGGAAGCTACTTTAATGGAATACCAATCTTCCTCTAAAGCCATGGAGAATATCCAGAAAGCAATGTCCACAATCAAAGGTAATTTCTCACGGTTGCTTTCAGATAAAAATTACATGTTTGGGCTTGTTGAGTTTTTGCGGGAAGCATCACTGCATGATGAAGAAAGTATTTGCATATATGAAGAAGAGAACTACAAGCTCAAAGGTGAGTTGTTGGCCACCCAAGATTATTTGAGATACACTCAAAGTGCTCTCTTAGAATAAAAAATGAAAATAGAATAATTCCAACAAGAGTGGCAAGAATTGTCTGAATCTCCAATTTTTCTTGAGAGTCATCCCTTTTGGGTAAATGACATAAAAAAACACAGGGATTAACCTCATGAGTGGGTGGAACATGAGGAGCAGTCTATTCGGTATGTGCTTGAAGAATGTGCAGAAAAATTGGATGAAAAACAAGCACATGATTTTTTCCAGAATGAGCCTGACAAGTTCATTGAAGAAGGTCCCACTTCCAAGGAAGAGGAAGATGAGTTCACCATAGATGGATCAGCCATCAATGGAGAGGATACATCCACAACTTCATTCGATGAAATGTTCAGAAGCATGGCTCACCATCCTTCATTCCCCACTTCACATTCAGCCATAAATTTTGGGAATGAAAATTGGGTAAAAGGATTCTTCCTCTTGGTGTCACATGATGAGCATGAGGATCCTAAAATTAAGGCCGATGACATGTTTCTTAACCTGCAGCAGTTGAGGGAGCCCATGCATGTGTGTGCAGCCACTTTTGACAAGAAGAAATCAGATCTACACTTACCTTCAATGTGTGGGTCAATTGATGGAGTTTTACACCCTTGGATCAATGGCAGAGAGTTGAGCCATTGGATAAAGAGGGGAGCACCTGTTGATTTCCATAGAGACCATGATACCTCTTTATTTGAAGGAAACATGAACATTAATGACTTTGATAAAACTTACTCTCTTTTGGAGTAGCATTTTAGGACATGGGAGCCTTACCCTTGTCACTTGAGTTTCATGGATAACACACTTGTTCCTTGTGTGCATTAGTCACATAAGAACTTTTTAGTTGGAATGGAAAGACTGGTGGAATTGTGGCCTCACTCTTTGGAGGAATATTTGGTGATGTTTAGTCTTTATTTAATTCATCCCTACTTTGGAAAATTGCATATGCTTATGGGGCTTTCACAGTTACCAGTTTGCTTGTTTGAATATGATTTTGAATTTTGGTGGCATGTTGTTTCCATATTCCCTTGCATTTTACATGGCGATGGAAATTTCTTGTTTTTACTAATGCTTGGAAAGATCCAGAGTGTACAGTGGGACCTAGGCATTCTTTTCCTGGCAATTTTGACTGCAGAAACATCCATTTCCATGGGAAGGAAAAACAAGCAAAGGGATCTCGACATCCATTGGAGTGACAGATTTTCAAAGGTGACAGAACAATTTTGGTCCTTGCAGAGGAGGAAGTGGGATCCGAGAATTCTACTCAGTTATCTTAACTAGGTTAAGATTTTTTTTCATGATTTAGTGCAGATAGAGTTTACAGTGCAGTTTATTCTTCATAGTCATCTTACATTTTATTTAGATCTTTTTGAAGGCCCCAATTTTAATTTTCATATTGTTCAGTGGATGAGGACAAATATAATTAGAGTGGTTTAGCAAAAGCTTGTTGGAATCCTAACATTGCTTTAGGACAAGCAATTTTGGGAAGGGAGGACTTGTCATGTCCCCAATTTTGGCTGATCCAGTCCCATGGGTGAAAGGGGGAAAAATTCAACCCCTAAGGGAATTAAATTGTATTAATTCTATTTGCTTAGAATTAATTTTATCCTAAGTCCCATAAATTGGCAAATTTATTTATTAAAGTTAATTTTGATAAATAAAATTAATGGATAATGAGCAAGTGGGCCAAGAGGGCTCCCCATGTGGATGATGTTGCTAAAAGGGATTTGGGGGTGAAGATATGGAAACAAGATGAAAAGAAGGAAGGTGGGAATAAGGTTTCCAAAACCAGAAGAAGGAAACTACTAGAAAAGCTAAGGAAGGCGCACTTGCCAAAAAGATAGTCTAGTTTACCAAAAAGGAAACATCCAGAAGGGTGCAGTTTCCATTTCAATTCCCAATTCACAAAGCAAGAAAGTGTTGTTGCAAGAAGGAAAAATCTAAGGTCAAGGAGGGCACAATTTCCAAAGGGAGAAAAGCATGTCATAAAGAAAAGCAATAAAGTTCATCCACCCAAGGGGGGGCGCATTTGTGAAGGGTTCTAGCAGGTCATCCAAGGTGAAACTTGCTAAGGAGGTCATCATATATTCTATAAAAGAATGATTCCAACTCCCATTCACATATTTTGACTATTTTTTAATTGAATGTGAGAGCTTTAGATTCTCTTGTTGAGTGATGTGCCTCAACTTGCTTTGGGTGATGCTCCCCATAGCCAATCTTGTCTAGTTTATTCTCTTCTTCTCCCTCACTCTCGCTAACAGGTATTGAAGACTAATTGGAAGCCATTGGAGATATATTTGCAGCCAATGAAGATAATTTTGCATCCATTAAAGTCTGATATCAAGCTAGGGTTGAATTGCTTCAGAGTATTTTAAGAGTTCAAAGAAGAATCCTTCTCATTATCCCCTCTCTTCTTCCTCATTCTTCAGTATTGCAGGGTGTTGGTGGAAGGTTTGCTCCATTGAAATATTTCCAGTGATCAATGAGATGAAGGATCTAATGAGTGATGGAAATATTCATATATGAAGGTGAACGTACAACCATTCATTCAACTTCTATCATGTCCAAGTGATTCCAGTTCGAGATTCCCCAAGGGTGTCATGTTTGGAACTTGAAGAGGTGAAAAACTGAGGATGGTTTGCTGATGTTTTGCAGTCATCAAAGCTCTATAGTAAACATATGAACTCTGTACTAACATTTTCTCATCTTCTCATATGAATATGCCCCAGAGGCTCATGATGTAATAATGACTTCCAGTATTGTTTTTCTAGCTTATTTTGGAGTAGTTTTCACCATTTAAGCACTGTACTTTTGAATGGTAGATGTATACAGCTGATTATATGATTTATAATCTCTGATATAACTCTCCTAATTCATTACATAAATATTTTCAGCCATATATATGTTTTATTGAAGGATTGGGTAGACCTAGGAGGTTTTGAGGGCTTTCTATGGCATATAAGTTCTGTGGAAATGTAATGATGTGATGTGAAGTTTGATGCTCTATATTTTCAATCATGTAAGCTGTAATATGTCTATTAAATACAGAATCAAATCTTACAGTGGTTGAATACAAGTTTAACTCCTTTCCCTATGCTCATTAGGCACTTTTTGAGGACTTGTCTTGGCAGAAATGACATAAAATTCATTCAGAGGATCCAATTCAGGTTCTGTAAGTTGATTCTGTTCACACACATAACCTTGAACCACATCCAACCTTCAAAATTATAATTTGGGAGGGATGTACACCATTTGGGAATCCAGGCCCAAAATTTAGCATATCAGTCCAACTCTTACCAACTCCTCACCAACTCTCAAACCAATGAAAAATTTATGTTTAATAATGTCCATAAGTCTTGTTGAACCAAATCCATCAGAATGACTTGCCTTTATTCCCTCCCAGTCTAATATGCATATGCTGGAAGCCCAGGAAGCCTCGAACTAGGAAACAAATTGTCTGTTGTTGAAAAGTGAAAGGTTCCAGTACTTTGTGCATAGGACTCAATGAATATACCTAAATTATCTTTCTTATTCACATGTCCCATATCAAATACAGAATAAAAATTCATCCCTACAATCCTTGATCGGTGAACCAGTACTCCTCACTTACACCCTATTGGAATATTCTCACCATCATTTTTGTATTTTGCATGCATGCATGCATCTAGCCATATGCATGCTCATGCAATTGCATGCATCCAGTCATCAATATGGCAGTCTCCCAGCACCTATTCCTTATTTTTCATCCCCCGGGAGCCTACTTCTACTCAGTTTTAGCCCTCCTAGCCACTGATGGCCCTTGTTTTCATCACTAGATCACAAGTGCACCTTATTCCACCTATTTAGGAGTTACTTCAGTTAGTTGGTTGGTTGATGACTCAATTCCTTGATTCAAGGGATGATTGATCAGTTAACTGACTGAAGCATGTAGATAGGTTAGTTGAGCTCTATTGAATACTAGTGACTCCTCATGCGCCCACATTGGAGTCTCCTTTCCTACATTAGTGCCAATGCACTCAGTTAGACTTCGTTAGACTCATTTGGTTGACTATTTGACTTTTGTGACCACTGCCACTGGTTTGGATGATGTCTCCAATGCTATCCAAGATACACACTGAGGATAATTCGAATGAAATTTGTGGCATTCGAATATCCTTGATTGTATTCAGTTATTATTCATTTTACAGAGTGCCAGCTTATAGATGATGTATGATACAATAGTTTTACTCCATTTTCTGTGTAATGAGTGATTATTGATTCAAAATTTCTTCTTATTCTTTCTGCACTTCATGAGTGAATTCTAGTGAGGTCTGCTACTGCTGAGTGATCGTACTTCCAAAATATCACATGGTATCAGAGTTGACAATAGCTATTCGAATTGAAGTAGCATCAGTTGCAACAATTCATTAAGCAGCTATCTTTCAATGAGCACCAGAAGCCTCTGGGTTTCCATAGCAAATCCTAGTGCTATTGCGTTGAATTCACTGGAGAAATCCAGTGAGGTCTAGCCAGGTGTGAAGGACCCACTCACATGTGCTCAGTGTCCTAATGCAATGTTCAATTCGAATTGCAGTAGATCTTCTTTTCATAATCCTCATTTGTTTTGCAGGAATCTCCCTCTTTCAGCTTCGAATTCTTCAGTATCATGGATCTCAAGTTGAACTCATTCAACTACTTCGAATGGAAGGAAAAAATGGACATCTTCTTGAATTCGAAGATTCTTTCCAGAGTGGTGAATGGATCTGCAGTTGAGCCCACTAGTGCAGTAGACAAATCCAAGTACTTAGACAAGCTTGATGAAGCAATAGGACTGTTGCTACTTAGCATTTCTGAAAATTTTCACTTTCATGTTATCGATCTGAAGACTCCAAAGGAGGTTTGGGAAAATATCGAATCCCTCCTTGTCCATAAAGATGATTTGAATAAACTAGAAAATGAGCTCATATCCTTGAGCCCAAGCAGTTTTGAAACTATCACTGATTTTCTCAACAAATTCAAGAACTTGATTTCACAGTTGAAGAGGTATGGGATTGAGAAGGAAGAAATACAACTAATCCTTGCCATCCCGTCGAAACTAGGTCCTAATTATTCAATGTTTGTTTAGACCTTCCAGTCAGCAAAGTTGTACATTCCAAAATGGAAATTCCCTTCACTTGAAGACTTCATCCAATCTCTAACTCTTGAGGAGGAGAAGCTAGTGCACATGGGAGTGATAAAAGCCAAGTAGGATTCATCTCTTGCAGCCACTGAGTCAAGGAGAGCGAATGGAAAAGGAAAACAAAAAATTTTTGATAGAAAGTCGAATGATACAAAGCAGAAGAAGGCTCCCAAATAGTCAGATGGAACCTCTAATCCTAAGAAGGACAAGCACACTCATAATGGAAAATCTAAGTGCACACTCTATAATCAAGGATATCACCCTAAGAGCTCATGTATGAAGAAGACCATAGATCTCATGGCTTCACTTCTTGAAAAAAATAATCTTCCAATACTTGCATGTGCTAGAAAGAAAGAGAGTGAACCATCTAGATATGAGAATAAAGAGAGATGACATGCCCTCATGGAAGGTGCATCAAATCAATCCTCCTTCATCATAGATTCTGTAGCATCAAGACACATGTCTTCCTCCAAGAATTTCTTCACTGGATTTGAAGCTACTGTTGGACCATCCATTATGTTGGGGAATGATTCTAAGGTGTCCTCTAAGGGGATTGGAAGAATCAAACTAGATCATGGATACTTCCCGGATGTACTCTATGTCCCCACTCTCACTGCTAATCTACTTTCAGTATATCAGATGACCCATACTGGAGAGCCCAAGAGGGTGATCTTATCTCCAAATGAGGTCAAAATTCAGGACATGGTATCAGGTTCTACCATTGCAAAAGGTGTTGCTAATCATAAGTCAAAACTGTATGAGTTCTCCCACTTCTTACCTCTCTCAAAGCAATCTTCTCTTCACACTCATGCTAGTGAAGAGAGTAGATTGTGGCATGAAAGATTTAGGCATCTTAACTATCAATACCTGCAAGACATGCATATTAAAGAGATGGTTGAAGGGCTTCCCAAGATCAAGTTTTCCAAGGGAAACTGTCATGGTTGTTTGATTGGAAAGCATCCTAAAAAGAAATTTGAGAAGGGGAAGGAAAGGAGAGCCTCTCATCCTCTAGATCTAATTCATAGTGATGTTGCGGGGCCATTTCCAGATCTATCTTTGAACAAGGCAAGGTATATTCTTACTTTTATTGATGATTATTCCAGATTTACATGGGTATACTTTCTCATATTAAAGTCAGAAGTATTTGGATTATTTAAGTTTTTCAAGTCTTCTGCAGAAAAGTTTTCAGATAGAAAGATCAAGGCCATTCGCACTGATAATGGAGGTGAGTACATCAAGGATGACTTTCAAACCTTTTGTGCTGAAGAGGGAATTGAGATGCAACATATTTTTCCCTATACACCACAACATAATGGTGTTGTTGAAAGGAAGAACAGAACATTGAAAGAAATGGCCACCTGCATGCTAAAGTCGAAAGGGTTGCACCCTAGTCTTTGGGAAGAAGCCATTAACTGTGCCACCTATCTTCAAAATAGAGTTCCTCACAAAGGACTCAAAGACATGACTCCTTTCGAAGCATGGATGGGATACAAACCTGATGTGTCTCATCTTAGAGTGTTTGGATCCAAGGCATGGGCAAGGATTCCATATGAGAAATTGAGAGCCCTAGATCCACAAAGTAGAGAGTGTATCACAATGGGTTATGCATTGGATGCAAAGGCCTACAAGCTTCTTGATCCTTATACTACGACTACATTCCTTGATAGGAGTGTACAGTTCAAGGAATGGCCTCTTCATGATGCTCATCTTGTTGAGCAAGAGAGATTTCCTACCACACCTCCACTGCTTGATGAGCTCCAAGAGAGCAAATATTCATCACATGACAGTTCATATTCAAAGTATGACAGTGAAGATGATGAATAGAGAATGCTAGATCTAGATCCACAAGAAACTAAAGATCTAGCACCTATCAGTTAAGATGAGAGAATGGAAGATCCACAAGAACCTGATGATCTTACACTTGATGATCCTCCTCTTCCTAGATGGGCAGCCACTACACTTACATCTTCCAGAGATCTTGTTGGAGATCCACTTGATCTGAGGAGGACCAGAACTGATTTTCATAATGGAAGGTTTCATCCTTCTCACATTACTGATCCATTTACTACCGATAGATCCTTCTTCAGTGGAGAAGTCCACTTACCATTTGGGGTGAGTGATGTAAATGATTGATCATCCTATCACAGTCTATATTGAGGGGGGGATTTCTTCCCACTGGGTTTTCCCTCTTTCCTCACTTTGTTTATTTAGATTGTTGTACGAGGTAACCTTTGGTCTCAATTACCAGGGCCCTACCATTTCAGTTGTTCCTCATAGTATAACTTGCAAGGGGGTGTTGGAATATTCTCACCATCATTTTTTGTATTTTGCATGCTTGCATGCAATTCTGCATGCATCCAGTCATCTGCATGCAATTACATCCATCTAGTCATCAATATGGCAGTCTCCCAGCACCTAGTCCTTATTTTGCAGCCCCCGGGAGCCTGTTTCTGCTCAGTTTTATCCCTCCTAGCCACTGATGCACCCTTGTTTTCATCATTGGATCACAAGTGCTCCTTATTCCACCTATTTAGGAGTTACTCCATTTAGTTGGTTGGTTGATGACTCAGTTCCTTTATTCAGGGGATGATTGATTAGTTAACTGACTGAAGCACTTAGATAGGCATCTACTGAGACTAGTTGAGCTCTACTGACTACTGGCAGCTCCTCATGCACCCACATTGGAGTCTCCTTCCCTACATCAATGCCCATGCACTCAGTTAGACTCATTTGAATGAATATTTGACTTTTGTGACCACTGCCACTAGTTTGGATGATCTCTCCAATGCTATCCAAGCTACACACTAAGGATAATTCAAATGACCTTAGTGGAAATCGAATCTCCTTGATTGTGTTCAGTTATTATTCATTTTACAGAGTGCCAACTTATAGCTTATGTATGATACAATAGTTTTACTCCATTTTCTATGTAATGAGTGATTATTGATTCAACATTTCTTCTTCTTCTTTCTACACTTCATGAGTGAATTCTAGTGAGGTATGCTACTGCTGAGTGACCCTACTTCCAAAATATCACACACCCTGCTCACCATAATAAATTGTTTAAAAATTGCAAGTAAAAATCATGAACAATTTAGAATTTGGAGTTAGTATTCTGGCCAATTCTTGGCTGGGATATTACACTTCCCTAAGATCAAATGTAGTCATACAACTCATTCATAGGTTTAATCAATACATCACAACATGTAAGATGCATAAATTTAGATCTAACCATTACATCTATCACATGCAAGACTTATAATGCATTAAACTCATGCAATACAATGATATATATAACAATGAACTCATCCTTCTACTTAGGATTACACATGATCTTCCTATCAATCAAATCCATGTAAACATACATTCCATAACTTAAACATAATAAACCATATCATAGAAATGGAACATCATCATTTATCATAACAAAGAAGTACTTATCTTCCAAGCAACTGGCTAAGTGAGAGAAATGTTCCACCCAACCTTAGATCTCTGTCCATCATGTACTCTTTCAGCTGAGAGATCACCCCCGATCTGGGCTGTGTATCCACTAAGGAGGGCTATCAAGTTCTCTCACAGTCAAGGTTCCATCCCAATGCTAATCCAATCTGTAGTTGGGTTTATCAAGCATTCCAGGGAATCTACCCATGCTAAGCCAACCTACAGTGGGTTTATCAAGCATATAGGGATATACTGGCCATGCTAAGCCAACTTCCAGTTGGTTTTATAAAGAATACCAAACAACACAGTCATGCCAATCTAGCCTGCAGTTGGGTTTATCAAGCATACCAGGCAAGTTGATCATGCTAAGCCAACCTGCAGTGGGTTTATCAGGCATATAAGGATAACAAGGAAGGTATTTCTAAGCCAATGAGCTCAACCACAAAGCTGTAGGAATCTCAACACTCAGCAGACATCGCACCCACATTACCTACCTCACCCAACACAAGGAAGATCCTCTTCTCCGCTACACAGTCCCTCAAGGCCTTTAACCTTCCAGTGTTATTCAGGGTGGTCATAGAAAGGTCCAGTCGCTAGTTCTATGAGATTACATCCTTCACTGGGTTTATCAAGAAACCCAACCTTCTACCCCAGTTAAACAAGTTGGATCCTCTCAAGCTCACGGACTGAGATTTGTTCCACACTCTACTCTCTACTACCAAATCCCATGTTCTCACGGTTTCTCTCTGCTATTTAATCTTTGTAATTCCTCTCAGGGTTCTTACCACTCCTGTCACGATTATCCTGTATTATCACACACTTTCTATGTCCATGGACTCTATGCTATCTCTCCCTCACACAGGAAACGTAGTTACCTTCACAATCTTCCTCACAGTTGGGATCTGTGGGTCTGTGTATGCATGAATTCCTGAATCCCCCTCCTCCCTGCCAATGGATGGGTGGTGAATGATGAGTGAGTGAATCCTGCTCCCTTCCCCCATGGGTAGTCAAAACAAGTTCTGCGAGTTCCCAGGCGTTTGAGTGTCTTCCAAGACAAGAAATCAGAGCCATGCCCTACCATATGAAATCGTAGGCATGCTCCATACTCCATTGGATTCAGCAACAGGGTTCTCAACCACCCTCTGCAACTAAATTAATGTTAGCAGGGAGGTCAAAAGGGTTCACAGTTGAACATGTGGAAACATGGGTACCAGTCCCATAAACCCCTCACCTCTCCCTAGTGGATACACATGGCCCTTTGTCATTGGTTTCTTCCTTAGCAAGCTTCTTGGTTATTTTATTAATTAATAATAATTACATCATTTACATTTCTTCATGGATTAACAACCCATAAATAATCAAACTGTCAAATACTTTCCTATGTAATAACCTTAAACATCCGCTAGTGGGGCCTTGTCCTTGAGATCCACACTAGGGCAGATACACACACTACACATACACAATATTTACATTAAGACCAATAAACACCAAGGGTGAATAGGGGTATTAAAGGAAAGTGAACAAACGTGGATTCCTTCCATAAAAGGATCAATTGCAAGGTGTTTCCCTACCTTAAGAGTATTTTTATATAATCAAGTAAAGTGGATTTTGCATATTATTATTGGATATATTGTGTGTAATTTAATATTTAATCTAAGTTACTTAATAGAGAATGAAACATGTACTTTGGAGTGCAACATCTCACTTTTTTTGTCCTACATGTGCTACTTGTGGGTTGCTTGTAAGGGCTTATGAAAACATTGTGTTGTTGGCCTCCATTACCTCTCATATATAGAGAGGAAGAGAGAGTCCTTTCATCATCACAATCATTGTATCTCTTGAATTTGTACTTGTATTCTTGGAGATATTTTCTAGGGTTCATGAGTTCATTAGAAACCCTAGGAGAAGCTATTGAAGTAGAAGAGGATGTCTTGGTTTGGAGTTTGTTTTTGTGACAAGGGTTTTCTCTTTTGCAAGAGATGTTGGGTCTGATCATTTATATTATGATTTTTCTTTCACTCACTTTCATTCAGTCATGTTCAGATGTGACCTTGGAGAGGAATGCACACTAGACCTCTTTCTCTCCCTCTTCGTATTCTTTTGTACTTGATATCTCACTCTCTTGAATCATTATGGTATTGATATTCTTGGAGTAGCTTGGATAATATTGGAGGTCTAGGGTTAGGGTTTATCCCATGGATATTAGAGATTAGGGTTTTGATAAAACCCTTGGAAAATTTTGTTGGGTAAGAAGAAGAGAAGAGGGTTTCTTTCCCTAGAGGACATGTTGGAGTGATTCTTTCATACTGGAGCTACTTGGTTAAGCTAGGGTATTTTTAGTTTACCCTAGTTAGGGATTTGGAGAGATAGTGGATTTGTACTATCCTTGAGAGAAAGATATGGCACATACATTGTGTATATAAATGATGTTTTTTAGCTATCCAAAACTTGTACATTTTCCAATCTATTGGCTCATCAATAGTGAAGCTTGGTGTTCAAAATCAACACCAACATCAGATCCATAAAATTGTTGTTCTAGGGATGATAAGATAACTTCATTAGTAGTTAGGTATTTCAACATATCGTCCTTGGTGGATTTTGGAATCCATTTCCACCATTCCCAAGAAATGCTAGTAAAACTAAAGACAAGTAGACTAGACATATATGTATGGGTAAGGTATCATTAGAACCCTTTTTGGTTGTGAGCCAATTTCTAAGGAGTTGGAAAGAATATTTGAGTTCTTTGGGACTTTGGAATCCAATATTAATAAATGGATCTTCTAACACTACAATGAAAATCATGTTGAGCCCTAAAATTCCCATGGAATTCACCTGAGCACCTTTAAGGGATGAAGAATAAGAAATTGAGTTGTCTCCATCAGGTTCTTGTTTCAATGTTAGAACCTGGTGGCATTTGGACTTATATTATTCTTTCATAGATTTAGGAATTTTATTCATAACATAAAGTTCTTCTGTAACCTTAACCAACAGAGACTTAGAGTGACCAAAATCCCATTGTGGTTTTCCTTCTACAAATTGGAACATACCTAAAGAATTATTTCTTGTGTAATTGCTTGGGTTCTGGGGAGACAATAGACTCAAGTAGACCTTTCCTAGTAGTCTGGAAAGATATAGGATTCTTGTTTGGATTCTTGACATACTTGTAAACTTCATGGATCTTGATGACCATTTTATCTAGAAATTATAGAAATATAGGACCCTTATCTGATCTCTGGTCTCAAAGATCACACTAGGTGCAATGAGAGAGCATACACAAACTCAAATACATGACATGATCTTCAAATTTGTTTATTATCCCATAGATCACAATATGTGCAATGGGAGAGCATAGATAAGAGTATTAATCTATTACAAACTTGATATATGAAAGGCACAATAGCTTCAAGAGAGGGAGCTCTGAGATACTCTAGACTCATATCCGGCTCTCCTTGCAATGACCAAGAGATTTTCTTTTATAACATTCGTAGAAGGTAACTAGTAACCTTTGACTTACATATTCTAGTTTTGACAATACAAAATTTTGGCATTTGGTTGATAGATGGATGAAAAAATATTTACTTTATTCATCTTCAGGATCATTGTCATTAATATACATGTGATCTAGTACTGGGTATAGAAGTGGGACAAAGAATTTGGTAGTGTTGGATCCTTTCATATATTCGAGAATGACATTGATACAACTATATGACTATTTCAAGTAGGTCTTGATCTTATACCGAAATATGAATCCTTCTTCTTTAGCTGCAAGGAGGTATCCATATTCATCTTTGACAAAATTAGTTTTTATAAAATTATTAGCCGTTGGAAGGGGTTCAATGCAAACATTTCAATGGAGAATTAAAATTTAAACCATAGTTTGGCATGTACTACAACATGGAAATCTTCTTGAAGATGGGATATAAATTTGCTTCGTTGGGAAGTCCAATTATCTCTTGGGAAATCCTGTTCAAAAATATTTATTTCCATGGAGTACAATGACATATGACTAGATTAGATCAATGAATATTATGCATATTCTAAATTATTTAACAAGTACTATAATGTTACAACAGTATTTCCAATCTATATAAGCATTGACAAACCAATATAGCATTCACTTTCTTCAATAATATCAATATCCAAATATATTTTTTTCCTTAGAATTTATAGATCCTTTGAGTAGTCTATAGGATAGAATTAAGATAGATAAGGGAGAATACTTTCTTTCTTCTTCTAAAGAATTTGTGGTAGATAATTTCTTATTTATATGTACTTAGTTTGGATGAAGATGCACAATCCTTAGTTTTTCTCATTTTCTAAGGAGGACCTTTAGAGAACATCCCCAAAGAGGTGCATTCCCTTTTGTGTTTTATTTTTAATTGTACAACAAATTCAAACCCATATAACCATACTAACTATGTCAAAATCATAGAGCTTCCTTCATCATACAAATTTCTCTTTTCAACATTCCTGGCATGATTTTTAGATCTTTTATGATAAGAAATTTCACAGGTTTTAGCAATAACCTGAAATGATGGATAACTCTTTTTACAACCAAAATTTATTAATGGATAGATGGACATTTGGTTTATGGTCCATGGAATGCTCCATAGGAATATACATAGACTTCTTATTTTCCTTCTTCATTCTTTTTTTATCAAGACTCTTCCCCAAGTATGATTTGAGGCATCGGTCTCAATGATCAACTGCCTATTTCTTGAAGGTATACTGAGTGGAGTAAAATGAAGGGCTTTCTATTTTATGTTTTTCACAACCTTTGTCATTTTCTCTTTCCATGGAATAGATTATTTTTTCAACTTTCGTTGCAATAGAAAGATGTCTTTGGCCTAACCTTTGTAGAATGGTTGGATGTAGTTGAGACCAGTTTTACAAAAATCGTTGATATATCACCGACATCGTGAGTCGAACTCCATGGTGATATATCACTATATATCACATGATATTTTCAACGATATTTTCCTTAAATTATCATGATTTCTTCCCATTTTTTTCCAATTTATCATGAGTCGACAAGAAAGTATCATCCAACCTGTGGGGGTTTGCTTCAAAAGATTTTTTTTGGTTTTTTTTGCTCATTTTCTATGTTGGAGGAGAGTCAAGGAGGAGAACTTCAATTTAGATTGGGCCAGGGAAGAGAAAACTGTTAGGATATTTAGACACTTAGGAGTTAGTTAAGATCAACTTGTTATAATATATTTGTTAGGTAAAGTATGTTTCTTTAGTATGCATTAGTAACATGTGTAATCTAGTGGTCGCGATATGCTCTTGAAATAGATTGATCTGACAGTTCCTCTTCTCCTTAATCTTAATGACCATTGATTTGTGGCTTAACACTTGATTGTTCCACAATCCCTATTTAAATATCATTGAGGTTCATTTTCTAGTTGATCAATTATGAGAAGCTCACTTGTAACATTCTTTATTTTGCATAATAATATTGCCTCAAGTATTATTGGCTAGCGTTTTGGAGTGTTTCCCTCTTCGAGGGTTTAAACCATGTAAAAACATCATTGTGTTGATCTGTGATTTATTTGTGTGAGTGGCTGCTCAAGGTTTTTGGTCTCTTGGAGATATCATGTGTAATTGAACATGGTATCATAGAGCTTATGAAGTTCTACTTTTGTTGGTGATATTGGTCTTGAATCAGTGTTGTTGAGACAGAACCTGATGATGATGACAAGAAAATAAAATGGGCCAATAACTATGATGAGGCTTGTGGATTAATCAGAATGTCCATTTTTAATGACTTGTGATTCCACTTCAAGGAATTGATGATCCAGAAACAACTTGGGAAAAATTGGAAACTGTGTTTGTTAAACACAATGAAATTCGAGGTCATCAACTTGAAAATAAGCTATTTCCTTAAATCCAGGTGATTTCTCTTGAATACAAGACTATTTCTTTAAGTACAAAACCCTTAGACTCTTACTTGATGAATGTGGCATAAAAAGGAAAGATGGGCAATGTATTTTTCATATTATTTCCAAGCTTGGACTTGCCTATTGTGTTTTTGTATCTATATTTTATGGGCCACGAATAAATCTTTCGGTATTCACTATAAAAGGCCTACTCTTGAATATTTTTTTTATTCCTTGATTAGAGAGAAATATAATTTCATATATATTGGAGTAATAAACAATGTTGATACATCTAGAAAAGCCTTAGTGGCACCATAGAAACTTGATAAGTCCAAGCATCCCAAGAAGCAACATCCTTGCAATAATAATCAAAACAAGGGTCCCAAACCCTCTCATCCAATTCATCATTCAAAAACTTACAAAGGAACCAAATCAAAAGGTAAGAAGAATGAGCTCCATTGCAACTTTTATGGGAAGGATAATCATGATGAATCTAAATGTTTCAAGAAGATGGCAACCTTGGAAGTAGCAATGAAGAAGCATAACATCAACATTGATTCGTCTTTAGAATCAACATATCATAGACATGCACTTTGTGCTTCTGGTTTTTCTTTTAATGTATCTTCTTCTTCATCTTCTTCCAATGAGTGGCTCATTGATTCTGGAGCATTATCATATGGATAAGGATAAAACCATATTTTCTACTATGAATGAATGTAACACCAAACAAATATTTTTTGGTGATGATAGATTTGTTAGTGCTGTAGGATATGGAACATTCAAGTAAATGATGGTAAGTTTAATAATGTAATATATGTTCTAAGAATTTATTGCAATTTGTTGTTAGTCTATCAAATCACTCATTTTGGTGATGGTAATACTATAACGTTTACGCCTCACCAAGTTGTAATAAAGGATTTTAATGATCATAAGCATGTCCTATCCACTGGAATTGTCGATGATATTATTAGGTTGTACAAATTTAACAACTTTGGGTGATCACCTTTTTCCTCAATTTTTGTTGCTCATAGAGATGACTTGAGAAAAATTTGGCATAAGCGATTTGGTCACTTTAATTGTCGCTCATTGCAACCATTATGTAAATAAAATATGGTGACAGGTATTCTGATGGTATCTTGTAGGGATGGTGTTTTTTCCGGTTGTCTGCCTATTTTTTGAGATATTTGCACCCATCCCATCATTTTTTTGTTTTTACAGCTTACATATTACAGTGTGGCTGCTCGATGTGATATTTTGCTTACCAGTTCCAACTATTTTTCACGGAAATCCCATATGGACGATGTCCTACAAAATAGGGGACTTTACTATATTACCTTGGGGAAAGAAACAGAACCTAATGATGATGGCAAGAAAATCAAATGGGCCAATAACTATGATGAGGCTTGTGGATTAATCAGAATGTCCATTTTTAATGACTTGTGATTCCACTTCAAGGAATTGATGATCCAGAAACAACTTGGGAAAAATTGGAAACTGTGTTTGTTAAACACAATGAAATTTGAGGTCATCAACTTGAAAATAAGTTATTTCCTTAAATCCAGGTGATTTCTCTTGAATACAAGACTATTTCTTTAAGTACAAGACCCTTCGACTCTTACTTGATGAATGTGTCATAAAAAGGAAAGATGGGCATTTTATTTTTCATATTATTTCCAAGCTTGGACCTACCTATTTTGTTTTTGTATCTATATTTTATGGGCCACGAATAAATCTTTCGGTATTCACTATAAAAGGCCTACTCTTGAATATTTTTTTGATTCCTTGATTAGAGAGAAAGATAAGTTCATACATCTTGGAGTAGTAAACAATGTTGATACATCTAGCAAATCCTTAGTGGAACAACAGAAACTTGATAGGTCCAAGAATGCCAAGAAGCAACATCCTTTCAATAATAATCAAAACAAGGGACTCAAACCCTCTCATCCAACTCATCATTCAAAAAACAACAAAGGAACCAAATCAAAAGGAAGAAGAATGATCTCCATTGCAACTTTTACGGGAAGGATAATCATGATGAATCTAAATGTTTCAAGAAGATGGTAACCTTGGAAGTAGCAATGAAGAAGCATAACATCAACATTGATTCGTCTTTAGAATCAACATCTCACAGACATGCATTTTGTGCTTCTATTTTTTCCTTTAATGTATCTTCTTCTTCATCTTCTTCCAATGAGTGGCTCATTGATTCTAGAGCATTATCGTATGGATAAGGATAAAACAATATTTTATACTATGAATGAATTTAACACCAAACAAATATTTTTTGGTGATGATAGATCTGTTAGTTTTGTAGGATATGGAACATTCAAGTAAATGATGGTAAGTTTAATAATGTACTATATGTTCTAATAATTTCTTGCAATTTGTTGTTAGTCTATCAAATCACTCATTTTGGTGATGGTAATACTATAACGTTTACGCCTCACCAAGTTGTAATAAAGGATTTTAAAGATCATAAGCATGTCCTAGCCACTGGAATTGTCGATGATATTATTAGGTTGTACAAAATTTAACAACTTTGGGCGATCACCTTTTGCCTCAATTTTTGTTTCTCATAGACATGTCTTGAAAAAACTTTGGCATAAGCGATTTGGTCACTTAAATTATCGCTCATTGCAACAATCATGTAAATAAAATATGGTGACAAGTCTTCTGATGGTATCTTGTAGGGATGGTGTTTGTTCCAGTTTTGTATTTGAAAAACATCACCAGGACAATTTTGACAATCATGCCTCTTGGCACACCTCAACCCCCATGTAACTTTGCATAGTGACTTGTGTTATCCTCTTCCGTATTCTTCCTTTTTTTGTTTCAAATATTTATTAACGTTCATTGATGATTACTCCAAATTCCCTTGGGATTATTTCCTAAAACTTAAGATTGAAGTATTTGACATGTTCTTGGCCTACAAGGCCCTTGTTGAAAAAGAATATGGTAATCAAATTCTTGAGTTAATATCTGATAAAGGGGGAGAATATGTTAACAACAAGTTCACTACTTTTTGTACTACACATAGGGAATCCAACAACAACACATTGTTCCATATACACCACAAAAAAATGGAATTATTAAATAATATTTGATTATTAAATAAATGTCGGAATTGATGTTGAAGTTAGGTGGCGGATCTTTATTTAATAAAACAACGAATTTTTGCATAAGAACCTGGTATCCATGGAATTAAATATATAATATTTTATTATTGTTGAATCGATGTGTCCCTTGTATCAAGTCATGATTGGATTGAAAAATTAATGAAGACTGACAGAGTGATAGGGGAGTAGAGTTGGGTCATTTAATAAAAGACAAGGGTAGTAAAGAGGGGAGGAGGGAAAGGCGATAAAGGAGAAGAGATATATAAAGGAGGGATGGAGAAGAATGGGAGGGAGGATTTTTTTGTGGAGACATTTAGTAGAGGATGACGGCTTTTCTGATTTGGGGGGAAAAAATTGGGTTGGTTGGTCTGTTGCTTTTGAGCTTTGGGAACAGGGGCCAAGAAACTGAGTTTCTTAGAGCTAGGGATTCGACAAGGCCGTTCCTAGCTGGTTGGGTGGTAAATATATTTGGTGGTTGAGGTTTTGGTTGTGGGGATCTTGCAAGGACAAATCTAAGCTTGCAGGGACCAAACTACTATCTTACATGTATTTTATGATTAAGTATTTCAATTTTTAAGTTTTGAAAGTTATATATTGTAAGGTGAAAACTGAATGATGTTGGAAACTAAATGAAACTATTAAGTATTTGTATTTTGTTTATACCTACAAGAACTATACTTTGATTACACCTGCATAGTGAAAGATCCTAAACAGAACATAACATATATTTTCTAGATGTACTAATTAGAACAAGGATATCTTAGCAGAAACAAAAACATGACAAAACTGATAAATTGTTAAACTGATAAAGTGATATGAATTTAGGGACCAAGACAGCTCCCTACATTTAGTTCTCCTGTGCAAATTGAAATTCATCCAGAGTTTGAAATTTGTTTTATAATAGTTTGAACTACTTTACAAAATTTATTTGTAGTATGTGTGTCAAAATTATAGTACTATGTGAAAACTCCCATTGCGTTATTTGTTGATAAGTAAAATTATCCACCATGTCTTCAACCGGTCGATTGTATCCATAAAATAATTTGGGGAAGTTTCATTCCTCAAAGAATCTGTCTTGGAAAATGCCAAGTGGTCAAAAAGCTTCTGAAGGTGCAATTTGTATGATTTTATTGTCTAGATCATATGTTAGATGTGTTTGCACATATCCATGAACCAATGTTTCAGAAACTGGATCCATGTCTTTTTCACAATTAGTGAATTCTACCACAATTGCATATGTTAAATTATCAAGATGTTTTTCAATGCTTTGATTGAATATCTCCTCCCAATTGTTATTGATAATGATCCCTTCATTTTTGTAGAGTGTAGTTTTGGACAAGTCATGCATAGAGACCATTACAGCTTTTGGACATGCATTGCTAGATAAATAGACATTTTTGTATTCCAATTTCCATTTCAGCATTACTGTAACTGTCATACAATCAGATAGACATATTGGCAGTGCATTTTAAAACTTCTCCAAATCTATAGGCATCATTAATTATTGTTCCATTCAATCCAATTTGAGCTCTTTTGTAACCAAGCTTCCTAATTTGTGCAAATGGAGTTCTTGGCGACACCAATATTTCTTCCAAAGGTGTCAAGATTGACACATATGGAAATTGGACGTTACGCTAGCTTAGTAGAGGCCGTGCGTAGAAAAGAAATTGTCCATCAAATATTGATTTCTTGCAAAATCTTCAAATATCACCATTATGATCAATTTTTTTACCTCTTCATCAACTATGAAAGAGTCAAAATCTAGTACAATGATAACATCAATTGAATCATTGTCTTTTTGGAAGTGCAATCAGTCAATTTTAGAAAATACATAAATCAGTGTATCCTTAATAGAAAATAGATATGTATTTACTACTTTCAATTATTTCTTGTATTATTTATATATTTGTCTAGCATGGTTTCCTTGTCTCTTTATCTCTTTCTTCAACCTAGGAAATTTGATGCCTCTATTGCTAGGAATGCTACCTCAAATGTATATTGTCGTTGGGTTCACATATTCTACTGCAGGGCCTGTACATTGTGTTGGAAGTGCCTTAACTTTTTGTATTTTGGCATCTCGAGTTTTTTTTCCATGGCCAATTGTTTTTCTTTTTTTCTTTGTTGCATTTAGATTGTTTAGATGCCTAGTTATATCAATAGTATTGGTTTTCTCTGTTGTGTTATTTCCAAGGTAGTTTTTTTGTCATGTTTGCATTTGTCTACCAAGCTACCAAAGTCAAAAGTTACTATTTCAAGAGTTATCAAGAGTTTGTTCTGACCAAATTTTTTTTGCAATGGCCAAAAGTGAATGTGAATTATCTAGGACATGTTGTAAAAGATATAAGACTTTAATGAAGGATATGTCAATTAGAATCTTTGCACAAATCGTTTAAATCTAGTATCCCATATGAATATGTCAACATTGTACAATTCACATAACCATTGTATTGAAAAGCAATATCCTTCTATGTTACCATGGTTATACGGTCTTGACATATTTATGATATAGCTTTGTTATTCAAAAGCTAGGCATTGTTTGCTCAACAATATCATGTTTCAGAAATTTGACTAGACATGCAACTGCCCTATTGTCATTTCCAACATAGTAATTGTAAAAAGTCTATGCAATTGCTTTTCTCAAAGCATTGGCATCGAACATTGATGTTAACACAAAAATTGAATAGAACAATGAGTCATGACAGTCACCTGCAATAGGACTGAAATCTAAAAGCCTTGTTCAAATAGTGTTTGCTCAATAGCTAATTTAGTCAATTGACTATTAGCATATTGGTTTTCAAAAATGATTCTATGCAATATAAAAGGCTTCTCTTAAATCATATGGAATGATTAGTGAAATCATAGTTCAGAGTGACTAAACAATGGATGTTGACCTCATGGAAGAGGAGGTTGTGACAATATTATGTGTTTATGGCATTAAAATGGATATGTGTTCTTTGTTTTGCCAATGACCAAACAACTACTAGGACATCTAACCACTTGGAAAACCACATGATGCAGAAGATGTCACCCCACATTCCATTTCCAATTTGGCCATTTTTTTGCGAAGCAGACAATGAAATTCATTCTAGATACGTAGTAACATTTTCCACATTGTGCAATTCCATTAAAAAGTGAACACTTAATTATGTTCGCAATGATGAGATAGCAACTAGATCTTCTTGTTGTAGACAATAAGGAAAGTGAGTTATTATCCCTTATCTTATTTCTATTGGTGTATATCGTAAATACACAAGCACTACCAAAGCATTAAATAAGTTGTCTCTTGGGTCATAGTAAAAGGGGTGCAAGCGAAATAGCTCATATATAGCTAACGTGTAGTCAATTTGTTTATCCTTTGAACCATTAATTATGATACCCTTTGGAATACTTAGAGAAACTGCTTTGTTCACTTTGTATTGGCAACTTTCTTGATCCACATCCATATAGCGTAAAAAGCGGTCAACGGAAGATATGGCACAAATACTTGTCACCATAAACTAGCAATTATACTTGCAGATTTATTGCAAGCATGAAAGTAAGTAAGCAAGAACAAATGAATTTGAACATTGGAAGTATTGCACATACAACTGTTGTGTTTGTTTTTTATATAAGAGAGAAAATTATATTATAGACACCAAGGATTACACCACATGACATGCATATGCACATAGTTCTCTACCCCCTCTCCCTTTTTTGTTTCGTAAATAGTATTGCTAAGTGGCCTAAACAATTTTGGATCTTTTCTTGTCTTTACATGCAACAAGATCAATTTGATATTTGACATCTTAAAATATTTGGCAATGGAACTAGGGTCACCTAATACTGTTTTCCCAAACCAGAGATCACTATGCAGGAAGCACCAGAACATATCAAACAATGGTGAACAACAAAATTGTATGAACTTTCATTTAACAACCAGATCTACTACCATTGCAAGTGTGAAGTTGGGTATGAGTATCATAAACATATGATCAATCTGCCTAGTATGACTACAATGGAGTATCATTGTTTAAATAATGGATTCAATAAAATTAACTCTAGTATCATGACAACAATTGACCAGCCTAGCGTCAATATAAGCTAATAGGATAAGGTAAACAACCATAGTTGGAAATCCATGTGTTCTATCTACAACATTCTCTACTAGACACGAGCTACATTGATATGAGATTTTTTCTCATGTTGAGTGCTTTCCATGCATTTTGGCATTTATTTACTAGCAGCATTGTGACAATCTCACACAAGATAACTCGGTGCAACTATTACAGGCCCAAAGAAATCCTGGAACAGTCAGGTAGCAGATTGCCACTTCCATTCCATCAAAAGGAAAAGCAATTTGTGACAACAGTTTCATCTAACATTTCCATATAGACATAAACATTTATAGAAAAGCTATGCATACTTAGCCTAGTAACCACAACAGGTAGAAGATAACATAAGCCTATAGGCTACTTCAATTTAGACTTCTTCTCATTTGAACAAGCTAAGAATACCCAAATTCTTTTCCAAGTTTGGATAGCATAGCATCTATTATTTATATCATGACTAATTTATACACATGTCGAAGTCTTCATGATTCCAATATTGACTAAAACATAAAAATAAACAGATATTACCAAAAGCGAAGTTGGAAATTCGGAACTTGTCTACATGTCTCCACCACTATACAAATAGACAAATGATTTTAACAGTTATCCACTTCAATCATGACTAAAACACCTAACTTGTAAGTCAACAAACCATGATTTTTCGCAAAAATCCTTTCCGGCAAGCCACATATTTTTTGGGCCACTACATCACCATCACCATACAACAACAAAGCCACAAACCTCAGTTTCCAAAGGCAACAAATGTTATCATCCCACATTTATTAACTTGCTTCATCGATCTAAAAGTTAGCACACATCAAGAATGTGCAACTACGAACATGTAAATTTGAATTCTTTGGAGGCTATCTTGTTAGAAAAACAGGATCGCAGAGCAATAACAATAAACAGAAATGCAAATATGATCACACATACACATTACAAGAGAGACACAGATATATCGTGGTTCACCCAACTTGGGCTACGTCCACACTGAATTTGCCAGTCCTTATTATTATTACCATCCAGCAAGGTGAAGGGATACAACCTGCAGCACAACCGCTGCACTTCCTCTTCTCTGTTTCATAGTCTCTCTCCTGATCTCAGAGATCTTTACAATGCGTAAAACCTAATACATCATCATCCCTAGTCGTATTACAATGTCTTTATTTTATAAGGGAAATACAATGGGAAAATACCACGGGATACCCAAAACCATGGGCCCGCAAAACAGCTGGTGCAAATAGCCCCAAAAATTTTCTTCGGGGGCGCTGCCCCCGGACCCCCCTGGAACCCCATGGGGGGGCGATGCCCCCCCACATCCCCCCGCTGGGGTGAGTGTACAATCCACCTACATATCATATAAAACTGGGATACAAACACGGCTGATACAATATCATCTATGAGACTAGAAGATCTGGCTCCACAACCAACAATCTCCCACTTGGAGACTGATCACAGCAACTCCACCGCTGTTGCATTTGCTGGACTTGGACTTGGAAAATTTCTCCTCTTCACCTTCATGCTAGAAGGCCAACTGAAACTAAGCATGAACTCAGTTTCTCTCTGGTTACTACCTTTGTGAACATGTCTGCAGGATTCTGGCTAGTATGTATCTTTTCCAACTTTAACAATTCATCTTCCAGAACAGAGCGTATGAAATGGTACTTGAGCTGTATATGTTTAGTCCTGGAATGGAATGCTGAGTTCTTTGCAAGGTGAATGGCACTCTGGCTGTCACTATACAATCTGCTATCCTTCTGCTTCTTACCCACTTCCTTCATAAACCTCTGCAACCAAATCATCTCTTTACTAGCCTCTGTAATGGAAACATACTCTGCTTCTGTTGTTGAAAGTGCAACAACCTTCTGTAGTTTTGAAATCCAGCTTACTGCTATTCCACCTATAGTAAACACATACCCTGTGGTGCTCCTCCTGCTATCCTTGTCACCTGCCATATCTGCATCAACATATCCCTGTAGAACAGTGTCTGAACCTCCAAAACATAATGTCTCGGTGGTAGTACCTCTCAAATACCTGAGAATCCACTGTACTGCCTTCCAATGTTCTTTACCTGGATTGTTCATATATCTGCTCACAACTCCCACTGCATGTGCAATATCTGGTCTTGTGCACACCATGGCATACATCAAGCTACCAACTGCTGATTGATAGGGAATCTTGGACATGTAATCTATATCTTCTTGTGTCTTGGGACACATTTCCTTACTTAGACTGAAATGGCTAGCCAAAGGTGTACTTATAGGTTTTGCATTCTGCATTCTAAATCTCTCCAACACCTTTTGTATGTACTCACTTTGAGACAATGTCAATTTGCGATTTTGCCTGTCTCTCGTTATTCTCATACCAAGGATTTGCTTTGCAGCACCCAAATCCTTCATCGCAAATGAATTAGCTAGCTTCCTTTTGAGTACATTTATATCCTGCATGTCAAACCCTGCAACAAACATGTCGTCCACATACAATAACAAGATAATATATCTTCCATTGTCTAGCTTCTTGAAATAAGCACAGTGGTTAGAATGACATCTACTATAACCTTGTTCTGTCATAAACCTGTCAAACTTTAGATACCACTGCCTTGGAGCTTGCTTCAAGCCATACAAGCTCTTTTTCAATCTGCATACCAGATCCTCCTTACCTTTGACCTCATACCCTTGTGGCTGCTGCATCTATATTTCTTCCTCCAAATCCCCATGGAGAAAGGTTGCTTTTATATCTAACTGTTCTAGATGCAAATCTTCTACTGCCACTAGACTTAAGATAGTCCTAATTGAAGTCATCTTAACAACAGGAGAAAATATTTCATCAAAATCTATACCTTTCTTCTGTGAAAACCCCTTTACAACAAGTCTGGCCTTGTACCGCTTCTTACCTCCTTCTTCTTCCTTCAACCTGTAAATCCATTTGTTTTGCACTGCTCTTTTACCAGCAGGCAACTGAACCAAATCCCAAATCTGGTTTCCTACCAATGAGTCCATCTCCTCATTCATGCCTTGCTCCCACTTCTTTCTAGTTTCCTCCTGCATTGCTTCTTCATAACATTCTGGTTCACCAAAATCAGTCATCAATAAATAATACATTGGAGGAGAGTATCGTTCAGGGAGTCTACTTAACCTGGTAGATCTTCTTACAGTTGCAGGAGTTTCAGGCACTTGCTGCTGCTCTTGATTTTCTGGCACCTTCGGAACTTCATTTTCTTTAATTTCATCAAGCACTATGTACTCTGTGTTTTCCTTTTCCTGTTTTTTTCCCTGCAACTGATCTTTATACATGACCTTTTCATTGAATATCACATCTCTACTCCTGATGATTTTGTCATTTTCATAATCCCATAAACGATAACCAAATTCATCAACCCCATATCCAATAAAGGTACATTTCTTGGATTTAGCTTCAAGCTTTGTTCTATTTTCTTTATCAATATGGACAAATGCTTCACAACCAAACGTTCTCAGAAATGAGTAGTTTACCTTTTTGTCTGTCCATGCTTCCTTTGGAATACCACCATCCAAAGCACTTAAAGGTCCTCTGTTTATTAAATAAACAGCAGTATTTACAGCATCTGCCCAAAACTGTAAGGGCAACCCTGCATGCAGTCTCATACACCTTGCACGCTCCATGATCGTTCTGTTCATCCTTTCTGACACACCATTTTCCTGTGGTGTTTCTGGGACTGTCTTCTCTCTACGAATCCCATGGTATGAACAGTAACTATCAAACTCCTTGCTGCAGTACTCACCTGCATTATCAGATCTGAGACACTTCAATCTTTTTCCTGTCTCATTCTCAACCAAAGCTTTCCACTTCTTAAAAGTAGCAAACACATCAGATTTCTGTCTAATGCAATAAACCCAAGTTTTTCTAGTTGCATCATCAATAATTGTAACATAATAATGAGAGCCACCAAGAGATTGTACCTGATCCGGACCCCACACATCTGTATGCACAAGCTCTAATTTTTCATTCTTCTTCTGTTTCCCAACCCTGAGAAATCTGACTCTCTTCTGTTTTCCATAAACACAGTTTTCACAGAATTCCAAACTTACCTGCTTCAAATCCGGCAGCAACTTCCTTGAGTGGAGAATCTGCATCCCCTTCTCACTCATGTGGCCAAGCCTATGCTGCCACAATGTTGTATCTGTTCCTGTGGAAGCTAAAGAGATAGAATGGTCAGTATTATGAGGACATAAATACAACGTACCTACTCTGTCTCCTTTTGCTATCACCATTGATCCTTTAGTGATCTTCCACCACTTTTATCCGAACGTAGATAGACAGCCGCCATCTCCCAACTGCCCTGTTGAGATCAGATTTCTTTTCATAGCAGGAATATGCCTAACTTCTTTCAACAACCAATCAGTTCCATTCTTAACTTTTATCCATACCTTACGCATTCCAACAATTTTACATGGCTCATCATCACCCAATAAAACATGTCCAAAGTCGCCAAGAACATACTCATGAAAGTATTTCCTATGGGGTGTAGCATGACATGAAGCTCCTGAATCTACTACCCAATAATCACTAGTATTATCTAATGTAAGAATCAAAGCATCTTGTAACACATCACCTGCTACATTTGCTTCCTGGGTAGTTTCCTTCTGTGCATCTCCTTTCTTCTTTAGAGATTTGTAGCCTTTCTTCATATGTCCTTTCTTTCCACAGTTCCAGCACTCTATCTTTCCCAGTCTGGACTTGGATCTGCCCGTTTTAGACTTTCCACGATTACCTTGGCTCTTTCCTCTCTCCTTTTGTCTTCCCCTGCTCTCCATGGTCAACGCATTACCTGATGTCTCACCTATGCT
Organism: Larix kaempferi; assembly: GCA_027924585.1. NCBI lineage: Eukaryota > Viridiplantae > Streptophyta > Pinopsida > Pinales > Pinaceae > Larix > Larix kaempferi. The sequence goes on along the minus strand of BSBM01000597.1, from coordinate 8,925,858 downwards.
TTTTCTTCGCATTTCCTCGCTAAGAATAACACCAATAACATCATCAAATTTCAAGGTGTTTGAACCAGAGACAGAGTTACTTACAGCCATGACCAAGCTATTCCATCTTTCTGGCAATGAACACAAGATTAGAAGAGCCCTAACCTCATCATCAAATTTCACACTTACAGAACTTAGTTGATTTGTAACCGTATTAAACTCATTTAAATGATCAATAACAGATCCACCTTCAAACATCTTCATATTAAATAAACGCTTCATTAGAAATACCTTGTTGGAGGTCGAGGGTTTTTCATACAACTTACCCAATGCACTCATCAAACCTTGTGTTGTCGTTTCTTTTGAGATATTGAAAGCCACCGACGAAGCCAGGCTCAACCGTATTGTTCCCAGAGCCTTTATGTCAAGAACCTCCCATTCTTCATCCTTCATAGCCGTCGGTTGCTTTGCTTTTCCTCCCAACGGTAGGAATAGATCCTTCTGGTACAGATAGTCCTCCATTTGCATCTTCCATAACCCGAAGTTTTGGCCGTTAAACTTCTTGACCTTAAACTTTTCTTCTTCTGCCATTGCTCCCACTCGAACCAAAAACCCTAGCTTCCTGCGGGTTTAACTGCCAAATAGACCTTTGGCTCTGATACCAATTGTTAGAAAAACAGGATCGCAGAGCAATAACAATAAACAGAAATGCAAATATAATCACACATACACATTACAAGAGAGACATAGATATATCGTGGTTCACCCAACTTGGGCTACGTCCAAACTGAATTTGCCAGTCCTTATTATTATTACCGTCCAGCAAGGTGAAGGGATACAACCTGCAGCACAACCACCGCACTTCCTCTTCTCTGTTTCACAGTCTCTCTCCTGATCTCAGAGATCTTTACAATGCGTAAAACCTAATACATCATCATCCCTAGCAGTATTACAATGTCTTTATTTTATAATGGAAATACAATGGGAAAATACTACGGGATACCCAAAACCATGGGCCCGCAAAACAGCTGGTGCAAACAGCCCCAAAAATTTTCTTCAGGGGCGCTGCCCCCGGACCCCCTGGAACCCCATAGGGGGAGATGCCCCCCGACATCCTCCCGTTGGGGTGAGTGTACAGTCCACCTACATATCATATAAAACTGGGGTACAAACACGGCTGATACAATATCATCTATGAGACTAGAAGATCTGGCTCCACAAACAACATATCTAGCAACTACTATTATCCAGGAACATAAACACAAAATTCAATTGACAAGGACCATGACTATTATCATTCTATAGATATCGACTTCATTTATTGATTCAAAAGTCATCTAGGAGAAAATACATGCAACTATGAACCTAGTGTTTTTGCCCCTAAAGTACAAGAAACAACATGGCACAAGCAAACAAGAAGGAATAGTTGACACTAGACATAAAATTAGTAATTATTATTGAGCGCTCCAAGATGTCTATCCTTTCCCCCAGTCACCGATACTCACATGTCATATGATCACTGAGGGAAACCTGGCGAACATCGAGCCCACCATTCTGGTTAACATTTTGGTTACCCCTGGTGTCGTGGAACACATTCATTCAGGCCAGAACTGTTCTCCCAAATAGATCACTACGTACACAGCCTTATGCAAGCAATTCCATGACGTGTTTGCTTGTACCTATGAGGAGATTCCCGAGATAGATCCTGCCATCGTTTTGCATGAGATCAAAACTTATCCTGACGCTAAACCAGTCAATCAAAAGTTACGACTGATACACCCTCGAAAAACTACGACGATCAAAGAAGAGATTGAAAAGCTCTTGAAGGACGGCTTTATCTACCCTATTCCTTTAACATAATGGGTCTCCAATGTCATCACTGTGGCTAAGAAGCAGGGAACCATCCGAGTCTGCATCAATTATAGGGATCTGAACAAGGCTTGTCCTAAGGACAACTACCCTACTCCCTTCATCGATCAGATCATTGACAATTGTGCCAGAAGTGTAATCTTCTCATTTATGGATGGCTTCACCAATTACAATGAGATTGAGATCCACCCGGTTGACCAACATAAGACCGTTTTCATCTTCCCTTGGGGTATGTTTTCTTATCGCAAACTCCCTTTTGGTCTTAAAAATGCTAGTGCCACATTCCAACGAGCCATGTCGTACACTTTTCATGATGTGAAGGAATTTGTGGAGCCCTATATTGATGATCTAACTTCCCATTCACAGCAGCATGAGTTCCACATCGATCATCTGACGGCAGTATTCCTCAGATGCAGACGGTATAACATCCGTCTGAATCCTCACAAGTGTATTTTCTGCATCGATTCTGGACGCCTCCTAGGTTTTATCGTTTCAAAAGATGGGACCCACATTGATCCCTTGAAGGTGGAAGCCATTTTTTCCCTCCCACCTCCTACTGACATTACGGAACTACAAATTCTACAAGGGAAGGAAACTTACCTACGTATTTTTCTCTGTAATTTCACTCAGAATACATAGGGCTATATGCAACTACTGAAGAAGGACATCCCGTTCATATGGGACGACCAAGCGCAACAATCCTTCAATGGTATAAAACATGCCATTACCCATGCCCCTGTGCTCCAACCGCCCAAATACTACAAGGATTACATTCTTTATCTTGCCGCTTTTGTCACCACAATCGCCATGGTCTTGGTCTAGGAAGACACCAACACCCAAGAACATGTGATTTACTACCTCAGTAAGGGTCTTATTATCTCTGAAACTCGTTACTCACATGTCGAGAAGCTCACTCTTGCGGCAGTCATTGTCATCCAAAATTTCTGTCATTACATACTGCTCCGCACCACCACCATTATCATCGAATCAAACCCCATGTACCACGTTTTGACACGCCAAGTACATGGGGGAAAGTGTTCACGCTGGATCGTGATACTTCAAGAATTCGATCTCCTCTTCGAGAAGTCCAAGTCCAATAAATCTTTGGTGTTCTCCAAGCTCATTTGTGATCTTCCCCATGTTGATTTAGGATCTGATCCCAACAATTCTCTTCTAGATGAATCATTTTTCCTCATGAGCACGTCAGACCCATGGTATGGAGATATTACCTTATATCTTCAAACCCAACGATTCAACCCCCAACTATCTCGGGACGATCGTCGTCGTATATGCCACCACGCCAAGTATTACTTGATTATTAGCGATAGCTTGTATCGTCGTGGTGTTGATTCTGTTCTTTGACGTTGTCTGACACATGAGGAGGCTGAACACATCTTAAATGACTGTCATGCTGGGGCTTGTGGCAGTCATCTCTCTGGGATGGCTACGGCCCAGAAGATACTACGCACGGGATATAACTGGCCATCCATCTTTAAAGATTGCATTGAGGCTGTTAAGAAATGACCCCCCTGCCAGCACTTTCAAACTAAAAAGCGCTCCCACCCATCCCCTTTACACCTGGTTATTGCCATGGTCCCCTTTGCAAAATGGGGCATAGATTTCACGCACTGTAAGCCTACCTTGGTCGGGGGGCATGGTTACGTCATAATAGCCATGGATTATTTTAATAAATGGGTCGAAGCTATGCCTACATACAACGAAGACGAAAAAACCGCCGCACTCTTCATGTTCAACCATGTCATTGCACGGTTCGTATTTCCATAAGCCATAGTCATCGATCATGGATCCCACTTCCAGAACCATATGGTAGACGAATTGAGTGCTATACTAGGTTTTCTTCATGAAAACTCAACCCCTTACTACCCATAGTTTAATGGACAAGTAGAGGCCATTAACAAGGTCTTGAAAACCATGATTCAATGCATGGTGGGTACACACAAGTCAAACTGGCATAACATGCTATTTTCTGCACTATGGGCGTACCGGACCTTTGTCAAAACTGCCACCGGATTTACACCTTTCCAATTAGTCTACGAGTTGGAGGTAGTCCTACCAATAGAGTGTGAGATTCCATCTCTCAAACTTGCAGTTGAACTTCTTCCGAACACCACTGCCGAGGAAGAATGCTTCCTCTACCTAGCGAAACTCGAAGAGACCCGCCACGATGCTGCTCTTTCCAATGAGGCACATAAGAAATGCATCAAAGATCAGTATGATAGGTCAGTTAAACCTCGTATCTTCGAAGAGGGTGATTTGGTCCTCACATATGACCAAAAGCATGATAAGCTGGGGGTAGGTAAGTTTGAGTCCATGTGGCATGGGCCCTACATTGTGAAACGTGTTTTGGATAAGGGAGCCTATGAACTAGAGGATTATGATGGGATATCTTTGGGAGAGCCTCGCAATGGGCTCTACCTGAAGAGGTATTATGCCTGAGTTTTTCACGCATAAGTATCTTGTATATATTGTACATGGCGTGTGTTTTGTGTGGTGTGATGCATTATTTTAGTGTGTCTGGATTTTGTTTCCCTACTTATACCATGTTCTGTCTGCCTGTGCAGATGGCAACCTGCTATGGATTTGCGGTGCCATCCAGCATACCTGTAACCTTGCTTCGGCATCCTGGGTAATTTATTCCCCCACCAGCAAGCTTATCAGCTCAGGAGGAAGTTGTCTACGATATGCGACCAATAACGCCACAGAATACTAGGCGGTGATTGGAACCTTAATCGATGCTCTTTCCTTGGGTATGAGCCACGTTGTCATCCATCTAGATTCACAACTAGTGGTTTCTCATCTTAATTGAATCTATGCTCTCCGCGACCCCACTTTGCTCTGTCTCTTCTGACGAGTTCGTCTCCTGGAAAGGTCCTTTGAATTTGTTCAATACCTGTACATTCCACGAGACATAAACACGGTTGCTGACTCCATGGCCAATTTCATTCTGGATTGGTACATTGCACACACATAATATCTTCATAAAAATAAAAGCAGACATAACATGTAAATTATCCATTGTATAAGAAAAACATGTAAACAAGATCCCATTAATCACCAATAGAACACAAGATGTATAAAAACCGCCAACAGTGTCTGTATATATAAAATCGTTATAAAATACAAAAAGGGTAGTGCTGATACAAATTATGAAGCATGTTAGCTTTCAGTAAGAGTCATCTCTACAAAATATGAAGCTCATAAGCTTTCAATATACATATAACACATGTGCCTAGTCCCTAGGATCCGCATGGTAGCAGAACACGGCCCTCGCCACTTTCCGGAGCAACGTGCCTAAACGTAATGATACCCCTACTATCAACTTCTGGTAGCGACGGGGTAATTCATGGACACTCGGCTCCCGAATGTCCAAAGTCATCTTGTGGAGGTTCTCCTCGAGCTCCTCCAACTCCCCGAGAGCATCCCGGACTACACGGCCCACCTCTAGTACCGCCCCTCTCCATGCAAGAGGAGAGAATCCAAGCGGTCGTACCAGACCCACGTGTGCAAGAAACATGTAAGAAGTCATCAACACTACTCCAAAAAATTCATAAATATATAAAATGAAAAAACACAGTAGTAGTGTTTCTTACCAATATTGTCCCACTGCGCTCCCTCGGGAAGCACCAAGTCTAGGTCCCCTCTGAAGTATGTCTCGTGGTATGGGTAGTCCTCCACCATGAGGATCTGTCCCCTCAACCACGTGAAGAAACCTATGCCGAAACTGATGATAGGATCCCCGCCACCATGGTGAGCCATCACCTCTGACCACCGGGTCATGTGGGGATCTTGTGCATCTTGGCCTCAAGGTCTACTTGCGGGCGTAAGTATGGCACCCACTCCAACATGAAAGCTACCACCACCAAACCATAACCAAACTGATTCAGCATCCCGCACTGGCATTTGGTCAACTGATCACGGAGACTGATGAGGAGCCCCTCACACCATTTGAACATAGTGGGAACCATTCACTCCTCGGCATACATCATCTGCAATTTGCTCGCGAGATGAGCAGATCGGCTTCCAGCTACCCTCAAAATGGTAAAAAGTATGGTACGAAGGGCCTGGTCCCGGACTTCCTTGATGGGAATCTTCCCACCAGTCATTGGTGTGCCTATAGTACACCACTGTTTGATCATTTCCTCAACGGTACGATCACCACTTCATTATCCAGTCAAGGACACAGGGTTTCCCCACCGAGACAACCCTATCAAAAAATAGATGTCCTTGACAATTATGGTCAGCGTGTGCTCACCTATCTAGAAATGTCGTTGTATTAGGTCCCAGCATTGGACCAAGTGTGTCAACAAGGGTACTTGGGACCTCATCCCTGGAACTCAGAAGTACTTCAGTAAACCACAATTTCTCAATGCAGCAATACATTGCAGATCATTTTTCGCTTGTGCATCATCAAGCTCATGCTCGCGTTCTCACCACTCGAGAACCATTGTGGTCACTGCAAACCTGTCAAAACGACCATTTTAACACCATTAGAATATTCCCCCACCATCAAAAAACTTTTGTTTAGGTTGTATTTTGAGTCTGGTATGGCGGTTTGCACCGGCGCAAACTTTCCTTTCGGACAGTGCGCCGCCAGCGCAAAACACCCTTTCGGGTTCTGCGCCGACGCAGATCCTGAAAGGGTGACTTGCATCGGCCCGTGAGCGCATATCCCCTCACATAACAAGCTCAAAACTCACCTAAATGAAATAAAAAACAAATTAGAATCCACTGGAAAGTTAAAGGGCCAAGTTTAGGGTTACCTGTCACTGACGGCATCCGAAATGATCGATCACGGCTCCTGGAATCAGCAAAAGAAAAATGGCTCCAAATGGCACTTTTCACCTCTGCGATTTGGTAAAAAACAAATAGTAATTCTTTTTGCTATTTACCCCTTTTTATATAGAAAAAGAGCATATTCCTTTTCTAATTTATTCGGAATGTGGGTTATTTTTCTATAGTTGGAATTATTTAAACTCGGTTAATCATTTTGACCTAGTTTCAAAGCTTGCAGGTAAAGTTAAGTACCTCATTGATACTGTTTTTCACGGTTGTGCTCTTTTCACGCATATTTTCAGGTATGAAACAACTCATAGAGCATCTTTTTGTCATTATTTCGCTCATTAAATTCAATTATTAATGACACTGAGCTAACTCTTTGTTCTTTCTCATGCTTGTAAAACAATGAGAATAATTCACCGAGTTATAGTTTATCACTTTTTCGGGCTTGTTAAACTCCCACGAAAAAGGAACCCCCCAGAGTCTTTATTTAAGCTATTTTCAAGCTCTCTAAATACGAAAAGATCGCCAAGCGAACTTGATGCGTTCACGCTTGTAAAAGTATTTGAATGATTGTCTTCCTGGTGATAGTTTATCCCTTTTTCGGACCAGGGGGCACTACTTACAAAAAAGGAATACTCCATCCAATCATGACTGGAAGAGTCCTCTCTCACGTTGTTTTACCCTTTTTCCGGGCGAATAGGCTAACCTTACGAAAAAGGACCTTCAGAGTCTTCTTTAGTTCTTTTCAGACTCTCTAAACATGAAATGACGCCGAGTTTACCTTCTATGGACTCGTTAAAATTCAACATTGAAGGGCCCACCATGGGACGAACCCCTCCTCTCCTAGGTTCATAAAACATTTGGGATTGGACTCATCCATGGGATGAGATATACCAAGCATCTGTTTACCCTCCTCAAGCTCGTTAAAAAACACATGAGGCACTCATCAGTCATGATGGGGAAAAAGGATATATTTTTTGTTACACCATAATTCGTGAAGCACATAGTCGCTCTTGAACATGGCACTCATTTTCATTTGCATTTCATACTTGGTTAATATGTTTGTCTTCAAGTCATAATGATTTCATGAGTCTAATTGTCACTCCTTTAGGTCATCAAAAGAATGCTTCCACTATCAGTCGCATTGGGGGTCATTATAATTCTCACCACATTAATACTTCCAAGTCATGCCATGCCATGTTCAAGAGATGTTCATTGCTCATCATCTGCAGTTAGTGCACCTTCCATCATGTTAGTCTACCTTGAGTCAGTATTGCACACTACTCTACCATCCGATCTTCTCCAAACATATGTTGTCGAGTTTCGTGGCGTTTATGGGGGATTCATCATGGCCCTCCTTCGACAAATTCATCCTTGTAGACTTCAAAACATCATCTAAGGACTGAATCTAGAAACCATTCGAGTACCTTGGGCCTGCATGCCTCAATGGCAGGTTACCTCGCTTTCAACATGAGTTTACATCATTGACTCTTGATTGAAATATTTCATCAAGTGTTCAACCTCAACTCATTTATTCATGCTCCATGATATATACTGTGATACCTTGGGGATCATCGACATTAATGGTGATTTCCCTCGCACTTGTTAATGGTATACATCAATGACTGGTAATCAAGTGGTTTCTACCATGTTCGACTCCAAAACATTGTAATCACGTGGATAGATTCGTATCATTGCAGGTTTGGATTGAAGACCCTAGGGAAATCATATTCTACCTAGGTTGTGATGGAGATTGTTTGAGTCATATTACATGGATCCACTTTTGTATTGGTCGTGGTTGTGTTATCATCTCATCATGGACCTACGATTGTGTCTAGTATCAATGATTGTGTTCAGTCGGTCTTTACTACCATGGATCTACAATGTATTGGTTGGAAACCATGTTGTGAGTCATGTGAGACTTGTATCTCAGAGTGAGTTGTACTGCAGTAGCATCCTCTAGCTAGCAAGTCCTTGCCATCCATCTTTCAAAGCACTTCACCTGTATTTTTTTTCCAGCTTCATGCTTTGGGGGGCATTCTATTACACCTAAATATTGTCATCATGAGTCCCATGTTAACTCAGTGCCTCAATCCCTAAAGTTCCCTTGATCAAGAATTCATGAAGAGCAAGTTGATTCCCTTTGTCCAAAACCTCTAGTTTGGTTGGCTCATGTTGTCTTGGAGCAAGAAGCGCCCAACTAGGTCCGGAAAATAGTGTATTCTTCCAGACTGCACCGACGACGCATATTGTCTTCATGCATCCTATGTTTCCCCTCTCAGGCGTAGTTTGCCTTCATGCAGATTGCACCGGGGTTGATTAATTTGGATAAAGGTGGTTTTCGAGCGATTTCTAGAACTTGGATGAGGTGGATCTTTATCCCTAACTCCTAGGTGAGCTGTCCTACGGTTCCCTAACCTCAAGGGAGGATCCCTTAGTCATCTCCCCATGATCCTCAACCTACTCTATCCACTTGCTCCTATAAATACAAAGCTCCTCTCCATTCCAAAGGGAGGAAGTCTATAGCACTTACATGCTAGTGGAATTATCCTAGGTGATCCCTATCCATCTCTTGGGAGGCTTACATTTTCTTTGGAGGCTTTGGCTTGGCTTGTTGGAGGAGGATTGCAAAGTTAAGGCTTGGGTTGTAATCATCTCTCTACTTTGTATTTCCCTGTATTTATACAGTAATATAAACTCTTTCCGTAAATATTATTGTGTTGATAATGTTTATAGTTTACTTCCTTAACTGTTTAATTAGATCAGTTAGTGTTTAGACATGTTTCACTGCTTGTATTGTTCCCACATGTTTTGACAGGTCTTGCAGCTATGGATCTGACGACCGCGGAGCTAGGAGAAACAACGAGGAGAAAGATCTACAATCTGAAGGTAATACGTCTAATTACTCGATCTCTAACTCGATCTAGGAAAGTAGCTCATGTTTATATTTGTTCTAGATTCACATTGAACTAGGGAGATCTGGCTTGCATCCACTCGAGTAGATTGTCCAATAATAAAAACTCAGCCCATAGTTGTCGAAGGAAGTACTGTGGAACCTCCCTATTATTGCAGGGAGGTTTATCATAAACCATGAACCACCTCTGCATCCAGTTGTCCCTCCATGGTTGGAAATGACACCAATTCATGAAGACCCATGGCTTTCAAATTTCTGGTGGTTGTTGTGTTCTTGGATCGGTGAACATACTATATAATTGGGCCTTTGTAATATTCGGTGCTTTTATTTCCTCCTTGGAAATTCCTGTGGAATAATACTCTCACATCCTAGCTCTATATTCGGTCATGTCAGTCAACTGGCGATGTGCATGGATGAGGGAGTCAATTAAGCTCTCAATTGAGGTGGAAAGGGACACTCGAGATGGTTCCCTATGTTTCTCAATTCTCGAGTGTGCACTCTCATTTCATTTAGGTAATGTTTCAAGTCATCTTGGTCCAAATTTTGTTGGGGGTTTTGATTTTGTTGTGGGTTTCGATTTTGTTGGGCGTTTTGATTTTGTTGAGGGTTTTCATTGGTTCCAAGATTTGTGTTTTTTTGTGTTCCATCAAAATCCATGTTAACATTTTGTTCATTCATTGTATAGGTTAAGACTCTGCAATTGAAAAAATTTCTATTATTTTACTAATTTGGGAATTATTGAAAAACTAATAAACAATAATAAAAAAAATCAATAAAATGACAAAAAAAATAATAATCTTACCTATCCAATGCAATGGATGATGACTCGATAGATGGATTGATGGAGTTCTTGAGTGAAATGGGTGAGCGGCGTGATCTCTTACTCCACGTACGCACTAGGTGAATGACTCTCGACCGATTGGAAATGAAATAGACCATGCTTCTTGTAACATCCCTCCAAAATTGACCTATTATTATTATTGTTGTAATTATGCATTTTATAATTGGCCATGGTGAGGAGCTCAAGGCCAAAGCCCCACCAGTGGACCTTGAGAAGTATTGTTGTGATTTACTCTTAAGAGGTGAACTGAAAACGAATGCGACAAAAGCAACAAGCAGTAAGCCACTAAGAAAAAGGTGGAGGGCATGATAGCCTTCCAATATCTAACATTTGATGATGGATAACGTTCTAGTGTCACAAGCACTTGAGGAAAGTAAGTTTACACATAAAATCTTAAAAAGTTTATGTGTCGTCGTCATAAGTTAGGGAGAACGGTTACTTGTCGCATTATTCCATCAAGTTATAGAACTTATGTTATAGCTAGTATAAGGATAACTATGACTAATTAAATCCTAGTAGACGTAAGACAGGTCATAAAAGAGTAGTACCCTAACCTCGGTAAAGTGACACCAAGGAAACGGGTTGAAAATATCTTAGTGTTTCTTATATATATGTATAGCAATATAAAGAAACCCTTTTTTTTAATAAATTATGACAATATATAAGTATGTAATTGTAATAATTACATATATATCTACTAAATGAAAAGAAAACATAAAAGTTATATATGGTCTTTCATGTTGGAATGATAACATATATGTATATAAATATTTTGGTGCATTATGGTGAAATAATTATCTTCATTATTCTATATAGATATATATATATATCTTTATTAGCCTATCTTTTTATGAGAGAACTACCTTCTCTTATATGACCTAGTGAATGGGCATACTCCACTAACGAATGCGAGTTAGTTGAGAAGTATTTATTTAATAAAAAGGAGCTTTAAGGAGTTTAGTGCACCAACTCTCTCATAACTCTCCACCTCCTATTTTGGATGGTTATGGGGGACGTGGATCAACTTCTAGCAGTCACACGTAGCAAAACCTTTCCCCCATTTTGTTGTTTAAAACTCCATCTTTACCAAGATTTCCGGAGAGAAGGAAAAGATCTCCATGATGGGAAGAAAGACGTATTGCTAACCGTAACGAGTGCTTACGCTGAGGATGGGATCCTGTCTCTGATTACGGGTGTTCTCTCCACTTGTGAAGGGAGTTTTTACTGGAGGGGTTTTCTTAGAAGGAGACCACCACTACTATTAGCTACAACTGTCATGTTATGTTTGACATGTGGAGAAGAGAACCGGAAAAAGGGGGGGAATCATCAGCATTGAGGGGAGGTATTGGAGGTTCGGTCTCAACAAAAGGGAGACGATTTCTATCTCTGCGAGGGAATGGAGATGGATATCAGATTGATAGTGGATAGCAGAAGACGGGGATGAAGTGAATCGCAAATCGCAGGATGGATAGTCTCGACGAGAGGAGATGGAAACTCGTAGTAGGTTTTGGGTAAGAAGATCGGGGATTCAATGAAGGGGTGGAAATGATGTTAAGAAGAGGAAGACGCGTGCACTGGGTACTTTGCAGGACTAGATGAGAAACTACTTCTGCAACAACTGTGTTAGATATACAATCTCCACGGTAAGAGTTTAAGCGATTTTTGTTTGTAAGTAAATTTCAGTTTGAACTCTGCTTGTAATTATTTATTTATCTAGCCCTCATGGCGAGCCTAGCTGAAAACTCCTTGATCTTTGTTTCATAACTGTCAAACGAACTAATGGTGAGCCTTTCCATTCGAAACCCTACTTAGATATAGATCTGGACATAACTTTTTAGGGCCTTTATTTTTAGCTGGCGATCTCTGCACACGGTGAGCGAGAGGCACCGTCAGTCATTTAACATAAGTTTAGTAAAAAGTATATGCTCGGATTCTCATTTAAGAAATAGGTATATTTCTACCCTACACCACGATTTTGATCACAAGAGTACATCCATGAGTTAGATCTGAGAGGGATGGCTTAGTAAGAGTGTTTTCTTTTATTTTATTTTTTTATATATAGATCCAGAATACCTGATACCTCAGTGAGGATAGGATTAACATCCTTTGGTTTGATCTCTGCACAATCGCTAATAGCGATACATTGCCCATCAACGAGAAATCGCAGGTAGGTGATTATGGTCTTGTTGTCAACCTAGATCTGTATATTGTTTTAAAGGTATAGATACCCTACACAATCATTGATAGTGATACCCTTCTTATGAACATTTTGTTATACTCTGGAAGAGTGGCGAACTAGCAGAGTATATCAGATAGGATGCTGTTTTCTCTTGTGAATGTGTATTTATTTGGGCGATTCTCAATGTGAGATCGACCAGTCTGGTCCTTAAGAAAACGTTGTGTATTTGATAACAATTCTTTTTTTTTTTATATGAAGACTTCTGTTGAAAACAGCAAGGGATTGCGACGGTTCATCCGAACTCGACTCCCTCAATGAATATAGTATCTATCTAAGTGTAGTTATAACACTGTTATGATTCTCGATCTAGTGAGAGAGATGCACTGATAAATGAACCTTAGGTAGTTGGTTTCGATCGCATTGCAAACTTACACCCACTCTCAACAACACGGTCCTCTGTCTATGATGTACGACTACGGAAAGAAATCGTGCTACCCGATCTCAGTAAAACCATGATCTCATTTTCCTTTCTTAATAGGCTTGATAGATACCTCTATCCGTGTTCTTAAATAGCCATGATATATATTTGTGTAAGTTTGCATTAGGAGATTTTACCGTATACTGGTTTTATATCAACTTAAGTTTAGTCATATTCTCTTTAAGTTGTCGTTTAAAGATATTCAATCTCATTAAAGAATTAGACTTGAGTAATGTAAGAAATGGTGTCACGCCAACTTGCTTTTTATAATATATATATGTGTGAGAATATGGAATTTTCTTAATTATTAATATAAATGTTATCTGGAGTCACAGATTTAATTTGAGTAATAGTAACTACGTACTATCACCACGATTATAGTCATGTTACAATATAGTTTTGTTACAATGATATTGTTGAGTTATACTATTTTGTTATAGTCATATTGTTGAGATATTATATATGTTGAGTTTAAATTATTATTGAATTAAACAACTTATGAGAATAATTATTCGTATGCATTCTCCACCATTAAAGGTTTAGATAAAGATCCTTCATGAAAATCATATTTTATGAAGAAGTACATGTGTGGATATATATATCATAGTTGAAAATGATTTCCTTGTACAATATTATACATATGAGTAATATATTTAGATGCCCTTTAGATACCTATAAAACCATCATGTATTTTATAAAAGATCAATGAGAACTATTGGGAATTCATGAAGATTTCTTTATATATAAATAGACCATGTTATATATGTTCTCATAAATACCAAAAAGTTATATCAATATGTAATTAGGTTGAGTTTACATATAAGTTAATAGATATAAATATCTAAGATATCAATAGATATTAATATAGACATATGATACTTGTGTTTCCAACAAGAATAATTGTATGAACTAGTTTGAGAACCTTAAGAGAGACTAAGGGAGATCAATATGGTTATCATTACTTTTACGCTAAATGTTAGTTGTATAAACTAACTATGTGCTAGTTTGTGTATATTTTAGTGTGAAGATAAGTTTATCTTTTAAGCCTTATATTTTTGTATTAATCACGTCATCGCCATAAAGTTAAATTGGATACCTTATTGATACTTGGAAAACTCTATGTAATAGAGGCTTGACGGAAGGAGAAGGAACCTTGTTGCAGCATTCATGTTGCTAGTTGTAATTCTACCACTTTTTGGCCTAATAATAAAAGATGCACACACCTTTTGTGGACTAGCCCGTGTACGGGTGAACCACGTTATATTTTGTCTCCTGTGTTTCCTATGGTGTTTCTCAATGTGTCTTATGTATGAGTACTTGTTTCTGCCCTTAAAAATGTTATGATTACTTGATGTATACGATTCATATACAAGGTTGGTTGTTGATACAATGTTTCGCTTATGATTATGATGGTGTGATTATCAATGTTTTATTTAAAGAAGTATTTGTTTCTAAAGATGCATATTAAGACATAATGAAGTTTTTGTGCTTCCCGCAAGATTTAAGAATTGGTTGACTTAGCAAGTTTAGAATTTATTTAGTTGAAATTAAAACGTATATCTTTTCCTTGATTAGTATAACGACATTTGTAAACAGTAATAAGTGTCGCAAAGTTTTAATTATTTTGTAAAGCAGTATTTAAAGAAAGTAAACCCACACTTTATGGTTCCGCATATATTTAAGTGGCATTTTTAGGCACTTAGAAAAGTTTTAAATTTTATGAAATTTCGGGTTCGTGACACTTCTCCCCCCCCTTTTTATTTGGTTTAACAGGAGCATGTGCACACCCTTGGGCATGTACATGCTAATAGCGCGCACGTGCCCCGATTCTTTACAGAACCTAAATTCGCGTGCATGCTTCCTTAGGTGTGTGCACGTCCTCATTTTTTTCCGCTAGCATGGCCCCATTGCAATGGTTTTGGGGAGCAACTTTGTGCACCCACCCATCAAACAGAACATAAATATAGTCTTCATCAAATCCAACCCACAACATAGAATATTTCAAAACAAAATACACTCATAATGATTTTTCCTAGCACAACTTCTCTTGTCACAACTATATACATATATTCTACGTTCCATTTGAAATCTATGTTGAGAATCACCAAGAAAATTTCATTAGTCACAACACAATATCGAGAAGAATGAAAATACAAACCTGAATTCAAAATCCCAAGCTATGCTAAGTGCGCTTCTATGCCACTGTTTTTTTTAAATCAAGATATATAAAAGTCAATTGCAAATCGTATGAGGAAATATATCAAAACATATCATGGGCCTTCAATTTACCTATCCATTTTCTAGCCAATATTTGTTCACAAATACAATGGACATAAGTGCTCAAACATCACACAATCAAGTATCCAGATGTCTGCACCAAATCCAAACAACCTGTTTCAAGGCACCATAATGCCCATGCAACCTAGAAAATTCCTTCATCATAGACATCAGTTCCTCTGGACATATTCCACTAGTTTCTTTGCAGGTAAACATCAATCTTCCTATAGACAACATGTTGTAAACACACAACAGCATAGTCCGAAGCAAATATAGTGCAAACAGGTTAAACACAATAGAAACATAGTCTTTGTCAAAACCATCCCACAATAGAGAGTTCGGAATATAGTATCCTCAGAACAAGTTTTTTGAACACAACATATCTTGCAACAATTGAACACACACACACACACACACTTCGATTTGAAATCTATGTTGAGAAAAGGATTTAAAACTAGATAGATAATCACCAAGAAACAATCATTGGTCACAACACAACAATGGCAAGTATGAAAATGCAAACCTAAACTGTAATTCCAGGCTTTGTTAAATTTGCTTCTATGCCATTGGTTTTTTCTTCGGAAGAAAAACAGATTCAAGTCGCTTGCAAATGGTATGAGGAAACATATCAAAATATACCCTATGACCTTCGATCCATCTATAAATTTTCTAGGCAATATTTGTGCACAAACACAATGGACATAAGGGCCTCGCTTCAAACAACATCAACGCAGTGGTTGGTTTAAACTAGAAATTACAAAACTTTTAGACTCTGTAAATATTCCCTACAGATGTTTTTTTGTCGCATATAACAACGACATGGTGATATGGTAACCAACAGAACACTCTAACAAGAATTTTTGGTGTCATCCATAGGGTTCGCGAACAAGTTGAAGCTAATTCTGAGACACCAAGGAAGTCCTCCTACAATGTGAGCAAGCTAGGCTCAACTCCAAGACAAAATACAACATATATTCCAACAATGGGGCGAAATAAAAAAATCATGCAAGAAAGACCCATAGCCATGGATCTAACTCCTCTCGATGAGTTTTTTTTCCTTTACAAATCATAATATCTAGACTATTTATTAACCACAAAACATTTCATTAGTCAAAGGTGAAACCCCAACCATAGATCGCATTACGAAACCAATAAAGGTATCTCAACCTATCTATAAATGACATGCTCAGAAGGTCTAGAAGAGTAGTTCAAAGCGAAGACCAACTTCCAAATACATGAAAAGGTAGGAAAAGGAGTTATGGTTCCTATCATATCGAAACCCTTCAAAGCATAGTTTACAGAGAGACAGGTTCAACCTTCCTATCAATCACATGCTCATAAGACACAAGACAATACTCCAGAGCAAAGATATAAAATCCAAATCAAACAGGACAAATGCATAGCCCTTGATAAATGTATCCCATAACACAAAATTCAAAATACAGGATACTCAAAACCAGGTTTTTTCAACACCATAATCCAACGATCAGACTCCAACAAAATAGCACAAGAGTCACCATGTAATGAAATACCCAAACACGAAAAAGAAAGTATGGTACAAAAACAGATCATCTAACCACAGGCCAAGCCGAGCACACTTACTTTCTAAAATTGGTCCAATTGCAACTAGTGAACAACTAACTCCCCATGCACCATCGTCGTCTCCGCTCATGCACACCCAACAACTTGGACACTGCACCTGTCAAAGAAACGAAGCATCGATTCCCATGTCTCTGTTGGAAAAATAGAAACCATTACTGAACAAAGTGCAAGAATAATCCAAACCCTCACCAAGCAATGTGACCACGGAAAAGCTCTCTTGTTAACGACCAGCCTCATCAAGCACAGGCTAGTCAACCCACAAATCAACGGACCACCAAACAAACAACCCAAAAACAAATGAACCTACCAAACGAACCAACAAATGAAACCATCGAAGGGTACAAACCGTGATTCCATTATGCCAACCACTCTAGATATACAACCCTTAGATGTAGTTTCCAACTCCACCAAAGCACGATCAATGGGAACAAGCAGGCCAACCCACAAACAAATGAACGAAGAACAACTAAACAAAAACCTCCAAACCAAGTTGTTGAAGGGTCTAGACCCTAACTCAATTGTGCCAATAACTCCACCCAAATAGCCCTTGGGCATAGCTTACAGCTCCACCAAAGCACGCTCGAAGGGCACAAATAGGCCAACCTAGAAACAAATGAACAGAGAAAGAGTGAACAAAAACCAACAAATGATCCCAGCGAACAAAGATGCTGAAAGATCGAGAGCCTGCATTAACTCTTCCAACCACCCATCAATGCATCCCTCAGACAAAGTTGCCACTCCACCACAAAGTACCAGCATAATTAAAACTACAAAGTATGCAACCCACACCACCCCACCACCATGTCCATTGGAACAGAACCCCATGCCTACATCACCGCCCCCACACCCAATCGGACTCCAAATAAATCTAACGTAAATTAAATTTTAAAAAATAAATAGAAAACGACCCTAAGTTCGACTTTAGGACTCGGAATTTTTTTTAAAAAGCACCCTTAGATAATTCGAAACTGTTGAAATAATGTAACTTCGAAGAATATTCTAATTGTATTATTCCTCCTTCAGGAGATGTCTTTAATGTAAAAGGTCATGTAAAATTCACGAGGTAAAACCTCTATTGTAATTCAGGTCATTAGTACCCAAAATAATGTAATATAAATATTGTTTTGAGTTTCCCTAGAGAGGTCAGCCCAGTCAAGTTAGTGAGGTCGACCTAGTTAGGTTAAAAGTAAAGTATAAATAGAGAGTGTTTCTCTCTCATTTACACCATTCACTCACTCAAGCATTATGCAAGAGAGGAAGAGGAAGGATTGCGAAGGAGGAGGAGGATTGTTCTTGGCTCTAGAGTTTGGGTTTTGTCTCTCTTTCTTATGACTTATTTCTTTGGGAATTGTAATTTGGTAATCTATATTGAGGAATTTCTTCCTGGGTTTTCTTCCCCTTGAGGTTTCCCAGGGTAAATTGTTGTGTACCTTGTGATTGTGTGTCTTTTAGAGATCCTCTTTATGTTATTATTGTGAAAATGTATTAAATGTTAATCAAGTAGGAATCTAATTTATTGCAGCATATAAACTTAACATGGTTTCAGAGCTAGACTGAAAAGAGCAGCTTTCACTAGGTTAAATTTCTCTCTCTTTCTTCGAGCAAGAAAAATTAGGGCTTTCTACTAAAACTATTTTTTGGAGGGAAAGTGACATTGGGAAGTGAAACCCTCCTAGGCGCATCTTTTGGCACCTGGATCGAATTTTTTCACTGGACACATCTTCCAGAAAGTCAAACCCTGGTTTGACCTGGAACAAAAAAAAACCAGAAAACCAGAAACTGCAGTCCAGAATCTCGCAAGTCCAGTTTCAAGGGTTAAATTTTGGATTCTTCATAAACTGATCATACCAACATACTTGCCTCAATCAAGCGCATATTTTGGTAAGCTCAGTTTCCATTTCTGAGTAATTTCAATTTTTGGTATTTTTCTACTCTTCGGGATAAGATGGCCCCAAACACTAAGCTTGATGACAAGTTGGAAGGCATAGAAAATTTTCGTGCTTGGAAATACATAATTGGACTCATTCTAGAAGATAATGATTGCGAAGTTTGTTAAGGAATCTGTGCCAAAACCCGAAGAAACTGAAGCAAAGGAAAAGCACAAGAAGGACATGATTAAAGCCAATAGGATCATAGAAGATTCCATCAAGGATCAATTGATTCCTCAAGTTTCCTCCAAGAAAACACCTAAGTAAATGTTTGATTCCCTATCAATAATGTAATAAGGAAAGAACATTAATCGGAAGATGAATTTGAGAACCCAACTCAAAAGTACAAAGATGAGTCAGGGTGAATCTATCCAAGAATACTTTACAAGGGTTTCTCAATTCAAAGAACAACTAGAAGCAATTGAAGACAATCTTGATGAAGATCAATTAATGATGATCGCTCTCAATGGTCTTACTAGACCTTGGGATTCTTTTATCCAGACAATGCGTGCAAGAAAGGAAAGTCTACAATTCGAAGTTGTATGGGAAGAATGTGTTCAAGAGGAAGCTAGAGTGCCAAATCAAGTAGCTCACTACTCAGAGATGATGATCAAGCTCTAGCTACCCATACTAAAATAGGAAAGGGAAAATCTCATTACAAGAAGGAAACCCATAAGGAGTTTCCTCCTCCTAAGAAGTTTTAGAAATACAAGAAGGGAAGCTACAAGCAGAGAGACTTCTCTTCTTATCAATGTTATCATTGTGATAAGATGGGACATATTGCTAAAGATTGTTCAGTAAGAAAAGAAGAATACAAAAAAAATAAACAAAACACATCATGCTCATTTTTCCGAAGAAGAAGAAGAAGAACCTCCCAGGAAGTTACCACAGGAAGAAATTGAAGAATATGTCTTATAATAATGGCGCTTCAAAGCATTTTCTCAAATCTTGAAGAAAAGGACTCCCCTCAAAAAGTTTCACTAAGGGAATAGGAGAAGTCGCCTACAAGATTGATTCAGGAACCCCGATGAAGATAAAGGATGTGTTATATCTCATATTTAGATAAGAAATATTTTAGAGTTGCTTTTATAGATGGTGAAGATTTTATAGAAGATGTAGATTGGGACAGAAGAAGATGACTCATATAAACTAAAAGTTCACTTGGAGACAATTTTGATTTATGATACAAACCTATGGTGTAGAAGACTTGATCAGCATTATCAAATGATGGAGTAGAGATCACCATCAGACATTCCAGTAATCCCTTCTAGGAGACTATGATAAAAATAGATCCTACCAAACAAACAAAGATAAGTATTTAAATTGTCATTTCTTGTATTGTCCAGTTGTGTACATATTTATGTTCCTAGATTTAAGATGTGTATCATGCATGTTAGAATGTTTGCATTGATATGCATATGATGGGTAAGTGGCCTATGGTGTTGTACAACATTCCATTGCTACTTATCTAGAATGAAACCTCTTTGCTGACATATTCATAGTAGTGCACGCTCTTAATAATGTTCTGGTAGAGATGGAAGGCATATAGAAAGTTACCGTATGAATACGGAATATGGATGAATATTGTGTTGAAGCATTGGCTATGATACTGGCATGAAAGTATGACCTATGTTTTTATGCATAAGAATTTGTCATTATTAATATGTTTTGGAAACTATGAAACATTTATATCCATGCAACTGAATTTGACTTGTAGGAAATATCCTGTACGATCATCTACAAACGAAGAATGATGAGACTTGCTCTGTAGAACAAGTGACGATGGTTCAACTATAACATTCAATGAGACTTATGAAATCAAACATACAACACGAAGTACAAAGAAAAGGTTTTCTCAGAAAGAGGGAGTTGGCTATGACGAGATATTGCTCTAGTCGCTAGACACACTTCCTTAGTGGTGAATATTACACTAGATAAATGGTGTAATCGAAGTAGAAGAAGATATCAAGAAACCTCCAGGATTCAGGACTCTCTATAGAGAACCACATGTGCATAGATAGAAGAAGGATTTGTATGGGCTCAAAAGGCACCCATGGGATAGAATGATGATATCAAGGATCACCTAGAGTGATGAGACATCAACCTTTGCTACAAGGTTGAAGATGAGAAGCTCATAGATGAGTGCAGACGAGAACCTGCAACAGAGTTCGAGATCTTGGTATCCAGTGACCTAGAAAGATGAAATAGATGGATACACAGAGGAGCATCAAAAGAGAAGGCTACCAATCACTCCAATGTAGAATGTCCCAATACAGAGAGTACAAGATGTAGAGGGAGGATAGTGCTCAGCTATATAAGGAGCAGGAAAGCTTCGCTTCAGAGGGAGTGACTATAGTACAGATGGAGAGACACTTTCATTTAGTCTCTATTTGTGGCAAAGGTTGTTTTCCCCGGCATGCAGTATAAATCCTAAAAAGGTTTGATATGTTGGAAAGTAAATCCATGGCCACACCCATGGATACAAATTTGAAGTTGTTGATTGATGCTTCGTTAGAGTCACTGGATGTGACACTATACATACATATTATTGGGTCAATGATGTATCTGACAAATACCAGGCCATATATATTCTTTTTTGTGAACACCTTGAGTTAGTATTTGGTTGAGCCCAGACATGTTCACCCTGTAGCTGTAAAGCATGTGATGAGGTACCTAAAAGGTACAACAGACTATGGTCTCATTTATACTAGAGATCATGACTTCAGACTGTAAGGTTATACAGATTCAGATTGGGCAGGAAGTGTCTCAGACAGAAAGAGCACTTCAGGTGGATCTTTTAGTCTAGGGTCAGCCATGATCTCATGGCTAAGCCAGAAGCAGTCCATTGTTTCTCTTAGTACTGCAGAAGCAGAATATATTGTAGCTTGTTCCGCCAGTTGAGAAGCCATATGGCTTCAAAAGTTGTTATCAGGTCTATTCAATTTGGATTTGGATACCACAGTGATTCTATGTGATAACCAAAGTTGCATGAAGATGACAGAGAACCTCGTGTTCCATGATAAGTCGAAGCACATAGAAATCCGATATTTCTACATTCGTGATATAATGCAGGAGGGAGTTGTAAAGCTTCAACATGTGAGCACAAATGAGCTGGGTTGTAGATGTGTTGACTAAGCCTTTGTCTCGTGTGAAGTTTGAGCACTTCCATGAAAAGCTTAATGTAGTACGTAAGGACTTCCCTCGAAAGGGGGAGTAGTCCTGATGATACTATGATAGCTCAATTGGGATTGATCCTTAGACTAAATCTCGTAATTCCAAAAGGAAGGATTTTCTAATATGTGAGTGATGGAAAATGATCCCATAATTCCGAAGGGAAGGATCGTCCGAGTGCTTGTGTGTTTTGATTAGTAGTGGTAGATCCGTAAAGACTGGGTCTTGTAATTCTGACAGGAAGGATCGTCCGTGTAGGATCGGATCCCGTAATTCTGACAGGAAGGATTGTCTGAGCACCACCGATGTTGTCGGAATGAATCCTGTAATTCCAAAAGGAAGGATTGTCCATGATCCTGTAATTCTGAAAGGAAGGATCACCAGTGTTGTTGGACTGAATCCTGTAATTCCGAAAGGAAACTTATTTCCCATGATCTCCTAATTCCGAAAGGAAGGGTCACCGGTGTTGTTGGATTGAATCCCGTAATTCCGAAAGGAAGGATTTTACATGATCCCATAATTCCAAAAGGAAGGATCACCAATGTTGCTAGACTAAATCTCGTTATTCTGAAAGGAAGGATTGTCCATGATCCCATAATTCCAAAAGGAAGGATCACTAGTGTTGTTGGACTAAATCCCGTAATTCTGAAAGGAAGGATTGTCCATGATCCCATAATTCCAAAAGGAAGGATCACTAGTGTTGTTGGACTAAATCCTGTAATTCTGAAAGGAAGGATTGTCCATGATCCCGTAATTCCGAAAGGAAGGATCACCCGTGTTGAACTTGATCTCGAAATTCCAAGAGTAAGGATCAGATTGGTTGTTGATGCACTTGTTGCCAGAGATGATGTAGCTGTTGATGAGGATATTATCCATCTTTGTGTTGATGATCCAGCCTCGTGTTGTCGTTGTTGTTGATGTATCAATTCTTATACTTATGTGTTGCAGATGATGATACTTCAGCTCTATACTGAAGATGATGATGATGTTCCAGCTTCGTGCTACAAATGATGATACTTCAGCTATGTATTGAAGATGATGATGATGTTCCAGCTTTGTGTTGCAGATGATGATGTTCCAGCTTTGTGCTGCAGATGATGATGTTCCAGCTCTGTGCTGCAGATGTTGATGATGTTACAACAAGTTGTTCCAATTGTTGATATTGATGTTGTTGAAGAACTTCCAATGATTTATAGATGTACCAACCAATGTTCCAGATGATGTTGTTGATGATGCCTCCTCCTCCCTCCTTCCGATGATGTTGTGTAGAGTCACACTTGTTGTTGTTGTTGTCAGTAGAATACCCTTCTTGTTAAGGGGGGGTGTTGAAATAATGTAACTTCGAAGAATATTCTAATTGTATTATTCCTCCTTCGAGAGATGTCTTTAATGTAAAAGGTCATGTAAAAGTCATGAGGTAAAACCTCCATTGTAAGTTGGGTCATTAGTACCAAAAAGAATTTAATATAAATATTGTTTTGATTTTCCCTAGAGAGGTCGACCCAGTCAAGTTAGTGAGGCCGACCTAGTTAGGTTAAAAGTCGAGTGAAAAGTAAAGTATAAATAAAGAGTGTTTCCCGCTCATTTGCATCACTCACTCACTCAAGCATTGCGCAAGAGAGGAAGAGGAGGGATTGCAAAGGAGGAGGAGGATTGTTCTTGGCTCTAGAGTTTGGATTTTGTCTCTCTTTCTTATGACTTATTTCTTTGGGAATTCTACTTTGGTAATCTATATTGAGAAAGTTCTTGCTGGGTTTTCTTCCCCTTGAGGGTTTCCCAGGATAAATTGTTATGTACCTTATGATTGTGTGTCTTTCATAGATCCTCTTTATGCTAGTATTGTGAAAATGTATTAAATGCTAATGAAGTATGAATCTAAGTTATTGCAGCATATAAACTTAACAGAAACATATCCCCTTACAAGGACATAATAAAATAGATGTGAAAACAAGTTGTGAAAGTTCTCCACCATATCATTTTTATGTTCCAACGAAGTAACATTTCCTCTTGATTAGAATCAAGATATTATGTTGTTATTAAAAATAGCAATTACAAATATAATATTAATTGAGTGTAATTGGAATTCGTTGATTTTTTGTTTTTTGTTTCTTGTTTCTTGTTTCTTGTTTTTTGTTTTTTTAAGTGACAAAATCTATGATAAATTAATTATCAAAATTTAAGTTTTGTTAATTAAGATAAGTTAGTGATTCGTAATGTCCAGTTTTAGATCTTACTCCACAACCAAAAAGATGGTTTCAACCCCTATAATATAACAAGTCCAAGATACTCATATTCTTACTAACTATCATAATCTACTAAAATTACTAAAAACTATATCAAGTATCCACTAAAATTACTAAAAACTATATCAAGTATCCACCAAAGTTTAAGTATCCACCAAAGTTTAACTGCATAAAAAAAGTTAAAATACTATAACTGGGTGTAGTTTTACCTAAAAACAAAAATTGTTATCATCTTCTACCAAATTCAAATCCCAATTTTTAATATATAAAATTATTTATTTATTATACAATTTTAAATACAAACTCAATAATATATAAAATAATAAAAAGCTTTACAGCAATGATTTAAATATTTAAAAACAATAAGCAGCATATAAAGCAACGTATGCTCTCCAAGCTTTTTAACTATTAAATATTTACCAGTGCCAAGGTAAAAATATATGATCTTCTGAGTTACCAAAGACATATTTTTCACACATCTATTTTTGGCATGCACTCGATCAGGAAATTCTACCTTATTCCGAAACACTACCCAACAATGTCTGTGCAAAGACCCCAATTTTCCTTTTCCCGGCAAAAGAACCGCCGATACCACCAAACCCTAGCTTCTTCTTTCTTGATTTTCCACGCAGCGGCAGTCGAATCTCTTCAACCCCGAGGCTAAAGAAACACGACAGTATTTGCAGGCCACAATCGTCCAGGCGACCGCCCTGAGCTTTCGCAACGAGGCCTTAACCCTCTCGGGGACCGTCCTCTTGACGGTAAACCTGTAGCTATGGACAAATATCTGCCTTTTCTTCCAAAAATCTGCCCCTCTACGTCTAGACAGCGAGAAATATTCTTCGTCCCCGGATTCGAACTCGCGATCATCTTTGGAGTCATGTTGTTGGAGGTTGAGCGGGGAGAAGGGAAATCTTACTGAGGCCTCTCTGAACATCTGGCCAAAGCTCCGCCGACTTCTGTTGTAAGACGGAGGAACCTCCATTGCAGAAGTAAGGGGAAAAGAAGTAAAGAATAGCGCCTCTCTTTAGAGAAGAATAAGAATACAAAAGAAACCCGGGCATGGACTTTAGGGTACGTTCAGATAAGAAGGGAGGCGATGAGATTCCATCGCTGGACTTGCTACACGTCATGGCTCTTGCTTTTCCATGTCCGGGCATGGACTTTAGGGTACGTTCAGATAAGAAGGTAGGCGATGAGATTCCATCGCTGGACTTGCTACACGTCATGGCTCTTGCTTTTCCATGTCCGAAGCTTCCATCTGTCACGGCAGCCTCCAGGCCTGCCATTCAATTTATGAATTGTCTACGCCTGAAATTCTATCACAAAGTGATAGATGTCGGCCGCTGGAGAGTGCCGTGCTCAGATCGAATCCTGTTACGTACAACCTGAATATAAACAATGGGTAAAGATTTGTTTGACAACTCAGATTTGAGTTGAGTCTATCCCAAAGTTGAAAATAACGCCATAGGAAATAAATAGTTCCCTCACAACCGTCTTTTTCAAATTTTAGCTGGCGGTAACACCTAACTTCATTCTTTTATTTTTTCTTTCAGAAAAAAATCATAACTTGCAACAGAGATGATTTTACATTGCAATCACACACAACGTGGGGGTGCGATAACTATGGATTGTTCTCACCGGTCGTCGTCCAATGAGGTTAAGGCTTGGTTGCAGGAAATTGGTTCTTTTTTTCTTCAATCAGGGCATAGAAATATCTCCTTTGAAGTGATTATGGACAAGAATCAAGGTTGTAGGTTCGGTGTTGGCTGCATCATGGTTGAAGTTGTTGGTCTCAAGAAAACTCTTTATCGATTTAAAGGTGCAATTAGAGAGCATTTTGTAGGTTTTGGAGTGCCTCATTTATCAATCGAGTTGGTAGAACAACATTGCAGTCATTTGGAAGCTAAGGTTGATATGTAGGGATGGAAATTGGAAGCTAAGGTTGATATAGTGAAATGCAACACTCTCTTCTTTGGGACCTCATACATGGGCATCAGTCTTGCATAAGGGAATCTTTCAATTCAGGACAACTGGATATGGAAACAATGTATAAAACAATAATGGTTCAATTTGAGGGCTCTAGAATTCCACTACTACAAGGTGACTAGAAGGAGGGGAAGAAAACCTGCTTGTTTGAGGTCACAATCTAGCTTGCTATCTCTTAGTATTTCTTATGCATTGTCTTGATATGTTTTATTATTAGGCCAGTTTGTTAGAAAATATATAGTTGTAAGTCACTATGGAACTCTCAAATTTTTGTTTGGGTAGATATGGATGAGGTTTTTTTTTAAACCCTGAAATCTAATCAAGACAAGGAATTTTGTCATGGATTCAAATGTACTAAGTTATGGGATTCTTAGGAATTTCCTCATCCTTTTTTAATACCGACATGGTTAGTCGTTTATATTATTTACATTGGGGCCCATTCATGGTAAATTATATCTTATTATTCATATTTTAATACATGTATATATTATTTATATCCAATATTGGATAGTCAATAATATTTGAGCTTTTATGTTCCATTGTTATCTCATTGATAATGCCTAGATACCATTATATAAAGTATAAGAAAAGGAAAAAAAAACTTAAGATAGAGAAGATATTCGAAAAGTACACATATGTAAAATATAAAGAACATAATGAACAGAACTTGTTCCAAAAACTAATGAAAGATAAATAAACCCTTGCAAAGAACTAGATGATAAAGATTATGATCGATTGCTCAATATAGGCCTTAGAGAATATGAGTTACTATCCAAGAAGAGAGCAATCTGTAGTTCCCAAAAATATAAGACCTTTCAACATTGAAGAAAAAGCAACCCAGAAGAAACCCTGAAATCCCTCTCAAACATCTAGAAATAAGGAATCACTCATATTATTGCTTGGCATTAGTCCAACAATACATAATCACCTATGTTATGTAGAAGGGCCATGTCTACACTTGTATGCAAGAAGGCTTATTTTAATAAGAGTGAAGAAGCAGGGCTTGTCCTATTTGGATTTGAAGAACCTAACAATGATTTGCAAAAGGAAGTTGTAAGCTATGAGAGTGTGGTTTTTTTTCAATCTATCAAGGTTGTTGATGAGGATATTCATGAAGATTTGATTAAATAGCCAAGAGGAATGGATCTAGGAATTTTTTTGGGTGTTATAAACATAGTTGGAATGGATTTGTTGATAAAGAAACTTGGAACATGAGGAAAGCGAAATAAATTCCTTTGTTTGATTATAGGTGCTCAGTCCTTGATCAAAGAACCTGATGAAAGAGAAAAAGAGGACCAGGTCAGCACAATTCCTAATCGGGTGAAAGAGCATGGTATGAAATGTGAGGTTGTGGTTTTTCAATAGAGAATTTCTAGACTAACAAAATTGAAGTTATTCAATGAAAATCTTTCCCTTCTAAATATGAAGTTTGAGGTGAACACAAGCAGAAGTGTAGAAATTGCAACCTTATTATTGGGTGTTGTGAAATCTAGGAACATTTCTCCAGTAATCATATTTAGAGGTGACATGGAGATGACTCCTATGATGAAAATTAAGGTGTGGGTTTATAAGAAGACATCTTAATGGACGATCCCTACATTAAAAAAAAAAATCATATAATGCACCTCCAAATGATTTGTATGCCACATAAGAATAAACATGAATGTTGAGTACAAAAATAGGGAAGATTCTAACATGACAACTCTCTAGAGAAAAGAGAGGAGGAGGAAATGAACCCTTGAATTAACATCGAACTTTGACTTAGAATGTTCTACAATTTACTTAATAAAAAATCAAGAAGATTATATGTTGGTGCCTTTCATTGATGATGTTGTTAAGAGTATAATTAAGCCAAACCCAAAGTTGATTGCTAAAATGAACTTGATGATTTTTGTAGCCAATTCCAATTGAAAATTATTCCAAAGAAAGATAATGCCTCCAAGCAATTTTGGAGGGATGAACCATCATTTTCTGAAGAAGGTGACATTGGAAAGTGGGGCTATGGAGATGTTAAATTTTCATTGAATTTAGAAGTTGAAGATGTTGGATTACTACAATCAGTTGCACGTGGAGAGTACAAAATTCTTATAAATGAACCCATCACTAAATTGATACCTACCAACATATAATGCCCCTCATTTCCTAATTCAATTAGGCATAGAATAAGGGGTTAAACTTAGATTTTTTTATGTGTTCAAGGGATTTTATTTTATAAATAGGGGGAATTTTGTATTTGTGACATGTGGAATGTTTTCTAACAATTGTTTTTCGTACTCATGGTTATTGAGTAGGCAATTGTCTACATAAAGATGACACAATTGCTTACTATGATGGATTAATGAGCGATATCTTAGTTGATTGCATGATATAATTTAATCATATTTTTATACAAGATTGCTAATAATAGAAAGAAAGTGTGAATTGGGGCCAAATGACAAGAACTATAGGACTCCTAGGTGGAGTTGGATAAATAAGAGGAAGGATACAGAAGCCAAACTAAATGTTGTGGAAGAATAATGAAACCAATAAAATTTCATTTGATGAACTATGTTTTATTATAGATCATATATACATATGCTATGATACGATTTAATTTATTTTAATGGTGCAAGTGATGAGTTATTTGAAGGGTGACACTAATGCATACGAATATCTGGTTGAACTTCGATTGGGGAGTCTAATAGTAAGATCCATAGAGGATCATTGGGACATAAAGTGATTGAAGTTTTATTAGATAAGACTTATAGATTGTTCAAGCTAAACATTAAGGATTATGGAATTCCATTTGCAAAACTACAAACTTGTAAAAGATAACATGCCATTTTAAGTTGATTGGTTGTAATATACTTGATGTATTTGATATGCATGGGTGCATATTTGTGTAGGGTACAGGATGAAACCTTTCCAATTTTCCAACATATGGGTGTGGTTCATAACCAATAAAACCTTAATAGATGCATGGAGTGTCTCTTTGCACAATATGTGGGATGGTTATGATCTGGGGTGGGTGCACATTAAGGTGTTATAGCCTTACTCCCCAATTGATAATACTTCCAAATGTAGAACTAAGTTAGGATAAACAAAAGAAAAATATGGTTGAATTAATCAACAAGATGCTTACCCACTTTTGGGGAGATATTAAATGATCAATTATTATTTTAATAAATAAGTGTAAGTAATGAGTAATCAATTTCTAGTTTAGAGACTTATCTCCAAGTGACACCTCATAGGGGTGATTATTCACCTATTTAAAAAAATCAAATAAAAAGGAAATTAGTGGGAGTGACACCTAAGGAAGAGTGAGTTGGAAACACTCATAAAGTCTATAAATAGAGAAGGTACCCCATGGGTTTAGGATGTAACCTAGAGAGTAAGAAAACGTTGCCAAAATTTCGCTAGGGATGAACTGGGTAATGAAATAAACTAAAAGTTTGTCGATAGAAGGAAATATTCATATTTTGTATATTCTACATTGAAAATTAGTTATGAATCCACACAGCTCGGGGGTCAAGGGGAAAGAATTTTTCCCTGGGTATGGTTGGGAAGAAACCAGTTAGCACCATGAGAGTTTGCCAAGGCAAAGAGTTGATAGCTAGAGAAACACTAGAACTAGTGGAATTATGTTTTGTTAGGTGTTGGCATGAGAATTTTATATTGTATAATCTCAAATTCCTATAAATAGATGAGTATGGGCCTCAAGGTTTCAATTTATAAATTGTTGGAAATTAACAAAGAAACGCAAAAGTAGTGCTTCTATAGCATGCCAACATAAGAAAGAAGATGTGGGAATTTGTATCATAGTGGAAGTGAGGTAAATTTGGTAGTTTCTAATGCTTAATTTGATTATTTCAACATTCTTTTATCATTAGAAAGAATATTGTAGATAGTTTTACTTCATATAAAAATTCAAAAGATGTTTACCAAGTGTTTGGGAAAATCCCTTAATATAAATTGTGGTTTTCATTTGAGAAAAATTGAAAAAAATAAGGAATTATTAACTAATGATGTTCTTGTGACATAAGAAGTATTTCTAGATAGGAAATGGTTATTTCTTAGAATATTGTAATATAGTCAAAATGGTAACTTGGAGTTTGTGTGCCAAGTGTTTGTAGTGAAAATATTTGAATGAATAATTGATTATGTTTGCATGTCGTGTAAGTATTCAATTCAGACTATGCATGATAAAATTAGTTGAGGAATCCATTGATTGAATTGCCATGGAAAATAGAACAAAACTTGGTTGTTCTCTCCATGTATGGATGAAGCTTTAGATTGCTACCCATACGTTTGACAAAATACCTAATGAGGTATTGATGATATCTATCATCTCTAAAGAATAAAACCAACTTGTATTTTTTTCTTTTCATTTTAACCCAAACCTAACTCTATTTGGCGTTCACATATTTTTATATTTTTGAAATACATGTATGATATAATGTTGCAAGCCTCCATACCACTATCAAAAAATATATAAGTATCGCTCATTATGACCTTCAACTTGTGTGTTTTATACCAAGGGTTGTATGTTCTAATATAGCTTTGCTTTGTGGGTGTTATGCATCATAATATTTTTTTAAATGTACACATCAAGAAAAAAAAATACGGCTCAAGAAATTTGTTCCTTCTCATTGCTTGATAAATCAAGGTTTAAGATAGATCTATGTTGGTTTTAAATTTTTATTTTTTGTGTAGAATTTAAAATTGAGTTTTTTTATTGCCACATACATTACGTGATAAATGTGACAACATATCCCCCACACTAGGTTGTATATCTTTAATACCCAGTTGTTAAGCCTCAAACTTATGGTCTTCTATGTGACTGTGGACTTATGTTCTTTTGCATGTTAATGTGATTATGGACTTATGATCATTGTTTGATGATATGACTTTGGATTTTGGTGCTATTATTAATATTAATGTTATTATTAACATTGTTGTTATCTTTGAATGGTGTTTCTATTGATTAATTAAACAATTGCCTCAGCAAAGGCAACTAAAAGAGTATGGGAGACCATGGATCTCACAGTGTGAGGGGGAAAGGGGGACATCCCTAGCACCTTAGAACCTGTTGTTGGATGAAATTTTCCCATCCTAGTTATTTTTGAGCCTTGGTGACATTAGTAGTGTTGGTCACCCAAACAATGTACAATGGACCCTATTTTTTTATTTTTATGGACTATGGAGTTACTATTTCACTTTATGCATACCTTAGTGGGAATCTATTTCCTAGTGCACCCTCCTTGGGCATGGTTCCCTCCCATTTATGTGTTTTCTGTCATTTATGAGCCCTCTCCCTAGATTCTAAGAGTTGTGAGCTAGAGTTTAGCTTCCACAAGCTAGAATTTAGCCTCCACCTCCATAAGTGTGACACACTCCTCTATTCATGGAGATGATCCCTATTTTTGTGCTTACATGTCATTTATGATCCTATTGGACCCACTCTCTCACCCCACATGACTAGTGCGCCCTCCTTGAGATATTCTTGTTACACCAAAATCATATCATCATGACATGTGTACCTTTGTTTTGTCCTAATCCCTAAAGCATTGATGCCAAATTGTCTGATAAGAAGGATTTTCATCCCTTTTTCCCTATATTTTGGCACTAACGTGATCTACATGTTTACAAGTAGCGTCAGACCCTTGGTGACACGCTCTATCTATTGTCAAGGTGTGTCAT
Source organism: Larix kaempferi (assembly GCA_027924585.1). Lineage (NCBI taxonomy): Eukaryota > Viridiplantae > Streptophyta > Pinopsida > Pinales > Pinaceae > Larix > Larix kaempferi. The sequence continues at coordinate 8,893,909 of BSBM01000597.1, read as the reverse complement.
TGGCCCTGCTTTCCTTTAATCAACCTGCGTCACCCCATCCCTAACGCAGGTTGCTAGTTAGCAAGGTGTGTCACTATCGGTTAAAAGAGAAAAAGAGAAGCTTCGAGCACCTTCTAGAAGGAATACTTTCATGGAGGCCTATCCCAACAACTCAATATAGGTGGCATTCGATCCCCTAACTTCTTGGGATGATCCCTTATCCTTCTCCATCAAATCCTCAACCCCTTCTATCAATTTTGGAATATATATACAAGCCTCATCTTCATGGTTAAGGGGGGAAGGATATAGAGCACCAAAACGCTAAAGGAATTCTTCTAGAGTGAGAACCCTTTCATCCATTGGAGGCTAGATTGTATCTTTAAGGAAAAAGATCACTTGGAATAACTTGTGACGTCAAGGTGATGGTTGTATTCTTATCTTCTCTTATTTTTACTACTGCAGTAATATACATGTTCTTTCCATAAAGATTTGTCTATTGTATGTATTGAGAAATTGCTTCCTTGAATGTTTTTTTAGATTGATTTGTATCACATATTTATTTTATGTTGGTTTCTTGTTGTTTGTCTTGTGTTGTTTGCAGCCAAGAGACCGAGATCTACGTCAAACGAAGAGGAAAAACCATGGATGTAAAGTAAGCATTCTATACATCCTTTGTGATTAAATCAATCTAGGAAAGACATTTGTATTCTGCACTATTTTGTTCTATATCTAAACCATTTAGGCTAGGGATATCGGTTGGTGTCTGCACCGACGAATTCATCCGATAACAAAGTTGGTGACTCCACTAGGGATTTGATTCCATAGTCTTTGGAATGTTTGAGTTGTTATTTACATTTTTTGGCTTAACCTCATTAAGCCTTCAATTTTCCTCTTTCTTTTGGATCTGTCCTTCTGAGAGTTACTGGGTGATCTAGTCTCTGTTGGGGATCTTTAACTCAGCCAATTACCTCTTTTTGGTTTGGGATTTTTTATTTTTTCAATTATGGATCTCGCCTAACGCACCTTGGTAGTTTTATACACACATCACTGTAATTTTGATGCACCTTTTCTTAAAGAAGATCGCGTCATTAACGCACTTTGTCCATGTTCAGAAAGCGTCATTGATGCTCTCTCCATATAAACAAACCACGTCACTAAGGCTCTAACACTATGCTACATATCTGCAACCTGCGTCACCCTACAAAGCTTGGCATCTAGGGTTGGATTTCCCACAAAAGTGGATTTGGTTGGTTTTCTAAGGTCTATGTTTTACTTATCTCGGGCATAGTCTTTATCAAAATTAGATTGCCCATTTTTCTTGGGTATTCTTAAGATTTGGATCCATGTTTGGCCCTTTGAGTCAAAACTAGTGTTTTCCTTTCTTTTTTAAGTGAAATGGATTGCATTTTTGAAAAAAAATCCCCCCTCATGGTCGGGGGGGCATGAATCGTGTATCATACAGTCTCTTTGACCCATATCAAGATTTTAAAATAATTTTTGTTTGGTGTGGATTGGCTTGTTTTAAAGACTTGAAAAGTATGGGATATCCATGTCTTTTTTAGCCTCATTTTCTTGGGTTGTGCATCATGTTTTCTTTACATGTTGAGTGTTATATTTTGAGCATAAATTCAATAGATCTAGGATCTTAACTAAAAGAACAACATGTACAGCATATCAAGCATAAGAGACAAGAGACACAAAACATTTCACCGAGGAAAACCAAGAAGGTGAAAAACCCCGCAACTTCCTCAGAGATAGAATAAGCATCAATACAAGGATCACAATGATCAAACCCAAGGGATAGATGTCTTCAGCGGCATGATCCTCCTCCACTTGTGCGCACCCTTCTCTTCTCTCACTAATACGAAGTGAGTGAATAAGACAATGTGTAAAATGAGAGAGTCACACTCTCTATTTATACGCTAACTTGACTTGACCTTTACTCAACTAGGTCGGCCCCAACTTAACCACTTAACATAATGCTGACTGGGCCGACCCCTACTAGGGTTTTCTAATAACCCTTTAACCCACTTGATTCATACAGGGCCAACTCCATCAAGGTGGTCTAATAACCCATCAAGTATAAGTTACGACACTTACAATATAACTTGCGACACATGCAAGTACAACTAACGACACTTCCAATCAGAGGAATAATACATCTCCGTTGGGGATACAATAAAGTACAATTACAATATACAAGTGAATATCTTCCAAAGTTACAAATACATCAACACTCCCTCTTAACTAGGAAGGTATTCTCTTGACACAAGTCATCAATACATATAAGCACAAGTCTCAATTCTGGACCTGGATCATCAACACTAGATCATGGAGCATCATCATCATCACTGATGTTGTACTCGACATCTCAATCACTGGTGCTATCTCATAATTCTTCTCGTCATGGGAATTTCTATTGATCCAACCCTTTTTCATGCTGGATGTAGGCCTAGCCTCAATGTAGGTCTTCATCATCTCTACGAGCAAGCCATCAAGTAAGTACACCTCAGGACTTATTACACTGTCTCTGCAAAACTTGTGTACCATACTGTCACCTCATCGTCTTCAAATCACCGACATTGTCCACGGAGCACAACCCAGATGCACATCACACAACACTTACATTCACCGGCATGGAAAGACACACTTCCACCATCCGTGAAAGGCTCAGCACTTATATCTATGCCATGGGAAGACACACTTCAACCATGCGAGAATGGAATCACGCTTATATCCATAGCCATGGGAAGACACACTTAAACCATGCTAGGAATGGCACAGCACTTATATCGCAGCCATGGGAAGACACACTTCAACCATGCTAGGAATGGAACAGCACTTATATCGCAGCCATGGGAAGATACACTTCAACCATGCTAGGAATGGCACAGCACTTATATCGCAGCCATGGGAAGACACACTTCAACCATGCTCGAATGGCACAACTCTTACATCAACGACCATGGGAAGACACACTTCAACCATGTCGGAATGGCCCCAGCCCTTATATCTGCACCATGGGAGGACACACCTACCACCATGTGAGAATGGCTCATGTGCATCTGTGTCTCCAGACTCATCACTTCCCCTTGGAAGGAATCTCGATATGAGGTACACCAAGCCTCTCTCTGAAGTACTCAAACTTCACTCTGGCCAATGGCTTGGTCAACACATCGGCTATCTGCTCATCCGTCGCAACATACAGAATCTTCACTGCTTCTCTCTGCACCATATCCCTGATATAGTGATATTTGATCTCAATGTGCTTTGACCTGTCATGGAACATTGGGTTCTCAGACAATTTCACACAACTCTGGTTGTCACAGAAGATACAGGTAGCATCCAACGGGAGATCAAATAACTCAGACAGTAGCTTCCTAAGCCATACTGCCACACAACTAGACGAAGCAGAGTATGTTGCAGCTTCTTCGGCTAGTTGTGTGGCAGTATGACATATGACTGTATCTGCACTCTGCCACACCTCCATGCCTAGAAAGTAGTGCATCATCCCCAAGTCCTTCAACTCAAACTCGGCAGCAAGCTTCATCTTTGTGTCGGCAATCAATCTATCCTCACCTGTAACAAACAGGTCATCCACATACAATAATAGTATCACTGGATTTCCTTCCTCAACCTTGTAGTAAAGTTTGGAATCCGCTTTACTCTTGGTAAATCCCAAACTAGATAGAAAGTTGTCTATCCTACCATACCAAGTCCTAGTAGCTTGCTTTAAGCCATACAAGGCTTTCTTCAATCTGCACACATATGAATCCCTGTCATGTGTCTCAAAATCAAGTGGATGCTCCACATACACTTCCTCTTCGACTACACCATTCAAGAAGTTTGTCTTGACATCCATCTAGTGTATCTTCCACTTCATCACTGCAGCCAGGGCAAGTATTGATCTGATGGAAGTGTAACTAGATACAGGTTGAAAAGTCTCTTCATAATCTATCCCTCTTTCTGGGAGAACCCATGAGCCACATACCTCGCTTTGTATTTCTCTATGCTACCATCTGCAGCATGCTTGATCTTATAGATCCACTTGGAAGTCACCCCAGACTTCCCTTCTAGTCTTGGGACCACATCCCAGACATCATTCTTCATGATCGACTGGTACTCCTCCATCATGGAATTCTTCCATTATTGCATCCCAAATCTTGGGAACTTCGGATTCTTCAATATCTTCAATAGATAGTTTTCTTTGAACTTCGTTGCTGGAACAAATGTTGTAGTTCTTCTTTTGTAGGTGATTGTACACGATCTTTCCTACAAGTCAAATTCAATTGCATGATTAGAAACTTCTCATAGTTTTTCAAATACACATTCTTATGTATAAAGACATATGTCATACAGTCATGCAATTATCTTAGCCAATGCTTCAATACAACATTTATCCCTATCCCATATTCACACAGTAACTTTCTAGATGCCTTCTACCAGAACATTTGTTAAGAGTGTGCACAACTCCCAACATGTCAGCAAAGAGGTTTCATTCTAGATAAGTAGCAATGGAATGTTGTACAATACCATAGGCCACTTACCCATTACTTGTATATTAGTAGTATCTTGTTCATTAATGTAACTTTTCTAATATGCATCTAGGCACATAAGTATGTACATGACTGTACAACATCATTTTAAGTAATCATATACATGACAATTCAAATACTTATCTTTGTTTAGTTGTAGGGTGGAATCCCTCTCAATCTTTGATTCCTTGTAGGAACTACTGGAGTGTGCTCCCTCTTGATCTTTGCTTCCTAGATTACCTGTCCTTGAACTTATACTCATCCTGGACCACTATACATGCTTAAGTGTGCACTAGTGTCACCATTGTGTTATCCTCAATATCTCATACATAACCATACATACATTATTATAATCTCAATACTATCAAAACATTATGATTCTAAATAATCTTATGTATGGTCATGATCATTTCATACAAAGGTAATAAGTGTTAGTATTCAAGGTTTCAGGGAAGACTTCTTTTACTCATGCATGTTCTTATTTGACCATAGGACTCTTCTAGTTATTCATATCATTAATCAAAGTAAGAAACATAATATGCATAAACCCTTGATTACTTAAACTTCTAACTTCAAGAATAGTCATTATCATTCATACAAAGTATAAGATCCTAACACAAGGTAGGATTCTAACTTGATATAGAAAGAAAGAAAAAAACATACCTGGTTATCATGTTTGCTAGTTATGTCTAACATACCCAATCAATGTCTTCTTGTTCTCTTCAATGACTTGTGCTTAGTAACTTGCATAACTCATAGGTTAACCATTGTAGAACCAAATTATACATACCTCGTAAGTAGAGCTTCTATGTGATCCATGACTATGTATGAGTCTTTGTCTTCATGTCACCATGGTCATATGTTCTTGATCTAGAACTTGATTTGTCTTTCTTGATGTAGCTTTCATGTTAGCGGACAATATCATCCTCATACAACACCACAATGCATTAGTACAATCATAAGTGTCATAACCCTAATCAATGAATGTCTTCTATCATTCACATGCATTCATACTTTTACTAGGGTGATAAGACAATTCTAAGATTAATCAAGATTGTACTAACCTCAATAATATGAAGACAAATATATCATAAACTTAATCATGAACATATTTCAACACATACCTGTATCTCTTCAAGTCATACCTATCAGGATTGCTTGTAGCTTTCTCATGTAAAGCCTCAGCCTCATCTCCCTCTAGAACTGGAACTTCTTCACTTATGTAGGTGTCCAATTCATCATCTTCTAGGATTAACCCAATCCACTTTGATTTGTTGAAACTGGATATGGAGTTGGATTAGGGTTTGTCAGAGAAACCCTAAAAATTCAAACTTTGAATTTCAAACTTCTGATTGGATGAAAAAATGTGCCTTGCTGAGCTGATCAAGCTATTATACTTCAATTTTGAAATCTCCAAGGATCAAGTTGTTATACTTCCAGATCTTCTGGACAGGGTCCTGAACTAGGGTTTGATAAAGCCTAGTCTTATTTCCAACTAAAAGGTTCGATCTTGTAGTCTAAACTTTTATTTTTCTGAGGATCTTCCAGCCATGGTCACAGATTTCAAAAATTCCAACTTTTGCAGAAGCCCTAATTTTCCACCTTTCCGATCAAAATCCCGAACTAGGGTTTGATCAAGCCCAGCCTTCTACCCAACCAAAAAATTCAATCTTGGTCTCTCAATTTCAATTTTGATGAGGATCATTCAGCCGTGGACTCCGATTCCAAAATTCCAACTTTCTCTGAATCCCTAAATTCCCGCAGCAGTGACAAGCCAAGAATGAAGGTGCTCAAAATCCAATTATGTTTTGATAGAAATATGCACCTGATTGTTTCTGGTGCATCTCTGAAATTACGAATCCACTGGGTCTGAAACTTCATCTTGTGGTATCCTAACTTGTCATATTTCCAACCCCACAGTTCTGACCTCAATTGGATTCTCTGAGAGAGATTTATTCCAAGTATCATAACGTGACCTGTTTATGGGATAAAACAAGAGAGCGTACTTGTACGGTGTGCCACGTGTCACTGGTTCAACTTCGGCCTCCGAAAAACTTACCTGAGAAATTACAGTCTGTTCTCTACCTGTGAATTTTTACTAAATTTCATTTGGAGCTTCCTATCCCAAGTTGTGACCTTTTTTCCTAGGTCAAATGTTTATAACTAAGATCTGGAAGAGGCAAAAACCCTAGATTGTACAAATCATAAATCACAAAGTACAACGAATCAGCTGTTGTGCTTCAGACACAAGGTACATGGGGATGTTATCTACGACCTTTAGACATTTCAAATCCTGAACCTTCACTAAAATGGATTTATAGCGAAAGTGCCACAATGACTGGTTTTTTCTATATCAGGCCCTAGCTTCCAATTTGTCGCAAGTGCAACAAGTCTCATAAATGCCATATCATGCCTTCCTTCAATCTAGCTCTGATTCCATGTTATATTTTGAGGATAAATTCAATATATCTAGGATCTTAACTAAAAGAACAACATGTACAGCATATCAAGCATAAGAGACAAGAGACAAGAGACACAAAACATTTCGCCGAGGAAAACCAAGAAGGTGAAAAACCCCTCAACTTCCTCAGAGATAGAATAAGCATCAATACAAGGATCACAATGATCAAACCCAAGAGATATATGTCTTCAGCAGCATGCTCTTCCTCCACTTGTGCGCACCCTTCTCTTCTCTCACTAATGCGAAGTGAGTGAATAAGACCATGTGTAAAATGAGAGAGCCACACTCTCTATTGATACACCAACTTGACTTGACCTTTACTCAACTAGGTTGGCCCCAACTTAACCACTTAACATAATACTGACTGGGTCGACCCCTACTAGGGTTGTCTAATAACCCTTTGACCCACATGACTCATACAGGGCCGACCCCATCAAGGTGGTCTAATAACCCATCAAGTATAAGTTACGACACTTACAATATAACTTGCAGCACATGCAAGTACAACTGACGACACTTCTGATTAGAGTAATAATACATCTCCGTTGGGGATACAATAAATTACAATTACAATATACAAGTGAATATCTTCCGAAGTTACAAATACATCAACACTGAGCTATCTAGTGATTGTTGGAAATGATGGATTTTTTGTCTCCACTTTAGTTCAAAGAGAAGCTTAATTTTCTCCTTCATTTTCTAGATTCACAAATTTGGGAAACAAAAATATTCTTCATGCTTTAGTTTGATCATTTGACATTCTCGATCTTACACTCATAACAAGAAGAAAGGCTTGTTTCATATGTGTGTGCATTTGAGTTAGACAAGGTTATTGAGTGTTTTTCTTCATCTTACAATTGATTGGAAACGTTTGTGGAAAATTTCTTTCCATAGCTTAGATGTGTCTTTTTTGAGTGTAAAAAGATCGAAAATGAATTAGATTTCTTGCATTTGGTGTTCATAGAAATATCTCTTTTATCGCTTTAGGATAGTTTTGCGTGCATGATTTTGAATTTTTGACTTTTTTCCATCATTTTGAAAAATCCAAAATTGCATTTGCATAGGGTTGTGCATTTGGGAAGAAAAAATATCTCTCTCCTTCTTCAGTAGGACTTCATTGAAAAGAAGATTTGCATCTCATACTTGCATGGTTTTGAGTCAGGTCCAAATTTCATATGTCCACTTAACCGCATAAGATAAAATCAAGCGCTAGTTTAATTTAAAACTTTTAGCAACTCATGTGATAGGTTAGAGACGTGTTCCGGCATCTTTAAACGTATCAGTTGTCGTTATTTTCCTGCACTGCATCCCGGGGGATTTCATTTATTCCACGTATCAGTCGGTATATTGAACGGCCTTTCACGTACCTACGAGTATATAGAAAGGCACTTTACATACTTGATGGTATATAGGAAGGATCATGTCGAACGGTTTTGCATTATATATCTATACTACGGATTGGAGCTCCCATGTACCTTGTGTATATCAGGAGACACCACTAGGATTCTGAAACCATTTGAGTCAACCATTGGCCGAATTTTTGTCGCAGTACACCAAGAACAACACTCGGAGAGATTAATACGCACGTACTATTAGGTAGTCGGATTATACGGCCAAGGGTATGGTCTCAATCCTTCTTGGTTAGTTCTCTAAAAAATTGGGTCGAGTATAACTGTTGGACCCTACAGTATATCACGAGTTATGACAACTTGACACACCCGTGAGGATCCATCTTTTACATCCCTCCTATTCACAATTTTTCCTATTGCTTTTAGTTTGAGTAGTGTTTGTTGTGCATGATAATTACAAGGCCTTAAAGAGTTTAGATATGGAAACCTCTTCTGGGAATACCAATCAAGAGGCCCCTTTTCAAGGGATACCTTTTTTCTTTCCTCTAGTTGGAGATATTGGTCCTCCCTTTATTGTCACTTTAAGTCTTCCTGGATTAACCATAGGATTACCGGTATGGTTATTCAATCCAGTGATTCTGGTTGTACCCAATGTTTCAAATGTTAACTCTCCACCTCAAGAGTGTCAATCCCAAACTAATCCTCCCCCTTCTTCGTCAGATGTATCTTCTTTCGTTTCTTCTTCCTCTCCTGATAAAAGCAGTAGTGCTAGTAATCAGGAGGATAAGAAGAAGAAGAAAAGGAAGATCAAGAAGAAGAAGGATAAGAAAGAGACCAAACATCAACCAGTTGCCTCTGATGGCACTCATTCTATTCAAACACGTCACAGACCCAAGTTCCCTTGCAAGCTTTGCAGCGGTGATCACCTTCCTAAGAATTGCTTTGGTATTCCCAAAGTGTTAGAAGAATGGTCTAAATCCTCCAAACCACCTATATTACCAGCCTCTAGATATCATATTGATGATACCCCATCGAGAAGTGACTCTATGGTTAAGGCACATAAAGGTAAAGTCAATAATCCTTGTTTGTTATGCAAGGGCATGCACCTTACTTACCTTTGTCTGTGCATGGTTGAAGCTTCATAGTTGTTGGAAGACATTATTGTATCTCAAAATCACCTTCCAACAGAATATCGTAAGTTGTATCTTGACCCCCCATTGGTTGATGAAGAGGTCGATCCAGCTCCATCCTTAGTCGATACCACTCTTTCTTCAAAGAGTGAAGAACCAGTAGTTCATCCCACCCTTCCTTCGAAGAGTGAACTTGAAGTGGTTGAGTTGATTTCATCTCCACTCGATCCCACTCTTTCATTCGGGAATGCTAAGACTAAATTAGTCACCATAACACAATCATCTCATTTTTCTCTTCCAATTAAGAGTGAACCAAAAACCACTGATGTTTTCCTAGTCAGTTCAAATTATTCAAGGCTAGGGGAAATCTTGTCCATTTCCACAAGGCCTCCTCCAAGCACTGAGGTCATTTCTTTTGATTGGAATAGTCTAGCAGAATCTTGTCTTCCTTCAGGTGTTCCTTTCCAAAAATCTGTAGGAGTTGCTGATAAGGAAATATTTCACACTTTAGTTGATGAGGGAGCTTCTGTTAGTATTTTAACCTCAACTACTTGGAAAGCTATAGGTTTTCCTCAACTTGTTCCAGTCACTGACCAGATATTAGCTTTTAATAGAAGGCCTACTAGACCTTTAGGGATCCTTCCGTAGTTACCTATAACCTTACGAGGGAAAACTGACAGTATTGATGTTATGGTCATCCAAGGTCCCTTAGATTTTAATCTACTCCTTGGATGAGATTATATTTATGCTATGAAAGATGTAGTGTCCACGCTCTTTTGAGTGATGTATTTTCCTCATCATGGAAATATGGTGACCACTGATCAACTTTCCTTTGTTACACTAAATCATCACATGACTATCAGTCATCATACTTCCCTAAATGTTTCACATGGTTTAGTGGTTTCTTCCCCTTAAGGATGGGGGGCATGTCTCCAGCCTCTGGACACCATGCTAGAGTTATTCCCCTAGCTTCTTATGTTGGGGGGCACGCTACCAACCTCTGGACATCATGTTGCATATGACCCAGTTCCCAATCATAGTTTACCTTTGGTTTCAAGATTGTGTAAAAATGAAACCAATCCCAAGCATAGTTTACCTTTGGTTTCAAGCTTGTGTAAAAATGAAACCAAACCCAAGCATAGTTTAATTTTGGTTTCAATATTGTGTAAAAATGAAACTAGTCCCGAGCATAGTTATTTTTGTGTTTCAAGCTTGTGTAAAAATGAAACGGATCATCAAGAGCAGAGTTCACATTCTGTTTCAAGCTCGTTAAAAAATGAAACAAATGATTACAGACATAGTTCATTTTCTGTGTCAAGCTCGTTAAAAAATGAAACAGGTCAATCATGAGCATAATTCCCTGTCTGTGTCAAGCTCGTTAAAAATGAAATAGATAACCATGAGCACAGATTGGTCTTTGTCTCCAATCTCATTAAAAAATGGAACATACCTGTACAAGAATAGTTTACCTTTGGTTTCAACCTTGTGTAAAAATTAAACCATTCCCAAGCATAGTTTCCCTTTGGTTTTGAGCTTGTGTAAAAAATGAAACCATTCCCAAGCATAGTTTACCTTTGGCTTCAAGCTTTCGTAAAAATGAAACCAGCTCCATGAGCAGAGTTATTTTCCTGTGTCAAGCTCGTTAAAAATGAAACAGGTTTCCATGAGCAGAATACCATTTTTGTGTCAAGCTCGTTAAAAAATGAAATAGAAGAATGCGAGCATAGTTCTATTCTCGTGTCAAGCTCGTTAAAAAATGAAACAAATCCCTCCCTTCGAGTCGATTCTTTCACCAGATTTAATATATGAACATTCATTTCATCCGCCTATGCTACTTGATCCTCTTTTTCTTCCTCCCCTGGTGAATATATTCCTATTAGTAACAACGAGTTTGATTGGATGAATAAAAAGAGTAGGCAAACAAAACGAGGCTTGGGGGGCATGTCTCTAGCCTCTGGAAATCATACTAGAGGTAATCCGTCAACTTCTTATGCTAGGGGAAAACTTCCAACCTATGGATATCATGTTGGGAAAAAACATGCCAATGGACCTCATTACGAACATAATTTAGTTTCAACTTCAAGCTCACTAAAAAATGAAACCATCACCCCGAGCATAGTTTATTTTCTGTTACAAGCTCATTAAAAAATGAAGCAGACATCATGAGCATTTTTTTCAACTATATTCGAGCTCGTTAAAAACAGTAAGTGTAGGAATATGCAAGAGATCTAGCGGTTTTAGCAACTCACAATCAACTATCAAGAATGTTGCAAAGAAGAAGAGAAGGAGACACTCAATGATCACTCATAAACACAGTAGAATAGAACAATATCTTTGTATTATACAATGAATAAGAATGTAAGTGAATGAGTACAATAGAACAATAAGGTGCATAATATAGGATTCGAATAGGCCAAGTAGGGCATTCAAATTCCTAACTCAAAGTGTGGCTTGGATGATAGTGGATTCATCATCCTATCAATGTATCAGTCATCAATGGTAACAGTCAGTCAACTGATTCTAACTGAATGAGGTAGGCACTAACTGAATGAAGGAGGCTCAGTGGAGGGCGCATGAGGAGTCTAACTAAGTGAGGTAGGTGTAACTGGCACATGTAGGCACTAACTAAATGAAGGAGACTCAATGGAGGGCGCATGAGGAGTTAACTGAAGTCAGAATGGGAAGTCTAGTCTCACTAGAGGTCCATCGGAGTGATACAATCAGTTAGGAGTCAATCTAGCCTTAAATCAAGGAAAGACAAGCAACTAACTGAAGTGAACTGAGTGGTAGGTGAGCAAAGGCTCCTAACTGGCTGTGGTAGGTGAGAAGGGTGCACTTGTCATGGACAAGGGCACATTTGGTAGGTGGGAGGCCCACTGGGGGCTGTAGACAGGCTGTGAAGAGCTAGAACCAAGCTCTAGGAGATAGGAGGTCCACCATGATGATGACTGGATGCAAGCAGTGGGATGCAAATGCATGCAGCATGCAGTTTTGCATGCAGGTAAAGAAGAGCTAGAAGCAAGCTCTAGGTGTTGGGGAGACCACCATGATGATGACTAGATGCATGCATTTGCATGCAAGCATGAAAAATACAAAAATGATGGGGAGAATATTCCAACACCCCCCTGCAAGCTATACTATTAGGAAATAACTGAAGAATAGGGCCCTAGTTACTGAGACGAAAATTCACCCTATAAAATAGTAAGATAGGGCCCTGGTTACTGAGACCAAAGGTCACCCCGTACAATCAATATAAATAAACTAAGTGAGAAAAGAGGGAAAACGCAATGGTAAGAAATCCCTCCCTCAAAATAGACTGAAGGTGCTAAAGTAGCATATCATGACTTACCCCTGAAGGACGCAAGTGTCCTTCTTTTCCGAAGAAGGATCGATCGATATGCAATGGATTAGAAAATGTGAAAAGGATGATCCCTTCCATGCTGAAAATCTGATATGGTTCTTCTATGATCATGTGGATCACCAACCAAATCACCGATAGATTGGACTGTAGCGGATTCCCATCGAGGAAGAGGAGGAATATCAGGTGAGAGATCTTCAGGTTCTTGTGGATCTGGATCTCCCATTCGCTCATCTTCATCATCAGTTGCTAGACCTTCAGGTTCTTGTGGATCTGGATCTAGCATTCTATCATCATCTCTATCTGAAATCTCATGTGATGTTGTATCTCTCTCTTGATCATCAATCAAAGAAGGAGGAATCTTCTTTTTGGGAAGAAGTGGATCATGCTGAAAAAACATAATATGAAGATCATCATGAAGCATGTGATTCAAACCAACTGAGGTAGAATCAAAACCATGAATGTGAAGATAGTTCTTTGATATCTCCTTTGAATCAACATAGGTGTGATTGTCACCAAAGAAACTATGACATGATGATGGTGAATCTTCAACAAGATCACTGGTGGATGCAACAGTGGAGGTGTCCCATGAACCAATAGGTGCTAGATCTTCAGGTTCTTATGGATCTGGATCTAGCAATCTCTCAAAAAGAGTTATATTCCTCTTGGGAAGAAATATATCATGCCGCAAAAACAAGTGCTTGAGTTCTCCAATAATGGATGCAAGCAAATCAGATCCAAGACTTGGAAGATGGTTTCTCATGATCTCCTTTGAACCAATAGGGGTGAAATCAAAACCAAAATCCCAAAAATGTGCATGACTCATGAACCCAAGCGAATGATAGAGTCTTCCATCGTCAGTGAAACTCTAAAAACATGTGCCAATGACCAAACAGGAATCCCAAGAAAACATATGATGAGGGAGAGCGAGTGCATTACCTTCCAATTCTGTTTTCTTCAAAATAACCAGTAGATCACAATCTTCCACATCAACAGGTGCATCAACTCCATGAAAGTGTATGTAGTTCTTTGATATCTCTTTTGAACCAGCAGGGGTGAGATAAGAACCAAATGAACCATATAATGGTGATGACTTGAATTTCAAATCAGATCCAATATTTTGGGGATGGTTTTTCAATATCTTCTTTGAACCAATAGTGGTGAGATCAATCTCCTTTGAACCAATAGTGGTGAGATTAAAACCAAAATCATGAGGATATGCTTGAGACTTGAATCCAAGCGAATGAATATTTTGGGGATGGTTTTTCAAGATCTCCTTTGAACCAATAGTGGTAAGATCAAAACCAAAATCTTGTACTTCGACTTCATCTTGAACAACTCAACATGGGAGGTGATAGAAAGAGAGAGAGTACTGTAGGAAGTATCATTGGGCTTGTCTTCCACATGGAAAGCATCAATCTCTTCCTCTTGACTTCCAAATAACATGCCCAATCTAGTCAATAGATCACTTGGATGTTCATCAAGATCAATGAGGTATCCCATATTGGAAACCAAAGTAATGCATATGCTTCCTCCAGCTCTGTCACAATCATCAAGCCAATCATCTTTCTCTGCACAGGAAGAGAAAACTCTCTTAACAACAGTACATACATCAAAAATACCATGTCTCTTTAGATATGATGTCATCTTTGGCTTCCATTTATCATAGTTGAATGGAGTGAGAGAAGGAACTCCTTCTAGAAACATAGAAGTTGTTGTTCAGTTTGAATCTACTGCAACAATTGCAGAAACTTTGAAACCTGCAAATCAAGAAAATTTGTGCTGATGGAGAATGCTACACTTCGACTGAACACTACCTTAAGAAAACATAGCTGCTCAAAGAAATACTGCAATGGCTGCAATTCGAATAGCTGCTTCCTGCTCTGATACCATGTAGGAATATGCAAGAGATCTAGTAGTTGTAGCAACTCACAATCAACTATCAAGAATGTTGCAAAGAAGAAGAGAAGGATACACTCAATGATCACTCATAAACACAGTAGAATAGAACAATATCTCTATATTATACAATGAATAAGAATGTAAGTGAATGAGTACAATAGAACAGTAAGGTGCATAATATAGGATTCGAATAGGCCAAGTAGGGCATTCGAATTCCTAACTCAGAGTGTGGCTTGGATGATAGTGGAGTCATCATCTACTCAATGTATCAGTCATCAATGGTAACAATCAGTCAACTGAGTCTAACTGAGTGAGGTAGGCACTAACTGAATGAAGGAGGCTCAGTGGAGGGCGCATGAGGAGTCTAATTGAGTGAGGTAGGTGTAACTGGCACATGTAGGCATTAACTAAATGAAGGAGAATTAGTGGAGGCCCCATGAGGAGCTAACTGAAGTCATAATGGGAAGACTAGTCTCACTAGAGGTCCATCAGAGTGATACAATCAGTTAGGAGTCAATCTATCCTTAAATCAAGGAAAGACAACCAACTAACCGAAGTGAACTGAGTGGTAGGTGAGCAAAGGCACCTAACTGGCTGTGGTAGGTGAGAAGGGCGCACTTGTCATAGAGAAGGGCGCATTTGGTAGGTGGGAGGCCCCCTGGGGGCTGTAGATAGGATGTGAAGAGATAGAACCAAGCTCTAGGAGATGGAAGGTCCACCATGATGATGACCGGATGCATGCAGTGGGATGCAAATGCATGCAGCATGCAGTTTTGCATGCAAGTAAAGAAGAGCTAGAAGCAAGCTCTAGGTGCTGGGGAGACCACTCTGATGATGCCTAGATGCATGCATTTGCATGCAAATGCATACAGCATGCAAAATACAAAAATGATGGGGAGAATATTCCAACAATAAGATTGTATTGAGCTTAATTTTCACCTTTTTCATGCTCTCGTTGAAACATGAAAAGTGGTATTGAGCTTACTTTTCACTTTTTTCGTGCTCTAGTTGAAACAAGAAAATTCGTTTGAGCTTACTTTTTACTTTTTCGTGCTCCAATTCAAACATGAAAAATATTCTAAGTGCTTTTGAGACCATTATCTTGCTCGCTAAACTTAAGAAAAAAAGTGTCGAGCTTAGTCTTTGTTCCTTCTCGTGCTCGTAAATACATGAGAATAAGTCACCGAGTTTACTTTTATCTCTTTTTCGGACTCCAAAAATTGTTACGAAAAAGGAACCCCCTTGGAGTTTTCTTTAATCCCTTTTTAGACTCCCAAAATATGAAAATATTGCCAAGTGAACTTGTCTCTTCCATGCTTGTAAAAGGATGTGAAAGGTCATCTATCTGGTTGTAATTTATCTCTTTTTCGGACCATTTAGACTATTTATGGAAAAGGAACCACCATGGAGTATCCTTTAGATTTTTTCAGACTCTCTAAATATGAAAAATCACTTATTTTTCCTTCTTTGGACTCATAAAACCAAAGATTGAAGGACCCTTTCGGAAGCAAACCCCTCTTTCCTCGGGTTCGTAAAACATGTGATTTTGGGCTCATCCTAAAGATGATCTATACCGAGCATCTGTTATCCTCCTCAAGCTCGTTAATAAACAAATAGGTACTCTTCAATCATGACGGGGAATTAGGAAATAATGTGTATTTACCCGTGTTAGTGGCAGCTTATGGTCGAGCTTGGACATGGCACTTGTTTGTATTTCATTCAAACAACTTGGATAATCTACTTGTCTTCGAGTCATACCATTTCCTTTAGTTATTCCACTCCTTTGGTTCATCTGAATAATACATCAATCATGTGTTGTATTAGGTCTTGGTGTCTATCTCGTCATGTCAGTGATTCCAATTCATGCCATCCCATGTTCAATTGAACACTGTTTTCAAGTCAACCTTTGTAGTCATTATACCTTCCTTTGTGTCAGTCACCTCTGAGTCAATCTCAAAAGTTACTCTACAGTCCGATCTAATCCAAAATATCTGTAATGTCCCCATTTTGACCCTTAGGATATATTGGATTTTAATGTAAACATTGTGCATATGAGATGTATGATTCCTAGCGTGAAGCTCAAGGCCAAGGCCCTGCTAGTGAATGCTCATATTTAAGAGGAAAGTATTTCATATTGTGATATCCATGTGCTATTAAGCCATGGAAATTGTAAAAATGATGTAAACAAATATCATGTAACAAAAATACCAAGGGGTTGGCTATGGATGCAACTAAATGAGGGGGCTATGTGTATCCACTAGGGAGAGGTGAGGGGGTTGTAGGATTGAACCCTAGGATTCCATATGTCACCTTCAGAACCCCTTTGACTGTCCTAGATGTCATTTAATGTTGTTGTAAGGTAGTACTGCATGAACTATTCATGAGATTGATGGAGTATGGGTAGCCCTGAAATTCGTAAGGCACAGTATGGGCTCTGTTTTGCTTGTCCCATAAGCCACTCCATCTCATGGGAATTAGTTTCCCCTCATCCCATCCCGTTGTAGATGATGGAAGCTTCAGTTTTCATGGAGGATGCATGCCCAGCAAAGAAGGAAGAACCAGAAATCGTGATTCTGAGGGAGGACGCGTTTTGGAGTGCCAAGATCTCCCTAGAAATCATGTGGAAAGTGGAATTCGATGGGGAATCTATAGACCCGAATCGTGGGGTGAATCTAAGAGGGTTATATGCCCAGAAGTCCATAGGAGAACCCGGATTTGATAGCTGAAAACCAAGTTGCAGGACAGAGCCATTCAACTGCAATGTTGAGGAAAGTCCAAGAGAGGATCACAGTGGGAGAGAGACCCGGCAGGGTTAAAATTCATGGTAGAGCCAATGAGGGCTCATTTATCCTTGTTTTAGCAGTCGGGACCAGCCATAGCTACCCAGGTTAGTGCTGAGGGAAGGCGAGCCTGAGGGACTACGTAGCAGAGAAGGGTACCTTACTTAGGTTGAGAAGGGAGGTGATTGAGGTTCCTAGACTTTCTGAATCCGTTTGGATATACCTATAGCTCTATGGTTGAGCTCCTTGACTTAGAAAACCCTTTCCCTCTCTCCCCACTTTCTTGACAAATCCAGCTGTGTGCTAGATGACCCTGAATGACTATGCCATGGTCGTGATTGAACTTGAATAGTCCTCCTTAGTGACAATCCCATCTCAGGGGTGGTCTCTGAGTGTTGAAAGAATACAGGCTGGGAAGAGACCTATGGTTGGGTTGGAATGTTGCAGTCCATAGCTAGTTTCCTATAGATTTTAATGAAAAGATAAGTGTTCTCTATAATTCATATCATGTTCATTCAGTGATCTGAATGCTTAATTGTTCATGTTAATGGGAATGAAATGATTATCTTAAGTTAAACAACATAAGCCTGTGCATAGCATGAGAAGAGGACTAATTCTCTGTAGGTATTTTCATCGTTATGCATGGGAGAAATGTGTTGATGCATTCCATTACATGTGTTTGGATAATGTTTCATTCATCTGTGTTTATTTGAGTATGCATATGCACACATTAAGTTTTATTTATATGAACTTGTTCATTGATGAATAGGGCTAAGTGTTGTGAAGGCCTAGAATGTTCAGAGCGTTCAATAATGGCCTTGGCGGGGGAAGAAATAGACACCCTCTATTGTGTTCATGTTCCCTCTGTGGATCAGATGAAGGGAAGGGCCATTACAAAGTAGTATAAGAGCTCTTTACAGAGTAGTAAAGAGGCCTTGATGAAGTTTGGCGCCACATTTTGGGATGGAAGAAGGATAAAATTAGAGTTCTTAGGTGTGGTTGAAGATCGTGCAGTTGCATAGGGCTCGCCGAGAGATTTCCAACGGTACCAATTTTTCCAAAAATGGACTTCGAATAAGAAAGATATCGGCCTAAGAAGTTGTGTAGTTAGGCTCCCGACTTCCCGAACCCTCATTGCGGATTGTGAAATGTGGAAGTCAGAGATGTGAATTCTTCGAAGTTATGTAGTTGGAATTCTGACTTCTGACTCCTGCATGGCGGATTGCGGATTGCGGAAGTCAAAGGGGTGATTTCTCTGAAGTTGTGCATTTGGGGATTCTGACTTCCGACTCTCGCAAGGCGAATTGCGGATTGCAGAAGTCAGAGAGGATATTCTTCGGAGTGCCTGTTGGAGTTCTGACTTTCGGACTCCTGCAAGGAGGATTGTGGATTGCGGAAGTCAAAAGAGTAATTTTCCCGGAGTTGTGAAACGGGAGTTCCAACTTCCGACTCCCACATCGCAGATTGCGGATTGCAAAATTCGAAGGCATGATTTGACAAACTTGTATGTTTGGTGTTCCGAGTTCCAAATCCCACACTGCGGATTGCGGATTACGGAAGTCGGATTCATTTTTTCTTCGACGTTGTGTATTGGGATTTCCAAATTTCTAACTCCTGCATTACAGATTGCGGAAGTCAGAGGTGTAATTCTTGAAGCTGTGAATTTGTATTTCCGACTTTCGTTGTGTATTGGGATTTCTAAATTTCTAACTCCTGCATCACGGATTGCGGAAGTCAGAGGTGTAATTCTTGAAGCTGTGAATTTGTATTTCCGACTTCCGACTTCTGACTTGCGGATTATGGATTGTGGACTGAATTTATTGCGGTTGTGTGAAAGTGCATAGTTTGGAAAAAAAAATTAGCAAGTTGTTTCTAAGGTTGTCTCCCATCACCTCTAAAGGGCACCGAGGTGTTCGGGGACGTTACAATATCTTTGATCTTGTTTTGCGTCAATGATGGGGGAAACATCATGGCCCTCCTTCGACAAGTTTATCCTTGTCGAATTCAACACATCATCTAATGATTAAACCAAGAAACCAATCAAATACCTTGGGCTTGCATGCCTTAATGGAAAGTTACCTCTCTTTCATCAGTAGGCTCACATCATTGACCTTTGATTGTAAGATTCCACCGAGTGTTTGACTTCAACTCATTGATTCACATTTGGAGGAATGTACTAGAGTACCTTGGGAGTCATTGACATCAATGATGATTTCCCTCGTACTTGTTAATGGTATACCTCAATGACCAGTAATTAAGTGATTTATACCATGTTCAAAGTCAGGACATCTATTCACATGGTTAGAATTGTATTTTTGCAGGTTCAAGATGAAGACCCTAGGATAACTCATATATTACCCAGGTTGCATCGGATATTTTTGTTAGGAACCCGTGTCAACCCTTCTCTTTAGTTTGTTAGTATATTGTTATTGGACGCATATTCCTTGTAAGTCGTTCCGTAGTATTATATGTTGATCCATAGTTTGTATTAGCCCATAGTATTGGTCCATATTATTGGACGCATATGCTTTGTAAGTCGTCCCGTAGAATTATATGTTCCATAGTATTGGCGCCTATACTTAGTATATAAGTTTGTGTTGAGGCCAATGAAGGACCGACAAGTTATTTGTATTGAGCTTGCTCAAAGGAGGTTTCCCCCTCTAAGTGGCTTGCGATCAATAAAAATATTTTGTGTTCTAATATATCGTGAATTTTATCAATTAATTGATGCAGGTTCCTCACATCTGGTATCAGAGCACTTTCTTGGGCTCGTTGGGTGGAATTTCTGCCATTTTTTTTTTGCATCTGTATTTGTTCCTATCAATTGCAGGTCCGGATCCAGGAATAATACCTATCCACTTAACTGTGGGAAGTACTTGGGAATAATCCCTAAAACTCATTCTGAGGAGTACCACAAGAACCCCGAAGTAGTTGGCCCTTGAGAGGACATGCCAGTGAAAAGGGAAACGACCCGTACCTGATTGACTAGTTCCCACCTGTGAGTTAAACCTAGAGCTGCCATTTGTGGAAAAGTGGATATTAGTTTTACCTAACCCGTGGAATAGGGTGACTGCCCCACTACGTAAGTCGTCAAACAGCATTGGTGGCCAAGTGAATCCCCTGAACCATTAGGAAGTCGAACATACCTCGGGTCAATATCTATTGTCAGCTGATAAATCGCAGATTACATCTATCCAGAGCTATTGCAGATCAATGTCGCACCGTTTCATATTCATTCCAAAATTCGTTTCAGATCCATCTGGTTTAGATCCATTCCGATCCGTTTCAGATCCATTCCGAAATCCGTTTCAAATCCATTCTAAAAGAAAAGAAAAGAAAAAGAATTATGTTTTTTGGAAATATCTTCTTTGTTTTCACTCTGTTTCCCTTGAAACTTCATTGACACATCTGCAATCCCATTCTGCATATTTCATTCCTAATGAACTTATCCCAAATTCCACTTCCCGAAGCCAAATACCCCACATTTGTCTATTTTTAAGGTTTTCCATAGCTTCTTCAATTTTCACCCAATCCCCTTCAAATTTTGCCACAATGTTCCTTTCATAATTCCGCTTCTTTGTCCCTCTTTGAACAATTTCCCATTCTTTCACCTCGCTTCTGAAATATTCATTTTATGCTTCCCTGCCCATTTGAAAGGTCCAAAACCTAGTCAAACCCCAATTACCCATCATAGTTTTTCCCAAATCCAAATTTTCCTTTACTAAAGAAGTTTTTGTTTTTGTTTTTCTACCCATTCTCAAAAAAATAAATAAATAAAAATAAAACTCCTGGTTATGGTTGTCACCCGTGCAGGAGCACAAATCATGGATGAAGAACTTGCAACCCTCAAAACCAAACTCCAAGATCTGGATGAAAATTTTCTCAGCCTCCATCTTCAGCATTCAGCCATGAACAATAAACGATAGCCAGGATCTTTTGTAGACATTGGGTTCTCTTCTTCCAGTAATTTCTGTGGGACGAAGCTTTATTTTCCTCGCTTCAATGGTAATGATCTAACTTGATGGATATACCAGGAATAACAATATTTCATTCTGCATAATACTTTTGATGTCCACAAAGTTCCACTTGCATCCTTTCATTTGGAATAGGAATCCCTTCAATGGTACCGTTGGTACATCAAAGCTCATGACGAGCCAAACTGGACAAATTTTTTTCAACTCCTTTTGCAACGATTTGGTCCTAGTGCTTTTGATGACTTCACAGGAGCACTCACGAAACTTCGCCAAATTGGAATTGTGAGAGAGTATCAGATAGAATTTGAGAAACTGGCCAATCACACATCAGGATCGTCTGATAAATTCTACAGGAGTTGTTTTATCAGTGGTCTCAAGGATGAAATCTGCTCTGAGGTCAAAATGTTTTGTCCCAACACAATGATGGAATTCCTAAGGTTGGCTAAGTTGGCAGAGGATAATATCACAGCCCAACAACGCTCCAAATCCACTTTTGTTCCATTCAGAAATATGGTTTCCCAACGACCTCCCATCACGCCAGCTCCTCGACCAACTCTTATCAATCATTTTTCTGAAGAAGAGATGCGAGCACATAGAGAAAAAGGGCTTTGTTATAATTGTGATGAGAAATTCACTCGGGGACATAGATGTGTTGAGGAAAAGCTTTATCTCTTGGATGTGGACTCTCCGCCTACCTCTGAACTTGGTAAAGAAGCTCCAGATACAATAGATGATCAGGTCAACATTCAACAGCCGCCTGTTGACCCTCTGTCTCATGATGACCACCTAGAGATATCTCTCCATGCTTTAGCTGGAGTCACCACCCCAAAAAAAATGCTGGTCAGGGTTACTTCAAGAAGCTCCCTCTTGCAATACTCATTGATTTTGGTAGTACTCATAACTTCATTGACCCTTGGATCGCCAAACAGGATTATTGTTTTATCCATCCTTGCTCCAATGTTGAAGTCATGATTGCCAATGGGGGCACCTTACCTTTCAAGGGAAAGTGTCGCAATGTGTGTATCTCTATGGAATATTATAACCTGCGCTCTGACATGTTTTCCTTGGGCTTAGGAGGATGTGATGTGGTTTTTGGTGCTCAATGTTTACGGACACTTGGCCCCATCATATGGGATTTTGCTTAACTTCGGATTAAGTTTTCATTCAATGGGAAACAACACACATTTACGGGCTTACAACCAGGGTCTCTCTGCATCATCAGTTCACATCACCTAGAAAATATCCTTAACAAGAATTCACATGGTGTCATCACTCAACTCCATTCCATTCAGATGCACCCATCAACAACATTCACTACTCCTTTGGATCTACAACACATTTTGTATAGATCTGCAGGTGTCTTTGTTGAACCAGTGGGATTTCCACCTTCAAGAGACCTTTCCGGTAAGAATTTATCCACCTCTACCTCTAAGAAGGAAATGATAGCTATTTTGCATGCAGTACAAAAGTGGCGGCCATACCTATTAGGAAATTATTTCTGCATCAAGACTGATCACCAGAGTCTGAAATATTTCCTGGAACAACAGATCTCCTCCCCAGCACAACTGAAATGGGTTAGAAAACTCATGGGTTATGCCTATGATATCACTCACAAGAAGGGTAAGGACAATCTAGTGGCATATGCTCTTTCTCGCACATTTGATGACCAAGTTTCTCTTTCATCTATTTCTATGCATGTTCCACATTATTTGCAATCTGTTCAATAGGGCTATGTCAATGACTCCCCATTATCTCACCTCATCCAATGGTTGGACAACAACCCTTCTACTGTACCGCATTACTCTTAGGATGGTACTTCCCGGAGATACAAGGGTCATCTCGTGCTTCCCCAAAGCATAGATCTTCAATAGGTTGTCTTCTATGAACTCCATGCTTCGCCATCAGCAGGGCACTCTGGGTTCCTCACAACGTATGAGTGGGAAAATCATAACTTATTTTGGCAGGGAATGAAAAGTACAATTCAACATATGGTGGTTGAATGTGATACTTTCCAGTTCCTTCCGGGATTGCTCGAACCCTTTCCCATCCCTACACGGATTTGGATAGATATTTTTATAGAATTCATTTAAGGTCTCCCTACATCTGGAGGAAAGACAGTGATTTTGGTTGTGGTTGCTCGCCTCTACAAATATAATCAATTTTTTTCCCTGGACCAGCTCTTCCATCCTCATGAAATCCCTTCTTCCATTGTCTTAGCTTGCGATGCAACTTTCACCAGTCATTTTTGGACAGAACTATTTCTCCACACCAGCACCAAATTGAAGATGAGTTCAGGATCTCACCCACACACAGATGGTCCGACTGAAATTACTAATAAATGTTTGGAAACTTATCTTCGTTGCTTCACCTCCAAACAACAACCTCAGTGGGTGAAGTGGCTCCCTCTCGCTGAATTTTGGTACAATACTGCATCTAAAATGACTCCATATGTAGCAATCTATGGTCAGGCACTGCCATTTCTTCTTCCATACACCCTCAGCAATTCACTAGTTCAAACAATTGACACGGTTCTTTGAAACCGCGATCATATTCTTCGCATTTTGCAGGACAATCTTCACATACCAGAATTCGACTGAAACAGCAAGCCAATCAACACCATTCTGAGCGCACTTTTCAAGCAGGTGATATGGTATTTCTTCATCTATAGCCTTCCAAGCAATCCTCCCTGAAACTTAAATGGCATCAAATTCCCTCTTGATCTATCACAGAGGTATTAATTCAGTGGCACATAATGAAACCAGAGGATGCTACATGGGAACCACTCCTTCAGATTCAGCATCAATTTCCACCTCTAAAGCTTTGAGGACAAATATTTTTCTAAGGGAAAGGGGATGTTAGGAACCTGTGTCAACCATTCTCTTTAATTTGTTAGTATATTGTTGTTGGACGCATATGTTGTTGGACAATCCACCCAAGCGGACTTAGGCCGGATCTCCCTATCCTAATTAGGTATAGAACAATTGAAGTACAAAATACAACCTTCTTTCCTAGATCAATAGATATGCAAGTTACAGGATAGATCACTTACCCGAAGTTTGTGAATGCCTTTCCTCTTTGTTGATCTAAGCTCCAGATCCTTCAGATCTTGAGCTACAAAACCCTGTAGATCAAGTGGAAACAAACAAATGATGCAAGCATATATAGATGTAAATTGATCTAAACTAACGGTTAAGGAAGAAAGTTATAAACATTATCAACACAACGATGTTTATGGAAAGAACTTGTATTACAGTAATGAAGGGAAATACATAGAGAAAGAATGTTACAACCTAAGCCTCAACGTTGCAACCTTCCATCCAACAATCCATGCCAAGCCTCCAAAGAATGATTCCTCCCAAAGGAAGATAGGGACCACCTAGAAATTCACCAACATAAGAGTACCATATACCTTCCCTTGCAAACTTTGTAGTTCCGTAACGTCAGTAGGAGGTGGGAGAGCGACAATGGCTTCCACCTTCAAGGGATCAATGCGAATCCCATCTTTCGAAATGATAAAACCTAGGAGGTGTCCAAACTCGACGCGAAAAATACACTTGTGAGGGTTCAGACGGATGTTATACCGTTTGCATCTGAGGAATACTGTCGTCAGATGATTAATGTGGAGATCACGCTGCTGCGAATGGGCAGGGAGATCGTCAAGATAGGGTTCCACAAAGTCCTTCACATCATGAAAAGCGTACGACATGGCCCGCTGGAATGTGGCACCAGCATTTTTAAGACCAAAAGGGATTTTACGATACACAAACGTACCCCAAGGGCAGATGAATGCAGTCTTGTGTTGGTCGACAGGATGGATCTCAATTTGGTTGTAACTGGAAAAACCATCCATGAATGAGAAGATGACACTTCCAGCACAATTGCCAATAATATGATCGATGAAGGGAGTCAGGTAATTGTCCTTAAGACAATCCTTGTTGAGATCCCGATAATCGACGTAGACTCAGATGGTGCCCTGCATTTTAGCCACAGGGATGACATTTGAGACCCATTCTGTTAATGGAACGGGGTAGATAAAGCCATCCTTCAAGAGCTTTTCAATTTCTGCTTTGATTGCCACAATTTTTCGAGGGTGTACCGGTCATAACTTTTGACAGACTGGTTTAGCTTCGGCATAAGTTTTAATTTCGTGCGAAACAATCACAGGGTCTATCCCGGGAATTTCCTCGTAGGTCCAAGCAAATATGCCTAGAAATTGCTTGAATAAGGTCATGAAAGTAGTAATCTCTTCAAGGGAACATTTCTGGCCTAAACGAATATGTTCCACTGCACCAGGGGTAACCGACATGTCAATTGGAGTGGTGGGTTCAATGTTCGCCAAGTTTCCCTCAGTGTCTGTATGACATGCACGTATCGGGGACTAGGGGCAAGGGTAGACATCCAGTGTGAAAATGGTAGTGATGCTATTCTCTACAGAATCCAATGGGGGAAGGAAAGACGATCGATGGTGGAGTTTTTCCCACGGAGGGTCATCCGCACTCATAATTTCCATGATGGACTCATTAGAATGAAAATTATGGAGTAGAGGATCGGGTAAGGATGACGTCCGCTATAGAGAACAGGATGTAGATGCCATATCCAAGTGGTCCTCGGGTTCTGACTGGATAGCCTGGTAAGTGAGTTCACCGAGTGAAAGAGGCATGGTATCTCCAATCAGATGCATAGTGGCTTCATCAGGTACAAGCCATTGATTATTAGAGATGGGAAAAGATGAAATTGTGGAGGAGATCATATTCACCGAGGCAACATGATTAGGGGGATATGGGGTTGGAAAGACGCCCATAAGAGATGAATATTTTATGAGGCCAACCGCCATGCTCTCATATAACTGCGAAGATTGTCTGAGTAATGGGACATTATCGCCAGTATGAGTAGCGGTGTCCGGTGTATAGAAGTCCAGTTGGTCGACAGTGACAATTCGACCTTGGTGGGGTAATCGCACTATGCGGAAGACAGATGACGCGACCGCAATCATGGCATAAAACCAATTACAACCAAGTAATATATTATAATCTAAAGGGGTTGCGACTACTTCCACGTTAATGGTTGCGGTCTTACCCCCCAACTCGACTGCTAAGGCTTGTAATAGCCCATGGGGTTGAAAGCCATGACCGTCGAATGATTTCAAGGTGGTGGGAAAATGGTTTAATTCGGGGGAACCAATGGCTCTCCAACAAGATAGCGACATGACCGAGGTAGAATCCCCTTCATCTAGTACAGTATGATGGACTATCTTCCCAGCAACGTTCGTAGCAACTTGAAATGTCAGCTGGTTGGAAAGCCTCGATTTAAAGTACTCAAGTCGAAACATGATTGTGTTTGAGGAATCTGGATCTACCACGCCAATAGAAGCAAGAAGAGTCTTGCGTTGGTTGGGACAATTCTGCAATACCTCTAGCATCGACATGGCACAAGGAACTTGCACCAAGTCCTCTAAAATATTGTAGTTGTGAGCTGCCCTAGCATTGGGATCGAAAACTGCTTTCCAAATCGTGATCTTAGGCGGACGTAATACTGACTCTAAAGAAGGCTTCTAAATGGTGAGGGAGGCTTGCGGTACGGTAACATCGGGCATAGAAGTGGAATCTTTTTTAGAATTACTTCCAATGAGTCCCTTCGGAGAGACTGAGTCATATGAACGCTATCAGGTGTTCAAGTTAACCATCTCACTACGCATCATGAGAGCATGCACCGTAGAGGATGCCTCTCCGTGTGAAGGAGAGGTTTGAGCGATCAGTTGTTGGTTCTAAGTGGAGAAGGGATTGTTGAGAACTGCGGAAGTGGGGTTTCCCTTGAGAAACTTCTGTACTTCGTCTTGGTGGGGACATTCCTTGGAGAAATGGTCGCCACCACACAGTAAACAAGGATACTTTAACTTCCTCTTTTGTTTGGTGTCTTCAGGGGTGGTCTTTTGCTCTTGCTGGTTAGAAGGTTTCTTGGGTTTACCTTTGTTTTTCTTCTTACCACCAGATTTCTGAGGCGAAGCTGATTGAACAAAATTCACTTCTTTGATGGAGGAAAGAGTGGATGACTTGGTGGTTCTTTTTCCATCCTGTGGTGGGGATGTGGAAGAACCCTGGGGGTTTGATGGTCCACCAATTTGAGTAGGAGGCTGGGATTTAAGGGAACCAATAATGCCATCGGCCTGACGTCCCTTGGGTGGTTTTGCAAGGTCATATGTAGGGAGAGGTGCATCAAGAACAATTTCATACAACGTGCCTGATTGAGCATATACCAGGTCTAAGTAATGGGCACAGGCAATAGCCTGTTCCTCGATGATGACCCCTCCCATGGCCACGTCTCGAGCTACGGTAGGAAAAAGAGACTTCGTGAACTAGTCAGCTAAGAGTTGGTATGGAATGTGAGCCTTAATGAGACGTCATCTTCACCGCCACTCATGGATATGATCTGAGATATGAGTTACGGTATTCTGGCGAAAAGAGGTCAATAAGTCTGTACCAGTCTCATAGTGAATGGGAAACTGAAAATGGGTCAAAAAAGACATAGCAAGAGAATGGAATCTGGAAAGGAGTTCGGTGGTAATTTAATATACCACTTGGCAGCTGGGCCGGTGAGATTCCGTTGGAATAGCCTAAGATGGATCGAGTCATCCATCAAGGAGTTCGATGAACACCATAAATGGTATGTCATCACATGATTTTTTGGATCCTCACCAAGTTTTCCATCAAATTTGGGAATATCATATGGTAGTTTGACCAGACTTGGTGGCCAATTGTATCCGTGGAAGATGGGGTCATTAGTTAGACAAGACAGGTCAGGTAGGTCCAAAGTGGCCAAGAATGGCAGCTGTTGATTCGGCTGTAGGTACTAATAGTACTGATATGGCATATATGGACCAGTGGGACCTTGCATCAACTGGTTGTAGGGTGTTCTCGAAGGAAACTGGTCGTAAGGGGGTGTGTCGCCCAGACCATATGTGGGTCCGCCACCATAATAGGGTGGTCCATTACCATAAGGTGGGGGTCCGACGTTGCCGCCGAGAGGAGGTGGGCCTCCTCCAAAAGGTGGAGGTCCGCCGCCGCCGCCGAAAGGTGGGGGGCTCCTCCAAATGGTGTGGGTCCACCGTCGTCACCAAAATAAGGTGATCCTACACCACCTTCGTTGGGAGGGGGTGGTGCTCCACCTTCTCCGCCGGAAGGGTGGGGGCCTCCACCACCTCCATCGGAAGGGTGGGGGCCTCCACCACCACCTCCACCATAAGGGTGTTTTCCTCCTCCACCACCTCCACCAAAATAGGGTGGTCCTCCACCGACGCCACCGGAATAGGGTGGTCCTCCACCATAAGGTGGGGGTCCTACGCCACCGAGAGGCGGTGGTCCTCCGTCTCCGCTAGAAGGAGGAGGGCCTCCGCCTATGCCACCAGAGTGGGGTGGGCCATTGTTACTAGAATGAGGTGGTATTTGAGGGACGGTTGGTGGGGGTCCATTTTGTAAAACATTTTGGTGCCCCCATAGAGTGTATGGATTTTTGGGATAAGGTATCATGTAGAGTGCGTTTTCGGGATTGAATTGTCCTGACACAGGGTTAAGATAACCCGGATACGCTTGACTCCATGGTGGTTGAGTTGAATTGGATGGTCCCCCAATATGAGATAAATCCATGGTGGATCCCACAGTGGGTAAGGAAGTTCCAACGGAATGACTAATAGGAAATCCTCCACTCGTATTATGGTTAGGAAACAGGGGTTTCCCCCTAGTAACAACATGCTGACCACTAATCAATGGTTGACCCATAATGGGTTGTTGATTACTTACTACAGGATGAACATTACTTGTAAGAAAATTAGTGTTAGGAACCCATGTCAACCCTTCCATTTACTTTGTTAGTATATTGTTGTTGGACGCATATACTTTATAAGTTGTCCCATAGTATTTGTTGATCCATAGTTTGTCTTTTTGTTGTTGGACGCATATGCTTTGTAAGTCATCCCATAGTAATTTTTGATCCATAGTTTTTTTTGGCCCATGGTTTGTATTGACACATGGTATTGACCCATGGTTTTGGCGCCTAGACTTAGTATATAAGTTTGTGTTCAGACCAATGAAGGTACCATGAAGTTATTTGTATTGAGATTGCTCAAAGGAGGTTTCCCCCTCAAAGTGGCCTACGATCAATAAAAGCGATTCTGAGTTCTGTTATTTCTGTTATCTCACGTATTCTCATTAATTAATTGTTGCAGGTTCATCACATCTGGTATCAAAGCACTTTCTTGGGCTCGCTGGGTGAAATTTCTGCCAAAAACAATTTTCGCATATGTTGCGGCTTCGAATCTAGGAATAATCCCTATCCACTTAACTGTGGGAAGTACTTGGGCATAAGCCTTAAAACTCATTGTGAGGAGTACCACAGGAAACTTGAAGTAGATAACCCATTGAGAGGACCTACTAGAGAAAAGGGTAGCGACCCCTACCTGATTGACTAGTTCCCACCCGTGAGGTAAACCAAGAGTTGTCGTTTGTGACAAAGCGGTTATCAGTTTTACCTGAGCCATGGAGTGAGGGGTACTGCCCCAATACGTAAGCCGTCAGACAACATTGGTGGCTGAGTGAAACCCCTCAACTGCTAGGAAGCCAAACATACTTGGGGTCCATATCTATTTTCAGCTGAACTGTTACCAATCACTTCCACATCGTTTCAGATCCATTCCAAGCCATTCCAGATCCAGCCGTTTCAGATCTATTCTGAAATCCATTTCAGATCCAGCTGTTTTCGATCCATTCGGCACCGTTTCAGATCCAATTGTTTTGATCCCTTCTGCGTCGTTGCAGATCCATTTTTGGAAATAAAATTTAAAATATATATATATATTTCGCCATAAAATTTCATTTTTTCGCCATATCTCCCTTTTTTTAACTCTGTTTCCCTTGAAACTTCCCGAACACCCCTAAAATCCTATTCTGCATATTTCATTCATGAGGACCCTATCCCAAATTCTACTTCCCAAAGCCAGAAATCTCACATTTGTCTATTTTTAGGGTTTTCCATAACTTCTTCAATTTTTACCCACTCGCCTCCAAATTTTTCCACCATGTTCATTCCCTATTTCTGCTTCTTTGTCCCTCTTTGACAAATTTTCTCATTCTTTCACCCCACTTCTGAAATCCCCATTTTTTGCTTCCCTGTCCATCAAAAAGTGTCCAAAACCTAGTCAAACCCCAATTACCCATCCGAGTTTTTCCCAAATCCAAATTTCCCTTTACTAAATAAGATTTTGTTTGTGTTTTTCTATACATTCCTCCCCCCCAAAAAAAAAACTCATGGCTGTGGTTTTCACCCACGCAGGAGAAAAAACCATGGAGGAAGCACTTGCAGCCATCCAAACCAAACTCCAATATCTGGATGAAAAATTTCTCAGCCTCCATCTTCAGCATTCATCCATGAACAATAACCGACAGCAAGAATCTTCTGCAGCCAATGGGTTCTCTTCTTCCAGCAATTTTCATGGTCTGGAGCTTGAATTTCCTCGCTTCAATGGTACTGATCCGACTGGATGGATCTATCGTGCATAACAGTATTTCAGTCTGCATATTACTTTTGATGTCCAAAAATTTCCACTTGCATCCTTTCATTTGGAACAGGAATCCCTTCAATGGTACCGTTGGTACATCAAGGCTCATGACGAGCCAAAATGGACATATTTTTGCCAACTCCTTTTGCAATGATTTGGTCCTAGTGCTTTTGATGACTTCACCGGAGCACTCACTCAAATTCGTCAAAGTGGCACTGTGAGAGAGTATCAGACAGAATTTGAGAAACTAGCCAATCACACAGAAGGATTGTTTGATGAATTCTACAGGAGTTGTTTTATCAGTGGTCTTAAGGATGAAATCCGGTCAGAGGTTAAAATGTTCTGTCCCAACACAATGATGGAAGTCCTAGCGTTGGCTAAGTTGGCAGAAGACAAGATTGCAGCCCAACAACGCTCCAAACCCACTTTTGTTCCCTTCCGAAATATGGGTTCTCAACGACCTCCCATCCCGCCAGCTCCTCGACCAACTCCTATTAAGCATTTGTCTGAAACAGAGATGCAGGCACACAGAGAAAAAGGGCTCTGTTATAATTGTGATGAGAAATTCACTTGGGGACATAGATGTGTTCAACAAAAGCTCTATCTCTTGGATATGGATTCTCCACCTGCCTCTAAAATTGGTGAAGAAGCTCTAGATACAATGGATGATAAGGTCGACATTCAAGAGCCGCCTATTAACCCCCATCTCAGGATGAACAACCAAAGATATCTCTCCATTCTTTATCTGACATCACCACCCCCCAACAATGTGGATCAGGGTTTACTTCAAGATGCTTCCTCTTACAATACTCATTGATTCTGGTAGCACTCATAACTTCATTGACCCTCGGATCGCTAAACATGTTGATTGTTTTGTCCATCCTTGCTCCAACTTGTTTCCAATGGGGGCACCTTACCTTGCAAGGGGAAGTGTCACAATGTGCGTATCTCTCTAGAATATTATAACCTGCGCTCTTACATGTTTGCCTTGTCCCTAGGCGGATGTGATGTGGTTTTGGGCGTTCAATGGTTACGCACACTTGGCCCCATATTATGGGATTTTGCTGAACTTTGGATGCAGTTTTCAATCAATGGGAAACAACACAAATTTAAGGGCTTACAACAAGGGTCTCTCCACATCATCAGTTCACATCGCCTGGAAAATATCCTTAAGAAGAATTCACACGGTGTCATCGCTCAACTCCATTCCATTCAAATGCACCCATCAACAATCTCCCCTACTTCCTTAGATAGATATGCAGGTGTCCTTGCTGAACCAGTGGTCTTGTCGCCTTCAAGATACCTTTCCGGTAAGAATTTAGCCACATCTACATCTCAGCAGGAAATGATGCCTAATTTGCATGCAGTACAGAAGTGGCAGCCATACCTATTAGGGAATTATTTTTGCATCAAGACTGATCTCCAGAGTCTGGAAAATTTCCTGGAACAAAGGGTCTCCTCCCCAGCACACCTGAAATGGGTTATCCAACTCATGGGTTATGACTATGCGATCACTTACAAGAAGGGTAAGGACAATATGGTGGCAGATGCTCCTTCTCGCACATTTGATGACCCAGTTTTTCTTACAGCTATTTCTCTACTTGTTCCAAATTGGTTAACATCTGTTCAACAGGGCTATCTCTTCTACGAACTCCATGCTTCTTCATCAGCAGGGCACTCTGGGTTCCTAAAAATATATGACCGGGAACAATGTAACTTCTTTTGGCAGGGACTGAAAATGACAATTCAACAGATGGTGGCTAACTGTGGTACTTTCCAGGTCAACGAGGGTGAAACGACACTCCTTTCGGGACTACTCGAGCCCTTTCCCATCCCTACACATATTTGGACAACTATTTCTATGGATTTCCTAGAAGCGCTCCAGTGGTACAATACCACATCTAAAAGGACACCATATGAAGCAGTCTATGGACAGGCACAACCAATTTTTCTTCCATACACCCTCAGAAGCTCCCCAGTTCAGGCCATTGACTCGGTTCTTCAAAACCGCGATCACATTCTTCTCATTCTGCAAGACAATCTTCACATGGCAAGAATTCGACAGAAACAACAAGCCGATCAGCATCGTTCTGAGCGCACTTTTCACACCATTGATATGGTTCTTCTTCATCTACATCCTTCCAAGCAACCCTCCCTAAACTCAAAAGGCGTCAGTGACCCGGAATGCAACCCGAGGATGCTACAAGGGAACCACTCCTTCATATTCGACATCAATTCCCACATCTAAACTTTGAGGACAAAGCTTTTTCTAAGGGAGAGGGGATGTTAGGAACCCATGTCAACCCTTCTATTTACTTTTTTAGTATATTTTTGTTGGATGCATATGCTTTGTAAGTCATCCCGTAGTATTTGTTGATCCATAGTTTGTCTTATTGTTGTTGGACGCATATGCTTTGTAAGTCGTCCCATAGTAATTCTTGATCCATAGTTTGTTTTGGCCCATGGTTTGTATTGACACATGGTATTGACCCATGGTTTTGGCGCCTAGACTTAGTATATAAGTTTGTGTTGAGACCAATGAAGGTACCGTGAAGTTATTTGTATTGAGCTTGCTCAAAGGAGGTTGCCCCCTCGAAGTGGCGTGCGATCAATAAAAACGATTCTGAGTTCTATTATTTCTGCTATCTCACATATTCTCATTAATTAATTGTTGCAGGTTCATCACAATTAGGTGGTAAAGAGTATCCTCCCCATGAGTTTTGGGGTGGGGGAGGGGTGGGTAATGTTCCGATAGTAGTAAGAGGGGTGTTGGATGGTTTTCCTTTAACAGGTTGAGTCATTTGGGGTATAGAACCGGTCTCCTGTCTAAGGGGTGTACTTGCAAGAAATGAGGGTTGACTAGGTTCATAAGTTGTCATGTTCTGGAGGGACGGTTCCAGTGAATCATAAGATAAAGAATGAATTGGGATATGTCAATATGTGGGTACCTCTATGTCTTCAGCCCTTCGTAAGAGACTTTGTCTTCGAAATTCATTACCCATGGCACGTAATATGTCCAAGCGATTACGAAAGGGTGCCAGAAGCACATCAAGAGTAGCCCAACTGTGTGGGGGTGAAATGGAAAGATGATCCACTTGTTGACCTAGATATGTTTCCCAAAAGGGTCCAGCTGGACCAAATGCAGCGGATATAGGGTCGTCCTAGGATGAATTCAACAACTCTAAAGATGCAGGCTCTCCCGGTAGAGCGCGAGGGAGGGATGTGTCTTGTGAAGTGGAAGTTTATGCCTCTTCACCCCTTGAGGGGTTGTAGGTTGGTGGTTCTGGGGGAAACATATGTGCTCCCGAATCCATAGTAGGGTTTTCTACTTCAGGTGACACGACCGTGACATGTGGGTCCATTCTTACCCTCAAAATTACCTCCTGATTAAGGGGATATTCGGGTGGTAAGTTTAAAATTCTGTGGGACCTTCTCCAAGGAAATTCAGCCAGAGTGACTGAACCAGAATTTCTCCTAATTGTATTCTAAACAAAAGAAAAGCAGTCCAGAAATATCTACACAAACTAAGGCCACAAGAAAACTTATTTAATAAGTGTGGATTCAAAATTCTAAAACCTCACGGGATTTCCAAGGCTTCTCAACTCGTGATATACTCGAGGGTCCAATAGTTATACTAGGCCCAATATTTCAGAGCACTAACTAGGGAGGATTAGGACCGTACCCCTGACCATATAACCCGACTAACTGATAGTACGTGAATAGTAGCTCCCCGAGTGTTGTTCTCGGTGTATTGCTCTGCCAAGATGGCCAAATGGTTAGCTCAATTAGTTTCAGTAATCCTAAGGGTGTTTCCCAATATACTCAAGGTACATGGGAGCTCAACTCCGTAGTGGTGCTGTCTAATGCACAACCGTACGACAAGAGCCTTTCGATATACTACTGAGTACGTGAAACACCGTTCAATATACGCCAAGTACGTGATGTTCCTTTCGATATACCGGTTGGTACGTGAAAGAGCCTTTGATATACCGGTTGGTATGTGAAAGAGATTTGATATACCGGTTGGTACGTGAAAGAACTATAGTGCCCCCGGAATGCAGTGCAGGAAAATAACGACAGCTTCCACATTTTACGACGTCGGAACACGTCTCTAAGTTAACACACAAGTTACTAAAAATTTTACCCTAATTCTACCATTAATTTTCTCTGGATGGTTAGGTGAATGCATGGGGTGAGTACATAAATGTAAGCATAATGCAAGTCCTAACTACATGAAAAAATGCACTCTTTCTTTCGATGACATCTATGTACGGGAAGGATAAATCTTTTTCCAAGTGGTTTTACCAAAACAACAAACTTCAACAAAATCCCAAATCTACCAAAAATGATAATGAAAGTACTATTTTTTGGTTTTCAAGCAAAACATGAAAATCAACAAACATCAAATCCAAATCAAAGCATTTTTTTTTGTCTTTTCAATTAGAATGAAACTAAGTGATGAAAAGGGATAATTTCTACTTAGAGCACACTAACTCTTCAATTTTCACTATGATAGCCTAAGAGCATGAAAACCAAAAATGCATATAACTTCTTCAAGCATGGAAACACTTTTGCAAAAATTTGAATTCACTTGGATTTTTCAAGGAAATGAATGGCTCATAATTCGTGAAAAACACAAACAATTAACTTATTTTCAAACTTTCCAAAAGATCAATGAATGATGAATTCCAATGCATGAGACAACTTTTACAACAATTCTCAAATGAACTTGAAAAATGGTAAAAATGAAGCACTTTTTGATTTTCCAATGAATGCACGAAGACAACACTTGATAATAATAATGATTTTAAATGTAAATGGCTAAAAAGAAGAGACTACTTGCATCACTCTAATCACTCAAAAATTCTCAAGAAACTGACAAGCACTCCAATAAACTAAAAACACACAAGACACTCGAAATCAACCAGATGCAAGCAAAACTAAATGATGTGTGCAGAAAGAGGCCTGGAATCATATCTAATGCAATGACTAGATCAGTTGAGGAGAGGAGGGAATGCAAGGTCAAGCGGATGAAGGCGGGGGAGTCTAAAGTGTCCACCACTACCAAGTCTCAAGCTTGTCAAAAATGGAACCCAAAACCAATCCAAACAGGTCCAAACACCATTAATGCAAAATCAAAAGATCTCAAAGAGTGCAATACAGAGAGTTCTGCAAATCAAACCAATCTCAAAGAGTTGGAGAGGGGATGTCCCAAGCACTAGGCTTGACTGCTTGGCGCATCCTGTGGTCGGGCTCAGAGTGCCCGACGCAGGTGATAGGTATATGGTTTGCACCGGTGGCGCAAGATACAGATCTAAGCTAAGCGCCGGAGGCGCAGGTTGCAGGGAAGCAAAATGTTCCCATGAGGGTATGGCGCTCTGGTTATACTTCCCAAGTGCGTCGAGAGAAATCCCAATGCAAGAATGAAAATATCTCCAAGAATAAGAAACTAAAAGGTTTGATGATTATACACACATACTCAAAGAAAGTCAACGGACTCTTCAAAGAGAAGATCTGGTGGCGAAAAAGGCTTAGGAGGAAAATGAAATGGATGACAAAGAAATCAAAGAATATGGCATTCAAATTGAAATCTTAAAAGAATGTGCGTATTCACCAGTATGGTCTCCAAATTTGTTACCAAAAAATCTACCGAAATCAGACTTAAGGCATGATCTCCCTAGTTCAATGCAAATCTAGAACAAATCAGAGAGAACACAAATCTACCTTCCTAGATCAAATTAGAGATTAAGTGATGTAAACATATTACCTTTCAGATCTATAAATATTTTCCTCCTTTGTCGCTCCAGGATCCACGGTTGTCAGATTAGTAGTTGCAAGACCTATCAAAACATGCAAGAGACAAGCAAGCAGTAATAGTACATCTACACAATAATTGATCTAAGTAAACAGTTAAGGAAGTAAACTATAAATATCAATGAACAACAAGACATTTATGGAAATAGTTTTGTATTACTGTATAAAAGTGGGAATACAAAGAAGAGAGAGTATTACAACCAAGCCCTAACGTAGCAATCTTCCTCCAACAAGCCAAGCCAATGCCTCTAAGGAGAAACGGGTGCCTCCAAGAGATGAATGATGATCTCCTAAGCTTATTCCACTAGCATATGGATGTTATAGCCTTCCTCCCTTTAGAATAGAGAGGAGCTTCATATATATAAGACTAGGAGGATAGAATAGGTTGGGAAATAGTGGGAGAGGACTAAGGGATCCTCCCAAGGGGTTAGGGAACCAAAGGCCAGCTCACCTGCAATCTAGGGATAGAGATCCAAGTCATACACCTTCGAGAAATCGCTCGAAGATGCCCTTCATCCAAATTAACTAACATTGGCACAGGCTGTATTAGGACAACCTGCGCTTGATAGGTGCAATGCATGTTGTACAAAGGTGACCACCTGCGCCTGACCTAGTTGGGCACAATTTGTTAGGGAGCAACCTGCGCCGGCCCAACTAGATCCTATGGCAAGGGGTCAGCAACTTCTCCAGTTGGACTTCCTAGTCATGGAAACCTCAGGTATTTTTGCATTGAGTTAACATATGTCTTATGATGGCGAGACTTTAGGTGTAATAGCATATGCCTTGTAATTTGTCCCATAGTATTATATGTTGATCCATAGTTTGTATTAGCCCATAGTATTGATCCATAAAATTGGACGCATATGCTTTGTAAGTCATCTCGTAGTATTAGATATTCCATGGTATTGATCCATAGTACTGGCACCTAGACTTAGTATATAATTTTGTGTCGAGGCCAATGAAAGACAGAGAATTTATTTGTATTGAGCTTGCTCAAAGGAGGTTTCCCCCTCGAAGTGGACCGCAATCAATAAAAATATCCAGTGTTCTAATATATCGTGCATTTAATCAATTAATTGTTGCAAGTTCCTCACAATTTTTTTGAGTAGGTTCCACATAGACATCATGATGGAACCATTATTCTGTCACATAGATCCACATTGTATTGGTTTGTGTTTATGTTCAGTTCATCTCACAGATCCACTGAGTATTCTCTGGTGGCTACGATTTGGTCTTGTCATGGATGTATGGATCCACATTTGTATTCTTAGTGGCCATAATTTTATTCAGCATTTCATGGATCTACAATGTATTGGTTGGCATCCATGTTTTGAGTCATTTGAGACACATGTCTTAAAGTTAGTGGTACTGCAGAAGTCCTTGTTCATCATTTCGACCAATGATCTTTTGCCTTAAACTTCCATACATCAAAGCACTTCACTTATCCTATTTCTCTAGCTTCATTCTTTGGGGGGAAATTATGTTACACCAAAATCCTTTCATCATGACATATGTACATTTGTTTTGTCCTAATCCCTAAAGCATTGATGCCAAATTGTTTGATAAGAAGGATTTCCATGCCTTTTTCTCTGTATTTTGGCACCGACGCGCTCTACACATTTACAACTAGCATCAGAACCTTGGTGACGATCTCTACCTATTGGCAAGGTGCGTCACTGGCCCTGCTTTCCTTTAATCAACCTGCGTCACCCCATCCATGACATAGGATGCTGGTTAGCAAGGTGCGTCATTGTCGGTTAAAAGAGAAAAAGAGAAGCTTCGAGCGCCTTCTAGAAGGAATCATTTCATGGAGGCCTATCCCAACAACTCAATATAGGTGGCATTCGATCCCCTAACTTCTTGGGATGATCCCTTATCCTTCTCCATCAAATACTCAACCCCTTCTATCTACTTTGGCCGATATATACAAGCCTCCTCTTCATGGTTAAGTGGGGAAGGATATAGAGCACCAAAATGATGGAGGAATTCTACTAGAGTAAGAACCCTTTCATCCATTGGAGGATAGATTGGATCTTTGAGGAAAAATATCACTTGGAATAAATTACAACGTCAAGGAAATGGTTGTAATCTCCTCTCCTCTTATTTTTACTAATGCAGTAATATACATGTTCTTTCCATAAATATTTGTCTATTGTATGTCTTTAGAACTCGCTTCCTAAACTGCTTGTTTAGATTGATTTGTATCACATATTGCTTTCACATTGGTTTCCTTTTTTTTTCTTGTGTTGTGTGCAACTGAGATACCGAGATCTACATCAAATGAAGAGGGAAAACCATGGATGTAAGGTAATCTTTCTATACATCCTTTGTGATTAAATCAATCTAGGAAAGACATTTGTATTCTACACTGTTATTTTCTAGATCTAAACCTTTTAAGCTAGGGAGATTAGTTGGTGTCCGCACCGACGGATTCGTCCGATAACAATTCTTGGCCTCCACTCCTTGGTTTTTGGTAACTCCTCCTCATGATGCTAATTTGGGAAAGGGAATCTCCTAACTAAGCCACCTCTCCATTAATTCGAGTTAATTCTCCATGAGGAAGCTTAACCTTGCTTCTCTCTCTAATTCAAGTTGATCCCCTTGGGTTAGATTTGGACTCCTTGTGTTATAAATTCATATTCCTTCTCCTTGTTGAAGCTAATCGTGAGATTTGGATCACTTGCCTTGTTCTATCTCACTGTGTTGTGAGCGTTGACTATGTTGGGACTATGTGGGGTTTGTATTGAAACTGAGTGTTTTTTGTAGGATCCTTAAGAGGAGTAGTCTATTTTCCAATCCAGAGAGTTATTCTAGTGTATTTTCACCACCCTTTGCTTCCATATCACTTGGTCCGGGTTCTCACACAGGAAGCCAGGAAATGCGACGGTGACCCCATAGGAAGTGAAGAGAGACGAGAAAGTAGTAGTGGGAAGCATTATGGTCCTTGGACAAGAGTTTCCAGAATGAGTGTGCCTCTACTTGTGGATCCATGGTCTCAACTCGGGGGTGTCATGTTCAAGCAAGGAAGGATTGACTGTGTCTACAGCTACGAGGAAAGTTGTCCTACTGCAACCAATTGTCATCAAAGATAAGTATTTGTTCATATATATTAGTTATGTTATTTTACCATGTTTATGTGCCATGGAGGCTGAAATGAATTCTGGATTTGTTTATGGATTATGTGTTAGGATTTGAATGCATGGTGGATGGCTCTCTAGATTTTGCATTAACATGAAACTCCTCTATCCTTTATTCTTTCTCTCCTCCATGGTTTATGAATATAACTCTTGTGTTGATGAGAGGGGCACAACCACAGGTTCTATTTCTCCCATTTATGTTCATTTTTGGGTCATGAGACCTATTATGTTGCATCCAAAGTAGCATTTCCAGTAAGGAACACATTTTGTTCCATTGGAGAAGCTTTCTAGATGACCAATAGTATGACTATTTTGTCCAATAGTGTTTTCAACAGAAAAGGGAACACACCTTGTCTTCTGATTAAGAGCCTTCTTGTTGTTGATTTGATTATAACATTGCATATTTGATCATGTTGTTGAATATCTGATCAAGTTATGGTAAATTTGATTTTTAATGGTGATTTATCGTTAGAGGGAAGGTGTCCATTCAATCTAAATTATACTAGTGAAAGTTGGTTGTAGGGGATAGCCATGGGATTGATTATGGAGGTTCTAGTTGGAATCCTGTGCCTTTTCCTTTGCTTTGGTTTGTGTGGATATGGCTATGTTCTAATGCTATTCTTACTTACTACTTAACGACTACTATCATAACACACATCATGGAACTGATAAGTAATCCTCATATGGAAGACAATTATTATGCGATCAGATGTTAATTACAATACTTACTACTCATGTCCATTCTAGCTTTTCAAACCGATACTTACTATCAAATACATGAATTAATTACATCTTTGTGATCATACTGAATAATCTAAATACCATGCACTCATATTACGAAATACAATGTTGATATGTTTAATAACTATGCACATTTGGGAAATGTCATGTATAATTTCATGCACTTCATAAGGCTAAGTTTGGGTGGAATGGCTTGTTGGCCTAACCTTAGGCCACTTTATTCCACCATGTAATATTTACTTTAGCATTTTTCCTATACCTATATTTCATTTGGACTTAGTTTGGGGTCGGGTACACCACAAATTGGTATCAGAGTTGAATGGTTCAA
The DNA here is from genome assembly GCA_027924585.1 of Larix kaempferi. Lineage (NCBI taxonomy): Eukaryota > Viridiplantae > Streptophyta > Pinopsida > Pinales > Pinaceae > Larix > Larix kaempferi. The sequence goes on along the minus strand of BSBM01000597.1, from coordinate 8,852,874 downwards.
CATCACGGCTGTTGGGTCTTCTGCAAAGTTACAAGTCACTTTGTAAACATGCATTTTGCATTAGATAACTTAGATGCATGCACCTTAATATAGTTTCACTTGTGATTTAGTTAATTAAACTATTAGCCTAGGATGGCTATGGACTTGATTTCCAACCCATAAGGAGAAATCTTGGAAGGATTTCTAGCTCCCTTGTCCAGTTAGGAAAATTGTAACTTATAAAAGTTGTCTTGTTACTTTATAACTAAGAAGAAGTAGTAGTTTGAATAATAAGGAACTTATGCCGATGTGTAGGTTTCTAAAAAATGGTTGGTATTGAACACATTGCAATTCCCAGTGAAGGATTGATCAAGTAGTGTCACAACTAAACTGTTACTCAAACCTGTGAAGACTGTAGATTCAACAAATACAAATTCATCAATAGGAAGTTTGAAATTGGAGATGGATTTTGAGGAAGGACAGAGACCTTATAGTCCTGAAGAGGATTTTTAGGGAATAAGGACAAGTATACATAAGAGGATAAGTGAACCATTAAGTTTGTAGGATTCAATGAGGAAGTGTAGGGAGGATAATGAAAGGATATTTAACATTCAGGAGCAGATTATGAATGATCTAAATTCATTGAAGACCATCCAAAGATAAGCTGACAAGAGGCATAGAAGAGATTATGTGAGGTCTAGATCATCTTCAAGGATACCTCATCACTTAGAGAGGAAAAAGGGGTATTCATCAAGTAGTACAGAGAGTAGTCCTGAAATATCCTCAGTGATATACAAGAAGAGGAGGTATTCTCAGGGTGAACTAGTAGGAGAGCTGAGAAGAATCAAGCCCCCAACTTTCGATGGAGAAGTAAAGAAAGGAGAAGATGTTGAAGCATGGTTGTTAGGACTCAAAAATTTCTTCTAGTTGCATCAATATACACCTAATATGGAAGCAAGAGTAGCCATATACCATCTACAAGGTAATGCATCTATTTAGTGGGATCATCTAGTTAAGCTGAAGGACATCGACAAAGATAGAATCTCTTGGAGGAAGTTTAAGAAGTACTTTCAAAAAGTATACCTCTATGAGCATTACTACAACAAAAATATGGAGGAATTCTTTGAGCTCAAATTGGGAAGCATGACTATGGATGCTTATGAGAAGAATTGTTTGGAACTCTTGAAGTATGTAGACTTTATCAAAGATGAGAAGGTAAATATTCAAAGGTTCCTAAGTGGTCTACCTTAATATTATAGAGATAAAATCCAGTATGATATACCAAAGAACCTTAAGGATTACATCTAGAAGGAAAAACACCTATATGAATATAATAAGAGCAAGGCCCCATATCAGAAGAATTGGAAGGATATGAAGAAGAACAAGCAAGAGCAGAGGAAGAAAGGATTTCGACATTCAAAATTCAGAAATAGTAAATCTTATCAACAAGGACAGCTAAGGGAAGATCATTCAAGAAAAATACCACCTATGGAATGTTGGATATGCAAGGAAAATCACTTTTCCAGTCAGTGCCCGCGTAAGAGAAATAACCTTTACAACATTCAGGTGGTTTCAACAGTTGGATATGTTGGTGGAAGTGTTCATAGGATCTATGCATCCCTGGATGGGAGGCAAGATGACCACCAATCTCAAATGATTGAGCTAGCAGGTATGATTGCTAATAAAACCATAACTATTTTGAATGATTATGGAGGTAGCTAGAAATATTTACATTGCACCTAATATAGTTGAGAAATGTCATCTAAAGAAAAGTAAACTTGAAGTAGTAAGTCTAGTACAGATAGCTACCAAAGCCAAGAGGAAAATCATAGAAGTTGTAAAGGGGTGTCCTTTATGAATGAATGGATTCAAAACCTTTGCGGACTTAAACATCATACCCTTGGGTTCATATGATGTATTGATTGGCATGGATTGGTTGGATGCACACCATGCCATACTGGATTGTCATAATAAAACTTATACTTTTTTTTATGAAGAATGAAGCCAAGTAACATTCAAGGGTATACCTAGACCCATATCCCTAAGGCAGGTCACATATCTACAATTGAAGAAATGTCTCAGAAGTGGATGCCAAGTATATGCAATTCATGTGGAAGAGTCAAAAGAAGGAAAAGAGATAGAACTGCAGGATTATCCAATACTACAAGAGTTTGTAGATATATTTCTAGAATCACCATGAATGTCTCCTAAGAGGGACAATGATTTCTCTATCGACTTGGTTCCAAGAAAAATACCTTCATCTAAAGCACCTTATAGGATGAGAACCCCATATTTGAAGGAATTACATATGCAGTTAGAAGAGATACTAAAGAAAGGTTACATAAGACCTAGTGTTTCACCTTGGGGAGCTCTTGTGTTATTTGTGAAGAAGAAGGGTGGAACTCTAAGACTCAACATAGATTATAGGCAGTTTAACAAAGAAACAATTAAAAACAAGTACCTGTTCCAAGGATTGATGACTTTTTTTATCAGTTGAGAGGATCAAAAGTGTTTTCAAAGATAGATTTTTGAGATCAGGATACCACTAGATTAGGATTTAGGATGAAGATATCAATAAGACAATGTTCAGAACAAGGTATGGGCATTATGAGTTTACAGTGGTGCCTTTTGGGTTATCAAATGCACCAGCATTGTTCATGTGTTTAATGAATGGATTTTCAAAAAGTACTTAGATAATTTTGTGATTGTATTCTTAGATGACATCCTTGTCTATTCCAAGACAGAAGAAGAGCATGAAGAACATCTAAGATTAGTAATGCAAGTACTTAGAGAATAGAAATTGCATGCCAAGCTAAGTAAGTGTTCTTTCTATCAAGGAAAAATTCATTACTTAGGACACATCATATCTAAAGAAGGTGTTTCGGTGGATCTTGAGAAGATAAGGGCCATTATGGAATGGCCAATGCCAAAGAATGTATCAGAAGTAAGATATTTCATGGGGTTAGCTGGGTACTATCAAAGGTTCATCGAAGGATTCTCAAATTTATCTCATCCTATCACATCCTTGCAGAAGAAGGGTGTGAAGTTTGAATGGACTCCAAAGTGTGAATATATTTTTCAAAGGCTTAAGGAAATGCTTACCAATGCACCAGTTCTGAAAATTGTAGATCTTGAAGGAAACTTTGTTGTATGCATATATGCATGTAAGCAGGGTATTGGTGGATTATTGATGCTGGATGGACATGTGATTAGTTATGAATCCAGAAAGTTGAAGGAACATGAGTAGAACTATACCACTCATGACTTATAGCTTGCAGCTATCATCCATGACTTGAAGATGTGGAGGCATTATCTGATGGGTAAGAAGTTTGAGTTAAGAATTGATCATGATGGGTTGAAATACTTATTTGAGCAGTCTAATCTAGATGCAAGATAGAGAACGTGGATGGATTTGTTATGTGAATATGACTTTGACATCATACACATCAAAGGTAAGGAGAATAAGGTAGTTAATGTGCTTAGCAAGAAGATACATGTGATGCATGTAGCATCTATCAGTGCTAGTACGTCATATTTAAAGGACAATATCATTGAAGCCAATGTTAGAGATTACCATTATCAGTAAGTGAAAGAAGGATTGCAACAGCATAAAATACCATAGAAATTTGATAAGTATAAGTTGGAAGAAAATGAAATCCTCATGCATAAATATAGAGTTTATGTGCCCAATTCTAGAGATATGAGAAAGATGGTTTTGAAATAAATGCATGATGTTCTATATGCCATACATTCAGGTTATCAGAAGACAGTAGCAGCAGTAAGAAAATAGTACTATTGGCCAGGGATGAAGATTGATGTTGCAGAGTATATAGCTAGATGTACGGAATGCCAAAAGGTTAAAGTGGGCATCGACATCCAACATGATTGTTAAAACCTTTGCCAATACCAGAATGGAAATGGGATGTAGTGACAATGGATTTCATCACAAAGTTGCATATGACAATATTGCAAAATGATGCTATCATGGTTGCAGTGGATAAGTTGACTAAGGAAGCACACTTCATTACAGTAAAGACAACTCACAAAGCAACTAACATTACAGATATTTACGTGAAAGAAGTAGCCAAATTACATGGAATCCCCGAAGCTATAGTATCAGATAGAGATTTGAAATTTACTTCTAAATTTTGGAGAGGATTGTTCGAAGAATTTGGCACAAGTCTAAGCATGAGTACATCATACCACCCTCGGACAGGTGGATAGAAAGAAAGGGTTAACAAAGTGATTAAAGGTATGTTAAGGATGTATTGGATGGATCATCCATCCAAGTGGGAATATTATTTACACTTGGTGGAATTTGCTTATATTAATGGATATCATGCCTTGTTGAAGATGAGTCCTTTCGAGGCTATGTATAGAAGGAAGTGCAATACTCCCAATAGTTGGGATAACCCAACGGACAGAGTCATTATTAGACCAAAATTATTAAAGGATATGGGGGATCAAATGGTTAGGATTAAGAATAATCTAAAGGAAGCTCAATACAAGCAAAAAATCTATGCAAATCAGAACAAGACTGCCAGACAGTTTCAAGTTGGAGATCATGTATTTTTTAAAGTTAGAACCAAGAAGAGTTCCTTAAACTTGGGAAATTGCTCCAAGTTAGCTATCAGATACTGTGAAAATTTTTAGGCCTTAAATAAGATAGGACCCATTGCTTATGAGTTGGATCTTCCCACTTGCATTAGAGTATATAATGTGTTTCATGTGTCTTTATTGAAAAAGTATATATTTGATGCTAACCATGTAATTGATTGGAATGTGATCCACGTAATTAGAGTAATTTTATTTTCTTTATTGATATATATACATGTATGTACATGGTACTAATCATGTGATGGAATGGATAGTGATCCAATTTGAACCGGAAGGGGATTTTCTAGTACAACCTGTTGCCATTTTGGGCAACAAGGTTAAGTTGCTTTGGAACCGATAAACCAAGAAGGTAAAGGTCTAATGGACCCATTACAGTCCTAAGGATGTGACTTGGTAGGTGGTGGATGCCATGAGAGAAGCATACTATCATCTATTTTGAAATTTTGTGGCATGTATGTAATATGCATCAAGGATGATGCATTGTTTTAGGAGGAGGGGGATGTAATACCCCAGTTGTTAAGCCCCAGACTTATGATCTTTTATGTGACTATGGACTTATGTTATTTTTCATGTTAATGTGATTATGGAATTATGATCATTGTTTGATGATATGACTTTGGAATTTGGCACTATTATTAATATTAATGTTATTACTGGCATTGTTTCTATCTCTGAATGTTGTTGCTATTGATTAATTAAACAACTAGCTCAACAAAGGAAACTAAAATAGTATGGGAGAACATGAATCTCACAATGTGAGGGGGAATGGGGGACATGCCTATCACCTTGGAACTTGTTGTTGGATGAAAGTTTTCCATCCTAGTTCTTTTTGCGCCTTGGTGACATTAGTAGTGTTGGTCACCCAAACATTATACAATGGACCTTATTTTTTATTTTTATGGACAATGGAGTTACTATTGCACTTATGCATACCTTAGTGGGCCCCTCTTTCCTATTGCACACTCCTTGGGAGATATTCCCTCACATTTACGTATTTTCTGCCAGTTATGAGCCCTTTCCCTAGATTATAGGAGTTGTAAGTTATATTTTAGCTTCTGTGAGCTAGAATTTAGCCTCCACCTCCATAAGTGTGCCCCAATCCTCTATTAATGGAGATTGTCCCTATTTTTGTGCTAACGGGTCATTTATGATCCTATTGGACCCACTCTCTCACTCCACATCACTAATGCACCCTCCTTTAGATATTCTTAGCCTCTCCTTGGTTTTTGGTAACTCCTCCTCATGATGCTAATTCAGGAAAGAGAATCTTCTAACTAAGCCTCTGCTAATTCAAGTTAAGTGTCAATGAGGAAGCTTGACCTTACCTCTCTCTCTAATTTGATTTGATCCCATTAGGTTAGAGTTTTCCTCCTTGTGTTATAAATCCATATGCCCTCTCCTTATTGAAGCTAATATTGAGCTTTGGATCACTTTCCTTGTGCTATCTCACTGTGTTGTAAGTATTGGTAGTCTTGGGACTATGTGGGGATTGTATTGAGACTAAGTGTTTGTTGTAGGATCCTTGAGAGGATAAGTCTATTTTCCATTCCATAAATTTAGCATGGTGGATTGTCACCTCCCTTTGCTTCCATATCACTATACTAGTTTAGGTTCTCGCATAGGAAACCAGGAAATTGGACAATGACCCCATAGGAAATGGATACAGACAGGAAAGTAGTAGTGGAAAGCATTGTGGTTCTCGGAAGAGATAGTTCCAAGGGTTTCCAAACTGAGTGTGAATCTACCTTTGGATCTGTGTTCTTATCTCGGGGCTGACCTGTTCAAGTGAGCAAGGCTTGAATGTGTCTATAGATGGGAAGAAATTTCTCCTACTGCATCCAATTGCCATTAAAGATAAATATTTGTTCATATAGATTAGTTATGTTATTTTACCATGTTTATGTGCCATGGAGGATGAAATGAATTCTGGATTTGTGTATGGATTATGTGCTAATATTTGTATGAAGGGTGGATGGATCTCGATATGTTGTATTTCCATGAAAATTCTCTATTCTTTCTCTCCTCCTTCATGGTTTATGAATGTAACTCTCACATTGATGAGAGAGACAAAACCATAGGTTCTATTTCTCCAATTTATGTTCATTTTTGGGTCATGAGACCTATTCCATTACATCTGTAGCAACATTTACAATAAGGGATGCCTTTTGTTCCACTTGAAAATCTTTATGGATGACTAAGTTATGACTATTTTGGCCGGTAGTTTTTTTGGCACTGAAGGAAATGCACCCTGTCTTCTGATATAATTGTAACGTTGCATATATGATCATGTTGTTGTAGATATGATCATGTTATGGTAAATATGATTTGTAATGGTGATTAATGGATGGAGGGAAGGCATCCATTCAATCTAAATTATAGTAGTGAAAGTTGGTTGTAGGGGACAATTATGGGATTGATTAACGAGGCTGTATTTGGTAGCATGTGCCTTTGCCTTTTCTTTGTTTTGTGTGGCTATGGCTATTTTATGATGCTATTCTTACTTACTGCTTAACCACTTCTATCAACACAAACATCTCGAAAGTGATAAGTAATCCTCATATGGAAGAAAATTATTATGCGAGCAAATGTTAATTGCAATACTTAATACTCGTGTCCATTCTAGCTTTACAAGCCGATACTTACTATCAATTACTTGAGTTAATTACATGTTCATGATTGTACTGAAGATTCTAAATACTGTGCATACATATTATGAAATACAATTTTGATATGTTTAATAAGTGTGCACATTTGGGAAATGTCATGTATAATTTGCATGCACTTCATAAGGCTAAGTTCGGGTGGAATAGCTTGCTTTTTTTTTAACAAGAACGAGAAGTGATATATATTAAACATGGAGATAAGTACAGATACAAAAATCCCTTTCGAGAAGGGTAGAAGGAAAAAAGATGATATATTGTTCTAAGAGAAGCAGAATTAGCTTTCCAGTCCTAAGATTGATATTTCATGTCTGTTCATGACTACTATTATTTTTCGAGTAGATCCGAACATACTGATTACATAAGAGGAGGAAAGAAAACATTTGACTACAACAAAAAGGAGAAGCAGTTAAACATTCCAAAAATTATTATGGATGAATTCCTTCATGGGTCTGCGAGTCTTTCTCCATAAGAGAGCTTTCTTCATGGTGATTCCCAGGATTCGTCGATTCAGTGAGCTTCCCAAATTCTTCCTTCATTTCTTGCATGGAGACTTCCAGCAAAACCATACGAGCTTCCATCCTATAGGGTGTCGAATAGTTGATGCTTCAGGGACAAGAGGAATTGCTTGAGTCCTTCAAAGTTTGCTTGATGAGACTCTTTAATGCCCTTAAAATCCTTCTTTAGCTCCTCGAGCTCTCCCACCTGAACTCGAGCATTGGATTCGACATCCTCCATGCGCATATCTAGCCTAATAATGTCTCGACCTATGAGTTTTCTCTCATCCAGAGCATCCATGGAGGATTCAAACGCATTGCGGGCATGTTTTTTAATATCCCAGTGCGTCCCTCTGATCTCCTTAAGCTTCAAATCCATTCTCTCAAAATTCATCCTAAAACGCGCGGGAGAGAGCCTAGGAACAGAGCAGAGTTCGACCGAGAGAGGAACAACGTTACATTTGAGATCTTCTAAGCCAAAAATAACCTGTTGCGGAATAGTGTCATCCCCCTGGGTATAAGTGTACGAACTGAGACCTCGAAGCTTCGACAAAACTTCGCATGCATCCATCCTCCCGCTGCATCAACTCCCTTTAATGATGGTAGAGGATCGAGGCCCTTCATTAAGACATGGGTGAAGGAGTGAGCCACATGTTTGTGAGGAAGGTGAGGGGTTATGCATGAGCACTCCGAACAGTTCGAAAAGGGTTAAAAACAAGGAGTCCAACATAAATGACTAGGACCTTGGTTAATCACCTCAATCCCTTCTTGGAGCTTAGGTCCATGATTTTCCAAAAGGTCTGCTTCTGAGTTATTGTGCCTAAGGATATGGAAGAAATGAATCCTAGAAATATAGGTGATGGAAAAAATTCGCTTCTAGATTATGCTTAGAGCCTTATGATGTCCTCTATGTATATTGATCATTTTTCTGAATGACAATCTTAGAATCCCCCAGAGCGTTGAATTGATCTATGTGAAGCGACTTCATGATGTCCATCCCTTAAAGAAGAGAATCCCACTCAGCTTGATTATTGGTTCTCCTACCTAATCCCCAAGCAAATTGAGATACCTTGTTTCCTCTTGGGTCGTAGATGACTCCTCCCCCACCTGCCACCCCTGTGGTGGAATAGCTTGTTGGCCAAACCTTAGGCCACTTTATTCCGCTGTGTAATATTTACTTTAGTATTTTCTCTAGACCTCTAGTGCCTTTGGCCTTAGTTTGGGTCGGGGACACTACAATATCATTGAATTGTAAAACACATCACTACTCAATGCAACGACCCCAATTATACATATAGTGTGGTTATCAACCCCTAGACTAAGTGGTCAAACAATTGTTTCCATTCATTTTGTGGTGTTATTTAGCCCTAAAAATTAAAAAACACAAGATATATAATGGTACGATGCAATAAACTAGAATTTATAGAATGAAACCAGAAAAAATAGATAACAGAAAGATAAATATGCTAGGAAATAAGCTTTATATTTTGAGAATCACTTCAGGAATCAATGTTCCCAGGCCTCTTGAGATAGGGAGATCTTTCCTTTGAGAAAAGATATGTTACAATAATTCTCAATAGAACCCTTCATAGTCTTATATATCTTTAACTAGGCTTCCCAGATCCAAAACCCTAACTACTTGGCATGGTCAAATAATTAGCAAGTACCAACTTCCTATTGGGTTTTAATTAATAAAGAGACCATTCTACATTGATTTTTGAACACTAAATTACTCATCCTTATTTCAAATATATGGTCGTATACAAAGTATGACTAACTCCTAAATCAAGGTGGGCTAGGATAGGACCCTAACATGCCCTCCCCCTTCAAAAGTAGCATTGTCCTCAACATTGAAGGTGTGGAAATTTCTATAAAATGTCTTATTGATTCCAAAGAGGCATCTTCTGGCATCATATCTTTCCATTGGATCAAACTTCTTTCATTTTGTTCCTACGTAATTATCGTTCCCTGGAAACCAAGACAGATGTTGGATGGAACCAAATGGAGCCTTCCTCATCCAATTCATGTAAGCTAGTATGCACTTTACAGTTAGACCCCACCACCTTTTTGAGGCAACAGATGTGGAAGACAGGGTGAATCATGGGGTGGTATAGCAAAGGGATCTTGTAATCCACTTGTCCAATGTGTTGGAGGATGGTCTAGGGTCCATAAAACTTCATAGAAATTCTTGTGGAGATGAGCCTTGAGGGATGTTGGCTTATAAGTTTGGATTCGAAGAAACATCTGATAACAAGTTATACAACTTGACGAGAACCCGTCATTGTTCTCGTTTTTCGGGGGGTCAATTTTAGTAGATGTTTTTACCTTCATTTCAGAAAGTGTGTATACTGGTAGCACCATTTTTCATTTTGGGCCATTTTTTTGCGATTTTGAAATTTCTTGGTAAAAAAATAATAATTTTTATTTACAAATGCGTTTTTTCGACTTTTACAAAAAATATACATTTAGTAGCTTGTTATAATGAAAAAATACATACATTTTCATTTTTTTTTTAAATTTTAGAAGCTAGATAGATTGAAAAACATATATATTTTCAAAGTTTTTCTTTGAACTTTTATCTTAAAAAAGTAATTTATATGGTCAAATTTGAAAAAAAAAAGAAATTAAAGACATTTTTAATCATTTTAATGTATTTTCAACTATTTTGATTATGTAATTTAAGATTTTAAAGATAAAAATTTTAAAAAAAAAACACCCAAAAACAAAATAAAATAAAAAACAAAATTTTAAAAAGCAAAATTTCAAAAAATAACAAAATTTTAATAAAAATTTAAAATAAAATTTAAAAAAATTTAAAAATTTAAAACAAAATTTAAAATCCATTTTTTTTAAATTAACATTTATAAAAAAAATTATAACAAAATAATATTTTTAATTTAAAAAAAATGAAATACAAAAAGTCTAGATTAAAAACGAAACAAAAATAATAATAATAAAATAAAATAACGTTTTAATTAAAAACAAAAAACAAACATAACCTAACCTAATGCCTACCTCCCCCTCAAGCCCCCCTTTCCCCCTCCCCCGCCTCCCCTCCGCACCCCTTCATCGCCTCTCGTCCCCCCCCCACATCCACCTCCCTTCGCTGCCTCCCCTCCCCCCACATCTACCTCCCTCCACCCCTCCCCTCCATCTATCCCCCCTCTCCTCCCTCCCCTCCCCCTCCCCGCCCCCCTCTTCCCCCCTCCCCCTCCTCGTGCCCCGCAGCCTGCCCACGCAACCACCTTCGCGAGCGCCACGATTCTCAGAATCACGTCACCCCTTCGCGGCTACGCAATTCTGAGAATTGCGGCACCTGCAAAGGTGGTTGTATGGGCAGCCCATGGGGCATGGGGTGGGGGAGGGGGAGGGGGAAGAGGGGGGCGGGGAGGAGGAGGGGAGGGAGGAGAGGGCGGACATGGGGAGGGGAGGGGAGGGGAGGGGCAGAGGGAGGTAGACGTGGGGGGAGGGGAGGCCGCGGAGAGGAGGGGAGGGGCGGAGGGAGGTGGATGTGGGGGGGAAGGGGAGGTGGCGAATGTGTGGGGAGGGGGGTCAAGGGGGAGGTAGGCGTTAAGTTAGGTAAGGTATGTTTTTTGTTTTTTTTTAATTAAAACATTTTTCTTTTCATTAAAACTTTTTAAATTTTTTAATATTAAAAAAAATTAATTAATTTTTTTTTAAAGTTTTTTTTTTAATTTTAAAAATTGTATTTTTAATTTTTAATTTCAATTTTTTTGTTAATTTTTTTTAAATAATTTTGTCCATTTTGATATTTTTTCCAATTTTTTTTAAATTGATATTTTTTAATTTTTTTTAAATTTTTTCAAAGTATTTTTATTGTTTTTTTGTTAAATTTTTTTATTTTTTTTTGAAAATTTTGTTTTATTTTTATTTTATTTTTTTACATTTTTTTGGATTTTTTTTTTAATTTCTTGTTTATAATTTTGTTTTAATAACTTTTGCATTTTTTTTTTCAATTTTTTTCAATTTTTATTTAATTCTAGGAGCTCCAATTTTCAATCTGGGGGTCGACTTAGGAATTTGATTGCAATGATATTGCCCATGGCTCCTTTTGGGGTTGTTTTTTAGTGTTTTTGATGCAAAAATACAACTTTTTATGGCTAAAGTTCTCGTTCTACCTGTTTTTCGTTTTATAGTATAATGTGTTTCTTCCCCTATGTGCCCAAATATCATAACTTCTACATTTTATGGTTTAATAATATAGGTTTTATTATGAATCATATCATAAATTTGTTTATTTTATATATGTTAGTGTTTATTATGTGTTAAATCATTCCAATATTTAAATTGTCAACCCGAGGAGGGAGCTTATGAGATGCAATCACTATATGTGTAGGATTGAAGGCTTGAACTAACCTAAGCTGACTAAAGATGCAAATGTGCTAACATGCAACTATAAGATTTTTAAACTACTTACATGACTTTCATAATTCAAATGCAAGAATTTATTATATCTATGAAAACAGGAAACGGATTACCAAATGAAGCAAGTAGAAAACTTAATAAAGATGTTTAACTGAATTGTAGTTGATTATGGAAACAAGTAGAAAACTTGATAAAGATATTTAATATTAACCAAAATCTTAAAACATGAACATCTTTATTAAATAGAAACTATCAAGCTAAAACAACTTGGAAAATGGAATTATTAAACTATTACTGGAAAAACAAACTATCTAGAAACAAAATTAATAAGTTCAAAACAGTAACTAATTAGCAAAACAGAACTACAGATCTGAACTTTGGAAGAAGGATGAGAAGAGGATAAGGAGGAAGTAAAGAAGAAGGAAAGAATGACAAAACTTAATTAGAAACTTTAAATAACAAGAAGCGAGATTGAATTACATCTAAAACTATTAAGGAGGAACAGGAAGAATGATGAGTGGAAGGCAGAACAAATTGGATTTTGAAGAAGGCCTAAAACAATGCAGAAAACACACAGGTCCGAATGATGATCCGAACGCCGGTCTGAATGGCGATCCAAATGACAGTCTTAATGGAGGAAAACATTTTAAAGTGAGGGAAAAAAGAGTTTTTGGATGATTTAATTACCAGCCGGCTTATGCAAGTGATCCTACAGTGCAAGGGAAGTAATGGAGATATTATTTAGAAGCTAAACTAATAAGGAATTATCTACTCTAATCATTATCTAGGTAGAGGAATTGTTTCTATGAGATGTAGGAAGAAGATTGAGATGGAAGAAGAAAGATTTAACCTACAGCAGGTAGGAAGAAGAACTAACAGAGGGGAAGAAGGGAGAGAAAGAAATGCTAACTATGGAGGAATTTGGAAGTAATATCTAACTAAAAATGATGGAAGAAGGACTGAAAACAAATTACAAACTAGCAAATTGTTGGTCGACCATTTCCTAATTCAGAAGAAGAGAGATTATATTAACAGAAGAATATTGATTACAGAGGAATGAAGATGATACACACAGGAAAATGAATTAGATGACACACACAAGAAATAAACTAGTTAATTGCAAGAAAAGAAATGCAAATAATGTAAATAAAGCCTACAGTTGATGAGGGGCCCTTCCCAGCAATCAGAGGGTGAACTAGATCAACTTAAACGACTATCAACAGGACATCAACGAGCTGCTACTTCCATTAACTTAAGAAAAATTACAAAACTCTGTCTTCCACTATCTACGACTACAAACTCTTCACAACTGTGAACTAGCTAGATTCCAAATCTACATATTAACTCATCTTAGTCATGAAGACAACTATTTATAAGTTACAATGGGTGAGAGGGTCGACAGAGTCGACCTCTCTAATAATAGAAGTGTTTAAATGACTGTAATTGTTGATTTAATTGATACATGCCAATGCAAGGGGTATTCTTAGACTTTGATGTGGTTGGTTCCTTCACAGGGCAGCTACAGCGTCGATCTAACTCAGATGTGGACGAGCAGTGTGCTGGCGGACTGAATCGTGGGCAGGCGAGCTCCTTCCAGAACGCCAGCGTGAATGAACGTGAACAGGTACGCGTGATCCTAGGCCGACGAGCAGAAGAATCGACGTGTTGGAGTGTTGACGTGGGCACAGGAATTACATTGGCAATCTGAGTGTGAACTGGCTGGACTCCTTCCAGAACAATGGCGTGAGCAGTCAAGAACAGGCGTCCTTGATCCTCGACTGAATGCATAAACAAATCGGCGCTTGGCGTGTTGATGAAGACGTGGGGATGCGTTGTCACGTTTAGCGAGTATAGGAGCGGATCTTCTAGAACCATGGCTCATTAACCATGCCCATTGCATGGCAAACAGAATCCACGTGCCCCTTTTTGCATTTAACAGTCTGAGGTAAGCCAACCGTGGATTTCACAGGCTGAACGAAGGGTTGAATGATGAGATGAACGCATTTTAGGCTGAACACGTAGCGCATGGTTTGAATGACGGGTCATTTGCAAATTGTAGCCTGTCAATTAAAACCATAAGTGTTAATTATGCCCAAAAACATCATTTTAATCATAAATAAACCATAATATACGAAACATAAACAAGATTTGCATGGTAAGTAAATATGTGCATACCTGGACTGTTCGATGGGCTGAATGGTAAAGAAAATAATTTAATATAGCAAAAGATGATAGAAACAATTCCATTCAGAGTAGATTTATTGATCAAAAATAGTGACACAAATGAACGTCAACACTCCCCCAAACCGAAGATATGCCAGGTCCCACTGAGCAAAGAGAAAAAGAAATAAGGAAGAAGTGGATGCGGTTGAATGGACTCGGAAAGGATGAGAGCAAGCAGAGTGATGGTGAGGATCAAGCAGGGGTCAGTTTTTAAAACAAGGTCTAATTGAATTTTTGAAAAATCATGAGACAGAAATTTGCCACGTTTAAACGATCATGCCATTATTCAGAAGTTTTGAAACGTGTACCATAATAAAGATGTGTGCATTAATGAATTCATATGGTTTGTGAAATATTCAACCATGTCCAAAGTAAACTTTGGATAGGTTGAAAGAAAATTTTCATCATGGGATTATAACATAGTGCATTAAAAATCATGATGATCTTTAATTAATAAAATGATGGTTCGTATGTTGATTTTTTGCATATAACTTAATGAAAAGTTAAAACCATATGATAACCAAATAATAATTCTGAAAATCATAATAATGCATGATTAATCGATTCATTGGGTGAGGTCAAGATGAATTAAAGGAATGAGATCGTGTGCAGAGATGACATTTGATTAATCCCTGATATGGTTAGTCAATTAGATTCATCAATAAAATTTCAAAAATTAACTGCCTTAGCACACTTAATCATGATTTTATAAGCTATGGTTTCATTGGATCATCATTCATTTGATTCATTCAACCCTTCATACATACCATTTGTATGTACAAGATGTGCTTGCTGGATCTGATTGCTGATGATTATGCAAAACATTTCTGAGGCTTCCAGCACACAAAAGGATGATGTAAACCTGCTTTTCTGAAATTTTCAGTCGCTCTTCTTTGTTCAACATGGATCAGAATAGTTTTTTTTTCTTCTGTTACTTGCATTATTCCCGAAACGACAGATTATTGTATAAGAACTTTAATTGTATTATAAGTAAACAGAAAAATAGAAGCAATTCTGAATCCTAGTAAACAGATAAAATAGAAATAATTTTGAATCCTCCCCCAAACTGAAGGAATGGCACGTCCTCGGGCCATTAATACTGAGTTGTATGCTTCTTATGTAAACATTCTGGATCAACATCAATCAGCAGGAAATCCTAAAAACATCATTATTCTAAAAACTAGAACTTTTTGAGAAAAAGATGTATTCATGATATGATCAAAACAATATCATACTAAGTCGGATACTTCAATACATGCAAGTTCATCAGTTTATGCTCACAAAGACTACATAAAGAATAATAGTGTAAGGGATGCGAAAAATGCCATAGGAAAACTAGTCATCCATGACTCATTGTAAATATCTCCTGTCATCCAAAGAATATAGATAAGGTTCACCGTAAAGTTTGTGAGATCTACTATAATTATGGGTCCCATTTCTAGGATAATCATATCCTAGGTATTTGTTTGAATTAGATGATAGGGTCCAACTCCAACTTACATCCATTATCTAATGACAGTATAAACAATCGGCCTAAACATATGTTTGTATACTCAGGTTTTTTTTTTATGAACTATGTGAATAGCAATGCATTAACCAAACCTATTTTACCCGATATTGACCCACTGCCATCAGACCTGTTCAGTACCCCGGCAGGTTTATCTTGGTACCATGTAAGCATAGCCCCGCTGCCAGCGAGCCTGTTCAGTACCCCGACGGGTTTAGTTGCATTTACCAAGCTTCCTTGTTTAAGATTTTACTTAGCATGGACCCGCTGCCAGCGAGCCTGTTCAGTACCCCGGTGGGTTTGCTTCATATAATGATATATATATATATATATATATATATATATTGTAAGGAAGCCGGTTGGCACTAGAGTGTGCTAAACCTGCTAAACACGTAATTCAATATTTTAGCATGAACCTTATGAGTAACTTTATTTATAATGGCCTAAATTACAAATCATGTCAAAAGATAATAACTTAAAGCTGTTCTTTGACTTCATAGTCTATCTTCTTCATAAAAGGTCAGTAATGTTCCCCACAAAATAGAAAATATCACCCACTTTTAGGCTACCTTTTAAAGGTGCTTTAGAAACAAGTTTTGATAATGAGTGCAGGATGAACTAAGAGTCTATAGGTGTAAGATTGAGTTATGTGGAGATCATAAAAGTAGGTCTTCGAGTAACTGGTATAATAAGAAATATTCATGTATGATGTAAGATTTCTATGGTTTAGTCATTAACATGATCTTATTCTTAGTTCTTTTATTTTAAAGGAAAACAGAAAGTGAAGTTGTATGAATATCTAAAGCTAACTAACCACATACAACTTTTTATTTATATACATACTATCCTATGCTATCTAAAAGAAAGAAAGAAAACTCTTTATTCAAGTGTAAGAACTTTTCCAATGTAACCATGTGTGAAGCAAAATGAAAAACATACATATATCCACATATGAAAAATTTAAAGCAGTGATTACCTGGATGTGGAGAATCAACCGACTTACTTGCTTTTGCAATAGAAGGTGTCGAATGAAGGAATGGTATTGTGGCCTCATTACCTCTTCGAACCATCTTTCAATGTAATCCTAATACTCACCTTCCTTCCTAAATCCATGCAAATCCTTTTCTTCTGAATGTTCAATTGCTTGAGTACATGAAATATCTGTCGATAGATATGTGGAGAACTCTTCAATGTTAGGTCTCTCTCCATCAAATGCAGTCTCCAAGTTTTCGGTTTCCTTGGCAGATTGGCAAGGAGATTCGATTTGTATCTCACGGGACTGTGGTTCTTCTATTATTCCTGGAGAGGTAGATAAATTCTTGACTTATGTCGAGATGTGTTTTCCTTGAGAAGAAGATATTGAGATCCCAGCTACTACTAGGATTCGAGAAAGTTCTCTCACGCTGATGGTCACCTTGGAATACATTTTTTCGGTTGATAGATCCTGCTTCACACATGGATTAGTCCCTTGGTTCTTACAGCACCAAAAAAAAAATTATGTGTTTTTAAAAGACTTTAAATTACTAAAACAAATTTGTGAACTAAAACACACCACACTTGCTGAAAGAATAACACTCTTGAAAAGAAGGAAGACAAACTTTATGAAATAAATTGCGGAAAATTAAATACTCAAATGTACAGAAAGGAAATCATACTTGTGCGGAAAGGAACAACAAGGATTTGGGGCAACCCACTAAAGTGGTTGCATCAGGCTATTACACTATGGAAAACCATAGTGAGGTCGTTTTTGCGTCTTAACATTTCCCCTCCCCCTTGCTGTGTAATGTAAAAGCAACCTATAGACCTAGACTCCAATCCCTTTAGCACCTCCCTGGCAACGGCACCAAAATGTGGGTGTTTATTATGTGTTAAATAATTTCAATATTTAAATTGTCAACTCGAGGAGGGAGCTTATGAGATGCAATCACTATATGTGCAGGATTGAAGGCTTGAACTAACCTAAGCTGACTAAATATGCAAATGTGCTAACATGCAACTATATGATTTTTAAACTACTTACATGACTTTCATAATTCAAATGCAAGAATTTATTCTATCTATGAAAACAGGAAACTGATTACCAAATGAAGCAAGTATAAAATTTAATAAAGATGTTTAGCTGAATTGTAGTTGATTATGGAAACAAGTAGAAAACTTGATAAAAATATTTAATATTAACCAAAATCTTAAAACATGAACATCTTTATTAAATAGAAACTATCAAGCTAAAACAACTTGGAAAATGGAATTATTAAACTATTACTGGAAAAACAAACTATATAGAAACAAGATTAATAAGTTCAAAACAGTAACTAATTAGCAAAACAGAACTACATATCTGAACTTTGGAAGAAGGATGAGAAGAGGATAAGGAGGAAGTAAAGAAGAAGGAAAGAATGACAGAAATTAATTAGAAAATTTAAATAACAAGAAGCGAGATTGAATTACATCTAAAACTATTAAGGAGGAACAGGAAGAATGAAGAGTGGAAGGCAGAACAAATTGGATTTTGAAGAAGGCCTAAAACAATGCAGAAAACACACAGGTCCGAATGATGATCCGAACGCCGGTCTGAATGGCGGTCCAAATGACATTCTGAATGGAGGAAAACGTTTTAAAGTGAGGGAAGGAAGATTTTTTGGATGATTTAATTACCAGCTAGCTTATGAAAGTGATCCTACAGTGCAAGGGAAGCAATGGAGAGATTATTTAGAAGCTAAACTAATAAGGAATTATCTACTCTAATCATTATCTAGGTAGAGGAATTGTTTCTATGATATGTAGGAAGAAGGTTGGGATGGAAGAAGAAAGAGTTAACCTACAGCAGGTAGGAAGAAGAACTAACATAGGGGAAGAAGGGAGAGAAAGGAATGCTAACTATGGAGGAATTTGGAAGCAATATCTAACTAAAAATGATAGAAGAAGGACTGAAAACAAATTACAAACTAGCAAACTATTGGTCGACCATTTCCTAATTCAAAAGAAGAGAGATTATATTAACAGAAGAATATTGATTACTAAGGAATGAAGATGATACACACAAGAAAACAAATTAGATTACACACACAGGAAATAAACTAGTTAATTACAAGAAAATAAATGCAGAAAATGTAAATAAAACCTCCAGTTGATGAGGGGCCCTTCCCAGCAATTAGAGGGTGAACTAGATCAACTTAAATGACTATCAGCAGGACATCAACGAGTTGATACTTCCATTAACTTGAGAAAAATTACAGAACTCTGTCTTCCACTATCAACGACTGCAAACTCTTCACAACTGCAAACTAGCTAGATTCCAAAGCTATATATTAACTCATCTCATTCCTGAAGACAACTATTTATAAGTTACAATGGGTGAGAGGGTCGACAGAGTCGACCTCTCTAATAATAGAAGTGTTTAAATGACTATAAATGTTGATTTAATTGATACATGCCAACGCAAGGAGCGTTCTTCAGACTTTGACGGGATTCGTTCCTTCACAGGGCAGCTACAGCGTCGATCTAACTCAAACGTGGACGAGCAGTGTGCTGGCGAACTGAATCGTGGGCAGGCGAGCTCCTTCCAGAACGCCGACGTGAATGAATGTGAACAAGTGTGAACAGGTACGCATGATCCTAGGCCGAACGAGCAAAATAATCGGCGTGTTGGAGTGTTGACATGGGAACAGGAGTTACGTTGGCAATCTGAGCGTGAACAGGCTGGACTCCTTCCAGAACAATGGCGTGAGTAGTCAAGAATAGGAATGCTTGATCCTCAGCTAAATGCGCAAACAAATCGGGACTTGGCATGTTGATGAAGGTGTGGGGATGCGTTGTCACGTTTAGCGAGTATATGAGCGGATCTTCTAGAACCATGGCTCATTAACCATGCCCATTGCGTGGCAAAAAGAACCAACGTGCCCCTTTTTGCATTTAACGGTCTGAGATAAGCCAATCGTGGATTTTGCGGGCTGAACGAAGGGCTGAACGATGAGCTGAACGTGTTTTAGGCTGAACACGTAGTGCATGGTCTGAATGACGGGTCATTTACAAATTGTAGCCTGTCAATTAAAACCATAAGTGTTAATTATGCCCAAAAACATCATTTTAATCATAAATAAACCATAATATACAAAACATAAACAAGATTTGCATGGTAAGTAAATATGTGCATACCTGGACTGTTTGATGGGCTGAATGGTAAAGAAAATAACTTAATATAGCAAAAGATGATAGAAACAATGCCATTCAGAGTAGATTTATTGATCAAAAATAGTAACAAAAATGGACGTCAACAATATAGAAAGAGAGGTGATATAATTTCTTGAATAATTTGTGTTTAACTAGCTGTTAGTTTTATATAGTGTTACTAAGAGAATTAATAAATACAATTTTAAATTATGATACAATCATATAATAATGCCATTTTTTTGAAAAAGTGTGCTACCGGTAGCGTTAGTTTTCAATTCATGGCTTGAGTTTAAGGTTTTTGTAAACAACAATAACGATTGTTTTGGTCCATGTCTATATCTTTAACCACAAAAAAGCAGTGCTACCGGTAGCACCACTTTTTATTAGGGGTTTTTTTGGGGGTTTTTTATGCAAAAATGTGAGTTTTTATGGCTAGAGTTCTCGTTTTGAGTATAAAGTTCTTGTCAAGTTGTATATCATGTTTGATCCCCAAATTCAAATGAGCACTTGGAGTGATGTTGATGTGCATGTTGTTTCATTTTATTTTGAGCCATAACCAAATTGTCTTTAATGGTGTGAAGAATATATTCTCTGGTGCAGAGTGTCTTGTCCATCGCTTGAACCCTGTAGGTACCTAGTAGATAGGAAATCATTGGTATAATGTATTTTTTCCATACACTACTTCATATAGTGTCGTCTTGGTATATCCATGATAAGTTTTGTTATAGCACTACTTGACCCGAGGAATCCATTGGGCCTAGTGGTGTGGCATGTCCGATGCAAACCATTAGAAGTAGGTTTCTAAGCAATTATTGACCGCTTTTGTTTAATCATCCATTTGGGGGTGATATGTTGTGCTCAGATTCAATTGAGTGCCCTGAAGTTTAAATATATCCTTCCAAAACATCCTAGTAAATTGGGGTCATGATCATATACAATAGAAGTGGGAATACCATGGAGCTTAAAAAACTGATCCATAAATACTTGTGCCACCAGTGAGGGTGTAAAATTTTGTGGTAAGGCACAAAAGTGGGTGTATTTGGTTAGACAATCGAATACCATCATAATGATTGTTTTATTACATCCCTTAGGAAGCCCCATAATGAAATCCATATATATGTCCATCCATATATGGTTGGGAATGGGAAGTGGTTGTAAATCACTTGGTGACTTCATTGTTTCACCCTTATGTCATTGGGAAGTGTCGCGGGTTGAAACAAAGTTGTGGATATCTTTTGTCATGCCTTCCCATTAGAAGGATCGCTTAATTCTTTCATAGGTTTTATGAAAACATGAGTGGCATGTTATGGGTGATGAATGTAATTCATCTAAGATTTGTGGTTTGAAGAATGAAATCAAGGTGAGAAAGATGTGCTCATTATACCTCAAGATATTTTGGTTCTAGGTATACCCGGGTGAATGGTTCGAGTATTCTTATAGTTTTTTTATGAGGTGTCAAACTATGTCATGATCCATCCATTCCTATCATGATGCATCCATTCCTATCATGATTAATCAAGCCATCCTAGAATTGGTAAGGATAAGGAGAAGAGGGAACCATCCTCTTCAAATTCCCTAGACAAAGCATTTGCCACCACATTTTCATGACCCTTCTTCTATATGATCTCATAATCATATCCTACCATCTTAGTGACTCATTTATGTTGCTCTAGTGAGGAAAACCTTTGTTATAGGAAATACTTGAAACTATGATGGTCAGTATTGATCTTGAAACACCACTTGATAAAATATGGTCTCCATATCTCAACTATGTGAAGGATAGCCATCATTTATTTCTCATATGTGGATTTTCCAAAGTTCTTATCATAGAGCTACTTACTGGTGAAGGACAATGGGAATATGTCTTGTAGTAAGAATGATCCCAAGCCACTGATAGAGGCATCACATTCTAAGATGAATGTCTTAGTGAAATATGGGATGGCTAACACAGGAATAATGCACATAGCTTCCTCTAGGGCAAAGAAGGTCTGCTCCCCCACCTCATTCCTAGAGAAAACATTATTTTTTAGCAATGTTGTAAGAAGAGTTGTAATCTTCTCATAGATTGGCACAAACTTATGGTAGTAGCTAGTAATTCTAAGGAACCCTATCAAGCACTTGATATTTTTAAGGTGGAGCCAATTCTGCATAACTTCCACTTTCTTTGGATCCACCTACACACCATCCTAACTCACAATATGGCCCAAGTATTCAATCACGATCACCCTAAAATTACAATTGGATAATTTCACAAATAACTTGTGATCATGTAATAATTGCAAGGTATGAGCAACATGCTAGAGATGGCTTTCCTAGGTGGGGCTATATACCAAGATATCATCAAAGAAAACTAAGACAAAATGGCAGAGGAAGGGGTGAAAGATCTTATTGATGAGGCTCTGAAAAGTGGAGGGGACATTGTAGAGGTTGAAGGGCGTGACTAAAAACTCGTAATGAACCTCATGATTTCAGAAGCTTTCCTTGGGAACATCCACCTCTTTCATTCGGATTTGATGGTATCCCAAGTGAAGATAGAGTTTGTTGAAGAATTTGGTTCCATGCAATTCTTCTAAGATATCATCAATGAAAATAATGGGGAATTTATCTCTAATGGTTAATTTGTTGAGATCCTAGAAATGAATACACGTGTTCGAATATCCTTCCTTTTTGAGGACCATACCCACTACCGAAGACTAAGGGCTTATGCTAGGACAAATGACACCTACCTCCAATAATTCCTTAATGTTTTTTTCAATTTCATTCTTCTATACAAAAGGGTGGAAATAAGGGAAAATATTGAGGGGTTGATTGCTGAGGATTAAAGGAATACCGTGGTCATGTACCCCATGGGATGGAGGTAAACCCTTTATTTCCTCAAAAACCTATTGATGCTAGAATATAACCTATTGCAAGTTAGGGTTAATATCCAGTGTGGGAATTTCCATGGCTTGAATTGCATGGAATTGAGCAATGACACTTGAGTGGTGTTTATTCAATGATTTATACATATAGTGGGATGAGATAATTTGAGGAGAACAAGGTGTAATTTCATGGAGGTGATGCATGTTCCCAGCCTAAGTAAATTTGAGAGAGAGTACCTTAAAATCCATGGTGATAGGTCCCAAATTCCAAAGCCATTCGACCCCCAAAACCATATCGCAATCACCCATTTCAATGGAAAACATATGTGTTTTGAGAAGGTAGTCACCCATTTGGGGTTTTACATTTTCGCAATGACCATTGCATCTCATCATACCCCCATTGGATATCATAAATTGGAAATTGGATATGGGGTGGATATAACAATGGGTATCTTCAGCCACTCGTCGATAAATGAAATTATGGGTGCTTCCACGGTCAATTAGAAAAATGACTTTTTTCTGCTTGATGTAGCTAATCAATTTCAATTTATGAGGTGTGGAAAATTCAAATAAATCATGGAGTGAAATTTGGTGTTTCTCCTTAGGGACTGGCTTATCAGGAGCATCTTCTAGGGGGCATATTATCATTCTTGTTCAAGTGAAGCATCCTTGGTGTGGTCCTCAAGGGAATCATGGGGGGATGCATCAATCTGGAATAACTTTTTTTTCTTTGCATTTATTCCATCTAAAATTTTTTTCATCACAATTATAGAAGAGGACAGAGCATTTCCATTCATCCATGGCATCTGATGTCAAATTATGGATTCATAAAGGAGATGGGGTTCAATTACTGGAAGTAGGATCCATGGGATACCTTATGCGAGTGGGAAAATAAAGGTTTTTTTGTTGGTAATTAATTACCAATTCAGCTTATCTAGCTCTATTACAGGTGTCTAGCCAAGTGGAGGGACGATGTGTAAGGACATGGGCATAAAATTCCACTATGAGGCCATTGATGAAACATTCTCAGAAAAAAAAATCAAAGAGACCTTCTATGTGGATTTCCCACTCTCAAATGTTGTAATATAGTCCAAACTTGTGCCAGTTTGGTGCAATTCAATCAACCTGACCATGTAGTGAGTTTCTTGGTCAAAACACTCATGAATTATCTTCACAAATTGGCTCCAAGGGACATAACATCAATAATATTTATGGTATCATTCCCACCTTTTCCATTGTTCAGATCTAAATATAAAAACTGGAATTTAAACTTCTAAAGATCATATTTAATGTCGAATACGTGATTGTGTCAATGATGACCCATGTATGTCTGAAACTATCTAGAGAAAAAAAACATATGTCGAAGCCATCTAAACAAAAACCTACAAAAAATACAGCTACACAAAGACAAATAAAGAGATCTTTTGCAACAAAGGGAGAACCTTGATAACAAATTAGGATACTCCCATAATATATGTGGGAAAAATATTTTTCCACCTCTCTTATATAAAGAATAGTAATAGGATAATTTTACTCCATGATGCATGTGGGATAACTTCCTTTCCATAAGATATATATTTATGAAGAATATTATGGCTTCTTTGCTAGGTAGGACTCATTGTGTTTACAAAATTCCTTAGCTAGGCTTGTACAACAATAAATGAGACCACTAGACATCACATTAGACGGCTCAAAAACGTGGGTCTGATACCACTTGTGGTGTTATTTCGAAAAGAAACTTAAAACAACACAGGATATATAGAGGTTAAGATGCAATAAACCAGAAGTTATAGAGCAGAACCAAAAACATTAAATAATAGAAATATTAATACAATATGAAATAGGCTTTATATTATGAGAATCAATTCAAGAAGCAATGTTTATAGGCTTCTTAAGGTAGGGAAACCTTTCACTTGAACAAAATCCATTACATTAATTCTCGATAGAACCCTTCATAGCCTTGTAGCATTTTAAATGGGCTTCACATATCCAAAACCTTAACTACTTGACATGATCAAATAATTAACAAGTACCAACTTCCTAATGGATCTTAATTAATAAAAGACCATTTTTGCATTGATTGTTTACCACCAACTTACTCGGCCTTATTTCAAAGAGATGGCCATATACAAAGTATGACTAACTCCCAAAGTAACCAGGTTACATTTTAAAGGTCATGGGATTCAATAAGAGCAAAATTCCCTTGATTCAT
This sequence comes from Larix kaempferi, assembly GCA_027924585.1. NCBI lineage: Eukaryota > Viridiplantae > Streptophyta > Pinopsida > Pinales > Pinaceae > Larix > Larix kaempferi. The sequence continues at coordinate 8,827,762 of BSBM01000597.1, read as the reverse complement.
CAACGTGTAATGAGAAAACACATCACCTTACATGAAATTTGATAAAGAATTTGAATCTTAGTAAATGGTAGAGCTACATTCCACGTTGGAAACTTCAAACGTGGAAAAGAAATATATGTGTCATGTAGCAACGCCAACGATGGAATCTCATACACTTTTCATTTGAACTTCAAATTTGTATCCACTAGTTTAGTCAATCTAGAAATGAACTACAGCCATTCCCTATTTCTAAGGGAACTAAAATAGTTAAGTATGAAGAGGGCCATTAGCTAGAACATGGGATGAAATTTAGAATTAATTATTTATGTATATCTTGGAAAATATCTAAAAATGGGTTGTTGATTCCTGGGGATCTTTCTAGGAAAATCTAATCCACGTGAATGCAAAAGAATTTTTCAAAGTTAGAACAAGATAAAGCATATGTTGTTAGTAAAAATTCCTCATTTATGAATAATGTTGATATTTTTATGAAGCTATGGCATCTTGGTTTCAACTAGTTTATAGAAGCATTAAAAGAGGTTTCATATCAGGTATGAATATCGAGTCTTCATATGGAATATTAGAATAAGAATACCCTTACGATCATTGATGACATATGGGGCAAGTTTATTACTATCGGGATAGAAATATCAAGGAGGCTTACCCATATATGCATTTCTATAGATTTGAGTGAAGGTCTTTTCGATATATTTATGTTTCAAAACATGCATCACATGTGCACATAACAGTTAGACTATCAAAACATAGCATCATGATGTAGGTTTTTATTTGTACATGAAATATATATATAGGATCGTCTTTCCCAATGGAAAAGGTATTTGAGATTAAAACCCACTTCAATAACAAACCCACTTGGTGGAAGGATTGAGCCTAAGTCAAAACTTAATGACTAAATTTATGCATTGAGAGGAAATTGTGCCTAAAGCTTCAATAAATGACCTTGTCTTGCCAAATTGAGGTGAGAGACATAGATATTGATATAAACATGACCAAGGAGTCAAACTCACCACTACAAGAGTCCTTTCTTGACTACTCCATCAAAAGGGAAAAGAAAAGGCACGAGTTAGACATGTATATTACAACTAGCATTATAAAAAATCTCTACACTATTGGATCAATTCACCAATTAGATTGAATTCACATTAACATGCATGGGCCTCAATTAAGTTAATAAACAATAGATGGATCCTTAACAAGTTATGTGAAGCAATTAAACAAATATGTAGCCTGTGAGCAAAATATGTAAGTAGTTCTTTAGAATTAGATGAAGAGTCAAACATAAAATTTTCAAAATAAGGTTCAAAATCATAAGAAAAATAATGTAAATCACTTAAGATATAAAAGGTTTTAAATTATTTAAGATGAAAAATATTGTAAATTCCTCATAATGATAATGGAAAACTTTCCATTTAAAGGAAAAATATAATGATAATAATGTAATGTATATTCACTTATATATATTATTGTATGAAAACATAAACAAATTAAATGAAATAATTTGAAATGAAATTTTTTTTAGTTGATAAAAAATTCGAAGACTAGGAATTTGCATTGCGTAAAAAGGGTTTAGAAGCACAAACGAAAACCGGTGAAATGGTGATATTTAAATACAAAAATACAAAGGAGTGTTTAGCAGGGGTTTTTATTCTCTTTTTCCCAAATAAATCCTCATCAGATCCACCCTTCTTCCTTGGAATATTTAAATGGAGAGTAGCTTAACCACCAACTATAATAGTATTTGATAACCTAGTAGGACTTAACTAGAATTGAACCTCAATCGAACTAGAACTAAAGACTTCATACCAAACTTCACCTTGGAATAATCTATTCAAACTAAATTGAACTTACCCACTAGACTTTGAGTGGTATTTATTCTACTAATACAATAATGGTTCATTCGTTGTGGGTTAATCACACTTGCTTAAGTTCAACCTTCTCATCCCTCTAACTTTTGTGGCATGTGTACATGTGCATGGATAATAATGGAAGTAATATTACTCTGATGCATTTATCTTGTGGCATTTAAAAATAGCTTATATGTCTATAAATTATTTTTTCTCGCTATCTGCATTGGAGATGAGGACTAGCCTACATAAGTATATAAGCCCTTATATATCCATGTTCCAACAAGGATGTTCACAAAGGACGTCTTAGATGCCTCATGAAAATAAAGTTTGATTGGTTACAAAGTATGATTTTGTCATAATGTTATATTTTCTTAAATACTACTTTATGTAATTAGGGTCTAATGACTCTTATTAGTTACTTAAGTATATATTAAGTTAGGGGTTTTGTCACTCTATTCTTAATAAGAATAAGGCTCCCCCCATGTATCTCATATCATTTTATCAATACAAACAATCAAGTTTTGGTATTTATTGAAGACACATTTGTAACATCCCAAAAATTCACTAAAATTTAAAATTTTCCAATAGCATTAAATGCTTGTATTTGTTGTGTGGAAGTATTATTATTGTTAACTTTAACAAATCTAAACACTGATCAATTAGTTTTCAAAGACGACAACTTCTACAAGTTGTCGTCGGTGATTAAAGGCTTACGACACTTATAAGTGTCGACGATTGTCGTAACTGCTGTTTAACTTATCCACTGTAAGAAAGTTACTTAAGTGTTGTAATGTAATTCATTTGTCGGAAGGTTTAGTATTACAATGTTTACAATAAACATTAAATGTTTTATACTTGAATTGACTCTTTGTTCTATGTGCACATCGTCGTTATTTGTTCTAAGTCATTCATTTGTTTTTTTTTAGAGACTAACTGCTCATCTTAATGTAATGAAGGGGCCCTTAAGCATGCCCCGAGGCTTACTTAGCTATTGATAGCTAACACTCTTCACTTCTATATGCAGATTGCAGGTAAGAAAGAGATTTCAACTGGTACATACCTAATGTATTTCAATTTCGAACTAGTTGTACCATAATTCGCCTTTAATGTTAATTACGAGTATATGAAGATTCCTAACCTGTGCTCGGGTAAGACCTATCCTATCTAAGAGTATCATACTCAGGATTTTATTTATTTATCTGATTTCCTTCATATATTTTGTATAGCTATAGATTTTAATGTTTAACTATTGTAATAAACAAATAGTAACCTATTATGGCCATACTATGGAGAAATACTTTGTATTTACATCACACACTACTATATCAAAACTATGGTGATATATAGGGTCTTAATATTACATACCATTGTATTCAAACTATGGAGAACATATATTGTAATATGTTTTCATTACCTAGACTATAGGTATAATATTTATGCAATATAAACATAATATGAGTTAACCATACTATGTGTTACAACTATGGATAATATGCATAAACTTCATGCATAAACTATATGCACGTATCATTTATTGCTTAACTATGATAATGATAAAGCTTGCAAAAATATGACCTCACGTAACCTAACTCTATGCTTACGAACTATGCAAAGATTTGTGTTATGAAATAACATCGTAGTGGATAATGCATTGGCAGGCACTCGGCATTGATAGCTATGATTTTAAATGCTATTAAATGGAGTTGGTGATCGTAAAGTTGGCGTGCCCTTGTGGCTAGATCTACACCGTTGATCTCGTGGACAGTATCGGGTTTTGGAATAAACCCTAACCTAGCATTGACAATCCCATCACCCTTCGTGTATCAGTTCATGTGTGAGTTTTAAGGGTGAGGCCGACACGCTCTGTGATTTTCTAGGTTTTGAGAGTATGGCTCCAATCTCTCACGAAGTTTCGATGCCGAGACCCTGCACCTGCAAAATATTAAAGTTTGAGATATTACAGAGTTTACGGGTTTGATTTTTGCATCATATGGTTATTGTAATACATTGTATGTGATTATCCTTTGCTGGTTCGATGGTGAAGATTGGCATTACAGTAGTTTGGCTGGAGTGGTTCGAAGTTTTCTTAGCTTCAGCCTAGCAGGTAATATTTTGGTAACAACGTTGTTTCCTTTTATCATTGTTTAAAATTGTAGTTTTTACAAGATGGACTAACCTCTCACTGTTGTGGTTTTGGTTGCAAGGTGAACAAGTTGTCTCCTGACAGACCTTTCGTGGGAGAATACCATGTTGCATACTGACCACGGTAAGCCTCAGTGGTTCTTTGGATCTCCACGCTGAGACTCTGTATAGTGATGAAATGGTGAAAGTCAAGGCATTGCTGCCAGTTTGTAAACCTTTAGTATTTTACAGTTCGGAAATGCTCTAAGTAGAGTTTACTGTTGGCATTTCTACACATTGTATGCCGAATGGCAAGGTTTAGACTGGGAGGGTTTCACTACCGAGCATTAAAGCTCTCGATGGTTTCACAACGTTTTCCCTTCGTTATTGTTGTTTGTGTATTTAAAAGTTTTATTGGATTAAGGAAATGTTCTCCAGTACAAATGCGTATGGTATGGTTCGGTACTTGATACTTCATGTGTTTAGGGCAAGGCCCGATATTAATGGTGTATTACAGTAATGTTTTTGTTTTAAAACTATTTGTAAAAAGGATGGCCATGAGCCTGCACTTTAAAACCTAACTATAATAATTACTGCGTTTTTATAAGTAGTGACTTTGCTACGGGTCGAACTCTCGACCATGTCCTGCATTACTCTCTTCAGTAATATTATATATTTGACTTATGAATTTGTTTGTAATATTTAAGTTAGGTCTGGGAGTGCCGAACCTGTAGATTTTCTCTCGGTAGCCTTTATTATTTTTATATTAAGGAGTTCTAATACTTGTGGTTTATAAACTTTGGGCGAGCCCGTCGATTTTAGTGCATAAAAGAATTGTTTTAATTTATAAATCCGTAAGGGTAGGTTTTAACACCCTACTGCAATAGATATAGTGTTTTTTGAAGAATCTTGTGTCAAGGGTTTCAAATCCCTAGACTCGCCTTTCTCTTATGTTTTCCTTTAAATAAATATGTTTATAATGAAAGGTTGTAAGCCTATGTTTGGTATTATATTGCCAATTATGGCACAATATAATGTCTGTGTTTTAAATGTTGTTTGCATACTTAAGTTGTAAGGGCTGGGCTTATAACCCCTATACCTTCGTCAGAGAGGTTAGTTTCTATTCGGCTTGTAATATTTAAAGCTTAGTATCAATGTATGGTTAAATAATTTCACAAGTGATGATAATCATATTCTGGTATTTGTATAAGGAAAATATAGTTTCGACCTACTTTTCTTACAGTTATCACAAATGCAAGTATATTTATGAAAACCTATGCTATGTGTTTTGATACTATTAGGGTTTGCAAAGTCATTGTTTTAAACTATGATGATATTCTCTGTTGATGTTTTAAGAAGTAAATCGATGCTCATAAATTACTAATATATATAGTAGTAAGTTTGTATCTATATAATTCTTGGTATTTGATGTGGTTTAGCATTCATAAAGGAAGATACTTAGTATATTAAACTCTTGTGAATGAACATGAAGGATTTTATTGCTAAACATATGCATGATAAATATTTATGTTTCCTAGTTAATTTATGTAATAATTATCTGAAATAACAGTATACTTGTAACAGAAAATATAAAGTAGATTTGTTTAAGCATTCAGCACTTCGAATATTTTTACAGTATTATCATTCGAATCTATTCTAATTCTATCTTCCCTGTACTAGAGTACGGCATTTTAAACAATGTGTGGAAAAATGCAGGGAAGAAATTTTATTCTATCACTCCTTTAAACAAATTTTAACTATTCATTTATCAAAATAAATCTAACAGCTGTAAAGCCTTTCAGAATAGATAAATTGCAGAATGAAATATTTGTTGACAGATCAGAATATCTAAAAAAATAGAAAACGAATAACATATTAACATCATATTATTAGCAATACCTTGACAGAAGTAAATAAGATAACACAATTTGACCCTGGTAACTATAGAAGAGACAAACAACCAAAGGAGCCCGTTCCATCCAACTGTCTCCTGAAGACAGCCAAGTTACTTTCCTTAGGACCCCTGAGCATGTTCACTGAACCACCAGGACGAAGATGTTTTGTGGAGTAATGGAATAAATTCCTTTGCAACTCAGCGGTAGTACTTCCTGCTTTTAGCAATATTGAACTCAGCAATGTGGTTGCACTAGTTCAGAATGTAGTCTTAGTTCACTCAATCACTTCTAACCGTCCCCTCATCGAATCTCTTGTGCTCAAAAACTATCACAAGGTAAGAATGAACAGCCTCCTGCTGAATTCGATGGGTAGATAAGTAGCATGCTTAGGTCTTTGGTCAGTTTTGTTTAGTAAATGATCCACCTGCTCAGTTCCACTTTCTTGGGGAACATGACCATAAAAGTAGGGAAGTTGCCCCCTCCAACAGTTAGAAGTGAGTTGAGGATGCTGCCAAGTTTCAGTTTGCTCTCCACCCCATTCCATGCCCCCTAGTGGGTCAGTGAACACTCCTTCAACAGTCTCCTTTGGATGTTTGTCTCCATTTTTATTTATTAATAATAAAATATTCAAAGTAATTAATTACAGTCATCCTTGACCCCACTTGGTCAATAGTCATAAAACTTTACAATAAAAATAGAACATAATGTTTTCTTCATGACATAAAATGTATAGAACTTGGGTATGTGACAAACACCCCCTCTTAAGTTCAACATCGTCATCGATGTTACTTTAATCATCATCCTCTTCTTCCTCTTGGAACAGCATTGGATATGCCACCCGCATATTGCTTTCCAATTTCCAAGTTGCTTCATCCGGACTAAGGTGCTTCTATTGCACCTTTACTTGTCCAATGGTACGATTACGAAGCAAAATTTTCCTCTTGTCGAGGATACAGTCCGATTCCACCAGAAAATCTCCTTCTGGTTCCACCTATACATCATTCCAATTAATCACATGAGTAGCATCATGCACATACTTTTTCAAAAGAGAGATGTGAAATACATTATGTACTTTAAGATTCGGTGGCAAAGCCAACTGATATGCCACTGGTCCTACCCTAGACTGTATTTCAAAAGGTCCACAATACCTTGGTGCTAGTTTAGCATAGCTTTCTAATTTTAAGGAGCTCTTTTTAGGTTTTACCTTGATGAACGCATGCTCACCAACCTGAAACTCTTTTGGAGTTCTTTTTAGATCTGCATGACTTTTCTATCTATCTTGTGCAATTTTCAAATTGCCTTGAACCTGTTTCACGGTTAGTTTCATTTCTTTTAATAAATCAGGTCCTAGCATTAACCTGTCAACTGGATTGCTCCAAGAAATAGGAGTATTACATTTTCTACCATATAAAATTTCTAAGGGATTGAGTTTTGTTGAAGCTTGGTAATGGTTATTATAAGCAAACTCAACAATATGTAAATATTCCTCCCATTTACTTGGTTGATCTCTAACATACATTCTTAACATGTGTTCAAGAATCTGATTGACCCTTTTGGTCTGCCCATCCGTTTGTGGATGAAATGTTGTACTGAAATTCAAAGTAGTATCTAAACCTTTAAATAAAAACTTCCAAAAATTTCTTGTAAACTTTGAGTCTCTGTCAGAAATTATAACTTTTGGAATCCCATGCAAACAAAAAAATTGTTTCATAAAAATTTCATCAATGTTAGCAGCCTTGTAGGTTGTCTTAACAGGTATGATGTAGGTTGCTCTACTAAGCTTATCCACTACTACCATTACAAAATCATTATGTTTCTGATTTTTAGGTAAACCAATAATAAAATCAATACTAATTATGTCCCACATCCAATTCGGAATAGGTAGTGGCTGCAACAATCTAGCTGGGTGTCGATGTTTAGCCTTTATTTGTTGACACTCTATACACCTAGCAATATATTCAGCTACTTCACTTTTCATACATGGCCAAAAATAATATTTCCTCGGCATTGTTATCATCTGTTGGTAACCAGGATGTCCTGAGTATGGACTTTTATGCAACTCATTTAAAATCAACAACTTAATTTCAGCAACATTAGGCACATAAAGTCTGTTTTTATACATCAATAAACCTCTTTCATCAATTCTGAAATCTGTTCTTAAATTTTCAGCATTATCTTCAGCAACCTTATTAAGTAAATTCTGATATTTTTTATCCATTCTGATTCCTTCTTTAATCTGATTTTCTAGATCAGTTTTATAAGTGATGATTGCTGAAATAAAATGTAGCCTAGCATTTTTGCTTAAGGCATCAACAACTTTCTTCTCTTTACCCTTAATGTGTTGAATCTCGAAATCGTATTCACTAAGGAAAGCTAACCACCTAGCTTGCCTTGCATTTAGATTTGGTTGATTCAGCAAATACTTTAACCCTTTATTACCTGCCATTAAAGTAAATTTTCTTCCAATTAAGTGATGGCGCCACATCTTTAATGCATGAATTATGGCAACCAACTCTAGGTCGTAAGTTGCATAGTTCTTCTCATGAATCTTTAACTTCCTAGATTCAAATCCAATCACATGACCATCTTGTGTTAAGACCCCACTAAGTCCATCATTGCATGCATCAGTGCATACAATGAAATCCTTGTTTGGATCAACAATTTTTAAAATAGGTGTTGTTGTTAACAACTCTTTTAGTTTCTTAAAACTTTCTTCACATTTTGTATCCCACACAAATTTCTTAGCTTTCTTTTGTAAATAAGTTATAGGATTCGCTATTCTAGAGAACCCCTCTATAAACTTACGATAGTAACCTCTAATTCTCATAAAAGATCGTACACCGATTACATATTTTGGGGCAGGCCATTCATTAATTGCTTTTATCTTGTCTGGGTCTACTGCGATTCCATCCTTGGATATCACATGCCCTAGGTACTATATTTTATCTTTGTAGAAATCACATTTGCTTAACTTAGCGTAAAGTTGGTGTTCTCTTAACACTTGTAAAATTATCTTTAAATGTTCGTCATGTTCATATTTCGTCTTAGAGTAAATTAGAATGTCATCAATAAATACCACTACAAATTTATCCAAGTATTTATGTAATGTGTTATTCATTAAACACATGAAAACTGTTGGAGCGTTGGTCAGCCCGAAAGGCATAACCACGAACTCGTAGTGTCCATAGCGAGTTCTGAAAGCAGTATTAAATATGTCCTCATCTTTAATTCTGACTTGGTGGTACCCTGACCTTAAATCTATTTTAGAGAATATCGTTGCACCAAGTAATTGATCAAATAGATCATCAATGCGGGGCAAAGGATATCTGTTCTTTATGGTCATTTTATTTAGCTAACGGTAATCTATGCATAAACGCATAGTTCCGTCCTTCTTTTTAACAAAAATTACAGGTACTCCCCATGGAGACAAACTGGGTCTTATATAATTGTTATCAATGATTTCCATAAGTCGTGATTTAAGTTCATTAAGCTCCATAATGTTCATTCTGTAAGGAGCCTTTGATTTTAGTACCGCTCCCGGTACAAACTCAATGGTGAAATCAAGTTCCCTTTTCGGAGGTATTCCTGGAATTTCTTTCAGGAATACATCAGAAAATTCTTTTAGAATGGGTATGTCTTCCAACTTTAACTTATCTTCGTTAGTTGATTGTTCGTCATTAATTACATTTACAGCAAACATCTTGCACCCTTTACGAACAGCCTTTTTAACTTGTAAAGCAGAAATTTGTCTAACATATGTCTTTCTAGGAATACCTTTTACTGTTACAGTTTCACATGCATCATTCAAACAAGTAAAAGTCTTTTCAAAACAATTTAATACTATTCTATGCTTTTCTAACCAGTCCATTCCAATTAGAACATCGTAAGAACCTAAAGGTAACACATTCAGCTTAACATGAGTCCTAAACTTATTCATCAGTAATTCACATTCTTTTACATAATCAGTCACCTTTCTTTTCGTGCCAGTAGCTAATTAAACCAACCATGATTTATCAAACTTATCTATTTTCAGATTGCAACATTTAACTAAATCAGGTGAAACATAGCTAAGACTTGCCCCTGGATCAATTAAAATAGAAATGAGTTTTTTTTTAGCATACCTTCCACTTCGACTATGGAAATTTGATGATCAGCTTGTCTGTTCTCCAAAGTTGCATTTATCCTGGGCATCTCCCTTGCTAGGTGACCAACAGTAGCTTCCTCCTGCACCATGTGTATGTTGCTGACAGTCCTCTTTCTGAGTGGGCAGTTTGATGCATAGTGAGGTCCCTGACAGTCCCAACATTTAACAGGTTCTTTCTGTTCATTATTTTTAACAAAACTTTTAGGTGGATCACTATTTCTTACAACTGTAAATTTTGATTGTGTTTTAACTGCTGCATTATTTCCTTGAAATTTTCTGTTAGAGTAATTACATGAATTATTATTTCCAAAGTTGCGATTAAAAGAGAACTGCTTCTTCCTTTGCTCAAATTTGTTAGGCCTTTCTGCTTTCCAGCTTGGTATACCTTCTTTTTTCTTATTATGTTCATAACAGAAATTCGCTTTTCTCACGGCCTCTTCAAGAGTTCGAGGACCATCATACTCAATCCTGTCTTTTATGTGAGAGGAAAAACAACTTAGAAATCTCTGTACCTTAGGCTTTTCTTCAATGATATAAGGCACATACCTTAATAAATTCAAAAAATTGCTGCATAACTCTCTCATATCCATGGAACCTAGCTTTAACTCATAAAACTCTTTAACTCGTTCCTCATAATACTGTTCTGACAGAAATTTCCTTTTAAAATATTTCTTAAAATTACTCCAATTTACACTTTTCTCATTTAAACCTTTTACTCTTTTTAGATCTTTCCACCAAATGTCTTCTTTTCCAATAATATTATAAATTGTCATTTTAGTTTTTAGATGACTTGAGTAGTTGTAAATCTGGAAATACTTATTCATACCGAACAGCCATGCTTCGTATGTCTCACTCTTTTCCGTTTCTCCATTAAAAGTTGGTGGTTTGATCTTTTTAAACTCACCAAAAATTTCTTCGTAAGGTCTGTACTTCTTTTTCTTAGTGTAACAGTTGTTGTCACTACTGTCACTAGAGTACTTGTGCTTTTTCCTACGTACCTTTTCATCAAATTCAGAAGATGAGCTGCTGTCATAATTAGTCAATTTTACCTTTTTATCATTACGTTGGTAGGACATAGTTCCAGATTCAACATTATTTTATGTTTCTTTATCTTAATCATTTTTATGAAAATTATTCAGCAGTATTTGATTCAGCTTCTCTTGAGCTTTCAGAATTCGTTCATTTTCTTCCTTAACAGTTTTTATCTCAATTTTTAAATCTTTTACTGTCCTTAATAATTCAGATGAATTATCATTCAGTTCAACCAATAAATTTTATGCATTAATGTGTCCTTGTTCATTTTTATTTTGTTCGTTATTAAGGGACTTGTCCTCAGCCGACTCTTCTAGTCCTTCCATACCTGTAGTCTAGATTTATAAAATGTTGAAACTAAAAACAAATAAATACAATCAGTAATTGGCAATTCTGTCCTAAATTTTTATTTGCGCGAGTGAGCCACTTCAAGCCTAGTATTTGAACTCTCGCTCTGATACCACATGTAACATCCCAAAAATTCACTAAAATTTAAAATTTTCCAATAGCATTAAATGCTTGTATTTGTTGTGTGGAAGTATTATTATTGTTAACTTTAACAAATCTAAACACTGATCAATTAGTTTTCAATGACGACAACTTCTACAAGTTGTCGTCGGTGATTAAAGGCTTACGACACTTATAAGTGTAAACGATTGTCGTAACTGCTGTTTAACTTATCCACTGTAAGAAAGTTACTTAAGTGTTGTAATGTAATTCATTTGTCAGAAGGTTTAGTATTACAATGTTTACAATAAACATTAAATGTTTTATACTTGAATTGACTCTTTGTTCTGTGTGCACATCGTCATTATTTGTTCTAAGTCATTCATTTGTTTTTTTTAGAGACTAACTGCTCATCTTAATGTAATGAAAGGGCCCTTAAGCACACCCCGGGACTTACTTAGTTGTTGATAGCTAACGCTCTTCACTTCTACATGCAGATTACAGGTAAGAAAGAGATTTCAACTGGTGCATACCTAATGTATTTCAATTTCGAACTAGTTGTACCATAATTCGCCTTTAATGTTAATTACGAGTATATGAAGATTCCTAACCTGTGCTCAGGTAAGACCTATCCTAGCTAAGAGTATCATAATCAGGATTTTATTTATTTATCTGATTTCCTTCATATATTTTGTATACCTATAGATTTCAATGTTTAACTATTGTAATAAATAAATAGTAACCTATTCTGGCAATACTATGGAGAAATACTTTGTATTTACATCACACACTACTATATCAAAACTATGGTGATATATAGGGTCTTAATATTACATACCATTGTATTCAAACTATGGAGAACATATATTGTAATATGTTTTCATTACCTAGACTATAGGTATAATATTTATGCAATATAAACATAATATGGGTTAACCATACTATGTGTTACGACTATGGATAATATGCATAATCTATATGCATAAACTGTATGCATAAACTTCATGCATAAACTATATGCATGTATCAGTTATTGCTTAACTATGATAATGATAAAGCTTGCAAACATATGACATCACGTACCCTAACTCTATCCTTACGAACTATGCAAAGATTTGTGTTATGAAATAACATCGTAGTGGATAACGCGTTGGCCGGCACTCGGCGTTGATAGCTATGATTTTAAATGTTGTTAAATGGAGTTGGTGATCGTAAATTTGGCGTGCCCTTGTGGCTAGATCTACACCGTTGATCTCGTGGACAGTCTCGGGTTTTTGGATAAACCCTAACCCAGCATTGATAATCCCATCACCCTTCGTGTATTAGTTCATTTGCGAGTTTTAAGGGTGAGGCCGACAGGCTCTGCAATTTTCTATGTTTTGAGAGCATGGCTCCAGTCTCTCCCGGGGTTTCGATGCCGAGACCCTGCACCTGCAAAATATTAAAGTCTGAGATCTTTACAGAGTTTATGGGTTTGATTTTTGCATCATATGGTTATTGTAATACAGTGTATGTGATTCTCCTTTGTTGGTTCGATGGTGAAGATTGGCATTACAGTAGTTTGGCTGGAGTGGTTCGAAGTTTTCTTAGCTTCATCCTAGCAGGTAATATTTTGGTAACAACACTGTTTCATTTTATCATTGTTTAAAATCGTAGTTTTTACAAGATTAACTAACCTCTCACTGTTGTGGTTTTGGTTGCAAGGTGAACAGGTTGTCTCCTAACAGAGCTTTTGTGGGAGAATACCATGCTGCATACTGACCACGGTAAGCCTCGGTGGTTCTTTGGCTCTCCACGCTGAGACTCTGTATAGTGATGAAATGGTGAAAGTCAAGGCATTGCTACCAGTGTGTAAATCTTTAGTATTTTACAGTTCGTAAATGCTCTAAGTAGAGTTTATTATTGGCATTTATGCACATTGTATGCCGAATGGCAAGGTTTAGACTGGGAGGGTTTCGCTCCCGAGATTTAAAGCTTTCATTGGTTTCACAACGTTTTCCCTTCATTATTGTTGTTTGTGTATTTAAAAATTTTATTGGATTAAGGAAATGTTCTCCAGTACAAATGCGTAGGTTCGGTACTTGATACTTCATGTGTTTAGGGCAAGGCCTGATATTAATGGTGTATTACAGTAATGTTTTTGTTTCAAAACTATTTGTAAAAAGGATGGCCGTGAGCCTGGGATTTAAAGCCTTACTATAATAATTACTGCATTTTTATAAGTAGTGACTTTACTGAGGGTCAAACTCTCGACCCTATCCTGCATTACTCTCTTCAGTAATATTATATATTTGACTTATGAATTTGTTTGTAATATTTAAGTTAGGTCTGGGAGTGTTGAACCTGTACGTTTTCTCTCGGTAGTCTTTATTATTTTTATATTAAGGAGTTCTAATACTTGTGATTTATAAACTTTGGGCAAGCCCGTCGATTTTAGTGGATAAAAGATTTGTTTTAATTTATAAATCCGTAAGGCTGGGTTTTAACACCCTACTGCAATAGATACAATTTTTTTGAAGAAGCTTGTGCCAAGGGTTTCAAATCCCTGGACTCGCCTTTCTCTTATGTTTTCCTTTAAATAAATATGTTTATAATGAAAGGCTGTAAGCCTATGTTTGGTATTATATTGCCAATTGTGGGACAATATAATGTCTGTGTTTTAAATGTTGTTTGCATACTTAAGTTGTAAGGTTGAGCTTATAAACCCTAGACCTTCGTCAGAGAGGTTAGTTGTTATTCGTCTTGTAATATTTAAAGCTTAGTATCAATGTATGGTTAAATAATTTTGCAAGTGATGATAATCATATTCTGGTATTTGTATAAGGAAAATATAGTTTCGACCTACTTTTCTTACAGTTATCACAAATGCAATTTTATTTATGAAAACCTATGCTATGTGTTTTGATACTATTAGGGTTTGCAAAGTCATTGTTTTAAACTATGATGATATTATCTGTTGATGTTTTAAGAAGTAAATCGATGCTCATAAATTACTAATATATACAGTAGTAAGTTTGTATCTAGATAATTCTCGGTATTTGATGTCGTTTAGCATTCATAAAGGAAGATACTTAGTATATTAAATTGTTGTGAATGAAAATCAAGGATTTTATTGCTAAACATATGCATGATAAATACTTATGTTTCCTAGTTAATTTATGTAATAATTATCTGAAATAACAGTATACTTGTAACAGAAAATATAAAGTAGATTTGTTTAAGCATTCAGCACTTCGAATCTATTTACAGTATTACCATTCGAATATATTCTACTTCTATCTTCCCTGTACTAGAGTACGGAATTTTAAACAATGTGTGGAAAAATGCAGGGAAGAAATTTTATTCTATCACTCCTTTAAACAAATTTTAATTGTTCATTTATCAAAATAAATCTAACAGATGTAAATCCTTTTAGAATAGATAAATTGCAGAATGAAACATTTGTTGACATATCAGAATTTCTAAAAAAATAGAAAACTGATAACATATTAACATTAGATTATTAGTAATACCTTGACAGAAGTAAATAAGATAACACAATTTGAACCTGGTAACTGTAGAAGAGACAAACAGCCAAAGGAGCCCGTTCCACCCAACCGTCTCCTGAAGACAGGCAAGTTACTTGCCTTAGGACCCCCGAGCTTGTTCATTGAACCACCAGGATGAAGATGCTGTGTGGAGTAATGGAATAAATTCCTTTGAAACTCAATAGTAGTACTTCCTGCTTTTAGCAATATTAAACTTAGCAATGTGGTTGCACTAGTTCATAATGCAGTCTTAGATCACTCATCACCTCTAACCTTCCCCTCATCGAATCTCTTGTTCTCACAAGGTAAGAATGAACAGCCTCCTACTGAATTCGATGGGTAGATAAGTAGCATGCCTAGGTCTTTGGTCAGTTTTGTTTAGTAAATGAGCCACCTGCTCAGTTCCACTTTGTTGGGGAACATGACCATAAAAGTAGGGAAGTTGCCCCCTGCAACAGTTAGAAGTGAGTTGAGGATGCTTCCAAGTGTCAGTTTGCTCTCCACCCCAATCCATTCCCCCTAGTGGGTCAGTGAACACTCATTCAACAGTCTCCTTTGGATGTTTGTCTCCACTTTTATTTATTAATAATAAAATATTCAAAGTAATTAATTACAGTCATCCTTGACTCCACTTGGTCAATAGTCATAAAACTTTACAATAAAAATAGAACATAATGTTTTCTTCATGACATAAAATGTCTAGAACTTGGGTATGTGACAACATTTCTCCATTGTTTTGGATTTGTAGGTAAAATCCACCACTAGGTGTGCATGTGCCCTCATTGTTACTTACCAATTTATTATAATATCATTGCAAATAAGGGAGATGTTATCCCTAAAAAGGGATCATCATTGGTTTGAATCTCCTTGGGTTAGGTTCACCAAGTCTAGGTAGATGGATTTTTTAAAATGTCATCCACAAAAATAAGGAAGCATCATTTACATTTCCCCACAAATTTTTCCTTGGAAAAAATTACCATCATAGAAATATTTGTCTATGTATAGATACCACTCATCAAACCATTGTTGCAAAACAATATACCACCCATTAAACCATTACAAAACTACTCAAAAAACATCCCATTCACAACCCGCCTTGTTGGGATCTTTCTATTTCATAGGATTCAAACAACGTCCCTCTACGATCAAGATGAAGATGAAAGAAAAAGAGAGAGAGAGATGTTGTATCATATGCTTCAAATTTTCTTCGTGAAGATGGTGTCCACTACCTTAGCATTGGGGATCCTTATTAAATGGAAACTTGTGCATTGAACTAATAAATATTCAATACCCACACATCCATCCCCCTCCAAGAAAAAACACTCCACCATTTTATTGGGTATCATCCAATCTTGTAGTAAACCACCTTTTCATTCGACAACTTGGTGAAACTTGACATCAAAAATGTTTGCAGAAGGAAATTAGAATTTTAAAAGTTTAAGATTTCAAATGAATTTTTAACTTTCATTTAAACTATAATTTTTATTGTTAAAAAACAATAATGAAGAAGTCTTAGCATTCTACAAATTTGAACGTTTCCACTTTGACATCATTGGAATCCATCAATGCAATCTTTACCAAATTTATAATTGTATTTGATAAAATCATTGTTTTTAATGGAAAAATGGATTTAACACACTTGAATATCCATATTGCAACATGAATGTGTAATGTTAACATCTGATATTTACAATTCCATTTTAATCCAAAATTATTTTTGTTAGGGATTTTAACCCATTTTAAGAAGACCCAAATCATTGAAATTTCAAAAAAACTAGCGAATCGGATTGGAACTTTACCTCACTTGAGAAAAGATAGAATCACCAAAAAAATTAAGTTTGTTCACTTATTAGCTCGCTCCATTAAAGTGTTGTTATTCATGTAGAGATCAACATTTTTATCCTCATCAATAAAACTTAAATCTATATATCTTTTCATTCTAAATCTATATAACAAAATCAAAAACAAAAACAAAAATAATTCGTAACAACATATAATGAAATCGCAATATTTTTTCATTACTCAAATTGAAGCTTCCATCCTATGAAGATAATGCACCTAATCATTACACCTTGAAAAACATAGTGATCAACAAAACAATATATAACATACAAAATTCTATGTTTCTTATTCTCTATCAATTTTATCAAGTGTAAACATGGTTCATTAAATCACTCATCCCCACTATTGATTGATATCTTCACCAACTCTAGTGGATTTAGAGGCTATTATAACTTGTTATTCCCCCTCATTGTTGGTCTATATTTAACTTTGTAATCTTTTTTTTCTAAAGTTTAAATGCATTAATATTTCTCTTTCCTTTATTTTTTATTTAAATACTTATATCAATCAACTTTATATTGTTATATTGATTTTGATTTAATAATGAGTTTCTATTCGATCACAACTACACAACAAAGTTGATACAAACTCTTTCTCACTAATCATCCCTAGTCAACTTCAACATTTTCAGTCAACTTGTCAAAATATGCTAACAACAAAAATAATTCATTTTTTTATAAACCTAAGAGGTACTTCCCATGATTCTTCTCCATACACAATGATGGAGGCTCTACCACCATGGTAGGGACCATACATCAATTCATTGGGTTGCATCGTCTTCAAGAAATGACGAATTATATGGGTTATCAAAATTGTTTGAAAATATTCATTATTTTGGAATTTGATGAAGTAAAAGTATTATAAAGGTAATAGTTCTTTTAATGTTTTAGGTCACTTCAAGATCCTCAAAACCAAAGGGTATGAAGCAACTATGCTCTTAAAACTCTAATCTGTGAATCTATGTCAAATATCTTAATTTCTATATATAAATTAATTAATTAATTAAATAAATATTTTTGAATATTTTTTATTTTATATATTTAAAAATTTCAAATGCATTTTCATCCAATTTATTTAACTACCATTAAAAGCGGATCGTTGAGTAAATAAGACTATATTTTAGATTTTGAAGTATTGTCACCTCAAACCCTTTCTTACCTGGACATCAAATTAGTATATGAAATATTCTTGAAATATTCTTGTTTTTAGGATAACCCTAAAATTTGACTATTAAAATTTACATAAATGTAAGACTTTATTTCTCCATTATTTGAATTTATTATCTTTTTAACTAAAAACACATATTCTTAATAATTAAACACGTTTATATTAGGATAACCTTAAAATTTGACTATTAAAATTTACATAAATATACATATCTTATTTCTTCATTATTTGAACTTATAACCTTTTTAACTAAAAACACATATTCTTAACAATTAAACCCATTTATATTATAATTTAAAATCATAATATTATAATGATTTAAATTTTGAAAGAAAAACCTGTACCTTATATCATGTCATAGATTTTTAATTTATCACCCAATTTTATGTCACGCCATAAATCTTTAATTTGACATACTTGCAAAAAGACTATATTACACTGCCCATGGGTATAGTATAAATATTGTTAAGACATTCCAACCAGTTCAAAACTCCATAAATACACCTTACCAAATAAAAACTATATCACACCATACATCTTTAATTCATCATATCAGTGTACACCAAAAAAGCAACAATTTACTTTAAAGGAAGGGAGGACAATTACTTATCTCACCGGTCAATTGCCACCTGTATGTTCTCACCGGTAAATTGCCACCTAGTATATGCCGTGTCTCAGCTAATAAAAAATCTGTGCTGTTACACCAAAAAAGCAACAATTTACTTTAAAAGAAGGGAAGACAATTACTTATCTCACCAGTAAATTGCCACCTGTATGTTCTCACCGGTAAATTGCCACCTAGTATATGCCGTGGCTCATCTAATAAAAAATCTTGCAACAGCACAGTAAGAAGGGATTGAAAAAACCGTGAATGGATTAAATAATTGCAGTATGAAGGGATTGAAAAAACCGTGAAGGCATTGAATAATGGAATTAGGTGTAAAGCCCTCACAATCTAGAAGAAAAATACAAACTCCAAGGCGTTGGAATTAGGTGTTAAGCCCTCACAATCTAGAAGAAAAATACAAACTCCAAGGCGTTTGACAGGATGATATTCAATGGCGTAACTTTTACTTTGACTAAATTAACCCCAAATCTGAGTGATCAAACATTTTCTTTATATTCGGTTTGACGGTAACAGGATTCGATACGAGCACGGCACTCTCCAGTAGCCGACGTGTATGACCACACAAGTAATTTGACGTAAATGATGATGAATTTGAAGCGCAGTAAATGGCTGCAGGGTGCCGTGTGTGACAGGGAAGCTTTGGACATGGAAAAGAAGGATCCATGACGTGTAGCAACGCCCGCCATGGAATCTCAAATAGACCTCAAAAGTTTCATCGCTTAATTTCGTCATTGGCCGTGCCTAAAGTCCAGGCACGGGCTTCTTTAATATTCAAACTTCAGCTGCATATATACAAAGCCGGAGATGAGGGAGCTATTCTTTATTTTCTTTCCCCCGTTAATTCTGCAATGGAGATTCCTCTGTCTAATAACAGAAGTCGGCGGAGCTTCGGCCAGATACTAAGAGAGGCCTCTGTAAGACTTGCTTTCTCTCCGCTCAATCTGCAACCACGGGACTCCAAAGACGATTGCGAGTTGGAGTCCGGAGACGAAGGCTATCGCTCGCTGTCTAAACGCCGAGGAGCAGATTTTTGGAAGAAAAGGCAGATTTTTGTCCAAAGTTACCGTTTTACCGTCAAGAAAACGGTTCCCGAGAGGGTGAAGGCCTCACTGCGAAAGCTCAAGGCGGCCGCACGGACGATTGCGGCCTCCAAATACCGTGAAATTTCTTTGGCCTCGAGGTTGAAGAGATTCGATTGCTGCAGCGTGGGAAATAAAGAATATATAAATTAGGGTTTGGTGATATCGGCGGTTCTTTTGCCCGGCAATCTGAATTTGGGGTTTTCATACTGCCCTTGTGAGGATTGAGACAATTCTGAGAATTTCGGTGAAAGGTTTAATTTTCAGATTGTCAAGTTTAATATTCAGATTGTCTCAGGCAATTCTGAGAATTTCGGGGAAAGGTTTAATTTTCAGATTGTGTGAGGCAATTCTGAGAATTTCGGGGAAAGGTTTAATTTTCAGATTGTCTGGATGAACTTTCAGACAGAACTGCAAAAGTAATATGTGGTAAAAATGATGTCTTAACGTTGCTAAACATTCCATAGACGGTAGAGACTAAGAATTAATTTACCTAGGCATAAAAATGCCAAGATTGTAGACAGTAAACCATGCTTTATCAATGAAAATAGTTAAAATGAGGTTTTTTTTCGAACCTTTCTCACTGTTTTTACTTTACCTCATATATATCATGCATGTGAATAAGTTGAAGTCTACGAAATATTTCCACATATTTACTTTAACTAGCATTTGGCCAGGAGAATGCTCATAAGATCAATAGATGGAATCTACGAAATATTTCCACATATTTACTTTAAATAGCATTTGCCCAAGAGAACGCCCATCAGATCAATTGATGGAAAGTGGTAGCAAGTATGATCCTTCTCCTTTAAAACATGAAAATCAACAATGAAATCACATGCATGTGAGTTGCATCATCTAACACCCTGTTTAAATGCATGGACATCAACATACTTAGTTGAAAATGTATTTGTACATGGAATGAATCATAACAATATTGAAGTTATACTTACAATAAGTATATGCGAATACATTTGATGAATAACTTTAAATATATGATTATTAGATATGAAAACCGAATCACTACATACTCACCAAGATAATATAAGTAGACCATGCTCACTATTTTTTTTTGTACTTTGAGACTTGTTTTAAGAAATTATTAGCACCCACCTTACAATGAAAGGTTTACATACAACTATTGTGTAATCTTAAGGACCATAGAGTTTAAAAAGTGAGCCCCTGAAATATTTTTGAGTGCTTTATTTTTTATTTGTGTACACTTCCTTGCTTAAAATCCAATTTACTATTATATTTAACAACAATCAAAGTCAATCAATGAATTTAAACATATGGTGATTATATATCAAATCTTTAAATGTGTTTAGGAGTACCTACTTGCCAAAATAGTATTAAATGGATCATGCTCACAATTTTTCATCTCATTATTTTTTTTTCCTTTTGTTGGAGTTTGTCCAAATAGTCAAGATCCCAACTAAGGACCATGCTCATGATGTTAGTTTTTGCATTTTTGTTGGAGTTTGTCAAAATAGTAAAAAAACCCAACTAAATAAGCCATGCTCAAAATGTTATTTGTTCTCCCTTTGTCGAAGTTTGTCCAAATAATAAAAGACCAAACTAATAACTTGTTAGTATATTTTTATTTATATATCCCATATAAATGCCCTCACATTGGGAAGCTCCCTTCCTAGGCACTGACTTGGCCCTGCACTAAAGACCAGATATACCAACTATTATTTGATCTCAAACTTACCATTTTCAAGCCATCACTCTGATTTGAACTCATGGCAATCCTTACCATAGAAGCTCTCCATGTGATCCATGGAGTAGAAGAGACAAGACATTGTTGACCCTTTCTTCACTATTGTTCCGTCTAATAGGACAACGTCGTCCACAACCTCTAAGCGCTATACTAGAAATGATGGGGATAGTTGTATAGATTTTGACAACATGGCGTGCAAATAGTTCAACTCTTGAAATTCTTCCAAAATAAATGGGGTGGTTAGTGTACCCTTGCTTGCCATTGTGATGATTATAGAAGTTAAAAGAATATGCACCTTAGATGAAAGTAAAGCTTAAAACAAGTGCACGTTAATTATATATTAAGGAAGAGGTAGACAGAATAAACCATAGACATCATCAAATCACAAGCTACCTTAATCCTTCTCTAGAATAAAAAAAAAATGGAATTAGGTGTAAATAGATGAAACGTAGAAAATCATATCACCTTCCTGAATATATAACTTTATTTATGGGAAAGTGGTATAACCACCCCAAAATGTCATTATTTTTAGATTGGTATGTTATTTTTTCTCTAAAACATACTGCATATATTCGCGTTGGTCCACCAGTTTGTTATGTAAATTGTCAAATTATGAGGAAAAAAATATGTAGAGGCGTAGGCAACAAAGGATCTTGTGCAGGGCTATTTTTCCAAAATTTTAAAAGTTAATTTTATATTTTTTTTAAATTACGAAAGTCAGTGAAACCCTAAAACAACTTGGTCCACCGTATCATGGTCTTAACATAATCAATCAAATTTTATTTTTTTATTTTGTAGGTATTCTTGTACTCTTGTGCGGGTTCTTTTCCGTTTTTGAAATATGTAAGACAATCAAAAGTTATAGCCTAAATAAACGACCTATGTTTTTTACAAATTTGACATGAGTGCGGTTAAAAATGAATTAAAAATAGAAAACAATAACAAATCAATTCAAAAAATATATAGTTAGAATCTGCACACAGAGCTCGACAAGTGTGTGCAATTACCTCAGTCGTACACAAGTGGAGCATATGCAGAACTAAGTGTGAAAAACATGAAGTTACAAAAATTGGTGTGTTCTGCCATAACTCAGACCGAGCCTCAAGGTTTGGCAATCCAAAGCTAGTACCAAACCTGTAAGGGAGCCAAAAAAATAATAATCTAAACACGTGTGCGCGCACACGTAGATGTGTGCACATGTAGATGCGCGCATGCGTTAATTTTGGCACCTTCATTTTGGCCATAACTCAGACCGAGCCTCAAGGTTTGGCAATCCAAAGCTAGTACCAAACCTGTAAGGGAGCCAAAAAAAAATGTATCTAAACATGTGTGCGCGCACGCGTATTAGCACGCACGCGTAGATGTGCGCACATGTAGATGCGCGCATGCGTTAATTTTGGCACCTTCATTTTTTTTCTATCCCTCTCTATAACCCCCACCCCCCCCTCCCTCTCTATAACCCCCACCCCCCCTCTCTTCCTATCCACCCAAGCCCTCCCCCTCTCTTCCACTCTTACCAATTCCTCCTCCCTCCCCCCTCTCTTCACTCCTTAACCACAAGGGTTAGGAGATTTAGTCATCCATTTCCATGAATAACTAGCCTTGATTCCAAGTATGAATATGGGTGTGGTCATTCTAATGTCTTAGATTCTAGGTATGGGTGTTTGGGCCTTATACATGGTTAAGGGATGGAACCTTGGCTTTAATCCCTAAAATAAGAATGTAATCATCCAAGTTCAAGAACAACGCCTTAGTCCACTATACATGACCTCTCAAGCATATCCTCTGTTATGAGTAGCAATACTAATGATAATAGGAATGTAACCCCTATAACCATTGACATCTAACCCTTTTCAATAATATATCCTATAACCCCTAATCATTATAATCCCTATCTAGTAACCCTTATAACCCACAAATCATATAATATGAATATATTATTACAGAAAATCACTAACTCGCATTATCCTCTTTTACATATAAATATTCATCCTTATAACCATAAATCCATGACCCCTATATCTCAATCCCCAAACCCTTGACCATTAGTCCCTAACCATTGCAATCCCTAGTCCCCAGTACAACTAACCATTATAACTATTGGCCCACTATAATCCTAAACTAGTATAGCACCTAAAACGCCTAAATCCTAACACATAATGATATATCCCCCATTCCCTAACACTTAAATATCCTTTAATCCCTATAATCCTAACCACCTAATCCTAACCTCTAAAGTGTCTAGTCAAATAAAAATTAACCCCTAACCCTTATAAACTCTAATTCTCTTCAACCCTAAACTCTGTCGTCAAATACCCAATCCTTAAAACCTATAACCCATAGCCAATTTAGAGAGATAGTTGGGGGGGGGGAGAGAGAGAGAGAGAGAGAGAGAGAGAGATTGGAGGCTATGGGTTTAGTGAGATAGAGATTGGGGGTTAGGGGTTTAGAGAGAGAGGGAGAGAGATTGGAGATTGGGGGCTTAGAGAGAGAGAGAGGGATTGGGGGTTAGGGGATTAAAGAAAGAGAGTGAGAGGAAAATAAATTGGTGGTTATGGGTTTTGGGAGAAACATTAATAAATTGGGGGTTAAGTGTTTAGAGAGAGAAAATGGGGTTTAGGCGTTCAGAGAGAGAAAGAGAGATTGGAGGTTAGAGGTTTAGAGAGAGAGAGAGTGATAGAATTAGAGGAATTGGGGGTTACAGGTTTAGAGAGAGAGAGAGAGAATGGAGTTTATGGGTTTAGAGAAAAAGAGGGAGAGAAAGGGAGAGATTGGTGGTTAGGGTTTGTTGATGCCCAGAAAATATTAGCATCGACACTAGGGATTCTCCCCAATAAATAACCCCAATTAGATCACTCACTGTTTGGTATGGGTAATCCGTCTGGTTAACAGTCTAGCTACCATAGGTGTGTTTGTTTTGTGTTTATTGGTTGTGGCCCGGCCCACCATTTATGTAGTTTTAGTTTTAAAGTATGAATATGCAAGTGCTTTAACTAATGCATTTAACCTAGAACTGGCAGGAAGAAGCCTCACAAGTGATGCGTAGGTTCTTACCTCCGTCTTACCACTTCTACCTTATCAATTCACTAAATTATATTATAAAATAACTAATATATCCCTGCAGGGAGCAAATTTGAAGTAAGAGTAATAAGCTGGAAATGTTCAGACCAACCCAACAGATAGTTGTTCAGACAAAGTGTTCACATTTACAGCAGAAAAGATACCAAAGATAGCTTCGATATAATTAAAACAATTTATTACTCGGTTAACACATAAACATTTTCATAGAAAATGAAATCATTCATCACCATTTGAAGTAGTTCAATAAAGTTAGAACAATCTCACAGTATGAGTTACGAATGAAAGAAGAAATAGTTCCACATTTGACATTCCACACATTCCACGCAAAGTATCTATGTGCATGCTTTTCCCAGCAAACAGTTCCTTCTCATTAGCAGAAAATTAGTTCTCTTACAAAATGTCCAGCTTCTATTATGCTAGCAAAAGTCCATTTTTCTAGTATCCCTCCAATATATTTATATTACAAAAGGTTTTGTCTTTACATGACCGTCCGTTTCAACTGCCCCCAAACCTTTGGACTACCCTAATTTGTCCTCTAGTGCTTGCACAAGAAATGCAATTAACTACAATTAAAAATTAATTCCCTAGTGGGCCCTCTAAAATAGAAAGATAACTATCCCACAAGTCAACCTCTTCAAATATAATATTACATTGGAGAGGTTCTAATAATTTTAAAGATACTTCGTGATAGGATGACTTATTTTCTACACTGATCACTCCTTCTGCGGCGGCTTTGTAGTTGTCTTCTAGGAAATAAGCATTTATGGATGCCTACCCAATATATTGATGGAGGTCTTCCTCATTCAGCACATCCATCTTTTTGATATACTCCATTTCTTCCTTCAACCCATTCTGCAGCCCCATTAAGCACTGATCTTTTGTAGGCAGCTCGTCCATATCTGGAACCATGGCAAGATGACATTTTTCATGAATTTGATGAATTTCCTTGTATAATCCTACACACTTTTCGATGGATTTAGGTATTTCTACATATATCCTCCTGGAAGCTTTCCTGCAAAATTCAAGGAGTGCCATATCCAGTTTAAGATATGTGGTCCTCTTGCTTGGCAGGTGATCAGGGAAGTCTGCATTTTCTTTCATCCAAGCCATCTTCTTTTTTATCTTAACCGCAGCGTTAACCAACCTCTGTCTTAGCACCAAATATTCTGCAGCAATATCTTTCATTCTTACTATCAGTTGTTTCATTTTATATATTTCTTCAGTTTGCAACACTTGTGAGTGGCCTATTTTTTCCTGTATTTTACATGCTTGCTCATGGAAAGGGGTCATATCCTATTTCTGATTGTTTTCCAACTTGACCTGTTTTAATAAAGACTCCTTATCCTTAATTAACTCATCCATCTGAACTTTCAATTCTTCTACCTGTTGATTCGTTGTTGATTATTTTCCTTCCAATTCACTTATGTAGGTGTCAAAATCATTTCTTTCGCCCTCCATGATCATCAGCTGTACAGTTAATGCATCCTTTTCAGTTTCTAGATCCTGGTAATCGGACAATAATATGTCATTTTCAGCAACTGCGACATCATGCTTCCTTTTCAACTCAATTCCATCACCTTGCGCTTTCACTAGGTTATCTTTTAGCTTCAACATTTTTACTTTGTTGCGCTCAATGTCATTCAACAACTTATAGATATTATCTGCACTTTCCTATGCAGCTGCTACGTTCACTGATGCTATGAAATTGGGGTCTTTGTGGGTTCCTTCCATGATGGTGTTCTCATGAATAGTTACCACATCAGGATGTGCGCCCATCTTCAATCTCTTTTCTGTCCTTCTGGTGATTGTCTTCCTCCTCAAATCAAATATTATGGTGTCTAACTTTGCCACGGTATGTTGTTTGGATGGAGTGAAAGGGGTAAGCCCAAGCTCTACAAATGGGAGGTGTCCCCTAGTAAGCATGACTCCTGACACTCCTGGTGGGTCTATATCCATGTCTTGGGGACTTGTACCTCCACCTTTGGCTTCTTCTCTTTCCACAACTTCCTTGGACTTGTCCTCTTCCTCTTTTCTCTGTTCTTGCTCAGTTGCTTCCTTCTTTTCTCTCTCTCTCTCTTCTTGCTTCTTCTGCATGTCTTTCATCTTCCTCTTCTCTCCTTTTTTTATCTTCTTCTTCCTTTTGTAACCTCTCTGCCTCCTCTCTTTGTTTCCTTTTTGTTTCTTCCTTTCACTACCTTTCTGTTTCTGTTGCCTGTAGCCTCTCGGCTTCTTCTCTTTGCTTTTTCAATTCGGCTTCTTTAGCAGTACTATCAACATGACTGGGGCAAGCATCACTTTTCAAAAACAAAACGTTTATTTAGATCGGTCATATTACTCGCCCTTCGATACACCTCCTCATCCTTAAGGAAGTGATCTGTGTATTCAAAATTAATTTTGCACGACGCACAATGTTGGGCGACCTTTTGCCGACTATCATTTCTCACGAAAGCCTTTTCTCCAAAATGGAATGCTTCTAAGTCTTTGATGAAAACTTATGCACCTTTCACCTTGGGAAATTTGTAGGCCCCAATAACAAATGGTAATGGTGGTAAAGAGGCCTTCTTATGCTCATTCAAAAAACTGTCTATCCCATTAATAAAAACCTGCCTCCTTGTGCACTACAAAATCAGTCACATATTTAGGCATTAGAGATGGGGCTTGAGTACCCCCATACATCCTAATGTAGGTTCCTTCCATAGAAAAATAGTAATCTCCATACTCATTTATGATTGTCAGAGCATTATCAAACAGGCAATTTGGTTCTTGATTAAAAATCAACCAATGCAAAGGAATAACAAGTTCTTCACAGACGATCTTGTAGTAGCTCACATATTTGTGGGACCATGCGATATGATAGGCCACATAAAGGGGGGATTCATCTTGATTCCACACACATCCCAATTTAGGGAAAGGATGTAAGACCAGTATGCAATCCATAAGGTATGAGGACATGAAAAATTATGCTTTGTTTTGGGTCATTCCTCCTTGGGTTGCAGTTATCGTCGACACCATGCTCTCTAAGATAATATCAGCCCAATTCAAAATAGTTCCATGAAAGGCTATATGATACATCAGTGGTACCCATTTGAGCTTGTATATGTTACCATTTTCTCTACCGAAAACTCTACCCAACATCAAAGCTACAATTATGAACGGTGTCCTCTGGTTCTGGCTGTTGTTTTCTCCACTCGCTCTCTGCCTCAAATGCTTTCCCGGGATCATCATCTTCTTGGTGTATTCAAAGTGGTCTATATTCACACCTCTGATCAGTCCTCCATCATCAAGACTTTGGGTGATGGTAATCGATATGTCGCAGCGATGTGACCGGGTTGGAATGAAGCAAATCCTTCCCCTCTTGTATTAGAGATAATCCTTGTGCCTACCTCTATGTAAGGTAGAATCCATCCGATGACTTCAGAACATGGGAAAATATCTGGTCGGGTAGCTTCTTTATGGAGACCAAATTTCTTGACATTTTGATACACCATCATCTCTTCGATGGATGCATCGGGTACATTCTGATATCTGATGAGATGATATAGTTCACCCCATTTGTATTCCAGGATGATTCATGTCGCGGCTTTGGTATCTTCAAATATAATCTCCATTGGAGTGTCTGCAACAATCTCTATGTCAGAGTCTCCTTCAGTTATATTGAGTTTTCGCTTAGCGGCTCTTTTTCGCATTTCTGAATCCTAATGAGACATTGAACCATTTCTGAATCCCTTATCAATATTGTATACAGAAAAATGAAGTCAGAAATTTTATTACTTCCATGATGCCTGGTGGATGTTGGTTATGTTGGCTATGTTTCAAAATGTACACTTGTGTGCAATAGCCAATGTGTAACTGAATTTTCCTATGGGATCACTCTAAAAGGTCACCAAAATGTCCTCAAAACATGGTCTCATTATCCCAATCATATTTCAGTTTTAGAAGAGTTATTGCAGACCAAATTTTCTAGGGAAGACAAATAATGATCAAAAGTACAAAACCAGATTTTCCCTTAAAAGATTTGGGGTTCTTACCCTTTAAATATATTATAAATTTCAAAGTACACACTCATTCCAAAATCCTTAGGTTGTTCAAACAAAAATTGAGCAATGGGTTGGGTGTTAAACTAGAAACTCTACTACTCTTAGTATACTTTTTCTTCATCAATCGGACCTACAGCAAAATGAGTTTCGGATCCTCGGGACTATCCTCTCTTAACAATTTTTACTAAACAGGTTGTGGCAATGAAAAGGAATAAAACGCCTCGTCGATGGTTAGGTATCAAGAGACGCTGGGAAGAGAAAAGAAGCAGCGCCACGGATGTTTAGACAACAAACAAAAATCTTTAAAACTAGGCCAAAAACTGGGCAACACTTGGTCAAAAATGTCGTATCTATTGAATCAACCGATAGTTGGGGTATGAGTAATTAGGGATTTGTGATGGTGGTTTAACATTTGGAAGGAAAATCAACCATGGTAGGTCGTGGAGGATAGGCACTCATTCTACTACCAGTGGTATACCCAACCCACATAGTTAGGTTAACGCCATCGAGAAGGATATCACCGGCTGGTAAGTATGGCCCGACACGTTCGTTCATATGGGAATAACCCTAGCATGGTTTGGCCAAGAGACATCTTCCTATAGCGTCACAAAAAAACTATCGACAATGTTTAACCCATGCCCAACTGGAAGACAATTAACGATTTTTCTAAGGGATTTCAAAATATATATAAAGCAAATACTTAGACAACCTGACAAAAAAAAACATGTTTCAAACAGGGGCATAGTGCCAATGAAAGGACGTTGTTTCGAACACAATGGTAAAAGATATCCTACCTGGCGGTTGAAGACTGGTCGAAAAAGCAATGCTCAACGGCGTTCGGCATCTATCATATAATGGAGGCTCTGGTTGCAAACAGTGTTTGTAAAAAAGTGTTTTTACCCTTTATATAACCACAACAACCCTAGTAATAAATGCATGAGAGCATATGTTGGCGGGGTCCACCAATCGCTTAAGGCTGTTTCGACGTAAAACTTTTAACTATTCCCTCCTTAGGCATCGCTGCGAATTCATTTTCGCGCTGAAGCGTATCGGCACTTTTCCCATTTCCCGCCGAAGTGTTTCAGCATGAATTGGCATTTGTCGCCGAAGCATTTCGGTGTGAATTGGCATTTTCCATCGAAGCGTTTCGGCGTGAATTGGAATTTGTCGCCAATCCTTTTATGGGATCTCCTTTTAGCTTCGTGTTTTCCTTACTTCGGAGCCTTTACCTTTTCTCACTCGGCGGGATTCGTCATTCACCAGCGACGCGTTTCAATGCCTTTTTCCTTTCGCAGCGACAGGTTTCGAGGTGTTTTCAATTTTACTCCGACCTTCCTTTCGTCGATGCCTTTTCTCTTCACGCCAAAACTTATTGGCGTCCTTTCCATTTTACACCGAAGTGTGAACTTACCAACTTTTCGGAGCACCATTTTCTATTTCGACACCAAATTTCAATCGTTCCGATCGTTTCGGCGGAATTTGTGATTTGTTCTGACCGTTCCAGCGGAAAAACTCAAGTTACACCGATTTAGAAACTTGCCCTTTTTACTAGTTTTTTCCAAAAAATTCTAGTGACGAAAGTAAACTTATCAAGCCAAACAAAATTCTAAGTAAATAAAAAATAGGAGGGGCCCTACAATTTTAGGAAAATTTTGGGGATAAGGTTGCAGCAACAACAATTGGTGACTAGGTGGTGAACACAGATCTCTAAGCAACTTCTCCTTGAAGATCACAATTGCTTGTATGTTAACAATCCCAATTGTAAGACAATGCCTTAATCAATTTTTTTAGGATTTTAAAGGGCCAAATTTTTATACAAGGAAATAGGATTTCTTGTATCATATTGGTCATTCATTCCGGGAGATAGGGAAACCTGGACCAGATTTCCTGACCACTCTCCTGAGGCCAAAATATGGAGTTCATTTTTTTAGTCCCATCTTTCTGTTACTTCTAAATATGACTCCACAGGATCGTAACAAAGTCCAATAGATGTATTCGTTTGTTATTCATTCGCATGCTACCAACATTTCTTTAGATGATTTCTTTTGACAAGTTTTTCCGTCTGAGTTTTTCATTAATAGCCTTCTTCATTTTTCAATATTTGACGCAGGTTCTTCCATCCATACTGTCCTTTTGTGTGAATGATGAATTTATTTATTTTTTCATACTCACGGACGGAGAAGAACCCTCTCTGGATTTGTCATCTAGGCAATCTTCTTGATTGGATGTATTCATTTTCAAAACCATCTCTTTGATGGAGATGAAACTTTCATAAATTTCACTCTTCATTATAAGCCTTTTGGCTTTGATTTTATAGCATGGGATCATTTTTATTGCCACGCATCTGTAAGACTTGCTTCCTTTCCATGGGTCAATTATAGCAAACTGCCTGAGATGGTTATTTATGTGTGAGTGAATGGAGCCCCAAGATAGTAATTTAGAATTCGTGGGTCTTAGTTATTTTACGGGGTTTACAATGACTCAACATAAACATGAAGTGGGCTTCCCTTTCTAAAACTGAGCAGCAATTAAAATCACAAATGGTAATGTTATACAAAAAGAATTCCCTCTCTATGAAGCCATATTCTGATCTTTTGGTGATTAACAATGCTCTCTGTGAGATTGTTCAAATTCCTATATTTCCACATGTCAAAATGTTGACTTGGGGTTTATTCAGAATGAAATCAATCAATTAAAGCAAATCAAACAACTAGCAAACTGATTCTAACACTAACTATCCTAGGAAGAAAATAAATGAAACTAGGGAAAGCTAAAAAAAAAAGAAAAAACAATTATTTATGTACAACAGGTGTTCCTAAATATAAGTGAAGTGTTGTTTAAGGGCTAGGCCATTTACAGGGATATTTTCCTCCTCCCCTTGTAAATCTTGCAGTTTGTATGTTGTTGGGCCCATCTTTTCCACAATCTGATAAGGACCAAGCCATAATTGTTGAAATTTTATATGTTTACCCTTGTCTTCATGCGGATGATCCCATTTCATAACGAGGTATCCTACCTCAAAATTTATCTTACCATACTTCTGTTTATCAAACCACCTTTTGACAATATCTTGGTGATTGTTGAACATGTCCTTGGCCTTTTGCCATGATTCTTCGAGTTTCAGTAGAGTATTAATTCGTGATTGTACGATTTCACTACTTGATCCTCGATACACCTAAGCTAATTGCAGGGAAGGGAGAAGTATGTTTGGTGGAAGTATAGCCTCTTTCGCATAGACTAATGTATAAGAAACCCCTAAAGAATCTTTTGGAATGACTCTATCTTCCCACAAAGCATTGAGAAGAGTTATGTGCCAATTTCTCTGATTTTCAATAACTGTTTTCTTTAATATACAGATGAGATTTTTATTTGTGGATTCTGCTAATCCGTTTCCTTGAGGATAATAATTAGCTAAATAATGCAATTTAATTCCTCTTTCGAAAGCAAATGCACTCAACTTAACAGACGAGAAATAAGATGCATTATCAAAAACTAGGGAAATTGGAACCCCAAACCTGGTTATGATGGTTTCCTGCAGGAATCTGATGACTGCATCTTCATTCACTTTACACAAAGGAGTAGCTTTCGTCCATTGTGTAAAATAATCAGTGGCTGTGAGAATATATCGATGTTGTAGTGAAGAATTTGGATTGATCCCCCCGATAATGTCTAATCCCCATTGCTCGAATGGTTCTGCGATGATAACTGGTGTCACGTCCCCATTTTGACCCTTGTAATATTTTGGGCTATAATGTAGATATTGTATGCATATTATGTATGATTCCTAGCGTGGATCTCAAGGCCAAGGCCCCGCTAGTGAATGCTCGACCTTGAAGAGGCAAGTATTGATATTATGCTACCCGTGTGCTAGTGAGCCATGGGAATTGTAAATATCAGTTTTAATATAAATTCCCACAACTAGCTATGCAATGCAACAAGAGATGGGGGCATGATGTTTACAAGGAATTGGGAGGAAAATATTCAAACCCTTGAGTTAATCAAGTCAAGCCAAGTGTCAATGAGAGAACCCATGAACCCTCAAATACCCATGTTGACTTTTGTGCCCAATCATTCATTTCTCCCAAGAGTTGGTTGAGGTAGTTAATGCCTTGGGGAATGGGAGGTATGGCTGTCCAAATTCGAGTATGGGCAAGCCACCCTTCCTAGAAATTCGTGTTTGGATTCTTGGGCAAGGGAGGAGCCACGAAATTTCCCCCAAGCCATTATTCACCCATCAATTTTGCTCTCTCACGAGTTTGGAGCTACCTGGGCGTTTCCCTCCATGGATTTCCTGTGTTTTCCTTCATTTTCCTAGCTAGGAAGGGCGTTTTTATGTGGTATAACATTGGAGAAGAAGGGGAAACGATTTGGGGTTTTATTGAGGCTGTTTTGGCCCACTGAATGCTCATACATATGTGGGAGAAATCGGTTTTCTTCCCTGGGGTTGATTCCCTCTTCCCACAGTCAGTTTTTGGTGTGCCACGTTTTGGGGAAAACCCATAGACCCCATTCTGTGAATCCCATTGTTGAAATGTGTATCCATACCCAGTTTTGAGTTCCTGTGTGTAAAAGAATGCTGGGATTGAGATGGGTATCCATTGCTTTGGGCTGTGCTGAGCTTGAGAGTCCCCTTTTTCCTTGTAGATATTGTGCCCAGGTCAGGGGTGGTCTATGAGTGCTGAAATAATAAAGGCTGGGCAGTGACCTACGGTTGGGTGGAACGTTGCAGCGACATAACTAGTTGTTAGGGACATCATTACAGTGAGATAAGTATATTCTCTTATGTGTATTTACTTCTGCACTGTTTTAATTAAAGGATGGTTGTTCTTGATATGGTTGATGCATGTGAAATGTGTGTGGATGATGTTTTATTCCGTTGTGCATGTTTGCCTGATTTATGGGCAATTGTTTATATTTATATGAATCATGAATATTGAAATGGGCTAAGTTTTATAAAAGCCCAGATTTTGGGTATAATGTTCCCTTCCTTGCATTAATAAATGGGAGGGGCTGTGACAGATGGTATTAGAGCTTATGGTTCAACACTACGGCTGTTAGGCCTTTCATAGAGATATAAATTATTGTGTGTATATGTATTTAGTATTTGGAATTAAAATGAATTAAAGAACCCTGAAGATCTCATGGATTCTATTTTTATTAGGATGGGAAATCATTTCCATGACTGTTTTGGGGTTTATTTCAAAACTGCTTGCATTGACTCCATTCTACGAAAGTGAGAAAGGAGGGCAAAAATCCCTTTTTAGGTTGAATGCTTGCTTTACATTGTTTCTAATGCAGTAGCCTTTTTTGTTTACATTTGTTTTGCTTTCCTCCATGGAGGAGAGAAAGGAGGCACAACCTCTTGCTACCATTATATTATTTTGTGTTTTATTTTTGACATGGAAGAGGTGCAATTTCTGACATACTTTTATTGTTTTGTTCTATTTGAGTATGATCTTTAAGTGGCTTACTTCTGTAAAGAAAAGAAGGAAAAATTTGAAAATTTTCTAACTGTTTTTAAAAAATTTGAAAATTTTCTAAGTGTTTGCTGCTAAGCCAGAAACATCGAAACGGTCGGCGATTTTAGCCATAAAATCTGCGACACGATTGGCAATTTTAACCATAAAATCTGCGACGCGGTCGGCGATTTCAACCATAAAATCTGCGACGCGGCAGGCGATTTTAGCCATAAAATCTGCGACGCGACAGGCGATTTTAGCCATAAAATCTGCAACGCGGCAGGTGATTTTAGCCATAAAAATATGCGACGCGGACGGCGATTTTAGCATTAACTTCTGCGACGTGGTCGGCGATTTTAACATTAACTTCTACAGCGCGGTCGGCAATTTTAGCGTTAACTTCTGTGACACGGTGGGCGATTTTAGCGTTAAATTCTGCGGCGCGGTCGGCGATTTTAGTGTTAACTTCTACGGCGCGATCGATCGTTTTAGCGTTAACTTTTGTGACGCGGTCGGCGATTTTAGCCTTAATCGTTGCGACGTGGTCGGCGATTTTAACCTTAATTGCCGCGACACGGTCGAAGGAGAAATTGTTAAGTCCGTCGAAACGGGGAAATTGAGCAATTTTCCAGTGAGATTTTCATATGCCGGAACAACGAAAAACGCCATGGAACTTATGCGCCAGATTTGCACGAAATCAAAGGATTTACAAAAAAAAAAACGAGGGCGCTACCCTCGACCCGCCCTGCAGTGGCGATCCACAAGGGGGAAAGCCCCCTTGACCCCCGTCGTCCCCCAGACACAGTCATTGAAAGTATGAAGTGCATTTTCTATGCTTGGAATGAGAAGCAAGAATTGCATAGGAGTTTTGTGGAAGCCATATTAAGAGTAATTGGTGATAAGATGCATTGTAGAAGAGCAATGGGAGTAGTAAGGAAATGTTGATAAGAGGGACATTCCTCACCTTAAATTGTTTCTATTTATAGCATAATAATTGCATGTTGGAAAATATCAAGAATGAATGTTATACACGTCCATACATATATTGAATTTCTACTTCGTGAGAAGATCATAGCTAATGATTGCTTATGTGCATGGTAGAGAGCCCATGAAATTGGATCAGCTATGATGAGGAAGAGGAAATTCCATGCTACAATGAGGAATTGGAAAGGGATAATTCCTTAACTCCTCTCTTGCTATTGTATTTATATTCCTGGGTTTCATATACTGAAAATTATGGCATAGGAATGTTGGAAATGCAAGAGAGTAGCAGATTAAATATGAATTAGTGGGCATGATTAAAGAGTCATTGCATAGTGCACGTGAATTGCTTATGCATGAGCATGACGTTGCATATGGGTAAAGGTAGTGAAGTTACACATGCAATGGCCCATTAATGGTATTTCCTATGGTTGATGACAATTAAAGATGTTGATAATGGTTGTATGAATCATACCATAGAAGCATGACTGAAAATGCAAGAGATTAGATAGATGATATGAATATGCATCAGATGGCATATAAATAAACATTGCATAGTGCATGTGAAAATGTTTGTGCACATATACGATATTGTATATTGGTAAAACAGTGAGGTTTTACACATGCAAAGAGCCATTTAAGATCGTCATTGTGGTTGCTAATAATTAGTTGTGTTCGCATTGGTTGTAGGATCAAAGACAAGCGAAGCATGGCTAAAGATGTGGATGATGTTGTTGCATATGACCAACAACCTTATGAGGAAACGATGGTGCAACAAATCTATGCTCACGAGGTTGGAAAAAGGACTGTGAAGCCTTGGTAAGAGGCTAACTGATCAAGTAACATCAAGCGATGTTAATGACAGCCATGTAGGTAATGGTTATTGTGCTTAATTGCATGAATGTTGAAAGAGGATTTGGTGAGATCCCTTCAACTATGTTTAAACTATGTTGAATTGTTTGCATGTGAGACTGAGTGCCTGAATGTGAATATAATCCTACCAAGTATGGTCAGGTGTGGGTAAGTGAAGGCAAGGAGCCTTACACCCTATAGTTTCTTAGAAACCTCAATGCATTCATATGAAATTATATCATTCCATTTGGGTATGTTGGTTGTGAGTTTAACAACCCAAGCAAGTGATGACTTATGGTCCTGTTATAGTGTATGCCATATGAGATAGTCATGGTTAGGCCATAATATGATGGAATGCGTAGTATTCATGGATTAATGCAAGGTTGAATTGAGGGATTATGCATTTAATGAATGCATATTAAAGTATTATGTGAATGTTGTGAATGTGCATGCATATGTGTGGGTGCACATGTTGAGATGCATTGTGTGAATGCATGGTTTTGACATATATGTGTCTCAATGCAGTTAGATAGTAGATGAAATGGTGAACTATTGTTAATTCTGAGACCATTTCATGGGATACTGTGAATGCAGGAGAATGATTGCATGAATAAGGTAGCCATGTTGATGGGATACCAGAGTGCTCTGTGGAAAGGCAGAGTTGCATGAAATGTGAAGTAATGAGCATTTACAGTTTATTTAAATTGCACGGATAATGTACCCATGTCTTGCAATTTTATTCTGATAATGATAATGATATATAGATATAGATATATTTCATTGCATTTCAAATGTTAACAGCTGAAGGTGTTTGAATTATTGAGTGTTATAATTCTGAGATCACTTCAGTGACTATTCCAGCAATGAAATATTATATGCATAAAGACTTACAAAGTGTTTGGCTGATTAAAGTTTTAGATTTTGAGTAGAGTGTTTTGGGCATGGCAATGTGGATAAGTCCATGATGAAGATTGGAATCTACCATGTGCTAGAGCCAAACCTCATAAGAAGGATCTCATGGTTGTAAAAATAGTTTATGTGCAGAACATGTTGTCAATTTTGGACTTGTAGATTTCAGATTTGAGAATTTGCTTATAATTTCTAATCACCATTGGCTTGCATAGAACTATGTCAGGAGGACGTGTTGCAAATGGATTTTCATGTTATAGTAGAAAGCATAAAACCCTAATGGCAAGATGGGTGCCACTTGCAAGAGACAAGCAATATTAGGATAACCTCATGATTAAGCAAGTCAATTTCTGTAGTAGACAGAATTGCAAATTCATGATTGAATTTAATTCTTAATGCCATTGATTGGCTATGAGACAATCAAATTTGAATTTTATCGTTAAATGTTGTTGATTTTTTGGCTATTTGATAAGTTTTCTAGGAAGACACATTGCAGGAAGACCATGTGTGATGGCATGCAGAAGCCAAAACTTCATGGGAAGGACCCCATGCTTTGGGAATGGGTTTCGGGTGAAACGCCATTGCATATTTTTAAGGATGACATCTCCACTGAACTACATGTTGGAAATCCATATGAGTGAGATGGTGAAGCTATTCCAAGATGGCATGTGTGGGTTATGGAACGTGAAACGGGTGGGGTGGCAAACCAAAGGACTGTTGACTCAGAGAAGGGAGCCCCCATTCTTCGCAATGAAGAGAGAATATATCTGAAAAAGGATAAGTATTATGTAGCCCTAACTAAGAATATACATATTTGGTTATTAGATTTAATATGCAAAGCATGTTTTATTATTTCAGACTGCTTGAGTAAGATTAGGACCTACATGGTTCACATCGGAAAGGGGTGCACACCTTTCGGGTGTTGGGTTATGATAGGGTTTTCAATATAGACTACACCCTAGGGGAATGGACACATTCCTGGTGTTTCAATACTTGATAGTGAATATTATAAATTATGCTTCAATTTTAGAGCAGCAATACTGATGAGTTTGCTTATCCACCTTGTGTTGTCAGCTAAAACAGATGCAACTTGGTGTTGCACATAGAAGAAGCATAATGAAGGGTTGTTGTATGCCTAATAAACCCACTCAGTGCACTGGTTGGAATTATTTGCTTGGATGTTTTGGATGTTGTGGAGGTATTAATGAAGGGTTGTTGTATGCCTAATAGACCTAGTCGGTGCACTGGTTGGCATTATTTGCTTGGATGTTGTGGATGTTAAGGAGGTATTAATGAAGGGTTGTTGTATGCCTAATAAACCCATTCGGTGCACTGGTTTGGCATTATTTGCTTGGATGTTGTGGGTGTTGTGGAGGTATTGTGAAGGGTTGTTGCATGCCTAATAAGCCCAGTCGGTGCACTGGTTTGGCATTATTTACTGGCTGTTGTGGAGGTATTAGTGAAAGGTTGTTATATACCTATGGCTATGTAGTAGAGCTTTGACCTATAATGGTCGGTGGCGCAGTTTCCTTCCATTGGTCGATGACCCAGACGGATGTGCTGGGTCGGTAATGGAAAGGGCCAACCAGGTATGGGACTGGTTGGGCACCACAAATGCTTGGTAAACCCAGTCGGCGTGAATGTGTATTGGTCGAGCATTAAACATCCACCCCATAGGTGATCCAAGGATTGTAAAGCAGAGAAGGAAACCTGTGGAGTAGCAAGGAACTACCCAATACAGATAAGTATTTGATTTTCATTCATTTTTGGATAATGAAAATTTCATGAACAAGTCTTATGATAGCCAAGCTGATACATTGTTGTTTCTTTGTTGGAAAATTTGGTCTTTGCAGGAAAGCAAGAAGCCCTGAAGGCATCCTAAGGATGCATTTGGACACGTGAATGTCCTAGAAAGCTCAATATGAGCAGCAATGATAAGAATGATGCTAGTGGAAATGTGTGGGAGTCCTAGCAATCAAAGGTTATGTAGAAAAACTATGGGGAGGATATTCCCTGATGGAGAAAAGCCTTAGACAGACCGTAGACACTAAGTGTCATAGCCAAGAAAGGGAAAGTCAAGCATTCACATTAAGGTGAATGAGGTTAAGGAGCATAGAACCATAATGATGGAGTGGCTCCGGATTGGAACAAGAATAAGAGGGGGAAACTCTTACTCTTCTCTTTCATTTTTTACTGATGCATCTTGGAAACAGAAAATTGTTGAATGCATGTCATGACTGAAGGTCTATTGTGTTTATTTGCTTAAAATAAATTGTGAATGCTGAAAAAGCTAATTCCCTGTGAAAGGATGAACATGAATGAGTTCATATGTATGTTGGGAAAGCACAAAAAGTGTGGAAGTCTCATGAATAAAGCATGGATGTTCCATGTCAATTGGGAAATTAATTGACTAACTTTAATGTTTATGTTATGCTTGGCCTAACAAAGAATTGCAATAATGAATTTCACAGGTGAGAAATTGAACGCAATTGGTTGTAGCCGTTACAAAAACAAACAAGTGGTGCTAGCAAGCAAGTGAGGAA
The DNA here is from genome assembly GCA_027924585.1 of Larix kaempferi. Classification (NCBI taxonomy): domain Eukaryota; kingdom Viridiplantae; phylum Streptophyta; class Pinopsida; order Pinales; family Pinaceae; genus Larix; species Larix kaempferi. The sequence goes on along the minus strand of BSBM01000597.1, from coordinate 8,788,448 downwards.
AGTTGTGCGCATTGACCATGGCAGCAGACCAGGGGCTATTGGACTTAGTGAAAGTCTTCTTCAAACAATTACCAAGACCCAAGAAAATCTTGGAGAGATGCTCAAGATACAGAAGCAGCGGAATGCGATGAACCACAAGGTTTTGCAGGACTCTATTCGTCTGTAAAAAGAGGTAAAAATTATTCTGGGAGCAATCAATAACGGAAAGGAAAGTGGACCAATGATGAAGCATTCGTCCAATCACCCCATTATGAAACTCCCAAGGCTGGAAGAGAGAAAGAATGCCGACAAAGGAAAACAAAGACAGTTATCTCCAATAGAATGTTGGGGATGTGGAGGAAGTCACCTCCTCCGTGAATGTCCAGCAAGGGGTAGCAAGAAAAGCGACAGCCAGCAGGAGCAATGTGCAGAGGTTAAAGAACCCCACCTTGACATCTCCAATTAATGAAATGCAAGACAGACCTACCACATTTTGTAAATTTTGGACATGTATAAAGCGGATAATTATTCCTAAGTAATTGGAACACCGAGGACGGTGTTATTCCAAGGGGAGGGGAATGTCACGTCCCCATTTTGACCCTTGTAATATTTTGGGCTATAATGTAGATATTGTATGCATATTATGTATGATTCCTAGCATGGAGCTCAAGGCCAAGGCCCCGCTAGTGAATGCTTGACCTTGAAGAGGCAAGTATTGATATTATGCTACCCGTGTGCTAGTGAGCCATGGGAATTGTAAATATGCGTTTTAATATAAATGCCCACAACTAGCTATGCAATGCAACAAGAGATGGGGGCATGATGTTTACAAGGAATTGGGAGGGAAATATTCAAACTCTTGAGTTAATCAAGTCAAGCCAAGTGTCAATGAGAGACCCGTGAACTCTCAACTACCCATGTTGACTTTTGTGCCCAATCATTCATTTCTCCCAAGAGTTGGTTGAGGTAGTTAATGCCTTGGGGAATGGGAGGTATGGCTGTCCAAATTCGAGTATGGGCAAGTCACCCTTCCTAGAAATCCATGTTTGGCTTCTTGGGCAAGGGAGGAGCCACGAAATTTCCCCCAAGCCATTATTTACCCATCAGTTTTGCTCTCTCACAAGTTTGAAGCTACCTAGGTGTTTTCCTCCATGGATTTCCTGTGTTTTCCTTCATTTTCCTAGCTGGGAAGGGCGTTTTTATGTGGTCTAACATTGGAGAAGAAGAGGAAACGATTTGGGGTTTTATTGAGGCCATTTTGGCCCACTGAATGCTCATACATCTGTGGGAGAAATCGGTTTTCTTCGCTGGGGTTGATTCCCTCTTCCCACAGTCCATTTTGGGTGTGCCACGATTTGGGGAAAACCCATAGACCCCATTATGTGAATCTCATTGTTGAAATGTGTATCCATACCCAGTTTTGAGTTCCTGTGTGTAAAAGAATGTTGGGATTGAGATGGGTATCCATTGCTTTGGGTTGTGCTGAGCTTAAGAGTCCCCTTTTTCCTTGTAGATATTGTGCCCAGGTCGGGGGTGGTCTCTGAGTGCTGAAATAATAAAGGCTGGGAAGAGACCTACGGTTGGGTGGAACGTTGCAGCGACATAACTAGTTGTTGGGGACATCATTACAGTGAGATAAGTATATTCTCTTATGTGTATTTACTTCTGCACTGTTTTAATTAAAGGATGGTTGTTCTTGATATGGTTGATGCATGTGAAATGTGTGTGGATGATGTTTTATTCCGTTATGCATGTTTTCCTGATTTATGGGCAATTGTTTATATTTATATGAATCATGAATGTTGAAATGGGCTAAGTTTTATAAAAGCCCATATTTTGGGTATCATGTTCCCTTCCTTGCATTAATATATGGGAGGGGATGTGACAACTAGTTGCAATGTTCCTGCTGCTTTTGGTAGTCTACCAGCACTCCTCTGGCATATATGACGTTTTCTTGCATAAGCATGAGCATCTTTGAAAAGAGCGGGCCAATAGTGTCCAGCTCTTAATATTTTGTGAGCGGTAGTATCCCTTGAATAATGTCCCCCTGCAGGACCATCATGTAACTCCTTGACTACCTTATTTGCATCTTCTTTCTCAAGAAATCTAAGAAAACTCTGTCATAATTTTTTCTAAAGAGTACTCCATCTATTATCTGATAAGATACTGATTTCAATCGAGTGCCGTTCTCTACTTAAAATTCCAGTGTTCTGGAAAATACCCTTGTTGGATATAGTGAACCAAATCCTTATACCAAGATTCCAGAGTGGTAAAAATGGAACATACATCAATTAAATTCATTTCAGCTTCGTTTTGCCATTCATGATCTCCGTCAGTTGGGTTTTCAATGAGCAACTTGCATAACACTTGGCCTTGAATGATAGTAGTTGGTTTGAATTCTAGGTCATATTCCTGTAATGCAGTTACCCAATTTCCTCGCCTTTCTCCCAATTCCTTTTGTACAAATAAGGATCTGACATCCGGATGAGGTATTATAAACTTCGTTATGTTCTTCAAAATGTAAGCTATGAACTGTTTCACTACCTTGAATACTATGTATGCTTGTTTATCCACAGTTGGGTAATTCAGTTCAGCTCCTTGTAGCCCAGTGTTCATGAAAGATATTGGATACTCGTCTCCTAGTTCTCCTTTTTGTGTGAACACTGCTGCAAGAGAATTGTCTGAAGCAAAGGTATATATGATAAAATCCTTTTCAAAATCTGCACATCTTAAGGAAAGTGCATGAGCTATAGCATTCTTTATATCCTTGAATGCGCTTTTCTCAACATCGGTCCATTTGGTTTGCACACTTTGCTTCACCAATTGTTGCAAAGGATTTACAATTTGTGCAAAGTCTGGTACAAAGCTTCAAACAAAATTGATCGTGCCCATGAATGATTGCATAGTCTTTTTATTATGGGGCATGGGAATCTGAGTTATGGCCTAAATTCTTTATGGATCTATTGAGATTCCCTTCTTAGAGATGATGTGTCCTAACAGTTTTCCTTCGAGTACAACAAAAAAACGTTTCTTTGGATTCAAAGATATACCATATTTTCTACAACGATAAAAAAGCTGCTTTGTGAAGCTTTGTGGTTTAGAGGGAAGGAGAGAGAAATTGGTGGTTAGGTGTTTAGAGAGTGAGAGAGGGGGGGGGGGAGAGAGAGAGCGGGAGAGAGAGATAGAGAGAGACTAGAGGTCAGGAATTTGGAGAGGGAGAAAGTGAGAGATTGGAGGTTTGATGTCTAGAGAGAGAGAGAGAGATTGGAGGACAATGGTTCAGAGAGAGAGAGAGAGAGAGAGATTGGAGGACAATGGTTTAGAGAGAGAGAGAGAGAGATTGGAGGACAATGGTTTAGAGAAAGAGAGAGATAGAGTGAGAGAGATTGAAATTTAGGGGTTTAGAGAGAGAGATAGAAAGAGAGATATTAGTGGTTGGGGGTTTAGAGAGAGAGAGAGATTGGAGAGTAGGTGTTTAGAGAGAAAGAGAATGGTGGTTATGGATTTAGAGAGAGAGATATTGGGGCTTAGTGGTTTAGAGAGAGGGAGAGTGAGAGAGAGAGAGAGAGAAATATTCTAGGTTAGGGGGTTATAGAGAGAGATTGGTGGTTTATAGATATAGATAGAGATAGAGATTGGGTGTTAGGGGTATAGAGAGAGAGAGAGATTGTGGGTTAAGGTTTAGAGAGAGAGATAGAGGGAGAGAGAATCATGGTTATGGTTTTAGGTAGAAAGAGAGAGATATTGGGGTTAAGGGTTTAGAGAGAAAGAGTGGGTTAGGGGTTTAGAGAGAGAGAGAGAGAGAATAGAAGTTAGGGGTTTAGAGAAAGAGATAGAAAGAGTGAGATTGGGGGATTTGGGTTTAGAAAAAGAGACAGAGACTAGAGGTTAGGGGTTTAGAGAAAGAGAGGGAGAGAAAGAGAGAGATTGGTGGTAAGGGGTTTAGAGAGAGAAGAGATTGGTGCTTAATGGTTTAGAGAGAGATAGAGATTGGTGGTTAGGAATTTAGAGAGAGAGAGAGAGAGAGACTAGATATAGGATTTTAGAGGGAGAGAGAGAAAGTGAGAGATTGGTGGTTAGGTGTCTAGTGAGAGGTAGATAGATTGGAAGTTAGGGGTTAAGGGTTTAGAGAGGGAGAGTGAGAGACAAAGAGAGAGTGGAGGTTAGGGGTTTAGAGATAGAGATAAATATTGGAGAGATTGGAGGTTAGGAATTCAGAGAGAGAGTGAAATATTGGTGGTTAGTGGTTTAGGGAGAGAGATGTTAGGGCTTAAGGGTTTAGAGAGAGATAGAGAGATTGGGGGTTAGGGATTTAGAGAGAGAGAGAGAGATTGGATTTTAAGGGATTAGAGGGAGAGAGATGGAGGGAGATTGGTTTCTACAGGTATAGAGATAGACAGAGAGATATTGTAGCTTAGGAGTTTAGAAAGAGAGAGAGAGAGAGAGAGAGAGAGAGAGATTATAGTGTATGGGTTTAGAGAGAGAGAGATTGTTGGTAAGGGGTTTAGAGAGATAGTTAGAGAGAGAGAGGGATTGGAGGTTAGGGGTTGAGAGTGAAAGAGAGGTTGGTGGTTAAGTTTTTTATGAGAGAGAGAGAGAGATTGGGGGTTAGGAACTGTTGAGAGAGAGAGAGAGAGAGAGAGAGAGAGAGAGAGAGAGAGAGATTGGAGATTAGGGGTTCAGAGAGGGATATTGAGAGAGAGAGACAGAGATTGGAGCTTAGGGGTTTAGAGAGAGAGAAAGAAAGAGAATAGTGGTTAGTGGTTTAGAGACAGAGAGATTGGGGTTAGGGGTTTAGAGAGAGAGAGAGAGGTAGAGGGAGAGAAATTGATGGTTAAGGATTTGGGTATAATGAGAGAGATAGTGGGTTAAGGGTTTAGAGAGGGAGATTGGGGATTAAGGGTTTAGAGAGGGAGAGAGAGAGAGATTTGGGGTCATGGGTTTAGAGAGAGAGAGATTGGTGGTTATGGGTTTAGAGAGAGAGAGGCTAGAGTTTAGGGTTTTAGAGACATAGAGAGATTGATTGATAGGTGTATGGAGAGAGAGAAAGTGATAGAGATTGGGGGTTAGGGGTTTAGAGAGAGAGAAAGTGATAGAGATTGGGGGTTAGGGGTTTAGAGAGAGAGAGATTAGGGGTTAGGAGCATAAAGAGAGATATTGGAAGATAAAGGGATTACAAAGAGATAAAAGAGAGAGATTGGGAGTTATGGGTTTACAGAAAGAGAGAGAGATATTGGGGGTTAGGAGTCCAAAGAGAGAGAAAAAGAGATTTTTTGGGTTAGTATTTTAGAGAGAGAGAGATTGGGTGTTGGGGGCTCAAAGAGTGAGAGATGGAGAGATATTGGGGGCTAGGGGTTTAGAGAAAGAGAGAGAGAGATTGGAGCTAAAGGGTTTAGAGAGAGAGAGAGAGAAATAAATAGACTGTTGGTTAGGGGCTTGGAGAGAGAGAGATTGGAGCTTCATGGTTGAGAGAGAGAGAGATTGGTGGTTAGCGGTTTAGAGAAATAGACACACACACAAACAAACACACACACACACACACACAGATTGGAGGTTATGGATTTAGTGAGATAGAGATTTGGGATTAGGGTTTTAGAGAGAGAGAGAGAATGGGGTTTAGGTGCTTAGAGAGAGAATTTGGTTTAGGTGCTTAGAGAGAGAGAGAAATAAATTAGCGGTTACAGGATTAGGGAGAAACGGAAAGAGATTGTTGGTTAATCATATAGAGAGAGAGAGAGAGAGAGAGAGAAAGTGTGGGTTAGGCATTTAGAGAGAGAAAGAGATTGGACGTTAGAGGTTTCAAGAGAGAGAAAGAGAATTAGAGGAATTCAGGGATATAGATTTAGACAGAGAGAGAGAATGGAGGTAGAGGGAGAGAAAGAGAGAGATTGGTGGTCTGGGGTTTAATGATAAGGAGAGGGATATTGGAGCTTAGTGGCTTAGAGAGGGAGATATAAATTGGTGGATAGGTGTTTAGAGAGAGAGAGAGAGAGACTAGAGGTTAGGGTTCTAGAGAGAGAGAGAAGTAAGAGATTAGTGATTAGGGGTCTAGAGAGAGAGAGATATTGGGGGGTATAGGGTTAGAGAGAGAGAGAGAGACATTGGGGGTTAGGTGTATAGAGATTGGGAGTTAGGTGTATAGAGAGAGAGAGAGAGAGAGAGAGATTGAAAGTTAGGGGTTTAGAAAGAGATAAGTTGTTAAAGGTTTAGAGAGAGAGAGAGAGAGAGATATTGGAGGTTAGGGGATTACAAAGAGAGAGAGAGAGGGGTTTAGAGAGAAAAATTTATTGGATATTAGTGGTTCAAATAGAGAGGGAGAGAAAGATTAGGGGTTATGGGTTTATAGAGAGAGATATTGGAGGCTAGGTGTTTAGAGAGAGAGAGAGATTAGGGGCTAGGGGATTAGAGAGAGAGAGACGGATTGGGGTTTAGGGTTTAGAGAGAGAGAGATTGGTGGTGATGGGTATAGAAAGAGAGAGGGAGAGAGATATTGTGGTCTAATGGTTTAGAAAGAGAGATAAAGGGAGAGAAAATGGTGGTTAGGGGATTACGGAGGAAGGGATAGATATTGGGGGATAATGGGTTAGAGAGAGGGGGGGTTATGGGTTTAGAGATCGATAAAGTGAGAGATTTGTGGTTATGTGTCAGAGAGAGAGAGAGATATTTAGAGATAGAGGTTTAGAGAGAGAGAGAGATTGGTGGTTAAGGGTAGAGAATGAGAGAGAGACTGGTGGATTGGAATTTAGGGGTTTAGAGGGACATATAGAAAGAGAGAGATTAGGTGTTGAAGGTTTAGAGAGAGAGAGAGATTGGAGGTTAGGGGATGAGAGAGAGAGAGAGAGAGAGAGAGATATATTAGATCATATGGGTTTAGAGAGAGAGATTGGTGATAAGGGGTTCATAGAGAGAGATATATTGGGGCTTAGGGGTTTAGATAGAGAGATATATATTGAGGCTTAGGGGTTTAGATAGAGAGAGAGAGAGAGAGATTGGGGATTATGGGTTTAGAGGGAAGTAAATATATTGAAGGTTTGAAAAGAGAGAGAAATTAGGGTTAGGCGTTTATAGAGAGATGGAGAAAAATTGGAGGTTAGGAGTTTAAATGGAGAGAGAGAGAGACTAGGGGTTAGGGGTTTAGAGGGAGAACTCATTACCCCTATAACCCTTAAAGACATCTATCAATTTTGAACACTAAAATATATAACCTTTAACCCCATAACCTTAACAAATCTTAAACTACAATCCTTATAACCCTAACCCCTACCACCTTTAAACGATATACACTCTAACCCTTTGAACCCCTATATATTTCTAGCTAATAAGCCATATAATTCATAACATATTATCATCGACCAACAGAAACCCAAAATGGTAACCTAAATAATCCCTAACCCATATACACCATGTAACCCTATCACCCATAAACCCTTAACTCTAACACAAATAACACCTAACACTAAATTCTTTACCAATAAAACCCTTCATAACCATATAACTTATAATCCCTATCCTCCACGAGCCTTTATGAACCCTACTATCTATCTTGAAATCATTGTTATAACATTTATTTGTATAGAATTTATAAGAATTTAGTAGTGTTAACCCCAAACACCTTAACCCTTAAATCCTAGTTAACCCAAAACACCTTAATCCCCTAACCCACAAGCTCTAAATCCCAAAACCCCTAAACACCTAAGCACTTATGCACTTGGGGATTATGGTTTAGAAGAGAGCCTAAAGGCCTTTAGGGGGGAGGGGCTCTAGGAATAAACAGGCAAATAGAAATTTATTGGGCAATACATGCACTAAACACTACCCACCGAACAAAGAAATGTTATGTAGAGGAACGCACACACTAGAAGTGTGTGCGTGCCTCTAGTGCATGTGTGCTCCTTCTGCGTGCGCGACTTTGCTGAAAATGAAATTTTGCAAATGACCTGTGCTCTTCTCCCACATTTTTTTTTCTCATATCACAAATTTTTCGCTCTTCTCACACACACCTCGACAATCACTTTCATTTTGGATTGAATTCACACACCTTTTGGATTTTATTTGACAATTTGGATTGAAGACACATCAGCTGGACTCTATTTGGTTGTTTGGATTGAATACACACCAGTTGGACTCTATTTGGCTCTTTGGATTGAATACACAACAATTGGACTCTATTTGGATCTTTGGATTGAATTATCATGTTGCTTGGACACACTTGAACTCTTCTTACATATAGTGGATACATCAAAAGACCATTTTACATTTCAAGCAAAGAGCAATCCCTGAGGTATGGTGACAATTTTTCCTTATGAATTGTATTTTAGTCTTCATTCACTTTGTTTGAATTGTATGTATTTTAGTTTTTCCTCATGAATTGTATGATAAATGTATTTTAGTCTTCTTCATCTTCAACATAGACAATAAAAAAATCTTACCACAAAAAAACTACACATGCACCACGCAATGCTTTCAACCTTTCATAAAGATAATAAAATAAAACTTACTTGCATCACCACCAATGACCTTTCATAATCACATAAATCCATCCAATACACAAACATTTGTTGAATTCCTCATTATTTCACTACAACAACTCACACAAACACCCAAAGAATCAAATTCTTAATCTTTAGGGGCGATTTTCCCTCATCCAAAACATGAAAATGAAGTGAGTAGGAGCTTCTCCTTTTATAGAAAATGTGCTCGTACTAACACCCCATACCACCATCCAATACCATCTACTAACACAAACTATTGTCAAAAAACCATGTGCCAAGTGCCAAGCTACCAAAATGAGGCTCATTGTACATTGTTTCAAGATGACAAGAAAACATCTCAAATTGAGGTCCTAGAGGTGATGTTGTTGTTATATCTAGGGAATTCTCAATAGCTTTTAAGATTATAAGAAAACATTCTCACTAGATGTTGTTGTACATTGTTTCAAGATGATTACCAATTAAGGACAAATGTGAAATGAGGACCCTACCATGGTATTAGACATAAAATGGGAAACCACAACCACACATTTAGACAAAAGTGAGTTGCACTCAAAATGAGGGAATTCACCACACTACACGCCTATGTCACTAAGATTGATAGGAGGAAATTGATGCCAACCTAGGTTGGGTTGTGCATTGCTGAAACATTATCAAATCCCACATCAATATTTGATTGAATAAGTGTATGATCGATTCTAATAACACAAGCTCTATGCATGTACACACTAATGGGATGTTGAGAGAAAAAAAGATCTTCGTTGCACCACTTCGATCATTTTTTGTGATAGTTGAAATGGCCTCATGCCACCTTCTTTCTTGCTACCATATTATTGTTCTCTATATGTCCAATTTCAAGAAAACAAAACATACTTCCGTGACCATAGTTTACATTGTACACTTACGAAGATATCACACATAGGTTTGCACAATACCTAATTAATTGCTACATCAAGTTTTAATAATCTTGCACATTATACAAGTCATATTACCACTCAATGTATAAATATTTTCTAAATATTGTGTCCCTTCTATATTAATCGTGGTAAAAGTTTGTTTTCCTCATTTCATAATTGAAAAATAATATCTTATTTGTTTTTTGTTTTTTCGCAGGGGTGATATTTTTGTTTTGTTAAAAAACATATTGAAGATGGGTAACAAACGTAAGAATAAAAGAAAGTCTAGAAGGAAGGAGATGCCCTATGAAAAGGCCCATGAGATAAGAGAAAAGGACAGGTTGTACATGGAAAAACGTAGACATCAAAATGTTAGTGCCTTAGATCCTAGTGCAATGCATGCCTCGATGACCTTGAGTTCATCGGGAGAAGTGAAATGGATGCGGGTAATGGATCCCTCTCAAAATCCAACGTCAAGCGATCATCCAATGAATAATCCATCAACAAACAATGATGAAGTGGATGAAGTGAATCAAATCCTGATTGATGCTGAGTATACAGGGATGGATGTTGAACGATTTGTTAATTGGAAACCTCCCCAGGAATAGCACACACATGTCTAACACACTCCCTTGCAGGACCAAATTGTGAACGAAGTGCCACAACAAACCGGTGATGAGACTCATACTTCCTTTCCGACTCCCTTGCCTCGACTATCAAGTGGACTATGAAATTAAAGCACAGCAGATCTAATGAACAAGTAAATCAATTACAAGATGAAACTCAGAAAATATGTGTAAAACTGTGCAAAAGGCTTGCAGCAGTGCTTTATTGAACTCAGAATGATAGAATACAATACAATACAGCAACAATGACTGATCAATTCGAATTAACCAAGGAGGTCATTCGAATATACTGCATGGAATAGCTTGGCTCCAACTAGGAGTCCTCATCATCGTATCAGTGGAGTCATCAATGCACAAGTAACGATCAACCAGGTGTCAAACTGAGTCTAACTGAGTGTGGTAGGTGTAACTGGCACATGTAGGCACTAACTGAATGAAGGAGGCTCAGTGGAGAGCGCATGAGGAGCTAACTAGAGTCATAATAGGCAGTCTAGTCTCACTGGGGGTCCAACGGAGTGATACAAGCAGTTAGGAGTCAATCTAGCCTTAAATCAAGGAAAGACAACTAATTAACTGGAGTGAACTGAGTGGTAGGTGAAGAAGTGCGCCTTTCTCAAGTGGTAGGTGAGAAGTGGGCGCCTTACTAACTAGGAGGGCTTAAACTGCAAGGTAAGAAGCTCCTGGGTGCTAGAAAACTGAGGATAAGGTGCCGGAGGCATCAAACTGGTGACTGGGATGCATGCGGATGCATGCAAAGTACATAACTGAATGATGAGATATCCTAACACCCCCCTCAAGATATACTATGATGTAAAAAATAATAATTAAATAGGGCCCTGGTTACTGATACCAAAGGTCACCCCAATACAATAATAATCCAAATAAAGAATAGTTCATGAACCGAGGAAATGGAGAAAACCTCATGGGAAAAACCCCTCCTCAAAATGGATTGTAACACACCAAAAGATTTAACTGCTCCAAACTCAAGTAACTATGTCTGGAGGTATCTTACTCTTGGGAGTAAATGGATCATGCTCCAAAAATATGTGCTTGAATTCTCCATCAGTGGATGCAAGCGAATGTGGAGACTTTATGAACTTGCTCTTCATACCGAAAATGGTGAGAACAAATCTGAAAATATGAGGATGATCCTGGAACCTGTGATTTGAACCAAGTGAGGTAGGAATAGATCCAATCGGATCAAATAGATCTTGAAAATTGAACTTCTTATCAGTGGAATTTAAATCAGCTCCAAGATTTGACAAATGGTTTCTTGAGATCTCCTTTGAACCAACAGGGGTGAGATCAAAACCAAAATCAGCAAAAATTGCATGAGAATTGAACTCAAGCGAATGGTAGTGCTCTTCATCTTCAGTAAAACTCTGAGAAACTGTGAAAATGATAGAACAAAGGTTTATAGGAGGCATGCAATCAAGGAGGATGAATGCTTCACCTCCAAAATCAGATTTTACCTCCAAAACATCAAGTAGATCATTATTCTGCATGCCGACAAACTCATGTGAAAGAGAGGATTCAAGAACCTCTTCAGAATCTAGAGTATGAGATCATTTATCTTGCTCAGAATTCGAAATAGAAGACTTTGAGAGAATGAGTGTTGAATCTATAGTTTCTTCTTCATCTTGAATAATTGTTGAGGTCGAGACATAATCGGAGAGAACACATAAGGAGATCTCACTGGGCTTGTTCTCCAAAAGGCTAGCATGATCCTCTTCTTCCTGCTTTCCAAATTCTCTATTGAGTTGGGCCCATAGATCTCTTGGATTTTCAGCAGTAGTACCGAGGTAGTGCATACAAGGAGACATAGCAAGACATATTGTCCCAAAAGCTTTGTCACAATCATTAAGCCAATCATTCTCCTCTTCATAGGAATCAAAATCTCTTGTAATACCAATGCACACATCAAAAAGACATTGTCTCTTCAAACATGCAATCATCTTTGGTTTTCATTCATCATAGTTGAATGGAGTAAGAAGATTTTGTGAAGAATAATCTTCCATCTCTGTAATAGCGAATGCAAATGGAGGAAGTAAGAAACCTGCAAATCACAAGCAAACAAGAACCATTATGGAGCAATAGCTACAACTGCAGAAAACTGCTGCAAAGTGAGCAAAAATTGCTCAATCTTCATGTAGAACACCTGCAGAAAAGAAATCTTGTCCCTGCCATGGCTTTGATACCATGTGAAATTAAATCACAGTAGATCTAATGAACAAGTAAATCAATTACAAGATGAAACTCAGAAAATATGTGTAAAACTGTGCAAAAGGCTTGCAGTAGTGCTCTATTGAACTCAGAATGATAGAATACAATACAATATAGTAACAATGACTGAGCAATTCGAATTAACCAAGGATTTCATTCGAATATACTGCATGGAATAGCTTGGCTCCAACTAGGATTCCTCATCATCATATCAGTGGAGTCATCAATGCACAAGTAACGGTCAACCAGGTGTCAAACTAAGTCTAACTGAGTGTGGTAGGTGTAACTGGCACATGTAGGCACTAACTAAATGAAGGAGGCTCAATGGAGGGCGCATGAGGAGCTAACTGGAGTCATAATAGGCGGTCTAGTCTCACTGGGGGTCCAACGGAGTGGTACAAGCAGTTAGGAGTCAATCTAGACTTAAATCAAGGAAAGACAACTAACTAACTGGAGTGAACTGAGTGGTAGGTGAAGAAGTGTGCCTTTCTCAAGTGGTAAGTGAGAAGTGGGTGCCTTACGGACTAGGAGGGCTAAAAATGCAAGGTAAGAATCTCTCGGATGTCGGCAAACTGGGGATAAGGTGCTGGAAGCATCAAACTGGTGACTAGGATGCATGCATGCAAAGTACATAACTGAATGATGAGATATCCTAACATGGACGACGAAGAAATCCTAGATGTATTCATGTGGATGAATGTTCCTTTTCAAGACTTGAAGGTAAGTTGCCTAAACGCACTATTGATTTACATTGTAGCAGGATCATCAAAGAATTTTTTGAATCCAAAATCGATGCAGCAAAATGTCAATTGTTTTTGGATTTGTTAAAATCACATTGTCTAGCTCATGTTAGGATAATTTTAGGCATAAAGGTAGTTAGAATTTCAGAGGCCAATAGTCATGTTGTTAGAAATATACAGTCTGCATTTAATTTATTGGAAAAACTTCTCGTACAAATGATCTTAATACGGCCTGTCATGTACTGTCAGAATCGATTGTAGATAAATCCACAAGGCAGCGTCGCCTGTTATCACACACATGTAAAATATTTAAAGTATATAGAAAGACTCTTCAAAATTATTCTTTTATTATATAAAAACTTGAGACCCCAGTCCAAAAATATTGTTGGGCCTTTGTTGGTAGGTTACCTCATTCAGACATGAAGCTTATTGATGTTGTTAAAGAACTAGTACAAAAGTTTTGGCATGACAACACTAGACCGTCATTGAATCAAAGATATGTGTTAAAGTTCAGAAAATTTGTTAAGGGGTGTGAACCCCATGTCAAGCACTTCCTTGACATGACACAAACGGAACTCTGTGAGAGGTTCAAGAATGAGCACACACAATTGAACTTGGTCCAAAGGTCCTTTGAAATATGCAAACCCTGGTATGTTAGAATTTGCATTGACCGCAACACATGTTGTTGTAGATACCATGTAGAATTTGAGTACTATTATGATACATATAGATATATAATTTGTGATTTGCATACTAACATTGTGCGGGACTACCCATCGTTACAACCACCGAATGAATCCAAAGAATTTATCCATAGCATAATATGTCCAAGACCTGAAGGACAGAAATATTATAAAAAATCATGTTTATATGGGACATGTTCTAGGTGTCGTGGATTTTCATTATTGAGCCGCTGCATCCATGAAAGCACGGAACATGAATTTGGGAGGATGCCAGTAGAAATGCATAACTTCAAGTACATAGCATATCAAGTAGATAGTGCGAAAGAAAGAAAAAAAATTGCACTAGTGAAGTCACAAGTAATCTAAGTTTGCATACTTTCATACTGTACATTTTGAATTTATACATATATATTCATATTGTAAATGGCACGTTGTATTAATTCCCTTGGTTTTGTGGCACTAGGTGCAAATTTGCGATTTCATGAAGGAATTCTACAAAAAGACCGAGCAGTATGTACAACATGTCCATGTAGCACGATGGTAGGATGAACAGTACACACAGTGCAGGGACACCTTTCCCAATGGCACAATATTGTCGGTTGTGGACTTTGCTAAAAACTACACCCTACAGCCACAAAATGACATTCAAATTCAATACTACCATTCATACCAAGTTAGCATAATGGTCCATATCATGTATAGGCACACACCAGAGAGCAGCAATGACAGGAGGATAATATTGAAAGAAACCAACTTCTACATTAGTGATGAAAGATGCCACGACCTGCATTATGTGCAACATTGCTTCAGAATTTTCTATGATCAGCTGAAGGAGAGAGGTATACAGATGGATCAACATTGGATATGGTCATATGGTTGTGCAGGACAGTTCAAAAATGCACATTTATTCCAGTGGTTGAGTATTTTGCACAAGTCTTATTATGTGTCACATATATGGAACTATTTTGAGACCGTGCATGGAAAGGGAGATCATGATGGGGCTCGAGCATGTCTCAAAATTTCCCTACGAAGGGAGGAGATGAGGTGCATGAAAAACCCTCATATTCGGGATGCAGAATCCATAGTTCAATGTTGCTCTGCAAAAATGTCAGATCGAACCACAAAGCAGCACAGACCAACAGGTAGAGGACATGTTGTTAGAAATTTATGGCATGTAGTTGATATAGATCGATCGCGTTCTTATAGTTGTATTAATGTACAAGGGACTCGTGGATTTTATTCGGTTCAAAGCTCAAACAACCCCTTATTTGAAATATGGATACGAAAACTTGCTTTCTTTTGTGGGCCTTGTAGCAGTGGTGAGTGGGATGAGTGTGAATCAATGGATTGAATTGATGAATAGGATCATGTATCACTTGTAGTAGACCCACGTGCAGTTGTTGAAACAATTTAGTTAGAGGAAGGCCAGTCTTTTATTTCGAATGACTATGATCATATATCTGATCTTGTACAACCAGGTAAACATTTCTGCATTCATATCTCGGTTCCCTTATTATTTTTTTAATTAAGCATGTTATTAAACCACTACTTGTTGGAATTTGACCGTAAAATGCATTTTTGCAAGACATGTGAAAATCCTCACAACAGATCTAAGAGATGATGTGTACCTCACAAGAGTAATTATGATTAAGCAAGAAAATAGAAGAAGAGTGAACAATACAGTATAATGAGCAACAAAATAATATGGTACAGTAAAACTCAGATAGAAGCAATAATACTTCACACACACTAATTAATTAATCACAATATGGACAAATAAATAGTACAATGGTAGAGAGGATTCGAATGCCTAAGGTGACAATTCGAATTAGCCTCTCAGACTGATCATAAGATCAATAGAGTGTCATCGGAGCACAACTAGGTGTCATCATGATCATCGGAGCACAACTGGAAGTCTTCATCATCATCAGTGGAGTCATCAATGCTCAAGTAACTGTCAACCATCAGTCAAACTGAGTCTGGTAGGTGTAACTAAGTGTAACTGACTGTAACTTACTGTAACTGACTGTAACTAAGTGTAACTGAGTGACAACTGGACTGGTAGGTGAAGAAGGGCGATTTGCTTCCTAAAATCAAGGAAGAAGGGCGCATTAATCAATTGGAGGGATAAAACTGAATAGTGAGAAGCTCCTGGGGGCTGGCTAACTGAGGGCTAGGTGCTGGACTAATGACTGGGATGCATGCAAACCCTAAAGGTGCATGCATGACTGAAAATGTAAATGATCAAAATACTGGTGGGACTAGGATGGAGTATATGTTGGCTGCTTTTTGGACAGACCCGGGTTTTAATGAAGCGCAGCAACAAAACCCCTTGGCGCACTGGCCCTCTCGGCAACGAGCTACGCAGCAGCTCGAGGTCTCACCCGAAGTGGCTATGGGGGGGCTAAGGAATCATATTTCCTTAACCTAGGCGACGCGGAGACTGTCTCTCTCTCTTCCTTGATGATTCCTCAAAGCGGAATGTCTTACTCTTCCGCAGACCTCTCAGCGCAACTGCGCTGAACTTTCTCTCGACAGCCTAGCTACGCGGTATCTTCACTCCTGCGCGCAAGGCGATTATCCTCTGCATCGCTACTCTATCATTTCTGCTTGCACGCCCAGCGCAGTAACGCATTCCTCTATCGCTGCAGCGTCAGCATTCCACAGATCCCTTCGACACTTAACGATTATAGTTACCAAGGAGGCTTTGAGAACTTACTTAACATACTCATAAAGAGAACGCAATATTCATGTATACACAGACAGTGAACTAAAACATGCAATCACTCAACACAGCATCATAACAACGAGAATTATGAAGTTCACCTCCACGGGGAAACCACGTCCATGGGAGTCTCTTATATTAATCAGGAGTGGATAGAATTACACAATATGCTGCGCACACAGCTGCAGCCTTAGATCTTTCCAGGAAACTCCACGCACACAGCTGGGAGCCCTTCTCTCGATCTAGTCTCTTCCTCTACAGAGATTACAATGGTTCAGACGTCGACTCAGACTGTCTGCAACTCAGGGATTAGCTTCATGGCTATCCAGTTCTAACTCTTGTCTCCTAACAACACAGTAGAAGACTTACTAACTAGCTAGCTTATCTCAAACAGCTAACCTGCGTCTCAACATCTAATGGCTAGCTAACTAACGTCTAACCTTTACAATTACACATATATATAGGTGGCCATGATGGTCACACCTTTACAAAGTTGTGGGCCTTTCCCAGCAGTAATCCCTAAACACCCTAACCACGGACATGGCTAGGTGTACTGTAGGCACCGCTTGCAGTCACGTCGCCGCTTCCTGCAGGTTCCGTGACTTCCGGCGCAGATTGCGGGCATGGGCGCCGCTTCATCGTTCACTGCTCCTTGTCCTTCGTCTTCAATGCTTTGGTCCGTTGCTCTTCCTTGATCAGAACAACCATAACTTATGTACTTAGCCTTAAATGAAGGTAGCTGAGCCCTCTACTCCCTCTCTTCATTTATTGTGGTAGCTGAGCTTTCTACTCGGCCACATTCATTCTCCTTTGACGTGTGCGCGTGAGCTCCACGAGTTCCGGTCCGTAATCTGCGCTAAGCTCATCCATCGGGCACCGTACTGCGCACCTTTTCCTTCTGCCCAAAAATTGGTGTTTATTCAAAATTAGCACTTTCCTTTCAACACTTGTGCTTTTTCCTCAAAATTCGCAGCTTTACCATAGATGCGGCCTAGGCTCCAACAGTATAGGAATATCCTAACACCCCCCCTTAATCCATCCTGGGCCCTGGTAATACAATGAATAATAACAGCCAATAAACCAAGGAAGTGGGAAAATTTCATGGGAAACATACCCCCTCCTCAAAAAATAGACTATAAGGCACACATAAAAATAAATGCTCCAAACTCAAGCAGGTGTGATGCTTGGCCATATGTATGGAGGTATCTTCTTCTTGGGAAGAAGTGGATCATGCTCAATAAGCATGTGCTTGTACTTGCTCTTGAGATCGAATGTGATGAGAACAAATCCAACAGTATGAGAATGATCCTTGAACCTGTGATTCGAATCAGCTGAGGTAGGATCAAATCTGTGAAAGTGCATATAGTCTTTTGTCTTCTCCTTCGAACCACCGTGGGTGAGATTATGCCAAAAATAACTATTACATGTTTGCTTGAAATCAAAATCAGATTTAAGACTTAAAAAATAGTTTCTTGAGATCTCCTTTGAACCAGCGGGGGTGAGATCAAAACTATCATATGCATGAGAAATTCTCCCAAGCAGTAATTGCTTAGAACCCAATTTAGATACAAAACTTGAATCATGGTTTCTTGAGATCTCCTTTGAACCATGAGAGTTGAGATCAAAACCAGTAGATGCATGAGAAATTATCCCAAGCAAATGGCAATGGCCATATTCTTCAATGACCTTCTGAAAGCATGGAATTATGATCATATAGTTGTATAAAAGAGGAGATTGCTGGAGAGGAGCGAATGCATTACCTTCAATAGTTGTTTTCACCTCCGAAATAATCATGTGATCATGATGCAAACCAACAGACTCTGGTGCAAGAGAGGATTTAGGACCTTCTGCAATATCTAGAGTGTGAGCTGGCACAGAAAGAGAAGAAGGTTTGAGCATGAGTGGAGAATCTGCAAGTTCTTTGTCAACAACTTCAATATGAGATGATACTAGTTCATGATCTGAGAGACCATCAAGAGGAGCGAATGCATCACGTTGCTTGATTTCGAATGGGTTAGGACCAAGTCCTTCATTCTTTCTGCCAAATTTTTCATCTAGGTGAGCCCATAACTCTTTTGGAGTCCATAACTCCTTTGGAGTTTCAACACCATCACGGTATTTGAAATGGAATCTCAGGTATGCAGGCAAAGAAAGCATCATTGCTCCAAAGGCTCCATCACCTTTATTTAACCAATCAATCTTCTCTTCAGGGGATTCGAACTCTCTTTCAAAATGACAATAAAAAAGATCATGGATCTTCAAGTATGCTATCATTCTTGGTTTCCATTCATCATAGTTGAATGGAGAAAGAAAAGTAATTCCTTCTAAATCATACATTGAAGTTGTAGAAGACCTGCAAAAACAATATAGAATAACTGCTACTGCTACTGCTGCAAAAATGCAGAAACTGC
This sequence comes from Larix kaempferi, assembly GCA_027924585.1. NCBI lineage: Eukaryota > Viridiplantae > Streptophyta > Pinopsida > Pinales > Pinaceae > Larix > Larix kaempferi. Next base: position 8,769,676 of record BSBM01000597.1, on the reverse strand, counting down.
TGCACTCGAAATCTTGGTAATAACCTGCAAAAAACTCTCAAGAATGGAGATAAACAATACTCTCAACATGCTCTAATACCATGTGAAAATCCTCACACCAGATCTAAGAGATGATGTGTACCTCACAAGAGTAATTATGATTAAGCAGGAAAATAGAAGAAGAGTGAACAATACAGTATAATGAGCAACAGAATAATATGGTACAATAGAACTCAGATAGAAGCAATAATACTTCACACACACTAATTAATTAATCACAATATGGACAAATAAATAGTACAATGGTAGAGAGGATTCGAATGCCTAAGGTGGCAATTCGAATTAGCCTCTCGGAGTGATCATAAGAACAATAGAGTGTCATCGGAGCACAACTAGGTGTCCTCGTGATCATCGGAGCACAACTGGAAGTCTTCATCATCATCAGTGGAGTCATCAATGCTCAAGTAACTATCAACCATCAGTCAAACTGAGTCTGGTAGGTGTAACTGACTGTAACTGACTGTAACTAAGTGTAACTAAGTGTAACTAAGTGTAACTGAGTGACAACTGGACTGGTAGGTGAAGAAGGGCGAGTTGCTTCCTAAAATCAAGGAAGAAGGGCGCACTAAGCAACTGGAGGGCTAAAACTGAATAGTGAGAAGCTCCTGGGGGCTGGCTAACTGAGGGCTAGGTGCTGGACTGATGACTGGGATGCATGCAAAATGCATGCAAACCCTAGAATGCATGAAAACCCTAAAGGTGCATGCATGACTGAAAATGTAAATGATCAAAATACTGGTGGGACTAGGATGGAGTATAGGAATATCCTAATAGGACACGTCTATGCAGTTGTCACCCCGACAGACAGTGCAGTTGGCATGAATTATTGGTTGGCATGATGCATCCAGGGGAAGCAAACCCTCCTCTCATCATTAACTGATAGTGAAGGCATTACCTTTCCTATTGGATCGATGGTTGTTCAGGGATAATATCTTACAGTAGGTAGAAAGGCACCAAAGAGAAATGGCTACACATATGTGGATTATAAACCAGGTTCATGGGTGTATCACTTTACACACTTGATCATTGGTACAAACATCCAACTACAAACAATGTCAACGAAGTCATCAAACAAGGTACGCTACTTACTACCTCATGCATAGCATGAGAGGTTGTTTGAGAAAATAAAAAATAGAGAGGATCCATAAGTCCTAATTGATTGAGGTACATAGTATAGTCATGTGATTGTTTATTCATGCATGTCTAATGTTATTCATGTTAGATAGTTTATTTCATGTTATGTTAGATATTTTATTTCATGTTATGTACATCATGTTATCTTATATCGTTTATTTTATGTTTAAGTTAATATTATAATGCATTGATGTTTTACACTATTATATGTTTTACACCAATCACTCCAATTCAATTTTCCATCCCTTTAGGAAAACTTCACATGCATAAACAAGATTTGAAAACTCATCTTATATATCATATATATAACGGAGAGAGCACTCCAGGGAAGAAACATAAGTGATCCACGCACTAGCAAAGTGCTCCACTTGTAGATTACATATGTACATATGTAAGTAAATACCATCAATCCATCTCCAATCCTCCAAAAAGGAAACCATGGAACCATATGCTATCCAGGGATTGTGTCCCTCCTCCACAATACACATTGCTCCATGTGTCTTGTAGGGTGTTCTCCCACCAAGTGAATACTCCATGTGGCCATCATGCAAGGTGTATGCCATCGATACTAGAGATATTGATTTCTCAAGGGAAGAACGTTAAGCCAATGACAATCTAATGTCTAACATCCATTGATAAAGTTATCACAAGTGTGCATATCAATCATAAACCATCTCTTGTGATATAGTCCATCTCAAACCATTCAAGGAATAATCCATGGCTCTATAATTTTTAATACTCACACTATCTACGACTCTTGAATCACCCTCAACAACGTCATCCATTAAGGCATCACACTTCTCGAATGAATAAGTAGAATGTGCATGGATGAATTCAATCTCATCATCTCACCTCTCCTCCGTTATATAATTGGAAGTCTCGAGGATGGAAGAAACAAATGATATAAATATCTTGGGTCGTACAATCACCCCTACATGCTCCTAAGCCACTAGATCAATAATGTTGACATTCTCCCTGATCATGAGAGGAAATACTAACAAACTGAAATATCTCAAAATCACACTATACGGATTGGAAGCTAGATCTACATGTTCCTTCTAAGAAATAGAACCTAATATAGCTTAAAGACCTTGATCTATACCTAGAAACCAGACAAAAACAAACCTAACCATGGAAAGCCTAATTTGGACCTAGAACCCTAGAGACCTAATATAGAATACTTATCTAGCCCTAGAGACGTAACCTAGCCCCGGAGACCTAATCTAGACATATAGAAACTAATATAGCTTATAGACCCTGATCTATCCCTAAAAACCAGACAAAACCAAATCTATCCCTAGAAAGTCTAATGTGGACCTAGAACCCTGGAGACCTAATCTAGAATACTTATCTATCCCTAGAAACGTAACCTAGCCCTGGAGACCTAATCTAGCCATATAGAACCTAATATAGCTTATGGAACATGATCTAGCCCTAGAAACCAGACAAAAAAAAATATAGCCCTGGAAATCCTAATGTGGACCTAGAACCTTGGAGACCTAATCAAGAATACTTATCTATCCCTAGTGACATAACCTAGCCCCAGATACCTAATCTAGCCATATAGAACCTAATATAACTTATAGACCTTGATCTATCCCTAGAAAACGAAAAAAAAAAACAATCTAGCCCCGAAAAGCCTAATGTGGACCTAGAACCCTAGAGACCTAATCTAGAATACTTATCTATCCCTAGACATGTAAACTGGCCCCAAATACCTAATCTAGCCATATAGAACCTAATATAGCTTATAAACCCTGATCTAGCCCTAGAAACCAGACAAAAACAAATCTAGCATGGAAAGCCTAATGTGGACCTAGAATCCTGGAGACCTAATCTATAATACTTATCTATCCCTAGAGACGTAACCTAGCCCCGGAGACCTAATCTAGCCATATAGAACCTAATATAGCTTATAGACCCTGATCTAGCCCTAAAAACCAGACAAAAACAAATCTAGCCCCGGAAAGCCTAATGTGGACCTAGAACCCTCGATACCTAATCTAGAATACTTATCTACCCCTAGACACATAACCTAGCCCTGGAGACCTAATATAGACATATAGAACCTAATCTAGCTTATAGACCCTGATCTAGCCCTAGAAACCAAACAAAAACAAATCTAGTCCTCGAAATCCTAATGTGGACCTAGAACCCTGGAGACCTAATCTAGAATACTTATCTATCCCTAGAGGTGTAACCTTGCCCCGGAGACCTAATATAACCATATAGAACCTAGTCTAGCTTATAAACCCTGATCTAGCCCTAGAAACCAGACAAAAACAAATCTAGAGACAACTGGCATCTCGTGGCCATTCAGGGACATTTTGAGGATTTTCTCTGTGAGCGCGGAACTCGAAACAGCGAGCAGAACGGGGCCCCATCATCTCCCACACGTTCATATGGAGAGTGTGGATGTGTTCACGATGCCCACACACTCTAGGGAGCCTTTGGATTAGAATTGACCCCCTTGTGCAAAATTGGCATGGCCTTCACTGAGCAAAACCCTAGTTCCGTAGATGGCATAATAACAACATTTATGGGTGTTTGAGGCATGATGGGGTGTCCCCTAGCTAAAACCCGTCGTCTTGACTCCATCGGAATCGATGGATTCATGACCAGAGTCGCGGTTTTGGTGCTATGGGAATTTTTTCTAGGCACCCCGTGGCCATTCAGGGACACTTTGAGGATTTGCTCCAAGGGAACGAAACCCAAACCGACAAGCGGACTTGGATTCTTTTAGCTCCCACACGTGCATATGGCCATTGTCGATGTGTTCAGGATGGCCATGCACGCTCGGGAGCCTTCAGATCAGAAATGACCCCCTTGCGCAAAATTGGCATGGCCTTCAGTAAGCAAAACCTTAGTTCTGAATATGTCACAATAGCACCGTTTCCGGGCATTTGAGTCACAGTGGGGGGGTCCCACAACTATAACCCGACGTCCAGAATCCATCGGAATCGACGGCTTCGCAATCGAAGTCGCGTTTTTTTTGGTTCTATGGGCATTTTTTCCAGGCACCCCGTGGCCATTCCAAGATGTTTTGGGGATTTGTTCTTGGGGCATAGAACTCAAACCGATGAGCGGAATGGGGTTCCTTCAGCTCCCACACGTGCATATGGTCACTGTGGAGGTTTTCACGATGGCCATGCATGCTCGGGAGCCTTCGGATTAGAATTTACCCCCTTATAAAAAATTGGCATGGCCTTCACTCAAAATAATCCTAGTTCTGGAGATGGCATAATAGCACCATTTATGGGCGTTTGAGTCACAGTGGAGGGGGTCCCACAGTTAGAACCCGGTGTCCCGAATCCATCAGAATCGACGGCTTCGCGATCGGAGTCACAGTTTTGGTGCTATGGGAATTTTTTCCAAGCACCCTGTGGCCATTCATGGACGCTTTGAGGATTTCCTCCAAGGGCATGGAACTCGAACCAACATGCAAAAAGGGGTTTAGTCAGCTCCCACATGTGCATACGGCCACTGTGGATGTGTTCATGATGGCCACGCACGCCCGGGAGACTTCATATCCAAATTGACCCCCTTGCGAAAAATTGGCATGGCCTTCACTAAGCAAAACCCTAGTTCCAAAGATGGCACAATAGCACAGTTTCCAGGAATTTGAGGCACGGTGGGGGGGTCCCCTAGCTGAAACTCGGTGTCCCTAATTCATCGGAATCGAAGGATTCACGACCGAAGTCACGGTTTTGGTTTTATGGGCATTTTTGTCAGGCACCCCGTGGTCATTCAGGGACACTTTGAGGATTTGCTCTAGGGGAATGGAACCCAAACTGGCGAGCGGACTTGGATTCTTTTATCTCCCACACATGCATATGGCCATTGTGGATGTGTTCATGATGGCCATGCTCGCCTGGGATCCTTCAGATCAAAAATGACCCCCTTGCGCAAAATTGGCATGGCCTTCACTGAGTAAACCCCTAGTTCTGAATATGGAACAATAGCATTGTTTTTGGGCGTTTGAGACATGGTGGGGGTTCCCCTAGCTGAAATGCGACGTCCCAAATCCATCAGAATCGACGGATTCGCGATCGGAGTTATGGTTTTGGTGATATGGGATTTTTTTCCAGGAACCCTGTGGCCATTCAGGGACACTTTGAGGATTTGCTCCGAGGGCACGAAACCCAAACCGACGAGCAAAGTTGGATTATTTCAACTCCCACACGTGCATATGGCCATTGTGGATGTGTTCACGATGTCCATGCATGCTCAGGAGCCTTCGGATCAGAAATGATCCCATTGCGCAAAATATGCATGGCCTTCATTAGCAAAACCCTAGTTCTGGAGATGGCACAATAACACTGTTTCCGGGCGTTTGAGTCCCAGTGGGGGGGTCCCACAGCTAGAACCCGACATCTCGAATCCATCGGAATTGACGGCTTCGCAATCGGAGTCACGTTTTTGGTGCTATGGGTATTTTTTCCAGGCACCCTATGGTCATTCATGGATGTTTTGAGGGTTTTCTCCGGGGGCACGAAACTCGAACCGACGAGCGAAACGAGGTTCCGTCAGCTCCCACACGTACATATGGTCATTGTGGAGGTGCTCAAGATGGCCACGCATGCCCGAGATCCTTCGTATTAGAATTTACCCCCTTGTGCAAAATTGGCATGGCCTTCACTGAGCAAAACCCTAGTTCCGGATATGGCACAATAGAACCGTTTCTGGTCGTTTGAGTCACGGTGGGGGGGGTCCCACAGTTAGAACCCAATGTCTTGAATCCATCAGAATCGACGGTTGCACGATCGAAGTCACGGTTTTGGTGTTATGGGAATTTTTTCAGGCACCCTGTGGCCATTCAGGGACGCTTTGAGGATTTGCTCTGGGGGAACAGAACTCAAACCAGCAAACAAAACAGGGTTCAATCAGCTCCCACATGTTCATATGGCCACTATGGATGTGTTCACGATGGCCGCGCACGCCCAGGAGACTTAGTATCTGAATTGAACCCCTTACAAAAAATTGGCATGGCCTTCACCAAGCAAACCCTAGTTCCAGAGATGGTACAATAGCATTGTTTTAGGGTGTTTGAGTCATGGGGAGGGGGGCCCCACAGCTAGAACCCGGTGTCAAAAATCCAATGAATCGACAGCTTCATGATCGGAGTTTACGGTTTTAGTGCTATGGGCTTTTTATCCAGGCACCCCGTGGCCATTCATGGATGCTTTGAGGATTTGCTCCGGCGGCACGGAACTCGAAGTGGCGAGCGGAACGGGATTCTGTCAGCTCCCACAGATGCATATGGACACTGTGGATGTGTTCACGATGGCCACAGACTCCTGACCACCTTACGCAAAATTGGCATGGCCTTCACTAAGAAAAACCTAGTTTCGGAAATGGAACAATAGCATCGTTTCTGGGAGTTTGAGTCACGGTGGGGTGGGTCACACAACTACAACCCGGTGTCCCTAATCCATCGGAATCGACGACTTCATGATCGGAGTTACGATTTTGGTTCTATGGGAATTTTTTCCAGCCACCCCGTGGCCATTCAAGGACATTTTGAGGATTTTCTCCGGGGGCACGGAACTCGAACCAGTGAGCAAAACGAGGCTCCATCAGCTCCCACACGTGCATATGGCTAGTGTGGATGTGTTCACGATGGCCACGCATGCCCGGGAGCCTTCGTATTAGAAATGACCCCCTTGTGCAAAATTGGCATGGCCTTCACTGAGCAAAACCCTAGTTCCAAAGAGGGCACAATAGCACCATTTCTAGGAATTTGATTCATTGTTGGGGGGGTCCTATCGCTATAAATTGACGTCTTGAATCCATCGAAATCGACGGCTTCGCGATCGGAGTTACGGTTTTGGTGCTATGGGCATTTTTTCCAGGCACCCCATGGCCATTCAGGGACACTTTGAGGATTTGCTCCGGGGGAACGGAACCTGAACCGACGAGCGGAACGGGGTTTTGTCTGCTCCCACGCATGCATATGGCCACTATGGATGTTTTAACGATGGTCATGCATGCCCAGGATACTTCGGATCCAAATTGGCCCCCTTGCGCAAAATTAGCATGGCCTTCACTAAGCAAAACCCTACTTCCATAGATGGCACAATAACACTGTTTTCGAGCATTGGAGGCATGATGGGGGGATCTCCTAGCTAAAACCCGGTGTCTCGAATCCATCGGAATCAACGGATTCGCAACTAGAGTCACAGTTTTGGTGCTATGGGCATTTTTTTCAGGTACCCCGTGGCCATTCAGAGACACTTTGAGGATTTGCTCTGGGGGCACGGAACCCAAACTGGAGAGTGGACTTGGATTCTTTCATCTCCCACACATTCATATGGCCATTTTGGATGTGTTCACAATGGCCATGCTCTCCCGGGAGCCTTCGGATTATAAATGACCCCCTTGCGCAAAATTGGCATAGCCTTCACTCAGCAAAACCTTAGTTACGAAGATGGCACAATAGCATTATTTTACGGCGTTTGAGGCACGATGGGGGGGGGTCCCCTAGTTGAAACCCGGCATCCTGAATCCATCGGAATTGATGGATTCGCAACCAAAGTCACGGTTTCGGTGCTATTTGAATTTTTTCCAGGCACCACGTGGCCATTCAAGGACACTTTGAGGATTTGCTTCAGTGCTACAGAACCCAAACCAGATAGCGGACTTCGATTCTTTCAGCTCCCACATGTGCATATGGACATTGTGGATGTTTTCACAATGGCCACACTCTCCCAGGAGCCTTCGGATGATAAATGACCCCCTTGCGTAAAATTGGCATGGCCTTCACTAAGCAAAACCCTAGTTCCAGAGATGGCACAATAGCACCGTTTTCGAGCATTTGAGGCATGGTGGGGGGGGGGGGATAGCTAAAACTTGGTGTCCCAAATCCATCAAAATCAGGTGATTTGTGACAGGAGTCATGGTTTTGGTGCTATGGGAATTTTTTCCAGGCACCCTGTGGCCATTCAGGGACACTTTGAGGATTTGCTCTAGGGGAACAGAACCCAAACTGGCGAGCGGACTTTGATTCTTTCATCTCCCACACGTTCATATGGAAATTGTGGATGTGTTCACGATGGCCACACTCGCCTGGAAGCCTTCGAATAAGAAACGACCCCCTTGCGCAAAATTGGCATGGCCTTTTGCAAGCTAGGGTTTATTTATTGTGTATGTGCATGGTCTTATGTGTGTGTGTATGTGTAGATATTTGTATATGTGCATGTTGTTTATGTACAAATTGACGGCGCAGTCAAAATTTTGTGCTTGATTGCGTCAATTACGCATATTTAGAAGGACCAAATGCAATAAGAACTCAACAAAACATGAAGAGTGTTGGCTGCTTTCTTGGGCAGACCCGGGTTTTAATGAAGCGCAGCAACAAACCCCTTGGCGCACTGGCCCTCTCGGCAACGAGCTGCGCAGCAGCTCGAGGTCTCACCCGAAGTGGCTATGGGGGGCTAAGGAATCAGGTTTCCTCAACCGTGGTGACGCGAAGATTGTTCTTTCCTCTTCTGGTTCCTCAGATATCGGCGGTCGGACTTTCCCGCAGGCCCCTCGGCGCAACTGCGCGGATTCCTTCCTCTCTAGCGCAGACGGCAACTATTCCGTGCGTCGAAGCGTTAAGTACTTCCTCACCCTGCGCACCTAGCGCAGTATCGCAGTCCTCGATCGCTGCAGCGACAGCGCTCCACCGCTTCTTCAGTCCTTAACACTTATGGTTATCAATGGACCTTTCCAAACTCAATCAAGCAGTCACAAAGATAATACAAGATTTTTGCATACACATGTAATGAACTTAAACAGTTACTCACTCACGCAAACATTATAACAAGTGGAAATATGTGAAGCTCCTCTCCTCGAGGAAAACCACGTCCTCGGGAGTGTTATATTAACCAGAAAACCATAGAGTTATACAATACGCTGCGCACACAGCTGCAGCCTTAGATCTTTACAGGAAACTCCACGCACACAGCTGGGAGCCCTTCTCTCAATCTGGTCTCTTCTCTACAGAGATTACAAAGGCGCAGACGTCACACAAACTGTCTGGCAACTCAGGGATTAGCTCCTCGGCTATCCGATTCTACTCTAGTTCTACACACTCAGTAGAAAACATAGAAAAGGATAATCAACACATGATCTATCCTTGAGACTGACTATCGAACAGTCTAACCATCTAGCTATCCCAAAAGTATCTAACTCTTACTCGCTCGCTAACTAACTCTAACTAACATCTATCCATTACAATTATTCATATATATAGGTGGCCATGGCGGTCGCACCTTTACAAAACTGTGGGCCTTTCCCAACAGTGATTCCCAAAAACCCTAACCACGCACATGGCTAGGTGTACTGTAGGCGCCGCTTGCAGTCACGTCGCCGCTTCCTGCAGGCTCCTTGACTTTCGGCGCAGATTGTGGGTATGGGCGCTTGTCCTTCGCCTTCAATGCTCTGGTCCGTTGCTCCTCCTTGATCCGAGCAACCATAACTTCTGTACGTAGCCTTTTAAATGAGGGTAGCTAAGCCCTCTACTCCATCGCCTTCTTTATTATGGTAGCTGAGCTTTCTATTCAGCCTTCATTCTCTTCTGTCGTGTGCGCGAGCTCCGCGATTTCCGGTCCGTGATCTTCGCTGAGCTTGTCTATCTGGCACCGTACTGCGCACCGTCTCCTTCTTGCCCAAAACTTAGTGCTTGTCCCAAAATTAGCACTTTCCTTCCATACTTGTGCTTTTTGTTTCCCAAAATTCGCAGCTTTACCGTAGCTACGACCTTGGCTCCAACAAAGAGACAATTGTAAAAAACATTAGAAAATTTGTATTGGAGCCATAGTGTTTTTTAGAGATGATTCTATAAGAGACAAGTAAGTTTTGGTTTGCATAAAATAAGGTTTGTCTCCCTTTTGTTTTTATAAAAAGAAGAATTTGTATGCATTATAAACGTGATAGACACATTACAAAGGTGCATACATTCTTGTGACAACATATATGGCATTAATTAGTTTTTATGGTAGGTAAAATCCTTGCAACCACATTAACTCCCTAGGTTATAATTATTTTCAAGGGGGGGAATGTGAGCCATTAGGATTTTTTAAGCACTAAGTTTGTATGTGAGTTCTTTGGACATGATTAAGGTATAAAATTTGAACCTTAGGTTGTAAGAATCGATTCTAAGCATCATGATCCATGGATAATGCCTTAAAGAATTACAGTTGACCTCTGAAGGGTATCCTTTGCCTTTGATTTTTGACCTTGATGCAATAAGTAGGTTGTGGACATTAGGTATGGGTCTTGGGACCATGAACATGTTCAATGGAGGAAACATATACCTTATGCCCTAAACAAGGCTTCTATACATTTTGGACCAAGAATGATGTGCCAAACCACAACACATCTAGGATCGAGGGATATTTGGCCTCCATATGAGCATATTCAAATATGATTAGGAGGTTATAAACACCAAGTTTTGGTGTTGAGGACCTAGATATGGCTGTGAATATTTAGCTTATTGGTGAGGATATGGACAATATTTGGAGGTTTTGAACACCAAAATTGGTTCTTAGGATATGGAAGTGGTCAAAGGATGAAACGTAGGCCATAGGTCCTAAGAGAAGCTTCTAGGGCTTGACGACCATGGGCAAGTTCTTGGACCATAACACTTGGCATCTGCTAGGTGCATTTTTTTTCTATGTGGGAATACAAGAGGAATAGGACAGCCACTGGGAATTTTTTATCCCCGTATACAAGTCATGAATCGATACATGGTAAATGTAGGAAACCTAAGAGTTATTCCCTAAATGCACAAACTTAGCGATCAAGAGCAAGAAAGGAGATTTCAAACCACCATATAGGACATGTCTTAGGATTCTTTGGCTTCCAAGTGTTGATACATACTTCATTAGGATATTTTGAGAACCATTTATGGATATTAGGGCCTTGTACATGGTTGGGAGGAGGACTGCAAACCTTAATAAAAATAAAGATTCTAAGGGAAGGGAAACTTGAGGCTTCGACCTTACAGGTGTATTAATTACCTAGCTTCACAACCATGAAAGAGTCCTCAAATGACAAGGATATGTTTAGCCTCCAATAAATGATATGGGTGCAACTAGGAGTATTTTAGCACTCAGTATGAATTGTATGGCACTAAACATGATCAAACGATGAAACCTTGACCTTAGGCTCTAAAGGAAGTTTCCAAGGATAGGGAAAATGTGAAGCCTTAACTAACCACATAAGATTGGTCTAGTATAACTTAAATATTTGAATGCCAATATGGACACCATTAGTAGGTTTTGAGATTTATGGGTGAACCTCAAATCCATAAACATGATTCGAGGAGGGAGACCAACGTCTCAAGGCTAGAAATATATATTTATGGCTTAGGACCAGTGATCAATTTGATGGGTCATTTGTAATGCTTCAGGGCATCATTCATGAACCCTGGTACCTAGAAGGTTCCTTTAGAGCCTAATTCTTAATTCAAAATTCAAAATATTTGAAAGTGATATTTAGGTGTGTAATTGTGTTTGAAAAGATGATGTTGTTTGTTATTTTATACTAATATTTGTATGGTTTTCTTTGTGCAAGTGTGTATGTAAATCTTTGTCTATGTTTGTTTTTCCTAACATGTAAATTTTTGTATACGTGCATAGATATTTTCCTATGTGCATGTACTTTTTGTATGGTTTTCTTTTGTATTGTTATTTTATACTAATATTTGTATGGTTTTCTTTGTGCAAGTGTGTATGTAAATCTTTATCTATGTTTGTTTTTCCTAACATGTAAATTTTTGTATATGTGCAAAGATATTTTCCTATGTGCATGTACTTTTTGTATGTTTATGTATAAATATTTTTATGTGTGTAGGTTTTCGTAGTGTAAATATATATGTATATGTACATCTTTAATATGTGTGTAAATATAATTATGTGCATCTAACTTGTGTGTGTTTGTGTGTAAATGACTAGGGGTGGTAGGTACACAAGGGGGATGACTAGGGGTGGTAGGTACACGAGGGGGATCCTTCATTGATCCAGAGAGAACTCAATAAATAAAAATATCATGGGGTCTAGGGAATGCTTCAAACAATAAAGTATAGACTTAATGTTCTCCGTCAAGATATTGGGATCACTTTTTTAGCAAACATAAGGAACCTTTTGGAATTTGGGAAGATAGCCATTATCATTCATCACTTACAAAAAAATTTCATATACAATGACAACTCTTAAACAAAACTTGTCAAAATAATAAGGTATAGGAAAAGGTGAAGTATATCCCTAGTCATCATCATATCAAGGGCCCCATAAAATTTCTCCAATAACTACTGAAGGTGTTGAATTTTACCATCGAACTTTCATCCTTGCATTGTGATGTATACAAACTAGTTGGATGTTATTAGAATGAAATTTTACGATCAAAATAGATTTCATAATACAAACCAATTGAAATAATATTCATTATGTCAATTCTAAATCTAGAGTCACACTTAAACCTAACAAAGCATCCATGCTAAGAAAAACACAGTGGCAGAGGGATGATGGTCCCTTCACAAGGAAACATTCCAAGTGAAGGGGATGGGGAGATATTTTTCATATATTTGACCACAATGATGATACCATAGATTTTTCACAACTAAGTACGATCGACAAGTCCTTATTTATTGGTATATCATCAAATATTAAACATCAATGGAAATAATTATTTTTATAGTTATGACATTGGTTCCAAATGCTACGAAAATGGTCGAGTATGTTTTGTTAGAGTTCAAACACAATATGTTTTTCAATAGACCATCCAACAATGACTATATGAGGCCACTAGAGATCAAAATTTATCTATTTCATCATAAACAAAGGAAATCATATCAAAATCCATTCAAACTCAACCATTTTTTTTAAAAGCATGATGTTGTTTATTAGGAAACTACACATAACAAGAGACAACAAGATAAAAATATAGACAACATGGATATAAATCACATAATTGAATATCCATGTACATCAAAGATACAAAACTCATCCAAACATATAAAGTTTTTGGCAAACAGTGGAACATGGTTCCCAATGTACACACAATGGCAACTCATGCCCTATACAAAGTCCGACAACTCATGCCCTAAATCCAAAATACATGGAAACTCGTGCCCTAGATACCAAGTACATGGCAACTGGTGCCCAAAAATGCCACATCATGGATAATGTGCATAACATGGTATGTCAAGCATCGTGCCCACCCCCGCCACTCCCAGGCACATCTCTGAAATCGATAAACCTCTTCTTGGAGCTAGTGGAATCTCGGGCCTTCTTCCATCTAGGAGTATATCATCTCTCCAGGATCTGAAACAAATGATATAAGATACCATCATTTTCAAGCATTTGTAACATTTACCACATTTATAAAATGAATGTAGAATTAAAATCTTAAATAACTCACCACTGATGGGAGTGGGAGACGTGAGGCAAGTGTCCTCCCCGATCTACTGAGCCTCTCAACAATGCTACCCTACAACATTTACGGCAATCATTTCATTGAAAAAAAAATTGCTTAAATTAATTTTTGTTAATGCATCACAATATTTTCATAAATTAACTTGATTATCACCGTGAAAACCTCCGACAATGGAGATGATTGGGCTTCAGGGCTAGTAGGTGGAGCAGTTTGATGGACAACCTGCTCTAATGTAGTCATGGGGGGGGGGGGTAGATGTAGTTGCAGCAGCTACAGGTGCAACCACTGTAGATGTATCGAAGGATGTTGCAATAGTAATTGCCACAATAGTGGCGGGAACTGAAGAATATAGGTTGTAAGAGGGCATGGTGGTATGGGGTGGAGGAGGATGTCATGGACGATGAACCCTACCGGTTCTACGATAGGGGGGATGACCTAAAAGGGATAGGGGGGATTTTGAGGGATGGTGGATGGGAGGCCAGTCCTAAATAGAGGGATGGAGGGGGGAGTATGGACGGAGGGTGGAGGCTAGATGGAAGGGAGGGGGTGGACGGAGGGAGGGGTATGGATGGAAGCGAGGGGGGAGACTCATGGGAGAGGGTGAAAAAATGGGACTGAAGTGGGGAGGTGGAATGGTGGCACCTGCAACTAATGGTGGCACCTGCATATACATTTGCAATATCATAGTTTAATAGACAAAATAAAATTAAACCATAGTAAGTCATAACAATTCAAATTAAAAGCGTGCTTTTAACTGCACATTATACTTGTTTGTATGGTGACCTGTCGATCGCTGGTGGAGATGGCTGGTCATCATAGCCTGTGCACACCTGTGGACAGCAAAATACATGCACATTATGAACATATTAAACAAGTAATTATTTAGGCAATAAAAATATTCAAAAATATTGTAGGAACTATCATTGTGTATGTCATAAATATAAATAAATAAATAATAGAAATGACATAAGTAATAACAATATTGTGTGAGGTACTAAAAATACCTCCGTGTGAGGTGTTGCAATTTCAGTTGTAGCTGCCATTGCTGTGTCCAGTTTGGGAGATCCTACATTATCCCATGCCAGCGTCTTCGCTCTAAATAATTATACATTGAAATAATAGTTTAATTCATACAAAATTGCTTTAAAATTACTTTACAATTTCTCAAGTGATGATTGAAAACTCATTAAAAAAATTGTTGACCTACTCCATATAACATCCCTCAATCGAGCCAAGGCAAGTGTGCCTATAAAATGGGACAAAGATGCGGCAATGTTCCCGTCGAACTAGAAGGCCCAGCATGGCTACCACCAATCACAGGTCTATCCTGACTATGTCATGAAGGCCCTGCACCTGAGTCTCTATCAGGGTCAACCTATCTCTCCATTGTATTCGTTGCTACAAACGTGGTGTGTCTAAGGAGTTCAAACTGTTATTTATAATTTTCCAATAACGATATCTAGTCATATAGAATACAAAATGAAAATCTCTTAGTCCTTTTTTTTTAAGAAAATAGGACTTAAATAATTATAGCATAATACTGATAGATCTATTTCTCTTGTTTTTCAAAAATTAAAAGAAAAGGATCTAGTTCTGTAATTTTTCTAAAATCTATATTAACAGTTCTCTGTAGTGAAATTTAAATAGAAATGCTTTTAAATAAGACATACAGAAACTCAGAGAACTTTCCAAGAATATTAAGAATGTAATTTATATAATGTAAAAAGTAAGAATAACTTACCAAACTTAGCAAACCAACTGAATTAGGAACTTCCACGTTCCTCCCGGCCTTATATTTCTGATCAGTTATGTAACTTCAACTCAGCAAACCACCCTCGAGCCAGAACAAGCACACTATTAGGGAATGATCAGGGAAATTTTGTTCACTAACTCTTGATTAATCTAATGCAGAGTACCCACAAGGTTTTTTACCAGCTCTACGTATAACCTTATACAATTCCCTTCTATAAAATTCATTCCTTCCAAGACTACCATATTCCTTTCATGGTCAATGAGCACTCTAGGATTTACAACTGAACCTTCCATTGGTGTACAGACCAATACCCCCTTGTCTTGTCTATCTCTTCAATTTCTTTTATGGAGATGGCCCTATTCGAAATTTAGGTTGCAGCCTCTTTTTCAAGGGAAAAAATTTCCTCTTTTTAATTTCATTATCTCCTTTTATATCTTTTCTTCATTCAAGAATTAGTTAGGGTTCTTTTTCCAATTTGTTTTAATTAACTAAACTTTCGTTTAACTTTTATTTATTATTTTCATTTATTAATATTTAAATGGACCATTCCCAACCTAGTGTGCTTGGTCTGTCTTTGTGTGGTTGTTCCTAATTCAGTCAGTATTACTAAGTAGATAAGATAGCATAGCATTTTAATTTATTAATCCTTGATGCTCCAAAGACTTTCCGACTCAACATCAAATCCAAACAAAAACATTTAAGTTCATATGCTTGATGCTCCAGAGCCTCCAAGCTCAACATCAAGTCCAAAAACATATCAAAACGTAATTGATGTTCCAGAGCCTCCTGGATCAACATCAATTATTGACAAAACATAAGCATGTAAGTCTTTCCAACTTTCAAGGGGTTTCAAAACTTGGGATATTACATGGCCCCACGATTGCCTCTATGGCTAGCACCCATGTTGGCCCTACCATGTCTTTTTTTTCGTAAGGTTTGTACTTACAGAGTTTTGAACTGGTGACCTAACGCAAGGAGTGCCTTAACAGTACACCCATTCATCGTCTATTATACACCCCATGGGTCTGTTGGCCCTACCATGTCATACCCTACTTCTAGCCTACCATTTTTTTCTAGTCTAAACCTCCCCAGGTTGGATAGACTGACCAATTATCCTATTAGGCATGATCCTACATGTCCCCTAATTCCTACCAAACTCCCATTAGACATCCCTAAGTTCGAAGCGAAGGTTGTGGAAGAACCATAGAACCATATTATGTCCTTCCACTTATGGTGTTCTTCTAACAACATAGTGGATGATTCCATTAGATTGTTGTTATTTCAACGCACCCTTACCCATGTTGCAGCCAAGTGGTATATTGAACTACCTCACGGGACACACTCCAACTTTGTGTCCTTATCTTCCACTTTCTTGTAGTTCTTCCAGATACTTGTCCCATATGACAAGGGATTTGATATTTTCCTTTCTTTCTGCCAGAATACCACTATCCACATCACAGACTACATCCATGAGTGGCATCAACGTAGAATATTGTGTAAAATAAAGCTTGATGACTTGATATTCTTATATTGGTTCCTCCAATCTCTCCTTCCTCCCATCACCAAGGACATATCTTCTAAGCATCTGCAATATGAGGAAGAAGCGCTCCTCAAAACTCAATAGTTCAACTTCATATATGCACAATCTGGATACATATACACCATTATTCTTTATTCCCCCCATGGAAACTCCTCCCGAAAAGATGCCACAGGGGCATCCCATGTCGTCGATGGTTTTATTGTCACTGTCACATCACAACATAGGACGTATGCCCCCTTCGCCTCCACGACGACCAACCTCACATGCGGGAATGCCCCTAGCATTGCGCAGCCTTCGACGGGTTCCTTTCTCGCATAGGGTTATGGACCTAAGTCTATCCCGTGCTTCATCCCAGTCAAGAGCGACAACCTCTTATGTGCCTCCTCCCCCATACATGTATGGACCTTCCTATTCCATATCTACATGTGGCAGTACCCCACAAGGATATATATCCCCTCAAGCACATACTATTTACTATCCTTATCCTATCCATCCTATGGCGGCTCTAATGACAGCTCCTTCCCCCGTTCCACCTTCACCACAATGGCAAGTTTATGCGTAGCAAAACCTGCCTGCTCAAATTGCCCCCAATAACCAACAAGGGCAAGGTAAGCGTCATAGAGGGAGGAACCGAGGGAACAATCAATGTCAATATGGGGGTGGCCAACCTCCACAATCCCTTGACAAAAACATAGCTAATCTTGCACCTCAGAACCCTAATAAACCACCCAAGCAAGGAAAGAACCTGTAAATTTGGACCAATCACCTGTGTTCCTTTTGTGGTGTTTATGGCCATTATATGCATCACTTCCCCCACCTGGCTATAGCAAACAAGTTGGGATTACTGCACCTCAGATGCAGCCCAACCCCCCACCTCAACCAGGTCAACCACCTATGGTGTTGCAAAATCATTTTCCTACTCAAGGCTTCGTTTCCAAACAACCCATGGTCTCGTACCTTGCCTCACCTACTTCATTGAGTCAGCCCCCTGATTTGAGAGTTCAGCACCTCTTGATGTGTTCATCTGACATCAACCTTCAGACCAGATGCAACCAATACAGTTTGGTTATCGAAACCATCCCCACATATAAGTTTGTCGCATCTACCCCTATGGACTAGTCTTTGTACCTACTTCCACCACCGACCAATGGGCTCCCAAAGTCTCAAAATTTCCTTTGTGTCACGTTGCAAATAATCCCAATGCTCGAGTTGCGCTTAACTGTAGCATTGTGGACGATTTGGCCCAATCACCCACCACCATGTCAACCTTGGAGGTTCTCTGGAATTGCCCCATGAAACACAAAGCCTTATTGTCGGCTTTAGGTGTTATAGACCCTTTTGATTCACATTTGATCACTTTCGACTTAGATTAGTAAGAACCCCTCATGCCTTCATCTGTCATGTTCCAGATTCCCTTTTCAATCTGGAACCTTGTCGTCCATCAATGTATCGTCGATGAAGGCACCTCCACTTGAGTTATGTCAACCTTTTTTGGGTAGAATCTTGGGTCACCTCTCATGCAACCCTCTACTACCATATTACGTGCCTATGATGGTCACCCTACTCAACCCTAGTGACTTCTCACAAATTTTCTTATGGAGATAACCATCAAAATAATCCTCATTAACATTGAGGTTGTCAACACCCAAGTTAATTACAACCTCCTCCTTGTATGTAGCTATATGTATGCCATGAAAGTCATTGCTTCCTCAGTATTTTGACTTATGATGTTCCCTCATGAAGGGAGGATCGTCAAGATTGACCAGTTGACTTACTATGATCCCAAGGGACCAGCTACTCCTGAGAATTTCCTCCCCACCATTGACACTCCTATTGACAATGTTTACATCCCCTTGCTTTCTCCCATTGGGCATGGCCTCTTTCATGACATCACGTTGACCGATACTTTCAAGGCCTTGCCCTCACCCCCTCCAACCATTGAGATATCGAATTTGTGCACCATTTCATCTGGTAAAACTCTGGTCCCACTGCAACTACACTTGCAACTTCAACAACCGCCACAAACTCAACCGCAGCCAACATCAGTACCCAACATGGTGGGTGCTACGCCTATCCACACGATCGCATTCGTATTTTGTCCATCGAACAACGTGAGGACACCAGTGATGGCTACTCTCATAATTCTAGTATTGATGTTAGGAATTCCTGTGTGGTATCTACCCACACCTAGCCCACCCCCGACCCCACAAGTCTTTTTACAACCGGTCCAATTGATTGATACTACCCAACACCTACCTCCTGGTGTGTCTAATGCAGTACCCCCTTCCCCCTCTCCCTTGTCGGCTAAGAAAGATGGGGGAAAGACCTCAAATCCAACCAGAATGGAAATGACAAACAAAGCTATGACATCGCCTCCCCAGCTGCTATGAGAGAACCTCCTCCTTCCACTATATGCAATGTTTCGCATCACACCACCCATAATTGTTCAACGTTTCACATCTTACGCACTCACATGCAGACATTGGATGATGGCGAAAAGATTCCAGTGGTCCAAGTACATGACCCTCCCCAAGTATGAAATAAGTCTTTACGCACAAACCATTCTGGTGTGATTTGTTGCACCTATTTCCACTACTCCCGCCACTGTCCTGATCTGGTCGAATACCAATCTACCCTCGCTAACTTACGTCGGTTCTCTCTAGAATCGCAAGTCATTGTCATAGAAGAATTTCACCCTCCAACATCTTCTTCAAGCAAGAAAAACACTATTTGTTTCATCTCGTACTTTGATGACCCTTCATCATCAACCCTTACCACTATGATTGTGTAGAAAAACACGGGTCCCCTAGACCTTTCTAGTCGATCCTTTTGAACCGATGAGGAAATCCCATGTCCACGACATGGGGGAAGACCCCAAAAATTTCCTACTCATCATCATTGTCATCCTCATTTACAATAATGGGGGCATTCACTCCATAGGGGGCATCCTCCATCATCATATCACCAATTCGGTGTACCACCATGGCTAATAACCTTATGGCACACCCCCCTTCTAGTAGTTGATCGATGCCTCGTCGGTAACTCTCTAAGAGAGTCTCTACACCGCATTAACACCTTTAAGTTGGGGGACATAACAGATTACCTTGACCCTACCCCATCACATCTAT
Source organism: Larix kaempferi (assembly GCA_027924585.1). Classification (NCBI taxonomy): domain Eukaryota; kingdom Viridiplantae; phylum Streptophyta; class Pinopsida; order Pinales; family Pinaceae; genus Larix; species Larix kaempferi. The sequence goes on along the minus strand of BSBM01000597.1, from coordinate 8,749,662 downwards.
ATCAGTATTTCAATGAGCCTATAGCTCAACCCCATACATATGTGATCCACAATCACAAACCCCATGCACATCGCATGGGGGAAGGACCTTAATCATGCTCACTTTTTCACATGCATGATCTCGACCATTTGCGAGGTAACATGTCACTTGTATATTTGGTTTAATTTCCATATGTGCATTTTACACTTTGGTACCATTTCCATGTGTACAATTCCAAGTTGTGTTGAACTTCGCTTGTTTCAATCGACAGTCGATCCCTTCATGTATAACATTTAACTGACATATAGGTCATCGTCTCCCCCGGAGTATCTGATGCATTGATCTAGTTTTTCCTTTATGCTTGTAGGACCCCCCTGTTCAAGTAAGTTCCCCAGTCCAACCATCATTGCATTCTCCTTTACTCGGCAGTAGAGCCTACCTTACATGGGTGACCATTTTAGTACCCCTCACAGTTGGCACCCATGCCTTTTGTATCCCCATAGGATCAGGAGACCAGATAGTATGACATCTAGCAATAAAGCCGCATGCATTCCTTTACATTGTCACTCATTTCCTAGTCCCTGTAAACAAACTCTCGGTAGGGAGTTTCTTTTAATCTCTTTTATGACTCCTTAAAGAATGAAAATATCATCGAGCAAAGTTGCTTCCATACGTGCTCATTAAAGTATTTGAAAGGGAATCCATTCATTATTCCTATTACCCCTTTTTCGGACCGAATGAACTAATTATGAAAAAGGAATTCTATCCCTTCTGGCTAGAAGAGTTCTCATCTGCATACTTTTATTCTTTTTCGGGCTTGGGAGACTAACTTTACAAAAAAAAACCTCAATGGAGTTTTCTTCATGTTTTTAGACTCTCTAAAATTGAAAACACTGACAAGCATTAACTAACCTGGGCTCGATCAAAATCCATGGGTAAGTACATTATTGAGCACCGTTCTATCCATTCTTTAATCTCATTAAACAACGAAGAAGGCCCAAACAGTGCCTTTTGACACCCCTACATATTGCATATAGTCTCATATCATGGTAGCATCCCCAATATAGTTTCCTTTGTTCAGATTATTCTGGAATGAGTCCTCCTTGAAGTCCCCCTGATGTCGTATATCAGTCCCCTCTCTCCGAGAATCAACCATTGTAGCCATCCCCACCAGGTCACCCCAACTATGTTCCCCTCCCCTAATATTAGTTTCATATGCTGCCAGGTCAACCCTACCATTGTATTCTGAACAAAGGAATTTTGTGTCCCCCTACTCCATTTCCCTTGTATCCCCATTCAGTGTCTCAATCCCATGTCCAGTTCCATTCCCTCTATGGTTGTATCCCTTGCACTCCTATCAAGGAAACCTTAATTCCATGGTAGTTGCAGGTCTCCCTCTGTCAACATCAACACATCTATTCCATAGGATAGACCGAGAGGTCCATGTACCTTGATTTCATACATCTCCTTGATGATTTCCTTGGACCACCTAAGGGGATTCCTTAGTGCCCCTTAGATAGGTTGTGTCTCACGTGCTCGACTTCAGCTACATCATTGCATCGTTGAAATTCGTACAGGGTATTGGTTCCTTCATTATTTGGTCGAATACCTCGGATATCCACTTACTCTAGCATATTCATGGGTCTCCTCGGAACCCTGGTAGTCTTATGTTCCTTGTGATATCCTGGTTATGTTGGCAACATTTTTTGGTAAGCCCCTCAGTTCTATGCTTCCTAGTGTATCCAGTTTCAAATGCAGTTCATTGTACCTCCAAGATTCTGACTCTCGATTATTGATTCCATACAGTAGTTGGACCCCTTCAAATCCAGCTGAGCATCAGTTATTGTGACCTTGCATTCTTGGTGAATTCCATTGTTTCCATGTATTAGTTCTTCAGATCAGCCATGGTTGGACCATGATGACAATCCATTGTATTCAGTCTCTTATTGGACACCTATGATGTACAAAGCAGTTATCTATGTATTGATCGGCCCCCTTTCGGGCCTTGATCCATTTTGTATATTTTTGAGACATTGCTACAAGCATGGGTATTCCCACCTCATCCATATATATGAGATTATATGTACCTCATCCATTTTGAGGGATTATATATGCAGATACAAGCCCTTTTCGTTCTGACGAAGGCTGTGTTCTACCCTTTGACACAATTTCCAGTCTCTATGCTACCATCACAGTTTTTCCTTGGAAAAAAGAAATATCCTATGATGTCTGTCAGCCATACGATGAGCTCCTGAACTCACACATCAGGGCATAATCTGTTAACACCAAAATTTTGTCCACTTTGCTTATCCACTAGCCACACCATATCATACATCATTTCCACCACTTTGAACTTCACATGCCAAAAATATCATAAATGTCACATCATTATTATTTCCTCTTTCCACAAAAGAGGGAAGTTGGCACATTCCTAAAAAATGGGAAAAGTGGGGAAATGCCCCAAAAATAGGAAATTCCCACAAACAAGAAAAATTCCATAAAAATGGGAAAAAGAAGTTGGATCTAACCCACTCATAATGTTTATCCAAATACCATTTTCCAATCCCATGGGACACAAAACTATGGGTCATAATATCTATATATACATGTGAAGGTCCCTCATTTGACAAGACATACATTCTCCACCTTTTGCATGTCGTTACTCTGCCTAATTCCATTAAGTCCTTTTTACCCATATGTCGAGGTTTGGCACCTTTTGTGACATGTAGCTAGAGACTGTGGAGCTGTTAGGAGACCAAGAAAACACCACTTCGGAAGGCTGCAAGGGCCCCATTTTCCAGGTATTCTTATGGTCTGAGATTGTGCTCTCATAATATAAAATCATTTTATTTCATATTTTTTAGTATTAAATCAAAATTGGCTCAATGCATGTTTAGTGTAGATTTATTTTATTGTTGTTTATTTTGTTTACATGTCCATATTTGAAATTGCTACTAAGGATTCCTTAATCCTTAGTAGGTTCCTTTTGGCACATGCTAGTAGTAAAAACCTAGCAGCAAGCCCTATGGTCGTTCAACCCAAGAAACATGAACCAAAAAGACTATGGATTTGTGTTGATTTCAAAGGATTAAATAAAATCACTCTTAGAGATCCATTCTCCACCCCATTTGTAGATGAAATTATAAATGAAGTTGAAGGCCATGAGTGTTATTATTTTACAGATGGATTTTCGAGATACAATCAGGTTTCTATTTCCAATGAAGACCAACCAAAGACAAATTTTATTACATAATTTGGAGCATTTGCTTACAGAGTTATGCCCCTTTGGGTTAAAAAATGCACTTGTTGTGTTCTCTTGAATCGCAGTAAAATCCTTTCAGGAATATATGTACAAGACCATGGCGATATATTTTGATGATTGAAAAATATACAATCTCCTAAAGGATCACATCCAGTGTCTCTGCATAATGCTTTAACATTGTCGACAAATTCTATTGTCCTTGAATAAAATGAAATGCATATTTTCCATGCCCGTAAGAGTACTACTAAGTCATGTAGTATGTAAGGATGGTATAAAATTTGACTCAACAAAATAAAAAGTATTACTCAATTTGAAACCTTATGTTAACCAGAATTAGATACAAGTATTCTTAGTTCATAATGGTTATTACAAGAAGTTCATAAGACACTATTCTAGCATAACTTATCCGATGGAAGAAATCCTAAAGATAGATATAGAATTTAAATGGTGGAAGAGTGCAATGAGTTGTTCGAACTGTTAAAAAGGAAATTAGTCGAAGCACCAATACTACGATTTTCCAACTGGATGAAGAAATTCCATGTCCATATCGACACATCAGGCATAGCAGTCAAAGTTGTCCTATCACATTTAGGGAGAGGACAACTTTGATCATCTAGTGACCTACGTTGGTCGAAAATTAAATAAGGCTGAAAGGAATTATTCAACAACCGAAAGAGAATCCTTAGGAATGATTTTTTCTTTGTAGAAATATTGACATTACCTATTATCAAATTCACCTATATTTTGAAATGATCACCAAGCACCCAAATACCTAGTGAACAAACCAGTACACCAAGGAAATATTTATTGATAGTTATTGTTACTACAAGAATTTGAATTTGAATTCATAGACCAACTAAGAAAGAATAATGTGGGACCATGTGACTAGAGTCTATATAAGACCCAACAAAAATTGAGGATGACCTCCTCAATGCAAATCTCTTTATAAAAGAAGCAACCCTGGTAGAGTTAGCCGACATAATTGGATTCCTACAAGAAGGAACATCACCTGGTGATATGCCAAAGAAGAAGTGAAAGATATTGGCAATGAAGGTTGATCCCATTACAATAATCAATGGATACCTATATAAGAGAGAGCCTAATGATATCCTCAAAAGTTGAATACTTGAGCACAAAATGCAAGACATCATTGATGAATCACATGCAGGGCCAGTCAAAGGCCACTATCATGGTGACACTATAGCAAGAAACATTTTACAAGCTATATTATGGTGTCCCACGTTGCATAAGAATTATCGAATGATAGTAAGTCAATGTGATCAATGTCAATGACTCGGTCGACCCCTCAAGCATGATGAAATGACAATAGTATCGTTCAATCCCAACCTGCCTTTTGAGATATTCGCAATCGACCTTATAGGACCATTTCCTAAATAGGGAAGAAGGAAAGGGGAAATATATATCATAACAAGAGTAGAATATTTAACAAAATGGGTAGAGGTTGAATCGGTCGAATCATGCACAAATGAGGTTGATGTGAAGTTTATCTACAAAAGTATAATTACCAGATTTGGATGTCCCCTGGTTTTGATAAGTGATAGAGGAACACATTTTATAAACAAAACAATTGAAATTTTATTGAAGAAATTCAAGATCATAAGAGCAACACGTACCACCCCTAGTTAAATGGAGGAATTGAATCTTTTAACAAAACACCAATGAAAGGACTAACAAAAATTTGTGAAGGTAACTTAAATGACTGGGATGACAAAATTCATGTTGTACTATGGGCATATAGAACAATGTATAAGATGTCGATGGGTCAAAAACCATTTAAACTAGTATATGTCCAAGAAGCAGTTATTCCCCTACAATTTTGACAACACACTGACCATGTTTCCAAAACCCTTCAATTTGGCACAATGAAAGCAAGAGATGATCGAAGAGGAGTAGATGACTTCCCTTTACCATCAAGAGATATAGAAATAGTAGCAGAAAGCATGGCATGAACAAAATTTAAGAAAAAAAAGATATCTCCATATGGGACTTAGTACTATTGTACAACAACAGAGTAAAAGGAAAACCAAAGAAGCTATAAACAACATGGCTTGGGCCTTATTATGTAGAATATATAAGACCAACAAGGGTAGTACAATTAAGAACATTACAATGTCGACTACTTGCCAAAGTAATAAATGGTGCTTGACTAAAAAGGTGTCATCCATAGAAGAATAAACAAGGGGGGGAATAAAAGAGATGTACATAATTAGGAGTTAGAGAAATGAGTAAGTCTATACAACAATAGTAGAAAATTTAAGCAATTATGAAAAATGAATAAAAAAATCAGTGAAAAATGAGCATAGGCTTTCGATTGACTGACCATCGACAAAAGAAGGACAAACATATGACATAAGTAAAAAGTAAGTGATACACTAGTTGATCAAAAAGTAGAAAAAATGCGCAGTTAAAAAGCATGAAAATTAAATAACGACAACACAACTAATACCATTAATACCACTCATGCTAGCATTTAAGACTCACACACGATCAAATCCATGTCAATTCAAACATTAAAAGTTTGCATAAATTGAATCATTCCCAAAATCAACCGTAAACACACCAAATCATATGGATTGAAAAACAATTTGGAAAAAAAACTAAGTGTGAAAAAGCCGAGCAGAGTGAAGAATAGAGCGTAGTTCAAAGCAAAGTGGAGTGAAGCTTATAATAGAATTGAAGATGACAGAAAAAGCTCAAATAGAAACAATTCCATCAAATATGAAGGGAGGCATAGACACAGTAGCAAAACCTCAGAAGGGTGAGAAAGAACCTAGAACTAATCAGAGAGAAGACACACCATTTCAATCTAAGTTGGAGAAGAGAATTGATTGATTTCATCAAGTCAAAGCAGAAGACAACAACTAGGACAAGCACTACAACGCACTGAAAAATTTTGGTGTAGTAGAGGGAAGTTGGAGTGAGGAGATTTGAACGCTCCAAAATTTGGTATCAGGTCATACCACGCCGCACCTCTAGTAGCAGGTTTTGATGGGTTTAAAGAATAGGTGGCAAAGTTCCTTGTGAGTAGATATCATAGGGGAAATATTTGGCTAGATGAACTAGTGGAAATTAACATTGTTGTAATCAGATAAGTAACTGGGTTGTTGATGCTAGGTGACCTTGTTCTGACCGTGACACAACCATTAGCAATAGTGGAGGAATTCACAGGGTCACAACAGGGGGAAAATTCAAAGGGAATTATAATCAGTATGGTGAAGGATCCCATGATAAAATGGGCTACCATTATATTTTTTCCTTGCCTAATGAGCACAGGTTGAGCCTTAGATGTCAATATCACCATGCTTTAAGTAATCAAGCATATTGTAGAATAGGGGAAAGTGTTTAATTGGGTTGAGCATGTTGCCAATATAATAAGAGTAAATTCTAAGAATTGCCAGGAAACAATGCAAGCAATTAGATACCCATCCTTGTTGATTTGGATAGTAATGTCAAGATATTACCATTTGGAGAACCAGTGCTCACATTAGGGATCATGCCAACTATGTTGAATCTCCAATGCTTTTCTACCAAAAGGACAAGATCAACCACGTTCCTTACCCCACAGGAAATCTTTTCTCACTAGTTCAATAATGTGAAAGTAGCATGTCAACGATGGCATGTACTGCAAAATGTAAGAAGAAACCTACCATGGACTACTCATATACAGCTTGACTTGGATTGCACTAGAGTATGGTATGTACATGGGGTAGATAGGGATCCTAAAGAATTGGACTATTATCCATCGGTCGACTAGATTTTCATGGATTTATAAAGATAGTCAAACATAGAATAAAGGTGCACCCATCAGCAAGGGGTGAAGTGTAGCAAATAATAATTCCACCATAGAATGGGTATTTGGAAGAAGAAAGAGAAGCGAAAATATTTATCACTACGTTTAAAGCTGACATAGAGTCGACATCACTAACTCTCGAAAAGAAGACAATGGTAGGAAAGAATAAAAAACAAACAATAGTCGATATTGATGAGTCTAGTGAGGAAACTTGGGATGGCCTACAAATATATATCCCTACAACAAGACCTATCAACTAGGAGAAACCGAAGCTAAAATTTACTAAGGACAAGGATAGGAGATGGAGGGGCCTTACCAAAGCCAGAAACTAGAAGCATCAAAAAGCAACAAAGGTCTGGGAAGAATGCAAAGCAAAAGCAACAAATGCCATGGGAATATAGCTGCAATAAGAATCAAGGGATCCCATTGACTGCCTACAAAATTTAGTATCATATATCATAAACCAACACCATATTCACTTGGGGAATCAAAGGATATCAAATGAATAAACAACAACCTTTGTAGCTCAAGAAAATGACTGACTACATTGTCTAATAGAATAACTTGCACATAGAAAAGCATGCGCGGCAGTAGCCAATACAGTTTTTAACAGTTGCACATCACACTTTGCTCATATTTGTAACAAACTCAGGGCTAACCAAATGGTGGTGGCGAACTTGATCGCTAGACAAAAAAGGAAATGGAAAATAGGGGATGGGGAGCACTAGAGCAATTACTCCAAAAAGAAAGACAATAGCAAACAAAATTACAACAAGAAGAATTAGAATGGTTGCGGGAAGGAAAACTTATGCATAATGAAGTCGAAACAATACTCCATCACATGTATTTATTAGACATAAGGATACAACAAATGAATGACAGGGCCATTTTTTACTTCCAAGCTCGAGTACAAGTTCTTCTTGTAGAAATAGTCAGTATGTTAACCAATCTCAAAACCACAAATTTTGTTAATGAAGATACCCTCGAAGAATGGAAGGCGATGCATAATAAGATGTAAGTGTCAGTGCCTCACATCTACAAAACAATTGTCGACTTCCATGTTGCTCATCCAGATCCACCATGTAACACCCTGTTTCTGACCCCAGAATGTAATTATGTAACTATGATAGAAATGGATAGAAACCAAATATGAATGGTTCACTGAGACCAAAATAATGTAATTTTGTGCATTTACATGTAATATAAAAACGCACGACTACTGCAGACCAAGGAGGATGAAGATGAGATGGGGGGGTATCTTTCCACGAGGAGAGAGATTATCCCAAGCCTAGGATTAGAGGGGGAAAGGTGCCCAACCCATGCATGCCACTTGTCCAAATCTCTTTAGGGAATGGAAAAGTGTCCAACTGCATGGATGCAAAGTGGCTAGTTCTTATAACCATGGGTGTCACTTGGCTAGTCTCCACCATGCATATAAATAGTGAGAACTAACCCATTATTCATTCATTCTTTGATGTCAGAGACACCCATTTTTTCTACTATACCATTGTCTTATCAATCTCCCATGTCTAAACCATCATTGCTGTCAGACCTAAAACACCAATGGTTGTACCACCATCACCAGAACGGGGAATTGGAGTTAGACCAAGAATAGAGGATTGGGTAACTGTAGCAGAAAATCGGTACCTTCTTATGGATGGGTAGCCCCAGCTCAAGGGTGGCTCTGTCAAAGAAAGATATGGCTTGACAAAGCCTATAGTTGTGAGGAATGTCCTTGGTTTGCAGTCAGTTGGTCATATTTTCATATAAGTATTCATCTGTGTATAAATGATTGGTATTTATTTTTGTGTGAATGAATTGTTGTCATTGTGTGAATTAAAAGAATAGAATTAATGGTGTGGGCGAGAGCATCTCTGTGGAGATAATATGTAGAGATTATATATTCAATTTTATTAGTGACTATATATTTATTTTTGTTGTAACTATTAATTAAAACAAAAGAAAAATTATTTCAATATTGAAGGCAAATTCAGTTAGCAGACTTATTACTAATGACCCAAGAGTCACCAAGAAGTCACCGGGTACATGACAATTTGGTATGAGAGCCCAGGTTGAAGCACTAGGACTACATGGGTTGTATTTGAATTCTACACGCAAAAATATAGGTTGAACATGAAGTGTATGACGAAATGCATCAGATAAAATACTAGGGAAAATCATGTTTAACCTTCCATGGTTTAGTTCCGAAGGAATCTGTAGTGAAAACTATGAATTTTAGTCGATTTTAGGTGAAATTATGCATCAGTGCTGAAGCAAAATTGACATGTTATGTTAAAAGACGGGCAGTGCAAATTTAATGGTCTAGATCATACTTGATCAAATCAATGGCTCATATCTTCTTAGGCTTAGGAAGATGCTCGAAATTTATCTTAATCAGCACAAGCCTGAAAGAAAACCACTTAGGACACATGTCATCATTGAAATAACTTAAGCTCTCAAAAGTGGTTTGTCTAAACTAGTTCCCCTCTGATCCTGAAACCGCCAAATCTCCTATTAAGCACCAAGTTTTGAATGCCATCTAGGTTTTTCAATCAACCTTGGAGGGCGCATACGGTTTAGTGATGTGACGTGATGGGACGGAAGGAAGTGGCATGTCCCTATCAGAGTTGCATGACGATCAGGATGGGAGCAGATCTCGGGGTGGAAGATCAACAGTCCTTAACAGTTCAAGATCATGAAGGTGCTCGAATTTTATTTTAAGGAGTACAATCCTAAAAGGAAACTACTAGGGACACAGGGCATCATTGCATGAGTTCAAGATTGCAAAATTTGTTTTCTTAAACCACTTCTTCGTCGAGCCTGAAACCATTTACTAGCAAGAGGGTGACATGGCTAAGTCATGGGGTGACACATGGGACTATATGAAAACTCAAGGTACAGTCATACTGCCACATCAGCACCATAATGCGTTAGTAGAAATTAGAAAAATTATTTAAAAAAATCATGGAGCCAAAATTTTATTTTTGCCATAACAAGAGCAGATTAATTCAAAATTTTATGAGACTTGTGCCATTTCGACGCTACTTATGGAGGATACAGGATTTCTAGTGAGGGACATTTCTCCATTCTGCTTAATTTTTACAAAAAAATTGAATTTAGTGGGTTTAGAAGGTGCGTAACCAGAGGATGGACGGGAGCCCGATTGAGGCCCAAATTGTATGGTGCAGGAATGACCTAGGACCACAAACAACCCTAGATCCTTGAGGAAAAAATAAAAAATATTTGAAGCTGGGAGATGAAAGAAGACCAAAATCCATTATTTAGGCGCACGAAATTGTGATTTTTGAAAACTTGGAGGCAAAAGTGGCCCCAGAACTCATACCCAAAAAAATTATTGATTTCAACATTTGTTCTACTCATCAAGATGAACAACTTTGCTAAGAGGAAAATTTTCAAAAATTCTTAGTTTGGGAGATAGCAATTTAAAAAAAAAATCAAGTTTGGAAAAAGTGCAAAAATTAAAAGTTGTTGATTCCATAATTTTATAAAATTTAATGGGAGCATCTGAATTGGATAATGAAAGTATTTGGGTAATCAACATCATATGGGCTATCAACTCCCGATGTATATATATATATAAATAAATAAAAATTAAAAAAAAATTAAAAAAAAAATATCCAGTTCTTACCGATTTTCTTCTATAAATCTCAGAAATTGATCCTTCAGAATAATTTCAGCTATAGGAACAATGTAAAATAGGGCAAAATTGTTGATTTTGGAGAGATGTAACTTTGAGCTCTGAATTCAGAAATGGAAATGGGAGCATTCATTGGAAACCTTATCATAAGGAGAATAAAGATGAAACATACTTCCATAATTAAGTAATATAGATTTTATTTTTCAGGAAATGAGAAGAAATGGACTTGTAGGCCCTATTTGACAAAACTGTCAAATGGTGTTTTTTTTCATAATTTAAAATATATGGATATATGTGTATATATTTATGCACATTTTTATTTAATTTTTAGAATTAAATTATGTCTAATAGATGTAATGATATACAAGATTGCATATTATAGTATGGTATTAGCCTCAATTATAAGATAGGTTTCCAAAAAAATACATAAGAGTAAAAGGGAAGAAGGGGAGCTTCCATACAGTTCTAAAGAAGACATCCAAGGCCAAGATATCAGTGTGGGAAATGCGGAAATATAAACAAATGAACATAGAGAAAAATGTAAATCCACTGGAACTGTGGAGATCGTGAGAAGTCTGAGAATGGAAATACAAAGATGTAGGGAAGATAAAGGAAGCATTCAAAAGTGGCTTCCTCTTCATATTTATCTTCTAAATTTGAATTATTTGTTGATGTTATACATAGAGGTAAGTTATATGCAAGGAACAATGGAATGAGCCGAGTATGGTTCGGTTGTTTGCTAAATAGAAATGTGGATGATTTCCAAAGCTTCTTAAGCCTACAAAAAGAGTTATATGGTTGTATATATAAACATGCCAGATGAGGAGGCGCTAGGGTTGCTCTGCAACTAGGAAGAGGGCCGACCTCAAGATCTCGGCGGCCATGGCTCCTTCCATGGCTGCCAACCCCTTTTTCCCCTCGTTCCTGGTCTTAGCGATTCTGCCTGCGCGTTTTGTGGTAGCATGGCGGCTGGTAGATTGGCTGGGCTCCTGCGGGCCTCGAGCGGCGGCACTATCTGCAGCTGGTTCACTTCTCTCGCCAGGGCCTCTTCACCTTCGTACGACTCCAAAGCTGCCAAACAGAATGAAGCCAGACACCATTGCCTCCGAGGATATATCTTGTTCTTGATTCATCGTCCCCGCTCCTGGATGGGCGCGATCAAGAACAGCTTGCAGACCTGTTGCGGCGGCGTGGGAAAGAGCGGCGGCGTTCCGCGGACGTGGTCGGATTGCACAGTGGTGGCTGGGCACTGATCCGTGGAGGCGGATTGCAGATCACTGGGGCGTGCAGATCCGGTGGCTTTTCTTTCACCTTTCTGCAGCCATCACGAGCCTTCTTTGGGCTCCAACAACGACGGCCTCCATTATGGGCAGCTCCTGAATATCAAAATGCCCATCATGTATCTGGCGTTGGCTCTGAGTCTACGCTCATTTCTTGAAGGGCGGTCAAGAACGGCTGTGTTCAAGCACATTGTGGCAGCGATGGAGGTCTCGTCTGCGACGGCCAGAGGCTCGATTGCGGTGCTCCAGACGGCCTGTTTACAGTGGCGATCGGGCAGCTTTGTACAGGCCCCCGCTGGGGTTTTTTGGGTACTCTTTGGAACAGATTATGGTGGGCGCTCTGCATCTTTTGATCGTCTTCTTGACTATGGGAAGGATCAAAGACGGTGGAGGAAGAGGGTCGACTTTCTTAGGGTTTCTTTTAATGGTTTTCTTTTTTCTGGTTTTTGTGGTGGCCCTATTCTAGGGTGTATTTGATCTTGGGGTGATTAGGGACTCTCGACAATTGATTGGGCGGTCTGTTTCAGGGACGCAGGGTCTGTCTCCTGCTTCCTCACTGGGGTTGTATACGGGTGGTCTTCGAAGTCTACTGCTATGTCCACAGACATGGATCTTCTGCTTCCTTGGATGAGGGTTTCGGCATTGGCAGATCTTCTTTTTCTGTTGCAGGCTTGCCGCAAATCCAAACCGGTGGCCCTATTTTCACCTACTGTTCAAGATTCCTTCTTCTTGTGGCAACTTCTTCTCTGGGTTCAGCTCTTTATAAGATGTTGTTTCTGCTTATATGGGACATAAATTTGTGAAAATGTAGGGATCCTTGTTGATTCTACTACATGTGCAGAATGTAATTTTAATCATCTTTTTGAAATAAAATTACGGACTTTTTCCAAGGAAAAAAATAAACATGCCAGATGTAAAATTGAGTTTGGATTACTGCAGTTGCATCCATGATGGAGTTGGCATGGTTAGGTGAAGGTGCGATGGAAGAATGCAATGCCTAGTAAAGGTGCATTCCATGCATTTATTAGATTTAAAATGTGCAAACGGTAGTGCAAGAAGAGACATAAGAGCTCTTGGTTGTTGAATTTAAAGTGAGATGAATCACACCATTGTAGTGTGTTGGAAATGCTACCAAGGTGTAAATAAGACTGGAAAGGATTGTATATCCTGTGTAAAGGATGAATTATTTAAAATGGTTAAAGATTATATTGCATTGTCAAAGAATGCAAATAATGCATTGATTTTAGCTAGCTTATGCAATATAAATTCCAGGGAATAAATTGAAGAGAAGAGATGTGGATCTCTTGGTTGAGGTAGTTGCTATTTGGTGCAATTATAGAAAGGTTAGCATAGGTATGGAAAAAAAAACAGAATTGGATAAGGTTAGAGGAAGCTCTAGATAAGATGTCAAGCTGGGATTGGCTAAGATTGCTTGAGAGAACTCAAGCAACAAACCTCAGAAATAAGTACAATGCAAAAGTGACCAAAGCCTCCAAGAATATACAAGTATGTCAAAAATTGGTTGTAGAAGAAAAGGGTTCATGTGGCCAACAGGGGAAACATACAAACAAGGGAGATTTCCTCACCCTAAATCCCTATTTTGTTTCTAAAATAGAATTGTATATTATTGAAGTAGAAAGTATAACCTATGTATGAATTAAGTATTGCTACTTGGGTGAGAATATTGTAGCTAACGATCTGTTATGTAATTTTCAAAAATCCCATGGAAGAGATCAGTTAAATTGTGGAATTCCAAGCTATGTGAAATTTCATATGGGCTAAGAGTGATATGTTGATATATGCCATGAGTATGACATGATAAATAGGTATGGTTTTTTATGTGTTGTATAACCAGGAAGGGTTGAGAACATGGTTGAATATGTTGATGGTGCAACTGCTTGTGGAGATCAATCTTACATTGAAAAAGTACAAGGAAAGAACTTGTTAAGAGGTTCATGGAGGGAATGGTGTGAACTCTCATGAAAACACCAGCTAATCAGGTAACATCTAAGATGTGGATGGAAACCATACAGGTATGGGAATGATCATGCCTATGTTGCACGAGTATTGAAGGGAATTTGGTAAGAATTCCTTCAATCATGTTGGATATCTTCACTGATATATTCATGATGACATTTGAATGCATGTATGTCATAGATACATAATTAAGATAAAGTATTAAAGTCTTGGGTTTAAAATCTCTTAGAATATTTTGATGCATGTAGGAGTTAGTGTGTCATGATGGGAATGGTTAAGATTTAATAACCATTGCAAATGAGTATTACACTAATGCTTGGGGAAATAGATTCCATGTGAAATAACCATGTGTGGGGCCATGAGTTGTTTAAATTGGGAAGGATATAGCGCCACACAAATATCCAAAATATCCTTGCTTGTGAACAATGTGTTGGACTACAACCTCGTTGCCATCACTAAAGAGAACTAAAGAAGTATAATCTTGCTGTGGTGTTTGGAATGAAGAGGAAGGCATCTAGATGATCAAACAAGTAATTGTGAGGTGGATGGATGATGTTTCAAGGTGTTGTTTGAATTCAGTCAACATATCATGGAAGAGCATAAGAGTTAGCATTATGGCATTCTTCAATCAATGCAATGTTGCATTGAGTGAATATGCATAAGTAGATTATGCGAATGTGCATGTTGGCACATGTGTTGATTGCAGTATGAGAAAGTTTGATGTGTTGGTAATACATATATGGAAAATGGTATTCTATTGCATTTAGTATGTGGAAGTTGAAAAATGATTGAATTGTTGGCATTATAATTATGAGAATACTTTGGGTTATTATGAATATTGCAACGAAGTGAGTATATGAATGAATACCCATTGTTGTTTGGATGATTTGAAATTTCTGTTAAGAAGACAAACTGCAGGTAGCATTTTCTTGGACATGGCAGCAAGTATAAGAACATAATGAAAACTGAGTACTACCATATGTAAAGTGTTGCACAAAATTGCAAGTAGTCAACGCTCCCCAATGTATCGTGACAAGGGACTAATCACCTCTCGTGGATCCTTGAAATCTGGCGGTGGTGAGTTTACCAATCACCTGCGGGTTTTGGTGTAACGGCAGTCGTACTTCCAACAATTGGTATCAGAGCTAGAGGTCACGAGTTTGATACACACTCGGCTCATGCTGAGGGGGAGATTGTTTCACGAAATTGCAAGTAGTCAGCGCTCCCCAGTGTATCGTGACAAGGGACTAATCGCCTCTCATGGATCCTTGAAATCTGGCGGTGGTGAGTTTACCAATCACCTGCGGGTTTTGGTGTAACGGCAGTCGTACTTCTAACATAAAGGACAAAACACTATGAGAAGGATGTCAAAGTTAATTAAAAAGTTTGATTTCTGAGGACACATTGCAGGAAGACCGTGAGCTATGGCCTGCATAATCTAAACAACAATGACATGAATTGGAGTTGTTGTAAATGTAGTGAAAGAACTACATGAAAAACTAGTCGCATTGGAGGGACTCCAAGAATGCTTTGTCGAGAGCACAAAGTTGTGTTAAAAAAATTATATATATAAATAAAAGAATGTCTCGGATATGGTAGTAAAAGTGAGCCATAATGAATACATGGATTGCTACTCTTTCAATTGAAAGCTAAGTATTGTGTGTGGAACTCATGTTCTTATTAGGAATTTAATTGTGAAGATAATGATTTCAAATATTGTTTGATATGTAAAAGTGTGATTCTTAATACATGTATGTTTATGTTAATGACATAGGTGGATAGTAAATCTACTTATTATGAGACCATGGTGCAAATTGTAAGTTGGAAAGTTCGGGAAGAAGGCCACTGCAAAGACACGAGAACCCTAAAGTTGTACTCTTTTTGTGCAAGAAATCCCTAAGTAAGAGATGGATCGCCTGAGGGACTGTTGGCTCAGAGAAGGGGATTCTTGATCTTGGAGGGTGAGTGAGTGCAAAGAAGAAGAAACTCTAATTAATTTGCTGGGAGCGATTCAAGACATTAGAATCATAGTACGAATATTCCTTGGTCGGCCTGTGCTGGAACACCGGAAGGGAATTGGGGTAACAAACCCGAGGTACTGTTAACTCATAGAAGGGAGCCTGAGGTATTGTTAATGCAGAGAAGGGATACCCATTCATTGCATTATGCACGAGAATGGAATCGAGGTAACAAACCCGAGGTACTGTTAACTCAGAGAAGGGAACCCGAGGTACTACTAACTCAGAGAAGGGAGCCCCATTCCTTGTGTGTCAAGAGGAGCAGTGAGTTGAATTATTTCCCATGGAAACCTTGAGAAATAAAGGAAATGTGCATGCATATAAGTATTGGATAGAGATTTACTTCTTATTTGATGAAATAAATATGTGTTCTTACATTTTGGAATTGGAAAATTGTTATGGACTTTATGACTATCTCTTGAGAATGATTATAACATGCATACTTCTTCTTAATGAATGACATGGGTACATGTAGATGTGCCAATACTGGAAAGAAAACTAAGGAAGTGGATGATAAATGTTGATGCATTTTGGATGGGATGGATGACAAATATACCAGATTGCAAGGACCAAGAACACTATGGAAACTATGGCTGAGAAAGCAATTTGGAAACTAAAGGAGTTGGTGAAACAATGAATTGTACATGTTTAAATACATGTTACATTCTATCATTGTATATATAGCGTTGATGATGCACCGAGGACGATGCATAAATTAAGGGGGAGGTAAATGTAACACCTTGTTTCTGACCTCATAATGTATATGTAACTATGATAGAAATAGCTAGAATCCTAACATGAATGGTTCATTGATACCAAAATAATTTAATTTTGTGCATTTTACATTTAATATAAAAGAGCACGACTATTGCAGACCAAGGAGGATGAAGATGAGATGGGGGGATATCTTTCCATAAGGAGGAGAGAGTTATCCCAAGCCTAGGATTAGAGGGGGAACGGTGCCCAACCCATGCATGCCACTTGTCCAAATATTTTTAGGAAAGGAAAAGTGTCCAACTGCATGGATTCCAAGTGGCTAGTTCTTATCACGATGTGTGCCACTTGTCTAGTCTCCACCATGCATATAAATAGTGAGAACTAACCCATTATTCATTCATTCTTTGAAGTCAAAGACACCCATTTTGGTTGCTAGACCATTGTCTCATCAATATTCCATGTATGAACCATAATTGCTATCAGACCTAAAACACCAATGGTCGTACCACCATCACCAGAACAGGAAATTGGAGCCAGACCAAGAATAGAGGAATGGGTAGCTATAGCAGAAACTCGATACCTTCTTGTGCATGGGTAGACCTAGCTCAGGGGTGGCTTTGTGAAATAAATATATGGCTTGACAGAGCCTACGGCTGGGAGGAACGTCCTTGGTTTGCAGTCAGGTGGTCATATTTTCATAAGTCTTCATCTGTGTATAAATGATTGCTATGTATTTTTGTGTGAATGAATTGACATCATTGTATGAATTAAAAGGATAGAATTAATGGTATGGGTGAGTGGATCAGTTCGTGGAGATGATATGTAGAGATTTTATATTCAATTTTATTGGAGACTATATATTTATTTATGATGTAATTATTTAATTAAAACAAAAGAAAAATTATTTGAATATCGAAGGAAAAATCAGTTAGCATACTTAGTACCCGTGACCCAAGAGTCACTGAGAGGTCACCAGTTATGTGACACACCATTGCAACTAGCACAACCAATACTAGTCAAGAATTTATTTCAACCAAGTAAATCTTTCAATCAAGAAAAAGGTACTGACTAAAAGCATTGAAATTGATCAACCTTAAGAAATTGTAATATACATTTTGTAAAAATTATTTTTGTTCCAACATTCCCTTCTTTGGGATGAAGAAGAGTTTGAGAGTGGAGGAGATATTGGAAGGGCCTAATTGATTAGTCAACTAGGTATGCGAGTCGATCGATAATCAACTACTTGAATCGCCAAGTAAGTCAACCGACATATGTGAACAGTCATATGTATTTATATATGTTGGTTTGTATGTATAAAAAAGATATCAATTTGTGTGTAAATGAGTCTTTCTATTGATAATATAGCAAATTGTTGGTATCATATCTACTCTTGTCTATTTATGCATGCATGTCTCTCTTAATGTGCATCAATGGTAACTAATGAATGTGATCCCCTAGATTGCAACATTTCTAAAGCATCATGATTATGAAAATACTATATTAAAGGAAGTGAGAATATATTGGTGAGGATGGGGAAGGAATATGCATCTTGCTGCATTTAAGAATAAATTCATAGGAATAAAATAACCTAATGTGAAAAGGTTGTACATCCTATCATGCATTTTCCAAAATATACAATCATTAACCATTACATTTGTGGGGTGTGGAGAATGGGATCAAGAACCACAACCATAAGTATCATGGTTAATTAGTGGACTTTGGATGAGCTTATGAAAAGAAATGAAGAACGAATGTTGGAGATAGAAGTTCCCATCAATCAAATGCAAGCAAAATTTATATGAGTTTAGGGGAGAATTTTCAATAAAAATAGAGTAATTTCATCCACTTATTAACGTGTTATTAACTCACTCTATAAACAATACAAAAGCCATATATTATCTCAAAACAAAGTCTAAGGTTTTTCTACTTGTAAAGTAGTAAAGATGTTTTTACTTGTCTAGTGTGTAGGATTTATGGAGTGTGTAGGGTTTATGGAGTTAGACTTAATCCTCTTGTTCATCAATTTGAAGTCAAAATGTCCCTTTAATAGTGTAAGTTTATAAGTTCTCCTCTTCCCTTTTTCTTTTAATACCCTATTAAACTT
Source organism: Larix kaempferi (assembly GCA_027924585.1). Lineage (NCBI taxonomy): Eukaryota > Viridiplantae > Streptophyta > Pinopsida > Pinales > Pinaceae > Larix > Larix kaempferi. The sequence goes on along the minus strand of BSBM01000597.1, from coordinate 8,730,856 downwards.
ATTTCCTTTTTATTTTAGCTATATAAAACTTATTTTCTTCTTGTATTTCACTAGCATAACTAATCTGCTTGTGGGGATCTGTAATGTACTTCTTGTAATAAGTTGCAAACAATAGTGTTAATAGTCTAGCTTAATGCTTATAACAAACTACATATTTTCTTTTTACACCATTATTTATATAACTACATATTTTCCTTTTACATCATCATTTAAATAACTATACATTACCAATTGTAAATCAAAAGCATATATGTTTTTCTCATAACCCTTTAGAAGTCAATTTACATGTCATTAACGTGCTTTCATGGTATTTTAACTCTCAAACATAAAATCATGAAGAGGGACTAGGGTTGTGATGCTTTAGTTTAAACCAATTGGTATTGCTTTTAAAACTCTCTTCATTTGGAGAAAGAATGAGTGGTCATTTTATCACCTCGACTCTACAAATGACCTATTATCCAAGGTTGATTACAATAGTCAAAATTAGTTAAAAATCTAGCCTTAAATTAAGCAAATTTTGACTGTTAGAGTCAAATTGTATGAAAGTGAAAGATATCCAAACATGGTGGCAGAGATGAACATGATCTTAGATAGAAGGAAGAAACCATGTAAAAATGGTTAGCAATATGTCCCAACGCACACATAGCATAACATAAAGAAAGAAAGAAAGAAAATGCAAAAATTAATTGCCCCTGATTGTATGGGACATATTAGTTTCCCATATCCTCACAAACTATTCAACATATAACATTGTTTTATAGAAGCAACATATTCATGATTGAAAATGATTCTATATTTTCCCAAACCCTAATACAATATAATGGTATTCATCATATTCAATAGAAGAGAATGTCCATAAGTTTATAAACATAAAGATTTGAAAATGTCGCAAGTGTATGTATGGACATAAATTGTGCTAAGCAGAAGAAAGGACAAAAGCACTAGAAGACAATTGATTTTCCAACTTAAACTTTGTCCACCATTTGCAATAGATTTCTAATTTTCTTTTATGGGTTGACATGGAAGTTGCAATTTATTTTGATACACAATGTAGAATTTCCCAAAATGATGTTTTTTTAAATATCCTATAGTTGCTACCACCTTCAACATAATTGTTCATTATGTCTAAGATAAGCATTAGCAATACCATAATTTCTCTAGGAAGGATGCTTCTTTTCAAAACCCTTGTTTTCATGTAAGCATCTTCAACTTGGTAAAATTCCTTAGACTTGCTTAGCTTTATATTGTTGAAATCCTTGAATGTTGATTAGGCACAATTGCTTGGTCGGTAACTCTTGATTGTTGAAGTTGTTGAATAGAAATAACTTTAGAAGCCATGTATGGCAAGTTGTCATGGAAAAAATTGACTTATATTTTAGCTATACCACAAGATGGAAATGGTTTTTGTTGTTAAAGGTATATTACATAGCAAGAGGGGGGTCCTTCCTGCTAGCTCAAAGTATCTTTATAGTGACAAGATATAGACCAAGATGGTTTTTGCATGGCTATATAGATGTAAAATTACCACCATTCGATGTCTAAAATGGCCTTTCTGGTGAAAAGATCAATATAATTATTAAAGGCAAGGTGGATCCTTTTGTTGCTAGGTTTTATCTAGGAATAAACATTCCTTTAGATATAAGGAAAACTAGAAATTTAGAAGGACTGCAATTCACTTATTGCATATGCTGAAGGTTAATCTAAATAGAGAATCCCTCATAAAATTCAAAGTTTAAACAGTACAAAAACTCTCAGAAAAGAGAATTAGCATGTCAATGAAGTTTTATGAATGAGAAGAATTGTCTTTGTATCAAGAAATAGAAAGTCAATTTAGAAATGTAATTCAATAAAGTTAGCCATGTATCATTAACATTCTAATACTTTATTTACAGGATTGAGTTTACAAATTCCTATAGGATTGGATATTATAAAGAACTTACTATTAAAAAAACCTTCCATATCCTTAAAAGCTAAAAGCTAAGGAAAATCTTGGAGCAATTTCTTGAACGGGGTTTTAATGGATGATGTTTACTGTGACGGAGGTAGGGTCTGCATGCTTTTGACGGAACCCTAGATACCTGGGCTGCACATCGGGCGGTGTGGCTGTCAGATTTGCATGCAAACGCCCACCTGGCACGGTTAGTGGTGCGCTGCTCCTTCCCTGTTACCGGTCTGGTTGCATAACTCCCTGTCTGCGGATACCCTTGGTTCCATTTACCAGGGTTACGGTGGTTGGTGGTAGGTCTGCCTCCCTATGGCTACCTACGACGACAGATTAGATTATACCTACGACCCATCGGATGATGCGGATATTTGGACTCATCAGCAGGGTGCCGGGTGGAGGGTGGGGGTTTCTCCTGGGGCAGACGTGGGTGGCGGTTACTTCTTCTGTGGAAACTAGTACTGCGCTTGGTTTCTCACCTTCTAGTTTTCTGGCGTTCTCTCCTGGCTCGGGACCGATAACAACGCCGCTACACTGTATACCACCTCTATCACCTTTGAAGGATGCGGGGACGCTTTGGACATCGGATCAGGTATTAACAGCTTTGGAGGGCTCGGCGGATTGTAACAAGGGTCCTGTCCATGTAGCTGACGGTTCCCTGGGCACTGTTTGCGGGGTTTCTACATCGGCTCCTGTTACTGCTGCTTGTGGGGCGGAGGCTGGGGGTAGGCCTGAGGACGGGACTGGAGCTTCATGAACACAGGGGTTTTTCCAGTCCCGTTGTGGCCTCTGGTACTAGCTCGGACGAGTGGGGAGGACATTCTTCGGGGGAGAATACTCAGCAGGGGAAACGGGGAAAGAAGCGTTGGCTGAAACTTAGCCGGACGAAATACAATTATGCCTTGGGGGAGGATGTAGAGTGGGATCAATTGATCACGATGTCCAGTATTACTTTGGTGGGTAAAGCTTTGGGCAGATCTTTCTCCCTTGGCACCATGGAAGCCTGGGTGGGGGAACACTGGGCTGGGGTTTTGGGCTATTCCCCGGAAGTAGTGGAGCTTACACGCAATTGGTTTGCCTTCAATTTCCATGAGGAGGCACATACCAGATGGGTACTGAATTCAAACTGGAGCTGGGATCATTGTCCGGTTATGATAAAACCGTGGCACCCGATGTTTGACGCTAGCCGGGAACGACTGGATTTTGTTCCATTGTGGGTTCGGCTCCCTGGTTTACCCCTTCATTACTGGTCGGAGCGACATTTCAAGGGGATTGGCAACATGATTGGTACATATCTTGATGGTGACTATAGTTTTCTTCAAACTCGACCAGAGGAAGGTTGCTCGTATCTTGGTCAATTTGAATCTTAGAGATGGACTCGTACCGGATGTTACCCTCACATGGGGACCCTATGTTTATGTGCAGAAATTGGACTATGAGAATGTTCCTTTCAGATGCCGGCATTGCCATGCTTACGGCCATCCGGCTGCTGAATGTAATCTACCTTTTCGTCAGAATTTTGTTGGCCCGCAAAAATCCCCAATTGTTGTGGATATAAACCCTGCTGCGGATAACCCAATGACGGAAAATCCGCCAAATGTTGTTTTGAATGAGGATGATGGGCATGGTTCACATGGGGATAGGGTGGACACTCGTTCCCCAAACTCTACTCTACTGGTTTCTAGTGCACTGATGGATGGGGTTGCAGACATACAGCAGGAGTTTGGAGTGGAGGCACCACACACGGAGGAAGCGTTACCGGGGACTTCGGCTATTGTATCTACTCATCCGGCTGCTCTCACGGAACCCGGGTCTTCGTCCGCAGGTATCACTCATTCCATTAAACCTCTCTCCTTTCATTTTATTTTTAAGAATTTGTCTTGTGAAAATCCTGACTGGATAGAGGCTTTGAAAAATTTGAATTTATCTTCGGCAATGGAGATGGAACTTCCTACTAGCTTAAACACTAACACACCATCTTGCTCATCTGCTCTACCATACCCTGGGGTTTTGATGATTGACCACCCCTCTGCGGTTGAACCTGGGCCTACGGAAGACCTTTCCCCCTCCTCCCCTACTACTTCATCTGAACCTGGATATTTCCTTCATTCCCTATTGAAAACTCCCCCGGGTGGATTGGGTCCTGGGGTAAACAAGACTGGAAAATCTGGTAGGGGTCGGGGACGGAAATCCCATCTATCGCGGGCTCAAACAAAGGCTAAGATGGATCTTATGGAATGCAAACAAGTGACTATAGATCGGGCGCTTAGAGCGGTGCGAGCCCAGAAATGGGGTCTTTGATGAAGGTGATGTCTTTTAATTGCAGGGGTCTTGCTGGTCCCCATAAAAGATCAGCACTTCGCAGAGTGGTATCTATTGAACACCCGGATATCATTATGCTTCAGGAGACTATGGGTGTTGGTGAGACTATAAAATCTTTACTCGAATGTTGGTTTGGTGGCTGGACTTTTGCCACTTTGGATGCTCGTGGCAGGTCGGGGGGACAGGCTATTGGCTAGAATACTCGCTCTGTGCAGTGTCATAATCTATGGGGTATGGATGGGGTTTTGGGGATGAATTGCTCGTCGCTGGACCTTAGTGATACTTTCACGGTGGTTAATATATACGGTGCATATTTAAACCGTATTCCCTTCTGGGACGCTTTGTTCTCTCATCCCTTGTTACAAGAAGGAAATCTATTACTTGGAGGGGATCTCAATTTCTCTCTTGGGCCGGCAGAAGTGTGGGGCGTCAGAGCTCGGCCAGACCCTCTGACTGATTACTTCATACATCAGTTGGTCATCCGAAATCTGCTTGATATTGAGCCAACCCTCCTTAAATCTACTTGGAGAAATAACAGGACTGGAGATTACAAAGTTGAAAAACGTCTGGACCGCTTCCTAGTGTCTGAAATTTTTGCTGATAGGAACTATCTTATGAGGCAGTGGGTTGGCTCGAGGGGTGCTTCTGACCATTTTCCTATTTTCATGGAGATGCGGGATGGTCCTTTGAAACCAGCTGGGCCCCTTAAGTTTAATAAGATTTGGTTAAGTGATGAGACATTTAATGAACTTATTGAATCCCATTGGGTACCTTACAACACTAGGGTGGGCCTCTCTGCCTCACAACAGTTCTCGGACAATATCAAAAGGATTAAAGGGCCAGTGAAGGCTTGGGCTTATGAAAAGACTCATAGGGATAACGGAGAATTAATGGCTATTGAACTGGAGTTGCAGTTCATTTATGATTCAGGATCTGGGGGTCTGGGTACACCGGATGAGAAAGCCCATTTGGTGTCTCTGGAGGGTAGGAGAAATAAGCTGCTATTGGAAAAAGAGGAGACTTGGCGGTTCAAGAGCAGGGCTATTTGGCTATCGGCTGGGGATGAGAACACTAAGTTTTTCCATGCATATGCTAAGGGCAGGAAGGCGGCAAATACCATATGGAGTTTGGAAGACTCTTTGGGGAATACCCAGAAGTATTTTGATGGTATGGCGGGGGTTGGGGTAAATCATTTCAAAACACTCTTCAAAGCTCCTGCACAGGCTATCATATTGGAGGTGGTCCGGATGGCTCAATTATTTCCTCGGTTTGTGGAAGAGGAGGACAATCACACTCTGATGGCTGAAGTCACCGTCGAAGAACTGAAAGGAGTTTTACAGAGCTTCCATAAAGACAAAAGCCCGGGACCGGACGGATGGACGGTGGAATTTATCCTGGCACTCTTCGACCTTATTGGGAATGATCTGTTACGGATGGTGGATGACACTCGTAGATCGGGGCGCATTCCAGCTTCCATGAACTCCACCTTTATTGCCCTTATACCAAAAACTGACAACTCCTCTTCTTTAAATGATTTCAGACCCATCTCTCTGTGCAACTGTGTATATAAGGTGGTGTCAAAGATCATTGCCGGGCGGCTAAAGGGTATTCTGTCCAAACATATTTCGGAGGAACAGTTTGGGTTTCTGGAAGGAAGACAGATCCATGAGGCCATTGGTGTAGCACAGGAGGGCATACATAGTATGAAGGCTCGGAAAATCAAAGGGGCCATTATCAAGATTGACTTATCCAAAGCATATGATAAGGTGAGTTGGCTGTATATTCATTTACTTCTCACTCATCTGGGTTTTACTGTGGATTTTATTAGGTGGATTATGACTTGTATCACTACGGTATCCTTCGCGGTGCTCATCAATGGTGCTGCCTCTCCTTTTTTCCGGTCCGAAAGAGGCCTTCGTCAGGGATGTCCTCTATCCCCCTTACTTTTCCTGCTGGTTGCTGAGGGGCTTAGTAAAGCCTTGAAAAAAGCATGTAGGGATGGCACTCTTCATGGTATCCTAGTGGCTCCTGATTTTATTATCTCTCATCTGCTTTTTGTGGATGATATCCTCATCTTTTGTACTGGATCGGTAATGGACTTGCAAACCCTAAAGGACATTTTTCTACTCTTCTCTAAGGCTACGGGAATGGAGATCAATGAGCGGAAGTCCACTCTATCGACACACTTACTCAGGGAAAGTGAGATTGTGGCTTTACGTAGGATTTTCCCATTTACCTTCCTTCACCTTGAAGATGGTTTCTGTTACCTTGGGTTTCACTTAAAACCTAATGCCTATACTAAACAGGATTGGCAATGGCTCATTGAAAAAATTCACAAGCGGTTGAAGGTGTGGAGTCACAGGTGGTTGTCGCGGGCTGGAAGACTGGTCCTTGTGAAATCGGTATTAGAGGCTATTCCGGTCTATTGGCTGGCCCTATCATGGATACCAAAAGGGACGTTAGAAAAAGCTCGCAAATTATGCTTTCGTTTCATATGGAGCGGCAAAGGAGACTATGTTTCCCCATGGGTTCGGTGGCAGAAGATCGCCATGCCAAAAGCTTTAGGGGGATGGGGTCTTAAAAATATTCATCTATTTGCAAAGGCACTGGCTGCAAAAGGGGTGTGGAGATTGTTAAAATCTGAGAGTTTATGGACTAAAGTGGTCTTTCGGAAGTATATTGCCCCTATTTCTATTTTGGAATGGGTGCGGTCGATGGATAAATCTCATACTGGCTGCTCTGTTATTTGGAAAGCGGTCATAAATTCTTTCCCGGTGGTAGGGGATCATCTGGCTTGGAATGTTGGAAATGCACAGGCCCTTTGTGTTGGGGAGGACCCCTGGTTTGGGAGCGCTGGGCGTCACCTCTTATCAGGTAATTTAATCATTTCTCTGCGGGATTTGGGTATATTCTATTTATCTCATTTGGCTGTACCGGATAGGAGACACCTGTGGCACCAGTCATGGGTGGATGTGGATTCTTTGGCACTTTCTGTGGATGAACGGGGGGAGCTGAGGTCTTATGTAGATGCACTTATTGGTTCAAATATACAAATCTGAGCAAGGGATGATAAATTGGTATGGGAAGGTGCCCTTACTGGTTTGTACACACCCAAGGATGGATACAACTGTCTGAGTCACTTCATGAATCCTCGTGTTTTGGTTGGGTGGTGGTCTAAAATATGGAAAATCGACTGTCCTTTGAAACATCGACTCTTTATGTGGAATGTCCTTGAAAACACTATACCCACCTGGGATTTTCTACAGCGGAAGAATAGGATTGGACCGGGCTGGTGCATTTTATGCAAAGCCAACTTGGAAACTTGTTACCATTTACTCCTCCAATGTCCTTTCACGGTGCAGGTGTGGGCGGAATGCTCCAGAATTTACAATTCCTTTTTTACTTGGGCTGGGGATTCGGTGATATCGGCTTGGACACAGTGGGTTTTGGACCCTATTGGGAAAACCTACTTGAATCTTCCTTTATTGGTGGCGTGGGGCATCTGGATGGCTAGGAATGGTATGGTATTCAATGGAAAATACTGTACTCCTGTGGTTACTGCAGTACAGATCTGTGGATACCGTGAGGCTTTGCCACACCATATCAAGGTGGCAAAACAACGAGAGGTTCTGGCACTGGACATTGATGAGTCAATACCGTGGGGTTTCTATGATGGATCTGCTTTGGGATTAACATGTGGGGGAGGGGCTGTACTGCATCTTTCTACAAACCACTCATACCACCTTTCCTGGGGATTGGGGGAGGGTGGGAATAATTTTGCTGAATTCATGAGCCTAAAACTTCTTCTTATCTTTGCAAAGGAACAGGGATGTCAACAGTTAAATGTGTATGGTGACTCAATGAATGTCACAAACTGGACTTGTGGCACTCAACATTGCAGGGATCTTAGACTTGAAAACATTCTACGGGACATAGTGCAACTGAAACTCTCATTCTTACATTTTTCTTGCAGACATGTATATCGGGAGAACAACCAGGAGGCGGACGCGTCTTCTAAGATTGGTCGGGACTTGGAAGTGGGGGAGTGGAAAGTGACGGAATACAGAGATGGAACTTTCTACGAGTACTACCATCGACCTTTCATGGATGGAATTATACAACAAGGGCAGGAATTGGCACAGGATCTCTGAGTGCCTATGAATGTTATTATACTACTTTTTTGTAGGCTGTGAAGTTATCTTATGGTCTATACAAAACTGATATACTGGGAACACTTATTAGAGGCTCGGGGAGCCATCTGAATTTTGTTTTTTTGCTGGTTTTTGGGAAAATTTTGTGCACCTCTCGATTATGAGAGATTAAGGAACTGTAATGTTGATGGTTGTAATTACTGAAGGGTATTTTACTGTGCTAGAGGCTCGGGGAGCCATGTGATATCTGAGACTGCTTTCTCAACGGACTATACAGTCAGGAAGATTGGATGTATGTATGGAAAGTTTTTAGTTTTTTTTTGTGAACAATTTTCTGATCCTTAATTGGACAACTGTATGCTTTTATGCATATTCAGAATGTAATTTCTTCACTTGCTGAAATGAAATTACGCTTTTTTCCGAGGAAAAAAAAAATCCTATAGGATTCCCACCTATAGATGATCATGCCTCAATTATCATTCTTGTTGGTAACATAATAATTTATATTCCTATAGTAATTCTATTACATTTATTCATAAAACACGATAACACCTTTATATTCAATTAATAAAATATTTGCATAATAGTGTAATTTTCAAGTAATCAATTTACTCATTATCCCTATAGAAAATTACAATGCATTCAACCATAGGTAGCATAGAATTGCACTTGTAACATGATAAGAAATTTTAGAGTGATGAAGAGGTAATTATCTTTTCCAAAATCTGAATACCAAGCTACTAACTGAGATAGATCAATTTTCCACCCAACCATAGGCAATTCTCAATGGATGCCACCCCCAAGCCCCTAGCTAAGCTATGATACCACCAAGGCAAATAAGACAATGTAGAACTTACAAGTTAGCCTCCCCATCCCAAAATGCAACAAAAGATCAACCAAGCAACCCATTACTTAGTTATTTAATCAGACTTCCTTATGTCACTCACAATACCTAACCCCCACAACACAAGGTAGATAGTTCCTTCTCAGCTCATTTGTCCCTTAGAATCTATTTCCTCTTGTGCTCTTCAGTGTGTGCATAAACAGTCCAAACTATTGTCTTGGTTCTTGTTCATTTTATGATGAAATTCCTTCATGCATTCTAAGTGTGCATCTCTACTTAATATCATTTCTATTGTTTTATATCGGTTCGTTCATCTTTCTCTTTATGGCTTCATATTCTCCTATCCTTTACTAGGATCTCGTGACTTTCTTTTATGGGTATTCAATCCCATACCATGGTATTTCTTTTTTTCCAAGGTAAAAAAACCATCTTTTATCTTCTATAAATCTTTCAAAAAGAGCATCCTCTTTTCCTATTCGAATTTCCTCTCTTGGCATGAGTGAAAGGTGGAAAAAGAGTTCTAATACAATAATGTTGGGGGGGGGGGGATTTCCCAAAGTGTATGAGGTGGTTGCCTAAATCTAGGAGATAATTATGTCCACCTCTCCTATCTCAAATTAGACTATAGGCTAATATTGGCATCAACATTATAAAAGAGTGAAGCATTAGGGTAATAGGGTAATAACAAGGTGGGTTAGATAATTAGGCATAAGAGACATTCCTTTGGAAATCCTTACCTTTCACCTCTCATGGTATCATAGCCCCTTTAGGTGTTAATTCTTAGTCAATCATGAATATTCCATTAATTTCAAATGTTAATGTTTACATATATTTAAAATCCCCATGACATTTCTATCTAATGTTGTGAATAACAAATAATAATAAAAGTATTTATGTGAAACATTTCAACATATACAAGATTAAATTCAAATCATTCCAAGGGGTTGAAACCAGGACATTACATGATCTATTAGTATAACCGTATGAAAAATATTGTCAATAGTATACATGAGGGTAAGGTATTGTAGGATAAGAGGCATTAGGCTAGGATAGGGATACCTTGACTAGGTCACGCTAAGCTAGTCCAAGGGTATGGTAGGGTAATCTAGGCTAGTCTAAGGGTAGGATGAGTCGATGTAGGGTACTTTAGAGTATCCTAAGGTAGAGTAAGGTAAGGTATGACAAGGTTAAATATGGTAGTCTAAGTAAATCTAGGGTGATTTAGGTTAGGATAAGGCAATCTAAGATAGGGTTGGCTAGGGTAATCTAGGGTAGGGTAGAAAGATTAAGGTAGGTATGTTAGCCCAACTTATTTTAGGGTAGGGTAAGGTAGACTAAGTTAGGGTAGGAATATACTAGGTTAGAATAGGTTAGGGTACATTACATTAAAGTACAATATTACATTTGGGGTAAAAATATTACTTTCCATGTTTTGTCTAACATTAAAGGTTTAATTTAATTTTAAAGACAAAATTTAGTAAATTTATTATTTTTAGGATATTTAACACTGAAAAACTTCAATTTATTGATGTATAGTTTAATGTAGATTGATCTATGTTACCAGCATTGATTAATCTACAATTCATTTTCCAAAATGTGTATTCCCTCACTAAAAAATCGGCATATCAAACTAACATCAATTAATTGATGTCTCTTACATTTATATATACACTTGAAATGCTTGTAAGTTATCACAACAAATTAGACTCTCCTTTAGAGAAGGTAGGAACTCCAAAACAAAAAATTACAAGGAATTTATAGGAGCCTGATATTGATATCAAACTAACATCAATTAATCGATGTCTCTTACCTTTATGTATACACTTGAAATGCTTGCAAGCTATCACATCAAATCATACTCTCCTTTGGACAAGGTAGGAAGCCTCCAAAACAAAAAAAATCCAAGGAACTTACAGGAGCCTAATATTGATTTTATTAATCTTGGGGCCTCTTTGATGGAACTTGTCAAAGTGCTCCAAGTGTTTGTGGGGTAAGGGTCTATAATTGAGAGGATTATGGAGATAAAATATCATCTTTATGAAGTTTCTTTTACACTCATTTACAGGGAATTCAACCACAAAGCAAGTAAAATTTCAAAAGGAGTTCTTACAATGCAAGAAGGTATTCCCATTGAACAAGAATCCAATGACAAAATACCTTTGGTTTTATCCAAAATATTATGTTTTGATTATGATTTTGTGGTATACTTTATGTTTTAATCTTCACTTAGGAGTCATAGCCATTTTTGGTCAAGTTAGTATATAGTTGATTTTTTTATGAGATGTAAAGATTCCAATTTTTGGATATGGATGGAAGGATGAATATATAAGTATTTAGTATAGGCTGGTAACAATTTGGGTTTGTAATATTGAGTCAAAAGGATAGTAAGTGTGTATTTTGATTTCCCTCTCAAAATATCAAATAAAATGTTTTTTTAATGGAAAAAAAATAGACACTTGAAATTAATAAAATTACTTTTTTTAACCTATTCATATTATACATTTTGGATGGCCAAATGGTAATGGATTTAATGCTATGGTGCTTGAATTTCTAGTTTGCAAGCTTTTCTATAGCTATTTATAGCAAAAAAAACATAAACTCGAAGATGTTCCTAAATTCCCTTGCGTGTGCTTTATTTTTGTTATGGAATTATTTGTGTTTGAGGTTGGATGCTCGAAACGAGGAACATATTAGATAAGAACTTACCAATTTAATGTAATCTTTATAAGCATGGAACTACCAATAATGGTGTTGGTGTGGGCGTTCCCTCCATGGACATGTTCAGGCCTAAGATTGTGATGAAATTGATTGTTCCAATCATGATGGTTGAAGTGGTGGGTACTTATGGTTTTGATTATTGTTATGATTATCAACACAACAACTAAATTTTGGAAAAACCATTATGATTTTTTTTATGGTTGTGTTCATCTTTCATTTGCATTGGTTTGTAGGCTCTCAATCTTGGCTATTGGTATTGTCCATGATGTTAGTGTTACCTCTTCACTCCACGATTATTTGTAATTGTTTAAAATATTGAGAAGAAAATAATATTGAGGTTTTTGATGGTTTTAATTTTATTTTTTTAATAGAGCAATTATGTCTTTTGTGCAATTTTTCAAGAAAAAATAAGTTAAGAAAAATGCAGGACACATAGCAATGTTCTTTGTTTTTTTGGATGTACCATCAAGCATATATTACTTGTGTAACAAGACTTAGTTTGTAGCATTTGAAATCGCCATATTTAAAGTATTGAAATACGAGATTTACTTCTTGTAGTATACATTAATATATGTAGGCATAAAATTATAAGATTTTAGACCATGTTGCATGTATTAGTGGTGTTATCCCAATGAGTAATTATGTTTATTAAGCTTCAACCCAATGGTAACCTTTTTGTCCTAGCTCTATATTTGTGAAGCATATTTTGAAACAATCACAACAATCCATAAATAAAACATTAATGTTGTTTAATTGTCAAAGTCTTTGGTGTCTTTATTTGGTTGTTGTTACTATTATAAAATATAATAAGATAAGATAATTTTATTAATGTCTCAATAATTGTTGTTACTTCTATAACACTTTTTTGGATATTCAAATCTAAACAATTGGTTGAAAGAACTTATGATTATACTAACTTAATATTTGTTTTCACAGTGCACATCTTCTAATGAGCCAAACACTCTTGTTACATCATATTAGGTTCATACAAAACTAAAAAAAAATTCATTATGATTTAGCTCCAAGAAGTTGATTATATGAGACAACTCAAAAAACATAATTTCAATGGTCAACGAATCTTATATTTACTTTGATCAACACAACGTTGACTATATTCTATGAAGGGATGTGTGGCCTAGATTAATGGAAATACTAAAAATACTAGTTAATCTAAAGTTGGCAATTTGGTAAAGAAAAATTATTTGAATATGATTATAGATCCGCTTTCAGTACACCCAATCGTATAATGAAATATGTCATGCAATCAATGTTAAATATTTGTCTTTAGTGGCAATAAATTATGAATTCCATGAACATGGCACTAGTCAAAGTGTTTGAGTTTTTTAAATCCTTTTTTGGTAACCTACTTTATGAATTTCAGAAGTAACCTTTATGAGGTTTAAATGGTAAATTGTTGTCAATTGGATGTAGCTAGAGTAGCAAAGAGGAAAGTTGATATCCCTCCCCACCCATGTTAAAATCCACTTTGTGGCATGTTGTGATATCCCTCTTTTACCCCTATACTTTTGTAACTGAAAATGTAACATTGTACTAGTTCCTTAAAATCCACTTTGTGGCATGTTGTGATATCCCTCTTTTACCCCTATACTTTTGTAACTGAATATGTAACATTGTACTAGTTCCTGACGAGGAGCTTAAGGCTAATCAGTAAACTTTGTAAGTAATTTTCCTAAGTTGTTTTGTATTTTGATTTATAGACTTAAGAGACTGAAGGACTTGACGCAACTAAACGATGGGGGCACAAATCCACTAGGGGGGAGCCAAATGGATGGGAAGCCATGAAGATCCCGGTTACTGATAATGGGTGACATCTTGGTGAGCCTGAGTGAGCCTGTTCGTAGTGGTGGTTGATGAAGGTTGCATGTTCGTAGTGGTGGTTGATGAAAACCTTCGATGGAGGGATTTGATTCACTTCTAGACCGTTGTGATTCATTTTAAATCCTCCATCACTATATGGGGAATGTACGCAGGTTCCAATGCTTATTAGTTGTCTTGTGATGCAGATTATTTCTGCGTGGAAAGAATGGGAAAAGGTCCCTTGGTTTATTATTTTGAAATGATATTGTTTTTATGTGTGAGGGAGGGATAGCCTCTCGGAAGAGAAGGCCGATCTCCATGACCTCTCCAAGTATTTTATTGCTAGTACTTAAACAAAAAAGGAGTGTGGCCTGTAATGGTTATTGTCTATAAAGAGAGCGTAGACCTTGAGGTGTGGCGTCTAAATTATGTTCACCCATCCCAGTGGATAGGAAAGAGGGGCACAGCTCCCTTTTGATTGTTGTTTATGTAAATTTTTGTTTGTGAACTTTCCAAGGAAAGCCATAGCCCTGGTGGCCACTGTGTGGGCTCTAACGAATCCATTCTCCTCTCGGTGTTTACGTGAGAAAGGAACCTCTGTCCCTGATATTATTGATTGTATATTATACTTTGGAAAAAAGGGTGGGGCAGGGTCCTCCTCGGTAGACTGGACTGTTTATGCTCCAAATTATGAACAAAGAATGAGGAGCGTTTGCCTCTATTCTTTACTGACTCCTGTCACGTCCCCACCTTGACCCTATTGCATTAAAATTTTAAATGATGTAATATTGTTATGAAATCATGGTGAGGAGCTCAAGGCCAAGGCCCCGCCATCGATTTAGTGATGCATATGGCTTGTGTGCTAGCCAGGCACATTGGAATTTCAACATCATGTAATATGCATTTTAATAAAAATACCCACAACTAGCTATGCAATGCAACAAAGAGATGGAGGCATGATTTTACAAGGAATTGGGAGGAAAAACATTTAAACCCTTGAGCCAACCAAGTCAAGCCAAGTGTCAATGAGAGAACCCATCAAACCCTCAACTACCCATGTTGACTTTTGTACCCAATCATTGATTTTCTCCCAATAGTTGGTTGAGGTAGTTAATGCCTTGGGGAATGAGAGGTATGGCTGTCCAAATTCGAGTATGGGCAAGCCACCCTGCATGGGAAATCGTGTTTTGCTTCTTGGGAAAGAAATGAACCATGATTTTCTCTCCCAAGCCACTATCCATCAACCAGTCTTCCTCCCTCACGAGTTTAGAGCTACCTGGGTACTTTGCAGCCACGTTTTTCTGTTTATCCTTGTTTCCTCAGTCAGGAGAAGGGCGTTTTTGTGTTGTCTACCAGTGGGGAAGAAGAGGAATTGACCTGGGGTTCCATAGAGGTCATTTTGGTCCGTTGAATGCTTGATTAGCTGGGGAAGAATTCGTTTTCCCCTGTGATTGTTTTTCCCATCCCTTAATC
Organism: Larix kaempferi; assembly: GCA_027924585.1. Taxonomy (NCBI): domain Eukaryota; kingdom Viridiplantae; phylum Streptophyta; class Pinopsida; order Pinales; family Pinaceae; genus Larix; species Larix kaempferi. The sequence continues at coordinate 8,715,588 of BSBM01000597.1, read as the reverse complement.
CAATTTTGACTGGAAACGATTTGGGAAAACCCATGGCCAACCTGTTGGTAAATCCATTGCTTTGGCTTGAACTTGAGTGTAAGCCTCCAGGGTTCAAATGCAGCCTGATAAACCCAGTTGTGCACTGGCTTGGCTGAGATGAAATGAGAAATGGGCTGTGTATGAGCTGAATGTTCCCTTTCCTTGTGAGAATCATGCCCAGCTCGGGGGTGGCCTTCGGACGGACTCAGTATAAGCTATCGAAGAGCCTATGGTTGGGTGGAACGTTGCAGCAACATAGCTAGTTGTTTGGGACAGTTGCAAAAATGGAGATAAGTGTTTTTATTGCCTATGTATTTACTTCTGCACCATATTAATTTGATGACTGCTGATATGCTGTATGCATGAGTAATGTGTGTGGATGTTTTAATTCTGTTGTGCATAATTTTCTTGTTTTCCATCTGCACACATCTCTTTTAATGGTATGAATCTAATGAGTGGGTTGAGTTTTATGAAAAGCCCCACAGATTGGCATCATGTTCCCTCTCTTTCCTTGGATGGATGGGTGGGTACGTGACAAATGGTATCAGAGCTGTTGGTTGCAGCATTGGGCCTTCATGGGCTACCTATCACAGTTTGCAGAGGTAAGTATGTTTCCTGCTCAACTGTGGTCATTAAGAAATTTTGAAATTTTGAAAAATTATCTAGAAGTGTTTATAGCAGAAAAGAACTCATAAGTTTCCGCCGAAACGGCGGAAAGAACTGGCAAGTTTGCGTCGAAATCGACGGCAAGACTCGGCGAGTTCATCCGCAACGACGGAAGGAACTTGCGAGTGTCTGCCGAAACTACGGAAGAACTCGGCAAGTTGGCCCGAAGCTACGGAAGGACTCGGCAAAGTTGTTCCGCAACGCGGCAGAAAGTCGATAAGTTCGGCGGAAAGATGGAAAAATTTTCGGAAGCAAAAGCTGAGTTCAGTCGGAAGAACTCAACGAGTTCGTTCGCAATGGCAGAAGAACTCAGCGAGTTCATCCGCAACGGCGGAGAAACTCAGCGAGTCCGTCCGCAACGGTGAGTTGCACCGAAAAAAATTGCAGAAGTGCCCAGTGAAAAGAAGAAGAAAATTTTCTAAGTATTTTCGGCATCCAATAGAAAATTTCGGAAGAACTCAGCGAGTTGGTCCGAAACATCAAAAGGACTTCACAAGTTGGTCCGAAAAAAATTTCAAAAATTTTCTAAGTGATTTTCGGCATCGAAGAAGAAATTTCGGAAGAACTTGGCGAGTTGCTCCAAAACAAGCGGGAGAACTTGGCGAGTTCGTCCTCAACATCGGAAGAGAATGACGAGTTCGTCCGCAACACAGAAAGAGATGAACGAGTCCGCAGCACCGGAAGGAACTGGCAAGTTTCCGCCGCAGCGCCGGAAGGAACTGGCGAGTTTTCACCACAGCGCCGGAGGGACCCAATGAATCCGTTCGCAGTGTTGGAGGAAGTTCCGGAAGAAACTCGGTGAATCCATCCACGAAACCAAAAGAACTCGGTGAGTTCATCCGCAATGGTCGGAAGAGAATTGCCAAGTCTACCGAAACAGGAAATTTCAGTGGCTTTCCAGGGTGAAATTCAGGTGCTAAAAGCTGAAAATGGCTGTGAACTTATGCGCCAGATTGCGCGAAATTGAAGGATTTACAAAAAAAAAAGCCACAAGAAATTGGCTGTGAACTTGTGGCTGCAGTGGCGGGAAGCCACAAGGGGTCAAGCCCCCTTGACCCTCGTCGTCCCCCGGAGACAGTCGTTGAAAGTGTGAAATGCACTATTGGGATGAGGAGCACGGATTGCATAAAGGGTGGTGGAATTCTCAGCAAGAGTAATGGGTTGTGATATCCATTATGGAAGATGAAAGGGAAATTCCTCACCTTAAACTATTTTTGTTTATAGCATAAGAATTGCATATTTGGAAAAATAGCAAGGATGAATGTTATACGCGTATGTATATGTGGAATTGTTGATTCATGAGAAGATTATGGCTAATGAATCCATGTGTGCTTGGTAGGGAAGCCAAGAAAAGGATCAGCTATGATGTGGATGAGGAACTCCATGACAGAATGAGGAATTGGGAAGAATTCCTTAACTCCTCTCTTGCTATTGTATTTATATACTGAAAAATTATGGCATAAGGGTGCTGGAAATGCAAGAGAGTAATAGATTAAAAAATAAATTAGTGGGCATGATTAAATTGTCATTGCATAGTGCATGTGAAATTGCTTATGCATGAGCATGATGTTGCCTATGGGTAAAGGTAGTAAAGTTACACATGCAATAGCCCATTAATGGTATTGCCTATGGTTGATCACCAGTAATGTTGTTGATAATGGTTGTACGAATCAGACCATAGAAGCATGACTGAAAATGCAAGAGATTAGATAGATGAGATGAATATGCACTAGATGGCACATAAATAAACATTGGTGCATGTGAATATGTTTGTATATTGCATCTTGGTAAAATAGTGAGGTTTTACATGTGCAATGAGCCACTTAAGATAAGTCATTGTAGTTGATAATCAGTAGTTATGTTCGTATTGGTTGTAGGATCAAATATAACCGAAGCATGGCTGAAGATGTGGATGATGATTGTTGCATATGACCAACAACCTTATGAATAAAGGATGGTGCAACAAATCTATGATCGTAAAGTTAGCAAAAGGATTGCGAAGCCTTGGTAAGAGGCCAACTGATCAGGTAACATCAAGCGGTGTTAATAACAGCCATGCAGGTAAGGGTTAACTGTGCTTAATTGCATGAATGTTGAAAGAGGATTTGGTGAGTCTCTTCAACTATGCTTAAACTATGGTGATTTGGTTTGCATTGAGTGCCTGAATGTGAATGCCAACCCACCAAGTATGGTGAGGTGCGGGTAGGTGAAGGCAGGGAGCCTTACACCCTATAGTTTCTTAGAAACCTCAATGCATTCATATGAATTCATATCATACCATTTGTGAATATTGGTTGTGAGTTTAACAACCAAAGCAATTGAGGACTTATGGACCTGTCATGATAGTGCATGTTGTGTGTGGTAATCATGGTTAGGCCATAGTATGTTTGAATGCATAGTATTCATGAAATAATGCAAGATTGCATTGAAGAGATGTGCATTGAAATATTCGGTAAATGTTGTAAATATGCATGCATGTGTAGGTGCACATGTTAAGATGCATTGTGAGAATGCATGGTTGTGATATATATATGTTCAATGCAATTTGATAGTAGATGAAATGGTGAACCATTGCTAATCCTGAGACCATTTCATGAGCTCCTATGAATGCAGGAGAAGGACTGCATGAAGAAGGTAGACATGTGATGGGCTACCAGAGCACTCTGCTGGAAGGACAGAATTGCATGAAATGTGAAGTAATGAGTATTTACTATTTATCTAAATTGCATGGATAGTGTGACTGTGTCTTGCAATTTTTAATGCATATATAGAGATGTATATATTTCATTGCATTTAAAACGTTAACAGCTGAAAGTGTTTGAATTATTGAGTGTTATAATTCTGAGATCACTTCAGTGACTGTCGTAGCAATGAAGAGAGTATATGCATACATACTCATAACGTGTTTGCCTGATTGAAATTTCAGTTTTCAGGTAGAAAAAGTCTTGCGTATGGCAATGAGAATAAGTCCATAGTAAAGACCAAGATCTACCATGTGCAGAAGCCAAAGGTTATGAGAAGGTTCTCATGGTTGTAATTTATGCATGAAACAAATTTGAAAATTGTTTGGTTTAAGTTTATGAGAATAGTCTCCTGGTTGCAAATCTAATTTCTATAGGAAAACAGATTTACAAACTTCAGATTTGAGAATTTGCTATAGTTACTAATGACTATTTGGCTTATATAGAATTGTGTCAGAAAGACATGTTGTAGGTGGATGTTCATGTATGGTAGCAAGGGTGAAACCATAATGGACAGAGTGATACCACTTACAAGAGCCAAACAATATGAGAATAGACTCATGGCTAAGCAAATCGATTCTGCAGAGGACGGGATTGCAAATTCATACCTGAATTTAATTATTAATGCCATTGACTGATTAGAGAAATCATATTTGAATTCTATTTTTAAATGCTGCTAACTGTTTGGCTATTTGATAAAGTGTGCCAGGATGACACATTGCAGGAAGACCAGGAGTGATGGCCTGCAAAAGCCAAACTAGATGGGAAAGATTCCATGCTTTGGAAATGGGTTTCGGGTGAAACGCCATTGACAATGTCTCAGCCAAACCGCATGTCGGTAAACCATGAGAGTGAGATGGTAAAGCTATGCCAAAAAGGCATGTGAGACACATCTGCAAAATGAATGAGTATTCTGAGACCCTAGACTAGAACATGCATGTCTAAATTATTAGGGTTAATATGCAGAGCATGCTCTATCTTATTTATACCATTGCAGACTTCTTGAGTATGATTAGGGCCTACATGGCACACGTCGGAAAGGGGGTGCACACCTTTTCTGGTGCTGGGTCATGATAGGGTTTTCAATATTGACTACACCCTAAGGGAATGGATGCATTCCTGGTGTTTCAATACTTGATAGTGAATGTTATGAAATGTGGTTAAGAATTTGAACAGCAATACTGATGAGCTTGCTTATCCTTCTTGTGTTGTCAGCCTACACAGATGCAGATTGATACTGCACATTAAAAGGAAAAGTGAAGAAGGGTACGCAAAAGGACTGTACGGGAATTGGCAACCTTTCTATGCTCACGTGAAATATTACCAGAAGGGATAGACAGGCCCGAAGAGTTGTGTAATAAGAAGGGGTATCACCCTTGTGTGAGTGGGACCATGTTAACCTGCAATCAAGAAAGTCACCTACAAAGTTCCTAAAAGGAACCACCGATTTGCACAAGAAAAGGAGTGGCGTCCTTGTATGAATGAAGAGTGGATGTGTGTGAAAGGTTATGGTGCAAGAAGGTGTGGTGACATTGGTAAAGGCATAAAATCTCTATTGGGTCAGCAGTGGGAGGGCGGGCGCCGAAGACTGACTGAAAACCATGAGATGCCTATGGCTCCATAGTAGAGCCTTGACCTATAATGGTCAGGTGGTGCAGTTTCCTTCCATTGGTCGATGACCCAGACGAATGTGCTGGCTCGGCAATGGAGAGGGCCAACCAGGTATGGGACTGGTTGGGCACCACCAAATGCTTGGTAAATCCAGTCGGTGTGAAGGTGTACTGGTGAAGCATTAACTAGATCCAAGTCCATAGGCGATCCCAAGGCTTGCAAAGCGAAGCAGGATCTTGTGGACCAGAGGGGAAACGCACATTCAGTTTCATTTATGTCTTGTTTGAAATAATGAAGATTTCAGGTATAAATCTTTTAATAGCTAAGCTGATACACTGTTGTTTTCCTTGTTGGGAAACCTTGGCCATTGTAGGAAGGCAAGACCCTGAAGGACTATAAATTGGTGGTAAATCCAGAGAGTAAATGAGTAGGCGATATAAATCCTTGATAAAACCGGAGAGTAACTGGTTGTGCACTATGAAATCCTTGATAAAACCGAAGAGTAACTGGTTGTGCACTATGAAATCCTTGATAAAACCGGAGAGTAACTGGTTGTGCACTATGAAACCCTTGATAGATCCATGGAGTAACTGGATGGGCATTAATCACTTAATATTGTGAAACAGCGTGTATGGTGGCCCAATACCCCTTAAACAATTGATAAAACCAGTCAGCGCACTGGCTTAGCATTGCCTATTCGAATGGTTGTGGAGTAGCCTGCGAGCTGGCCCAACATTCATAATTGCGTCCATGGGAAATCCAAGGCTCGTAAAGCAAAGAAGGATCCCGTGGAATAAAGTGAAGACATCCAATACATATAAGTATTCGGTTATCTTGCAGCTTCTGCTCATGAATATACGTGTGTATATGATTTGGTTATGATTTCCTAAACTCTTGTTGAGAAATAAACCCTATGAGAATGAACTAAACATGTGAATTGATTCAATGTTTGAGTGTAGGTATTGCTGGAAGCAAGGATTATGAAGGCATCCTAGAGATGCATGTGGACATATGACCGTCCTAAAGAGCTCAGCATGAGCAACAATGAAAAATGGTGCTAGTGGACATGAGTGGGTCATAGCATCCAAAGGTTTTGTAAGCAGAATGGGAAGGGGTACCCAAGTTGAAAAGCTTTAAACAGACCTTAGACACTAAGTGTCATAGCCAATAAAGGGCAATTCAAGCATTCACATTAAAGTGAAAGAGACTAAGGAGCATGAAACCACAGTGATGGCATAGCTCCGTAATAAAACAAGACTAAGAGGGAGAAAACTCTTACTCTTCTCTTTCCTTGTTTGATGCATTTATAAAACAAAGAATTGTTGAATGCGTGTCATGACTAAAAGAAGAATGTGTTTATTTGCTTGAAATGAATTGTGAATGTTGAATTAGTTATTTCCTTGTGAAAGGATGAACATGGATGAGTTCATGTATATGTTGGGAAAGCATGAAATGTGTGGAAGTCTCATGAGTAAAGCATGGACGTTCCAAGTCAATTGGGGAAATAATTGACTAATTTTGATATTGTGTTATGCTTGTCCTAACAGGAATTGCCATAATGAGTCTCACAGGTGAGACATTGAAAGCCATTGGTTGCAGTTGTTACTATCCAAGTGTTGATAGTGAGCAAAGTGAGAACCAGTTGTGCACATTGAACATGGTAGCAGACCAAAAGCTATTTGTTTTGGCTAAAGATCTTCCTCAAATAGTTGCAAGGACAGCAAGGAAGATGAAATCCATGAAATTTCAAACTTGTAGATCAGCTGGAAGATAAACAAACGGAAGGGATTGATGTGGAGCAATGCCCACCTGCAGAGATGGCAGATCAAAGCCAGCGGGAGCAGCTTGAGGAAGACAAAGGACTTGATCCTGAAAGTTCAAATTCAAGAGATGAAACGCAGGATAGACCTGCTACTAGTTGTGAATTTTGAGGCATGGGTAAATATATTCTGAAGCATTGGAACACTGAGGACGGTGTTATTCCAAAGGGAGGGGAATGTCACGTCCCCACCTTGACCCTATTGCATTAAAATTGTAAATGATGTAATATTGTTATGAAATCGCGTTTTTTTTCTTGGGAAAGAAATGAACCATGATTTTCTCTCCCAAGCCACTATCCATCAACCAGTCTTCCTCCCTCACGAGTTTAGAGCTACCTGGGTGCTTTGCAACCACGTTTTTCTATTTATCCTTGTTTCCTCAGTCAGGAGAAGGGCGTTTTTGTGATGTCTACCAGTGGGGAAGAAGAGGAATTGACCTAGGGTTCCATAGAGGTCGTTTTGGGCCGTTGAATGCCTGATTAGCTAGGGAAGAATTCGTTTTCCCCTGTGATTGTTTTTCCCATCCCTTAATCCAATTTTGACTAGAAACGATTTGGGAAAACCCATGGCCAACATGTTGGTAAATCCATTGCTTTGGCTTGAACTTGAGTGTAAGCCCCCAGGGTTCAAATGCAGCCTGATAAACCCAGTTGTGCACTGGCTTGGCTTAGATGAAATGAGAAATGGGTTGTGTATGAGCTGAATGTTCCCTTTCCTTGTGAGAATCATGCCCAGCTCGGGGGTGGCCTTCGGACGGACTCAATATAAGCTGTCGAAGAGCCTATGGTTGGGTGGAACGTTGCAACGACATAGCTAGTTGTTTGGGACAGTTGCAAAAATGGAGATAAGTGTTTTTATTGCCTATGTATTTACTTCTGCACCATATTAATTTGATGGCTGTTGATATGGTGTATGCATGAGTAATGTGTGTGGATGTTTTAATTCCATTGTGCATAATTTTCTTGTTTTCCATCTGCACACATCTCTTTTAATGGTATGAATCTAATGAGTGGGATGAGTTTTATGAAAAGCCCCACAGATTGGCATCATGTTCCCTCCCTTGCCTTGGATGGATGGGTGGGTACGTGACAACTCCAAATTTAATTTGTTATCGGTAAAATTGGTGTGCGTGAGAGCCACTCAAAGAAAATATACACATAATATCATATTGTCGTGTGGCTAGAGCAACCTCTCTTTGGAGAGAGAGTCGACTCCATACTTTTATCAGTTTGTAAATATGTTTTTTTTTTAACCTTTAAGTCCGAAATCATAGAAGTAGCACTTCCTATGGAGGCGTAGATCGAGTTTGCAAGTGTTATATTTCCTCAAAGTCTTGGTGATAAACCTAAACCGTGGACGTGTATTTGTTTACTATAAAGCCTCTTTAAATGTTTCCAGTTGTTACAAATAGAGGAGAGTCTAGAGGAGAGCACAGAGCCCCAGGTTCTCACTGCATGATATTCTTAGTTGTATTCTTAATTTCCTGCCAGTGGAGGAGTGTGCTCCTCTTTGGAGGACGCAGATCCCATATTTTGCAAAATAGTATATTCACTATTGTTTTTTACTGTTGATATGTTGGCTGAGAGAGAGAGAGCATCTCACAAGGAAGGTATTTGCCATTAATTGTTTGCGGTACTCACTAGAGAGAGGGGGTACCTCTCAAGGAAGGCAACTGTTCATTGAATTGTTTTGATTGCTAGTTCAAAATGCATGTTGTTGGGAGCAGCCTCTGAGGATGGTAGCAACTTCTCTCATCCTTAAAATATAAGTTGACCAAAGAGATATTGGGACATCCATTTAAAAGAATCCAAATCATTGAGTTACATAATTATAATACATTATGAATTAAGTTGTAAAAAAATGTAGTTGGGATTCCCATTTAAAAGGAATGGAAGTCAATGAGTTATGTTATTAATATATAGACTCAACAACTTTAATATGTGCTCAAAGGAGGAATGGAAAGTTAAAATATTAGAAAGAAGAACGACCCTTTAGTAAAATCCTCTGAAAAGGACTAAGTTACTCAGAAATATAGTAATGTCAACCAATCCAATGAAACTATAAGTAATTAAGTTACACATAGTCCATTATAGTGATCGAGGGACTTTTGATCATCAAGCCTAGTAAGAGGTTGCGAACATAACATTCTAATCTTGATTAAGAAGCATTGCGAGTGTCTCATTGTTCTTCATCTTAGTGGATTTAATGTCCAACTCGGGGGTGGCCTCTCGATGGAAAGACTATACACCGAACAGAGAGCCAAAAGGTTGGATGGAACGTTGCAGTCAAACCTTCATTCACATCAGTCTCTTAAATCATATAAGTACCCTTCATATGTCAAATTATGTTGAGTTTATAAGAATTCATTCTTGTAATAATGAAATTATGTTTTAATATATATGAGTATTTTTATAATATTTAAGATTGTATTGTTGTTAAGGAATTGTTATTGTTTTTCCAAATGGATATAGTGATCAATTAAATTCTTCATAGTTCTCGTAAAAGTAAAGAATGATTTTCTAATTATGAGTAAGAAATCTCAATTACATGTGAATGAGAGTGTTCTTCGTGATAAGTGATTAGGTGATTAACTATACTTTAATATAAATCATGTAATTTGAACAAGGAAACATATGGATAAACGCTACTAAGTTAGAAGCATTTGTATATTCAATAAAATTCTCATGAGTTTAAAAGGAATTATATGAGATTATAAGTTTTCATAGAGTTATAAAATATGGTATACATGCCATTTTATTTATGTAAATTGTTAGTATTATAATAAATTGTTAGTATTATAATTCCACAAGTAATGTTTAAGATGTACTTGATAGATGTATATAGTTATATCTCTATTAGTTAGCAATTTATGTAGAAAAGTGACTATAAATATAATAATTCCATTGAAAGTAATGGAAAGAATATTATGTGATAATCTAGTTAACTCAAGTGTCAACTAGCTCACGGTTCAAGAGAGATCATGATAAATTTTAGAATATTGATATTAATTAAAGAATGATATATGCCATGTACTAAACTTATACTTAGGCAAACATTTTGATGACATGTCTTCAAGAGAGTATGGAACAAAAGATTAAGTTGTGGAATGTTTCTTGTATGTAAGAATAAGATTGTTGAGAACGTACTTGATGTTTTGTGCAAGTTTACATAATGTAATTATTTAATTATCATATCGTCTTGTGATCACTGAGACTAATTTACTTGGTCGTTTGAGACAATTCTTAAGGAGATTTATTTTTTACACTCCATTTCCCAAAATGGTTTAATGTGGAATTTGGGTACATTACACATGCTTGCTCTCTTTGTGGGACAATTGTTGATTGTTAACCATCCTTGAGCCTTAAAGAATCCATTTTACCCTAGGTACCATCCTTGGAATGAGAAAAAGTATCTGGTTGGTTCCCAAGAAATGCATTTAGTGGAAAAAAAATGCCATGGTAGATTGTTCATAATATTATAATCTTAACGTCATTCTATAATTTGTTAAATATATATTCTCTATTTGTTATACAACACCACCTTTTTCCCTTTGCAAATCATATTTTTCATATAGCATGTTCCCCAACATTTGAGTAACAATCTCACACTCTAACAACATTCACGCCATGGAGGTGAAGATTGAGGAAATCTATATTCATCTCTAAATTCATTGTACTATTGCAAGGTGACTACACAGAGAAAATCCCATTTAGAATATTTTTTTCATAATAAGGTTATTTTCTTAATATTCTTTTCTAGAATTGGAAATTTTGTAGTTTCGTTAAACATATGGAGGGGATAGTAATAAGTATCCCTTGTCTATCAGGTGCTTAGACTTCCCTGAATAAATCTATCATTGAGAAATACCTAGTAATCCATGTTTATCCCAAGGTTGAGGTTTCCTCAAAAGAATGTAATTTTAGGAGGGGGGTAATATCCATAAGGGGCCCCATATGTCAAGGTATAGACTAAGGCCTAGGAAGGAAATATATGTGGAATAAGGAGGACAATTTGAAGGTGTTTGGAAATGGACACGGTTCAAGCAACTTCTATTAGAATAAAATCCTATAAGTCCATTGGAAAAAAGAGTAATTAAAGAGATCAGGGAGGCCCGGAAGAAAATAAAATTAAAGGGGCCATTAGAGCTCAAATGAACCATGAGAAGGTGCCCAAATAATGATCCCTTCTTTGAATATTATAGGGGTCAGGCCATAAAAATCTATCTCTTGAAAGATTATTTTTTGTTTATAAACCCAATGTTGTTTTATCACAACAAACCATGCATGATGGAAAAAGAGCAATAGAAATCTTATATACATTCCTAAAGGATTGGGCCTTTTACACATTGGATGTGGAAGGTCTATTTGGAGGTATAGTCATAGGTTGGAATTCTAGCATTGACCTTTTACCCACTTCCATCTTGCTTACAAGAATACAAGTAGAATTAAGGTCAAAGGAGTTGGGGAAGGTGTTCAAAATTGTCAATTTATATGGGCCATATGGGGAAAGGAATATTTTATGGGAGAATCTAATCGATTGAGGAAACTTAGAAGGAGACAATTGGGGGGATTTAATCATGACCATGAAAGTGGGTGAGATCTCAGGTGAAACTGCTAGACAATAACCATTAGCAAATTATTTCAATAATGTTAGTTAGGACTTGAAGATAATTGATTGCGAGCTTGTTCAGGTGGTTCCTGCATGGAAAAAATTAAGAAGGAGAAGAGAGTGAATCTTAAAAAGACTCGATAGATTCCTACTTCTTGAAAACATTGTCGAAGATGTAGACAAAATGAAGTCGTGGGTGGGAAATGGGGGGTGATTAGACCACTTTCCCATCCTTCTTTGAATTGAAGTAGATTCAAAAACCACTTTCTCCCTTAAAATTCGACCATTCTTGGTTACATGATATAAAATTAGAGAGTTGGTAGTAAAAAATTGGTAGAAGGATGAAAGTAGCCATGGAGGATAAACAATTTTCTACTTTGTAGAAAACATAAAAGGAATAAAGAAGTTCGCAATTGAATGGGCTAAAAAAAAATCCAAAGGATATGAAGGAGGTTGAGGTAGAAATAAATATTATGTTTGAGAATAATATTGAAGGAATTTTTTCAAAGGAAGAACTCTAAAAATTGAAAAGTATGGACGAAAAAAATTTGTTGGAAAAGAGAAATCAAAATGGAGACCAAAGAGGAAGGAAATATGATTGGCAAAATGTGATGAAAATATCATTTTTTCCCAAAACTATGCAAAGCATAAAAAGTTTGTAAATGCAATATCGAAAACTAATCTTAGACATGACTCAAAGGAAAAATCATTCCCAAAAATAACAAAAGCAGGAAAAAGTGTTTTTAAAGCCTTGTTCAAGGAACCTATTAAGGATAATATAGTAGAAGCATTAAAGGTAGTGGCCTTGCTTCCAAGGCTGATAGATGAGCAAATGAACAAAGAACTTGGAGAAAAAATGACTAAGGAAGAATTGATTTGTCTCAAATTCGTTCAATAAGGACCAAAATATTCACCCATGCATGGATAATTGAATTTTACTTGGGTTTTATAAGATGTTTGAGTATGAGCTATTGAGAGCAGTGGAATAATCCAAAACCTCTAGAAATATCTTGAGAGCTTTGAATTCCACATTTATAGTCGTATTCCTAGAAAAGAATGAAACATTAAGTACTTTCATACTATTGTGTTGGCTAGGATTATAGTACTATTTCATGATGTACTTTATTTTACAAGAAGATATTATCCAATAGATTGAAGTCCATATTATCATGGTTGATCTCAAGAGAACAATTTGGCTTTTTATTCAACAGACAAATTCATGTTGGATTCAGAGCAACACAAGAGGGTATGCACTCTATAAACATGGACAAACTTACATTAGTTGTAATGAAAATTGTCATTGCAAAAACTTATGATAAGACAAACTATTTGTACTTGAGATTGTTATTGATCCAAGTAGGTATGCACCCTCTAATAGTGAACTAGATAATGGGGTTTCTTTCATCAACTTAAAGTAGGTATGCACCCTCTAATACTGAACTAGATAATGGGGTTTATTTCATCAACTTCATTTGCAATCCTCACTAGTGAGTCTGCTTATAGGTTCGTATATGCCTCGAGAGGACTTGGGCAAGGGTGCCTATTGCCTCCCTTTATTTTTTATTTGTATCAAAGGATTTGAGTAGATTGATCAGTGCAACTACAAAAGGAGAGGGTCTCATAACGTGTATAAAGCTAGCTAGAACAACCAATCTAACTTATTTTATATTTGCAAATGATGTGATGCTTTTTGGAGTAGGTACAATCCACAAGATAACTAAATTTAAAGATATTTTAGATCTTTATTGTAATGCAATTTGTATGGAGGTAAATGTGCAAAAATCTTCTCTTCACTTTAATGGTCTAGAAGAAACAATGAAAAAACAAATTTTACATATTATTCCTTTCAATTCTTCTCCTAAAAATAAAGTTATTAAGTATATGGGATTTCAATTAAAACCTAATGATTATACATTCTTTGATTTGTTATGGTTCTTCACGAAAATAAAAGATATAGTTAGTAATTGGTGTTATAGGTGGTTATCTCATGGAAGAAAGATGATTTTGGTTAAATTTGTATTGGAAAGCTTTCTAGTCTATTCTTTGTCCCTGGCTCATATTTGGAAAAGAATGTTAGACAAAATAAAAAAGAAATGTTTAATTTTTTTGTGGACATGCAACTAGGAAAAGAGGGGATCCCTCTCATAAAATGTACCTTGGTTAGTTAACCAAAATGAGGCAGATGTGTGAGGCTTGAAGAACATATTTATATTTGTTCAAGATCTAGTAGAAAAGAGCTTGTAGAGGTTGATTCAAAATGAAGGCTAATGGGAAAAATTAATGAAGGATTTGTAGAATATTGGTTAAGGACCAAAAGAAATCCCTTAAAGGAAGCCTCAATAATCTGGAAAGATGTGATCAAGGATTACCTTTTGGTTGGAAAGTGGCTAGCTTAAAAAGTTGGGAAATGGAATAGGATAAAAATAGGTGAAAGACTTTGGATAGGGTGCTTAAGTAATTTCAAAGTCTTTGTCTCTTAATTGAAGCTCTTCATGATATAGGGATTTATAGTTTAGAGGATACTAATTCCCAAAATGAGGTAGTGGAATGGAGACAAGATTTGAAGTGTACAAGTGATCTAAATTTGTAGAATAGTTAGTTGAAGAATGGCCCTAATATACAATCTAGTTAAAACACAACACCCTAAAGCTAAATGACCTAGAAGATGAGATAAAATGGTCAAAAAAACAAAGTCTTGTGAGCATATACAACTAAATTTTGGTATGTTTCTAGAATGGAGGAGGGGTATGCTACTAGAATAGAGGAAGAATAGGTTGGGAGGAAAAATTGGTGGTAGTAAAATATATGGAAACTTAATGGCCCCTTAAAAACAAGGATAAAATATACATATATGAATATGAAGTTAACATTGTCAGATAAAATTTTAACATGGGACAATGGACAAAAGAGGAATTGGAATGGCCCTCAAATCTAGTGAAGAAAATGCCAATTATCTATTTCTGAAATGTCCATCCTCTCGGGAGGTCTAGATTGAAGCTTTAAAGCTAACAAATGGTAGTAATATATGAGAATAAGATTCATTGCTAGAATGCTTTGATCAATGATAAATATGAAGTTATAAATAGAGATTTTCCTTGATTTGTTTGTGGAGTTTGTGGCCTACTAGAAACAACATGATTTGTCCAGGAAAAGGCATTCCATATGTTTAGGTGGTTCATCAGATTATCTTATGGAGGGTCTTGGAAACCTGAAAAATTACATCTCTAGAATCCTAAAAAATGCAAAAATTGACAATTCTAAAGCCTATGTTTTTTTTGATGGTGCTTGTCAAGGAACTCTAAATATATGTGGTGATTGTGACATATTATATATAAAGTAAAATCACTATATGTATTTAAAGAATGTGGTGGGTCAAGGAAAATATGACAAAGTTGAATTCTATGCCATGTGGTTACTTTTGGAATGTGCAGTGGATGGAGGAATTAATAAACTGCAGGTTTTTGGATATTCAAAGCTACTCATGGATTGGGAAAAGGAAAATGCCACTTTGAAAATCTAGTAATTTGTCAAATTATGAATAGGTTATCCAAGGTAAAAGAAAGTTTTCTAATATCACTTTCAAACATATTTATAGAGAATTCAATATTCAAGCTTATAGAGTACCTAAAACATGGCCTTATCTTTGTAGGAAGATACTCAATCAAAGCATGTTTTCAAGGATGAAGTATTACTTCTACCGTCATCTCTCTCACCATATCAATATGCATATTAGGTACTATATTAAAATAGATATTTGTAATATTGAAGCTTCGCTCTTCGGCCCTCTTGGTTCTGATGTCGGCCTCTGGCCATTTCCTCCTCCTCCTCCTCCTCTGCGCACGAGCCATCCCCTTGCACCCTGCTCTCTCCTCCCCTCGCCCCCAGTCCCTCTTCTTCGCCCTGTCTGTCCCTCTGCCCCTCTCCTAGGGCGTGCTCCCTCTGCCCTCATGGCCTCGGGAGCTGGGAGCCTCCCTCTCGACCTAACTAGATTCTTAAATCTCGTTTCTACACAAGGCAAGAAACCGATCTCTTCCTCTCAGCAAAAATTCGTGAAGAAGTTAAGTGAGATCCCACTGTTGCTCTGTCGGTGGAGCTCCCATGCAAGACAGCCCTGAATCTGTTGGAACGAGCTCTAATTGGCCAGTTCACGGGCTTATGGCCTTCACCTAAGTCCACCGAAAGTTGGGTTCAAAAAAACTGGAGACCCCTGATCGCCGAGGATGTAAAATATTTCTTCCTGGGAAAAGGTTACTTTGCATTCTTCTTTGAATGCAAGCAGGATCGCGAGCTTATATTTAGAAATGGACCCTACTTTATGGGGCCGCAAGGACTTTATATGAATTGATGGAATCTGAATTTCGACCCAACGCTGGATATCCCTTCTGTTGTTCCAGTTTGGGTGAGGCTCCCCGACCTTCCTCTCCATTGTTGGAATGCAAAATCCCTAGAAGCAATCGAAAATGCCTTAGGGAAATACATCGATAAAGCTGAGCGGAAAGATTAGTATTCATGCGTGAGAATATGCGTCGAAGTTGATTTGGAACATGGCCTTCCGGAAGCAATAAATCTCATAGTAGTAGATTGGTCGCATATTCAAGAACTCGACTACTAGCAGATTCCATTCAAATGTAAGTTCTGCCATGAATATGGTCATTTCGCACGATCATGCAAAAAGAAGCCTACGGAAATAGAATCGAATGGGAAAAAAGAACAGTGGACAACCATCCAAAAAAATAACAGAGCAGGTACAAAATCTCACTCAAAAAGCCTAAATATGCAGAAAACAGATCAGCAACAAAAAGATCTGTCAGTATCGAACAACAGGAACAACTTCAAAGCCCTTGAATCAGATGAGAGCC
The DNA here is from genome assembly GCA_027924585.1 of Larix kaempferi. NCBI lineage: Eukaryota > Viridiplantae > Streptophyta > Pinopsida > Pinales > Pinaceae > Larix > Larix kaempferi. The sequence goes on along the minus strand of BSBM01000597.1, from coordinate 8,699,262 downwards.
AGGAAAACCCTGAGGCTGAAGAAGAAGGAGAAATAGGCGAACAACAAGAAATTCATGCAACTCAGCGGGACCTCGATAATCCATCAATCTCCCTGACCCAGACTACCCCCAGCCCCATAAGTTCAACTCTGATTAAAGAGACTCCCTCCTATGCTGAGATCACAAAAGCAAGAACCCCAAATTCCCCCTCCTCTTCAGAAGAACCCTTCGACAAAACCATCAAAAAACTGGGTTGAAAATCCACCAAAGAGCTGAGGGAAGAAGAAGCAGAGCGAGAGAAAGTTCAAGGTTCCCAAGCAACAATAGATATGGTTTTTAGCAGAAATACTAGAACCAGGACAACAGGAAATAAACACGGGGACCTTCTAGGAGGAACTCCCTCCTCCATCTACATCCCTAAATGATGAAGCTAGTCTCTTGGAATTGCAGAGGTCTAGGTAATCCCTGCAAGATAGAAGTAGCCAAAGATCTACAAAGAAATGAGATGCCCGATCTTCTACTACTCCAGGAGACCAAACTCGATGATAAGACAGTATTAGCCATCGGAAAAGATTATTGGAAGCATAATACAGGCTATGCAGTAAGCGCACGAGGAGCCTCCGGAGGTTTGGCAACCTTATGGTCCTCGGAAAAATTCCAGCTCCACAATCAATTTGCTACGCAACACTTGATTTATACGGATCTAACCCATCTGCAGAGCAATAAGCAGATCGCCCTCTTCAACATCTATGTGCCAAATCTTCACTTAGGAAAAAAAGAGTGTTGGAGTCTTCTAGAAGATTTTCTGGATTCATATAACCCACAGAACATAATCTTAGCAGGAGATATGAATATCACCCTCTCCAAAACTGAAAAAGAGAGGCGGCCTTAGTGGAAATGATTTTTTCAAACAACAGGTTGAAGCAATTATTCATAACAGGGATCTCATCGATATCAAGCCGAAGAAAGGGAAGTATACTTGGTCCAACAAGCATTTCGGTAAGGGGAATATCATGGCCAGGCAGGACAGATTCCTCATCCACAGTAATCTTCTGACTGATACACAAATCATCTCCTCCAACATTCTAGTCAATCTAGCCTCAGATCATAAACCTATCCAACTCCAATTTAAAGATATTGAGGATCTCGGCCCTATTCCATTTAGGTTCAGTCCTCAGTGGTTGGACCATACAAGTTTCTGGCCCATTTTGGAAAAAGCGTGGATAATCCCCATCACGGGCTCCCCCTGTCACGTATGGGAACATAAATTAAAGAATACCAAGATCACTCTAAAGAACTGGGCAAAATCCAATTGCCCTGCTCCAGCAGAACCCAGAAATATTGACGTGGGAATTTTAGAAGATATTCAAACTGCTATGGATGATCAACTCGTTGAAGCTAAAACGCTGAATGATGAAACCACCCAACAAATCAGAGTGTACTATGCCTTTAGAAAGGAGGAGGAATACTAGCGCCTGAAGTCGAGGAGCACGTGGCTAAATTCTGGGGACAAAAATAGAAGATATTTTCATAAACAATTTAAGATAAGACAGTCAGCCAATCATATCGATGAGATCAAACTTGTGGATGGCACGACTTGCAAAGGAAATGATAATATAAAAAATGCTGCTCATGTACATTACTCCACGCTATATGCTGATGAGGGTAGGGTCGAAGGAGATGAGGAGAATGTTTTGCTGGAACATATCACGAACAACATCACGCCCGAGGAGAATCAAAGTATCATGGAACCATTCACTGAACAAGAAGTGGTCAATACAATCAATTCATTTGATTCTGATAAAGCCCCGGGCCCCGACGGCTTATCCATTCATTTTTATAAAGCTTGCTGCGAATATATAAAAAAAAAAAAAAGATTTTATGAGAATGGTAAATAATTTCCATTCAAAGGCTAAGATCGGTGGAGGCACAAATAGCACCTTTCTATCCCTCATACCAAAAGATACAAATCCAAGCTCCTTCAGCAGATTTAGACCAATTTCCTTATGCAACGCCTCCTACAAGATCATAGCCAAGATGTTGGTGACCCGGATGAAGCCCTTACTTAATAGCATGATCTCAGAGAACCAAGGCGGTTTTCTGGAAGGGAGACAAATTCTAGACAATGTCATTCTCGTTCAAGAAGCTATCCACTCCAGCAAAGCTAAAAAAGAAAAAGTTTTGTTAATCAATCTTGACATGGCCAATGCATTTGATTGGGTTAAGCACTCCTTCCTTTTCAAAATTATGTCTCGATTTGGTTTCAATGAAACCTTCATCAGCTGGATTGCAGCTTGCATTAGCAATCCCTGGATTGCACCCTTAATTAACGGTCGTCCTTCCGATTTCTTCCAAGCAACCCGTGGCATTAGGCAAGGCTGCCCTCTCTCCCCTTTCCTGTACATTATCTTGGCTGATTCTATTGGCCGAAAATTAAACCATGACCTGCTCAATGGCACTCTCCTCGGCCTCCAATTGACCTCGGATTCCCATTCTCTCAATCACACTTTGTTTGCAGATGATTCACTATTTCTGGGAGGAGCTTCATCCAACATAGCCCGCAATTTCAAGCAGAATATGAACATGTACTGCAAGGCCTCAGGAGGAAAGATTAACTTACAGAAAAGTGCAGTCTATAGCTGGAAGATAAACAACTTAGTGGCTGCAAAAATAAGCAAAATTCTTGGCATCAAGGTACATAATCACTGGGATAATTTCACTTATCTGGGTCTTCCTATCACTTATGGAAAATCTAACACTGGAACTTGGGATGATACTATCAACAAAATTAAAAGAAGAATCAATAGATGGGGAGGACACTAGCTAAGTAAAGCTGGAAAACTTACCCTTGTGAAATCGGTAATCTCCGCCACTCCTATATATCAGTTTTCTACTCTCCTAGCTCCAAAAGGAGTAGCAAATCAGATAAATAAAATAATGAGAGATTTCTTATGGTCTGATGGGAAAAACACTGGGAAAAAATTCCACCTAGTAAATTGGGAGACAATTAAGAAGCCAAAAATTGCGGGAGGCCTACAAATACACGATCCTCGCCATGCAAACTTGGCACTGGGTGGTAAGTTATTATGGCAGATTCTTCACAACAAGAGGCATCGAATCAGTCAAGTGTTCAGGAAGAAATATTTGCAAGGAGCCAATCTAAGATGTCTAGACCAAAAGCCTACCTCCAAAGGCTCAAGCACTTGGACTCTATGCAAAGATGCTTGGGATTTTTTTTCAAAAGAATTATATTGGGTACCAGGAAACGGCAAGAAAATAGATATCTTTATAGACAAAATTATGGAAAAAGAAGCATTGCAGAACATCCATGAGCTAAAAAATATTGCAGATTGGTTCGCCCATCATGGGATCATAAATCTAAAAGATTTTAGTTACTGGGACAGCCACGGAAATTGGAACAGTTGGAAAAAGGTTGTTGTTCCTGTAAATCTTGGGGCAGCCAAAGCAATTCTAATTGAGAATCTGAAAGGTTGCGCCCCATTACATTTATTGGCCAGAGATGATTGAGGCTGGGGGCCTACAGGCTCGTACACAGTTGTCCTTGGATATAAAGCTCTACAACCAGAAGATGATGCTAGAAATAATATTTGGAAAATGGTTTGGGATCCATTTGGACTCCCGAAAATCAACTTCTTTACCTGGACTTTAATTCACTATAAAATTCTCACAGGGGATAATCTATGTAAGAGAGGAATTTATGGGCCTTTTTGGTGCCCCCTATGCCAGAGCAACCTTGAAACACTCTTTCACCTTTTTCTGGATTGTCCTTATTCTAATCATGTCTGGAATTATCTGCTTCGGGATCTCAACATCACCATGCCCATTTTTACTTCCATCACTCAGCTCTTCAAAGATTGGAATTCTAGCTACCCTGCACCCCTCTCCAAGAATAAACTCTGGTATCACCTCTGGATCTCCATCCCAAAATATGCATGCTGGAAAATCTGGAACGCAAGAAATCAAGCAATCTTCCAAGATAAGCTATGTAATCCCATGCATACAGCAAGCCAAGCTAAAGGCTTATTGCTTGAATGCCTTAATAACTCTAAGTATAGGTCTGACACAACCCTTAGCAAGTTGGAATTGAGCTGGATAGGAACAATTCGACCGCAACGTAGGACTGAGCCCCATCTGAGACACATTCCAGCCTGGCAAATCACACTCAATAATAAAGAATTCCAAGAGTGGAGAACAATTCAGGATAAGGACAGCCTTCATTTCGATGGAGCCTCCAAGAACAATCCTGGCATTGCAGGAGCAGGAGGAGTCTTGTGGAATAGAGATGGGAAAATAAGACTGAAGTATAGGTGGGGCCTTGGTAAAAGCTCAAATAATATTGCAGAAGCTTTAGCCCTAATGAAAGGTTTCCAGATTGCTAGAGATCATAAAATTGAAAAGATTCAAGTGTTTGGAGACTCTTTGATCATCATCCGCGCCGTTAACACCAACACTAATAGCAATAATCTCCCACTCAGTCGTATCATTCAGCGAATTCGGCAAATCTCGAGCACCTTCACACTGTTCAAGGCTTATCATATTTTAAGAATCTTAAACAACGAGGCAGATATTGAAGCAAATGCTGCTTCCAGTCAACTTCAAGGCATTCTCAAGCTTTCCAAGATGGAAATAGAAGCCCAGCATATTCCTTGATTTTGGTAATAAGTTACAAGCAAGCTACCTCCCCTTCATTCGATTTGTTTGATTAATTAGAAGCATCATTCCATCCTGACAGTTTTTAAGGAAAATATCCAAAATACAGAGTATTATTCATCCTGCTGAGATTTGAATGCTCACTGAAGAGAGATTCAGAATATCTATCTCGGATATAACTCTGTCTACAAATTGTTAGGTCATTTCTGAGCGATCTCAGGCAGAAAATGCCCATCAAAGGCTTAGGAGGATTCATTTTCTCTTATCGATGGATATAGTGGCAGCAGTATAATTCGAGTTCAATTGCTGAAGAAGATATTCGAATTGCTGAAGCAACAGCTCCGATTTCCAGAAGGCAGCATGTGAGGTCCAAAGTTTTAAATGTCTTCAGTATTTGCATCAGGGCAGAAGTCATCTATTCAGAACTCATCACACTTGAAGACTAATTGAGGGTTTAGGTTTTTTCCCAACATCGAGCAAATGCTGTTCATGGAGCTAGCTACTGTATCTTACCATCATGCTTACAGGCTCATTCACAGGATTATACAATCCCTATATTTAGTTAGTGATTCATATTACATTACAAGTGAAGGTCCACTCGTTTTACATCATCGATCTCCAGTATCATTCATTAAATCTTTAGAACCTGAATTCGCTAGACATATTCAGTTATCTCATTCGGAATTTGCTACTGTAATTCTCCTACATAACTACGCTGCGATTTGGCCTCTTAGCATTTCTTTGAATGAAGACAAGCATCATCAAATCCATCTGTCCAGAAGTCACTTTTTACAAAAAATCTGAAGCAGATTACTCTTCACTACATTTTTTACTGTCACATTCTTTTTCTCATTGATTAGCAACCCTAGCACTATATTCATTTTAATAAATTGTATTAAGCTCTGTCAGCATAAGATGCTTCTGCAGACGTAAGGCACATTGACATCCAATTGCAATGAGGTACGGATATTACTCATAGCCAATTTGGCCACCATCAAATGTACTTCGCTGATTTGGTTCAAAACCACGGTTTTTTTTTATACAATACACGTTTCTGTTAAAAAAAAAAGCATATTAGGTACTATCCTTCTTCCAAGTATCTTAATGGTTTGGATGCACATTGGGTGTTTTTCGTTGATATAATGACCTAGAAGGGAAATTTTTCTATTTGTAAACTTTTATTTTTTAAGTGCTTTAAAGCACAAAAAGAGGCCACTTCATGGTTCCAAGTGATTGGAATAAGTAGTTTTAGTGTCTCTTTTGGAAATACTATTATAAGTTTTTCCTTTTTGCATGAAGATAGCAAATTCCTTTAGGCTCAAACAATGTTGTTAAGACATGAAAATGTATAATCTGATTTCATATTTGAAATGACGAATATAATGCTTTTTTTCATGGAATAAAAAAGACTTGCCACTTTGCAAATATAAATCTAATTATAGTTATCACATCTCTTTATCCAAAACAAGATGAGGGCAAACTTGTAGCACTACATACACACCATGAGAATTAGTACAAGTTGAAAGATAATAATTATACAATTTAAAGATAAAGATATTGTTGGAGAAAACCAAGGAATTAGAAAAAACATAAGAGTAAATTATCCAAGCAGAGGTAGTGTCTAAAGACACCATTCCAACACTTAGCAAATATATTAAAATTCGATAATACATCGAAATGCATTGTTCATTAGACACAATACACTTCTTCACCACACTATGATTCAATTCATAGGATCATTCTTTTATAGCTCCAAGATGTATCCAACTCCATTGAACTGAGGGAGAATGTGTCCACATACTTGGGTCATATAACATTACTGCGACCTTGAAATCTGCCATGTTTGTGCCATAGTTGACGATTCTATTCTAACTTTTTATTCAATCAATCGACTAATTGATTCATTCATCGGTCAATCAATTGGATGGTTGGTATGACTAGTTCAGAGCCTAGTTGGCCCATTAGTCTACCAACTAGTCAACTATCATATGTCAATTTTTTATCTCCAAAGGATACAGAGGTGTGATAAACTAGCAACACTTGTTATTCCAACACTCCCCAATCCCCATCAGCATAACACTCTAGAGATTCAAGAGGTGAAATTATAGTACACCCCCATCCCATAATTACTGCTTCTTGAAGTCCAGGCATACTTTGAAGTTTCACAAACTTATCTTTTCATAAAGGCTTTGTAATTAAGATATCAACAATGTGATCATTTGTTCTACAATAGACTAGATTTACAACAAAGCTAGTATTAAGTGTCTCAAGTAATGAGCATGAAGCTCCACATGCTTCATCTTCCTATGTGCAATAGGATTGTCAGTAACATGTATTGCTCTCTAATTATAAAAAATATTATAGTCATTGAATCGATTGAAAAATTGAGTTCTCCCGAGAGCTGTCAAATCCATACCACTTCTATGCCAACATTAATTGCACCACGATATTCAACTTGGATGGTAGAAAGAGAGGCCACCCTTTGTTTCTTGTACGACCAAGACAAGGTTTTTGAACCAAGATGAGACACATAGCCCAATGTCAACTTCTTGTAATTGTTGTCCCTGACCCAATATGGGTCAATGTAACCAACCAATGGTTCTATGGTATTAGTGAAATACTTTATACCAAGTTGACAAGCCCCTTGATATAATAAAAAAATCCCTTTGTGGCCTTCTAGTGACTTTCTCGAGGGCCACGCATAAATCGAGAAACCACACTATCAGAAAAGGAAATATTAGGTCAGCTATGAGTTAACTAAATTAGGTTATCAACTAACTTTCGATAAAGATTCATGTCGACTCATGGTTTTCATAGTCCTTTGTTAATTTCACTCCTAACTAAAAATGTGTAACACGTGCTTTACAATCCTTCATCTTAAATATTTTCAAAATATCCATTACATATTTGGGCTGAGAAATAAAGATACCACCATCCATCTATAGAACTTGACTTCCCAAAAGAAATGTAAGAGACCAAGGTCAATCATTTCAAAGGTATCATCGAATTGTTTCTTCAAGCCCAATATCTAATTTACATTACTGCCAGACTAAATCATCTACATAAAGTGCAATAATTAAGGTTTAACCCTCTACATGTAAAACATAGATACTATGATTTGATTCACAACGTTTGAAACCAATATTGATAAAAGAAACAAACAATATTCTCATACCAAGCCATAGGGGCCTGTTTCAAACCATACAAGGATTTCTTTAATCGACAAACAAGACTAGAATCATTCACAAAACTAGGCAATTTATCCATGATCTCCATGAAGAAAATAACTTTTGGCATTCATCTGAAGTACCTCCCATTCGATTCAAGTAGCTAGTGAAAGAATTAGGTGAACCAAGTTCATATTTGCAACAAGGGAAAATGTTTAGTGTAGTTGATTCCTTCTTACCAAGAAAAACCCTTTGCAACCAAATGAGCCTTATGTCTTTCAACAATTCCATGAGATGTGAATTTGGTCTTGTAGACCCATCGGCATTTCACTATGTTCTTTCCTTGTAGTTGAGGAACTACATCCCATGTTTTATTCTTCATCAAGGAATGTTATTCTTCAACCATAATGTTCTCCCATTCAGGTCGACCATGTGCATCTACATGTGTATCAGGATCACATGTATCTAGCACATGTACCATTAAAGCAACACTACCACATTATTTTTGACTTATAGTCTTCCTTGAATCAATGACTTCTCTATATTATTTGGTCATGTGAGTGGGGATGAAAGCCACGTTCATTGCCTTAATTCCTAAAATATCCAATCCCGAATCATTCAATGACTTTCGTCCAATTTTGCTTTGTAGTATGATTTATAAGGTAATATCCAAGGTGATCACAAATCACATTAAGTTGATCATGTCTAAGTTCTTCTCTAAGGAACATTTCGGTTTTCTTAGCAATAGGAAAATTCTAGATGATGTTGGATTGGATCGGTAATGCTTGCACTCCATTAAGGTGAAGAAAATTAAGGCAGCGCTATTAAAAGTGGATCTTGTGAAGGAATATGATAGGGTAAGTTGGAGTTTCCTCAAATTGATTTTATTGTAGATTGGTATGAGTTCTGAAGCAACTAATTGGATTGTGGGATGTATATCCTACAAACTTTGTTATTTTAGTGAATGGTGTTCCCTCAATTTTTTTTAGAAGTTCCCTGGGTTTACGATAAGGATGTCCATTATCTTTGTTATTGTTTCTATTGATTATAGAGGAACTGAGTCTCCTGATTAAAAAGGCTATAGTAGAAGGAAGGTTAGTTGGAGTTAAATTATCTGATGCTATCACGATAACACATTTTTTTTTGTGGATGATGTGTTACTTTTTGGCAAAGGCATTATAGGAGAATGGCAGGTGTTTAAGGATTGCTTGAATAGCTTCGGTGAAGCTATAGGAATGTAGGCTAGTGCTGAAAAGTCTAGCTTTTTAACTTTAGGGACAAGGGATGATTTTGAGGATCAGCTTCAGTAGATTGTTCCCGTTAAGGTTGATCCTCTTGAGAAAGGTATCAAATAATTAGGTTATTTTTTGAATCCAAACAACTATATGATAAGCGATTGGATGTGGTTGTTAAAGAAGGTGGAAAAAATACTATAGAATTGGTGTTATTGGTTGTCAATTGGAGGCAAAGTGATTCTTATCAAATCTATATTAGAGAACATCCTGGTCTACTGGCTATTGTTGGAAAAAATACCTAAGTCCATTCTGGATAAGATCAGGCAGAGATGTTTCATTTTTTTATGGTCTGGAAATATGCCCCAAAACTTAAAAGAAATTTCATCTGGTAGGGTGGGATAAAATTGCCCACCCAAAAAGTTTGGGAGTTGGGGGATCAAGAAATTTTTTGACTTTGGTAAGCTCTCGCTGCCAAAATTCTTTGGAGATGCCTTTTTTTTTTCTGGTGGTGTGCGGAGTGCCATTATGAAGGAAAAATATATGCCCACTGGTATAGTTGTGGATTAGTTGTGTCAAGATGTTAAAATTTTAGTTGTAGGCTCGAATATTTGGAATGGCCTGTTAAAGTCCATAGATATAGTGACATATTGGTTGGCTTGGAAACCTGAAAATGGGTTACAAATTAAGGTGGGAAAGGATCCTTTCATTGGAGGTGCATGATGTTTTTCTTTATCAGACATCTTGGTTTTTGACATGAGGGAAAAAGGTATTTTTGTTTTAGCTCAGGTCTATGATATGGAAGCTATCTTACAAGGCGGGGGGGTGGGGGGAGTTGGAAATTGGTGGTGGATTTGGGTCTTATGGGAACCTTGGAGGCATAATGGAATCTCTTTGTCAAAGGTCTTCAACACACAAGTATTCAATTGTCTACTGAAGAAGATTCCTTTTTATAGACTTGAAATGGGATTAGTGGTTAGGTTACTACTAAAATGGCGTATGATGCTATCGCTACTTCCAAAGGGATTGAGGAGGTAAAATGGTGGGACTCCATATTGTGGCATTGGAGTAGCCTAGTGAAAATGAAATGATTCCATTGGCTGGTCATGGAAAAAAAAGGTTATGACTTGGGAGAACTATGTGACAAGGGGGTCAGGGCCCCAGTTTTTGTGTTATGTGCAGGAAAGAGCCCGAATCCATTGACCATTTGTTTGTCTTATGTGAGTTCTCTTACCTAGTATGGAGGGAAGCAATAAGGAAATTAAATTGTCTAAAAGGTGGAGTGTTGTTTCCTTCGATCTTTGCCTGCATCATTGGCATTCAGGGGACAATATTTGCTCATAATTTCCTACATTCATCAGCTGGGCTATTTGGAAGCATCAAAATGTAGCTTTATTCAAAGATAGGCCCATGAATCCTTTGAAAGTGTGTCTCTTTGCTATGTCCAAATTTAAGGAATTTCTTAAGGAGAAAGGTAGTGAGCATCATATAATTATCCATCCCCCCATTTTTCGGGTGCATATGCCTACTGGAATTTTTTATGGTGCCTCACAGGATGGTGGTGCAGTCTCTAGAGTTGGGATGGTCTTAAAATTAGCTACCAATCACTCTTTTAAGCTATGGATGGGGTGTGGTAGGGGCACTAACATGAGAAGCAAGCTATTGGATTTATGTGGTTTATTATGTTTTGCCCATCAAAACAACATTTTATGCTTGCAGATTGTTGGGGATTCAAAGGTTGTTCTAGAGTGGGAGCAACATAAATGTAATCTTCAGGTGGTGGTTTTGGAATGGTGGCAATCCATAATCAGGAGATTGCAAGCATCCTTTCAGGTGATGTGTTCTCACCATGTCTATAGAGAGCTAAATATTGAAGCATATTTTCTTTCGAAAAAAGCTCTTGCTTCAAAATAAGGCATTATATTCTATGAGGAATGGCTGGAATATGTTATGGTTGCTCGGGGACCCTGTTTTTTTTAAAGTTCAAGTTCTCATATGCTAGTGTTTTTTTATCTGTTTGCTCAGAACTATGCGATCCACTCTTTTGGGAGGCCAGTCACAATCTAGGCACTGTTTGTTGGAAATAATGTAACTTCGAAAGTTATTCTTATTGTATTTTTTATTGTCCTATTGTTGTACCTCCTTTGGGAGAAGATATTGATGTATTTGATCATGTAAAGGTTTGCAAGAATCAATGTAAACCTTGGGCTAGAATTACCCAATGAAAATAATTAATAAATGTAATTTTATGTTCCTAAAAGACAAGTCGGTCCTATTAGCTAGAGAAGTTGGCCCAGTTGAGGAAAAAGGTCAAACTGACTAGTATAAATAGAGGATGCGCTCTTCTCATTTGCACATTCACTCAACACAAGCTAGTTCACTCAAGGAGAGGAGAAGTTTGCTACTGCAGCTAGGAGAAAGTATTTTGGGGTTGCTACTATTGGAGACATTTTCTCTTTCTCTCTCTTATTCGTGATATCTGGATGTACATTGATCTCTGAATTAATCATCTTTATACGAAGGTTGTTGCATTTTCTCCTTATTGGGATTCCCAGGATAAAAATTGTATCCATTGTTATTGTGCTTGGTTATTCTTTTAGTGATCTTGTCTTATTGTATGCAAGTAAATTATACTGATAGAATTGTTTAAAATCTAACATGGTTTCAGAACAATGCTAAAAGAAGCCATTGCCGGAAACTAGGGTTTCATATTTCGAAGGCTTCCCACCTTAGTTTGCATTGAAAAGAGCATTAGAAATTTCACCCTAGGGGAGGTGCATCTTTTTGTGGAGGCCAAGTCCAGATTGGTGAAATTTCATTTTTGACCTAATACTGTGCCAGGGTCAAAACTAGGGTTTCTTGGATCAAGCCCTTCTACCCACCATTTTGGATCGTTCTTATCCTTCTCCAAATCGCTTTGGTATAAGGGTGCATGAACTATTTGTGGAAGCATATTTCAGATCCAAAAATTTTCATTTTTGACCTATTCTCTATTGGAATCGGGAAACTAGGGTTTCCAATTTTGAGTTGTTCTGTCCACAGATCTGGGAGAAAAGGAGGTCCTTTCAACTTGCCCTAGGAGGGCACATTTACCTGTGGAATCAGTTTTGCAAGTTACCATACTTCAAATTTGACCTAACTCCTGCTAGGGTTTATGGTCCAACATTACAGTTAAGATGATTGGAATGAAGGTTGAAGATAGACTTGATGGGGCTTCCAACTTTAGCTCTTGGAAGTCTATGGTTCTTCTTATCTTAGAAGAAAATGATCTCTTGAATTTTGTCAATGAGAAGGTTCTAGAACCAGAAGCAGAAGATGACAAGACTCAATGAAAAAAGAATGATGCCAAAGCAAAAGGAATCTTGGTAGATTCAATAAAAGATCATTTGATTCCTTAGATATCTCAAAAGAATACAGCCATAAAGGTGTTCAAAACCTTAAAGAATCTATTTGAACATAGTAGCATCAATCTTATTCTTGCATTGAGGAATCAACTATCAAATCTAACACTAAGCACTAATGGAGAACCTCTTGAAGATAGAGAACTTGTTATTACAACTCTTATTGGTCTCCCTCCCTCTTGGGAACCATTCATCCAAAGTCTAAGCGTATGAACAAAATTTTCCAAATTTGATCGATTATGGGTAGATTGCACCCAGGAAGAGATGAGAATTGCAGCAAGGAATAGACTACATGGCACTCAACACGAAGATAATCAAGCTTTTATGTCTCATGCCAGGAAAGGCAAAGGAAAAGGGAGAAAATTTCATGACAAGAAGAACAAAGATAGGAGATCAAGCTTGACACCAGATCATAAGAAGAAGAAGGATCTTTCACACATTCAGTGCTTCAAATGTCACAAATACAGACACTATGCCAGAGAATGTCATGGTTCAAATAAAAGGAAGCACGAAGCCTCAACTACAGATATTGATGAAGAAACTTCTCACAAGAAGTCAAGGAATGATGATCATACATAGTTCTTCTTCTAGTGCTTCCCATGTTGAGGACTCTCAGCAAGAAATGAAGAATGAAGGACTCTCGTGATTCCTACAAGGAGGCAGTGGGAGCCCACCCACAAAAACAATAAAATATAAGTATTTGGATTTATTGCTCACATAGATTTGTTTTGTTTCATATGTTTTCATAACAAATTGTATGCAGGTCTATTAGGAAGTTTGTTGAGCATTTGATATAGTTCACTTATCGATGTACTGTAGGCACTTGTTGTACTTGTTATGCATATGAGATGCACAACATTCCATGAACACCTGATGGAGCTAGTCTATATGATATCATCTTCTTACATGCTTAGAGTACTGCACACTCTTGATGGCATGTTATAGTGGAGATAACATACATCTAGATAGTTACCATATGTGTTTGGGATACATGTTTATGATTGTTGTGCTGAAGCATTAGCTAAACTATTGCCATTGCATTGAAATATAAATTGGTTAAATTTGATTATGAAATGTCGCTAACCATGTGACGGGATTTGACTTGTAGGTAAAAGACCATATGATATGGCCTACAAGAGAAGGATGATGAGACTTTTTTCAATGAACAAGTGATGGAAACATGGATCTCGTTGATGTTCAGAATGATCAAAAGCAGGAATCTTCTAGGAGCATGACTCTCACCCTAGAAGGATGACTCCTAGTCAAAGTAGTTAGATGGAAATTATGACTATGTAGCAGCGAACAAACAAGGACCTAATGCATCCAGCTATATTTGATACATGACCCATAAGCCCAGAGGATCTCATATAGAAATTAGTGTTTGGGAGCAAAAGGATCCAAAAGATGACGGTCTCTCTCTACTACAGATGTTTGGTTCTTCAATGATTATATAAAGCAATTGGTTTCCAGTTAGAGTCATGATAGAAGGATTAGATTATGATGAGAATTACTCAGTTAATTTTTGAGGAGGTGCACATCTACTCAGTTAGAATTGTGCCTCATAACATATTGTTGACGATGATCCCTTGTTCATGATGATTTATTCCTCATCGAGACAGAGGGAATTAGCCCTTGAGATGAGGATCTTGGCCTATTAATGGCGTGGTAGAAACTTGATGAGATTTTCCTAGGTTAAGGAAGAACACATTTGAGATCCTGAGTAGATCCAACATGGTGACTGTGAGTACCTAGCTACACTGATGACATTGTTGGTTGATTTAGACAAACAGTTGAAAGGATACTTGATGTACCTGGTCGTCACTAGGATGGATACTTACATTTTAGTAAGGAACTGTGCTCTTTTTCTCTGTGAAAGCTGGTGCTCAGATTGGAACCCGAAGTGATAGGATGATGGACCTACCTGTGGATAGCTGTAGAGAGGGAGCGAGATGCTCCAACACATAGGGAGATGTGATGAGCATGATTGTAATATCAGACAATTATTATCCATGTGACTTGGCTAAGGGTGAGTAGTCCGATGGCAGTAGCATATTTTCTCCCGAACACTCTTAGAAAGGATGGGAGATCTCCCAGACACCCTATGATAGGGTGGGGAGACTAGTCTCTTGATACTCGCCCATGCAGGTGCATAAATTCAGTCATGTGATTTGTTATTATTCCATTTCATAACTAGAATAGGGCATGATAGAAATGTTTGCCCCGATATACTTGATGCCAATGTTAGCTTATATGTGTGTAGTTATGATTTAGGATGGGATCGTACACTCCAAGAAGGAGTGAGGAAATTGGTCCCATGATTGACTCCCTCGGTAAGAGGGAAGGTTGAATTTACTCTCCGACACTCTGTGATAGAGTGGGGAGATTGGTTCCATGATTATATCCCTCACTAAGAGGGAAGAACGATGATACAGAGACTAATGCATTCTCCCGATCACTCCGATATGGAGTGAGGAGATCTCTCAAACATCCTAAGATAGGATGGAGAGGCCACTACAGTCTCCCGATCACTATGAGATGGAGTGAGGAGATATCTCAAACATATCAAGATAGGATGGAGAGGCCACTACATTCTCCCGATCACTCTGAAATGGAGTGAGGAGATCTATCAGACATCCTGAAAGGATGGAGAGTCCAGCGCACACTCCCGATCATTCCAAAAGGAGTGAGGAGATCTCTCATGGAGAGATTTAGTGCATTCTCCCGATCACTCTGAAAAGAGTGAGGAGATATCTCAGAAATCCTGAGATGGGATGGAGAGGCTAGCGCACACTGGCGCACACTGGTACTCTTGTATGGACTCACCGATGGATTGGTTGAGTTGGTGCATGTTTCCTGATGGATTGGGTTGAGCTAATGCATGATGGACTCTCTGACAGACTGTGCAGAGTTTTTGAGCTGATGTATAGATCCATCGATGGATTGCGTGGAGTAGATGCATGATGACACTTCTCGATGTACTGAGATTGTGTTGAAGACCTTCCGTATGTATAGAGATGTTCAAGACAGTTGTGATGTACAGTTGAGATCCAGATGATCGTTTCCAGTGATGCCGATGTTGACCGTGTTCGAAGAATACCTTCTTTTTTAAGAGGGAGTGTTGGAAATAATGTAACTTTGGAAGTTATTCTTATTGTATTTTTTATTTTCCTATTGTTGTATCTCCTTCAGGAGAAGATATTGATGTATTTGATCATGTAAAGGTCTTGAAAGAATCAATGTATTCCTTGGGTTAGAATTATCCAATGAAAATAATTAATAAATTTAATTTTATGTTCCTAAAAGACAAGTCGGCCCTGTTAGCCAGAGAAGTCGGCCCAATTGAGGAAAACTGTCAAACTGACTAGTATAAATAGAGGATGCGCTCCTCTCATTTGCACATTCACTCAACACAAGCTAGTTCGCTCAAGGAGAGGGGAAGTTCGCTACTGTAACTAGGAGAAGTCTTTTGGGGTTGCTACTATTGGAGAAGTTTTCTCTTTCTCTCTCTTATTCGTGATATTTGGATGTACACTGATCTCTGAATTGATTATCTCTATACGAAGGTTGCTGGGTTTTCTCCCTGTTGGGTTTCCTAGGATAAAAATTGTGTCTATTGTTTCTATGCTTGGTTATTCTTTTAGTGATCCTGTCTTATTGTATGCAAGTAATTATACTGCTAGAATTGTTTAAAATCTAACATTGTTTAGTATATTGATCGGATATTTGTAAGCCACTTTTTTGGGAGGCATGCTGATAAACAACAAGTCTGTTTTTGTAATAGTGTTCACAGCTCACAGGTTGTAGAGTCAATAGACAATTGTAGTTAGATGATACTTTTTGAGATTATGAAGAGAATGGTCACTTATGATCTGTTCTGATACATATACACTATATACTTTGATTCTTTCAGGAATATCAAGTATAACTTTTTTTGGGGTGAAAAAAAACATATATAAATTGATTAGTCACACATTAATGAGAACGAGTTTGTAATAATAATAATAATATAATTTTAAGGATACGTTGGGATATGAAAAAGGATATGTATTAAAATAATAATTTTTTATTTAAATTGGTTTTAATTAAAATAAGAATATACTCAGGTATTGAAATTATTATTTTAATTATGGTTATAAATTGAATATTTTTTAATTAGACTATAATTTTATGTTTTGAGAATATATAATTGATTATTGTTAATACATTATTTATTAACCCTAATATTAACAATACTGTTAACATTAATATCATCCTCAAACATAACGTAATCTCATAAAATTAGTACTTTTTCACTTCCCCAATTCGACACACTATTGAAACTTTAATGTGGTTGTATGACATAATATGTCATAATGTTTATTTTTATAAATGTTGTCATCATGCATTTTGAAATTTAACCAACCAAAGTCAACCATGGATAACATAAGTCAACAAGATCCATGAGGTGGCAATGTCCCTGACATTGTCACTTGTTGTTGAGAGAGAAGGGATGTTGTAGGAGGAATGACAAAAGGCCACTAGTGAAGCGGAAAGAGCTATTTGCCAAGCAATTGTCAGAAATCTACATGAATGACTGAATCCAAAACCATGCTTTCTATCATTGAAAATCATATAACTGTCATCCTTCTTAACATAAACAATAAAATTCTTATATAAATTATGCATATAGATAGTTTTACATGTCTTCTTGATAATAGTTATATCAATCTAATTGAGTTCAATACACTCCAAGAAAGAAATAATGAGATGAGCCATAACATAGTTTAGATGGTTTACATACGAATGTCAGAACATTGGGTGTTACAAAAAGCATTCTTTGAGTGCCTGACAAAAAATCTACCATGTATTTATCTTGTGTGATGTGGAAGTACTCGATCTCACATCATGAATCTCAACAAATAAATCAACAAATTTTGTTTTGGCTTGGAACCACACCTGAGCTACACGTTCAAGTTAAACACTTGTTGACCTTCTTCATGGCTGGTTTGGGAAAGACTTCATATCCAAGAATCTAGGATCTCACCATCCATTTTCCCACCATACTTTGGAAGAGGGATGCTGACATGTAGTGGGAGACTGGAAGAGGACGATGTGGCCTCTAATTTGACAAATTCCTAAAAAGGAACTCACAAGATATTGAGAACAACTATAACACCGAGTGTCTGAATCCTTAGGAGAGGGTTCATGACATGGAGGCATTGCACCGGGATTGGAGACCGATCGGTGGATAAAAAAACGATAATACAACTATTGTGATGGAAGGGAAATATGTTAGATAATAAGACTAACAAGAATATGGGCATTGGGCGAAAGCAGATAGACATGGGTTGCGCCACGAGTTGTAGCTAAGTGAACATGTCCTTGATTGCTAGACCAAGAGAGGGAGTGAATCGTTGCGTTGGCTACAGAAGCCTGCAAGAGAAGAGAATGAATCCTTGTATGGGGCCATAAAATCTAGTAAACATGCTTAGGAGAAGTAGTTGTATCTGCAACAATATTGGCCTAGCACCTTGTGGTCTGAACAAATTGGGCATAACCACCAAGTATAGTGAACAAAACATTTAGAAATTATTAAGACCTTTGCTAAAAGAAGTTGCAAAGAACAAGATAAGCATAAAAGAAAGCCATTTTACAATATTTGGAATTTAGAATCTATTATTAAGATCTGATTTGTGCACTCCTCTTTGCTATCCATTGTGTAGTAACTCTCCATCCACCTAGAGTTTGAGTGGCCATTCGATATGTTGGCGTTTGTGGCAACGTCGATGAAGGAGTTACCCAACTTGACCACAACCTCGATTTCCTTGCGTTCTTGCCATAAAAGGTCCTATTTCAAGGCATAATTATCGTTAATATAATTTCTAGGTCTCAATTAGGTCACAATTAAACACATACACACACCTGTGTGCGTTAGTGAAAGTTTATATTTTTCATATGCCCGTAAACAGACATTATTGATATCGAGGAAAAAGATGCCTAAAAGGGTAAGGCTATGCTCGATCTTGACTTGAGGGTTGGCACTTAGGTCTAAATTTTTACGAAGATCTATAGTTATAGGGATTTTGATGAGGCAATATTGAGGCCACCTGGTACTAAACCTAGTTTCTAATGTTTTATGGGATAGATCATTTATGTAGTTCTCACTTTGTCTGTTTCCTTGCTGGTTAGGTGATCCTCTAAGCACATCTACTATCGTAGCCATACCCATTGTGATTTCTTGACTGAAACTAATACCATATTGTTTCAATAAAAATGGTTTTGTGATAACCCCCATTCCTAAGAGATTTAATTTATTTTAAAATTAAGGTTTATCCATTAATTATTGAGTAATTAATTTAATTTAATTTTATATTTAATAATAAAATTATAATTTCTAATTTTTATTAATTAATTATATTTTATTATATATATTACATTATTAGTAATTTAAATTAAAACATTTTAATTATATACAATTTAACTTCGATCTAAATTTTATTTGTTATGCAACTCTATATATATATATAATTTTATTTGTTATGCAACTATATATATATATATAATTTTATTTGTTATGCAACTATATATATATATATATATATAATTCAAATTAGATATACCTATAAAGTTAATGAAGGTGGGCTTGCATGAGGTGGGTGGATCCAATGCAGGCGGGTGGCATTGCATGAGGCCTATACGTCCTCGTCCTACCAATCCTCGAACCCCATAACAAAGGCAAAATCTTTCAAAACACGTCCACGACCTCCATCAAGACATTTTTACACCTAATTTTTTTGAGATGTTACTCCTTGGTCTGTTCCGGTTGGAGCTTGATGGAAGGAGAGGTCACTTCTTAAACCTTGTAGGGGATTCTGTAGCAGATGTTGGCAACAACAATTTCATTGCTAACACAACCGCTAAAGCAAACTTTTTGCCATATGGGAAGACCTTCTTCCATCGCCCCACTGGTCGTTTCTCTAATGGACGAACTGCACTCGATTTCATCGATATTTATTTATTTATTTTTTATTTTATTTTATTTTATTTTTATTTTTATTTTTTTTATCTCATCTCAAGCAATGGTGTTTATATTGTTGATTCTTTGATGAGGTTAATATTTGTATCTACAACTAGTTAGTTGAGGCTACCGTTCCCACCTCCATATTTGAAGCCACAATCTGACTTCTCTCGTGGTATTAATTTCGCGTCTGGAGGAAGCAAATTACTGGATTCTACTGGAAATTTCTTGGTGAGTGCCAAAATAGATAAACGCTCAATCTTTAATGAATAGAGATTAATTTACATATAAACGCTGTTGGTGTTTCCACGACAGAATATCATCCCTTTAAGTCTCCAAGTAAGCCAATTCGTCAACTATTCTTCGAGTTTAAGACAAAAATTGGAGGAGATCATCTATTCTAGGCCTTGTATGCCATTAACAGTGGTGGCAATGATATTGGCCTTAACTATTTAGTGAATACCACTTTCCAAAGGAATACAAGTGCTCCATATTTCGTTAAGTTGTTGCTTAGTAATTATAATGAATACTTGTTGGTACGTATGAAGCTTTCATTTTTATTTTACTAGTCAGTTATTAACATGATTTTGTGATTATGATAAATTTGGGATATCCTCTATATGTGGATGTTGCAGAGTCTTTACAATAATGGGGCAAGAAACTTCCTTGTAATAGATATCAGTCCTCTCGGATGTACTCCAAATTCAAGGCTCGCTGGAGTGAAGGCATATAGCGGTGGATGCCTGGAAACATCAAATCAACTAGCAGTGGCATATAATGTTGGTCTCAGGCAACTGATCAACCACCTGAATAAAAAATTAGACCGAGCAACGATCCTGCTCACCAACACTTATGATTTCGTTTTAAATATAATTCATCACGACGAATCCTATGGTAAAAACCAGTGGCATTTCATAAAACAATACTGTTTTCAAAAACACTATAGCAGCGCCCTATAACAATGGTTTCTGAAGTGACAAAATGCAAAATGGGACATGGCTTTGATTGCAGGTTTTAAAAACCTGACATCTGCCTGTTGTTTTAGAAGCAAATGCAGTTCTTAAGCAAAAGGGAGTAACAAAGGAGAATGCAAATGACTCAGCGCTCCTAATAGAGCCGTGAAGTGACAAAATGACTGCACTCGCCCCTGGACATTAACTTAGCAATAAACGACCCCTTGTACGTGTTACAACCATTATTTACTTGCATTAACCCCTTGCACACACCATACGACACCCATCAGGGACACCAGACACCATACTACGGAGGATGACGCAACAACGCCGCCGGGTCCTGGGGCACAAAACCCCAGGACAACATCATCTTGTACGTGACCAATAAAATAGCAGTTAAATATGTTTTTAAAAATTACAAATGAATAAATATTTTTATAATAATGATAAATGTCACAATACATTAAAACATCACAGTGGATTATAGAGATTCAAGAACATCATAATGAAACATAACCTTTCATTATACGTCAATTATGTTTGCGAGTGACTTACTTTAGTTGATTATGTTTGACCATATTTTTCTATGGTTGACTTTGGTTGATGTGGTTGGCCATGGTTCATTATAATAGACTTTGGTTGATGTGGTTGGCCATGGTTCATTATAATAGACTTTGGTTGATATAGATCGATCCATGCCATTTGTTATCCTTTTTTAATAATGAGACTATGGACGTATATCAACCACTTTTAAAAATATAGTTGTGCTAATAATAATTTATTTTTAAGATTACATTTTGATAGAAAATCAAATTAAATTTGATATATTTTTTGTATAATAAAACTATATGCAAAAATAAAAAAATAAAATCACATTTTTAGTGATTTATGTTTTATTGATAATCTCTTTTGTTAATAAAAGTTGAATTAAATGATAATTAAAAGAAATTATTGTTATTATTATTATTATTATTATTTATTCCAAAAAAACCTATAATTTATTATTAAAAAATAATCAAAATTATAATATACATAGAAAATCAGCAAAAATTATCAAAATTTCATTATAAAAATTTTCACCGCTTATGAACATAAAAGACTTCAAACAATTTTTTTTAATTTCCAAAATATTTAATTTGTTTTTTTTAAATAATAAAAACTTTATAAAGTTATTATTTATTTTTTTAATTTTCGAAATATTTAATTTAATATTTTTTTTTGAAAATAATAAAAACTTTGTAAAACTTTATAGTATAAAGATTAAATGAATGCAAATTCAAAACATTTTTACTTGTAAATTGAAAAATATACATCATGTTTCGACATGGCAGGTAGACTCACAGGTTGACTTTTACTCAACATTCACCACCAACTTTAAGAACTTCAAACTGCTTTGGCAGAGAGCCAGGGACTTACAAACTGATCCTAGGAACTTCAAATATCACCGTTCTTTTACATTGTCGCTTGGAAGAGTGAAGACCCGAAATAAAACAAAGGCCGTAACCGGAATTCAAAACCTTCGTTTTATGTCTGGTTTACAGATTTCTGGAAAAATATTCAATTTATTCGAGTGTTAAAAGCGTCCCGGTTTCGATTTCCAGATAAAACACAGGAAATGGCGACGAGGGCGCCTTCGCTTTTTGCTGGCTTACCTGAGGGTCTATTTCAATCCATGGACAAGTCACAGAGCATTTGTGGGCTCTCTGAAAATCTGCTCCCACACCCACCACCATGTGAGGAAGTGCTTCCTTCACAGGTAATTTCATTTTCTCTTAATTTTAAATATCTTATTGGGAATGTTAATGGAAAAAACTCAATTATTGGCAATGCTTATGGGGAAAATTGTAGTGTATCTGTCTACTACTAACAGGATTACTACTCACATTGTGGATTTTCCAATATTATCTGCAGAATAATGACTATATATCATGTAGTTTTTATTTTCACTCTGCTGGGTTTTCTTTCTTTTAAAATATTGACAACCCTTTTTCGAAATTCTCCCCAGGGTTCGCATCCCGTCAGAAATTTATAGTTCTTCTCTAGCTCTATGCAAAATTTCAAAATTTACCATTCCTATTACCCTCAATTATGGAGTTATCTTTTAGTCTTTCAACTGTGTTGCAAACTCAAGACAAAAGACCTACTACATTTTGGATATGGAATCAAAATTCCAAACCTCGAGGGTATTTGGCAAATTTGGAATTGGCACACTCAAGACCAAAGGCCAACTACATGTGGATATGGTCCATAACCAAAAATACCAAACCCCTGGGCATTTGGCAAATTTTGAATTGTGGACTATGGAATGCAGAATTCAAATGCCTTTCTGGAGCAGGTTATATCTGCCCTTATTGACCTGCAATCCAAATCTGGAAATTACTTTGGTCTGCAATGTTGACTTTGCAGATCTCATCATCTTGCACTTTGTTTTTGTGGATTTGGTTAACCCACAATTTGCAGTAAAATCAAGCCCTTTATCTTCTTCTTTAGATGTTAAATCACTTTGCAATTTGCTCTTTTACTTATCCCTAATCAACAACATTATAAATAAATGCAAATAACAAAATATGAAGAACACATGTAACTAAAAATAAAATCTGAATTTGATGCAAGATATGTATGGCTGGAAACAACTTATATAAGCCCAATGGTGAAGTACATACCATAACCTCCTCTCAAGGCTACAAAGTCCAACCATGCAAAATGCCCTAGCTAGGGTAAATCATCAAACCCTAGCTACATCAAGAAGAATAAGTGCAAGAATCCGTTCAACATTATCTCCATGGGAAGATGTCCTCCTTTTCTCTTTGGGGGTATAGTTCATAGGACCTCGTTTCAGTTTACGACATGCCCTTCAGCCGTGAGTCAATAAAGGATACGGATCCTTAGCCCGTCTCGAGAGATAGAGCTTCAGATACCATTTTCAAGACATCTTGTCTAAAATGTCTCTCATGGCCACTCTCATTCAACCCATAGTCCTCTATGGTTTAGAGATTTGGGGGCGTTGTCTACTAGACACTGATTGGGCCTTAGCATAGAGAGTGCAGATCCCCCTCCTTCGTCGCATCATTAGATGCAAACAAACAGTTCCTCAACCTATCATACTTGTAGAGTTTAGTGCCCACCCCTTTCGGCTTGAGGTGGTGTTCCATCTTGTCTCACTATTACATCGTCTTCGGAGCTTTGCTAACTCAGTGTTAGGGCGAGATCGGTACCCATACTTGGCCTACCTCTCATCGTAGTCCATTGCCTTGGCTAACCCTTTGAGCTGTACTATATCTTTTGGCTTCTATTGGCTTTGCAATGGACCGACTTTCTCCATTTTGGTATTCCCTAGATGCACTTGGCTGCCTCTTACTTACTAGGCAGGATTTGAATAGAATCACTCGAGACGACATCTATAGACAGTTCGTGCAGGTCACTTGGATCAATCCTTAGGGCGGTTTACTTCCAAAGATGGCCTTTTATGCTGCACATTTCATGGATATGAGGGACGATCATATTGTTCGACCCCATTACACACTCCGCCATTGGACACATGCTCTTCGTGTCCCATTGGGCCAGTTCAGAGTGGGTTCTCATTGTCTTAGGGTTGAGACAGATCATCGGATCAATCGATCAGATAGGATCTGCCAGGTTTGTCATCTTCGGGAGGTTGAGAATGAGGAGCACTTCATCTTTCAATGTCCTACTATTACGAGATTCGTGGGTGATTCCATTGTCTTTTTAGGGACCTTCTTCTCATGGAGTCTCAGACTTTGGCTAGCTTCTCCAGGTACTCGGATCAGAGATGTCTCGCCTTATACTTGCAGGAGGCCCTTTGGCTTCGTTCCCTCCTCCTCCAACGACATTCACAGTCGTAGTTGGGACCAGTCTCCACTTAGCGGATCACTTCCTTCTTTTCGGTGCTCCCCTCCTTTAGGGGCACCAAGAGATAGACCGAGGATGGCACAACTTCTGGCCGTAGATCAGTTAGGACACGATGGACCACCTCTATGTTTTCCCAATCCCAACGATGTGGCTAGCCTCGACCCCACCCTAGTAGTCGGTCAACTGCATCCAGATCGCAGCAGTAGGCTTCCCACTCCAGGTGGCAACACTCTACAAATTATAGCTCTTCTTCCAACTCTTCCAATTCTTCATTTTGACAGATTACTATTTCAAGATTTTTTCATCCAGCTTCAGATGTTAGGGGAGATGCTTAAAGTGTTTCCAATGGACCATGGCATATTTATCATTTTTGTATCACTAATCCTAGACCCACTTTCCTTGTACATTTTCCGTCTGTATCGACTCTTCTTGTACTTATCTCTTTTGGGTTGGGTCTCCATCTTTGGAGTTTGCTCTTTTTGTTTTTTAAGTTAGAGTTGCGCGTCTTGCTTTATATAAGAGCTGTCTTGGTGCTCCCACTTTGTATTGACATCATGATACCACACAGTACCATTGACCTACTTTTGTGGTCATTTGTTGGACACTAATAAAATTATCTTATCTTATCTTCTTCTTCACAAGTCCTCCCTACGGTTTTCTCCCAAAACCCTAGTCTACAATCTCCAAGTGTAAAACCCTAACCTTGGAACTCCAAGATGCTCCAAGAAACTCGAAAGAGACCAAGAAACCCTAGTGCCCAAGAGAGAGATATAGAGAAACAAGTGCAAGTGAAGAAATAGAGAGAGAGAGGTCAAGTGCAATTCTCTTATAGGTCACATCTTTTTACAAGAGTGAGAAGGAACGAGCACACAAGTCATATGATAATCTCCAACGTCTTCTCCATAAGAGCAAATCCTAGTCACAAGATAGAACTCCAAACCAAGAAGTTCTTTGTCCCTTCCATAACTTCTCCTAGGGTTTCCTCATGAGCTCATGAACCCTAGTGAATCTCTCCAAGAAGATAAGTACAAAGAGAAAGATACAAGTGATGATATGAATGGAAAGATTCTCTCATTTCTCTATTTATATGAGAGGTAAGGGAGGTTGACAATACAATGTGGGCATTGTTACCGCCTAATCCGCATCTACGCGAGAAAAATCTCAACTCACTGGGTGCAGCCTTGGGGGCAAGCTTAGGTTGGGTGCAATTGTCACCACAACACTCAACCCCTTTGTTTAGGCCAATTCCTAAACCAAGGGAGGTAGACCCTAATAAAATAAACTAAGGATGAGTAAACTATAGGAGTTAATATAAGTACAACAAGCTACTTTGGAAATAAAGCACGCAAAGTAGATCTACTCTAAGATATAGCAATGGCACAAGAGCTTAGATCTACAACTTCATGAGCCATATAAGATTCCCTGCGAGTAAGATATTCATAAGGACCAGTGCCTAAGATATAATAGATCTATGCTACAAAGATAATCAAATGAAAATAACTACACAGATCTGTAATATCAAGTAAATTGTATGTATGAAACTTTGTAATACAAGGTCTATTTGTATGCTTTTACTTGAAACATGTCAAATGAAGTAAATGCTTTTTAGTTCCTTTTAGCTGATTAGATTTAGGGAAAATTGTAGATGATTTAAAATCCTAGCCTAGATTGTTGGTGTCCACATAAGGGATGGACAAAAAGTAGAAGCATCTAACTAAGAAAGGTAAAGTGGTTAGTTTCTAATATAGGAACGTAAAAGCGATTAGTAATTAGTCCTAAGCTAGATTGTTAATTTAGTGAAGTGACGTCCAATTGTTCTGTGATGGACGGATTGATAAATTTTAATCTAGTTAATCTATGTTGTTGAAAGTAAATGCAAAAGATAAATGACCAAAAAAAGACAAGGCTAGTGGTGAGAACCACTTTGTATGCAGGTTACAATGCCCCTTTGGGACTTAGAGGAATGTTTGTTGGTTTGTGACTAGGACAACAAACAAGTTTACAATTGCTAGAAACAGGAAGAGAAAAGATAGAAAAAATGCTTTGGAAAGTGTGCTTGTTGATCGCAAACTCTCAGAGAACAAGGCTGCTCCTTTAGGGCTTCCCCTGGATTGTTAGAAATCTGCTGAAAGATGCACGGACAACAACCAACACTTTGCTTGCAGGCTGCCACTTAACTTCCACCTAAGCCTACAAGAGGGTTGCTTGTTTGTCTTGCAAATGATGGACAAAAGGCAGACACGTCTAAGAAAAGTAAAGTGGTTAGTTTCTAATCTAGGAATGTAAAAGCAATTAATACTTAGTCCTAAGCTAGATTGTTAATCTAGTGAAGTGACATCCAATTGTTGAGTGATGGATGGATTGATAAATTTTAATCTAGTTAATCTATGTTGTTCAAAGTAATTGCAAAAGAGAAATTACCAGAAAGAAGACAAGGCTAGTGGTGAGAACCACTTTGCATCCGGGTTACAATGCCCCTTTGGGACTTCTTAGAGGAATGCTTGTTGGTTTGTGACTAGGACAACAAACAAGTTTACAAATGCTAGAAAAAGGAAGAGAAAAAATAGAAAATTGCTTTGGAAAATGTGCTTGTTGATCGCAAACTCTTAGAGGACAAGGCTGCTCCTTTAGGGCTGCCCCTGGACTGTGATAAATCTACTGAAAATATGTACGGACAATAGCCAACACTTAACTTCCACCTAAGCCTGTAAGAGGGTTGCTGGTTTGTCTTGCAAATGAATTGCAGCTGAGTAAAAATATTGATAGAAACAGTGAACAATATGACTTTTAGGGGTTGTTTTATGGCTATTTGGACAGTTAGGGAAACGAGTGAAAAATGTTCTATTTGTTCGTGCTAGGCTGACCCTTCACATCTGCCACTTGTAAGCTCAATAAGGCAAAATGATAAGGCGGATTTATGATGTAAATCAAGTAGATCTAAGCATGCATAACGAGATAATTGACATGCATGCACTTATATATTTATCAAAATGATCTAATTTAAGCTTTTCCAATGAATGACTCACTAGATCAAAGCATGCGACAAATCTACTTATGATTTTACAAGAAATGTAGATTTGATTCTTTGCATGAAGTAAAGTAACCAAAATGAAGTTTGATTTTTAAATGAAGATGGAGGGATGAAATAAAGAGAGAGAGAAGTGCCAAAGAATGGTTATGGAGTCACCAAAGAGAAACTAGGAGGGACTTTGTCTGAAGAGAATCACTGAAGAAAGGAGGTTGCACTTGGCTAGCCTCAATCCTCTCAATGAAGAAAGCACCTGCAATCAATTGTATAATAGTAAAAGAGACCAAGTCTCTTCTTCAATCTTCCTTAGGGTGCAACCTACACAGAAGGGGTTAATATAGCACAATCTGACTAGAGTAAAGATACTAAATTCAACCTCCTTTTGAGCAAATTACAATAAGATTTAATTAAGCAATTTACTTAAATCAACCTTATCCTACGGGGTAATAATATTCTTTCCAAGGTCTAGCAAAAGAAGATAGAATTAACAATTATACATTGATACAAGTTGCCTCATAAGAACTAGACAGTCAAGCATCCACACATTGAGAAGTTGCTCCACATCCTCTCTTTATTGCGCAAAGGTCGAATAAGAGAATTTGGACCTTAATGACTTGGAGCACTTGCGACACCTTATGACACAATGCTTCAAATGTTAAAAAGAAACAAAGAAGAAATAAAATAGGCATTGCCTCATTTAACCTCCTTCCTTAACAGCTGGCTGCCCTACTTGAGATCCTCATTGCAGCAGAATTAAGTGTATATTCCAGCAACACAAAATGACCAAAGTATGTACTATGTAGGATGGAAAGCTGCACATGAGATGAATCTCCACTATCACAGCATTCATTAGATCTTCAATATTAGCCAAAACCAAAGGAGTATAATGTCTCTTCCAACCTATGCTGTGTGGAAGCGTCCCCTACCCCCTCGCTTCCGCTCCCGAAGCTCACTCCCAAAACGCTCCCAATTTTGGGAGCACGCTCCCATGGCGCTCCCTACCTCTCCTATACTAAAAGCTCCTTTACTAGGTTGATCATCTGATGACAATGTTATGGTACCTCCCTTCTTTGCCAAGCTCCTATAAAAGTTTTTATGGTTGATCATTTGATGATAATGTTATAAGTTATAACTACTAGATGATTGATGTTATATGGTTTAATCGAGGTTTTCTATAACTAATTGAACATCCTACATGTTTTTTAAATATAAATCCATCAAAATTTATTAAAATATATACTATATGAAAAACGCTTCCAAAACGGGAGCTGTTGAAAATTTTGCTTTTCGCTTCGCTCCCGCTCCCCGTTTCCCGCTCCCCGCTTCCCGCTCCCACTCCACGCTCCCAACAACATAGCTTCAAACCATCAACAACCATTACAATAGGAGGAGCTCATCTTATTTAGACGTAGAGCTCAAAACCTCCTCCAATAATATAATAATATCCAAAGCTAGATCCTAGATTTCTCGGAGGGAAAAATAAACAAACATTATCCATCAACTAACTCATGACATGTCAAAATCCTAGAACAATGAAATAATAAACAAAATGGACTAAGTAATGGGCATGCCACTTGTCCATCTCTCATGCAAAACATCCTTGATCTTGGGCATTTGACCATGTAAAACCTCTCCATAATGCCACAAGGATCATCCTCCAGGTGTACGTCCTCCAAGATAACCTTCAATAATCCCTAGGTACTCTCCAAGAAGGCCGTTGATCAACCAAATAATATAAAATGATCCCTAGAAGAAGTGTGCCCTTGATAAGTGTGCTAATAGTAGTTGTCTCCCCTTGTGCTAAGGTCAAACAAAAAATAAAATAATCTCAAAATGGAGCACCCTTAAGAAGTGTGCCAAAGGTAGTTATAACCTCTCATCAACAAACAATATATCCCCAAATAGAGTGCGCCCTAGGAATATGTGTCCACATGTAGCTATGCCTACATAAATAAATGTGCCATGATGAGAGCACTCTCCTAGTTGGGCCACCTAGATATGCCAAATACATGCCTAAAAGTTGCCAGGGCTCTTTCTCCAAGAAGATAACAACTCGTCCCACAAGAAGACAACATGGGAATGTGTGTAAGATGGTCCATAAAGCTATTATAACAAAAGCAAAGTAGTGGAATAACCTCAAATATTGTGCCAAAGTAACTAGATCTCCTTGATAGATGTGCCAAATGAACTCCTGAAGAGTGCGTCCTAGGAGGATGTGCAAAGGAGGTGACCATGGGACCACATTGACCAAGCATAAATAATATAAAATATGCAATGAAGGCTGCGCCCTTGAGAAACATGCCATTGTAGTATGCCTTCACTTGGCTCTAGGGGTCAACTTCCTTGGTAGACTAACACCATGCTAAAAATAGATAGGATATTCCTTCCAAGGAACCATCAAGATCACCCATCAAGTCAAACCATTAGGATGTGAGCAATAAGGTCAGCATAACTATTATACATCCTCAAAGAACTAGAGAAACCACAATCCACCTGCCAAGGTGGTTAGATGCACATGTATCAATCCATCTCCTTGAAGAAATATTATAAACAATTTATCGTAGGAGATTGTGCAATTAGACTAGGACACTCCAATATAATAATAAATAAGTTTCCAAAACCAAGAGAAACCACTTGAGGCTGAAATAATGTGCATATACCATGACCAATTTTCGAAAACCATGTACATGTGTTGCAACCTAGAAAATTATGCCAATAGGCCTCCATGCCTTCAAATGAGTGAAAACATGCCAAATAAGAAGAGTGCTCCACATCATCAAGTGATCAACCACTCAAAGCGTGGCACATCATTGCGAAACTATCAATATCTTATTATCCACTAAAAGGGCCATCCTCGTAGAACATGTGCACACAAGGGTGGGCTCATTACCTCAATGTTCACCAATCATAATAATGAAGCAAGAATGCAAGTGAAACCTTAGGAACCCATGCAAAGATATCTAGAAACTAATTCACCACATCAAGGAGCAATAATTAACCAATAATACTTGTGGCTACCCTTAGTTGATGGGTATCCCTCTCCATAAATGCTCCAAGGGTCAATCAAATGTGTGAGCAGTGCTATGCAAGATCCTCAAACACCCCTCCAACACCACATGTGCTAGATGCAAGCATCCAATCAAG
The DNA here is from genome assembly GCA_027924585.1 of Larix kaempferi. Lineage (NCBI taxonomy): Eukaryota > Viridiplantae > Streptophyta > Pinopsida > Pinales > Pinaceae > Larix > Larix kaempferi. The sequence goes on along the minus strand of BSBM01000597.1, from coordinate 8,668,820 downwards.
AGATGGTGATGCCAACTAGGAAGATAATGCACATCGTCTAACCATGGTTTACCAATAATAAACCATAGAGACAATATCCTCATGGTAAATAGCTCTAAAGGTCAATAACCATAGACAAATAAGTTTGCGAAGGACAACTCTCGTGGAGACACTTGACACTCACCAAAGGTAGTCGACAATGTCATAAGGGAAGTGTCGAGGAGTGTAAGCAAAACTATAATGCCCTTTAATAAATCATAAATCTCCACCCAATAATACTGCCTCTGCTTACCCAATGTGAAGATAATGTCAATTGAATTAATCACTGATATGTGCATTTGATGACAAGATGTGGCAAAAAGCCACAACACTCTAAGTGCACCCTACCTAGCAGGGTCTTCAACTTGATCAAATACATCATGCTATATGAAGGGGGTAATAGGCTGGAGGGTGGAGGGTTTTTTCCCCTTATTTTTTCGTTCCCCCCTCCCCCCCTTGGAACTGTTGCTAGTCTTGCTAGTTTGACTTTGCTGCGAATTGCTCTGAACTAGTTGGTTTAGTGCTCTGGTTTGATTTAGTGACTAGTTCATGGGATGAACTTTGAAGTATTTGGATCAGTTTGGATCTAAGAAACCGAATTCGCTCAAACCCCCCCTCGTGTCCCGTGGGGATCGAATCGGACATGATTCGATCTCAATTCGTGTCCGATTCGATCTTCAGTCGAATCCGAAATCGGGACACGATTCAAATTCGAATCGGACACGAAATTAGATCGAATGCCCGACTGTTGGACACGAGTCCTGAAAACAGGACACGTAAAGAGTGGAAAAGGGCGGCCGGGTTTGCTTTAAAACAATTTTTTGGGTTTCTTTAGTCATTTGCAAGGAAGCAATTGGTTGAGAGTGAGTTGTATGTGCAGGTGAAGGAGATTTGAAGGCTATCCATTGTTTCCAAGCGATTCCAAGTGCATTCCGGTGGATTTGTGGAGAGGATTGCAAGCTCAACCATCACACAAGAAAAGGAATGTCTCAATCAGCTAGGGTAGGAGGTAGGGGGCAAAGGAAAGGGAGAAATGCACCATCTAGTGCCTCCCCTCCTATTCCACCAAGCACAAGCGGTTCTCCTCCTCCGTCAAGTGCTCCATCGGCTGTTAGTGGAGCTCATTCTATGGCTCCATTTAACCCTGTTTTAGCAAGACAACAAGCCCAAGAAAAAAAATACCCTTTGTGGAAGTATGTGACAAGGAAAGATGGGCCTGGGGCAAAGCTTGGTGGGGGAGGCAATGTGTCTTGGAGATGCAATTTTTGCAAGCATGAGTTCAAGAGCACATATTTCCGGGTTAAGGGCCATTTGTTGGCCCTTCCTTCTTGTGGGATTTCTTCATGCAAAGCGGTGAGTGTTAACCAAAGGAGGGATATGGAAAGAGAGGATCATGTTGGCTTAGGGAAGGTGGCATGTTGGCTTAGGGAAGGTGGCAGCAACAAGCAAGAAAAAAGAGGATGATCCTCTTCCATTTTTGAGGAAGTCCTCTAGCACCAAGCCTCCATTTCCACCTAGCATTCATGGGAGTGGGGATACTTATCAAACAAGAAAGAGGCAATCTACAGGTGGTCCAATGGATAGGATTTCCAACAAGAGGCGCGAGAAGAGGTAGACCTTACCATTGCATTTTCTTCTACCTCAATTTCATCTCATTCAATGTTGCATGGTCACCATTGTATTTTGAGACGGTTCGAACTATCTTGGAACGAGCTCCAAGTGGTTATGTGCCTCCTGGTTCAGAGAAGTTTAGAACCACATTGTTGGTTAAAGCAAAGAAGGAGGTAGATAAAATCCTTGAGCCAATTAGAACAACATGGCCCTCATGCGGTGTGAGTATTGTTTCTGATGGATGGACGGATCCAACATGCCATCCACTCATCAATTTCATGGTATCTTCCCAAAATGGACCGTTGTTCTTGAAAGCGGTGGATGCTGTTGGGAAATACAAGGATGCATAGTATATGGGTGATTTATTCATCAAAACCATTGAAGAAGTAGGTGTTGATTCGTGTGTACAAATCATCACGGACAATGCACCTGTTTGCAAGGCTGCTAGCATGATTGTGGAAGCTAAATATCCACAGGTATGTTCATTTTGGACACCTTTCATTTCTAATTTGCTCATTGTTTGAATTTGGTCATTGCAACGTTAGTGTTGTAGAGTCATTGATACATGCTTTTATTGCTCTTACAGGTTTTTTGGACACCTTGCATTGTCCATTCCTTGAATTTAGCACTGAAATCCATTGCTTCGGATGTGACATGGATTGGCAACCTTATTGAGGATGCATGCCATATCCGTAACTTTGTACAAAACCACACAAATGCCCTCACCATCTACAAACAGTACACACAGCTTTCATTGCTGAAGATTGCAGATACTCGGTTTGCTTCCTCATTCATCATGCTCAAGAGGTTGAGGGAGGTCAAAACCGCTCTTGGGTCCATGGTGATTTTAGAGTTTTAGGCTTTTTGGAGAAAGACGGATCAGGCTACTTCACAAAAGGTGAAGGACACGGTGTTAGATGATGGTTGGTGGGACACGGTAGATCTTAGCATTAAGATCATGGAGCCAATCATTTCTTTGTTGCGGTTTGCAGACACGGACCAGCCCATCCTAGCAGAGGTTTATGAGGGGTGGGATTCCATGATTGAGTCCATGAGGTCCATTGTCATGGAGAATGAGTGTCCCAAGTATGGGACATCGACAGAGAACTTATGGACCATTATTCAGGATATTCTTATCTCCAGGTGGGATAAGAATTGCACACCTTTGCATTGCTTGGCCCACTCCTTGAACCCCAAGTTCTACACTCAGGAGTGGTTCACTGGTGGATCGGGGGCCTCACATAGAGTCCCTCCTCACATGGATGCAGAGATTGCAAATGGGAGGAAGATAGCACTTAGAGGTCTATTTCAGGATAGAGACATGCTTGAGGAGGCGGAGGAGGGCTTTCTAGATTTTTCCATTGGCACTGGGAGATTTGGAGGCTATGATGTGCTTAGAGATAGGGAGGGTAAGAAACCCTATGCTTGGTGGGCAACTCATGAGGCAACATCCCCTATTCTACAGAAGTTAGCCTTGAGGGTCATCTCTCAAGTTACATCATCCTCTTGTTGTGAGAGGAATTGGAGCACATATGGGAACTTGTACAGTGTGAAGAAGTGCAGGCTTGAGCAGTCCAGGGCAGAGTCGATGGTGTATGTGCACTCCAACCTTCGTCTTATTTATAGGAAGACGGAGGAGTGGGTGAAGGGAAAGACAAAGATGTGGGATGTCTTTCCTGATGATATGGGTTTGGACAACAGTATTGAGTTGGCATTAGCCAACATGGATCTTAATGATCCAGTGCTAGAGCCGGTCACTTTTGATGATAGTGATCGTATAGAGGGGTCATCCTCCACAGCAGCAGATGCAGATCGTCAGATAGGCAGAGAGGAGGAGGAGGGGGAGGAGGATGAGGATCAGGGCAGTGGCAGTTATGAGTATGTTGATTCAGGCATGGAGGAGGACTACTGACATATGGGATTCTCCCATCTTGATCCACCCCTTTTTGTAGTTACTATTAGTCTATTTGGCATTTGCCAGTGCCCAGTGGCATTTCGACATATATGTATACATTTTGATTTTGATGACTTAATGAGAAATATGGTTCCGACATGCATCTATGTGTCTCATTGTGATTTGTGAATGACAAATGTGAAATGTGTTGTGATTCGTGAATCGTGATTTGTGAATGACAATGTGTAATCAATAATCATTAATGTGTTTTTATTCTAAGTTCTATTGAATATTTGTAAATGTTCTAGTTTCTAAAGATTTTTGGATCTATATGTCTATATTTTTAAATTTTAATATATTTAAAAAAATATATATATTTATATAAAACGAATCCTTCGTGTCTTGATTCCGGGGGTCACCGTGTCCGTGTCGGACTCTCATATTTTCTTGTCCTTCGTGTCCCGTGTCCCCGTGTCAGGTGACTTAGGTTTGGATTGATTGTTTTTGGTCTAGATTGTTCGCCTTTGATAACCATGTTCTCAATCAAGGGGTAATCAAGTTGATTTTGAAGAATGCAGCTTTAGATACAATTTGGGGTGGCTGCCCATTACTCTACTCAATTTCTCTTATAAGATATTGGTTAAGGCTCTTGCTCTATAGATTTTTCGGGCAGTTTCAAGTGTTGTCAGACAGGAACATAAGGTTTTGTGTTGGGTATATTTATTTTTAGACATTCAATTATGCACGGGAGGTCGTATAATGGGCTAGAGAGACAGGCCATTAATTTTGATAAAGCCTATGATAGAGTTGACTGGTCCTTCATCACGAACATGTTATAGTGCCTTGGATTTGGTCCTAGAGGTGTCTCCATGGTAAGCTCCCTTTTCTTGAATGATTCAACATTTGTTTGTTTGAACAATACACTCACAACTCTCACATCTTGCATCCCACTTCATTGTTTGATCAAGTAGGATTGCCCAATTTCCCCAAACATGTACATACTACATTCTAGCTGCTAATGCTTTGGGTGTTTTGCTGGAAGTGGCTAAGATGCAAAGTATCTCTCGTCTTGATGGTACTTGTATGGTTAACAACCACTTTGCTAATGATTCCCTTTAATCGGTTTGGGTGGGTTAGGGGTCGGTTGGGGCTAGAAGGGGTAGTTTCGATCTCTTTTGCATTGCCTTGCTGTGGAGTAGTTATCAATCAGTGGAAGAGAGATTTTTGGCTTGTTAGGATTGATGATCCTCTAGCCTAAATTCCTTTTATCAAATTATATTAGGCCAGGGGTGACTGTGCACTGCCTAGGAATCTCGTTGGGACTTGGGCTTTTTAACTGTGGCCATGTGGGTTTTGTGCCTTCAGAACTTTTAGACAAAGCTTCATATATGGTAGTCCAATGATACCGCTTTTGCGAGTAAGTTGATTGTTGTTTCAAATATTTTATAGGCATTTCACATCTACACTGTCTCTTTTTGGCTCCCTAGCACAACCCAAATTAGAGTAGATTCTTAGGTCTTCTTTGTGGTCCAAATATTGCAATGATTGAAGGCTTCCTATGGTTCCTTTGGATGTATATATTATGCCCAAGGAGTAAGGGAGTTGGGCCTTATTGATGTTGTGTCCAAGGGAATATTCTTGCATCTAAGTGGGTGGTAAATTGGTAATGTGTCTTGAGGGTTCCTCCCCATGGCAAATTTTATTGTGGCATAGGGTCCAATTATCTCAACGTCTCTTTAAGGTTTGGGGTGAATTTGGCTTATGTGATATCCTCTCCTCCCCTCAACTTTTTTGGATTTTTGGGTCTCTTTCATTTGCAAGAGCATGAGAGAGGCGTGAAAGTTTGTTGCCCTGTTACGCCTCAAAGCTACTACAGTGTTCCAGTAGGGCTGAACCTAGAGCAAGGGGTTTTAGTTTTTTTTGTACAAGGCCAAAGTGGGGTTGTATTGTATGGATATTTGGATTAGGGGCTGTTGTCCCCCTGGATTGGTCATGGCAGGCTCCCTTGGTTTCACTCTTAGGAGTACTTGGCTTTGTGGCATAGTTGACTGTCCCTTCGGTGTGTGGATGTCCACACCATGTAGGGTTTTAAGCCCATGGGTTGGTGTTTGGGGCTTCTAGGGGTGATCCACTGGGGCACATGACCACCTTGGTTTTTGTTATGCAGAGGTGATTGTGTTTTGTAAAGGGTTGTTATCTCTTATTTAGCACACCTCCATGACCCACTTGGACCTTTTTTATAGCACTCAAAACCCCTTCTCTAGAGATTTGGCCTATGGCGTCATCCTTCCAAAGTGAGCCTACAAGCTTGGAAAGGGGGGCGTTGAGGGATATAAAGCATCTTTGGGGTTAGTTGGGGCATGAATTCCCCCTTTGGCTCACTATTTCATCACGTAAAGCCTTATTTTAGTCTTAGTTGCTATTTTATGTCTATTTTAGGGCTTAGTACCCGACTTGTGGGGGATTTACCCTAAAAATATTCTAATTTAATGTTGACTTGTAGGCTCAAGAAAATAGAAAGGTTGAGGATGAATCATATAAATAGATCATCTCACCTCATTGTAAAATCATAAGACAAGGATTAAAGAGCACTTGAGTGGGCCTAATGGTTAAGAACATGTGTTATCTCCGTGGAGGTCACAGGTTCAAAACCAACGGGGGGTAGGGTTGCTCATTGGCCCGTTGTGACAAGGCTTGAAGGGTAGGCGACCCCTGAGATAGAGGCTCTCCCATGGGATAAAGGGTCTCGGGACGTCTCGGCCCCTGCTGAGTCACAAGTTTCTGGTATATCTGGCTTGCGGGTTGTTGGATATACCCTTGGGAGGTTGCTGTTCCCATGGTTAAAAAAAATATGTTTTTTACTCTCTTTCTCCTACTCTACGAGTCTCTAATGTGATGGACACTTCTCTTGGGATGCTTCTTTTGGCTTGAAGGTGGATGAAGTGATGTTCTAGGGCTTCTTTCTTGCACATGCTAGAGGTTGATGCTAGACTAGTTGGAAGAACTCATGCACAAGTGTGACCTAAGGTCTTCTCCTTGCTCACTTCTTGTTAAATATTGGTAAGTTATGCTCCTAGCTAGGTTAAATGGTGCTTTTATGGTGCATTTTTATGATTGGTTAGGGCATATTGTCAACATTTTGTCAACTTTTGTATGGAGAGAATGTCCTCAAGAGTTATCTATTGCTTATTAGGGCCTTGGACTTCTTCATTTTCCCTAGTTAGGCTCTCCTATCGAAACCTAGAGGTTGCTAGGTGATGCCCTAGCTTGCAAGTGTTAAAGGACATTTCAAGAGAGGGACGTTGACCATTGATCTCTGAATGCCCTAGGGATTGAGACAAAAATTATATCCCCTTTTCTTGTCACTAAATTACTCTTCTTTTCAGCATTTTTGTTGTATTTTATTTTGGCTGCAATTTTATTCATAAAACCCCCCAAAAATATGAAAAATTACAAAAAACCCTAAAAATTAGAAAATAATTAGAAAATTACAAAACTGATCCACAAACCTAGTGTGCCTTGGTGGATTTGTCCACAAATCTAGAGGGGCGTCTTGGTCTGCCTGCTTGGATACTTCAAGCTGCCAATAGTGAACCTTGCTGCTGACTGTTAAAGAGGTTAGGGTAGACCTCATTTCACAGGTTTGACTGGTTGCCTCAATTCGCCGTATTCTTGGGGTGTCTACCTTCTAAGGTTGAGTCTTTTCTACAGACTTCTAAGCATTTTTCAATGCTGATATTCATTTGCCTAAAACAACAGAACCTAATCCATAGTGACAACTTGATTTCGGTAGCTTATTTTTAGTGGATAAGGAATTTGTCATGTACTGCAGATTGTGGTAAATTACTGATGACATGCGGATGACAGTCAATAGAACTGATCTAACTCCTCCTATTTGTCCTTGTGTCTTTATTGCTGATTTGTGACTCCATACAAGGCAGTCATCTCTGCTACAAAGGTTGTAGAAGGGTATTTGCTCGTTGGTGTTTGCAGGTACCTTTAAAAGGGCTCTCCCCTGGGTTTAGGAGTTACCTGAAGTAGTTGAGAGGCTAGGCTGAGGTGACATTTGGGCCTAGACCTCTCCCATATGCATACCATTCACTAGCATACCAACCACATTGTGCTGCTAATTCAATACTACTAGTTTGAATGATAACATTTTTGGCACCGTTGCCGGGGACACTTCAGGATGCTTGAGGTGGTTGGCTCAGGTCATATTTTCGATGTCCTTGGCAAGAACGACATTTGGTAAGAAATTAAGATAAGTCGTTGCTTGGTATTTTGAGATATATTATTGTTAAGGACTAACTCTACAGGTCTTATCTGGCGACTCCAATAAAAAAGTATTCCAATTGAAGAAGGATCCTCGAGCTGAATCCATTATTCTTTCAGATACTTCCAACATCTTTATTGTGGTTCATGTACGTTCTTGTTTATTACTTTAAGTGAGATTTGTTTTGATCTAACTTGATAGGTCTCTCCTGGCGACTCCCATTGACGAAAATTAAAAGAGGTCTTATCTGGCGACTCCACTGGGGAAAATAAGTTAAAGAAGTGCAATTCAAAGTTGCCAGCCTTAACTATTAATAGGAAGATGATATGGGGTTCTTTGTTCCGTTGGATTTCTCAAACATTCCAGGATATCCGAATGAGTTGGATAAACATGGATGTCTTAAGTCCGTCCCAAAGTTTCATGAATACGAAGATACAGTTGTAGAGCACGTTATGATGTTCAGAGAATTTCTAGAGGCATGGGACATTATGGACGAGGATATCAAAATGAGGTTATTTGTAATATCATTAGATCTACAAAATAATCAGGATGCCAGAAATTGGTATCAAGAGCTCCCTCCTATAGGTTTTTCTTCACTCAGACATTTGATCAAGGCATTCAACAAAGAGTGGGAACCTGGTATGGATGAAGATCGTGACGAAGAAGTTCTGGAGGCCATAATTTCCTTTCCTAAGGAGGATGTTCAAGAAATTTTCAAGTCGGTTGATCTATTTGCTCCTCTTAAGTTGTCAAGCATCCTAGATGAGTTATTAAAGGCATTTGCGTTTTTGTTATGTGATCGTGGTGATGATCCCATAGAGCATATTGAACAATTTCTGGAAAATGCTCTAGATTTCAGAATTTTGAAAGATGAAGACACGTATATACAGTTATTTGTGGTGCACCTAGATGAAGAGGCCCTTGTTTGGTTTAAAGGCTTGGGCAAAGATATAGTATCCTCTTTCGCATAATTGATAGAGATATTTTGTAGCTACTGGTGTCCAAAAGAACGAAGCAAGTGGATGTCTTATGTCGAGTATGCAAAGGGATTATTCAAGAAGGAAGAACATGTGGATCTTGTTGAAGAGGTCCCAAAAGACTATGAAGCAGTCCTTGCTAAAGAAGTTAGTGATGATGATCACGCCTCAAAAGGATTGCTTGAGGAAACCATTATCCAGGATCTAGTTGATGACATCCTAGACCTTATGGCTGAAGACGAAGGTTCTTCGGAAAATGAATATGATCATGCTGCAAGAAATGAAGACCAAGAAGCTCTAGTTGAAGAAATGAAGAACACAAGGAAATGGTGAATTCTCCTTACCATCATGTCACAGTCTCTTATGATATCTTGGGCCTCTTGGAGGAAAATAACAGGATCCTTGGAGATGATGATTATTGGAAGTTCGTGGGTCCACCGATATACGATTCTTCAAGACCAAGTAGTATTGTTTCTTAGCCCTCCGAAGCTAGTCTACGAGCTTTTCCTGCCATTCATAGAAGAAAAATAAGTTAGTATGGATCAGTCCAAGCCAGATCTTTATGTAGATTTGAAGCAGTATGAAGAAGTCTTAATCACTTCAAGGAAGGATATCGAAGACATAATCAGTGAAAGCTCGGTTGACGAAGATATGATTGTTCCTTCTCCTCGTTGCATCGATGATGAAGATTGGAGCGATCCTTTTGCGAGTACAGTTGACGATGAAACATCTCAAAACGTGGATCCGGTTGCTATTACAGACAATCACCATACGTAGTTGTTCCATTATGATAAAGGATTGGAAAATTTTGGAAGCCAAATCTCTGATGATATTTTTTGAGCTCAGTTTAGTCGTGCCTTCCTAGCATCGAGGATGGTGTATGGTGTCATACAGAGAGTTCTTTGCAGGTGTTGAATTGATGGGTTCGCCTTCTCCTGGGATGGGCCTGTTGTCCCATCCATAGTAGCAGGGAGCTACCATGATTGTAGACCAGTTTTGAGCACATTTTTGAGCTAGTCCTGTGGTTGAGATGAGCCTATTGATCAGCAGTGATGCATATATTTCTGAGCCAGCAGCAGCAGCTTGCCCCCTTGCCATGACTGATCCTGCATGACCCTGTTGCCGCCTGGTTCCACACCTGGGGAAAAACGCAGCAGAAGTCTTCAAGCTGCTGCTGTGGCCTTGGGGGCAATTCAGAGTCAAGTGCTGTCACTTGGGACTCGACTCCTCCGTCTAGGCTTTCCTAGCGAAGCCAAGGGGGGTGGACCCTAAAAATGAAAAGAAAAAACTAAGGCATCTAATCTAAGAGTTAGGAAAATATTTTTGGTAACCAAGAATAAACAGCATATACTTTTGTGAAATAAAACAATCATTCATCATTTACTCCCATTCAAAATAATCATCATTTACTTGCACATTAGTCAATAATATGAAATAACATTAACCAAGACCAGTGCCTTATAATGGAGTCAATAAACAAATGCATGAGCAGAAAAAGTAGATGTTGTGCGAGTGTTCTTGGTTTATTTTAAAATTAATGTGAAGGTGATCTTTTTATTATGGCAGGTGGGTTCCCAATATACGCGAGGTACGGGGGAACATGTCCGGAATTTTGAAGCGTGGCTTTCCTCTCAAGCTTGGGCTGAATCGGAGTCTCGAGGAAGTGTTCAGATGCTATACCAACGAGGGCAAGCCTAACGGTTTCCAAGATGTCACTACTCAGTGTTGTCCCAAGCCTTCTGAGAAATTTCCCCACAACGGCAAAAGATTCGTAATGTGCCGGATTTTCACATAAAGGTTTTTTATTTGGGGTGGTGTTAGTTCCTATTACTAGTCATCTCCCCCTTTCTGATGTGTACCAACTGGATCAGACTGAGCTGCAAGTTGGCCACAGAGCATACGGGAGAAGATCTTGGTATTTTTAGAAAAATTTTATTGAACCAAAATTTTATCTTTTTAAACCCCAGGAGTCTCTTTTCAGGCACGTATTCGGGCAAGCCCTTATACAGAAACCCTACTTCGGGAAAGCAAGGGGGGCGTTTTGAGTTTGTAAAAAAATGAAAAAAAACTACGTTTTGAGTGAACTTGTGGCCCGCCAGTGGAACGGACCAACAAGGTTGATTTTAAACCCTAGTTAATTTTATTTAATGCCGAAAATAAAAGAAGTAAACTACTCTAAAAAAAATCACACCATGAAAAGAGACGACATAGGCCACCCCTGGGGGGATGGGGTATGGGCGCTAGCTAGCCCACTTGCTCTCGTTTAATAATCATTACAATGATCAGAGAAGTGCCCCAGTCTACTTAAAGTGACTTGGCGGCTTACAAAATTTGAGGAAAAATTAACCGGTTTTACAAAAATATGAAATTTGGTCCTCCGGATTGCCTGGATCCTCAAAATTTCGGCAGCACCTCCTCCTACCTGTTCGTCTTTTGCTGCAAACCAGCAAGCAATTATTAGTGTAAGATGCCCAAAAACACTTCAAGAGTGTCTTTGGAACACCTCCTAAAAAACCCAAAAATTTCTAAGTGAAAATCTAAGTAAAAATTGCAAAATTTAACCAAGTAAAACAAGCAGTAATGCTTGTTTGCTTGGGGTCTTTGCAAGCTTTATGAGCTGCAAATTATATGCTTTTGGACAGCCAAATATACTTTTAAAATCAGAACTACAACTACTCAAAAAAATTTGAAAAATTTAACAATTTTTGCAAGTTTTGAAAGAAGTAAAGATCTAATCAGTCAAAAAATGAGAGCTTTAACAAACCACTAGACTAGACCTTTCTCAAAGTAAATCTTGATCTATTTAAAATGTTAACAATAGTATATAAATCAGATCCACTTTATGCTTAGTAACCAGTAACCAGAAAATTTTGATTTTTAAAAGCTGAGGAAGAGAGAAGAGACAGAATGGTCCTTGAAACCAAAGACTTTGGAAGCTTGGAAGTGGGAAACCGAGGGTGAGATCCACCAAAATGTGTACACAAGAAGAAAATGGAGAGCAAACAAGCTATCCTCCTCTTCACACCTGTAGCAAACAAAACTCACAGAAAAACCATCAAACTAGAAATGCACATGGTTAGAAATCAAACTAGTATGAGCATAAACAAATGAAACATATAAACTTTGAATCTCTAACCAATATGACAAATGCAAGAACAAATTAAAACAAACAAGATTAATTGTTCCTTCCCACAAAATCGTTACCAATCCTTCAAGCAGGCTAGTAGATGGCTGGAAATTACATGCACGGAACTTGAAATTGCTACAAAATACTCCACATCAAGAGACCATGAAACCACTCACAAAAGTATCACACATATGGACCTCCAAAGTCTTTATTAATCAACAAAATAGCATAAGCTTAGTACATATTTCTGCTCTCTCTCCAACTCTCTAATGAACAATGGAGAGAGTGCTTGAATTTATAGAGAAATGGCCAAGGAAAGGCGTGAGTGCATGAAGGAATGAGTGGCATGTTTTAGGGAGTGGATGGGGCTGCCCCACCACTGAATGAATTTATAGAGAAATGCCCAAGGAAAGTCGTGAGTGCATGAAGGAATGAGTGGCACGTTTTAGGGAGTGGATGGGGCTGCCCCACCACTGAAATAGCTGCTCCACAACAGCACCAAAGGTGCCCACGCAGCAGCACCAAATCTGCTGCCCACTCCCCCAAAACGTGGGCTGCCCATTCAACAAATGCACCCCCCCTCTCATGGTAAATGCGCCCCTCTATATGGGCATGAGTTCCTCCACATATGGGGCTGCCAATTCACTACCAAATCAGCCCAATATGCTCCACATATGATGCTGATCCAAAATTGATCCGTCATTACTCCAAAAATTTATTAATTTTTTAAGTCATTTTTTCAATTTTTTGAATTTTTTCATGACTTTTTGACTTTTTTGGGTTTTTTGGCCATAGAAAAAAATTGAAGCACCCAAACCTTAGGAAAAGTGGGTTTAGGGGTTAAGGGGGTGCTCTAAGTTAGAAAACGAGCACCCCTAAGGCAAAAAATACCTCCAGACGCCCCTTATAGGCCAATTACAAAATTTTTTAATTGAACCATTAAAAAATGGCCCAATTTACGAAAAAATTAAAACTTGCCGAAAATTAAAAACAACCTAGGGGGACTTAGCACATGTCCATATGACTCAAAATTAACGCCTAGCATGTTCATATACATTGACCCATAGACTCTAATAATCCCCTAAGGCCCGTCAGCCTCCCCAGGCATTCCAGCTTTGGAGGAGCAGGAGAAAAACCCATTAATTATATCATGCACTAATGCAAGACATAATAGATAGGTGAAAAAACTCCTTGAAATACCTGACTTAGCCAAAAAGTCCCAGGGAACCAAGTTTTTTACAAAACACCATGCTAGTACGTTTTGTTACAAATCCCGCAGGGCCATGGACATGTGGAAAAAAGTTAAAACGGGGGCCCTTTAAAAGGCCAGCTGGATATCAAATCATCGAAAAAGGAACATTGAAATGTTCAACTTTGCCCGCTCGCTTGATAGTCCATCTAAGTACAACTTAGCTGGCAACATCTGGCTCCAACTGTGGGACGTGTGCTCGATCTGGTCTTCAAGTAAGGAGAGCATACGAGAATACCGGAATCTCCGGTTTCTATGACCTGTAAAAACATCTCAACTTGACAAGAAAACCTTTCAGTAGCACAAGTTCTTATAAGAAGCCAATGAACCATAAGTTGCATTATTCAAAAACTAAAAATTGACTAAGGAAAATTTCTGAGTACATAAAAGGAAAGTATTGAAAAAGAAATGTTGAAAGTAAATGCTCACTTGATGAGCTTATTTTCCTACTCTAAGCATAACAAAATAAAATGCTAAGTAAAATGATAAATCCAATGCAACCATCTTAACATTTTATCAATATAAAAACTTTTTACCTTGTGTTTGGTTACCAGCCAAAACAATGATACCTTATTTAGAAAATGCAAACCTGCATGATAATTCTGGATTGGAGGATTGGATTGGTGATCATAGGCATATGATAGATCTTTGAAGTGCTTTCCCCAATGGTAAGTCCTCATGCAGGCCTCTTCTACCCATGACTGAATAGAGCTGAGAAAAACCTCGGAATGATAAGGCAGACCAACTACCTCATCATATTGATCTGAAGGGCTCTTCTGATAGTTCATTTCTGTGAAAGTATAAGCCCCAAGCTGCTCCAAATCATAAGGAACCTCAGAATGTGCTGATGAAGGTTGAAACTGACATTCCACTGATTCCATCCTATCCAACTCTTCGTTATACTGCTGATCCAAGTCTTCATTACTAATACTTATGCATGGCTCTGATTGATCATGAGAAGTATCTGTATGTTCCTCTTCCATGTCAAGATTCCCCAAGGTCTCAAAATCAACACTCCCCTCTCTTGATATATCGAAGATGGGTTTTTCTAAATCCATCCAACAATCATCATGCCCATCCTTGTAAATGAAGGGGGAGTCTTTGTCTATTGCATCACAACCCTGGCGATGCCCATCCTCATGTTCATAATACTTATCCTCAAAAGGCTTGGTTTGAAAGATATTACAAGGTATAAAGTTGTTCAAGACTTCACCACTATGCGGAGAAAAAGGAGGAGTGTCATCATAAACCATACAAAAATCATCACAAGTTTCTTTAAAGGCTTCTGTAATGGTTGCTTCCGTAGGTGAATTTGAAGTACAAACATCATCATCTTCACTAAAGTAATCCTGAAATCCCAAATCTTCAATGGCAAATTGAGGAAGCTGTTCTGAAACATCTTCAATTGAAGACCCTTCATGAATTTCTTTGTCAACTTCTATAATGGCTTCCTCTTTAGGCAAATCTGAAACACACATGTGATCATCATCATAGATTTGAGAACACTCCATATTTTCAATGTTTTCAGCTATGGTGACAAGAGGATGGTTTTCAACAAAATCTTCAGTTAAGAGTGCTTCATGGAACTCTTCGATAGGGTCATGCTGAATCTCTTTTTTAAAGCCAGACTGTGCTATAGGGAGGTCAACACGATTGATATAACTTAGAGGCACCTCCCAATATTTATTATTCTCTGTCATGATGATACGAGGAAAGTTGGGATCTTCCTTATGATACTTAATCCAAGGTATGAACAAGAGAAAGTACCTTCTAAGGATCCTATCCAAGTGTTCCATACTAGCTTCTTTATTATGCTATTGCCTTATAAACATTCTAAGGAGGCTCGAAAGAGAATTAATACATTTATTTGGAAGCTCTTTAGAATACCATTGATAAACAGGTCCCTGTAATGTACTAACAAACATCTCCATTATGTTATCTTCATATAAGACTTTGAAGTTAGCCACAACTTTAAGAAAAGAAAAGACATGCCGGGTTTCTACATCATCATCATCTCCCCAAAAGACCGATAGATAATCAGATACATTTTCACCATCATGATAATTAGGGAAACCAGGGATGTCTGAGAAGTCAATGGGAGGATGTACATCGGAAATTTGCTCACTAGACTCTTTATCATCCATTTTCAAAGATCAATAGCCTTCATTTGAAATGACCATGGGATATATCTGGTACTGAATCAATGGAGTTGTCAAAAGGTGAGTCTTTATAGATTTTACTGTAATGCATGGACTCATCTACACACAAGCAGTCTCAACAAACTATATGAGAAACAAAGGGTTTTATCCCTTCAATGGAGTCGCCATGTGAGAATAAAAATATACATATAAAACAATCTCACAAAGAATTCTATCTTTTTGTTTTTCTTTGAAAATTTATAAAAGGAAAAAAGGTTAGTGGAGTCGCCAGATGAAAAATTAAAAATCTAATCTAAAGATTCATCAAACAAAGCAAAAACAAAAAGGAAAACTCAAAAGTCGTATTACGGGAATAAAAAGACTTGTCCCCGGCAACGACGCCAAAATGTTGCCACCTGGTTCCACACCTGGGGAAAAACGCAGCAGAAGTCTTCAAGCTGCTGGTGTGGCCTTGGGGGCAAGTCAGAGTCAAGTGTTGTCACTTGGGACTCGACTCCTCCGTCTAGGCTTTCCTAGCGAAGCCAAGGGGGGTGAACCCTAAAAATGAAAAGAAAAAACTAAGGCGTCTAATCTAAGAGTTAGGAAAATATTTTTGGTAACCAAGAATAAACAGCATATACTTTTGTGAAATAAAACAATCATTCATCATTTACTCCCATTCAAAATAATCATCATTTACTTGCACATTAGTCAATAATATGAAATAACATTAAACAAGACCAGTGCCTTATAATGGAGTCAATAAACAAATGCATGAGCAGAAAAAGTAGATGTTGTGCGAGTGTTCTTGGTTTATTTTAAAATTAATGTGAAGGTGATCTTTTTATTATGGCAGGTGGGTTCCTAATATACGCGAGGTACGGGGGAACATGTCCGGAATTTTGAAGCGTGGCTTCCCTCTCAGTCTTGGGCTGAATCGGAGTCTCGAGGAGGTGTTCAGATGCTATACCAACGAGGGCAAGCCTAACGGTTTCCAAGAGGTCACTACTCAGTGTTGTCCCAAGCCTTCTGAGAAATTTCCCCACAACGGCAAAATATTCGTAATGTGCCGATTTTCACATAAAGGTTTTTTTATTTTGGGGTGGTGTTAGTTCCTATTACTAGTCATCTCCCCCTTTCTGATGTGTACCAACTGGATCAGACTGAGTTGCAAGTCGGCCACAGAGCATACGGGAGAAGATCTTGGTATTTTTAGAAAAATTTTATTGAACCAAAATTTTATCTTTTTAAACCCCAGGAGTCTCTTTTCAGGCACGTATTCGGGCAAGCCCTTATACAGAAACCCTACTTCGGGAAAGCAAGGGGGGCGTTTTGAGTTTGTAAAAAAATGAAAAAAAACTACGTTTTGAGTGAACTTGTGGCCCGCCAGTGGAACGGACCAACAAGGTTGATTTTAAACCCTAGTTAATTTTATTTAATGCCGAAAATAAAAGAAGTAAACTACTCTAAAAAAAATCACACCATGAAAAGAGACGACACAGGCCACCCCTGGGGGGATGGGGTATGGGCGCTAGCTAGCCCACTTGCTCTCGTTTAATAATCGTTACAATGATCAGAGAAGTGCCCCAGTCTACTTAAAGTGACTTGGCGGCTTACAAAATTTGAGGAAAAATTAACCGGTTTTACAAAAATATGAAATTTGGTCCTCCGGATTGCCTGGATCCTCGAAATTTCGGCAGCACCTCCTCCTACCTGTTCATCTTTTGCTGCAAACCAGCAAGCAATTATTAGTATAAGATGCCCAAAAACACTTTAAGAGTGTCTTTGGAACACCTCCTAAAAAACCCAAAAATTTCTAAGTGAAAATCTAAGTAAAAATTGCAAAATTTAACCAAGTAAAACAAGCAGTAATGCTTGTTTGCTTGGGGTCTTTGCAAGCTTTATGAGCTACAAATTATATGCTCTTGGACAACCAAATATACTTTTAAAATCAGAACTACAACTACTCAAAAAAACTTTGAAAAATTTAACAATTTTTGCAAGTTTTGAAAGAAGTAAAGATCTAATCAGTCAAAAAATGAGAGCTTTAACAAACCACTAGACTAGACCTTTCTGAAAGTAAATCTTGATCTATTTAAAATGTTAACAATAATATATAAATCAGATCCACTTTATGCTTAGTAACCAGTAACCAGAAAATTTTGATTTTTAAAAGCTAAGGAAGAGAGAAGAGACAGAATGGTCCTTGAAACCAAAGACTTTGGAAGCTTGGAAGTGGGAAACCGAGGGTGAGATCCACCAAAATGTGTACAGAAGAAGAAAATGGAGAGCAAACAAGCTATCCTCCTCTTCACACTTGTCAACCTGTAGCAAACAAAACTCACAGAAAAACCATCAAACTAGAAATGCACATGGTTAGAAATCAAACTAGTATGAACATAAACAAATGAAACATATAAACTTTGAATCTCTAACCAATATGACAAATGCAAGAACAAATTAAAACAAACAAGATTAATTGTTCCTTCCCACAAAATCATTACCAATCCTTCAAGCAGGCTAGTAGACGGCTGGAAATTACATGCACGGAATTTGAAATTGCTACAAAATACTCCACATCAAGAGACCATGAAACCACTCACAAAAGTATCACGCATATGGACCTCCAAAGTCTTTTTATTAATCAACAAAATAGCATAAGCTTAATACATATTTCTGCTCTCTCTCCAACTCTCTAATGAACAATGGAGAGAGTGCTTGAATTTATAGAGAAATGGCCAAGGAAAGGCGTGAGTGCATGAAGGAATGAGTGGCACGTTTTAGGGAGTGGATGGGGCTGCCCCACCACTGAAATAGCTGCTCCACAACAGCACCAAAGGTGCCCACGCAGCAGCACCAAATCTGCTGCCCACTCCCCCAAAACGTGGGCTGCCCATTCAACAAATGCGCCCCCCCTCTCATGGTAAATGCGCCCCTCTATATGGGCATGAGTTCCTCCACATATGGGCTGCCAATTCACTACCAAATCAGCCCAATATGCTCCACATATGATGCTGATCCAAAACTGATTCGTCATTACTCCAAAAATTTATTAATTTTTTAAGTCATTTTTTCAATTTTTTGAATTTTTTCATGACTTTTTGACTTTTTTGGGTTTTTTGGCCATAGAAAAAAATTGAAGCACCCAAACCTTAGGAAAAGTGGGTTTAGGGGTTAAGGGGGTGCTCTGAGTTAGAAAACGAGCACCCCTAAGGCAAAAAATACCTCCAGACGCCCCTTATAGGCCAATTACAAATTTTTTTAATTGAACCATTAAAAAATGGCCCAATTTACGGAAAAATTAAAACTTGCCGAAAATAAAAAACAACCTAGGGGGACTTAGCACATGTCCATATGACTCAAAATTAACGCCTAGCATGTTCATATACATTGACCCATAGACTCTAATAATCCCTTAAGGCCCGTCAGCCTCCCCAGGCATTCCAGCTTTGGAGGAGCAGGAGAAAAACCCATTAATTATATCATGCACTAATGCAAGACATAATAGATAGGTGAAAAAACTCCTTGGAATACCTGACTTAGCCAAAAAGTCCTAGGGAACCAAGTCTTTTACAAAACACCATGCTAGTACGTTTTGTTACAAACCCCGCAGGGCCATGGACATGTGGAAAAAAGTTAAAACGGGGGCCCTTTAAAAGGCCAGCTGGATATTAAATCATCGAAAAAAGAACATTGAAATGTTCAACTTTGCTTGCTCGCTTGATAGTCCATCTAAGTACAACTTAGCTGGCAACAGACCCCATTGAAACGTACTTGTTGTAGCCATGGTTCGCTGAGCCGAGTAGCAGAGCACGCAACTGGTACATTTCCCTTGCCCCATGAGTAGTCTGAGTTGGTTTCATGATGATCATCAGAGACAGGTATATGTCCGGACAGGTATATGTGTTTATATTTGGGTGCTACTAGATTGTCTTGCTCATCTTATTAGCCTTAACTGGACATGGTAACTGATTTTAGTGATTATGTATCGTAGTGCTCTCATAGACTTGTTATTATGAGTTGATCTATGATTTAAATGTGACTTTTCTATATGCTCACTAGTATTGCCTACCTTATATAGGCTTACCCTTACCTTGCTATGTATGGCATCACCTTTTTCACTATCTCTGTCCATCTAGTATGTCACATCTTTTGGTTTGATCCTTGACTTGATACTTAGACTTGTGAGATTGAGGAGCTTTCCCCCACTTTGACCTTTGTATATGATAGACTCCATGTTGTTTTGTGTCTTGGCTCTGAGTTGTGCGACAAAACTTGCCGACGCCTAGACCCTTTTGGGCCGAGAGAACCTGTTGTTGTTGGGTCCTGAGCCTAGGTGAGTTGGGAGTCTGAAGCCTTGACCTCTCTGGTCGGTTACCCCCGATGTTTGGTCCTAATTGTAGATGATTCCCACTAGTTGACCCCATGCTTCACTTTTGGTCCAGGAGTACTTGCTGGTGTTGTGACATGAGCTAAGACTAGCTAGTTGCTCGAGTTGTGTCAGATAGACTTGAAGCAAGTGACCCTATCATCATTACACAACATTATTATATCCTGCTATATCTTGTGAAACGCAAATGAAATGAAATGCTAAATGCCCTGGATGAAAGTTGCAACTAGTTATGCTTTTAAGCACATGTAAAATTCGAAGGGTCATATGTGAAATGGGCCAAGTAAAGCATATGCACATAATTGAATATCTAAATGACTGCTGGCTATGATTTGATGTGATGATTATTTCCCACGGAGCCTACAGGTTTGGATGTGGATGGAGCAAGGGACAACTAATTCTAAGTGTCCCCTAGAACCTCAAAATTACAGTTGGCTGTGTACCTAGTTACAGTGGTTCTTGAAAATATCCTCACGGAGCCTGCATCAGGCTTGGATGTGAGCCATAGGGCACTTGTTAAAGTTCAAGGGACATTTCTCAATCAACTCACCCATTTGTGAGACACCGCCTTCCCCTAGTGTTATCTGTCATATATATGTCACTGTGGATCCCCTTATGTCCCTCATGTCCGAGAGATCATAATGTTAAGGATGTCAAGTTAAATCCCCTTAGCCTAGCCTTGTTTCTCTCACCTCACACATCATAACATTTTGGTTAAGTTTGTAAGTGAGCATGTATAAAGGAATTCATAAAACAATCATTTATTTACTCTAATGTAAGTCTTATCTTTATTGGATCTATTCTATTATCACCATTATCATGTTACTTTTGTTATGGTTGGCTAATAATATGAATAAGAGACTTATCTTTCGCCCCTCATACATATTGGATTGATCAGATTACAGTTCAGGCAACAGATTTGTTATTTTTGACTTGGTCAAACCCAGTTTGACTTGGTCTACACAGGTCCCGAGATGGATATGGTTACAGTTATTCTATTGCTATGTTTTGATGCCTTTGGAGGCCATTCAGACCATTTTGGTGCTCCAAAAATGCAAAAAAATGGTTCAATACAATAATTGGGTGAATTTTCAAGTAAATGGACCAATTCTTATCTAATTTAAAAAAAAATATTTGAGGGCCTTCCACCAAAAGCGTTTTTGGGGTATGAGTAATGAGTATTACTAGATTGCTAGTTTTTGGAATTTTTGGTGTAGTCAGATTTTTATTCCAAGCAACGGAAAATGAAGTTATGGGCATTCTAAATATTTACGAAGCATTTCTGGCAATTAATTATAAATGATCAAGTGACCATGGCTACCTCAAGGAAATTGATTTGGCTAATGTGGGTGAGGAAATGACTTGGGGATGATTTCTTATGATGAGATGAGGCTCTACATGCATGTTTCACATGTTTTTACCTTGGTCCTTGGGAGGACGTCTTCCTTGAGGGCACACTTAGTGTTGATCATTTGAATATAAGTATATCATTGTAAAAGGTGGACACCTAGGGTGATTTAAGCCCCTAGTGACCCCTTTCTATGTTGCCCCATGTGATATCATGTTATTATGTTGTATTTGCCTTTCCTAAGGCGTTATTGGGAAAAAGTGCGCCCCCCTTTTTGACTTAGTCATTGTGATCCATGTAATAAAAAAATAAAAAGATCTCCACTGTTGATGATCTCCATTGTATCTTTTAATCTCAACCACTCATTCAAAAAGTGGTTAGGGTTTTGGTCTCTCTTGGATCTATTTAAGAGATAGGACCCCTCATTGTAAAGGGACTTTTGGCTCTCGGAAATATTGGAAATAAAGAAATTTCTTAGATCTTTTGTGAATGCTTTGATGAATGTTCTTGCACATGATTGAAATGCGTCTTTCTTAGACATTTGAGTGGATTTGATATGATTTCGAGACATATTTTTTGGAGGCTGAATTGATTTGTTGTAGGGGTGCGACTTACTTGGAGGGTTTGATTGTGAGTGTTTCTCCATCATCGCTTGGGCAAATTGGTTCACCTCAGGGAGTAGCCAATTGTGATTTTGTCCATTTGAGTTAATTTCTTGAGATGTCTTGCATAGTTTCTTCTTTTACTTGTGGATCAAATCTAACTTGAGTTGTTTGAATTTGCAGGTTGAAGAGGGTGCACTTCCTCCATTGGATCTACACGTTTTAGCTTGGAACCACTTGGATCTCACTCGAAATTGTAACTAGGTGAAAGGATCATCAATGTGCTTGGCGGCTGCAAGAATTGCAAGTAAGATCTATGAAGTTTGCTTGGTCTTTCAAGTTTCTACTCCATTAGTCACATAAATCTTAAAGTTAAAACCCTTGTTTTCTAGATCTGATAGATCGGGTGATCTTTTGGGATTAAGAATCAAAACTTAAGTTAGAAATAATTGAAAAACCCTAGAGACCAAGTTTGGACCAAAACCGACTCCATTTTCCCCTAGATCTAGCACTAGTCCTCCTCTAGGCCATTCACCCTCCTTGGGTACTTGGTTATTTTTCCAGATCTATCATTTGGGTATTGCTTGATTGACCCCTAAAGCCTAGATCTAAGCTCAAGCAATCAATCTAAGTGCCTTTGGTCCCTTAAACTCTCCCAATTTGTCCATCTCATATTTTATTGCATAAACCCTATGTGGATCTCATTTGGGTATTTGTTATTGGCACTAGATCTATCTAGATCTACTACTTTAAACCTCATTGTGGTGTATTTTATTCAAGGTTGAGCATTGATTCTTTGTCTAAGCCTCCTCAACCGGTCCATAATTCATATATCCCACATCTATTTCCTAGATCTAGATCTATACATTCAAGATCTCAGTGCTTCATCCCATACACATCACTTAGTGTGTCTTGAGTTGGTTCGCTAGCCCTCATAGGCTGGCTAGGGTCTCCCCCTTGATCTTGCTATTAGCTAGATCTAAAGTGACAAGAGCCCATTCGGTGTGACAACCCTTAAATCAAGTGGTGAACGAGGCCCTTGCAAGTGTCACTGGTTTAGCTGCCCACCTCTACCGTCCCGGATAGGATACCTTTCGTGGTAGCTACTAACTTTGTGATAATAGGGCCATGATTATCATTCCCAACGATACCTCTCAAGAAGTATTATAGAAGATGAGCAACCCTTTCTATCTAGTACTAGTAAGTTTTCAATGATGCATTTCAATGGAATTGAGACAGGTATGTGGGCATGTATAGTAATTACTCCTCCTTACCATGATATTTGTTATTTATCTTTTTGCTTAAAATTTGAAGGAATGAACTTTGTGGCTGACAATCTCAAATTTTTAAAGGTTATAGGTGATACTGACATGTTTATTACAAAGATGAACAACATGTTTGCATGTCCAAAAGAATGCTTTAACAAGTACAGGGACATATTGCAGTTGGTCCTCAAAGATTCTCTTGAAATTTTCCAAAGCTTATCTTTGCAACTGGTCGCCCAAGTTCAGGATCAAACGACCAATTCTGTGCAGAAAAATTTCACAGAATAGATATATGACAGGGACAATGTATATTTGAGCCCGGTACATGCATGGATAGATAACGCTTGGGAAAATAATCATTTTCCCTGGCAAGAATTTCAAGGCTTCTAGGTTCTTAGGTTCATCCATCCTTCTTTCTCAATTCCGACGGAGATTATGGTATGTGTTACCACCTAAAGTTGCACTTTAGTTGGACTTCAGTGAGTCACCAGTATTGCACAACTTTTTGTGCTTATCAAGAGTTCAGATGTTCTAGCCTTGGCCATTTTTGGCCATCCTTTTCATTTTTGTTTAAAATGACCATGCCCCATGGGGTTTGTAATAAAGTGTGCTAGCATGGGGGTCTTGAGTGGCTCGGTTCCCTAGGACTTGACAACCAAACAAGGTATTCCAAGGAGTTTTTTGCCTTGTCAATTATGCTTTGCCTATAGCCGGGTATAATCGATGAGTTTTTCTCCTACAGCTCCAAAGCTGGAATGCCCGAATTTGGCGGTTAGGTCTTAGGGGGTTATTAGAGTCCAATTGTAAATTATAAACATGCTAGACACTATTTTTGAGTTCTATGGTCATTTCCTAGGTCCATAGGTGGTCTAAAACATTTTCATAATTTTTTTTTTAGCGGATGTGGACAAAATTATTTTTTTATTTTTTATTAAATAATTAATTTTTTCAATTAATTAAACCATTTTTCTTATGGTTTAATTGAAAAAATTCAAATTGTAATAATTAAGTGGTTTGTGGGTGGAATTTGATAAATGGAGGCTCATTTTCTAAGCCAGAGTACCCATTTAACCCATAAACCCACTTTTCCTAAGTTTTGAGTAAGTATTTATCAAGAAAATTGATATTTACTCAAAAACTCCAAAAAAGACAAAATAAATATAAAAAAAGACATATTTATTAAATAAAAAGACAAATTCCTAAATCAAAGGAAATTGTCCGGAGTTGAACTGAGCTTTAGCTAAAGTGACTGGATAGTCAACATTAAGTTATCTGAGCTCCGATAAGATGATTCCAATATTGCCAATCAACTTCTAGTTAACTCCCTCTCATCTCATGCACCCTCCTTAGGTATTTGTTCCCTAGCTTGCTATAAATTGAAGAGCTTTGGTCCATTATTATTCATCTGAAGGTGGAACCTCTGCTCATATTGTATTGTATCATTTTTCTGAGTATAATAAAGAAGGGTTTGGAGTCTAGTCTGGTGATTGTCTTTGGTTGGATCTTCAGGCTTGGTACTTATGAGGTAAATTGTATTATGTTTCATAAATTAGTATTGTTGGGATTGTATGTCTTCTGAAGGGAAGCTATCTTCTTAAGGATTTGTAAGTAATACTTTATAGTTTTCTTACTCATGTTGATAATATTATGATGCTAAGAGTAGTGATATTTCTTGTTTGAATTCATTACTTCATTGCTTCATATTCATTGTTTACACATATGCTCTTATCCCCTTGCTAGTTTTTTGCAGCTGTTTACAGTAGCCTAAGGTGAAGAAGTCCACGAACTTGTTAGATCGGGTCTTCATTCAATAAAATCAAACAAAGTATTGATCCTACCAGTGCATCGGGGAGCTTGACTCCATTGCCCTTTCTTCAAAACGCTCAACCCCCATGGGTTCAATCTTCTAGATCCCTTCTTCTCTTTTTATTTTGGTTACTATCCTATTTAGTCTAAATCTTGTTTCAAAGCTCATTTGATTAATAGATCTAAAGAACTTAATAGCTTCATTTTTATCTAGATCTAGGTTGCTTAGCTTTTCTTTTGCTAGACTTTAAGGTAGATCTCAAAAAGCAAAGATAGATTAGCTTTACTTTCAAGTTCTTTCAAAGTTATATCAAGTAAAGGGGTGCTTTGATTTGCTTGTCATCTCTTAAAGAGACAGGCAAAGATCCTAAGAAGGCAAGCTTTCTAGCTTGCCTAACTTAGTTCTTTTTCTTTCATAGTGTGCTATTTAAGTTAGAAATTTTTCCATTTTTTGGCATATAAAGAAATACACTCAAAGTGTGTTTCGGTAGATTCTAAGCATTTTATAGTTCACTGGTTTTTTTTAATTAAATATCAGTCCCAAACTTTTAAATCATTTCAAATTTAGTTTAAAATCCAAATTTTGCCCAAAAAACAATATTTTTACATACTAGTTGCATTATAGTTCATTTTGGCAATTTATAGTATTGTCAGGACACTCTTAAAGTGTTCTGATTGTTATTTCTAATTTACTTTTGTTCGCTTGTCTGATTTTTGTCTTTAGCAGGTTGAAGCCCCAAAACCAAGAAGTTCACCATTTCAAAGCTTCCCAAACTTTCACAAGGACCAACAGTTTGAACCTTGATTTATTTCATCAATAATTTGTAAACTGACTTGTTTCCCTAAGCATAAAGGGCAAGTAGTGGTTCACTTCTATTTCATTTTGTAAAAGCAAAAAAATAAAAAGAGTAAGCATGCAATTCCAGCACCTGGTACCAATCCCCCTAGGGGGGATTTGCACATTTTCACTTTTTTTCTTTTTTCTTTTTTTCTTTTCTTTTCAGTTTTGCATTTTTTCTACTTTTCTTTGTCTTAGATTAGTTTACTTTTGTTATTAGTAATTAGAAAACATTCACAAAGCACACAAAGCATCCCAGGGGGACCTACAATCATTGTTCAATCTTTCACCTAAGTGCTACAAAATAAACTACAATTTGTTCTAAAAGTTACCAAGTAAAATTAACCCCCCTTCCTCTACTGAAGTACTCCACCTTTGGTGGAAGAAAAGATACTCTTGGGGTTTAGTGTAGATTAATCATCCATTTTTAATCATAATAAAACGGACCAACACCCCAAACCCAAAGTATGCTCTTAACCTTTGCAACTGAGTCTGAACAGTAGGGTTAACCAGAAACAGGTGCAAGGTACTTAGTTTTAATAGGAAAATCCGTTAGAACCAAATTCTAAGAACTCGAGAGGTTGCATGGGTGGAAACTATAGAGTCAGCATGCTATTTTAAGCAGGTTCATCCTCGCCTGGTTGGACACTTGGTAAAGCTGCTAAAGCACTCTGTTCGAAGGGTTAGGTTTCTTTTGGGCCAAACCAAGAATTAACCCATTCCTCTAATGCCCATTTAATAATTCTAAAATAAACCAACAAGACTCTTGCAATACTTTCACAACCCTACACAACAACAATCGCACGCATTTTACATTTTCGGCACTGGTCTATTTATCTTTCAATCTTGCAATATGGTGTGAATGTATCTCTTTCTTTCAATATCATGTGTAGTGATTGGTAAAATATTTGCAAATATGTATTGTTGATTTATTTTTCCATTTCATGATTAATCAAACTCCTAGATTAGACTTTTATTTCTGTTATAGATTAGAAGCCTTAGTTTTATTTTCATAGGGACCACCCCCCTTGGCTTCGCTAGGAGTAAGCCTAGACGGAGGAGTCGAGTAATCAGGTGACAACACTTGACTCTCACTTGCCCCCAAGGACACACCGAGCGGTTGGAAGGTTTCCTGCCGCGTCCCCCCCAGGTGTGTATTAGGCGACAATGTTATGTACTCAGCTCATCCTTGATGTGATTCTGTCTTGGATTATCTCCAAAGGAAAAAGAAGAAAAAATGGCATGAATAATATGCTCAGGTGGCTACATTGGTGGTATGATTTGACTTGATTCCTTTCTGTTATCGTAATTAGGGTAGGTATGTGTAGTTTCATTTGAAGTTTAGCATTTACTGTTACCCATGCGTTGCACTTGTTATTTCATTTTGAGTTATTTGTATTTTATTTGAATAAGGAAGGATAGAAGTGTCTGCCTTAGAGGCATTTGATGTCTTTGTTGTTAGATGTGTGTGCAGGTCTATAGGTACTCAAAACATCCTACGGGGTTCTCATTCACTCTCGAGAAGAGCGCATGTCCTGCAGTTGGAGCCAGTTGTTATGCCTCAAAGCTACTGCAGCGTTCCAGCAGGGCTGAACCTAGAGCAAGGGCTTTTAAAATTTATTGTAAAAGGCCAAAGTGGGGTTGTATTGTATTGATATTTGGATTAGGGGTTGTTGCCCCCTTGGATTGGTCATGGCAGGCTCCCTTGGTTTCACTCTTAGGAGTACTTGGCTTTGTGGTGGCACAACTCACTGCCCCTTCGGTGTATGGATGTCCCCACCATGCAGGGCTTTAAGCCCATGGGTTGGTGTTCAGGGCTTCTAGGGGTGGTCCACTGGGGCACATGACCACCTTGGTTTTTGTTATGCAGAGGTGATTGCGTTTTGTAAAGGGCTGTTATCTCCTATTTAGCACATCTCCATGACCCACTTGGACCTTCTTTATAGCACTGAAAACGCCTCCTCTAGAGATTTGGCCTATGATGCCATCCTTCCAAAGTGAGCCTACAAGCTTGGTAAGGGGGGCGTTGAGGGATAAAAAGCATCTTTGGGGTTAGTTGGGGCATGATGTCCCCCTTTGGCTCACTATTTCATCACGTGAAGCGTTATTTTAGTCTTAGTTGCTATTTCATGTCTATTTAGGGCCTACTCCCCAACTTGTGGGGGATTTACCCTAAAAATATTCTAATTTAATGGTGACTTGTAGGCCCAAGAAATTAGAAAGGTTGAGGATGAATCATATAAATAGATCACCTCAACTCATTGTAAAATCATAAGACAAGGGTTAAAATATGTTTTTTACTCTCTTTCTCCTACTCTATGAGTCTCTAATGTGATGTGCACATCTCTTGGGATGCTTCTTTTGGCTTGAAGGTGGATGAAGTGATGTTCTAGGGCTTCTTTTTTGCACATGCTAGAGGTTGATGCTAGACTATTCGGAAGAACTCATGCACAAGTGTGACCTAAGGTCTTCTCCTTGCTCACTTCATGATAAATGTTGGTAAGTTATGCTCCTAGCTAAGTTAAATGGTGCTTTTATGGTGCATTTTTCTGATTGGTTAGGGCATATTGTCAACATTTTGTCAACTTTTGTATGAAGAGAACGTCCTCCTTGGGAATTCTCTATTGCTTGTTAGGGCCTTGGACTTCTTCATTTGCCCTAGTTATGCTCTCGTACCGAACCCTAGAGGTTGCTAGGTGATGCCCTAACTTGCAAGTGTTAGAGGACATTTCAAGAGAGGGACGTTGACCATTTATCTCTGAATGCCCTAGGGATTGAGACAAAAATCATAGCCTCCTTTCTTGTCACTATTTTACTCTTCTTTTCAGCATTTTGTTGTATTTTATTTTGGCTGCAATTTTATGCATAAAAACCCTAAAAATCTGAAAAATGACAAAAAACCCTAAAAATTAGAAAATAAAAAAAAACAGAAAATAATTAGAAAATTACAAACTGCTCCACAATTGGTGAATTTGTCCACAAATCTAGAAGGACGTACTCCAAGCTTCCAACAGCGAACTTTGCTGCTGACTGTTAAAGATGTTAGGTCAGACCTCATTTCACAGGTTTGACTGGCTGCCTCAATTTGCCCTATTCTTGGGGTGTCTACCTTCCAAGGCCAAGTCTTTTCTACCGTCTTCTGAGCATTTTTCAATGCTGATATTCATTGCATAAAACAGCAGATTGATTTCAGTAACTTATTTTCAGTGGATAAGGAATCTGTCATGTACTGAAGACTGTGGTAAATTACTGATGACATGCTGATGACAGTCAATAGAACTGATTTAACTACTTCTATTTGTCCTTGTGTCTTTATTGCTGATTTTTGACTCCATACAAGGCAGTGATCTCTGCTACAAAGGTTGTAGAAGGGTATTTGCTCGTTGGTGTTTGCAGGTACCTTTAAAAGGACTCTCCCCTGGGTTTAGGAGTTACCCAAAGTAGTTGAGAGGCTGGGCTGAGGTGAGATTTGGGCCTAGACCTCTCCCATATGAATATCATTCACTAGCATACCAACCACATTGTGCTGCTAATTCAATACTGCTAGTTTGAACGGTAACATTGCCCCAAAGGTCAAGTGGTATTTCTTAGGGAGCCATGAAGGATGGGACTTGCTTGGTGTTCTATTTGGAGTTGGAATCATGAGAGTTATTGTATTGGTGAGCTTCCATGGTTCTAGGGTCGCAGGCTTAGCAGGATGGGTATTTTTATCTGGAGTGATCTTTGGGATTTTTAGGGCAGGCCTTGGAAGGACTAGAGATTGTTGGTTCACTAGAAGGCTATGTCTTCTAGTAAGCTTGTTATCAAAGATGTTATGGGGCCGATTCCATGTATGGAGCTGTATAAGCTGAATATTGATATGCGGGGCCCCAGGTGGTGGGATTGGGTTTGGCAGTTGGAAAACAGATTCAACTTTATGACTCCAAAAAGATGCACTCCCTTCTACATCAGAAGCATATCCTGTCCCTTGTTCTCAATGTTTGATGGACCTCCTTTGATTCCTTGGACAAATGGATTCATAGACAGCATGGTGTTTGATCTGGTCCCTTGTTCTCAATGTTTGTTTTATGGACCTCCTTTGATCCCTTAGACAAATGGATTCATAGACAGCACAGTGTTTGATGTTCACCTCAACTACAATTTACAGGTCTTTGCATGGCTAGTTATCTATCAGAGGCTTCCATCTAAGGCTCGCTTGGCTAAGAGTGGGCTCTCATATGGTATATGTCTAGTATGTGGTCGTTAATAGACAGTGAAGCATGTTCTTTGGGATGACAAGTTTGTCAATATTTGTTGGAAGTATGTCTAGGGTCAGCATTCAGCATTTTTTCAAGGGCAAATTATCGACGAGCAACACTGTTCAGAAACTCATGCTATCTAGTGCTTTCTGCTTTCTTGGGATTTTGGCATTGCTTTAGAATCACTGCATTGTTCACTACTTGGAGGTTCAGATGCAAATATGTTTTTTCAATTAGGTCAG
This sequence comes from Larix kaempferi, assembly GCA_027924585.1. Lineage (NCBI taxonomy): Eukaryota > Viridiplantae > Streptophyta > Pinopsida > Pinales > Pinaceae > Larix > Larix kaempferi. The sequence continues at coordinate 8,638,804 of BSBM01000597.1, read as the reverse complement.
TTTGTTTCAATCTTTTTGTCATGTTTGGTGGGAAGAGGTATGTATGCACTTGCTAGTTAAATGAGATCTACTGATTAAAGATTCTAAATTATTAGATGCTTCAGCCTATTCTGATTTTATTTCTGCCCTAGTAGCACTGAGTAAAAGGATATGATCCATGTTTTTATATTTACCCATCTGCCGTTTTTTCTTATTTGTAAATATATTTCTGTTGATATAAGATCTACTTTCATAGAAAAAAAGATGTCTGTTTGAAATATTTAGAAGTAAGCACCTTTTTTTCCGACTAACTGTTTGGTATAACTGAACAGGTTGTTCAATTGGAGAAATATGTCGCTGAGCCAGTGAACTTACCTGGAGGCCTTAGTTTGCTTAAGGTATAAGCTGTTAACAACTCTGTATAGCATCTGAGACACCAAGACACTACGCTGCTCAGATGGTCTATTTCAAGCCAGGCTTTTTATTGTTGCTACTCTTTGTTGTTCTTTATTGTTTGATGCTTTTAACTGGATCAACTTTAATTGATCGTATTGCTAATTTGCTTGCAGGGACGTGTAAACACTGCTGATGTATTTGGAGTTTCTAATTCAGATCTTGTTCCTGGAAAATATGAAGGTGCTAAACTAGTTTTTTGCCACTAACGGAGTTTCTTTTTGATTTATGGTTGCTTTATTGGATTGTATTTCCTTTAATTCTAAGATAGGATGCTGCAGCAATTTAAAAGCATTTTCCTTTGACCAACAGGGGGCCTGAAACTGTGGGAAAGCTCAACAGATCTAGTCAATGCCTTGAAACGCGAGATTCAAGATGGCCAGTTATCATTCAAGGGCAAGAAAGTATTGGAGGTAGTAATTTTCCAAGTTAGGGTTTTAATATTTCAACTTTTCCCATCCATAACAATGTTGTGTCCATGTCTACATTTGGCCATCATAATGTCATGGTGAATGTTTTTACTTCATCTACGTGCTTATCTTTAAATTCTTGTATGTTCATTATTTCAAGACTCTTAGTTCATAATTGCTCTTTCTATTTATATCAGTTTGGCATTTGCTTAATGCTCTATATCTCAAGTATTTTTAGAACCCTGAGACTGACTTATTTGCTTAGTTCATGCTCCATGAAATTTGTTTATGATATGTCTGATTGTATTCATTTAAACCATCATAATCCATATGTTGTGATGTTTCTTCAACAATCGCATGGTAATATATTTCCGTGCACATTTTCAGGAAACCTAGTCGGAAACATGAAACGCTTAAAGTTATAATAATGAATACTGACTACATTATGTCGTATTGCCTCATTTTCATCTCTATAAAAGACATTTTCTATTACAAAGCTCAAAGTAATTTCTTATATATATGCACTCAATATGTACCAACTTAGATCCATATTAACTGCAGATCTATCAAGCATCAAGAGAAATTGATTCCCTTAGGTGCAAATATTTCCTTATGTTTTTGCACTGTTAAAAAGTTTGCATCTTCAGGGGGCACTTGACAGATCGGGGCTAAGATGAATCTACACAGGTTTATATATATTTTATTAACATAAAATACTATTATTAAAGTACATTATTTCTTTCATTTTTTTACATGTTAAAAGTTGACATGACTCAACGTCAGACTCTCTCACTTGTGACAATGTGTCCCATACCAGGCTGTAGAAGGCACCTCATGACATAACTAACATACATACATACAGCCTTATTAATATTTGAAATCCAACAAAGATCCTTATTAATATTTTGTTTTCCTCTATTTGAGGGGGTTTAGTTGGCAGCCTGAGTACATGAATACATACATTTTTTTTTCCAAGAAAAGAAACATATTTCCTATTCAAGTAGAACAGAAAATACTATCCTTAAGTGCACAGCCACGATCTACTTAAGATATCTGTAATGGCAGCTATGCCCACTCAACAGTTTTAAAAAATACTATGGTCCTGAAATGGCATCTATGCCCATCATCAGCAAGTTTCTAAAAAAACTAGTGTCCTATAAAGACACTCACATTAGTCCTGGGTTTTATCTGAAACAGTTCAACCCATCAAGTCTACTATTGACTACAGTAAAATAGAGCAATACGCACTGTTAGATTTCAAAGTTCACAGTAGCTTGTGGAGACTGTTGACCGCCAAACTGCACACCAACAGCGGAAATCTTTCGAAAGCTGTCTCCCTCACTGGAAAGTGGGGAGAGGTGTGGCCTTGGGGGCAAGCAATGAGCTAGGTACTGTCACCTGAATCTCAGCTCCTCTGTTTAGGCTAACTCCTAATGAAGCCAAGGGGGGTAGTTCCTACAAAGAGTTGTCTAAGGCTCTTGTGTTTTAAACTGTTTTTTTAGTGTTGTGATGCGGATGGGTGTTGTTTAGGAGTTTTGAAGGTGAGAGACACAATAATGCTTTAAATAAAACCAAGATAACGCAATCCACGTTGCAAGAGAAGATAAGAGATACACTGAATCAGATATAAATCACTCTTTATACGAAAATTAACACAAGTACTCCAGATTGATAATAAGCAAATAAAATATGTGATTAAGGACCAGTGCCTTATGGAGTTAAAAATGTCTGAGTGATTGAGTTGTTTGATACAAGTGTTTCGAGAGAAATGTTCGTGAGATCGTTTTGCAGTTTATCTTGGTAAATTAAAGATTTTAGTGGTCTTGATTATTAGGCTAAAACCAAGGATATCAAAAGAGTGTCCGGAAAGACATTCTAAGTGGCTTCTTTAAGAGACATGTCGGACCTGTCTGGATCACAGCGAGGTGCGCAATGCTAACCAGCCACTGTGTCATAGATTGGGCACTCCGGCGCCTCCCCTGAGAACTGCTTTGAATACTTTTGAACAACGCCGGTTCGTTGGTTATGGGGGTGAAAGTTTTTAATTAATTATCACTTATGAGTTTATCAAGTCCTTCACCTTTCTGAGTACTAGTCCAACCGTTTCCGGTTGGCAGAGCATACTGGTGTTGGACACACAACCAAAGTAAATTAATTAGGGGGAATGTGGATTGAAATATTTTAATTATTAAGAGCACTTGTTCAACCCTCCGACAAAGAGCGCTCTTGACTTAGTCTTAAGACCACAGTTCAAGAGACTTTCTATTCTAAAATGCCTAATGCAGAGTGAAAGTGCAAATCTATATGCTCTCCGACAAAGAGTGCTCTTGACTTGGATTTGGTCAAGTTCAAGAGGCTTTGTTTATTTTAAGAAAAAGTAAAGCAGTTGTGAAAAATGAAACCTTGTAGAAATAAAACATGTGATAGCTCAAATGATGCAAAACACAACTAGCATGCTACTTGCAAAATAAAATAAAAGTTTTAGTGTTCTACCAATAAATTTAATCTAAGGTGGAGTCAACCTCCGAACAAGGTCAATCTCTAAGAACCGCCCGCACTTGAGAACTTCCAGCTAGCTGAAAGCTCTACCAAGGAAACTGACGGGGAAGGAAGAGTAACCACAAATTATGTGGTCCTGCCCCTGAGATGGGATCCCAAGGATACTACTTCCGGTCAAAACTTGGAAGAGAAATACTATGAAAATAAAGACTACTCTAAAACATAAAGTAAAAGATCTAATCTAACCAATCACAACACTCTTCCCCAAATGGGGAAGAAAGCCAAAAAAATGGAGGCCCCCTCCACTTGAAATTTTATTAATCTTTTACAACTGCCTTTAGGAAACAAGCCCTTGAAAGGTCTTTAAAATGGAAATATAACTTGAAAAAACTTGAATTTAGCTCTCAATAGCCATTACAAAAGGATAGTGAAGACAATGTCATGTTTTGGATCATCCTCGTGATTTGTTAAAGTTTTGCCTTTGCTTGGATTTCTTCACTTCAAAACTCTCTTGGATGCGTTTTTCTTCACACCTAAGCTACAACAAAGGATTTCAAACTACACATGCCCATTAACATTAGTCAAGATAAATCAAACAACACTTTTAAGATCTAATCTAGACGCTTGAATCTAAGATGCAAGTTTAACTTGTGAGTGAGATCTAAACGCAAATAAACAAGAAAAGAAACTAAAACCAATATCTAAGATGAGATTTAAACAATGCAAGTGTAAAATAAATGGATCAACAATGCGTAACTACCAACTTCCCAAAAGTGTGAAATGATTGCAAACTAATCAAAACTTTGATGTATCAAATCATTCTTTTTGTACTTTGAAAGAGCATAAACCCACTAACCAAAAGCAAAGACTTGCAACTAGTCACTAACTTTTTTAAACACAACCTTAAACTCGTCTTTTTGTTGTGCCTTTTTTATGGAGATGAACAAGAGGGCAGCCAACAGGTGGGTGATGGGCAGTCCAATGAAGTAGACAGTCAACAAAGGGGCAGCCAATGGAATGGACAGTGGGGCAGCCTTCAACAAAAGTGGACTATCAATTTAAATGGACAGTTGGCAGCTAGCAAGTGGATGATGGACAGTCCACAACTTGGTATCAAAAATATTGAATAAAGAGGAAAAAACAGTCGTGTTTTGGGCAGCCAAGAGAGCTCTTTTATGACACGGAAAACGAGGCAGCCAGCAAAAGAAAAAAGGGACTGTTATGCACTCAGAACGAGGCAGCCAAGTACAAGATGATAGAGGACTGTTATTGCTACCTTTCAAAAGTAAATGAAAAGCAAGAAACTAGATCTTAAGTGATGAGCTTTGAGAAAACAAGAGATCTAGTGCACATGAATTGTTTAGACCTTAAAAATATAACCTTTTGGATGTCTACTTCTTCATGCAAGAGAGACACTTAAATGGATTTGAAACTTTTAAAAGGAAATCTCTCTACTTGTAACCAAATAGTAACCAAGAGTTTTAAGTTTTTTAATGAGGGGATGGAGTTTTGAAGAAGAAAACCCTTTGAGTTCGTTTTCTTGCTTGGAAAAAGGTTGACTTGTAGATCCTGAAATGAAGATAAACATTAGTAGAAACTCGTTGTATTGATGGAGATGAGATTGATGTAACCGAACTCTCACTCTTCTCCAAACGGCAAGATCTACTAGAAAGCCAATAAACTTTGCAACCACGTGAGATCAAGACAAACACTAGTATGCTACGAAAGTTAAGATCTAAATCAATACTTCATATAACCGAATATTTGTATTCATTCAAATTTCATAACCAACATCACATAAAAATCCAACTTGATGAACAAATGGAAGATCTTACGTTTTAAAGATAAATCTCTAAAGCTAGTAGTTTGATCACACATAAGAAACAAAGCTTAAATAAATAAAAGCAGATATCACCTCATACACAAGTATCCATCATTTGCAGAGATAGTCCCATAGACCTCCAAAGTCGACAATGCTTTATCCACTAGAGAAAAACCGATTACAAAATTGTGTAGAGTTTCTATGCTCAAAAAAACCATGTTTGATATGGGAGAAGAGACCCATATTTATACAATAATGAGAGAGAGCCATTCGAATGGCATCAGAGAGCCAAGCAAATCGAGCTACACCAATAGACATGAGAGAATCGTGGAGAGGTAGGCGTGAATGAGCAAAACGGTGGAGAGATTCACATGAATGGTTGAGCTTGGAGCGTGGGATTGGAGTTTGGTTGGTGTGATTTCCTTAGGTGGCAGCCACCTCACTCATGGCTTTCAACGCCTTTACCTTGGATAGATCGCCCAAGCCATGGAGGTATCGACCACTATCCTCATGAGTTCTTTTGACGTGGAGCAAAGAGGACCACGTGAGGCCCACGCTCCTCATAACTTGATACATGCTACGTCATTCCCTTTACAACTCGTATGTCCAATTTTTATTAAAACATGCTTCAAACCTTGGACATATCCGCCCTTTATCATGGGATTGGAACCTTCGCTCATGGTTTCATGTGAAGAGGGAGGCGCACATATAATTTAATCACATTTTCAATTTTGACTTTGTAACATTTGACTTCTCCTTCCAATGTAGTCGTACACCCCCTCACTAACCATATTCAACCTTTCCAAACTTTAAAAAATCAAATTTTTGACTTATTTGATTTTTTGTGCTTGGTGCAAATTCTCATTTTCTGGCAATTAAATGCCAAAATGATGCATTTTTAGCCAATAAACCCCCAGAGTTGACGCAATCGCCTTGAATCTGAAGAAAGAGGATGCTAGGGTAAAGAGGACGTTCTGAGCGTCAAAATGAGCCTCCCCACGCCCAATTCTGCCTCCGGATGAGGCTTTTATCACATTTTGAAATTTTTTAATTAAACCATTAAAAAATGGTCTAATTTTATGAAAAAATTATTTTTGTCGGAATGAAACGAAACTCCTAGGGGACCTAGTGCATGTTCATACGACTCAATCGAGATGGCTAACACGTAAAAAATCCTAGACACAAGACTCTAATAACAACCTTAGGTTTTGACCACCATGGGAAATACTCCAGCTTTGGAGGGTTGAGTGAAAAACTCAGGGATTATACGCCACTGATGAGTAGCGCATAATTCCCAAGGAAAAAACACTCTAGAGTATCCCCCAAATGGCTAAACCTACGGATAGCCGAGTCTTTTATAAAAGGACCCCGTTTAGACCAACTTTTTACATTTTCCCCATGGGGGTATGAACATGCAATTATTACAAATGGGGCAAAATTGCCCCGAAATTGACTTCTGAACTTCTGAATGCTGATGATGAACATGAATCATGTTCATGAAATTGGCGGCTCACGAGAAATTCAGCTATTTGTACAAAATAGGTGATAAAAGAGACCAGGTGTCCCTCACTAAATTCATCTATAACAAAATGTCCTTCATCCAGCAGCAAAGCATGTTTGGAAAGACAGTCAGCAAATTGGTTCTATTCTCGATATATGAGTGAATTTGATCCATTGGAAATGTCCCGAAATATCCTTCATGTCTACAGCCAGCTGTAGAAGACCATTACTTTGCACCTGACATTCATCCTTCATCCATTGAATAGTTAAAGCGGAATCCTTGAACACTTGAAGCTACAAAATATCCCTATCAATTGCAAGCTGCAAAATATAAAATAGTGCTTTAAACTCACCCAAGTTGTTTCTTCCACAACCTAAATTTGCTTTACTAGTGAAGTAATGGTTCTCTGAGAGATAGAGTACAAACCCAAGGCTGCATTGTTGACCTTGCTCCTGACAAGCTCCATCGAAAAGGCTCCAAGTGATATTTTCATCTATGTTAATGACAAATGTCACCAATAACATGACTAGGATTCGGGGGACTGCAGATCTGGTAAGTGCTTTGTAATGAAAGCGCTTGTAATTTAACCTTAAAACTAGGCACCTGAACCTCCTGAAATAGACATGCATTCCGTGCCAACCAAATAGCCCAGTTAATCAAATATAGAATGGCCACGTCATGTACACAGGCTGTCACATATATAATAATCAAATATACAGGCTGTCACATGTCCAGATGGGGCCACGTCGATCATGTCATGTTCGGGATCTATGCAAGGCAGACAAAGGAAATGGGGGGGGGCACAGGGTAGAGTGTAGTGGCATGGAGCATGATGCAGGATGACACGTAGGAACCTGAAGCCACATCAACGAATGTCATGACATGACATCACCTTGCCACATCAGCAAAATTGAAGAGGTTATAAAAAAGTCCAGAGCCCAAAAAATTGTTTTGGCCGTAATAGGAGTAGATTAGCTCGGAATTCGATGAAAAATGTGGCATTTCGATGCCATTAAGGAAGACTACAGAATTGCCAGAGGGGTGTAGACCCAGTTTGCAAATCTGCACCAGTTTTTCAAAATTGGGGAAATAGTGGTTTTTGGAGACCAATACCTAGTGACTGGACAAGGACCTTGTCGGGTTTGAATTTGTTATAGCGCAATCATTGTCCAGGCACACAAATAACCCAGGTGGATTTTGACTAAATTCCAAAGGTTGTGGAGTAGAGGTGCCGAAGAAGGCCAAAATCCACTACTTGGGCGTGCACAATTGTGATTTTGGAAAACTGGAGGAGGTAAAAGTGACTTGAGATGTCAAAAGCAGAAAAATTTATGAACTCTACATTTTACCTACTCGTCGAGACGAACAACTTTGGCTAGATAAAGTTTTTCCCAAAATGCTTAGTTTGTGAGATAGTAGTTTTTGTTAAAAATTCTAAGTCTGGAGGAGAAAATGCAATGGTCAAAAGTTGACAATTCCATAATTTAATATAAATTAGATGGTGCATCAGATTAGGGATCTGAAGGCATTTGAGTACTCAAAAATTCAAAATAATATGGGCTATCACTGCCCGATATAAAAGTTTTTCCAGTTCTTCACGGATTTTCTTGTACAGGTCTCCGAAATTGGTTTTGGAGATTTAGAGCAACTACAGGAACATGGTAGAATTGAGCAAAAGTGCTAACGTTGGGGAACTGTAACTTTTAGCTTAGAACCCAAAATTAAGAATAGGTACTATTGTTAGAAAGGTAATACATAGGAGAATACAACATATTGTTTTCATTTTTGAATTATGTTTCTATTTATTCCAGAAAGTGCACAAAATAGAGCCTCTGGGCTTAATTGGACAAGGAACAGTGCAAAATTAGGTGAAATTGCAAATTTTGGAGGGATGTGATGTTTTGCTGTAAGATCAGAATGGGGTGTGGTTGGAGTCATTGGGAAGCTGATCTAGACGAGAATAGAATTGAAGGATTATGAATTTGAATTATGTTTCTTGTTGTTTCAAAAAGCAAATAGACCAGAGCCCTGGGACTTGGTTTGGCAAGACAATTGTTAAGCTGGGTAACTTCCGAAGTAACCTAAATTTTGGGAAAAAGTTGTATGATTATGTATGAGTGTACTAGAGGTGAAGTTGGCTAAGTATAATGGCATGAACACTATTGTGGTGCTCTCACAATTTAGCAAATGCATAATGTGGAAAGCAAGCAGAATAAATTGTTGGTTAACTAGAAAGGTGCAAGATTAAACCAAGTAGGGCTGAGTGCTTGGTAATATGGAGTACTGATTGATGAGCAATGGCAATCATGTCTTATTAAGAAGAAAACGAGATATCAATAATGGTTATTGGTGTCTTGAATAAGAATGCATTCTAGGTATTGATTGGGATTAGTATGTGCAATTTGAACTCCAAGCAAGATCCAAGGGAGCTTTTTTTAATTGGAATGGATATTGTATGCCATGTTGGAATACATAGAAAATGTATTGTGTACAACCAAGCAACAACGACATCTAATGGCAACATGGAACATATCAACAGGTAAAGAACAATGAACATATCATCGGGTAAAGGGTAATGCAGCTCATACAGGAGATGAGTGAATTATCCATGTGGAAAAGTGTAAGCATGCTCGGAAGAGTTGCATGATATGGACCAACAATTTATGTGTAAAGAATGGGAAGATGTGACAAGCTTCCACTCACATGGAAGCAACTAATTGATGGAATAAGACATTCTAGCTAAGTCACCTGACACGGGGACACGGGACACGTAGGACACGAAAATACGAGAGTCCGACACGGACACGGTGACCCCCGAAATCAGGACACGTAGGATACGTTTTATATACATATATATATTTTTTTAAAAATATATTAAAATTTAAAAATATAGACATATAAATCCAAAAATATTTAGAAACTAGAACATTTACAAATATTCAATAGAAATTAGAATAAAAACACATTAATGATTACACATTTGTCATTCACAAATCACGATTCACAACACATTTGTCATTCACAAATCACAATGAGACACAGATGCATGTCGGAACCATATTTCTCATTAAGTCATCAAAATCAAAATGTATACACTATACATATATGTCGGAATGCCACTGGGCACTGGGCCACTGGCAAATGCCAAATAGACTAATAGTAAATACAAAAAGGGGTGGATCAAGATGGGAGAATCCCATATGTCAGTAGTCCTCCTCCATGCCTGAATCAACATACTCATCACTGCCATTGCCACTGCCCTGATCCTCATCCTCCTCCCCCTCCTCCTCCTCTCTGCCCATCTGACGATCTGCATCTGCTGCTGTGGAGGATGACCCCTCTGTACGATCACTATCATCAAAAGTGACTGGCTCTAGCACTGGATCATTAAGATCCATGTTGGCTAATGCCAACTTAGTACTGCTGTCCAAACCCATATCATCAGGAAAGACATCCCACATCTTTGTCTTTCCCTTCACCCACTCCTCCCTCTTCCTGTAAATAAGACGAAGGTTGGAGTGCACATACACCATTGACTCTGCCCTGGATTGCTCAAGCCTGCTCTTCTTCACACTGTACAAGTTCCCATATGTGCTCCAATTCCTCTCACAACAAGAGGATGATGTAACTTGAGAGATGACCCTGAAGGCTAACTTCTGTAGAATAGGGGATGTTGCCCCGTGAGTTGCCCACCAACGATAGGGTGTCTTACCCTCCCTATCTCTAAGCACATCATAGCCTCCAAATCTCCCAGTGCTAGTGGAAAAATCTACAAAGCCCTCCTCCACCTCCTCAAGCATGTCTCTATCCTGAAATAGCCATCTAAGTGCTATCTTCCTCCCATTTGCAATCTCTGCATCCATGTGAGGAGGGACTCTGTGTGAGGCCCCCGATCCACCAGTGAGCCACTCCTGAGTGTAGAACTTGGGGTTCAAGGAGTGGGCCAAGCAATGCAAAGGTGTGCAATTCTTATCCCACCTGGAGATAAGAATATCCCAAATAATGGTCCATAAGTTCTCTGCCGATGTCCCATACTCGGGACACTCATTCTCCATGACAATGGACCTCGTGGACTCAATCATGGAATCCCACCCTCATAAACCTCTGCTAGGATGGGTTGGTCTGTGTCTGCAAACCGCAACAAAGAAATGATTGGCTCCATGATCTTAATGCTAAGATCTACCATGTCCCACCAACCATCATTTAACACCGTGTCCTTCACCTTTTGTGAAGCAGCCTGATCCGTCTTTCTCCAAAAAGCCCAAAACTCTGAAATCACCATGGACCCAAGAGCGGTTTTGACCTCCCTCAACCTCTTGAGCATGATGAATGAGGAAGCAAACCGAGTATCTGCAACCTTTAGCAATGAAAGCTGTGTGTATTGTTTGTAGATGGTGAGGGCATTTGTGTGGTTTTGCACAAAGTTACGGATATGGCGTGCATCCTCAATAAGGTTTCCAATCCATGTCACATCCGAAGCAATGGCTTTCAGTGCTAAATTCAAGGAATGGACAATGCAAGGTGTCCAAAAAACCTGTAAGAGCAATAAAAGCATGTATCAATGACTCTACAACACTAACATTGCAATGACCAAATTCAAACAATGAGCAAATTAGAAATGAAAGGTGTCCAAAACGAACATACCTATGGATATTTAGCTTCCACAATCATGCCAGCAGCCTTGCAAACAGGTGCATTGTCCGTGATGATTTGTACACACGAATCAACACCTACTTCTTCAATGGTTTTGATGAATAAATCGCCCATAAATTGTGCATCCTTGTATTTCCCAAGAGCATCCACCGCTTTCAAGAACAACGGTCCATTTTGGGAAGATACCATGAAATTGATGAGTGGATGGCGTGCGGGATCCGTCCATCCATTAGAAACAACACTCACACCGCATGAGGGCCATGTTGTTCTAATTGGCTCAAGGATTTTATCTACCTCCTTCTTTGCTTTAACCAACAATGTGGTTCTAAGCTTCTCTGAACTAGGAGGCACATAACCACTTGGAGCTCGATCCAAGATAGTTTTAACCGTCTCAAAATACAATGGTGACCGTGCAACATTGAATGAGATGAAGTTGAGGTAGAAGAAAAATGCAATGGTAAGGTCTACCTCTTCTCGCGCCTCTTGTTGGAAAATCCTATCAATTGGACCACCGATAGATTGCCTCTTCTTGTTTGATGAGTATCCCCACGCCCATGACTGCTAGAGCTAGGTGGAAATGGAGGCTTGGTGCTAGAGGGCTTTCTCAAAAATGGAAGAGGATCATCCTCTTTTTTCTTGCTTGCTGCTGCCACCTTCCCTAAGCCAACATGATCCTCTCTTTCCATATCCATCCTTTGCTGAACAGTCACCGCTTTGCATGAAGAAATCCCACAAGAAGGAAGGGCCAACAAATGGCCCTTAACCCGGAAATATGTGCTCATGAAGTCATGCTTGCAAAAATTGCATCTCCAAGACACATTACCTCCCCCACCAAGCTTTGCCCTGGGCCCATCTTTTCTTGTCACATACTTCCACAAAGGGTATTTTTTTTCTTGGGCTTGTTGTCTTGCTAAAACAGGGTTAAATGGAGCATGAGATTGAGCTCCACTAGCAGCCGATGGAGCACTTGACGGAGGAGGAGAACCGCTTGTGCTTGGTGGAATACGAGGGGAGGCACGAGATGGTGCATTTCTCCCTCTCCTTTGCCCCCTACCTCCTGCTCTAGCTGATTGAGACATTCCTTTTGTTGTGTGATGGTTGAGCTTGCAATCCTCTCCACAAATCCACCGGAATGCACTTGGAATTGCTTGGATAGCCTTCAAATCGCCTTCAAATCTCCTTCACCTGCACATACAATCACTCTTAGCCAACTCCTTTCCTTGCAAATGATAAAAAGAAACTCAAAATTTGGTTTTATAACTTACCCGGCCGCACTTTCCTGTTTTTTCGCGCACTTAACGTGTCCTGTTTGAGGGACGCGTTTCCGACAGTCGGGACACGTTACGAATTCGTGTCCGACTTGTCTAAAGTTCGTGTCCGAAAAAAGGATTTGCTGAAAAATCGAATCGGACACGACCTCAGGTCGAAATCGTGTCCGATTCGATAGGGACACGACACTTGCCCTGTTTTGAACGAATCCTATTTCTTAGCATTCTAGTGGGTGGATCTATTATGTGGTTGATAATTGTGGTGAGAAGCTTGATGGAAAAATGAAAGACAACTCCATAATTGAATGGAACCTAAAGACAACAACATAAGCTAACATAATGACTTCCAAAATAGTATTATGAAGAGGTCATACAAGCGAAAAGTGAAATTGACCATGGTGTGGCTTGGAAAGAGAGTGAAATTTCGAAGGATTTCAAATGGAGATGGAATGGAACTCTTCGCAGTGCTATCAAATGCTAGGAAGAGTAGGTAAAGCTAATGCTAGGGCAAGATTTGCCAGGAAAAGTAGTATAAGAAGTTGGGTAATATTTCTATCGATTGGAAAGCAGGAATGGCCAAGTTAGGCTTCGCTAGAATTGCTCAGGGTAAGTGGAGCAGCAAGGCAATGTGAGCCGAATGCACAAGAAACTCAAAATTGAGGAAAATATTGCTGCATAGTAAGATGGGGATTGAGGACAACTCAGGACAACAAAAGGAACTGCTACAATGTTAAAGGAATATAAATAAGGCTACAAGTGTTGTTGTAACAACAATGGTGAATATGGCCAACACGTTAGCAAAGAATGAAAGAGATTAGATCTATGAAATGCATGTGCATTAGTAGGCTTACTAAAAGATGATGCGTAGTGCATGTGGATATGCTTGTGCATACATATGGTATTGCATATTGGTAAGTAGTATGGTTCTACATATGCAATGCGTTACTAATGATAACTAATGTGGTTGATGATGCTTGTATGACCAAAGATGGTTGAATCATGGCTGAAGATGTTGAATATGCGGTTGCATATGACATGCAACCTTGTAAAAAAAAAGACTAAGTACAATAAATCTATGATCAAGAGGTTGGTGAAAGGATTGCACAATCCTTTGCAAGAGATCAACCGATCAAGTAACCTCAAAGGTGTTAGTAACAACCATGTAGGTATGGATTTATTTATGCTAATTGCATAAGTGCTGAAAAAGGGATTCGATAAGAATTCCTTTAGCCATATTTGAATATCATGAATTGGTATGCATATGATGTTCGAATGCATTTGATTTAATTATATCTCATTGAAGACGGTGTGGTTTGGTGTGGTAGAGATAGGAAACCTTATACCTATATGACAATTTGGAATCTAGAATGCATTCATGTTAAATTAAATAGCATTCCATGTGTGTTGGTTATGAGTAAATAAACAAGGCAAATTAGAGTTTGTGAACCTGATATGGTATGCATGAATCAATGTGAGGGTGCTTTGATTGTGTGTGCATTAGTAGATTATGTAAATCTTGTGATTATACACACATGTAAGGTGGGCATGTATGTTGAATGCATGTTGTGCCACATTTCATTGCATAATATGACAATAGCTAAAATGATGGAATTATTGGTAATGCATAATTTTGAGATCATTTCATGAGTTGTTGTGAATGCAATGAAAGAAATGCATGAAAAAGTAGCCATGTTGGATGGACTACAAGAATTCTTTGCCGGGAGAAAAAAGTTGTATATAAAAAAAGATGTTGTCTTGGATATGGCAGTGAAAGTGAGCCATAACGAAGACAGGGACTATTGCTCACAGCATTGAAAGCTAAATGTTGTGTGGAATTCGTGCTATATAAGGGATTTAATTGCTGTAATAATGATTCTCAAGATTGGTTGATAGATAGAAATATGATTTCTAATACATATATGTTTATGTTTATGCTTATGACATAGGTGGATGGTGAATCTACTTGGTACAAACCAGCGTTGCACATATCGGCGATATATCGAATATATCGGATATGTCTCTGAGTTAAACCCCCATCGGATATATCGGATCTTAAATATTGCGAGATTTCCGATATTTTCAATGTGTCGGGATACATTGAATATATCGTGATAAATTGGGAATATATCACGATAAATTGGAAAATATCAGACTGCTGACCGAAATTGCCAAAACATTTCCCAGAATTGTGTTTTAAGTCTGCAGGTTGGCTTTTTATGAAGTTAGAGTAGATGATTTCCAGAGTAAATGAGGGCATGGGTTTCAAATTTTCAATACATTAATGTCTGGATATTTGAACTTATTATCGACAGAATTCACAATATCTGTCCTAGATCCTTATCCTATTTGACCATGACCATGATCAATGTACACTATGCCATCCAACACCAAATGGACCAGTTATAGAAGTGAATCCAGATTTGATGGCAAATTTCTACAACGATATAAATTATTTGAAGTTGAATTGAAAGATTCTATTAAGTCCTTTCTCCACCCTCTTTGTCTACATCATGTCATCTCCACTAAAATAAAGTTACATTCATGGCAAGGGTTTCATTAAAGTCTTATGAATTTCATCTTCCTTGTGTATTTCTTATAGCATACAGTTGGTACTTTCAGTTGGCAGCAGGGCAACCTGTATCCCTCATTCATGTTGTTATCTTTGAGTGCACTATCATCTTCACAGACAACCAATCAGGAGGGGATTGTATCAATTCATTTGTGCTTTCTTCCAATGCAAAGTTTTTGTATCATCCTATTAGGAACATATTTCAGAATTTTCAGTTTAGTAACGATATATGACCACTTGACATCTTATGCATCTTATTTATTTGTTGTACCATCATATTTATGTAGCAATGTGTCTATTTGATGTTGTTGTTGCTTTATATGTTTTAAAAATTGAAAAAAAATGAGTATTTCTGTATTTTTTTGACGTATTCCGACATTTTCTGAGATTTTCCAATATTTTCCACCGATACCACTGAGAAGTTATATTACAGACCCTCACCGATACTTTCCTCGAGACGATATATGCAACACTGGTACAAACCCATGATGGCTATTGTAAGTTGGAAAGTTTGGGAAGGAGGCCACTGCAAGGACATGAGAACCCTATAAGTTGTGCTCTTCTTGTGCACGAAAGCCTAAGCGAATGATGGATCACCTCAGGGACTCTTTATCAGATAAGGGGATGCCTAAGGCTGGAGGGTGAGTGACTGCAAAGAAGAGCCAACTTGAATGAATCTTCTATGAGAGATTCATGAGGTCCTTGGAGTTCCAACATGGAGATTCCTTGGTCGGCTTGTGTTGGAGCATTGGAAGGGAATTGGGATAGCTTGAGGGACTGCATGTAGAGAATGGATCCCATTCTTGTGTTGTGCAGGTTGATGGGGGATGAGTGTTGTGGATTGGGACCATTGTAGAGGGTGTGTCGAGAGGAGTAGTGAATTGAATTCTTTCCCGTGGCAACTTGGTGAAAGCAAAGGAATATGCATGTAGATAATTAGTGGATAGAGATTTCATACTTATTTGATGAATCGAATATATGTGCTTACCTTGTGGTATTAGAAAATTCCTATTGATATTATGATTATTGCATAAGAATGGTTATAACATGCATATTTCTTCTTAATGATTGATTGATATAGGTACATGTGGATGTGCCAAGCCCAGGAAGACAACTAGGGCATTGAACAATCAACGTTGGTGCATTGTGTAAGAGATGGTCAACAACTATACTAGATTGCAAGGACCAAGGACATTGTGGCAAATGATGCCGAGGAAGCAACTTGGGAGCTAAAGGATGCCATGCAAAAGCATATTGTACATATTGAAAGACATGCTAAATTTTATCATTGTATATTCAGTGTTGATGATGCATCGAGGACGGTGCATAAATTAAGGTGGAGGGGAATGTAACAGCTCGTTTTTGACCTCGAAATGTAATGATGTATGTAATAGTGAAGTGGCTAGATGCCAGACTTGTATGGTCTAGGAGACCATGGATTTTGTAAATATTACACATACTTGTTAATATAAAAATCCCTAATGGCTGCAAGTGAAGGACAAAGAAGGGATGGGGGTATATGATTCCACTAGTGGGGGAAGTGAAGGGGGCTAAGGGGTGATGGACCAAGCTAATTTTCTTAGCCTTCATTAACTTGTTTAACCAAAGGTCATTTAACCATGGTTCACTTGTGAATCACTTTGGTTAAATGACCCCAGGGAGAGGCCAACATTTTTTCGACTTGGAGGGTGTGATACAACCACTCTTCATAGGTGGGGTCATGGCCAGATGCTTTGGCTCCCTCCTGGGGGTACTATGGATTAATGGCATTGCTGACTGCCTCATAAAAGGGCTTGAAGCCTTGAGGTTGGTGACCGGGGCCCCCAGAGATGGGTCTTTGGACCACATGACTCCTCCCATTACTTTTACACTGGTGGCATGCCTTTCTTCAACACTGGGGCCCATGTCATGGCCCCAGAACTTCTCCTGCGCCCTCTTGATGCTCCAGAGCTCCAATGCTAGCTCTCCCTGGCCTCCACAGAGGATGACGTCATCCTTTCCTTGGCTGCAGAATGCTTGCCTTGAGGGGGGGCGTTGAGGGCTTTTCACTATTTCTGGGGTTAGTAGGGGTATGACGACCCCCCCTCCGCATCTCAGCCTTCAGTTCAGTCTGATGTGGCCTTTTTCAGTAATTTTTGACATGCAGGGGTGGATATTGGGGAAAATGTCCCAATTCACCCACTCTTATCATTATTTTATATTATTTTTGTTTTAATTTTAAGTTGATATTTTTAATATTAAATTGACATTATTTTATGTAAAAGTGAGTGTGAGATCATATAAATTCAATCTCCTCACTTCATTTTTCATCATCAACTCTTCGGATAATTTCATTATGTTTGCTATTTGCCCTAACTAGGGCTCTTTGATGCACACTCCTTGATGAAGGTTATTTTGCAAGTTTGAAGCACTTCTTGGAAGTTTTACTTTTGTTCATGCCATTGCTAAGGTGAGGCTAGAGTTGTTTGCTTAACACATGCACATAGATGTATCTATACTTTTTTGTTTGATGTCTCTCTATCAAATTGTATGAAAGTGATGGTTGTTAGGGTTGAATGGAAGCCATTGTTGCTTCATTTTGTCTTGATTAGCATTTCATTTTCGTCTTTGGTCACCATTGTATTCAAGCTTGAGCTTTAGGTCTTCAAGTCTTGTTAAAGCTAGGTTCTCTCAACGAATCCTAGAGATTGTTGAGGTTAGCCTTAGTTGCCAAGCTTGCCAAGTACCATCTCAAGGAGGGTTGCTCCTCTCATTGATGCCCTAGGGTTGGGTGGCTAGTTTTCTCTTGAAACCCTAGGTTGTTCAATTACTTTTTAACCTAAAATCTGAGTTTTGTACATTTGTAATTATTATTTAGGGTTAAAATTTGCATTTTCATGGTAGAATTAGGGTTAGAATTAGGTCTGCAATTTTATGAAAAAACCCCTAAAAATTAAAAATGTTTTTTTTTGCATTTTTTGGCCTCCCTAAAATTTCGGCCCTTCCTCCTCTAATTTCTGCCTGCCCTATTTGTCCCTAAAAACCCTAGGGTGAAATTTTAGGATCCCTAAAAATCCTAAAATGGTCAAAAACTCCCTAAAAACCCTAATTTCTGAGTTTTGTCTATTTTGTAATTATTAGGTTAGATTATTTACAATTTTCTGAGTTTGTGCATATTTTTTTAGCTTAGATTTTTGGTTTTGTATTTTAGGTTTGACTTTTATGTTATTTTGCAAAGTAAATTTCATTGTTAAAACCCTTAAAAGCCCTAATTTTCTATGTCAAATCCTAATTGCTGAAAACTAAAGCCCTAGCTACCTCTTCCCATCTCCCTTCACTCCACTTCCTTCCTTACTCGCTTTCTGCTGCCACCTTTCTTTTGGCTGCCCCCCACCTCACCATTTCCGCTTCGTCTCCTTTCTCCCACGCTCTCCTTTCCCTACAACACCCTTCTTTCCTTCCTTACACAGGTCTGCAAATTAATTTGCAAACCCTGTCCTGTGTCTCGTTTTTATCCCTTCCCTGCACATACAAAGCAAAATACAAAACAAAGTAATCTAATTAGCATTTCAACATAGTTAATTGCACAATTAATTTCAGAATTAGTTCCTTGTTATCTTGAATTTTTTTTTTATGTTATTTCACTGTGTAGGTAACCCAGAATTGCACCTACAATAAATCTGAAAAGCTACGTTTTACACACATTGTTTCCATTGGGTTATTTCAAAGACTTGTCATAGCTAATTTAGTCTTGACTGGAAAATGTTTGGTGCTGATACATCACATACAAAGCTAGAAGTGGTTAACTAACAATGTTCCTTTAAATGCTAAAGTGATATCTGGTTGTGTACATTGGGCTGATTTATGTGTTGCTGATAATAATCCTAACTGAAGACATATTTACCTACGAAAATCCAAAGTTTACATCTACAAAGTTGGATTGCAATGTCTGATTTTTGGTTAATTTCTGCTTACTGTATGCTAGTGACTGATCTGAAACTCATATGTTGGTTAAGTACATTTGGTTAATGACATATGTTTATATTTAGTTGGTGGATGGGTTGAGTTTACACTTTGAATGTTGGTGAGTGAGTTCTTGAAGGTCTTATGGTTATATCACTCTTCATTGGTTATACATTGCCTTAATACAGATTCGTTTAATGGTTGAGGGTTATTGGCAATATAGTCTTTTGATCCAATATTGATTATCGTGATACATGTGTACACGTTTCTCACATTCCTTTATTAGTAAATGATCTCGAATCTACATTTGGTGAATGGTTATTGTCTTACACGTTTTGGATGATCTAAGTGGATTATTGATCTTAATCATATCTTTTGCACCTAGTAGCATCGATCATAATATCATTGACTCCATTTAGGCACTGGTCTAACCATAAGATTGCATAGAATATAGTTGGTTGGTTTCTAGTGTCTTACAGGGTTCCTTAAAGGATACTTCTCCTTGGAGGTTTCGACTTCCGAAGAAGTTAGAACAGTGACCGAAGTGACATTGGGTCACTTTTCTAATTTTTGCTTACTGGGAATTAGCCTTGCTAATTTGTCCGGTAACATTTTTGGCGCCGTTGCCGGGGACGTTTCAAAGATTGAAGTGATTTATCCGGAGTCATTCACACCCTTGGCAAGACGACATTTGGTAAGAAAATTGAGGTAAATCTTTGGTTGATGTTTTGAAAATATTTAAGGACTAATCTTGCAGATCTTACCTGGCGACCCCACTCATTCAAAGCGACTCCACTGGTTGACAAGCGATCCAGGACCTAATCATCTGAGGTATGCCCTTGCTTTTGGTACTTGGTAAGATTTGTTAAGCTCACTTGGTAGGTCTTTCCTTGCGACTCCAACTGAAGAAAAATAACATAAGCACTCTACAAAGGCAAGGAAACCAGATGACATGGCTTCTTCTTGCAAAGAAGATGTTCCATTTGAATTTAAGGATTCTTATAATCCTACAGGTGCACAAAAGGAAATAGCTTTTGCTCCTCTTGATTTGTCAAAATTTCCAGGGTATTCAGTTGAACTACCAGAGATTTTTTGGCACCCATTTGATGGCAATTGTGATTACGTCTGGCACCATGTTGAATGGTTCATAACAATGGCTGCAGAGAATAGCATTAAAAAGGTAGAAAGCGTTTACATGAGATCATTTGTTCATCACCTGGGAGAAAAGCCGCTTGCTTGGTTCGTGGGCTTAGAAAAAACAACAATATCATCGTTTGCAGAACTGACAGAAGCCTTATGTAGCTACTGGGCTCCTGAGCACCGCGATAGATGGATGCCTTGTGTTCAAAATGCAAGGAACTTGTTCAGTGAAGAAATCCATGAAGATCAATTCTCAGAAGGCTTACTTGAAGAAAGCATTGAAGTAATTACTAAAGATGAACAACGAGAGGCCTCAATTGAAGAAACTGAAGAATCTGCAGAAATGGTAAGTTCTCCATATCCTCAAGTTACGGTCTTTTATGATATGTTGGCCCTCTTGGAAGAAAGTTACAGGTATGCGGAAAACGATGATTATTGGAAGTTCATTGGCCCACCAATGTACGATTCTTCAAGGCCTTGTAGCATTATGATGGATCCTCTCCCGAGCATATATATGGATGAAGAAGCTTGCTCTACTCCCGATGAAGAATGGATCAATCCTTTTTCTTTGCTAAGGGATGCAGTGGTGCAAGATGTGGTTGACAATTTTCATGTGCAAGGTTTCTCCATTGCATCTCAGTTCATGGTAAGCCCTAATCAACTACATTCTACAAGAAGTGTTCAACCCCTTTTGTCCAGTATCGATAAGTGGTCAACAATACTTTCCAGAGAAGGCAATACAAGTATGTGGACATGTATGATTCTCTTTTAACATAGTCACGATTTATATTGTTTATCTTTTCACTTGAAATGTGAAGGCTTGAATTATGTAGTTGACAATTTTAAAATGATAAAGATCATTAGGAGTACTAACACGGTAATTATAAAGAACAATATGCATGAATTTCCAAAGAATTGTCCAAACAGGTTGCAGCCGATATGTGAAGATTTGCAAGGTCCGCCTTTGCAAATGCTTTCTTGAACGGACAATCATGCAATTTTCAAGCAAAATTTTTCCTCAATGCCAATATATCCACGAGATGGTCCATACATTAGTCTGGTGGAAGCTTGGATAAATGGAGCTTGTAAAAGAGATTTTTCTCCATGGCAACAATATTACAACTCCCAGATCCCCGTAGCCAGCCAATCCTCATCTCATATCATGCGGGGGACTTGGGTACGTATTTGCTTCGTGATCGATCAGGTTTTATCATGGGTTCTATCTAAAGACAAAGGTAAAGCAACATGTATGAATAGTTTACTCAAGTGGTTACACTGGTTGTATGATTTTACCTAGTCCTTTCTGTTTCTTATGTTTAGCATAGGTAGGATTAGTTGGGCATACACTGTTATCCATGCATTGCATTGGACGTTCTTCATATTGGCTTAGATTAGTCACTTGTTCATGCATTTATTTAGTCTTATTTGATGAGCAAGGCAGGACGAAAGTGTCTGCCTCTGGGTATTTTGATGCCCTTGGCTATTTGATATGTGTGTAGGTATACAGGTACCCAGATGATTCTTGGATTCTCGAGCACCCTCAGGAGGAGTACTCATCCCGTAGTTGGAGCCACTGTTACGATGGTACCAGCACCAATGTACCTGCAGAGGTACCCCAGGGAGAGGCCAACATTTTTTCGACTTGGAGGGTGTGATACAACAACTCTTCATGGGTGGGGTCATGGCCAGATCCTCTGGCTCCCTCCTGGGGGTACTATGGATTAATGGCACTACTGGCTGCCTCATAAAAGGGCTTGAAGCCTTGAGGTTGGTGACCGGGGCCCCCAGGGATGGGTCTTTGGACCACATGACTCTCCGCATTGCTTTGACATTGGTGGCATGCCTTTCTTCAACACTGGGGCCCATGTCATGGCCCCAGGTCTTCTCCTGTGCCCTTCTGATGCTCCAGAGCTCTAGCGCTAGCTCTCCCTGGCCTCCACAGAGGATGACATCATCCTTTTCTTAGCTGCAAAATGCTTGCTTTGAGGGATTTTCACTATTTCTGGGGTTAGTAGGTATGACGACCCCCCCTCCGCATATCAGCCTTCAGTTCAGCCCGATGTGGCCTTTTTCAGTCATTTTTGACGTGCAGGGGTGAATAATGGGGAAAAAGTCCCAATTCACCCACTCTTATCATTATTTTATATTATTTTTGTTTTAATTTTAAGTTGACATTTTTAATATTAAATTGACATTATTTTATGTAAAATTGAGTGTGAGATCATATAAATTCAATCTCCTCACTTCATTTTTCATCATCAACTCTTGGGATAATTTCATTATGTCTGTTATTTTCCCTAACTAGGGCTCTTTGAAGGGATGCACACTCCTTGATGGAGGTTATTTTGCAAGTTTGAAGCATTTCTTGGAAGTTTTACTTTTGCTCATGCCATTGCTAAGGTGAGGCTAGAGTTGTTTGCTTAACACATGCACATAGATATCTATACTTTTTTGTTTGATGTCTCTCTGTCAAATTGTATGAAAGTGATGCTTGTTAGGGTTGAATGGAGGCCATTGTTGCTTCATTCTTGATTAGCATTTCATTTTCATCTTTGGTCACCATTACATTCAAGCTTGAGCTTTAGGTCTTCAAGTCTTGCTAAAGCTAGGTTCCCTCAACGAATCCTAGAGATTGTTGAGGTTAGCCCTAGTTGCCAAGCTTGCCAAGTACCATCTCAAGGAGGGTTGCTCCTCTCATTGATGCCCTAGGGTTGGATGGCTAGTTTTCTCTTGAAATCCTAGGTTGTTCAACTACTTTTTAACCTAAAATCTGAGTTTTGTACATTTGTAATTATTATTTAGGGTTAAAATTTTGCATTTTCATGGTAGAATTAGGGTTAGAATTAGGTTTGCAATTTTATGATTAAAACCCTAAAAATTAAAAAATGTTTTTTTTTGCATTTTTTGGCCTCCCTAAAATTTCGGCCATTCCTTCTATGATTTCGGCCTGCCCTGTTTGTCCCTAAAAACCCCAGGGCGAAATTTTAGGAGTCCTAAAAATCCCAAAATGATCAAAAACTCCCTAAAAACCCTAATTTCTGAGTTTTGTCTATTTTGTATTTATTAGGTTAGATTATTTACAATTTTCTGAGTTTGTACATATTTTTTTAGCTTAGACTTTTGGTTTTGTATTTTAGGTTCGACTTTTATGTTATTTTGCAAAGTAAATTTCATTGTTAAAACCCTAAAAAGCCCTAATTTTCTGTGTCAAATCCTAATTGCTGAAAACTAAAGCCCTAGCTACCTCTTCCCTTCTCCCTTCACTCCACTTCCTTCCTTACTCTTTTTCTGCTGCCACCTTCCTTTTGGCTGCCCCCTACCTCACCATTTCTGCTTCCTCTCCTTTCTCCCATGCTCTCCTTTCCCTACAACACCCTTTTTTCCTTCCTTACACAGGTTTGCAAATTAATTTGCAAACCCTGTCTTGTGTCTCCTTCTTATCCCTTCCCTGCACATACAAAACAAAGTAATCTATTTAGCATTTCAACCTAGTTAATTGCACAATTAATTTCAGAATTAGTTCCTTGTTATCTTGTATTATTTTTTATGTTATTTCACTGTGTAGGTAACCCAGAATTGCACCTACAGTAAATCTGAAAAGCTACCTGTTACACACATTGTTTCCATTGGGTTATTTCAAAGACTTGTCATAGCTAATTTAGTCTTGACTGGAAAATGTTTGGTGCTGATACATCACGTACAAAGCTAGAAGTGGTTAATTGACAATGTTCCTTTAAATGCTAAAGTGATATCTGGTTGTGTACATTGGGCTGATTTACATGCTGCTGATAATAATCCTAACTGAAGACATATTTACCTACGAAAATCCAAAGTTTACATCTACAAAGTTGGATTGCAATGTCTGATTTTTGGTTAATTTCTGCCTACTGTATGCTAGTGACCGATCTGAAACTCATATGTTGGTTAAGTACATTTGGTTAATGACATATGTTTATATTTAATTGGTGGATGGGTTGAGTTTACACTTTGAATGTTGGTGAGGGAGTTCTTGAAGGTCTTATGGTTATATCACTTTTCATTGGTTACACATTGCCTTAATACATATTCGTTTAATGGTTGAGGGTTATTGGCAATATAGTCTTTTGATCCAATATTGATTATCATGATACATGTGTACACGTTTCTTACATTCTTTTATTAGTAAATGATCTCAAATCTACATTTGGTGAATGGTTATTGTCTTACACGTTTTGGATGATCTAAGTGGATTATTTATCTTAATCATATCTTTTGCACTCAGTAGCATCGATCATAATATCATTGACTCCATTTAGGCACTGGTCTAACCATAAGATTGCATAGAATATAGTTGGTTGGTTGTTCTAGTGTTTTACAGGGTTCCTTAAATGATACTTCTCCTTGGAGGTTTCGACTTCCGAAGAGGTTAAAACGGTGACCGAGGTGACATTAGGTCAGTTTTCTTATTTTTGCTTACTAGGAATTAGACCTGCTAATTTGCTCGGTAACAGAGGACGGTGTATAAATTAAGGTGGAGGGGAATGTAACAACTCGTTTTTGACCTCAAAATGTAATGATGTATGTACTCGTGAAGTGGCTAGATGCTAGACTTATATGGTCTAGGAGACCATGGATATTGTAAATATTACACATACTTGTTAATATAAAAATCCCTAATGGCTGCAAGTGAAGAAGGACAAAGAAGGGATTGGGGTATATGATTTCACTAGTGGGGGAAGTGAAGGGGGCTAAGGGGTGATGACCCAAGCCAATTTTCTTAGCCTTCATTAACTTGTTTAACCCAAGGTCATTTAACGATAGTTCACTTGTGAATCACTTTAATTAATCACGAGATTAATTATCCTAAGTTGGATTAAGAGGGAAAAGTGGTCACTTGTGGGGAAGCCACTTGTTAAGACATTCATTCCATCATTCAAACATTTTATCATTCATTCAATCTAGACCCTTCATGTTGGGGGAAGCTCTGGTTGGAAAACCAAAGGAAGACTGTTTGTTGTATAACCTATCACTCGAGCCCACCTTGATAAACGACAACCTAACTACCTTGATAAACTGGTGCTTGGGCTTGGTGCCTAGAGTTTAGGAAACTCGGCTTGTAGTGTGATATCCCTAGAACCTTATCAAGAGACTTCCTAATCGGCCTGTACTAGAGTGCCAGAAGTAGAAGGGGACAACATGAGGGACGACAATGCAGAGAAGGGGGTACTTTCCCTGGAATTGTGCAGGATTATGGGGAATGAGTGAGGGGTTGGGATCAACTATGGATGGGGTAACTTGCACCACTTGGGTAGAGGATATGTGCCCTTGGGTGAGGAGTTCTCTGGGTTGAGTGTGGCTGTGAATTAAAGAGGAAGAGGTGGAATTCACCCCTTGTGGACTGATAGCCTCAGCTTGGGGGTGGCATCTGCCAAATAAATAGAAGGCTTGACAGAGTGCATATGGCTGGGAGGAACATCCTTCAGTTGCAACTGGTCAGAGGACAATTGTCTTAAAGATAAGTGTTAATGTGCTTTGAATTGCTTGTCTATAATTTTGATATGAGTTTAATTAAATTGTTGCGTGAAAATGTATGGATGCATGAATTCCGTGGTTGTTGTATGAATGCATTCATGGTAATAAGTACATATGCATCTTTTGAATGGCAATTAGTTAATTATTGCCATAGTTACTTCCGTTGTTAGATAAATATCATTAAAATCAATGGAAATTGAGTGATAGAACCAAAATTAATGGTTTAGATGCAAACATTTGAGTACCCCATCACCTTAGCAGTGTTACAGAGGTGGTTGGGTATGATACATGAAGTAGGCAACATTTGGGATTTCCAAATGAATGCCAATATGATTTATGGAAAAAGCATGCTCCTAGATTCTGTGGAAAGGATACACTTTGTTGTACATTTGATGGATTTTATTTTGAAGCATAGTTTGGTTCACAAAGATGAAATTATGAAGATGTTTACTCTTTCTATAAGGAAGTATGGAAGGGGATGGTATTATAATCCTCCTCCAAAGAAGATAGGCTCATTTTGTGCTTTCCTTGTATTTTTTCAAGAATCTTGGATGGATTGTTGGAAACGTAATCCTTAGGGATTATGGTTTATTTTGTAAATATTTAGTTTTAGTTTCAGTTACTAGAGAATAAGTTGAAGAGTCACATACCTTGGAAGATGAAGGCCAAAGGTCATTTCTCCATGTATTAATAAGACATTCACGTTCAATGAAAATTCAATTCAACTTTTGGAGTTTCCCAGGTCTGTCATGGTATTAGGGCCTTGCTCTATTTTCAATTGCTTGGGTTGCCTTCTATTCTCTCCGCTCCTGGCATATTCTCTTTGTGTAGGTCTGCTCCTTTGGATGTTGTTCTCCCACACATGCAACTTGCAAACCCTAATTTTTTCTCTAGTCTCTCGTGATTTGGGGCATTTATCTCCCACGACTTGGTGAACAATATCTGTCCACAACCTACCAATTCTTTGCGTGCTCCTCGCTTTGTGGTGCAAACCTTAATATTAAATATTGTTTCTGTCCACTTCACACAACCTCATATTCCTCATCCAGTCTTCTCTCCTGGTGTCTCATTTAGTCTATGCTCGCTTTTTGGTATATTTTCAGTGCTCTTAAGTAGTCTTTGACTCTTTTGCCATGTTCAAATGATAGTTCGCTTTGTCTTGACCATGCAATTCCATTACACCTCTCAGAATAGCCACTTGGCCTTCTGGACGTCTCAGAATGGGCCTCTGTAACTACTCAACAAAATTTATCTTGCCCATTGTAGGGGTAGCCAGTGTAACTGAGTTTGACAAAATCTTTCCTTAGAGTGTGCTCTGTTTGCATTTGAAGTTGGAAATTTGAAGAGCTTGAGCTTGTTGCTAGTGTTTTTCTTAACTTTCCTTTGCCATTGTCCTCAATAACAAGGAGCCCATTTTGGTCCTATTCTTGGATGGGATTTCATACTACATGAAAGGCTAAAAAATCCCAAGCGAGACGTTTATTTGGACTGTTTGTCTATATGGGTTTTAAAAAAATATTGTCATGACATTCCTTCTTTGCACATGTAGCTTCTAGTTTGTTGTTATGGGCATGAAGTGTAAACCCAAAAGGTTGGTGAATCTACTTCCTTGGTAATCTGTTTGCTGGCCTAGGTATTTTAATGAGCCCGAATGCTTACATTGGCTACCATTTCATGTTGTTGCATTCTGAGCGTAAGCATGGAGTCGTGGTTACATTTGGTTTGATGCACACAACATTGATATCCCTCCTCGAGGTTCTAAGCATTATAATATAAGCCCATGGGTTGGGCTTGAGGTTTCATGGGTCCTATTGGGCCATGTCAATATTGCACTATATGGTCTACCCTATGAGCTTTGGTGTCGAGTCACACGAGTAACCTATGACAACTTTGACAGGTTGATGCATTGATATAAATGATGTGTAATTAACAAGCTTATAACCTGGTGCTTTTTGAAATTATATACTCGAATTTGTGTGGTAGAAGCTTTTAAATGTATAAGTATTTTAATTATATATTGGATTCATGCTTACTGGCTGAGGATTGTAGGATTGAGAATCAATCTATGATAGGATCAGAGAGACTACATTGTGTTGTAGAGATTGAGTTCATTGTAGTGAAGCTTACGGAGACCATATTATAGGACTGTTGCAGAGATTGTATTGTAACTGTATTTTAAGCATTTTGCAGAGATTATAGACATGTACAAAAAATTATTGTAGTTCATTGTATTGCAAAGATTATATTATTTTTTTTTGACAAAAGCATTGGGAAGATTAATTAAGAGCCGGTGAAACAGCCACCGTGTGCTTGGGTACATAACTATCGGTATCTGAAACAACAGAATTCTTAGGCTTAGGCTGCCCAGAGGTTTCAGAATTAAGTAGCAAAATTACAGTGGACTGGAATGTAATACAAGAAATAACAAAGAGAACATAGTAGAGATCAGAGCAAGGTCTAAGCGCCATTAAGCTTTTCCAGGATCTTCTGGACCGCTGCTTCCAGTGCAGCAATTTTGTTCCCGAAATTCCCTTCAGTATTGGCCTGGTCTTTGAAATGGGTGTACACCACCTCTTCAAAATAGGAGACTTCTCCTTTGGAATCTTTGATTTCCTCCTTGATGCCCTGTAGATCCTTATTGAACTTTCGCCATTTCTGGAAATCCTCTGCATTGTGGGATTTCTGTCGGCCTTCATTCTCCTCAGACTTTGATTTAAGAATGTCGATTGAATTTTGCAGATCGACCAGTCTGTCCTCCAGCGTTTTGCCTCCTGAGGTTGAGCCCACCGACGCCATGCTGTATTTCGCAGACGGATCCTGATCTTCTTGGTTCTTCTACTCAATCTCTCGCTTCTATTTCTAGCACTGGCGCACTGGAGAGGTCTGTTCCCAGACGGCCTGAATATATAGGAGAAGAGGCGCTCTGGGTGGTCACGGGTCTTAGAGCCACCGTCCTGGAGTAGCAGTCTGAAGTGGAGAATAATCTCGATGGCAATCTTGACCATCTCGCTATTCGGATCCGCGAGCATCTTAGCAATCCAGCAGAAAATCGATGTCAGGATCTTATTTGTCTTAAGGGATAGAGCAATAAGATTCTCTGTCATTAATCGACAAAATACTCCTGCCCAGGAGCACGGCTCTGTTGGCCTCTGCATCAGCCAGACCGTTGAGATCACGAGGAACATGATAAAAGCTAATTTTGGTGAATTTGGACATGATTAAAAATATTCTACGCAGGACCCGAGAAAGATTAAGCTGATGGGTTGGCTTATTCGAGTTCATGGCTTGAATAATAATCCTTGAATCTCCGAAAACGGTGAGCTCGGGAATATCCTTATCAATGGCTTGCTTTAGCCCTTGCCAGAGGGCCAGTACTTCCGCATTATTGTTGGAGTCCGTCCCTATGCCCCAGGCAAAGGAAGTGAGGATTTCATTGTGAGGGTTGAGGAGGATTCCCCCCGCCCCAGCTTTTCCTGGGTTGCCCTTAGAGGCCCCATCAAAGAACAGGCAGTGCTCCTTTATTGTCGATCTCCAATTATTGAACTCGGTTGCACTCATTCTAATTTCCCAGTTTTCGTGAGAGGTGGGTGAGATTGCATTGGAGTCATCTTTGAGATTGAATTTAGCTATCCAGCTTGCCTCAACAGGACTGAGACTTCTAGTGTTGGTGATAGTTTTGGAATCCACTGCTTCCCCCAACAAGGCCACGCAAGTGGTAGCTACCCTGGAACTTGAGGTTGCTTTATCTCTAAATAAGCGGCTATTTCGTTCCAGCCAGATCTTCCAGCATATAACTTTTGGGGTCCACATCCAGAGGGATTTGAGGCGGTTTTTCTTAAGAAGATCAAAAGGGGAGTTTTTGCTCCAGTTGCTGAAAAGATCCGGAAGGTTTTCAAATCTGTCAAGGTTTCCATGACCAAGGAGAACCTGATGCCAGACCTCTTTGGAGAAAGGACACATTAGCAGAAGATGGGATATTGTTTCTTCATCAGAAAGGCACAGGGGGCATCTTGAAGGCCCTTTCATACCTCGTCTCTTTAGAGTGTCTCCCGTTAAAATGCTGTTATGTGCAATCGTCCAGCAGAAAAGATCAATTTTTGGAATGAATGGAGAATTCCAGATGAAATTCCACTTGGCAGGATTATTGGGTGCTTGATGCATCGTTTGAAAAGACCTATACCCTTCGGCAGCTGTATAGCTACCAGATTCGTAGCCCCATCCTCTTTTGTCTTTGGCAGACTCAGAAATGGGGGCTTTCCCTTGAAGCAGTTGCAACAGCGTCTCAGCTTCCCCAAGAAGGTTATCAGGGACCTCGCCTAGGTTCCAGTCAATCCAATTTTTTTTCCCTTCTTCCTCCCAAATGGATATGTCCCAAAGAGTAGCTATGTTTCTGTGCTGCATCCAATCTTTCAGGTTTCCAATATCATTTGCTTCACCTATGGGTTGGTCTCCCATAATAGAGTCCTTCCAGATGTTTATCTTTTTCCCATTACCAGGGATCCAGAAAAG
This sequence comes from Larix kaempferi, assembly GCA_027924585.1. Classification (NCBI taxonomy): domain Eukaryota; kingdom Viridiplantae; phylum Streptophyta; class Pinopsida; order Pinales; family Pinaceae; genus Larix; species Larix kaempferi. The sequence continues at coordinate 8,608,548 of BSBM01000597.1, read as the reverse complement.
GAGGCTAGCAAAATGATCCCGAACCTTGTTGCAGAGTGTGAAAATTGGGGAACCTTTCTTTCTTTGAGGTGGCTTATCGAGGCAGTTTAATCTAGAGCCAGGGAAGTATTTTTTCCTTAAGACCTTTTTGCTCCAAGTCTCTCGGCCTGACACTAGTTTCCAGAGAATTTTTGCTCCCATGGCCAAATTTTGTCTAGCCATACTTCTGAAATGAAGTCCTCCTTCCCTGTAGGGCTTTTGAATTTTGTCCCATCCTACCAGATGGAGTCTGTTGTTGTTTCCTTTTCCTCCTTCCCATAGGAATTTCCTGATTAGTTTCTCCATTTTCCCAATGATCAGAGAAGGGGCGAGGAGGATGGAAGATTGATAAATCGGAATGCTCATCAGGACCGATTTTAAAAGGACAGTCTTTCCGGCCTGATTTAGCCAGTTAGAGCCCCAGTTTTGAATTCGATTCTTAATTTTGTCCAGAATAGGATTCCATTGGCTTGCTTTGGGGATGCCTTTAGCAATTGGAACCCCAAGATAGGTGATGGATTCCCATTCATGTACTGCTTCCATTTCTAAGATTCGAGCTATATCCCCCAGTTCTCTAGGGGTGCAATTCCAGCCATAAATCTTGCTTTTTTGGAAATTGATCTTACTGCCAGAGATCTGTCTGTAGGTATCCAGCTCATGTTTGAATCTTCTTGCTACATGGGTACTAGCTACACCCAGCAAAAGAGTGTCATCTGCAAATTGAGCATGATTGATTTTGTTCACATTAGTTGCCAAATGGAGACCGGGGAGAACATTCCACTGCTGGGCTTTAATCAGTTGGAAGCTAAGGACCGAGGCTTGGATTGCATAGAGCAAAGGGGACAGAGGGCAGCCTTGTCTAAGGCCCCGGGAGGCTTGAAAGAAATCAGTGGGGCGGCCATTGACCAGAGGAGCTATCCAAGGGGAGCTGATACAGCCTTGGATCCAATTAGCAAAGGAATCTGAGAACCCAAGTTTCTTCATGACCAGGAGCAGGAAATTATGGTTGACTCTGTCGAAGGCGTTTGCTAAATCAAGCTTTATCACCATGCCTCCTTCTTTTGAGTGATGGCTGGAGTGTATGGCCTCTTGGACCAGCAAAATATTGTCTTGAATCTGTCGGCCTTTTATGAAGCCTCCTTGGTTTTCAGGGATTATACGAGGCAGGACTTTTTTGAGCCTGTTAGCTATGATTTTGGTTACAATTTTGTAGCTCATATTGCAGAGGGAGATAGGCCTGAATCTGGAAAAATGAATGGCCCCTTTATCTTTTGGAATCAGCGTTAGGAAGGCAGAGTTCGTGCTTCCCCCTAATTTGTTGGTTTTCTGCGAATGTCTCACCATTCTCAGGAGATCCAATTTAATCAGGTCCCAGCAGTTGGTATAGAATCTTGCAGTGAAGCCATCCGGGCCTGGTGCACTATCAGGTTTCATTCTGAAGAGGGCTAATTTAAGTTCTTTCATGGAAATGGGAGCAGTGAGGAAGATGTTGTCAGAATTTTGGACCAGGGATGGGATGGTGTCAAAAGGGTAATCAAGGGTATTCGGGGGTTGTTCAATAGGAGCTGAGAAGAGGTCTTTGAAGGTATTGTAAGCGGCTTTTTTAATATCTTTGAAGTTATTGTAGATGGTTCCTTGATAGTTGATCTCTTTGACTGCTTTATAGTTTTTTTTGGCCTCCGCTTGTTTGTGGAAGAATGAGGTGTTTTTGTCACCACATTCCAGCCACAGGCTCCTAGATTTTTGACGCCAATATTCTTCTTCTACCCTGCAAGCTTGGAAGAAATGTTTTTGAAGTTCCGTTTCAGCGACATGGGTCTGAGGGGTGGGGTTGATTGATTCCAGGGAGAGTTGAAGGTCTTCCAGAGCTTTTTGGGAATCAATTCTGCGAGTGGTAGGAGAGGTGATACTCTTTGCCCAGGCTTTAAGGTCCGATTTCAGTCTTTTGATTTTCTGTTCCCAAGAAAAGGAAGGAGAACCAGGGATAGGGGCTGACCAAGAGTTGCGAACGACAAGGTGGAAGTTCTCATGGTGAAGCCATAGTGGGCTAAACCGGAAAGGGATAGGGCCCAGATTAGTTTCAGAAGATAACTCCAGCAGAATTGGTTTGTGATCCGAGATGCAGTTAGGGAGGATTTTGGAAGTTGCTAACAGTCCGAGCAATAGGAAGTCGGAGTGGACTAGGAATCTGTCAAGCCTGGCCGCTATGTGACCCGGGCCGATTCTTTTGTTGGTCCAGGTGAAATTTCCTACCATCGGTTTGATATCTAAGAGGTCCCATCCCATAATAAGATCCTCAACCCATTCTCTGGATTGGTCTCTTATTGGGGAGCCTCCTTTCTTTTCGTCAGCAGACAGGGTTACATTAAGATCTCCTGCTAGGATAATATTATTTGGTTCATGCATGGATAAATAGGAATCCAATGACTCCCAGCATTGAGCTTTGTCAGGAGCCAGATTGGGAACATAGAGATTGAACAGACTTACTTGAATTCCAGAGTCAATATGCTGAAGTTTGGTGTAGATCCAATGCGTGCTGCAGTGATCAGAGATGAGGATGAACTTAGACTCGTCCCACAGAGTGGCAATTCCTCCCGATGCTCCTCTTGAGCTGTTAGCTTTTCCAGGACCCTTCTTCCAAAATTTAAGGGCAGCTTGATGGAGGTTTAAGTCCTCCAATTTCGTCTCCTGGATTAAGAGGATGTCAGGCATGTTGATTTTGATGATGTCCTTCATAGCATCTTGCTTAGCTTTGGAGCCTAGACCTCTGCAATTCCAGGAGGCGAGTCGCATTTAAACTTTCTTGGGAGTGGGGGCCCTTTTGCGGCCCTTGCCTTGCTTTGATCTGGTAATCATTGAATCGATGGTTTGCTGTGCTTCTTTGTTTATATCTTGAATGGCTTTCTCTTCCCTGTGTTTTTTTTTGGATTTGCGACCTAGAGCTTTGGCAGGCTGATTGGGGGTAGCATGAGAGCTGCTAGAGTCTGAAGCCTCTTCATCTGTGCACCCCCCTGATTCAGAATCCAGTATGGCGGGTTCATGATCCAGATCTTTTGGGGTCTTTGGATCAGATAGGAGTTTCGGGGAGTTCGGAGATTGATTGTCTGTTAGATCTTGGGATGGCTTTTCCACATTATACCCTTGGGGGATTTCTCCAGCTTCAAGGCTATCTTCATGGTTAGCATTTGTATTGACCAGGCCGATTATTTCTATATCTGAGTCCTGAGAGTGGTTTACCTTGCTCGATGTGGTAGCATTGGTCTGATCAGCTGCTTTTTTCCCCTTTTCTGTCTCTTTGGATTTGAGGGGAACTTTTGTCGGTGGATTTTGTCCAGTATTCATGGATCTTTTTTCAGGAATCTTGGCTGATGTTTTAGATTTCTTGACCTGCTGCCAACCCTCATTCTCCTCCTGGGACTGGGCTTTTGGGCAAGATCTTTGAAAGTGGCCATGCTCATGGCAGAGTCTGCACTTAAACGGCAGTTGCTCATAATCCAGTTTTTGGTAATGACTCCAGGGACCGATCGATAATTTGATTGCTTCTGGTAGACCTGCTTCTAGATCAACCTCCACACAGATTCGGGCACACGAGTATTGCCCCTTTGGGTCAGCTTTATCTATGTACCTTCCCAGGCGGTTTCCAATCTTTTCCAGCGAATCAGGGTTCCAGCAGTGTGCAGGCAGGTTTGGAAGCCTTACCCAGACCGGTACCTCCTTTGGAACGTCAATGCTTGGATCAAAATCTGGGGTCCATCTGTTGAGGTAGAGTCCTTGAGCCCCCATGAAATAGGGGCCATTTCTGAAGATTAGGTCTCTGTCTTCTTTTGAGATGAATTCAAAGATGTAGAATCCTCTTCCTACTGGGTAGCACGTTACACTATGTTTCAAATGAGGCCTCCAGTTCCGTTGTATCCAATCATCTGTAGTTCTCGCCGTTGGCCACAGACCCATGAATTGGCCTACCAGTCCACGAGATGAGAGGGCGAGAGCAGTTTTAATGGCGTTTTCCGGTGGGAGTTCGATTTCAGGTATCTCGTCCAATTTTTTGATGAATTTGGGAAGCTCATTGGTCAACAGTTTCTTACCACGCGGGTTAGTAAGATGCTTGAAGGCTTCTTCCGGAGAGATGGAAGGGGAGGGAGGGGGGGACCCTCCCCCAGGCACAGCCATGGCGGCTGCAGGCGCGAACCAGAGAGCGGCAGAACCCTAGCGGCAGCTCCAATCTACTTCCTTAGCTTGTCGATAAATGATTTTGCAAAGATTATATTATTGACTATAGTGTTGCTTACACAATCTCTTTGAAGGTAACATTGTATTGAAGAGCTTACATTTTTCTACTCGAGTAATTTTGTCCTTGAAGATGCATTCTTTAGTTTCTATTGTAGGAGTTATGCTTAGTGGCAAGGATAACTATCTAGAATGGTTAAGGAAGATCAATCACACCCTCATCTTCAATGATCTGTGGGATGACATCTGGAAAGGAGAAGGTGATGCTGCACTTGAATAACCTAAAACAGACAAAGAGCTTGCCATATGGAAGAACAAAGATAAGAAGGAATATGCACTGATCGCTACTACTGTAAGTGAAGAGGTTAGTTGGCATATTTCATCTGCTAAGAACTCTTATGATGCTTTGAAGAAGTTGAAATATTTGTATGACTCACACATAATTAGAGCTAATTTAGTTGTCGTTGAAGCTCTTTAACCTAGAGTTCAAGGATAATGATCCCATGGCTGTGGCATTTGAGATCAAAGCCATTATGCATTAAATTGATGCTACTAGTGTGAAGGTAGACCTTGCTCTCACTGCCTTCATTAAGGTCCTCTACCCCACATATTCACACTATCTTAAGTCATTCCAAGCTAGTGGCCAACTGAAAGACCTCAAATTTGACACTCTGGTGGAGAAGATTGTAGAATGAGAGAAAGCCTTTGGAAAGAAGATGATTCAACACATTGGAGAGACCGTATGCCATGCTCAGAAAGGGAAGAATCAATCACATGATTTTTCTAGAGGAGATGGCAGCAAAAGAGGACGTGGAAGAAAGAACCTTAGAGACAGGGTGGGTGGAGACAACTATGGTGAGAGATTTGATCTTCAATGCGTCCGATGTGGCAAGAAAGGAAATGAGGCAAATACATACATAATTCCATGGGAGAAGATCATAAAGAAGAAAGAGTAGAGAGGAGATAGAGGTAAAGCTCATGAGTCTGGTAAAGCTCCTTAATTTGCTCTTTTTGTTGTTGCACATTGTAATGTTGGCATAAACGAAGTTCTGTTCAATACTTCATTTACATTTTGGAGAGATACTTGGTTGCTTGACACTAGTACAACTTACCACATGAAATTTAGAAAAACTTCTTTGAAGAATTGAATGACAATGTAGATGGTGTAGTGTATTTTGCATATAAATCTAGCCTCAAACCCAAGGGAATTGGCACCATCAGGTTCATATTGTCTAGATTCCTTGGTTTTCTATTGCACAATGTTCTCTACCTTCTAGAGTTGCAAAGAAACGTGTTGTCTCTTGTGCACATTCAACAATAGGGCCATTCCATCCACATATTCAATGGGCAAGTTGAGATAAGGAGATCCTCTGACAACCAAGTCATCATGACTAGATGGAAAGATGAGAAACTGTTGAAGTTGAAAGGGACATCTGCAAGAGCACATAATTTTGCACACCTCTCTCACTATGATGGAGGTACATTGTCATCTAGTTTTTTGTGTCATGCTAGATATGGGCATATCAATCATGATAGTCTTTGTTTGTTGAAGGAGATGCTGTCTTTGGTTTTCCCACCATTCCAAAGAAGTTTAATTAGTGTGATGCTTGTATCCTTGGAAAACATAGTAAGTAGGCTTTCCATGATTCAAATTCCAGAGCATCTAGAAAATTAGTGTTGATACACTTTGCTTGTGTGGCCCCATGTCTATTGCTTCTGCAAATGGTACTAAATATCTCATGAGTTTTATTGATGATGACATAGGGATGTGTTGGGTTTATTTATTGAAGCAAAAATCCGAGGCATTTGAAACATTTGAAACTTTTCATGTATGGATTGAAAATGAAGCACAATTTCATATTGGCACTCTTCGTAGTGATAATGGAAAAGAATATATACCTCTATTGAATTTGAAAACTCTCTTCCTCAACATGGGATTATACGTCAAACCATTGTTCATATAATCCCTAGCAGAATGGTGTAGCAAAAAGAATGAACATGACACTCTTGTGTATGGTATGCTCCATGCCATTTTCAAGATTGTGAAATTGATGTTTTGGGTGATGCAGTTCCGCGTGTAGTCTATTTGAGAAACATAAGTCCCCCTCATGCTCTTGCCAACAAGACTCCATTGAAATGTGGTATGTGTTAGAAAAATAGGATCACAGAGCAATAACAATAAACAAGATCACATAAACACAATACAAGAGAGACACCAATATAACATGGTTCACCTAAGATGGGCTACATCCACACAGAAATTGCCAGTCCTTATTATTATATCGTCCAACAAATGAAGGGATACAACCTGCAACACATCCGCTGCAACTTCCTCTTCACTCTGTCATAGTCTCTCTCACACAATCATAGAGATCTTTACAATGCTACAATACACAACCGTATTACAATGCCTTCCTTTTAAAGAGGGATCACCATGGGAAAATACTATGGGACACCCAATACCATAGACCTGTAAATCACCCATTATTGACGAAGTCATGACTATGAAATTACAACATTTTACAAGGCATTTTTTTTCGGAAATTTTCGCTACGGGGGCGCTGTCCCCGAATTCCAGCTAGGGGGGATGGCGACTATTTTTGGGGGGCAAGCCCCCCCAAACCCCCTCGTCATGGGCTGGGATCCAGAGACGGCTGAAACACTACCTTTGAATAAGGAAGATCAAGCTCCACAACCAACAGTATGGCCGCATTCATTTGGTGAGGCATCATAGGCTCTTTGGTTCCACCTGTTATGGCCTAATTCCAAAGGAACAAAGAAACAAGCTTGGTGCAAGGAGTTAAAAGTGCATCTTCTTGGGGTACTCAAACACCACCAAGGCATATCGTCTTTACGATGAGGTAAACAAAAAGTTTATTCTTTCTAAAGATGTGATTATTCTTGAATTGAATAAGCATGACAAGTTTCTGGAGGCAGCTTGATCGTTTGGATAAATTTACCCATGTAAAAATATATCATGAATTTAACAACCACATCTTGAAGGGGGAATCCTATCTTGAATCTCCTTTTGCAACACAATCTCTCCCTCATTAAGAAGTTCTTGCCACTTCACCGGAACAAGAGGTTCAGTTGGATGATGTGATTGAGAGGATTGGAAGTGTTAGCACTAAAATTCATATCGTCAAAATGTTTTGAACTTTTGCCAAAATTGCACCAACTTTGCTACCTGTCATCACCTTAAATCTTTTTGCGTCAAAATTCACCATTTTTCTGCCACGACAAGTTTCTAATCTGCATTATCCCGCAATGTATTCTTGTCCTTTCATTAGTCAAGGTTTATCTTGCCATTCCTTTATTTCCTTTTCAAAATGTTAAATGTCCTTGCTAAATTTGGCCTTTCACCAAAAAGTCAATACTTATATTTTAAGATCATTTTATTTAGATAATTTTACCTCGTGTCTTTTATTTTTCATTTTAATTAATTTTTATTTTTGGGACAAAATAAAATATTGGGTTTTTTATACCCAAACTCCAAGTCATAAGTCGAGCTAAACTCCGAGTCTTCACCGAGTGTGCCAACAAGCATTATCGAATACCATGTGTCAAAGTGCATCAAGACAAGCATCGAGCGCTCAAGGCAGAACCCGCCAATAGTATTATGAATTACATGTCGGCAATAGTATGAAACTTGTGTCAAAATAAAGTACTGAAGTATTATATTTCTCTTGCATGTGGCATATGTATCTCAAGCACGCAGAACATAGAGTATCGACACAAGAGAGCCCAGATGTCATATGCCAGGGTTTAAGAGGGCATATAAGAAAGGTGCGTCACATTCACAGGTATTTGAGTAGAGTCTGGACATAATTGGAGTCAATCCAACTGGAAATGGATTCTTCCCACAGGTGCTTTCAGCAGAGGGTCTAACCGAGCTTGAGAACGAAGTGGAAATTACCAAAGCAGAGAATGAACAATGGGGTGATTGCTCGAGAGCCAAAGTTCAACCAAGTGCCGAAGAAAAACATAAAAGAGGCCAGCGTGGGTTACAGATTGTTATGTTGTGAATGCTGTAAGGGATGGGATGAATTTCATTCCTTATGAATTTGTTGGTCGCAGACAGAACGGGTCAAAGTGTTTACCCAATTGGCTGGTTTGGAAACCATAATTGTTGTTTTGTGCTTTTCATTAAAGGTTTTAGCTGAAACAAATGCACTTTTGAAATTACAAGACAGTACCCCCTGGAAGGCCATTTGGATTTCGTACTTGAGCCCTGCCATTGCCTTTTTTTATCGTCTCTTCTACAGTCTCAAGCGCAACTGAAGATCCCAGATGAATAAATTGAGGATGGTATTGATTTTGATTTTGATGAGTAGGATTAGTTTTCTCTTTTCAAGTCTTTAAAAAGCAAAGGCAAAGTTTCTAAAAACTCAAAAATAGATGTTTTATTGGCAAGAGTCCAGCAAGAAAATAATGTTTGTGACTGGTTTGTGTGCGTTTTGCTCCTGGTGGTGAATCATATTCCTCTGAATCATAAGATGGAACAATCAAAACATGACAAATTTTGAATATGAACCCTGAAGATAGTAAAGCAATCGATTGAAATGAGGAACAATCTCTGCCACAGTGCTATTTTATATGCAAAAACAGTCATGCATGTTGAAACCACTGTAGATATATTCTTGAAAGAAAATCTGGATTAGCTTAGCAGAGCCACAAATTGAGCAAAGTTCAGCGCAACTGTTGGTCTGAGTGTCATCTTCAACAAGGTCGATTTTTGATGGTTCCTTATTTTCATCATAGTGGTTCATCTAGTAGTGGAAGTTCATATTTTGCAAGTGCAGCATTGATGGCAATGTGTCCAAATGATTTTATTTGCTTCTATGATTGAGCTGCATGTCATGTAGATTGGCGAATTGGATGTCTATTGGGCTGACAGCAGAGATTTGGTTGTGATTATAAGTGACCATTCATTCTATTTTTTCCCAACGAGTTAATTTAGAGCTGATAGAAAGAAGAATGTGACAGGTGGCAGAGTATCCAGGAGTAGGGGATATGCATCCTATTTCGAATAAAGATAGATAGCAGATCACTATAAGTATCGACTCTTTTCAAACATCCTATAAAAAAGGTTATTTTGGGTCAATGAAATCATGCAAATCTAGATTTGAAGGCAGAGGATCAGAATTCAATTCCAATTTTCCAGATGACAGTTACACATTCCAGATTTCCAGGCAAAGATCTGTAGTCTCTAAATCATTCAGATTATGTCCAGATTCCTTGCAACAGATCTCCAGATTCTCTGTATTTTCTATTTTTAGAATTAGAGATGGAGTTTGTTCCTATGAATTGGCTAAGAGCCCGAATAATGTAATTTCTATAAAGACTATGAAAATTAGCAATCAAGGGGGGATCTTCCTCTTAGAAGGAAGCAGGGGGTTCGAGTAATCAGAGGCTAAGGTCAATGAGAAGGATGAGAGCTGTACTACATTACCTGCAACAACTGAGGTGCCCTAGCTTTGTGCCATATCAGTCTGGTGCAGACTTTAGGGATAACAGGAAAATTGAATCTTAAAGAGAATGAAGCACCACCAGTTGAGCAACATAGACCCTCTCAGAAAGTTCCAAAGTGGGTCATGAAGACATTTGAAAGTGTTCATCCAGATGAAGTTAGACAGGAACCAAAAGTTCAACAAGACAAGGAGATGGAAGTGATGTAGATGATTCAAGTTCAGGTGATGTAGATGATATGGATGTTTCATATGATTGTGAATTGAATTTATTTGCTAACATTGAACCAACTTCCTTTGGAGAAGCTGCTTCTCATGATGGGTGGAAAGGACCCATTTAGAATGAATATGATGCTCTTATCAAGAATGGGACATGGAAGTTGGTGGACCTGTTGTCACATCCATTGCAGCTGGAGCTATCATGATGCAGATCGGATTTCTGAGATCCACGAGTCAGTCCTGTGGTTGAGATGAACCTATTGATCATCGGTGATGTAGTTATTTTTAAGCTAGCAGCAGCAGTTTTCCCCCTTGTCATGACTGATCCTGCATGACCCCATTGAGATGATTCTGGTTTGGTCATGGTTCATTTTGCATACAGAGCAGAGCAGTTGGCCGGTGATGTTCTTTTGCCCATATCCAATTGCAGATGGTTCTAGAGGCAGGTATATGGTTGAGCAGAGGTATATATTGCATATGGATGTTATAGTTGGCTCTATAGTTTATTTTAATTACTGTAACTATGCATGTTTTACTGACAGTGGCGTTTGAGCTAATATTATTTGAAACCTATGTCTTGAGTGGTCAGAGAGTCCTTAGTGTAAGGCCATTACATATGCTTGCTAGTACTGCCTACCTTACACAGACTTGCCCTTATTCATGCTTTGATGGCATCACCTTTTCACCTTTCTCCATTCATCCGTCTCTTCCATTATTTGATTTTGACCCTGACTTGTACTTAGACTAGTGAGATCAAGGACCCCACCCACTTAGGCCTCTGTGTTGGATAGACTCCATGTTTACCTTGTGTCTCGACTCTGGAGTGTGGCCTAGTCCCTTCTAGTCTACTTGTATGATGCCTCGTGGATCGGTTGCGTGGCCAGTGTCACTCGAATGTCTTCTTTTAGTCCTCGAAAGCAAGTACTCCCCTAAAAGCATCGGAACACATAAATGCTATATCTAAACGGATGCAAAGTCCGCTATAAATAAAGTGTTTTTCAAACATGAATAAATAAAAAATCTTCCATAGCTAGTCAGTGGCCAAGGGATGAGCACTCATCTTTTGTATGATGTTAATGCCATTTGCCCCTACAGGGCAACAAGGTGGTAACTCCATCGCACCTATGGATGGTGGCGGGCAATGGTGGTAAGATCGAGTCATTATCTGAGGCCCACAAGGCTATTTAGGGCACCTGCCCTTGGAGGCTGGCTAGTGAAAGATAGATAAAAAGTTAAATGTTAAATTTGCAAAAAGATGGCAAATTAAATGCAATAAAGGATGCTTGTTTAGAGTCTACTGGAAACCTTCCAAGCACACTACCCATTTGTGAGGCACCGCCATTCCCTAGTGTCTTATATCCTTCATATGTCTAAGTGGTTTCCCTTTTCCCTTATGTTCGAGAGATCACAATGTCGAGGTTATCAAGTCAATTCCCTTTATCCTATCCTTGTTTCATCCACCTCACCCATCCTAGTAGTTTGCTTAAGTCTGTGAGTGAGCAGGAGGGGGCTTCATGAAAGACTTGATGGTTTCTTTGATACAGGTATATTATTATGTGATCTTAATGGCCACTGTAATGTTTTGCATGTTTTAGTCTGGTTAATAACATAAACGTGTGAGCATTATTCATCCAGTGTGCATGTAGGCTTTATCCAGATTATTGCTCAGCCTTTAGTTTGAGTATTTTGACTTGGTCAAACCTGGTTTGACCTGGTCAACACGTTTCCCGAGGCAGTGATTGCAGTGTTTGAGGTTGTAGATTTTTTCTCCAGATGTATCCAGTACACCATTTCCATGCTCAGTTTGTGGTTTTAGGCCATTATACAACAACTCCATGGATTATTATTATTATGGCCATATTTTTATTATTGGAGGTGGTGTTGGGCTTCAGATGCATAGTTTGATGGACATATGGGGTATTTGTAGTCACTATTGATGGATTTGATGTCTCTGATTCAATTGGTGCACTCAAATGTGGATTTTGGGCAAAGGAAAAGGACTTATTTATGGTTTTATTCTTTAGCATGATGAACTGACAGTTTTATTCATTAAAAAATCACCATGGCTTCTTCAAAAAAATCGTTTTGGCTAATGTGGGCTAGGAAATGACTTGGGGTAGTTGGGGACGATTTCTTATGATGAGATGAGGCTCTACATGCATGTTTCATGTGTTATATTCATCCGAGGACTTCATATGTTTCTATCTTGGTCCTAGGGAGGATGTCTTCCTTGGGGGTGCACTTCATGTTGGTCACTTGATGTATATCCATGTTATATCATTGTATCTTTGTAAAAGGGGGCGTCTAGGGTGATTTAAGCCCCTAGTGAACGCCTTACCATGTTGCCACTTGCCACATGTTATATCTTGACATTATGTTGTATTTGCCTTTCCTAAGGCATTATTGGGCAAAAGTGTGCCCCCGTTTGACTTAGTCGTTGTGATCCATGTATTGTAAAATTAAAAAGATCTCCACCGTTGATGATCTCTATTGTATATTTTAATCTCAACAACTCATTCAAAAGTTGGTTAGGGATTTGGTCTCTCTCGAATCTATTTAAGAGAGAGGACCTCTCATTGTAAAGGGACTTTTGGCTCTTGGAGAATTGGAATAAAATATATTTTTGGAGAATATGTAGATGATTTGTTGATGACAAGGAACAATGAAAGCTACATTGCATCTGTGAAGAAAGAATTGAAGCAAGGCTTTGAGATGATAGATTTGGGACATCTTCACTACTACTTGGGAATTGAAGTGACTTAAAATCCAAAGTATATATTCATCTCCTGGAAGAAGTACATTGGAGAGTTGTTGTACATGTTTTGCATGACAGAGTGTAACCCTCTCACTTCCAATGGAATAAAATTTGAAGCTCACATCATAAGAAGGAAATGAATTTGAGGATGCAACCAAGTACATATCGCTTGTGGGGAGTCTTATCTAACTTACCACCACTAGACCAAATATTTCATTCGATGTTGGGATCCTTTTGAGGTTTATGCAAAAACCCTGTGAAGGACTTCTGCAAAAATAGTTCTAAGATATTTGAAGGGGACTCAAGTCTTTGGACTCAAATATTCTGAGGTGGATGAGTTCAAATTGATTGGATGCTTTGATTCCAACTTTGATTGCGACAAAGAGAATTTATTGTCTACTTCAGGCTACCTCATGAGTCTTGGATCAACAACTCTCTATTGGAGATCACACCAATAGTATGATCCAATAGATTCCACAACATAGGTAGAGTATGTGGCTGTTGTAGAAGCAACAAAGGAGATTGCATGGCTCAGGAAGATACTTGAAGATTTGCAGGAGAAACAAGTGAATTCTACTCATGTATTGGTTGACTATACTTATGGAATCAAGTTGGCCAAGTGTTACGCACCAGAGCTACTACAGAGTTCCAACGAGGCTGAGGCTAGAGCAAGGGGTCAATTTTTTTTGATTGTACAAGACAAAGTGGGATTTATTGTATGGATATTTGGTTTGGGGATTGTTTACCCCCTGGATTGGACATGGCCATCCCCTTTGGTTTCACTCTCATAAGTGCTTGGCTTAATGGCTTTGCTGACTGCCTCTTCGGTGTGATGATGTCTCCACCATGCAGGGCTTTATGCCCATGGGTTGGTGCTTCGGGGCTTCTGGGGGTGACCCATTGGGGCACATGCCCATCCTAGTTATTTGACTTGTAGAGGTGATTATGCTTTGTAAAGGACTGTTATCTCCTCCTACCACACCTTCTTGCACCCACTTGGACCTATTTCAACTTCCAGAGACGACTCCTCTGATGCCTATAGCCTAGTGCGCCCTTCTTCCAGTTGTTGCGCACTAGTCAAGCCTACAATGTCTTGGAGGGGGGCCGTTGAGGGATTTTCAGCATTTTGGGGTTAGATGGGGCATGATGTACCCCCTTGGCTCACTATTTTATCAAGTGAAGCCATCCCTTAGCTTATTTTAGCTTATTTTTGTCATTTTTGAACTTTTTTGGGGTAAAATTCCTTTGTTGTGTACAATTTACCCTAAAAATAATATTACTTTATATTTTAGACTTGTAGGCTCAAATTAAAATATTCAAGAGGAAAGTTATAAATAAAACCTCTCCTCTCATTGTAAAATCATAAGACAAGGGTTCTATTATGAAGTTATTCTTTTTTCTCTTACTTTATCAGCTCTCTTGGTGATGTGCACTTCTCTTGGGTGTCTTCTCTTGCTTGAATGGTCAATGGTGGATGAATCTAAGGCATCTTTTTGCACATGCTATGGTTGGTGCTAGAATTGTTTGCTAAACACATGATCAAGAATAACCTAAAGCTCTTTCTTTGCTCATGTCTTGGTGAATATTGGTAAGTTGATGCTTCTATGTGGATTGAATGGTGGTTTACTGCTACATTTTTTTTTTCTTTTGAATTAGGCCTTTTTATCAATATTCTAACAACTTTGTGTGAAGGAAACACCTTGTATTAGGGTTTCTTTTTGCTTTTAGGGCCTTGACTTCTCCATTTGCCTTGGTTAGGCTCACCTACCGAACCCTAGAGGTTGTTAGATGATGCCATAGCTTGCAAATACTAGAGGGACATTCTTAGAGAGGGACACTAGCCATGATCTCTCAAATCCCTAGGGATTGAGATGACATCATATTCCCCTCCTCTTGTCCATCTATTATTCAGCATTTAATGTATTATAGTTAGGCTGCATTTTCATGTTACTTAGTTGCAGTTTATCCACAAAAACCCTAAAAATCAGAAAACCCTAGAAAACCCTAAAAATTAGAAAATTCATAACTCCAAAAATAGCCTTGAGTTTGTAATTCTGCTTCTCCCTACAAATTCTCCCTAGTGGATTTATCCACGGATCTTGAAGGGCTCCCTCATTTTATGTATAAAAAACCCTAAAAATCATATATTGTCAAAAGACATAAATTCAAAAACCTAAAAATATTTGGAATTTCAAAAATCTGGTCCACCCATGAATTTCTCCCTAGTGGATTTATCCACAGATCTTGAAGGGCATCCTCATTCTTGAAGTTGCCTTGGGAAATGTAAAAACCCTATATCTCCCAAACCCTAGGCATCATTTTCCTTTTGAGGCCTCCTAGGGCTTCTCGCCTTGCCTTGCTTGTCCATCTCCCCTTGAGGGCGCACTTTTCTGAGGTGTCCCTTGGGTTGTGTGAAATTCATTGGTAAACATGAAATTATGCTGGAAATCATTGATATTGGTTATTTTGGGCAAGTAGTTGTTTGCATTACCTCCTCAGTAGGTCAAGTTGTCTTTTTGATTCATTAATTGACTCCATATAAGGCACTGATATCTGTCATAAAGGTTGTAGAAAGGTATCCGTTTGTTGTTGATTGTAGGTATCTTGATAGGGCTCTCCCTTGGGTTTAGGAGTTACCCGAAGTAGTTGAGAGACTAAGATGAGGTGACATTGGGTTTAGATCAAGGTTACTTGGGAGCGGGAGTGGGAGCGGGAAGCGGGAGCGGGAGTGGGAGCGAAAAGCGAAATTTTCAAAAGCTTCCGGTTTGGGAGCGTTGCGGGAGCGTTTTTTATATAATATATATTTTGATGCATATATGTTAACAAATGCTTGTAGAATGTTGAATTAGTTATGGAAACTCACTGGAAAGCATAAAAACATGAAATAAACCATAATACCATATAACATCATTCATCAATCATCAATCATATAGTAGTGAATTCGTTAACCATAGGTCTAGAGTCTAGACTCTAGTTACCAGTATCTATAACATCAACCTTACAACTTCAAATTTTCAATATATAACATACCATGAATTGAAACAATTCACAAAGCATCATATTCATGAATCATTACCAAAGAGTTATAACTTATCATCATATGCTTTTATCATTATGTTCCATAGTGAACTTCAAAGGTATGTTCCAGTTCAACTTCAAACTTCAAACTTCAAACTTGAATTGCCATGTAATGTTCACAAAATATACCATAATAAATATAAAAGAGTCAATAGTGCATATACTTGAAACTTGAAACTTGAAAGTACTGTAAACAAGAAAAGACTGCAAAAGTAGATTTTATGGATGTTTCCTCTTGCCACGGGAAATTTCTAATTTCTTTTCCCGTGGTCTAGGAACAATGGGCGTGGGACTATCATCCCCAGTAGCCACCAATGTTGAGCCACGTCCAAGACTTGGTCCTACACGACCCCCCCTCACTGATGTAGATGAGGGTCGTGAAGTTGAAGTTGAACCTCTAGGCAAAGATGGTGCATCTGGAAACAAGGTCGGAGATGGTGGTGGCATCATTGTTGTTGCTGCTGGTGCTACTGCATGGCCATGGTGATGGTCATCCTCATCTCCCAAAAGCTCTTCCTCTAAGCGCTCTAAAGCTAAGGCTCCATCCTCCAAGTTATGTTCCTTCGGATTGTTGTCCCAAGTGACATATGATCTATCAGTTTTGGCCCGCTCACAGTAATGAGTCAACAACCTCAAGTTGTAATGTACAAAAACCAAGCTTTCTGCTCGATTTTCATTTAATCGGTTTCTTTTCACTAAGTGGATGAAGCTATAGGTGCTCCAACACCTTTCTGTAGAGGAGCTGTTAACCACCTGTGAAAGAACTTTGGTTGCCAATTTATACAAGCGTGGGCATGATGAGCCATACATGTTCCACCATCCAATAGGAGGCGCCCTATCTCGATCTTTTCTAGCATGCAAAGTACCAAACAAACCAATTTCACTGAGGTATTTGCTTAATTCACTACGCAATAAGGCACAATCTTCTTCATCAGGGACCAACTTGTCTATAGCAGCCATGTACCCAACCTGTACCTCTGGATCTGTGTGGGGCTTTCTCCTATCCCCACCCCCAGGTGCTGGTTTGGCCAACCAAGATGGAGAATAATATTTTGGTGTCAATACATATGCTAAGGCATGCAGTGGAACGTTGAGATGTTCCCACCTTTTGACCACATGTTTGTGAATATGGTCATACAGGATGGGATCTTTTGATTCAACAATATCTTTAATTTGGCCCAACATGCTATCCATCTGCTCATACACCTCCCCAATCACCGGCTTATCTGTATCTGCAAACCGAATCATGTAATAAATGGGCTTTGTGAACTGCAAAACAAACTTGACACTTGCCCAAAATTGACAATCAAGAACGGTGGTCTCCACCTCCTCAAAATCAAGCCTATTAGATGTGGATGTAGCCCTATCTTTCAAGATTTGCCATGATTCACTTGATACCATGCTAGCCAATGCCTCTCTTACCTTCAAAAGGCGCCTGAAGGTGAGGTAATAGCTAGCAAATCTAGTCTTTGCTATCTTCAATAGCTCTAACTTTGAGTGAGTGCGGAAAATGCCATGGGCATTGCTATGGTTGGTAATAAATCTTATCATGTGCTTGCCCTTTTTGTACAGTTCACCAATCCATTTGTATTGATTTTCCTTCAACTTAATAATGTCGTGCATCAAAAGGTTCAGTGTGTGAACCAAACACCCGGACCAAAATATGTTGGGGTATTTATCTTCAATGATTGCTCCCGCTGCCTTACAATTAGCAGCATTATCGGTAATGACTTGGATGACATTGTATGGACCAATATCTTCAATGTTTTTGAGTAGGTGTTCTGCAATGTTTATGCCGGTCTTGAATTTATCTGAGTAGTCATGGGCCGAAAGGAAGACTGCACCAGTAGCAGACACACCAAGCACATTTATCAATGGCTTGCCTTTTACATTTGTCCAACCATCTGATACAATTGATACCCCATATTCATTCCAAGCATTTGTGAATGTCCCCAAAGCATTTTGGATCTTGGCTTTTTCCTTGTCAAGCCCCACAGTTCTAGCTTTGTCATACCTGGGGCTCTTGTATCCTGCTGGGGCAGAGTGGATGGCCTCTACCATTTCATGCCAATAGGGTGAGCGAAGAACATTGAATGGTATGCCACATGCATAGAGAAACCGAAATACTTTTGAATCCACGTCATCCCTACAACCTTGGTCAAGGAAATCTGATATTGTCTTGCCACGTGACTGCCCCATGGAAGAGAATCCATTGCCTTGGGTGGATGGGCCTCCGGTTCTCGGTGAGAAAGAGTGGTCATGGTCATCCATTGATCGTTTAAAATCTTTTGATTTGTTTTGTGCTTCAAGTTCTTCCTTCTTATAGATGGCCCTTTGTGTTGATGTCACATTTGGGCAAACACAAACTCCTATAGTTTTTTTGTCATCACATGGCATGTGCCCACATAGATGTCTTCTCACACGGGTATATGAACCTGTGTATGTCTTTTTACAATGGGGGCAAACAAATTTGGTGGTTCCAACCCCCTCTACCTCCTCCCTGCTTTGTGACATGTTTCCATAAGGGTGTGGGTTCCTCTTTGGTTTTCTTTCGATTTTCCTCCTCCTCCTCCCCCTCCTCTTCCTCCTCCTCCCCCTCCTCTTCCTCCTCCTCCTCTCCATGGTATGTGCCACTCCCCACTTCTTCATCCTCTCCCGCATTCCTCCTCCGGTTTCCAAGCACCATCATCAAAATAACAAATGGAACCAAGAAAATAAACCACATACCCATCATCATGTTTGATGGAACTAGAGATTCAACCTGTTGCCTGCAATAGAATGAGGGAGGAAGCATGGGAAAGAGTAGAAGAGCAACATCTACAATCAACAATGCACATTCTAGAATCTAGTGACTACATTACAAACATTCATGATTAAATCATAGTTCAAACACAAAAAAAAAAACAAGGAAGGTTTTAGACCCTACCTCTTTGGCTCTCCAATGGTAGTGACAAGTTCAACCTTCTTCAATCTCCAAGGATGGCATCCTTCTCCTCTCCTCCTCTCCTCTTCTCCTCTCCTCTCCTCTTCTCCTCCTCTCCTCCCTTCTTCTTTTCTTTTCTCTTCAATTCTCTTCTCAAGCCAATGCACGTGAAAATGAATATGGAGGAGAGGGCTTTATCCCCCAAAGCCCTACTCCTTCCCTCCAAAACCCCACAAGTGGACCCCATCCACCCTCTTCGTCTTTGCTTTGCGCGGGCGTCATCTTCCAGCGGGAGCTACGGGGAGCTATCCCGGGAGCGATTTTTAAATAGGCAAAGCGTTTGGTAGAGCGCTCGGGAGCGAATTAGGGAGCTATCGGGAGCATTACGGGAGCTACGGGGAGCTATCCCGGGAGCGATTTTTAAATAGGCAAAGCGTTTGGTAGAGCGCTCGGGAGCGAATTAGGGAGCTATCGGGAGCGTTAGCTCCCGATAGCTCCCTAATTCGCTCCTGACAGTGGCAGGGAGCGTTCTTTTCACTCACCAAAGCGCGCTTTACAAAACGATCCAGATCAGGAGCGAAATTGGGAGCGCGCTCTCCCTTAGCTCCCACAACGCTTTGGCCAAAAGCGAGCTTCCGGAGCGGGGGCGAGGGGGGGGAGGACGCTCCCCCGCAACCTTGGTTTAGATCTATCCCATGCTTTCCATTCACTAGCTTATTGCACCACATTGTGCTACAAATACTAGATTGCTAGTTTGAACGGTAACACCAAGAATCCCAGATTCCATGATCAAGCTAAGCACATCAACACAAAGTACCATTTTATTCGGTATCATGTAGAGACCAAGACTATTCATTTGAGACATTGTTCCACAAGTGAGCAAATTGTAGACATCTTCACCAAAGTGCTTGGAAGAGAAAAGATTGAAAAGTTTAGAAAGATGCATCGACTCACAAACATCCCTTTGGATTAAGAGAGGGAATGTTGAAAACCTAATTCATAGGCATTATGGTTCATTTTGTAACACCCCTTTGGATTAAGAGGGGTAAAGTTGGAAACCTAATTCGTAGGGATTATGGTTCATTTTGTAAATATTTAGTTTTAGTTTCAATTAGTAGAGATTAAGCTGAAGAGTCACGTACCTTTGGAAGTTGAAGGCCAAAGGTCACTTCTCCATGTATTAATAAGGCATTCACGTTCAATGAAAATTCAATCCAGCTTGGAGTTTCCTTGGCCTGCCATGGATATAGAAGATCAAGGGAAGGAGTAAATGATGCATCTCTTTGGGTTTCCATTTGTAAAGTAAAGAAAATCAAAATGAAAGGTATGATGCAAGAATATACAATGGTTCCTTCAATGTTTATCTTAAGTGTAGATCAAGGCTCAAGAAGAATTGTTGCTATACTTGGTTGATGTTGTTAAAGAGAAGTGTTGCATTCTAGGGCTAGAAGAACTTATGAATAATTGCATGAGGTTTTTCAAGAGCATGTACATATCCATGAAGACTGGTTTGAAGTTCAAGTCCATGAAGAAGAGCCCATGCATGTTGAAGAGGGCTCCATGTGACTCTATCCACCTTGATGAACAAGTTTTGAAGAAGATAAAAAAGAAGAGCATGTGCAAGAAGAGGCCCTTGAAGGTAGTTGTGTTGAAAATTTATGTGAGGATTTGGTGAATTTCTCTTCTCAAAATATTGAAGTTCTCTTATCAAAATATTGAAGTGCTTGAAGTATCTTAGGATGATAAAGAAGGCAACCCCTTGGATGATCATGTATTTGAGAATGTATTTTCTCTTTGTTTCATAATGATGACCAAAGATGTGATATGGTTGATGAACATTTCCTAGAAGTAGATCATAGTTTTGACCATGATTGTTGGAGATCTTTCGGGGATCCTATCTTTGATACTTCTAGTATTGAGAGTTTTGATTTTGAGCCCTTTGGACAACCATGTTTTGAGGATATTTGCTATGACCATTTACAGGCATGTACATGTTCTAGTATTGCAGATTTGGTGCAGCATTAGGGGATTTTTGATGCAGATTTGGGGCAGCTTTGTGTACCTATTTCTAGGGCAAGTTTGGACCATCATTTCCAGCCATCTTCTTCAATGATTACTGCTGGTTTGGGACAGCAAGATGATGTCTTATTTATAGGTTTGGAACAGCATTGTTTGCCCTCTTTAAGGGGTAGTTTGGATCATCCTTATTTGTCCTCTACTAT
This sequence comes from Larix kaempferi, assembly GCA_027924585.1. NCBI lineage: Eukaryota > Viridiplantae > Streptophyta > Pinopsida > Pinales > Pinaceae > Larix > Larix kaempferi. Next base: position 8,587,638 of record BSBM01000597.1, on the reverse strand, counting down.
GGAAAATCCGGGCTGCATTTTAGTGAGCATTCCCAGCCATATCTTTCTCTTCATCTTGCTGATTTTTCACAGAATTTGTGGCAGCAAAAGGAGGATATAATTGCAGATTTATGGCATTCTTGCTCTCCCTCTTCTAGGGAAATGTTTGAGCACCATATACAACCATATTCTTCAAGTTTCATTGCACATTTGGGGCAGCAAACAATGGCTTTTATTCCAGGTTTGGAACAACATGTTTTGCCTCCTTTGTTGGCAAGTATTTGGGAGCCTTGTTTTCCCTCTTCAAGGGCAAATTTTGAGCAACTTTTCCAGCCAAAGCTCTCTCTTCTTCTTGCTGATTTTTCACAATTTTTGAGGCTGTTTGGTAAAATAAATCACTCAGAATTTTTCCAGCCTGCAAAAAACTTGATTAGTGACGAGTTAAGAGGTAAGAAAGTGTAAAGTCAACATTGTTTAGTGGTTGGAAATGACTTAAGACAGCAGCAACTTTTTGGCATAGTGTTCCAGCACTCTTCTTCGTCTTTCTTTTTGGCACATGCATCAAATTCTTCATGGGGATATCTTTTGTTTAATGCTGGAAATGGCATAGCGTGACATGTAAATATTATGGATATTTTGAAATATCCTTTCCAGCCATGTATTTCTTCTTCACATTCCATTCATTTCTTCAATGGGTCATCTTATCATGTATTTTCATGCGTGGAGGGATATGATGTATGTTTGGACAAACCATTATCTTGTGATGGTTGTCATAATAATATTGTATATGAGGAACCATTTGATGATGATTTGTACAGAATCCCTCTCCAAGATTGCATAGAAAAGGCTTGTAAGGGCACTTCCCTTGCATGGCAAAAATTTATAATTGTTGATGTAATTTCTCCATTTGACCATAATCACATGTGTAGCCTTGTCCTAGCTCAAACACATGTATTATTGATGGTATATTGTAATGAGAGGCTAAGGTGGCTACATTGGCTATATGATTAAACTTGACATACTCTTGTTCATTTGCTAGAGTAGCTAGGTAGGAGAATGAATAAGTTCTTACGTGAACATTAGAGTAGGTTGATGTGCTTTCGGCATTGATGGCTTTTGTCATACTTGTAAAGCCACTTCTAAAAAAAATGATGTTGACATAACTTTTGGATGTGATGTGGTGTTTTGGGATGTAGAGGTTATCCATCTTGCCACGTGGTTTTTGGTTTTTCTTGCATTGATGGTCATTGCTAACAGGTGCATTTCAGAGATTCTGAGGTTCTCATGCATTCTCATGAGAGTACATGTCCCATAGTTGTAGCTAGATATTACCCCCCATTTTTCATGCGTGTCTGCATGTTATTTTTCTCACATTTTCAGCAGGAGGTTACATGCTGATGGAGATTTGGATGGCCTAGTATTGATGCTTGTGGAGACCTTTTCTTGTGGAGTGTTCTTGATCCTTGGCACATAGATGGCTTCTTAGCACTTTTGGGTATCATATTTGGTTTAGCGCCCACCTTGTTTCTCTCTTGTGGCATGTGTGGTGGCATTGTAGTGGCTTGTAGAAGGGGTCGTCCCCTTTTCATGGGTTGGTGATCTATTATGGACACTTGTTCTTGAGTTGGATGTTGCTATTTTTGATTGTTGGTATCCTTGGTTCATCAATTGATGAGTTGGCATGAAGGTTGGAGTTTGGTTGTTATATGGACATTCATTGCATACATGTTGAGGTTGTAGTCCCACTTGATGGAATATTGCACACAGATCTATTTGTTGGTTGTGGGTTTGACCCCTTGATGTTTGGAAGCAACCTCTTGCACTTGTTGATTTGTTCTTCATTCATTGGTTTTCCCCTGATGAGCAGCCACCCTTTGGAGGGTTGTTTACAAACTCATCTAGGCCATTTTTGATGGGATGTTTTTGGAGGGGTGTCCTAGCTTCGCGAGTAGTTATCTTTTGACAAAGTGCCCATAATTGTGCCATCTCAATGCCATTAGATACAAAGTGGCCGCAAGATTTCCAGAAAACAGTTATAATAGAAAATCTGATAAGTAATGCGGAAGTTAGCAATATTAGAACTGCCGTTTAAAGTGCCGCACTGTATTTTTGCAGTGTGTGCCTTTTGGAGCCTTTTCATGGAGCATGCTCACCTTATTTGAGGAAGGGCTCCACCTTTTGAGGTCTTTTTCTTGGAGTGCTGCCTTTGGAGGTTAGGTTTGACTTCTTCTTGTCATCATTCACCCTCATTTGATGGATGCACTCCTTTCTTGTGCCTTTGTTCTCTTGAATATTGTACTTGTGGCTTTAACGACCATATTTCATGGATGTTATTAGGGTTTGTTAGAGTTAGTTGGAAGATTTTTTAATTTGTTTACGCCGAGGACAGATTTAGGGTTTTGGTAGATCTAGTATTATTTTATTATAGAGGAAGTTAGGGCTCATATCTATATAAGAAAGTCTCTTCCTCATTTGTAATCATTTTTGGGATTGGGGGAGAAATCCCACTAGACTTAATGAAATATCTCTTGGTTCTTATAGATGGTTAAGGCTAGCGCTCCATTGAAGGCTTCTCATATTTTATTGCTTGGTTGATGGATGGATCTTCAAGTTGTCAATGGCTTTGAGGTAATAAATAATAGGCTCCCTAACACTTTTGTGATGGCTATCAATTGGAAGTGTAGTTTAGGTCCCCATTTTCTGCTCTAGATCATGTGTTTTCTGATGTCTTCCATGATAGTTTTCTTCTTTAATGTTCATTTGAAAGTTTTGCTCTATAACTTTCCCTTTGATTGAATTTGAAATCAGCCCAAGGCCCCAACCATTAGAGAGTAGCTAGGTTTGTGTACAATTTTAGATAGATCAATTTGTAAGTTTTCCATTTACTCATGTTTTTTATTTTTCCATTATTGTGACTTTTACTTTCAAGTTAGTAAATTTTACTGGTTGATCTTATGTGCAGCTTGGTTGTGGGCATGGACTTCCTGCAATTTTTGCATGCCTGGAGGTATGACAATCGTTTTATTATAAAGGTTAGTTGCCTTAATTGTTTATATGTGCAGTTCTAGACTTTGGCCACTGATAAATATTTTGTAATTTTACATGTCATGCAGGGTGCTTCAACTGTTCATTTTCAAGACTTTAATGCTGAAGTTTTAAGATGCCTTACTATACCAAATGTAAATTTAAACCTTGAGCAGGCTCACAAGCAACAGGCTTGTCATACTGATAATACAATGATTCCAACAAAGACAACTTCTTTCACATCAGATATCCATTTCTATGCTGGAGATTGGGGAGAACTGCACACTTTGCTCTCTGTCGTAGCAACAGACCAGGTTGATTTGGCTGGAGAGGTTGACAAAAGTTTTCTTGGGGAGGATGTACCACTGGATAATTCTTGTTCTTGGGATCGAAGTTCTGCTGATCAGGAAATACCAGCATGTTCAAATCAGATTCAGCAAGTGAGGTGTACTAGAAGGCATTCTCAATGTCATCCCTGTGAGCAGGCCAGGGATAGTGACCTTTCTGAAGGTGGTTATGACATTATTTTGATGGCAGAGACTGTCTATTCCCTCTCCTCTTTGCAAAAATTGTATGGGATTATTAAAAAGGTCAGTCCACGTTTAGAGATTTTTTTCTTATATAAGATCTATTTCTTCCATTCTATTGCAAAAATGTTTTTCTGTGGTTGGTATTCCTTGCAGAGTAGTGGCAATGGCCGTTTGTGCATTTTTTAAACAGGATGATTCTCTAACTCAATATATGTAATTTGTTTTTTTAACAGTGTTTGCGACCACCTAATGGTGTTGTTTACTTGGCTGCTAAAAAACATTATTTTGGAGTAGGTGGTGGGACGCGACAATTCAAATCTTTGGTAGAAGAGGATGGTTAGTATAGATGTTAATATTAACAATTCTCACATTAGGTCTGTATTTACTATTTATTGATAGCAATGCCTTATATCAGGGATGTTTGAATGATTTGAAGGGATTTAAAAATCATGACCTAGTACATTTTTTTCCATATAATTTCATTTGCATCACTAAATGCTTTTCATGTAGTTCTTTTGATAAGTTTCTGAGTTTTGATTGGTTGGTTGAAAATGGCCTTGTTTTCTATGCAACATTAATTCAATTTCAAGGTATAGTTTTTTATTTTCTATTTTTAAATATATTATTCAATTGAGAATGAAGAGTTTACAGCTGTCAGTTATTACACCAGATAGTTAAGTGCTGCCCATGGTGGCTTTCTCGCAAGAAGAGTCAACTTGTCATCCCTAGCTCCAAACTCCATAGAAGTGATCTGTCTTGAACATGTCCAACCCGGCTGTGATCTGAGCCACTAAATCAGCCTTGAATATTTATACTTACCTGAAATTGGGCTTAGAGGAGTTCACTTTTTAAAGGATGATTGACATTTACAATAAGTAGAGATCTTTTAGTTGAAGAGTTTTCCAAATCTCCCTACCATGAATTCTGATCATCGAATCTTCCCCAAGAAGTGCTCCTTTCCACTGAAGTGGGTCATAGTAGCATAATTCGGCTGTATTGGTAATTTCATGTACGGAAATTCGGAAGAAATTAGAATTCGTCGAATATTCGGTGTTGTGTAATACGGATACGGATTCTTATTACTAGTAGACAATTAGGACAATTAAATTTTGAAAACCAATTTAAAAAAAAAACTTTAATTATTTAAACACTATAAAACAAAAATATCATTCAATTTCATACTTTCTTATTAAAATAATTATTAATAACTAGTTTCCGTCTCTCACACTTGCCATATCCCAGGTTGTTGAGATTTTATATTTTTGTTTTTTAAATATATGTTTGATTTTAATATATAAATGTCTATGTATATTATGGTATATTTGTGAATAGTTGATTAAAAGTATTATATATAAGCAGTCTACTTCCGTATTTTATTCTTACTAGATTTTTTCATTACATATTTTTTCCGTATCGAATCGTATTCATACTCGAATTATGCTACTATGGTCTACATATGATAGAGCACAGAGATTACTCTGCTGTGATCTAAAAGCCTGAATGTACGAGCCACATTACAATTCTAGAAAGCATGTTTCATTGTCTCCTTCTGACAAACAACACAAATTCTATATGACCATCCCTTGCTGCAAAAGATAGCTTTAACAGACAGGCTGATCGAATAATGACCAATGTTAAATTAAATTTCTACATAGGCTTGGTGTTTAGACAAGTTACAAAGTTAATGATTTCAGATTGCTAAATAAAGCACATGTGAGTTAATTAGGGATTAAGGCATGTACTTTTGAGAGTTATGCTGTTGTATCCAGATTCCATAGGAATGTACATAAAGTCATCACTGTTAATAAAATATTCATCTGGCATCAAACATAAGTTTCTATTTTTCTTTAATCACTTTGCCCAACATGGTATCAAAGCAAAAGGAGGCCAAGAGCCTGTGATATTAGCATTGTTGCAAATATCGTGTCGGCGAATATATCGCCCAGGGTCCAAAAAGAAATTATCGGATTTATCGGCGAAAATGTCGGCAAGCATCGGCGATATATCGGCAAACTTAAAAAAATACAAAAATATTCATTTTTTTTTCAATTTTCTAAACATCTAAAGCAACAATAACATCAAATAAACATATTGGCACATGAATATGGAAATAAAACCAATATATAAGATGTATAAGACGTATCACTAGACATCACACATAAAAAATGAATCGTGTCCTGGATCTTGAGTCCCCAACTCATGAATCACCAAAAAAATACAATCAATGTATCTCATAGAGTCATATGCAATGAAATCAACTAAATAAAGTAAACTTTGGATTCCCTCTACCTCTTTTACGGGCAAAGGTAATCGCTCTAGTAATGGCTCTGCCTCTAGAGCTAGAAAGCCCAGGTGCTCGTGGGGGTCGTCGTGGACTATGGCGTCCTTTAGAAGTGCCTGGAAATCGATATACTCTAGAAGAACTAGAAGAATGATGAAGTACTAGGTCACCCTCATCAAGTCCTCTACCACTTCTACTGCTACCACTGCCCATATATCTGGCTCCCTCTACCTGAGACTGTGGCTGTGAAACAAAAACTGGTGGCAGTGCAACTGGTGGCTGTGCTACTGGTGGCTCCGGTGGTGGCACATTCTCAAATTCAAACTCCTCATCCTCCCATATCTTACTCTGGGGGTCATGTGTATCATCCTCTAACCAATCAGGGGATGCCTCCATAATAGGTTCCTCAATGTCCACTCTCCACGCAGCAGTGGTGTCAATGGAATCCAATGAAATGGCCTCCACCTTAGGTTTTTTCTCAAGCTGCTTCACCCACAACCTGATATTGTAGGAGACGTACACTAGATCATTCAGGCGTTGGGTATCCAACCTGTATGAGGACCGTAAATTTATTAAATTAGAATTTAGAATACATAAATTAAAATTACCCATGGGACATAAATTACAAGTTATAATGAATTTAGAATTTAATTTCAAATTCTCTAACCTGTTGCGCTTCTTGGTTTGTATTTTTTCAAATACACTCCAGTTGTGCTCACAACCAGAAGAGCTGCATGTTTGGCTAAGGATCCGAACAACAAGTTTTTGGAGATGGGGTACTCGTCTGCCATAGGTTTCCCACCAAGTATCTACAATGAATTGGAGAAAGTTAGAAACATAAGAGAAGACATGGAAAATTTAAAATTTAAAACAAAGAAAGTAAGTAAATTGAATTTGCTTTCTTGAAAGTTGAAACAAGGTGAAGCTTACTTGGCATTATGTTCTTCCTGTCATTGATAGCCATATCAAACCCAAATGTTCCCATGGCCCTCCTATAGAATTTCAACTCTTTGGAAATCTCTGAACGGTCAGCTGCATTTGGCACCATCCTCTGGACACACTCCAAGAACCCATCCATTACCTCTGCATCAAACCTGAAGCCATAGGAGTAAGAGAATGCTGGGTTGAGGAATAGCCCTGCAGCATGAATGGGGCGATGAAGTGTGTTGTTCCATCGCTGATCAATCACTGCCCATATCAATTGTTGCTTTGCTTGCCCCTCCTCCCCCTTGTCCTCATAGTAGGCACGAATGGCCTCTTTGGCCCTATCCATGGCCTCATATAGGTAGCCCATTGCAGGCTTGTCTCCATCAACCAAGCGAAGAACCTTTACCAAAGGTTCACAGATGGCACACACCTCCTTCACCCCATCCTAGAAACTCTCCTGGTATGACACTAGTCTGAATATGGCATGTCCCTCCGGTTTAGTGCTAATCGATAAAGCACGCCACTCAGCTGAAAGGAACATAGTCTGCAAGTCCCACATAGAAGTAAGGAGAGACTGAAGAGAGATGAAACAAGTGGCAAAGCGAGTGATGGCAGGACAAACCAACTCCTTGTCATGAGTAAACTGCCTCATCAAGCTAAGCACAGAAGCATGATTGTATATAAATTTGGTGATGCTTCTTGCTGAATCAATGACATCCCTGATAAACTCAATCTTTCCCATATCCTCTAAGATCAAGTCGATACAGTGTGCAGCACAAGGGGTCCAAAACAAAGTAGGAAACCTGTCCATAAGCATCCTGCCAGCTGCCATATAATTCACAGCATTGTCCGTTATTACTTGGATAACATGCTGCAGACCTATCTCTTGGATGAATCCATCCAACAACTGACATAGTAATGCTGCATCTTTGATATGTGCAGATGCATCCACATATTTTATAAACATTGTGCCCCTGGGACAATGAACCAAGAAGTTGAGAAGGGTCCTACCCTTCGTATCAGTCCAACCATCTGACATCACTGTGCATCCTGTGACCTCCCATGAACCTTGAAGCTCCTTGAACCTAGAAGTGCAATTGACCTTTTCATTATCAAGAATGGGCCCTCTCAACTCCTCATAAGTGGGGGGCTTATACCCCGGCCCAACAATAGCAACAACCTCAAACATGGGCACGTAGAAGGGGTTCTTCGCAAAGTGGAATGGAATATCACTCCATAAAAGGCACCGACCCACAAGTTTGTATGCTTCCTTTTTCTCATTTATCTTGAACATTGACCTTATACCTGGTTTTCCACCAGGCACGGATTTCGGAACAAAGAAAGGAGATGTAGTTGAAGGCATTGCAGAAGATGAGGATAAGGTCTCACTCCCCCCTCTTGCTGAAGTGTGTCCGGCTGTCTCGGAGGCGGATCCTAATGCCACTCTCATTCCAAGTTCCTGCTTCAAGGCTTCCCTTTCTTCTTTCCTCTTGCCAATACCTTCAATTGCGAGTTTGGCCCTATGAATAATTTCAGGAGTGGATTTTTTATAAATATCCACCTCATGCCCCATAAGTTGTGCGAGGTGTTATTTGAGCCTACTTATACCCCCCGTCATCTCCTTTCCACACAAATTGCATCTAACCTTTTGCCGATTATGTGGATCAACAGGCTCTGCATACTCCCAGAATGGATCCAAAATCTTCGGCATGTTTGCAACTTTGAACCTGCAACATAAAAAAACGTTTGTTAGCATATTTTTATTGCAAAAAATAACAAATTAGACAAACAAGGAAAAATAAAAAATAAAAAATTAATTTACATTTTGGCTGTAATGGCAATTTGTGGATTTAAAATGGCACACTAATGGCATTTTGTGGATTTAAAATGAGGGTTTTTAGCGAATGCAAAACTCTAATTTTTCATTTTATTATGTAATTTACCAATTAGTTACTCAGAATTAGAAATTATAATTAGTAATTAGTTAATTAGTAATTAGTTAATTTCCAATTTTCCATATTGCTTCAGAACAAAACATTTAAAAATTATGGAAGCAGAGGGATGGAGAAAAATTTAAAAATAAAGAATGTGAAAAGGGAGGGGCCTAAACCGCTGGACCCTAAACCGCTGTTCTCTTCCACAGCAGCGCGACCTTCACACTGTCACAGACCTGTAGTGTAGTCTCGACTCCCACTCTCCTCCAAGCAGGGTCTCGACTCTCAATCTCCTCCAAGGCTCCAACTTCCAAGCACAGCCCGACGGCGGTTTACCCTAGCTCTCAGCATGAATGAACAGAAAGAAAAACCAACAAAAAAAACGTGTTTCTGAGTTTTATGACCCCACAGGCGGACTAGCGATGTCACAAATCGACTCGCGATTTTTCCGAAACATCGCGATTTTTTTCGCGATTTCTCTGCACAAAAAATCGCCCAAAACATCGCCACGATGTTTGCCGATATTATTGGCTAGCAGATAACATCGCGATATCTCGCGATGCTGGTAACACTGCTTCATATTAGAGACTTTTTAGGATCAGAACAGGATACTGAGAAAGATCCCGAGATCAAAGTTGGAGACGAAGGACCCTAGACAAGGATATTAAATTGTGCGATAATCCGAGCAGGAAATTCTGCTCCATGCGAGAGAAGAAAGAGGCATGAGTAGATAAAAAAGGCAAGCAATTTTTTTTAAGTGAAGGAAAAATTAGATGAAAGGCCTAAAGTTTGGGCATTAAGAAAATTAAAGAATTAAAACGAAGGAAAAGAAAGTTGAATGGGAGGAAAGACCAGAGAAGAAAGACACTCATTTGCGGAGCATGACAACAATGAGAGTTTGCAGAGCATGGCGACAGAGTTGATAGTAGCAAACATGCAGAGCCCTTGTTAGTAGTCAGGAGCGACTATGCAGAGAAATCCACAAAGTTTGTTGTATCATATACTTGACGAAAAAGATGAAGAAAATAACAAACCTGTGTTCCTGCAAGATAATAAGACAGACATGGAACAGACCCAACACAGATCCAAAGAGAATAGCTGTTGAATTTGAAAACGCCCAGGAAGCAGACAATAGCAGCAGTTATAGGAAATCGTTTTGTAGATGAACTTGGAAGCAAATTTGCATTAGAGGCTTCTGACTGAAAAATTTTCTAGATCCTTTGAGAAATCCAATAGAGCTGATGGCGTAGGACAAGAAGATCATTCACGTTGATGTCAATAGAAGTTTGCAGAAAATGTCTCAGTTCGAAAATGTTTTTTTATAAAACCTTTGTGGGTAGACTGACATTCTTAGAGAGAAATGTGTCATTTTGCAACATATATGGAATAAAAGTTCTTGTTTGTGAAGAGATTGACAGAGTAATTCTGCATATATATAATAAAGTATTGAATAATGAAGGATTGATGGTTACAATGAGGCTTGTGATGGTGTATAAAATTTAAATAAAATTTGATTGGTCACGGGGTGAAGGAGTGTGTGACCCTTGATGTTTCATTGACCTAATTATTATTATTATGTTTGTTACATTGCCACCCCCTTAAGGGATATGCTTTGTCCTCAATGCATTATAAGCAGGATTCTATGTGGTTGAGCATGTGTTTTTGGTGGCATCATCTTTATCTGGTTGTAGGGGTTTGACTTGTTTCTTGATTTGAGTGTTGGTGAGGCTCCTTTTTAGCATGTGCATCAAATTTTGAAGTCTTTTGATGTAGAAGTAGAAAATATGATAGTGTACATATTGAATAGATAGCCACATAAAGCAGTTGAAGGAAAGATTTTGGAAGGGTTGTGGTAAAGAGAAATTTGATATTCAACATTTGCAAATTTTGGATGCAAATGCATGTTCCTTAAGAAAAGAGGAACAAGCTGGATGACAAAGCTAGGAAGTGCATCTTATTGGCTATGGCAAGATATCAAAAGATTACAAGTTATATGATGTCATTGATAGGAAGATGCTTGTTAACAAAGTTATTATACTCAGACTTGGACTGGACTTGGTGAGGCCCAAAATTATCACTCCATTTGCACTCGACCTTCAACATGACATACAACTCAGTCAAATAAAAACTACATAAAATATTCAAATTTTAGTTTAAAAATTTATTCATGCGCATACATGTAAATCTAAACCACTAAACACCAAATATGCAAGTTTGATGATTTATGTAGTATATAAGGGTGCAAATAGGAAAAACCTCATCAAGACACATAAACTGTAAGTTCCGAGATACAAAAAATTGAGTATTGAGACAAAATACATAATAATCTTGCGATAATCTAATGAGTAAATAACATACTATGTCATGAATCTACATAAACTGTAAGTTCCGAGAAACATAGAATTGAAGTTTTGAGACAAAATACATAATAATCTTACTATAATCTAATGAGTATATAGGATACTATGTCATGCATCTTTACTCATATCTCATCAAAATCATCAAAATACCAAGATCACTTAGATCATCATATATAAGATTTACTAGATCCTTTGGATTAGCCTCATAGTCTGATGTATGGGTACTCTCCTCTTGAGTCACTGCACCAAAAGATCCAACACTTGTGTCAACCACCTCTGGTGGTGGAAGTGGCTCCAAGTCTATCCAAATGAAGTCATTCGTCAAGAAAGTTTTTGGCCAACTCTCTACGATCCCACACGAGGAGGAATCAGTCTCTTCCATGTTCAGATTTTGTATCTCGGGGGATGTCCTTCATGCACTCATGCCTTGCATGGAGGGACATTGTCTGAGTAAGCATGGATGTAGGGTGTGAGAAACACTCTACTAGTCAGCATGGCTTCAATGGTGGAAGCTTGCAGAGAGTCCTGAGACTTCTACCTTTTGCATGCGAGGTTTGCATGTTAGATTTTTTAATGCGGTAGTGTTATTTTTTAATGCACAAGTGTGATTTTGCATGCAACTCAAATTAGGGATTTGGAAACCCTAATCAGTCACTAAGCTATTAAAAGGAGGCAGAGGGTAATAAAGGAAAATGAATCTACTCAGTGAGTGAGCAAAGCCACATTCTTGAGAGAGAGAGGCACACTTCTCTAGTGGGGGTGCACTTCTGTGAGAGAGGGCGTAGTCTTGAGGCTCTGAGGGTTGAGAGGAGTGATGCACATTTTTTAGAGATTGGGGAGAGGGTGCCTTGATCATTCAGAGACTGAGTGACAGTCAGAGGGCATTTCTATTGAGCAAACAAAGAAACAGTGGAGAGAGGGGCGCATTCCAGAGAGTGGGGGGCACATTCTTTAGAGGCTGAGAGAGCAGAGGAAGATAGGAGCGCACCTTTCAGAGACTGAGAGGGGGTGCACTTCCCTAGGAAAAGATCCAGACTTGGTTGCATCAAAGATCAGAGCAGAGTAGAAGGTGCACATGTCAGATTGGTCACACGTGTTCAAGGGGCCCATTTTTTCAGAGATGGTTCAACTATTGAAGATTTCACCCAGAGATCTAGCACGTCTTCCAATGAATCATGTTCCTTTGCTTATATGATAAAGCTGATTGTAATCATTCTATAGTTTCTCTGGCTTAGATTATAGAAAGCCAAGTTTGCTGGTTTTACCCCATTGGGGTTTCTAGGGTAAATCATTGTGTTAATGTATGTTTGGTTTGCAATTCCACTGCGCAAGTTAGATTAAGTTAAATGAGTTTATATATTGCTACTTATACAATCATATTTGATATTTATTTACGTGTATGCATTTGGGATTTGTATTGAAAGTAGTAGATCGGATTATAAGCTCAGAGATAAAATTAACATGGTATCACAGCGTTGTCTCTAAGAGAAACCAAGGGTTTGCACAATGATATTACAGAGATTGCACAGTGATTTTGCAGAGAGTCCACAGATCAGTTTGATTCAGGAGAGTTTGAATCACAGGAGATCAGATATGTGAGAACAAATGCCCATATATGAATAGCAAATATCAGATTTGTGAAAGCAAATATCAGATTTGAAGAGCAGAGATCAGATCTGTGAGAACAGAGTCCAGATTTGTGGCAAATCTATCGAATCTGTGAGAGGTCACATCAGATCTATTAGATCAGTGAGAGCAGAGTCCATATCTATGAAAGAAACACCATCACAAGAGTCTTGAGAGGGGTTTTCTCAAGATTGTGGGAGTGGTACTTGAGAAAGAGATTTTCTCAAGTGAAGAGTAAGAGGCTTAGGTCTTGAGAGAGAGATTCTCCCAAGTGTGAAAGAGAGGGTGAGTTTGCTCACCAAGATAGAGATCAATTGTGGAGGTCATGGTGACAGGACTGAGATTTATGGATCTAGTTGAGCCAGTGTCGATGGGTCATAGGGTGGATCAGGAGTATGTAGTGCCTGGCCAACCTACATTGGGAGGTTCTGGGTGGATATCAAAATCAATACCTGAGACAGATGGAGAGCGAGAAGCTCCAAGTATTGAATTGGCGTCAAGAAGTCAATCCTCAGTTCAGGGGAGTCAGCGAGAGGCTACTTCTTCCAGTTTTGGTAAGAGGGTCAACTGGTACAATTGGACTCTAATGGAGGCTTAGGAGCGGGATGAGACATCTCAGAGCAAGAGAGTCAGGCACAGGATTGTGGATCAGCTCGTGGACAACTTCAGAGCGAGTTTGAAGCAAAGTTCCAGAGGGAGTCTGCAGCATGGATCGGTGTCAGTGACAGAGAGAGAGCGTGAGGCTTCCCTAGAGAGGACATTGATGGAGGAGGCTCAGATATTATTACATCAGAGTGCAGCAGATGTAGTCATTTCAGAGGGAGCAGTTGTAGTAGGAGAGGGAGTGATAGATCCAGCTGCAGAAGGACTTCCCTCGCTAAGAGGGAGTGTTGAGATTTTGTATCTCGGGATGTCCTTCATGCACTCATGCCTTGCATGGAGGGTAATTATCTGAGTAGGCATGGATGTAGGGTGTGAGAAACACTCTACGAGTCAGCATGGCTTCAATGGTGGAAGCATGCAGAGAGTCTCGAGAGTTCTACCTTTTGCATGTGAGGTTTGCATGCGAGATTTTTTAATGTGGTAGTGTTATTTTTTAATGCAGAAGTGTGATTTTGCATACAACTCAAATTAGGGATTTGGAAACCCTAATCAGTCACTAAGCTATTAAAAGGAGGCAGAGGATAATAAAGGGAAAGGAATCCACTCAGTGAGTGAGCAGTAGAGAAGAAGAGGCACATTCTTGAGAGAGAGAGGCGCACTTCTGTGAGAGTGGCTGCAGTCTTGAGGCCGTGAGGGCTGAGAGGAGTGAGGCACATTCTTCAGAGATCGAAGAGAGGGTTCCTTTATCATTCAGAGACTAAGTGATAGTCAGAGGTCATTTCTACTGAGCAGACAGAGAGACAGTGAAGAAGGGGTGCATTCTAGAGAGTGGGGGGTGCATTCTTTAGAGGCTGAGAGAGCAGAGGAAGACATGGGCGCACCTTTCAAAGACTGAGAGGGGTGCAAAGTAGAAGGTGCACATGTCAGATTGGTCACATGTGTCAGAGAGGGGCGCATTCCTTCAGAGACAGTTCAACTGTTGAAGATTTCACCCAAAGATCTACCACGCCTTCAAAGGCGTTAGGTTCCTTTGTTTATATGATAAAGCTGAGTGTAATCATTCTCTATTTTCTTTGGCGTAGATTATAGAAAGTCAAGTTTGCTGGTTTTTCTCCATTGGGGTTTCCAGGGAAAATCATTGTGTTAATGTGTGTTTGGTTTGCAGTTCCGCTGCGCATGTTAGATGAAGTTAAATGAGTTTATGTATTGTTGCTTATACCATCAGATCTGATATTTATTTATGTGTATGCATCTGGGATTTGTATTGAAAGTAGTAGATCATATTATAAGCTCAGAGATAAAATTAACATTCCAAGACCGGTATTTGCAATATATGTGTTGCTCAACTGGTCGTGCTTTAACTGAAGATTGTACAACATGAAGTCTAAAATTTAAATGTTTCCAATGTTTTATTCCAGATGGTTTCACTTCTTTGGATGAATGATGGTTTCACTTCTTTGTGTGAATGTACTCAATGTTAAAATTTCACCTCATGATGAAATATCTGCACTCATAAAACTCAAACCCTGAAGTTGAATCTAAAAACCTGTAAAACACCTATTTAAACATCAAATTTGCATAAACCAAAACATTGTATTGAAGATTTAATAGTGTAGACACCACATATCAAGAGGTTCAGTCATTAAAACAACAAATTGTTAGTTTTCCATCATTTAATTCAATATGATCTAGGATCTTAACTGAGAGAACAACATGTACAACATATCAAACATAAGAGACAAGAGACACAAAGCATTTCACCAGGGAAAACCAAGAAGGTGAAAAACCCCGCAACTTCCTCAGAGATAGAAGGAGCACCAATACAAAGATCACAAAGATCAAACCCCAAAACAAGAGATAGTCTCCTAGCAGCTGCTCCTCCTCCACTTGTGCGCACTCCTCCTCTCTCTCACTAATGCAAAGTGAGTGAGTGAATGAATAGAATGAAAGAGACACACTCTCTATTTATACAATGACTTGACTTGCCTTTTACTCTAACTGGGCCGACCTCCCTTAGGAGAGTCTAATAACCCATTACCACTTGTCACTGGGCCGACCCCACTAGGGTGGTCTAATAACCCTTTGACCCACACTGGGCCAACCCCTCTAAGGTGGTCTAATAACCCTTTGACCCACACTGGGCCAACCCCTCTAAGGTGGTCTAATAACCCTTCAAATATAAGTTACGACACTTACAATATAACTTGCGACACTTGCAAATACAAATGACTACACTTCCAACCGGAGGAATAATACATCTCCGTTGGGGATACAATAAGGTACAAATGTAATATACAAGTGAATATCTTCCGAAGTTACAAATACATCAACAGTCCCTCTTAACTAGGAAGGTATTCTCTTGACACAAGTCATCAATACATATAGGCACAAGTCTTCAATACTGGAGCTGGATCATCATCATTGGATCACGGAGCATCATCGTCGCTGCTGTTGTACTCTTCATCTTGATCACTGGTGCTATCTCTCAATTCTTCTCGTCATAGGAAGTTCTACAGAGCCAGCCCTTTTTCATGTTGAATGTAGGCCTAGCCTCCTATAGGTCTTCATCATCTTTGCGAGCGTGCCATCCTGTGGAATTCCTAGGGTTGATTACGTGCGTCAACAAAACCTCAAAAGAGCATCCCAAGACTTTTACGAGCTTACTACTCAACCTATCCGATCTCCTAGGATCTTTTACATGTGACCTTCACAAAACCTTAAAAGAGTATCTTGCAACCTGCAAGATCTCTAAAGAGCATCCCAGGATATTTTCTGTGCCTAGCACAACCTGTCCGGATCTCTAGGATCTTTTATATGTGAACTCGCAAAACCTTAAAAGAGTATCTTGCATCCTGCAAGATCTCTAAAGAGCATCCCAGGATCTTTTCCGTGCCTAGCGCAACCTGTCCGGATCTCCAGGATCTTTTCTATGCGACCCTTGCAAAACCTTAAAAGAGTATCTTGCATCCTGCAAGATCTCTAAAGAGCATCCTAGGATCTTTTCCGTGCCTAGCACAACCTGTCCGGATCTCCAGGATCTTTTCTATGCAACTGCACAACCTGTCCACGACCACGAAGTATCATCGTGATACTCATGATCCCATTGATCATCTTCTTCGCATGGAGCATCATCTTGATGCTCATGATCATATTGATCATCATCATACAGTACATCCTCCTGATGCACAACATCTGAAGCATCGACTTGATGCTCATCACATATGATTGTCCTGATCATCATCATACAATACATCATCCTGATGTACAACATCTGGAGCATCGACCTGATGCTCATCACATATGATCGTCCTGATCATCATCATACAATACATCATCTTGATGTACAACATCTGGAGCATCGACCTGATGCTCATCACATATGATCGTCCTGATCATCATCACAGCATCGTCCTGATGCATATCATCATCACATGATCATCCTGATCATCATCACAGCATCTTCTTGATCATCATCACAGCATCTTCCTAATGCATATCATTTGGAGCATCAACCTGATGCTCATCACACAACACTTACATCCATAGCAATGGGAAGGATCCTCCTACCACCATGCTTGGAATGGCTCCTACAAATGTGTCCATCACTTCCTCCTCGAAGTATCTTCTATTTGAAGAACACCAAGCCTCTCTCTGAAGTACTCAAACTTCACTCTGGCTAGTGGTTTGGTCAACACATCTGCAATCTGCTCAATGCTCATCTGTCGCAACATACTGGAGCTTCATTGCTCCTCTCTGCACCATATCCCTGATATAGTGATATTTGATCTCGATATGCTTTGACTTGTCATGGAACACCGGGTTCTCTGACAACTTCACACAACTTTGGTTTTCACAATAGATACAAGTAGCATCCAACTAGAGATCAAATAAATCAAACAGTAGCTTCCTTAGCCATACTGTCGCACAACTAGCCGAACAAGCTGCAACATACTCTGCTTCGGCTGTACTCAGTGCTATGCAGGATTGCTTCCTGCTAAACCAAGAGATCATACCTGATCCCATACTGAAGCAACAACCCGAAGTGCTCTTCCTATCTGCAGCACTGCCTGCCCAATCTGAGTCAACATAACCCTGCAGGTTAAACTTTTGATTCGCATCATACTTGAGCCCATAATCAACCATACCCCTCAGGTACCTTAGAATATGCTTTACAACAATCAGGTGAACATGTCTAGGATCCGTCAGGAATTGGCTCAAGGTGTTCACCGCAAAGCATCACTCAATAGCTTCACTCAACATGTCTCGTGGCATCAACCGACTCTGATGAAGCATTACTCAATAGCTTCAGGTTCGATGCCATAGGTGTGGCCATGGCCTTGCAGTCCATCATCCCGAACCGCTTCAGGATCTCTACTACATACTTCCCTTGCCCAAGGAAGATTCCATCTGCACTCTGCCACACCTCCATACCTAGAAAGAAATGCATCATACCCAAGTCCTTCATCTCGAACTCGGCAGCAAGCTTCCTCTTCGTGTCGGCAATCAACCTATCCTCACCTGTCACAAACAGGTCATCCACATACAATAGAAGTATCATTGGATTTTCTTCCTCAACCTTGTAGTAAAGGTTGGAATCCGCTTTACTCTTGGTAAAGCCCAAACTGGACAGGAAGATGTCTATCCTACCGTACCATGTCCTGGGTGCTTGTTTCAAACCGTACAAGGCTTTCTTCAACTTGCACACATGTGACTCCCTGTCATGTGTCTCAAAACCGAGTGGCTGCTCCACATACACTTCCTCTTCGACTACACCATTCAAGAAAGTTGTCTTGACATCCATCTGGTGTATCTTCCACTTCATCACTACAGCCAGAGCAAGTACTGTTCTGATGGAAGTGTATCTGGCTACAGGTGCAAAAGTCTCTTCATAATCTATCCCTTCTTTCTGGGAGAAGCCATGAGCCACAAACCTTGCCTTGTATTTCTCTATGCTACCATATGCAGCATGCTTGATCTCACTTGGAAGTTACAACAAACTTCCCTTTTGGTCTTGGGACCACATCCCAAACATCATTCATCATGATCGACTGGTATTCTTCGATCATGGCATCCTTCCATTATTGTATCTCGGATCCTGGGAACTTCAAATTCTTCAATATCTTCAATAGGTAGTTTTCTCGTTGCTAAAACAAATGTCGTTGTCCTTCTTTTGTAGGTGTTTGTACACAATCTTTCCTACAAGTCAAATTCAATTGCATGATTAGAAACTTCTCATAGTTTTCAGAACAAAATTTTACACATAAGGACATATGTCATACAGTCATGCAATTATCTTAGCCAATGTTTCAATACAACATTCATCCATATCCCGTATTCATACGGTAACTTTCTAGATGCCTTCCATCTCTACCAGAACATTGTTAAGAGTGTGCACAACTCCCAACATGTCAACAAAGAGGTTTCATTCATGATAAGTAGCAATGGAATGTTGTACAATACCATAGGCCACTTACCCATTACTTGCATATTAGTAGTATCTTGTTCATTAATGCAATTTTTCTAAAATGCATAATATACATCCTAAATCTAGGAACATAAGTATGTATATGACTGAACAATCATCATTTAAGTAATCATATATACAAGAATTGACAATTCAAATGCTTATCTTTGTTTGGTTGTGGGTGGACTCCCTCTCAATCTTTGCTTCCTTGCAGGAACTACTGGAGTGTGCTCCCTATTGATCTTTGCTTCCTTGCAGGAACTACTGGAGTGTGCTCCCTTTTGATCTTTGCTTCCTTGTAGGAACTACTGGAGTGTGCTCCCTCTTGATCTTTGCTTCCTGGATTATCTGTCTTTGAACTTATATCCATCCTGGATTATTATGCATGCTTAAGTGTGCACTGGTCTCATCATTGTGTCATCCTCAAGATCTCATACATAATCATACATTCATTAGTATAATCTCAATACTATCAAAACATTATGATTCTAAATATGTATGGTCATGATCATTTCATACACAGGTAATTTATCACAAGCATTAGTATTTCAAGGTTTCAGGGAGTACTTCTTTTACTCATGCATATTCTTATTTGACCATAGGAATCTTCTGGTTTGTTATATCATTAATCAAACTAAGAAGCATAATATGCATAAAATCACGATTATTCAAACCTATAACTTCATGAATAATCCTTATCAATCATACGAAAGTATACTTATATGAGACCCTAACACAAGGCAGGATTCTAATTTGATATAGGAAAAACATACCTGGATTATCATGTTTGCGAGTTATGTCTAACATACCCAAACAATGTCTTCTTTGTTCTCTTCAATGATTTAGAGACCTTGTGCTAGTAACCTGCATATCTCATAAGTTAAGCATAGTAGAACCAAATTATACATACCTCGTACGTAGAGCTTCTATGTGATCAATGGCTATGGATGAGTCTTTGTCTTCATGTCACCATGGTCATATGTTCTCGATCTAGGACTTGATTTGTCTTTCTTGATGTACCTTTCATGTTAGCGGACAACATCATCCTCATACAACACCACAGTGCATTAGTACAATCATAAGTGTCATAACCCTAATCAATGAATGTCTTCTATCATTCACATGAATTCATACTTTTACTAAGATGATAAGACAAGTGTAAAATTAATCAAGATTGTACTAACCTCAATAATATTAAGACAAACTTAATCATGAACAGATTTCAAAACATACTCGTATCTCCTCAAGTCATACCTGTCGGGATTGCTCGTAGTCTTCTTATGTAAGGCCTTAGCCTCATCTCCCTCTGGAACTGAAACTTCTTCACTTATGTAGGTGTCCAATTCATTCTCTTCTAGGATTAACCCAATCCTATACACTTTGATTTGCTGAAACTGGATCTAGAGCTAGCTAGGGTTTGGCAGAGAAACCCTAAAAATCCAAACTTGGAATTTCAAACTTCTGTCTGGACAGGGAGATGCATTTGACTGAGGCGAGCAAGCTGGTGTGCTCATATTTTGAAAACTTCAAAAATTGACCCTTCAAAAATGACCTACGAATTTCGGATTTGCAACTTCTGTCAAAATCTGGTTTTCTGGTCCAAAACCCGAACTAGGGTGTGATAGAGCCCGAGGTTCTACCCAACCAAAAACTTCGATCTTGGTCTCTGAATTTCGATTTTGATGAGGATTATCCAGCCATCGTCTCAGATTCCAAAAATTCCAACTTTTGTAGAAACCCTAATTTCTCGCAGTAGTGACGATCCAAAATGAAAGTGCTCAGAATCCAATTCTGTTTGGACAGAAATATATGCCATATTGTTTCTGATGTATCTCTGAAATATTGGATCCTCAGGGTCTGAAACTTCGGCTTGTGGTAGACTGACCTGTCATCTTTCCAACCCCACATATCTGATCTTTAATGGATTCTCTGAGAGAGACATATTCCAAGTGTCGCAACGTGACCTGTTTATGGGATGAAACAATATAGCGAACTTGTACGGAGTGCCACGTGTCATTGTTTCAACTTCGGCCTCTGAAACCCGGACCTGTGAAACTACAGTCCGTGCCCTAACTGTCACTTTTTACTAAATTCCATTTGCAGCTTCCTAGCCCGAGATATGACCTTTGTGCCTAGGTCACTTGTTTAGGGATGCATTCTGGAAGAGGCAGAAACCCTAACTTGTACGAATCATATCTCACAAAGTACAACGAATCTGAGGCTGAGCTTCGGACACAAGGTACACGAACATTTCATCTTCAGCTTGTAAAAGTTTCAGAGCCTGAACTTTCGCCAAAACTAATTTATAGCGAAGGTGCCACGATGACTGGTTTTTACTATACCAAGCCCTAGCTTCCAATTTGTCTCAAGTGGAACAAGTGTCGCAAATGCCATACAATGCCTTCCTTCAGGCTAGCTCTGATACCATGTTAGTTTTTCATCATTTAATTCAATATGATCTAGGATCTTAACTGAGATAACAACATGTACAACATATCAAACCTAAGAGACAAGAGACAAAAAGCATTTCATCAGGGAAAACCAAGAAGGTGAAATACCCCGTAACTTCCTTAGAGATAGAATGAGCACCAATACAAAGATCACAAAGATCAAACCCCAAAACAAGAGATAGTCTCCTAGCAGCTGCTCCTCCACCACTTGTGCGCACTCCTCTCTCTCACTAATGCGAAGTGAGTGAGTGAATGAATAGAATGAGAGAGACACACTCTCTATTTATACAATGACTTGACTTGACTTGCCTTTTACTCTAACTGGGCCGACCTCCCTTAAGATCAAACCCCAAAACAAGAGATAGTCTCCTAGCAGCTGCTCCTCCACCACTTGTGCGCACTCCTCTCTCTCACTAATGCGAAGTGAGTGAGTGAATGAATAGAATGAGAGAGACACACTCTCTATTTATACAATGACTTGACTTGACTTGCCTTTTACTCTAACTGGGCCGACCTCCCTTAGGAGAGTCTAATAACCCATTACCACTTGTCACTGGGCCGACCCCACTAGGGTGGTCTAATAAACCTTTGACCCACACTGAGCTGACCCCTCTAAGGTGGTCTAATAACCCTTCAAATATAAGTTACAACACTTACAATATAACTTGCGACACTTGCAAATACAAATAACGACACTTCCAACCGGAGGAATAATACATCTCCATTGGGGATACAATAAGGTACAAATGTAATATACAAGTGAATATCTTCCGAAGTTACAAATACATCAACACAAATTGATAATAGATCCAAGAAAAGACATTTGAAAATCAGATCAACAAACTAGCCTAACACCAACCCAGTGATTTATCAAATTGACATAATAAATCGACGATGACTATCAGGTGAGCACAAACTAGCTTAGCAACATCCCTACAGTAGGAAGATAAATCAGATCTTTAAAATGTAAGACAAAATCAACATTTTAATTCAACTCAGCACCAGCGTGTGATGTGTATACATATAGATTGGATGATCACATACTTGAATAGACGTGCCTTTTAGATATGTGACCTTTGATTACTAATTATTATATGTGTATTTATTTATGCTACATTGCCTTCAAAGATGCTTTATCTTCAAAGAATAATCTGGAAAAGGCTATGTATTCTTGCTTTAATGCTTTTACTTGATGTTGTCATGGCTGAAGAAACAAAATGGTATGATCTTTGAAGTGTCAAAGATATATGGATTGGTCCATCGTAGTTTGATCTTCATTGGAAAATTTTGTTGATTAGTTGTTTGGTTGAAACTTATCGTCTTTTTTTTTCATACTGTATATAGATCTATCTATCCCGGGTTGATCTTGATAGTTCATTGGCACTCTTTGTTGGTGGGTTGTTTGGATGAAACTTATCATCTTTTGTTTCCAAGTAGGGTATCGATTTTCGTCCCCACTCAATTTTGGAATTATGATTCTTTTGAATGTATGAAGAATGTCATTTATATTCATATTGATTTTGTCGTTGGTCAATTCGTTGATGTAGTGATCCTAACCCATAATCCCTAGGTACATAATGGTTGAGCGATACAATGACTCTTGTGATTTGGATGACAAAGGCATCCTTTATTTCGGTTGATGGTTTCACTTCTTTGTGTGAATGTACTCAATGTTAAAATTTCACCTCATGATGAAATATCTACACTCATAAAACTCAAACCCTGAAGTTGAATCTAAAAACCTCTAAAACACCTATTTAAACATCAAATTTGCATAAACCAAAACATTGTATTGAAGATTTAATAGTGTAGACACCGCATATCAAGAGGTTCAGTCATTAAAACAACAAATTGATAATAGATCCAAGAAAAGACATTTGAAAATCAGATCAACAAACTAGCCTAACACCAACCCAGCAATTTATCAAATTAACATAATAAATCGACGATGAATATCATGTGGGCACAAACTAGCTTAGCAACATCCCAACAGTAGGAAGATAAATCAGATCTGAAAAATGTAAGACAAAATCAACATTTTAATTCAACTCAGCGCCAGCGTGTGATGTGTATACATATAGATTGGATGATCACATACTTGAATAGACGTGCCTTTTAGATATGTAACCTTTGATTACTAATTATTATATGTGTATTTATTTATGCTACATTGCCTTCAAAGATGCTTTATCTTCAAAGAATAATCTGGAAAAGGCTCTGTATTCTTGCTTTAATGCTTTTACTTGATGTTGTCATGGCTGAAGAAACAAAATGGTATGATCTTCGAAGTGTCAAAGATATATGGATTGATCCATGGTAGGTTGATCTTCATTGGAACATTTTGTTGATTAGTTGTTTGGATGAAACTTATCGTCTTTTTTTTTCATACTGTATATAGATCTATCTATCCGGGGTTGATCTTGATAGTTCATTGGCACTTTTTGTTGGTGGGTTGTTTGGATGAAACTTATCATCTTTTGTTTCCAAGTAGGGTATTGATTTTCTCCCCAACTCAATTTTGGAATTATGATTCTTTTTAATGTATGAATAATGCCATTTATATTCATATTGATTTTGTCGTTGGTCAATTCGTTGATGTAGTGATCCTAACCCATAATCCCTAGGTACATAATGGTTGAGCGATACAATGACTCTTGTGATTTGGATGACAAAGGCATCCTTTATTTCGTGTCTTGATTTTAGTGCTGGAACACTTGTCGCTTGTCAGTTCTAGTGATTTATTCATTGATAACATTCAAACCTAAGCGTCGTTCTGATTTATGATGTTGATTGGACTTGTTATGTTATATGGCATGATGATTAATCCATTGGGTGCACACAATGGGGGTTGATTGCTTGATTAGGAGAGGCACCTATCTAGGAGGAGGGCACTTGTCCCGAAGAACATGATTTGATGTGACATACACCTTGGAGGTTGGATACTTGACACAAGGATGGTTGCATTGAGGACACTTGGAGAATGAACCACCACGTAAAACGAAGCAATGGGCTAACAACTTTTTGGATAACACGCCATCTTGGAGGAGGGGCATTAGGCCCACAAAGGACATGTTTAGAGGGTGCGCCACCTTAGGATTGGGTAAATCCCTAGTGTGAGACTTGTCATCCTTGTATTGTATTGTGCTCCATGTGGGGTTGCCTTGTTGACTTCATCTAGGGTTATTTGTGTGGATCTAGTTTATGTTTTATGTTGGACTCCCCCACTTACTTCTATATAAAGGGAAGCGAGAGCCATTGTCGTTACTGACTATTGATGTAGTCATTATTCTATTTTTGTAATTGTCTTGGTGAAGTCTTGTAAGAGTGTTATCCCATATCTTGTAGCATTGACTAGGAGATTTTTTTCACTTGTGATTCTTATCATAAGTGCTTGATGACAGGTTGAGGAGCTTCTAGATGCCTTGGGTATTTGATGTTGGAGTTATGCTTCATGGATGACGATGCTCTAGATGATTGCTTGATGGATGTTATTGTGCTAGTAGATATGACATGATATCTCTCTAGGTGACATTGGCCTCCCTCTTAGTTTCACTAAGTCCATACCAAGAGCTTTAAGTTTTTATCTTGAAGGGTGAGTTTTTGTGATGACAAAGAGTAAGACCTAGTGTTTGTGATGTAAAATCTAGAGGAGACATGCATATGAATGCAAGTACTAGGGGACATGCTTGGCTCTTAGCACTTTATGGAAGAGAGGAAGAGATGTAAGCCCTAGAGCAAGAGCATGGAGTGCTAGGGGAGTCTTGGAGCTTTGTGTGATGCTTGGTTTGAAGAAGACTTGGAACTTTTGTTGATGTACTCTTGGTAATCCATTGTAACATTGTCTAGAGCAGTGTTTTAAAACTTGGCCGAGTTCGAGTCTGAGTCCGAGTTGGCCGAGTTGGCCGAGTTGACCTCGAGCCGAGTTGACTCGGCCTTTAAATCGGCTCAGGTGACTGGTTCGGTACTGAACCGGCCGAGTTGACCCGAGTTGACTTGAGTTGACCCGAGTTGATCCAAGTTGATGCGTGGAGTAAAAAAACACTAAATTTTTATTTTTTTAATTAATTCCTGAACTTTTGAACTTCAAATATGTTCTGCATGTCAGTTAGGACTATGCCCATTCTTGTCTCTTAAACTGCCGACGATTTTTGCTAATGGTCATTTAGGACTATGGTAATTCTTGTATTATAAGCAGTTTACAGATCTTGTTATTGTGTTATTCTTTATAAACTGGAGTTAAGCATTGTTGAGGCCCATTCGTTGCCATTTTGTTGATATTTCTTGTAACTGTGAGATACTAGAAGGAAATTGTGCATGGTTGGAACATGGAATGAGAAGTAAGGAATATGGATTTTCAACTCATGATATTTGTCTACTTTAATCAACGAATTTTGTATATGCCTCTGAGGTTTTGGTTATATCTGAATTAGCAATTTAGCAGATGGTAAAATAATAACTATATTGAATATGGAGAGAATCAAATAAAATAAATTAGTGAATTATGCCACTCTACAGGCCATTTAGGCTTTCTTTGATTATGTATTTTCATTTTGTTCCAATCATCTAGATATGTATTGCACAATACACTTCGTTCCATTTTGATATGTTCACCCTTATATGGTATATAGTATATACATGAGCAGACTTTGCATATTTTGTCTCTAATGCTTTGGAATCATGGATTAATAATCTTTAAAATATTTTTTTTCTTTAAAATTTAAATACTTTGTGTTTTTTAGTGAACTGAGTCATTAAATTCAAATCGGCCGAGTCATTACCGATTCATTGCCGAGTCCGAGTCCGAGTCCGAGTTGACCCTCGGCCGATTCCGATTCAGAGTTTTAAAACATTGGTCTAGAGGTGTTGGTATTCCATTGTAACATTGTGTAGAGGTATTGGTGCTTGTGTGATGCAAGAGAAGAAGACCTGGGTTTGTGGGGATAAAAACCCTAGGATGGACAA
The DNA here is from genome assembly GCA_027924585.1 of Larix kaempferi. NCBI lineage: Eukaryota > Viridiplantae > Streptophyta > Pinopsida > Pinales > Pinaceae > Larix > Larix kaempferi. The sequence goes on along the minus strand of BSBM01000597.1, from coordinate 8,561,498 downwards.
GAAGCTTGGAAGGCTAGCACTAGGGTTTGTTTTAGAGCCTTTGTAGTTGTGTGATGCAAGAAGGCCTAGGGTTTGAGTAATGTAACCCATAGAGTAAGAAATGGGTGCTAGAGGAGTGAGAGTTCGTGTGATGCAAGCTTGGAGAATGTCCTAAAAGACTTGTGGGATGCAAGTGGGAGGTAAATGGTGGACTGCTTGGTGTTGATGCTCACCTGTTGTTGAACCTTTGGAGCGGCCAGGAGTAGCTTGCTGTGATGCCTTTTTAGGTCGTGATTGTTGTATTGGGTTTGTTGTTGATGGTGGATGCCCTAGTCAAGGTTTGGATGCAATTGGAGTGCCTTGTGATTAGTGCAAAGAATATTTTGTCTCAGCTTGTGATGAGTTGATGGTATGTACGTGTATCTTCATTATTTTGTTATATAAAGTATATCTTTGCTGTCCAAATATTGTGCATTGCAGATCTGAAAATCAGACTTATGTTTCTCATGTTGACGAGTAGCATCTGGGGTTGTTTGGTATCCTGATTTATCATGAACAATTAACATATTTGATTTTAGGGCTATAATAAATCTGCTGTTATAATTTCTTTTCCATATCTGATTTGTGAAGAGGATTGACCCTTAGGGCTGTGAATCTTTTCCCTTTGAAGTGCATTGTTTTGGTGTTTGTTTTCTTGGGCTGTCTAGTGATTTTGGTTGGACAGAAGTGAAATATATGGTGTTGTAATTAATATTTTAGATTCAGCCATAAGGCTGAAAGTTCACAGGAAACAGATCTGGGAACCTCTAGTACTGAGGTGAAATTTCTGAATTTATTTTAAGCATGGGCTTGTAAAATTTCCACAATATGCTTAATGAAACAGTAGTAGGCTTACCACTGTGGAAATATAGAATGTAAATCCCTTTGAATAATACAACTAGAGGAAGTTAAGCATCAGAAATGTAAAGAAAATACTAGATGAGAGCAGAAATAACTCTTGAAAATGTACCAAGGCAAGTGTTGTTCACTCATGTGATGCCTAGGGGTGGACAACTTATAAATGTGGTCCGTAGTCACTTTATAAAAGTGAGATGCACTTTATTTTTATAAAGTCACTTAATAAAGGAGGTTTGAGGTCATAATATTAAATTGACTTTATGAGAAATTAAAAGGTGGGTGAAATATTTAAAGTGCTGATTAATTATTTAAATGATGTGACTTAAATCCATTTAATGAGAAAAAAGTGAGCAATTAATGAGCACCCTAGATCTCATCAAGTTAACTTTTAATCCTAGCCATTGGATGAAAGGAGTTGGTTACCTCAAATAAAACTCGGGAAAGGCATGGAAATGCTTGCTGTGTTGTGTCGTGAAAGTATTGCAGAGGCTTGTTGTATATTTTAAATTATTTAATGAGTATCATGGGAGTGGGTTAATTGGGGCTTTTTAGGTTTTTTTGAATAGGTGATAAAGAGACCTAGAGATCAATGCCAATATCCAACTAGGGCAATGGAGTCAATGTGAATCAAATGGCAAGTGAGACTAAGAAGAATACCCTTCAACAGTTGTTCTACTTCCTTCAACGAGTAGGGGTTGGGACTAGGGAAATTAGTCACTTACCCAATGAGGATAAACAATGGACTTCAAGGTTTACAAGAGGGAGCTCCAATGGAGGAAGGTCCCTAGCCAACCAAGATCAACTGTGGAGAACATAAATACCTTGAAACCCTTGTCGAGGAGCCAAATGCACATCAAGACAAGGTCTAAAATACTCACCCAAACCAACAAAAGAGAATGTTCAAGCCAATAGTCCAAGATGCCCTCCTTCCAAGAGTTATCAACAACTATTCTTTGGATCAATCATGAGAGGTTTGTAGAAGACTTGAACATTCCAGCATTAACCCTTAAGCACAATAATAGAAACAAGAAGAAGAAGCTTCAAGAATTGTCAACACTTTTCACCACATAGAAAGAACCCTTAACACCGTAAATGCACAAAAGAATGATATATCAATGAAGCTCCAAAAGAGAGAGTAAGTGCCTCTCTATTTATAGGAGAGGCTAAAACTTCCTTTACAATAAAATATCAATATTTTCCTAAGATCTAGCCTAGGATGGGGTAAAATACAACAAAAGCCCCACTTCACGCAACTATTACAATGGAATAAGGTGGTCAAGGCCACTTGTACAATGATGAGATACATGGGGCCCCTAACAAAGGGGAATGCTTTCAACAAGCAAGGATCACATGGTTGTTGATGATGCCACGTGGCCTCCAAAGGCCCCTCCAATAAGCCAAGTCTACATAGAAGAAGTCCAATCAATTAAATGTCCCAAAGGCAGACGTCCTCCACAAAGCATGAATTCTTTCCCATAACGAAAACTCCAATGATCAAGGGATATTTATCAAGTGCAAAATCCACCCATAAGACAGGTCCATGCCATGTCACACATCTTTATGCCCATATGATAGCTACCATGGGTGATAAAGCATAATCAAGAAGGGTGCCTCTTTCAAAGAATACACCAAAGGGGTACTTCAAAATCATAGATGAATTAGTAATAGACCTTCCTTTAGGCTGACGTCCTTCATAAACCATCCCTAAGTCTTATAAATGCTCTTTCTTATGCAATACTCCTGTCTAGCACTGTTAGATGGTCCAAAAGCATGAACAGGTTGCGGCCTCAGTAAAATCATTAGCACACTTAGCAGTGACCTCTCATGGAGAAAAGACAGCCCGAATATATCCCAAGCGATGGCCAAAATAGTGCTCAAATTCTACCGTATTTACTTATTGGACTGAAGCTAGGGTGTGCTGGGCTGTTTCTTCACTTGCAGTTGCAGCAGGGTGGATATTCCTTCAAACAGCAAGGTAGCATCTCTACAAGTGGATCGGGCCCCTCAACAAGTGTCCTTTTGATGCTGTGGCCCCTTCCCATGGATGGCAACCATACTAAAGAGGTGCGGTCTGCTCCATAGTTGCTGCAATTACACCCAGAATGAACAGAATCCTAAAGTTTAAAACTTGCACATGCACAGGGTGCATCCGAACCTCAATGAAGCTGCTACAAGTCATGACCCATCAGATTCTGCCCCAAAAATAGCACTATAACATATATATTAATATACGTATGTTCTCAAATAAAGCCAACAGGACAAATCGGCTCTAGACCCTTTTCTTACCTGGAACAAGTCGGCTCCCTTGCTAGAGGTTATGGGAAACCTGGGTTGAAGTTCCCATGGCAATGTGCTCATTCTTTCCTGGCTAACTTAGCATGAAACTCCGTTGTAATATTTAAGTCAAGCCTTCAAATCAACCACTGCCTGCCCATTCAAGGACTGCTCCTCTTAACACTGTTCTGTCCTTAATCTGAAGCTGATAATGTGGACTGCCCAGATATGGAGTGAAACAGAAACTTGAAGCCATGACAGAGCAAACAATAACTATGAAGCATCATTTACTAATTTTATGCCATAATGTCTGAAGTAGACTGAAACTACTTGCAATTCCTGGCTGCTACAGCAGTACACCTACTGAATCAGAACAGGTCTTTATTTTATGCCTTGTTTTTGGAGTGCTCTTCCAACTTGATTGTGATCATTACACAAAGTATACATCAAATTGTTCAATGGGCTGATAAACTTTGAGCAATATTTCATCTTCATCTTCTCTGTGTCCTGTAGCTTTCGATAGGTGACTTTGGCACTGCAAATTCTGCCAGATGAAAGGGATCAGCTCTAAAATTTGTGTAGACCAGATTGTCTCAGGTATTGTTCCTTCAGCTCAACGACCCGCACTGCTTTGACTGTAGTTGACTGTTAGACTGCCCAGAATTGCTTTTAAGTGCCCAGAACAGCCTAGGACAGTCCATTGAACTTGCCAACATCCTTTAGTGGACACCCATACAAAATGGGTGGTAACAAATCTCACTAAGAGATTAGGGTTTCAGCTCAAGTATAAAGGCAGGTCAATATATAGAGTTTAGACACAGTTTTGTTGGACAAGGACATCGGAAGAGAGAGCATATCTGCAGGAAGAGGATCAACCAACAGATTTGCAGGTTGAAAACTGCACATACAGCAGCAGTCCATACATTCGTACGGACAGATAATCATAATTAGATTGGTGTTAGCTTGACAACAGAATTTGGTTGGAATGTCCACTGTTATGAATGTCATGATTGCATTATTGAATGAATAACTCAAAGGAGTTGTGTATGAATTCAATGGGAAGGGTTTGATGTAAGGGATAGAGCATTTGGCTTAAAGATTGGCCATAACACTGTGGCTTGAAACAGAGGCCCAAGGCATGGTGCCTGAAGATTGATGAACATTTGAGAGAAGTGGATAGACAACTGGTAACAAGTTTGATTTATCTCTCATCAGCCTAGAAATCAGTTTTGGAGAGGGTCTTGCTTCCAGGTTCACAAGATTACAAGTATTGTGTGCTAGAACGCTGCAAAGAAGATTCTAAGATATATAGAAGGGACATTGAATGTCGTTGATGTTAGAGTTTGCACTTTAATTCAATGCTAATTAAGATCTTTAACTGAAAGAAAAACAAGCACAGCAAAACACAATAGTTTTCCTCGGGGAAACCATAAAGGAGAAAACCCCGCAACTTCATCAAAGATAGATTCGTCACTAATACAATATCACAAAATGGAAAAGCCAAAAATAGGAAGTCTTCTGCAGCTCTCTCTTCTTTCTCATCAGCGAACTTGTCTTCTCTCTCTTGCTTATGCGAACTTGAGTGAGTGAGTGGTGTGTCCAAAATGAGAGAGCAAAGCTTTCTATTTATACTTTACTTTTAGTACCTTTTTACTAATTAGGTCAGCTTGACTAAACCTGACTGGGCTGACTTGTCCTAAGGGGACTTAATGATACATTTTACATTTGACTTTAGGGTATCTAATGCCCCGACTTACAATGGAGGTTTTACCTCAATAACCTTGCATGACTAAACATAATAATGACATCCCCGAATGGAGGAAAAACATCTCCGACGGAGGTACAATAAAAATACAATAATAATATAATGATAATAAACAGAAGAATATCTTCCGAAGTTACAATTACAACAACAGTTGATGAGTTTGCCAGAAATGACAGGTATGTATTTGTGTTCCAGGGTTATTTTGTGGACTAGCATGAAGCAAAGTATGATTGCTTTATCTTTAAGAGAGGCAGAGTACACATCTATGCTAAGATCTGCATGTACATTGTAAAGCAACATGGCTTAGGATAATTTTTGATGATGAGGGTGTTCAATATAGTGATGCAATCCTGTTATATTGGGATAATCAAGGTGTATTGAAGCTGGTAAAAAATTCACTTTTTCATTAAAAAGTAAGGCATAGAGAAGTCCAGCACCACTTCTTCCATGAGAAAGTACAAAACAGGGAAATGGAATTGTTGTATTTTCTTTCATAAGACCAGCTGGCGGAACTCTAAAATTTCATGACACGCTTGGTGTAAAAGTTAATGGATTGGTTATTAAGGGGGGATGAGAGAATAATGACCAATGTTAATGTCAGTTTGTACATAATGTTTAGACTAGTTAGAAAGTTGTTGCAACTTGGACTAGTAAATAAAGCACGTGTGAGTGGATTACGGAATAAGACATGCTCCTGGACTTTTTGGAGTTATACCATTATGTTGAAAGGATGTACGTCCTTAATAAAATAATCATATTGCATCGTGCACAAGTTTCACTTTTGCTTAAATATCTTTGCTCAACACAGGGTTTGACTGAGTGGCAAACATGCAAGCACTATGGATTTGAAGGAAAATTCTGTTTTCAAGATGAACTGGCATATCTTAACCTGTCTATTCTCTGTGTTGTAATCCCCTTCCTGTGTTATAGGGGGCTTAGCATAGTCTTTTTGTATGACTTGTTAGTATAACAAGCAGGGAATGGTTTATTGTAACTTCATTCCAATCCTTCTAGATAGGCAAAACTTGCTGACTTTGAAGCCTGGTGGTGTTCAATGTTTTGACATAAAACTGTAAATTCAACACATAGAAGTTGGCAGTATATTTGCACCAAGAGAAGTGAGGTGCACTCTACAGTCCACAAGGAAGAGACACACTCTACAGTAGATGTGGAAGAGACATGTCATGTCTATGGGTAAACACTAATAGACAAAAATGAAAAAAAAGGTTGAGGTTAGGCATCTAATGAAAAAGAAAATAGAAAAACCCGACCATTTGTTGGTTACCATCATGTTAATAAACATAAACTAGCATAAATCCATCCTTAAACCCGGATCTTTTACGAAGCAAGAGGTTTACACCTATTTTTTTAATCCCTTTTGGTATTTAATAGATCCAGGGTTAAGATGGATCTATGCTAGTACTTAAAAAGACAGTGATGTCAGAATGAACAAATAGGATTTGCTTTCTTACAATTTTTTCAACGCTGCATGGTGTTGCTTTCCTGTCTTCTCAAAACAATTTTTGGAATAGGTTGTCATGGACAATGTAACATAGAGCTGAGAGGAAACACGTCTAAGTGCAGAGAAATGCTGTGGTACCCACATTGGATTATTTATGCCTTGTGAGTGCATGTTGAATGTGTAAAGAAGCTTTCACTTTGCATTATTATAAATCAAGGACGACATTTTCTTGCATCTTAAGTTGCTGTTCATGATCTCTATTGTGTCAAAATGTTTACATCATATTGAGTTTGATTTTGGCAGTATGATAAATCATAATATAAATAAGCCTCTAGTTATGAAAGGGATTTATATTTAAAGTTGGGCTAACAAGTCATGCAGTCCTAATTGCAGCTATGCACGACACCAATGTATTTGTCTTTTATTTTCAGGTTGCAATTTTGTTACTTGGTGTAATTCTTGTATTCTATATGATCTTCAATAGCAGTTACTAGGATGCCATAGCTGTATGTAGACTATCCGAGTTCTGTAGGTTTTTAACAATTTTGATTGTCTTGATTGTTTTGAAAGAGTATTCAGATTGCTAAAACTTCTTGTTAATTTATTTCTACATTTTGTTTAGTTAGCTGTCAATTATAAGTTAGATTTATTCTCCTTGCTTCTAGTAACTTTATTACTTCTACAGGTATTCTGGGAGCTCATTTGGTGGTGGACATTGCGGACGGTGCTTCTAATGTTCGAGAAATCTGGAAATTCTTTTTCAAGTAGAGTTTTAGCCAGGTTGTCCAGATCAGAGTTACCTATCCCAGTATTATTGTTAAACCTATTCCTCGATTATCATTGCACATGAATGAAGAAAGCCTAACTCCTCCCTTGTGCCTTTCAAAATACCAAGGTAGGATGGATATTAAGTAAAAGATGGGACAATGGGCAATTTCCTAGTCCCAGAAGTTGCCAAAGATTGCCCCAGCACAATTCAAGGAAAGATTCTTATGAAGGCTTGAAGTAACATAACTTATCTGGTTGGGTATTTTTTGCCAATGATCAGAAAGTGTTGCAAATACTATTTATTATCTAGAACAATCTTATTCAGTGGCATTATTTGTCAAACAAATTGATTGATTATATTTTGGACTTCCATTTTACCGAGTACAATTCATGTTGTCCTGTGGTTCTGAGTTTACATGACCACTTTCTTGCGACAAATGAATGGGCAATGGTTGCCAGTTGAATGTAGATGATTTGAGTGTGATTCCTGTACTGCTATGGTGGATTCCCCTATGAGGCAACCCTCATATTAAAGAAATATATAACTGAGCTGTGTCCATGAAGGATCCCCCTGTGTGAACATTTTCAGCATTGTTGAAAAAAGCCCTAAAAACAAATACTCTTTTTCACCTGGACAAAGGGTTGATCATTTTTTTTTTTTTGATAATAGTATGGTTCTTATCTATAACAATCTTATTCAGTGGCATTATTTGTCAAACAAATTGATTGATTATATTTGAACTTCCATTTTATCGAGTACAATTCATGTTGTCCTGTGGTTCTGAGTTTACATGACCACTTTCTTGAAACAAATGAATGGGCAATGGTTGCTGGTTGAATGTAGATGATTGCGTGTGATTCCTGTCAAACTGCTGTGGTGGATGCTCCTATGAGGTTACCCTCATATTAAAGAAATGTATAGCTGAGCTGTGTCCATGAAAGGTCTCGCTCTGTGTGAACATTTTCAGCTTTGTTGAAATAAGCCCCGAAAACAAATACCCTTTTTCACTTGGACAAAGGGTCGATCATTCATTTTTTGATGGTTCTTAAAAATTGATCATTTTCTCGTGTGAAATCATTATCACATTCACTCTAGTGAAAATAGTTGAAACATAGCTATTGCTTTTGGAAAATAAAATATATTTTTATAATATTCTTTACATTAAAATGCCAAAACTTGTTATTGTGCCCGAAAAGAAGAGCAAGACAGGGTAATATTTTGTCGGGGTAGCTTTAGGACACCCTTGGGGAAATGCCCCTGATGCAGTAGCTAGCTGGTTGATCTAGAAGCTTGTGTATAAACTTGTAATGAAAAGACAATATTGCTCTTGAAGGTGGTGAAGTAGCTAATATGGTTGCCCTAGAAGCTTGTGTATAAGCTTGTAATGAAAAGATGTTATATTGCTCAGGAAGGTAATGCAGTGACTCATGAAGCCAGTGAATGGAGTCTTGAACTTCTTGTTGCTTGTGAAGAATGGAAGGGGGATTAAATTGGAATTTGATACAATTGGTCACTTGTAAGTCAATGACTTTTGTTCTCCTAATAAGACTCGGCCCAATCTTTTAACACTACCACAAAGATTAAGACAAATTGTGAACATATACTCTCTCTCTCCACACACACACTTACTGATGTATAGATACTTTCAAGGTCAGATATCTCAAATAGAGTAAGTTGATGAAATTTAAATTGATCTTATGGATCTTTTAATAGGGTTGGTAGCATGGTGGATTAACGCTTTTGGTTTTGAACCATGAAGTCAAGGGTTGAAATCCCCCTTCTAGCTCAAAAGAATTTATATTTGGGATGTAAATTCCTTTCCATCGCAGTGTAAAAGAGCATTCATTTATGATAGAATAAAGGGTTCAATCATAACTCGGATTTATACTTTGGATTCCTAATCAATAATGAGTGGAGACGATTAATCAATGACTCATTAATAATCCTAATCATTGTATTCATACGACTTCTCCTCGTGTAAAATAAGATAAGAAAGTAATAATCTTTAGCTTTATATGCGAAACTCTGGGGAGTGGTTTGATGACAACGTAAATTAATTGCCTTCCTTGAAGATTTAGTAGAAGAGTGATGCAGGAAAATTATACTTTTCCTGCACGTTCATCTCTCGGGTTCTGCTATCTTGGTCTGATACCAAAAGACATTCATGCTCGACTTATTCACAATATTTCATGATCAATTAAATTCATTATATTTAATGAGCATCCTACAAATGCAAAACATATTTAAACATATAATGGGAGCACTCACTATCTCTCCTCCCACTAAGTATCTCTCCTCTTCTCATAAAACCACTTACGTATGCTTCATAATAACATAAGGTGTATTATCATACTAGTGGCATACCTTTTCTCACCATCGAATCCCAATAAAGACCAATGACTTCTACAATCTTTTGTGTTGGGTATTTTACCAACAACCCTTGGAGTGTAGCCCATGTGGTTGGGATAACTTGTCACTGGGTTGGTGCCCAACAACCCTTGGGGTGTAGCCCATGTGGTTGGCAGACTTATGGGTTGTAGTCCATTGTCCCTTAAGGTTGTAGCCCCTGCGGACGTGGAAAAGTCTCACATGTGGTTGTATCCCTTGTGTGTCCACATGTGGTTGTAGCCCTTATGGTCGTCATGTGGTTGTAGCCCTTGACATGGTGGACAAAGTCTCACATGAGGTTGTAGCCCTTGTGAGCCCACATAAGGTTGTAGCCCTTGTGGACATCGTGAGGTTGTAGCCCATGATGTGGTGATGACTCACTTGTGGTTGTAGCCCTAGTGAGCTATTTGGGTTGTAGCCCGTAGAGGACATCATGTTGATTGTAGCCACATGGATGTGAGAAGACCTTTCTTATGATGAAGAGATGTCCAATACAAGTCGTGATGCTCAGATGAATTCCAAATGTGTTCTAGCATGATGATACCTCCCTAGCTAAGAGGGAGTGTTGTTGATTGTAGTGTTGTGAGGTTTCCTCATGCAAAGTTGGTCCCCAAAGAAAAATAAACAATTATTTATTATGTACAAGGCAAGTCGGCTCCTTAAAATGTGCAAGTCAGCCGCAACAAATGTGAAAAGGAAAATCATCATACAAGTATAAATAAAGAGGACACCACTCTCATTTGATCAAGAAAATCCGCTCTACTCTCCTACAGATGTGCACAAGAGAGGACACAACAAAAGAAGAAGACAATTCTTGGGTTCACCATCTTTGGGAAAAGATTCCTCTTTGTATCTATGTGATTTCTCTACACTTTGTATCTTGAATATATCTCTGCATTAGAAAGGTTGTCGAGTTTTCTTCCCTCGTGTAGAAGGGTTTTGTAGGATAAAATCTCCGTGTTTCTGTGCATGGTCATCTTTCAATGATCCTATTTTGTTTCTACTGCAAATAATTCAAATTATACTGCTATATTAAAAATCTAACATATATCTCAACAGAATTTAACTAAGTCTTTTAAAAAACTTCTGCAAAGTTAGAACTTTTCACAGGTTCTGCTCAACTCAATTGGACTGGAATCTTTACTCAGATTCTACCCAGTTCTGCTCTAATTGGAATTTCCAATTGAAATTCTACCCAAATAACCACACCCCAAACAAAATCAAACCATCTTGTTTACTCTCTTAATAATCTGTCAATTAAATACAAATTGTTCTCTTCTATAAGGGAAATGCACAGACTAGTCAACAATAAAATAATATTTACCAAATCTCATTTGCATTCAATAACACATAAATACAAGAAATCATAACACACCGTGATTGGCGAATTTGCCTTTTGATTCATAATTGAAACTGTACATACTCTTCAATAAAACACCTCGATCTATCTTGTTGTGGCCTAATCTCAATTTTCTTGGCCAACTCCCCCAATATTCTCTCTTACAATATGAAGAAGTACTGAAATAAACTCTAACATGTCCAATTGCCTCCTAAATTCTTGGAATTGATTACAATTGTTTCTAATAATAGAATTTCGATCTATCTTCTAATTACTCAAATTCTGTTAACAAGTGCAGATCTGATTACATCACAACTGATTCAAATCTATTAAAACATTCTAGACTATTACTTGTCTTATCTAACAATCGTAGAATATATCAACTTAAGAATTAAAATGTTTACATAGAAGAATATAAATTCTTCTCAAAAGTCAAGACCCCTTCTTTGGAGCTTTGTCCAAAGGCTGAATGGCTCGAGAGCTCTAATGCTCATGCATCAAAGGGGATAGTAAGGATGCCAATGGAATGGAGAGGAACAAGAATCTAAGTATTGATGACATTAACATTAATAGATTATGGGTTCAATGCAACAATTGTGAGAGCTCTATATGTTAGATTCTTGAGAGAATAAAAGTGTTTCTTAAGAATGTAGATATTATTTGCAAATGAAAAGCGTATATAGAATCAAACGTCTAATTGAAGACATGTACACTCAAGATCTTCAATTTCATTACAAGGATTAGCCTTCCCATTATTATCCTCTTCATTTGGAGGGTGAACCTTACAAGGATCATATCACTTTCTATAAAAAAAGAACAATTTAACTAATGCTATTCAAATAGGGATAAGTCGATTAAATGGTATTCTCATGGATCTTCACTTTATGGGAAGTAGTATGGGCTCTATAGTAAGTGAGAAAACAACTCATTTGAACGGGCATACTTTCAAGGAATATCCTCTAGTCATTATGGTACGTGCTTCAACGGTTATAGACCAATTTTCCAATCTATTAAATAAACTAAGTCTTGAAAATAAAAATAAAATGTAAAATTTAGAAGTAATTAGTTATCTTACAATTGTATAATAATAGAATTGTGATGTAAATATATGAAGGTTCGTTACTTTTCAGTATTGGGCACCATGTATACTATTTAAGTTGAGACACTTTCATCTAATCGATGCACCCTCCAAGAGATCAACTTTCACATTATAACATATAAGTTCCTATATACAAAAGTTTAATATTATTCACATTTGCAACAAATCTAATATAATGGTTGAACGATTGTGCTTTTGCTTGTGTTGAATATTGATATTATGTGAGTTTTATTGAATCATTTGTTTAAATTTAAAATGCAAAATTGAATAATTGTTTTGCAATATGAGACCCTAAAAAATACTATTAAACAATAAAAATAACACTTGGAAAACTGGGCTACGAGATTTGGTATCAGGTTCATGTCATCTTGACCTTTGGCCATGTTACGCTTTGACACATAGGGGTGACTTGTTGATTATTTCCTATGTGATCTTCCATTACATCCATTAGTTCTACATATCAGATCTATGGTTTACCCATGGATATTTACCAGAGACACTTATAGCTTGCTCATTTCACCATGTTATGTGCAAGAGATGGATGAGGATTTTCAGTTGATACCAATGTTGTGACATGCTATACTTGTTGACTCATGGGAAATACTTATGTGTGTACATGACCATGAGGGGTCACCGGTGTTGCTCTATAGTGGTGAGCATATACTTTAAATTGTTGTTTCATAGCTAAAGATGCATTGTGGCGTGATCATAATTCTTCCTTTAGATAATTGTATAACCTTGCGAACCACATGTATCTCTAGGGATTTAGGTAGGTGTAACACTCATCTAATGTCTTTTCACACTTTTTACCTAGCCATTTTTCATACCATGTCATTCCACTAGCCTTTTCACAACTTTTCATCATGTCACCCTTTCCTAATTGACTTATCATGTTGTGTTTCGATGTCTCTATACTATTTCCATGTATGAATGCTTAAGCCAAGCTAAAAGAGTCAAAGTACTCTAAAGTTGATGCAACTAAATTATAAATGTAATATATGTGAGCAATGCCCCCTAGAAAAAATCCAGGTTCCATATATCCAAGGTTACCAAAGTCAAATATAAAGCAAAGGGACTATGCCAAAAAATGCCAATAATAAGAATACAAAATAAAGAAATAAAGGGATCACAAAAAAGAGGTGCAAGCAAAATGCGACTCAAGAAAAAACACTCCCTTCTAAGGCCCCCATGTGGAAGAAAAATCATTAACCCCTATCTCTTGAAAGCTAAAGGGTAGACCTAACACTTGTTAGTTTTTCATCATTTAATTCAATATGATCTAAGATCTTAACTGAGAGAACAACATGTACAACATATCAAACACAAGAGATAAGAGACACAAAGCATTTCACCGGGGAAAACCAAGAAGGTGAAAAACCCCGCAACTTCCTCAGAGATAGAATGAGCACCAATACAAAGATCACAAAGATGAAACCCCAAAACAAGAGATAGTCTCCTAGCAGCTGCTCCTCCTCCACTTGTGCGCACTCCTCCTCTCTCACTAATGCGAAGTGAGTGAGTGAGTGAATGAATAGAATGAGAGAGACACACTCTCTATTTATACAATGACTTGACCTGCCTTTAACCCTAACTAGGTCGACTTCCTAAGGAAGCCTAATAACCCATCCACATGAATCATACAGGGTCGACCCCACCAAAGTGGTCTAATAACCCATCAAATATAAGTTACGACACTTACAATGTAACTTGTGACACTTGCAAATACAAATGACGACACTTCCAATCGGAGGAATAATACATTTCTGTTAGGGATACAATAAAGTACAAATGTAATACATACAATATACAAGTGAATATCTTCCGAAGTTACAAATACATCAACACTCCCTCTTAACTAGGAAGGTATTCTCTTGACACATGTCATCAATACATATAGGCACAAGTCTTCAATTCTAGAGCTAGATCATCGTCACTGGATCACAGAGCATCATCGTCACTGCTACTATACTGGTCATCTCGATCACTGGTGCTATCTCTCAATTCTTCTCGTCATAGGAAGTTCTACAAAGCCAACCCTTTTTCATGCTGGATGTAGGCCTAGCCTCCTGTAGGTCTTCATCATCTCTGCGAGCGACCTGATAGAGGTGGAATCTCATGACTGATTATGTGCCTCTGCAAAACTTAACAAAAGCATCCCAGGATCCTTTATGTGCCTTAGCACGACCGACAAGATCTCCCAGGACTGATTACATGCAGCCTTCACAAAACCTTTAAAGAGCATCCCAGGAATGTTTATGTGCCTATCACGACCGGCAAGATCTCTAAAGAGCATCCCAGAACTTTTGCGTGCCTAACACAACCTATCGAATCTCCAGGACTGATTACATGTGAACAGGAAAAACCTTAAAAGAGAATCCTAGGAACGTTTATGTGCCTGGCACGACCGACAAGATCTCTAAAGAGCATCCCAGGAATTTTACGTGCTTAGCACAACCTATCGGATCTCCAGGACTGATTACATGCCTCCCTCGCAAAACCTTGAAAGAGCATCCCAGGACTGATTACGAGCTTACTACTCAACCTATTGGATCTCCCAAGGAGCTATTACATGCTACTGCACAACTTGCCACATATTCACGGCCTCGAAGTATCACCTGATACTCATGATCAACCTGATCATCCTCGCACGAAGCATCATCCCGATGCTCATGATCATATTGATCATCATACAGTGCATCATCATCACATGATCATCCTAATCATCATCATAGCATCGTCCTGATGCATATCATCATCACATGATCATCCTGATCATCATCATAGCGTCATCATGATGCATATCATTTGGAGCATCGTCCTGATGCTCATCACACATGATCATCTTGATCATCATCATAGCATCATCCTGATGCATATCATCTAGAGCATCATCCTGATGCTCATCACACATGATCATCCCGATCATCATCATAGCATCATCCTGATGCATATCATCTTGAGCATCGTCCTGATGCTCATCACACATGACCATCATGATCATCATCATACATATCATCATTCGGAGCAGCGTCCTGATGCTCATCACACAACACTTACATCCACAACCATGGGAAGGATCCTCCTACCACCATGCTTGGAATGGCTCCTGCAAATGTGTCCCATCACTTCCTCCTCGAAGTATCTTCTATCTGAAGAACACCAAGCCTCTCTCTGAAGTACTCGAACTTCACTCTGGCTAGTGGTTTGGTCAACACGTCTGCAATCTGCTCATCCGCCGCAACATACAGGAGCTTCACTGCTCCTCTATGCACCATATCCCTGATACAATGATATTTGATCTCGATGTGCTTCAACTTGTCATGGAACACCGGTTTCTCTAAAAACTTCACACAACTCTGGTTGTCACAATAGATATAAGTAGCATCCAACTGGAGATCAAATAAATCAGACAATAGCTTCCTTAGCCAAACAAGCTGCGACTGTACTCAGTGCTACGCAGGATTGCTTCCTGCTAAACCAAGAGATCACACCTGATCCCATATTGAAGCATCACCCTGAAAGTGCTCTTCCTATCTGCAACACTGCCTGCCCAATCTGAATCAACATAATCCTCTAGGTTAAACTTTTGATTCGCATCATACTTGAGCCCATAATCAACCGTACCCTTCAGGTACCTCAAAATATGCTTTACAACAATCAAGTGAACATGTCTAGGATCCATTAGAAACTGGCTCAAGGTGTTCACAACAAAGCAAATATCTGGTCTCGTGTTCGTCAAGTACATCAAGGACCCAATCATATGACGACACATCGTGGCATCAACCGACTCTGATGAAGCATCACACAATAGCTTCAGGTTCAATGCCATAGGTGTGGCCATGGCCTTGCATTCCATCATCCCGAACTGCTTCAGGATCTCTACTGCATACTTCCCTTGTTCAAGGAAGATTCCATCTGCACTCTGCCACACCTCCATACCTAGAAAGTAATGCATCATACCCAAGTCCTTCATCTCGAACTATGCAGCAAGGTTCCTCTTCGTATCAACAATCAACCCAATCTCACCTATACAGTAGGAGTATCACTGGATTGTCTTCCTCAAACTTATAGTAAAGGTTGGAATCCGCTTTACTCTTGGTAAAGCCCAAACTGGTCAAGAAGCTGTCTATCCTGTCGTACCATGCTCTGGGTGATTGTTTCAAACCATACAAGGCTTTCTTTAATTTGCACACATATGACCCCCTGTTATGTGTCGCAAAACCGAGTGGCTGCTCCACACACACTTCCTCTTCGACTACACCATTCAAGAAAGCTGTCTTAACATCCATATGGTGTATCTGCCACTTTAGCACTACAACGAGAGAAAGTATTGTTCTGATGGAAGTGTATCTGGCTACAGGTGCAAAGGTCTCTTCATAATCTATCCCTTCTTTCTGGGAGAAGCCACGAGCCACAAACCTTGCCTTGTATTTCTCTATGCTACCATCTGCAGCATGCTTGATCTTGTAGATCCATTTGGAAGTCACAATAGACTTCCCTTCTGGTCTTGGGACCACATCCCATACATCATTCTTCATGATCGACTGGTACTCCTTGATCATGGCATCCTTCCATTACTGCATCCCGGATCCTGGGAACTTCAGATTCTTCAATATTTTCAATAGGTAGTTTTCTGGATTTGTTGAGTCTTCGTCGCTTGTTCTTCAAAACAAGTCTCTGTTGTAGGTGATGGTACACGATATTTCCTACAAGACAAGTTCAATTGCATGATTAAAAACATCTCATAGGTTTCAAAACAAATTCTTACACATAAAGACATATGTCATACAGTCATGCAATTATCTTAGCCAATGCTTCAATACAACATTCATCCATATCCCGTATTCATACGGTAACTTTCTAGATGCCTTCCATCTCTGCCAGGACATTGTTAAGAGTGTGCACAACTCCCAACATGTCAGCAAAGAGGTTTCATTCTAGATAAGTAGAAATGTAATGTTGTACAGTACCATAGGCCACTTACCCATTACTTGTATATTAGTAGTATCTTGTTCATTAATACAAATTTTCTAATATGCATAATATACATCATAAATCTAGGAGCATAAGTATGTACATGACTTGAACACCATTATTTATGTAATCATATATACAATAAATGACAATTCAAATACTTGTCTTCATTTGGTTGTTGGGTGGACTCCCTCTCAATCTTTGCTTCCTTACATGAATCACTGGAGTGTGCTCCCTCTTGATCTTTGCTTCCTTGCAGGAACTACTGGAGTGTGTTCCCTCTTGATCTTTGCTTCCTGGATTATCTGTCTTTGAACTTATATCCATCCTGGACCACTATGCTTGCTTAAGTGTGCACTAGTGTCATCATTGCGTCATCCTCAAGATCTCATACATAATCATACATTCATTAGTATAATCTCAATACTATAAAAACATTATGATTCTAAATAATCTTAAACATGTATGGTCATGGTCATTTCATACACAGGCAATTTATCACAAGCGTTAGTATTTCAAGGTTTCAGGGAGTACTTATTTTACTCATGCATATTCTTATTTGACCATAAGACTCTTCTAGTTTGTCATATCATTAATCAAACTAAGAAGCATAATATGCATAAACCCATGATTACTCAAACTTATAACTTCATGAATAATCATTATCAATCATACAAAAGCATACTTATATGAGACCCTAACCCAAGGTAGGATTCTAACTTGATATAAGGAAAACATACCTGGATTATCATGTTGGTGAGTTATGTCTAACATACCCAAACAATGTCTTCAATGCTTTAGAGACCTTGTGCTAGTAACCTGCATATCTCATAAGTTAAGCATTGTAGAACCAATTTATACATACCTCGTAAGTAGAGCTTCTATGTGATCAATGGCTATGGATGAGTCTTTGTCTTCATGTCACCATGGTCATATGTTATCGATCTAGAACTTGATTTGTACCTTTTATGTTAGCAGACAACATCATCCTCATACAACACCATAGTGCATTAGTACAATCATAATTGTCATAACCCTAATGAATGTCTTCTATCATTCACATGCATTCATAATTTTTACTAAGGTGATAAGACACGTCTAAAATTAATCAGGATTGTACTAACCTCAATAATATGAAGGCAAACTTAATCATAAACTTAATCATGAACATATTTCAAAACATACCTGTATCTCCTCACGTCATACCTATCGGAATTGCTTGTAGTCTTCTTTTGTAAGGCCTTAGCCTCATCTCCCTCTAGAACTGGAACTTCTTCACTTATGTAGGTGTCCAAATCATTCTCTTCTAGGATTAACCCAATCCACTTTGAATTGCTAAAACTAGATCTGGAGTTGGCTAGGGTTTGACAGAGAAACCCTAAAAATCTAAACTTGGAATTTCAAACTTCTGTATGGACAGGGAGATGCATTTTACTGAGGCGAGCAAGCTGGTGTGATTAGATTTTGAAAACTCCAAAAATTGACCCTCCAAAAATGACCTACGAGTTTCGGATCTGCAGCTTCTGTCAAATTCTGGTTTTCTGGTCAAAATCCTGAACTAAGGTTTGATAGAGCTCGGGGTTCTTCCCAACCAAAAAAATCGATCTTAGGCTCTAAATTTCAATTTTTCTCAGGAGCATTCATCCGTGGTCTCATATTCCAAAAATTCCAACTTTTTCAGAAACCCTAATTTCCCGCAGCAGTGACAATCCAAAAATGAAAGTGCTCAAAATCCAATTCTGTTTTGACATAAATATATGCCATATTTTTTCTGATGTATCTCTGAAATTTTGGATCTTCAAGGTCTAAAAATTTGGCCTGTGGTAGAATGACCTGTCATCTTTCCAACCCCATAGATCTGACCTCAAATGGATTATCTATGAGAGAGATATGCTAAGTGTCGCAATATGACCTGTTTATGGGATGAAACAACATAGCGAACTTGTACGGAGTGCCACGTGTCATTGTTTCAACTTCGGCCTCTGAAACTCGGACCTGTGAAACTATAGTTCGTGCCCTAACTGAATTGTTTTACGGAATTCCATTTGGAGCTTCCTAGCCTGATATATAACCTTTGTTCCTAGGTCACCTGTTTAGGGCTTCATTCTGGAATAGGCAGAAACACTAACTTGTATGGATTATATCTCACAAAGTACAATGAATATGAGGCTGATCTTCGGACACAAGGTACATTAACATTTAATCTTCGGCCTGTAAAAGTTTCAGATCCTGAACCTTAGCCAAAACAGAGTTATAGCGAAAGTTCCACGATGACTGGTTTTTACTATACGAAGCCTTAGCTTCCAATTTGTCGCAAGTGCAACAAGTGTCATAAATGCCATACCATGCCTTCCTTCAAACTAGCTCTGATACCATGTTAGGTTTTCATTATTTAATTCAATATGATCTAGGCTCTTAACTGAGAGAAAAACATGTATAACATATCAAACACAAGAGACAAGAGACACAAAGCATTTCACCGAGGAAAACCAAGAAGGTGAAAAACCCCGCAACTTCCTCAGAGATAGAATGAGCACCAATACAAAGATCACAAAGATGAAACCCCAAAACAAGAGATAGTCTCCTAGCAGCTGCTCCTCCTCCACTTGTGCGCACTCCTCTCTCACTAATGCGAAGTGAGTGAATGAATAGAATGAGAGGACACACTCTCTATTTATACAATGACTTGACCTGCCTTTAACCCTAACTGGGCCGACTTCCTAAGGAAGCCTAATAACCCATCGACATGACTCATACAATGACTTGACCTGCCTTTAAACCGAACTGGGCCGACTTGCAAATACAAATGATGACACTTCCAATCGGAGTAATAATACATCTCCGTTAGGGATACAATAAAGTACAAATGTAATACATACAATATACAAGTGAATATCTTTCGAAGTTACAAATACATCAACAACACTTAGTCACATTTCTGTGATGGTCAAATCACGAACACCTTCTCCCTAGTACCAGATTCACTTCATCACTCTCACCTCACTTAGAAACTTGGGAGATGCAATTGGTCTTAGGGGTTTATCATGCAATACATTATTAATTATGGTCACACCATGGTAAGTCTAAGGCTATGGGATAATTAAAGGCTATTTATTTAATTAGAAAAGTGCACTTGTCAAACCTTTTCATGTTAACATTTTACATTTTGAGTGTATTATTCCTAAGTCATACGTTGTTGAGGCTCTTGGAGCTAGCGCCCTAACACATTTCTTATGGTTTAGCACTTGGGACCAGTTTGACATTTGTTGACAAAAATGTTTAGGGTTGAATTTTATTGCTAGAAGATGGTTTGCCATGTTTTAACGTTGGATCCTTAGAGCTAACCCCTTTGATTTTTATGAAAGCCACATTACCCTAAGGGGATTTTATTTTCACACTTAAGTATTATATTTTATGAAGGGAGTGTTGTTGTAAATGTAACTTCGGAATATATTCTTTTGTATATTATTATGATATTATTATTGTACTTTTATTGTACCTCCGCCGGAGATGTTTTTCCTTCATTCGGGGATGTCATTATTGTATTTGGTCATGTAATAATATCGAGGTAAAATCTCCATTGTAAGTCGGGGAAATAGTCCCCAAAGGATAAATGTAAAATGTATTTTTGAGTCTCCCTAGGAGAGGTCGGCCCAATCAGTTAAGGAAGTCGTCCCCATTGGGGATTTAGGTTAGCCACACATAAAGTATAAATAGGGAGGTTCTCTCCCTCATTTGGACACACTCACTCAAGCAAGTTCGCTCCAAGGAGGAGAAAAGACAAGTTCGCTGTAGAAGAAGAAGGAATTTTCATAAGTCATCTTATCTTTGGGTTTTCTATGTTGGTTTGATATTGTACTAACCGACGAATCTATTGCTGAAGAAGTTGAAGGGTTTTCTTCTTTATGGTTTCCCTGAAGAAATTTCTTGTGTTCTTGTGTATTGATGTGCTTGTCTATCTTTCAAATTAAATATCTAACATAATTGAATTAAAGTGCAAACACTAAAATGGTATTAGAGCCACTCTGAAAGAAGGCACTATGTAGCAGCAGAAAGCTAGGGTTTCCAAATCCAAGGTCTTCTCTCCATAGATCATCAAGAAAAGAGGGCTAGGATAACCTGCCTCAAGGAGGCGCATCTTTAGGTGGAAGCATAATTCAATTTGGAAAATTTTCATTCTTGACCCAGTCATTGGTGCCGGGAGAAACTAGAGGAAAAGGAGTACATTGGACAACTCACCTTGAGGAGGCACATCTTTCTATCCAAGCAGAAGTTCAAAATTCCAAGTTTGAAAAAGTAGGGTTTCTCTGTCAAACCCTAGGTTAGCCAACTCCAAAACCAGGCCGAGCATCTCAAATTGGTAAGATCTAATTCCTTTCTATTTCCATTTGAGTTTCTCATATCAAAATGAAAAATCACACCAAGCTTGAAGGAGCTGATAACTTCCAGGCATGGAAGTATATAATTTCTCTTGTCCTAGAAGAGAATGACTTGGACAAGTATGTCTATGAGGAGGTTCTAGAACCAGAGGGAGAAGAGTAAAAGGAAATTCACAAGAAGAACATGATCAAGGCCAAAAGGATTATTGGAGACTCCATCAAATATCACCTCATCCCTCATGTCTCATCTTTGAAGACCCCTAAGAAGATGTTCGATGCTTTGACAAAATCATATGAAGGGAGAACATCAATCAGAAGATGACTCTGAGGAACCAACTCACGAATGTGAAGATTCAACACTCAGAAACTATTCAATATTACTTCACAAGAGTCTCTCAGATCAAGGAACAACTTGAGGCAATTGAAGAAAATGTTGAAGAATGAGAGATTGTGATGACTACCTTGAATAGTCTGTTGATGTATATGTAACTTCGGAATGTATTTCATCTATGTATTATTATACTCCTATAGAGATGTATTATTCCTCTATACGGAAGTGTCATCATTTGTATTGACAAGTGTCGCAAGTGTCGTAACTTGCTGATGGGTTATTAGACCACCTATTGAGGGGTCGGCCCGGATTAATGTAACCTGGGGTTATTAGGCTGAGTTAGACAAGTCGGCCCCATAGGTTTATTAGACGGGACAGGACAAGTATAAATAGAGATCGGGAGATCTCTATTTGATCATCTCAATATTGACTTCTACACTACTCAGAAAGTGGCGCACATGTGAGGAGGAGGATCACCTGCTAGTAGAAGATCTATCTCTAGTACTTTGGTTGTATCATTGCTCTTTCTATCTCTGAGGAAGTTGTGGGGTTTTTCACCTTTATGGTTTTTCCCAGTGAAACTCTTTGTGTCCATTATCTTATGTGATTGCTTGATATGCTTGACACATGCTTGATATGATTAATATGTTGTACATGTTATTCTCTTAGTAAAGATCCTAGAGTATGTTGAATTAATGCTCAAAATCTAACATGGTATCAGAGCTTCCCTGAGAAGAAGACATTGTGCAGTGGCAGAAACTAGGGTTTCTTGTTTATTGGGTTTCTCTCCACAGATTTTGGAAAAGAAGTAAGGTAGATTTACTCTACTCATCAAGGAGAATCTTTCTGTCCAATCAGAATTCAATTCTGAGGACTTTCAGTTTTGGCCCTAAAAATTAGGGTTTCCACAAAAATAGGAATTTATGAAATCTAAAGACATAGCTGGAAGCTCCTTGGAAAAATCGAAGTTTAGAGCTTTGGATCGAGATTTTTGGTTGGGTAAATCTCTAGGAAACTCAAACCCTAATTTAGGGTCCTCCCTAGTGAATCCAGGAGATTGAAAAACATTTCTAAAGGGTGAACCTTTGCAGTTCTGAAATTCTGAGTATATCAGGCTGATCAGCTCATCAAGGCGCATCTTTCTATCCTTTCAGAAATTTGAAATTCACATTTTGAATTTTTAGGGTTTCTCTGACAAACCCTAATCCGGGACCAGATCCAGTTTTCAACAAGACAAGTGGTAAGACCTAAAACTTTTCTATTTCCATTTGAAGTACTCTTTAAGATGTCTCACCACACCAAGCTTGAGGATAATCTTGAAGGGGCTGATAACTTCCGAGCATGGAAGTATAGGATTGGGTTAATCCTGGAAGAAAATGAGTTGGACATTTATATAGAGGAAGTGGTCCCTGTCCCAGAAGAAGAAGAGGCTAAGGCTCTTCACAAGAAGAACTTGGTCAAGGAAAAGAGGATCATTTCTAATTCTATCAAAGATCATCTCATACCCATGTGTCTTCCCTAAAGACACGAAAGTAAATGTTTGATTTCTTGACCAAGCTATTTGAATGGAAGAACATAAATCGGAAGATGACCCTGAGGAATCAATTGAAGAATATCAAGATCTAGAATGTGGAGACTATGCAGTCTTATTTCTCAAGGGTCTCCCATACAAAAGAACAACTTGAAGCTGTGGGAGAAGACATAGAAAATGGAGAAGTAGTAATGACCACTCTTAATGGCCTTCCTAGGGCATGGGATTCCTTCATCCAAGGAATTTGTGCTAGGAAGAAGCTTATCACATTCAGTAGACTGTGGGAAGAATGCTCACATGAAGAAGCTCGAATTATAACTCGAGAAGAGAAAATGGGGAATGAAGATCAAGCTCTCACAGCAAACATCAGAAAAGATAATAGCAAAAGGGAGCACTCTCATCACCACTATCACCACAGACAGAAGGAAAGCTCTGTAAGATCTATGAAAGATCTTTCTCATATTCGGTGCTATACCTGTGATGAAAGGGGACACATTTCCATAAATTGTCCCAAGAACAAAAGAAATAACAACAAGAAAAGACATCATGCTCATGCTGCTAAGGATGATGAACCTCCCAGGAAGAGGGCTAGAGAAGATAGTGAAGATTCTTCTAGTGATGAAGAATATGTTTTGATTTCTGCTCTCACTGGAACCATTACTCATGGAAGTAATGATTGGCTTATAGATAGTGGGGCTTCTAAACACATGACAGGATTCAAGGAATCCTTTATGAACCTATCAGAACATGAGTCACCCCATAAGGTGAAACTTGGGGATGACTACCAGTATCCAATTAAAGGGAGTGGTGAAGCCTCCTATAAACTAGACTCTGGAAAGTGTATGAAGATGAAAGATGTACTATATGTTCCAGGTCTCAAGAATAATCTACTCTCCATATCTGCATTGGATGCAAAAGGCATGAGGGTTGCATTTGTAGATGGCCAAGTCCTAATGTGGCCAAAGGGTAAGACTATTGATGATGCAGTGGTGATTGGAGAGCAAGAGGGAGGATTATACAAATTGAAGGGCCAACTAGAACAAGCCATGGTCCATGATTCAGTAGGGCCAAGTGAAATTTGGCATAGAAGGCTTGCACACATGCATTATAGGGCATTACCAATTGCAAGCAAAGCTGTAGAAGGTCTTCCTGAAATCCAGTCAAAGCATGAAGGCATTTGCAAAAGATGTGCAAAAGGAAAGAACACAAAGAAGGAATTTACAAGCAAGTAAAAAGGAATTATCCACTCCGATGTATGCAGTCCGATGTTATCCTGTTCTCTGAGTGGGTATGTATACTATGGTTCCTTCATTGATGATTTATCTGGGAAGACTTGGAGAACAAAGATGAAGTATTCAACAAATTCAAAGCCTTGATAGGAAACCACACTGAAAAGAAGATCAAGATCTTTAGATCCGACAATGGCGGAGAATTCACTTCAAGGGACTTCAAGAAGTTATGCAGGGATTAAGAGGGAGTTGACCACTCCTTACAATCCACAACAGAAAGGAGTAGAAGAAGCTACTTCAGATTTGGACTCCAACAAATCCTGCAAGGAAGCAAAGATTCAGAGGGAGTCCACCCAACAAACAAACAAAGATAAGCATTTGAATTGTCATTTATTATATATATGATGTTTTTCAGTTATATACATACCTATGTTCCTAAAGTTAGGATATGTATTATGCATATTAGGATATTTGCATTAATGAACAAGATACTACTAATATAGTAATGGGTAAGTGGCCTATGGTACTGTACAACACTCCATTGCCACTTATCTAGAATGAAACCTCTTTGCTAACATGTTGGGAGTCGTGCACACTCTTAACAATGTTCTGGTAGAGATGGAAGGCATCTAGAAAGTTACGGAATATGGATAAATGTTGTATTGAAGCATTGGCTAAGATAATTGCATAATTGTATGACATATGTCTTTATGAGTAAAAATTTGTTCTGAAATATATAAGATGTTTATAATCATGCAATTGAACTTGGCTTGTAGGAAAGACCGTGTACCATCACCTACAAAAGAAGGACTACGACATTTGTTCAAAGAAAACTATTTATTGAAGATATTGAAGAATCTGAAGTTCCCAAGATCCGGGATGCAGTAATGGAAGGATGCCATGGTCGAGGAATACCATTCGATCATGAAGAATGATGTTTGAGATGTGGTCCCAAGACCAGATGGGAAGTCTGTGGTGACTTCCAAGTGGATCTATAAGATCAAGCATGCTGTAGATGGCAGCATATAGAAATATAAAGCAAGGTTTGTAGCTCGTGGCTTCTCCCAGAAAGAAGGGATTGATTATGAAGAGACCTTTGCTCCTGTGACCAGATACACTTCCATTAGATCAGTACTTGCTCTGGCTGCAGTGATGAAATGGAAGGTACACCAGATGGATTTCAAGATTGCTTTCTTGAATGGTGTAGTTGAGGAGGAAGTGTGTGTGGAGCAGCCACTCGGGTTTGAGACACATGACCGAGGGACACATGTGTGCAAACTGAAGAAAGCCCTGTATGGTTTGAAACAAGCACCCAGGACCTGGTATGGCAGGATAGATGGCTTCCTATCCAGTTTGGGCTTTACCAAAAGTAAAGCGGATTCTAACCTTTACTACAAGGTTGAGGAAGGCAATCCTATGGTTCTACTATTGTATGTGGATGACCTGTTTGTAACAAGTGAGGATAGTTTGATTGCCGGTACGAAGAGGAAGCTTGCTACCGAGTTCGAGATGAAGGACTTGGGTATGATGCACTAATTTCTTGGTATGGAGGTGTGGCAGAGTGCAGATGGAATCTTCCTTGGACAAGGGAAGTATGTAGTAGAGATCCTGAAGAGGTTCAGGATGATGGACTGCAAGGCCATGGCCACACCTATGGCATTGAACCTGAAGCTTCTATGTGATGCTTCTTCTGAGGCGGTTCATGCTATGATGTATCGTCAGATGATTGGGTCCTTGATGTACCTGACGAATACGAGGCCATATATCTTCTTTACAGTGAACACCTTGAGCCAGTACTTGACAGATCCGAGACATGTTCACCTGATAGCGGCAAAGCATATTCTTAGGTACCTGAAGGATACAGTTGACTATGGGCTCAAGTATGAGGTGAATCAAAAGTTTAACCTGGAGGGTTATGTTGATTCGGATTGGGCAGGAAGTGCCATTGATCGGAAGAGCACTTCGGGGTGTTTCTTCAGTATGGGATCCGGTATGATCTCTTAGTTTAGCAGGAAGCAGTCCTGTGTGGCATTGAGTATAGCCGAAGCAGAGTATGTCGCAGCTTGTTCGGCCAGTTGTGAGGCAGTATGGCTTAGGAAGCTACTGTCTGATTTGTTTGATCTCGAACTGAGTGCTACTTGTATATATTGTGACAACCAGAGTTGTGTGAAGTTGTCGGAGAACCCAGTGTTCCATGATAAGTCGAAGCACATTGAGATCAAGTATCACTATATCAGGGATATGGTGCAGAGAGGAGCAGTGAAGCTCCTATATGTTGCGACGGACGAGCAGATAGCCGATGTGTTGACCAAGCCGCTTGCTAGAGTGAAGTTTGAATACTTCAGAGGGAGACTTGGTGTACTTCAGATCGAGATGCCTTCCAAGGGGAAGTGATGAGTCCGGAGACACAGATGCACATGAGCCATTCTGACATGGTTGAAGTGTGTCTTACCATGTTCGTTGATGTAAGTGCTAGGGCCATTCGAGCATGGTTGAGGTGTGTCTTCCCATGGCTGCAATATAAGTGCTGGGGCCATTCGAGCATGGTTGAGGTGTGTCTTCCCATGGCTACGATATAAGTGTTGTGCCATTCCTAGCATGGTTGAGGTGTGTCTTCCCATGGCTATGGATATAAGTGCAGTGCCATTCTCGCATGGTTGAGGTGTGTCTTCCCATGGCGTAGATATAAGGGCTGAGCCTTTCACGGATGGTTGAGGTGTGTCTTCCCATGCCGGTGAGTGTAAGTGTTGTGTGATGTGCATCTGGGTTGTGCTCCGTGGATGATGATGATGATCTGAAGACGATGATGTGAAAGTAAGGTACACAGGTTTTTGCAGAGGCATGTAATCAGTCCTGAGATGCTCTTGCAGGTTTTGCAGAGGCAGTGTAATTAGTCCTGAGAGATCTTGCAGGTTTTGCAAAGGCAGTGTAATCAGTCCTGAGGTGTACCTACTTGATGGCTTGCTCGCAGAGATGATGAAGACCTACATGGAGGCTAGGCCTACATCCAACATGAAAAAGGGCTGGCTCTGTAGATATTGATGATATACATCCAGCATGAAAAAGGGTTGGCTCTGTAGATGATGAAGACCTATAGGTGGCGGGCCTACATCCAGTATGAAAAAGGACTGGCTCTGTAGAACTTCCTATGATGAGTAGATTGGATATTGATTGAGATAGCAGCAGTGATGATGATTCGATGATGATGATTCGATGACGATGATCCAGTGATGATGATCTAGAGAAGAAGACTTGTGCCTGTAGATCTGTGTCGAGAAATATCTTCCTAGTTAAGAGGGATTCTTGATGTATATGTAAATTCAGAATGTATTTCATCTATGTATTATTATACTCCTATAGAGATGTATTATTCCTCTATACGGAAGTGCCCTCATTTGTATTGACAAGTGTCGCAAGTGTCGTAACTTGCTGATGGTTTAATAGACCACCTATTGAGGGGTCGGCTCGGATTAATGTAACCTGGGGTTATTAGGCTGAGTTAGACAAGTTGGCCCCATAGGTTTATTAGACATGACAGAACAAGTATAAATAGAGATCGGGAGATTTCTATTTGATCATCTTAGTATTGACTTCTACACTACTCGGAAAGTGGCGCACATGTGAGGAGGAGGATCACTTACTAGTAGAAGATCTATCTCTAGTACTTTGGTTGTATCATTGCTCTTTCTATCTCTGAGGAAGTTGTGGGGTTTTTCACTTTTATGGTTTTTCCCAGTGAAACTCTTTGTGTCCATTGTCTTATGTGATTGCTTGATATGCTTGACACATGCTTGATATGATTAATATGTTGTACATGTTATTCTCTCAATAAATATCCTAGAGTATGTTGAATTAATGCTCAAAATCTAACATGGTCTCCCAAGATCATGGGACTCATTCATTCAAGGAATATGCACCAGAAAGAAGCTAATCACATTCAACAGATTATGGGAAGAATGCACCTAAGAAGAAGCTCGATTAGTAGAAAGAGAAGAAAAGATGGGAGCTAATGATGACCAAGCCCTAACTGCTCATACTGAGAAGAATCAAAACAAGAGGGAGGACCACGATCATAAGAAGCCTAAAAGATCCCATAGGAATCATGGACTAGGAACAAAC
This sequence comes from Larix kaempferi, assembly GCA_027924585.1. Taxonomy (NCBI): domain Eukaryota; kingdom Viridiplantae; phylum Streptophyta; class Pinopsida; order Pinales; family Pinaceae; genus Larix; species Larix kaempferi. The sequence goes on along the minus strand of BSBM01000597.1, from coordinate 8,532,963 downwards.
CTCTCCAGTATTGGGTGCTTCACATGTGATGAGAAAGGACATTATTCAAGAAATTGTCCCACAAACCAAGGATCCTCCAGGAGAATCAACAAGAAGAGGCATCATGCTCACACTGCTGAAGATGATGAACCAGTAAGGAAGAAAACTAGAGAAGAAAGGGATGATTCTTCAAGTGATGAAGAATATGTTTTAATCTCAGCACTTACAGGTACCATCACCCATGGAAGCAATGGTTGGATTGTGGATAGTGGAGCATCCAAACATATGACAGGGTATAAAGAATCCTCTGTTAACTTATCAGAACATGAGTCAACCCACAAGGTGAAACTTGGAGATGACTATCAGTATCCTATCAAAGAAAATGGAGAAGCCTCTTACAAACTAGATTCATGCAAATCAATAAAGATGAAGGATGTTCTCTACATACCAGGTTTGAAGAAAAATCTTCTCTCCATTTCAGCCTTAGATGCTAAAGGATTTCGTGTTGCATTTGTTGATGGCGAAGTTCTAATGTGTGTTAGTTTTTCAGAATTTACTTCAATCTGATCTAGGATCTTAACTGAGAGAACAACATGTACAGCATATCTACAGCATATCAATCATGGACATAATAATGCAAGCACACAAGAGACAATAGACACACAGAGTTTCACTGGGGAAAACCATAAAGGTGAAAACCCCACAACTTCCTCAGAGATAGATAGAGCAATGATACAACCCAAGCATAAGAGATAGTCTTCTCCTAGCAGCAGCTTCTCCTCCTTCACAAGTGCGCCACTCTCCAATGAGAGTATGAGTGAGAAAGTGAATGATCAAATAGAGTGCCTCCCGCACTCTATTTATACATTACTTGACTTGCCTAATAACCTTTACTAGGTCGGCCTTAACTTAACCACATAACATAATGATGACAGGGATGACCCCCACTAGGGTGGTCTAATAACCCTTTTACCCACATGACTTATACAGGGCCGACCCCATCAAGGTGGTCTAATAACCCATCGAGTATAAGTTAGGACACTTACAATATAAATGATGACACTTCTGTATAGAGGAATAATAACATCTATATAGGAATACAAACACTTCCGTATAGAGGAATAATAACATCTCTATAGGAATACAATATACATATATGAAATACATTCCGAAGTTACATATATATCAACACTCCCTCTTAACTAGGAAGGTATTTCTCAACACAGATCTGCTAGCACAAGTCTTCTTCGTTGGATCATCGTCACTGGATCATCATCATCGTCACTGCTGCTGCTATCTCAATCAATCTCCGATCTACTCGTCATAGGAAGTTCTACAGAGCCAGTCCTTTTTCATACTGGATGTAGGCCCACCACCTGCATGTCTTCATCATCACTGGCCATACTATGGAATCCTCAGGACTGATTACGTGCGTCAAAAAAACCTTGAAAGAGCATCCCAGGCATTTTATGAGCACACAGCTCAACCTATCGGATCTCCCAGGATCTTTTACATGTGACTGTCACAAAACCTTAAAAGAGTATCTTGCCAAGCAAGATCTCTAAAGAGCATCTGAGGCCTTTTTCATCCTGTCCAGATCTCCAGGACTTATTACATGTGACCCCTACCACAAAACCTTAAAAGAGTGTCTTTCCAAGCAAGATCTCTAAAGAGCATCTGAGGCCTTTTTCATCTTGTCCAGATCTACAGGACTTATTACATGTGGTCCCCACAAAACCTTAAAAGAGTGTCTTGCTAAGCAATATCTCTAAAGAGCATCTGAGGCCATTTTCATCCTGTTCAGATCTCCAGGACTTATTACATGTGGTCTAGCAAAACCTTAAAAGAGTGTCTTGCCAAGCAAGATCTCTAAAGAGCATCGGAGGCCTTTTTCGTCCTGTCCAGATATCCAGGACTTATTACATGCTACCCTTGCACAACCTGTCCACGACCACAGAGTATCAACCTGATACTCACCATACATCGTCTTGATGTACATGAGCATCCTGATCATCAATGCATCCACCTGATGCATACCAAGTATCTACCTGATACATATCATCATACATGATCCACCTGATCATACAATGTATCCACCTGATACATACACAGATACATGATCCACCTGATCATACCTGATACATATCAACATACATGATCTACTTGATCATACAATGTATCCACCTGATGCATTTACAGATACATATACATGATCCAACTGATCATATCCAACATCCAACATGATGCACATACATATACATGATCCAACTGATCATAACAAGCATCCAACATGATGCATATACATATACATGATCAACCTGAACACAACAAGCATCCAAAATGATGCATATACATATACATGATCCAACTGATCACAACAAGCATCCAATATGATGCATATACAGAGCAGTAACTGGAGCATCATCCTGATGCTCATCATCCAATGCTTACATCCACAGCCATGGGAAGGATCCTCCTCTCACCATGCTTGGAATGGCTCCTACAAATGTGTCCATCACTTCTTTCTCGAAGTGTCGTCAATCTGAAGAACACCAAGCCTCTCTCTGAATTAATCAAACTCCACTCTGGCTAGTGGTTTCGTCAACACATCTGCAATCGGCTCATCATTCGCAACATACAGGAGCTTCACTACTCCTCTCTGCACCATATCCCTGATATAGCGATATTTGATCTCAATGTGCTTCAACCTGTCGTGGAACACTGAGTTCTCAGACAACTTCACACAACTCTGGTTGTCACAAAAGATACCAGTATCCTCCAGCGGGAGATCAAATAACTCAGACAGTAGCTTCCAGAGCCATACTGCCTCACAACTAGCTGAACATGCTGCAACATACTCTGCCTCGGCTGTACTCAGTGCTACGCAGGATTGCTTCCTGCTAAACCAAGAGATCACACCTGATCCCATACTGAAGCAGCACCCAGAAGTGCTCTTCCTATCTGCAGCACTGCCTGCCCAGTCTGAATCAACATAACCCTGCAGGTTAAACTTTTGATTCGCATCATACTTGAGCCCATAGTCAATTGTACCCTTCAGGTACCTCAGAATATGCTTTACAGCAATCAGGTGAACACCTCTGGGATCCGTTAGGAACTGGCTCAATATGTTCACCGCAAAGCAAATATATGGTCTAGTGTTCGTCAGGTGCATCAAGGACCCAATCATCTGACGATACACAGTGACATCAACCGAATCAGATGAAGCATCACACAAAAGCTTCAGGTTCAATGCCATAGGTGTGGCCATGGCCTTGTAGTCCATCATTCCGAACCTCTTCAGGCTCTCTACTGCATACTTCCCTTGTCCAAGGAAGATCCTATCTGCACTCTGCCACACCTCCATGCCTAGAAAATTGTGCATCATCCCCAAGTCCTTCATCTCAAACTCGGAAGCAAGCTTCCTTTTGGTATCGGCAATCAATCCATCCTCACCTGTTACAAACAGGTCATCCACATACAAGAGTAGTATCATAGGATTGCCTTCCTCAACCTTGTAGTAAAGGTTGGGATCTGCTTTACTCTTAGTAAATGCCAAACTGGATAGAAAGTTTTCTATCCTACCATACCAAGTTCTAGGAGCTTGCTTCAAGCCATACAAGGCTTTCTTCAGTTTGCACACATGAGTCCCTCTGTCACGTGTCTCAAAACCAAGTAGTTGCTCCACATACACTTCCTCCTCGACTACACCATTCAATAAAGCTGTCTTGACATCCATCTGGTGTATCTTCCATTTCATCACTGCAGCCAGAGCAAGTACTGATCTAATGGAAGTGTATCTGGATACAGGAGAAAAAGTTTATTCATAGTCTATTCCCTCTTTCTGAGAGAAGCCACGAGGTACGATCCTCGCTTTGTATTTTTCTATGCTACCATCTGCAACATGCTTGATCTTATAGATCCACTTGGAAGTCACAACAGACTTCTCTTTAGGTCTTGGGACTGCATCCCAAACATTATTCTTCATGATCGACTGGTACTCCTCGATCATGGCATTCTTCCTGAATCCTGGGAACTTCAATATCTTCAATAGATAACTTTGTTGCTAAACAAATGTTGTAGTCATTCTTTTGTAGGTGATGGTATATGATCTTTCCTACAAAACAAGTTAAATTGCATGATTAGAAACATCTCATAGTTTTCAGAACAAATTCTTACACATAATGAAATATGTCATACAGTCATGCAATTATTTTAGCCAATGCTTCAATACAACATTTATCCATATCCCATGACTTTCTAGATGCCTTCCAATCTCTACCAGAACATTGTTAAGAGTGTGCACAACTCCCAACATGTCAGCAAAGAGGTTTCATTCTAGATAAGTAGCAATGGAATGTTGTACAGTGCCATAGGCCACTTACCCATCACATGCATATTAGTAGTATACTGTTCATTAATGCAATTATTCTAATATGCATAATACACACCCTAAGTCTAGGAACGTAAGCATATACATCATTGAACAATATTATTTAAACAAACAAGTATGCAATAAATGACAATTCAAATACTTATCTTTGTTTGGTTGTAGGGTGAACTCCCTCTCAATATTTGCTTCCTTGCAGGAACTACTGGAGTGTGATCCCTCTTGATCTTTGCTTCCTAGATTACCTGTCTTTGAACTTATATCCATCCTCGATCACTATGCATGCTTACTAGTATCATCATTGTATTATCCTCGAGGTATCATACACAATCATACATTCATTAGTATAATCTCAATACTTTAAAACATTATGATTCTAAGTAATCTGAAACATGTATAGTCAAGATCATTTCATACACAGATAATTTATCACAAGCACTAGTATTCAAGGTTTCAGGGAGTACTTCCTTTTACTCATGCATATTCTTATTGACCATAAGACTCTCCTAGTTAGTCATATCATCAATCAAAGTACGAAGCATAATATGCCTAAACCCATGATTACTAACTTCAATGAATAATCATTATCAATCATGCCATGTATATTTATATAAGAGATTCTAACACAAGGTAGGATTCTAACTTGATATAGGAAAAACATACTTGGTTATCATACTTGCTGGTTATGTCTAGCAATGTCTTCTTGTTCTCTTCAATGACTTGTGCTAGTAACCTGCATATCTCATAGGTTAAGCATTGTAGAACCAAAGTATACATACCTCGTAAGTAGAGCTTCTATGTGATCCATGACAATGGATGAATCTTTGTCTTCATGTCACCATGGTCATATGTTCTTGAACTAGAACATGATTTGTCTTTCTTGATGTATCTTTCATGTTAGCGGACAACATCAACCTCATACAACACCACAAAGCATTAGTACAATCATAAGTGTCGAAACCCTAATCAATGAATATCTGCATTCATAATTTTATTAAGGTGATACGACAAGTCTAATGTTAATCAAGATTGTACTAACCTTAATGAAGACAAACATACCATAAACTTAATCATGAATAGATCTCGAAACATACCTGGATAAGTCATACCCATCGAGATTGCCTGTAATCTTCTTATGTAAGGCCTTAGCCTCATCTCCCTCTGAAACAATGACTTCTTCACTTATGCAGGTGAACAAACCATTCTCTTCTAGGATTAACCCAATCCACTTGATTTGCAGAAACTAGATCTCGAGCTGGATTAGGGTTTGTCAGAGAAACCCTAAAAATTCAAACTTTGAATTTCAAGCTTCTGAAAGGATAGAAAGATGCGCCTTGATGAGCTGATCAACCTGGTATACTCAGAATTTGAAAACTGCAAAGTTTCACCCCTCAACATTGCCTTTTAGATTCCCGGATTCACTTGGGAGGACCCTGAATTAGGGTTTGAGTTTCCCAGAGCTTCACCCAAACAAATAGTTTGATCCAAATCTCTAAACTTCGATTTAGCCAAGGATCTTCCAGCTATGGTCACAGATTTCAAAAGTTCCCATTTTTGCAGAAGCCCTAATTTTTCACTTTTCCGATCAAGGTCCCGAACTAGGGTTTGATCAAGCCTGGCCTTCTACCCAACCAAAAAATTTGATCTTGGTCTCTAAATTTCGATTTTGCTGAGTAGCATTCAGCCGTGGTCTCCGATTACAAAAATACCAACTTTCTCCGAAACCCTAATTCCCTGAGCCATGAATGAAGGTGCTCAAAATCCAATTCTGTTTTGACAGAAATATGCACCTAATTGTTTTTGGTGTAACTCCGAAATTACGAATCCACAGGGTCTGAAACTTTGACCTGTGGTAGCCCGACCTGCCATTTTTCCAACCCCACAGGTTTTACCTCAATTGGATTCTCTAAGAGAGAGTTATTGCAAGTGTCGCAACGTGACCTGTTTATGGGATAAAACATGAGAGCGAACTTGTACGGCGTACCACGTGTCACTGGTTCAACTTCGGCCTCTGAAAACCTTACCTGAGAAACTAAAGTCCGTGCCCTACCTATCACTTTTTACGAAATTTCAGTTGGAGCTTCCTAGCCCAAGTTGTGACTTTTTTGCCTAGGTCACCTGTTTATGACTGAGATCTGGAAGAGGCAGAAACCCTAGATATACAGATCATAAAACACAAAGTACAATGAATTAGAAGTTTTGCTTCGGACACAAGGTACATGGGGATCTTATCTTCGACCTGTAAGAGTTTCAGATCCTAAAACTTTGCCAAAATGGATTTATAGCGAAAGTTCTACGATGACTGGTTTTTTCTATATCAAGCCCGGTTAGCTTCGCAAGTGCAACAAGTGTCATAAATGCCATACCATGACTTCTTTCATGCTAGCTCTGATAACATGTTAGTTTTTCAGAATTTACTTCAATCTGATCTAGGATCTTAACTGAGAGAACATGTACATCATATATACAGCATATCAATCATGGACATAATAATGCAAGCACACAAGAGACAAGACACACAGAGTTTCGCTAGGGAAAACCATAAAGGTGAAAAACCCCACAACTTCCTCAGAGATAGATAGAGCAATGATACAACCCAAGCATAAGAGATAGTCTTCTCCTATCAGCAGTTTCTCCTCCTCCACAAGTGCTCCACTCTCCAATGAGAGTGTGAGTGAGAAAGTGAATGATCAAATAGAGTGCCTCCCGCACTTTATTTATACATGGCTTGATTTGCCTAATAACTTTTACTATGTCGGCCTTAACTTAACCACATAACATAATGCTGACAGGGCCGACCCCCACTAGGGTGGTCTAATAACCCTTTTACCCACATGACTTATATAGGGCCGACCCCATCAAGGTGGTCTAATAACCCATCAAGTATAAGTTAGGACACTTACAATATAAATGACAACACTTCCGTATAGAGGAATAATAACATCTCTATAGGAATACAAACACTTCCGTATAGAGGAATAATGACATCTCTATAGGAATACAATATACATGTATGAAATACGTTCCGAAGTTACATATACATCGACAATGTGGCCAAGAGAAAAAACAATAAATGATGCAATAGTAATTGGAGAGAAAGAGGGAGGTCTGTACAAGTTAAAAGGACAACCAGAACAAGCATTGGTTCATGATTCCATGGAACCCAGAGAATTATGGCATAGCAGGATTGCACATGTACACTGTAGAGCACTACCAATTGCAAGCAAAGCAGTATCGAGTCTACTAGAAATTCAAACAAAGTATGAAGGTGTTTGCAAGGGATGTGCACAAGGGAAGAATGTAAAGAAGTCATTTCCTAGCAGTGAAAGCAAGGCAAAAGGAATCTTGGAGATAATTCACTCAGATGTGTGTGGCCCCATGTCTTCCAGCTCCTTAAGCGGGTATGTATACTATGTTTCTTTCATAGATGAATTTTCTTGTAAGACATGGATTTATTTCTTGAAAGGCAAACATGAAGTGTTTAGCAAATTCAAAGAATTCAAAGCCTTGGTCGAAAATCATATTGAAAAGAAGATCAAGACTTTACGATTAGACAATGGTGGAGAGTTCACCTCGGAAGAATTCAAGGATCTTTGCAGAGAATCAGGGATTAAGAGGGAGTTGAGAACTCCTTACAATCCTCAACAAAATGACATTGCATAACATAAGAATATAACAATAATGGAAGCAGCGAAGGCAATGCTCCATGATCAAGATCTCCCAATGCACCTTTGGGAAGAAGCAACAAGAACAACTGTCTATGTACAAAACCGTACACCTCACCGTGTATTGAATAACAAGACTCCAGAAGAAGCTTTCTCAGGAGAGAAACCAGAAGTCATCTATCTCAGAATATTCGGTTGCCTTATATACATACACATTCCGAAAGAAAAGAGAACAAAACTCGATCCTTCAGGGAAGAAGGGCATATTCGTGGGATACAGTGACACATCAAAATATTGCGGAATATACTTCCCAGGATTCAAGAAGATCGAGATCAGCAGAGACGTAACTTTCATTAGAGGAAATTTGGATGAAAAATGGTCCTTTTAACCCTAAAGTACAATTTCTTGTCATCACATATTAGCCAATCAAAATGCTTTAAAATTCAAGCAAGGTGCATGTAAAAAATTGGAGGGAAAAAATAAAAAACTACTTTTTTGGATCGTATTTTCAACTTATCTCCTTGTAAGTTTAATCAAATTTCAAGCGGGAGGACTCGTTGGATGCGTAATTAAATTATGCATCGAACGAGTACCCATGTTGCATACTTTTAACAACATCCACACCATGAAAAATCGAAAATACATTAAAAAACATGTTTTCTCTCACTAGAAACACGTTTTTAATGTATTTTCAAATTTTCATGGTGTGGATGTTATTAAAAGTATGCAACATGGGTACTCATTGGATCCAACGAGTCCTCCCGCTTGAAATTTGAGTAAACCTGCAAGGAGATAAGTTGAAAATACGATCCAAAAAAGTAGTTTTTTTACTCTCTCCACTATTATTTTCCTTAGGAGGCCCATTTTTTACCCAAATTTCCTCTAATGTTATGAAGACTCGACCTACAACAAGTCAAGACAATTACCCACTGAATAAACTGAAGAACCTGAAGTTCCCAGAACCAGAGACATAGTTATGAAAGAGACAATCCAAAAAAATCACGAAGACCATGACTTAACTGAACCACGAGAGCCTATAGATCCACTTCGTGAGAAAAACTCTCACAAGAGAAGACCAGCATGGGCACATGAAGCAATACAAGATGCAGAGAAGTATGGTACTCCAGATGGGACACTTAGAGAAAACAAGAGACCCAAACGATACTCCATCTATGTGGCCCTACTATGTAACATCATTCATAAAAAACCTTCCAACTATGAGGAAGCAACATAAAATAAGGAATGGAAGGATGCCATGATCGAAGAGTACCGGTCGATTACGAAGAATGATGTCTGGGAGATAGTTCCGAGACCATAAGGGAAGTTTGTTGTGACTTCAAAATGGATCTACAAGATCAACCATGCTGCAAATGGGAGCATTGAAAAACACAAGGCAATATTTGTGGCACGTGGCTTCTCCCAGAAAGAAGGCATAGACTACGAGGAGGCATTTGCACCTGTAGCATGATACACTTCCATTAGATCTATACTTGCTTTAGCCGCAGTAATGAAATGGAAGGTATACTAGATGGACGTCAAGACAACATTCTTGAATGGTGTAGTCAAAGAGGAAGTGTATGTGGAGCAGCCACTGGGATTTGAAACACATGACATACAGACTCATGTGTGCAAGCTAAAGAAAGCCTTGTATGGTTTGAAGCAGGCACCCAAGACATGGTATGACAAGATGGATAGTTTTCTGATGAGCCTAGGCTTTACCAAGAGTAAATCATAGTCCAACCTCTACTTCAAGGTTGAGGGCGGAAGGCCAGTAATATTACTGCTATATGTAGATGACATGTTCGTAACAGGAGAGGATGAGCTCATTGCAGAAACAAAGAGAAGGCTTGTTGCAGAGTTCGAGATGAAGGACCTGGGAATGATGCACTACTTCTTAAGTATGGAGGCGTGGCAGAATTCAGATGGGATTTTCCTTGGTCAAGGATAGTATGCAGTGGAGATTCTAAAGAGGTTCAGAATGATGGACTGCAAGGCAATGGCCACACCAATGGCATTGAACTTGAAGCTACTGTGTGATGCTTCTTCAGAGATAGTTGATGCCACGATGTACATGTAAAGGATTGGTTTGTTAAAGTAATCGACAAACACAAGACCAAACATATGCTTTGCTGTGAACACCCTTATCCAGTTCCTGACAGATCCGAGACATGTTCACCCGATTGCTGCAAAGCATATATTGAGGTACTTGAAGGGTACAATTTAGTATGGGCTCAAATATGCGACAAATTCGAAGATTAACCTGCATGGCTATGTTGATTCAGATTGGGCAGGCAGTGCCACAGACAGGAAGAGTACTTCAGGATGCTGCTTCAGTTTGGGCTCCGGTATGATCTCTTGGTTTAGAAGGAAGCAGTCAAGTGTGGCACTGAGTACAGCTGAAGCAGAGTATATTGCAACCTGTTCAGCTAGTTGTGAGGCAGTATGGTTTCAGAAGCTATTGTCATATTTATTTGATCTTGAGTTAGAGGCGACTTGTATCCTTTGTGACAACCAGAGTTGTGTAAAATTGTCCGAGAACCCAGTGTTCCATGACAAGACGAAGCATATGGAGATCAAGTACCACTATATCCAGGATATGGTGCAGAGAGGAGCAGTGAAGCTCCAGTATGTAGCGACAGACGAGCAAATAGTCGATGTGTTGACCAAGCCGTTGGCAAGATTGAAGTTTGAGTATTTCAGAGAGAAGCTTGGTGTTATCCAGATCGATGTTCCTCGAAAGAGGGAGTGATGTGACATGTCCAGAAGACGCAGGTGCACCGGGGCTGTATCTTACATGATGGAAGACGCAGGTGCATCGGGGCTGTATCTTACATGATGGAAGATGCAAGTAGTCCGCAAGGATGTAATGCATCGGGGATGCTCCTGGGATGTATCCACATGTTTGAAGACGTTGGTGGTCCATGGGTCATAAAGTATCTGGGATGCACCTGGGCTGTATCTTACATGGTGGAAGACGCAGGTGGTCCGAAAGGACGTAATGAATCTAGGATGCTCCTAGGCTGTATCCACATGTTTGAATACACAGGTTGATCGAGAGAGTCATAATACATCTGGGCTGTATCCACTGGGTGGAAGACGCAGATGTTCCTGGGCTGTATCCACTGGGTGGAAGACGCAAGTTGACTGAGAGAGACGTAATACATCTGGGATGTATCCACTGGGTGGAAGACGCAGATGTTCCTGGGTTGTATCCCCTGGGTGGAAGACACAGGTTGTCTGATGGACATGGTATATGCACCTGGGATGTTCTCCACATTAGATGATGAGATGATCCAGATACGATGAGATGATAGTAGGAGACGCAGGTGATTGCTCTGGCAATGTAATATGTGGTCCTAGGCTGTACCTACTAGATGGCTTTCTCATATAGATGATGAAGTCCTAGATGAGAGCTAGGCCCACATCCAGCATAAAAAAGGGTTGGCTCTGTAAAACTTCTCATGACAGGTAGATTCTAGAGATGTCACTAGTCAATGATCAACAAGATGAGAATTGCTGCAACAACGATGATGATGATCTAGCGATGATGACATTGTCCAGAGATTGTGTCCAACTGTGATGATGACTGTGTCGAGAGAATACCTTCCTAGTTAAGAGGGAGTGTTGTTGTAAGTGTAACTTCAGAAGATATTCTTTTGTATATTATTATTATATTATTATTCTACTTTTATTGTACCTCCATCAGAGATGTTTTTCCTTCGTTTGGGGATGTCATTATTATATTTGGTCATGTAAGAATATCGAGGTAAAACCTCCATTGTAAGTCGGGGCAATAGTCCCCAAAAGGATAAATGTAAAATGTATTTTTGAGTCTCCCTAGGAGAGGTCGGGCCAGTCAGTTAAGGAAGTCGGCCCCATTGGAGATTTAGGTAAGCCACACGTAAAGTATAAATAGGGAGGTGTTCTTCCTCATTTGGACACACTCACTCAAACAAGTTCGCTCCAAGGAGGGAAAAGACAAGTTCACTATAGAAGAAGAAGGAAGCTGCATAGGTCATCTTATCTTTGGGTTTTCTATCTTGGTTTGATATTGTACTAAGTGACGAATCTATTGCTGAAGAAGTTGCGAGGTTTTCTCTTTTATGGTTTCCCCGAATAAATTTATTGTGTTCTTGTGTATTGTTGTGCTCGTCTATCTTTTAGATTAAAGATCTAACATAATTGAATTAAAGTGCAAACAATAACAGGGACTTTGTATGCTCTTTTCATGATTCGATCCACTTGATGGGCCCTTTTAGTGGGCACATATGTGGAGGAGAAATAAAACATTATTTTATTTAGATGGGGGCATCCCTTTATCAGAAAGCTTATGTTTTCTCATTTGGCGAGTAATAAACACCTTGCAATAGTGCATTTATTGTTGTTGATGTAGGAATATGGACAACTGGATTGACTATTAAAGTAGATCTAACGATTGATATCTCTGCAACAACAATAAATGCTACTCTAGGGTGCTTATTGGATGCCTTCTCTTTTGGCTCATGAATTATTCCATGAAGAAATGACTTCATTCTCACCTATCTTCTTATGTGATGTTTCTTCTTGAATTCGTAGGTTGGTTATTAACCCAAGAAGCTTCATGAGGTCAACCTCAAGGTGAATTGGACAAGGTGGGTCCATTTGTTATCTCTCTCAGTTGGACGGGTCTCCATTGGACAACGTATGTGGGTGATATATGATTTGCTCCCTTCATTGGTTAAAGCCACATGATATCGCCATGCTTGGTCTCTCATGGTCAAGTTCACTCCTATTGTCTCTCACGATCTCCACTACAACTTGCACCCTCGCCTTCTGTGTCCTGCGGGTTTAACCTCTAGAGTTTTGAATGTAATACGAAGAGAAGAAAATGCTTCACTAAGATTTGCCGTTGTTGTTTCTCATGCCTTCAGTTAGATTTGTTGCGGCTCACGCCTTCACTAAGAATTGAGTTGCTCAAAGGAAGTGTGGTGCTGAATGGTGGAATGATAGTGGTGCACTCGATTGGTGATGTGGACTTTGCTTGGCTTGAATACGAGTAGGCTTGTGGGCCAATTGTTGGCTTGGGCGCTTGGAACTGGTGCTTGGTTCGAACTTCGACTTAGTTCGCTTTGAGCTAGTGCTTGGTTTGAACTTCAACTTAGTTTGCTTGGAACTTGTTCTTGGCATCATATTTTATTTTGTTAAAATTCTTCAATCATATGGTTCTTATGACCGCATTCGTTGTTCAATGCATCAATGTTAGTAATACGAATCAATTGTTTTGATGCGTTCTACACACGATTCTGACATGAACCGGTATTTTTTACTTGGATTGGATAGAATGAATCGATATTATGGTCAAGATTGTTGAATTGTGTGCAGCTTGGGTCGAACATCTACATTTTTTCTTGATTATAATCTAGCTTCTTTGAAGTTAAACGATATTTATTATTTCGCTTTTAGATCTATTATGACATGTTAAGGGATGAGTCCATTGGTTGTAGTTTGGGTGGTTGAAAGGAATGATTGTTACCTTCCCCACCCAGGTTCAATTCTTGTAAGTGACATGATGCTTTTGTGTGGCTTTTGTTGAGCTCCTATTGTAATGATTGTATTTCTGGCCATACCTTGATTCTCTAGCTGGAATAGTAGGTATTGGCATTCTCCGATTGGACTAGTGCTCAAGTGAGCATATTGCATCATTAATTAATCACTAGTAAAGAGTCGTTTGAAAGTACTATTGAAGAAAAACAAGTTATACAATTTGATGAGAACCTCACATTGTTCTCGTTTTTCTATATGTTGTATTTAGTGGCTATTTTTATCCTCGAGTTGAAAAGTGGTGCTACCGGTAACACCCTTTTTTTTCCAGGGATAAAGTTACAACTTTTTTGAAACCCTGGCATGTGTGGTTGCATTCAAAACCCTAAATCAACCTCCGAATCGAAAAATGGTGCTCCCATAATCACCCTCTTTTTTTTCGGGTTAAAATTAGGCATTTTTTGAAACTTTGGCCTTAACAAGTAGCACCGTTGCAATGGAAACCCTAAAATCAGCCCTTAAATCAAAAGTGGCATTATCATGGGATCCTTATTTTTCTTTCCGAAGTCAAAATTACAACTTATTTGAAACAATGCTCTTAACAACTGGTACCAATATCACAAAAATGTCAAAACTAACCCTCAGGTCGAAAAGAAGTGTTGCCCATGGCACCCCTTTCTTGAAATTGCATGCATTTTTGAAACATGCCCCTCAAAATTTAAAATTTCTTTTCAAAAAATGACTATAATAACAAAATTTAATAATAATAAAAAAAGTTTGTTTGAAGATTAAAAACACTATAAAAATAAAAAAAATAAGAAAATTTGAAACATGCTCCTCAAAATTTAAAATTTCTTTTCAAAAAATGATTATAATAACAAAATTTAATAATAATAAAAAAGTTTGTTTGAAGATTAAAAACACTATAAAAATGCAAAAATAAGAAAAATATAAATGAAAGTTTAAAAAAATGCTTAAAAACACCAAAAATGACCCAAGCACATTAAAACAACCAAATTAAAAGAATTAAAACACAATTAAATAAAATATATTGGACAAACCAAAAAACACTTTAACAAACATAACAAAATCTAAAAATAAAATACATTAGAAAAAAAAGCCATACAAATAACATTACAAAACATACACATAACATTACATAAACTAAGCTTAAACAATGGAATTCCTTTGACCATATACTCTTATTACATCCGACAAACCAAATTCTAATCAATTATGTTAATGACGATCCGACACTTAAGCAGCAATGGTTTAAATAAAATCCCAGCGGAGGGTGGGTTGGACAAATTCCAAGCACCCTTCAACCTACTCTCTTACTTCCACACTTATATGTTATCCCGAAGAAGTGCCCCTTGTAAACTTCGAAGGATATAACTAGGTTGAATCTCCTAAATCAAAGTTTGCTCCCTTTAATAATGGATATATTTAAAAAAATTACAATAAGCTTTAAAAACTATATCAAAACATTTAAACACCATTATATATATGTAATCCCCAAAAAAATCTATATACAAAATATAATAAAAAAATATAAAAACATATAATATTTATCCCACAACCATATATATAAAAATTATAATAAAAAGGTTTTATGCTAAACATAATGGTTTGTGGTGTTTTTAATGCAAAAGATGGGAGGGTCGATTCTCGGAATCAAGCCACCCCTTAACTACCACTCTAAGCGGCGGTGCCCCTTATGCATAACAAACCACGAAACATGCCATTTTTCATATGGTTTTTTCATTTTTGTTTTTTAATTATATTGTTTTTTTTTCTTTTCCTTTTTAATGTTTTGTTATAATATTATCACATTGTTAATTAAAATTTACAAGGTGGAACTACTATTAGCGGCCCACAACACTTTTACATTAGTCATAGGGATCATATCTTACTAGGTAGATACATCTTTCTAAAATTCGCTTATATGGCGGTAGATCAAATCGTACCCTTTGTCGGATAAGTCATCTGAGCCATGTGAAGGAATCTAGGTACTTGCAGACCCATACTGACAAGAGAATTAAAATTTACAAGGTGGAACTACTATTAGCGTCTTACGACGCTTTTACATCAGTCATAGGGATCATATCCTACTAGGCAGATACATCTTTCTTTTCCGTCCTCACGATCTGGTCTGCCGCAAACACAGCCAGATCCAACAAATCCATCATCATTGTCATCATCATTGTCAGAGGTAGATGGGATAGAGATTTTAGTATTAGGAAATAAACAATGTGAAAAGCATCTTTCTACACCCGACCCCATCATAATTTCATTGGGAGAGCAACATAATTCTCCTTCAAAACATGATTCCACTTTGTAATTGAGCACGACTTCTTTGGTATAGTGTCTAATCATCCTTCTGTCTTTATCCCGTTGGAGAAACTTCTGTTTCATTTTGATAGGTGGTTCTAAGGGAGAATATTTCCCGCCAGTGTGTTTCAATTTGAATTTGAACCACATATAGTTCTGATGAGTTACAATCATGTCATCCTGGAGATGCAAAATAAAATTAGATCATCTTTGTACCCAATCTTTTCTAGGACAGAACTTATCAAGAAATACTTATGTCCATCCTGACCATTTTTGTTGAATTAAGGTGGATGGATCACTGCAAATTATGATTTCTCCTTGTTCTATGCAAAATTGTAGAATTAGATGGTAACTTGTCCATGTTAAATAGCCAGGGCCTATATCAACAAAGAAAATCTTTTTCCCATCAAACTTAGCAGTATCTAGCTAGACATCGTTTAATTCTGTTAACTTATAATATGCATTTTGAAGATTTAGAAATGTTGTTTTCTCCCATCTTTCTAAAATTTCAATTTTCATAGGAGAAGAGTGAATCTAGCTTATCAATGAGATGGCCAACTGCTTGTTTGCTTCTTTTTTGCTGGCATATTCCATAAATGTCGGGCGCTCTGGAGAACTCATGGGGTCTCTAAATTATTTTTATTCCCTCTGGATTTCTCCAGATCATGCTTGATGCCTGCTCTCTTATCTGACGGTCCAACATCTAATGTACCGACGTTGAACATGTTGAGACTAGGCTGAGATTCTTCTCTGGTTAGCATATCAGCAACACAACTAAGATAACCGGGTTTATACAAAATATCAAAATCAAAGTTTTGAAGCCACATAAACCATTTAAGAATTCTAGAATTATTTTCAGCCATCAAACTTTCATTCTTAAAAATTCCTAGCATGATTTTTAAATCTGTTCTGATCAAGAATTTTACAGGTTTTAGATATAGTTTGAAATGGTTTATTGCCTTTTTGATAGCAATGATATCTTTGTGGTCTGAGGGGTAGTTTAATTCTGCACTCATAAAAGAACCTGAGGCATATCCACATATTTCTTCTCTATCTCCATGTTTTTCTATCGGGACACCTCCCCATGCTTTGTTGGATGCATCTATTTCTATGACAAGGTCTCCCGTACCTTGGGGAAGGGAGAGATGAGGAAGTTGTTTTACTTTTATTTTAATTCTTTTAACAGCTTCGGTCATTTCATTGCTCCATTTTGGAGGGTGTTTCTTCAATCTTTGTTGTATAATATGGATGTCATCAGCTTGGCCCTTATAGAAAGGTCAGATATAATTCAAGCTTCCTAAGAAGCGATGCAACTAGAATTTCTCCAAGATTTGATTCAGGAAATGATAAAAAACCATTACAACATGCTCTTGGAGGATTACTTGGCCTTTATTGATCTTTAGACCAAGAAAATCAATCTCTGTCTTCCCAATCTCCATTTTGATTTTGGAAAGAACTAAGCCATATTTATACATCGGTTGGTAGAATTCTTGTAGATGCTTTAAATGTTCTTGCAAATTTTTAGAGCAAATTATGATATCATCAATATATACAAGTTCTTATTTATTTTCGCTGAAAATATCTTCCATTCTCTTCTGGAATTCAGAAGGAGCAGTATTTAATCAAAATGGGAGAACTTTCCACTGATACTGACCATGTGGGACAACAAAATCCGTTTTGAAGCGATCCTTTTCTTCAACCCCAATCTGGTAAAATCTAGTTTTTACATCAAACTTACTAAAGATCGTACAATCGAAAATTCTTTGTAAAAGGCTTGCCTTATCAGGAAGTGGGTATCTAACATTTTGAAGGGCTGCATTCAAAGGTTTGTAATTTACAACTAACCTCGGATTTCCTCTCCTAATTTTTGAATGCTTTTTTACTATGAATGCATGACAAGCCTAAGGGCTCCTAGAGGGTTCAATGAGACCTTTAGAAAGCAGGTCTTTGATTTCACTGGCACAAAACTCTTTTTCTGTAGGAGACATTTGTTAGGATATTTTTTACACTTAGGAGTTAGTTAAGTTCAACTTGGTTTAATATATCTGTTAGGTATGCATTTGTATATATGCAATCCAATGGTCACGATATAACGTAATCCGATGGTTCAACTTCTCTCGATCTTAACGACACTTGATCTGTGGCTTAACACTCGATTGGTCCATGATCTCTATTTAAAGAGCATGGAGGCTCACTTGCTAAATGATCCATTATTGAGAGGAGCTCATGTAATATTTGTTCTTCTGCATAATAAATTGCTCCGTAGAAGCTATTTGGTTGAGGTTGTATTCTGTTTCCCTCTAGGGGGTTTTAACCACGCCAAAACACTCGTGTATCGATCTATGATATTTGTGTGTGAGCGGCGTCCTTGGTGTTCGGTTTGTGTGGATATACCTGTTATTCAAACATGGTATCATAGCTTTGTTGAGAGTCGTCTCCATTTTATTGCGATCAAGATTTGAAGTCGATGCGGCTGCATGAGGGAGCTACTGCCGAGATATGCTATTTCTGACCATTTTTGGGCTAGCTTAAGTGCTCCATTGTGTTCAAAGCATTGATTCCATTAAGGATCACCTTTCGTTTTGTACGAAAAGGCTTCTATTTTCCTTATTTGCGGCCATTTTACAGATCCGAGGTATATTGTTTTTTTTTCCCGTGGTTTTATTTCTCTATGTTTAATTTGATTTGTAGTTCATTTTTTTTTTCTTCTAGAAGCAATAGCCTCCTTTCTGCGCATGTTGGCGGTCTTGGCCGACCATAAACAATGGGAAAGGCATGCCGTTTACAAGGAGGAACTAACGGAAAACTAACAAAGAGCGGGAAACCCTTGAGTTTTTTTTCTTGTTTTTTTTGTTTTCTGTGTAAAAAGTTGTTTTGCAAGCTAAAACAAGGGTCTGTGGGCTAAGCACACACCACAAGGAAAAAAGAGTAAAAAAAAAAAACCTCCTCCTTCACAACCTTTTGTATATTTTTTTAATAACTCACTTGGTTAAATGTTACTTATTAAGAGGTCTTAAGTTCAAATCCTCTTATTATTTGTTGCATTATTGTAAAAGTGATCTCATATATTAAAAAAAAACGAGTCACTTAAAAGCTCAAAAGTTACTTTCTTTCATTTTTAAGTTGTTTTTTTTCTTTTTTCTTTTCTAAAGAAACTTTATAAAAAAAACAAAAAAGTTTCATTTTATTTTTAAGTTGTTTTCTCTTCATTTTTCAAGCAACTTTATGTAAAAGTGACCTTCACTTATATATAAAAGTAAGGCACATAAAGGAATTTTATTTTGTAAAAGTGAGCTTAGGAGTTAATTTAGGACTAGGGGGATTTTTATTAAAACTCTTATTGTCGTGCACTTACCTCCACTTACCATGTGGTTCCTTGGCTGCTCTTTCAATTTTTTTTCAAAAGGGCATAACTTTTTCATCTGGAAGATGATTGCAATCTATTTTTTTTTAAACCGCTTATTATTTCGAGCTCTATTCTTTTTTCCAGCTAGTTTTCAGCCTTGAAGTCATATTTATTTCAGAATGGAAATTTCAAATGATATGATTCTTACTAGTACAAATTATTTTGTATGGAAGTCTCGTATGGAAGATATTCTTAGAAGCAAAGGGTTATATAGACTTATCCTTGGCATGAAAACTCCTCTCTCTAATCCTGATAAACTAGCAAAATGGGAAAATAGAAATGATTCAGCTCGTGGTTTGATTGGTTTGTCAGTTTCTCCCAATATGCAGTTTCATCTTCAAGGTATTCATGCACTGAATGATACTTGGCAAGAGCTAAATACTGTTTTTGGTATTAAAAATGAGATTACAGCTCATCAACTTGAGAGTGAGTTGCTTACATTAGATCCTAATAATTTCTCTTGCATGGAAGAGTTATAACAAATTTTAAGACTATTAGAGTCTTATTGGCTACATGTATAGCAACAAAGGAAGATGATGGCCTTATTTATGCCATTCTTGACAAGTTGGGGCCTGCATATTCTGTGTTTGTCTCAACCTTTCATTCCACTAGAGAAGCTCTTCTTTCTTCAGGAGCTCCATACAAAGCTCCCTCTTTTGATGCTTTTTATGATTCTTTAATAAGAGAACAAGAAAAACTCTTACATCTTTGACTAATTAATACTTCCAGTACTTCTCACAAAGCTTTAGTAGCTCAGCAGCCGCATGGTCCGAAGAATTCCAAGAATCCAAAGAAGCAGTATGCAAAGAAGAACAATCAAAATAACAAGGGTCCTAAATATTCTCAGCCTCAAAATTCTCCTCAACAAGATAAAGCCGCCAAATTTGAAGGAAAGAAGACACAAAGACATTGCAACTTTTGTAATCACGATGGGCATGAAGATTCAAGGTGTTTTAAGAGGATGGAATCTCTGGAAGAAACAATGAAGAAGCATCACATTCAACTTGATTATTCTTCAACTTCATCTTCAGGACAAGCACTTTCAACATCTGGTTTTGCACTTATAACATCTTCTTGTTCTTCTTCTGTCATGTCCCCTCCCTAGTGACCTTGGTCACCACTTGGATCATCCTATCCCTAGGGGTCTAAGTTCTTAATTAATTGGGGAAATTTTGAGGCATTACACCATAATAATTGATTAATTACTGGATAATTATTAATTGCTAAGTTAAATTATTTCTGAGTTGTATTATTTTCATTTAAATGTGTATTGCTAATAAATGTGCCAAGTGGTTGATGACTTGGATAGGAAATTCGAATTGGTCAAGTGGGCCAAACTTGCCTAAGTGGTAAAACCTCAGAAAAGCTAAGGAATCTAATGGAGACAAGTTGGCAAGGTGAACCAAGAAGGAAACTGACAAAAGCTGGCAAAATCAGACAAAAGCATAAAAGAGGAAAGTGAATAAAGTGGAAAAAACATGAAAAGCAGTCAAAAAGGAAAGTAGCAAGTGCAGAAAAGCTCCCTAGGGAGCACTTGCAAATTTCAGTGAAAGAATGCAAAAGCAGGAAAGTGGAGAAAGCAGAAAAGTTTCCTTTCTCCTCAAGGAATTTTCCCTCCTCATCCACACGTGTGGTCTAGCTTGGGTAGCAAGTAATATCATCTATTTAATCATGCTTCTCACTCCATCTCTCATTTTTTATCATTATTAGAATTTGTGAATGAGAGCTCTTAGCCCTCTAGTTGAGTGTTGTGCCTCAACAAGTTATGCTTAGGAGATGTGCCCCAAGGCCTTGTGAGTTTCTTATGAGTGTTATTCAGGTCCAACAATTAATATTACAGCCAGTGACATCCAGTTCAGATCAGCCTTGAAGAATTAATGACAGATTGAAGAGGAGGCTACCATTGAAGAAGATTTGCAGCTAGATTTAGTGGAGGAAGACAATTATGGAGAGATGTTCTCAGGACCTCCAGTGAAGTCTATCAGCTGATGTTTGCAAAGATTAGATGTTGCTATATTCCATAATTCAAGATCATATCGAATCTCTACTCTTCTCCTACTCCTACTCCTCCCACAACCAGTTTTGGAGGTGATTTCCCTAAAGGAGAGAACCAGTTGATGATGGCGCCCATTGAAGACCAGTATGTCCAGAATGAAGAAAGTTCAGCCATCTAACCAGTAGATGGACTAATAATAACCTCCAGTACAGATCCAAAGTAACTTCTTTCTTATCTTTTCTATTCTCCCACTATTGTAACAGAAAACTAGCCTGTGAGGCATTGTCATTTGAGAAGCAAGCAATAAAATAAAGGAGGAATGTTCTGAATGCTATATTTCATGTTTTATGTGTGTAAAATCATATATCAGAGTTATAATAATCATCAGAACAGATTTTGTGGATATTTAAAGCAGTTTGTTAAGTTAAAATACAAGACTAGCTAGATTGATGTCAATTCTGGACTAGTTTTACCACTTTTACTACCAAATACATTCTAAGAACTATTTATACATTCTATCAGTTGGAGAAGGTCATTGACTTAGTCTAGTATCCATATCAGTCCTCAAATTCATAATTTGGAATCCTTTAGACCCTGTTTGTAAAGATTGGAAAATTACTAGCTCGGCAATCCTGGGAGATCCCTTAAGCCCCAATTCCTCCCAAAATATACCAAGTCTGCTAAAACACTTTCCTGAACTTAACCAAAAACCATTTGACTGATATTACCTCTATCAGTAACTCCCAGTATCCCCACCTGTCTAGTATGCATATGTCAGCTACCCAGGAAGCCTCGAAGTAGGCATAGACTTGCTCTATGCTGAAAAGTGAATGGTACTGGTACCTTGTGCATAAGACATCTCTGATCTAATATCCTGACCTGCTGCTGCACCTCACTCCATACATTTTGCAGAATTGAATGTTCATCCTACCATCCTCACACCTTTCCCCAGTACCCATCACTTACTTCCTGCATTGTTCAAAGAAATTGACAAAAAATTAACTAGTAAAGTTTATGAAAATTTTGGAGTTGAGTTAATATCTTGGTTGAATATTCCCAAAGATATTACATCTTCAAATGAATGTATTATATATTCTGGAGCATCTTATCATATGGCTAAGGATAAAACCATATTTTCCGAATTAAATAATTTCATCCTACCATCCTCATACCTTGCCCCAGTACCCATCACTTACTTCCTGCATTGTTCGAAGAAATTGACAAAAAATTAAATAGTAAAGTTTATGAAAAATTTGGAGTTGAGTTAATATCTCAATTGAATCTTCCCAAGGATATTACATCTTCAAATGAATGGCTTATAGATTCTGGAGCATCTTATCATATGGCTAAGGATAAAACCATATTTTTCGATTTAAATAATTGTAACACCAAACAAATATTTGTTGGTGATGATAGATCACTTAGCGTTGAAGGGTCTGGTATTGTTCATCTAGACAATGGACAATACCATTGTCCATTGTATTGTATTCTGTGTTCCTACTTTTTCATGTAATATTTTATCAGTATACCAGATCACTCATTCTGGTGAAGGTAAAACCGTAGAGTTTTCACCTCACCAAGTTGTAATTAGAAATTTAAATGATCCACGACATGTATTAGCTACTGGAACAATTGATGATATTACCATATTGTACAAGTTTGACAACTTTGGGTCATCTTCACTTCCATCAATATTTGTTGCCCATAATGATGAATTGAGCAAGCTTTGTCATGAGCAATTTGGTCACTTAAATTATCGCTCATTGCAACAACTATGTAAATAAAATATGGTGATAGGTCTTCCTATGGTCTCTTCAAGGATGGTGTTTGTTCCGGTTGTGTACTCAGAAAACATCATCGAGATGGTTTTGACAAACGTGCCTCTTGGAACGCCTCATCTCCGTTGCCGCTTGTGCACAATGAATTGTGTGGTCCTCTACCTTCCGGCTTCCTTCTCTGGTTTCAAATACTTCTTAACTTTCATTGATGATTACTCCAAACGCACTTGGGTTTATTTATTAAACTTAAGAGAGAAGTTTTTGGCATGTTCTTGGCCTACAAGGCCCTTGTTGAGAAACAATCTGGTCATCAAATTCTTAATTTAAGATCTGATAATGGGGGAGAATTTGTTAACAACAAGTTCACCACTTTCTGCACTGAACAAAGAATCCAACAACAACATACTGTTCCATATACACCACATCAAAATGGTGTATCTGAAAGGAAGAACCGCACTCTAAAATAAATGGATAATTGTATGCTCCAAGCTAAAGGACTAAGTCTTCCATATTGGGCTAAAGCTATAAATTGTGCAAATTACATGATTAATCGCACCCCCACTAAAGCCTCACAAGGAATTACACCGGAAGAATCATGGAGTAAAATTTAACCAGATGTCAGTCATTTCCGTGTGTTTGGTAGTGAAGCATGGGATTATATTCCAGATGAAAAACGAAAAGCATTGTAGCCTAAAAGTGAAAAGTGCATATTTGTTGGTTATTCTGAAGATGTCAAAGGCTATAAACTTCTTCTGCCACATTCTCATGATATAATTATAAGAAGAGATGTCAAATTTGATAAATATATATTGTCCTGCGATCCTAATTCGACGCTTGTGCCGTCATCTTCTTCTTATTCTTCACTCTTGATATTTTTCCTACTCCGGTTACTTCAGATGATGATGATGATAGCGAGGATGAAAATACTCCTCCGCTTGCTCAACCTCCTACAGAATCAACTTCACAGCTTCCTAAATGGGTCCGTTCTACTAGAGAAGCTGTAGGTGATCTTGCCGCTGATCCTACAGATCGGCGTCGTACTCGCTCTCAGTTTCAGCGAGCCTCATTACTTCAAGATCAAGTTCCAGAAAACTGTGATCTAGAGACATTTGAAGAATCTTATGGCCATCCAAATTGGGATGTAGCAATGGATGAAGAATACACTCCTTAATGGAAAATAACACTTGGGATCTTGTTCCTCTTCCCAAAGGCAAAAAACTTATCAGATGTATGTGGGTTTACAGAACCAAATATGGACCAGATGGCAGTATTGACAAACATAAGTCAAGACTAGTTGATAAAGGATTCTCTCAAGTTGAAGGCATAGACTGCACCGAAACCTTTGCACCTGTAGCCAAAATGAATTCCATCCGCCTTGTTCTTTCCCTTGCCGCATCTTTTCATTGGGAAGTTCATCAGATGGATATTAAATCCACCTTCTTGCATGGGAATTTGCAAGAATAAATCTACACAAAACAACCTCCTAGTTACATTAATTATGTCTCAAGTCTTGTTTGTTGCCTCAATAAATATGTCTATGGCCTTAAGCAATCCCCTCAGGCTTGGTAGGCTAAAATGGACACATTTCTTCTATATACTGGTTTTTCTAGATGCCATTCTGATTCAAATGTCTATACCAAGAAATTCAATGACCATCTCATAATCCCAGTCCTTTATGTTGATGACCTAATACTTATTGGTAGTGACCCTAAACTTATCCACCACGTGAAGTTAAGTATTAAGGAGCAGTTTGAAATGAAAGACCTTGGACACTTGCATTATTTTATTGGCCTCCAAGTCTTGCAAACTCAGAAAGGTATCTCCCTTTCCCAGTCTAAGTATGCCTGTGATATTCTCCGTCGCTTTCACATGGAAGATTGTAAACCAACTCCCTCTCCCTTCCAGTCCAGATTCAAAATTTCTACCACTTGTTCAACACCCGAAGTAGATGCTACTTTGTATCGTCATCTTGTTGGTATCCTCTTGTACTTAACTCACACCCATCCTGAATTTTCCTTTGTTGTTGGTCTTGTTTCCCGATATATGCAATGCCCTCATGAAAGTCATTAGAAAGAAACAAAAAGAATCCTTCGGTATGTTCGAGGTACATTTCAGTTCGAGATACATTACAGTTCGAGGGGGACTCCTTATTTGGTTGGTTACACTGATTCTGATTGGGATGGTGACCCTGATGATCGGAAGTCTACTGCAGGATATGTATTCACTCTGGGTTCAGGACCTATTTTTTGGGCTTCTAAGAAACAAAGTGCAATTTCTCTTTCTTCAGCTGAAGTTGAGTACCGTGCAGTTGTTTGTGCTAGTCAGGAAGCCATGTGGATTCGACAGATCCTTTCAGAGTTTGGGTTCCAGCAGCAACATCTGACCACACTATGGTGTGACAATCAAAGTGCCATTCAGTTAGCCAAAGATCCAGTCCAACATCAGCGCAACAAACACATTGAACTTCACATGCACTTCATTAGAAAGCTCCTCCAGGATCATGTTCTTGAAGTGCACTATTGTCAAGCAAATAATCAAGTTGTAGACATTTTCACCAAGTCTCTTACAGAAGCGAAGTTTTCCAAACTTCAAACTATGCTAGGTGTAGAGGAAGTTGTCATTAAGGGGGGATAGGCTTTAATGCCTCCTTCCTTCTCCTAATTTTGTGTCACCTTTGTAAATCCTTCAATCCTATCCCAAGTTGTTCTTAAGGGGGGGATGTAAGGATATTTTTGACACTTAGGATTTAGTTAAGTTCAACTTGGTCTAATATATCCGTTAGGTATGCATTTGTATATATGTAATCCAATGGTCATGATATAAAGTGATCTGACGGTTCAACTTCTCTCGATCTTAACGACACTTGATCCGTGGTTTAACACCCGATTGGTCCATGATCTCTATTTAAATAGCATGGAGGGTCACTTGCTAAATGATCCATTATTGAGAGAATCTCATGTAATATTTTTTCTTCTTCATAATAAATAGCTCCGTAGAAGCTATTTGGCCGTGGCCATGGAATTTTTCCCTCTAGGTTGTTTTAACCACGTCAAAACATTTGTGTACCGATCTATGATATTTGTTTGTGAGCGGTGTCCTTGGTGTTCGGTATGTGTGGATATACCTGTTATTCAAACAATATTAAGGCGACAAAGGCTCATTGGGATCTAGGCTTAACCAAAGGATCATACGGTAGAGAGACAAAATATTTTTCTTTGGTCCAAAAGGCATTAGGACTTTCATAGGTGCAATCTTTCTCAAGCTTTTCTGAAATATGAGATAAGCAAATTCCTTGTGCATTTCTACATAAGCTATACACCTTTCCATTTTGAACAATTCTGCAATATTAGGGGCAGGATTGGGATTCTTTACATGAGTTGGGAATTTGGATTTGGCTTCAATGGTCATGAGACAAGACACTTATCTACCATTTATTGTACATTTGAACAACATTGTATTATTATCAATAATAACAGGATTGACTCTAGTGAAAAACTCTGATCGTAAAATATAATCCTTTTTTATATTGTCTAGTCTATTTAAAGACAAAACTTCTGGAAAACCTTCAATCTTAATTGGGAATTATGGAAATCTTCCCAGCAGTTGTACATGAGTTCCTTTGATTTCTATGTCGTGATGAGAAGTCTGTTCCCAATAAAATGATGGTATGGAACCTCCTTTTTCTAAATTCATTTGACAACCAAAGTCTATCATGCAATCTAGCTGGTATGGCTTGAACTCTACAGGGAAAAAGAAGAGTTTTATATATAATTTAGGACCAGTAAATAGTCCCAAAATTGGATCTGGATTTGGAGCAGGAAGCAGAGTAGGTCTGTCATCTTCTTATACTAATCTTTCTTCACTGATATGAGGTGTGCTTCTAGATTTGGGGATCTTAAGAGATTCTTCATAGGCTTTGCACATTTCTTCTTCCGAAGACTGATCTTGCTCTCTTATAGTTATTTCTAGCATTCTTTTTAGCTCTTCCATTTCTTTGACAAGCTTCTTCAAAGAGATTTTCTTTTCTTTGATCTGCAACCTAAGTAGGTGCTCTTTATCTTTTCTGAATCTTTGTCTATCTTCATGGAGATAGAGATATTCTTTGTAAAGCTCTGCTGGATTATAAAATGATGGATTCATGCTGATATTAAGAGAGAAAGAGTCAGATTTGGCTAGTTGATTCTCTTTAGCTTTTAGTTGAGCTAAAAGATTGTTCTTTTCATCTTTCAATTATCTTCTTAGAAAATACTGATATGCTGGTGTTCTAGATAATATTTCATCAATTTCAACAATTCTGATTTGAGGAGCAGCCTTTGATGTGGAAAACATATAAAAACAAAATTCTGGAGGACCATCACACCCTCCTAAATTTGCATCCTGATCGGAATTAGAAGAGGATTCGGTGGATTTTGCAGGATCAAATTTATTCATGGAAGGATCTAAGTCGTCTGAATCAAAGGATCCTTCATCTGGGAGAAAAACTATTTCTCCTTTAGGATATTGGTCAGCATCACAGTAGTCAATATCCCACCAAGCAGGATCTAATTCATCAGTAAACATTGTTGCAAGTCGAGGTTTAGATTTTCTCTTGGGGAATTTATTTTCCTAGTGGCCTTTCTTGCCACAAATAAAACATTTTTCTTTATCATAAGGAGCAGCGCATTTCTTGACAAAATCCTTTCTTTTCTAAAAACTCTTCTTCTTCTTATATGTGTAGGCTTTGTCTGGGTGAAATCCGGGAGCACTAGTATAGAAGGATTTTTCCTTCTTTTTCTTGTAGCTGCAAGATTCTTTACCAAAGTGAACTCTATTGTGGGCTCCACACCCCCAATCAGGCATTTTTTCCACATCTTTGCAAAAACCATGAGAGTACATGGATGAATGCCTTTTAAAGTCTTTGGAAACTCTCCTTTCTAAACAATTCTCTTGCCATGTTTCCATAATGAATCCATGCAACTGGGAAAGAGAGAGCCCTTGCAAGGGAATATTTTTGTCTTTCAGGAATTGTTCTACTCCATCTGGAACATGACCCGAGAAACTCTTGAGATAATGATTTAAGTATGCTAGCTTGACTGCATTTCAAGAAGATATAAGAAAATTATGCATATAACAGAAACATTGCTCACTTTTGCTAAGATCACAAATTATAGCAGACATAAACAAGGATGCAAGATGTTCAAAGTCTTTGGTTTCTTCTGGAACATAGAATTCTCTTCCTAATGATTTGAGAATTTGTTCATCTGCATATTGAGCATTCAACATTTCATCTCTGGCTTCTTGAGGAAGCCACTGCCACCATTCATATGCCAAACCTGGAAGGCCTGCTACTAGCTGGACAACTAATTGTTGAGACGCTACTATTATGGTCTTGAGTCCTTTTGTAAAGAACCTATTTACTTAGCAACGGAATGGTTGTCTTAATTTGAACCCTCGATTGACATTGGATATTCAAGACAGGTTGTTCTGGCATCCAAGAAATAATGTTATTGATTCCATTAATGTTGAAATGGAATCTATGAGAAGGAGCAGAAGAGGCAGAAGCATCATTCATTATTTCATCAAAAGTGGGAGGGGGAGGTCCTGCAAGTGGATTAGAATATGGATGGGAAGAAGATCCATCCTGAAGTGGAGAATTTTTCCTTTTTGGAATTTCCATTGCCGCAAGATATCTTTCGGGGAGAGCTTTTGGCATTTTCTTAACTTAAGATACCAGATACTTCATATATGCCATATGTCAGCAATCAGGTCTGAAATTTTTCATAAGTGTCATAGAATCTTCATCATTGTTGTCATAGGAGTTAGGGAATCTAGCTCCAAGTGTCACAATTCTTTTAAGATTCCTCTTCCTCTTCCATGGGATTTTCTCTTCCACTCCAATTCAACCTTACATGATTCATGCCATGAATAATACCTCTTCAACTCCCCCAAGTATGCTACCCTTCATCTTGAACTCGAATTGGTGAGAGAATAATGCCAAGTGTAGTGGGGAATCTTGCCACATGTGGGTCCCACAACCTCTTATGTGCCCTCATGATCCAATGCCACCTTATTTATTATTATTATTATTTGTTTGACCCATTTAATGTGAATTTGTAAGTCTAAGGTCATTTTGGGTCTTGTAGCTCTCTTATTCCAACTTTGAATGCTTCCACCCCCAACCTAGGGAACTAGTAAGTTTCCTCCATGATAGTTCATTTGGATGGGTATATTACAACTTTGAATTGTGAATTTCTCTTAATGTGACCCACCTTGTCCATTTGGATCTAATTTTACATTATTACTAATTTGGACATCATTCTTGGCAATTTGTTTGACCCTTAGCACCAATTTGACAAACTATCATGAGTATGGCCAAGTGGCTTAGACCCAATGCAAAATTTGGGGACTTGACAAAATACATCTATTAGACTTGGGATCTAACTTTGTTCATTTTTCATCCAGAATATGGCCCAACATTCACTGCCAAATATATTAAAGTTACTAATATCGGGTTTTCTTCCATTCCATTTTTCTTCCGGAGTAACCTATAAAACTACTCTAGTAGGGACTCTATCAAAAAGATATTTAGCACAACAAATAGCTTACACCCAAAAATATTTATGTAATTCTTTAGAATAAATCATGCATCTAGTCATTTCAACCAAAGTCCTATTTTTCCTTTCAACTACCATGTTTAAGGAAATAGTCGTTTGATGTTGAATTCCATGATTAGATAAATGTGCATTAAATTTATTTTTAGTGAATTCCCCCCATTATTAGTTCTCAATGTCTTAAATATACTTTAACCAAATTCACTTTCAACTAAGGATTTCAATTCTTGAAATATACCAAAAGTTTAACTTTTGTGTTTCAAAAAATAAACTCAAGTTTTTCGACTATAATCATCAATAAAATTAAGAAAATAGATAGCATGACACAAGGAAGGAGTTTCTAGAGGACCACATATATCACTATGAATTAATTGCAATTTTTCTTTAGCATGATAAGATTTACCTTTATCAAACATTTCCTTGTGATGTTTACCAAGAACACAACCTTCACGAACACCTTTAGTGGAAGAAATTGTAGGTAATCCAAGTACATTTTAAAAAACATTTTCATTTTACCATAATTCAAATGACCAAATATTTCATGCCATTATTTACTTTGTTCATCAGCTTTAGCAGCATAGGAATACAATGGTTGGTTTTACTTGAATTAAAACCAGTAAACTTCTATAAACTAGCATCATGATCAACAAGACCGAAAGAAACAACTTTGAAGTTTTGTTCCATATATTTTAAAACATATTTATCTATCCAAACTTCAAACTTATAACCTTTTTGAAAAGCACAATAAATAGAAAGCAAATTAATGGGCATGCCTTGAACATGAAAAACCTCTTCCAATGTACCATTAGGAACTTTAACATCACCAAATCATACTACTGAAAGATATTTACCATCACTAATTGAAACTTTATGTGTAGTGTGCCTATTAGTGTCATAAGAGGAAAATAAAGAAGTTGTACAAATCATATGATTAGAAGCACCATAATCAATTATCTATTCCACTGAAGAAGAAGATTTACTTGGGTGAACAAAATAGGTACATAGGGTTGCCGGCTATTCTTCGGAGGATTTCTTCTTGGCTTTAGCAAGTTCACGTCTCTGTTTAAAGCAAATATTTTCAAGGTGGTTGGTTTTTCCACAATAGTTACAAGGATTCTACACTTTCTTTTTATTAGAAGCATCATCAGAGGCATCATGGGAAGAGTGATGGGTCGATCCTTCAGTACATGGTTTAGGGTTTTTATTAAAACCTTTTTTAGGATTCTTTTTACTTTGTGATATTAGAGATTTACCATTAGTTAATTGATTAGAAGCAATTAATCTATCTTGCTCACATATCAAACCTTTACACTGAAATATTCAAAATAGGTTGACATAAAACCTTTAGACATTTCAATGGCCATATTCCCAGTTTGGATGAACATATCAAAGGCAGAAGGTAACTTTTGCTCTACAAGAATAATAAAGGAATTATCATTTTTCTTGCAATCTTTACCACAATTATTAATTTTTCTTTATAGGTTTTTATTTCAGCAATAAACGAATCTAATCTATCAAAATATTTAGGGTCTAACTCATGGATATTCTTTTCAAGATGGTAAGCAGAAACATCATCAAATTTATCAAATAAAGAAGTTAAAGTTTTCCATGCATTAATTGGGTTATCTTCATTCGCTCTATGTACCTGTAAACTATCTAAAATAGTTTGTCCAATGAGTCCTCTTGCTTGATCACACTAATCTTCCCATATAGATATGTCTTTAGCATCGTTAAGTTTCGTTTGTTCACCTTTAACTAAGAGCCATACATTCTTACTCCTGAGAATACCAATCATCTTTCTCTTCCAAGAAAGATAGTTAGTACCAACTAATTCGGGAACAAAAGCTACTTCAGAACCCTTGGTGATAAACAAGAAACCTAAACCCTAATGCAAACACAATACAAGAATCTAATGACTAGAAGATAACAGTGAAATAAACTGAAGTTTGTCAACAATATAAAACCCTACAACAACTTACTAACAAATTTGAGAACCTACAGTAGAAACAACGAAAAAAACAGGTTTCAGCCAAAAACATTCTAAAAAATAGGTTTCTCTATTGCAAGGGTGCATGGGAAACAAGGCCCATGTGCTTTCTAGTCTAGACGGCACATGTGTATGCACTTGTAGTTAAGGAAAAGGTGTGTGGTTCCCAAAACTGCCTAAAACCGCCCGAAACTGAAATTTGCAAAAGTAGTCATCATCTTGAATGGAAACTTGTGAGAAAGCACAACCAAAGATAAACAAACAACTAAATATGTTGCAAGAAAGATATGTCCTTCATAGAAAGTGTTATGAAAATAAATAACATGAATATACATAATATAATATCAATAATAATAATAATAATAATTAATGGAGAGACATAATGAAAAGATGTGTTTTATCGAAGAAAAAAAAAACTATTAATGAAAGGGCACTCCGTCTAGATATATATAACGGGCCCTCAATTGTAACCTATCATCTTATTGATTCTTATACATTTGCTCAATATATTATTATTTTAATGGATTACTTTATATTCCATATATTTTGGATAATTTGTGTGTGAACGAACTTTGTTCATCTCATTTAGTATCATACCGTGCCTTCCTTAGGCCAAGATGTGACATCAATTAATCAGGCCCTTGGCTATAACTTTTCTAGACTTTGTATAAATGGCTTTTGGCCAAATTATTATATCAGAGTTTCTCTGACTCATTCCAAGACCTTGACTACAGCTGCCCTTTGGCCATTTAAGCATTCTAAGGTTAAGTGGGAAAAAAGAAAAAAGAAAAAAATATTAATCTACTAAGCTTGAAGAAATACTCACTCAAAGAATATAGAAGTCATAAACATAAATAGCATCATGTTTGTAAATTATGGTGTGGCATCTAAAATCGTGTCTCAGAACTAAGTGAAACAGGGCTTGAGTGTAATATCCCCATTCTTGACCCTTATGATATTTGGGTTGTAATGTAAATAATGTATGCATATTATGTATGATTCCTAGCGTGGAGCTCAAGGCCAAGGCCCCGCTAGTGAACACTTGATCTAGAAGAGGCAAGTATTTGAAATTATGCTACCCATGTGCTAGTGAACCATGGGAATTGTAAATATGCATTTAATATAAAAGCCCACAACTAGCTATGCAATGCAACAAGAGATGGGGGCATGATATTTCAAGGAATTGGGAGGGAAATATTCAAACCCTTGAGCCAATCAAGTCAAGCCAAGTGTCAATGAAAGAACCCATGAACCAGCAACTACCCATGTTGATTTTGGTGCCCAATCATTCATTTCTCCCAAGAGTTGGGTGAAGAAGTTAATGCCTTGGGGATTGGGGAGGTATTGCTGTCCAAATTCGAGTATGGGCAAGCCACCCTCATGGAAAATTGTGTTTTTCCTTCTTGGGCAAGAAAACACCCACGAATTGCCTTCCCAAGCCATTATTCATGACCAGACTTCACTCTCTCACGTTTTGGGAGCTTGCTGGGCGTTTTTGGGGCTTGCAGGGCGTTTTTGGAACTAACTAGAAATTCTTGGAACTGCATGGGCGTTTTTCGGCCACATTTTTCTGGTTTCTCTGGGTCTTCTAGCTGGGAAGAGGGCGTTTTTGTATTGCAGACCTGTTGGGAGCTGTATGGGTGTTTCTCTCCACTGTTTTCCAGTGTTTGCCTTCCTTTTAGCATTGCTGGGAACTCGTTTTTATATTGCAGACCTGTTGGGGAGGAGAGAGCACGATTTGGGGGTTTGTAGAGACCATTGCTGCTCGTTGAATTCCCATGGACGTATTCTGAAAATGAAATTGACCTTCCAGGGTTGTTTTCCCATTTCTCATTTCGTTTTTGGGTTGCCCACATTTTCCCTTCATACCCAATACTTGGGATTTTGCTGTTATTTGTATCCTTGCCCAGTTTATGAGTTTCTATGTGTAGGAGATTGTTGGAGTGGAAATGGGTTTCTATTGTTTTGGCTTGAACTTGACTGGAAGCATCCACAAATGAAGAGGGATCAGATTTAGCCTGATAAACCCAGCAGTGGCCTGGCTTGGCTTAAGATCCAAATGATTATTTGGTTGTTTGGTTGTGTATGAGTTGGATGTTCCCAAGTTCCTTGTAGATATCATGCCCATCTCGGGGGTGGCCTTCGGAATGACTCAGTATATGCAGTCGAAGAGCCTACAGTTGGGTGGAACGTTGCAGCTTGGTTGTGTATGAGTTGGATGTTCCCAAGTTCCTTGTAGATATCATGCCCAGCTCGGGGGTGGCCTTCGGGTGGACTCAGTATATGCAGTTGAAGAGCCTACGGTTGGGTGGAACGTTGCAGCGACATAGCTAGTTGCTTGGGGCAATTGCGAAAGGAAGATAAGTGTACTCTGTCTCTGTATTTTACTTTTGCAATGTCTAATTTGATGTTTATATTGATATGTTGTATGCATATGAAGAGTGTGTGGATGAATATGTTTTATTCTACTGTGCATGTTTAGCTAATTTTTCATCTACACACAATTAATTTATGGTTGTGAATCTAATGAATGGGATGAATTCTTGTGAAAGCCCCGTAGATTAGCATCAAGTTCCCTTACCGAAGTTGGATCCGCGGGAGGGGACATTACATTTTGGTATCAGAGTTGCTGGTTGCAGCATTGGACCTTCATGGGCTGCCTATCACAGTGGCAGAGGTAAGTACTCCTCCTTCTCAAACTGATCCTTAAGAAAATTCAGAAAAATTTGAAAATTTGAAATTTTTCTAAGTATTTTTAGCTTTCTGCTAAGTCTGTATCGGCGGCGAGACTCGGCGAGTTCATCCGCAAGGCGGAAGGAACTTGCAAGTATTTTCCGAAACGGGGAAAATTTTGGTGAGTCTGTCTGCAGTGGCGGCGAAACTTGGTGATTTCGTCCGCAACGGGTCGGAAGAGGATGATGAAGTCTGCCAAAACTGCTGAAAGACTTAGCGAAATTTCTCCGCAACGGATCGCCCGAAAATTTTGTCCAAGTCTGAAACGCCGGCAAAAAACCTAGTGAGTCGGTTCGAATTCGCGGAAGGATTTGGTGAGTCTCCGCCGCAACGCCGGAAGAAGTTAGCGAATTCATCCGCAATGACGGAGTTGGCCGGCGAAGTTGGCGGAGTGGAGCCGAATGAGCCGGAAAAGTTGGCTGAGTTGCGCCGACGAAGGGAAGAAAGAAAAAAATTTCGAGAAATTTTCTAAGTATTTTTCGGCGTCAAGAAGGAAGTTTCGGAAAAGATGGATGAGTTGCTCCGCAACGACGGAAGGGATGAGCAAGTCTACGCCACAGCATCGGAAGGAATTGGCGAGTTGCTCCGCAGTACCAGAGGAGAATGGGAGAGTTTCCCTGCAGTGCTGGAAGAACTCAGCAAGTTCGTCCGCAATGGCGGAAAGAGTTGGTGAGTTTTCGTCAAAGCGGCGGAAAGAATTGACGAATGGTGCCGGAGTTGTCGGAAGGGGGAAAAGCTGAGTTTTTAGTGGAGAAACTCGGTGAGCTCGTATGCATGGCAGAGAAACTTGGCGAACTCATCCGCATGGCGGAAAAACTCAGTGAGTTCGTCCGCAATGGTCGAAAGAAAATCAATAAGTCCGCCGAAACAGGGGTTTTTTCTGTAATTTCTCAGTGAGATTTTCAGGTGCCAAAAAAAAAAAAAACGAGGGCGCTACCCTCGACCCGCCCTGCAGTGGCGAGCCACAAGGGGGCAATCCCCCTTGACCCCCGTCGTCCCCCGGAGACAGTCGTAGAAAGTGTGAAATGCATTCTTGGGATGAGAAGCAGGAATTGCATAAAAGTAATTAGCTGTGATATGCATTGCAGAAGAGCAATAAGAACAACAAGGCAATGTTGATAAGAGGGAAGCTTCTCACCTTAACTATTTCTGTTATAGCATAGGAATTGCATGCTTGCAAAGTAGCAACTAATAATGTTTTACATTTGTATTAAATTGCTACTTGGTGAGAAATGACAGCTAATGATACCTTGTATGCTTGGTAGGGAAGCCAAGAAAAAGGGATCAGCTATGATATGGAGGAGGAACTCCATGTCATGATGGGAAATTGGAAATTGACAAAGGAAAATTCCTTAACTCCCCCCTTGCTATTGTATTTATATTCCCTAAGTTTTATATACTAAAAACTATGGCATAGGAATACTGGAAATGCAAGAGAGTAGCAGATTAAATATGAATTAGTGGGCATGATTAGAGAGTCATTGCATAGTGCATGTGAAATGCTTATGTATGAGCATGATGTTGCATATTGTAAAATAGTGAAGTTACACATGCAATAGCCCACTAATGGTAGTGCCTATGGTTGATGACAACTAATGTTGTAGGAACCAGATCATAGAAGCATGATTGAAAATGCAAGATATTGGGTAAATGAGACGAATATGTACTAGCTGGAATACTAATAGACATTGCACAGTACATGTGAAAATGTTTGTGCACACATATATATATGATATTGCATATTGGTAAAATAGTGAGGTTTTACATATGCAAAGAGCCACTTAAGAATAATGATTGTGGTTGCTAATAATTAGTTGTGTTCGCATTGGTTGTAGGACCAAAGACAACCGAAGCATGGATAAGGATATGTATGATGTTGTTGCATATGACCAAAAGGATGGTGCAACAAACCTATGATCATGAGGTTGGCAAAAGGACTGTCTAGCCTTGGTAAGAGGCCAACTGATCAGGTAACATCAAGCGATGTTAATGACAGCCATGCAGGTAACGGTTATTTGTGCTTAAAGTGCATGGATGTTGAAAGAGG
Source organism: Larix kaempferi (assembly GCA_027924585.1). Classification (NCBI taxonomy): domain Eukaryota; kingdom Viridiplantae; phylum Streptophyta; class Pinopsida; order Pinales; family Pinaceae; genus Larix; species Larix kaempferi. Next base: position 8,496,544 of record BSBM01000597.1, on the reverse strand, counting down.
ATTTGGTAAGATCCCTTCAACTATGATTAAACTATGTTGATTTGGTTTGCATGTGGTATTGAGTGCCTGAATGTGAATGTCAACCTACCAAGTATGGTGAGGTGTGGGTAAGTGAGGCAGTGAGCCTTACACCCTATAATTGCTCAGAAATCTCAATGCATTCATATGAAATCGTACCATGCCATTTGTGGATGTTGGTTGTGAAGTTTAACAACCCAAGCAAGTGATGACTTATGGTCCTGTTATAATGTATGCCATATGAGAGAGGCATGGTTAGGCCATAATATGTTTGAATGCATAAGTACTCATAAATTAATGTAGGTTTGCCTTAAGGAGATGTGCATTAAAATATTAAGTACACTCTTGTGATTATATTATGTAAATGTTGTGAATGTACATGCATATGTGTAAGTGCACATGTTGAGATGCATTGTGTGAATGCATGATTGTGATATATGTTCGATGCAATTAGATAATCAATGAAATGGTGAACCAATGTTAATCCTGATACCATTTCATGAGCTGCTATGAATACAGGAGAAAGATTGCATGAAGAAGGTAGACATGATGATGGGCTACCCGAGTACTCTGTGGAAGGACAAAGTGGCATGAAATGTGAAGTAATGAGTATTTACAGTTTATTTAAATTGCACGGATAGTGTACCCATGTCTTGCAATTTTATTTATGATAACGATGCATATATAGATATATATACATATATTTCATTTTACCTCAAATGCTAACAGCTGAAGGTGTTTGAATTATTGAGTGTTATAATTCTGAGATCACTTCAGTGACTGTTGTAGCAATGAAAGGATTATATGCATAGATACTCACAACATGTTTGGCTTATTGAAGTTTCAGATTTCAGGTAGATTGTTTTGGGCATGGCAAATGTGGGTAAGCCCATGACAAAGATTGGAATCTACCATGAGCGAGAGCCAAACGATATGAGAACAGACTCATGGCTAAGCAAATCGATTCTACAGAGGACAGAATTGCAAATTCATACTTGAATTTAATTATTAATGCCATTGAATGATTATTGCTAAATGTTGCTGACTGTTTGGCTATTTGATAAAGTGTGCCAGGATGACACATTGCAGGAAGACCATGTGTGATGACTTGCATAAGCCAAAGTAGATGGGAAAGACCCCATGCTTTGGAAATGGGTTTCGAGTGAAACGCCATTGATAATGTCTCATCCAAACCGCATGTTGATAAACCATGAAAGTGAGATGGTAAAGCTATGCCCAGAAGGCATGTGAGACACATCTGCAAAATGAATGAGTGTTCTGTGACCCTAGACAAGAACATGCATGTCTAAATTATTAGGGTTAATATGCAGAGCATGCTCTATCTTATCTATATCATTGCAGACTGCTTGAGTATGATTAGGACCTACATGGCACACATCGGAAAGGGGGTGCACACCTTTTCTGGTGCTGGGTCATGATAGGGTTTTCAATATTGACTGCACCCTAAGGGAATGGACGCATTCCTGGTGTTTCAATACTTGATAGTGAATGATATGGATTATGGTTACAAAAATTGAACAGCAATACTGATGAGCTTGCTTATCCTTCTTGTGTTGTCAGCCTACACAGATGCAGATTGATACTGCACATTAAGAGGCAAAGTAAAGAAGGGTACGCAAAAGGACTGTATAGGAATTGGCAACCTTTCTATGCTCACGTGAAATATTACCAGAAGGGATGGATAGGCCCGAAGAGATGTGTAATAAGAAGAGGTATCATCCTTGTGTGAGTGGGGTCATGCTAACCTGCAGTCAAGAAAGTCACCTATAAAGTTCCAAAAAGGAACCACCGATTTGCACAATAAAAGGAGTGGTGTCCTTGTATGAATGAAGAGTTAATGTGTGTGTGAAGGGTTATGGTGCAAGAAGGTGTGGTGACATTGGTGAAGGCATAAAATCTCTATTGGGTCAGCAGTGGGAGGGCGGGCACCGAAGACTAACTGAAAACCCTGAGATGCCTATGGCTCCATAGTAGAGCCTTGACCTATAATGGTCAGGTGGCGCAGTTTCCTTCCATTGGTCGATGACCCAAACGAATGAGCTGGCTCGGCACTGGAGAGGGACAACCAGGTATGGGACTGGTTGGGCACCACCAAATGCTTGGTAAATCTAGTCGGCGTGAAGGTGTACTGGTGAAGCATTAACTACATCAAATTGCATAGGCGATCCCAAGGCTTGCAAAGCGAAGCAGGATCCTATGGACCAGAGGGGAAACGCACAATACAGATAAATATTCGTTTTCATTTATGTCTTGTTTGGAATAATGAAGATTTCAGGAATAAATCTTTTAACAGCTAAGCTAATACACTGTTGTTTCTTTGTTGGAAACCTTGGCCATTGCAGGAAGTAAGGACCCTGAAAGAGCCACAAACGCTTGGTAAACCGGAGAGTAACTGGTTGTGCACTATTAAATCCTTGATAAAATCATAGAGTAGCTGGTTGTGCACTATAAATTGCTAGTAAATCCAGAGAGTAAATGAGTAGGTGATATAAGTTCTTGATAAATCCAGAGAGTAACTGGTTGGGCATTCACTACTTAATATTGTGAAACAGTGTGTATGCTGGCCCAATACCCCTTAAACAACTGATAAAACCAGTCAGCGTACTGGCCTAGCATTGCTTATTCGAATAATTGTGGAGTAGCCTACGTGCTGGCCCAACATTCATAATTGTGTCCACGGAAATCCAAGGCTCGTAAAGCAAAGAAGGATCCCGTGGAATAAAGTAAAGACGTCCAATACAGATAAGTATTTGGTTATCTTACAACTTCTTGCTTATGAATATACGTGTGTATATGATTTGGTTATGATTTCTCAAACTCTTGTTTAGAGAAAAACCTTATGAAATAAACTAAACATGTGAATTGATTCAATGTTTGAGTGTAGGTATTGTTGGAAGCAAAGACCAGGAAGGAAACATAGGGATGCATATGGACATATGACCGTCCTAAAGAGCCCAATATGAGCTGTAATAAGATGGTGCTAGTGAACACGAGTGGGTCCTAGCAACCAGGGGTTCTGTAAGCAGAATGGGAAGGGGTACCCAAGTTGAAAAGCTTTAAACAGACCTTAGACACTAAGTGTCATAGCCAATAAAGGGCAATTCAAGTATTCACATTAAAGTGAAAGAGACTAAGGAGCATGAAACCACAGTGATGGCATGGCTACGTAATAAAACAAGACTAAGAGGGAGAAACTCTTACTCTTCTCTTTCCTTTTTATTGATGCATTTTTAAAACAAAGAATTGTTGAATGCATGTCATGACTAGAAGAAGAATGTGTTTAATTGCTTGAATTAAATTGTGAATGCTAAAATAGTTATTTCACTGTGAAAAGATGAACATGAAAGAGATCATGTGTATGTTGGGAAAGCATGAAAAATCTGGAAGTCGCATGTGTGAAGCATGGATGTTCCATGTCAATTGGGAAATAATTGACTAATTTTAATGTTTATGTTATGCTTGTCCTAACAAAGAGTTTCCATGATAAATTTCACAGGAACAAATTGAAACAATTGGTTGCAGCCGCCAATGAAATGTTTGGGATGTGGAGGAAATCATTGCCTCTGTGACTGCCCAACAAGAGAACATCAAGAGGGTAGCAACCGGAAACTCTCCAGGTTCGTGGACCAGTTGGAAGGAAAAGAAAATGAAGGAATTATTTTGGAACAATGTCCTCATGCGGAGCTAGAATGTTCCATCCAGCAGGAGCAGTTTGTGAAGACCAAAGGACTTGGTTCTGAAAACCCAAGTAAATGGTGAAATGTTGGACAGGCCTGCCATATTTCATGAATTTTGGACATGTATAAAGTGTGTATGAATTCCTAGGTATTGGAACACCACGGATGGTGTTATTCCAAGGGGGAGGGGAATGTAATATCCCCATTCTTGACCCTTATGATATTTGGGTTGTAATGTAAATAATGTATGCATATTATGTATGATTCCTAGCGTGGAGCTCAAGGCCAAGGCCCCGCTAGTGAACGCTCGATCTAGAAGTGGCAAGTATTGAAATTATGCTACCCATGTGCTAGTGAACCATGGAAATTGTAAATATGCATTTAATATAAAAGCCCACAACTAGCTATGCAATGCAACAAGAGATGGGGCATGATATTGCAAGGAATTGGGAGGGAAATATTCAAACCCTTGAGCCAATCAAGTCAAGCCAAGTGTCAATGAAAGAACCCATGAACCAGCAACTACCCATGTTGATTTTGGTGCCCAATCATTCATTTCTCCCAAGAGTTGGGTGAAGAAGTTAATGCCTTGGGGATTGGGGAGGTATGGCTGTCCAAATTCAAGTATGGGAAATCCACCCTCATGGAAAATCATGTTTTTCCTTCTTGGGCAAGAAAACACCCACGAATTGCCTTCTCAAGCCATTATTCATGACCAGACTTCACTCTCTCACGTTTTGGGAGCTTGCTGGGCATTTTTGGGACTTGCACGACGTTTTTGGAACTAACTGGGAATTCTTGGAACTGCCTGGGCGTTTTCCAGCCACATTTTTCTGGTTTCTCTGGGTCTTCTAACTGGGAAGAGAGCGTTTTTGTATTGCAGACCTGTTGGGAGCTGTATGGGCGTTTCTCTCCACTGTTTTCTAGTGTTTCCCTTCCTTTTGGCATTGCTGGGAACTCATTTTTATATTGCAGCCCTGTTGGGGAGGAGAGAGCACGATTTGGGGGTTTGTAGAGACCATTGCTGCTCATTGAATGCCCATGGACGTTTTCTGAAAACGAAATTGACCTTCCAGGGTTTTTTTCCCATTTCTCATTTCATTTTTGGGTTGCCTACGTTTTCCCTTCATACCCAATACTTGGGATTTTGCTGTTATGTGTATCCTTGCCCAGTTTATGATTTTTTGTGTGTAGGAGATTGTTGGAGTGGAAATTGGTTTCTATTGTTTTGGCTTGAACTTGAGTGGAAGCATCCACAAATGAAGAGGGATCAGATTTAGCCTGATAAACCCAACAGTGGCCTAGCTTGGCTTAAGATCCAAATGATTATTTGGCTGTTTGGTTGTGTATGAGTTGGATGTTCCCAAGTTCCTTGTAGATATCATACCCAGCTCGGGGGTGGCCTTCGGACGGACTCAGTATATGCTGTCGAAGAGCCTATGGTTGGGTGGAACGTTGTAGCGACATAGCTAGTTGCTTGGGGCAATTGCGAAAGGAAGATAAGTGTACTCTGTCTCTGTATTTTACTTCTGCAATGTTTAATTTGATGTTTATATTGATATGTTGTATGCATATGAAGAGTGTGTGGATGAATATGTTTTATTTCATTGTGCATGTTTAGTTGATTTTGCATCTGCACACAATTCATTTATGGTTGTGAATCTAATGAATGGGCTGAATTCTTGTGAAAGCCCTGTAGATTGGCATCAAGTTCCCTTACCGGAGTTGGATCCGCGGGAGGGGACATTACATTGAGTTCTACCTAAAGGTATCGTGGGCATGGGAGGCATTGTATTACCCAGGACCAAGTGCAAATACACTTGTGGAATCATGTAACTTGCAAAATATATTGCATATCATTAGTGAAAGTATATGCACGGATTACAATTTCACTTGCGTAACTACAACCAAGGTTATAAAGAAATTCGATGCAATAAAAAAATGAATTACGATTTGGCCACCAATTACATTTGCGTGAGTAAAAAAACCACCTTTGTGAGGTTAAAATTCTCTGGATACTTATCTTAGGTAACAAGAAAAAATTGGTTGAAATTGTGTGGAGCCACCATCTCAAGACACCAACGAAAGGTCGCAATCGATAGTGTGCCAAAGGAATTAATTGAAAATCGTATAACATTTTCTTTTCACCAGATAGAAAGCTGGCGCACATCCTCACGTAGAGGCGCACCTCGATGCCGGGTCTCGGGGTCGATCCTAGGTGGGGACGGCCACAACTGACCTCCACATATAAACTAAGAATAGGAAGAGGTGATTAGAAACTTTGCATTTGTAGTCAAGGGAAAAGTCAAAAGTTACTGTTGGATTATTAAAAGATTTCGTGAAGCCACTTATTTTATTATAATTTAATTGTGAAAGGTTACACAAACGTTTAGTTAATGAGCAATTCATTATATTAAATTGGTGAATCTTAAAGGCCACTCGTAAAGGATATTAAAGTACTACTATTAGAGTACACAAGGTACTTAAAGTCATACTTCAAAATTCAATTTATAAAAGTGGTTACTTAAATGGGATAGTCAATTTTAAGAATTATACCTTATTAAAAGGTTTTTATAAATTTAATTTATAAAAGTGGTTACTTAAATGGTATAGTCAATTTTAAGAATTATACCTAGGGAGCCAAATTTAAGTCACATTTGATTTTAAAATACTTATAGTAAAAGGTTAAGGGAGTAGTATACGAGACAACTAAATCGTCCTTGATGGTTCGAATTTGGCAAAGAAGGAAGTGCTAAAATTGCAGTTTGCATTTCTCAAATTGTGATTTCGAAGATTTGGATAGATTTAAAATCCAACATTTACTCTAGGAGTGATCATATTGATTACCGGAATTGCCTAATTGTAGAAATTGCAATTTTCAGGTACAATTTTGACTAGATTTGATAAAAAAATCCGTCGGAAAGCTGGGGCATTTTGGTTGCTCTTTATTCTACACGAAGGTTAAGGGTACTAAATTTCAATCAAAAAAGAAAAGAAAAGAATTTATTAAAAGTTAAGTAAAAAAGGGGGTTTAGTGGACGCTAAGTTAAAGTTAAAAGGCTATATTACAAAAGAAGTGAGATAATAAGTGCGTCCACTTACTCTTCTTTAGTATAAAAAGGTTAAAAAAAAGGTGAAGGGTATCAATTAATATCAACGAAAGCAAATGGAGTCCAATAACAAAGAGAAAGGAAGGTTCCCTAAAACTTCAAGAGTTCTTGTTCCAGTTCTATTCAGAGTCAAAGAGACACTTGGAGGGAAATCTTGTCTATGTCAATCCTTTCGGACATAATAATTATATTAGTATTGAATTCTCTAACCATTTAGTGATTCCCGAGTCAATTATAATTGAAAACTAGATTCGTGGAACGAAATGCAATATATCATAAGCAATTTACAACTAAACATTCGATATTTTAATGTCAACACGCAATTCATGGTTAAATCGTCGTGGAACAATGCCGATGACATAATTTTGGGTGCACATTGGATGGAAGAATTAGGGACATTCATCGTAAACACGACGAAGAAGTTTTTGACATTTTCATACAAAAAGAAAAAGATAACATTACAGGACTCTACATTAGAGTAAGATCCAGTAACATCAGAAGACCTTAAAAATATCTCAAAAATAATCCTTGAAGATAGTCGAAAAACAATAAAAAAAATGCAAAAATAATTTGACGAAGTTATCACGAATAAAAATGAAGAAATTTCTCGCTTAAAAGACCATGGTCAACTACTTACACAAATCAAGAATTCAAAAGATAGAAAACAATGCATTCAGAAGTTGGAGCAAGAGAATCAAGATCTTGAGAAGAACCCATAAAAAAATGAAGAAAATTCTCGTTTAAGAAAACTTAATCAAGGGATACAAGAACAAATCCAAAAGAAGAAAGAAGAGAAACTTGCCAAATACAGACATTAAAGATATCAACAAATCAAATAATGAAGAAATTGGGATCTAAAAAAACATCATTAAAACCTACTGATGCAAATTAAGAAGCTTAAGAATGATAAGAGGTTGTTGGAGAACAAGTTAGATCAAATCCAAAAGGAGGCATCAAAGTCCCCAGGAGTAAAAATCCAAGTTGTGGAAAAAGGAACAAATCTTCACATCACAAGTCAAGAAGATTCCAATCCAATTGAAGAACAAACATATAGGGATGTTGGAGTACAAACTATGGGAACTCCAAGTGTACGTACTAATATAAGTTCACCAATTAACCAAGCAAGATCAAGGCATGAAGAAAATCAAATACTGAAATTAAACCAAGAAAACAGTACAAGCACAATAAAGGAAAATAATGTTATAAGAACTCCTTATCAATATCCAAATCATAAAAGAAAATATCTTAAACTATCAGAGTATCAATATTCCTTAGTTCACGAACAACTAAATTATCGTCTAAAAAATATTGATACCAATGCAAGAAATCTCATTATATCAGTTCATAGTGGAAGTGCAACGATCCACAAAAAAAATGAATTATGATGGTCTGATCCTTTAACAATTTGAAACCTTGCTTAGCACTCAGAGGCTCATATCGTCTCGTATCATCAACTACGATAGAATAGAGAATGATATGATGACATTACAAGCAAGACTAAAGACGTAAAGCCTTTTCATCAATATGCTTTGAGGACAAAGCATTTCTAAAGAGGAAGACAATGTTATGAAAATAAATAGCATGAATATAGATAAGATAATATCAATAATAATAATAATAATTAATGAAGAGACATAATGAAAATATGTGTCTTATCAAAAAGACATGACTATTAATGAAAGGGCACTCCATCTAGATAAATATAACGGGACCTCAATTGTAATCTATCATCTTATTCATTCTTATACATTTACTCAATATATTATTGTTTTAATGGATTACTTTATATTCTAGATATTATGGATAATTTGTGTGTGAACGAACTTTGTTCGCCTAAGCAAGTTAGTATAAAATGGATTTCAACTCAGATCTACAGAAAAAATTGAAACTTTTTTGAAAAATTAAATGATGAGGGTTAGGGTTTTGAGAAAAAATCTCAAACATGTAGCAAAATGCCCATATCTAAAGAAAAAACACAAGGGTTGTATAGATCTAATGGAAAATATACAATATAAGGAGGGCCCCAAATTTTTTTGAAGAACTTGGTGCTTGTAAAAAAAAGTTAACAAAAAATTACTGAAGAAGGTAGAGCATTGTAACTAGTTATAATACCATGTTAGATTATTGAGAAATATGCATAAACATACAACAATAAATTTTCTAACATGTAAATTATTAGCAAGATTCTACCAGTCTATCCTTCTAGCCATACAACCACCAAAAATCAAATAGTAAGTAAGAGACAAGTGAAAAATAAATAGTACACCAAATAGTAAAACCTGAAATGGGGAAATAAATGTGGGAAGGTATGGTATTCTTTATTCTTCAGAAATCTCCAATATTACACTTGATCTCCACTCCTCATTTGCTTTTTGCGACTTTACAATAGCATTCAACATAATACTCAACATACCCAAAAGGGTCTCTTTCACCTCTATGATATACCTAAAGGCATGGCATAATAACATCCCATAATACATATGGGGTAAATGATTTTCCACCTCATTATGTAATGAATGGTAATACGATAATGTTTATCCATGATGCATGTGGGATAACTCATTTTACATAAGATAGAGACAAGTATGTCTTCTTTTGCTCAATAAGACATCATAAAATCCTCTTACATCACACTAGGCATCATTACACATGTAATATTAACATTACACATTCCAACAATAATGCTATGTATTGAGGTCATGTTTATTGAATAAGCCCCATACAGTGTGAAAAGAAATAAGTGTAATAAGACTTACTAGAAAGTTGTGCCTACTAGAATATTCCTTCTCTAGGAAGTATCTAGAAGGTTCCACCTACTAGAAAGTTCTTTCTCTAGAAAATATATAGAAGGTTGGATAGAAACTATATAAAGAGGTAGAATCAATTGAATCAGATGTCTTGTGAAGTGTGTTGGATGTAATAGTTTTAGCAAGCATAGCTTATGGAGTGATTCATTTCCCCTAAGGAATAGTTAATGGTGTTACCCTGCATTAAGGGTTATCTTTATATTATTGTGTTCTTTCTATTATGGATGTATTTGTGTTTATTTATTAAACTTAAGAGTTCTATCATGTTTGTGATTATATTTTTGGATTAAGGAACATAGTGGTTGTGAGGAAAAGTGGTTACCATTCCCACTCAATTTCAAATCCCACTTTCTTGAATGTTTGTTGCTAGTGAGTTGACCTTGTGCCTTGAAGAATCTAGAATTTGCCTTGGGTATCATCTTTGAAAATGAGGGGAAGTTCCGAAGCAGTATCCCCTAAAACATATTACCTAAAAAAATGAAAACAAAATCCCATACAAAGTATTATATAGATAATAATAAATTTAACACAACCCACAAAACATGACATTAAAACCACTAATAATATTATACCAAAATGAAGAAAAACGCCATACCCGAAATTTTAGAGATTGAAAATAACCAAATAAAAAAATTAAATGTGATGAAGTTCCCATACGTTGTACCATTAAATTTTAAAAATATACTAGAAAGGATTAGTGTCAAAACCACAACCTTACATCAAATTTTCCTAATATATGCATATACTTCTTATTACCACATTTTTTTTTTGTTTAATTTAAGGTTTTCACTCCCTAATATGATCTAAAGCATACCTTTACATTATCCTTGTAATGGAAAAGTGAAGCATAAAAACTTGTAATGGTGGGGTTGCTTCTTAATCAACTCATATATTAATATCCATATCAACCTCTCATCCAGTGTCCATATCAAACTCTCAATGGATGAGGCATGATCAATTGCAAAAGCAACAAGCTCTATATAGGAAAAAGATATATACTGATTATAAAATTTTCTCATGTCCTTTTACCAAAACAACATCAATTCACAATAAGACATTGTCCATAAAATGTTTAAAAAAAAGTAATGCTTATTCCTTTTTTGTCATTGAAATTCATCTAGACATCTTAATCCAAAGAGTTTTGCTTGAGGAACATTGCTCATTTTTTGGGCTATAATTCTCCTTGATAACAATGTATTCCTTGTATTAAATTAGAGCTATGAAATGATGGCAAATGAGCATTTTGAAATGTTAAAAAAAAATATTGCGTATTCCTCTTTTGTCATTGAAATTCATCTAGACATCCTAATCCAAAGAGTTTTGTTCGAGGAACACTGCTCATTTTTTGGGCTATAATTCTCCTCGATAACCATGTATTCCTTGTACTTAAATTAGAGCTATGAAATGATGGCAAATGAGCATTTTGAATAGTCTCTAAAAAAACATTGGTACTTTCTTGAACTACAGTTCCCCTTAATAATGAGATTTGTATTCCTATTCTTAAATGATAGCTATGCATTGATGGCAAATGAGCCCAATAAATATTTTGAAGGAATCTTTTCAAACCAAATCAAATTTATTTGGAATATAGCTTAATAGTGGATAGGTAAAGGTAAAAGTTTATTATTAACATATCATTGAATTTGAAAATGATGACAAGTAAAGTATTTCAATACAAACACATATTTGATAAAGGTAAAAGTTTATTATTAACATATCATTGAATTTGAAAATGATGACAAGTAAAGTATTTCAATACAAACACATATTTGATAGAATAGGAGGATTTTTTTTTTTAATTTCAAGTAAATTTTTTAGGTCAAAATCACTTTCTTGTGACTAAGGTTTATTTTCATAAGGATAATGATATGTTGAAGCTTATTTATGTCAGTAAAAAGAACCACTCCTTATGATTGCATTCATTCGCATAATCATTATGATTGCATTCATTCGCATAATGATTATCACATATTGAGGTTTTTATGTTAACGTAAACCAATCCTCTTACAAGCAATTTCAATGTGCAAAATTAATTGATTTTTTTAATGGACATGTAGGAAAGTATGCAAAATAGGAACTATGAAATACCAGTAGTTAAATTTTTTTATTTATTTATAACACAAAAGAGAAGAGAGAGAAACTAAGCAAGCAAACATACTCATCTTGCAACTTATCAACCATTATATTAATATGAGGTTCAACTCATGTTGCATCTAGAGAAATGAAGTGCATCTTACATCCTAGGATGGACGGGGTGTGTAATATAAAATAGCATATCACAATACTAATAAAATAAAATAAAATAAAGTTGAAACATATGAATTAAAAAGTGAAAATTTGAAAAAATATACACCATTATATATATATTAAAAATGAAAAAAATAGTAGAAAAATATTGTTATAATAAAACAAATCAATATAGATCTTTCTCAATCTAGAATCTTTTCAGCATTGAAAAACTTTAGTGATTCTCCCATTAACATAAGAATCATGATAGAATTTGTGACCAACTACCAAATCAAATTAGTGAATAAAAAAAGTTTATAATCAAATCCATCAATCAATCACATTTAAATGACTTGCTAATGAGAAGTTGAGTGCACTCTAAAAATTAGTTTTGTTTAACTTCTTATATTTACGAGGACAAACTTAAAACCACACACACATAGGGTTTTGAACCAAAATCTCTACATTAAGACAAGCTCGATCACCTTGTTGATTGTCGTTAGACCACATTCTTGTGAGCAGAGAAATCACTTTTGAAATGACTCGCACTTTAGATACATTATGGTAGAAATTAAAAATTAATTTTTATTGTGCCTCACTCATTCTCACAAAGAAAAACTCCACTGCATTGTGTGGGGTCAACAATTATTAAAGAAAATAACAAAAAAATGAAATGAAATAGATTATAAAAGTTACAACCAGTTTGACTCCTGGACATATAGATGAATGATGTGACATTGACTAACATTAATGCTACTAAATATCCTCCTACGTTTGACTTGTACTAGTGGATCTATTTGACTTGGACAAGGTAGTGCGAGGTATATATGTTCTCCAAAGATTTATGTGTTGTTTAGTATACAACCCTTGTTGATTATTATAAATTTTTAGAGAAGAGTCCTTTGTTTTTGGGAAGAGTGAGTCTTTCCATCACCCCTTGATTCCCAAAGCTTGACTTTCCCACTATGTATGTTACCAAAATGCCAATATGAGTTCTTATTCCAAATTTGCACCTATACTTTTGGAACTTCTTAACCTTTGAAGATATTTTTTTTGTACTAGGGGAATCGACAACTAGGGTGATGCATGTACTCGCGTTACATGGGGTCGATTCCCATCCGCTACCACTATGCCCCTAGGTGAACCCACACAACCCCCAAGAATGGGGCACGGGTAAGCCGAGGTGATTTGAATTCATAACCTCTATATACACCATGACCTTTATTTCGCTTAATTTGGCAGTTGAGCTACACCCCTACGGGCAACCTTTGAAGATATTGGGAATACCTTGGGAAAATACTTTAAAATAGATTTTTTATTGGATTAGATTGGGTTTTTTATTTGGATATGCTCAAATATGTGTTAAGATCGACATCAACCAAGGTCTACTAGAAAACATGATACTGCAAAAGGAAAATTCTCCATAGACTTAGGTTTTGGATCGTGAGAATACATCTTTTCAGTGTCAAATCCACCAACAAGTAGGACATCTTTAGGATTCTCGTCCCAAGCATGAGCTCACCCAAAAATGAAAAAATGTCACAAATCAAAACCAAGAAACTAAGAATCATGTGAGCAACTAGTCTCAAATGACGAAGTTGATTAGAATGCAAAAAATCATCAACAACAATTACATAGAAGAATAACACTGCCTATCCCAAAGTGATTAAGGAATAGAATATCCCTTTGGATGATAGAGAAGAAAACAAAAATATTGAGATTTCCCCCTCGAGGGTGGTAGTGGTAAATGAAGCCCCATCAAGAGGAATGAAGAGAATGCATGACTCTAAACATTTGACTATGATAAGAAATTGGCACTCCATACAACTTCTAAAAATCCATATTCTAATGTGGAACCTTTTCTAGGAAGGGGATTGAGGTTAAATGGAAGAAAGGAAAAATATGCAAGATTGATGATTTCTTTTTCAATAGGACATAAATGAATTGTTTATAAATTTTGTAAGTGCGGTCTACACATGATCAATAGAATTTCCATTCATTCTTTGATAAAAATGATGATTTTTTCTTTAAAAAAAACAAGATAAAAAACAATTTTATTACTATAATAAATAATTACAACTTTTCATCTTCTTCAAACTTCAAAATTTGAAGTTTAAATTTAGGGAATGTTAAACCACTATTTTCATTTAAAAGATTAATTATGAATTTTACTCACTAATGACCACATACTAAGCTTTACAAAACTTATAAAGTGGCCACTTTTTATTAATTGTACTTGTCGACGGTCATGCACATACACATTAATTGAATGACCTTTTACTTGATAGATAACACCCCATGGAACACCAATTTGAACCAGAGCTAGTCGAAGAAATTACCAGTTGACATTGTCATAGGCACGTGACAGATCAAGTGGATTATAGCTTGCATCATGTCTGTTAACTATTCCATATTGATAAATGGTTGTCCTACGACCTTTATATCTTCGTCGCAGGACCTTCGACAGGGTTGTCCACTGTCACCACTGGTCTTTTTCATCGTGATAGAGGGACTCAGCGGATTAATTCACAAAGCAAAAGCTGGATCATTATTCTCCAGTATACAAGTAGCACCTCATATCACTATCACCCATCAATTTTTTGTGGACGATGTAATGTTATTCGGACTTGCTGTCACACAGGAATGGGATCATATGCAGGGTATTCTACATGTTTTTTGTCACTCTTCAAGGATGATTATAAATGAGATGAAATCAAAATTATTAAAACATAACCTGGAAGGGATGGGGCTTCTTGAGATTACTGCCCTACTTCCTTTTTCTGTGGCTGAATTGTCTGATGGCACCATCTATCTTGGTTATTTCCTTAAACCAAATAACTATAGAATTATGGATTGGTTATGGCTACTTAAGAAGTTTGATAAACACATATTTAATTGGCGTTGGCGTTGGATTTCGAGTGGGGGCTGACTTGTACTAGCAAAATCAGTTTTACAAAACCTGGGTGTGTATTGGTTTTCCCTATGCAAGATTCCAAAGACTATCCTATCTGGTATCCAGCAAAAAATTCATCGTTTCATATGGTCTGGGACAGGCAGTCAAAAAATACATTTGGTGGACTGGCACCATCTTGCTTGGCCATATGCATAGGGGGGTTGTGCTTTAAAAAATATCTTCACATTCTCTTCTGCATTGTTGGCCAAAAGCTTATGGCGTGTTTTATCTGTCCACTGTGTTTGGGGGAGCATTATTAAAGACAAATACTTTGGGAAGTTGTCGGTTGTTCAATGGATAAGAGGTGGTCATAAATATACTAAAGGTGTATCTATTATCTGGGCCAGCTTGTTATCATCCTTCCCGACTATGGCTAAGTGGCTAGCTTGGCTCCCTGGTGATGGACGTCATATATTAATTGGAGAAGATCCCATGGTTGGTGGGCCATTGTCTTATAAACTATCACCATTGTTATTACACCACCTTCGCAGTCGGGGTTATATTAAACTTTGCCACATATTGAACAGAATTCGGCCATCCTTCAATACTTGGTTGAATGCTACTCAGTTGGGTTTGGTGGGATCATTAGCATCCGAATGGAACACTTATATAAGGGACTTGTGTCATGCAAATTTTCAGATCTTGGACGAGGATGACCGTTTACTTTGGTCTTGGAATACCAGTGATGGTACTGTATCTGCCAAATTGGCTTATTCGGCGATCGTATCCAACATTCCAAAATCTGGCAAGTGGTGGCAACTGGCATGTTGCTTGCTGGGGGTGGCATATTCCCCTGAAGGTTAAGATTTTTATTTGGCTACTATTGGAAGAGAAGATTCTGTTATGGGGTAATCTTCAGAAGCGGGGATTCTCCGGGCCCAATATATGCGCTCATTATCTGCAGGATGTTGAAACTTTTATTCATCTTTTTGTTAATTGTCCATTTACGATGAAAGTTTGGCATTTTTCTGGGTGATCCACTGCCCTCCTTAAATATTGATCAGGATTTTTCCATCGAGCACTGGTTTAAATGTGTTTTTTTACACAATCGGAAGCTGGGCGTGTTAGCGTGTCTAGTATCATGGGAGATTTGGAAATCTTGCAATAAACTGATTTTTGACAACACGTTGTCTGATCCATGTCGTACAGCATGCCTGGTTCAGTCTACTGCAACTGACTTTGATATTCATACTCTTGCAAACACTTCTATTGTAGCCCGTAATACTAGACCCTCTCAACTCCCTCGGATTGGAAACCGGGCCCGTTTCGATGGTGCTGCCTAGCCTTCTCTTGGTTTTTGTGGGGTTGGGGCCTTCATTGAACTGGAAAATGGTGATCTGATCAAGTTATGGTTTCATGGTGGTTTTGCTACCAATACGAAAGGGGAGCTCCTGGGTTTATGGCTTATCCTGTTCTTCGCTGACAAGGCCCGTATCAAACTGGAGCAGATTGTTGGAGATTCTTTGACTATTGTGAACTGGGCAAATGATGTGGTGACTATCAATGCTTTGGCACTTTCTGCTTGGATGGAGCATATTTTATCGCTACTTGACCACTATCCCGTGTCCTCTATTATTCAAATTTTTAGGGAGCACAACTCTATTGCCGACGATCTCTCACGTCGTGGTCTGGGTGCGGTGGCCGGTAAGATTTTCTATGAGATTTCTGAGGGTTCCCGGGCTCCTTTTCGGGGATGCTGGAACATTTTTGTGGTTTAATCTTTTGTTTTTTGTCTCCTACTGTATATATTTTCTGTTCTGTTTTGGCTGGCTGGGTTGTATTCGGTGGTGTCACTCTTCTAGCGGGTTTTGTCGTCACTTTGTTGGGGGATTGGTATATCCCGGGTTCCTTTTATTTTCATGGGCTATTTGTATGGGAGACATGTATGGTCTCGTTCCTGTCTCTATCTGTCTCATTGCGTCATTTCTGGATGTTAGTACTTCATACTTTTAATATAAGTATCGACTTTTTCTTATGAAAAACAAAAGGAATGCCCTTTTACTTAATTTTTCTTTTGAATTTTATTCCAACCAGTAAAATGATTGGAGACTATTGAAGTGGCAAATAAAGTTAATTGCTTTGTGCCATCTAGTTTGGTCAAGAGATTGGTCGCTTTTTTTATTTAAGTTATTTAAATCATGTTTTTAGTACATCTTTTTAATAGAGTAGTGAAGCAAAGAATCTGTAATGGTGGGTTTGACTTCTTAGTCATCTATCTATCAATGTCTACATCACCTTTTTCATTAGGTGAAGGATGGTTGTTTGTAGAAGATACAGGTTTAAACATGTTTGTAAAAGAAAAGAACACCTAATGATGATTGAGAAACACTTTTAATTTCGCATGTTCAACCATTGTGCATTAATTGATAGGACAATAGTTAGTACTTATCTTTTTTGGTTGATGAGATTCATTTATGCATATATAGTTTTTGGGGGTTGAGGGCAGGAGCCAGCGGTGAGGTCTAATGGTTGTCCTGACGGAAGCCTAGTTTCGATTCCTATGGGGGAGGTGTGGTAATACAGGTTGCACCCCAGAAAAAGCTCGTGCGACTGCGATGGTGGCCATACTCTCATTGATTACGTCCTGTCCAACATTTAGGCTGGCCCCAGCCCGTGGGTTTGGTATCCAGGTGGTTCAGTTGACAGCACTCACTGGATGGTTTGGAGAGGTTCCCATGGACTCATATACTTTTTTATTTTTTAATGGACTCGTAAGAAAGCATGTTACAGGGTATGGTGGAGTATGGAGAGAGGAGGATTGAGCAAGCAAGTATACTCACTACATAAATCATCAACCATTATGTTAGTAATAGGCACTATTTATTTTTCAATACCTCCAATGATATAGGGATCATGGTATATTAAGGCTTATATATTACTATGAGTGAACACTTTCACATAATATGACATAATAAATTTTTAAATGTGAGAATTTTAATATAGAGAAAACAATTTCAAGATACACACTTATTAAACATTTTTTATATATTTTTTTAAAGATGGCAAAACCTATCATAACCCTGTTGTCAAACTGGCACTAAGGGTAACCATCGCTAGTTGCAATTTACAAATGTGAGTTGATACATCACCATTATTCAAGGAAAACCACACTACCTAAAATAACCAGCTAGTGGTTTGGCAAACTTCTACTCTTGCCAAATGCCTTTGGGTCTTGGATTGTTAACTTGTTTCCTTACGTTTAAGAAAGATGAACTCTTAATCAATCAAAAATCATTTTAAGATATGCTCCATTAAATATATTTTATAAATATATTAAAAATTTTAAATATTAAAATATAATTCTTTTATAAATTCCCAACAAACAATTAAAAACCAAACATACCTTGTTATTCGTGACTATCTCATTTTGATAAAGGCGTGTTAAAATCTAAACATGATATGGTAATTCATTGTGACTCGTCATTTTGACAAGGAAACCCTTCAATGTGTAGAGGGAGTAAATATCAAAGAAAAAAATACTTAAAATGAAACGAACTAAAATACAAAAGCTGCAAACAGTTTTACACGTGGCATGGTTACGGAGAAATGGCCTGGCACTATCCTCCTTACGACAGTAAATATCTTTGTACTGAAAACATAATGCGAGAGGTACTCGGGGAACGATGACGTGGCTAGCCAAGGCACCGTCAATATCGAGTGGCTGAGTGGTCGTCTGACATGTTCGATGAGATAATGTCAGAGGTATCTGGGGGCGATGATGTGGTTTTGTGCCGTGTGGCCAGCCAATCTCAATAACTTTTAACAATTGAATTGCTACCCATTGGGTCAAATCCTTCCATGTTAAACTTTGCCCGAGAGGTTTGTTTTGTTCTCTCTTGATATCTCAAAATTGATTCCACTCTATTTGAAAAGGGAATCATCACTTTCGTTAGAATATGTGTTACAATATAATCCAAGTAAAGTTTTACTAGATCATATCATGATAGAATATGGACATTATTGTTGTTCTCAAGTTGTAGATTATGAGAATAAGGTTTTTTTGTTGCATGATTTTTGTCCATAAGTTCAGCGTTTTCAAGAATAAATAAATAAAAAACTAAAAATAGATGGTAGTAATCATCTAGAAAAAAAAATCACTTGACATGGCTCCCACATCGCATGTTGAGCAATTGTGACTAGCAACACCGATTAAGTAGCCCAACCCTCCATCTAAGGGTTGCGATGTGTATATGACCTTTTGTGTCTTCCCCTTCTATTCATCTAGTCACAATGGAATACCTAGCTAGTGGGAATAAGAGGACTCGTGAATCAAACAATTCATATCTAGAAAAGGAAATAGTGCCTTTGTCCAGTCCAGATGAAGCAAGGTCACTAGAGCCAATCACACCCCGAACAATTAGAAACATCTTGGGTAATTGAATGTATATCATAGAGAAAAGTGGAAAGGGAAATCCATCATTTCTTTAATTCCACATCCTATAACTTCATATGCACAACTTATATCTTTGAAAGTTGTAAACATAGTGAGGTCCACCATTGATTAAAAATGAGCAAAGTTTGTATTTGTAATTGTGTCTTGGCCAAAAAGTTACAAAATGCATATCAAACCTAAATTATGAATAGTAAAATGAAAATGGTTCGTGTATCTTTTATGGTAATTGATGTATCCCCCAACTTTATATCATGGGGTATGTTATGAGTCATGAAAGTTGAAAGAGCATGAAAATAATTATGCTACACATGATTTATAACTTGCTTCCATAGTGCATACTTTGAAAATCTGGAGACACTATTTGATGGGAAGAAGATTTGAGCTTAGGACAAACCACTATGGTCTGGAATATTTATTTGAGCAGCCAACACTAAATGAAAGGCAAGCTAGATGGCTAGAATTTTTATGTGGATTTGATTTTGAGATCAAACACATAAAGAGGAAAGAAAATAAAGTGGTTGATGCACTCAATAAAAAAATGCATGTGGCAACCATTACCATTTGCCAATCAGATTTGAGGCAAAATGTTGTTGACTATCTTGCTGAAGATGAGAAGTATGTGCAAATAAAAGATAACTTATAGCAACAGAATTTGGAAAAGAGGTATGAAGATTATCATGTGGTGAATGATGGACTTCTTACCTATAAAAATAGAATGTATATTCATAATGTGGCAGATTTGAGGAGAATTAATATGGATGAAATCCATAAAATTCCATATTATGGTCACCCAAGATACTAGAGAACAATTGCTATAGCAAGGAAGCAATATTTTTGGTCAGGAATGAAGAAAGATATTGTTGAGTATATTTATAAATGTATGAAATGCAAGCAAGTGAAGGAAAAGCATCAACACCCAACAAGTTTATTGCATCCTTTTCCAATTCCAGAATGGAAATGGGAAGTGATAACTATGGATTTTATCACTGGAATGCCAACTATTTCAAGAAAGCATGATTCCACCATGGTTGTGGTGGATAGATTGTCTAAGGAAACACATTTTATTATAGTTAAATATACTTGCAAGGATGACGAGATAGCAAGAATATTCATGAAAGAATTATTCAAATTACATGGATTACCCAAAGCGATTGTATCCGATGATGATACAAAATATACTTCTAATTTCCGGAAAAACATTTTTTCATATTTGGGTACACAACTGAACTTTAGCACTTCCTACCATCCACAAATAGATTGGAAAACTAAAAGAGTAAATCAGGTGCTTGTAGACATGCTTCGCATGTATGTGATGGACAAACCATCCAAGTGGGAAGATTATCTACACTTGGTAGAGATTGCATATAATAGTGGGAAAAAAGCATTACCAGGAATAAGACCTTTTGAAGCTTTGTATGGAAAAAGGTGCATGACACCAGTGACTTAGGATAATCTAGTGAACTGAATTGTACTTGATCTAGAATTACTTAAGGAAATGGAACAAGAGGTTGCAAAGATTAGGAAGAATTTAAAGGCAGACCAAGATAGACAAAAAAAACTCTGTAGATAAGAATTGAGTGCGTAGGGAATTCAATGTTCGGGATCATGTTTACCTTCGAGTGAGGCCAAGGAAGAGTTCCTTGAAGCTTGGAAATTGTGCCAATATATCACCAAGATATTGTGGCCATTTGAAGTGCTTGAGAGGATAGGGTCAATTGCATAAATAATTGCATTTACTGCTAACATTATAGCTCATAATGTTTTTCATGTTTCTTTTCTTAAGAAATATGTACATTATCCTTACCATGTGATTGATTGGGATGTGGTCCAGGTGTAACCCGAGGGAGAGTTCCAAACTGAGCCATTATGCATCCTCAACAAGAAGATAGCATTACTCTAGAACCGAGACATAAAATAGGTAAAGGTGCAATGGAAACACTTTGGTCCTGATAAGGCTACATGGGAGCTGGAGGATGTCATGAGCAAGGCATATCCATTTTTGTTATGATTTTGAGAAAATGCTGATGATGTTTTTATTCCAAAGGGGAGGGGATTGTAATACCCCCAGTTTTGACATGGAATGTATTGAATCAAAATTATGTAAATGATGTAAATATTCTAGTATGGATTCCTAGTGTGGATTTCAAGGCCAAGGCACGACTAGTGCATGGCTAGGCATTTATGATGAAAATATTTTTAATTGGACCGCATGGTTTGCTTATCATGCTAACTCAAAAGCTATGTAAATATTATGTGGGAAGAATAATAAAATGGTCCAAGATGGTTGTGTAAAGAGCACTAGAGGGGAAGACGAAAAGGGGCCTATGGGAGATTAAATCCTCTATCGCCAAGTGTCAACCTTAGAACTAATTCAATTGTCACCATATGCATTAAATTAACCAATTACTTCCTTTTGATTATTAAATCCAATCATTAAATGCATGTGTGAGGTTGGTGGGGAAAGTCTCCTCGAGTAGTTATGGGATCATATGGGTGAATGTACTTGTATGACAGTTATGTCAATGGTCAGAAATCCTTTATTTTATGATAAGAATCCATGTTAATTTTCTTTTCATCATTCTCTCATATCCTTTGGAGTATACCATTCATTTTCTCATTACTATTACTCATACAGATTTACATTGCGTAGAGTTCCTCCTCTTGTTATTCATTACCATTACCAAACTGTGCATTAACCTAGAAATTTGAATTTGGAAGGAGAATTGCATATTTGAGGGGAAAATATATGGTTGTAGGTGATCATAGAGGTTGGGAAATCTAGGAACCTTTACCCATTGAGTTTTTCTACTATTGCATGCTAGGAAGCCATGAATTAATGCTACATGAGGTTCTCCAATAGCATACAGTAGATTGGACTCTTATTGCACACACTAATAAGCACTGTAAGGTTGGATTTATTGAGGGAACTATGGATCAATGAAGAGAAATGCCTTCCTTATGTCGTGTGGGGCAGTTGGAAGGAGTTCCATGGATGTGCTGGATGAGTGAGATTCCTGTAGACCTATGGATGAGCATTTGGCTAAGCATTGAGAGTAGAATGGGTTGTGGGACGAGAGAGAGAATCATGTAGGTGTTTCCTTCGCCCTAGTGGCCTCATAGACCAAATTGGGTGTGGCCTCTCATCAGAAAGAGTATATGTTGGACATGGTGCCTATAGGTGGGTGGAAAATTGCTCTTACATAGTCAGTTGCTTGGATCTTCTTTGTTTAAAGCTAAGTACTCTCTTTGTATTTGGATGTGTAATGTTTTATTTTATGCTTGTGATAAGTATGATTGTATATGCATGCAATGTGTGTGTGGATAAATTTTATTTTCCTTGTGTTTTACAATTATACATATGCACATTCATTTTATTGTTTATGAATTAGTTTATGGCTATGAGATGAAATTTAAATGCCTAGAATTCATAAATCCCCCCTATGTTGGTTGAATTGATGGATGGGTACGTGACAATCAAGCTAGAGGTTGCAAGGAAGAAATTGGACCCCATGTCCACATTTCACTAAGATGGATGGATGCTCATGCTTGGTACAAGTTGGATACATTGCTTAGTAGATCGTATTATATGGATTCCTCCCATGTTTTAAGGATAAAACATCTAAAGGGGGGTGGAATGTAATGTACCTAGGGAGGATAGTATGGGGTACCTAGGGAAGTACCCAAAGTGATAATGCTATGTATTGAGGCCATATTTATTAAATAAGGGATGTGTGGTGTAAAAAGAACCAATTGTAATAAGGGTTACTATCATATTATTCTTACTAGAATGTTCCTTCTCTAGGAAGTATCTAGAAGGTTCCGCCTACTGGAAATTTCCTTCTCTAGAAAGTACATAGAAGATTGGATAGAAACTACATAAAGAAGTAGAAGCAATGGAATGAGATGTCTTGTGAAGTGTGCTAGAAGTAATAGTTCTAAGAAGCATAGTTTGTGAAGTGATTCCTTCCCTAAGGGATACTTAATGGTGTTACCCTACCTTAAGGGTTATTCCCATATTCTTGTTTTCATTCTCTTATGGATGTATTTGTGTTTAATTATGAAACTTAAGAGTTCTATCTTGTTTATGATTATATTTTTGGATTAAGGAGCACAACAGGTTGCAAGGAAAAGTGGTTACCCTTCCCATTTTGTGGCATGTTTGATCTTAGTGATCCAACCTTATGCCCTGAAGAATCTAGCATTTACCCTAGGTATCATCCTTGAAAATGAAAGGAAGTGCCTAAACAATTTCCCCTAAAACATATTACCTAAAAAAAAATGAAAACCAAATTCCATACAATAAAATAGATTATAGAATTATATAGATAATAATAAATTCAACATAAGCCTCAAAACATGACAGCAAAACCACTAATAAAATTATACCAAAATGAAGAAAAATGCCATACCCAAAATTCTAGATATTGAAAATAAACCATTAAAAACATTAAATGTGATGAAGTTCCCATACCTTGTACCATTAACTTTTAAAAATATACTAGAAAGACTTAATGTCAAAACTACAACCCTAGGTCAAATTTTTCCTAATATATGCATGTACTTTTATGAGCACATTCTTTGGTTTAACTTAAGGTATCGGATCCCTATTCTGATCCAAATCATACCTCTACATCATCCTTGTAATGGAAAAGTGAAGCATAAAAACTTGTAATGGTGGGGTTGCTTCTTAATCATAACTATATTAGTGTCTACATCAACCTCTTAATGGATGAGGCATGATTAATTGTAGAAGCAACAAGTTTTATAGAGGAAACAAACATACAATAATTAGATTTAATATTCTTAGTTTCTCATGCTCTTTCACCAAATCAATATCAATTTGCAATAAGACATTGTCCATAAAATGATAAAACAAAAAATAATTCTTGTTTCCCTTTTTTGTCGTCAAAAATCATTCAGACATCCTAATCCAAAGAGTTTTGCCTAGGGAATGTTGCTCATTTTTTGAGCTACAATTCTCCTTGATGATAGTGGTATTCACTATTCTTAAATTAGAGATAGGAAATGATGGCAAATGGGGCCAAGGAACATTTTTAAATAGTTTAGATTTTTGTCTAGAAAACATTGATACTTTCTTGAACTACAATTCCCCTTAATAATGAGATTGGTATTCCTTATTCCTAAATGGTAGCTATGAAATGATGGCAAATGGGTCCATCAGATATTTTCAAGGAATCTTTTCAAATCAAATAAAAACTATTTGGAATATAGTTTAATAATGGATAGGTAAAATTTGATTATTTTAAATTCAATTATTACAATTTTGAATTTGAAAATGATGACAAGTGTTTCACTACAAACACATTTTATAGAAGAGGAGGATTTTTTTTATTTTGAGTAATGTTTTTTGGTCAAAACCATTTTCTTTTGATTAAGGTTCATTGACATAAGGATCATGATATATTGAAGCTTATCTTATGTTAGTAAGAAACACCACTTCACATGATTGCAGTCATTGACATAATTATTATTGCATATTGAGGTTTTTATGTTACCATGAACCAGTCCTCTTACAAACAATTTCAATGTGCACAAATAATTGACTTTTTTAATGTACATGTAGGAAAGCATGTAAAATAGGAATTCTGAAATAGTCCTCTTACAAACAATTTCAATGTGCACAAATAATTGACTTTTTTAATGTACATGTAGGAAAGCATGTAAAATAGGAATTCTGAAATAGTCCTCTTACAAACAATTTCAATGTGCACAAATAATTGACTTTTTTAATGTACATGTAGGAAAGCATGTAAAATAGGAACTATGAAATACTAGTAGTTAAGAGTTTTTATTTATTTATAGCACAAAAGAGAAGAGGGGAAAACTAAGCAAACAAACATATTCATCTTACAATCGATCAACCATTATATTAATATGAGGTTCCACTCCTTTGTTACATCTAGAGAAATGAAGTGCATTTTACAATCTAGAATGGATGGTATGTGTAATATAAAATAGCATATCGCAATACTAATAAAATAAAATGAAAAAAAGTTGAGACATAAGTGAAAAATTGAAAAAATATACACAATAATATATATATATATATATATATATATATATAGAGAGAGAGAGAGAGAGAGAGAGAGAGACCATATAATAGAAAAAACAATATTATAATTAAATACACAAATTAATGTATATCTTTCCCAATCTATAATCTTTTAAGCATTGAGATACTTTAGTGGTTCTCCCTTTAACATAAGAATCATGGTAGAATTCGTTACCAACTACCCAATCTAATTAGCGAATAACAAAATTTTATAATCAATTCCATCAATCAATCACTTTTAAATGACTTGCTAATGAGAAGCTAAGTGCAATCTAGAAATCATTTTTTTAACTTCTTATATTTACAAGGATAAATTTACAACCACACACACATAGGGTTTTGAACCAAAATCTCCACATTAGTACAAGCCCGATCACCTTGTTGATTGTTGTTAGACCACATTCTTGTGGGCACATAAATCACTTTTCAAATGACTCGCACTTCAAATACATTATAGTAGAAATTAAAAAGTAATGTTTATTGTGGCTCACTCATTCTCACAAGGAAAAACTCCACTACATTGTGTGGGGTCAACAATTATTAAAGAAAATAAAAATAAAAATGAAATGAAATATATTATTAAAGTTGAAACCAGGAGATTGTTATAGAGAAATGATGTGGCATTGACTAGCATTAACGATACTAAATATCCTCCTGTATCATACATGTACTAGTTGATGAGGTATATCTATTCTCCAAAGGTTTATTTATTGTTTAGTTTCCAAAACTCGTTTATTATTAGAAAGTTTTAGTGGATATTCCTTGGTTTTGAGGAAGAGTGAATCTTTTCATTACCCCCCAATTCCCAAAGCTTGACCCTCCCACTATGTATGTTACCAAAACGCCAGTTTGGGTTCATCTCCCAAATATACACTTGCACTTGTGGAACTTCCTAGTCTTTGAAGATATTGGGAATACCTTGGGAAGATACTTTAAAATAGATTTTTTATTGGATTAGATTGTTTTTTTTTACATATGCCCAAATATGTGTTAAGATCGACATCGACCAAGGTCTGCGAGACAACATGATACTACAAAAGGAAAATTCTCCAAGGACTTATGTTTTGGATCATGAAAGTACAACTTTTCAGTGTCAAATCCACCAACAAATGAGACATTTTTAGGATTCTTGCCCCAAGCATGAGCTCACCCAAAAAGGAAAGAACACCACAAATCAAAACAAAAAAAATTGGGACTCAAGTGAGAAAGAATTGGGAATAAAGTGAGAAACATAGAAGGATAACAATGCCTATCCCAAAGTGTAGATTGAGGAATCAAATATTCCCTTGGAGGATAGAGAAGAAAATAAGAATATTTAGATTTCTCCCTTGAGAGTGGTAGTGGTAAATGAAACCCATCAAGAGGAATG
Organism: Larix kaempferi; assembly: GCA_027924585.1. Lineage (NCBI taxonomy): Eukaryota > Viridiplantae > Streptophyta > Pinopsida > Pinales > Pinaceae > Larix > Larix kaempferi. Next base: position 8,469,897 of record BSBM01000597.1, on the reverse strand, counting down.
AAGAGAATGCCTAACTCTGACCAATCTAATTCTGATAAGGAGTTGGCACACCATACGACTTTCAAGAATCCATATTATAATCTACAGTTTGTCCATGTGGAACCTTTTCTAGGGAATGGATTGTGGTTAGAAAGAAGAAAGGGAAAAATGCAAGATTGAGGTTTTTTTTTCAATGGGACATAATAAATGAATTGTTTATGAATTTTGTAAGTGCATTGTACAGATGATCAATGCAATTTCCATTCATTATCTGATAGAAATGACAATTTTTTCTTTGGAAAAGAAAAGAAGGTAAAAAATAATTGTATTACTATAATAAATAATTTACAACTGTTTTTATCCTATTCAGACTTTGAGATTCAAGGTTTAGATTTAGGGAATGTTGAACCTCTACTTTTTATTTAAAAGATCAATTATGAATTTTACTCATTAATAACGACATACTTATTTGGTTGCTTTACAAAATTTATAAAGGGGCCACCTTTTATTAATTGTCCTTGTCGATGATCATGCACGTTGATGGAATGCCCTTTTCTTAATTTTTCTTTTGAATTTTAGTTCAATGGAGACTATTAAAGTCTCAAATAGCAATAATTGCTATGTTCCATCTAGTTTGGTCAAGAGATTGGTCCCTTTTTTATTTGAGTTGACCAAATCATGCCTCTACTACATCTTTCTAATAGAGTAGTGAAACACAGAACTTGTAATGGTGGGTTTGACTCCTTAGTCATCTCTATATTATTATCCAACTCACTCTTTGCAATGGGTGAAGGATGATCCTTTGTGGGAGACACAAGCTCAGACACATTTGTAAAAGAAAAGGACACCTAGTGATTGAGAAACACTTGTAATTTATCATATTAAATTATTGTGCATTGATTGACCTGACAACAAACAATGCTATCCCTTTTTTGCGATGAGATTCATTTATCCGTAAACATATCTTTTTTATTTTTTAATGGCCCTGTAAGAAAGCATGTTATAGGGGTATGGTGGAGTATGGAGAGGGGGCGATTGAGCACACAAGTATACTCACTGCACAATTAATCAACCATTATGTTAGTAATAGGCACTATTCCTTTGTCACTACCTCCAATGACATAAAGATCATGGTATATTAAGGATTATATATTACTATGAACCAACACCCTCACATTATATGAAATAAGAAATTTTTAAATAGGAGTTCTAAAATAATAGAAATAGTTCCAAGATACACAGTTGTTAAACATTTTCTATAGATTTTTTTTTTTTGAAGATGACAAAACCTACCATAACTTAGTTGTCAAATTGGCAATGAGGACAACCATCATTAGCTGCTATCTACAAATGTGAGTTTACTCATCATCATTATTCAAGGAAAACTACACCACCTTAAATAACACGTCAATGGTTTATAAGGGGGGAGACTTCCACCCTTGTCGGATGCCTATGTGTCTTGGATTGTTAATTTGTTTTCTTACGTTTAAAGAAGATAAACTCTTAACTAATCACAAACAGTTTCAAATTTTACCCCATTAAACATATTTATAAATAAATAAATAAAACATATAAATAGAATATTTTAAAAAAAAAGAAAAAAGAAAAAAATCAATGAAACCCATATGGTATGACATACTATCTCATTGAGATAAAATGAAATCTAAACATTACAGGGTAACAACTAAAAGTCGTTGTGACTCGTCATTTTCATAAGGAAACCTTTCAATGTGTGGAGCCAATAATTATCAAATAAAAATAATTTAAAATGAAACGAAATAAAATACAAAAGCCGCAAGCAGTTTTACACGTGGCATGGTTACTGAGAAATGACATGGCATTATCCTCCTCACGACAGTAAAAATCGTCGTACTGGTGCTCCGAGATCGCGAGTGGCGGAATTTACTGAGTGCTGCTGGAGTGACGACATAATGTGAGAGGTACTCGGGGAACGATGACGTGGCTAGCCAAGGCACCGTCCATAGCTGTGGCCGAGTGGTGTTATTCACGGAATTATGGCATGTTCGACGAGATAATATCAGAGGTATCGGGGGCGATGATGTGGCTAGCAGAAGCTCTAGCACTATGGCAAGGAGTGATGATAACGAAGCAGCTAGGTTACAAAAACATAATGGTTCTATGAGCCTATGATTATTCTTCATAATATGGGCTTTCATACTCTTCCTCATAACCCCCACTTGTAAAGGAACTTCATCAAAGTAAAAGAGTCGATAAAAGGTTTTGAATTAGTTGAATTCCTCCACATCCTCCAAGGTCTAAACTCTGCAGTTGATTCGTTAGCAAATAAAATGTGTAATATGCCAATAGGCATGATTTGGAAAGAAGGGAGAAAATGGTGCAATGTCACTTCCCCTAAGTTTTAAATCCATAGCCACACTTAATGAAACATCCAATCAACCATGACAAGTGTCAACACACAAAGTGCATGCATCATCAAATTAATGGGAGGGAGATTTGTCATGCTCCATACCACATCCCCTGTTGCAAGTTCCATTTGAACAAAGGATGGGGTGATCATGTGAGTCTAGGTTAATTCACTTGAGGCTTGTCACTTGGCCTCCAGTCCATAGATGGAGGTGTTCAGACCTATGTTAAGGGATTTTAGGAATTTTTTTAATAACACAGATGGTTATTCCACCAGGTTTCCTCTTGGTGTCATGGTCAATCATCGTGGCCTCCCTAATCGTTGTGCCTTCTGTGAGAATTCAAATCTTCATCAATCAGTTTATAAGTATGTATGACAGTGTGATCACAGTTAGGAGAGCATGGCTTTGGTTATTATTAGATTAGAAAGTTGGAGCAAGGAAAGGGAGAACAATTATTCCATGTGTTAGGAGAGATAAAGCACATAATTCATATAATAAGCAAACACACACAATGAAGAAGAAGACTTTTACTGTGGAAACCCAAAACCAGGAAAACCACCAACAATACATCTATTACCCTTAACCACTCCAGCCAAGGCATGGCCAATCCGACCATCACTGTCCACTCACATGCCAACACAGTCCAATTTAGGCACATTACAATGGAGCTCCTCAAGCCCTTAAGTAGGATTCATCATATGCAATACCATGGGACACCCAAAACCATGGGCCTATAAACCACCAATGGTAAACCCATCTTTGACGCTTTTACCGAGTCAAGTTTAACCTACTATTCCCCCCTTTAAACTTGACTTTTGTTATCACCAACACCCCTCAATGTTTTAACTAAGTTTCTAGGAATACAACATGCCCCCATTCTTCAATCTACCTAAATCTACCTCTAGACTTTTTCATAGGTGAGTCGCCACACTAGGGGTACACATGCCGAACCAGGTCTTATAGTTGTATGTCCATTTACATTGTTATCAGATTACAAGTCCATAAAATCTTACAATACATTGTGTCGATCACTTCTTCATCGGCATCTTCTGTGCACTCATTCTCAATTTTTACCATGCCTTTCTAGTTGTAATTTACCATGGTTCACATACCCATGACCAATCTCAATGCAAGCAACCATGGCTTCCAAGCCATTTGCATTTTCCCTCAACCTACCTTTGATACCAGTTATTAGGAAAAATAAAACGCATAATAATTATAATAAACAAGCACGCACAATGAAGAAGAAGTTTTTTACAGTGGAAACCCAAAATTGGGAAAACCGCCAATAATAACTCTACTACCCTTGAACCACTCTGTCCAAGGCATGGCCAATTCGGTCATCACCTGCCACTCACAAGCCAAAACCAACCAATTGAGGCACATTACAATGGAGTTCCTCAAGCCAATATTCCTAATATAGAGGATCTCTCGGAGAGAATTAGCGATACACAAGCCAATATTCATGATATTCATTGTCAATTGAGGTGGATGAAAGAACAAATGGAAGGATTGACAGCTGTTGTTCAACATCTAACTACCCATGTGTCCGTTCTTGATGGTTGTCTGAATGAAATAGAACAAAATTCTCACCAAATTTCAAGTTTTACTTATGGGGTGGATGCTTGTCTTGATGATGTAGAAGGGATTGTCCGTGCTTGTGATGCGCAAGTACAAGCAATTTTGAAGACTTTGGCCAAGCATGAAGACCTTATTGTAGGGAAAATTTCCGGGATTGATAAAAATTCATAAGATAAGAATGTTGATGGGCACTTTGTTATGCAACATGTCCGTTTTGATGTAATTATCACTAGTTTAGAGGAGAGAGCTAGAAATTATGAAGATAGTCAAGGCAATCAGAGTATGGATAGTGAGGAAGCAGAGGAAGAATCTCGGGATACCCAGGACGAGGATGCTGAGGAGACCATGGAAGAGGATCAATATGATAATGTTGCAAGTCAAGAAGAAGATGTTTAGAACAGTTTAGAAGATGAAGAAGAAGATACTCAAGATGTCCAGGTTTCGGACAATGATACTAGCACTTAGTCTATACTTTTATGAAGTTTTTTTGTAGGTTGCTTTTAGGACGGTTTGTTAGAAACTATAGCAACTTAGGGATTTATGTTTTTTACCACAAGTTTACTCTCTCGTGGATGACTGTAATTATGTTCTTTACTATTCATGATATTGTTCAAGAACTTCTGAAACTTTTTTGAGGAATTTTGTATTGTTTTGCTGAAGTTTTTCAGCTTTTTATAAATGCAATCTTAACCATTTTCGTTAAAAATAAATATAAATAAAAATAAAACTGAAATGCACTCAAACTCCTATATCATAAGATCCTTCCATTACTAAACCTGGAGTATCAAGTTTCATGTATACGAGATAAATAGAAACTACATCTCCAGTTGTATACCAACCGAAGAAAGGAATGTAGAAAATAAGGGTTAAATCTTATACCTTTCAGAGAACACGATTCAAACTCCTACCAAACCTCATGTATATAGTGAAACCATTATAAGAACCTATCTTAAGTCATAATAAATCCCTATATCTATTACAGAATAAGAGATTAAAAGCTTGAAATATATAAACCACTTATTTCAAGAAAGACCTGAAATTACCTGTGTAAAATGATATTATGTAAAGGATCCAAGTTGTTGAACCAGTATCCCATAAACCAGTGGAAAGAAACCACACTCATGGCCATCAAATCCATCAACATTAAAGGTTACCATTGTTCCTTTCCTCAAACACAGTAAACACCTAGAACATGGTATTAAACCATTTAGAATGCAAGAGTAAAACCACTAAAAATGCTCATGCTCATGTGAGGAATGACTCAGGAAAAAAAATCAACCTGAGTCTATCAAATATTTTCACAATAGCATTAAACAATGAAAAAAATAATTACTACGAACAAGAGATGAACCCTTGCAAAATCTAAGACATCATTATTCTAAACAACAATAGTTTCACACATTTCCTATCATGGCTTCCTATCTAGCTCTTGGCTAGACCAAGACCTTAATCCAAACTCTACCATTGTATAAGACTTAGAACTAGTTCACGAGTGTTCGATGCTATCAACTCAACATAGAAATGCATTAATGATGGACAGTACACCACGTATGACTTGTCCCTTGTCTAGACAAGTGTGGCATTAATTTTCATGTACGAGTAGACACCTGTCATGCAAAACATTGAACATACCATGCAATAGAGATACAATCAGCAACCTTGGATTAAATGGGAACGCATGCGAGGATATAGACTCAAGGCTTGGTTAAATGTGAAGAGATGTATTCACATGAATATGAGGCTCGTTTTATTATTCCCTGCCAAGGTGGGGATATACTTTTCATTCAAAAGTCAAAACACTTTGACCTTATATTAATTCTCAAATTTTTATGTTGTTTATTATAATTTTGTAATGTTTGAAAAAAAAAATATTAAACTGAATATTTGAAAATTAAAAAATATATTTTCTATTTTTTGAAAATTGAAAATCAAACTGTTTTATTGGTAAAGTACATATTGAATTTGACATAAATCCCTGGTGGAGGTTTTTAATTTTTGGATATAAAAATTATTTAAAAAAAGAAAATTCAAAAATTTTACACATAGACATAAACATCAAATCATTAATTTAAAACCAGTACTTGTCCGTACTTTAAATCCTTGATCAATCCACTATTCACATGTTCGACGACGATGGCATGATTCATGCCTTGAGGCTAAAGACGTTAACTGAGCGTGGTGAGATTTGTCGCGGGGATGGTAAGAAGAGGAATATAAATGAAGAAATTGCAGAGAATGATTGTGGATGTACTGCACATCAAATATTTAGCAAAAAGAAAATTCATCAATGGTTTCAACGACCACCATGAATTTTCATTCAACAGTTCTCGTGGAGTGGCACTCAATCTTCCTTCACGGTCGTCCACCGATAGCTATGGCCTACGAAGAACACAACATAAATGGGATGGACGTTTTCTTTTGAGAGAGTTGATGCCCTCATGCGTTCGTACAAGCTGCAACCAGAAATATGAATTTGAATCCGACTCAACTGATGTAGCCATTCCCCATTTCATTGATTGCGATTGCAATATAGATGAGCAATATCATTCACATGATGATGTCCATTCTCATATTTCAGATATTTCCAATTCTAATGAATGGTCCCCTGCTTCTTGCACACACATTTCGACAACAAGAAATTCCAACTGTTCATGCAACTCAGAAATCAACAGGAAGGCAGAAGAGTTTATCGCCAATTTTTATCAGCAGATCCTCCTGCAGCATCAAGATTCTTATGGAAAATGCCAGGAAATGTTGGCTAGAGGAACTTGATTAATCATTAATCCCTTTGAGTTAGTGTAAAATTGCAGCCATTATGCTCTGTTGCAAATATCTATCTCAACTATAGTTTATAGGAAATAAGATAGGAAATAAGAGCATCCTTGACATGACTACAAATGCGATGTAATTAGGTAAAAGGCGATTGTGCCCATTAACATTCACATCCTACTTGCACTTCAAAAAATATGATGCATATTTTCTACGTATCTTGAGTTTTCCTTGTGAGAGCTATAAATGAGAAGAATTAATGAGATAATTAAGCGAGAGTTTCCTGCTGGCATATATACTAATTGCGCGGTCAAATACATTGCTCTAACTTAGTAGGATATATATCTATATATATGAGTTAGGCTAACTATCATGTCTGGGATTTTGTCATAAATCTTTCTAGCTTTAAAGTTTTGGTTGTGATAGCATTGTAGATGTAAAGTTGTTCTTGTCATATGGCATAGTTAAATTATTTGAAGCTTATTACGATACGTTTTATTTTCAAGGATATGATTTATGAGTCCAAAAATACTCCGATCTAATGTTCTATACCTAGAGGATGCCAAAGTTTATATTTCAGCTTAAAGGAAAGGAAAATAAATGTTTGTGATGAGCACATTTCTGCTGGAGAAGACAGGAAGATCAATTTAGTTAATTGGATGGAAGCATGGATGTATCACTCATGCACTAAGGATATGTGATATTTTCTTTCTTATACCAGTTCCCGGTGGGCTTTTCTTATTGAGGTCGTCCACAAGTGTAGGGTTTATTCTCTAGTAGGAAACTAGAAATCTTGGTATGCTTGTGTCCTGATATTCGGAGGTAATACCATAGGAGTCATACATTCACTTGGTGTCCATCATCTATGAAGAAATCATGGTTGTGTGGTAAAAGGATATTCTCGTTCAGTGTTTCTATGTCACCTTAGCGGCGATAAGGAATCATTCCATTTGCAGCCATTGGACATCAAGCAAACAGATTTTAGCGTCTCTATTTGAAATTGAGGATTGGGAGTTAAAATATCTTGTTTAGACAAAAATTGTTGGCATGGACTGTTTATTTATAAGTAATATTTTCCTATGATGTTATTTTGGTTGTTTTGGAATCATGCCAAATATTTGAAGAAATGTTTGGTTAATAAGTATGCTTTCCAATCATGATCAAATTACTTTCCATGAAGACTTTGACGCTATGGGTGCAATCCGAAAATTTTATGGTAGATATAAAGTTAAATTTACAGTGCACATAGAAGATTTGCACACCTTGGAGGAGTAATGTGCAAAGGCAGGTCTTTATTTTCTAAATATGTTTAAAAGAATTCAATTAAAAAACAAATATCTCTATCTTCTATCTCTTTAATACTTGCCATAATTACAATAACATGTAGATTTGATGTTATTGCCCACAAAAAATTGTAAGAAGTCTTTATGTCTAAAGAGATTTTTGTATTGTTCTTTTACAATCATGATGGTTCTTAAACTTTTTTAGGATGGTAATTGGGTTTAGGGAAGAGAGTGACTTTTTCCTACCACTATGTCAATCACTACAATGTCAGCTCTCAAATTTGTCATTCCTTCATGGTATAACACTATGTTAATCACTACAATGTCAGCTCTCAAATCTGTCATTCCTTCATGGTATTGGGAATGTTGAAGTAAGTTTTAAGTAAAGAGATATCAAATAGAATGATTCTTAAATGGAAAAATTCTAGATGCAAAAAAACACATAAGGATGAAATTTTAGATACAAGAAATCCTTATTAAGAAGAAGAAAAACAACAATATTGGGGAATATTAGGGAATATTATGGTTAATATTGACTATGTTTAAGTTTTTTTATAAAAACGAAAACTAGAATATAGTTTGTTCTCCTTTAACTATGGAAGTTGTTAAAGACAATACATAAAAAACAAAGAGACTTCATGGAATTACAAATCATATATATATATAAACAAGTTTTAAAATATTATATATATATATATGATTATAAGTTTTTTGGTATTTTAATTGTTACAATATTTTTTATTTTAAAAGATATTTTAAAATACATAATATATAAAATTATAAAATTATAAATAATATAAAAAATAAATTAGTTTTAGAGATAATTTAGTTTATGTAACATTAAAGTACAAATAATTTATGTTTTTTAAAATTTATTTCAATATATAAATTTATGATTTTTACATAGCTTTTAAGAAAAATGTATTGCACTATGAAAAGAATTAAATATAAATATTTATTCATAATTTTTATTATTCCCTGTCAAGGATATATTTTTCATTCAAAAGTCAAATCAAATCATTTTGACCTTATTTTAATTCTCAAATTTTTATGTTGTTTATTGTAATTTTGTAATGTTTGAAAAAATAAATATTAAATTGAATATTTGAAAATTCAAAAATATATTTTCTATTTTTTGAAATTGAAAATCAAGCTTTCTTATTGGTGAAGTACATATTGGATTTGACATAAATCTCTTGGTGGGGGTTTTTAATTTTTAGATATAAAAATTATTTTAAAAAAAGAAAACAAGCTTTTCTATTGATATAGTACATATTGGATTTGACATAAATCCCTTGTGGAGATTTTTAATTTTTAGATATAAAAATTATTTTAAAAAAAAACAAGCTTTTCTATTTTCTATTGGTGAAGTACATAACAAGCTTTAAAAATAATAGAAAATAATAACAAGCTTTTCTATTGGTGAAGTACATATTGGATTTGACATAAATAACTGGTGGAGGTTTTTAATTTTTGGATATAAAAATTATTTATAAAAATAAATAAAAAAACTTACACATAGACAAACATCAAATCATTAATTTAAAACCAGTACTTGTTGGTACTTTAAATCCTTGATCGAATCCGTTATTCACCTATTCGACGGTGATGGCATGATTCATGATGTGAGGCTAAAGCAAGGCATCGCCAGCTACTACAGTAGGTTCACGCAAATGCAACGCATAGAATTGATTGCATTTACCAAAGGGGTAAACGCGGGGGTAAAGGGTGAAAAAACAAGAAGAGCTTTGGAAGGTGAAAAAGGGCATGTCGACATGTGAAGATGTGTCAGTTAATCCCTGATGAGATGATTACTTGTTTTCTTTTATGAGTTATGACATTTCCATGGCAACCCTTATTCATACGGGTCCACCTGCTACGCGCGCTAAGGACGTTATAACATTTTTTATTTCATTTAATTATTTCAAGGTGTTGGAATATTTAAAAAACTCACCTATGTCATTCTAGACTTATGATAAATTAATTAATCATTTATGATTAATTTCCTTAGTTTTGACTAGGTAAAATAGGTCAGTTTTCTCTTTTAGTGGACCACATGCCATCCTAACTCACCAAAACAAATTTGGATGAATTCTGGATAAGATTTCCTTAGATTCTGTCTAATTTTATTCTATTGCTGAATTAGAAAGACACTTTCCTGATTTAGACAGCTTTATCCTGTTTTTTCTACTTTCTAGTGGAAAAGGAAAAGCTAGTTGACTTGAAAACTATTGCCACTTGACCAATTTGACCTCCACATCATATCTTCTCTCCTAAATCCATCAATACATTCTATTTACCTCACTCATGAGCTTCCATACCAAACTTACTAAATCTGTGAGCCTCTAGGACAGTTTTGGAAACTGCTTTTGCCACCTAGGGGGTTTTTTGCCTTATCTGAGCCTTTTATTTTTGTCCTTTCCAAATTGCCTCCAAGGAATTTGATTTTATCCATGGAAGATGTATTATATATAGTTATCATATTGATGAATAATATACAGAGTGATTTCCACAATTTATTATCTCTATTCTTCTTCTCTCATTGTTTGAAATATTCCATCTGAAATTGTCTTATGAATCTAGTTCCTAGCAATTGAAAATCTCACATGGTATCAGAGCTAGCTTGATTCAAAGCAATTTCCAAGAGTGTTTTTTGCAGGTACTGCCATCACCAGGAGCGCATCAGTATGGATTAAAAACAAGCCAAAGCAGTGACTCTCATGCCCTTCAATTTCTTTGACTGGAAGGTGCATATGATCATCCAGCTTCGAAGCAAAGGATTGTATAGAGTCACTATGGGGCTTGAAACTGAGCCAGGAGCTATTGCATTAAAATCCAAATGGTTCAATAGGCTTGATGAATCTTATGGGTTACTTTGTCTCTCTGTATCTACATATCTTCTATTCCATATTGATTCTCTATCCACTCCAAATCAAGTGTGGACAAAGCTAGAGTCTCTCTTTGGAAAACAGGACGAGCTCAGAGGTCATTTGTTGGAGATTGAGTTTATCTCTCTTAGTACAACTAATTTCGATTCTATGTAGGAGTTCATCTCAAAATTCAAGAACCTAATGCTTCAACTCAAGCAATGTGGCATATAAAAGAAGGATGAGCAATTAATCCTTACCATTCTGTCAAAACTAAGCTCATAATATTCAGTATTTGTGTCTACCTTTCATACCACAAGACTAGCAGTTCCTAATTGGAAGATTCCAAGCTTGGATGCATTCATTGATTCGCTCACTAAGGAGAAGGACAAGCTGGTCCAAATGGGGGATCTCTAACACCCTCCAAAGACTTTGCACTTGTTGCTCATAGAGGAAAGAGTTTCAAGAATGACAAATCCAAACAAAAGATATTGTCAGATGAAGAGGATTCTTATGGAGATTCCAAATCCAAGAAGATGAAGAAGGAGAAGCCCAAGTGTTCTTATTGCTTCAAAGGCAATCATCCTGAGAAATATTGCTTCAAGAAGAAATTGGACATCATGGCCAAGATGCTTGAAGAGCATAATATAGATGTTCCTGACTTTGCAAAGAAAGAACAAGGCAAGCTTGTTGTAGAACAAGAACATTGTTTCCAAGCCTCTCCCAAAGGTAATCATGCTTATGCTTTGAGTACTAGAGTGAAATATAATTATGATGTCTCTGATTTTGATTCACCTTCTGATATATCAGAATCATAAACCTCCACTTCTTCTTTGGAACAGTATTTAGTTAGTTCATCCAAGTCTACTATCAAAACTAGTCATTTTTTACTAGCTTCTACCATATCTATAAACTTAAATCAATTAGTGTGCTTTATCAAATTGCTTCTATGATTGAATAATTAGGAAATGAAATTTCTAAGTTCCTTATATTATAAATGTATTGAAAATTAGATCTAATGCCTTTGTAGGGTGTACAATCAAAGAGAAAGTGTTTTTCATCCTTTGTGACTATTCGTCTCACAAATTTTATATATTCTTTTATCAAAGGGGTTTTAGGTCTTATCCAGTGCCCTATCTCACTTTGAAGCTCATGAGAATTTGTTTTTACCTTCGCAATATTTATTTTCTTTCTTGAGTCATGGAAAGATAATACTGATCTTCTAACTTGGGGTTAATGCTCTTTGTAATAAATCAATTTTCTCTTATTCTCATTCTCCTTTAACTCCACATTTTTCTTCTAAACTTAATTATAATAGTGCTTTTAATAACATTTATATCTTGGAGGACACTCTTCTCCATTATTTCCAAATGGTTTAACCAAGAGCATGCATCTCTAGTTTTGAATCTGAGGGAGTTATGGTGATGCTTGACGTAGTGATATGAAACCTCTCATATTTCTTGTTGATTAAGTGCTTTTACATAAGTATCAAATCATAACCTTACTTTCAATAGATGAACACAAAATCAATCAATTGAATGTAATGAGACGAAAACATAGTGTTGTTTGGGAAACTGAAGATTCAGAAGGTTTACAGATTTCTTCTGAATCGGATATTGAGAATGCTACTAAAGAACATTTTGGGGCTCTTTTTAGGAAGTCTAAAACTCTCGACCTGGAGGCACAGATGGAGATACTATAGGAAATTCCTTCCTTTTTTTCTACTGAGGATAATACACTTTTGAATGCTACGGTTACTTTGGTCGAGGTTGAAGGGATTATGCGTAAGATGGCCAAGGACAAGAGTCTTGGGCCAGATGGTTGGTCTGTTGAATTTTATCTTCAGTGTTTTGATCTATTTGGACCGGAAATTGTTTGTCTGGTGGAAGAGTCCAGATTGACTGGTCGGGTTTCTGGCGATCTCAATGCTACCTTTCCGACGTTAATTCCTAAGATTGCTGAACCGAAGAAGTTTCAAGACTTTCACCCGATTCGCTCTGTAATCTCCTTTATAAGGTTATGGCTAAAGTTATTGCAAATTGCATTAAAAAAATGTTTGTCAAGGGGCATTTCAAAAGAACAGTTTAGGTTTCTTGATCAAAGGTTGATTTTTGATGCAATTGGAACCGCACAAGAGACTGTTCACTCTGCCAAGGTTTCTCATAGCCCTTCATTTGTCTTGAAAATCGATCTGGTAAAGGCCTATGATCTGGTCGATTGGTATTTTTTAAGCTTGCTTCTGTTGAATGCGGGTTTTGATTATGTTGGTACTCAGTGGATCCTTGGTTGTGTCTCATCGGCTAATTATGTTGTCCTCATAAATGGCTGCCCTTTTGAATTTTTCCAAAGTTCTCGTGGTCTTCGCTAGGGGTGTCCGTTATCTCCCCTTATTTTTCTGTTGATTATTGAGGGACTCGGTAGGTTTATTACTCAAGCGAAGGTTGATGGTAAGATTGTGGGTATTAAGGTCTCTAAGCATCATATTGTTACTCATCTGTTATTTCTGGACGATGTCCTCCTGTTTGGGATTGGACAGTTCACAGAGTGGTTACAGTATAACTATATTTTAGACCGGTTCTGTTTGGCATCTAGTATGGTTATTAGTGTACTGAAATGGAGCCTCTATCATCTTTGTGTTGAGGAAGGAATCCACTCACAAGTTGCTGCTCTTTTGTCTATGAATTGTCAGTTGTTGGAACATGGTTTGACCTATCTTGGCTATTTTTTGAAACCAAGTGGTTACATCCTTAGTGATTGGAATTGGTTAATACAGAAATTTGAGAAGAATATTTTGGTTTGGTTTAACATAAGACTTACTTTGGGGGGTCGATTGGTCCTAATTCGTTCTGTCTTAGCCAAACTCCCTGTCTATTGGCTCACGTTGGCGCGAGTACCTCTTACTGTTCTCCAGCGTATACGTTGTATTATCTTTAATTTTCTCTGGTGTGATGGGCCTATTTCGAATAGTCCACACTTGGTGGCTTGGGATCGGATTGCACTTCCCAGGTCTCTAGGAGGTTGGTGTATTCGTAATATCTATTGGGTTTCCCAAGCTCTTCATCTTAAGATTTTGTGGCATGCACTTACTCATTCTGGTTTATGGGGGTGTATTATGAGGGACAAGTATTTGAAAGGAGCTTCTATTATTGATTGGGTCCGCTCGATCCGGAAATCTACAATTGGTGTTTCTATTTGCTGGCAAGCTCTTGTTTAGGTTTTTCCACTTTTACTGAAGCATTTGGCTTGGACTGTGGGTGATGGATTTCAAGTCCGTATTGGTGTAGACCCTGTTTTTGGGTGTGTTGCTACTCTCTCTAATCCTACACTGGCCGATATACATCAGCGAGGTATTATTTTTTTGAATCAGGCCAAGAATGGTTTGAGTTCGTCTTCAACTGGCTATTGGTTACAAGCGAGTGATATTGGTTTATCTGGTACTTGTGGTGAGAAATGGGATCTCTACTTTCAGGTTATTTCTCATGTTGGTATTCGCCTCTGTGAACGGTCTGATAGTCTCACTTGGACCTGGGAAGATTCGGAAGGGGATATCACTACTCAATTGGCTTACTCGACTATTGTCCAGCAACATACATCTCCAGTGGGAAGATGGTGGTTCGGTCGATTATGGAAGTGGAAAGCTCCTTTGAAAATTCTGTGTTTTACTTGGATGGCTTTATCTAATAGAATCCTCACTGGAGATAACTATTATCGCACAGGTGGTATGGGACCATTTGGCTGTCTTTTTTGCTATCAGGCATCTGAATCTATGGATCACTTATTCCTGAATTGTCATTTAACTCTGCAGCTTTGGAATTTATTTTATGATATCTGGGATATCGATTTCCATTGGAATCGATTAACACTGGTGTCTGCTTTGTCTGAGTGGTTTAAATTTAAGCGTCCATACTCTACCTTTCCACTATTCTTCATCTGGGGTATATGGCGACTACATAACTCGATACTCTTTGAGGATTTCAGTCTATCTTTTGTTCGAGCTCATTCCTATATGCTTTATTTTCTTTTCGATGTTCCAATTCAGCAGAGGCAGATCCAGATACGTCTATCCTTTTCTCCTTAGTTGGATGTTGGTCGACCGTGTGGTTATTTCGATGGGGCATCCCAATGTGGTCTTGGTGGTGCTGGGTGTTTGCTGATCATATCACAAACTGAGTATTTTGAGTTATGCTTTTGTGTTGGTAAGGGTAGTAATACTCGTGCGGAGCTACGTGCCCTTGGTGGACTGTTATTATTTTCTAGGAATATTAATATTACTGATCTACGGGTTCTTGGTGATTTGTGTGCTATTATAGATTGGGCTCGTGGCTTATGTACACTGTGGGTGGCCTCCTTGTGTCATTGGCAGCAGAGGATTAGGTCATTTATCAGTCAATTTATTACTCTTGATTTTCAACATATTTCTCGACATTTTAACTAGAGGGCTGATATTTTATCAAAGAAAGGGTTGAGGCAGAAGGAGGGGATTATGACATTTACTCATTTTGATGAAGGCTATATAAACTTTTTTTAGTTTTTTGTGTAATGTTAGATCATTTTGTACTGATCATCGATTTTATGTACCGTAACGTCATTTTGATAGGCTGATTATATAGTCCAATAGGTATTATGCTATTACACTTTTAATGTTTTATGTCTACTTTCCTGGAGATGTTTACTGGATTATAGTTTTGATTGTAAACATTGTAAGTAACTACTATCTATGAGATAGGTGTCCATTGTAAGTTTCTTTGATTCACTCTTATGAATAGGAAGAGACTTTTTTTCGTTAAAAAAGAAAAAAGAAAAATTTGTTACCCATCCCACTAACTTCATATAGCATTTTATAACATCTTTGAAAAAAATAAAGTTTATCTTAAATACCATTTTGAAAACAATGAAAAGTAGTTGAACAATTTACCCAATATTACATTAAACTAATATACCAAAATGAAGAAAAATGCCATTTCCACAATTTTAGAATTTGAAAATAACCAATAAAAACATTAAATGTGATGAAGTTCCAACTTCCAACAAGTGTCAAAGCTATACCCTTAGGTCGAAGTTGTGAGTTACCTTGTAGCATTAACTTTTAAAAGTATAAAAAGACCAAGTTTCAAAGCTATAGTCTTAGGTCGAAGTTGTCAGTTATGTGCATGCGCTTCTTATGACCATCTATGATTTCTTGGTGTTCGAACTTTGAAGTTGCTTGATGTAATATTTGCACATTGCATGTGCTTCTTATGACACCCTATGATTTTGGTTGTCAACATCACTGATTAAAACAAAGAATCTTATCCTTACATATTTTCCGGAGTACAACAACACATAATAGATGAATAATAGGTTCTAACTAGGTGGATATTTTGGGAAAAAGCACATTGCATGTGCTTCTTATGACACCCTATGATTTTGGTTGTCAACATTGATTAAAACAAAGAATCTTATCCTTACATATTTTCCGGAGTACAACAACACATAATAGATGAATAAGAGGTTCTCTAAGTGGATATTTTGGGAAAAAGTTTTTTTAACAAATAATTTAGTAATATTTTGAATTTTTTATTTATTAGGATAATTTATTAAAATATTTGTTTTTAAAAGTATTTGAATTAATATAAAAGTGAAAATTTAAAGCAAAGTAAGTAATCTTTTATTTTTAAATGTAAAATTGATAAATTAAAATTTGTTTTCAATGAAAGTTAATAATTATCAGCATCTTCGAAGTATAGATTAGTTGGCATTACGATATATGCATTGTTAAGGCACTTATTGCAACATCATTAGTTCAAACTTTGTGAGCCTTGTGTACCATGCGTGGGCAATATTGGTATGCCTAAAAGTACAGTGGTAGCAATCTGAAATTAACGAACCCTCCCCTAATTACCATTTTTTTAATCATCATCGTCAATTAATTTTATAATTAAAATTAAAGAAAACAATAAAATATTTTTTATCTTATTTAAATTTTAAAGCTTAACGCTTTCACTCCTCTGAAGAAATGTTAAATCTCAAGATTAATTATGATCTTTTTAATAAATAATTATGCATTAACTTAGTTTTTTAACAAAATTTATAAAAAAACTAATTTAATTAGAATAAATAGTTAGTCTTTTATAATTTAAATGGTCCAAATCACACCTTTCCATCCTCCTCTTCCTTATACTAGAAAAATGAAATAAAAAAGTTATAATGATATTGTTACTTATTAATCATAATCATTTATTATTATTATTATTATTATTATATCACTCTTTTAATGAAATAAATGAAGTGTGATTATAATGAAATAGAAAAGTTTTAATAATATTGTTACTTATTAATCATAATCATTATTTATTTTTATTATTATTATTATTATTATTATTATATCACAAATAAATGAGGTGTGATTATTTGAAAAAAAAACTTAAAATTATCTAGACATTTTAATCCAAAGACTTTTGTCGACACGAGATTGTTTTTTTTCAAGCTACAATCCGACATTGTTTCAACATTATTTTTAAGCAACAGTTTCACTTGATAAAATTAATATTCCCTATTTCTAAATGAGAGCTACGAAATTATAGCAAATGAGTTCAAGGAACATTTTCAAAGTATCTAGATTTTTGTCGAGAAAATATTAATTCCCTTTAATAATGCGATCATTGTTCCCTATTCCTGAATGAAAGCTATGAGATGATGGCAAATGCGGCCAAGAAACATTTTCAAAAGGTTTTTTTCAAATAAAATTTATTTGGAATAAAGTTTATTAGTGGAAAGGTAAAAGTTAATCATTTAAGTTTAATTTCAAACACATTGTTGAATTTGAGAATGATGATGAGTAAAGTATTTTATTACAAATAAATACTATATATAAAATAAAAGAATGAATTTTAATTGAGAGTATTTGTTTTGGGTAAATTACTTCTTTGTAATTAAGTTTATTGGTAGACATAGGAATATTAAAAATGTATTATGGTTCAATATAGCATTGTCTTTAAGAAGCTTGTGGTGCGGTTTGGTGGGTGATAATCTTTGGTCAAATATTTTATATGTTAAATATATTAAAATGGATCTAGTCAGTTGGCTAAGGAATCCTCATGTTGCAGTCCGTAATGCCTCTCTTATATGGAAAGTTTTTTTTTAAATCTACCCCTGGATTGGTTTATTTTTGGCTTGGCAGGTAGGCAGTGGTAGTAAAGTGATCGTTGGAACCGATCCCATTCTGGGGATAAATTTCGAGTGCAGTTTGTCTCAGGGTCTTCGTAATTGTTTCTCCAATTATGGTCTTTTTACTCTGAATCAATTCAAGAGATCAAACAAGTTGGTGTTGGATTCTTCATATTGGCTTACATCCTCTGATCTGGGACTTGCGGGTAGCTGGAAAGTCAAATGGGATCTCTTCACTCATAATTTAAATTTGGTTGGAATTCGTCTTTCTCAGGATGCAGATGTTTTGACCTGGGTAAAAAACCCTATCAACGTACAAGTCACTGCAAAGGATGCGTATTTGGCTATCGTGGATTATCATATGGATATTCAAAGAAGATGGTGGTTTACTTGTTTGTGGAAATGGAAGCTTCCTCTTAAGGTAAAATGTTTTTTATGGTTGGTCTTCAAAGATAAGATTTTAACAGGGGAGAACTTGCTCTAACGAGGCATATTTGGGCCGTATATGTGCTATCTTTGTAGAAATAGCGATGAATCAACTAATCACCTTTTCCTTCGTTGTAATTTCTCATTGAATTTATGGAAGATTATTTGTAAGGAGCTCAGAATTGTTGATGAGGCCGGATTTGAATTTCGACTCAACTTACCAGATTTGGATAAGAAAAAACAGGAGGTTAAATTTTGTTCCTGGTTTGGTAGCTTGGGCTATATGGAATGCACATAATATGGCTATTTTTTGAAGACTTTGATCCTTCTGAGAAGCAGACTTTGTATTTTTTCTGGAATCTGTTTTGTCTATTTTCCAAATATTTTGATGTCTTACGGATTCCAAATAGACACCTTAGCCTGAATTTAGATGATATTGGTTATGGAGTTGGGTTCTTTGATGGTGCTTCCACTACGTTAAATTGTGGTGTTGGTTTTACTATCAATTGTGGAATGGAACTCTCCCTTAAGTTTCGTTTGGCATGTGGTTCCAGAACAAACACAATAGCTGAGCTCTTTGGTCTTTGGGGCATCCTAAAAGTGGCTCGGATCTGTGGGTTGAGTTCTTTCAGAATCTTTGGTGACTCGATGGTTATTATAAATTGGGCCAACGATCATGCTCGTCTCAACAATGTTTATCTCCACCACTGGTGTATGAGAATCTCACGATTGGTTTCTTGTTTCTTTGATCTCAAATTGAACACATCTTCAAAGAAAACAATGCTACAGCTGATGCATTATCCAAAGAAGCTCTCAATGGTGATTCGGGTGTTCTCCTTTGGGAAGAATGGGTTGATGGGAAGCTTAATCTTTCTAGTTCTTTATGTTCCTTTTGGATCATGAGAATACAACATTTTAGTGTCAAATCCAACAACAAATGAGACATCTTTAGGATTCTTGTCCCCCAAGCATGAGCTCACCCAAAAGGAAAAAACACCACAAATAAAAACCAAAAAATTGGGAAACAAGTGAGCAACCATTCTAGAAAAATTGGGAATCAAGTGAGCAAGAATTGGGAATCAAGTGAGAAACATAGAAGGATAACAATGTGTATCCCAAAGTGCAGATTGATTAATCAAATATCCCCTTGGAGGATAGAGAAGAAAACAATAATATTGAGATTTCCACCTTGAGAGTGGTAGTGGTAAATGAATTCCCGTCAAGAGGAATGAAGAGAATGCCTGACTCTTACCAATCTAATTCCAATAAGGAGTTGTTTCAAAAATCCATATTCTAATCTCCAGTTTGTCCACGTGGAACCTTTTCTAGGGAGTGGGTTGAGGTTAGAAAGAAGAAAGGGAAAAATGAAAGATCGAGGATTTTTTTTCAATGGGACATAAATGAATTGTTTATGAATTTTGAAAGTGCATTGTACACATGATCAACACAATTTCCATTCATTCTTTGATAGAAATGACGATTTTTTCTTTGGAAGAAAATAAGGTAAAAATTAATTTTATTACTATAATAAACAATTTACAACCCTTTTCATCTTATTCATACTTTGAGATTCAGGATTTACATTTAGGGAATGTTGAACCTCTACTTTTATTTAAAAGATTAATTATGAATTTTACTCACTAATAACGAGATACTTTTATGGTTGCTTTAGAAAATTTATAAAGGAACCACCTTTTATTAATTGCCCTTGTTGACGATCATGCACATTGATGGAATGCCCTTTTCTTAATTTTTCTTTTGAATTTTAGTCCAACTAGTACAATGATTGAAGACTATTGAAGTCTCAAATAGCACTAATTGCTTTGTGCCATCTAGTTTGGTCAAGAGATTGGTCCCTTTTTTATTTGAGTTGTCCAAATCATGCCTCTACTGCGTCCTTCTAATAGAGTAGTGAAGCAAAGATCTTCTAATGGTGGTTTTGACTCCTTAGTCATCTCTATATTCTTGTTCACCTCACCCTTTTCAATGGGTGAAGGATGATCCTTTGTGGAAGATACAAGGTCACACACGTTTGTAAAAGAAAAGGACACCTAATGATTGAGAAACACTTGTAATTTCTCATATTAAACCACTGTGCATTAATTGACAAGACAACAAAGAGTGCTTATCCCATTTTTGTCGATGAGATTTTTTTTTTTTGTACTAGGGGAATCGATAACCGAAGGTTGGGCCGGTACTCGCGTTACATTGGGTCCAGGGATCCAATCTCACTACCACTCTACCCCTAGGTGCACCAGCAAACCCGAACACTAGGCACAGGTTAATTTGGGGGGATTTGAACACGAGACCTCTTGATTACAACAATGGCATCGAAACCACATGAGCTGCTCCCCACGGGCTTTGATGAGATTCATTTATTCATAAACATATCTTTCTTATTTTATAATGGACCTGTAAGAAATCATGTTATAGGGGCATGGTGGAGTATGGAGAGGGGACGATTGAGCAAGCAAGCATACTCACTACACAATTAATCAACCATTATATTAGTAATAGGCACTACTACTTTCTCACTACCTCCAATGACATAAGGATCATGGTATATCAAGGCTTATATATTACTATGAACCAACACCCTCACATTAGATGAAATAATAAAATTTTAAATATGAAAGTTCTAATATAGTATAAATAGTTTCAAGATACACACTTGTTAAACATTTTTTTAGATGTTTTTTTTAAGATGGCAAAACTTATCATAACTTAGTTGTCAAACTGGCAATGAGGACAACTATCACTATTTGCAAATGTGAGTTGACTCATCACCATTACTCAAGAAAAATTACGCCATCTGAAATTACCAACTAATGGTTTGTAAGGGGATAGACTTCCACCCTTGTCAATGCCTCTAGATCTTGGAATGTTAATTTGTTTTCTTATGTTTAAAGAAGATGAACTCCTAGCCAATCAGAAAAAAGTTTCAAATTTTACTTCATTAAACATATTTTATAAATACATAAATAAAACCTATAAAATAGAATATTAAGAATTATTTTTTTATAAAAAGAAAAAAAATTAAAAAGAAAAGATACCCATATGGTATGAGATACCACGAGTGACTATCTCATTGAGATAAAGCTATGGTAAAATCTAAATATTATTGCACCGAGTGAAACGAGGTGCTCTACAACCCAGTATGGGGGAGATCTTCTAACGTGTGTGATGTAGCGTTACATCTAATAAAACATAAAAAGTATTTTAAAAAAATCCATGTTGGTTCATAAAATAAAATATTATGAAAAGTAATTAAAAAATAGATGTTCGTTTATAAAATAAAAACTTAAACCCGGATTTATCAATCAAGAGAGATCAAATTTCTTGAGTTTAAATTTTAAAAAAGAAATACACCTCAAGAAATTGGATCTCTCTCGGTACTTGATAGATACGGATTTAAGATGGATCTATGCTAGTATGGTAACAATTAAAATTCATTGTGACTCGTCATTTTCATAAGGAAACGCTTCAATGTGTGGAGCCAATAATTATCAAATAAAAATAATTTAAAACGAAACGAAATAAAATCTAAAAGCCACAAGCAGTTTTACACGTGGCGTGGTCACTGAGAAATGACATGGCATTATCCTCCTCACGACAGTAAATATCGTCGTACTGGTGCTCCGAGATCGCGATTCGCGAGTGGCAGATTTCAATGAGTGCTGGTGGGGTGACGACATAATGTGAGAGGTACTCAGGGAACAATGACCTGGCTAGCCAAGGCACCGTCAATAGCAGTGGCCGAGTGGTGTTATTCACATAATCTTGGCATATTCGATGAGATAATGTCAGAGGTATCGGGGGCGATGATGTGGCTAGCGAAGGCACAGTCAATCACGTAACGTTTGTGCCACGTGGACAACTTCTGCAACTTTCAACAATTGAATTGCTGCCCATTGGGTAAAATCCTTCCAAGTTAAACTTTCTAAGTGTCTCATAGTTGATTGTAGTTTATTCGAAAAAGAGATTCATCACTTTTTGCCAAGTTAAACTTTCTCTAATTGATTCTAGTTTATTTGAAAAAGAGAATCATCACTTTTGCTAGAATATATGTAAAGGATATACTAAATAAAGTTTTATTATATCATATCATGATAGCATATGAACACTATTGTTGGTCCCAAGTCTTAGATAGATGATAAGAACAAGGCCTTTCGTGGTATAATCCTTGTCCACAAGTTCCAATGTTTATGAGGAAAAAGATAAAAGCACTAAATATAAACATAAAGATAGTAATAATTTGAGAAAAAAACACTTGATTGATGAGAATAAGGCTTTTCGTGGTATAATCCTTGTCCACAAGTTTCAATGTTAATGAAAAAAAGACTAAAATAATTTGAGAAAAAAACACTTGATTGATGAGAATAAGGCTTTTCGTGGTATAATCCTTGTCCACAAGTTTCAATGTTAATGAAAAAAAGACTAAACATAGAGGGTAGCAATCATTCGAGAAAAAAACACTTGATGCGATTCCTTAGCAATTGGGACTAGCAATAGTAGCCCAATCCTCGATCTAAGGGTTGTGATGCGTATATGCCCTTTGTGCCTTCCTCTTATATGTATATAGTTAGAATGGAAAACCTATTTGGTGGGATTAAGAGGCCTTGTAAATCAAACAATTCATATCTAGAAATGTAAATAGTGCCCTTGTCTAGTGTAGATGAAGCAAGGTCACTAGAACTAAACACATCCTCGTTGATTATAAACCCCTTAGTTAATTGAACATATATCATAAAGAAAAGTAGAAGGGAGAATCCGTCATTTCTTCAAGTCCACAGCTTATAACTTCATATGCACAACTCATATCTTTGAAAGTTGTAAACATTGCAAGTTCCACCATTGATTTCAACTGAGCAAAGCATGTATTTGTAATTGTGGCTTGGACAAAAAGTTACAAAATGCATATCAAACCAAAATTATGAATAGTAGAATGCAAATTATGTATCTCTTCTCGTAGTCGTATCTCCAACTTTATACTAAATTTTCAAGTAGGAATATGAAATTTGATTATTTGAATTTACCATCAAAGTGTTCTAATGATAGTTTGTATATAATATATTACCCATCTTTATTTTATTTAAAATTGATATGTGATGGAAAATTGTATAACTTTTTGTTGCTATAAAAAAATTAAAAATGTTAGGGGCGACATGTGTGGGTTTTTTTTTTCTTTTTTTTTTTCTTGTTGGGGGGGCAATGCCTTTAGGATACTTCACATGCCTTGGGACTAGGAGAGACAACAAACAACTAGGCAAAAGCTCTAGCACTATGGCAAGGAGTGATGACAACAAAGCAACTAGGAGACAAAAACATAATGGTCCTAGGAGACTATGATTATTCTTCGTCATATGGTATTGCAAATAAAGTGTGTAATATGCCAATAGGCATGGTTTTGGAAAAAGGGGAGAAATGGTGCAATGTCACTTCCCCTGAGTTTTAAATCCATAGCCACACTTAATGAAACATCCAATCAACCATGACAAGTGTCAACACACAAAGTGCATGCATCATCAAATTAATGGGAGGGAGATCTAACATGCTCCATACCACATCCCTCGTTGCATGTTCCATTTGAACAATGGATGTGGCAATCATGTGCATGCAGGTTAATTCACTTGAGCATTGTCACTTGGCCTCCATTCCATAGAGGGAGGTGTTCAAACCCATGTTAAGGGATTTTGGGAATTGTTATGGTTATTCCATCGGGTTTCCTCTTGGTGTCATGGCCAATCATCATTGTCGCCCTAATCGTTGTGCCTTCTATGAGAATTTAGATATTCATCAGTTAGTCTGTCAATATGAATGACAGTGTGATCACAGTTAAGAGAGCATGGCTTTGGTTACGATTAGATGAGAAACTTGGAGCAAAGAATGGGAGAGCGATTATGCCAAATATTAGGAAATATAAAACACATAATACATATGATAAATAAACACACACAATGAAGAAGAAGACTTTTATTGTGGAAACCCAAAACTGAGAAAACCACCAGCAATATATCTATTACCCTTGACCACTCCAGCCAAAGCATGGCCAATCCGGCCATCACTGTCCACTCATATGCGAACACTATCCAATTTAGGCACATTACAATGGAGCTCCTCAAGCCCTTAAGTAGGCTTCATCACATGCAATACCATAGGAAAATACCATGGGACACCCAAAACCATGGGCCTGTAAACCATCAATGGTAAACCCAACTTTTACTCTTTTATCGAGTCAAGTTTAACCTAACATTTCCCCCTTTAAACTTGAATTTTGTTATCACAAAACCCATGAAATTTTTAACCAGGTTTCCGAGAAAACAACATGCCCCCCTCTTCAATCTATCTAAATCTACCTCTAGACTTTTCATAGTTGATTCACCAAGCCAGGGCTATGCATTCCTAACCAGGTCTTACACTCGCATTCCCATTTACATTGTGATCAAATTACAACTCCATAAAATCTTACAATACAGTGAGGCAATCACCTCTTCATCTGCATATTTTGTGTGCTCATCCTCAATTTTGACCATGCCTTTCTAGTTGTAAATTACCATGGTTCACATACTTATGAACAATCTCAATGCAAGCAACCATAGCTTCCAAGACATTTACATTTTCCTTCAACCTTGCTTTCATACCAGATGTTAGGAAAAATAAAATGCATAATATTATAATAAACAAGCACACACAATGAAGAAGAAGATTTTTACAGTGGAAACCCAAAACTGGGAAAACCACCAATAATAGATATATTACCCTTGAACCACTCTAGCCAAGGCATTGCCAATTTGGCCATCATTGGACACTCACAAGCCAACACCAACCAATTTAGGCACATTACAATGGAGTTCCTCAAGCCCTTAAGTATGCTTCATCACATGCAACTCCATGAGAAAATACCCATAACCATGGGCATGTAAACCTCCAAAGGTAAACCCATATTTGACTCTTTTACCGAGTCAAGTTTAACCTAACACCAGGGACCTCATATACATAAGAAGACAAGTAATCAGGGTGAAAGACTATTTAAAGAAGCACAAAAAGATGTTTCTTCTTTTGAAAGTTAGAGAAGAAAGAAATAAGGGAACGTTTGAGGAAATGGATGAAAAAATCAAAGAGCTACGAGAGAAGGTGATGCATTTGGAATTGGAACAAAGGCCGGGATTTGAGGAGCTAAGAAACTCAATAATTTCACCCCCTTAAGTTTTAAACCCATAGCCACACTTAATGAAACATTCAATCAACTAGGACAAGAGTCAACACACAAAATACATGCATCATCAAATTAATGGAAGGGAGATCCACCATGCTCCATACCACATTGCCTAATACAAATTCCATTTAAACAAATGAATGATGGGATAGTACTATGCATGTGGGTTAATTCACCCGAGGCTTGTCACTTGGCCTCCATTCCATAGTCGGAGGTATTCAAACCTGTGATGAGGGATTTGGGGAATTGTTTTAATCTTGTGGATAGTTATTCCACTAGGCTTCAAGCAACAAGGATTTAAGTGTACTCTCTCTCGTATTTCATTGCAAGTTTTGTGGAATACGGTGTTGATTAATAGGATTCCTCCTATCATCATGGCCACCCCAATTGTTGCATCGTATATCACAATTTAGATCTTTGTCATACTGTCTACCACTGTGAATGACATTGTGATTATAGTTAGGAGAGCATGGCATTGGTTATAATGAAATTGTAAACTTAGAGCAAGAAATGGGGGAACAATTACTCGAGGGACCTTAGAGACATGGGATAACAAGTAATTAGGGTAGAATCCCAGTTGGGGAAGCACAAAGGAAAGATGGTTCTTTTGGAAGTTAGAGAAGAAAGCAATAGGGGTAAGCTCGAGGAAATGGAGGACATTATCAAAGAGTTGTAGGAGAAGATGATGCATATGGAATTAGAACAAAAGCCAAGATTTGAGGAGCTAAGAAACTTAGCATCTCCAACTTTCTTAGTAGGTTCTCTTGGAGGAGGACACCATGTAGTAGCAATGAGATCAATCTTAGAAGCAAGACCTCTCCTTTCTCTCATTTGTAGCAAGAAGGAAGAAAATTCCCATATCAGGTATGGTGACTAAAAGAATTGAATTATTTTTATGTTTTTTAAACTAGTTTTTTGTTGGCGCAGTGTGTAAGGCTTTACACAAGGCATATAGTAAACAATAACATTAGAATTATTAGAATAAGGTAGAAGAGTATTAGTTTTTTGCAAATTCTATTGTTTTTTGAAATATTTTGGAAAATTTTACTTTCAAAACTTTGTATTAAAAAATTGGATGATGCAGCCAGCCCCCCTGCCCCCCCTCCTTACAATACAGTGAGTCGATCACCTCTTCATCCGCATATTTCGTGTTCTCATCCTCAATTTTGACCATGCCTTTCTAGTTGTAAATTACCATGGTTCACATACCCATGAACAATCTCAATGCAAGCAACCATAACTTCCAAGACATTTCCATTTTCCTTCAACCTTGCTTTGATACCAGATGTTAGGGAAAATAAAATGAATAATAATTATAATAGACAAGCACGCACAATGAAGAAGAATATTTTTATAGTGGAAACCCAAAACCGGGTAAACCACCAATAATAGATATATTAACCTTGAACCAC
This sequence comes from Larix kaempferi, assembly GCA_027924585.1. Taxonomy (NCBI): domain Eukaryota; kingdom Viridiplantae; phylum Streptophyta; class Pinopsida; order Pinales; family Pinaceae; genus Larix; species Larix kaempferi. The sequence goes on along the minus strand of BSBM01000597.1, from coordinate 8,442,831 downwards.
TATGGCCAAGCCATGGCCAATTTGTCCATCATTGGCCACTCACAAGCCAACACCAACCAATTTAGGCACATTACAATGGAATTCCTCAAGCCCTTAAGTATGCTTCATCACATGCAACTCCATGGGAAAATACCCAGAACCATGGGGACGTAAACCACCAAAGGTAAACCCATCTGTGACTTTTTTACCGAGTCAATTTTAACCTAACACCAGGGACTGTTGACTCAAACCCAGTCGATAGGGGTTTCCATCACTGTCGACACCAGCCCACTGTGATCTCCTTAAGAACAGGCCCAAACAGGTTTTACCCCGTCCAGCAACACCTGCGGAGCAGATGAGGTCTCACCTGATATGTTCAAGGGAGAGTTGACGGAACCATGTTTCCACTGAATGAAGGAGGATGTTTGCGGCAACAATTACTTAAACTTATCGCTACATTCGTAAATAGATCTATGCATTTATCTTCGGCAACATTGTATCCACAGCATCACTCAACAGAAACATTCATCACAACAAGTGTAACAGTAAATCATTAATTGCAGTAAGAAAACATAGCATTATTCATAAATTGCAACATGCATTACCATAAGTGAACAAAAGATGCACAGGGATTTCACAAAACAGCTCTGTCATGTCATATTAACTCAGCAAAACCTAGATACAATATCTTCGCAAAACACAGATCTCGCAGATAACTCGGACACATACCAAGATCGGATCTCACTCCCATTTCTCCGTTCATACTAAGATTATCCCATCATCTCAACACATATGACTCTATGACTTTATATAGGCTTCCTCCTTTACAATGCTTGCCCACTTTCTAACAACTTCCTAGCCGAAACTTTGAGAAAATGACTCAAAATCTAACTGACGCGGTCCAAATGACCCAAAACTAACTGACATGGTCCAAAATGACCCAAAACTAACTGACATGGTCCAAAATGACCCAAAAACCTGCATACCGTGGTACAATTGATTCAAAAATACATAAAATATTCTCCTTTGCGCCTAGGTTTCCGCCTTCCGCGACATCTTCTGGCTTGTCGCAGCATCCGCGATGCTGCGATGCTACCTTACCAAACCGTCTGCCAACAGGGACCTCATATACATAAGAAGACAAGTAATTAGGGTGAAATACTACTTAAAGAAGCACCAAGATGTTTATTCTTTTGAAAGTTAGAGAAGAAAACAACAAGGAAAAGTTTCAGGAAATGGATGAAAAAATCAAAGAGCTGGGAGATAAGGTGATGCATTTGGAATTGGAGCAAAGGCCAGGATTTGAGGAGCTAAGAAACTCAATAATTTCACCCCCCTTAAGTTTTAAACCCATATCCACACTTAATGAAACATCCAATCAACTAGGACAAGAGTCAACACACAAAATACATGCATCATCAAATTAATGGAAGGGAGATCCACCATGCTGCATACCACATCGCCCAATAGAAATTCTATTTAAACAAATGAACAGTGGGATAGTACTATGCATGTGGGTTAATTCACTTGAGGCTCGTCACTTGGCCTCCATTCCATAGTTGGAGGTGTTCAGACCCGTGGTGAGGAATTTTGGGAATTGTTTTAATCTTGTGGATAGTTATTCCACTAGGCTTCAAGGAACTAGGATCTAAGTGTACTCTCTCCCATATTTCATTGCAAGTTTTGTGGAATAAGGTGTTGATTAATAGGTTTCCTCCTAGCATCATGGCCACCCCAATTGTTGTATTGTATATGATAATTTAGATCTTTGTAGTCATGTCTACCACTGTGAATGACATTGTGATTATAGTTAGGGGAGCATGGCATTGGTTATAAGGAAATGGGAAAGTTAGAGTAAGAAATGGGGGAACAATTACTCTAGGGACCTTAGAGACATGAGAAAACAAGTAATTAGGGTAGAATCCCAGTTGAGGAAGCACAAAGGAAAGATGGTTCTTTTGGAAGTTAGAGAAGAAAGCAATAGGGGTAAGCTTGAGGAAATGGAGGACATAATCAAAGAGTTACAGGAGAAGATGATGCATATGGAATTAGAACAAAATCCAGGATTTGAGGAGTTAAGAAACTTAGCATTTCCAACTGTCTTAGTAGGTTCTCTTGGATATGACCAAGTGGCATCCATGGAGGAGGACACTGTGTAGTAGCAATTAGATCAATCTTGGAAGCAAGACCTCTCCTTTCTCTCCTTTGTAGCAAGAAGGAATAAAATTCCCATAGCAGGTATGGCAACTAAAAAACTTGAATTATTTTTATGTTTTTTAAACTAGTTTTTTGTTGGCGCAGTGTGTAAGGCTTTACACAAGGCATATAGTAAAAAATAACATTAGAATTATAAAAATAGGGTAGAAGAGTATTAGTTTTTTGAGAATTTCGTTGTTTTTTAAAATATTTTGGAAAATTTTACTTTTAAAACTTTGTATTAAAAAATTGGATGATGCAACCAACCCCCCCCGCCCCCCCTTTTTTAATACAAAACTATCAATTTCTAATTAAAAAAAAACATTGTGTAATTTTTTTTGGAAATTACATTGTGTTGGAGTTTGTAAATGTCCCAAAGTTTCAAGTGGACACTACAACCTTCATCAAGGGATCCATTCAAAGCTTTAGAAAGATAGAAAATAGTAAGCTTATGAAATCATAAAATAGAGTGTGAGAAAACTAGTCTTAATGATTTAGTTGTAATATTCCAGGATATTACCCCTTGAGATCATTACTAATTTTGAATTAGTTAATTTATGATTTGAATTAAAACATTTATGTGAAATTGGAAAGTGATGCACCATGCACATTATTTTAATGTGCTTTGAATGTAATTATTTTTAAAAATGCTTTATTTAAACATCCAAAACTCACTGGAGATAACTGAAATAAACGAGGGGCCATGATACCATTAGTGGGGAAGAAAGAGCATGGTAAGGAGTCCATATATTTACTTAAACTTATTTCCTTCCTTAGAGAAACAAAGTGATTGAAATTTCTTCCTTATTTTTATCAATAGCTCTTAAATATAGTGTTGAGGTGTCTCTGTATTGTCTAGGACAAGAAAGAGTCCTAAAAAGAACTCATTCCTTATCCCCTAGGAGGATTCGAGCGGAGGAGGAGAGGGGGGATTTAGGAGAGAGGGAAATAAGAAAATAAGAAACTAAGAAGCATTTGAATGAAAAACAAGGAGAAGGTAGAAAAAAGAAAGGGGTGATATTGGACTATGGTATGTGGCTGCAAGAAAGAAACAACACATGAAGGTTCAAGTTCAATATAGCTAAGTACATTGAGGATTTTCTATGATCATACATAGAACACATTGAAGTGTTGTATGATGGGAGGTAATGTGAGTGCCTGGTACTTATAATAAGTTTAAAGATTGGTAAAAGAAAACTTATTGAGCTTAGTACAAACAAGTGTACTAAGAACTCTTGCTTACACACTATTATGAGCACTACAAGTGTTAGGTGTGGTAATTGAAGAGTGTACATTGTTTGACAAAATTAGTTGAGTGTTATGAGGACATTTTGTCTGAGAGGGAAAGATTGAAACAAAAAACCTAAACCCTAAGCACTACCTGACCCTAATGGTATCATTGCCTAGCTCGGGGGTGACTGTTGAGGACATAAAGATTTAAGCATTCTCAAGACAGTTTATGGTTGGGTGGTTCATGGATTTTCCAAGTTAGTTTTGAAAATAATCTATATTACAAAAAAAAATAAGTATTCTTTCTAAGGCTATCATTATCATTTTTTGTCTTGGTTATCTTTGCATTAAAAGACTCAGATTCATTTACTGTGTATTCCATATAGAATTTAAAATTAAAGTATGCATGCAAGTAAAATATACACAAAGAAATGTATAATAAGTATTGGAAAAGAAAAAAACAAAACACATTCTACTGCTGAGGATTTTTTTTGGCTGCGTAGCTCCTACGTAGGGAAAACCCTAGCGTAGCTACTGTGCGCATCTCATCTCTATCTCCCCGAGCTGGGGATGGATCCCCCTCAGGATCCAAGCCCGGAGGACAAACGATTGCTCTTGGACACGGCCTTCCGAGCGTTGGCGGATTCTACGTCGTCCCCACCTCCTTCAGCTCCCTCCTCTGGTGATGGCTTCATTAAATGTTTGGAAGCTCCCAAGATTCAGATCAAGTCGACAGCTTCAAGGCTGAAGGCCCTGGCCCTGAGTGATTGTGGCTTGATTGGCCAGTTCATTGGGATTTGGCCTTCACCAAAAACTATGGACACTTGGATAATAAAAAAATTGGATGCCTTTGATTTCAGGAGGTATTCAACATTGCTTCTGCGGTAAGGGTTTCTTCACATTTATGTTCGAAGTAAAGGAAGACAAAGATCTCATTTTTTGAAGCGGACCTTATTTCATGGGCCCTAGGGGATTGTATCTAAATTGATTTTGCCTCTCCTTTGATCCAGAAAAGGATGTGCCTTCTACAGTACCTGTATGGGTTCATATACCACACCTTCCCCTTCACTGCTAGAACGATGAATCTCTTGAGGAAATAGGAAACTCTCTAGGGAAATACATCAACAAAGTGGAACCTAAATGCCCTCTATTCTCCTGTGCTGGAATTTGTGTGGAGGTTGACCTAGATAAGGGTTTACCAGAGATAGTCAGTCTTTGCATGGATGGCTGGGAGCACATCCAGAAAGTCGATTATGAACAACTACCCTTTAAATGTAAAAAATGCCATGAATATGGTCATTTTGTTAAAAACTGCCCAAAAGCAACAAGAGAAGCCTTAGAAAAAACATAAGAAGAAGAATGGAAACATGTGAAAAAAGGAAAGAAAACGACTACTCAAAACCTCAATCCAGAAAATCTGCAGCAAGCGAAAGGAAAAGAGAACCTACAGGCTGAAAAACCAAGCTCCACAAGCAATCAATTCGTTGTACTGAATACTGAAGAAGGTGAGATAACAAAACCCGAAATTCCATCAGCTGAAGCAGGCTCAGAGCATCTGGAACCATTAATCACTAATGTCATTCCTTCCCCAATAGCTGAAAGAGTCGATCCAATATACGAGGGATCCCCGCCTCCTGGAAGCTCATGGGTAGAAATGGTTAAAAAAATCAAGGTTTCCCCCTTTTTAGTCTCACCCGAATCCTCTTCCAATGGATCTCATGAAAACATGGATCCAGGGCCCCCTCCTAACACCAGGGATATAAAATATTTAAGGTACCACCGAGAGCAGGAAGTTGAAAGAGAAATAGAGCTAAGGCGGCATCGAAGTCTAGAAGAAACAAATCTCCTCCAATCTTTCAAAAATCCAGGGAAACCAGAAGGCAGGGCTAGAGTAGGCCCACAATAGGGGAAGAAGTAATGAAGCTCGTCTCTTGGAACTATAGGGGTCTGGGTGGACCAAATAAAGTTGAAGCAATGAAAAATCTCATCAAAGCTGAAAGACCAGACATCCTACTCATCCAAGAGACAAAATTGAATGATGTGGAAGTCCTTGCACTCTCACATCACTTCTGGAAAGACTGTCATGGAAATGCAATCAGTTCTAGAGGCACATCTGGAGGGATAGCAACCTTCTTCTCAAGTAAGTACAATATTAAAGTTTTTAAAGAATGCCAACATTGGATTCTCACAGAATTTTGTAGCAAGGATGACAATAATATATATTTTGTGTGCAATGTGTATGGTCCTACACACTACAAAGACAAGCAAACATTTTGGAACAATCTATCTACTCTGAAAGATTTAGTTAAGGATAATGATCTGATCATCGCTGGCGATTTCAACACTACAAAATCCCAGGATGATAGACGTGGAGGCTCTAAAGTAAGATACCCATTTGGGGAATACCTGGAAGACTTGATCTCTGATCTAGATCTCCTTGATCCTCCTCTCAAAAATGCCAAATTCACGCGGAACAATAGAAGGATTGGAGTGGGCCATATTGCATCCAGACTCGACCGCTTCTTAGTCAGCTCCTCCTTTCTCCAAAAAAACCTCATTCCTGCCTCCTTCTCTATTCCTTCAGCAATCTCAGACCATAAACCTATTTCACTCTCTCTCTCCCCACCCGCAAATCTTGGCCACATCCCGTTCCGGTTTAATGCTTCTTGGCTTCATGACGAGAAAAATCTGACTTTAATAAACTCGGTTTGGAATCAAACTTGTTATGGCTCTCCTAGCTACATTTGGGAGAGTAAACTCATAAACACCCGCTATGCCTTAAAGAGCTGGGCGAAATTGGAGTATAAAAACCCTGGGCACATCAAAAATCAATTGCATAATGGTCTAGCAACACTCCAATCTGAAATGGAAAAAGTAATTATCACTCCTTCCCTCATCTGTCAAGAGCAAGAATTAAACAGAAAAATTCTTAATGCAGCAAGGAAGGAAGAAGAGGAGTGGAGAATCAAATCCAGGCAACTTGGGCTTAAAGGAGGTGACAACAATACAGTTTACTTCCACAAACAAACCAAAGCTAGACTCAGCTTCAACATAATTAAAGAAATCAAAGATTCTGACAGTAATAAAATTTCAGACCAGGAAGATATTAAAAATCACATTCATCAACACTTCCAAAATCTCTATATGGACAAAAACGAGGTTGATCCTTTATCTCAGGTAGAATTGCTTTCTGAAATTCCGCCTCTTATCACTGAAACCGAGAATAGAGATCTTTATAAGCCTATCACATAATTTGAAATCAAAGAAGCCATTTGGTCACTGCACGCGAACAAAGCTCCGGGTCCGAACGGCTTCACCATCAATTTCTATAGGGCAGCTTGGGAAATGATCAAAGACGACTTTAAGAGGATGTTAAATTGGACGAGGAAAAAAGACAAAGTCGGGGGAGCCATAAACTCCACATTTCTTGCTTTGATTCCTAAAGACAAGAATTCACTTTCAGTGGATCGCTTTAGACCTATTTTGCTTTGTAACACCTCTTATAAAATACTTTCAAAAATCCTGGCGACCAGAATGAAAAAAGTTATGAATAAACTCATCTTAGACACACAAGGTGGGTTCATTGCTGGACGACAAATTCTGGATAATATCCTCATCATTCAAGAAGCCATCCACTCTAGCCTGGAGCGCAAACAACAAGGTATGGTGATTAAACTAGACATGGAAAATGCTTTTGATAGAGTCAATCACTTCTTTCTTTTTGAAACAATGTCAAAGTTTGGGTTTTCCAAAAGTTTTGTAAGATGGATCAAGGCCTGAGTAAGAAGCCCTTGGATAGCCCCCTTGGTCAATGGAAGACCCACTAAGTTCTTCCAAGCCTCCAGAGGAATTCGACAAGGCTGTCCGTTCTCTCCTTTCTTGTATATCCCGGCTGTTGAATCTCTAAGCTGAAAGCTTAACCATCTTCAGGACAGTGGAGATCTTAAAGGTTTGAAAATTGCAAGAGGGGTTCATGCTGCCAATCTGGATCAATTCGCTGACGATAACATCCTTCTTGGAGGAGCATCTATTACCATTGCAAAAAGATTCAAAAAAACCCTGACAACTTTTCTCAAAGCCTCAGATGGAAAAATTAATACTCTCAAATCTAAGGTGTATGGATGGAACTGTCCTCCAGGTGTCATGGACAGGATCTCTAGAATCCTCAGATTCGAAGGTATCACAGTATGGAACTCTTTTAATTACCTGGGCATCCCCATTTTCATGGGGAAAAAAGAAAGGTGGATTGGCAAGGACTTATAGATAAAATTAAAAAGAAAATAACTTCCTGGGGTTTTAGATGGCTGAACCCTGCTGGAAAACTTACTCTGATAAACTCCATTCTGTCGGCTTTCCCGATCTATGTATGCTCTATTTCTTTAGCTCCGATGCAAACCATTCAGGAAATCAATAAGGAAATTCGAAAATTCCTCTGGCAGGGAGGAAAAGCAAGCAACACCAAGAAATAACATCTGATAAATTGGGATACGGTGTGCAGCCCGAAGAATTACGGTGGTGCAGGAGTTAAAGACCCCAACATCATGAATCTTGCTCTAGGAGCAAAACTTTTATTGAGAATCACAACGAGCAAAGATGCTTGGTGGAAAAAAGTTCTTAAAAAAAATACATGCATGGAAACATAAATCGTTGCATAGAGGAAATAAATATGGGAAAAAATGGATCACCCATCTGGGAGCTTTGCAAAAAAAAACCTTCATCATACAGGATAAAATACACTGGATAGCTAGGAATGGAAAAAACATCAAAATCTGGTATGATAAGTTGGATATAAACTCTCCCGTCAACTTACAGAACGAGCTGGGCGATCTTAAGGAGTGGCTCGATCTCAATCACATTATCACCCTCTACGACGTCTCCTCGTGGAATGACAGTGGCAAGTGGGCTGGGTGGAAAAACCTTGAACTCCCTGATCATCTGCATGCAGATTACAAAGGGCTTCTCTCTTTGCTGCATGAACAAAGCCCCACTAACAAAATTCACAAAGACAAAAGGGGCTATGGAAAGACTGGAGTATACTCTGTGAAGGAGGGATACCACCACGTTTACAACAGCAAAAACAGAGTTAATAAAGACATTAAGCGGGCCAAGATCTGGAGCAAAGATGGACTGCTTAAAGTGAACGTTTTCTTCTGGCTACTTGCCCACCGAAAAATCCTAACAGCAGAAAATTTAAGAAAGAGAGGGATTGAAGGACCCCTGTGTTGCATTCTCTGCAAAGAATCAGAAGAAACCATGGATCACATCTTCCTCGAATGCAAGTTCACTTTGGAGGTATGGAATGAAGCTTTCAAAAGTCTGAATGTTAACATTGTGATGCCAATAAATTGGAGTGATTTGTTTAAATGCTGGAAGGATTATTATCAAGGCTCTCTATCTTACAAACCAGACTTTTCTAGAGCTTGGGAAGCCCTTCCTAGGTATATATGCTGGAAAATTTGGACGGAAAGGAATAAAGAAATATTTTAATGTATTACGCCTATCCCGAGCAGGACCATATCTTAGGCCAAGGCACTCTGGGTAGAAGCTTTATCCTCGAAAGGTATGTCAAACATACACAAAGAAACTCTGACTGTTGAAGAAAAAGTCTGGGCGGCATACTTTCTTATACCACCTTCCATATTTTGCATTAAACCTAAAAAAAAATAAGACCTCTGACTTGGCAGCTCCAAATGAAAAAAGAAGATTTGCAGAAGTGGAGAACTCAATTGGGAAGCAGCTCTCTCTTCTTCGACGGTGACTCAAAAGGCAACCCCGGGTTGGCTGGTGCGGGAGGAATAATCTTCGACTCCATGGGGAATAATCAGAAAGAGTTCACTTGGGGAATTGGCAAAAAGACCAATAATGGAGCCGAATGGCTTAGCCTCATTAAAGGTCTCGAGACAACAAGAGCTATGGGAATTGAAAAGTTGATGGTCATTGGTGATTCTTTAATCGTAATCAGAGAAGCTAGAAGAATTATCAACTCTTGGAAGCATCCCTCCTCCAAGATGCATTATCTCCTCGATAGCATTAGTAAAGAATTAAAAGAGCTAAATTTCTTTCACATATTGAGAAATCAAAATGGGCACGCAGACCACATGGAAAATAGAGGTGTCAGGCTTCCCTATGGATCCCTAGAATGTGATCATGAAATCATTGAAAATATTTGGATTTCTTAACCCTCTGCTACTCCAAATTATGAATACCTTGCTTGCATTATTACCTTAAGAAATTTCGACTTAATCCCTAGAAATTCCGACTTAATCCATAGATATCCAGCGATTGGGCTCTTTGATTTTAACATCATGTCCCTGTTAGATTGCACCAAAATGTGTGGGACCCTCTCACACTTATGCATCTACTTCACCTGGCCTAATTGCCAGTTGTTTGGCATACGTCGGCCTTATCTCAGTTTAAATAAAGATGGTCTCTACACTCTTGTCTCGTATTGGCATTGGGTTTGCAGCACTACTATCCCTGTTCGAACTCTTTACTGGAAATTAAACCCATTTTGTGAGATGAAGCATGCTTCAGGATATTCTACGCAGGAAGGGATGGTTGCTTACTCAAAATGCATCCGTCGCAGTAAAACTATCCCAATCGGAGTCTGTAGAAAGTCTCTCCCATAGACAACAGAGGAGAATGACACTCAGATAATCGATGACCACTTCAATATGCACAGGATGAGCTCTTGTCACTGGCAGGTTGAAATTGGGCCTTCTCAGGGCCGTCAACAGGTTTTGGGCAACACTTTCACAAGGCACGCAAGAAGGCAAAAATGGAAATTTCAAGCAGTGAGAGGAATGACATTGATAGGAAAATGGACAAATTAAAATGGTTCATGGTTCAAGCTGACAACTTCGTCGATCTCAGCAGCGATAGGATGGAAACGACAGAGTCTGATGGAGCCATGATGAACACTGGACTTCCTCTACAATATTTTTAATTAATCAAACTCTATAATTATGCTTTACTTCTGCATACTTCTCCTAGGATAGTTTATAAGGTGCTACAACTCTCTACAATTTGGAAAGTTTCATAGCAGTTTCAATTTCGAAAAAGATGATTATGGAGTGACGAATGCATCTCTGATAAGGGAGCATTCCGTCCCTTGCTACATGTAATCTCTGTTTTTCTATATATCTAATGAAAACCATCAACCATTTCTGTTAAAAAAAAGTATTGGAAAAGAAAGATTAGTTCGATTCTATCAATAGCCTTTATTCCATACTTATGCTATTGTGTATAAAATATAAGGAAATAAGCTTTTTCTTTTAAATTAATTGGTTTGTTGACTAGAAGGAATATGATAAAGCTACGAGCATATATTTATTGTTTACAAATCTAAATCGTGAAAGTGTATTAGCCAAAACAATACTAGAGATTTAAAATTAGCTATTCAAACCATTGTTATTACTAGTCTACCTTAGGCATACGATATATTCAAATTCCAAAATAGGAAAATATAACTTTGCCATACATTCTTTAGTTTGTAACAGAAGTATAAAAAATATTTAAAACATAGTTGTTACAATCAACAACAAAACATAAGAGAAATACAAATCCAGAACAATATATCTCTATGTATATTTCAAAATAGATTCAAACATTCCCAAAATGTATCCTTACAATTTGATAAAAACCATAGGAGAATTTTCAAAATGGTATAAATAGTGACCTTGAACAATTGGTCAGTTGACAAAATGGAAAAAATTTCCAAGGATAAGATACTTAAAAATCAAAATTGCAATGCACTCGAACTCCTATATCATAAGATCTTTCCATTACTAAACCTGGAGCATCAAGTTTCATGTATATCAAATAAATAAGATCTGCATCTCTAGTTGTATACCATTCAAATAAAGGAATGTAGAAAATACGGGTTAAATCTTATATCTTTCAGAGGACACGGTTCAAACTCTTACTAAACCTCATGTATATAGTGAAACCCCTATAAGAACCTATCTTAAGTCATAACAAATCCCTATATCTATTAGAGAATAATAGATTAAAAGTTTGAAATATATAAACCACTTATTTCAAGAAAGAACTGAAATTACCTATGTAAAATGATATTATGGAAAGGACCCAAGTTGTTGAACATGTATCCCATAAACCAATTGAAAGAAACCACACCCATGGCCATCAGATTTGTGGACAATAAAGGTTACCACTATTCCTTTCCTCAAATGCTGTAAACACCCAAAACATGGTGTTTGGATTAAACGGGAAAGCATTCGAGGACATAAACCTATGCGGGAAAGCATTCAAGGACATAAACCTATGCGGGAAAGCATTCAAGGACATAAACCTATGGCTTGATTAAATGTGAAGAGATGTATACACATGGATCTGAGGCTCATTTCATCAGCCTCCCCTTTTGTTAATAAATTTCATGCTAAGTCGGTTCCAAAACCATAGACTTGTGTGAACGATCCTTAATCCTATCATAAGAATGTTAAACAATTGTTATGATTTGGTCAAATTCTTTATCTATTTGATATAGCATATGTTGATAGTAAAATGGCTAAATATACTATCCATTTCGAAGAACTTTTGAATTAGATCATACATCATTAATATTGGAGAACTTTTGGATTAGACCACCACAATCTATTTTTTTGTGTCAATGTGCAGCCATAAGCTCTTTGGAAAGAATCTGATGTATTATGATTCTGAGGATGACTTGTACCTTGAGACTGAACTATATTGGTATTTAATTCCTTTAGAATATACACAAGGGAGCGTGCGAGCATGGAGCGCATGGGGAAAATGATAGGGTAAGAGAGGGTAGGAACGAGCGAAACTGAAGCAGCTGAACCTAGAGAAGCATGAATCAAAAGCCCTGATACCACTTGAAAGATAACTATTTCAAATATGTATTTAATAATATTTTTAGTAATTTATGATGATTTTACATTCAGTAGATTTACAATATATATGCATGGGCACGTAAAGATTGCATCCCTTTAATATAAAACATAATGACCATTAACCACACACACACACACATATATATATATATATATATATATTAAAGGTTTTACTCTCTTTTTTTTCAATAAAAAAAACAACTTGCTATTTCCTTGCAAAAATCAAAGTTACAAAAGAAGTTCAAAAATAAGTATCTTCTCAGATCTACATCACATACTTACAATAATTCATAGCAGCTAAAAATCTCATAGCGATCCCAAAACATATATAAACTAACCCCAATACTAAATACATAGAAAATCTATAGTCCAAACACCAAATAACTCTTTGGCAAGTGATATTAATTAAAAGTTTTGTTTAGAAACCATTGGATTCTGGCCAAACTTATATAAGTTTGTAATTCAAACCCATTAAGTGGACACATATTTCCATGGGATACAAAAAAATTCAAATGTACACATAATTGTAACCCTAAATAGATTTGTATCTCTAGAAAGAAAACAATACTAAACGAAGAGTTAGTCAACATCATTGTAATGCATATGTATGGTAAATGACAAATTTTTTTTAAGTAACATCACGTTAAAAATTAAAGGTTATTAAGCTAAATCAAATAAATAATATTTTTTTAAGCATATAGTATATAAGAAGTATGTTATATTAGTGAAAACTAACTAATGCATTTTTTATTTAAAAATAGTTTTAAAAATGTTTTATATACAATTAATTAATAATAGAAAATTGGAAATCATGTCTATAAAGGAATATTAATGGTGACAATTATTGTCTACTAAAATTAATATATAAAATTAAATTAATTAGTTTGCTTTATCAAATAATTAATGCGTTTTTAATATAAACCAGTATAGATCTATCTAACTCTGGTTTTATGAAGCATCGAGAGGGATCAAATTTTTTGAGGTACAAACCTCTCTTTCATTTTTTTACTTTTTTCACTCAAGTTGCATTACATAGATGAACTATTCTACTCTGTGCATAATTAAAATAATTGCGTGTGTATAACATGTCTAAGCCAGAGACAAAGCCAAAATTTACGAATTTTTGAATTTTTTCTTAGGTAGATTTTTTGCAGACCTAAATTTCCCTTCTTCCGTAGAGTATAATTTGTATTCGTGATTTATTTTGTTAGTTCTATCCATATTTGTTTTATTTATTTATATAAGATTGATTTAACCAATGCGACGCTTGCATTCTTATTTTCTATTTCATTTATTTAAAATCTTTATGGCTAACATAATATTTTTTTTTTAATTTTTTAATTTAATGTTTTGGATAAATGGACACTTCCCCCCACCCGGGCTGTAGAAATGTGCCTCTCGACGCAAAAATGATTCTAAAAATGTTTTTATATACAATTAATTAATAATAGAAAATTGTAAATCGTGTCTATACAAGAATGTTAATGGTGACGATTACTGTCCACTACGACTAGTCTGTAAACTTAAATTAATCAATTTGCTTTTGTGATTGAATAACTAGCAAATGAAAATTTTGAGTTCCCTTTATATTTATGAGTTAAGAAATTATAGAGTTTAGTTTTATTATAAATGTATTGAAAATTAGATCTAATGTCTTTGCAGGGCATGCAATCAAAGAGAAAGTGTTCTTCATCCTATGTGACTATTCGTCTCACAAATTTTACATATTCTTTTATCCAAGGGGTTTTAGGTCTTGTCTAGTGCCCTATCTCACTTTGAAGCCATGGGAATTTGTTTTTACGTCCGCAATTTTTTTTTTTTTTTGAGTCATGGAAATATAATTTTGATCTTCTAACTTGAGGTTAATGCTCTTTGTAATAAATAAACTTTCCCTTATTCTCATTCCCCTTTAACTCCACAATTTGCTTTTAAACTTAATTATAATAGTGCTTTTAATAACATTTATATCTTGGAGGATATTCTCCTCCATTATTTCCAAATGGTTTAACCAAGAGTATGCATCTCTAGTCCAACTTCTTTTGAATATTAGGGAATTATAGTGATGCTTGAAGTAGTGATATGAAACCTCTCATCTTTCATGTTGATTAGCTTATGCTTCTATATAAGTATCAAATCATAACCTTACTCTCAATATATGCACACAAAATCAATCAATTAAGAGTAACTAAAATGACGGTAAGAAAAAATTGTTACCCACCCCACTAGTTTCAAATACCATTTTATAACATATTAACTTTTATAAATTGATCATTTACTTCCAAGAATTTAAAATTTACCTTAAATACCATTTTTTTGAAACCATGAAAAGTACTTAAACAAGTTACCCCAATGTTACCAAAATGAAGAAAAATACCATCTCCACAATTTTAAAATTTGAATATAACCCAATAAAAACATTAAATGTGATGAAGTTCCCACACCTTATAACATTAACTTTTAAAAGTATAGAAAAGACCAAATATCAAAGCTATAGCCTTAGGTCGAAGTTGTCAGCTATGTGCATGCGGTTCTTATGAGTTTATGACCATCTATGATTTCTTGGTGTTCGAAGTTGCTTGACGTAATATCTGCACATTGCATGTGCTTCTTATGACGCCCACTTATTTTGATTGTCAACGTCGCTAATTAAGAGCTGTTAGCCCTTTGGGGCCTGCTGTACTTGGCGAGTTCTTTGGGCCTTCCTCGTCTGTGTATCTTTGGTGACTCGCATGTTATTATTAATTGGGCTAAAGGGGAATGTGGTCTCTCTTCCTTAGTTCTGTGCGGGTGGATGAGTAGAGTGCATCCTCTTTTTTCTCGCTTCCATGCTTTATCATTCTCTCATATTTATCGTGAATTTAATACGGAAGCTGATAAGCTCTCTAAGCTTGCCTTGGGGGATATGGCTGGTTCCATCTTGGTTCAGAAATTCTGTGATGGAGTCCTTGCAGATTCGCATACTCTGGACATTATCTAATATTTGGATGATGGATGGGTTTTTGTATTTTGACAAGTTTGTTGTCTAGCTGTTTAGCCTTTGAATCATGTTTAGTTACCTTCTGTTGGTTGGACTATATATTTTTGAGCTCGTTTTGATGTAATGGCTCCTCACCTCTGGTATCTTGGATACAACTTTTTATTTAATAGAAGTTGTTTTTTTCGCATGAAAAAAAAGAACCTTATCCTTACATGTTTTCCATAACACAACTACACAGAAGACAAAAAACTTTATCCTTACATGTTTTCCATAGTACAACTACACATAATAGATGAATAATAGGTTCTCAATAGGTTATGAATAACAGGTTCTTATTTAAATTTTGAAGTTTAACACTTTCACTCCTTTAAAATGAAGAAAGGTTGAATCTCAAGATTAATTATAAATTTTTTAATAAATAATTATGTACTGATTTAGTTTTTTTACAAAATTTATATATATCTTTTATAAAAAAACAAGTTTAATTAAAATAATTGGTTCCTTTTTTATGATTTAAATTGTCCAAATCGTACATCTCCATCCTCATCTTCTTTGTAATAGAAAAATAAAATAAAAAACTTATAATGATATTGTTGTTTATTAATCATCTCTATTATCTCTATTATTATTATTGTCTATATCACACTCTCAATAAATGGGGTGCGATTATTTTTAAAAGCAATAAGCTTAAATTTATCTAAACATTTTAATCTAAATATTTTTGTCTACAAAACATTGCTTTTAAATTTATCTAAACATTTTAATCCAAATATTTTTGTCTACAAAACATTGCTTATTATTTAAGCTATAATACAAGAATGTTTCGACACTGTTTTTAAGTTACAGTTCCCTCGATAAGACTAACATTCCCTATTTCTAAATGAAGGCTACAAAATTATGACAAATGAGTTAAGGAACATTTTCAAAGCATCTAGATTTTTGTCTAGAAAATATTGCTAATTTTTTCATCTACAATTCCCTTTAATAATGAGATCATTGTTCCCTATTCATGAATGCAAGCTTTGAGATGATGGCAAATGGGGACAATAAACATTTTCAAAAAGTCTTTTACAAAAAAAATTATTTGGAATATAGTTTACTAGTGGATAGGTAAAAGTTAATAATTTAAGTTTAATTTCAAACAGATTCTTGAATTTGAAAATGATGATAAGTATTTTATTCTAGTCTCTTTCAAACATGGCAAATGGGGACAAGAAACATTTTCAAAAAGTCTTTTCCAAAAAAAAATATTTGGAATATAGTTTACTAGTGGATAGGTAAAAGTTAATAATTTAAGTTTAATTTAAAACACATTCTTGAATTTGAAAATGATGATAAGTATTTTATTCTAGTCTTTTTCAAACAAAATTTATTTGGAATATAGATGATAAGTATTTTTATTTTTCAAACAAAATTTATTTGGAATATAGTTTATTAGTGGATATGTAAAAGTTAATCAATTTAAGTTTAATTTCAAACACATTTTTGAATTTGAGAATGATGATAAGTATTTTATTCTTAATAAATATTATATATAAAAGAAGAATTTTAATTTAGAGTATTGGTTTTGGGTAAACTATTTCTTTATAATGAAGTTTATTGGTATAAAAATCATAGTATATTGAAGCTTAGATTATGTTAGTAAGAAGTATCACTTTTTTTTTTTTTTTTTTTTCCTTTGAGATAAAATGCGAATTTGCTTTATAAATAAAGGAGAGACATTTTACATAACCACCAAGGTCTCTTGTTAAAGATAACAACAGTTCAAAAATAGCTATTACATAGCACATCCAAAATGAAAAACCAACAGTATAGTCATACTATAAGATTATGATAGCGTATAAGGATTATGATATATTGAGACTTTTATGTTATTATGAAATAATCCTCTTACATAATTTGAAATTATTATTTTTTTAGATAAGAGAGATTTTATATCGCACAAACAATTTCAAGATGCATAATATTTTTTAATGCACATTGCAGAAAACATGTAAAATATGAACTTATTTTACTATGTAATATTAATAGTTAAGATTTTGAGAGGGGAAAACTAAGCAAACAAACATACTCACCTTCCAACTCATCAACCATTATATTAGTATGAGGTTCCACTCCCTTGTTGTATCTAGAAAAATGAAGTAGGTTTGATGGAGTGGCTCAACGGTATTTATGGTGGGGTGGGGGCCCATAGGTTTCGCGGTCCATTCCTGTGGGGGGCCTGAGCTACCTTGATTCACAAGGGTAAATAGTAGAAAAAGGTTCATAATAACAATCTATAATATTTTAAGTATTGAAAGGTTTAAACTTCAAAAATTTTATATTTAATTTTTGGAATTAATTGTGTAAATTTCTGAGTCCAATGTCCTAAAGATGGGTGGAGTGTCCACCCAAAACATCAAACTCAAAAATTTGCACACAATTAATTCCATAAATTAAATATATCTACACGATAGAACTATGAAAATCTACATGCTATTATTCAATAGTTTTTAATCTTTTTCACTATTTAATAAATTAAGATGGATTTATGTGAGTGACTCTCCCAGTGACGTAAGAAGCATGATAGAATTTGTGAATGATTAATTAATGATAAGCTAAGTGCACTTACGAATTAAAAAATAATGTTTATTGTGATTCTTTTATTTTAATGAAAAATGTTTATTGTGATTCATTCATTCTTATAAGGAAAACCTATTTGAAATAAAAGATTCTCAATATGAACAAATAATATTAGTCTAAATATCACTTGCTCATAATGAGAAAACAAGATTCCCGTTTACTCTTAATATCACTTGAAAACAAGATTCTCATTTGCTCATAATATCACTTGATTAATATTATGAGCAAGTAATATTAGTCCTATCACTATAATAAATGTTGTATAGACTAAGATATACATAACTAGATTTAAAACACCTATACAATATTTATCATTCTCTTAAGAAGATATATTATTTACCTTTAATTTCACTTCACCACAAAAGTAATAAAAATCCTTTTAAAATATAAACTACACTTGCACCATCTTAAATAAATTTACCATTTTAAAACAAATAAAAAGAATACTCTCAAAATTACCATTCAAATAAAAAAAATGATGCTCTGAATCTACCCATCAAACAAAAACGAATGCTCTGAATCTACCCACCAGCGTAGATCCATTTTAAACCTGTATCTATCAAGCACCCAGAGGGATCCAATTTCTTGAGGTGTATTTCTTTTTTTAAATTTAAACTCAAAAAATTTGATCTCTCTTGATTGATAGATCCGGGTTTAAGTTTTAAGTTTTTATTTTATAAACGAATATCTATTTTTTAATTACTTTTCATAATATTTTATTTTATGAACCAACATGGATATTTTTTTAAATATTTTCCATAATTTTTTATTGTATGAGCTGACATGAATTTTTTTAATTATTTTTATCACTTTTTACGTTTTATTAGATGTAATGCTACCGTTAAAACATCTCCCCCATACTGGGCTGTAGAGCACCTCGTTTCACTCGGTGCAATAAATCCTATGCTCTGAATCTACCCATAAAGACGAAATGCCATTTCAATAACTGAAATTATTGACAATTTCAACAATTTTAGCTTCGTTCCAATCTGAAGGATACGTGGCCGTGGTAGTGTCCCGAGAGTGTCTGGGGCGGCCTGTGATAATTGGCATTTAAATTGTCTCGGTATTTCCACAATGGGTGATGGAAAATTTTCCGGCAAGGCACAATTTCATCCTTTTAATTATTTTTTAAAATTTCGACGATCTGGTTCGTCTTAAAATGGGTCAAATCCCTAAAAATACAGTTCCATGACATAGTTTTACAGTGAATGGGATGGAACTACGATTCCACTAGTTTTTATAACTAAATCTAGTGAACAAATCACCGAAAAAACGAAATGATTTGAATGCCAGTTATCCCACGCCGTCTGGGGCCAACCAACAATTATTAACGAAACGAAATAAATACAAAAATCGCAACCGGTTTGACACCTGGGCACCATTACGGAGAAATGACGTGGCAGTGACTGTCCTGAACGACACTAAATATCCTGCAAGGGGCCAAGCCAAGATCGCGAGTGGTATAATGGTATATCCGACGGAACAATGTTGGATGTCCCCGGGGAGCGATGACGTGGACATCCAGCACCGTCAATCGCCCGTCGTTGAGTGGCCGTATTCACTGAATGCTGGCGTGTCTGGCTATATAATGTCAGACGTACTCGTGGGACGATGACGCGGCGAGCGAGGGCACCGGCAATAGCCTGTCGCTTGGATTCTCCTCCCTTCCCGTTTTCTAATGGAAATCCAGGCTCAAAGAATTTCTGTCGATATTGAAGTTGTCGGCAGCTTTAATGTCACTAATCTCAGCAGAGTTGCAAATTTTGTGTTCCAGAGGCGAAGTTTTTGGAAAGAGCCGAAAGCTTCGGCTTAGCGGTTCAGGTTGTCTAAACTTAAAGATGTTTTGTAGGAGCGGTCAAGGTATGCTTGAATTTTTGGGCAGAACATGTTCTGTAAATTTCTATAATTTTCGTATGACGTTCACAGAAAACATAAATTTTTTTTGTTCAATTTCTTATTTTTAGTTTTTCTTAATATACATTTTTTCGAGAATTTCGAAAGCTTAGTCTAAGGTACGAATCTGGTTATGTGAACTATCCCAAGAGAGCTGAAATTGACTGAAAAAAATGTTGTCCGCTTTCATGTCTTTATGTGTTCAAATCCTGCAGAGAGCTGAAAATAAGGGCTTAAAAGAAAAGAAATGTCTACTTTAATGTCGCCGTCTTCTTCTTTTCGTTCAATTTAAATTTTTAAGTTTTTGATAGCTCTGCTTATTTTCCCCTGCAAAAGTTTTTTCGATTTTTTTAGCAATTCATTATTCAAAGCTTTTGAATTTTTCTTCTGAGGCGTGGGAGAGTTTTCTGTTCTGTAGAAAATTTGCACTTGCAGCGAATATTTTAGCAGGATCTGACATTTTTGTGACGGATTAGAAAGAAATATGTTGCAGAAATAGAAAAAATAGGAGATCAGAGAGAAAAACAGTCCTAGACATAGATAGACAGTAGTCGATAACGTAAGAACTAGAGAAAATAAGTTACATGTAAGGGGTGTTTTGATGAGGTAACCTTTTCCATTTTCTTTCCTGGCATATCACTCAACAGCTTGACATACAGGTACATGAAATACATGGTTTGGCATAGTAATATTTCTGATGTGCTTATACATCTCTTTGAAGCCTGGCTTGCTTTGCAGTTATTTGATTTGGATTTTGACTGGCAAATGTCTGTAAGGTTGGTTAATTTCGAGTGTCAACTAACTGATTGCAAATTGGCTTCATTGTGAAACAAAGGGGACTGAGGATTCTTCTAGCATCTAATTTTGTGCCAAAGCTATCAATAGATTTTTTGCAATTTCTAGTGTGCAGTTTGTGAAATTTATAGCCTCCTGTTTTCCAATTTTTTCATTAGTCCGCTAGTCCTTTGTCATAAATCTTTAACATAAATAGCCCTAAGAGGTAGCTCAATCGGTCGAGCACCCGTAGTTAGGCCTCCCAGCATGTGAGGTCGCGGGATCCATTCTCCTCGACACTCTTGGGGTTAGGTACGCAAAATGTGCCGAAGGTGTGAGGTCCCTTCGGGTGGATCCGCCAGCTATTATTCCGTGGATGTAGCGATGCCGAAAAAAAAAAAAAAAAAAAAAAACTTTGACATAAATATGGAGGAGCAGGTGGGCGGTCATTTTTCCATAAGTATTGGTGCATTAGATACGTTCAAACTTCTTACTGAAAAAGTTTGACTACCAAACTTGTATGTCAAGGGATTTTTGATATTTGAAAAAAGGTGCGACTGTTCAATAGTTTTGGAAAAGAAAAAAGTTTGCACCTGCAGGGAACTTTGATTTTCATTTTACAAGGTTGGGGCGATGAATATTAGAGATCTTATCACATTTTATTAAGAATTTCAGATTATGTGCAGGGTTGGCCCGCAAAATTTATATTGGAAATTATCTGGTTGAAGTCAAATTCATCTCTGGTTAATGGAGGCGAGTGGCTGTTGAGTTGATGTAGCAAGGGAGTTTTGTTTGTGATGAATCTTGGTATTTGCTTGCATAAGTATGGCTGATCCTGCACAAGAAAGTAGTGCACAGTCATATAAAGCATTGACGAGTTTGACCCTAGGCACCTCGGCGAATTCAAAGAAACAAGCTTCTTTATCCCATCTGCAATCATCCTGGTTTCAACGTTTCGTGCAGACGAATGCTGGTCCCTTGTCGGTTTCTCCCAGTAGGTTGACGGTAGAAAAAGGAGCTCTTTCTGAAGAAACTCAGCAGAACTTAGTGTTACATAAGCATGACCATGAAAATAATGCTTTTGCAGGAAGTGGTAGCACAATTGCATCAGATAGCTTTAATTTGCAACTCGGTTGTACTGAAGAAAAAGAAGAAGAAGAAGAAAGAACCAAAGGTTGTGGTGGGAAAATAGAAAGTAGTAAATTGCCAGGTTCTATGCAAAAGGAGACAGTCACAGGAGTAGGCAACTTGGAAGAGAATAGAACTTCGGATGCCAAGTTAGGAGACGAGACTTCAACATTCCCTATATGCGGATCATGCAATTTTCATTCGAGAGAAATTTCAGAAGAACTGCAAAGTTCAAGTTTAGTTTTGGAACGATCAGGGGAGCCATCTGCTCATATCTCATCTGTTTTGCCTAGGATAGAGAAGCAATTTTGTTCACAATATAGGAATTCTGAACAGGTGACCTTTTCTGGAATTGAAACACAGAAGAGGAAGACTGAAACTACATGTGTTATACCTCCAACAAATAGTGTTTCAGCATTTAGAGCTATACCTATAAGTATGAGAAAGCCAACCTTTTCTGGAATTGAAACACAGAAGAGCAAGACTGAAACTACATGTGTTATACCTCCAACAAATAGTGTTTCAGCATTTAGAGCTATACCTATAAGTATGAGAAAGCCAACCATTTCTGGAATTGAAGCACAGAAGAGCAAGACTGAAACTACATGTGTTATACCTCCAACAAATAGTGTTTCAGCATTTAGAGCTATACCTATAAGTATGAGAAAGCCAACCATTTCTGGAATTGAAGCACAGAAGAGCAAGACTGAAACTACATGTGTTATACCTCCAGCAAATAGTGTTTCGGCATTTAGAGCTATACCTTCAAGTATGAGAAAGGAAACCTATTCTAGAATTGAAACACAGAAGAGCAAGACTGAAACTACATCCATTATACCTCCAGCAAATAGTGTTTCTGCATTTAGAGCTATACCTATAAGTATGAGAAAGCCGCCTTTACCCCCAGGAGCTGGGGCTGTGACACACATGAAGGGAGGTGTGTCTCTTCAGTCAAACAAAGTTGATTGTCATGGCACAACACTTTTCAGAAAACGACAAAAGGCTTCAGAGTCAGCAACTAACAAGGTTATTCCTGGCACGAAGTCTGATAAAGAGGTATGTGCAAAGAGAGGAAATTCGTATTCATTTTACAATAAAACAAATAATAAAGGTGCAGGTGGAGGATTGACAGTTAAGTTTGAAATGTTTGATAAGGTAGCAAGTGCAGCTACCGATCCCACAGTGGAGCTTGTAACGTCCTTGGACAATATTCAATCAGCTTATCCAGAATCCAGTTTACAGGGCAAGTCCTCATATCAGAAAGGCTTCTCAGCATTTAAGAATGATATAATGAGCATATCTACGGGCAGGCGAGGAATCAGTGACAGTGATAGCAAAATGGCCTCGAGTTTAAGTGACAGAGGAAAACATTTTCAGCACCCAACATGTGGTATGACAGGTAAAGTTCATCTGCAAAGCTTCTTTGAAAAGGAGGGGAAGCGCATTGGGGAGTGTACTCTTGGTGAATCATTATGGAATAATGATGGGACTGCTCTGCAGGTCACTAAAGCAAGCTCAAAAAAAGGGCCAGGTCTTTTTTCAACAACCGCTGCTCCCATTCTTGAATCCCAGGACCCTTCCAGATCACTTGAAATCTCTTCAAATGATCAGGTGCCTGGAAATATGGCTACATCAAAGGAGAGTTCCGTTGATTTTAAGTCATTGCAGGCTGAATGTACCCGTTGTGATGGAGAATCCAGCAGTGCAGAGTCATCAAGATCGGAGAAACCACAAGTCGATGTTTTAGTGCAACAAGCTATTTTTACTAATCCTTCCTCTCCTCAAAACCGCGAAGAAATGCAAGTAGAAGCTTTTAGTGCATCCTCCAGAATTAGTTTCCTTTGCAAATCATTAATCGAATCCTATTACAAAGCTCCAGGCCAATGCTACACACAAAATCAAGGGGATCAAATGGCAATGATGAGAATAGATCAGATGTCGTGTAAGATCAAGATGGCTCATAAAGAAGGTGCTTCACAACTTCCTTTCAAATCTGGTCTTCAACAGGCACAACAAAATTTTGGTAAGTGTGTTGAAGGATATGAATGTAGTTTTCAGAGCTCTGACGTTGATGGACGTGTTGGCAAAGTGGATGCAGACAAATTGCAAAAGAAGTCTAACCAGACAGAGATTGACATTTGCACTTCAGGTTCCAAACGGAAAGGTATACTATGTTTATTTCAGGTAGTTTCTTGGCAATTTTGTGAATATTTGCAACTTAGCAGTTAAACCATTGGATATTGGCACCGTTTGAGGTTATGGATTCAAGAATCCTTCGGGGAGATTATATAACGATTATTTCCGTTTCGATTTAATAATGTGTATTACAATGCACTTTTGAAAAGTCAAGCTAACACTCATTAAATATGGTTTATGCAGGCACAATGCTTGGAGCAGATATAGAGGTAACTTCATCTCACCCTCATTAGCTTATTTGCCAGTGGTTGTGAATGGATTGATTGGTACCAGACTGATAAATCACAGGGTTTAACCTGGGAAATTATAAGAATAATTATTAGCGAGTCTGATGGAAACTAGAATTTGTTGAAAATGAGACTTGCAGAGTCTTCCTTAATTTATTACGTTGATTATTCATAGTTGCTAAACAGGGAGATGATTCCATGGAAGCTAGTGTCGGGTTGTAGACAGACGCACACTATAAGGTTTTTAGAACAAGATCAGTTCTAACTTCTGAGAATTAGTTTGTCAAATTCAAGTCTAAGTATTGGGAATGTGGATTTACTGAAAAATAAAGCAGGTTACTTTCTCTTATCTAGTTTTATTGAAAATTCAAAACACCTACAGTTTGTTAACTTCAAAAAGTGATAGCTTAACACCCATAAGGAACTATGAGCAATGATGCCATAGATCATTATGGTTTCCCTTTGAAGAACTAACCACAGAATTAGGTCTACCTAATCACCTTCTTGTCTTAGTTGCATCAGTATGTGACTGAGTTGGCTAATTCCAAGTAATAGCAAACTCAGTTCCTAAAAGTAGTGCCTTATTGATCTATGAACCACATTCAAGAGCTTTCTAATTGGTGGCAAAGATAGTCTCGAGACCCAAAACATAAATGATTAGGTATAAAAAGCGCTACTTGAAATTCAAGAAGGGAAAACAAACGAAGTGAGGCTCAAGGACCCCCCCCCCAAATAAATAAATAATAGCTATCAGTATCTATCAGGTCTGGTATGCCATCAGAAAGAAAAAAACCTGGGTCCCAATGCATTAAAAAGAGCAATAAGTGTACTTCTGGACCTACCACTTACAAGGCAGATAAGCTGAGGCAAGGAAACCAAAGCACCTGTAAACCATGATGAGCACACAAATGATGCACCTCTATCTAGCCTGGATTGAATGTATGCCCCCTGTATATAAAGAATCAAACTCTATAATACGATAATTTTATTAATGTCCAAATGAATGACCACAGAAGTAGGTCAGTAGGGCTCAAAAGTACATTCACTGTAAATACAAGAGAGTGGGAGTGCGAAAGCATCTTTCTAATTGTGTTCTGTTGAAAGTAAAGCGTAAAACAGAAGAGGGGCTAAGTAACTAACCAATTAATAGAGATGATCGTGTCATCAACCTCTATAGATGGATACCAAGTGAAATGGCAATGGTTTTATGGAGATATGGTAGACCAATCGAGTATGTGATGCATTGGTGCTCAGCCCATCAGAATTTTTTCTGTCAAGAGGTTGCAACTCACTGAATGTCAGCACAAAATCTGACTTATTTCCAATTCGTGGTCAACAAGGCAATGAAACACAGATATATTTTGAAGCTGCCTGTGGATGGTAGGATCTTGATCAGTGGAGGTTTTTGAGTTACAGAGATGGATTGAAGAAGTCAGATCTGAGGGGTTATCTTTCTGTGACTTCATACGCTGTAGGATTTATGGAGGAAGCAGGAATTTGTGGTGCAATGTAAGAGAAGTTCGGTAGTTGGCTCTTCTTTTAACTAAAGTTTTCATTCATGAAATTTGGAAAGCTAGGATTGGCCTTAATTTTGTCAAGGTTGCCCTATCCATCGAAAGGTTTGGGACACTTGCATAAAAAATGGCTAGCTCAATTAGATATGGGACAATAAAGACAAGTTTTTTCATCTATTAGATGCCAGTTTCTCAGTGAGTTATTTGCCTGTTATTGCAGTCTTCACTGTAGCTAATGTTATTAGATCAAATGGTGTAAACAGTGGTATCATAGGATGTGTTAAAATCCAGGGACAAAGGAGTGGAGCAGGTTTAACATGTAGGTCGTACTATGGAAGTGTATGTTGTTTTGCTTGTATCTGGGAGTTAGTATTTAGATATATGTTCCAGTATGTGGCTTTAAGAGTTTTCCTATTTACTGTTTTTTAATTAAAGGAAATCATTATCTACTTTTGCAGGGATTTGGCAAGCTAAATATATTGACACCAGACATGAGAGGGGTAAGGAGATGGGTCAAAAGCCCTATTCTCAAAATTGATTTCAACAAGGCCTAGGGCTGCAAAGAGTGGTATTTTATTGTAGATATTTTGAATTGGCTAGACTTTGAGAGCTTTTCTTGCAAAGCTTTGAACACGGCTTTTTTCTTACTTTGGCCAAGTACCTTTCTTGAATGATCCCCTCTTTAGAGGTCTATTAGGTTGGGTTGTCCCATATGCCTTATAAGTTATATGTAATAGCTACATGTTATTGGATACTTATTAGAGGTAAACTGCATTCAGAGACAACTTAGGGGCATTGCACTTCTTAATAGTGTACATTTGCTCAATATACACTTTGTAGATGACTCAACTCTCATCCCAAGGCTTTCTTAGGAATTAATAGAGGGAAATTTGTAGTGTCTTGTTATTTTTATGGAGGTCACAAGTGTAGTAATCCATGAAGATAAGACAAACAATTATCATGTTAATGTTATGGTGGCTAATCTTGTCTTAGTGATGCGACCCTTTAAGGGGTGCCTTCTAGTCCCATTGGGTTATGATTGTAAACCCTTTGTGGGCAGCGTATGGTCACATGGATTTTCAGTGGGTGGCCCTAGTGGTCCCACACCTAGGTTTGGGGGCGTGCATAAGCCCTAATACTTATAATAAGAAGTATCTAAACTTTGTTTGTAACTATCCAAAACATATCATTTGATTTTATCATTGTATAGTATACATTGTTATTCATAACATAACTTAATGGTACATTTGTAATTTTGTACATGTGCAAATCTTGTGTTTGTTGTGTATTGGGTTCTGTTAACATTCGGATCTTTCCAAGATGTTTACAATGCAAGTAAACTTGCCAAAACTTGTTAAGAGGAAGGAAAGCCTGAACAAGTGGCTTGACTAATACCAGCTCAAGCATTCAAGGCATCCTGAAAAGAAGCCCATGAGAAACTGAAAGAAAGGTTTGCTGGATCTTTTGGGCGAAAGAGTGGATTTCACAACAGAATTTGACACTTTGGTTTGAAGATATCAGGTCTCTCCTTCTGAGTTTTCTACTGGGGTTGGCTTTGAGTGATCACAAAATTAAAGTATGGAGTTTTGCTTGTTTCTAGGTTCTGCTAGTATTAGTAGGTCAATGAAGCTATCATCACAAGATGCAGTTGAAGCTTATGATAAAGACATCAATTTTATGGCTGTTGCTCCGAATGAGTCTTATCTGTACTGGTTCTCATGATCAAACAGATCGTATATGGAGACCACCAGATTTGGTACCAGTACTAGTACTAAAAGGCTACAAAAGAGGAGTTTGGTGTGAAGAATTTTCACCTGTAAATCAATGTGGGATGACAGGATCTGGTGACAAGACAATCAAAATATGGGCCTTATCAGATGTCTCTTGCTTGAAGACATTTGAAGGTCATATTGCAAGTGTAGTACGAGTTTCCTTCCTCACTCATGGAACATAGTTCTATTTTCTGGCATAGATGGCTTGTTGAAATTGTGGACAATCAAGTCGAATGAATTATTGCAACATGAGATTAGCATGAGGATAAGATCTAGGCAATGGCTGAGTGCAAAAATACTAGCAACCAGTGGCAGTGATTATCTTGTCAATTTGTATCATGATTGCACTACTACTAAAGAGGGGGAAGTGGCATTGAAAGACCAGGAACTAGTAAATGTTCTTGCAGATACTGACGGTGGGTAAGCAATTCAACTTGCATTTGAATTAAGAAAACCTTATAACCTCCTTAATATCTTCACTGGGATGTACAACAAAAGACATGTCAAAGATCAGATACATAAAGTCATACGTGAACTAGGAAAAGAAGAACTCATATTACTTTTGGAACACAGGCAAGAATGGAATACAAAGCCAAAATTTTCCCATGTTGCTTGAATTGTATTTTTCAACGTTTGTCCTCCAACAAAGATTATTGAGGCTGAAAGCAGATATAGGTCCACTGACATATTATAAAGAGTAGGTGAAGGCTTGGAAAAAGGATACCTCTAATGAATCTATGCAGAAACATTTTGAAGAGACTGTTGAGGATGAGGCCCTACAACTTCTTAATATGTTTCTATGTCAAACAGAGAGAGAATATCACATAATGATGGGCACAGATACACGCATTTGTTGCTATCCATTAACAATGCACATGCGACCAGAATTTAAGAAAGAATTGTTTGGAGGAGATCCTTTGTATCCAAATATAAACTATGTAGTTGATTATTGTGGACCTGATTTCCATGAACCAGTGCTGGATATATTGGAAGTTTTGAGACAGAAGGGAAGACTCATATCATGAGAGAAACTTGCAAAAAGGCTATCCAATGAAAAAGTTGATATAGAACTTGAGTTTGATGATATAGATCTACACTGTTGGGAGCGGAGCGAAAAGCGAAATTTTCAAAAGCTCCCTGTTATCACCAAACTTGTAGATGCCCCTAATGATAGATCCAATACTGGATGGTAGAGGGAAAGGGAAACCAAGGAGGTGAACCACAAGAACCTCGATTCCCAAAGGATTGGTTGTCACGCCAATCGAGGCACCCTTCACTTTGAGTTGTCTAAGCCCAAGACAACAATAGGGGAGACCTAGATCCACTCCCGACAGGAGAGATCAAACCGAGACACCAGATCAAATCAATAAGAATGAAGTACGTAAGGTGTAGGTGTAGTAAACCCTAGATCTATGGATGAAGTCACAAGATTAGTTAGGGGTTGGATCAAGAGGCTTTAAAAGATGTAAATTTGATCCAACATGGAATCAAAGGTGACTTATAAGCTTATGTAAAAGATCCAGGATCATAGTACTAGCAAATGATACAAAAATCCATTGCCTTGGGAATCGTGTCCAATGCAGATAGGTTAAGAACAGGATTGGGGCTATCTAGTACTTTCGGATTAGAATTGATTAAAGGTATGACAGTGTTTATGCATCAAGCCAGAAACCGGGGTTAAACGAACCAAAATCTGGCTAAGTCTGGATGCGCATGGGTTAGGAGATCAGTGCCTAGAAAATTGGGCCACGAGGATTCCTCCAATGATGACGCCTTGGAGAAACCACCTTGGGTTAGGCATAAAACAGAAAACCCAGAAATCTTTCGCCAAGATTCCAATTTGTTTGAGCCAGGGAACTTTCAGAAGGAAATCTAGCTTATTAGGGGTTGTAAATGAAATAGCAGTAGACAATTGGAATAGAAAAATAACTCAAGAAAATTCAAAGTACTTACCTCCTGTGATTTGCAGATGCCAAGTGCAATGATGTTCCAACTCCCTTGAAGCACCTTCAACTTAATTCGACAACTCCCAAGATGAAATCGGCCTCCTCAAAGCAAGTGCGCCCTCCCTCCTGCAAAGCGACAATCTCTATGAGAATTGGTTTACAGAAACGAAAGTAAATGATGCAAGAAGAATCAGAAAGCATAAATATTGATAAAAGATACAATAAAAATTACTCCCTGATTATTTTACTCCCTCAGTGAAACGATCTGGAGAGACCCCCACGAAATCCCTTCAATGAAGTTGCCCTCCTGATAAAAGATACAATAAAAATTACTCCCTGATTATTTTCCTCCCTCAGTGAAACGATCCGGAGAGACCCCCACGAAATCCCCTCAATGAAGTCGCCCTCCTGCAGAGCATGCATCAAGCAAAACGTATGTCATGGAAACTCATCGAACAATGAAGATGTGATAGGCTATCGGAGCTACAATCAAGCACGAGAACAATCTATAACAAAGGCACAAGAGTTTTCCCAAAAATATTTCTTTATTGCCAAAAATCCAGAGCCAAAAGTCCCTTTACAATGAGAGGGTCTCTCGTATATATAGCTATGAGAGAGACCAAAACCCTAACCACCTTTTTAATGAGTGGCTAAGATTAAGAGATACAATAGTGATAATCTATGGTTGAGATGAGCTCAACATAAAGTACATGGATCAACTCAAAAATATAATCAATGACATGGACAAAATCGCCCTAGGAGGATGTCCTACTCCAAGTGACTAGGAAAACATGACATAACGTTCATGGCGGGTCTAGGGGGTGATATATATCCTCCCTAGTGTGTCCCCATGGCACAATAACCATCAAATATATCATCAAAGTGTAAAATCATGCCCAATAGGGAAAGTCGTGAGCCCTCAAGGACACAATAAATCCATATAAAATGCCATCGGGAAGTATGTAGGCCCTACTGACTGCTGCAACTGCTGTGGAAGGTGTGGGAGACATCATACACATCATCAAAACCATTCCTATGCCATTTCCTTGCCTCAGTAGCCCAAATCGATTTCCTTTGTAGCCAATTTTACCATTTTTATGCCTCTGTAAATCACCTGTTAAAGATAAAAATGCCTATATCTCTCTGCTTGGTCACCCGAGGCCAAATCTGACTGTAACAACATGTCTGGGAGTATAGAAATATAGTAAAAACAAGTGGCTGGACCCCATACTCCCTTTGTAGCGCCCTAGGTGAACCAATCCAATCATGAAACTGCTCTGACAAGCCATTTTTAATCGCAAATCTGCACTGAAGTGATAAACTGAGACATATCCCAACTAAAACTGCCCCGAACTGAAAACTGACTGTCCCAATGGACTGAGAGAGCCCAAATGCACTAGTGATGCATACTCATACACCATATGGATGACTGCATTGTCATATAATATCAATATCATGCCCGGACATAATAAAAATAATAATAATCTGTAAATGATCAAAATCATTAAAATACCACAGATCACTATATGAACCTGTAACTGCTGCATGGAACCATCTGGTGACCAATAATAGACCACATATCATCAATAGCTATCATCTAGGGTCTAACTCATCTCATGTCCCTTGGTTGACTTTGGTCAAATTGGGTTTGACCAAGTCAAACTGACCCATAATATGATCCAAGCTAAAACATCAAAGTGCTGCAAGTGTAACTAGTGAAGACATGCTTCTCTAATCATTCCAATAGCGATATAAACATAAAGTAATCAATTCACTGGCGATCTAAAACAAGATATTCAAGATTTTCATTAATAATAATAGCTCAGACTAGAACCTCAAGGCTATACTCACTTCATGGTTGTGATCAATTTGCTAGTGATGGGTGAGGGTAGATATATGCAAGGCTAGGCTAAGGGATGACTGTACTGACTCAACACTGTGACACTTTGGCTGTAGGAAAGGGGATACACACTAAAGCATATGCTGGACAAGCAATAACACAGGGTATGGCAGTGTCTCACAAATGGGTAAGCTGTTTGGGAAGTGCTTATTCAACCTTGACAGATGTCTACAACTCACATCCAAGCTGATACAACTCTGTGAGGATCTTTTCTAGTGCCGCCATGACTAGGTGTCCGGCAAATCGTAACTCAGGACTCTAGGGGACACTTAGAATTAGCTGTCCCTTGCTCCATCTCATATCACAACCCGCAGGTTAATGAGGAATCAATCATTACATGTAAATAAGGTCAACAATCATTAGATATAGCATTTGTTAAACCATTGCTTTAACTAGACCTTTTCATTTCCATAGCCTTTGCCCGTGTGTGTTGGAAACACATTCTTGGATTTCATTTCATTAGGCTTTTTGATCCGTGTGTGTTGAAAAACACATTCTTGGATTTACATTTCAACATGCCTTTCATTCACGTGTGTTGAAAAACACATTCTAGAATGGGCTTTCATTTAAGATATATAATAAAGTTTCCAGATACAATGTAATGATGGTAGTACTATCTGTTTTAGGTCTAGCCAACACAACTTAGGCAACTCAGAGCCTAGACACAAGTTAAACAGGGAAGCTCATCCAACAAAGAGGCTAGAGTGGGGAAGTCCTCCATATCACAGGTCAAGTAGTAAGTCAAGGTAAAAACAACAACTGGAAGGTAGCGGATGGATGGAGATAGTGAAAATGATGCCAACACTAGCAAGCCAAATAATGGTGGGAATGATCACCTCCATTCTCCTAGGAGGGGTGAAACCAATGAGTATAGACAAGAACTTCATACTTCTGAGCAGGACACTAGATAAATACATAATAACAACCACGTCCAATATATATATATATATATGATCACCAGATCATGATACTAAATGCCTAAACATGCTACTAGAATGACCAGAAAAGCAATATAAACCAATACACAAGATAATACCTGCTGGATCATATACCTGTGCAAAACCATTTGAACCATCATCTGTCTACTGGGAACCTGCTGTTGCAACTCTGGGCACTGCATACTGCTCTGTATGGCAAAATGGCTACATCGGTCATCAAATTTGAGTTTCCTGAGACTCAGTCATGGCAAAGGAATATACTGGCTGCTCGTAATCATAGGAGTGATTCCATCATAAATGCTCATCTCAAGCATCTCAGGGTAAAGGATTGGCTGAATAATATACTGGAATCTGAAAAAATATATGGTAGCCCCGGCTACTATAAATGTGATAACACTCTCGTTTCGGGAGCATTTTTTATATAGTGTATATTTTAATATATTTTGGTGGATTTAAATTTTATATCTAAAAAACATGTAGAATGTTGAATTAGCTATAGAAAACATGGATTAAACCATATAACAATGTAACATCAATCATCTAGTAGTTATAACTTATAACATTGTCATCAAATGATCAACCATAACAACTTTTATAGGAGCTTGGCAAAGGAGGTACCATAACATTGTCACCAAAAGATCAACCTAGTATAAGAGCTTTTAGTATAGGAGAGGTAGGGAGCGCCTCGGGAGTGCACTCCCAAAATTGGGAGTGAGCTTTAGGAGCGAGAGCGAGGGGCCCCGCAGCAAAGATATAGATGATGCAATTGCTGGAGACATTGACATTGGTGAAAAAGATGATGATAAGCTTGAAGAGAATATTTAACTAGTTGGAGTACGATACTCAAATCTATTTCTTTAATGTCTCCTCTAGAAGTTGGATTGGAATCGAAGGAATTACACAAAAATATTGGAAGACCCGCTTTTGAAGAATCAGATATAGAGTCATAGATGTTTCAAATTATAAAAGTGTCATTGTTACTTGGGTTTGCATGATGTTAACAATAGTCAAACTAGTGGAGTTGGCATGCATTGGGGTTTTAAGAATGGATGTTAAAGGTTACAATTCACTGCACAAAAGGAGGTGACACCCAAAACAAACCAATAAACTACAACATTGACTTCAATGCTATTCACTTATCATTTCTCATGTTGCTATTTCAAACTTCTAAAAGCAAGGCACACTTTTGGGTTATCACCTCAAGTTGTCATTCATGCAAGTAGGCACAGTTAAAGGTAAAGTTACTTGTTATTTATAAACAATAGTTAACTAGGGCACATCTAGTAAAGGAAACTATCATTACTGTTGCATGGTATTAGTCTTAAGAAGAGAGTGCCATTTGATGTACAGATCAACATTCTTAACAAAGCATATTTGGCAGTTAACTAAAGTATGCCATCACTAAGCGCTTATTTGAATAGAGATGCACGTCCACATAAAGAGGGTGCACTCCTAAAACTTAGTGGCCAGATCCTAGCAGAATTGCACCATAATGACTTTGTTGGATCTGTTATCTTCTCCTTCAATGTATAAATGCTTAGAAAGCATCCAAATAGGGAGTATAGGGTGTGCCCTGGTCAATAAATTTCAGTTTATTACTGGCAAATGGTGTAAAAGCAAGCAACAATTGCTATTAAAACAATAGTTAAGTATCAATCCTTGGAGATATGCCCTTATCTATTTGTACACATGAGTTATCACAATGATTAGGGAGTGGCAACTAGCAATTAGGATAGGATGCACTTGCATGATAGAAATTGACCAATAATTGGACCACAACTAAATAGATAATGACGGGCTTATGAGGGCATATTCTTAAACTTGTGGATGATTTCATGTAAGATAGGTGCCCTCAGCCTATGGAGGATAGTTAGGACTTCAAAACTAATGTTGGAACGAAAGTCAAACTACCATTAGATTATAGTTGCATGCCACTGTTATCATTGATCTCATGTAGAGCAAGGTTTCTCTCAGACCTAGGGTGCACTTACCTCGTGAGGCCTATAAAGAGCAATAGAAGTGATTGTAACGAGGTCAAATCCTAGAGAGTGCCTCTTGTAATTTCAAATTGACAGTTGAATAAAGCTAGTTCATTGATTCACATATGTCTTCCTATTTTCTATGTACTTAATCTTTGAATAGTGTATTTTGACTTTTTTTTCATGCAACTTGTTAGGATTGGTTAGTAGATTTGAAGATTATTTTCTCTGATCTACACTAACTTTTGCAGGTTTTCAACAAGCCGTCCAATCCCCTGAGGACCTGTAGAGTGGGAAAACCACTCCTTAGCTCTCTCATAGCGACCGGGACAAAGTTGTCATCAACCCAACCCAATTATTCAAGTTACATGTTTTTGTGGTGAGATTCTTCCATCCTAGAAGCCTTGCCCCTATTCTCCATCTCCCCTTGAACAATTGTTCTATCCTAACCTTTGACCCCATCAACCCTTGTAAGACAATGGTCTTCTTTGATTCTTCCCTCTTAGTTCTAAATATGACATAGAGATTTATATACCTGTAACAATTTCCTATTTGCTCAATTAACTAATAGGTTGCAAGTACAGTTAGGGATACCCCCTAGAGTTGGCATGAACCAACCCTAAGCGAGAGGCACATACGTTGAGGTTATAGTGGGAGTAGTGTCTACAAGTTACATCGAGGCTCCATTGAAGAAAGCAATGTTGGTTCAAGTGTAAATACGTTCTCTTCATCATTACTATGAATTGGGTTTTATCATAATGATGTTCTCACCCTAACTCTAATGTTGTTTTAAAGTGGGAAACCCTACCTTGTGATTATGATGTGAGCATCAAGATTGGGAACGTTGTGAATGAAGAGTTTATTCTACAAAGGAAATGGCAAGATACGTGTGGAGCATGGTAATGAAACATTGAAACACCAAAGTGTGCACAATCCATTTCTATTACTATTGATTTTCAAGAACCAAAACCTGCAAAATTGGATTCTCTTATTACTTCTATATGTTGTTGTGAGTAGCTACGTGAGGTATCCTCACTAGCTAGGTCGACCTACAAAAATAAATAAATAAAAATGTATTTTATTATTGCAAAAGAAAAGTCATCCCAGGCAGATAGACAAGTTGGCCCCAGTTGGAAAAGTCACCCCAAAAACAAGTATAAATAGGAGGGATGCCTCCTCATTTGGACACACCTCAAGCAAGTTCGCTCAAGCAAGGAAAAGTTCGATCTTGGGTTGCAAAAGACAATTTTCTGGGGCTCTTTCTTTGGCATCATTTCTCTATGTGATCTCTATTGTTCAAGATCACTCTTATATCTGATGTACTTGTATTATGTATTGAATCTTTGAGTAAGAAAGGTTTGCTTGGTTTTTCCCAAGTTTGGGTTTTCCCAAGGTAAACTATCGTGTCTCTTGTGTTTTTGTGGATGGTTATTTTGTTGAAAGAGATGAAAATTATAATGCTATATTATTAAAAATCTAACATGTTATGGGCCCACACCATGGTCCTGCTGCGCAATTGCCGGAAACTAGGGCTTCTTGATTCCAGGGTTTCCATCCACTTGTGAAATTCTATGTCACAGCAGATCTGAGCGGAGGATACCTCACAAAGAAAGAATGAGCAGAAAAGTTGAATAAGAGTGAAAACTGCAGTAAAAAAGAGCAGAAGAATAACTATGCAGCAGAACTCAGATAGAAGTAGAATAATGTCACACTACTCAATTATCAGTATAATGAACAATTATAATACAATGGAGAGAATTCAAATCATGCAGAAGAATTTGAACCTCAGTTGGTCTAGCATAGGGATTATCACCATTGGAGTGCTCCGGAAGACTCAAACTCAACTGAACTGAACCTAAACTCAGCTAACTGAAGTCACAATCAGTTAACTGACTAAGGAGGGCGAAATAGTGAGTTTGTCATGCATGTCAATCAGAAATGGGCGCATGAGGCCACAATTAGTGGCATCCGGAGCTCTAACCCCCCACAAGAGTTAGCTAACTCAGGTGGACTGCATTGGAACACTCAGTTGGTTCCTATAAAATAGGGAACTGACTGAAGTTGTCCTAAGATGATGCATGCGGGGCTCAGAAGGTGGTAGATGGATCCTGGATGACATCTGCATACCACTAGGGGGCACATGACATCATCAACAACTAGGAAAAATAAATAATGCTAGTTAGGACAAGGATGGAGTATTGAAATATCCTAACACCCCCCCTTAATCCATACATTTGCATCCTGGGCCTTGGTTACTGAGACCAAAGGTCACCCATACAATCAAATAAATGATAAAAAATAAAGAACAGTCTATGAACCAAGGAAATGGGGAAAACCTCATGGGAAGGCCCGGAACCCCCCCCCTCAAAATAGACTAAAACACACCAAAAGATTAATTGCTCCAAACTCAAGTAGGTGTGATGCTTGATCATATGTCTGGAGGTATCTTTCTCTTGGGAAGAAGTGGATCATGCTCCAAAAACATGTGCTTGTATTCTCCTTCAGTGGATGCAAGCGAATATGGAGGCTTTCTGAACTTTCTCTTCAGACCGAACATGGTGAGAACAAATCCAAAAATATGAAGATCATCCTGGAACCTGTAATTCGAACCAATTGAGGTAGGATCAACTCCAGGAATGTGTAGATAGTTCTTTGATATCTCCTTTGAACCAACATAGGTGAGATCATAACCAAATGAACTATGACATGGTGGTGGCTTGGACTTCAAATCAGCTCCAAGAATTGATAGATGGTTTCTTGTGATCTCCTTTGAACCAGCAGGGGTGAGATCAAAACCAAAATCACCAAAATATGCCCGAGACTTGAACCCAAGTGAATGGTAGTGTCCTCCATCTTCAATGAAACTCTGAGAACATGTGCCAATGATCGAATAGAAGTACATAGGAAGCATGTGATCAAGGAGGGCGAATTCATTGTTAAATTTCATACATTCATAGCATAATATTATAAATGCATAACCAAGATCACTAGAAGAAAGACAAAGCACAAAACAATAACATAGAGTTTATCCTGGGAAACCCAAACGGGAGAAAACCCAGCAACCTTCGTATAGAGATGATAATTCCGAGATCAGAGTACAATCATAAAAGATAGAAGATAGGAATGCTTCCCAAAAGTAGAAACCCCAAAACAATCTTCTTCTCCAGCTTGTGCGAACTTCTCTCTCTCCGGGTGATGCGAACTTGTCAAGTGAGTGAATGAGATAATGAGGTGCACTTTACCTCTTATTTATACAAGTGCAAACATGAAAAATCCCTAACTGGGCCGACTTCACCTGGGGGCAATTAATAATTTTAATTTTAATATTTTTCTTTTGCTTGTTTGCACCCCAAGGTTTACATTGATTCTTTCATGTGTTTACATAAGTAATTACATCAAGTTCATCTCCCTTAGGAGGTACAATCAAGTACAATGAAAGTACAGTAAAATACAATGAATAATATCTTCTGAAGTTGCACAAAATCCAACATTCATCACCTCCAAAACATTCATTAGATCATCATTCTGCACACCAGTAGACTCATGTGAAAGAGAGGATTTAAGAACCTCTTCAGATTCTAGAGTATGAATTGGCTTATCTTGCTCAGAATTCGAAATAGAAGACAGTGAGAACATGAGTGTGGAATCTGCAGCTTCTTCTTCATCTTGAACAACTTCACCATGAGATATGATTGAGGCCGAGACATAATTAGAGAGAAAACTTAAGGAGGTATCACTGGGCTTGTTCTCCAAATAATTTGCACCAATCTCTTCATTCTGCTTGGCAAATGCTTTGTCCAGTTGGGCCAATAGATCACTTGGATATTCAGCAGTTTCAATGAGGTAGCGCATACTAGTAGACATAGCAATACACATTGCTCCAAAGGCTCTGTCACAGTCATTTAGCCAATCATTCTCCTCTTCATAGGAAGCAAAATCTCTCATAACACCAATACACACATCAAAAAGACCTTGTCTCTTCATATATGCTATCATCTTTGGTTTCCACTCATCATAGTTGAATGGAGAGAGAGGAGGAATTGCTTTTAGATTCATGGAAGCTGTTGTAGAATACCTGCAAAAACAATGGAAAATATCTACTGCTGCAAATGCTACAACACTAAAAAAAATCGAATAACCTGCAAAAAAACTCTCAATTTTTGGAGATAGATTATTGCTGAGCACTGCTTTAGGATAGTAGGCACTTTTATCTGGATCCTTCACACATGGCTAGACCTCATTGGATTTCTCCAATGAATTCAATACAATGGCACCAGGATTTGCTGTGGAAATCCAGAGGCTTCTGGTGCACTACTGAAAGCAGTTGCTCAACCTATTCGCTCAATGGCTCTGATACCATGCAAAATTCTATGTCACAACAGATCTAAGAGCGGAGGATACCTCACAAAGAAAGAATGAGCAGAAAAGTTGAATAAGAGTGAAAAATGCAGTAAAAAAGAGCAGAAGAATAACTATGCAGTAGTACTCAGATAGAAGCAGAATAATGTCACACTACTCAATTATCAGTATAATGAACAATTATAATACAATGGAGAGAATTCGAATCATGCAGAAGAATTCGAACCTCAGTTGGTCTAGCATAGGGATTATCACCACTGGAGTGCTTTGGAAGATGCTATGAATATTATATGTATGTTAATTAAAGTTATTAGTTATTAAGTGAAAGGGTGTAACCCTTCACTATACACGCTCAAGCCTATAAAAGCGAGCCTCATTGTAATTATTAATCATCCATCATCGATTATATATTATTATTTTATCAAATGGAGTTATTTTCCATTGGAGGATTATTCGCTTGAATAATCACTGAGTATATTCGGATACGGATATAGCATTGGTATCAGAGCCATTTTCTCGGCATTTTGTGGATACTTGGTTTTTGGCCAAAACTCGTCGGAGCTTCTTCGAACTAGGCCTTTGGCCATTAAATTCAGATTTTCTGAAAAAAGAAAAGAAAAAGAAGAACATCCATTGCCACTGCTTATCACGTCCATTCTCCTCCCATCTACACCCTCATTTCTTTCATCCCACTACTCATCCCCCAACTTCATTTCTCCCCACGCTCCACTGCCTCCTACGCCACACTCCACCCGCTCCTCTCGCTGCTCACTTCGTGAACCCCCCCCACGCTGCATACACTCACCCTCCAGCTTTCGCTCCCTGTGTCCACCTCCAGCCCACACTCATCTCCTTACTACGACCCGTCCACGCGCCCCCTCTCCCGCCCTTCTCCACGCGCCCCCCTCTCCCGCCCTTCTCCACGCGCCCCCTCTCATATGCCTCCTCTCTCCCCACGCGTTACCACTCCCACGCAGGCATCCCTCCGGCTGCATGTCCCATCCTCCGCCGACTCCTCCTTACGCACAACATCCCCACAACCCAACACCCTCGCCCTCCACTCCCCTCCTAACCACCGCGCCTACCTGCATGCCTCTCCCCGCGCAGCCCTCCACATCCCTCCAGCTTCACCTCCACGCACAGCAGCCACCCCCACGCACTGCCACCCCCTTTGCAACCCTCTCTCTCCACCCTCCTCCGACGCTGCACACCCCTGAGTAGCTGCACCTCTCACTCCCTACTCCATCCTCCAATCAC
This sequence comes from Larix kaempferi, assembly GCA_027924585.1. Taxonomy (NCBI): domain Eukaryota; kingdom Viridiplantae; phylum Streptophyta; class Pinopsida; order Pinales; family Pinaceae; genus Larix; species Larix kaempferi. The sequence continues at coordinate 8,403,068 of BSBM01000597.1, read as the reverse complement.
TCGCCACCCATATCCCCACACTCCAGCTACAGCTCTGTGCAGGCGTTGCCCCACATCCCAGCTCCTCCTCCCTTACGCCCAGCACTTCGACGCAGCTCGCTGCGTACTCCCGCCTCCCCTTCCAACTTCCGCTCCTCCTCCTCCCACCCATCTGCTCCGGCCGCTCCTCCTCCTCGGGCCATTGAAACCCTAACCTAAAACAAAAAAAAATTAAATATTAAACATTATAATATATTATTATATTTGTTTAAATATTTTAATTTTTGAAAATATATATATATATATATATATATATTAAACTATATATAGTTTATATAAGACATAAATAACAATATTATTAATTAACTAATTAATAATTATTATTATTCAAAAGAAATAATTATTATTTTTGAAAAAAAAAAGAAAAAAGAAAGGTTATTTGACCTAATAAGAAAGAAGTCAAGATTTTGTGATAATTATCGAAGAAAGAGAAGAACAAATCAAGAAGAATTCAAAGCAAATCATCAAGAAGTCGAGATGCGCTATCATCAGAAAAATCAAAATCAAAAGAAGACTGATTATCGTTGAAAAAGTAGTCAAAGGAAGACAAACTTGAAAAAAAAAATAAAAAAATCGAAGACCATGGAAGATGGGTTGCGACTACAAATAGAGAAATTAGAAGCCAAGTTAAAGCACTATCGAAAAGACAATGAAGAATTACGAGACATTAATACACGATCAGAAGTAAGGATTGAACTACATAAGATACAAGAACGGTTCAATGAACACACAATGTCCAACCAGAAAAATCACATAGAAAAATTATGTGCGCAAATCAAGGAATTAAAAGATGAAAGTGATTTCAATCAGAGGTTGAAAAATCAAGATATAAAGAAGGAAATAAATAATTACGAAGCAGAAATAATACGTTTGAACAAAATCGTTAGCGACAAAGATGAAGAACTAATGCAGTTACGACATAAATTAGAAAGTCAAGAATCAGAGGTCGGCCAGTGTCGACAACAGATAAAAGTTCTTCAACAACAAAATGACGACTCTAAAAAGACACATAAGTTAGAGATCGCGAAGAGTAATAAAGCATTATCTAACAATGCTGAAGAAATTTTTAGACTAAGAAATCATAACAAGATACTAGTCACAAAAATTAAGAAGTTGAAAAATAGCCGAAAGATAGAACAATCTATGGACGACATTGAAGGGAAACTTGTAGACAAGCAGGAAGAAAATAGTTGTATCAGAAGTCATAATGAAGATCTTAAGGAACAACTTAAGACATCTGAAGATGACAGAAAATCGCAAGTCGAATTGATTAAGAAGTTTCAAAATGATAATAGGCAGTTAGAAAGCAAGTTGGAAAAGATACAGAACAAAAACTTAAATCCTCAAGAGACGAAAATACTACTTCCAACTCAGATCAATGCTCTAAAGGCGACATTCATAAACGAAAATGACATCGTGAAAGTTTCTTATCGACACCCCAACCATAAAAACCGATATTTGAAAAAGTGGGAAATGTCGAAAGATAATGGTACTAATGTGATCAAATCTCCTGACGACACATCAGTAGGGAATCCCATCAGTCCACAACAAATCAATTTGGGATGGATTGATCCGTCGACGTATCGGAAGTTATGCTCTAGCAGTTTGTATCGACATGTTTCATCAGCCATGACATCGCAAAGAACAATGCGACAAAATTATAAGGCTTTGAGGACAAAGCCTTTCTAAGAGAGTGGCAATGCTATGAATATTATATGTATGTTAATTAAAGTTATTAGTTATTAAGTGAAAGGGTGTAACCCTTCACTATACACGCTCAAGCCTATAAAAGCGAGCCTCATTGTAATTATTAATCATCCATCATCGATTATATATTTTTATTTTATCAAATGGAGTTATTTTCCATTGGAGGATTATTCGCTTGAATAATCACTGAGTATATCCGGATACGGATATAGCAGAAGACTCAAACTCAACTAAACTGAACCTAAACTTAGCTAACTGAAGTCACAATCAGTTAACTGACTAAGGAGGGCAAAATAGTGAGTTTGTCATGCATGTCAATCAGAAATGGGTGCATGAGGCCACAATCAGTGGCATCCGGAGCTCTAACCCCCCACAAGAGTTAGCTAACTCAGGTGGATTGCACTGGAACACTTAGTTGGTTCCTTTAAAATAGGGAACTGACTGAAGTGGTCCTAAAATGATGCATGCAGGGCTCAGAAGGTGGTAGATGGATCCTGGATAACATTTGCACACCACTAGGGGGCAAATGACATCATCAACAACTAGGAAAAATAAATAATGCTAGGTAGGACAAGGATGGAGTATTGAAATATCCTAACACCACTGATTTAGAAGAAAAGGAGGATTGCTCAATTCGACCTAGGAGGGCACATATTTCCGTGGAAACAAACTTCAATTTGGTGAAGTTTCAGTTTTGACCTAAATTTTGCAGAAACTACAGAAATTAGGGTTTTAGTTTGCGAGTTGTTCTGACCATTGATCCAGAAGAAAAGGTCTATTCAAATCGCCTTGGAAGGGTACACTCATCTGTGGAAGCAATTTTCTTAGAATCCATGTTTCAATTTTTGACCCTCTTCTACTAGGGTTTTTGCACCAGATCTGTTAAGATGTTTGTTGAACTCAAAGATATTCCAGAGCCAGAGGGAGCCCAAGACTAATTAAAATAACAAGAAGAAATCCGGAAATAATACCTTCTTGTTACTGCTCTCTTAGTTTCGATTTCGGACAATGATAAATGGCTGATAGACAATGGTGCATTGGGGCACATGACAGGTTCTCAGAACCCTCTCTTACACTTGTCAAATAAGCATGCTTCTCTCTAGGTTGAACTGGGTGACAATACCAAGTATGAAGTAAAGGGAACTGGTTCAACATTTTTCCAGCTAGACTCAAGTGATTTTTTACATTTGGGAAAAGTGCTTCTTGTACCAGATCTAAGAAGAATCTCATCTCCATTTCAGCTTTGGAAAATAAGGGCATGAGAGTTGCCTTTGTGGATGGACAAGTCCTCATGTGGACTAAAGATTCAAGCATTGATTCAGCCAGAGTTATTGGTACCATATTCGGGGGGCTCTACTTGACAGGTCAGCCATCTCAAGCTCTTGTTCATAACTCTTATAGTTTAAGTGAGCTATGGCATCGAAGATTTGCTCACTTACACTATAAAGCTCTTCCAGCCTTGATACAAATGGTCTTAGGCCTCCTTGACCTTCCAGATGAACATGAAGGTGTATGTAAGAGATGTACACTTGGAAAGAATTCCATGCATTCCTTTCCATCCAGTGATAGAAAATCCAAGGGAATCTTGGACCTGGTTCACTAAGATATTTGTGGACCTATGACAACACCATCCTTGAGAGGATACTTGTACTTTGCTACTTTTATTGATGACTTCTCTTGAAAGACATGGGTCTATTTCTTGAAAAACAAGGATGAAGTCTTCTCCAAGTTCCAAGAATTCAAGGGTCAAGTAGAAAACTTGACAGACAGGAAGATCAAGGTCCTCATATCATATAATGGAGGAGAATTCATAATACACTTCCAAGGAATTCAACAATTTTTGTAGGAGTGCATGAATTAAGAGGGAGTTCATTGAACCATATAATTCCCAACAGAATGGGATTGCTGAAAGGAAGAATAGATCTATCATTGAATCTACAAAGGCATTGATCCATGATCAGGGGGTTCCTATGTTTCTATGGGATGAAGCAGCAGACACTACAATGTATGTCCAGAATAGATGACCTCACCGAGCATTGAAGGGCAAGGCCCCTGAAGAGGTTTTCACAGGTGTGAAACCAAAAGTTGGACATTTGAGGATCTTTGGTTGTCCAGCTTACATTCATGTGCCTAAGGAAAAGAGGACCAAGTTGGAGCCTTTAGGATAGAAAGGCATCTTTATTGGGTACAGTGAGAATTCAAAGGCATATTGAGTATATATTCCGAGGCACCATCATATTGATGTCAATAGAGATGTGACTTTTGATGAGGAGGTGGCATTTAGGAGATCCTGAGAATCTCACTTGGATGATGACATTGAGGAGCAGGAAGATCCTATTCTTGAGGACCATGATCCAGATCATCAGGAGATTCCTTTAGAGCCTATCCTAGAGCCAGAGCCTCCTAGGGATGTTACCCGGAAGAGGCCAACATGGTTTCTTGATACTTTGCAAGATGCAGAAGGTCATGCAGCTCCTAAAGGTACATTTAGAGAGAGCAAGAGACCTAACAGATACTGAGGATATATAGCCTTGATGAGTCACATCAGTGATTCAGTGCCTTCTAGTTTTGAGGAAGCAGTTGGACATCAGGTTTGGAAAGATGCTATGATGGATGAGTATCAATCCATCATGAAAAATGATGTATGGGATATTGTTCCAAGACTTGAGGGGAAGTTAGTAGTCACTTCCAAGTGGATCTTCAAGATCAAGCATGCTGCAGATGGCAGCATAGAAAAGCACAAGGCTAGATTCGTAGCATGTGGTTTCTCTCAGAAAGAAGGGATAAATTATGATGAGACATTTGCACCAGTTGCCAGGTACTCTACTATTAGGTCCATTATTTCTCTTGCTTCTGTCATGGGTTTGAAATTACATCAAATGGATGTAAAGGATGCCTTTCTCAATGGTGTAATTGAGAAAGAGGTATATATGGAGCAACTTGAGGGCTTTGTTATACATGGGAAGGAGTGTCATGTCTGGAGGTTGAAGAAAGTTCTTTATGGGCTTAAGCAGGCACCCCGGGCCTGGTACTCGAGGATCGATAGTTACTTGACAAAGTTGGGCTTCACCAGAAGTGAAGCAGATCGGAACCTTTATTACAAGTTTGTTGAAGGTCGTCCCTTGATCCTGGTACTCTATGTTGATGATCTCTTTCTCACAGGGGACGAGAATCTAATTGACAAGTGCAAGAGGGAGTTAACTTGTGAGTTTGATATGAAAGACCTAGGATTGATGCATTATTTCCTGGGCTTAGAGCTGTGGCAGGGACCTGATGAGATCTTCCTTGGACAAGGGAAGTATACCATTGAGATCTTGCGTAGATTTTGTATGATTGACTGTAAGTCCATGGCCACACCTATGGAAGCTAATCTGAAGAAGTTACCTGACTCTGCCATATCTTTAGACTTAGTGGATTTGACCATGTACTGCTAGTTGATTGGTTCCTTGTTGTACCTGGTTAATACCAGGCCAGATATTTGTTATGCAGTGAACACATTAAGTCAACACATGGTCGAGCCGAGACAAATACATTAGATAGCAGCTAAGCATGTGCTGAGATATCTTCGCGGTACAATTGGTTATGGATTGAGATATACCTCAGATAATGAAGTGAAGCTAGTGGGCTTCACAAATTCAGATTGGGTTGGTAGTGTTGTTGACAAAAAGACCACATTTGGGTGTTGTTTTAGCTTGGGATCAGCTATGGTTTCTTGGTTCAGCAAAAAACAGTCTTCTGTGGCACTCAGTACAACAGAGATAGAGTATCTCGCAGCCAGTGCAACTAGCAAGGAAGCAGTATGGCTTCGGATGCTGCTTATAGATTTGTATGGTCATGAACTGGATGGGATAGTGATATTTTGTGATAACTAGACCTGTGTAAAGATCTCAGAGAACCTTGTGTTCCATGGCAGATCCAAACATATTGAGATCCGATATCACTACATTAGAGACATAGTTTAGAAGGGAGTAGTGAAGCTCTAGTATATCTCCACTGATGAGCAGATTGCAGATATCCTTATCAAGCCTTTGTCAAGAGTGAAGTTTGCATACTTCTGTGAAAAGCTTGGGGTGGTGGAGATTCCTTTCCTCCGGAAGGGAGATTGATGATCTGTATGGCTATGATGAGGCATAAGACGAGACTTGTGCCTGACTCCTATGTGGAGTATATCCCTGTGTGGAACATTCTCCTGTATGGAGAGTGAGTTGAGTTGATTTTACTCCTCGATGGACTGAGTTGAGTTGATCGTACTCCTTGATGGATTGTGATCGTACTCCTCGATGGACTGAGTTGAGTTGATCGTACTCCTCGATGGATTGTGATTGTACTCCTTGATGGACTGAGTCGATTTGATCACATGAGTTGAGTTGATTGTACTCCTCGATGGATTGTGTTGATCGTACTCCTCGATGGACTGAGTTGAGTTGATCATATGAGTTGAGTTGATCATACTCCTCGATGGACTGAGTTGAGTTGATCGTACTCCTTGAGAGTTTTGTGTGGATTGTGGTTCTGTCACCTGTGTGGACCGAGATGAGTTTTGTGTGGATTCTTAGTCCTGTGTGGATTGTGGTTCTATGTGGACCGAGATGAGTTCTATGTGAACTTCTTGTCCTGTGTGGATTGTATTGATCACACTTCTCGACGGACTGAGTTGTGTGGATGGACCTTTCTTATGATGACGAGATGTACGAGCCAAGCCATGATGATCAAATGATTCTCAGATGTGTTCGAGTGTGATGATACCTCCCTAGCTAAGAGGGAGTGTTGTTGTGAGTAGCTACCTGAGGTATCCTCACTAGCTAGGCTGACCTACAAAAAGAAATAAATAAAAATGTATTTTATTATTGCAAAAGAGAATTCGGCCCAGGCAGATAGACAAGTCGGCCCCAATTGGAAAAGTCACCCCCAAAACAAGTATAAATAGGAGGTGATGCCTCCTCATTTGGACACACCTCAAGCAAGTTCGCTCAAGCAAGGAAAAGTTCGATTTTGGGTTGCAAAAGACAATTTTCTGGGGCTCTTTCTTTGGCATCATTTCTCTATGTGATCTCTATTGTTCAAGATCACTCTTATATCTGATTTACTTGTATTATGTACTGAATCTCTGAGTAAGAAAGGTTTGTTGGGTTTTTTTCGAGTTTGGGTTTTCCCAGGGTAAACTATTGTGTCTCTTCTGTTTCTGTGGATGGTTATTTTGTTGAAAGAGATGAAAATTATACTGCTATATTATTAAAAATCTATCACTATAGAGTTGTCAGATTCACACCATCCACATCTTTGCCATATCGACATCTTAATCATCATGATTAGAAGTGTTCTTGTTCTCCATCCAAGGATTAACTTTCTTATTGTCACACTTATTGGTATGATAGCAAGTCTTGTTACAAAACAACAATTTAAAGAAGCACAGATGGCATAATTTTGTCTTGGTACCCATTATTAAGAGCTTGTCTGGTTGAATTGATCATTGGTCATGGCGATATTTGAGCTCTTGTTTGTGTACATATTCTTATATTTGCATAATTAGATTCTTCTACAACTTCTATGGATTTGTCAAATTCACACCATCCATATCTTAGCCATATTGACATCCAAATCATTGTGATCAGAGTTGTTCTTTCTCTCCATCAAGGTATCGACATCTTATTATCACACTTATTGGTACGATAGAAAGTCTTCTCAGAGATAAACAATCTAAAGAAGTGCAGATGGCATAATTTTGGATTTGCACCCACTATCAAGATTATGTGTGGTTGGATTGATCATTGGTCATGGAAAAATTTGAGTTCTTGTTTGAGTACATCCTACAGTATGATTTTCTTAGTTGTACAAATTTACAATCATCATCATATATTTTCCTTTTATTGGAATCCACCTCCTCTTATCCGGATGTGGCTATGGCTAGCGCACCTTACCCCTACATATGAGAAAGTGAAACTAACACCATTCAATTTAGAGTCCTTGCACTAAGAGAGACCAAGTGGGAGGTGTTACCACCTAAGTTGTACTTAGGTGGAATCCTTGTGAACCTCATAAGACTTGAACAACTTACATTGTTCATTGCCAGAGTTCAGAAGTCCATTAGGCCAAATTTTTGGCCCTTTGTAAAATTTGCATGTCCAAACCCCCATGGGGGAATTGTAATAAGTTGGTCTAAGCATGATAATTTTGTAAAAGGCTTGGCCTACCTTAGGGTTTTCCATCAAGGGGATACTCTAGAGTGTTTTTTCCTTAGGAATTATGCATTGCGCTTCAGTGGCGTATAATTCCTGAGTTTTTCACTCATCCTCCAAAGCTGGAGTATTTTCAATGGTGGTCGATCTTAGGGAGCTTATTAAATTCTATGTGTCTATGTATTTTTCACATTCTAGCCATCAGTAATAAGTTGTATGGACATGCACTAGGTCCTCTAGGAGTTTGAGTCGATTCCGACAAAAATATATATATATATATATTTTTTTCCGTAAACTTAGGCCATTTTTTAATGGTTTAAATGGAAAATTTCAAATGTAATAAAAGTGGGGTTTGGAGGCGGAATTTGGCATGGGGATACTCGTTTTGACACTCAGAGCATCCTCTTTACCCTAGGACCCACTTTCTCCATGTTCCGGGCGATTACGTCACCTTTGGGAGCATTTTTCATTCAAGATGCGACAAAATGGCATTTTAATGCTAAAAAAACCCAAATTGCACCAATGGAAAATTAAAAAATATTAAAAAAAGAGCATTTTGGCATGTGCCAAATAAGCTGGAATCTTTTTCAATGTGGAGGGCGACATCACTCTTTAGTAAAGTGTGTGATTTGGGTTGATGTGGAAGTCAAAATGTAAAGTTAGCGAGTGGATCTTTGAAATGGATGCGCTCTCATCCTCACGCTTCACGTAATGTATATGTGGCGAAAGCATAGATCGTCAGGGGAGTTTCCAATGTTTAGAGAGGGGTGCCTCTCCCATGTGGTTGCCCTCTCATCCTCCATCACTCGAATCATGGGATTGTGATTGGATTTTGATCAACACTTGGCTGCCCTCTCTCACAAATGCGCCCCCTCCTCATGATTCGTCCTCCCTCTCTCAGAAAACTATAAGAGCAAGGCAATGGCTCCCCATTTGATATGGTGGATTGCATTGAACCTCTGCTCCTGAGATTTGTAACATTCTTTGGATTAATATATTGTTGGAAGAATTTGGAGGTCATTGGTGGCTTTGTTCTTCATGCATGCAAGTTTTGTTTGAGGTAAAACTGTATAATTTCCATTTTTTGCTTTACATACTAATTAGTTAATCTAGCTTGGCAAGGATCTTGGATCCTAGTAGGGGAAGCATTCACGGTTGTTGATTTGCTTATTTTCATTTGATGTTTAGAGACTTAGGAGTAGCAAATAGTATTCAGTTGTACATTTGTCCTTCTTGTTTCTTTGCATTGGATTTACTAGATTTAATCTCTTGTTTGTATCAGCATTGTTGGTGATGTTACAAGATTCGGTGCTTAAGCTTGAGAGTGGATCTTGTCTTGACTCTTCTCTCGAAATTTGGTAGTGGATCACTTCCTTCCGAACACATATCTAATATATTTGCAGGCACCAAGCTTCTTTTCCAACTCTTAAAAGCTAACAAGCTTTGGTTCTCTTCCCATCTATCTTCTTAAAAATTTACAAGCAAACCTTTTCTTCATTTTTTTTATATTGAAGCAAGCATTTAGATCTGAATGTTTAAATTTGTTTAAATCTCGTTTCAAAATCAAATCTAGAAATATTCAAGTTTTCATATCAAAGAGGGCTAGATCTAGATTTCATTTCTATCCTTGTATGTGCCAAAATTTTCCAATAATTTTTGCAAGTTAGAAGTTGTATGTTTTATGTATATTTGTGCATTCTAAATCACTTTTTTGCAGCACTTTAGCTTGCTGGAATTTAGCAGGTCTGCAACAAAAAGCGAAGAATTTGAGTGGCCAAGACCATAAAAAAGTGCAAAAAGCACCTTGGTGGACACCCAACCACTTGCATTGTTATTTTATATCATTGTAAGCCCTTAGATTCGAGAAAAATGGACTAAGGAGCACATTTTTCTTCTCTTTTACTTGTAACTATTAAACGAGAGCAGTGGGATACCCAACACCCACACCCCATCCCCACTGAAGGGATTTGCAATTTTGTCAAATTTTCGTGAATGATTTTTTCTAGCTTCACAACATTCACACACTCACTTTGAAAGTGCAGGGTGTATACTTTAACTTTTATTTCAGTAATTTTCCATTTTTTTATCATCTTTGCAAGAGTAGAACTTAGAAATAACATTACCTCGTTGCCACGAAGTATGCTCTCGCCACCACACAAAGGCTTTGCCGATTAGTGGTGGATGATCAGAAAGTGACACATAGGTCTGTGCTTCTTTGCTTTCAATAAGTTTTGTACTTTCTGTTCGACAATCACAATTGTTCAAACTTGAATAAATATTTGGTTTATAATCGGAGTATGCTCTTTCCCCTTGCGGGCACTTTGCCTGGGCATGTGGGAAACCAGAAACGATTGTAGTCACTTTCTAATTTTCCACATCTAAACTAACAACTCACTTAATAAAAGTAACTACCCATCCACATAAGTGAAAATCCGGCACTTCACATTAATATTTGTGAGGGGAAATTCTTTAGAGGAAGTGGGAACAACTGAGAGACGACCTCAAGATACAGTTAGGCTGTACCCTAGTTTGGTATAGTGTTGAACATTGCCTTAGAGACTCCATTCCAACCCACACGTTCTTGTGAGGAGCTGCCAGACTTTCATTTCCGGACATTCCTCCCTGTACCTTGCGGTATCTTGGGAGTCCCCTTTTTCCCTAATAAATTTCAAACCATAATAATCTAAAAGCAACCAAGAGGCATTTGCAAAACACTTTCCCTTTCAGCAACGTTATTTATCAGATATATTGACTCCATACGGCACTGGTTATCATACATTTTATTTTTTTAAATATCATATCAGTATTGTGCATTTCTATTGGCAGTCTTTTCAATTTATGCTGGTGAAAGTAATCTTTAATTTACTTTTGTAAAGTTACCTTGGAACACTTTTAATAAACACTTTAAAACTCCTAAAATACAAACACCTTTAACCATTTCACTGGAAACTCTAAAAACCTTAGAAACCTTCCTTAGGGACTACCCCCCTTGGCTTCGTTAGGAGTTTGGCCTAAACGGAGGAGTCAAGATTAGGTGACAGCCTTGACTCGAGACTTGCCCCCAAGGGCGCACTGAGCAGTAGCATAGATTTCTGCTGCGTTAACCAGGTGCACAATCCGATGACAACATGAGGTATCTATTCCACCAAAGAGACTAGGAATTACACTCAACGCCAACTGTTTTTGTGTGCACTAGCACAACCGCATACAAGAACACAAACACACGCTTATCACTGGAGAGACTTCAACCTTGGTGGTGGCAACATCAATGCCTCACTTTGATCGGCCTGACAAGCTACTATTGATTATATGATCCTTTTTAATGATTGATTGATCGTAGTAGTAGTCTTCTTGACATTTTTTGTTGCTTGCTTTTTTGCACATGTGCATAGAAGAAGACACCTTGTTGTTGGGACACTGTCTTGTCACGTGTTGTTTGGAGCATTGGTTGAGCCTTTGACCTTCTTGCCCAAAAAGTGCGTGGTAAAGTTTTTTGGTTTTCTTGCTTGAAGTGCTCTTGTTGATCTTCGACATTCTTTCCCAGAAAACATCTTCATCGGGTCACTTTTAAGCTTCAACATGCTCTTCTTTACCATCATCATTATCATTCCTTGTACATTGTTCTTTTATAACATTGTGGGATTATGTTCTTGAACTTTGGCCGCTTGTGCGCAAGCTCATTTATGGAAACCTTTGTTTGCTTTATTGGTTTTGAAGAGGTTAGCGTGAAGGTTTTTTGGGTTTGTTGTAGGTTAAGTTTTGAAGAACTCTCTATTAAGAGCTTGTATGGAATTTTCTCATGGCCAAGACTCGGGTTATTTCCATCATTGTATTCCCTTTCTAATTAAACGTTTAGGGGGGATTATTTGAATGTTTATTTGGCCATTTTTTGACAACATCTTTCCCAAATGTATATTAAGGGAAGATATTGGGATGTAATATTTACTTAGTCAAGTACATGAGTGATCATTTGTTGACACCTTTAGTGATTGAATTTTGTTCTCAAGGGTTGTCTGATATTTCCAAATTTCCTTATTTGTGTCCCTAAGTCAAGGTTAAGGGGGGATGCTAGTGTTATAGTGGCTAATCTTGTCTTGGTGACATGAACCTTTAAGGGGCACCTTGTGGTAATGTTGATTTATGATTGTAAAACCTTGGTGGTTGGCTTGTTGTAACGTGGATTTTTAGTGGGTTGCCTTCGTGATCCCACACCTACTGTTAGGGGCTACATCTAAGTTACCTTGACACCTATATATAAGATGTATCGAAACCTCATTCTTGATTATCGAAGACAGATCATATGATTATTGTATAATATACATTAATGTTCATGTCATATATTAAGGCCACATTTGTATTTGTGCAAATCTTGTGTTCTCTTTATCATTATTATGTATTGGGTTTTAGTGGTCTCAAGGGTTGTCTTATCTTGCCACCTTTCCTTATTTGTGTCTCTAAGTCAAGCTTAAGAGGGGATACTAGTGTTATGGTAACTAATCTTGTTTTGATGACGTGATCTTTTAAGGGGTATCTTGTGGTCATGTTGGGTTATGATTGTAATCCCTTAGTGGTCGACCTATGGTAACATGGGTTATTAGTGGGTTTCCCTGGTGGTCTCATGCCTAGTGTTAGGGGCTACATCTAAGTTACCTCAACACCTTTATATAAGATGTATCTAAACCTCATTCTTGATTATCCAAGATAGATCATATTGTCATTGTACAATATACATTTCTATTCATGGCATATATTAAGGCTACAATTGTATTAAGGCTACATTTGTATCCATGCAAATCTTCTGTTGTCTTTATCATTATTATATATTGGGTTTTATGATAATGATTTTCTTGGTCTAACTCTAACATGTCATTAAAGAATAGGATTAGCTAGATTGGTTGTCGAGGCTGTTACCGGATGAACTAGCAGGGCTAGTATCCGATGAACAAATGTAGGAGAAAGTGACCACTGTCGCCTTAGCCACTTCTCCAACTGCTTCGGAGAGTCGGAACCTCTAAGGGGAGAGCCCTTTAATGACCTGCAAACACTTATGGCAAAAACAACTATGCCTCCTAAACAACCAAATCAGAGACCGGTGCCTTATATCCGAGTCAATGTGTCCAATAGATATGTAAAATGAGTAGTAAAGAACAATCAATGACACTCTAGCATATAAGTGAGATCATTCATCAAAGATTAGCATCAACCATGTGACATAGATCATTCAATAACATAGTATAACCACCGAACACCACCAGTACATGTAAGGACTGATATAGTGTCATAGCCAATACAGTTCAGCAGTATGATAACAATCCAAACACTTATAGATGGCAGTAGGGTAAGTACAAGTGTGTGTAATGAGTGTTTCAGATATCCAATGTGAATTCAATACTTAACCACTGTTCATGACATCCAAACACGAGTTAGTTTCACACAATATATGGCTGTCCTAACAGCTACATAACAGTCACTTCAAGCAGCAATTTATGTGAGAGATGCAAACAAAATTAGCTCCAAATTTCAACCACTTCGTTCATGCACCAAATGTAAAATATCAGACTTGTATGGCAGCCAGTGGACAGTATGTTTCAGACCCCTTTTTTTGTCACTTTAAATAGTAATTTAATATAATATAAGGGTCAACTTTAATGTGGTTTTTTATTTACGTGTCACCTTGAAAGAAGAGACTGTCAAGTGTTGGCATTCTACATTTATTGCAGACTCTTTTTGCAGCAGAAGGTAAGGTCTGTAAATTGCAGCAGCTGAGATAAAAGGGCAGCTTGGGGGACTTTCTTAGCCCAATTTGAGGGCAGCCAATGTAGGTCGAGCCCTAGAAGAGAGGGAAAAGGTAGGCCGTTAGGGATTTTTAGGGCAGAATTAGGACTGTTAAGGGTTAGGGTTTCAGAATTAGGTTTTTTAAAATTATGTACAAATCAGAAAATTAACCTAATTACAAAAGTAAATACAAAAATTAACCTAAAATTAATATATTCACATGTACAATTAGGGTTTTTAGGAATTTTTTGATATTTTTAAATTTTTAGGGCTTCCTAAAATTTCGCCCTAGTGTTTTTAGGGCTAAAAAAGGCAGGGTGAAATTATAGGAGAGAGGGCCAAAATTTTAGTAAGGTCAAAAAATCGAAAAAATTATTTTTTTGATTTTCTAGGGTTTTTAACATAAAATTGCAGACCTAATTACAAAAAATAACCTAAAAATAATATTTACAAAAATACAAACTAGGGTTTGATGTAGAAAAGATAAACCAACTTAGGGTTTTAATGGATGTTACCCCAAACCCTAGCCTTAGAGGAAGGTGACCAGCCTTTCTCTTGGAGGTATTTCTCCTTGTCAACTAGGTCAGGGCTTCTTGAAACAACCTCTAGGGTCAGTTTCAAGAGCCTAAACTAGGGCAAGTTGGAGCTCCAAGGATAAACTTTGTAAAAACCTCATCTTAGGAGCGTTTCTACTATGCTAAGGGGATAGAAAAGTAGATAAAGGCCCTATTAAAAATGAATGTAGCCCTAGGTCTACCATTCATTCGTTCAAGAAGCAAAAATACCCACCTTTCACCAAACAAGACTTAAAAGGTAAAAGGCTTACTTGAGCATGAGTTATTCCAACTATTCTAGCATCCACAAAGCATTGGCAAGAGAAGAAAGCATCAAACTTCATCCAAGAGCAAGAAAAATCATCCTGTTATCACACAACTTGTAGTTGCCCCTAAAGGTATCCCATCCGGGACGGTAGAGGAGATAGGCAACTAAAGAGGTGACCCAAGAAACGCCACGGTTACCAATGCAAGGTGGGAGTCACGTCAACCGAGGCACTCTTCGCTTTAGGTCAAGGTGAAACAAGACCTAGGGGGAGACCCTATAACCAATCAAAGGTGATTGGACCCAAACAAAGGTTCCTAGGGATGAGTAAATGGTAAGTTACGGAAACCAATGCAAGGTAAGTGGACCTAGAAGTTGAAGTATGGTTGAAGGTGTGTAAGAGACTGTTAGTGTTTCAACCTATGCATGATTTAGGCCACATGATGGGGTATGATGACTATGTATAGTACCATATGTTTACACAAGTGGGTCTTATTTCCTTGGGAAGTGTGAAATGGTCTTAAGAGGGCCCACAAGGTGAAGCTAGGTTTAATGTTGGTACTAGAGGTTAGATAATGACTAGATCTATAGATCCAAGTTGATTCTGGAAATACCCATGTGCTAGATCTAGGTTTTGACACAAATCCCAAGGAGTGCGACTTGCTTTGAGGAGGACTAGTGCCTTGTTGGATGGGCTAATGGGGTCAAAAAGTATGTCAAAGTATAGATCGGGACACCTAGAAGCCAAGTCAAGTGGGCTAAATGAGATCTAATGGTTGGATCTTGTTAGATCTAGGTTTTCAAGAAATGACCCTAAGTGGACCACAATCCCTTGAAACAAGGAATGCTACCCCCAAGGTAGATCGTCACAAAAAGATACCCATAGACGTAGGTTTCAAGGTATGGCCGTTCCAAATCTCCAAAAATCCCAAACACCCACTTCCTCAAAGTGGACAAACTCACCTTCCGCAGGTAGTGCGACTTTGTTCAAGGAGGGTTAAAAGGTGGGTTTGGTGGACCAAATCAAGTCCAATGGTCACCAAACTATAGATCCAAGTAGCTAGTACCCTTATCTATGCATGTCCCAAAAATCAAGTCAATCCAAGGGCTAGATCTTAGTAGATCTGAGTTTTGAGGTGCCAAGAAATTAAAAAGGGGGTTTTAATCCCTTAAAACATGGAAAGATGTCCACAAGGTAGATTTCACCAAAGTAAGAATCTGGGGGTAGGTTATCAAGTGTCTAGATTGCAAATCAAGTGGGATCTCACCTACCCATGTGCTAGATCTAACCAAACAAGCCTCTCACTAGGAAGTGCGATTTAGGTTCAAGAGGGCTTTTTGCCTTGAAAAGTGTGTCAAATTTTAAGCCAATCACCACCAAACTATAGATCCAACTAGGGGTGGATGCTATAGAGGTGGGTTTTCAAGATCTTCTCGAAAGCAAGGCTAGATCTAAGTAGATCTAAGAAATACCAAAATTGGGGTTTTAATGAATTAGGGTTTTTATGACCAAT
Source organism: Larix kaempferi (assembly GCA_027924585.1). Classification (NCBI taxonomy): domain Eukaryota; kingdom Viridiplantae; phylum Streptophyta; class Pinopsida; order Pinales; family Pinaceae; genus Larix; species Larix kaempferi. The sequence goes on along the minus strand of BSBM01000597.1, from coordinate 8,387,038 downwards.
GAAGATAGAATGGATGAAAGAGGCACATACCTTGTAGATCTTACCTCAATTGCTTATGGACACCTTGCAAATTGATAGCATTCTCCTATGTGTATATTCAAGAGTGAGATCCAAGAGCTCCAACCAAAACGTCCTTCTCCAAGATAGCCAAATCGTCCTCCTCCTACAAGACAAGATCAAAGAAACAAGTCAAGCAAGATGATTATGAAAATGGTAGAAAGATGTAATAGAAAGCATCAACTATGTCACTAAGATAAATAATGATACTCCCTGTCACAAGATCAACCCAAGAGAGACTATGTGGATCCCTCCAACAATAACCCTCATGAAGTCGCCCTTCTCTCCACCAATTCGACTTTCCTGTAAAAAAGATTAGTAGAAGCACCAAAATCCACAATGATACATAGAAGAGATACTGTATATTCAATATGCAAGAGAATCCACAATACAAGAGAGATATGCTCCACAAAGAATTTTTCTATTCCAATATTCCAGAGCTCCAAAGGTGCCTTTACAATGGGGGGTCTCCTCCTTATATAGGATAATAAAGACCAAAACCCTATACCACTCTACAATACTACATCAAATGAGTGGTTGAGATTAAAAGATCTCATCATACAATCAATGGCTAAGATGAACCATAACAATATATCACATGGATCACCCAATATAATAATAGCGCCCCCACTAAATGGTACAAAGAAGGGGTGACGTCATCCACTAGAGAAGAATAGGTGCCAAAATCCACCTCATGATGACTAGGACATGACAATATAAGCACATGGTGGGGCTAGGAGGCATCAATCCTTACTAGCTCATCCCAAGGCACAATAAAATAATAAAATATGTCCAAGATAATATAAATGATCAAAACTGTCCTCAGAATCCATGACAGTCAAGCAATAAATGTCCTCCTGTGATCAATGTGGGCATACCCACATGGTGAAAACTGACTGGAAGATAGTGAGATCACCTTGGAAGACCTCTGTGAAGACCAAATGCCAAAACCTTGCCTCAATTGCCCAAATCGATTTCCTCAGTGACCACTTTATCCCATTTTTTAACTGCCTCGGGAACTGTGAAAGTGCCAAAACTGCCTCCTAGGGTACCAGCGCTGTCCATCTGAGCCCACCAGGCTCTCCAGAAGGGGGGGTAAATGGTAAAAACAAGTGGCTGGACCACCCCCTCCATCATCAGCGCCCTAGGTGAACTGGCCTCTCGGGGCCCCTGCTGCTCAGGCTGGGAAATCAGCCCCAAATCTGGTCAACAAGTGTAAAACTGCATCAATCACTGTCAGAAGTGCCCGGAACTGAAAGATAAGTGTCTCAATGGATCCAGAAGACCCAAATCCACTAGAAATGTGTACTCATACACCACGGGTTGTCCTAATGGGCCAGCTGTAGGGTCCACCATATATGGACAATGTATAATCTGCTGATCTGAAATAGTAATAAAACCTGCTGAACTGGATCAATCATCATCTGCATCATATGTCCATCATATGATATCATCATCAAGCATGTGGGACCATCAATCATCATCAAATAGGCATCTATACATGGCCCACATCATCATAGATCCCAATAATATACAACCAAGGATAAATCACATCAGTAGACTAAGACATGCTTCTCTAATCATTTTCACAGCTAAGCTCAAAGTATAAATTCCATTCAATGGCATTAATCAAGTTAGCACATTCCTTGGTCATTATATAAAATAACTTGCACAATAGTTCAAATAACAAACTCACCCATTGGACATGGTCAAACTGCTAGTGAAGGGTGAAGGCTAGGAACAAGGTTGGGCCAAGGGTTTGACTTATCTAATTTAACTCAAAAATACTTTGGACTGGGAGAAAGGGGGAAAGCTACAAACTCTGTGCTGGACAAAAGAACACGGGGGATGGCTATGCCTCACAAATGGATAAGTTGTTTAGAGAGTGTTTATTCAACTTAGGCATCATGTCTACATCAAGTTGATCCAGGTTCACTAGGATCATTCAATTTTATTCCATGGCCTTTTTGGCCTACATAACCCTTCGGATTTCAGATGTGTTGAGAAGCACAACTAGTTGCAACTTGCATCCAGGGCATGTTTTTCAAAAATATATAAGGTCAACAATTTTTTAGATATAACTTTTAAGAGCCATTGCTCTTTGGACCTTTTTTATACTCTTCGAGGAGTATTTTTAGCTGTTCATCGCTCTTGCCCTTTTTATTTGTTTCCATGGGCGAATTTTTTGAGTTTCCATAGGTAGAACATGAGCTTTCAGTTTTAGCCAACAACATCTCAAGTGACTAGGGGGAGTTCGAGCCAATGCCAAACATCGGGACAATCGACCAGAATGATTTAGGCCTACAATCCAACTCACCAAGGCAAGTTTTGTCACCAACTTAGAGCTGAGACACTGAAGATATAGGGATGCGGTCCAAACACAGAGGTAGAAAAATGGGGAAGTCCTCGGTATCAGAAAGTCAAATGAGACAAGTCAGGGTTTAAAGTCAAACAGGAAGGTCATGTATGGATGGAGTCAAGTGAATATGGAGCCTACACTAGCAGACAACTGGTGTCGGGAAAGACCATATCTATGTAAGGTGAAAAACCAGTGGGTTTTGTTAAATGACCTAAATGTGCAAGCAATTGTCCATTTTATGATTTACAGTTCATTTTAAACAGTTTGCCATATCAGGAATAATATACCAAGCACGTGCTGTAATCATGACTAAATCAACAAGATAATAATCCATAGTCAGTGATAACATATCCATAGATCATACAACATCATCAAAATAATAATCATCATGCACCATCTGAAACACTGCTGCAATAAATCTCTAAGCACTGAACTGAAACTGTATGGGATAAAGGGTCACATCGATCATCAAATCTGAACTCTCAAGGCTCAGCCTTGACACAAGGTCAAACATACATCTGAAAAATATACTGCTCTGATCATGAGTGATCCAAAATATATAGCCATGCTCTGGAATAATGGAAGCTCTGGAATGTGCAGATATCTGCTGAACAAGAATAGTAGCCCTGCTACTATGGTGTGATAACATCTGGCTCCAGCTGGGACAAGTGCTCTAAGGGAGAGAGCGCTTGAGAACCTCAGAATCTCTGGTCTCGAACTGCTCTGCATCAATCTTCAATCCAGCACTGCACCATCCTTGCTTTCAGCTTTTATTTTGCACCTGTTCCTGCTCTCACAACACTAAAATACCATCATGGAGCATGTATGGGACAAATATATAAAATAAAACTTAAAATGACTTCTAATCTAAAGCATAAACTGAAACGCGTAAAAGAAAATGTAAACTAACATGGCATATATCATTTATTCGTCATTCATTTTTTTATTACTGTGCAGGAGGAAAAGAGTAGTTTTCAAGCAGACAATCTCAACTTGCACAGGCAGCCAAATAATAGAAATGCCAACTACCATTTCTTAAATGTAAGCAGGAGAAGAGACAAGCTTAGGAAGGAGCAAGGCTCAACTCAATAACAAGCAGACACTCCAAGCAGAAAAGAAAAAGGGACAATACTCAGCACACAGAAAAAGAAAAATCACACAAATCCTACTGCTCAAGTGAGCTTATTCAGAAACTACCTACTCTAAACAGGCAAGGCAAGGCATAGTCATTCAAAAGGAATAAGGGGGTAGTAGTGTTTCAACAGTACCCCATTTACTGGCAGCTCCAATTCATACCCATCCGATGTTTCCAACCAAAAGGAGTTTTTACCTGCAACTCTACTTATTTGATAGGGACCCATCCATATCTTTTCAAACTTGCCATGGTTTCTAGGTTTCTCTTTGTTCTTATCCCACAGTAGAACTATATCACCTACTCCAAAACTTATGTCCCTGCTTCGTTGATCAAAAGTTCCTTTTATTCTTTCTTGTTCCAACACCATTTTATCCCATGCTTCCCTTCTATTTTCATCTAGTTCTACTAACTTGTCAATTCTTGCTTGCATGGCTTCTTGTTCAGTGGAACATTGTCGCAGTAGTTCATAAACAGGGATTTGAAGATTGATCGGAAGCCTACAGTTTTGCCCATACACTATTTCAAAAGGAGCTTTTTCTATTATTCTTTTAACTGTTGTTCGATCTGCCCAGAGGGCATACTTAAGCTTGACATCCCAAGTCCTTTTGTTTTCGCCGACCATTCTTTTTATAAGCCTGATTAGGTTCTTATTGCTTGACTCAGCCAATCCATTTCCCTGGGGGTAATAATTGGAGGAGTGGGATAGAGTGATGCCATGGTCAGAACAAAAGGTCGACATCTCTGTTTTGCTAAAAGCTGGGGCATTAGCGGTTGTGATTTTTCAAGGGCAACCATATCTGGAAATGATATTTTCTTCTAAGAATTTGACCACTACTTCTGCGGTGCATTTCTTGGTAGGGACAGCTTCAACCCAGCGAGTAAAATAATCTGTGCAGGTCAAAATGTACTTGTATCCACCTGAAGAGCTTGGGTTTATTGGTCCTACAAAATCCATTCCCCATTGTTGGAAGGGAGCTTCTATAATGACTGGGGTCAAAGGCAAGGAAGGTAGTCTAGGTTTTCCTGAATAAAATTGACACTCTTGACATGTTCTTACAAATGTGTGCACATCTTTGAACAAGGATGGCCAGTAATACCCAGCTCTCATGATCTTAGCAGCTGTGGTTCTAGGTGCATAATGTCCTCCACATAATCCAGAATGCATTTCCTTGATGATTCTCTGGGAGTCATCATGGTTTACACATTTGAGTATGATTCCATCTGGATTCTTCCAACCCAAACCATCTTCAGTTAATACATACTTAGATGCTTTTAACCTTAAAGCTCTTCTCTGGTGGTCTACAAGGTGATCAGGACAGGTCATATGTCTAAGGTAGAAAATGATGTCCCTGTACCACTCGTGATCTTCATCAATATAAAGAACCATATTATTTTGCTGCATTTTGGAATCAGTCAACAGTTGTGCTAACCCTTGGCCCTTCACTATCTTGATTGGTTTGATTTCAATATCATACTCTTGAATCCTCGAAATCCAATTTCCCCTAACCCTTATGCCATCAGGTTGAGACAAGACATCTTTCACTGCTTGATAAGGGACATAGGCAATAATTTTGGAGTATCCGATATACGTCCTGAAATGTTTCAAAGATTTGACCCAAAGCATATGCTTGTTTTTCAGTGGTTGTGTAATTTAGTTCTGCGTCTCTAAGGTTTTTACTCATAAAGGCAACAGGTTGCTCATGGTTGTCTTCATTCTTTTGTAACAACACACCTGCTATGGTGTCCTCGGATGCATAGGAATAAATCAAAAACTCCTTATTGTAGTTTGGACTTATTAGGACGGGTGCAGAAGTAATTGCTTTCTTTAGAGATTCGAATGAGGCATCACATTTCTTATCCCAAATAAACTTTGCATCCTTCTTAAGCAAGTTGTTTAACGACTTGGCTAACTCAGCTAGGTTAGGAATGAATCTTCTTACGAAGTTCATTTTCCCGAAAAATGACCATAAAGAGCTGACATCTTTTGGGGGAGTTATGGCTTGAATTCCTTGTACTCTTTCAGGATCAATTCTAATGCCTTCTTTGGAAACAATGTGACCTAACAACATTCCTTCATCCACACCAAAAGTTGACTTTTTAGGATTCAAAGATATTCCAAATTTTCGACATCTCTCAAAGATTCTCCTTAAGTGCTTTATGTGGTCTCCCCTGTCCTTAGAGAAAACAGTTAGGTCATCTTGGTAAATTGCAATGATTTTGCCAATCAAACCTTCAAATGCATGATCCATTACCCTTTGAAAGGTTGATCCTGCATTCAGAAGCCCAAATGGCATTCTTATATATTCGAATGTTCCCCACGGAGTGGTGAAGGTTGTCTTCCCACGATCTTCCTTTTTGATTTGGACCTGGTTGTAACCCGAAAAACCATCCAGTAAAGATAGCATGCCAGCCCCTGTTACACTTTGCAACAGATTTTCCATGTTGGGCAATGGATAGTTATCTTTTAGAGACGCATGATTTAGGTTCCTAAAGTCAATACAAATTCTAATCTCCCCGTTTTTCTTCCTTACGATTACAGGATTGGATACCCAGGTTGTATGCTCAACTGGTCTAATAATACCTGCTGCCAACATTTTTTCCAATTCCTTTTTAATTAAGGGAGCTAACTTAGGGTTCATGTTTCGCAACTTTTGTCGATATGGTTTGGCTCCCTCTTTAAGAGGAATAGTGTGTTCTATAATGGACTGATCATAGGTTTTTAAATCATCATAGACCCATGCAAACACATCTTTATATTCTCTGATTAATTCTATAATTCTTCTTCTTTCTTCTTCCGAGGCATTTATCCCAATTCTGATCATTTTTGGGGAACAAGAAGATCCTACATTTATTTCAATAACCCCATCCACAGGCTCAGATCTCCTACCTTTGTACTCATCATGCCTATTGAAATTTTTCTCAAGGGGGAAGGCGATTTCTGTGACATCCATTCCTTCAATTGAGCCACCTTTTATTTCGTCTTCAAAGTTTACCATTGGGGTTTGAGAAGCAGTCAGAAATCGGATAACTTGGGCATCATTGTCAAAAACCTGCCAATGGTCTTCATTATTAGGGACAGAGGGTCTAAACAAGACTTCAAGCTTGCAGTTTTGTTGCTTTAAAGACTCAGAGGTTTGAAGAGTACTGGCCATCACAGACAGCTCATCAACCAAAGTGTTTTGTTCACGGGGAACAACCTTAATCCCGAAGGCATCAAAGCACTCAATGGTATCCCAAACTGCATTTCTATAGTCTCTAAGTCTATTATTCTTAGCAGCGAATTCGTGTTTTACTTGGGACACAATGAGGTCAGAATCTCCTGTGACAGATAAAGATTTGATGTTTCTTTCTCTGGCAATTTCCAAGCCCAAAAGCAATGCTTCATACTCAGCCACATTGTTAGTGCACTCAAATTCTAAACGAAAAGAGAACAAGCTCTTTTCTCTTGATGGTGAAATTAAAACTATACCGGCTCCTGCACCATGTCGGGAACGGGCCCCATCAAAGTGCATTTTCCAGACTTGCTCGTGCGAAAAGGGCTGCTTTTTAACCTCCTCCCAGTAATTTGCTAGAACCATGAAGTTTCCAATCTCATCACTTGAATACATTGCTTCAGTGAATAAGTGTTCAGGTGTCTCAACATGCTCTTGCATAGGTGGTTCATTAAACAGAGTTATGAATGAGCCTTCCTTGGTTGGGATTGTGGCATACGTTAGATCCATTTGGACACTTCCCCCCAATCTTGCCGACCATTCCCTGGATAGCAACATTCCCCAAGCATCAGGGATATCTAGGACTAAGACACTCATTGAGAGCTCAATGTCAGAGCAGGCAGCTAACCTAACAGGCAAGTTTTCAATTATCCCAATAGATTTCACAGTTTTGGAATCCATTCCACACACATTTCTGTAGGGTCTTGTGGGCACTAGCTCAAGTTGTTCCATGACTCTTAAAGGCATGAGACTTACTTCAGCTCCCGAGTCCAACATGCAGTTATGTAATATCAAACTGTTCACTTCCAATGCAATATAAAAGGGCGGGAAACTTCCAGAGTTGTCACCAGAGACACTTTGGATCATGACAGGGGAATCCTTAATCTCAGCAGAAGCTTTCTTAGGAGCTTGCTTTCTTGTTTGAATCCCGAGATGAGTAGTAGCTCTTTTGCGGAATGAAGGGATCTTGAAAATTTCACAGAGGGGAATAGGCATATTCGCTTTTGCTAGGAAGCTTGTAACATCAATGTTTAGGTTGTAGGGGTTTTCCTTATCCTTTTCATCTACACCTAAACCTAGGAACTTCATGATGTCATACTTGACAGATGGGATTTTGATTAGGTCTTTCAAGGCAACCAAAGCAGATGAATTGGTTAACTTACTAGGGATGTTTGTTCTTGGAAGCTCCTGACTTGGCTTTAACATTGTGGGATCTTTTGGTTGCTTTCTCCAAAGGGTTGCTTTCGGAATATTAGTTTTAGGGGCAGGATCAATTTTTATCTCTTGATCTGCCTTTTTGTTTGTAGGAGGAACTAGACTATTGTTGGTCACGGCTTTACCCTTTGAGATGACCTCAGATGAAGGCTTTGGAGCTTTCGGCAAGATTCTTCGGACAGGTTGATGCACTGCCTTGCTAGGCTGTGGATCAGCCGGCTTGAGCTGCTGAGTCTTGGGAGGACTAGCGTTTGGAGGGGTTGAATTGCTACAGATGGATTTTAACATTTCTTTGGTTTGTTGATCACGTCTTTTAAAATCCTCATCTTGATTCTTAAGATACATAGCAATGTTGGTGACCATTTCACACATGTTTGACATAAATTCCATGGTCATTTCGGGAGAGATGTTATTTTGAGCAGACATCTCTTTGTGGGTTCGATTCTTAGCGGAGTCACGAATAGGAGTCGCCAGGTAGACTTTTAAAATCTTCTACCAAGATGAATGTCGTTTGAAAAGCAGGGAGAGAATGAGACACAAAGGTGTGTTTGAACCAAGGTAAGCCTCTACCTCCCCGACAACGGCGCCAAAAATGTTATCACACAACTTGTAGTTGCCCCTAAAGGTATCCCATCCGGGACGGTGGAGGAGATAGGCAACTAAAGAGGTGACCCAAGAAATGCCACGGTTCCCAATGCAAGGTGGGAGTCACGTCAACCGAGGCACTCTTCGCTTTAGGTCAAGGTGAAACAAGACCTAGGGGGAGACCCTATAACCAATCAAAGGTGATTGGACCCAAACAAAGGTTCCTAGGGATGAGTAAATGGTAAGTTACGGAAACCAATGCAAGGTAAGTGGACCTAGAAGTTGAAGTATGGTTGAAGGTGTGTAAGAGACTGTTAGTGTTTCAACCTATGCATGATTTAGGCCACATGATGGGGTATGATGACTATGTATAGTACCATATGTTTACACAAGTGGGTCTTATTTCCTTGGGAAGTGTGAAATGGTCTTAAGAGGGCCCACAAGGTGCAGCTAGGTTTAATGTTGGTACTAGAGGTTAGATAATGACTAGATCTATAGATCCAAGTTGATTCTGGAAATACCCATGTGCTAGATCTAGGTTTTGACACGAATCCCAAGGAGTGCGACTTGCTTTGAGGAGGACTAGTGCCTTGTTGGATGGGCTAATGGGGTCAAAAAGTATGTCAAAGTATAGATCGGGACACCTAGAAGCCAAGTCAAGTGGGCTAAATGAGATCTAATGGTTGGATCTTGTTAGATCTAGGTTTTCAAGAAATGACCCTAAGTGGACCACAATCTCTTGAAACAAGGAATGCTACCCCCAAAGTAGATCGTCACAAAAAGATACCCTAGACGTAGGTTTCAAGGTATGGCCGTTCCAAATATCCAAAAATCCCAAACACCCACTTCCTCAAAGTGGACAAACTCACCTTCCCCAGGTAGTGCGACTTTGTTCAAGGAGGGTTAAAAGGTGGGTTTGGTGGACCAAATCAAGTCCAATGGTCACCAAACTATAGATCCAAGTAGCTAGTACCCCGATCTATGCATGTCCCAAAAATCTAGTCAATCCAAGGGCTAGATCTTAGTAGATCTGAGTTTTGAGGTGCCAAGAAATTAAAAAGGGGGTTTTAATCCCTTAAAACATGGAAAGATGTCCACAAGGTAGATTTCACCAAAGTAAGAATCTGGGGGTAGGTTATCAAGTGTCTAGATTGCAAATCAAGTGGGATCTCACCTACCCATGTGCTAGATCTAACCAAACAAGCCTCTCACTAGGAAGTGCGATTTAGGTTCAAGAGGGCTTTTTGCCTTGAAAAGTGTGTCAAATTTTAAGCCAATCACCACCAAACTATAGATCCAACTAGGGGTGGATGCTATAGAGGTGGGTTTTCAAGATCTTCTCGAAAGCAAGGCTAGATCTAAGTAGATCTAAGAAATACCAAAATTGGGGTTTTAATGAATTAGGGTTTTTATGACCAATGAAGATAGAATGGATGAAAGAGGCACATACCTTGTAGATCTTACCTCAATTGTTTATGGACACCTTGCAAATTGATAGCATTCTCCTATGTGTATATTCAAGAGTGAGATCCAAGAGCTCCAACCAAAACGTCCTTCTCCAAGATAGCCAAATCGTCCTCCTCCTACAAGACAAGATCAAAGAAACAAGTCAAGCAAGATGATTATGAAAATGGTAGAAAGATGTAATAGAAAGCATCAACTATGTCACTAAGATACAATAATGATACTCCCTGTCACAAGATCAACCCAAGAGAGACTATGTGGATCCCTCCAACAATAACCCTCATGAAGTCGCCCTCCTCTCCACCAATTCGACTTTCCTGTAAAAAGATTAGTAGAAGCACCAAAATCCACAATGACACATAGAAGAGATACTGTATATTCAATATGCAAGAGAATCCACAATACAAGAGAGATATGCTCCACAAAGAATTTTTCTATTCCAATATTCCAGAGCTCCAAAGGTGCCTTTACAATGGGGGTCTCCTCCTTATATAGGATAATAAAGACCAAAACCCTATACCACTCTACAATACTACATCAAATGAGTGGTTGAGATTAAAAGATCTCATCATACAATCAATGGCTAAGATGAACCATAACAATATATCACATGGATCACCCAATATAATAATAGCGCCCCCACTAAATGGTACAAAGAAGGGGTGACGTCATCCACTAGAGAAGAATAGGTGCCAAAATCCACCTCATGATGACTAGGACATGACAATATAAGCACATGGTGGGGCTAGGAGGCATCAATCCTTACTAGCTCATCCCAAGGCACAATAAAATAATAAAATATGTCCAAGATAATATAAATGATCAAAACTGTCCTCAGAATCCATGACAGTCAAGCAGTAAATGTCCTCCTGTGATCAATGTGGGCATACCCACATGGTGAAAACTGACTGGAAGATAGTGAGATCACCCTGGAAGACCTCTGTGAAGACCAAATGCCAAAACCTTGCCTCAATTGCCCAAATCGATTTCCTCAGTGACCACTTTATCCCATTTTTTAACTGCCTCGAGAACTGTGAAAGTGCCAAAACTGCCTCCTAGGGTACCAGCGCTGTCCATCTGAGCCCACGAGGCTCTCCAGAAGGGGGGGGGTAAATGGTAAAAACAAGTGGCTGGACCACCCCCTCCATCATCAGCGCCCTAGGTGAACTGGCCTCTCGGGGCCCCTGCTGCTCAGGCTGGGAAATCAGCCCCAAATCTGGTCAACAAGTGTAAAACTGCATCAATCACTGTCAGAAGTGCCCGGAACTGAAAGATAAGTGTCTCAATGGATCCAGAAGACCCAAATCCACTAGAAATGTGTACTCATACACCACGGGTTGCCCTAATGGGCCAGCTGTAGGGTCCACCATATATGGACAATGTATAATCTGCTGATCTGAAATAGTAATAAAACCTGCTGAACTGGATCAATCATCATCTGCATCATATGTCCATCATATGATATCATCATCAAGCATGTGGGACCATCAATCATCATCAAATAGGCATCTATACATGGCCCACATCATCATAGATCCCAATAATATACAACCAAGGATAAATCACATCAGTAGACTAAGACATGCTTCTCTAATCATTTTCACATCTAAGCTCAAAGTATAAATTCCATTCAATGGCATTAATCAAGTTAGCACATTCCTTGGTCATTATATAAAATAACTTGCACAATAGTTCAAATAACAAACTCACCCATTGGACATGGTCAAACTGCTAGTGAAGGGTGAAGGCTAGGAACAAGGTTGGGCCAAGGGTTTGACTTATCTAATTTAACTCAAAAATACTTTGGACTGGGAGAAAGGGGGAAAGCTACAAACTCTGTGCTGGACAAAAGAACACGGGGGATGGCTGTGCCTCACAAATGGATAAGTTGTTTAGAGAGTGTTTATTCAACTTAGGCATCATGTCTACATCAAGTTGATCCAGGTTCACTAGGATCATTCAATTTTATTCCATGGCCTTTTTGGCCTACATAACCCTTCGGATTTCGGATGTGCTGAGAAGCACAACTAGTTGCAGCTTGCATCCAGGGCATGTTTTTCAAAAATATATAAGGTCAGCAATTTTTTAGATATAACTTTTAAGAGCCATTGCTTTTTGGACCTTTTTTATACTCTTGGAGGAGTATTTTTAGCTGTTCATCGCTCTTGCCCTTTTTATTTGTTTCCATGGGCGAATTTTTTGAGTTTCCATAGGTAGAACATGAGCTTTCAGTTTTATCCAACAATATCTCAAGTGACTAGGGGGAGTTCGAGCCAATGCCAAAGATCGGGACAACCGACCAGAATGATTTAGGCCTACAATCCAACTCACCAAGGCAAGTTTTGTCACCAACTTAGAGCTGAGACACTGAATATATAGGGATGCGGTCCAAACACAGAGGTAGAAAAATGGGGAAGTCCTCGGTATCAGAAAGTCAAATGAGACAAGTCAGGGTTTAAAGTCAAACAGGAAGGTCATGTATGGATGGAGTCAAGTGAATATGGAGCCTACACTAGCAGACAATTGGTGTCGGGAAAGACCATATCTATGTAAGGTGAAAAACCAGTGGGTTTTGTTAAATGACCTAAATGTGCAAGCAATTGTCCATTTTATGATTTACAGTTCATTTTAAACAGTTTGCCATATCAGGAATAATATACCGAGCACATGCTGTAATCATGACTAAATCAACAAGATAATAATCCATAGTCAGTGATAACATATCCATAGATCATACAACATCATCAAAATAATAATCATCATGCACCATCTGAAACACTGCTGCAATAAATCTCTAAGCACTGAACTGAAACTGTATGGGATAAAGGGTCACATCGGTCATCAAATCTGAACTCTCAAGGCTCAGCCTTGACACAAGGTCAAACATACATCTGAAAAATATACTGCTTTGATCATGAGTGATCCAAAATATATAGCCATGCTCTGGAATAATGGAAGCTCTGGAATGTGCAGATATCTGCTGAACAAGAATAGTAGCCCTGCTACTATGGTGTGATAACACATCCCTCCAAGAGATGCGCATCACTTCATAAGGCCCTTCTAGGATAAAAGAGTAGCATAATGAATTTTATCCCATAAGTTGTGTTTAAAAATGAAGTGAAGAGATTGTATTTATATCATCTTACACTCACTTTTTACAAAATAACTAAGCCTACATGCTTTAAAATGTCAATTTAAAATTAAAACATGTCAACTTAAAATTATAACATAAAATAATATAAAATAATCAAATCTGTGGGTAACTTGGGGCATTTTCCCCAGAGTTTACCCAAAAGTGACTAAAATGATTGAAAATGAACAAAATTCTCCAAACTGAAGGTTGGATTAGGCAAGGGGGGGACGTCATGCCCCATCTAACCCCAACAGTAGTGAAAATCCCTCAACGCCCCCCCCCATATCATGCAGTACGACCTGGTACAAGAGATGATGTCATCATGAGAAGAAGCCCAAGGAGAGAGGGCATTGTGATGTAGAGGGACCAGGCATTGTGATGCAGAGGGACCAGGAGGGTGTCAATGGTGACTTGGAAGAGAGACAAAAGCCTTAGTGCTGAGAAAAATGCCACCAGAGTGATGAAACAGGTGAGGGGTCATGTGACCCAGTGACCCACCCCTAGGAGCCCCGAACACCAACCTCAGGGCTTCAAGCCCTTTAATGAGGCAGTCAGCAATGCCACTAAGCCATAGTACTCCCAGGAGAGGAACCAAAGGGTCTGGCCATAACCTCCACTCAGAAAATTCTGGATATCACCCCTCCTGGTTTGAAAAAAAAATGACCCTCTCTCCCTGGGGGGCACATCTGAAGGTGCACTGGTACTGGTACCACGTAACATAGGCGACAAAAACTTATTCAACCAAGGTAGATTATTAAATATTTGGGTATCACTTTGGATTGATGTCTCCTTGATAGAATAACGAGGGGTAGTCTTGAGTAGAATTGAAGGAAAATCCTAAAAATGGATGCATTGGATATTCCTCTTCTTTGAAAGCTTATTGTTACAGACAAAAACTTTAACAATTGGGTATGCCATAAACCATTCATGCATTTACCCCATGATTGTTGGTTTAAAAGATATCGAAATGTCTCATCAATGAGAGGAAAAAGCTTTTTTCCAGTACCATGGGAATTTTCACTCCTTTTAGAGAGAAAGGAGACCTTAGTTTGTCTAATATCTATGCTTAAGGTAAGGTCTTGGCACCTAACTAGATTGTAAGTCCTTATTAGAAAACATTTGGAGTTAGGTTCCCATATTCATGGTATTAGAGGGGCCTTCTTTATTTGTGACATCATTGAAGGCACTACTTAATCTAAATTGTAGGCTTTGTTTCTGTGTTGCATGGGTACCCATACCGGGGGGTCGGGTACATGAACCCGTACCGGGTACTTGGGTACTTCAAAGGTATGTCCCCTGCTGTACCTAGCCGTACCCAAATTAGACATCATGTACTCGAGACGTCAGTCATGAAATTTGGGTACTTGCATCCATTTCGGTATGCCGTACCCTATGTTTGGGTATGCCAGGGGTACAGCCGGATCAGTTTTATTCAAATTTGGAATCCGCCGCTGTTAGGGGATCGATTTCCAATGTTTACAAAATTAAAACTTTAATAAGTAATTTAATAAACATTATTAAAACAAATAAGAAGTGGGCCCTTCCCTAAACCCGGGTCGCAAACCTTAAGTTTTAACATTTCATTGCTCAAGCGACACCTCAACTCGAGAGTGATGCCTATCTAGAGAGCTTGTTGACATAGGACCTTAGTGATGTTGATGACATTGATCTTGAGGATGCTGATGACATGGCTTGAGGAAGCCAAATCAACTATCTTGTTCATTGTTTGTTGTTTTGAACTTTCTTTTTCATGTTTGGAAATGCCATTAGGCAAATTTTGAATGTAGTATGACAACGAAGTTTGAACTCATAGAGTCATGGGCATATATTATTATTTATTATATAACTTCCAGGTTTCCTGGCAACTAGGTGTTACCGTTCAAACTAGCAGGCTAGGTATGTAGCATTGATGGTAGCCTTATGCTAGTGAATGGCAATCATACGAGAGGCTTGGACTACTATCGCCTTTGTCCAAGCTCTCAACTACTCCGATGATTTGTGTTCCTGTATAAATAGTATCCTACTTACATCCAATGATTAGTAGTATCTAAATGTATTCAATAAGGGCCTGTTTCCCACAAAGTCTATGCATTACCAACACTTAGAAACTACCACTTCAGTGTAAAACAATGTAAGCATGAATCAATTAGTTTTGCATATATATAATCCCACACTCACCATCAGTAATCAATCCAATGACAAATATATGAGCAGTTACAGGGTCAACATTCAATTGAGCATTGGAGCAACCATTAGAATTAGCACTGTACCATGTAAATGTATAGCAATATCAGTCCTAACTGTTCCGAATCCACAAGATTTAAAGGTTTTGGAGGAGAACCAACAAATGCCGTGAATATATCAGTTTTGGAGTGTTACCGGGGAAACTAGTAGGGCTAGTGCCCAATAGACAATGCAAGGAGAGTGTGACCCAATGTCACCTTAGCCACACTTCCAACTAACTTTGGATTGTCGTAACCTCCAAGGGGAGATCCCTTGTTTGATATTACTGAAACACCTTAGACAACCAATCCAAATCTTTCTATGCAATACTATTAATGACTAGTGCCTTTAGGGAGTCAAATATGGAATGGAGAAAGACTTTACATACATAAATATAAATGTTGTACAGTGTTATTAAACCAAAGTAAGCCTATCACTGTTAGTAGCAAAGTACCATTCGTGCAACAAATATCATAGTCATGGGATCATTCATTTATAATAGGAGCAAATCTAATGTTGCAACAGTGGTAATTAAAGATATTCCACAGTAACTTCAACAATACTAAGCCACTTATAATAGTAATTTACAGCAGTAGATAGTGAAGCAATTATCAAACAATGATGATATGCAAGCAGTGCATTGTATCATGAAATATGTCCCAAACAAATTAAAATTTAAAGAGCTATTCTGTAGAAGATTCAAGCAAACTTGTCAAAGTCTGATATATAACCTCTGTAGCATGCATTCACTAACAAAAAACAGTCCCTTGACAAGTCTTCATCAAATAGTAATTTAAGTGTTCCCTGTGGTATGTGCCAAATTTGAAAAAAAGGCAGTCTTGGAACAATTTAGGCACTTTAACTTTATAAATCAAAACCTGATATAGACTTCCTGTAGGATGTGAACAGTAGTAAAAACAATCCCTTTGCCAATTCTTTCTGAAACAGTAATTAAAGGTCTCTATGCTAACACTTTTTGTGGTTGCTGTCTTTTTTAACAGGTTTTAAGGAGCAGCAGTATAATTTACAGGCTGTCTTGATGATAGACCTGAGGTGAAGTCTAAAAAGGGTGTAAAAATGAGGCAGAAAGGAGATTGTAAGGTCTTGAATGGGCATCCAAGGAAGGAGAAGGGAGATTGAGGAAAAGAAGAGGCCCTAAGGCCATAAGGTGGAAAAAGGAGCAGGTCGTGGGTGTAAAGGAGAATTAGGGCTGTTAGAGAGGAATAAGGGTAGAATTTGGGTTTAGAGCAGGTTGAGGGTTTAGATTTTTAGGATTAGGGCAGATTTTAGGGTTTTTTTATATTTTTAGGGCTGCCAAAATTTCGCCCTAGGGTTTCTAAGGCCTAAAATGGCAGGCCGAATTTGTTGGAGAGGGCTGAAATTTTAGGGAGGCCAAAAATTTGAAAAAAATGATTTTTTGATTTTTTAAGGTTTTAGACATAAAATTGCAGACCTAATTCTAACCCTAATTCTACCATGAAAATGCAAAATTACACATGAAAATGAACAAATTTGGTAAATTTTGATAAAACTAGGGTTTTGATGGATGCAACCCTAAACCCTAGGCCTAAAGAAGAGGTGACCAGCCTCCCTCTTGGACTAACTTTCTCATTGTCTCTAAACTAGGGCTTCCCACAACAACCTCTAGGGTTCGTTGGGAGAGCCTAATCTAGGGAAAACTTGGAGATCCAAGGCCAAATTAGGGAAAACCTCCTCTAGGGAGCGTTTTCCACCATGCACAGTTGATAAAAGACAGAAAATAGGCCAAATTTAGAGAAAATGCAGCCCTAGGGCCACCATTCAATCATCAAAGAAGCGAAATTAATCTACCTTCACCAAGAAAGACAAGAACATGACTTACTTGAGCTTTGTGTTATTCCAACAATTCCTAGCATCCACCATGCATGAGTAAGACCTTAGAAAACATCCAACTTTCATCCACAAAAGCAAGAAGAAGCTAATCTAAGAGGTGTGCATCACTTTCCAAAAGACTATCATGGGTAAAAGAGCAACATAATGTAATTTATCCCTTGAGTTATGATTTACAAATGAAGTGAGGAGTTTTAATTATAGTGTTCTCAACTCACTTTTACAAAATAATCAAGCCGACAGACCAAATATAATGTCAATGTAAAAATATAACATGAAACAATATAAAATAGTCTAAAAGATGGCTAAAAGGTGGCTACTTGGGGTATTTTCCCCTAGGTGACCAAAAACTGCTAAAAATAGGTAAAAGTTTAAAACTGAACAAAAAGCTTCACTCCGAAAGGTGGAGTGAGCAAGGGGGGATCGTCATGCTCCAGCTAACCCCAACTATGTTGAAAAACCCTCAACGTCCCCCCTCTACAAGCCTGTGGGCCTGCTGACCAAGGATGACATCATCACTGAAAATGCCACAAGGAGAGAGGGCGCTCTGCTAGAAAGGGGCCACTGGAAGAGGAGGCAAGTGCCTCAGAGCTGAAATATTGTCACCGGTGTAGGAAACATGTAGGGCGTCATGTGACCCAGTGACCTGCTCCTAGGAGCCCCGGACACCAACCTCAGGGCTACAAGCCCCAGAATGAGGCAGTCAGCAATGCCACTAAGCCATTGTACTCCTAAAGGAAAGACCAAAGGGTTCGGCCATAACCACCTCTTAGAAAGTATTGATAATATCCCCATCATGGCCCTGAAGAAAAATACGACCCCTCTCCTTGGGCAGACATCTGAATGTGCACTAGTACTGGTACCACGTAACATTGGCTCCAACTGCAGGACAAGTGCTCTTCTCGGGAGTGCTTGAGAACCTGTGAATCTTCTGGGTATCTGTAGACCTACACACACATCAAATATCCAAGGACATTAGAAGCATTATGAGGCAGACACTTCCGTCCTGCCTTGTTCAGTATAATGACATGAAAAATAGACTAAATAAACAAGCAGACTAAATGCAGTACAAGGGTAATAGTATATGCCAAACTCAAATGAAACTAAGACTACCTACGCTAAACATGATAATTAGAATGGGTTAAGTGAATTCATACCACCAATGTAGCCAACTGAGTAGGTAATTCATACCTGATCCTTTCCCTTTGTCTTTGGAGACAATCCATGATAAGATCTCATCGATGATAAACTGAGTACATACCGGGATCTGCATCAGGATGGGGAATGAAAGCTAAATAACTGTAGGAACCTGGAAGCCTTGATACTACTGCCACGGAGAAGGATTGCTTTCACAAGCTTCATTTATCCATGCTTCTACTGGGCTTATGTATGGGCCATCTCCATCATACATTTGCTTTGAGAATTTTTTTTTCATGAAACCGGTGGTCTGACTTGGGACTTGGGAGACCATTTGTAAAGGTGGACCTTGCAAATCTTCATATGCTAGTTGTAACGTATCCCCGCACTTACTTACACATACCTTGGATACGCAAGCATATTGTTCATCTTTGAAATAATCATGTTAGTATCCCTAATAATCTTTGAAATTTTGAAGTTATTGGCCACATAATTCATACCTTCACTTTTCAATCGGAAAGATAAACAATAGATATTTTGGCGATGCAAAGTGAATAACATATCTGTCCACATACCTGTAGTGGTTCTATTGAAATGGATCATTGGAAACTTACCAACGTCGGATAGGAAGGGCTGAACAACTCCAATAATGCTTTTCGAAAAATGTTGCTGATCAGGGCACACTACGGGCAAAACGTCTGTAAAGGAGCCCTCTGTATGAAATACTCTACCCTTCTTGATACTAGATATGCATGAATGGTCTGGGCTTATAGAAGTCTCATCAAGAATAAGGCTTTCAAAGTCTTCAACCCCTTCATCATATCGAAATATCTGCATATGGTGATCATCTATAATGGCAAGAGGGACCCACATCCTGAGATACTTCATCATCAAATGTAAGAGCAAGAGAGTTAACCCAATCTTCATTATTAGCATCATAAGGAGATGGAATAATCTTATCTTGTTCAATAGGGCTTTCACTGATTATATCTTCGATGTCCCTGCCCGAAGTAATCATGACTTCTTCATCCCAAACAGTATCAAATTCTGGCTCAAGTTGATCCATACTAGCCTTTGGTTCTTCTGTGAATGGTAGGAAGACTTTATTGACTTCTTCTTCAAAGTATTTGTCACTGAAGGGTCTGGAAACAACCCTGCTAGGTCTTGAAGAATCGTAAAGTGGTGGACCCATAAACCTCCAATAATCATCGTCCTCATGAATCCTGTCATTATGCTTCACGAGATCCGAGATATCATAAGAAATTGTTTTATGATGGCAAGGAGAACTCACCCTTTCCTTCTGTTCTTCAATTTCTTCAACTAGGACCTCTTGGTCTTCATTTCTAGGACCACAATCATATTGGTCTTCATGAGGAACTTTATCTTCGGACATAAGGCTTATGATGTCATCCACAAAGTCTTGAACAACAGTTTCTTCAAGCAAACCATCTTGATCTTCATCTCGGATTTCTTTGGCGAGGTCTCTTCTCGGGTCTTCTGGTACCTCTTTGACAGGATCGACTGGAATAAGGACCTCTTGGACCTCCTCTTTCCTTGAAAGAGAGTCTAGGGATTCAATAACTTCTTCGCACATCTAGGGACCCACTTCGTTGCATATCACTTCAACCAATTGATAAAATGAAGATATCCCCTTGGGAGGAAGATTCTTATACCATTTCTCTTCGTGATGATTCATTAGGAAGTCAAGAGATATTACCAATAATTTCATTCTAACGTCCTCATCCACGATATCCCATGCCTTAAGATATTCTATGAATGCAAGCACATGTTCTACAACCCATTCTTCAAGGGCCTTAAACTTTGGAACTGCCAGGAAGGCATCTCTATCCACAACATTTGGATAACCTAGAATGTTTGAGAAATCCAGTGGGTCAAACCAAGGATGGCACATCCATGCTGCATCAAAGGATGCCATATCGTCTTCTTGAGGTGGCTTAGTCCTTGTATAATACTTCTTTAATTTTCCTCAGTGGGAGTCGCTAGGAGAGACCTGCCAAGTTAGACTTAAAAAAATCTCACCAAAGTACTAAACAAGAATGTACCTGAGATGATGAAAGGAGCAATCGCTAATGGAGTCGCCAGATAAGCCCTGTAGGGTTAGTCCTAATAAATATACTTCAATTGTAAAGAGGAGGACTCACCTTGAGTTCTTACCTAAGTGTTGTTTTTTCCAAGGGTGTAAATGACTCCGGATAAACCACTTCAATCTTTGAAATGTCCCCGGTAACGACGCCAAAAATGTTACCAGACAAACCAACACGGCTAGTGTCCAATAGAAAATGTAAGGAGAGTGTGACCCAATGTCACCTCAACCACACTGCCAACTAACTTTGGAGTGTCGTAACCTCCAAGGGGAGAGCCCTTTTTTGATTTACCCGAAACACCTTAAACAACCAATCCAAATCCTTCTATGCAATACTATTAATGACCAGTTCCTTCAGGGTGTCAAATATGGAATGGAGAAAGACTTACATACAGAAATATAAATGTTGTACAATGTTATTAAACTGAAGTAAGCCTATCACTGTTAGTAGCAAAGTACCATTCGTGCAACAAATATCATAGTCGTGTGATCATTCATTTATAATAGGAGCAAATGTAATAGTGCAACAATGGTAATTAAAGATATTCCACAGTAACTTCAACAGTACTAAGCCACTTATAATAATGATTTACAGCAGTAGATAGTGGAGCAATTATCACACAATTACAATGATGATATGCAAGCAGTGCATTGTATCATGAAATGTGTCCCAAACAAATTAAACTTTAAAGAGGTATTTAGTAGCAGATTCAAGCAAATTTATCAAAGTCTGATATATAACTGTTATCACACAACTTGTAGTTGCCCCTAGTGGTATCCCATCCGGGATGGTAGAGGAGACAGACAACTAAAGAGGTGACCCAAGAGATGCCACGGTTCCCAATGCAAGGTGGGAGTCACATCAACCGAGGCACTCTTCGCTTTAGATCTAGATAAATCAAGACCTAGGGGGAGACCCTATAACCAATCAAAGATGATTGGACCCAAACAAAGGTTCCTAGGGATGAGTAAATGGTAAGTTACGGAAACCAATGCAAGGTAAAGTGGACCTAGAAATTGAAGTATGGTTGAAGGTGGTTTGAGAGAGGATTAGTGTTTCAACCAATGTATGATTTAGGCCACATGATTAGTTATAATGACAAGATCTAGTACCATGTGTTACACAAGTGGGTCCTACTTTCTTGGGATATGTGAAATGGCTTAAAGTGGACCCACAAGGTGAAATTAAGGGATGCAATTGGCACTAGAGGATATGTAATGAGTAGATCTATGGATCTAAGTTGAATTTAGGAGTACCCACTTACTGGATCTAAGGTTTGACACAATTCCCAAGGAGTGCGACTTGCTTAGGGAGGACTAGTGCCTTGTTGGATGGGTTAATGGAGTCAAAAGATATGTCAAAGTGTAGATCGGGACACCTAGAGGTCAAGTCAAATGGGCTAATTGAGATAGAATGGTTGGATCTTGCTAGATCTAGGATTTCATAAAATGACCCAAGTGGACCACAATCCCTTAAAACAAGGAATGCTATCCCCAAGGCAGATCGTCACAAAATGATACTCTAGATATAGGTTTCAAGGTATGCCCGTTCCGAATCCACTGAAATCTCAACTACCCAGGTCCTAGAAGTGGGCAAACTCAGTCACCCAAGGAAGTGCGACCTTGCTCAAGGAGGGCTAAAAGGTGGATAAGGTGGGTCAAATCAAGTCCAATGGCCACCAAATTGTAGATCCAAGTAGATTAGGCACCGATTTATGTGGATCTAGAAAATCAAGCCAATCCAAGGATTAGATCTTACTAGATCTGAGTTTTAAGATGCCAAGTAGTTCAAAAGGGGGCTTTAATCCCTTAAAATGTGGAATGATGCCCACAAGGTAGAAATCACCCAAGTAAGAGTCTAGGGGTAGGTTATCAAGTTTGTAGATTGCAAATCAAGTGGGATCTCACCTACCCACATGCTAGATCTAACCCAACAAGCCTCTCCAAGGAAGTGCGATTTGGTTCAACAGGGCTATATTGCCTTGAAAAGTGTGTTAATTTTAACCCAATCACCACCAAACTATAGATCCAACTAGGGGTGGATGCTATAGAGGTGGGTTCTTAAGATCTTTTCAAAAGCAAGGCTAGATTTAAGTAGATCTAAGAAAAACCAAAATGAGGGTTTTAATTAATTAGGGTTTGTGACCAATGAAGAGAGAATGGATGGAAAGAGGCACATACCTTGTAGATCTTACCTCAATTGCTTGTGGCCACCTTGCAAATTGATAGCATTCTCCTATGTGTATATTCAAGAGTGAGATCCAAGAGCTCCAACCAAAACGTCCTCCTCCAAGATAGCCAAATCGTCCTGCTCCTACAAGACAAGATCAAAGAAACAAGTCAAGTAAGATGATTATGAAAATGATAGAAAGATGTAATAGAAAGCATCAACTATGTCACGAAAATACAATAATGATACTCCCTGTCACAAGATCAACCCAAGAGAGAATATGTGGATCCCTCCAACAATAACCCCCTCAAGAAATCACCCTCCTCTCCATCAATTCGACTTTCCTGCAAGAAGATTAGTAGAAGCACGAAAATCCACAATGATACATAGAAGAGATACTGTATACTCAATATGCAAGAGAATCCATAAGACAAGAGAGATATGCTCCACAAAGAAGTGTTCTATTCCAATATTCGAGAGCTCCAAAGGTGAGCTATACAATAGGGGGTCTCCTCCTTATATAGGATAATAAAGACCAAAACCCTATACCACTTTACAATACTACATCAAATGAGTGGTTGATATTAAAAGATCTCAATATACAATCAATGGCTAAGATGAACCATAATAACATAACACATGGATCACTCATAAAGTGATGACGTCATAGTCTAAAATAATCATGGAGGGTGACGTCATCCACTAGAGGGGGTAAAAGTACCAAAGCCCACCTCATAATGACTAGGACATGACATAAGAAGCACATGGTGGGGCTAGGAGGCATAAATCCTTACTAGCTCATCCCCAAGGCACAATAAAATAATAAAATATGTCCAATATAATATAAATGATCAAATCTGTCCTCAAAATCTGTGACAGACAAGCAGTAAAAAACCTCCTGTGATCGCTGTGGGCCTACCCACATGGTGAAAACTGGCTGGAAGATAGTGGGATCACCCTGGAAGACCTCTGTGAAAACCAAATGCCAAAACCTTGCCTCAATTGCCCAAATCGAATTCCTCAGTGACCACTTTATCCCATTTTTTAACTGCCTCGGTAACTGTGAAAGTGCCAAAACTGCCTCCTAGGGCATCTGCGCTGTCCAACTGAGCCCACCAGGCTCTCCAGAAGGGGGGGTAAATGGTAAAAACAAGTGGCTGGACCACCCCCTCCTCATACAACACCCTAGGTGAACTGGCCTCTCCTGGCCCCTGCTGCTCAGGCTGGGAAATCAGCCCCAAATCTGGTCAACAAGTGTAAAACTGCATCAATCACTGTCAGAAGTGCCCGAAACTGAAAGATAAGTGTCTCATTGGATCCAGAAGACCCAAATCCACTAGGAATGTGTACTCATACACCATGGGTTGCCCTAATGGGCCAGCTGTAGGGTCCATCATATATGGACAGTGCATAATCTGATGATCTGAAATAATAATAAAACCTGCTGAACTACATCAATCATCATCTAAACCATATGTCCATCATATGACATCATCATCAAGTATGTGGGACCATCAATCATCATCAATAGGTATATATATATGGCCCACATCATCACGGATCCCAATAATATACAACCAAGGATAAATCACATTAGTAGACTAAGACATGCTTCTCTAATCATTCTCACAGCCAAGCTCAAAGTATAACATCCATTCAGTGGCATTAATCAAGTTAGCATATTCCTTTGTTATATAAAATTACTTGCACAATAGTTCAAATGACAAACACACCCATTGGACATGGTCAAACTGCTAGTGAAGGATGAAGGCTAGGAACAAGGTTGGGCCAAGGGGTTGACTTGTCTAACTTAACTCAAAAATACTTTGGACTGGGAGAAGGGGGAAAGCTACAAACTCTGTGTTGGACAAAATAACACGGGGGATGGCTGTGCCTCACAAATGGATAAGTTGTTCAGAGAGTGCTTATTCAACTTAGGCATCATGTCTACATCAAGTTGATCCAGGTTCATTAGGATCATTCAATTTCATTTCATGGCCTTTTTGGCCTACATAACCCTTCGGATCTCAGGTGTGCCGATAAGCACAACTAGTTGCAGCTTGCATCCAGGGCATGTTTTCAAATACATATAAGGTTAGCAATTGTTTAGATATAGCTTTTAAGAACCATTGCTTTTTGGACCTTTCTTATACTCTTCGAGGAGTATTTTTAGTTGTTCATCGCTCTTGCCTTTTTTAGTTTCCATGGGCGAATTTATAAGTTTCCATAAGTAGAACATGAGCTTTCAGTTTTAGCCAACAACATCTCAAGTGACTAGGGGGAGTTCGAGCCAATGCCAAACATCGGGACAACCGACCAGAATGATTTAGGCCTACAATCCAACTCACCAAAGGCAAGTTTTGTCACCAACTTAGAGCCGAGACACTGAACATATAGGGATGCGGTCCAAACACAGAGGTAGAAAAATGGGGAAGTCCTCAGTATCAGAAAGTCAAATGAGACAGGTCAAGGTTTAAAGTCAAATAGGAAAGTCATGTATGGATGGAGTCAAGTGAATATGGAGCCTACACTAGCAGACAACTGGTGTCAGGAAAGACCATATCTATGTAAGGTGGAAAACCAGTGGGTTTTGTTAAATGTCCTAAATGTGCAAGCAATTGTCCATTTTATGATTTATAGTTCATTTTAAACAATTTGCCACATCAGGAATAATATACCAAGCAGATGCTGTGAACATGACTAAATCAACAAGATAATAATCCACAGTCAATGATAAAATATCCATAGATCATACAACATCATCATAGTAATAAACATCATATACCATCTGAAACACTGCTGCAATACATCTCTAAGCACTGAACTGAAACTGTATGGGATAAAGGGTCACATCGGTCATCAAATCTGAACTCTCAAGGCTCAGCCTTGACACAAGGTCTAACATAAGTCTGAATAATACACTGCTCTGATCATGAGTGATCACAAAATATACAATCATCATAGCCATGCTCTGAATAATGGAAGCTCTGGAATGTGCAGATATCTGCTAAACAAGAATAGTAGCCCTGCTACTATGGTGTGATAACAATAACCTCTGTAACATGCATTCACTAACAAAAGACAGTCCCTTGACAAGTCTTCATCAAACAATACTTTAAGTGTTCCCTATGGTATGTGCCAAATTTGAAAAAAAGGCAGTCCTGGAACAATTTAGGCACTTTAACTTTATAAATCAAGACCTGATATAGACTTCCTATAGCATGTGAATAGTAGTAAAAACAATCCCTTTGCCAATTCTTTCTGAAACAGTAATTAAAGGTCTCTATGCTAACCCTTTTTGTGGTTGTTGTTGTGGCTGTCTTGATGACCGACCTGAGGTGAAGTCTGAAAAGGATAGAAAAATGAGGCAGAAAGGAGATGGTAAGGTCTTGAATGGGCAGCCGAGGAAGGAGAAGGGAGATTGAGGAGGAAAAGAAGAAGCCCTAAGGCCGTAAGATGGAAAAAGGAGC
This sequence comes from Larix kaempferi, assembly GCA_027924585.1. Classification (NCBI taxonomy): domain Eukaryota; kingdom Viridiplantae; phylum Streptophyta; class Pinopsida; order Pinales; family Pinaceae; genus Larix; species Larix kaempferi. The sequence continues at coordinate 8,360,905 of BSBM01000597.1, read as the reverse complement.
AGGCCGTGGGTGTAAAGAAGGAGAATTAGGGCTATTAGGGAGGAATAAGGGTAGAATTAGGGTTTAGAGCAGGTTAGGGTTTAGATTTTTAGGATTAGGGCAGATTTGAGGGTTTTTTAGAATTTTTTATGCTTTTAGGGCTGCCACAATTTCGCCTTAGGGTTTCTAGGACCTAAAATGGCAGGCCAAATTTGTAGGAGGGAGGGCCGAAATTTTAGGGAGGCCAAAAATTTGAAAAAAATTATTTTTTGATTTTTTAGAGTTTCAGACATAAAATTGCAGACCTAATTCTACCATGAAAATGCAAAATTACATATGAATATGCAAACAAATTTGATATTTTGATAAAGCAAGGGTTTTGATGGATGTAACCCAAAACCCTAGCCCTAGAGGAGAGGTGACCAACCTCCCTCTTGGGCTAACTTTCTCCTTGTCTCTAAACTAGGGTTTCGCACAACAACCTCTAGGGTTTGTTGGGAGAGCCTAATCTTGGGTAAACTTGGAGATCCAATGCCAAACTAGGGAAAACCTCCTCTAGGGAGTGTTTTCCACCATGACAGTTGATGGAAGGCAGAAAAATAGGCCAAATTTAGAGAAAATGTAGCCCTAGGGCCACGATTCAATCATCAAAGAAGCGAAATTAACCTACCTTCACCAAGAAAGACAAGAACATGGGTTACTTGAGCTTTGTGTTATTCCAACAATTCCTAGCATCCACCATGCATGAGCAAGACCTTAGAAAACATTCAACTTTCATCCGCAAGAGCAAGAAGAAGTTAATCCAAGAGGTGCACATCACTTTCCAAAAGACTATCTTGGGTAAAGAGCAACATAATGTAATTTATCCCTTGAGTTATGATTTACAAATGAAGTGAGGAGTTTTATTTATAGTGTTCTCAACTCACTTTTATAAAATAACCAAGCCAACATGCCAAATATAATGTCAATGTAAAAATATAGCATGAAATAATATAAAATAGTCTAAAAGATGGCTAAAAGGTGGCTACTTGGGGTATTTTCCCCTAGGTGACCAAAAACTGCTAAAAATAGGTAAAACTGAACAAAAGGATTTACTCTGAAAGGTAGAGTGAGTAGGGGGATTGTCATGCCCCATATAACCCCAATTGTGCTGAAAAACCCTCAAGGTCCCCCCTCTACAAGCCTATGGGCCTGGTGACCAAGGATGATGTCATCACTAAAAATGCCACAAGGAGAGAGGGTGCTCTGTTGGAAAGGGGCTAGGATGGGTGCATAAGGTGACCGGAAGAGGAGGCAAGTGCCTCAGAGCTAAAATACTGTCACTGGTGTAGAAAACAAGTAGGGGCTCATGTGACCCAGTGACCTGCCCCTAGGAGTCCCGGACACCAACCTCAGGGCTACAAGCCCCAGAATGAGGCAGTCAACAATGCCACTAAGCCATAGTACTCCTAAAGGAAGGACCAAAGGGTTCGACCATAACCACCTCTTAGAAAGTATTGATAATACCCCCATCATGGCCCTGAAGAAAAATATGACCCCTCTCCTTGGGCAGACATCTGAATGTGCACTAGTATCTGTACCAGGTAACATGGAGAATAAGGATACAATTTGAAAATTCAGTTGGTAGGCCTATGACATGGGAAGCAGCTGAAACATGCCCTAACAGGCTTGCAAAACCACCAAGGAGACTTCGCTTGAGGGAAAAAGAGAACCCTCAAGGGAGGCCGAGGTCACTTAGGCCACTTCGGGTGCCAAAGGGGCTATGCCCTAGCTGCTGTAGCAACTGCCACAAATTTATGCTTTTGACAGCTGTCATCTTTCCCAATGTAACATGATCAGAATGTGACGCCCTCAAGTATTTATGGACAATATAGGTAGGCTGAATTTATAGGGAGGCTTAAAATTTTGAAAATTTGATTTTGTTTTTGGAATTTGATTTTTTTATATAGTTTTTAGGGTTTCTGATAATTCGTTTTAGGGTTTTATAGGCCAAAATTGGCAGGCCAAGGTTTTAGGAAGCCAGGCCGAAATTTTAGGGAGTGTTGTCCGCCAATATGCACACCAGCAGCGGAAATCTTTCGAAAGCTGTCTCTTCACTAAAAGTGAGAGAGGTGTGGCCTTGGGGGCAAGCAGTGAGCCAGGTACTGTCACCTGAATCCCAGCTCCTCCGTTTAGGCAAACTCCTAACGAAGCCAAAGGGGGTAGTCCCTAAAAAAGAGTTTCACTAAGGCTCTTTGTGTGTTTAAAATATTTTTTGGTGTTGTGATGCGGATGGGTGTTGTTTAGGAGTTTTTGAATGAGAGACACAAAATAAAATTTAAATGTAAAACAAGATAGTGCAATCCATGTTGCAAATACAAAATGAAAGATACACTTGGACAATAAATAAATCACTTTTCACGTAAATAGAAGCAAATACTCCAATGTTGATACTTAAGCAAGCAAGATATATGATGAAGGACCAGTGCCTTATGGAGTCAAAAATAAAAGTGATTGTAGAAAGGTTGATACAAGTGCTTGAAAATAGAAGGTTTGTGAGAACGTTGTGCAGCTTATCTTGGTAAATTTAAAATTTTAATTGTCTTGATTATTAGGGCTAAAACCAAGGATGTTCAAAGAGTGTCCGGAAAGTAGTTTTAAGCAGCTCCTTTAAGAGACCTGTCGGGGCCTGTCTGGAATCACGGCGAGGCGCGCAATGCTAACCAGCCACCGTGTCGCAGATTGGACGGTCCGGCGCCTCCCCTGAGAATTGATTAAAATACTTTATGACAACGCCGGTTCGTTGGTTATGGGGGTGAAAGTTTTAATTAGATTTTCACTTGTAAATTAACAAGTCTTCCACCTTTCTGAGTACTAGCCCAACCATTTCCGGTTGGCAAAGCATACGGGTGTAGGACAGAAACCAAGATAAATTAATTAAGGGGTGTATGAGTGGAAAATTTTATTATTAAAGAACCTTGTTCAACTCTCCGACAGAGAGCGCTCTTGACTTGATCTTATGACCCCAGTTCAAGAGACTTGATAAAATTAAAATGCCTAATGCAGGGATGATGCAAAACTAAGAATGCCCTCCGATAGAGGGTGCTCTTGACTTGGATTTGGCCAAGTTCAAGAGACTTTGGTTTATTTTAAGGAAGCAGATAGTAGTTGTGTTGTAACAGCGATAAAACAACTTTTAAAACGATAAATCCACTTAATAAGCTTGAAAGATATGAATCAATGCTTAACAAAAACTACTTTGCCAAATAAAATAAAACTAAGCTCAAACTAGTGTTCTACTTCACAAGATTTAACCTACTAGGGGGGATTGATCTCTGAACAAGATCAACCACTAGAACCGCCTGCACTTGAGAACCTCCAGCTAGCTGAAAGCTCTGCCAAGGAAACCGACGGGGAAGGAAGAGTAACCACAAATTATGTGGTCCTGCCCTTGAGACAAAATCTCAAGGATACAACTTCCGGTCGAAGGCTTTGGAAGAGAGACAAGACAATAATAAATGCAAAAAATAAAACTAAACTACCCAAGAGTCTCTTTCAGGTCAAAGACCCTACTCGGGAGAGCATGGGGGTAAGTAAATATGGAAGATAAAAATGACTTATTTAAGCAAAAAGCTAATCTAAGAGCATGAGACCAAAAATCTAAGCTAAACCAAACCACAAGACCCAACACTCTTTCCCAAATGGGGAAGAAGACCAAAAAGTGGAGGTCTCCTCCACTTGAAACTTTTATTAAATGATTACAAATGCCTTGGGTTTAAAACCTTGCAAGGTCTTTTGGGAGATAGGTAATACTTGGAAAAATTGAAGAAGAAACAAGTTTTACTTGCTATTACAAAGGATAAGTATATCAAGTTTAAGTCTTTCTCATGGATCCTTCACTTTGCTTTGCTTCAATTCTTTGTTTCAGGATCTTATCAAATATCTCTCTCTTAAATGACCTACACAAGTTCAAAACATCTCAACAAGGCACCCATTAACCATTAGCGAAAATAGAACAAACTTGAAACTAGTTAAGTCTAGACTTTAAAAATTGACTCTAAGATGGAAAATGCATGAGATTTTAACATGAAAACTTAACTATGGCGAAACGGACCAGCGAACAACAAACTCTTGAAATGTGCTAGAAAATAGATTTAAAGTATAAAAATTTGAAATATTTTTTGTGCAAAATTTCTATCTTTTGAAAGATGCAAAGATTGTAAACAACTACAAGCTACATGCAACCTATCACTTCCCTATATGTTCCAATAAACCACTTAAAATGCAAGGATTAGACTTCTAGTATGAGATCTAAAAAGAATGCCTAAGTGTTTATCCTTTCAAGTGTGTGAGATTACTAGCAAGATGCAAAGATAGATATGGCTACTAACTAGTTTCTAACCACTAACCAAACTAATGTTTTTGTTTGTTTTGTTTATGTTTCAAGGCCAAAGAGAGGATGGAGGAGGAGGGGAGAAGGAGCAACTTAAGAACAAACGAAGAGAATAGGAGCTAGCAAAATGGAGTTGGACGAAAGGGAGGATGTAGCTAAGGAGTAGGGCAAAAATGAATGGGCCAAATGGTATGAAGAGAGGAGGAAATAGAATGGGACGAGAGCAAATGAGAGAAAGCTAAAGAGATCTAAGGCAAAGAGAGGTAGGACGAAAGGAGGGAAAGGGAGAAACTAGAAGACAAAGGTGAATGGGGGAGAGGAAGAACTAGCACAAGGAGAGAAGGGCAAATGGAGAAGGACGAATGGGAATAGGGTAGGAAAAACTATGGAGGAGATAGGCCTAGCAAAACAATGGGAAAAAGTGATCAAGGAGCAAAGGATAAGGCTTGAAGAGAGAGCCTTTTAGGACCAAGGTAACCAATTTGAACTTTTGAAAATGTGGATGGATCTTTATAAAACCTCTCAAACTCAAATCTTGAAGCACAAGTCGATCTTTGAAGGCTCCTGAAATGCACAAAGGTTAGCAAAATAATGACAAAGGGGAAGAAGAAGCAACCAAGCTCAAGGTCCCACTTTGTACTTAGGAGATCTGCAAAACTAAGCCACTTCAACAATGATTTGATCAAGTCTAGTATGATTAGTCAAAAAAGGGCAAGAAGAGCATGAGTATAACCGATTACTTTTTGCTACTTCTAGATCTCAATTAACCAAGCATAAATGAATAAATTGAAAAAACAAATATTCATTCCATGGACATAAAAATGACTTCTAAGCTAGAATGATCAAACAATTATATATGAAATAGCATTAATGAAACAACATCACCTCATTTAAGCATTAACAATTTCTCATGGACCAATGTGCACATCAATATGACCTCCAAAGTCGAATTTATTCCCAATAGCAAGAAGCTAGATCACGATTACAAATTGGCAGAGTAAGTTTGCCCAAAAATCCATGAGATAATAACCCCTAATGGGCCTCTCTTTATAGAAAAAACTAATAGCTAGCCCTAGGTCGAATTGGTGATGAGCATGTAGGTCGAATCTCAATCAATCCATGGCTTGGCACAAGTTAGAGTCGAGTTTGAGGTTGGTAGGAGCGAATAGGTGGCAAACTCGAGTGGTAGATGGCATGGGAAGTATCATCCAACGAATGGGCAAGCTACAACAAGGAATGGCGAGCTAAGGTAGAGGATTGGCGTGAGCTTGTGGTAGGTTGCGAGCTAGTTCATTGGATGACAAGTGGAAAGAGGTAGGTGCTAATTCGCATGGGTGGAGCTTGGACACCAATCACCACATTACAACAAGGCTTAAACTCGAGTTTAATGGAGATTGACGTGAGGAAGGTAGGGTATGCGAGTAGGTTGTGGGGGATACACGTGGTAGCTAGTAGGTGTAGCTCGAATCACAAAGGGAGCCAAGCTTTGGTGGGTAAGGTGAGTCATGAGGGCGCCTCCTCTACATAAATACAAAAACCACCAACCCAAACATCAAGTGACACTTCAACAAATCGATTTTTTACATGGAGAGGGCGAATTTACTTGAGTGGATAATCTTCTGGTGACTGGATAGACTTGGAGTTGATTGGAATCTTCCTAAATGCTCATTGCCATGTCATTTAGCCTTTTATTTTAATCAAATTGATTAATTTTGGAGAGATTTGGATTATCTCCAAAATATTCAATTTTATTATTTTAATTAATAATTTCTCTGTAAATGACTTTTCAGAGAAAATATTAATTATGAGGCCGAATTGACATCCGAAAGTTGGGTTTAGCTGCTCCATGGGTCATGTGTGATTTTTGGCTTATGAAACGAGCCATCAAACACTAAGTTCGGACCCCGGATGACTGACATAATTACAGACTCAAATTTCTCTATTCAAACTATAGAGAAATTTAATTAAAATTTAAAAAATAATTAAAAATTAAAAACCCCAATTTCGACGCGTCCGGTAATTTTTTTTCGAAATTTTTTCTAGGGGTCCTAGAGACCTAGGACATGACCAAAACCTATTCTAATAGTGTCTAGTAGGTTTATACATTATAGTTGGACCCTAATAACCCCCCATGGCCAAATTTCCAAAATCGGGCATTCCAGCTTTGGAGGAAGCGGGAGAAAAACCAAGAGATTATATTTCGCCTGAAGCAAAGTATAATCTGACGGTGAAAAAACTCCCTGGAATACCTTAGTTGTTTAATCCAGTCATGAGGAACCGAGCCACTCAGACCCTACTAGCACACTTTGATACAAACCCCCATGGGGCCATGGTCATGTCGACTCAAAAACAAAACTGGCTAGACCCAAATATCTGAAACCCAGATACTCTGGAAGTGAACACTGATGTGTTCCAACACTGGCGGCTCAATAAGGTTTCAACCATTTGTACAAAATAGGTGATAACAGGGAGGACTGAAATTTCAAAAAAGTTTATATTTTCTATTTTTTGAGTTTTTTAGGGTTTTTTGAGGTAAAATGCATACCTAAATTTAGCCCAATCTAACCATGAGAATGCAATAATTTACAAATGCAATACTGAAATTTAATAAAAAATGACAAGATTGGGGTTTTTAAAAGTAGTACTTCAAATCCTAGGGCAAGAGGGATGGTAACCAGCCTCCCTCTTGGAAAGATTTCTCCTTTCTTCCAAACTAGGGCATCCAAAAACAACCTCTAGGGTTCGTTGGAGGAGCCTAATTTAGGCAAAAATCAAAGATCCAAGGCCTAAACAAGAGAAAACTCCCTCAAAGGGACGTTTTCTACCATGCAAAAGTTCACCAAAGGCCGGTAAGAAGCTCTAGATCATAAACAATGCAGCATTACAACCACCATTCAATCATCGAAGAAACATAAACTCACCAACTTTACCAAGAAAATCAATCCTTGAGCTTGTGTTAGTCCAACAATGCTAGCATCAACCTTGCATGTGCATAGAAACCCTAGAAGATACTCCAATTTCCACTTCAAGCAAAAGAGAAAGTCATCCAAGAGGTGCGCATCACTTTATAGAGCCCAAGAAGGGTAAAAAAGTAACATAGTGAATTTTGATCCCAAGTTTTGTGCTTTGCAAATGAATTTGGAATGGATATTTATATCCATCCTAGCACAAGATTTAATTTTTTATCAAGCCTACATGTCAATTTCAAATTAAAACAATATAATATTAAAATATTCCAAAATAAGACAAAATTAGGGCATATCACCCACACGTTGGGGACTACTAAGACCTAAAACCAACATAAAAGAATAAAATATACTAAAAGAAGCAAGCCAAGGCCTCATTGTTATTGCATGAGTGAGTCTAAGGAGGACGTTATGCCCCTACTAACCCTAGAATGATGAATACCTCAACGTCCCCCTTGCCTTAGCTTGAGGCTTGATCAATTGTGAAGACATCAAGGGGTCAATTTGGTTAGAGAGGGTAAAATCAGCTACAGAGAAGGTCCAAGTGGGGTGTGAGAGGGGCTGGTGGACTTAGGGATGACCTCCCTAGATGAAGCATAGTCCCCCTCAAGAGATATAAGGATGGTGGTCATGTGACCCAATGGCCCACACCTGGAAGCCCCAGACACCAACCCCAGGGCTAAAAGCCCCATAAAGGGAAGTCAACAATGCCACTAAGCCATAGTACTTCCAAGATTAAGACCAAGGGGCCTGGTCATGGCCAACCATAAGCAGAGAGCCCCACACTTGGCCTTTTAGCCCTCCTCTACCAACGACCTGCTGGAACGCTGAAAACTGCAGAGGCGTAACAATAGAGAATCTCTTGAGAGCTATATTGGGATTATGAGAGGACTAGAAATGGATGGAATCTTGTAACTAGATCAATCTAGATCTTTTCAACACCAAGAGGTTAAGTTGGTCTCCTTTCAAGTTGTTCAGTTAAAGGTTGTCTAATTGAGGATTCAATAATTGGGGTGATGTATGGGTTAGTTACTTACACTTGTGGCTAGATTGGAGAGGAATTAACCATGCCCATCATCTCATAACTCATAGCAAGATTGCATTTATGAAGCTATGTAGAACAATTGGAGATTCTAAATTTTTCAAGATGGAACTTGACATTGCAAGGTCCATTGAGGACTGGCACTAGATTTATGGTAAACCCTTTTTATGTTATGATACCAAGAAACTATACAAGAAAATCAGGGCAACTATCCAAATAGGAGATATACTCAATAAAAGGTTGGGGCTACAAGATTACACTAAATAAAGGGTGGAGGTTGCAAGATACAAAGGATATATGATCGAAAGGTTTCAATTTATTTAAAGGACTAAAGTTATCCCTAAATATCAAGTGCTAGGATGGATGACTCTTAACTGAAGTCACCTAGTTCGAGTTCATGTTCAAATTCAACGACTGTGAAGTTTGACAAAAATTCTTCCGTGAAAAATTAGGTAATAAAGTACATCATCAAGTTGGATAGACTATAAAATTTCAAAGTTAGAAAATATATGCAATGCAATTCAATATGTTCATTTAAACATTTATGATAAAAATTAAAATTGCATGTCAATATTAATGTTTAAACATATTTCTAAAAAGACTACATCTTGTTCAAAATTTAAAAACATGTCTAAGAAATATAGCATTAAAATGTTTTACAAAATTGAGAATCCAAAAAGAAAACTAAAATGGGAATATAAGTTTTATTCTTGGTGTTCCGGTGACCTATTTGTTACATCAGAAAGCTCTAAATATTCAAGAGCACTCAAGGCAATGAAGCCACTAAAAGCATGATCACCATCAAATTAACCACTAATTCTGTCACTCTCAATGTCAAGATCATCTTGATCTCTTGAACATGCTTGAACCATGTAGTAGAAGAAGTGGATGATTCTTTAGCCAAATTGTTTAAAGCTAATTGCAAGTTATTGCGAATATAAACAAGATCTTCTAATTTTCTAGATAACATTGTATTTCTTTTCTTGGAATGAATATGGTTGAAGGTGCCCTAGTTCCTTTCATGAGCTCATGCACTTGATTTGTGGCTGAAGACACAAATTGCAAAACATTGCAATTATGGGGCCCTTAATGCATAAAAATTCCACCATATTGCTAGAGCACTTTTGACCCCATCATACTTTGTTTCTTTGGTTCCAGATATCCTTTCTTCTAACATGTATGCCCCAAGCTGAGATCTAACAATGTTTTAACAGATGGATTTGGATTCATCCTATCAATAGCATCATAAAGTCCACTCATGATTTCTTCATCTTGATGTCTTGCTACCCCAAACAATCTAGGATCCAAACACACACCATTGCATGTAATGGGCTATGCATCATCTTTCATCTTGGATCAACTACCTCCCATATCTTGTGGTAATCAGCTTCCACATTATCAAACCACTTGGAATGACTTCCTTGCAATGATCAATGGCTTTATGAACAAAACCCATGCAAGGCATGTCACCACCAACCATGTGGAGCACATCAACAATTGGACCACACATTTTAAAAACTACGTTAGTATTTTCCCAAAAACTATTGCTTAGCATTATTTGTTCGACACTCTTTCCTTTCAATTCTTTTGAAAGGTGAATCTCTTACACTTAGTATTGCAAAAAACTGTTCTTAGGCTTGTTTTTTCCTCAACAATTTTTTAAAGACTAATGGAAAATGTGGCAAACATTGTACCAAAGGACACAACAACTTTCTAGATGCATTTTTCTTGTGTTTTCTCAAAGTGAGACAATGATTAATGAAAAAGTTTGTAATTGTTTTGCTCTTCAGATTGTTTCATTGACTTATGGAAATTTGGCTAAATCGTGCAACAATAAATCCAAGTAGTGAGCTGCACAAGGGGTCCAATAAATGATTTTATATTTCTCTGTTATCATCTTTCCTACGTCAACACAATTTGAGGCATTATTAGTGACAAGCTGGACATCATTTTCCTCAACCTCCTCAAGTGCTTCATCCAAAATTTTGAAAATATATTCTGCTGTCTTCACATGGTCCATTGCATCAATTGCCTTAAAAAGGTTTTATTTGAGGGCAATAATCAAACACATTAATCAATTGGTTCTCTTTGAGGGCAATAATCAAACACATTAATTAATTGTCGATAACACAAATCTGACCAACTACCACTCATAATTGTGCCAACTACCACTCATAATTGTGCAACCTATAAGCTTCCACGGCTATTTCATATCAGCCAACATGTTTGTCACTCTTTCTTTTGTTTTCTTTAGCACAGTAGTTCATAAAGTCTCAGATCCAGGAGGAACATACCCCTTGCCAAAATCAATAATCTTTTTAAATGAATTTCAAAATATGGGTTTTTAATCACATTAAATGGAATTGCACATGCATAAAAAAATCAACAATAGCATCATCAACTTATTATTTGTCTGCAGGTTTCCAAAATGCATTTAATGTTGATGTTCCACCTAATTTTGTTGGGGTGGAACTTGAGCCACCAATGTTTGAAGTGAAAGAAGGAATGGTGGTTGAGGAAGACACAATGATCTCCCTTTGAATTCATTCCCTCTTCATTTTCCATTTTCTCCTTTCTGCTTTTGATTTGTCAGTCTTTCTCCACTTCATCTTTTTCCTCATTAAATCTTCTTGGGTATCCTTCTATTCCACCTCCATTTCCTACTGATACTAAGGGGGTGGTCCACTGTTCTTGTTGAGGAACCAGTAAAGTTATGCCTGCATAACTGACAGATACGAATTTGACCCTTCCTTTTCCCATGCCTCAGCAGTTGATTATTGAGGTATCATTTGATTTAGTTTCTGCAGATTTTTTTTTTTTGCACTAATGAGATTTTAGAACTAAGCATACAAGGTTCTACTTCTAAGTTTCTAACCTACTTACTTGCTTAATGCTAAGTTGGGGACTTGATAACAGGTGGTAGTAACCACATTCAAAGAATGTAGTGTACAATGTACATACAAATTTACAATTTACAAAATGCTCCTACCTGTGCTTTGCTTACTGCTGTAGCTTGTAGACTGTTGCTTTGCGCACTGTTGTGCCTGTAACCTGTAGATTGCTCATTTTTGTTGCATGTAGATTGTTGCTTTGCTCTCTATTGTAGCGAAATGATGTTGAGTGCTAAGTGAAGCCATGGTCTAGGCAAAACCTTGGTCAAAATAATGGAGTACTGGTCGCTAAAGCCTAAAACCTTGGGCTAAAACTATGGTATGGTGATTGGTTCTAGGCCTAGGCTGTTGCTGTGTCCTATAGCCACCACTGTTGAAGTCTATAACCTCAGCTTTCAGGCGGAGGCCTGTAGCTGCAGCTGTTGAACCCTATAGCCTCAGCCTTTAGCCCTGTAGACACCGCTGTTGAACCTTATAGCCTTAGCAGTGACCCTTTAGCCTTGTAGATGTCGTCATTGGGTCTGTAGACTATGAAAGAGGGGATGTTGTGACCCGTAGTCAGGTTTGAGAAAGCAAACTTGGGAGGGTCATGTCTGTAAGAGAGGAGACTCGGAGGAATGAATGAAGCTCACCATTGGGTCTATGAAAGGCTAGAGTTGGGAGAGGGGAGGAAAGAATGGAAAATGGTGGGGGTTTAGGCTTAGCTTTTAATTTTAAAATTTTTAACCTTAAAAAATGAACCTCAATGAACTTTAACGCACAGAAACAAATTTTAGGCGAATTTAATCACAAATTCATTTTGAATTTCGCTTGGGAGTTTGGTAAACTTCAACAAACTTATTTGAAATCACTTTAAGTTCGGCCAATTTTGAACTTGAACCTTGAAATTCATCAAACGTAGTGACTTAGCGCTTAACCATAGCCTAATAATTAGAGTTATATTGATTTTTTGGATTAAGTAATGTCTTATTGTTGTTCGAGATTAATTCAATGAGCTCTTGTTTGATGTCAAAGATATTTTTCTAGACATGAGTTGATTTTTGGATTTCTAGAATGTATCATGTGGAGACGTTCACTACTTGTTCAGTGTTGTTAGAAGACCAACCTCTTTTTTATTTTCCCTTTTCTCTTTATATTTTTCTATAGATTTTTTGAAACAAAACTTCATCATATTTTTGGTATCATCATTACCATCAACCGTTATCTATTCTATTTCCCCTCTATTAGAAGCTCATTCACTTTCTAATTGAAAGGTGTATTTCCCTTCTATCATAAAGTGAACTCACCTTATCTTGTCAATGATGGTCATATATTGACATTGAATGCCATTGCTGGAGCTCAATATAATGCATGAGTTATCAAATGTATTCAAGATCACTATCATGCATACATGTTCAATGTATGTTTATGATGCTCCTTATTTTGACAAAATCATCAATTGCACATCTTGACCCCTTGATCCAGATTTGAGTTCCACAATTCGTTTTCAACATTCTCTCTTGAACGTAATTTGTAAATTCTAAAACCCTCCAAGAATATGTGGAGGAAACATAGACATTTATTCAACTCCTGTGCAGGTACACCTGACATGCTTGAATAATTATTTCATTGGAGTACTACTATTAGTCCCATTCTTGTGTGGGTGCACTCACAACCCTTGTACTAATCTACGTGGTTAATTTCACAAGCTGGAATATTAATCCCCATGTACAGAGGCATATGACAAACTAAATGTTACCAAGTGCTATAGAAGTACTTCAACCATGCTTGATATTACTAGTTGATAATGTGAATGAATCCTTGTCTATCTTTTGCAATAACTTGTCTTCAAATAAGCTCAAGTAGGCGAGGAAACTCTAGCCAAAGTAGGTACTTATGTTGTGAGACAAATTAAAGGTTAAAATTCTTGTAGGGTGGTATAGATGCTAAAGCACCAATGATCATTGATAAACTATTCAGAAACATTGCTTGACCTCTCGACTACTTGTTTGGGACTACACAAATATAACCCTTTCTCAAACCCCAAGATGACTCCACCTTCCAACCCCTCTGACCCTAGTTATCTACATACCACTTGTAAAGCTCCTTTCCTAGAGACATCCCTCGTAAGACATAAAGAATGACAACCCTTTTCTTGATTCATTCAACCACAGAGATAACCTCTTCATTTGTAAAAAACTAGTATCAAATTCACCCAGTTGTGGTGGAGGGTTAGGGTTTACAGAGGGGTCACCTTGACAGTTAAAGAAAAACTCAATTTTAGAAAGGCCCTTCGTTGGACAAGAGTATCCATCTACCCCCAAGTTTTGCTTTTGATTATAGGTAATATTGTCTTGCTTTGCCTCCATCGGAACAAGGTTAGTGGAGGAGTCAACAAGGGGCCCTTTATGCTTGATAGCTAGCTGCTTGAGGTAAAATGTTTCTTTTGTTGAGCAACTTCCTATTGTTATTTCCATCAGACTGCCAAATCCTTGAGTTCTTTCCTCAAACACCCTTGACCTTCCATGGCTTGAAAAACCTTGAAGACGACGTCTTTCAACTCAACACTAGACGATAAGTTATTTTTACAACACTAGACGATAAGTTGTTTTTACAACATTAGCTTCAACAATTAACACTTTATCCTCTACAGTCATAACAACCTCCATATGCAGAACTTCATTGTCCATCTCGATGTCCAATGTCTTTGGGTTAACTATCCTAGCACCCTACATGATGTCCATAACAACAACAGCTAGGATGGACAAGCACCCACCACATTCAAAACCCATCACAAATGACTCTGGTCAACAGATATCGATGAGGGAACTTGGGATTAAGGCTAGGACAATAATGGCACAAACCTGGTTGTAAAGGTGGACTTCATAAAGATTAGGGTGAGAGTGAACCTAGGTGCAAAGGGGAGCTTTGAAAAAAGGTTAAGAACCCTCTACCAAAGATTGGGATGACTCACAAAAGTTGTAATGATTCACTAATATCAACTGATACAAGCACTCAATAGAAGCATGAGAAATAGAGAATGAATATGTTCTTCAAAATTGCGATTGCTTTGCATTACTCAAAAGCACAGGGTATAACATATGCTTGTTACAAAATTGGAGGCTGAAGATAAATATAGATCTTCACTAGATTATAGCACTAACTTAGAATAGATTATGTGACAAAAGTAGCTATCCTCAGACTAGGATACTAAAAACAAGTAATCGCTACAATAGACAATAATTAATGTCCAAAAATAGCCACAAGGTTCTATGATTCTATCCATGTCTCATAACAACCATCATACATATAGTTTAACTTGTCTTTGCCTAGGAAGCTCGATGCTATGAAAATGTTTTGTTCACATCCTTGACAATATGAGTCATGATCCTATCTCTAAAGGCCTTATATGAAGGAAATTTGAAACTTGGGCTATATATAACAACAGCATCAACCATGGCTTGCTAATAAGGAGATCTGGCAGCATTAAAAGCCAAGTCCTTATAGAGCCAAAAGTTGCTTATGACTTTCTTAGGTTCTTCTTAAATGGTCATCATCTATTTAGAGTTCCAAGTTGCATCGAGCCAGGTAAGGTATGAGGGGAAAGAGATATATCAAAAGCACTAATAGGAGATGGAGGATGTGTTCGTGGGTTAGAAAAACCCAGTACTGCTACTTGTGCTATTGACAATAAAAGATGAGCCTTGCCCAATTTAAGCCTTCAATTTTTCTCTTAGCTTTGACAGCTTCAATGGGCTCTAGGTTGGCATTTTCTAGATGGTAACATGTTAGGCACATTTTTGTAGGTTTTAACATTATGGCTGGTGATTTTTTGCAAGGTGGTACTTCTACCAATACATTTCCTCACTCAATAGGTTTCTTGCAAAAATTGCAGTCAACTTTACCAAACCAAGGTCTTTGCAAAACAAACAACAAAAAGTATCTTATCTTCTCAAATTTTAGAAATTTTTCTTAGAACTTTATGGGCAAATCTGATGACCATTGGTTTTCCTTGGTTTTTGCTTTATGGAAAATAAGAAGGAAAAATAACAAGTAGAAATCCTTGAACTACCTTATCTGATGTTGTATGAGTTACTCAATGAGCTCTCAGTTGTAAAGTGATTCCCCCAATCAAAATCAACCAAGTTTGCATGCTGTGGACAGTCCTAGTGTTTCCTGCTTCTCCAAATGAATTCAAATGTGCCCAAAACAGAAAAATCTTGATGAAAAGAGCACTCCAACATGATTGCTAGCAGAAAACCTTCACACCAAAGCCCCATTGAAAAACAACATTCACTTCTATGTGAATTTGAGCAAAAAGCATTTCTTTTTCACCTTTATTTTGCCATATGACCAAGTTTCTCCTACGGACCTGGTAAGTTTATATAGACTCTTTAAGCACCCTCTGAGTCTTGTTCAAACTTGGTGAGTACTCGACTGAGTTTCTCAAGATGGCTGGAGAAATGGGCAAGTTGTTCCTACTAGCAAGTACTCAGCCAATAACAAGTTTATTGATCTTTAGTTAAGTGCAAACAACTGGATACTTAATCAGAGCTATAAATTTGTCAGCATTGTTAGTGAAGAAGGTGATTAACTGGAGGAGATGAGTAGCTTTGTTCCTCTTCCTTGCTACCGAGGTTACACCTGTTTGGACCTTTGTACCCCCCCTTTTGCAGTCATCCTCATTAATTGTCAGCAATCAGCTACATAAAGGCTGGTACTCTAGGCGGCCATGCCCTCCTCCAGTAAGGACATTTTGTAACTCATCCCCATTTCAGAGTAGCATTTGTTTTACTTTCTGTTCTTCCCCAGTGGTTATCATTTTTATTTAGAGCTCATATCAGGATATACTGCCTTCCTTCCATTATTGTAATTTGTACTGCCTTATCCCCTTCAGAGCATTATCTAGGTAAACCATGTCCTGCTCGCCAAATTGATACTTGTCTATTTCAGGTACCAACATCGAAGCCTTTCCTTGTAATTATGAAGTGTGTCACTGCAGTCTTGTTCTGCCCCTCAGATCAGTTCTCAGATATGAATAAGAGTTCTGAGAGCCCTGCCAAGAGTCAGCTGGATCCCAAATATTGATTATTTAAGTGAGATAATTAACTACCAACTCCCTGGCCTGTCTTGTATTCCTCAAAATGTTCAAATTGGTAGGTCTGACCACCTCAAGGCCATCTCATGCAGATTATATGGCAATGTTTGGATAGGAGGATAGTATTTTAGATAGTAACCTTCTAGGTTTCTTACACATACCCAACAAAAGTTGGTCCTCAGGGCCTTGTTAAGATGCAAGACTGATTAACTTCCTTGAAGAGTAATAGGCATGAAAGCATAATTAGAATGTTGTTAAGAATTCAATGGGCATATTTATGGGAGTGGACTTTACTTTTATACATAAATGCGTACCCCAGATGCTGGTTAACATTAGCAATGGTTAAAGAGTTTAACTTGAGGGATTTGGGAGACATAACTTGTGTGACAACTAAAATACTAAAATGTTGTTTGTTCACGTTATATACACATCTGCAATGACATTGAAAGTTTATGCTTTTTAGTAGATTTATAATACAGTGTACTTAAAAAGGTATATTAGTGGGGAACACAGAATGTCTTGTATTTTGCAGGAAATAACAATTTTAGTATAACTATCATTATCAGGCCATACTTCCTTCACAAGACGGGGATTGCAGTAGCTCAAAAGCTGAGGGGTTGCTTCCAGAAAACAGTATTGCAAGGCATCCTAGTTCCCAGGCTTCAACATTAGAAAACCGACATATGGATACAGGTCTTCATTCTTCCAAAAGATTAAGGAAGACACTCCACCGTGATGAGAAAATGCTAGATTCCTTTCATCTAGAAAAGGTTGTAGCTCAGTGCAGTGGAGCTAAAGGCAGCAAAGACCCAGAAGATATTCAGTTACATCATAGAGCAGAACTTACAGAGGCATCTCTGGATGCAATGGAATATAATAGAATGACTGTAATTGAAAAGGATTCAAGAGAGCAACATCATGGACTACTGCATCTGTCAAACCAGGGGGATGTGTCACCATCTTGTCTTGGAGAACATCCTCGTCATAGTGACCATCTAGCAAGCTCTAGTTTGGTCAATTATACTGGTTTGGTCCATACTCCAGTTGAACAAAATATTGTGGGATCCAAGCAGCATTCCGCAGAAAATATAACATTGCAGACAAATGTTGAATATTCTGGTAAGAGTGCTTCTTCCAGTTCACAAAGGAAGATAGATTTGGCTTCTGTGCTATCCCTGCCTTGGATCAAGCGTTGGTGTCCCTCATATCAGATTAAATCCTCTCTGTTTGAGATGCATTGTGGTTCTGCAGCGACGAGGGAAATCAATCTTAGATGTCATTCAGTGAAAACGTTACCAAGTGCTGCTGCAATGGCCATTGTTGGGATTGCTTCCCGACAACTGCAGCCTTGTAAGCGGGAAGGGAAGAGATCCTCCAGAGTCTAGATTGCAGTGGGTTTTACGGTGAATGGAACTGCAGAGTAGCAGTAAATTTACAATAATTCAGATTGTCAAAGGGGTTTAGACATAGCTCAGAGAAAATCAGAGTTCTGAACGCTTGTTTGCATGTGAGCATATACCAGAGTGTGGGAGAGGAGACAGGAAGGAGGGGGAATGGGTCAAGACTGAACTTCACGTTGGCACCAAAATGCAATTTTTGGAGGATTGATTGCCCCAATTTTCTGATATTTCAGGTCAGGATCTGAAACAATAAATGTAAAATCCGAATCTCAATATTTGCAGTTGCAGTTATGATGGTACTATTTTACCAGATTTATTATCTCTTCTCTATTCGTTTCCTTATGCTTAACCACCAATCTGTCTCAGTTTTCTGGCTGATCTATTCTTTTAGCATTCAATCTAAACAGTCGTATTTAATGAAACCCAAGATGTTTGTTCAAAATTTGAATTATTAATTTATTTGTGCCATCACTTGTTTTTCCATCTCTGCTTCTTTGAATGTTTCCTTTCCATTTTTTAATATTCATTTCCTTAGTTGCTTTCGCCATTCAACATCAGGGAGCAGGGATATAGGAGAAAAAAAAATTGTTCTGTCAAAAGGAACTTATTTTAGAGATGGTAAACGAGTATGTGAATATATTTTTTATGCTTTCATGATGGAACAATGAATTCT
The DNA here is from genome assembly GCA_027924585.1 of Larix kaempferi. NCBI lineage: Eukaryota > Viridiplantae > Streptophyta > Pinopsida > Pinales > Pinaceae > Larix > Larix kaempferi. Next base: position 8,342,505 of record BSBM01000597.1, on the reverse strand, counting down.
GTGCCAACTTGTGGGGTACCGATTATTCAGACAGACTCTATGAACAAAAGTATTTTTCTAAGTCCAATTCATGCTTACACAGTCAGAAAGCTGGGTTTGGTTTAGATAGATGGATTTTTTCATTATGGTTTTCAGGTTGTGTCCAGGATTTTATATATACAGGTTCTGATGATGCACTGGTTACAAGAGCTGTTGCTATTGAAACTCTTTTACTTGCATAGACAAATACCATGGGTTATTTGTGAATGTTATCACTTATCAGTATTTCTTTCTGGCTTTATGAGAAATTTCTACTACAATAATCTGTTCATCGTCTGACCTTTCCTCTTCGAGTAAATTGAATATTTCATAAATAGCTATAAGTGAGGTGGTAGATGTTACTGGGTTAAATTTACATATACTTGTTACATATACTTAGAGCTGAGATCTTCCTTGTCCGCAATATCGTGAATTGATGTACATCTTTATTAATCTTTTTTAAAATATGTATTGTAGTTTGTACAAACACCAAATTAGTATTTGGATCATAAAATCCAGAGCAGTTTAAAGATTAAATTTGGATAATTTTTCTTCAAAATTTGGTGGGAAATGTTGGAATCTCAAATATAAGTTGCTGAGATTGAGATTGCATAATAGTTGAAATGGATTTTGAACAATGAAGATTTGGACAAAAGATTAAATTGCTAGATTCTATCTGGAAAATAAAAAATCATCTAATCTTTAAACAGAAAATTTACTTAGTACCACGGGTTTCAAATACATCCCCTTGCTCTCTTCTCTTAACCGTGATACATCCTTTTAAAACTTAATGTATCCTTGTACTCTCAAACTTTATACATGCCTTATTTAAGAAGTGTGTTTTGTTTCGTAGGTTAAATATACATTTTAATATTTAAACTTAATGTAGCTTAAAGAGTAAGAACACGTGTTTCCTCCTAAGAGGAGGTCATAGGTTCAAATTCTATAAGGGGAACCTTAAAAATAAATGACCTCCTTTAAGTGTTTTGTCCTCAAAATTATTTTGTATGTATTATTTTGATTTTTCATTTCCTTTGTTGTTTTTGAGCATTAAGTTCCTTCCCTTTGAAAACATCAATCTCCACAAGGATGTTGATCCACAAGGATGTTGATGTTGCTTATTAACCAGTATTTTTTTAATAAAATAATTAAACAAATAAATATTTTTATTTTGTGGTGATTTTTTATCTATAAATTTTTTAATCATGGACATAAAATAAAATTGTAAAAATAAATCTCAAGAATATATTATTCAATATTCAATAATATTATATACACAAAATAATAATGAATCTCTAAAAATAAAATATATATAATCTCCTAAAAATATAATTTACAAGTTAATTATTTTTATATGTTTTAATGTTAATTATGGTATACATATAGTCCACGTGGTGTAGCTCCTTGCGTAAAGTTACTAGTTTAAAACTCTGTGGGTACGATCCTTACAAAAAAAAAGAATACTCTGTCTGTTGGGGGTAGAGCAATTGGTAAACGAGTAATGATATGAGAAGTTGTAAATGAAAGGTTCTAGGTTCAAATCTCCCAACTTAAATGTGCTCCATGCTTGTGGGTCGTGTGGGTGCACCTAGGGGTATAGTGGTAGTGGTCGGGAATCGGTCCCGTGTCACACGAGTACGAGCCCTGCCTCAATTGTTGATTCCCCTAGTACAAAAAAAACTTTAGGTATACTTTGTTTATTAAATATTTATAACCTAAAGTATTAAGTTATATGATAATATATTAGTCCAAGAGGTTAGCTCTATTGATGATAGAATTAAACAAGAATTTTCCGATTGGTAAGCATATGACAAGGCTTCAAATGAGGGATGAGGGATATATTGACCTATGTATTTAAGGTTTGAACAAGGAAATATTAATAAAAACATAAAATTCCATATATAAGTGTTATCATAAGCATGGTTGGAATTTGGAAGACAACTTTTTTTCTCATCATTTTTTTAAAAAATTTAACAATTAGAAAACCTTGACATGATTTGGCGGTAGGTAAGACACATGGTAGGATGATAGTGGATGCATGTTTTCTCTCGAGGTGTTGGGGGTAGCTCTTTAACATTGTCCTTGTGAGGATGTGTGTCCCACCCTTTTCCACACTTACTGCGCAAACATTTACCATTTCAAATTCCTTGAATTTATATATACATGATATAAAAAAATAACACATAAAAGGTATAAATAAATTTGGCGGTCTAAACAAATTAACAGGCAAGTTTAAAGTATGCATTGGTATGCACATGACCTATTTTAGCTTATGCAATGAGTTCTTTTGGCCAATACACGATGAAAACACAACATTGTCCTTGAATGAGCATTGAAGTTCTAATACCATTGAGATACTCTGATTCACATTAAGGCGGTGAACACGAACATCATAAACAATAATCAACTTCTCGATATTGTTATGTATTTAACATTAATATTATATCATAAAACATTATTAAACAAATTGCTACGAAAACTCTTTCAGTCACTAAAGTAGAGTATATTGCTACCTCCCATGCTACAAAAGAGTTCATCTAGATGATATGGAAGATTTGGTATTAAAAAAAAAACTATATTATGATCATCAAAATTGTATCACAATTATTGATATTCCATACAACTAAAAAACAAAACTCATCCCTATTAAATAATACTATTTTGTTTGTGATAAAACACATAATAATAAATTATAATGTATTTCTTTGTAACGAGCACTCTTACAAGTATCTTCATAAAGAGTCAATTAAATGTAGATCAGGTGGTTGGGAGGAATGTTGATATCCTCCCTATCCGGGTTCAAATCTTGCTTGGGAGCCGACTTTCTATGTAATGATTGTAAATCTGGCCATACCTTGATTCTTTCAGAATAGCAGGTGATGACATTTTCCGCGTCAAAAACAAAACAAAACAAAACTTCATAAGGCCATTGGTTTGAGTTATGTTTATGAATCATAAATCTCAACTACTCAAGTCACCTTCGAAAACATAAGAATGTAGCTTAAAGGTTTTCACTGGGAAGGAGTGTTTCAATACATAATGACCAATATATTACATATTTAAAATTAGAGAAAATAACAAAATAAAAATAAAATAAAATATAAGATATTTAAATTAGAGAAAATAACAAAATAAAAAAAAATAAAACATAAGAAGTAGCTTAAAGGTTTTCAGCGGGGAGGAGTGTTTCAATGCATAATGACCAATATATTACATATTTAAAATTAGAGAAAATAACAAAATCAAAAAAATGTGCATGTACACTTATTTTTAACTTTATTTTTTAGTGTTTAATTTTTAAAATGATAGCTTTTATTTAATTGTTGGAACACATTTTGTCATATCACTAAAAAATGTTTATTTTTAGTTGATATACATCTTTGTAGGTTTTCTTGTTTCTCTTTATGGTTCAATTCCCTTATTCCTTCTCAGTTAAATCCTTCAAAAAAATATTAATTTCCCACTCATATGTGCCCTATGCATTGTTAGCCCGCGTATACACGACATGCTAGTGTTTTTCCCGTGTATGGCTTGTTGTGAAGGTAAAAAAAAAACTTATTGGGAAATGTAAAAACAGTTTCATGGTTTTTTAACCATCTCTTTCTCGTAGATAACCAATTGAACTTCCCTAACTACCTCCCCTAAAGTATAAAATAGGCAAGGTAAAGTATGAGGAAGGGAGAAAAATATAGCATCCTTATGCTGATCTTATTCATATTGAATCCATAATCCTTATTCCCAGGTCTACAATAAATCCCCCATATCCGGAAATCTGCATTTCCAGCAGTCTCCATCCCTTTCTTACCAATAAACTATCATATTGTTTTCTTTGGGCATGCTTTGGAGCATAGAGGAGGTGTGTATGTGTGTGGCTCAGGGGAAGGAACTCAACATCCAGTTTCAAAACAGTGCCACAACTGAGAACATGTGAAATCTATCTTGTATCTTGTTATTATTTTATATAAAGAATTATTTTTCATGTCCATAAATGTGTTAGTTTCTTGTTCTTTGTCATTCTATAAATTAAGCACATTTATTTGCAATTAAATAATTATATTTGCAGTTGTCTACTTGTATCTTTGTTTGTATTTATGATTGCAGATTATTAAAGATACATTTGATGCGAAATTTGGAAGATGGATCTTCTACAAGTGTTGGACCCGAGGTAGGAAATCTATCCCTATTTCTAATTTTTATTTGAATTGTAAATCTATCTAGATTTCATTTATTGGAAGGAATGTTTGAGTTGTTTATGGGCATTGCTCTATGGTGATCCTGCCCAAAAGATCACTAAGGTTGTAAATAATATTCCTGAAATAGAAATGGTGACTTCACTAGGGAGTTGGGTGGTTCTTCTCCTGCTATTGTTTTTGCAGTAGTTTATTTTTCCTTCTTGAAACCCCTAGGAAAATTTTTATAGGCTTTGTTTTGAAACTTGAAAGTGTTTTTTTTCTTTTTCCGCACAGATATGCACATTATAGTGTGTACAGGTGCGTATAGACACCCTATTGTGCATACTGGCACGTATGTTCCTATAGGAAACATTTTTCTTTACATTTTCAGTGTTTTTCAACCCCATAAGTGTGCTATAGTGCATGGAAGCGCATATACATAGGCTGTCTTCAGTTAGGGCGCGTATGCACTTCTATATACGCGGTCTTCTTTTCTATAAGGCAAGTACATACACGAGTTGCTCCACTGTAGGGCACGCATGAACAAGAGCCTAGATACAAGATGTCTTCATTTAGGGCGTGTATATACCCAAGCATGTGCACCCTGTAGTGGGAAAATGAGCGTATATGTCATGGTGGGCCCAAAATTAGGGTAAAAATTTTAAAAAAATATTGGTTTGTTAGGTTTATCAGGTCTAGTGGAGATTTGGGCCTTTCTTAGATTTTCCAAATTATAATTTTTAAGCCTTCAAAATCATCATTTTGTGGGATTTTTTATTAGAGAAAATTGAATTTTGCAAAAAATCATAGTTTGCTTCCGATTCATTTAGGAATATTTTGGGTAGTTTGATGTTTTTGAGAGTGTTTTCATAAAAATAAATAGTATATTTATTTTATTTGCATTATCTCATGTAAAGAATTGCTTACTTTGGTTATAGTAATCTCCTTAAAAAGTTACATCTTGCTTAAAATTTTGAAAGGTTATGCTTGTTTTTTTTTTAGTTGTTTATAGTCACAAGTAACTATTTCAAAAGATTAAGAGGTATTTTTCATTTGCAAGTAGTATCTTTTATATTTATTTTTCATTTGAGAACTTCATCTTTTTACACTTCGGCATCTTTATGAGTCACAACCACCATAAAAATGAACGCTTAATCTAAAATTTACTAGACTTTTTGGTTTATAGGGTTCAGCAAATAGCTTAGGGATAGAGCCTTGGACTAGGTTGGAAGCAAACACTCTAAGGATACTTTAAACTGTGAAACATAGTTGTCTTTCGTAAGGATTGGAAAATCCAATAATCGTAAGGGTGTGGCTGGGAAGCTCCACTAATGTCGGAGTTAAGCATGAGGTTGTGTGAGGTTGGGTTGAAGAGATTACTCCTTTGATACTTAACTAAGCATTTGTTGGATTTTGCGCGTATGGATATTTCACTAGTACCAACTTGGCCCCCCTATGGAGTCGGTATTTTTGAGATTTGGGGTTTAGTTACCCTGCCCATACATACGATCCCAACCGTCGACTGTTTCCCGGACGATGACTACGACTTGGTGGCCTTAGTATCTTGTCTTAGGTATCACATAGGTGTCTGTAGGGGGATTCATGTGTACCTTGAGTAGACATTGAGCCAAACTAATAGTACCCCTGGAGGGTGTCCCTTATCTTGTGGGGAGACTTGCACCAAGAATGGCTATTAGTAAAGGCCTTGATAACTTCTTTCGCACCTTTGTTGTTTGTTGTGGGACCTAATCAACCCGCACTGAACTTCAAAAGGCCCTTGGTTTGCTTGGTTGATATCTCTAGGACTTTTTCTAGTGGTGTGTTGTTTGTTCTTAGTTGGAATTAGAGATTTATTACTTATTGAATTGGAACTTCTGGCTAAGTTCTTGTGGACACCAACCAAGGGGATCCTTGTGCTTTTCCATTTGTTGGGAACGTTGGTGCTCCCTTGATGGCCACTTTGAATCTTTCGGGATTCATTCTGGGCCTATTGGTTTGGTTGTTTTCCACTCCGAATGTCACGAATGCTCCTGATGCTTCTCAAGCAAGCACTTTATATTGGGGGCATCAAAACCCTGTTCCTTCTTCGCTAGAAAAATCTTCTCCTCCTCCTCCTACCTCACGCGGTGAAAGTTTTGATACTAGTAACCAACGGTCTAAAAGGAATAGAAGGAGGAAGAATATGAAGAAGATGTGAAGACAAGGGGCAAATTCTCCAGTCTCTGCAAGTGAGAATGGAAGCACACAACTAGCCTATGCAAGTCATGCTGGGAGCACTCATCCAATCACTACAAGTCATACCGAAAATATGTCATCAACCTCTGCTAGTCATGTTGAGGACATGTCATTGATCATTGCGAGTCATATTAGAAACAAGTCACCAATCACTGCAAGTCATACTGGAGACAAGTCACCGGTCACTGCGAGTCATACTAGAGACAAGCTACCAACTGTTGCAAGTCATGTTGGGGGTAAGCAACCGGCCACTGCAAGTCATTATGGGGGCAAAGAGTAATCCAATGTGAGTCATGCTAGACATATTGACACTGTTGAGAAACCTAAATGAATAGGACACAAGCCTAAGTTCCCTTGTAATGTTTGCAAGGGAGATCACCTTAATCACATGTGCCCTGTTATTTCAGAGGTACAAAGAGTGTGGTCTGTGTCTCAAGGATCTTCTTCTCCTAAAAAACCTATGATTCCCCAACAGCCTGTTCAACCTTTGGTTGATGAAGTGTTCAAGTCAATGCAATCTTTAACTGATTCCACTCCTCCCTTGGAAGGTGTTGATGTTGAAGTGGTTGGACCGACACATTCTTTGTTCAATCCCACTCTTCCTTTGGAGAGTGACAAGAATCAAGTGGCTGAATTGATGCAATCTTCGGTCGATTCCACTCTTCCTTTAGAGAGTGACAAGCATCAAGTGGTCAAATTGATGCAATCTTCGGTCAATCCCACTCTTCCTTTGGAGAGTGATATGTCTACCACTCAAGTTTTCTTCATTTTCAGTTCAAAACTTTTTGTATAAGGAGGCACTCCATTCTTTTTGAATGAACCCCCACCAAACTTTAGGATTTCTTCCTTTGATTATAATAGTCTAGCTGAGACTAGCCTTCCTTCTACTGCACATTTTCAAATAAGGGTTCAGTTTAAGAGCTACACAGTTGCTTGTTGTATTGTAGATGAAGGAGTCTTTGTTAGTATTTTATCTGCACATGCTTGGAGAGGTGTGGGATCTCCCAACCTTGTGCCGACTATTTATCAACCTTTGGATTTTGATAGAAGACCTAGTGCAAATTTGGGATTTCTTCCTCAATTTTCTATTACTTTAGGTGGAAAGAGTGTCTTAGCCGATTTTATGGTTAGGGAGGACCCTTTAGAATTCAATATGCTCCTTGGGCATGATTATGTATATGCTATGCATGATGTAGTGTCCACACTCTTTCGTGTGATGCATTTTCATTACAATGAAAGAATTGTCCCTATTGATCAACTTGCATTTGTTGATCCTTCTCATTACCCGACTTTATACCAAGTATATCCTTTGTCAGTTCCTAGAGTTTCGATAGACACTACCCTGCCACAAGTGAAGTATGTGGCCTTATATCCCATGTGTCCAATTGATACTAAGAAGAAGCCTCTACATTCATGCTTACCTTCTCGGGACTCGGTCCTGACAATTGACTACGTGATCCATTCAATGGGGGCATTGGAGCTTGCTCTCCTCCCTGTTGGTCTAAGTGAAGGTTTTCGTACATGTGTTCTCTCTGGGATGATATACTTCCTTTAGATGAATCTTTCCTTAAGGCTATGATCAAGTTTGACATTCCTAGTATATTTACGTCCTTTACAAAGATCATCTACCTGGATTCCACCTAGTTGTAATCAAATCCAACCCCAATTTTCCTTTTGAGTCCGATCTCATTGTTTATAGATCTTCAGACATTGCCATTTTTTAGTCTTTGGGCTCTGCCATTGAGCTGCAAGTCAATGTTCCTAATGAGTTCAATTCTGCTAGCATATTTTTCAACTCCCACGATGATGAGTCTATTCATGTAGAATCCATTATTTCTTTTGACTTCGATCTTCCTTGTGAGTCTGATCTTATTGATTGTAGGTCCTCAATCCTTGGCGACCTTGAGTCTTCACTGGTAAACTCTGCCTTAGTAATAAATATTGTTCAAGATACTGAAGTTGAGAATACTTCTACCAAAGTGACCTGTATCAGATCTTTCTTTTCATATTTTTAGATATGATCATGGTATTGTTGTTTCTTGGAGACGAGAATTTTAGCTGGATTCATGGTTGCTTAGGGATCATTTTCTACATGTTGCTCGATTCGATCAGGTATTTTCATAAACTTGCATATAGGTTTAAGCCTCCCTTCTGTTATGATGTATTTGAACCTTTTGTTATTCAAATTTTCCATAGGGTCGAACCTATTGGATATTGGTGCATCATCCATCTCTATATGCATTTTTCACTATTCCTACAGAAGAATCTACCTAACATGGGTCACCGTAGTCAGTACTCCTTTTCCATTTTGGTGCCCATGTCGAGTTTTTCTCATAAGCTCGAGAGCCTTTTTAGATTTAGCATGACTTTGAGAAGAAGTTTCATGCCTCTCTTTCTCATATGTTTCTGGCCATTCCCTAAAAGGCTCCCATATTTATGTATAAGTTGTAAATGCATTTGCATCTTTCTTGTTTGCACTTTTGAGCCTAATGCCAGATTCTAGCTTATAGCTCTTTATAAGCCCTCACTTATTATCTCATTATCATTGAGCCTTGCATAATTTTTCCTTTGCAACTTGACACCCTTTTACCGGGAGGAAGCACACCTTGATCAGTGTCCTTATCCTGCTCATGTTCCTTGCATTATTGATCTGATTCAGGGTGACCTTGACACTAACTTGAAACTGATTCAAGGTTCACTTGACAAAATGATCGTTTTTGTTGAACTTGATTGCAATTAAAGGCTTGAATCAAATGTGCATGCTTAAATTTATGCATGTGTCATTAGTCTCATTTATCATCACATAATGAACATAATTGTTGAAAATAACATGCACAAAGAAAACATGAGACAAGCAATACTCACTTGGTAACAGAGTTCACCAGATCCCCTGGCTTCGTCTCCTGGCTCGTTCAATCGTCGAACCGCTTTTATTCTCTTCTTCAAAGATACTCTCCTTTAAAAAAGGGATGAATTCCCACATCAATAGTGGTTGAAGAATTCCCACAACAGTGGCAGTATCAAAGAGTTGCTCTCATACAATGCAAAGAGCTTGTTCTCACAAGCATGTGGCAATGTCTCTCCTACAAAGAGACGATCTCCTCCATTGAAGGATGATCTCTCACAAGCATGTGGCTATAGGCTCATTCCAATACGGGGAATATTCATCTTGATGTTGATGATGGAGAATATTCACAACTCGGATCCAAAATCGGATTGAACCAGTGACTCCAGCTCGCGAAAACAATGAAGATCGACTATAAGCACGACCACCTTCGCTTCACATAAGGCCACAACAATCTCCTTCTCTCTCTCTGTACACAAGCAAGCTACATAGAGAAAATGGTGCTCATAGGCACTTGGATCCTCCAAAATGGATCTCCATTGGATCTCTCTTCAAAGCATAAGGAACTCTAATGGTTCTCCCAACTAGCTTCCTACAAGAGCTCTTCCAAGCACATGGAACTCCAAAAGTACCCCTGGAACATGTGGAACTCCCACAAAATTGATGCACCTTGGACAATGGCTAATGGGGATTTATATAGTTTGATATTCCCCATGGTGGCATCATAAACATGAGGCCCAACTTAACCCATTCGTTGTGACTGTTATAACTGATGGTTTGTCTTATCCTTTGGTTACAACAACTTTACATAACCATCATAGATCCATCTTAAACCCGTATCTATCAAGCACCGAGAGGGATCCAATTTCTTGAGGTGTATTTCTTTTTTTAAATTTAAACTCAAGAAATTTGATCTCTCTTGATTGATAGATCCGGGTTTAAATTTTAAGTTTTTATTTTATAAACGAACATCTATTTTTTAATTACTTTTCATAATATTTTATTTTATGAACCAACATGGATTTTTTTAAAATACTTTCCATAATTTTTTTTTATTTTATGAGCCGACATGAATTTTTTTAATTATTTTGTTAGTAACAAACATTACATCACAAACTTTACAACACCTCCCCCATACTTACTTTACTTTACTTTAATGTTACAAATGTTACTAATGTTATATCAGGTTACAAGATCTCTCCCATAATATTCATTATCACTATTACTTTACTTCTTTTTACTTTAATGTTACAAACATTACTAATGTTACATCACGTTACAAGAGCTCTCTCATAATATTCACTATCACCATTATTTTTGGCCGACATGTTACTAATGTTATAACGTTACATCCGTTACATCACGTTACAAGATCTCCCCCATACTGGACTGTAAAGTGCTTCTTGGCGCAACAACCATTTAGTTGTTTTGTCCCCACCATTCTTTTAAATAATTAACAACCCATAACCATATATAGTTTAACGACCCCCCTTTCTTTTATATAACCATACATACTCTTTGTTGGCGGCATGGTCCACATCCACCATATGATATATTATAAAGTTTGCCATTTAAAATATTCCATGTGCCACTTGCGCATGTTGGCATCTACTCCTCCTACGGCCTTTTACAACAATATATATATATAAAACGTGTTTTTTGTAGTTGGTTATTCGTTGGGCATTCTATATATACAGTAAATATATATGTGGCGGATGTTGGGTGGGAGACACGGGGTCAAACCAGTGGGCTCTACCCTTTTTATTTGTTTAATTACGACCCAATCAACATAAAATTAATATGTGCGAAAACATGTTAAGACCCAACTAGATGGTGTAGTGGTAGAAACATTGTCGTGAATCCATAATGGTGGAGGGAGCTCACGGGTTCAATACTTGGCGTAACCACACAAATTTTAATGGACAAAAACCGTAATTGGCCAATGAGAGGTTGGTAGAGGTTGGCACGTGGCGGCCTCTCATTGGGCCCCCTGTCCAGGTCTGCACAGTCACCTACCACGTGTCACCTTGATCTACTACCAACTCTGATGTACGGACTGCCACGTCCCCTGCAAACTGCCAGCGGGATGTATGTCTTTCCACATGGCACACTATGAGAGTACCACGTGGAACCACCGTGGAACCTCTATTTTTTCCAATTTTTATGTTTGCATAAAACTTTAGAACGTGATATCTTTTGCATCCAGAGTATGTTTGAGGTGTCGTCCGTGCCGTTGGAAATCTCTCACCGAGCTCTTTGTTATGGTGTTGTTCTTTCTGGTAGTTGAACATTTTGATTTTGGAACATCTTCAAATCCTCTTGGATCATTCCTCCCCACTAGGAAGCTTTTGGTCCTCCAAAAGTTACATACAACAACCAACCAATTGGCCAATGAGAGGTTGGCAGAGGTTGGCACGTGGCGGCCTCTCATTGGGCCCCCTGTCCAGGTCTGCACAGTCACCTACCACGTGTCACCTTGATCTACTACCAACTCTGATGTACGGACTGCCACGTCACCTGCAAACTGCCAGCTGGATGTATGTCTTTCCACATGGCACACTATGAGAGTACCACGTGGAACCACCGTGGAACCTCTATTTTTTCCAATTTTTATGTTTGCATAAAACTTCAGAACGTGATATCTTTTGCATCCAGAGTACGTTTGAGGTGTCGTCCGTGCCATTGGAAATCTCTCACCGAGCTCTTTGTTATGGTGTTGTTCTTTCTAGTAGTTGAACATTTTGATTTTGGAACATCTTCAAATCCTCTTGGATCATTCCTCCCCACTAGGAAGCTTTTGGTCCTCCAAAAGTTACATACAACAACCAACTTTACAACAAAATCCGTAACAAAATCCTTAAAATATACTACGTTGCAATAATAAGTGATGTAATACATCACTTTTACAAAAGTGCTCTTCTATGGGGTCTTAAAAAGCAACAAGTGATTTACAATGATTGGCCTTCTTCAATTAACTCAAGAAGTCTACTCATCTTAACCATCAAGGCGAATAGGTCCTCCTTCCTGAGCTGTTTCTGTACCTGGCTTTCTTCATGTAGTTGGATTCTTTTCTGAGTTGCTTCATCGATCGGTTTCTTCACATGTGCTTGCTCAACTTTCTTGTCCTTCTTGGGAAGCAACTCTGGATAGAGCGCCCAACATAAGTTATTAATGTTTGTAGTTTCAACAAATTTGGTTAAAAATGACAAAAAAATGGTTATTTCGGAAAAAAATGGCAAATATAATTTTTATAAAAGAATTGGGGAGTCCATGGGATTCGACCCCATGAGGTCAAAAGCCTGCCAAAGCCTTCACCAAGCCCTCCTAGGTAAAAATCCACACGATGGTACTAGACCCAACTAGATGGTGTTAAGACCCAACTAGATGGTGTAGTGGTAGAAGCATTGTCGTGAATCCATAATGGTGGAGGGAGCTCACGGGTTCAATCCTTGGCGCAACGACAAAAATTTTAATGGACAAAAACCGTAATTGGCCAGTGAGAGGTTGGCACGTGGCGGCCTCTCATTGGGCCACCTGTCCAGATCTGCACAGTCACCTTCCACGTGTCACCTTGATCTACTACCAACTCTGATGTACAGACTGCCACGTCACCTGTAAACTGCCAGCTGGATGTATGTCTTTCCACATGGCACACTTTGAGAGTACCACGTGGAACCTCTATTTTTTCCAATTTTCATGTTTGCATAAAACTTCAGAACGCGATATCTTTTGCATCCAGAGTACGTTTGAGGTGTCGTCCGCGCCATTGGAAATATCTCACCGAGCTATTTGTGATGGTGTTGTTCTTTCTGGTAGTTGAACATTTTGATTTTGGAACATCTTCAAATCCTCTTGGATCATTCCTCCCCACTAGGAAGCTTTTGGTCCTCCAAAAGTTACATACAACAACCAACTTAACAACAAAATCCTTAAAATATACTACGTTGCAATAATAAGTGATGTAATACATCACTTTTACAAAAGTGCCCTTCTATGGGGTCTTAAGAAGCAACAAGTGATTTACAATGATTGGCCTTCTTCAATTAACTCAAGAAGTCTACTCATCTTAACCATCAAGGCGAATAGGTCCTCCTTCCTGAGCTGTTTCTGTACCTGACTTTCTTCATGTAATTGGCTTCTTTTCTGAGTTGCTTCATCCATCGGTTTCTTCACATGTGCTTGCTCAACTTTCTTGTCCTTCTTGGGAAGCAACTCTGGATAGAACGCCCAACATCTGGCTTCCTGATGTCCACCCTTGTTGCAATGGGTGCAATGGTTCTTCTTGACCCATATTTTCAAGCCCTTCTTTTCCTCCTGATGTGGAGAGGGGTCTTCGTGTCTTGGCTTCTTCCTGGTTGCCATAACCTTCTTGTACAAAGCCATTCTTTTCCAACACTTAGCAATAGCATGGTTATCCTTACCACAAAACATACATGGTATTCTATGCCATAAAACTTTGTTTGCCAAATGACTTATAATCAAAAGGAACGTTGGAATAACGAGACTTTATATACCTTTCTTGGTTTTCTCTGGTGTAGGCCAGTCACGGAGATTTTTCCTTAGCTCCTCTTTCGTAATGCTCATCTTGATCATCGTGGAGGGCTATGTCACCTCGTTGCACTGGCTTGGGATCTTATCTTGAAGCTTTGCTTGCTTCAACTTCTTTGGAGTTTCTTTCATCAGTGGTATTGGAGAATGCTTCATCTTGCCTTTTGCTATAGCCCAGTCCTGCATGTCAGGGTATTTATACTACTTGGATGGGATTCATGATGCCTTGTCTATTAGCTCCAAGGACCTTTCCTTCATATCCCGTTCTCTTCAACAATTTCATTCCAATTCCCTTGGCGTGCTTTTAGAAAGCACCAAAACCATCATAATCATCATGGGAAGAAGAAGAAATTGAAGAATAACTGACACTATTTACCTCAATGAAGGTTTTTGCATTTGCAGTAGAAGTAGGCTCTTCATCCTTCTCCACTTCTTCATTATTCTGGAGCTTTGCCAATGCCTCATCCTTGGCTTGCAACTCAAGTTGAAACTCTTGAAATCTCCCTTGCAGCTTTTGAAGATTGTCTTGAAGCTCTTGCTTGTCATATTTTGCAACTTGCAGAAGTCTTCGGAGCTCGTCATTCTCTGATTGATTTCCTTGAGATCCTTGAGCCATGCGTTATTTGATGGTTTTTCCATTCTTGATTCAACAACTAAAATCCCTGTCAATCCTACTCTGATACCAAACTTGATCTGATCCGAGGTGACCTTGATACCAACTTGAAACTGATTCAAGGATCACTTGACAAAAGGATTAGTGATAGGATCGTTTTTATTGAACTTGATTGCAATTAAAGGCTTGAATAAAATGTGCATGCTTAACTTTATGAGTGTGTCATTAGTCTCATTTATAATCACATAATGAACATAACTGCGGAAAATAACACGCACAAAGAAAACACGAGACAAGTAATACTCATTTGGTAATGGAATTCACCAGACCCCCTGGCTACGTCTCCGGGCTCGTTCAATCGTCGAACCGCTTTTATTCTCTTCTTCAAAGATACTCTCCTTTACAAAATGGTTGAATTCCCACATCAATAGTGGTTGAAGAATTCCCACAATAGTGGCAGTATCAAAGAGCTGCTCTCATACAGTGCAAAGCGCTGGTTCTCACAAGCATGTGGCAATGTCTCTCCTACAATGAGATGATCTTATCCAATGAAGGCTGATTGTTGGCTGCTTTCTTGGGCAGACCCGGGTTTTAATGAAGCGCAGCAACAAACCCCTTGGCGCACTGGCCCTCTCGGCAACGAGCTGCGCGGCAGCTCGAGGTCTCACCCGAAGTGGCTATGGGGGGGTTAAGGAATCAGATTTCCTTAACCGTGGTGACGCGGAGATTGTTCTTCCTCTTCCGGTTCCTCAGATGTCGGCGGTCCGAATTTTCCGCAGGCCCCTCGGCGCAACTGCGCGGCTTCCTTCCTCAGCAGGCCCGCTGCGCAAGTCTCCTCTCTGGCGCAGAAGGCAAGTATTCCTTGCGTCGACGCGTTAAGTACCTCTTCGCCCTGCGCGCCCAGCGCATTATCACTTTCCTCGGTCGCTGCCGCGACAGTGCTCCACCACTTCTTCAGTACTTAGCGCTTTATAGCTATCAAGGGACCTTCCCAAACTCACTTACACAGTCGCAAAGGTAATGCAAGAGTCTTGTATACACAGGTAATGAACTTAAACAGTTAAATCATTCATGCAAACATTATAACAAGAAGAAATAAGTGAAGCTCATCTCCTCGAGGAAAACCACGTCCACGGGAGTTTATATTAACCAGAAAATGATAGAGTTATACAATATGCTGCGCACACAGCTGCAGCCTTAGATCTTTACAGGAAACTCCACGCACACAGCTGGGAGCCCTTTTCTCTATCTAGTCTCTTCTCTACAGAGATTACAAAGGCACAGACGTCAACTCAGACTGTCTGGCAACTCAGGGATTAGCTCCTCGGCTATCCGACTCTTACTCTAGTTCTACACACTCAGTAGAAAACATAGCAAAGGATAATCAACACATGATCTATCCTCGAGACTGACTATCGAACAGTCTAACCATCTAATTATCCCAAAACTATCTAACTCTTCTTCTTATCATGTATACATATATATAGGTGGCCATGACGGTCACACCTTTACAAAACTGTGGGCCTTTCCCAACAGTGATTCCCAAAAACCCTAACCACGCACATGGCTAGGTGTACTGTAGGCGCCGCTTGCAGTCACGTCGCCGCTTCCTGCAGGCTCCTTGACTTTCGGCGCAGATTGTGGGTATGGGCGCTTGTCCTTCGCCTTCAATGCTCTGGTCCGTTGCTCCTCCTTGGTCCGAGCAACCATAACTTCTGTACTTAGCCTTTAAATGAGGGTAGCTGAGCCCTCTACTCCATCGCCTTATTTATTATGGTAGCTGAGCCACCTTCATTCTTCTATGACGTGCGCGCGAACTCCGTGATTTCCGGTCCGTGATCTTCGCTGAGCTTGTCCATCCGGCACCGTACTGCGCACCGTCTCCTTCTTGCCCAAAACTTAGTGCTTGTCCCAAAATTAGCACTTTCCTTCCATACTTGTGCTTTTTTCCCAAAATTCGCAGCTTTACCGTAGCTACGACCTCGGCTCCAACAGGCCCCTAACACTCACTTGTGGCTCGCCCTCGAGCCACTTGCACTAGCGTGTGGTCGCTTGATTTGCGCATCTGCTTTTGCTTGGGTCTCCGCGACTGTTTTCTTCCACTGCGCAATAGCGGAGTCCAATTCATCGATACACTCCACAGCTGTCTGCACCGTTTCTGCGGTGGCTTCTTCTTTAGTGATGGTATCAATCACCTCCTGAGATTCAGCAATCTCTTTGATTTTTGCCTCGACCTGGGCAACAATTTCAGCATACTCATCCATGAATGGCTGAATGCTGTTGGTGAGCTTCTCATCTTCAGTTCTGAGCTTGTGCAGTTGCTGCTGCATTCTGCGCACTTCACTCATTTTCTTCATTTTTGGTAAGCCTGTTAAGGCCTTAGCTTCTTCAGTCAGAACAGTGAGAGACTGTTCTGCAGCTTGCACCTGTTCTGACAGACCAATTTTAAAAGGGAGCTTCTCAAGCTCCGTCCAAGCTTCCATAGCTTGGCTCATCAGATTCTCGGCTTCCTGTATTCTATCTTTCATCTGTGTGGAAGCTCTGCTCAGTGCTTCAAATTGTACCTGCGCATCATCCGTAAACTGTGCAGCAACGCGAGCTTCTAGCTCAGCGATCTGGGTTCTATGGCCTTCAGCCATAGCAACTATTTCTTGCTCCAGGGTTTTCGCCCTTCCTCCAATAATTTGAACTTTTGCAACCAGAGGGAGGTCTGGTTGAATCTCGCAAGCCGGCAATTCCTGGGCAATCTCGTCGACTGCGTTTCTGATGCCGATGTCTTGCGCCTCATAAAGTGCAAGTTTCTCAGATATATTCTTATGGCTTGCCTTCAACTCTAACTCCTGCGATTGCAGTCGTTGGTTTGCCTGGAAGGTGGAGAGCTCTCTAGCTCTCAGCTCAACAGAAACTTTCTCATGCACAAGCTGTAGAGTCTCTATAGGAATTAAAGACAAATTTATTTCTACAGGCCCAACTGAGCTTACCTGTAGTGCAGCTAGCGGATCTGGAAGTGTCATGCTGATAGGCGGAATATGCACGACAGTATGCCTTTCTGCGAGTACTTCAACTCGCTCAGCACTTGGAATTTCTTGGGGTGCCTGCGAAGTAGATGCTGGCGCATGGGTCTGCGCAACTCTTCCTGCGAGACCTTTCAATTCTACGTACTGCAAATCTAAAGCACTTCTGATGTGAGCGTGCGCATTGCGCAGCTCGCGAAATTGCTCTTGTAGGTACTGGTCGATCCCCGAGGGAATAGCCTCAGCGGGATGCGACACTTTTTGCTTCTTGGTGGCCGGTTCAGTGGAACCTTCATCACTTCTTTGCTCCGGGGCTTCCTTTCCCTTGTCCTTCTCTTTCGCAGCGGCGGTTGGCAGCGCGGATGCGAGATCGGCGGCCTCCCTCCACTCATCCGACCAAGACTTGATGGTTTCTTCAACATCCTCGGTAGTCATTCTGTAAAGGCCTAGCGCCCATTCATCTGGAATGCCGCAAGGGCGGAGGTAAAGTTGGTGTATGTCGGCAGTAAAAGCCAACTTTCCTTCATAGAATGTGGCTGTCTCCTGGCTCAGCCTTGGCATTTCTTGAATAGTATCTCTGAGGAGATAGTAGTATTCACAAAATACAGCGCGATTCATCTTGCGCTTCGCGGGATTGGGAGAATCCCAGAGGTTGATGTAGCGCATGCCGGCAACCTCTCCTGCGCGGCGCGGAAGGAACTGAGTATTCGGGGGCTCCTTCCACCCAACGAGAGCGCATAAAATTAGAAGCCAAGAAAAATGGAATGATTGGGCTGCATTGTCCTGCACATTCAGGCAATCAGCCAAGAAAGAATTCAGCAGGAAGAGAGACCAGTTGTACTGCTCTCCCTCCGCAGCTGCGATGGCGAGCTCTACGACAGCTCCAGTAACTTCCTTCGGTCGGCACTTTGTGAGAAGTCTGCCTGCAAGCAGACTTCTTGTAAATCGAAGTGCCTCATCTTCTACTGTAGTGAGGTCATAAGCCCGACCTCCTCTCGTCAAATTATACTTCTGCACCAGCTGTGCAGCCAATTTTCTGTCTTTGTCCTTTCCCACAAAGTGAATATTGGGATCCTTACCAGCCTTAGATAGACCGGTGATGCGGTGAATCAAATCAACATTTAGATCAATTGGCCTCCCGAGCCAAAGGTAACCTCCATGAACACATGAAAGCAGCGTCTTAACGACTGCATTCACTTCGTTGCTACGCCCAAAGTGCGGTAGCTTCAACAAATTCAACAAACCTGGCTTCTCCAAGTTTGCTGCAAATCCCCTTGGGGTAAATTCATCGACCTTCCGGATGGGATTTTGAACTATCGTCAGATATCGATCTGGCGCAAACTGGGGATACGTTTTATAGTCTCCCAGATTGAAATCAGAGAATTTGACCAGTGGAATGTGTCCCAACAGTTGCCCTTCTACCCGCACACTAGCCGGTAGTGGCGGTAACGGAATGGGATACTTTGCATTCTTCGGGATCTGTACTTCTGGCGCATCATCTGGACGCGGCGGAATATAGTTCGCCATGGTCGCCAACGGCTCTGGAACAGGTTCTTCTGGCTGCGATGGCGACGCTCTTGTAGCCGGAGACTGTCTGGGATCCTGATAACCAGGATGTACATAAGTCGAAGCCGTGACTGGAGTAGTCATGCCGAAATCTAAGCCTCGGCGCAGGAATTGATGAACAACTTCTTTAGTTGACAGGTTCTCCGTCGTGAATCGATGTAGGAAATAAAAACTTGGGCAGCAAATGGCGGACGAGCGTAGGATATGGACGCTGAAAACAATGGAAAATACTCTGCACAACTCGGCTCTGAAAACAATAACTTGGATTCGTAAACAAGATAGCAACTCGATGAAAGTAACCCAAAAATTATACAAGTGTGAGGTATTTATAGCCAGCGGTGATAGTAAATGCGACCAAGTGGGGTTACGTAGCTATAGGCGGCTATACATGAGTTGACAACACGCTATCCTCCTCGCCGCAGTGGTGCATTTATTGTGATTGACGGGCTCTGACAGCCTTCCGGGAGAAGCTAATGCTTTCGGCGCCTGAGTTAAATGCAAATCTTTCGGGGATCAAGTCAAATCCGTCAGAGTGGCTAGACTTAAATAGCGGACTTATCCTTCATTTATTCCTACGCGGCTACATAACTGCTGTAATTCAAAATTTTCGGCGGGTCATTTCAACTTAGGGCACTGTGCCTATAGGGGTCCACAAGGAGAACTCTTCAAGTGGTGAATTTACACAGGGAGCTCCGCAAGAGCGATAGTTCAACGGTCCGGGGAGAAGCTTCGCAAGAGCGCAACTATGTTCGCTCCAACCAAACTTTAGTCATGCGCGGATGTTTCTAGGAACTGCGCAGGAAGCCGGAGACTGAGTGTCTCGCAACTTCCGTGTAGACTGAATGCGGTGCCTCTTTCAACTACACTGGGCATCTGCATTTCAGCAATATATTAGGTCGACAAAGCGGAGTGGCCGTCGCGATAAAGCTTGAGCTGACTCCCGTTGATAATTGTAGGTAGTAATTCTCCATCAAGCTTTGCAAGCTGTACTGCGCCTCCGTCTGTTATTTTTATCACCTGAAAAGGGCCTAACCAATGTACACGAAACTTGCCTGGAAACTTGATGAATTTACTATCATAAAGGAGTACCAAGTCTCCTTCTTCAAAGTGTTTATGCTTAATGTGCCTGTCATGCCAAGCTTTCTGTCTTGCCTTCTGTACCTGTTGATGGAATCCGGCTAAAAGTCGGTCTTCTTCTAAGGCAAGCAGTTGCGAAAGTCTTTCATTCATAGTATTAGGATCTGCCATCTCTGTAATTTGCGCGATTCTAAGACTGGGAACAATGTATTCCATGGGCATAACTGCTTCTTGTCCATACACCAAACTGAAAGGTGTGTGGCCTGTTAGTTTCTTGCAAGTGGTTCTGTAAGCCCATAATACAGTTGTGACTCTAAGGTCCCAATCATCTCTTTGTTGATTACAGATCTTCGTCAGGGCATTCTCAAGGATCTTATTGAATGCTTCCACCGTACCATTAGCTTGAGGATGGTAGGGTGTACTCTTATGGTGGTTAACTTGAAATTCTTCAGTAAGGGCCTCTATAGTCTCATTGAGGAAATGTGTACCCTGATCGCTCATGAGAATCACTGGACATCCAAATCTAGTGATAATATTCTCGAAAATGAACTGCGCGGCCGTAGCAGTGTCGCAGTTCCTAACTGGCTTCGCCTCAGCCCATCTGGTGAGGTATTCAGTAGCTGTAATGATGTATCTTGCGCCAGTTCTTTTTCCTGGTGGGTTAATAGGTCCTACAAAGTCAATGGCCCATTTATCAAAAGCACGCAGTGTGATCTGGGGTCTTAGCGGCATTTCATCTCTCCTTGAGGGTTTTCCTGTTCGTTGGCACACATCGCAACATTTACAGAACGCCTTAGTATCCTTGTGCAATGTCGGCCACCAAAGACCTGCGGCTAATATCTTTTGCGCAGTCGACTTTCCTGCGAAATGGCCTCCTGCGGTACCTGAATGCGCTTCTGCGATGATAGAGCTCTTTTCATGTGGTAAGATACATCTGCGCAAAACCTCGTCAGGGCCCAACTTATAAAGCTGGCCTTCTATCAAAGTGAAGTCTGCGGCTCTGACAACAAGTTGCTTCTTCTGCTGGATTGTAAACTCAGTCGGCGCTTGCCCGGTAGTGAGAAACTCAAGAATATCAGAATAATATTCGTCTGCTGCTTGAATAGAAAACAACTGTGCGTCAGGCAGATTGTCCTCCAGACTTGTAGGTTCCTCTCCTGACTCTATCCTGGATAGATGGTCAGGCCCTGCATTCAATCTGCCTGGCTTTACAATAACCTCGAAATCATACTCTTGAAAGAGCAGTAGCCATCTGCAAATTCTTCCTCCTAAGACTGGTTTATTGACCAAATATTTCAAAGCAGAATGGTCAGTATACATTTTAAAATGAGCGCCTAACAGGTAGTGTCTGAATTTCTGTAGGGCATACACCATAGCTAATCCTTCCCTTTCTGTAGTGGTGTAGTTCTTCTCAGCTGTAGATAGCTTTCTGCTGGAGTAAGCAATCGGGTGGTCAATACTTCCTTCTCCCGACTGTGTAAGCACAACCCCCAATGCTATGGAAGAAGCATCAACATGAACATGAAAAGGCTTTCGCCAGTCCGGGAAAACTAGAATAGGCGCTGTGATCATCTTTTCTTTAAGTGTGTCCAAGCTCTGTTGGCATTCTTCTGTCCATTGGAACTTCGAATCCTTTTTCAGCAATCTTTCCATAGGCGCTGTGATCCTTGCATATCCTTTGATGAATTTTCTGTAGTATCCTGTATGTCCCAATGTAGTGCGCAATTGCTTAACTGAGTTGGGCGCAGGTAAATTAGCAATGATGGCAACCTTCGCAGGATCCATCAGGAGTCCTTGTCTGCATACAATATGTCCCAACAAAATACCAAAGGGCGCACAAAATATACATTTTTTCAAGTTAAGGGAAATCTGATGCTGTCTACATTTTTCTAACATCATGCGCAGATTTGCAATATGGTTCTTTAATAGGCCAAATACAGTCCAGTCATCAAAATAGACTTCTAAAAACTTGTGAATGAATTCTTTAAAAACAGCAACAACAACTCTAGAGAAGATAGCGGGTGCGTTTTTAAGACCAAAGGGCATTACCGTATACTGGAATGAGCCCCATTCAGTTGCAAAAGTAGTCTTGTGGTGGTCGTCCGGATGAATTCTGATCTGATGATATCCCGAAAAACCATCAGTGAAAGAGTAAGCCTCTTGTCCTCCAACATTATCAAGTACTTCATCTGTGAAAGGAGTGGGAAATGGATTGTGTGCTGATGCATCATTGAGTTTGCGCAAGTCGACGCAGATTCGTATTTCACCTTTCGTTTTCTTTTCTTGGACCACCATAGGACTAATCCAATCGCTTTCCTCTACTGGCTCAATAATACCTGCTGCGAGCATTTTATCAATTTCATCTTTGACTTTTTCTTTATAGCGCGGGTTCAACCTGTATGGGCGCTGCTTTACTGGCTTGGCATCTGGTTTCAGAGATATGCGCATCACTCCTAAGTCTCCTAGGATGCCTTTCATTTCTGTGAACTTGGTAGGAAAGATATCCTGGTAGTCACGCAATAATTCTGAAACATGTCCAACAGTTTCATCATCCCAATAATCTCCTATAGAAGCAAACTTTGGTTCAGCTTCTGTACCAATGTTAATCTTCTTGAGCTTGACGTGTTCTGTGATGGCGGGAATATCAAGCTCAGGACCTTTAATATTGCGCGTCCCTTCTGATTCTGGGATATTGATGTTGCGAGGATCGTCCTCCTCCTCTTCAGCGGTGAAGTTATAACATTCCAGGGCATGTTCTATCTGGACAGCCCAATCTGGTTGGGAATATTCTGATAACGGGCATTGTTCAAATATCTTCTTTTTAATACACTTCAAAGCCTGATCGATGCTTGGATGTTCTGACTCAAAGCTGAAGGTAAGTTGAAAGCTTTCTATCGTAAGAGGCCAACTGATAGTGCCTTTGCGCAATTCTGTTTCCGTATACCAATTCCTTGGAACTGTATCCAATGTGTGGATGAATAGGTGAACCCATTCATCTTCCGGAATATCTGACCATTGCTGAATACATGCTTCAATGTGTGACCTGGGGTCACTCTGTCCCTCATATTTGCATAGGGCTCCGGCTGTGGTGTCCTGAAATCTGCGCAGTATCAATCTGCGACAGTCTTGCCATGTAGGAATATTCTCCTTATGCGCAGCCCACCATCTTGCGGGTGTGGCGCGCAATGATACATCCAATGCCTGTATGCGCTGCTGTTCTGGAAGCTTTTGTTCATATTCATGTATGAATTTAGTTACTTCAGTTAGACCATCAAAAATTGGAGTGTCAGTTAATTCTGTGCCAATCCATCGAATGGATTTAGTCATCATGGCGCAACGTCTTGCAGAAACCTCATGTAAACGATTCTGCCAGTTTTCTAATCCTGCATCTGAGTCTGATGTGCACGAGCTATCGCATCGCCAGCTGATATGGCCATCTGCTGTGGGGTTGACATAGTCACTGTGGTTAGTAGTCATTTGGTACAAACTTTCCATGTGGCGCGCTTCCTCTTCTGCGCGAATGGGTTCTATATACCTTGGTCCTTGAATAGGATCAAGTGGTGCGATGACCCTAATCTGGTCATCCTCAAAGGTCATCTGTCTTTTCTTCAAATTAATGACAGCCAAATTATCAAATGCCCAGTCTATTCCTAAAAGTGCTGGGTATGGTCTACTATCATCCAGGATTTTGATTACTTCAAAATCTGCAGAGCTTCTTACTCCTTCAATATCAATAGGTACATTGGGTAATCTGCCCAATGGAGAGACTCGTTGCTGATTCGCGAGTCTTAGCTGGATAGGGGATCTTGTAAGCTGAGGGCTTCCCATCTGTTCCCATGTCTGCATAGTGAGAACATTGGCTTCTGAGCCCAAATCTAACATGACTTCGTCCATTTAAAATGCTCCAATCTGCGCTGTGAGCCTCATCTCTTTTCCAGTTCTAATGTGACTCCTAATCTGGTGAACAGCACGCTGCGGTGTGTTCGTCGAAGCAGACTGTTGGCACTGATCCAACAGGTGTTGGAGTTCTAGAGTTGCCTTTTCATTGCGCAACAATTTTAAGCATTGTCGCAGGAACGCATGAACACTGCCTAGTGCATGCTCCTCGTCAGACCTTCCAGCTGTATTGGCCTGTTCTTGTACCAGGTTGTCTTGTCTTAGCACTTGCGATCTAATATTGTTCTGCGGAATTGCGGCAGAACTTGAAGCTCTCGGATCTGAGAAATACTCTTGAGCTTGCTTGAATGCTTCTTTTTGCTTCTGCAGGTTAAGTGGGGCTGGTTTAATATTAGCACGGCGCACCCATTGCGTCGTTTGCTTTCCCATTCCCATCTCTTGCGCACCAGTGGTTGCTCCACTGCGTGTCACTATATTAACTGTAGGGTCTGGTTCTCTTTTTTCTGCTGCAATCAACTGAATATTCTGATTGACCTGTGGGGTCTTTGCTTGCATCTTAGCCTGTAACTGAGGGCATTCTTCAATGATATGGTCAGAAGATTTACAATACCTGCAGAGGGTTGTAGGATTTTGGCAATCCCTGGCAAAATGACCTTGTGTTCCGCAATTATAACAAGTGATCTGTCCTCTTCCGCGACCAAAATTTGTTGTGCGTCCGCGTCCCCTGTAATTTCCTGCTCGGGCGTCGCGAGTTTGGTCATACGGTGGACCGGCTGTGGGTCCTTGTGTCTCTGCTTGTACCCTATAAACATCATGCTTTCTTTCTATCATAAGATCATATGCTCTACAGTTGTTCTCATCATGACCTACTGATTTACATAAATTACAATATAGATTCTTTGGAGTTTGTACATATTTCTGAAGTAAGTGACATTCTTGTGGTCTATGACCTCTAGTTCTACAGATTTCACACCAAGGCCCCTGTGCCTGTGGTAAAGGGTTTGGTGCTCCAGTTGCAATATAGTCTATGAAAACGGGGCAATGGTCCTTTGAATGACCTTGGGCTTTACATTTTGTACACCAAATTTCTTCCTTAATCTCCTTGCCTTTCTTAATATCATGCACTTGCAAGGTTAAGTTTGCTAATTGGTTCTGCAACTGCGCAACATCGTTGCTTGTTCCCGCAATGGGCGAAGCTTCTAGTTTCATAGCCATCTCCAGAGCTTGTTCCTGAGTATTGAGATTCTGTTGCATAAGAGGAAGTCTAATGTGTGGGAGCAGCGCAGCAATGAACCATTCTTTATGCTGCTGGGGTGCAAACTCGAAGCTTACTTGATCTATCAAGGCTTTGAATTTCTGGTCAAAGTCCCATACTGATTCTGTAGGTAACTGTTTGATGTCTTTGAGCTCTGTTATACACTGTGATTCTGATTTAGGTTTCTTGAATTCTCGAATCATGGCATTTCTTACATCAGCAAGCGTTCTATTCTGTGCTGCTGAGTATTTCATGAACCAAGTTAAGGCTCTTTCTCTTAGTGTGGTTGCTAACTGAACCAGTTTAACAGCATCATCATTAATTTGCTTAATTGTCCAAATGGATTCACATAGGAACCAGTGCTGCTCAGGGTCTTCTATCCCTGTTCCTCTAAAAGTTGGTAGCTTCATGTCATCACCCATCCTTCTTGTGCTAGGTTGAGGTGAGGGTGCTGTAGTAGTGCTTCTGGGCTGGTTAAATAAAGGTGGTGCAGAGGTACCAGAAGTACCGTGTGGGCTACTAGAAGATGTTACTGCGGGGTTATACTGAGCTCCGTCTGGTTTTTGCGGTGTAAAGGGGTGATAAGGGATATGAGCACTCCCTTGTCTTTCTATATGGCTTGGTCCAGGGACTTGGCTATCGTCTGGGCTAGACTCAAAGGAATATTGGTCAAGGCCTACGTTATATCGTTTTCCACTACGAGTGCACCCAATAAGTTCAGGATCACTATCAGAATCTACGGACATTACTTGTCTATGCTATTCATCAGAAGCAATACATAGCTTTCCTTTTTCATACAGAAGCATTTTAATCCATAAGTTCAGAGAATTTAAGAACTTACCTCTGTGTACTTGGAAGAAATTCCTCTCAGCTTCACTGAAACTCTTTCTTGTATCTACTGCAAACTCGGTGATGAAACCTTTCAGTAGACTATTCAACCAAAAGTCTACTGCGCGGGACACAGGATTGTCTATCCGCTTCACAATACTGACTAGCTCAGGCGTCCAAGCGACGGGTCGATTAATATGCACAGTAGGTCTAGAGTCTGCTAACTTGGCTATCCAAGCGTGCAACTCCAGTGCGAATGTAACAAAGAAAATTTCGTGAAGGTCAGTATAAATATGCTTCTGCAACCAGTCTTCTGTTTGGAGCGTAGAACTTCTATTTTCTTGTTCAGCGAACTCTTTAGCCTTTAAGTCAAACCAGTCTCCAATTTCTTTAGCTGTAGGATTCCAGTAACACATTTGTTAACTGAGCAAGTCTCAGTGTAACAGAACCTTTTGCTGGCTTCAGCAACAATCTCAGACGTCGGGGAAATAGTAAGTCTCACAGCAGCAAGTCGCAAGGCAAGGGAACCATTTGTTGTCCTCGATCTCGCGCGTCGCCTAAATAACAAGTCTCACAACAGCAAGTCGCAAGGCAACGGAACCATTTGTTGGCTCCTTCTTTCTCTGGGTTTCGCATCAATCTCACACGTCACTGGAAGAAGAAGTCTCATTCACGCGGCAACGGAACCATTTGTTGGCTCCTTCTTTCTCTGGGTTTCGCATCAATCTCGCACGTCACTGGAAGAAGAAGTCTCATTCACGCGGCAACGGAACCATTTGTTGGCTGCTTTCTTGGGCAGACCCGGGTTTTAATGAAGCGCAGCAACAAACCCCTTGGCGCACTGGCCCTCTCGGCAACGAGCTGCGCGGCAGCTCGAGGTCTCACCCGAAGTGGCTATGGGGGGGTTAAGGAATCAGATTTCCTTAACCGTGGTGACGCGGAGATTGTTCTTCCTCTTCCGGTTCCTCAGATGTCGGCGGTCCGACTTTTCCGCAGGCCCCTCGGCGCAACTGCGCGGCTTCCTTCCTCAGCAGGCCCGCTGCGCAAGTCTCCTCTCTGGCGCAGAAGGCAAGTATTCCTTGCGTCGACGCGTTAAGTACCTCTTCGCCCTGCGCGCCCAGCGCATTATCACTTTCCTCGGTCGCTGCCGCGACAGTGCTCCACCACTTCTTCAGTACTTAGCGCTTTATAGCTATCAAGGGACCTTCCCAAACTCACTTACACAGTCGCAAAGGTAATGCAAGAGTCTTGTATACACAGGTAATGAACTTAAACAGTTAAATCATTCATGCAAACATTATAACAAGAAGAAATAAGTGAAGCTCATCTCCTCGAGGAAAACCACGTCCACGAGAGTTTATATTAACCAGAAAATGATAGAGTTATACAATATGCTGCGCACACAGCTGCAGCCTTAGATCTTTACAGGAAACTCCACGCACACAGCTGGGAGCCCTTTTCTCTATCTAGTCTCTTCTCTACAGAGATTACAAAGGCACAGACGTCAACTCAGACTGTCTGGCAACTCAGGGATTAGCTCCTCGGCTATCCGACTCTTACTCTAGTTCTACACACTCGGTAGAAAACATAGCAAAGGATAATCAACACATGATCTATCCTCGAGACTGACTATCGAACAGTCTAACCATCTAATTATCCCAAAACTATCTAACTCTTCTTCTTATCATGTATACATATATATAGGTGGCCATGACGGTCACACCTTTACAAAACTGTGGGCCTTTCCCAACAGTGATTCCCAAAAACCCTAACCACGCACATGGCTAGGTGTACTGTAGGCGCCGCTTGCAGTCACGTCGCCGCTTCCTGCAGGCTCCTTGACTTTCGGCGCAGATTGTGGGTATGGGCGCTTGTCCTTCGCCTTCAATGCTTTGGTCCGTTGCTCCTCCTTGGTCCGAGCAACCATAACTTCTGTACTTAGCCTTTAAATGAGGGTAGCTGAGCCCTCTACTCCATCGCCTTATTTATTATGGTAGCTGAGCCACCTTCATTCTTCTATGACGTGCGCGCGAACTCCGTGATTTCCGGTCCGTGATCTTCGCTGAGCTTTTCCATCCGGCACCGTACTGCGCACCGTCTCCTTCTTGCCCAAAACTTAGTGCTTGTCCCAAAATTAGCACTTTCCTTCCATACTTGTGCTTTTTTCCCAAAATTCGCAGCTTTACCGTAGCTACGACCTCGGCTCCAACACTGATCTCTCACAATCATGTGTCTATATGCTCATTCCAATATGGCGAACATTCATCTTGATGTTGATGACGGAGAATATCCGCAGCTCAGATCCAAAATCTCATTGCACCAGTGACTCCATCTTGTGAAAATGGTGAAGATTGACTATAAGCACAACCACCTTCGCTTCACATAAGGCCACAACAATCTCCTTCTCTCTCTCTGCACATAAACATGCTACATAGATAAAATGGTGCTCATAGGCACTTGGATGAACATTCATCTTGATGTTTATGAAGGAGAAGATCTGTAGCTTAGATCCAAAATTTGACTACATCACTGACTCCGACCCGTGAAAACGGTGAAGATCGACTATAAGCACGAACACCTTCGCTTCACATAAGGCCACAACAATATCCTTCTCTCTCTGCACATAAGCAGGATACATAGAGAAAATGGTGCTCATAGGCACTTGGATCCTACAAAATGGATCTCTCTTCAAAGCATATGGAACTCCAATTGTTCTCCCAACTGGCTTCCTACAAGAGCTCTTCCAAGCACATGGAACTCCAAAAGTACCCCCCTGGAACATGTGGAACTCCCACAAAATGGATGCCCCCTTGGACAATGGCTAATAGGTGTTTATATAGTTTGATACTCCCCATGGTGGCATCATAAACATGAGGCCCAATTTAGCCCATTAATTGGGTTGGTTACAACTTGATGGTTTGTCTTATCCTTTGGTTACCACAACTTCACACAACAACCATTTGGTTGTTTTGTCCCAACCATTCTTTTAAATAATTAACAACCCATAACCATATATAGTTTAACGACCCCCCTTGTTTTTTTATATAACCAAACATACTCTTTGTTGGCAGCATGGTTGAAGGTTGGTTTTGGCATTACAACCAATATATAACAACTTGGTTTTATACATAGCCCTTGGTTACAACCATATGCCACTCGTGGCATGGTCCACATCCACCATATGATATATAATAAAGTTTGGCATTTAAAATATTCCATGTGCCACTTGCACATGTTGGCATCTACTCCTCCCATAGTTTTTTACAACAATATATATATATATATATATATAAGTTTTTTTTGTAGTTGGTTGTTCGTTAGGAATTATATACATATGTGTGTGTGGTGGCTATTGGGCGAGAGACCCTGGGTCAAACCCATGGGATCCCCCTTTTTATTTGGTTAATTACACCCCTATCAATGTAAAATTAATATGTGCCCAAACATGTTAAGACCCAATGAGATGGTGTAGTGGTAAAAGCCTTCTCGTGAAGGCATAATGGTGGACAGAGGTCATGGGTTCAATCCTTGATGTAGCCACACAACTTTTAATGGACAAAAACCGTAATTGGCCAGTGAGAGGTTGCCATGTGGTGACCTCTCATTGGGACACTTATCCATGTCTGCATAGTCACCTACCATGTGTCACCTTGATCTACTGCCACGTCAACTACAAACTTCCATTTGGATGTATGGTCTGCCACATGGCACACTATGAGAGTGCCACGTGGCACCTCTATTTTTTCCAGTTTGCATAAAACTTTAGAACGCGATATATTTTGCATCCGGAGTCAGTGTGAGGTGCCATTTGCGCCGTTGGAAATATATCGTTGATCTCTTTGTGACGATGTCGTTATTTCTAGCAATTGAGAACTTTGATTCTAGAATGTCTTCAGTTCCTCTGGATCAGTTATGCATAGGTTTGTTCCATGCGCTTGGAACTAGTTCACTTGCCCCTGATGTACTATAACTCGTTTCCTTCCATGCATAGTTTTTTTTTTTTATATGAAAAAGACAAAAAAATCTATATTCCAAAAAGAAGGATTGGAAAGAGTCATGTTCTTATTTATGTTTGACAACAAGTTGCGCCGCCCTTGAACAAAGCACATTGTCTTGAGTCATTGTATCTACAATTTGGTTTATGGTATGGTTGTAGGAAGCTAAATTCGTTTATGCATTATCTCCCCCGACTAGTTACTCTTGTAGTCATTATCGACAAGTTTGTTTATGTCTCATATATCAAAGGCTTATGTATTGTTCATCCTTGAGTCAATGCTGCCTTGGTCACTTTTTGTGTCGTGCTTATGTTCAAGGGAAGTTTTAACCTGTGTCGACCAATATTTAGAGCTCTTGAGTTTAGTATGTAGGCCTTCCCGTGTCAAGTATGTTTTAGAATCAATTAGTTTGTTCCACCAAATCTTTGTTCTTCTACTACTACCTTGTGTTGGATAATGGGGGATGCCTTAATGCCCTCCTTCCAGTGGATCACTTCCCATCGAATTCAAAACATCTATTATGGTATAGCGATCTAGAGTCTTTTTAGTACCTTGGAACTTGCAGTCATCAGTGGAAGTTTTCCTCGCTATTGATAGTGGGAATGCATCAATGTCCCCTAATCGTTAGAGTCTACAAGTTTTCGACGTCAAAACATCTATTCACACTTGTTAGATTATACTAGGTACATTGCCTCTCATCATCATTATCGGTGAGTTGGCTTACATTTGTTAACAATATATATCAATGATCGATAATCAAATAGTGTATTACTATGTTTGACTTCGGGACATCTATTCACATAGTTTAGATTCATACCCATATTGGTTGGTTTGCAGACCTTGATTCCATATATAACATCACATCTTTATGCTATGACTCGGGTTGCATTGGATTTCCATTTACCCCTATTTTGGCATTGATTCTTATGGAGATTGATCTGTACAGTCTTATTTTCCAGATATCTTCATTTGATTATGAGACATAGATCCAATGTCTATCTCTTTTGTGGCTATGATCTCTTTTAGAAATAGATCCACTGTGTATTTATTTGTGGATATGTTCTATTTTGGCATGGAACCATAGTGTATTCATTATTTTGTGGCCATGATCACTGCTTTTATATATCACATGGATCTGCAGCGTACTTGATTTGTTGGCCATGCTTCTTATTACTTCTGAGCATGGGCATGCCTGCGTTAGGAAGAGGGTTATGACTTGTTCTATTGTAGGTTCATTTCCTATGGATGTTTGCTAGCTACTTCTACTAGGTCCTCCATGCACACACTTTGAATATTTATAATGTATCTCACCCATCAATTGTCCTTCTGACCTCACGCGTTAGGGGGCATCTATTATAGCACATTTTTCCACATCATTGCAAAATGCCTATTTTTAGCTGATATACATCTTTGTAGAATTCCGTGTGACTTTATGGTTCAATTCCCTTATCCATTCTCAGTTAAATCCTTAAAACAAAATTAATTTCCCACTCATATGCACCCTATGCATTGTTATCCCGTGTATACGTGACCTGCTAGTGTTTTGCTCGTGTATGGCCTATTGTGAAGGTACAAAACTAAATAAATTCTCGCGAAACATAAAAATGGTTTCATGGTTTTTTAACCATATCTTTCCCGTAGATAACTAATTGAAATTCCCTAAATGACTTCCCAAAAGCCAAAAGTATAAAAGAGGCAAGGGAAAGCATGAAAAAGAGGGAGAACAATATAGCATCCGTATGCTAATATTATTCATATTGAATCCATAATCCCTATTCCCAGGTCTGCAATAAATCCACCGTATTTGGAAATCTGCATTTCTAGTAGTCTCCATCCCTTTTGTTAAGCCCTAAATATGGGCACATTCCCCCCTCTATTTTGGTTCATTACATTAGTTTTGATGTCGGATTTGGTCCATTAGTGGTAATTTTCATTAGTATGGTTATATTAGTTATGTCGGCTTGGGTCAGTTAGTTGGGATTGTACCCCTTAGTATCCTATATATAGGAAGGAGACCTTTCATTTGGAGTATCATGTCTTGTCTTGTATTGTGTGCTTAGTACATTATATAAGGAGGTTTCCCCCTCGAAGAGGCTTTCTATTCAGATATTTTCTTCAATCAAGTCCTGGAGTACTCTTTCTGATATATTTCTGCTCTTTTCATACTCTTTCTGGAAATTTGTTGCATAACATATCGTATCAGAGCCCTTTCCTTGGGACTGGTCTCTTCAAAACGATTCATCTTGGAATTTTCGCTATAAATGTTTTTATACAAGGGTTCAGAGAGAGAGACTTAAAACCCATCTAGAAACAAGGCCAAACTAACAGTGGTCCAAGTTTCAGATCCTGAAACATTATAGGTTTGGAGATATTCGCTCCAGAAGCTAGGGCTTTTGACTAGTCCAAAAACTAGTCTAAAACAAGTTTTATGAGCAAAAAGTCATAGCTGGGGCATGAAAGATCCAAATTGAGTGAGACCTATTGCATATGAAATAATATGGACCATAGTATCTGTGGTAGGGTTTTCAGCCCCAATACAAAATATTGGACACGTGGCATACGATACAAGTTCGCTATTCTAGAAAGACCAAAAATCAGAGGTGTTGGGATATTCACAATAAATTCTTATTGGTAAATCCAAATTAGGTCATACTCATGGAATTGAAAAGAGGACGCATCAGGCTACAACAATACAAAGTTTCAGACCCATAGGAGTAGAAATTTAAAATTTACATCAGCTTCAAGTCGACCTTAAAAATGTCTTCCAATCAGGGTTTGAAAAGGTACGCCATTTTTAATTTTGATTAACTTTGAGTAGAAGGATCTAATTGTGGTGACACCTAAGGTGTGATATCTATTTATATTGTTCAAAATTCCACCAAAAGAAAGTCTAAATACTCACAATCCATCCAAACCACCAGAGGATCCATTCTCGACGTATGATGAAAGGGAAGACCTCTCTTTTAAAGTGTCCCAGCTGGAAGATATGATTAAAGGGTTTGTGAAAAAAGTTGATTTGGATAATTTAGAGGAGAAGTTGATGGGGAATATGAAAAATATTGTTAATCTCATGCAAAATTCAAGGGACATTATTCCTACAGGTGATGACGTGTTCTAGGATACTCTGGAGGATAAAGATAATTCTCATGTTGAGAAACCTTCCATGAATAAGAATATTCCAAGAGGAAATGATTTTGGTAATGGAAGTCATCAGGGATGGTCACCAAGGAGTACCCAACTTCCCAAGATTGACATGAGAAAGTTTGATGGTAATGATCCAATAACATGGATATTCCAAATGGAGCAATTCTTTGATCTACACCGGGTTCCAACTTTGCAAAAGGTAACTATTGCATCCTTATATTTAGAGACTGATCAATTTGTATGGTACCCATGGATTTGTGACCGTAAAAAAGACTCTATAATATATTGGTCTATATTCACCAAATAATTGATTGCACATTATGGGGATATTAATATCAATACCTTATGTATCCAGTTAATAAATCTCAAGCAAACAGGTCCAATTACAGAGCACATCAAACAGTTTCAGAAGCTAAGTCTTAGAGTGAAGAACATTTTAGAAGATAATATGTTGGATCTCTTCATTGGCACCTTGAAGGATAACATTCAACATGAGGTGCGTCTCTTTGAACCACCATCCCTGGAGAAGGCCTTCATGATGGTAAGGAAAGTTGAAAGTAAAAATATGATGATGGCTACTAGAAAGAGCACCTCCAACACATACAAAGAGAATATTGTTACTTCTTCTAACCCACCTCAAAGGTTGACACCTCAAAAAATAGAGGAAAGAAGAGCAGAAGGATTATGCTTTAATTGCGACAGAAAGTATTGTTACACCAAAATCTCATCATCATGAGTTATGTGTCTCCTATTTTCCCTAATTCCTAAAGCACCTGGGCCAAATGATTGAAAGGATAATTGTTGTTGTTCCTTTTACCTTTTGTTGTCACCTCGATGCATCCTGCTCGTTGAAAAGATGCATCAGACCATAGGTGATGCGCTATGCAGATTTACAGAGCGCGTCAGTGACACAGGTTTCCTTTGCACAAGGTGTGTCATCCCTCAAAGACATGAGTTTCCTATGTGCAAGGTGCGGTGTTGTTAGTTTAAAAGGAGAAATAGAAGCTTCGAGCGGCTTCTAGAATCCTTGGTTACATGGGGGATTATCCCTATGAAATGCGAAAGGTGGCTTATGGTTCCCTTATGTTTTGGGGTGATCCCTTGAGCTTCTCCCACAAATCCTCAACCTCTCCTATTCCTTTAGGCCTATAAATACAAACCCCCTCTCCATGGTTAAGGAGGAGGAAGATAGAGCACTTAAATGTTGGTGAAATTTTGCTAGAGTTGCTTCCCTTTCATCCATCAAGAGGAAAACACTTGGACATTTGAGGCTAGGATCATTTGGAAGGTGTTACGATGTCAAAGATCGGTTGTAACCTATCTCTATGTACTTCTTTTAATTACATTAATGCAGATTCTTTCCATAAACATCTTGTTATTATAATATCTTTAGAATTGGATTCTTTGACTGCTAGTTTAGTTTGATCTATGTTTATATGCTATTAGTACTTGCTTGTTTCCACTCGTTGTACATGGTTTTGCAGCCAGAGATTTGAAGACCAAGAGCTACATCAAGCAAGAAGATAGTACTGCGTTCATAAGGTGAGTTATCTTCTGACATCCTTTCCAATTTGATCAATCTAGGAAAGTAATTTGTATTGTGTACTTCTTTTGTTCTAGATCCGAACCATTCAGACTAGGGAGATCTATTCGTGTCCACACTGACGGATTGTCCGCAAACAAAATTGGCGAGCATACTGGGGAGGTGAGTCCATAGTCTTTGATTTGCTTGTAATTTTTGATTTCTTGGTTTCCTTCCAATATCCTCTTAATTGAATTCTTTTCATTGGATCTACTTATCAGAGAGTTATTGGGTGATCCAGACTCTGATTGGGACTTTTAACTTAGCCTTTTATCTTTTTGTTCTTGAGATTTTTTATTTTTTCAAACTTGGATTTCGCCCGACGCACCTAGTTAGTTTTGTGCATGCGTCACTGTACCTCTGGCGCTCTTTACCTTTAAGTAGTCTGTGTCATTGACGCCTTTTTCCTGTATACAACCTGTGTCATTGATACACTTCCTGCGTGTGCAAAGTGCGCCATTGGGATTCCAACGCTCTGGTGTACACTTGCAGGGCACGTCGCCCTACAAAAATTAGTGCATAGGGCTCAAAAAAATCCCACAAATTGGTTTTGGCTTGGTTTGATGAGGTCTGTGTTTTGTCCTTTACACCCATAGTATCCTTCAAACCCAGTGTGCTTTATCCTTGGTCTAAATTTGGAATTTGAAGTTCGATTTGAGTCCTAGCTAGTCAAGTGGATTTTTCTTTAGTCGTGGGAAATTTTAATCCCTCGTGAGTACAACCAGTCTTGTGACTCCCTCTCAGTTTATCTGATTTCTAAACCGTCCAAAAGTTAAGTTGTTGTGAATTTTGCAAAATTTAGTGTGGTTTTGTGTGTTGTGTTAAGATTTTGGGTGATTAATTTCTTGAGAACTTCTATTTGTTTAAAGGCTGCAGTAGTAAGCAGTCTCTAGTTTTTTGAATCAAGATTAAAAGAGTGGCATAGTTCTCAGATTTTTTGAGTACATTAGCTTCGAAAATAAAAAATTTCTTTAGTATCTTCATTTCAGGTAGATTACTTGGAATTGTTGTGAAGAGTTGTTTGCTTTGCATATGTGTTTAAGAAACTTTGAAAAAACAAAAAATTGTTATTGCTTATGTTCTCTTGGTTTTGAAAAGTTAATTTTCATTTATTTGAAAATATTAAGTGAATTTAGGCCTTCTCGAAGTATTGCAAAAGCTAGTGAAAGCTCTTCTATTTTTGATCTTTTTCTCACTTCTTTTTGTCGTTGTTTTCGATGTAGAGTTATTGCAATCGAAAGTGAAGTTCATCTTTTCATTTTTCTCATACGTTTGCTTAGTTGAAAAGAAAAAAGAAAAAATATTGTTGATTTGGTATTTTGTTTTCTATTTTGTTGGATCAAACGAAAGAGTGCTTTTAGTCTTTTGGTTAATTTCGAAAAAGAAAAGTTATAAGGGGTACTTTGTGCATTTTTCTTTCTGAAAAGAAAATATTTCTCCTTACCTTAATTAGTTTTCATCGAAAAGAAAGATGAAATACTTGCATTTCATATAGATTATTTGTGCATCTTGTTTACTTTACAAGTCTACACTTCATGCATTCACCTAACTATACAAGATAAAATCAAGCGGTAGCCTAGGTTAAAATTGTATAGAAACTTGTGTGATAGGCTAGAGACGCATCCCTACGTCTTAAAACGTAGCAGCTGTCGTTATTTTCCTGCACTGCATCCCGGGGGCTTGTAGTTCTTCTACGTACCAGTCGGTATATTGAATGGGATTTCACTTACCTTTGGGTATATAGAAAGGCACATCATGTACTTGACAGTATATTGGAAGGCTCATGTCGTACGATTGTGCATTAGAAAACACTACTATGGATTGGAGCTCCCACGCACCTTGAGTACATCGGGAGACCTTGTTAGTTTTCATACATTCATAGCATAATAACATAAATGCATAACCAATATCACTAGAAGAAAGACAAAGCACAAAACAACAACACAAAGTTTATCCTGGGAAACCCAATTGGGAAAAACCCATCAACCTTCGTATAGAGATGATAATCCTTAGATCAGAGTACAAATAATAAAAGAGAAAATGTGAAAATGTCTTCCACAAGTAGAAACCCCAAATATGCTTCCTTCTCCAGCTTGTGCGAATTTTTGCTCTCTCTCAAGTGATGCGCAATTTTCAAGTGAGTGAATGGGATAATGAGGTGCACTAACCTCTTATTTATACAAGTGCAAACATGAAAAATACCTAACTGGGCTGACTTCACCTAGGGGTAATTAATAAATTTAATTTTAAAATTTTTCTTTTGTTTATTTGCACCCCAAGGTTTACATTGATTCTTTCATGTGTTTACATAAGTAATTACATAAAGTTCATCTCCCTTAGGAGGTACAAACAATTACAATGAAGGTACAATAAAATACAATGAATAATATCTTCTGAAGTTGTACAAAATCCAACACTCCCTCTCAACGAGGAAGGTATTCTTCGGTCTTCATCTGCATCATGATCATCTGGGTTTCATCTTGTACATCCATGTTGTCTCCATCATCTCTATACATACTGAAGGTTGTCCACACCGTCTTAGTGCATCATCTTCACCAGTCCTTCGGTGAGTCCAGGAGAATCACTCAATCCTGGATATCTGAGATTATCAGCTATACCATCTCTGCTATACAATTTTCTACCTGTCTGTCTCATCTGCCGATGGGGTCCTCCCATACCTGGCTAAGATCTCAAACGAGCAAAAGGGCACGACCATCTGCCGACTGTCCGAATCATCTTCCTATGGGATTTCTCCCATATCTGTCTAAGTACCTGAACTGTAGAGGCACCTGTGCAACCACACAACCAACTGCTGACTATCCTACTCCTCTTCCTATGGGATTTATCCCATATATGGCTGATTAACTGGACTGCAGAGGCACCTTTGTGAACCCGACCAACTGCTGACTGTCCTACTCATCTGCCTATGGGATTTCTCCCATATCTGGTTGAGTAACTGGACTGCAGAGGCACCTGGGAAAAGCAGGGCAAGCATCTCAATGTCATCTTTCCTTCTCAAGGAGGGACACGTTCTCTTAGACTCCAAGTCTTCCGTGAAAGTATTCAAACTTCACCCCGTGAATAGCCTTGGTGAGAACATCTGCAGTCTGGTCGTCTGTCGGCAGGTACTGTAACTCGATCACACCTTTCTGCACCATATCATGAATGAAGTGATATCAAATCTCGATATGCTTCGACCTGTCATGAAATACAAGATTCATTGACATCTACACACAACTCTGGTTATAATAGTGAATCATGGTCGGCTTTAGAATCTGGCCGAACAATCCTACCAGGAGTTTACAAAGCCAAACTGCTTCTTGAGCTGTTGTGTTAGCAACCATGTACTCGGCCTCTGCAGTACTGAGTGCTTCCGAGTTCTGCTTCCTGCTACACCAGGAAATAACTATAGAACCCAAACTGAAGCAACATACATAAGTACTCTTCCGATCTGCAACACATCCGACCCAATCTGAGTCTGTAAACCCCTGCAATCTCAGGTCACCATCTGAAGCATACTTCAATCCATATCCCACAGTTCCATATAAGTATCTGAGCACATGTTTTGTAGCAATCCAGTGAATCTGCCTCGATTTGCACATGAACTGATTGAGGGCATTCACAACAAAACATATATCTGGTCTGGTGTTGGTCAGATACATCAATGGCCCAATCAATTGGCGATAAATGGTGGGATCAATCAAATCAGAATCTGAAGTAGAATCTCTCAACTTCTTCCAATTTGCATCCATCGGAGTAGCCATGGAATTGCAGTCCAACATCCCAAATCTCTTCAATATACCAATGATGTATTTTCCTTGTCTTAGGAAAATCTCTTTCTACCTTTGCCATACTTCTAATCCCAAGAAGTAATGCATCAATCCAAGATCTTTCATTTCAAAATCAGAGGCAAGATTATTCTTACACCATACAATGAGTTTCTCATTTCCTGTGAGAAACAAGCCATCAACATATAATACCAAAATCAATGGCTCATCATCTACAACCTTGTAGTAAAGGTTGGGGTCTGCATCACTCTTCGAAAATCCCAAGCTCACCAGGAATCCGTCTATCCATCCATGCCAAGCACGGCGTGCTTTCTTGAGCCATACAATTCCTTTTTCAATCTGCATACATGGGACTCATTTCCTTGGACAATAAACCCATCTGGCTATTCGATGTAAAGTTATTCTTCAATAACACCATTGAGAAAGGTTGTCTTCACATCCATCTGATGCAACTTCCATCCCATAGCTGAAGCAATTGCAATAATGGATTTGATAGAAGTATATCGAGCCACAAGAGCAAATGTATCATCATAATCAACTCCCTCTTTCTGAGAGAATCCTTTGGCTCCAAATCTGGCCTTGTATTTCTCAACACTGCCATCTGCTCCATGCTTGATCTTGTATAGCCATTTATAAGTCACTACTGACTTCTCCTTAGGTCTTGGCACAACCTCCCACACATCATTCTTCATGATGGAATGATATTCTTCCATCATGGAATCCTTCCAAACTTGATGTTTGGATGCTTCTTCATAAGTGGTGGATTTTGAATCAATAATGTTGCTCATCAGTGCCACATAACTAGAGAACCTCTGAGGTCTGTTGCTTTCCCTGAAAGCGCCTTGTGGAGCTTCATGCCCCTCTGCGTCCTGCAGTGTCTGTTGTTCCCATCTAGGTATTTTACGACCTGCAACATCTCTGGGGTATCAACTGGATCTATGGGATCGATAGGTTCATCCTTTTCTGCTGAATCCCTCTGAACTGGAGGGGGAGATGATCTCATCTCCTTTGGTTCTATCATTTCTTCATCATCAATCTCCATATTTGATCCTTTTCATTTCCTGACATCCATCTCTTCTTCAAAGGTCACATCCCTACTGACTTCAATCTATCTGGATCCTGGAATGTAAATTCTGTAAGCCTTTGAAGACTCACTGTAGCTCACAAAGGTTCCCTTCTTTCCTGAAGGTTCTAATTTTGATCTTTTCTCCTTGGGAACATGTATGTAGAATGGACAGCCAAATATCCGGATATGGCCCACTTCTGGTTTCACACCTGTGAACGGTCATGTTCTTCAATATCTTATGTGGACATCTATTCTGTACATACACAGCGGTTCTGGATGCTTCTTACCACATGAACATTTGAAGACTCTGGTCATGTATCATAGCTTTGGATGCCTCCACAATTGTACGATTATTTATTTTTGCAACCCCATTTTGTTGAGGGTTGTAGGGAGTTGTGAGCTCCCTCTTAATTCTTGCTTCCTTACAGAAATCATTGAATTCTGTAGAGGTATATTCTCCACCATTATCGGATCTCAAAATTTTGATCCTCTTTCTTGATAGATTCTCAACTTGTGCTTTAAACTCTTTGAACTTGCTGAGCACTTCCTCAGATTCTTTTGACTTGAGAAAGTATATCCAAGTCTTCTGTGAGTAATCATCAATAAATGTGATATAACTTAATGATATCCACCCAATGACACAACTGTCATTAGCAAGCACAAGTCAAAGTGTACCAGATCCAAAATCCCTTTGGATCTACTCTCGCTATCTGGAAAATATTTATTGGCATTCTTGCCAAGTGCACATTCTCTACATGTCCCATCATGGTCTTCCTGGAGCCTTGTCAAAGTTGCCACAGTATTCTTCAGAACTGGGATAGCTCGATAGTTCAGATGAGCTAACCTTCTGTGCCATAAATCGCCCATACTTGTAGCATCATGTATTAGGGCTTGGACCGGTGAAGTCTTTAGCCTATACAAGCTCTCTTCTCTTATGCCAATAACTTTGGCTATGCTCATGCTTGAGTTCTTGTGCCAAGCAAGGACTTTCCCTTCAGAGAAAGCTACTTTATATCCCTTGTCCTCCAAGGATGAGATGGAGACAAGGTTTCTTTTCATTCAATGTACATAGAGCACATCACTCAGACGTAATGTGTCATTTGATTCTAGTTGAAGGGTGGTGGCTCTAGATCCCTTCACATTGTAATTTGCATCATCTCCAAGTACAACACGGATATGTGAATCTTTCTCAACTAATTCTGAAAGATTCTATCTATAACCTGTCATGTGTCTAGATGCACCACTATCTATGAGCCAATCGTCACTAGTGGTGGGACTAGTACTTGATAAAGCTGATATGAACATAAATTATGTGTGATCTTCATTCTTTTGTTTCTTGTGATAATGATATTATTCTACATCAACAGTGGATGCTTCATGCTTCCTTTTGATTTGTCTTCAACAACTACTGGCGTAATGTCCATACTTTCTGCACCTATAGCATTGAACTTGAGATACATCCCTCTTCTTCTTTTGTTCTTGGCGGGGCCTTGATCTCCTTTCTTCGTGCTTGTGTTTATGGAACTTCTTCCCTTTTCCCTTACCTTTCTTGGCATGGGAAACAAAATCTTGGTTCTCCTCAGGTTGAGTGCCATGGAGTCTTTGACGTGCTGCAATCCTTGTCTCCTCTTGAGAGCAATCTTCCCAAAGCTTGTGAAACTTTGGTAGTTTGGATCTACCACTTATGCTTTGGATAAATGAATCCCATGATGGTGGAAGACCATTTAGAGTGTGGAGGACAAGATCCTTATCATTAATAGGATCTCCATTGATGCTGAGCTTGCCTCTGAGTTCTCTGATCCTCATAAAGTATGAGGCAATGGATTCTGACTTGGCTATCTTCATATTTGAGAGATGGTTTCTCAAAGTCATGGATACATTGAGGCTAGTGTGTTCAAACAACTTCATAATGGTCTTGAAAATTTTCCTAGAATTCTTCTTTCCTGAGATTTGTGGGACCAAGTGATCTCTCACTGAATCGACAAGTATCCTTCTTGCTTTAGCATCATTCTTCCTCCATCGGGTTTTATCCTCTTCGGCTTCTAGTTGAGGAACCTTCTCATTTACATATAGTAAGAGGTCATTTTATTCTAGAAGCAAAAGAAACCTAGACTTCAAAGAGATAAAGTTGGAAACTCCTTCCAAACGATCTTCAACCTTCATACCAATCATCTTGATTGCATATTTGGTTCAGAAACCCTAGCAAGAGCTAGGTCAAAAATGAAAGTTGATAATTTGAAAAACTAAAACCATAGATAAATGCGCCTTGCCAAGGAGAGTTGAATTGAGGGTGGGATGGTCCAAATATGTGGATATAAATGAGTTAAAAATGAAACCCTAATTCTGTTGCAGCCATAGAGTTAGGTCAAAAAATTGAAAATTCTCGGAATTGAATTTCGTCTTCACCAAAAGATGTGCCTTTCCAAAAACGAAATTCCTATGGCTTTTTTTCTCAAAAATGATGGGTGAATATTTCACAAGATGAAACCCTAATTCCTGCAGGGTTCCGACAATGTTCCGGCAATGGATTCTTCTAGAACTAATATGATACCATGTTAGTTTTCATACATTCATAGCATAATAACATAAATGCATAACCAAGATCACTAGAAGAAAGACAAAGCAAAAAACAACAACACGGAGTTTATCTTGGGAAATCCAATTGGGAAAAACCCAGCAACCTTCGTATAGAGATGATAATCCCGAGATCAGAGTACAAATAATAAAAGAGAAAATGTGAAAATGTCTTTCACAAGTAGAAACCCCAAATCTGCTTCCTTCTCCAGCTTGTGCGAATTTCTGCTCTCTCCCAAGTGATGCGCAATTGTCAAGTGAGTGAATGAGATAATGAGGTGCACTAACCTCTTATTTATACAAGTGCAAACATGAAAAATCCCTAAATGGGCCGACTTCACCTGGGGGTAATTAATAAATTTACTTTTAATATTTTTGTTTTGTTTCTTTGCACCCCAAGGTTTACATTGATTCTTTCATGTGTTTACATAAGTAATTACATAAAGTTCATCTCCCTTAGAAGGTACAAACAAGTACAATGAAGGTACAATAAAATACAATGAATAATATCTTCCGAAGTTGTACAAAATACAACAGACCCCACTAGGATTCATGAAACCATCCGAGTTAACCATTAGCCGTCCTGGTGTGGAAATACACCGAGAACAACACTCGGGGATATGCTACGCACGTACTTCCAGGTAGTCGAGCAATACAATCAGGGGTACGGTCTTAATCCTCCCTGGTTAGTGCTCTGAAAAATTGGGCTAAGTATTACTATTGGACCCTGTAGTATATCGCAAGTTGCGACGCCTTGATAATCTCGTGAGGTTCCATACTTTTGAATCCCATCCATCACATCAGTTTGCTTGTGGCTTTAGCTTGAGTAGGAATTGAAGCGTGTTTTTCTTTTTTAGAATACTTTTAGGAGAATCTTTACATCAGCCGCCCTGGATGAGAAACCCTTAAGAAGATCCCATAGAATATTAAATTTGTCACCTGAATATCCCCTTAACCAAGAGGAGAACTCGGGAGCAAGCATGGATCAACCCGCAACATCTGAATCACACGAAGAAGGAATTCCCACACTTGAATAAGGAGTGAACTACTCTCCTTCTGCAAATCCACCCATCATTGATCCTACGGGACCTGTGTTGGTGAACAACCTCCTCTGCATGACACATCTTTTCATCAGTCACTTGAAGGTAACCCTGGATCCGTCGATTGAATTTTTACTCAATCCTAGGATGACCTGATAGCGACCACTTTTGGTCCAACTGCATCATTTTGGGGGACCTCCTTAGGTCATAATATTTTCGATTTTGGTTCTTTTCTGATGGTGGAAACTTCACCACGCTTGTTCCCTCCTCGATGGACTCCAAACGAGGAAATTCTCACACCAGTCTATGATACCATCGAACGTTTACGCTCACTTGGTGAATGGGTTAGGCATCAAAGTTTTCCTCCGCGACCCAATCCGAAGGTACCAATCCCTGAATAACATTCCCCTATACATTCTTTTTATTTATCTTCATCGGGAATATCCACACCCATTATGACCACTTATGAACTAGGCCAACCATCTTTTCCTCTTGGTACACCTCCAGATCATTCGGTCGGTTCTAGACCCCACTTGACCCCAACGACTGGAGGGAAACCTTCAACTACTATCAACTTTGTAACTGGAACACCACCTCCACCTAAAAATTCGAACAGAGGCTACCTTCTAGTCAGTAGTCAATATATGATCATGGGTCAACCTACAGTTAGTGGTCAACATATGATTACTGGGCATAATCCAATTGGTGTACAA
Source organism: Larix kaempferi (assembly GCA_027924585.1). NCBI lineage: Eukaryota > Viridiplantae > Streptophyta > Pinopsida > Pinales > Pinaceae > Larix > Larix kaempferi. Next base: position 8,298,535 of record BSBM01000597.1, on the reverse strand, counting down.
TCTTCAACTGGGGGGAAAACCCCTAGTTAGTGGACAAAATCTAACTGGGGGGCACCATCCAGTTAGGGGACAAAGTGTAAGCGGAGGATATCCTTCATACATGACCTACAATATGGTTGTAATTTCACTCCCAGCCATGGGACAACCTATGTGAGGACATCAAATGGGGGGACCATCTACTTGGACCCAACCCCCATGGGGGCATACATACCCGGGTAATCATAATATCTCAGTAGGCCAAAACTACCAAGGGAATTTTTTCGTGGATTACCCTATCTTGGAAATATGAACACCCCATGGGGGCATCATAATGTTCCACCGACTGGACCTCTAGCCAGCGGACCACCTGTCCCACCCCTCCTCCACCACTTGTCCCAGCTCCACATCCACCACTCGAAGGACCCCTGTACTCTGGAGGAGGACCTCCACACTCCGGAGGAGGACCCCCTTCAAGTCCACCTCCTAATCCAGGATGACCACCTCCATATTGCCAACACTTTATGGGTGGACCTTATGATCATTCGATCCATGGTCCTACTGGTACCCAGATGCCTTATCAATATTACAAGTATTCACAACCAAACCGAAAGTTACCATTTTTGGAGACGTTAGATCTTTCTGATCTGTCACGTTTGACCAATGATCCCATCCAACATGGTATAAATTGGACAACTGTTCCTGTGAAGTTACCATCGGACATACCAAGGTTTGATGGAAAACCCGGTGAGGATCCTAAGAACCACGTAATGACATACCATTTGTGGTGCTCCTCCAATTACTTAATGGATGATTCTATCCGACTGAGGATTTTTCAACGAACCCTTATCGGTACTATCGCAAAGTGGTACATCGAGCTACCACGACACTCTTTCGTCGATTTTAGATCTTTAACTATGGCATTTTTGACTCAGTTTCAAATACCGATCTGCTATGAAACTGGCATGGATCTTTTGACATCCCTTCGACAATCAACCTCCACTCACATTTATGATCGTATCCATGAGTGGAGAAGGAAATGTCACCTCATTAAAGCTCCCATTCCGTATCAACTACTCGTCGATTTGTTCACAAAGTCATTATTACCCATCATATCTAAATACGTTGATATGGGAGGGGCTGTTACGGAAGAACAAGCCATCTCGTGTGTTCAGTACCTAGACCTAGTCTATGCTCAATCTGACACATTATATGACATTATTCCTAATGCCCCACGCCCTGCACAAGACCCAAAAAAACCTCCTACGGGACCACACACCGATGGCATCATTGGTTCCGTTCATACCTAGCCTGCTACTCAATCGAGTGGATCATCCAACCACCTTGGTTCAAATCCATCCTCATCATAGGCTGGAAACAACACCAATCGGTCACCCATACCTGCTTCCAATGTGGAGGTGAATTCAGTTCAATCTGTTTCGCCTCACAAATACAATGGTAAGAAGAAGAACAAAGGGAAATCCAATAAGTCTTCTAACCAACAGGAGCCCAAAAATAATCCTGATCCTAATGACACAAAACAGATATGGAAGTCCAAATATCCTTTGTTTACTATGTGGTGATGATCACTTCACGAAAGAATGTCCACATCGTGACGAAGTGCAAAATTTTCTCAAGGGAAACCCCACACCTGCAGTTTTAATAGATCCATTCCTCACACAACAACTTCAAATGGTTGCACAACAACCACCTCCTTCTTAAGGAGAACCGTCCACAACCACTCATGTTCTCATGATGTGCAGTGAAACAATCAACTTATCTACCAGGTCATGTACATATGACTCTATTCCCGATAAGGAATCTAACAGAGGTAATAATGAAAAATTATCCTTGTCTACATCCCATGCTCCTCCACCTCAAGGTCCTCTAACCATAGAGAAACCTTTACCAGATGCGGTATTGCATCCACCAAAGAGCACAATTCGAAAATCCATTTTCAACCCTGACGCTCGGGCCGCTAAAAAATACAACATTGTAGAAGATATAGCCCAGGCCCCTTGTGCTATGTCGACGCTATAAGTCTTACAAAATTGTCCCAATCACCATAAGACCCTGCTATCTGCTATAGGTGCAGTAGATCCCGATTCCTCCAACACTATTATGTTCAAATTAGAGTATTTCAAGTCGAGGCTTTCCCACCAATTAGCGTTTCAAATCGTTACCAATGCTTATGGGAAAAGTATCCATTGTACTGTTTTAGACAAAGGATCCTCTACTTCGGTTATGTCGATATCCTGTTGGAGAGCCATCGGCTCTCCCGAGTTGAACCGTTACCCCACTACATTAAGGGCATTTGATGGACGTGGATTTCAACCCCACGGGATGTTACAATCCTTAGCCGTAGAGTTGGAAGGTAAGACTATTTCCATTAATGTGGAAGTAGTCGCCTCCCCATTGGATTATAATTTGTTACTTGGTCGAAATTGGTTTTATGCCATGAACGCGGTTGCATCATCTGTCTTCCACATTGTGCAATTTCCCCATCATGGGAAAATTGTCACTATCGACTAGTTAGATTTTTGTACACCAGACACCACTACTCATCCTGTGGATAATGTCCCTCTCTTGGGACACTCATCGCAAATCTATATGAGAGTGTAGGGGTAGGACTCCTTAAAGGCTCATCCTTGATGGGAGTCTTTCCAACACCAGATCCCCCATCACATGTTGCCACAGTGAACATGATCTCATCTATGATCCCATCCTCCTCCAACTCAACAGACCAATAGATTGTGCCCGACCTTAATCATATGGATTTGACTGGATATGTGATGCCTCTCAGCCCCGCTTAATCCACTTATGAGGCCATCCAATCAAGACCCGATTTACTGGATACCCACTCTTTAGTGGCATCTGACTCAGGTTCTCTTCCACCCCAGCGGAACTCATCCCTACCATCACCTGATCATCTACTCTATACTTTTCACTCTGATGAATCGATCATGGATATTATAAGCTTGGATGAGCCTCCATGGGAAGACCTTCATCATCGATCGTCCTTCCTTCCGCCTCTAGACACGGTAGAGAACGCGATTCATACTATTGTTTCAACAGATGTCTTTTCTTACCCTCAATCTCCTATTCTTACCCAAGATACGGTAATTGAGGGGAATTTGGAAAGCATCACTCCTACCATTACTTTAGACATCTCGGCAAAACCAGGAATCGTGGAACATATTCACATTGTCCAAACTTGTTCTCCGGATGAAATCAAGATGTTTACGGCCTTGTTTAAACAATTTCGCGACGTATTTGCATGGAGAGATGAGGAAATGCCCGAGATTGATCCTGCTATTGTTATGCATGAAATCCAAACATATCCTGATGCAAAATATGTTCGGTAAAAAATCTATCCCGTGCACCCTAGGAAGACTGCGGCTATCAAAGAAGAGATTGAAAAGTTGTTGAAAGATGGGTTCATTTATCATGTTCCCTTAACATATTGGGTCTCCAATGTCGTCTCGGTTACGAAGAAATAGGGAACCATTAGAGTTTGTGTTGATTATAGGGATTTGAATAAGGCTTGTCCCAAGGACAATTACCCTACCCCGTTTATCAACCAAATAATCGACAACTGTGCCAAAAGTGTTATCTTTTCATTCATGGATGAATTTTATGGCTATAATTAGATTGAGATCCACCTAGCCGATCAACATAAAACTGCTTTCATCTTCCTATGGGGTATGTTTGCATATCACAAATTACCTTTTGGCCTTAAAAATATTGGTGCCACCTTCCAGCGGGCCATGTCATATTCCTTTCACGATATAAAGGATTTTTTGGAACCTTACCTCGACGATATTCCTGCTCATTCAAATCGTCGTGACTTCCACATCGGTCATCTGATGACTGTGTTTCTCAGATGTCGACAATACAATATCCATTTAAATCCCCATAAGTGCATATTCTGTGTGGAGTTTGGATGCCTCCTTGGCTTCATCACTTCCAAAGATAGGATCCGCATTGATCCCCTCAAGGTAGCAGCCATTGTTTCTCTACCCCCACCCACATATTAATAGAACTTCAAAGTTTGCAGGGGAAGACAAACTACCTGCATCGTTTCATGTGTAATTTTGCAGCGAAAACACAGGGTTACATGCGATTGTTAAAGAAGGACGTCCTGTTTATTTGAGATGAATACGCCCAAAAGGCCTTTGACAATCTCAAGTACGCAATTACTCATGCACCCGTGTTACAACCACCGGATTACATCCTTTATCTTGCTGCCTCTAATTCAACTATCGCTATGGTTTTAGTACAGGAATATAGGAACGCGTAGGAACATGTGATATACTACCTTAGTAAGGGTCTCCTTGACTTTGAAACTCGTTATTCGCATGTAGAGAAGTTAGCTCTGGAAGCATTCATTGTTGTCTAGAAGTTTCGTCACTATATCTTGCTCCACACTACTACCATTATCGACGATTCTAACCCTATGTACCACGTTCTCACGTGTCAAGTATTAGGGGGAAATATTCGTGCTGGATCGTGATTCTCCAAGAATTCGATCTCCAGTTTGAAAAGGCCAAATCCAAAAAGTCATTGGTATTAGTGGAGGTCATTTGTGATCTTCCCCGTACTGATCAAGAATCTGAGCCCATTGATTCTCTCCCGAATCATTCATTGTTTTTTATTAATACTTCTGACTCGTGGTACATAGATAACACATTGTATATCTAAACCCAATGCTTTGGTCCTCACTTATCTCGCGATGAACGCCATCATATCCATCACCATACAAAATATTACCTGATCATTGGTGATATGCTCTACCATCATGGTATTGTTTCCATCCTATGACGTTGTTTAACTCACGAGGAGGCAGAGAATGTACTAAATGATTGCCACTCAGGGTCATGTGGTGGTCATCTTTCTGGGATGGTTACAACCCAGCAAATCTTACGCGCTAGATACTACTGGTCATTCATTTTCAAAGTCTGTATGGAAGCAGTCAAGAAGTGTCCTCCTTGCCATCCTTTTCACTATAAAAAGCGCTCGCACCCAGCCCCACTACATCCAGTTATCGCCGTTGGCCCCTTTGCAAAATGGGGTATCGACTTCATGTATTGTAAGCCTACCACTGCCGAGGGGCATGGTTATATCATTGTCGTAGTAGACTACTTTACCAAATGGGCCGAGGCTATGCCTATATAAAAGGAATACAATGAAACTGCTACACTCTTTATGTTCAATCACATCATTGCTAGATTCAAAGTCCCTCAAGCCATCGTCACCGATCACAGATCACATTTCCAAAACAAGATGGTGGATGAACTAAGCGCCAAGTTGGGTTTTCAACATGAAAAATAAATCCCCTACTATAATCAATCAAATGGACAAGTAGAGGCCATTAACAAGGTCTTGAAAACCTTGATTCAACGCATGGTGGGCACACACAAGTCAAATTGGTATGTGATGCTTTTTTCATCCCTTTGGGCATATCAGACTTCCGTCAAAACCGCCACTGGTTTCACACCTTTTCAGTTGGTGTATGGACTAGAGGAAGTATTTCCTATTGAGTGTGAAATTCTGTGTTTAAGACTAGCCGTTGAACTTTTACCGAACACAATTGTCGAGGAAGAATGATTCTTACACTTGGAAAAACTCGACGAAACCCGTCGTGATGTAGATCTAGCCAACAAAGTGCATAAGAAACGCATCAAGGCCCAGTACGATAATTTCATAAGGACCCGTATCTTCAACGAGGGTGATTTGGTCCTTATTTACGACCAAAAACATGATAAGCTAGGGGAAAGAAAACTTGAGTCCATGTGGCATGGCCCATATGCCATGAAACTTGTTTTGGAAAAGGGAGCTTATGAATTAGTCGACTATGACAGAATATCCTTAGGGGAGCCTCGCAATGGGCTCTACCTAAAGTGGTACTATGCCTAAGTTATTTTGCATTAGTACTTTGTATATACTGTACATGACATGTGCTTTTGTTTGGTCTGACACTTTCTTTTAGTGTGTTAGGATCTTATCTAGATTTGCGCTTATACCATGTTCTGCCTAGATGTGCATATGCAAACCTATTATGGATTTGTAGACGTTTCTAGATGGCACACCTGTAGCCTCTCCTTGGAATCATGGGTACTCTATTCCCCTACCGGGGAACTAATAAGCTCAGGAGGAACTTGCCTAGGTCCTTCAACCAATAACGTCGCCGAATATCATGCGGTGATCGGACTATTGACCGATGCTTTTTCCCTTGGTGTTGACCACGTTGTTATCTACATCGATTCGCAACTAGTGGTCTCTCATTTGAACCATGTCTACACCATCCGCGACCCTATATTACTCCACTTATTTCGGCGGGTACGTCTCTTGGAAATGTATTTTGAGTCCATTCAATACCTACATATTCCAAGAAGTATGAACACGGTTGCCGATTCTTTGCCTAATTTTGTATTAGATTGGCATATTGCACATTCATAAACATTTTTTTCAAATATGCATAAATCGACATAACATGTAAACTATTCATAGTGTATAGGAAAGCACGCATAAGATCCAAAATCCTTCATAGAAAACATAGTGTATAAATCCGCTAGATAGTGTTTTTACATATATAATGTGTGGAAAAACGTTTTACAAAAATGCACTGATACAAAAAATTTGAAGCTCATAAGCTTTTAGTAGGTCACATCTACAAAATTTGAAGCCTATGGATTTCATTGCATCATCATATATGCAGCCTATCCTTGAGGATGCTTATGATAACATATAATGGCCCTAGCCACCCGATGGAGTAACCGACCAAATCGTCCAGAGACTCCAGCTGTCCTGCACTGGTAGTGCCGAGGAAGGTCATCCATGGAAATTTCTAGGATATCAGTGGTCAACCACAGAAGATTCTCCTCCAGCTCATCAAGCTCCTCCACTGACTCTTGATGGATCGCTGCTATCTCTCGAACAACTCCTCTCCTCTGGATTGGTGAGGAACTTGTTGGTCTAGATGGGACAATATCTGCATAAGCAATATATGACATATCAGTACTACACACAAACAACAAAAAATCATAAAATACATAAAAAAAAAAAGAGTCTCTTTCTTACCAATCTCTCCCCATTGCTCTCCATCCGGAAGAGCTAAATCATGATCGCCTCTGAAATATGTACCCGCATAAGCATAATCCTCAACCATGAGGAGATTCCCGCGTAACCACCTGAAGAAGGTTAGCCTGTATGTAATCATAGGTCCACCGCCACCATGGCAGGCCATCACCTCAAACCACCTCTGCATATGCGGATCGAGATCATCAAGCTCAACCTATGGACAAAGAAGTGGAACCATTTCCAGGAAGAAAGAGACCACGATGGAACCATACCCAAATTGTTTCAACCCACCTCTACGACACTTGGTTAGTTGATATTTTAGGTTTGCGAGGAGCTCCTCGCACCAGTTGAACACAATAGCACCATACACTCTACATCATACAACATATGGGCCTTGGTGGCTTGATGTGCGGCCCTGCTTCCCGCCACTCGCTCGATGGTAAATAGCACAGTCCTCAAAGGACGGTCCCGTACATTTTTTATGGGGATTTTCCCACTTAACATCTGCATACCCGAAGTACAGAACTGTACGATAAGGTCCTCAGTGGACCGAATACTTCGCCCAAGTCCGGATCGTGATACTAGGGCCCCATGCCTAGACAATCTAGTCAAAAAGTAGATGTCCTTGACATCCAATGTGAGGATATGAGCACCTACTCTGAAATACTGTTGATCGGGATCCCATAACCAAATCAAATATTCTAGTAGCTGTATATGGGCCCTCATTCCTTGGACATGGAAGAATTTGAGCAATCCACACCCCCTCAAAGCATTGACGTAGTGATGATCATTTGCGGCTTTTCAATCATCTAATTCGTGCTCACGCTCCTTCCACTGCACCATTTTGATGGCTAAAACCTACACAAACACCAAAATAATGGGCATTAGGTCCTTTCCAATGCTTCAAGATTTGTTGTTTGGGCCCCATTCCCAATGTTTTGAGTCAAATTGCACTGACGCACCCCATCTTTTGCAAATAAGGCGTCAACGACGTGCTTTTCACATAGGGAAAGCGCGTCACTGCTGAGTGACACACTTCTTGAAAGGGGAAAGCGCGTCACCTAGGGCGTGCAATTCCCCCTTTGTAATGAGCCCCAAAACCCAAAAAATGTGCATTAAAATCAAAATTTAAACCATCAAAACATAGAGGATACGATCTAGGATTACCTGACACTAACAAGAGGTTGAATGACTGACCGAGGCTCCCACAATCGTCGCCGAGAGATCGAGCTCAAAAGAGGTTTTTCTTCACTATTCAACTTGGTAAAAATGAAATGGTAAAGAATTTTTACTATTCACCCTTTTTATATAAAAATAGAATATTCCTTTTTTAATTTTTATTTTATGGGTTATTTACTATAGTTGATCTCATTTTTATATTTTAAAACCTTATAATGAATCCTAACTTGGTTTCTGGAGCTTGTAGATATACGGAAGTGGTGTTTTGACTATGTTGGTAACCATCGTTGAATTTTCACACTTATTATCAAGTGTGAAAATGTCTTTGAGCGTTTTTTATACCATTATCACGCTCGTTAAAACTAAGCATTAAAGGTATCGAGCTGAGTCTTTGTTCCTTCTCATGCTCGTGAATACATGAGAATAATTCAACGATTTATCTTTTATCTCTTTTTTGGGCTCGTAAAACTCCTACGAAAAAGGAACCCTCTTGGAGTTCTTCTTTAAGCTCTTTTCAGACTCCCTAAATGTGAAAAGATCGCCAAGCGAACTTGATTCTTTCACGCTTGTAAAAGTATTAGAAAGGTCGTCTTTCTGGTAATAATTTACCTCTTTTTTCGGACCAGTGAGACTATTTACGAAAAAGGAACACTTTGGTTAATCATGACTAAAAGAGTTCTCTCTCATGTTGTTTTATCCTTTTTTGGGTGAGGAGACTAAAATTTACGAAAAAGTACTCATTGGAGTCTTCTTTAGTCCTTTCAGACTCTCTAAACATGAAATGACGCTGAGTTTACCTTCTTTGGACTCGTTAAAATCTAACATTGAAGGGCCCTTTTAGGGACGAACCCATCCTATCTTAGGTTCGTAAAACGTGTGAGATTGGACTCATCCTTAGGATGAGCTATACCGAGCATATGTTATCCTCCTCAATATTGTTAATAAACAAAGAGGTACTCATCAATCATGATGGGGAATAAGGAAAGAGTTTGCATTTGCTTGTAGTAATGGAAGTATTTAGTCTCTCTTGAACATGACACTCGTTTTCATTTCATTCAAACCGCTTGGATAATCTACTTGTCCTTGAGTCTCACCAATTCCATGAGTCACTTACTCCTTTGGGTCATCCAAAGAATGCATCGATCATTAGTTGCATTAGGTATCGGTGTCAATATTTTCGATTGAATGTTTCCAAGTCATGCTATTCCGTGTTCAAGAGAAGTCTGTTGATCAAGTCAACATCTGCAGTCATTATACCTTCCATTGTGCCGGTCACTCCTGAGTCAGTCTCAAACATCACTCTACAGTCCAATCTACTCCAAAACATCTTCGATTTTGTTTCATGTCGATGATGAGGGAAACATCATGGCCCTCCTTCGACGGGTTTGTCCTTGTCGACTTCAACACATCATCCAGGGATTTAACCTAGAAACTAGTCAAGTACCTTGGGCTTGCATGCCTTAATGGCAGGTTACATCGCTTTCAAGAGTAAGTTCACATCATTGAATTCTGATTGAAATATTCCACCGAATGTTCGACCTCAACTCATTTGATTCACATTCAGCGATATGTACTATGATACCTTGGGGATCATTGACATCAATGATGAATTCCCTCGTACTTGTTAACAATGGACATCAATGACCGGTAATCAAGTGGTTTCTGCCATGTTCGAATTCAACACATTGTAATCACATGGTTAGATTCGTATCATTGCGGGTTCAGATTGAAGACCCTAGGTTAACTTATATATCTTACCCAGGCTACGATGGAGATTTTTTGAGTCATGTCACACGGATCCACTCTTATATTGGTCGTGGCCTTGTAATTATCTCATCATGGATCTACACTTGTGTCTAGTAGCAATGATTGTGTCTGGTCAGTCGATACTACCATGGATCTACAATGTATTGGTTGACAATGATGTTATGAGTCATTTGAGACATATATCTCAGAGTTTGTTGTATTGCAGGAGTCTTTGTTCGTCACTCCAACCGATGATCCTTGCCTCAAACTCTCATATTTCAAAGCATCTCACCTATCATATTTCACTAGATTCATGCTTTGGGGGGCATTTTGTTACACCAAAATCTCGTCATCATGAGTTATGTGTCCTCTATTTTCCCTAAGTCCTAAAGTACATGGGCCAAATTATTGAAAGGAGAATTGTTGTTGTTCCATTTACCTTTTGTTGTCACCTCGACGCGTCCTGCTTGTTGACAAGATGCGTCAGACCATAGGTGACGTGCTCTGCACATTTATAGATGGCGTCGGTGACGTGGGTTGCCTTTGCACAAGGTGCGTCATCCCTCAAAGACGCGAGTTTCCTGTGTGCAAGGTGCGGTGCTATTAGTTTAAACGGAGAAAGAGAAGCTTCGAGTGGATTCTAGAATCCTTGGTTACGTGGGGGATTATCCCTATGAACTGGGAAATGTGGCTTATAGTTCCCTTTTCTTTTAGTATGATCCCTTGAGATTCTCCCACAAATCCTCAACCTCTCTCATCCCTTTAGGCCTATAAATACAACCCCCCTCTCCATGGTTAAGGAGGATGAAGATAGAGCACTTAAATGCTGGTGAAATTATACTAGAGTTGCTTCCCTTTCATCCCTCAAGAGGAAAAAGCTTGGATCTTTGAGGATAGGATCATTTGGAAGGTGTTACGATGTCAAAGCTCGGTTGTAACCTCTCTCTATATACTTCTTTTAATTATATTAATGCATATTCTTTCCATAAACATCTTTTTATTATAATATCTTTAGAATTGGCTTCTTTGACTGCTAGTTTAGATTGATCTATGTTTATATGCTATTAGTACTTGATTGTTTCCACTTGTTGTACATGGTTTTGCAGACAGAGATCTGAAGACCAAGAGCTACATCAAGCAAGGAGATAGTACTGCGTTGATAAGGTGATTTATCTTTTGACATCCTTTGCAATTTGATCAATCTAGGAAAATAATTTGTATTGTGTACTTATTTTGTTCTAGATCTGAACCATTCGGACTAGGGAGATCAGTTTGTGTCTGCACTAACAAATTGTCCCCAAATAAGTATAGTAAGGGACATAAGTTTGGTGAGAAGAAATTATTTTACATAGAATGCAAAGAGGAAGAACAGTAAAGAACAAGAACCATCTCCAGATGAAGAAATAAAATATACTGCTTCAGAAGAGATTACTCCCACCATATCATGTCATGGATTGGATGGAATTAGCACTCCTCAAACTCTCAATATTGAAGAATTTATCAAAAAGAAAAAGATAACAGTGTTGATTGATTATGGTAGTACTCATAATTTCATTCACTATAAATTAGAAAAATATCTCAATTGCTTTGTATATCCAACACCAGAGTTTCAAGTAATGATTGCAGATGGAGGAACTATCAAATGCTCAGGGAAATACCATGATATAAATCTTACTATGGGAGAATATGTATTGAATTGTCCAATGATTTCTATTCCAATGGGTGGTGATGATGTTGTCTTAGGAGTTCAATGGTTACAATCTTTGGGAACTGTGGATTTTAATTTTCAGAAGCTTTTCATGAAATTTTTATGGGAAGGAAAGGAATATGGATTACAGGGTATCATAGGGAAACCAAACAAGGTGATAATCTCTAATGATATGACAAAATTGATGAAAAAGGGACATTGTTGGCACGGGATTAGTCCGTTGAAAGTGCGGAAGCCGACATCTGTGAAATGGATAATCTGCAGAAGAAAGGGTCATTCGCGGAGAACGCAGAAGTAGATAGTTATTTAGATAATGGTCATGTGGACCATTTTGTAACCACTTAGTTTTGTATAAATAGAAGTATGATTGTAAGCCTAAGGGAATCTAGTGATCAGATGATGAATAGAGTGATCGACTTTGTGAGTTTTGATATGTTTTGTTTCTACGATATGATGTATTAACTATTTCTGCGAAGGTCATTCCGCAGGTTTTAATGAATGCATGAAGATGTTCGATTATGGTTTTATCTCTGTCTTTGTTCCTATTGAATGATGAATGCGAATGTATGATGAGATGTTTAATGCTTTGTGGGTTTATTAATTGATGTTTATGCTAATGAGTAATCAGATAATGTTAATGTGAATGTCTATTATATGTTAACTTTGCGATTGATGAATATGCGAATGATGAAATGTTAACGTAGTGCGAATGACATAATCTCTGGTTTCTGCGAGTGCAATGTGTGTTTGATGCATGTCCTCAACTCCACTGCAGAAACTTGGTTCCTGCAACCCCCTTGTGCATCTCGAGTGATACTTCACTCGCTCTGCAATTGTCGCTGGAAAGGTTAACACCTTTTTGGGCCGGTGAGTAAGGGAGTTTGGTTGATGGTTTGTTGACGACAGTGTGCAGTGAACCCCTGTCGACAGTCGCTGTGTCAACAAATGGTTTCGTTGCTGGGACCTTGAAGAGGAAAAGAGGAGGATATGCTGTGGCACCCAACGAAACCAGATATTCAAGAGTGGTTTGACAAGAAGATAGAGGAGTTCACAGAAGGAGAGAAGAAAAACCCCAGACAGACGGTAAGGAGTTGGTTGCAGAAATACATTTATTTAGATATCCATGAGATATTTTTCTGCGAATTCCCAGTACTGCTGCATGAGTGGTTAGCGCAGCTAACGTTTCAGAAGCACCATTTCCAAAAGACTGAGCCTGACCATTGGACACTAGAGCTGATTCGACAACTGAAACGTGTCAACAACACAGTATTAAGGGCAGTCGATTTCTAGGTGGATAGTATCCTAGAGGGATATATTACTGAGTTCGCAGTAGACATGACCAAATCATACAGCGATGCGGAAATAATTTCTTCAGGGGACCGAGAGGAAGGTTCTTGCTATTGCTAAAACTGTGGATTAATATGCTCATCTGCAAAAAGGGATTTTGAGTATGGCTTCCGACGAGTAGAAAGATCAGTGTGTGGAGGTTGTGGGTATCGCGTGAATGCGGATCCGATAGAAAAATGTGGGGTAGATGGACATGAGCGATGATGAGTTTTTATGGGAAGCTGACGAAGAGTGTGGTACCTTGAGCAGTGGGGTGAGATTTCGGCGTCCTGAGAAGAAGAGGAGGACTGGGAGAGAGTCTCCTGAGAGGACCAGAACAGAAGACTGCGAAAGAGGACCACAAGGGAGAAAGAGACCCTATTGCGACGAAGACGGTGACCAGGATACCCCAGAAGCAGAAGAGAGACGTATCGTAAGTTACAACATACCTGCAACCCCACACACTACCCATAATTTTACAAGAAGAAACACCAGCTATCCGCAAAGTTGCCCTACGTGCAACAGTAAAGGTAGTGCATCAGTAAACAACAACAGTAGGAACGTTAGAATGATCGATGACACAAAAATGCCCACTTTCCAAGGGAATGGGACCGAGGATCCTGGGCAGTTTTGGTTTTTGTGCGAAGTAGCATGGACCATGAAGAAGGTCCAGGATGAAGCTACTAAACAGGGTCAGCTAGAGACAACCCTTAGGGGTCGTGCGCTTGATTGGTTTATGAAGTTTACAAGGGTTCCAACGGGAAAACCAACCAAGTGATTGGCATAGATCAAAGCATGAATGATCTATGAATTTAGGAAGCCAAAGTTGGAATCGCAGTATGTCACTGAGCTCAAAGAAATCAAGCAATACCCAAACAAGCCAGTATGGGAATTTGATCAGCGATACAAAACACTGATAGAAAAGGTGAGTTTTGGAATAAATGATATGCAGCACAAGGAGTGGTTCATCGGAGGATTGGTACCACACATTCGCGAACCACTAATGCAACAGAAGGTTGTGACCCAAGCAGAAGCATTGGAGATTGCGATGAAGCTGGAGGCTTCACCAATCGGTAAAATGGGGTTGGGTATGGATCGAATACAAGCACAGCTGGAAAACTTGACGATCCAACTGCAAGACATGAATAAAGGGAAAGAGGTTCATAAAGAGATCTGGTGCACTAGGTGCAGGACAAAGGGACACCACAAGGACCAGTTCCCAGACTTTCGAGACTATTTGCAATCCGGTGCACCAAATCCCCTCAGTCAATGAGGGTTTCCTTGGTGTCGTATCTGCCAAACGAGAGGCCATCGACTAGAAGAATGTGTATATCTGCAAAAGATGGTGTCGAAACCAAAGAACTTGTATTGCAATTTCCGCAAATCGCTTGGCCACGATGAAAACAACTGCAGATCTTATGGCCTACTCCAGGAGAGGACTGTAGCTGCATACGCCATGACAGGAGAAGAACAAGCACTAGGTCAACAACAACAGCAGTATAACTGTGAAAATCCTCACAGCATATCTAAGAGATGATGTATACCTCACAAGAGTGATTATGATTAAGCAGGAAAATAGAAGAAGAGTGGTCAATGTAGTATAATGAGCAACAGAATAATAATACAGTAGAACTCAGATAGAAGCAAAAATACTTCACACACACTAATGAATTAATCACAATATGGACAAATAAATAGTACAATGCATGAGGATTCGAATGCCTAAGGTGGAAATTTGAATTAGACTTCATGGAGTGATCAAAGGATCACTGGAGTGTCATCGGAGCACAACTGGAAGTCTTCATCATCATCAGTGGAGTCATCAATGCTCAAGTAACTATCAACCATCAGTCAAACTAAGTCTGGTAGGTGTAACTGAGTGTAACTAAGTGTAACTGAGTGTAACTAAGTGTAAACTGAAGACAACTGGACTGGTAGGTGAAGAAGGGTGAATTAAGCAACTAGAGGGCTAAAAATGATTAGTGAGAAGCTCTCGGGGGTTGGCTAACTGAGGGCTAGGTGCTGGACTGATGACTGGGATGCATGAAAAATGCATGCAAACCCTAAAAGTGCATGCATGACTAAAAATGTAAATGATCAAAATACTGGTGGGACTAGGATGGAGTATAGGAATATCCTAACACCCCCCCTTAATCCATCCTGGGCCCTGGTAACTAAGACCAAAGGTCACCCAATACAATGAATAATAACAGTCAATAATCCAAGGAAGTGGGGAAAATTTCATGGGAAAAATACCCCCCCCTCAAAACAGACTGTAAGGCACACATAAAAAAATAAATGCTCCAAACTCAAGCAGGTGTGATGCTTGGTCATATGTTTGGAGGTATATTCTTCTTGGGAAGAAGTGGATCATGCTCAAAAGGCATGTGCTTGTACTTGCTCTTTAGTTCGAATGTGATGAGAACAAATCCAAAAGTATGAGAATGATCCTTGAACCTGTGATTTGAATCAGTTGAGGTAGGATCAAATCTTTGAATGTGCATATAGTCTTTTGTCTTCTCCTTCGAACCACCATGGGTGAGATTATGCCAAAAAGAACTATTACATGTTTGCTTGAAATCAAAATCAGATTTAAGACTTAAAAAATAGTTTCTTGAGATCTCCTTTGAACTAGCAGGGGTGAGATCAAAACCATCATATGGATGAGAAATTATCCCAAGTAGTAATTGATTAGAATCCAAATTAGATCCAAGACTTGAATCATGGTTTCTTGAGATCTCCTTTGAACCATCAGAGGTGAGATCAAAAACAGTAATTGCATGAGAAATTATCCCAAGCGAATGGCAATGGCCATAATATTCAATAACCTTATGAAAGCATGAATTAATGATCATATAGTAGTAAGTAAGAGGTGAGTAATCAGGGAGAGCGAATGCATTACCTCCAATGGCTGAATTTACCTTCAAAACATTCATAATATCATGATGCAAACCAATAGACTCTGGTGCAAGAGGGGATTTAGGACCTTCTGCAATATCTAGAGTGTGAGGTGGCACAGAAAGAGAATAAAGTTGGAGCATGAGTGTAGAATCTGCAAGTTCTTTGTGAACAACTTCAATATGAGATGATAGTGGTGCATGATCTGAGAGACCATCAAGGGGAGCGAATGCATCACTTTGCTTGCTTTCGAATGGGTTTGGACCAATCCCTTCATTCTTTCTGCCAAAATATTCATCCAGGTGAGCCCATATCTCTTTTGGAGTTTCAATATCAATGAATTGGTGTGCCATGTAAAAAGGCGTAGCAAGCAACATGGCTCCACAAGCTCTGTCACCATTATTTAACCAATCAATCTCTTCTTCAGAGGATTCGAACTCTCTTTCAAAACAATAATCAAAGAGACCATTTATCTTCAAATGTGCTATTATATTCGGTTTCCATTCATCATAGTTGAGTGGAGAGAGAAGATCATAGTTGAATGGAGAAAGAGGAGGGATTTCTTTTGAATACATTGAAGCTGTAGAAGACCTGCAAAAAAAATAGAGAATTCTGCAACTGCTACTGCTGCAAAAGATGCAGAAACTGCTGCAACTGCTGCACTCGAAATCTTGGTAATAACTTGCAAAAAACTCTCAAGAATGGAGATAAACAATACTCTCAACATGCTCTGATACCATGTGAAAATCCTCACAGCAGATCTAAGAGATGATGTATACCTCACAAGAGTGATTATGATTAAGAAGGAAAATAGAAGAAGAGTGGTCAATGCAGTATAATGAGTAACAGAATAATAATACAGTAGAACTTGGATATAAGCAAAAATACTTCACACACACTAATTAATTAATCACAATATGGACAAATAAATAGTACAATGCCTGCGGATTCGAATGCCTAAGGTGGCAATTCGAATTAGCCTTCATGGAGTGATCAAAGGATCATTGGAGTGTCATCGGAGCACAACTAGTGTCATTGGAGCACAACTGGAAGTCTTCATCATCATCAGTGGAGTCATCAATGCTCAAGTAACTGTCAACCATCAGTTAAACTGAGTTTGGCAGGTGTAACTGAGTGTAAACTAAAGACAACTGGACTGGTAGGTGAAGAAGGGCGAGTTGCTTCCTAAAATCAAGGAAGAAGGGCGCATTAAGCAAATGGAGGGATAAAACTGATCAGTGAGAAGCTCTCGGGGGTTGGCTAACTGAGGGCTAGGTGCTGGACTGATGACTAGGATGCATGCAAACCCTAAAAGTGCATGCATGACTGAAAATGTAAATGATCAAAATACTGGTGGGACTAGGATGGAGTATAGGAATATCCTAACAATAACCAACCTCCATCCCAGTATAATCACCCACTGTAGCAGTATGATCAGGGGCAGTATGGTCAACGCAGTATCCGCCACCGCAGTACCCACCATATGGACCACCGCAACAACCACAGTATGGGAAACCGTAGTACCCACCATATGTCCCACCGCATGGAGGTGCTAGAGGAGGATTCCGCGGAGGGCGAGGTGCTGGCGCAGGACAAGGAGGAGCTATTGGAAGAGGACGAAGACCGATTATATGCTACAATTATGGGCAACAGGGGGACTATCAGAGGGATTTCCCGAATCTAACACCACAACAGTGCACCTATTGCAGCGCTGTGGATCATGGTGTTGAAGACTGTCCGCTTCTCATCACAAAATGGCAGACCAAGAATCAACCACCACCTCCACAGAACCAGAATCAGAATCCACCAACAGTACAGATGATATCGACGGAGGCTTGAAGACAACATGCGATTGTTGGAGTGGTGAGACGAGTAGGAGCAATGAAAGGAGACGACAGGCCACGAGCTATTGTCCGACCAATAACACATAAACATGTCACCTTCGATGCAAAGGTCGAAAGGGATATATTCTTGGAAGCGCAGGAGGCGATGAGATAGAGGAGGCAGTTACCTCTTTAGGAACAAACTACCTACGACATGCCACCGACTTTCGACGAGACGAAGTCGTGGGGAAAGGATAACACCTTAAAAGCCTTTTTGAAAAGTTGGTTAGAGTTGGAAAAGGATCAGGATGCGTTGGAAGAGATATCCAACCTATTGAATCGACGGGAGGGTGCACACTAGGACCAAAAGGTTAATCGCATACACAAGAGGAAGACGGGGCGAGAGATGCGAATGTCGGCACAAATCAGAGCATTTGATGTTGACTCAATTATTTTGGACCTGGGGTCGGATGTCAACATCCTGACCAAGCAAACATGGGAAACAATGGGGAAACCGTAGTTGGCTTGGTCACCAGTACAGCTGCGATTAGCAAATCAGAGTAAGGTTACTCCACTTGGTCAGGTGTACCAACTTCCCGTTGAAATTGAGGGCCTTACGACTTATGCAAATTTTGATGTAATTGAGATTGTTGACAACTCAAGTCCCTACCCAGAGTTGCTAGGGATTGACTGGGAAATCGATAATCTAGCGGTTATCAACTTCAAGAAGCAGACAATGTCATTTGAGAATCGCGAGATGAGGGTCGTTGCACCAATGGATCCTACGGAAGGGCAGCGATATGTTGAACCTGCGAGAGATGAATTTATGGAGGGATGGGATAGTATATACAATATATCTGAGGATTACATTAATCCTACCGCTGACGGAGAATTGGGATGGTGCAGTGTCAGTTCGACGTCGTTGTATTTGGATGAGGAGCTTGAGAATTGGCAGAACCGGATCCATGAAGTTTCATTTAGGAGATGTGCAAGGATCATACAGTCACTGCGATGGGTATCCACATAGGAGTGCGCGCTACCAACATATGAGGGATTTCCCAATTTGAGCACCTTTCTCACTGAATTCGAAAAGAAGGTGGCGGAACCGCAAGGTTTATTGGACTTGGAGGAAGCCTTGAAGGCTACTCCTTCGCGTTGGTGGGAAACGCACAAGTCTAATATCACAACCTGGACACTATGTCGCCACCTAATGAAATTTAGGTTCGGCGATGCAGAAGGATACAGTGGAAGGAAGTTTGATGGTAGGAGTGACCCAAGGGCACATTTGGATGAGTGAGAAAGCAAATGGGGACTACGAGCAAAAGAAGAATGGGTCCATGCATTTGTTCACACTTTGGATGAAGTACCACGGAGTTGGTATGTCGCATGAGAACTTCGATGCGGGATGACTTCTTGGGAGAAGCTAACAATTATCTTCATCCAAACGTTTTGTTTCTCAGATGAGAATCCCTTCATCCATAGTGCGCTACAAGTGATTCGCGAGAAGATATTTGAAGTAGTATCGATAGAGAAACCTTTAGAACTTCGTTGGACTGCAACACCAGAATTGATGATGGAGTGCTACAACATCACAGGAGAGCCAGATGATGAGGATGATCTGAGAGCTACGCATGTGCCAGAGTCGGAAGGAAGCCGCAACGTCGAGACACCAGAAATCCCTTCCGACAAATTCCAGTAACCGCTGAATATTAAAAAAGTAAACATTGGGTCGGAGGAGAATCTGAATTTTGCAAGTATTGGAGACTACTTGGACGACTCAACTGTCGCGAAGATGATTGATCTGTTGCATGAGTTTCAGGATCCGTTCCCAACGAAATTCTCAGAGATGAAAGGAATTTCCAGGGACTTAGGCAAAATGAAGATCCTCCTGAAACCTGATACAAAACCAGTCAAGCAGCGGCCCTACCGATTGAACCCAAGGCACAAGGAGAGAGTACATACCAAGATTATGAGAACGCCAGATGCAGGAATTAGAGAACCAATACTGGATGAGTTCGAGAAGTACATGCCACCAAACCAAAAAAGTTGGAAGGAAATGGCAACAACAACAAGAACTGCGGAAACACGGACAAAATGTGACACTGTGAAAGTGGCCGCACTACTAATCAAAGACTGAAAAAAGAAAAAAAGAAAAAAAAGAACACAGACCACAACATGCATCTGTTGACAAGTAAACATTGGCCAGAAGCAGTAACACTAGTCGGCAGAAGAATCGCAATGTCACAGCCTTGGTGTGAACAAGTCAAATCCCGTCATAAATGAAGCCATTAAACCATAACGGACAACAGTAAAAATGAAAAAAATGGCATTTAATGCCCAATGCATGCGGTAGATTTGGAAAATCACCATCGGATTCGCTAATCATGGTCCAAAATCGGTTGGATGCGGCCAACCAACGCTATAAATGCAAGGAAAGGGGCAGTGAAAGGCATTGTGTGATTAAGCAAGAGGTTGCAGAACTGCATGGAGGTTTATGTTTCAAGCTGCATCGGTACTAAGCGACCAGAGCCAATGCCAGTTACAGAGGAGCAGCCATAAGTCATGTCCAGCATCCCCGTCAGAAGGAAGAGGAGCGTGAATCGACCTCTAGACACCGGCCGCGCCAAGAAGAAAGGAACTCGGGCCTCAACATGGTTCACCGACGGAGCTGCAGGTCCCTCAGGCGCCGAAGTACTGGAAGAGGGGCAGGATGGCCCCATGCTCTCAGAGTATATTCCACCATGTAGGAAAGAGGCACCTGTGATGCGGGTAAACAAGAATGAAAGGTATTTGATTGAGATTCCGCCGATACCGGAGGGCGTTCCTCATGTTGGGGACATTGCGACCAAGCTATAGAGGCTGCAGTATACTGATCATGACCTCGCCAAATTCAAGGAATACACAGAAGGCTACATGGATGTCCCCCATGAAGGAGGCCCAACCACGAAGGAACCCGCGGTATGAGCACAGGGATTGGAATGCTCAGTGCTGTTAGGTCTCACCCACATGCCGCACTTCAGGGGGCTGGCGCAAGTCAATGCATGTGTCAAACAACTGATTGCGTGTTTTCATGGTGGGTCTCTTTGGCTACATGAGAGGATCCCCATCACAGTCAACTTAATCGCCAGAATCACCGGGCTGCCTAAAGACGGAGCTGACCCTTCCCAATTTTTCCAGGCGAAGGATAACGACAAGAAGTTTGCAGAATAGTTGACGGCAAAGTATGGTGTGGAAAAATATTCTAGAGCATACCTCATCCACACAATCAACGACCAGGATGTCAAGGTCAGGGAAAAGATACTAGCAGTCAAGGTGACATGAAAGAAGAGGCCCAAGGAATGTAATCTAGGGTTCATTGCCACCGCGAAACGGTGTGTCGCAGGAGAACAAATGAATTGGTCCAAATTCCTGTTACACGAGTTGATCGACGATGTGCACGATGCACAAGAGTATGGGAATCCATTTATGTACTCCTGGATCCTCATGATGGTTGCATTAGCAGGATGGAGGGAGCTCGACCACTATCAGGGTATGGACATCCTAGAAGCCTGGGTATGCGAAGGTGCGCGGGTACTAGAACTTATGGGAAACCACTGATAAAGAGTGACAGAAAGACAATATTGTGTAGTTTTATGTGTTGCTGGAGAGGATGCGGTTAGATGCAAAGATGATCCCGTGGATACCGGAGCAAGCAACAACAAAGTATCGATCGATCGCAAGACTATCGGTTGAGGCACAAATAATTTACCTTCAAGCCCGCAGAGATCCAGGGAAGCAATGGGTGCGGATACAGTACAATCTCACCGAGGCTGAGCTCGACGCTATTATTGCCAGATGGCCAGAGGAATTGAAGGTTCCAGCCGATGAGAAGGACATAGCAAATGGGAAGGAAGCAGTTCAACCAAACCCGACCGGGGAAGACATAGATTCCGCTAGCCGGAAGGAAGGCGCAAGACAAGACGATGCTGCGAAAGATCAGTCGGCAGAATCCAGCCACGATGGAGCATCAACAACCAACACCCTGACAGATTCAAACTTGGAGGTGCAATAGGACGAGCTGAGGACAAATAAAAGGATGGACTGTGCTGGCAGTAGCACATGGGAAGGGCTCACTGTGCAGCAGGTCAACATACTTATGGATAGCATTACAACAATAGTGGAAAATAGCTGTGACCGGGTTACACAGTACTCAGTCGAGCAGTTCCAGCAGATCGACGAGCTACTAACCACAATGGAGAACACAATAATTAATACAAGTGTACCGCATGGGGATATTCGGCAAAATTTGTCGACACCGAGAGTTGAGGTAGAAGTTGGAACCCAACCACGGATAGTCCAACTAGAATCCCATGCCATTATGACAAGTGATAAGGCCTTGGACTTCGAGGTTCGGAAGGGAAACCAGGCTATGGTAAATTTAAATTTGCTCCCAATGTTAACATTACATCGAGTCCAAGCCGCAGCAAGCAAAGAGATCCGTGATCGCGAGGTTGCGATGCACAATAAGATGGTCAAATACAAGAAGCAATTACAATCCATAGTGATGGAGGCACAACGTCTCCAAGATGAGCAAGTCATAACATTGGCTAAGAAAGAGAATTCCATAGAGGAACGTGCCAAATTAGAGAGAGCGCTTGCGAAGGCATGCGAAACGACAGCGCTATATCCAGATGTAGACCCAAAAGTACAAGCTGTTATGTTAGGGGTAGCTCTCATTGAGCTAAGGAACGAAAATGCAGAGCTCTAGGCTAGAGTGATACCCAACACACCACTAGAGCAGCTTCTAAACTGGAAGACGATGATCGAGGAAGCTGTAACAGAGATCCAGGAGATGGAACAGGAGACACAGATAGTCACAGAAGGCATCACAGAGTTTTGGGGCAGTGTAGTCAAGGATGACCAGCCAACCGCGTTGAAGGGACAACTCAGCGAGGAAGAAGTACAGTTAGAGGCCTTTAAGGGATCGCTGAAGGAGATGCCCCCAATGGTGCGAATGACAAAGGCAGTAGAGCTGAAAAGTATGCAGCAACATGTAACAAAGGACCACGAACGACAGCAGTGAAGGATCACACAATTGGACGAGCTCCAAACAAAATCCGAAGTCCTCATAGCATGTGTAGTAGAGGTAATGAAATAGGTTAAGGAAGCAAAAGGAGGCAACACAACTGATGGGTTGCGAACACCCAACAGAGGAGCAGGTCGCAGAATGTGCCCAACTTAGAGCATCAGTGAAGGAAGTAGTCGACCAGCTCAAAACTGAATATGACGACTTCAGACGGCAGGTGCATGCACCAGTGGTGTCCAGCTGAGGTGGCTCAAGGGAGAGGCACAAGTTTGTGTTGGGGTCCTGTTGGCACGAGATTAGTCCGCAGAAAGTGCGGAAGTTGACATCCGCGAAAGGGATAATCCACGGAAGAAAGGGCCATTCGCGGAGAATGCATAAGTAGATAGTTAGTTAGATAAGGGTCATGTGGAACATTTTGTAACCACTTAGTTTTGTATAAATAGAAGTATGATTGTGAGCCTAAGGGCATCTAGCGATCAGATGATGAATAGAGCGATCAACTTTGTGAGTTTTGATCTGTTTTGTTTATGCGATATGATGTATTGATTGTTTCTGCGAAGGTCATTCCGCAGGTTTTAATGAATGCATGAAGATGTTCGATTATGGTTTTATCTCTGTCTTTGTTCCTGTTGAATGATGAATGCAAATGTATGATGAGATGTTTAATGCTCTGTGGGTTTAGTAATCGTTGTTTATGCTAATGAGTAATCAAATCATGTTAATGCGAATGTCTGTTCTATGTTAACTTTGCGATTGATGAATATGTGAATGATGAAATGTTAGCGTAGTGTGAATGACATAATCTCTAGTTTCTGTGAGTGCAATGTGTGTTTGATGCATGTCCTCAACTCCACTAAGGAAACTTGGTTCCTGTAGCCCCCTTGTGCATATCGGGTGAGACTTCACTCACTCTACGAGTGTCGCTGGAAAGGTTACCACCTTTTTGGGCCTGTGCGTAAGGGATTTTGGTTGATGGTTTGTTGACAACAGTGTGCAGTTAACCCCTGTCAACAGTCGTTGTGTCAACAGACATCAAGGTGTAATTGCACAATTATGCTCATTGGATGTTCAAACATCTAAGCCTCCTATTTCCCCAGATCTCCAAAGGGTTATTAATAAGAATTCCAAGGTATTTGAAGATATTCCTAAAAGTATTCCACCTGTCCATGATTTTCATCATGCTATTCACTTAATCCCAGGAAGTGTTCCTCCTAACATCAGACCTTACATATACCCCTATGGACAGAAGAGTGAAATTGAGCGTATGGTTGAAGAAATGTTAGAGGATGGCATAATTAGGCCTAGCCAAAGTTCTTACTCTGCACTAGTGGTAATGGTACACAAGCCGGATGGATCATGGCGTATGTGTCCAGATTATAGAGAGCTCAACAAGATCACCATTAAAGATAAGTTTCCCATTCGTGTCATTGATGAATTGCTAGATGAATTACATGGAGCAATTTTATTCACAAAGTTGGATATTCGTTCTGGGTATCATCAAATTAGAATGAAAGATGAAGACATCCCAAAAACAACACTTAGAACTCATGAAGGTCATTATGAATTTATAGTCATGCCATTTGGTCTCACGAATGCACCTTCCACATTTCAAGGTTTGATGAATTCCATTTTCAAGCCTTTTCTTAGAAAGTTTGTGCTAGTATTCTTTGATGATATATTAATCTATAGCAAGTCTTGGGAAGAACATGTTCAACATGTTGACAGGATAATACTACTACTACGGGAGCAAAAACTATATGCAAAACCTTCCAAATGTTTCTTTGGGGTCAAGGAGGTAGATTATTTAGGTCATATTGTATCTCATGAAGGTGTGAAGGTAGACCTTAACAAAATTAAAGCCATGATAGACTAGCCGATTCCCAAAAACCTGAAGAATCTTCGAGGATTCTTAGGTCTGACAGGGTACTCCCACAAGTTTGTTTGAAATTTTGGAAGAATAGCATCGCCTCTAACAACATTATTGAAGAAAGATTCATTTTCTTGGACTCCAGAGGCAACTCAAGCTTTTGAACAACTTAAATAGGCAATGTGCACAACTCCTGTATTGTCCACACCAGAATTCACAAAAACCTTTATTGTGGAATGTGATGCTTCAGGAAATGGAATTGGCGTTGTTCTAATGCAAGAAGGACACCCACTTTCTTTCACAAGTCATCCAATCAAGGGACAGAACTTACAAAATACCATTTATGAAAAGGAAATGTTGGAAATACTACACACTCTTAAGAAATGGCGTCCTTACCTAATAGGTAGGCACTTTAAGGTCAAAACAAATCATGATAGTCTTAAATAATTCTTGGAACAGAGACTATCTTCAGAAGATAAACAAAATTGGGTAACCAAGATGTTGGGATATGAATTTCAAATCATCTATAGAAAGGGGAAACATAATGTGGTGGCAGATGCACTCTCCAGAAACGATGAAGATGTTGGGGCATTACTTTGTTCCATTTCCATTCTACAACCAAATTGGATAGTAGCAGCAAGGGAAGAATGGAAAAAAGATCTACTATGTGTGGACAGTCATTCAAAAGCTACAGAATGATCCTGGTGTATCAGATACTTTTGTGTGGAAAAATGATTCACTATGGTATAAGGATCGCTTATATTTATGAAAAAACTCCCAACTCAAGTAGAAGGTCCTTTCAAAATTACATGCCTCTCCTATAAGTGGGCAATCAGGATTCCTGACAACTTACCACAGGGTCAAGAAGGAATTTTTTTGGGAAGGTCTTAAAACTGATGTTCAAAGGTTTATGCCTTAATGCTTGGTTTTCCAACAGAATAAGGGTGAAATAGTTAAGACCCCAGGACTTCTACAACCATTACACATACCTTGCCAACGTTGGGAGGAAGTCTCCATGGATTTTATCATAGGTCTACCCAAGTCCGAAGGAAAGAATGTTATTATGGTGGTTGTTGATAGACTCACGAAGTATGCACACTTTTGTGCACTCTCTCACCCTTTTAATGCAAGTATAGTATCTGCAACCTTTATGGAAACTATTCAGAAGTTACATGGAAATCCGAAGATTATTGTAAGTGATAGAGATCCAATTTTCACTGGAAAATTTTGGACTAGATTATTTTCTTGTTTGGGTACTCAATTGGCTCACAGTTCATCTTATCACCCTCAATCTGATGGGAAAACTGAGATAGTGAACAAGTGTTTGGAAGGCTATATTCGTTGCTTTGCATCTGATAAACAAACACAGTGGGTGAAATGGTTGTCTTTGGAAGAATGGTGGTACAATACTTCCTTCCATACATCATAAAAAATGTACCCATTTATGACACTTTATGGGTACCAGCCTCCATCTATCACATCTCCCTTAAAAGGAAAATCTAAAGTTCAAGCCGTGGAAGATCACATAGAGCACCAACAAGAAGTTCTCCAGATACTTAAGGACAACCTGACTATGTCAAAAAATAGGATGAAACAACAAGCTGATCAACATTGTAGTGAAAGGAGTTTTGAAGAAGGGGATTGGGTATTTCTCAGGCTACAACCTTACAAGCATATGTCTCTCAAGCTATTAAAGAAGGACAATAAATTAACACCCAAGTATTATGGTCCTTATAAAGTGTTGCAGAAGATTGGTAGTATGGCTTACAAATTGGAGTTCCCTTCATCTTCAAGAGTACCTCTAGTTTTCCATGTTTCTTGCTTAAAGAAGGTAATAGGAGACAAGATCCCAATTCAAACAATCTTGCCGGAGCTTGATGAAGAAGGAAAAGTCATATTGGAACCTGAACAAATCACTGAAACAAGGACTAAACAACTACGAAATCTGGCTATTACTGAGTACCTCATAAAGTGGAAGAACATACTAGTTGAAGATTCAACATGGGAAGATGATTCCTTCATACATAGGCATCCACAACTAATCAAGCGTTGAGGACAACACTTGTCTGAAGGGGAGGGGCATGTTAATCCCTTAACATGGGCACATTCCCCCCTATATTGTGGTTTATTACATTAGTTTTGATGTCGGCTTTGGTCCATTAGTGGTAATTGTCATTAGTATGGTTATATTTCTTATGTCGGCTTGGGTCAGTTAGTTGGGATTGTACCCCTTAGTATCCTATATATAGGAAGGAGACCTTTCATTTGGAGTATGTTGTCTTGTCTTGTCTTATGTACTTAGTACATTGTATAAGGAGGTTTCCCCCTCGAAGAGGCTTGTTATTCAACTATTTTCTTCAATCAAGTCGTGGAGTACTCTTTCTGATCTATTTCTGCTCTTTTCATACTCTTTTTGGAAATTTGTTGCATAACACCTTTCTTGTCAAGAAACTATCATACTATTTTCTTTGGGTATGCTTTGGAGCATAGAGGAGGTGTTTATGTGTGTGGCCCAAGCATAGGAACTCAACATCTAGTTTCAGAACATTGTTGCAGCCGAAAACAGGTGAAATCTTTCTTGTATCATGTTGTTATTTTATATAAATATTTCTCTTTCCTATCCAGAAATGTGTTAATTTCTTGTTCTTTATTATTTTATAAATTCAACAAATTTATTTGTAGTTAAATGATTATATTTGCAGTTGTCTACTTGTATATTTGTTTGTATTTATGATTGCAGATATTTAAATATACATTTGGAGAGAAATTCGAAAGAGGGATCTTCAACAAATGTTGGACCCAAGGTAGGAAATATATCCCTATTTTCTTATTTTTATTTGAAATGTAAATCTATCTAGATTGCATTTATTGGAAGGAATGTTTGAGTTTTTTATGGGCATCGCTCTGTGGTGATCTTGCCCAAAATATCACTAGGGTTATAAATATTCCCAAAAAGTTAATTATAAATCAATATTATATTATAAATATGGTTTCTCATAATAATAATAAAAACATGTCAATAACAAGATCTCAACTGTTTTTCAAATCATTATGTTTGAGTTTATGTTTCTCTACACCATCTTTAGCTCAAAGTCATTTCCAATAGTTATTCTTGAGATGCCAAACTTGATGGATCACCATGTATATTATGATGTTATTTTCTTGAAATAAAATCTACACTCTCTCTATAAAGCAAAGTACCATTACCAACAAGCAAACAACAATCTCAAGTATATATGCAAAATGAGTAAAGAAGAGGAAAGAGGTTCCCAACTAACAATGAAAACAATTTTAAACATATCCAATAATTCAACTAAAGCTTCATTTAGTAATAAACTCACTGAAATAGAAAATGATATATGAAAAGTAAATCTATGATATAACCTTATGTTGGAATATGCTAACCACATCATCTTGGTTTTGCATGCTTTGCATACATTTTTCATGCATGCATGCATTCCATGCAACACTCCATGCATCCATGCATTGGTAGTTGAGTCTCCTGACACCTTGTCCTTAATTTAGCCCCCCCCCCCCACTAGAGATTAAATTTGGTTATCATTATCCCTCTTATCCACTCAGAGAACCTTGGTTACATCACTGAAGTCCAAAGGCGTCCTCATGCATGATTTTAGGAGTTAGCACAGTCAGTTCCATGATTTAGGGTGCCTTGTCCCCTTGATTTACTAGTTAGTTGACTGTTACACCTAGTTTCACTCTCACTAAGTGTAGGAGTGCCTATTTTGACCACTACAAGTCATTGTTTCTCCACCTTGGAGTCTCATCCCCTAATTTCTATCCCCAATGACTCAGTCATGCGCCAATCCACCTCAGTTGACTAGCCATTCATCATCAGTGACCACTGGACGTAGATGGTTCTAATGCAAACTAATCCTGCCACTTTTGTGGATTCCAACTGCCTCTTTAGGCTCATGAATTTATCCTTTGGAGATGTATTATTTATGTACACATTTACTGAATAATAATGTAATGGAATTTTTTCCAATTGTTCTTCATTCTCTTGTGTTGTAACACAATTTTTCTCTCTCAATTCTTTTGATCTCTATTAGACTTAGTGTGTATTTTATCTTTGTCTCTAGATCTCTATGAAAATCTCACAAAATCTGACATGGTATCAGATCTTTGCCGAGCAAAGTAATCTTCCGGAGAGTTTTTCTGATATTTTTTGTGCAAGTATTCTACAACAAATTCCATGAATTTGAAAGCAGTTCCTCCTCTCTCTCCATTCAACTATGATGAGTGGAAACCAAAGATGATAGCATATATGAAGAGATAGGGTATTTTTGATATGTGTATTGATGTTATGAGATATTTTTTTTCTTATGAAGAGGAGAATGATTGGCTAAATGAATGTGACATATCCTTTGGATCAATGTGTATTGCTATGTCTCCTAGTATGCACTACCTCATGGAAACTGTTGAATATCCAAGTGCTCTATGGCCCAACTGGACAAAGAATTTGGAAAGAAGAATGAAGAGATTGGGGCAAATCATTTGGAGAAAGATCCTAGTGATACCTCCTTAATTGTTCTCTCTAATTATGTCTCGGCCTCAATCATCTATCATGATGAAGTTGTTCAAGATGAAGAAAAAGCTGCAAATTCAACACAGAAAGTTCCTGTTGAAGACATTCCTTCCTCTGTTGCTCTAGAAGTTGAAGACAGTTTCGAATTGTCCCCTTCCCATGTAGTTGATGCAGATGAAAGTGATACAACTAATGAAGCTGATCCTTTCAAAGAGATTATCCATTCCTCACTCATGTTCTCAATATATTCTATTTTGAATTATGAGCAAGATATGCCAGTTCATGCTCTAGAATATGAAGAGGTTCTTAAATCCTCTCTTTCAGATGAGTCTACTGATGTGCATAATGATGATCTACTAAATGTTTTGGAGGTCAAATCAAATTTTGGAGGCGATGCATTCTCCCTCCTTGATCACATGCTTCCTATGAACTTCTATTTGATCATTGACACATGTTCTCAGAGTTCCACTGAATACGGAGGACACTACCATTCACTTGGGTTCAAGTCTCATGCATATTTTGGTGATTTTGGTTTTGATATCACCCTTGCTGGTTCAAAAAAGATCACAAGAAACCATATATCAATTCTTGGAGCTAATTTAACTTCCACTGATCAAAATTTCAAGTTTCAAGAGCAATTAGATCTGATTGGAGCTGATCCTACCTCAATTTGTTCGAAGTTCAAGTTCCAGAATGGTCTACATATTCATGGATTTGTTCTGATCAAGTTTTGTTCAAAGAGAAAGTTCAGAGAGCCTCCATATTCGCTTGCATCCACTGAAGGAGAATAAAAGCACATGTTTTTGGAGCATGATCCACTTCTTCCCAAGTGGAAGATACCTCCAGACATATGATCAAGCATCACACTTACTTGAGTTTGGAGCAATTAATTTTTTGGTGTGTTTCATGTCCATGTTGAGGGGGGGTTTTGTTCCCACAAGGTTTTCCCTCTTTCCTTACTTAAATGGAGTAATAAATGTTTAAAGGGTGACCTTTGGTCTCATTTACTAGGGCCCTATTTCTGATCTTTCCTCACATAATCAGGCTTAAGGGGGGTGTTGGAATATTCTAACCATGCCATCTTGGTTTTGCATGCATGCATGCATTCCATGCAACACTCCATGCATCAATGCATTGGTAGTTGAGTCTCCTGGCACCTAGTCCTTAATTTAGGCCCCCTAGAGCTTAACTTTGGTCATCATTATCCCTCTTATCCACTCATAGCGCCTTGGTTACATAACTGAAGTACAAAGGTGCCCTCATACATGATTTTAGGAGTTAGCACAGTCAGTTCCATGATTTAGGGTGCCTTGTCCCCTTGATTGACTAGTTAGCTGACTGTTACACCTAGTTTCACTGCCACTAAGTGTAGGAGTGTCTATTTTACCAATACAAGTCAGTATTTCACCCCTTGGAGTCTCATCCCCTAATTTCTATCCCCAATGACTCAGTCATGCGCTAGTCCACCTCAGTTGACTAGCCATTCATCATTGGTGGCCACTGGACCTTATCGGGAGATGGTTCTAATGCAAACTAAGCCTGCCACTTTTTGGATTCCAACTGTCTCTTTAGGATCATGATTTTCTCCTTTGGAGATATATTATTTATGTACACATTTACTGAATAATAATGTAATGGAAGTTTTTCCAATTGTTCTTCATTCTTTTGTGTTGTAACTGTGAAATTGCCCACATAAGATCCAAAGAGATGATGTAAACCTCACAATGAAAGAATTTAGGAATAATAGAAGAAGAGACAAGCAATAGAAATTAGATCCAAAGAAACTCTGATTGAGGCAGAATAATTACACATGTTACATTAAACTGAATAGTAAACAGGTAAATATACAATGCTGAGTATGAGGATTCGAATTCACTAGGAGGAATTCGAATTAGCCTTCATGCACAGATCCATAATCAATGGAGAGTCATCAATGCCTAACTAGGGGTCCACCTTCTCATCAGTGAAGTCATCAATGCACAAGTAATGATCAACCGGGAGTCAAACTGAGTCTAACTAAGTGTGGTTGGTGTAACTGGCACATGAAGCACTAATATAATGAAGGAGGCTCAGTGGGGGTGCCATAGGAGTTAACTGGAGTCAAAATGGTCAATCTAGTCTCACTGGAGGTCCAACAGAGTGATACACTCAGTAAAGAGTCAGTTAAGCCTTAAATCAAGGGAATAACTGAAGATAACTCAATATAACTGAATATAACTGGACTGGTAGGTGAAGAAGGTGCCCTTGTCATGCAGTGAGGCAAAGGAGGGTGCATTAGTCACTGGGAGGGCTAGAAATGATCTGAAAGAAGCTCCGGGGGCTAGTTTGTTGAGGACTAGGTGTTGGGACTGATGACCTAGAATGCATGCAAACCCTAATTTTGCATGCATGACTGAAAATGAAAATGACTGGAAAGCTAGTAGGACTAGGATGGAGTATAGGAATATCCTAACACCCCCCCTTAATCCATCCTGTGCCCTGGTAACTAGGACCAAAGGTCACCCATACAATAAATGAAATGATAATAAAATACATAACTGTCCATAAACTGAGGAAATGGGGAAAACCTCATGGGAAAAATACCCCCCCTCAAAAAAACAGTAAATAACTCAAAGAACCATCATGCAGAAAAGAAGGAAGCTTTCATTAGTGAAAACTTTTGCAAAAGACTTGGCAAGCTGATCCCATGTAGGAAGGTCTCCCACTGTGTGGAGGATGAAACAAGTCTTTCAGGAACTTTTTCTGTATCTGGAGCAAATGGAACATGAGTAGTCTTCCCAAAAGATGGAAGAGAGAATCCCATCATCATGCTACATCTCTTATGGAGAGATGGATGGCATAATGCAAGGTTAGCATGCTGCTGAAGTCTAGTAGTTCTGTAAGCAAATAAATCATCAACTGTGTTCTCAGTAGTAGCAAGGACTGTGTGAGAACATATTTCTCTTGAATCTGGACTAAGAATAGGTGTTGGTTCTGAATCTTCTTGAACCATGATCTCAACATCAAAATCTTGATCTTCTTCTTCACTAGAATAGGAGTCACTGGAAGAGAAGTCACTGTGATCTTCATCAGAATCTGAAGGAATAGTTGGAGAGAAGGGCATGAAGTGTGAGAACTCATATGCCTTTGAGGCATGATTAGCAATCCCATTCGCTATAACCTTTCCAGTGGAGATTTCTGTAATCTCTACTGTGTCTGGACCAAAAATTACTTGTTTTGGAGATCCTGTATGAGTCATTTGATATATTGACAACAAATTAGCTGTAAGAGAAGGAACAAATAAGACATTTTTGAACTTACCATGTTCCATATGAACTGTACCCAAACCTTTGGCAGAAATCTGAGAGTTGTCTCCCATGTGAATGGTAGGCCCGTCTTGGAGATCCAAAGAGGAGAAGGATTCTTCTTGTGCCATCATGTGGTTGGAAGCTCCAGAATCTATGAGGAGAGCTTTTGTCTTTGAAAAACCAGCCATCAATGCATGATAATCATCAGATCCACTTCCAGAATCAGACATCTTTGCTTCTTTTGGAACAACAATTTGGTTTTGTTCAAGAAGCTTGGTTAGAAGATCAATCTTCTTATGCATGTAGGCATGCTCAGGATGATTTCCTCTCTTGCAGTAGGTGCAATTAGGTCTCTTTTGTTTGTCATTCTTGGATCTTGAAGGTTTCTTGCTTTTGCCTTTTTGTCCTCCTTTTTCATTCGCTCCACTTGATTCACCAGCTAAAAGAGCTAGATCTCTGGAGGTTTTGATGGCACCCATTTGAATCAATTTGTCCTCTTCTTGAATGAGAGCGGTAGTAAATTTTTCCAAGGTAGGAAACTTCCATCCAGGGACTGACATTCGCCCAGAAGGGAAAGTAGAGACAAAAAAAGAAAATTGAGATCCAAGTCTGCTCAAAATGGAGAGCACTAATTGTTCATCACTTTTGGTGATGCCACAGTGCTTGCATTGAGTAACCAAATTCTGAAATTTTGAGATGAATGTTTGAATGCTCTCGAAATTGCTAGGTTGCAGAGAAGCCAATTCATTTTCAAGAGTGTAGCCTCTCATCCCATCTTGTTTGCCAAACAGATTCCCCAATTTTGTCCATAACTCATTTGGAGACTTAACTCCTTCAACATGAAACAGTAGATATTCTGACATATGGAGGCATATGAATCCCAAAGCCTCATCCATTTTATTTAGATGCTGGGTTCTTTCAACAACATGATGAGGAATAACATCTTTTTCAAATACTATTCGATTTAGACTCTTGTGATACAAGTGAAATATAATCCTATCCTTCCATTCGAAGTAGTTGAATGGAGTGAGGATCAAAGGAGAAGAAGGAGAAGCATTCGAATTGCTCATCTTGACTGCTAGAACAAGTGCAAAAAGAAACTCCCGAATCTACTGTTGCAACTGCTGGAACTTCGAAATACCTGCAAAAAACTCTCAAGAATGGAGGTAGAATAAACTCTCAAGTGGCTCTGATACCATGTGAAATTGCCCACATAAGATCCAAAGAGATGATGTAAACCTCACAATGAAAGAATTTAGGAATAATAGAAGAAGAGACAAGCAATAGAACTTAGATCCAAAGAAACTCTGATTGAGGCAGAATAATTACACATGTTACATTAAACTGAATAGTAAACAGGTAAATATACAATGCTGAGTATGAGGATTCGAATTCACTAGGAGGAATTCGAATTAGCCTTCATGCACAGATCCATAATCAGTGGAGAGTCATCAATGCCTAACTAGGAGTCCACCTTCTCATCAGTGAAGTCATCAATGCACAAGTAATGATCAACCGGGAGTCAAACTGAGTCTAACTGAATGTGGTTGGTGTAACTGGCACATGGAAGCACTAATATAGTGAAGGAGGCTCAGTGGGGGCGCCATAGGAGTTAACTGGAGTCAGAATGGTCAATCCAGTCTCACTGGAGGTCCAACAGAGTGATAAACTCAGTAAAGAGTCAGTTAAGCCTTAAATCAAGGGAATAACTGAAGATAACTCAATATAAATGAATATAACTGGACTGGTAGGTGAAGAAGGCGCCCCTGTCATGCAGTGAGGCAAAGGAGGGTGCATTAGTCACTGGGAGGGCTAGAAATGATCTGAAAGAAGCTTCGGGGGCTAGTTTGCTGAGGACTAGGTGTTGGGACTGATGACCTAGAATGCATGCAAAATGCATGCAAACCCTAATTTTGCATGCATGACTGAAAATGAAAATGACTGGAAATCTAGTAGGACTAGGATGGAGTATAGGAATATCCTAACAGTAACACAATTTTTCTTTCTCTATTTTTCCTGCTCAATTCTTTTGATCTCCGTTAGAATTAGTGTGAATTTTATCTTTGTCTCTAGATATCTATGAGAATCTCACAAAATATCTCATGGTATCAGAGATTTGCTGAGAAAAGTAATCTTCCAGAGAGTTTTTTAGATCTTTTTTGTGCAGGTATTCTACAACAACTTCCATGAATTTGAAAGTAGTTCCTCCTCTCTCTCCATTCAACTATGATGAGTGGAAACCAAAGATGATAGAATATATGAAGAGACAGGGTCTTTTTGATATGTGTATTGATGTTATGATATCTTTTTCTTCCTATGAAGAGGAGAGTGATTGGCTAAATGAATGTGACATATCCTTTGGAGAAATGTGTATTGCTATGTCTCCTAGTATGCGCTAGCTCATGGAAACTGCTGGATATCCAAGTGATCTATGGGCCCAAATGGACAAATCATTTGGTAAGCATAATGAAGATATTGGTGCAAATCATTTGGAGAACAAGCCCAGTGATACATCCTTAAGTGTTCTCTCTAATTATGTCTCGGCCTCAATCATCTCTCATGATGAAGTTGTTCAAGATGAATAAAAAGCTGCAGATTCAACACAAAAAGTTCCTGTTGAAGACATTCCTTCCTCTATTTCTCTAGAATTTGAAGAAAGTTTCGAATTGTCCCCTTCCCATGTAGCTGATGCAGATGAAAGTGATACAACTAATGAAGCTGATCCTTTTGGAGAGATTATCCATTCCTCACTCATGTTCTCAATATCTTCTATTTTGAATTATGAGAAAGATAAGCCAGTTCATGCTCTAGAATCTGAAGAGGTTCTTAAATCCTCTCTTTCACACAAGTCTGTTGATGTGCATAGTGATGATCTATTGAATGTTTTGGAGGTTAAATTAGAGTTTGGAGGTGATGCATTCTCCCTCCTTGATCACATGCTTCCTATGAACTTCTATTTGATCATTGGCACATGTTATCAGAGTTTCACTGAAGATGGAGGACACTACCATCAGACATATTTTGGTGATTTTGTTTTTTATCTCACCCCTGCTAGTTCAAAGGAGATCACAAGAAACCATCTATCAATTCATGGAGCTGATTTAACTTCCATTCATCAGAAGTTCAAGTTTCAAGAGAAATTAGATCTGATTGGAGCTAATCCTACCTTAGTT
The DNA here is from genome assembly GCA_027924585.1 of Larix kaempferi. Taxonomy (NCBI): domain Eukaryota; kingdom Viridiplantae; phylum Streptophyta; class Pinopsida; order Pinales; family Pinaceae; genus Larix; species Larix kaempferi. The sequence goes on along the minus strand of BSBM01000597.1, from coordinate 8,262,861 downwards.
TTTTCGAAGTTCAAGTTCCAGAATGGTCTACATATTCATGGATTTGTTCTGATCAAGTTTGGTTCAAAGAGCAAGTTCAGAGAGCCTCTAGGTTCACTTGCATCCACTGAAGGAGAATACAAGCACATGTTTTTGGAGCATGATTCACTTCTTCCCAAGAGGAAGATACCTCCAGAAATATGATCAAGCATCACACCTACTTGAGTTTGGAGCAATTAATTTTTTGGTTTGTTTCATGTCCATGTTGAGGGGGGGTTTTGTTCCCACAAGGTTTTCCCTCTTTCCTTACTTAAATGGACTAATAAATTTGTAAAGGGTGACTTTTGGTCTTAGTTACCAGGGCCCTATTTCTTATCTTTCCTCACATAGTCAAGCTTAAGGGAGGTGTTGGAATATTCTAAACATGTCATCTTTTTTTTTTTTGCTTTGCATGCATGCATTCCATGCATCTATGCATTGGTAGTTGAGTCTCCTGGCACCTAGTCCTTAATTTATCCCCCCTAGAGCTTAACTTTGGTCATAATTAGCCCTCTTATCCACTTAGAGCACCTTGGTTACATCACTAAAGTCCAAAGGTGCCCTCATGCATGATTTTAGGAGTTAGCACAGTCAGTTCCATGATTTAGGGTGCCTTGTCCCCTTGATTGACTAGTTAGCTGAATGTTACACCCATTTTCATTGCCACTAAGTTTAGGAGTGCCTATTTTGACCACTACAAGTCAGTATTTCGCCCCCTTGGAGTCTCATCCCCTAATTTTTATCCCCAATGACTCAGTCATGCGCCATTCCGCCTCATTTGACTAGCCATTCATCATCGGTGGCCACTGGACCTTATCGGGAGATGGTTCTAATGCAAACTAATCCTTCCACTTGTGTGGATTCCAACTACCTCTTTAGGCTCACAAATTTCTCCTTTGGAGATGTATTATTTATGTGCACATTTACTGAATAATAATGTAATGGAAGTTTTTCCAATTGTTCTTCATTCTCTTGTGTTGTAACACAGTTTTTCCTTCTCTATTTTTCCTGCTCAATTATTTTGATCTCCGTTAGACTTAGTGTGAATTTTATCTTTGTCTCTAGATCTCTGTGAGAATATCACAAAATGTCACACCTTAAAGGCAATGAATACTTGGAATTTTGAATGTTTTTTTCACTTACATCGCCTATAAGGATAAACCAATCAACTAATACAATAAGTAAACAAGTCACAATCAACAAAAACAAAACTGAAAGCAAACCCAAAATTGAAAAATTGAACCAAACAAACAAACTGTGAAATTGGAACCAGTTGAGATTCGCAAAAATTGGGTTTTTGAACTGATTCACGGATTTCAAAGAGAAATTTGCGACTTGGTTGCATATCACGGGAGATCAAGACCCAAAACAATGAAAAAACGAATCAAAATGTTTTTTACAATGGCAACAAATTAGGGGTTTCACTCAGGATGTTTACTAGCGGCCAGGGGACAATAAACAACAAGAAAGCACTTCCAGCTACTACCCAAAACACTTAAGAAATAAGATGGAAATGGTCTAAACAAAATCAAGGATGGACAATGGATCCATCCCCAACATGGTCGCCAAACCTGTGGTGTGTGATTTCTCACACACTAGTGCAAAAAGAACCTACCAAGGGGTTGTGAAATCCTTGTTAGCATATCAAAAATTGGAAAGGAAAGAGATCTAAACTAAATAAAAGATAAACATCCTCAAACATGTATGTCAACAAAGATGATCCATTTAAAGGAAACACTACAGGTAAAAACATGTATTTTTTATTACACGAATAATTTTAATGATACAAAACACACGATAATACTTTTTTGCAAAGAGCAATTGGCCTCCACAGCTGATCCAAGGGAAGGTTCATTCATATCCTTGTAGTCTCGATCTCCAGTTGAGTGTAAGTTGGGGACTCCCCTTGTGGTGAAAATAGAAAGACAAGTATGGTTTCTCTCTCTTTTCTAATGGAAATCCGACAACATGTTAACATATTTCGGATATGTGATAATAGAACTATGGAATGGTGACCACGAGGGATTATTTTATAGGGACACGAGTGGTAAAAAAATGGGATCTAGATCCAATGTGTATGCTCTCCATTTCCTTGATTGCTTCGTGGAGAGGTTAGGGTTTTAGAAGTTAGATCCTTTGTTGATTTCAACCATGTGAATGTATGTGTTCACTTTTAGCCACTGCTTCCCTTGGGGAAGTGTGAAATGATGAGTGATAACCGAAATTTCACTTCTTGGAATAGGTCGCAGGTTTTTGGGAAATATGTGTGACCAGGGTTGCGCTTTTCGAAGGAAAAGTTGACCCTAAATTTGCGGTCAATTTTTTAGTTTGACATTTAGTTTTTTGGCCATTCGATGATTTCCTCAAGCCATGTAGATGGAATGAGATGGGAAATGGTGCTTATATTGTCGGTTACTGATGTATAATGATGATGAAGTTGATGACAAAATAGGTAAGCAAATCTTGGTTGTTAACACAAAGTATCCTCAATGTATTTTATTCAACTCTTTATAATGTTTTTAACATAATTAAAACAATGATTTCAATCATGGATTGAAGCTATATTGCATTAGACCACTTCATTGAAGATGAAATGTATTCCTTTCAAGTACCCCTTAAATCTTTACATTTGCTTGAGGTTGCATTATCACTAGTTTAAACTTTGGGATGACAATAGATAATAAAGGTGAAATGGTGAATTATAACGTTGGTATTTCAAGAATGGCTCCCCTCAATATAGTTTTTATGTAGGATGAATAAATATTTGTAATAGAATTAATAGCATATCATTTTAGCCTTAAATTTAGTAGGTGCTAATAGGGAAAAAAATTGAATGTAAACCTCAAATTTAGTAGGTGCTAATCGGGAAACAAATCGAATGTAAACCTCAAATTTTATTGTATGTATTAACCTATTGTCCTTTGTATCTTGCTTGTGTGAGAGCAAAGATCCACTTGTTGTACTTTCCAATTGATTGTATCGCCCACTTTACTTTGCTAACTATTGCATATGGGCCATAATCATATCGACATCAACTACTTGCCAGTTTCTTCTTCACCTCATACATTTCGTACATAATGTTGGTAATTTTGTTGGGATGAACTTGTTTTCGAAAGTTTTTGTTAGACATCATGGTTATAGTTATTAATGTTTCATGTAGCCTCTAATGTTATTAAAACATCCACCACTAATGTCTAGCATTTTGCATGATTCCATCACTTTCTTGTGATGATTTTTCTGTCATTATTGAACATGCTAAAACTACGATTTGCCAAGACTACCTATAAAATAAGCTATATTTTGATTTTTATAATCTCCTGTTTGAAGTATATGTTATCAAAATCCATAGTGACCTAACAATTACACTACACTCATCCAACTACAATATTGTCTAAATAAGAATCCTTATCCACTTAATGGAAGAGAAATCATTAATTTCCTTCATAGGTTGGAACCATCAATGAACAAGTTTGGAACCATCAATATGGCACCCATTCACGGACAAGGTTGGAACCATCAATATAGCACCCATTTATGGTTCTCCATAGGGAGGATGATTTGTCTGGTAGAAATAGAATCGTGAATGACCACCATGGCAAGATGCAGTGTTTTGTTCATTTTTGTCAAGTTTCAAGTTGTTTAGACTTTAAGGAGTGGCATTGCTCGATTTTATATTACTTATTTTGTGACAGAATGTATGGTCTTTTCCCAATGTATCGATGTATATGCCTTAAATGGGCCTTTCACAATACATCGATGTATGTGCCTTAAATGGATCAAAAGTTAAGACATGTATTTTTGTTATTTTAAATAATGAAAAAGTATTTTTGTTATTTTTTAAAACTTTTTACTTTCTATTTTATACAAGGAAACCAATATATATATATAAAATTTTCTAGGGCTTCAACTTTAGAAATAAACCCTAAAATATAGTTATATTTAAGAAAAAGCTCAAATTCTTTAATAATTTATGTGTGAGAAAAAGGATTCGGTAGTCCGTTGGTGGGGTTAGATGGATTTCATTCCATCTACCCGGGTTCAATTCCATTGAGACATCTTCTGGCTTGGATTACCGGCTGGCGGTTTGCTCGACCTACCATCCACGATATGTGAGAAAGTTTGTTGAGATTTCCTGTGCGTTGTTAGCTTTCCTTAATTCATTTGGAATAACAGGAAGGTGATTTTTCCGTTGAAAAAAAATTCCATGTTAATGTTTTTTTATATACTTTTTTATTTTTTTCATTTTAATGATGAAAATATCCACTAAAACAACCAATATGCAATCGAAACAACCAAAACATAGGTTGAAGCAACCGATACAATATTTTAAAATTTTGAAACACGAATAAAACATTTAAATGGTGTTTATAAAAAATTTCATATAAAGAAATGCTTTCGAAATATAAAGAAAGAGTTTCCAACTACTTGAAGTGGAATTTTTAATAACACAAATTTTAATTACTTAATTATTAATTATTTATAAAGTTTTAATACAAATATTAAATTAGGATGAATTAAAAAATTATATACTGCAAATATTATAACTATTTGCATTTCATATAAATATTTGTAATTGATTTTATAATTATCCTCCAATGCAAGGATTTGCAATAGAAGTGAGGATAACTCCTATAAGGGGATTACCCCAAGAAAAATTGGTAAAACTTTTCCTTTTGCATGGCAAGGTTCAAATATCTTCCCTAATACCAAGGTATTTAATCCATTATGTTTAATCAAAATATTTTTTTTCTAGTTTATGGATGAGTTTTTTTTACTAAAAAGATTTTACTCTTTTTTTTCTCGCGAAAAAAAGCATACTATTGATATTCAATACTGAATCAAATAGTACATGATATGATCAAGATAAAGCTATCTTTCCAATATACTCCCTTTGAACGAGAGTTCAGTAAAACCCCCCCAAAATAAACAAAAACAAAATATTACAACATCCCAGAATCCAAAAAAGGAGTTCCAATGGACGCTAATCCAGAAAATACATATTGCCAGAGTCTATCAACTGATTTTCCATAAACTCATCCCACTGCAAGTAGCCAGCTTCTCCATCCAAAGCCGCTTTTGACAACAGATTAGCCTGTGTATTATGTTCTCGATATATATGATCCAATGACAAGGAGATGAAAGTACTGAGTTCAATTTTTATTCTATTGCACCAATATACCGAGTTCAATACTTTCAGATCAAATTCTCCCCTTGCCCATTTGATAGTGACTCTTGAGTCACCAAAAATATTCACCTTCCCAAGTCCAAAGAGGTTTGCCACTCGAGTAACACACCATAAAGCCAAAGTTCTGCCTTCATATTGGTTCCTCTACTCGGAAAGGTTTTGCTTTTTATTTATTTATTAATTTTGTTTTGTGGCCTTTGGATGAGTTTTGTTCATCTTGAGGATTTTTTTTTCTTTTCATTTATCAAAGTAAATGATCATATTTCATCACACGAAGATGATGTAGCCAGTTGAATAACAATTTACATTGATTATTTCCGTCAAACGCTTTGTTCGGAGTATTTTTACTAAAATTTCAAGAGATTATATTTTCTACCATAGTCCATTTTTTTACATTTTTTTGGCTCTTCTTGTATAGTATTTATTGCTTCTAATTTAACATTTAATTGTCTAATAGTCTTGATATAGTCATTCATCTTCCCACTGTCCTCCCACAACCTCACAACATACCTATGTTGTCTCTCAACTTCCCAACACAACCTTTCTTCCATTTACACTCTTCCAACATCTATATCATCTTTTGTTACCTAGTACATTGTTGCTACTACAATTTGCATCAATTCTTTATATATTATTAACACTTTCCTTTTTGTTCTCATGGCATTAATTGCAACTAGCATGCACATTTGTGTCAACGCAATCTACCCAACTTGGTCAAATGGGTCAAAGAGGTCCACTTAGTCCCACACCCTTCTTTGATTGGCCACCTTAATTGCAATAGCTATGACTCAATCCTCCACCTTGACCATTACATATGTGCACATGTTTGGCCACCTTAATTGCAATAGCTATGACTCAATCCTCCACCTTGACCATTACATATGTGCACATGTTTTCGAAAACATTACTCCTCTTATAAATATCATGCATACATGCATCGTAGATATGCAATATACACATGCAAATGCATATATGCACATGCCTATGAACTTGTTTTTAGTACATACGTAATATCCATAATCCCTTGATTCAATAAAGGCTACAACTACACCCTTGATTGATGTAGAGAAATCTCAATTGAGGACTTTGATTTCCACAACAAAATAGTGATCAAGGCCTTGATTTCCACAACATAATTTCAATCAAGGCCTTGATTGACATCACAACCTTGATTCAACTAACAGACAAGGAGAGAGCTTGTTGAAAAAAGAAGAGAAAGTCATGCCTACCGACCACTACCATGTGGACTAGTCGTTAATTGCTTGTTGTTGACTACACTCTTTAACATAATAGTGCCAAAAATATATGGATGTACATGTGATATAGGATGGGCATCGTGGCTATTCTTTGTATCCTCTATTGTGACTTTTGATGTACTACCAAAATCTCCCTTTTCTAGATTGTTATCTATGTTTCCCTCTAATTTGTAATTATTTGGGGATCCAGCATGTTTTGCAATGAAAAACGTCCAAAGGTGATGGCAACAAATTTTTTTTGTCTTAAAGTTTTAGAAATCAATAAAATTGGTATGTTTTGATAAGGAATCATGTTTGGAATTTCAAATCCTTCTTGCTTGGCAAATGAAAATTTGATAACAATTATATGTTGTCATTACCTACTATTTTACTTAATAGACAACTCCTTAATGTCAATATTTTTATATGTAAATTTAACTATAAAATTTTAAATCTTATCTAAACTCTGAAAATACAATTTTAAATTATAGAAAAAATAGTTGAAGAAAATATGTCCAAAAAACATTCACACTAGTAAAATGAAGAAAAAAAATACCAACCAATATCTATTAAAATGTTTTAGGTTAATATATTCTTTTTCTAAAGAATTATTGTCCTCAATATAAATCTTTCAAAGCTCTAACCTAGCTATCATTTTTTGAAGTTGTATTCATGACCAAGAAACCCTAATTTCATTCCTTCATTAATATCTTCTCTTATCAACAATTGTTTCCCAATATTTTTGAAGCAACAAGAAACCTTAATTTAAACAAATGCATCGAAAGACTCATTACCACCAGCAACATTTGCATTTTTTCTTCTATTTTTCATGAATATGAAGGTTCTTATGCAAAATGCAACTACCTATCACTTGTTGAATTATTGCTATGTGCACTTCTTTTTGCAATGTTCATTCATTAAGGATTTTTAATGTACATACACATTTTTCATGTTGAAAATGCAATAAATACATATACAAATACACGGAAAATCCATTGCACAACTAGCAAAAGAATTCTTAATAAAAATCAATTTTACAAATCATGGAATAATCCAATAAACCTAATTAGGCATATTTTATTATGATGATTCCGATGCTATGTAATGCTTAATCTTCATAGATTTTTGGAAAAATAAAAATTTAGAGAAACCTTCAAAAGGAGTTTTACCTTTTAAAGGGGTTTTGATGATCCATTTTTAGATTCCCAATAGGAAGTAACCTTGTTTCATCTTGTTTGACATAGCAAAATCCAATTTTCCTAGGATCCACAAGTGACATAGTATACCATACACCTATGTGTGACGTAGGTTTCCCCATTAAATTTTTTGTTATTTTGATTTTTTTTCTTAATGTTCCTCGCCATTTTTCTTTCTCAAGTAATCTATAACTCCATTTATCTTAGAGTATCACCAGTTAGGTGGCCCATTGTTGTGTAAGCCAAGATAAATCACAATGCACTCAGTCTAGAAATTCATTTCCCCTATCTTCATATATCCTTAGAAACAACTCTGAATATTGAGGAATGACACTGTGGAGAATGAATATCAAATCTACGTGTTTGTTCTACAATGGAGTTGACTCACTAAGTAATTGAGAAGTGGGGGAGTTGGGAGTCCCCACTAACATTACATGGCGTGCATTTAAAGGACGAGCATTGGATATCCAATCGCAGTCAGCGAAGGGAACATGCTACGTCATGGTTTCAAAAATATATAGTATTTTTTAATAAGTAGAATTAGGTCTAAGTTCTAAAAATACACAACAAAGATAGGATTGGGAAAAGGGAAACATCACCCATGCCGAATTATTCACTCATACGTACAGGTATTGCACACTTAAAGAGACATTAATTTTGTGATGGGTAACATAAATCACATGTACTACACACTCACAATGACATTAAAATTTATGATAGGTAATATAAATAACTAGACGTCAATTTGATGATTTAAATATTTTCACACCTGTCATCTTTGACGTGTCAATTTTACATCCACCTGACAATACATTTTAAAAATAAAAATTATATTCCATGGGCCATCAAATTCCAGGCTTGCAAGGAATACTCTTGTTTTAATTGGACTTATTTTACTATCAAGACAAATATACTTATAGAGCTAGAAAGGACCTAGGTTTTTTAAAGGGGAGTTTATTCTTATTTTTTAAGTATTAAACTCTTGGTATGCTTATTCATTTATGCCAATATGTCACTTAAACAAGATTCACACATGGACTTAGAAATCTAAAATCCCATTTATGATAGCACTAAAGGTCCTATTTAACTTGGAAAATTAGATGCCCACTTCAAATAAATGGCTCAAATATGAAACTACTTTGATAATGAGAAACTGAAGGTCCAATTATGAAATTGACTCAAGTTCTACAAGTTACTCAACTTTAGCACATCTATTGGTACCTATCAGAATGTACTATGGTACATTGCCACTCATTTTCACTATTGGTGAGTTGTCTTGCATTGGTTGACGACATTAATCATTGGTCGGTAATCCAATGAATTCTCTCCATGTTTGACTCCAAGAACATCTATTCACATGGATAGCATTGCAACACAAGTTTGTATATAGTTGAAGACTCTATGGTTTCAAATCACTGACAACAGTTGTAGTCTTTGCATATTTTTCAAATAAAAATGGCATATTGACTGTAGAAATAAGTAGGGTAGCTGGAGAGAATTTGTGTAAAGTTGTAGCAAGATTTGTTTCAACTTTGCAGTAGATTGTCTCATTACAGAGTTTGAGGTAGCCACCCATGTTTGTTCATCCTAGCAGTAGTTCATTTTCCTGTAGCAATTAATTTTTACAATAGTTCATTAAAGTTTAGTTCTTTCTTTTCAAAGTTCGGAATTGGCAGCCTAATTTTAGCAATAAATATAGGTCCTTTTGAGGGGCTCTCAGTTCTTTCTATAGAAAATCATTTGTGGCAAGAAATTGCTATAATTCTTCACAGTTTTTAGAATTTCAGTAACCCGACAATGTTACTCTCATTTGTTCTTAAGATGATTTGGTGTAAGTATCCCTTGAAAATTTCTATCCTGCGAAATATCTCTTTGATTTAAGATAATGTTAGCTCAATTTATCCCATAAATTGGATCAGTTGTAAACTAGTATTTTGAAGTGATCCACCTTCTACATATCCAATTAAGGTTCAAGGAAGATGAGAATACATTGGATAAGTTGTAAACTAGTATCTTGAAGTGATCCACCTTCTACATATCCAATTAAGGTTCAAGGAAGATGAGAATACTTTGGTTGAAAATATTATAATATTATGATATTGTTTATGATATCTAGAAAGAATTGAAATAATAAAAGATAATATTATTAAACTGTTATTTATGATACTAAAAAGAATTGAAATAATAGAAGATAATATCATTAAACTACATATTCAAATGGGTATTGGTAACATAAAAAAAATGGGTACCAACAACAAAAAGTGCAACCGGAAAGCTCCAAATACAAATCGTTACGTCAAAGTTATGAGAGGAAGACTTAATCATCTTCCATCTCATCATCAAAATCCCAAAGGAAAGTTGGATACTCATTTAGTCATTGCTTCTATTAATGCAAATCCAAATAAAAAGTTGTCAAAGGTCTTCATTGATTTTACTAGTGGAAGTGGGTGATGCAGATGGGGGATTGGGATACACTCTGCTAGTAGAAGCCCTACCACTTGCTAATCAAATAATGATTTAAGCCAAAGTAGATATAAGAGTAAGTAATCACCCACAATCTTTTAATGTAAATCAAATTTTCATTTCATATATCTTCAAGGTAAAAGAAATAAAAGATATTTGAATGTTACAAATCTATTACATTGATATTAATATCACTTTACAAAGAATTTGCAAACTTTTTATAATCTTATGCATATGGACATCAACTATATTACTTTTTCACAATTACAAAAATGATTAAGATAATGCATATAGAGTGACTTTAAAAGTGAAGAAAGTTTTGTTTTGATTTATTAATTTTCTTATAATCTAGATCTTCTTAAATGGTCTAAAACCTGTAAGGATAAAGTTTTTTGGTCAAAGTTTTCATTAATTTAGTGCAAGTATAGCTTCCAATGAAACTCCTATTAAATTTAGAGAATTGTTTTGATGTCGATCTCTTGACTTACTCTAAAAAAATATTGTTACACAATGACTATTAAATTATTAGATATTAAATACATTATGTCTCTTGCTAAGATATTAGTAGAATTTTATTTAAGGCATAAATATTTCCAAATAATTTATTTTTTCTTGGGCATAAGGGAAACTACCTAGGTACTTCTCCTCATTTTGAGGACGGTAGGTAGGGTAAACCTATATTTTCCAAAGCATAAGGCTCCTCATTTTGAGGATGGTCGGTAGGGTAAACCTAGATTCTCCAAAGCATAAGGCCAAGTTAACAACTCATGAATAAATCATATATAGCTCATCAACTATTAACTCACTAAGAACAAACATGTCACAAAGTGAGATTTAAACATGAGTAGTAAAAGTAACAATTTTTCCTTACAACCACTTAAATTACACCTAATTAACATTACCACATAATTATTATATTAATAATTAAACATTAAATACATTAACCTCCACTAATATCAATAATATCAATATTGGATAACAAGTTATTTGTATTCAAAGGTTTTGAACAATGGTCTCCAACTATGCACAAAATCATCAAATTGGAATTTTAGTGATGGTTCAAAAATCTAGAGAAACTCTAAAATGCCAAATTATGATCTTCTATCATGTTAAAGTGGCATAGGAGCCTCTAAAAGTGAACTAAGGATGGGCAATTTGTTTTCCTCCAAGGGAATTATAACATTTGTGATTACTTAACCTTAATGGTCCTCCCCACCCAAAAAATAATACATACTAACTTGTTTGTTGAAGACTTCGATGTTGAAGGAGATTTTTCCAACAATTAAACAAATAACTTCAATTATTAGGAAAGAAGTTTCATGTATATCTTTTCCAAGTTCCAACATACTTATTGTAGGACCTTCTTGATCACAAATATTGCAAACCACAAGTAAGCATTGACTTCTATCTCAAAAAACTTCAAAAATTCAAGAAAATAACATTAACACTAGAGCTTTCTTTATATTTCTTACCAAATGTGGCCAATTCATAAGGGTGGGTTCTATTAAACCAAGTATACTAGATTCACCTAGTGATATGCCCATACCCAAATCACCTTTGGAACTATGGAATAGTTAATTTGGATCATAGCTTTTAGATTTTTACATTTTATTTAAAATCATGTTCATTTCAAACTATGGGATTTGTTTCTTATCTTAACAAGTATGGATGAGATGGTTGGAATTGCTAAGTGTTTAGGGTGTAATCAATTTAGATGGAAGGAAACAATTCCTTAAGGTTGAAAACCGTTTATCAACACCAAAAATGATTCCTACAGATACCAAAAAGGATAAGAAAAAGGGGGCACTAACCTTGAGAGCAGGGTAAACCCTCAACCTTACCTTCTAAACATTGTAATTCACTTATATTGGAATGACCTATGTTTTCACAATGGTTCCATCAATAATGAGAGGCACATTAATTTCATTTCCTAGAGAGAGATGTGGTGGGCCAAAAAAATGCAACTATAAAACTGAATCTCTTGGCTCATTACTTAAATTATCAATCTGTGAGTTCGTACAAACTTAGAGGTATCATGCACTGTATATGCAATTGCAAAGGAAATTGCTTGAAAGACTAATTAAAGAAGACCATAAATGTAAAGCAAAAACTCAATCTAGGAAAACTTGAAATGCTAATTAAGAAAGACAAGAAATGTAAATCTACGAAAGCATGGAAATCTAATTTATGAAAGCATGAATCTAATCTATGAAAGCATGAATCTAATTTAAATCAAAGCATGAATCTAATCTATGAAAGCGTGAATCTAATCTAGGAAAGCATGAATCTATCCTATGAAAGTGTGAATCTATTTTATGAAAGCAAGACTCTATTCTATGAAAGTACAAATCTATTCTATGAAAGCATGAATCTAATCTATGAAAGTGTGAATCTATTTTATGAAAGCATGAATCTAATCTAGGAAAGCATGAATCTATCCTATGAAAGCGTGAATCTATTCTATGAAAGCATGAATCTATTCTATGAAAGCATGAATCTAATCTATGAAAGCGTGAATCTATTTTATGAAAGCATGAATCTAACTAAATAAAAGCATGAATATAATCTATGAAAGCATGTAAAATTAATCTAATTAAAGAAAGCATGTAAATTCATCTAACTACTTTAATTTTGTAAGAACCGAATACACAACAATATGAAATGACTAATCTGTTTGTAAGAAAAATGATTATGTAGGAAACTACAGTAATGTAACAGGAACTACAGAAACGTTGCAGGAAACTACAAAAGATGTTACAGGAAACTACAGGAAATGAAAACGTACAGAATCAAATGAAACAAACTAAAATAAATTAAATGAAAGACATGCAAGGGTTCTCAGTCCTTCCCTTGAGTTGTACCAACCCAAGGAAGCTCCTGGAACCCCTGCTTAAGCAATTATATTAAATATGGAACAAAAATAGCTTTTATTCATTAAAAGTCTATTATTACAACAGGGCAACAAGCTGCCCTTTACAAATTCACCTTGACCAGCAAGAGAGAAAAAAAGGAAATGATAAGAGAAGAGTAATAATAAAAGCTTTCCATCATGCTATAAGATGCACAATTGTTTATACAAAAATAACTAAAACCTGCTCATGCAAATCAGCTCCTTGATTTGTGGAAGTTGTCCTAGTTAACTAGTAATCTGCATTCAAGTTGGTGGGATTGCTTTCCTCTTCGATATGGACTCCATTATTTCTACTTGGGACGACGTTGATTCCTTCTTCCATGTGTTGGAAGCTTGTGAGAATAATTGACACTTGAGAAAACCATCCATTCAATCAGCTCCTTGATTTAAGGAAAATGTGATAGTTAACTAGAAATGTGCACGTTGGTTTTGTGGGATTGATTCCCCCTCTTAGGAATTCAACTTGGCCTCTATGATTTCACCTTTAGATGATCTAGAGTCCTTATTTATGCACTGTAAGCTCATTAGAATCAAGAGGGGACATAATCCCTTAAATCTCTCCACCAAACTCTAGTGAACTGGTGAGCTGATTTTTGTAACTTGATCTCTTTCACTTAGCTTTTAGATAATATCTCACCTATATCTCCATAACAAATGAATAATACTTTGAAAAATATTAGCTCATAAATAAATCAAATGAATAATAAAATTAGGGAATAATACTAAACAATGTCAAGATATTCATTAAAGAAAATATGCATTGGCTTTTAGGAGAAAATATCATAAAGTTAAATTTATCTTGTAATTTTAATTCTTTATTCCTCATCATAATTCTTTTATGTTTTATTAGATGGGACAAATAATGTGCCTTTTTAGGGGTCCATCAAATGCACATCAATACCACTAGAAGGTGAGTAACTCTAAAAGCAACCAAAATCTTGTTATCTATGTTCTTTAATACTATATTATGTGTTTGAATGACTAGGTTTATCCTAGTCCATTTTAGAGACAAACAATTGTAAAAGAAGATGAAAAAACACTATGGATGGTTTCATTCTCCATGTAAACAAACATTGTAGTGGGTATGCTTAAATCTTTAAGCATTAATTATTAAATAACAATAGTCTCCATACTGCATCTTTATGGACATCTTTTGGAATTGGTCATCCTAGCATTCTAGAATTATTGTCGGGTGTTTGAAAAATAGTGAGAGATCATTTGAGTTTAGTCCTCCAATATACTTAATGAAAATATTTTCAGACTTGACAGGTCGCATGGGTGGAAGTCTTGTCTTCTTTCATCTTAAACTATTGTAACTTGTATTTTTTTATTGTGCAACAATTGTATGTAGTATGCAATTAGATTACATCACTCTATGCCCATTATCCTTTTAAAATTCCAACTTTAGAGGTGTTTAGGTCATAACTCGTTTCCAAATGATTTTTTTAGATGCGAAGCAAACAATTTTCCAGTGCCTACAAGAGGGTTTCAAGACTTATAATTATATCATACCAAGAGGGAATCTAATAGAGTGATGAGATAGTTTCTTTAATGTAGGGATTAGATAGTTTGTAATAGAGAATCTCAACAACAATACACAACCAACATCATTGTTTTTGTTTTTTCAGTGGCCTCATATTCAAATATTCAATCTGGGCATAGAATTCATGGTAACAGGAATGGTGGAAGGAGAGGAAACAATGATGATAAAGAATATGAACAAAAACAATTCTATCAATTCTTCCTTATGGAATCACACAATAAATAGTAAGAAGAAGAAGAAGAACTTTGGTGGGAGCCTCTTGTAGAATTCTAGCAAGTGAAAAACAAATTTTATAAGGTCATACACGAGGGTTAAGGCCCATTTTATTTGCCTTGGAGGTGATGGAGTTGAACATTGCTAACAGATAACCCAAAAGGATGTGAAAGGATATCAAGCAAAGTATCATTGTTTCATATTTAGCCAAGGCAGAAAAGAGGGATAAAAATAAGCAATCTCACAAAAGGGAAATGAAATCCCCTTAATCATTAAAAATGCTCACAAGAGACTAAACAGTGGATCCCTGACCAAATTGTGACACTAGAGGGAGGGATGAGGTAGACAACATGGTTGCAAGAACCATACATGCATGTGGAATACCCTTCAATGTTTCATAGTCTCCATATTTGCAATACATTTTTAGGGTAGTTAATGAGGCTCCTAGGGGTCACAAGGGGCCAAACTTTGAGAAAGTGTGAACTACCCTTCTACATAATGAGAGATTGATTGTGGATAGGGTGTTAGAAATAACTCGTTCCAACTGGAGTTGCAATGATGTTTCTATTAAATCTAATGGTTATACTAATATGACCAATAAGCCATTAGTAAAAAATGTTGTAATATCACCTTCAAGCCTATACTTATAGAAGGGAATATATTCTGAGGCGGAGGAGAAGAATATTGAATATATTGCTAATAAAATTTCAAAAGCAATTGAGTTCATGGGCTCTTGAAATATTGTGCAATTCATCATAGATAAGTGTTCATGCAAAGCAATTGGTACCATTATTGAGTCAAGGTTTTGAACCCCATGTGTGGTGCTTAGATTAAATCTTTCTTTCAAATCCATTGTTGGTGAAGTTTAATGGATGAAACAAAGATGTGAATAAGCAAGAGAAATTTACATTTTTATCATTAATCACAAACATGCACAAGATATATGTATAAGGATTTTGATAGACTCCAAATTATGAAGGTTGGAGAAAACATATTTGCATCTCATTGTATAATGATCAAGAATTTAGTAGCCATCTAGGAAAATATGTCTTCCATGGTTGTTAGTCCACAATGGAAAACATGGAAATGAAGCAACACTGAAAAAGTACTTTGTGTTAGAGCTACCATTCTTGATGACACTTTGTGGGGTCAAGTTGAGCTTATTTTTTCCATAATGGAGGCATTGATTTTTTTTGTATTACTTTGTGATTCAAATGTGCCTATGTTGGGTGACATTATGATGGAATCCAATCTATGTTGCAAATAATTAAGTGGCTTCTTGAGGAGAAGGACCCTCTTTTGTATGGCACCACAAAGGTCAATATCTATTGGAATTCTTTAGCCCATTTGTTAAACTATAAGTACTATAATGATGCATACTTGGATAAAATTTTGGGTAAGAGGAGGGCCCCAAACAAAGACAATGTGGTGGCTAATGATTTTAGAGGAACATTTTCAAATATTTGTGTTGATTGATGGATATCTGAAAGCTAAAGAACTGAATTTACTTCATTCATTACAAGAAACAATGCATTTGGAAATTTAATGGACTCGCTAATGGGGGCACTATGAAGCCTCCCCCATGGTGTTGTTCTGATGGTGCACAAACCCTAAAGTTACAGACCTTTACATCTAATGTTATTTCACGGGGTTGCAACTCTTCAATAGTAGAGAGAAACTTAAGCACCTATGGGTTCATCTATTTGGCCAAGAGAAACATAGTTCAATCATCAACAACAAAATATCTTATGCACATTAACTAAAATAGTCTCCCCATCTCTCAATCAAAGACAAATTATAAAGAGGGTTGTAGGAAGCTATGATATGTAAATCCGAAAGATGCAAACTAGGATGCCCCTAATTACTCATTGACAAACCTCTCTTTGGGAAATTCCTTCAATGATCCCTTTTGTGTTGGGGATTTATATGATGTGTCCATGCCTAAGTTTGGTTAGGGCATGGAAAGTTATTTTAGCTGTGTTGTTGGTGGGAAGTTTGGTACATATTCTTATGTTGATGTTGCTCCATATTATTATTATTGAGAATCAGTTATTGGTCCATTGGTCCATTGGACCACCCTTGGACCCAATGCAAGGAAGGGAACCTGACGCCATTCTATGGGGATTTTCATGAAACTCAGCCCATTCATTAGATGCTTACAGTTAAGAACAAATGTGTGCAGATGTAAATCAAACAAATATGCACAACGGAAATGAACTCAACCACAAACATATTTTCATATGCACTCAATATATCAATAACAATCATTAATTTAAACACTGCAGAGGCAAAACACATAGGCATAATGTTAATTTTTGAGCATTAATTCAATATACTCTAGGATCTTTACTAAGAGAATAACATGTACAGTATATCAATGCATATCAATCATCACAAGATGCAAAACATAAGAGACAATAGACACACATAGTTTTTGTGGGGAAAACCCTAAGGTGAAAAAACCCACAACTTCCTCAGAGATAGATAGAGAAATAGTACAACCAAAGTACACAGAGATAGACTCCTCCTAGCAGCTGATCCTCCTCCTCACATGTGCGCCACTTTCCGAGTGAAGGAAGTGTGAGTTCTGAAGTGATCCAAATAGAGATCGAGAGATCTCTATTTATACTTGTCCTGATTTCCCAATAACCTTATGGGGCCGACTTGTCTAGCTTAATACAATAACCCAATATTAACTTAGTTAGGGCTGACCCCACACATGGTGGTCTAATAACCCATCGGCAAGTTACGACACTTGCGACACTTGTTAATACAAATGACGACACTTCTTTATAGAGGAATAACACATCTCTATAGGAGTACAATAAATATATATATGAAATACATTCCGAAGTTACATATACATCAACACTCCCTCTTAACTACGAAGGTATTTCTCGACACAGATCTGCTAGCACAAGTCTTATTCTCTGGATCATCATCAGCGAATCATCATCCTTGAATCATCGTCATCGTCACTGCTGCTGCTATCTCAATCAATCTTTGAATCTACTCGTCATAGGAAGTTCTACAGAGACAGTCCTTTTCCATACTGGATGTAGGCTCACCACCTGCAGGTCTTCATCATCACTGTCCATACTGTGGAATCCTCAGGACTTATTACGTGAGTTAACAAAACCTCGAAAGAGCATCCCAGGACTGATTACGAGCACACAACTCAACCTATCGGATCTCCCAGGACCTTTTACATGCTACTGCACAACCTGTCCACAGACACAGAGTATCATGAAGCACAACCTAGATGCACACACACAGCACTTACACTCACCAGCATGGGAGGACCAACCTACCACCATCTGTGAAAGGATCACAGCACTTACATCTACGACCATGGGAGGACAAACCTACCACCATGTCGGAATGGCACAACACTTATATTGCAGCCATGGGAGAACACATCTACAACCATGCTCAAATGGCCCAACACTTATATCGCAGCCATGGGAGAACACATCTGCAACCATGCTCGAATGGCCCCAACACTTATATCGCAGCCATGGGAGAACACATCTACAACCATGCTCGAATGGCCCTGGCAATTACATCATGACCATGGGAGAACACATCTTCCACCATGTCAGAAACTCCCAGCAATTACATCGCGACCATGGGAGAACACATCTACAACCATGTCCGAAAAGCTCATGTGCATCTGTGTCTTCGGAACTCATCACACATAATCCAATTGATTATGTAATGTATCTACCTGATACATGCCATCACGTATGATCATCCTGATCATAATCACTGCATCGTCCTGATGCAAGTCATCCATAGTATCGCCCTGATACTCATCACACATGATCATCTTGATCATCATCACTGCATTGTCATGATGCATGTCATCTGGAGCAACATCCTGAAGCTCATCATCCATGATCATCCTAATCATACAATGCATCCACATAATGCATACCAAGTATCTACCTGATAAATATCATCATAAATGATCCACCTGATACATACGCAGATACATGATCCACCTGATATATATCAACATACATGATCTACCTGATCATATAATCGTATCCACCTGATACATATACAGATACATGGTCCAAGCATCCAACATGGTGCATACATACATACATATAAATGATCCAACTGATCATATCCAACATCCAACATGATGCATACATACATAAATGATCCAACTGATCATTCCAACATCCAACATGATGCATACATACATAAATGATCCTATTGATCATATCGAGCAAAAACTCGAACATCATTCTGATGCTCATCATCCAGTGCTTACATCCATAGCCATGTGAAGGATCCTCCTTCCACCATGCTTGGAATGGCTTCAACAAATGTCTCCATCACTTCTTCCTCGAAGTGTCATCGATCTGAAGGACACCAAGCCTCTCTCTGAAGTATTCGAACTTCACCCTGGCTAGTGGTTTTGTCAGTGCATCTGCAACCTACTCATCCATCGCAACATACAGGAGCTTCACTGCTCCTCTCTGCACCATATCCCTGATATAGTGATATTTGATCTCAATGTGCTTCGACTTGTCGTGGAACACCAGGTTCTCAGACAGCTTCACACAACTTTGGTTTTTACAAAAGATACCAGTAGCCTCCAGCGGGAGATCAAATAACTCAGACAGTAGCTTCCGGAGCCATACTGCCTCACAACTAGCTGAACATGCTGCAACATACTCTGCTTCGGCTATACTCAGTGCTACGCAGGATTGCTTCCTGCTAAACCAAGAGATCACACCTGATCCCATACTGAAGCAACACCCAGATGTGCTCTTCCTATTTGCAGCACTGCCTGCCCAATCGGAATCAACACAAACCTGCAGGTTAAAATTTTGATTCGCATCATACTTGAGACCATAGTCAACTGTACCCTTCAGGTACCTCAGAATATGCTTTACAGTAACCAGGTGAGAACCTCTGGGATTCGTCAGGAACTGGCTCAATGTGTTCACCGCAAAGCAAATATCTGGTCTAGTGTTCTTCAGGTACATCAAGGACCCAATCATCTGACGATACACAGTGACATCAACCGGATCGGATGAAGCATCACACAGAAGCTTCAGGTTCGATGCCATAGGTGTGGCCATGGCCTTGCAGTCCATCATCCGAACCTCTTCAGGATCTCTACTGCATACTTCCCTTGTTCAAGGAAGATACCATCTGCACTCTGCCACACCTCCATGCCTAGAAAATAATGCATCATCCCCAAGTCCTTCATCTCGAACTCAGCTACAAGCTTCCTCTTGGTATTGGCAATCAAACTATCATTACCTGTTACAAACATATCATCCACATACATAAGTAGTATCACTGTATTGCCTTCCTCAACCTTGTAATAAAGGTTGGGATTTGCTTTACTCTTGGTAAAGCCCAAACTGGATAGGAAACCGTCCATCCTACCATACCAAGTCCTGGGAGCTTGCTTCAAGCCATACAAGGATTTCTTCAGTCTGCACACATATGACTCCCTGTCATGTGTCTCAAAACCAAGTGGCTGCTCCATATACACTTCCTCCTCGACTACACCATTCAAGAAGGTTGGCTTGGCATCCATCTGGTGTATCTTCCATTTCATCACTGCAACCAGAGCAAGTACTGATCTGATGGAAGTGTACCTGGCTACAGGAGAAAAATTTTCTTCATAATCTATTCCCTCTTTCTGAGAGAATCCACGAGCTACGAATATTGCCTTGTATTTCTCTATGCTGCCATCTGCAGCATGCTTGATCTTGTAGATCCATTTGGAAGTCACAACAGACTTCCCTTCAGGTCTTGGGACCGCATCCCAAACATCGTTCTTTATGATCGACAGATCATGGCATTCTTCCCGTATCCTAGGAACTTCAATTTCTTCAATAGTTAATTTTGTTGCTTGAACAAATGTTGTAGTCCTTCTTTTGTAGGTGAAGGTATACGATCTTTCCTACAAAACAAGTTAAATTGCATGATTAGAATCATCTCATAATTTTTAGAACAAATTCTTTCACATAAAGAATATGTCATACAGTCATGCAATTATTTAAGCCAATGCTTCAATACAACATTTATCCATATCCCGTAACTTTCTAGATGTCTTCCAATCTCTACCAGAACATTGTTAAGAGTGTGCACAACTCCCAACATGTCAGCAAAGAGGTTTCATTCTAGATAAGTAGCAATGGAATATTGTACAGTGCCATAGGCCACTTACCTATTACTTGCATATTAGTAATATCTTGTTCATCAATGCAATTATTCTAATATGCATAATACAAAACCTAAGTCTAGGAACATAAGTATATACATCATTGAGCAGTATTATTTAAACAATCAAATATACAAGAAATGACAATTCAAATACTTATTTTTGTTTGTTTGTTGTCGGGTGGACTCCCTCTCAATATTTGCTTCCTTGCATGAACTGTTGGAGTGTGCTCCCTCTTGATCTTTGCTTCCTGGATTACTTGTCCTAGCTGCTTCTGCCCATAGATGTATAAGCAGATTTTGGTCATGTAGCATTGTCTGTGCTGCTTCCATGATTGTTCTATTCTTTCTTTCTGCAACTCCATTCTATTGTGGATTGTAAGGAGAAGTCAACTCCCTCTTAATCCCTGAATCACTGCATAACTTCTTGAAGTCACCTGAAGTGAATTCTCCACCATTGTCGGATCTGAATGTTTTGATCTTCTTATCAGTTTGGTTCTCCATTAAGGTTTTGAATTCCTTGAACTTATCAAACACTTCATCTTTTTTCTTCAAGAAGTAAACCCAAGTCTTCCTTTTGCCTTGCTTTCACTGCTTGGAAATGCCTTCTTTATGTTCTTTCCTTTTGCACATCCTTTGAAAACACCTTCATGCTTGGTCTTGATCTCAGGAAGACCTTCTACAACTTTACTTGCAATTGGTAATGCCCTATAGTGCATATGAGCAAGTCTTCTATGCCAAAGTTCACTTGTATCTATGGAATCATGCACCATGGCATGTTCAGTTTGTCCCTTCAATTTATACAATCCTCCCTCTTGCTCTCCAATCACCACTGCATCATCGATGGTTTTTCCCTTTGGCCACATTAGAACTTGGCCATCTACAAATGCAACCCTCGTACCTTTTGCATCCAATGCAGATATGGAGAGTAAGTTTTTCTTGAGCCCAGGTACATAAAGAACTTCTTTCATCTTCAAAGACTTTCCAAAATCTAGGTTGTAGGAGGCTTCCCCACTTCCTTTGATAGGTTATTGATAATCATCCCCAAGTTTCACCTTATGGGGTGATTCATGTTCAGATAGATTTACAAAAGATTCTTTAAACCCAGTCATGTGTTTGGAATCCCCACTGTCAATAAGCCAATCATTACAACCATGAGAGATAGTACCTGTGAGAGCATAGATTAGAACATACTCTTCTTCGCTTGATGAGTCCTCATCATCATTTTCAAATCTAGCCTTCTTCTTAGGAGGTTCATCATCCTCAACAGCATGAGCATGATATTTTATTTTGTTTCCCTTCTTCTTTTTGTTGAAGTTGTTATTGTTGTCCTTTTTGTTCTTGGGACAATCTGAAGCAAAGTTCCCTTTCTCATTACATGTGAAACATCTTAGATGTTTCCTATTTTTAGAGTGGTGAGAAGGTCTCTTAGAATGAGAATGCTCCCCCTTGAACTTGCTTCCCTTCTTGGTGTGAGCAGTGAGAGCTTGATCTTCATTTCCCATCTTTTCTTCTCGAGCCATGAACCTAGCTTCTTCTTGAGAGCATTCCTCCCATAGTCTACTGAAAGAGATCAATTTATTTCTTGCACAGATTCCTTGAATAAAAGAGTCCCATGACCTGGGTAGGCCATTTAGAGTGGTCATAACAACTTCACCACTATCTACTACTTCATCCACAGCTTCAAGTTGTTCCTTGATCTGAGAGACCTTGGAGAATTAAGATTGAATGGTCTCTCCATTCAATAGCTTGACCCCTTTCAATTGATTCTGCAGAGTCATCTTCCGATTTATGTTCTTCCCTTCAAATAGCTTGGTCAAAGAGTCAAACATCTCCTTGGGTGTCTTCAGAGATGACACATGTGGTATGAGATGGTCTTTGATAGAATCATCAATGATTCTCTTTGCCTTGACCAAGTTCTTCTTATGCAATACCTTAGCCTCTTCATCCTTTGGGATAGGGACCTCAGAGTTGATGTAGGTGTCCAATTCATTTTCTTCCAAGATTAACCCAATCCTATACTTCCAGGCTCGGAAGTTATTAGCCCCTTCAAGCTTATCCTCAAGCTTGGTGTGGTGATACATCTTAAAGAGTACTTCAAATGGAAATAGAAAAGATTTAGTTCTTACCACTTGATTTGCTGAAAACTGGATCTGGTCCCGGATTAGGGTTTGTCAAAGAAACCCTAAAAATTAAAAATGTGAATTTCAACTTTCTGAAAGAATAGAAAGATGGGCCTTGATGAGCTGATCAATCTGGTATGCTTAGCATTTGATTTCTGCAAAGTTTCACCCTTCAGAAGTGCCTTTTAGTCTTCCTGGATTCACTAAGTAGGACCCTGAATTAGGGTTTGAGTTTCCCGGAGTTTTACCCAGATAAAATCTCGATCCAAATCTCTAAACTTCGATGTTTCCCTAATTTTTAGGGCCAAAACTAAAAGTGCTCAGAATTGAATTATGATTGGACAGATAGATTCACCTTGCTGAGGAGAGTCAATCTATCATATTACTTTTCCAAAATCTGTGGAGAGAAACCCAATAAATAAGAAACCCTGGTTTCCGTCACTGCACAATGTCGTCTTCTCACGTTAGCTCTGATACCATGTTAATTTTTGAGCATTAATTCAATATACTCTAGGATCTTTACTGAGAGAATAACATGTACAGTATATCAATGCATATCAATCATAGAAAGCATATCAATCATCACAAGATGCAAAACATAAGAGACAATAGACGCACAGAGTTTCTGTGGGGAAAACCCTAAGGTGAAAAACCCCACAACTTCCTCAGAGATAGATAGAGAAATAGTACAACCAAAGTACACAGAGATAGACTCCTCCTAGCAGCTAATCCTCCTCCTCACATGTGCACCACTTTCCAAGTGAAGGAAGTGTGAGTTCTAAAGTGATCCAAATAGAGATCGGGAGATCTCTATTTATACTTGTTCTGATTGCCTAATAACCTTATGGGGCCGACTTGTCTAGCTTAGTACAATAACCCAATATTAATTTAATCAGGGCCGACCCCACACATGGTGGTCTAATAACCCATCAGCAAGTTTTGACACTTGTGACACTTGTTAATACAAATGATGACACTTATGTATAGAGGAATAACACATCTCTATAGGAGTACAATAAATATATATATGAAATACATTCCGAAGTTACATATACATCAACACAGAAAAACACTTATCTTTGTTGTGCATTGTCCCAAAAAACTAGGTATGTCACTGCAAAGTTCCTCCCAACCATAGGTCTCTGCCCAGCCTGTATTCTTTCAGCACTCAGAGACCACCTCGGAGCTGGGCATGATATCTATAAGGAAAAGGGAACCCTCAAGCACATCACAGCCCAAAGCAATGGATACCCAACTCAACCCCCAACATTCTCTTGCACCCAAAACTCAAATGTGGGCTCTGGAACAAACTTTCAGTAGTGGGACATAGAAGCTAGATGGACATGGGTTTTCCCAAAAACGTAGGCACACCACAAACGGATTTGTGGGAAGAGGGAGTCAATCCTAGGGAACAAAACTGATTTCTCCCATAGATGTATGAGCATTCAGTGGGCCAAACGGCCTCAATAAAGCCCCAAATCGTTTTCCCCTTCCTCCCACTGTTAGACACAACAAAAACGCCCTTCCCAGCTAGGAAAATTAAGGTAACCACAACAAAACCATCGAGGGAACTGCCCAGGAAGGTCCCAACTCGTGAGAGAGAAAATTGTTGGTTGAATAATGGCTTGGGGGAAATTTTGTGGCCCTTTACTTGTCCAAGAATCCAAACACAAATATCTAGGAAGGGTGGCTTGCCCATACTCGAATTTGGACAGCCATACCTCTCCATTCCCCAAGGCATTAACTACCTCAACCAACTCTTGGAGAAATGAATGATTGGGTACAAAAGTTAACATGGGTAGTTGAGGGTTCGATTGGTTCTCTCATTGACACTCGGCTTGGCTTGATTGGCTCCAGGGTTTGAATATTTTCCTCCCCATTTCCTTATAAGATCATGCCCCCATTTCTTGTTGCATTGCATAGCTAGTTGTGGGATTTTATATTAAAATGCATATTTACAATTCCCATGGTTCACTAGCACATGGGTAGCATAATATCAAATACTTGCCTCTTCTAGGTTGAGCGTTCGCTAGCAGGGCCTTGGCCTTGAGCTCCACGCTAGGAATCATACATGATATGCATACAATATTTACATTATAACCCAAAATATTACAAGGGTCAAAATGGGGGACATTACATTCCCCTCCCCTTGGAATAACACCGTCCTCGGTGTTCTAATACCTAGGAATACATACACGCTATATACATGTCCAAAATTTACAAAATATGGTAGGTCTGTCCTGCATTTCACCCTTTTCTTGGGTTTTCGGGATCAAGTCCTTTGGCCTTCACAAACTGCTCCCGCTGGCTGGGACCTTCTAGCTCTGCATGAGGGCATTGTTCCAAAGCAATCCCTTCCCTTTCTTTACCTTCCCGCTGATCTACAAGTCTAGAAACTTTATGGCGGCTACCCTCTTGATGCTCCATTGTTGGGCAGTCACGGAGGCAATGATTTCCTCCACATCCCCAACATTTCATTGGTTGCTTTACCCTTTCCTGCTCAAATTCCTTTGAGTCTTCCCACCTGGAACGTTTCTTAATCGACCGATTGGATGAATGCTTCTTCATGGATCCACTTTTCTTTGCCTTACTGATTGCTCCCATAATACTTTTTACCTCTTTTTGCAGACGAATAGAGTCCTGCAAGACCTTATGGTTCATCTCATTCTGTTGCCTCTGTAGCTTGAGCACCTCTCCAAGATTTTCTTGGGTCCTGGCAATTGTTTGAAGAATACTTTCAGCCAACTCTAATATCCCTCGGTCTACTGCCATGGTCAATGGAAACAACTGACCACACTTTGCTTACTAGCAACACTTTCTTGTGCCGGCTGCAAGCAATTGTTTCACCTTCTTACCTGTGAAATTCATCATGGAAATACTTTGTTAGGACAAGCATAACATAAACATTAAAAATAGTCAATTATTTTCCCAATTGACATGGAATGTCCACGCTTTATTCATGGGACTTCCACACTTTTCATGCTTTCCCAACATACACATGAACTCATTCATGTTCATCCTTTCACAAGAAATTTACTATTTCAGCATTCACAATTCATTTCAAGCAATTAAACACAATCTATTTTCAGCCATGCCATGCACTCAACAATCTTTTGTTTTATAAATGCATCAATCGAAAGGAAAGAGAAGAGTAGGATTTTCTCCCTCTTAGTCTTGTTCTATTATGGAGCTACACCATCATTGTGGTTTCATGCTCCTTAGTCTCTTTCACTTCAATATGAATTCTTTGACTTTCCTTTCTTGGCTATGACACTTAGTGTCTAAGGTCTATCTAAGGATTTTCAACTAGGAACCCTTCTCCATAGTTGCCTACAGAACCTTTGTATGCTATGACCCACTCATGTCCACTAGCACCATATTTCATTACTGCTCATACTGATCTCTTTAGGATGGTCACATATCCATCTGCATCCCTATGATGCCTTCCTGGTCCTTGCTTCCAACAATACCTACACTCAAACATTGAATCAATTCACATGTTTAGTTTATTTTCATAGGGTTTATCTCTAAACAAGAGTTTAGGAAATCATAACCAAATCATATACACACGTATATTTATAAGCAAGAAGTGCAAGGTATTCAAATACTTATATGTATTGG
This sequence comes from Larix kaempferi, assembly GCA_027924585.1. Lineage (NCBI taxonomy): Eukaryota > Viridiplantae > Streptophyta > Pinopsida > Pinales > Pinaceae > Larix > Larix kaempferi. The sequence continues at coordinate 8,236,158 of BSBM01000597.1, read as the reverse complement.
ATGTCTTTACTTTATTCCATGAGATCTTTCTTTGCTTTGCAAGCCTTGGATTTCCCATGGACACAATTATGAATGTTGGGCCAGCACGTAGGCTACTCCACAATCATTCGAATAGGCAATGCCAGGCCAGTACGCCGACTGGGTTTATCAATCATTTCTTTTAGCAATATGCTAGGCCAGTGCTCCGACTGGTTTTATCAATTGTTTAAGGGGTGTTGGGTCAGCGTACACACTTATTTACCATATCAAGTAGTTAATGCCCAACTAGTCACTCTCTGGACTTATCAAAAACTTTATAGCGTTCAACCAGCTACTCCCTGGATTTATCAATAATTTATATCGCCCACTCATTTACTCTCTGGATTTACCAGCAATTTATAGTCTTTTAGGGTCTTTCCTTCCTGCAATGACCAAGGTTTCCAACAAAGAAACAATAGTGTATCAGCTTAGCTGTTAGAAGACTTATACCTGAAATCTTCATTATTCCAAACAAGACATAAATGAAAACGAATACTTATCTGTATTGTGCGTTTCCCCTTTGGTCCACAGGGTCCTGCTTCGCTTTGCAAGCCTTGGAATCGCCTATCGAATTGGATATAGTTAATGATTAACCAGTACACCTCCCTATCGACTGGATTTACCAAGCATTTGGTGGTGCCCAACCAGTCCCATACCTGGTTGGCCCTCTCCAGTGCCAAGCCAGCACATTCGTCTGGGTCATCGACCAATGGAAGGAAACTGCACCACTTGACCATTATAGGTCAAGGCTCTACTATGGATCCATAGGCATCTCAGGGTTTTCAGTCAGTCTTGGCACCCGCCCTCCTACTGTTGACCCAATAGGCATCTCAGGGTTTTCAGTCAGTCTTGGCGCCTGCCCTCCTACTGCTAACCCAATAGAGATTTTATGCCTTCACCAATGTCACCACACCTTCTTGCACCATAACCCTTCACACACACATCAACTCTTCATTCATACAAGGACGCCACTCCTTCTCTTGTGCAAATCAGTGGTTCCTTTTAGGAACTTTATAGGTGACTTTCTTGACTGCAGGTTAGCATGGCCCCACTCACATAAGGATGATACCCCTTTTCACTACACAACTCCCTGGTTTTTTCCATCCCTTCCAGTATTATTTAGTGTGAGCATAGAAAGGTTGCCAATTCCTATACAGTCCTTCTACGTACCCTTCTTCACTTTGCCTCTTGATGTGTAGTACCAATTGGCATCTGTGTAGGCTGACAACACAAGAAGGATAAGCAGGCTTATTAGTATTGCTTCTCAAAATTGTATCCGCATTCCATAACATTCACTATCAAATATTGAAACACCAGGAATGCGTCCATTCCCTTAGGGTGTAGTCAATATTGACAACCCTATAATGACCCACCACCAGAAAGGTGTGCACCCCCTTTCTAATGTGAGCCATGTAGGCCCTAATCATACTCAAGAAGTCTGAAATGACATATAAATAGAATAGAGCATTCTTTGCATATTAACCCTAATAATTTAGATATGCATGTTCTTATCTAGGGTCACAAAATACTCATTCTTCTTGCAGATGTATCTTTTCTTCATTTGCAAAGAATGGGGCTCCCTTCTCTGAGTCAACAGCTCTTCGATTTTCCACCCCAATCTTTCCATGTTCCATAATCCATACATGCCTTCTTAGCATAGTTTTACCATCTGACTCTCATGGTTTTCCAACATACAGCTCAGCTGAGATGTCATTCTTAAAATATGAAATGGTGTTTCACCCGAAACCCATTTCCAAAGCATGGGGTCCTTCCCATTGAGTTTGGCTTCTGCAGGTCATCACACATGGTCTCCTTGCAATGTGTCTTCTTGGCACATTTATCAAATAGCCAAACAGTCAGCAGCATTTAACAATAATCATTCAATGGCATTAATAATTAAATTCAAGTATTAATTTGCAATTCTGTTCTCTACATAAATTGATTTGCTTAGCCATGAGTCTGTTCTCATATCGTTTGGCTGTTGCTCTTGGTAGATTCCAATCTTCATCATGGACTTACCCACATTTTCCATGCCCAAAACAATCTACCTGAAATCTGAGACTTCAATCAACCAAACATGTTGTGAGTATCTATGCATTTAATCATTTCATTGCTACAACAGTCACTGAAGTGATCTTAGAATTATAACACTCAATAATTCAAACACCTTCAGCTGTTAACATTTGAGATGCAATGAAATATATATATATATATATCTATATATGCATCGTTATCATAAATAAAATTGCAAGACATGGGTACACTATCCGTGCAATTTAAATAAACTGTAAATACTCATTACTTCATATTTCATGCAACCCTGTCCTTCCAATAGAGTGCTCTGGTAGGCCATCAACATGTCTACCTTCTTCGTGCAATCATTTTCCTGCATTCATAGCAGCTCATGAAAGGGTCTCGGGGTTATCAATAGTTCACCATTTCATCTATCATCTAATTGCAATGAAACATACACCCCAACCATGCATTCACACAATGCCTCTCAACATGTGCACTCACACATACACATGCACATTCACAACATTTACATAATCTTTTAATGTGCATTCATTCAATGCATAACCACAAGATTGTATAGAATATTCTAATGCACATCCTTTCAATGCAACCTCTCATTAATCCATGAAGACTATGCATTCCAACATATTATGGCCTAACCATGACTTTATCATATGGCATACACTTACAACAAGACCATAAGTCATCACTTGTTTTGGTTGTTAAACTCAATACCCATCCTACCCAAATGGCATGATATAATTTCATATGAATGCATCGAGGTTTCTAAGAAACTATAGGGTGTAAGGCTCACTACCTTCACTTACCCACACCTCACCATACTTGGTAGGTTGACATTCACATTCAAGCACTCAATACCACATGTAGACAAAATCAACATAGTTTAAACATAGTTGAAGGGATCTTACCAAATCCTTTTTCAACATCCATGCACTCAAGCACAAATAACCATTACCTGTATGGCCGTCATTAACATCGTTTGATGTTATCTGATCAGTTGGCCTCTTACCAAGGCTTCACAGTTCTTTTTCCAACCTCATGCTCGTAGATTTGTTGCACCATCTTTTCCTCATAAGGTTGTTGGTCATATGCAACAATCATCATCCATGCCCTTAGTCATGCTTCGGTTGTCTTTGTTCCTATAACCATTCCAAACACGACTAGTTATTTAACAACCACCATAATCATCTTTAAGTGGCTCATTGCATATGCAAAACCTCACTATTCTACCAATATGCAATATCATATATATGCACAAGTATTTTTACATGCACTGTGCAATGTTTATCAATATGCCATCTAGTGCATATTCATTTCAGCTATCTAATCTCTTACATTTTCAATCATGCTTATATGGTCTAATTCATACAACCATTATCAACAGCATTACTGATGATCAACCATAAGCAATACCATTAAGGGGCTATTGCATGTGTAACTTTCACTACCTTTACCCATATGCAACATCATGCTTTAGGCATAAGTGATTCATATGCACTATGCAATGACTCCTTAATCATGCCCATTAATTCATATGCATTACTCTCATGCATTTCCAACATCCCTATGCCATAATTTTCAACTTATGAAACTTAGGAAATATAAATACAATAGCAAGAGAGGAGTTAAGGAATTCTCCCTTTCCAATTCCTCATCATGGTATGGAGTTACCCCTCCTTATCATAGTTGATCCTTTTCTTGGCTTCCCTACCAAGCACACAAGGATTCATCAGCTATGATCTTCTCACGAATTAGCAATTCAACATATACGTACGTGTATAACATTCATTCTTGCTATTTTCCAAATATGCAATTCCTATGCTATAACAGAAATAGTTAAGGTGAGAGGCTTCCCTCTTATCAACATTGCCTTGTTGCTCCCATTGCTCTTCCGCAATGCATATCACAGCCAATTACTTTTAATAAGGCTTCCACAAACCTTCCATGCAATTCCTGCTTCTCATCCCAAGAATGCATTTCACACTCTCAACGACTGTCTCCGGGGGACGACGGGGGTCAAGGGGGCTTGCCCCCTTGCATAATGCCCTTGTTCTTTTTTTTTTTTTGTAAATTCTTCAATTTCACGCAATCTGGCGCATGAGTTCAAAGCGATTTTTCAACTTTCAGCACCTGAAAAATTTCCCTGGAAAACGACTGAAATTTCCTGTTTCGGAGCAACTCACCGAGTTCTTCCAACTTGTTTCAGGCCAACTCGCTGATTCCTTCCGTCGTTACGGACCAACTCGCTGAGTTCTTCTGCCGTTGCAGACCAACTTGCCGAGTTCTTTTGCCGAAAGACACTTAGAAAAATTTTCGGACCAATTCGCCGAGTCTTTTCGTCGTTGCGGACCAACTCGCTGAGTTCTTCCACCGTTGAGGACCAACTTGCCGAGTTCTTCCGCCGAAAGACACTTAGAAATTTTTTCGGACCAACTCACCGAGTCCTTCTGTCGTTGCGGACCAACTCGCTGAGTTCTTCCGTCGTTGCGGACCAACTTGCCTAGTTCTTTCTCCGTTGCGGACAAACTTGCTGAGTTCTTCCGCCGTTGCGGACAAACTTGCTGAGTTCTTCCAGTCAAAAACTTAGCTTTTCCTTCTGTCATTATGGCGGAACTCGCCAATTCCTTCTGACACTGCGGTGGAAACTCACCAACTTTTTCCGCCGTTGCGGCGCAAACTCGCCAGCTTCCTCCGACATTGTGGCGCAAACTCGCCAACTTTTTCTACCGTTGCGGATGAACTTGCTGAGTTTCACCGCCGTTGCGGATGAACTTAAAAATTTCCGGTCGACCATTTCGAAAAAAAATCGTAAGTTCTTCCCGATACAGACTTAGAAATTTTTTCAAAAACACTTATAAAATTTTTCGAAAATTTGAAAGTTTGAAATTTTTCTTAATGGTCTATAATGAGTAGGAAGCATACTTACCCTTGCAAGCTGTGATAGGTAGCCCATGAAGGTCCAAATGTTGCAACCTTCACTCTGATACCAAATGTAATGTACCCACCCTTGGACCCAATGCAAGGAAGGGAACCTGATGCCATTTTATGGGGATTTTCATGAAACTCAGCCCATTCATTAGATGCTTACAGTTAAAACCAAATGTGTGTAGATGTAAATCAAACAAATATGCACAGCGGAAATGAACTCAACCACACACATATTTTCATATGCACTCAATATATCAATAATAGTCATTAATTTAAACACTGCAGAGGCAAAACACATAGGCAAAAAAACACTTATCTTTGTTGTGCAATTGTCCCAAACAACTAGCTATGTCGCTGCAACGTTCCTCCCAACCATAGGTCTCTGCCCAACCTGTATTCTTTCAACACTCAGAGACCACCCCTGAGCTGGGCATGATATCTATAAGGAAAAGGGAACCCTCAAGCACAGCATAGCCCAAAGCAATGGATACCCAACTCAACCCCCAGCATTCTCTTGCACCCAAAACTCGGATATGGGCTTTGGAACACACTTTCAGCAGTGGGACATAGAAGCTAGATGGACATGGGTTTTCCCAAAAATGTAGGCACACCACAAACGGATTTGTGGGAAGAGGGAGTCAATCCCAGGGAACAAAACCGATTTATCCCACAGATGTATGAGCATTCAGTGGGCCAAATGGCCTCAATAAAACCCCAAATCGTTTTCCCCTTCCTCCCACTGTTAGCCACAGCAAAAACTCCCTTCCCAGCTAGGAAAATGAAGGTAAACACAGCAAAACCATCGAGGGAACTGCCCAGGAAGGTCCCAACTCGTGAGAGAGAAAATTGATGGTTGAATAATGGATTGGGGGCAATTTCGTGGCCCTTTACTTGTCCAAGAATCCAAACACGAATATCTAGGAAGGGTGGCTTGCCCATACTCGAATTTGGACAGCCATACCTCTCCATTCCCTAAGGTATTAACTACCTCAACCAACTCTTGGAGAAATGAATGATTGGGTACAAAAGTCAACATGGGTAGTTGAGGGTTTGATTGGTTCTCTCATTGACACTTGGCTTGGCTTGATTGGCTCCAGGGTTTGAATATTTCCCTCCCAATTTCCTTATAACATCATGCCCCCATCTCTTGTTGCATTGCATAGCTAGTTGTGGGCTTTTATATTAAAATGCATATTTACAATTCCCATGGTTCACTAGCACATGGGTAGCATAATATCAAATACTTGCCTCTTCTAGGTTGAGCATTTGCTAGCGGGGCCTTGGCCTTGAGCTCCACGCTAGGAATCATACATGATATGCATACAATATTTACATTATAACCCAAAATATTACAAGGGTCAAAATGGGGGACATTACAACCATATGGAGGATGAAGACTATTACTCAGATTACTCTCTCTCTCTCTCTCTATGTGTGTGTGTGTGTGTGTCCTTGAGGCGTAGCTCGGGTGGTTGGGAGATTTGGTTGTTGCGCTCCCCACTCGGGTTCGAATCTTGCTGGGACATTTGCTCCTTGGGAGCCCTTGTATGTAATGAAATATTAGGCTGGTAAGCCGTTTATTGTGATCAACCCTCTCGAGGGTTGTATATATATATATATGTTCATGTTTCTAGTTTTTTTATTTTGTTCTTGTGGAGCTTTTTAGATAAGATATGTTTACTATGTTGGTTGATTTTTATGTTTTGAACTTTATCACCGACATTGACATAATGATAAATGATCATTTATATTAATATATGGGCCCCATTTGACAAATATGTTATAAGTTTTATGAATCATGGTTATAAGAGACAAATCGTAATATTGTGTTTCTCATTTTAAGTAATATGATGACATTTGATCTTATCTTTCAATTTTGTACATAATATAAAATATGAATTTCAATTTCTTGGAATAAAAATCTAAATTTGATATCAAATCATAAATTTGTTTATATAGGAAATGATACATTTGAATTTTCCATTTTTTAAATATATATTTTAATATATAAAATTAGTGTTAGGATATTGATTCCCTTATTCCTAAGTTCAAGGGAATTGTCATCCCTACGCCAAAATCTTATGTCAATTCTAATATGCATCCACAATTTGTGTTACTATGTTTTAAAATAAAAGGGTGGAGTGATTTAAGGAACCAATTGTCAATTAAAAAATGTGAATCAATAGTTATTTACCAAATGTGAATTAGTAACTATTTATTAGGTGATACTCTTTCCCAAATTTTGTTGGATTATAACGCTTCAATATAACTTAATGATAAAGATTTATTTATTATAACTTAATGATAAAAAATTATTTATTGTAACTTAACTAAAAAAATTATTTATTATAATATGATAAATGTAATGGTAACTTTGATATTAGTATGTTAGGCATAATTAATAAATAATTATTAATTTATTTATTATAACTTAATGATAAAAAATTATTTATTGTAACTTAACTAAAAAAATTATTTATTATAATATGATAAATGTAATGGTAACTTTGATATTAGTATGTTAAGCATAATTAATAAATAATTATTAATGAGGTGGTTAGGTTGTAAATGGAATGCAACTACCCAACTAATGATATAAAAAAAAAGCATTCATATTGTATCAATCAACTTTAATAATAAAGCAATATCTTTTCATGAGTCCATTTCTTATGCTTAATTTTTTTTATATTATTAAAAATTTAACAGTATTAAAGCAATATTTTTTGTATTATTAAAAATTTAACATAGTATTAAAGCAATATTATTCTTATGAACTTGTAAAAAAAAATTTGAAAAATAAAATATTTAAAGTTGTTTTTTCTTTTTGTGATTGTAAAAAGTTAAAATATAGAAGACAAATCAACAAAGAAAAGAGCTGCCAAAGTGTTAGTCATAGCCACCGTAGGAAAGAAAATTGTCCCATGGCCATTATAAACACATTCATCATCATTAATTATGATTTAAAAAAGATTATCACCATTAATTATGATTTTAAAAAGTAAGTCATTGTTGTATCTCAAAGAAAGTAGCAACCATTCGCAGGAGAGCATGGTTTGAATTCTTAATACAAAAGAGTCATTAATTCAGTTCAAAAGAAATGATGCCACCCATCATAGCCACTTAGTGTTAAAGGAGGAAAGGCACCATGAAAGGTCATTTGCCAAAGCTTTTAAGACTCATAGGAAGGTGAAGCCATTATTTTTATTTGAGTAAACTGCCACAAATAAAGTGAGCAATTGTTTCAAGGAAATCAAGCAACGTTGGTTGAAAATAGGAGAAAGCCATAGTGTATCAAAACTTTACCCAATCTCTTGATAGTTTGAAAGATTATTAAAACTCGAGAATAAACGTGTATATATATATATATATATATATTAATTAGTGTTATTATTTTTATTTTTATTTCTAATAAAATATAAATATAATATTTTAAGGGATCATAGTTATTATTAAAAAATTACAAAGTTTTGTAATAGGTGATATATTGGTTACATAACAGGGCTTTCCAGAATATATTTCAAATCAGAGATATGTAGTTTTGTTTATGTTAAATTTTAATCAAAATAAAGGAGGAAATAGTGAATAACAATGACATGAATAAAAGATGAATTTTTATTTCGTGTGGTTAAATTTCGGCATGCATTGTTCTTGAAGTGATTCGGGATTTAAATTTAAGAATTTAAAGAATTGAACTAATTTGGGAGTTTGGGAATTCAAGAATTTGAGAATTTAGGAATACTACCCTTATGAGGGTGATGAGACGGCTTAATGGAGTGCCTCATGATTTCAAACTATAGAAGGGTGAAATTAGGTTGTATATATAATGCAACTACCTAACTAATGCCATAAAAGGGAAGCATTCACATTGTATCAGTCAACTTCATTATGGGAAAAATATATCTTTTATGAAAGTCAATTTCTTTATGTCTAACTCTGTCTTGTGTGATTAAAATTTTAACATACCATTAAAATGATACTTACTAGCGTGAGAAATTGAAGAAGGTGAAATTAAAAAGGAAAATATTGAAGTTGATGATTTTTCTTTTTGTGATTATGGAAGGTTAAAGTGTAAAAAACAAAGTGATTTCATTCTATGATGAAAACCATTATTCAAAAAAGGGAAATAGTTACCGTTTCCCATGGAAATTATAACAAACTCATCACCATCAATTCCATCGTATTGATTGTGAGAAAGTAACTACCATTCGAAGGAGATTATGATTTGAAGCATTAATACAAAAAGATTGAGTGGCCCATTGTTAAAGGAGTAGTTGCCAATTCAATTCAAAGGGAGTGATTCCATTCCATTCATAACAGGCACTGTGTTAAAGAAGAAAAGTACCCATGAAATGTCAAATGCCAAATGTTAAAGAAGAAAAGTACCCATGAAATGTTAAATGCCAAAGATTTTAGAGTATGTAGAAAGGTGAAGCCATAATATTTACCAAAGTAAAATTGTTACCTACAAATAAAGTGAGTAATTGTTTCAAAGAAATTGAGTAATATTTATTGAAACTAAGAAAAAGTAGTTGTGCATCAAAAACTTAACTTATGATGGTTTGAAAGATTATTAAAATTAAAACAAGATAACAAAGAAAAAGATAATAAATACATAAAAATATTATTCTTCAATATAATCATAACATTTTATTCTTATTAAAATACAAATATAAAAATCTTTACTTGGTGAAAGATATATTTTGAGGAATTATGTTTAAAGTATCTAATTTTTAATATGTTACATATTAGTTACAAAACAAGTATTTCAAATTGATACATGTCTTTTTTTTGGTATATGTTAAATCACAATAAAATATAAGATTGCAAAGACTTATTTTAAGTAGTTTAATATCTTTAAAAAAAAGACTTTTATTTATATTTTTGTTGTTATTTTGTATTGCAATATTAACATTCAAAGAGGGGTGTTGAAGTATAGCACTCCACTCTAATTCAATGATAAAGAATTCCTTATTATAATATGATAAATGTAATAATGACTAATATGTTAAGATTTATTAATTAGATAATTATGTTGTGTAGATAATGCAATTACCCAACAAATGATATAAAACGAAAGCATTCTCTTTTTATTAATTAAATTCATTATAATAAAAACATATTTTTTACATGAATTGTTTTCTTCATATCTAAAACTTTTTATTTAATTATATTTTAACACTACTCTTAAATCAATTAACTTTAATCTTAATTATTTTAAAATTGATCTTATTTCAATTTAATTGATTTTACCATAGATAATGTTCCATTAAAAATAGAGAACGAATGAATCGAGAACAAATATATGTTTTACATTGTATTTCAAAAGAAACAATTTTAAAAAGACATTTCATTATTTCATTTGAAAAAACAAAAAAAAATCCCATAACATCTTTTAACTTTTCATGTTACGTTTTTTAAATTTAAAATGTTCCCATTACACTTTAATCTTTTTATAACTTAATTTCAAATTTTCATATTATTTTATTAAATTTAAATTTTTTTCGTTGGACTTCAACTTTCTTAATTCCTCGATTTCAAGTTTCCCTGTTATTTTACTAAATTTAAAATGTTTACATTAAAGTGAACTTTCTTTATTACTAATTTCACAATGTTGTGGCTTTCTCACCTACAATGCCCACTTGTTCCATCAAGAACTCTTTATTCTACTGGACACCAAAGTCATAATTCAATATCTTGGTTCCGACTTAGTGTGGTACTCAAATATCAAGAAATTCCTCGTGGGTTTCAATATCTAGAATAATTAATCCCCTTCTTTAAATCCCTTCTAAGTTCTGCAGTTATTGACATTATTGTAAGTCTATACACCAAGTAAACTGGAAGCATGCCTTCAAATTGCTTGGTTTACCCACTCTACCTACCCATCCATTTGCACATAATACATTTTGCTTAAATTAAGTCAATGAAGTTACAAAAGCTTGGACAAAATATTAAAAAGAAAATAGAAGTAAAGTTGGTATTTTATTTTGAACTTTATTTGGAATTTTATTAGTTACAATATTCTTGTAATATAAGGTATTAATATAAATAAGCATAACATGTAATAATGATTATAATTATTTAGTAAATATGGTAAGTATGATAAGTTAATATTTTTATTCATATCATTATTTTAGGGCAAACGTCTAACTAGTTTTCCTATTTTGGGGATGGTACCCAAATTAAGTCTTAGATTCTTCAAGGTATAAGACCAAGTCAAAAACATGGCTTGAATTTGTTACAACAATATACTCTTTATAAGCTCAACATGTCACTTACGAGAATATAACCTAGGTGGGGAGAATAACATTACATCCCACAACCACTAAAGCTAGACCCAATTGACTACAAAAAAAAAACTTATTATCTTTATATGTATTTTTTTTCCAAGGAAAACCTCTTAGGATCCTCCCCTTTTCCCATCCCCACAATATTTAGATGGATGGAAACTCAACTGTCAACCACAATAGTAGCTAGTATCCCAACAAGACTTAGTTGGACTAGAACCAAGTACCTCACAATGAAAATATCCTTGAAAGACTTTGTTCAAAACAACTAAGCTAACCAACCAAACTTATTATAATTGCATATTATATTTTCAAATATATCTTTTGTATGTTGTGTGCATTAAACTATGCGCTCGGTGTATGGATTATCCATTAAAGTTGCAACAAGGTGGTATTGGAGCTTCATTGGAGCTTCATTGGAGCTAGGGTTAGTTTCAACAACACCATTCCAAAGAAATCTTAGAAAATTGTGCGAGAAAGAGAATGAGATCTACATTCATTAAAAACCTAAAGGGGCTTTAATCTGACATAGCCATGGAGAGTTAGGGCTTCCACAAGGTCACAACCATCATTATAAGTCATTATTGCCACAAGAATCCATGAGGGACTTATCAGAAGTGGCCCTACAATTGTCACAACACGATGCAATCACTACCAACATGTTGACTAGAACCTAGACAACAACAATGTTAGAGAATATTTAAGTCATGCAAAATAGTGGAATGTTGAAGTCGTGTAAACATAGGAACATCAAACTTTTACAAAAGAGTGGAATGTTGAAGTTGAATCACAAAAGGACGAATACCATCTTAGAAAGGTCTTAAGAGCATGTTGCATGAAACCTAAAGAAGAAAAAACCCCAATGAGAATATACAAAAACTCTAATTTGTAGAAAAAAACAACATAAAGAATATTTAAGGCATGCAAAATAGAGGAATGTTGAAGTCATGTAAAACATAGCAACATCAAACTTGTACAAAAGAAAGGAATTTCGAATTTGCACCATAGAAAGACGAATCCCACATCATAAAGGGTGATAAAAGCATGTGGCATGAAACCTTAAGAAAAAAAAACCCTAATAAAACTCTACAAAGAACCTAATTTGCGGAAAAAGACTAAAACCCTTGATGAATTTTCAATAATTAAGCTCTTGGATGTTTATATCAAATTCCAAATCATTAATCTTTTATCCAATAAAATGCACCCACACATTTTTTTATGGATCTTTAAGAGTATGCTTTTCAATGATCCTAGATGAAGGGCATGATGTTGATTAATGTGTAACTAAGAAATGGAGTAAAAGAAACTTAACGATCAATGTGCCAATGATGTCAATTAAGTTAAAAATGAACTCAATGGCATTAAAACAACATAGATCCATTTTAAATCTAGATCTATCAAACACCAAGAGGGACCAAATTTCTTGACATGTAATTTTTTTCTTGATGTGTAAAAAATTAAGATAAAAAAAATTACACCTCAACAAATTTGATCCCTCTTGGTGCTTGATAGTTCTGGATTTAAGGTGGATCTATGCTAGTTTTAATTTTTGTAGAGATTGTGTAAAATTTAAAATTGAGCCGACATCAGTGTTACACACATTACATTACATGACAATATCTCCCTCATACTAAGTTGTAGAGCACTTGGCTACTCTCAATGCAAAAACATTGATACACTAAGAAAGAAAATTCATGAAATGCTCTGAGGAATTGTATCCACATGCCATTCATCATCCACAAGACATGAAGATACAAAATCCACTACCATTGGTGGATCAATGGGACAACCCACAACATCTACAAATATAATAATAATCCAAGTCTCTAAATTCGATGGCTAAGATAATTGGAAGGGTGAAATTTGGGTAAAAAAAATAAAATGATACTTTAAAATGCATCAAATATGTGATGATGATGTATGTGGTGATGATGACAAGACCATAGTAACATTAATGTTTTTAAATGGATCTACATATAATTGGTTCTTAGGGTAAACTAACAAAACCCATGGAGTATCTCTGAGTTAGTAAATGTTTAAGATTTTTTAACAAATTTGAATATATAAAAGAAAAATAATTATTTTGAAATACACTCGATGACAATAAATGGAAATAATAGAGGAATATATCCATGAATGGACAGTTGTCTCAACCCATTTATAAGGGTTATCACCATGTCTACTTGTAGAAAATTACATCTCAAGCTTAAGAAGAAATATAAGAAATACAATGAAGTTAATAGAAACCAAAGACAAAGACAGAAATAAGGGTTATCACCATGTCTACTTGTAGAAAATTACATCTCAAGCTTAAGAAGAAATATAAGAAATACAATGAAGTTAATAGAAACCAAAGACAAAGACAGAAAAAAGCAAAAGAAATATAAGGAACACAATAAGTTAATAGAAACCGAAGACAGGAAAAAGGAAGATCAATGGTATGCTCATATATAAGAAAATCATGAGATTGTAACAAGGTCTACTTGTTGAAAAACTACATCTCAAGCCAAGAAGAAATATAAGGAACACAATCATGTTAATAAACATCAAATGCTAAGCTCCTATAGAAGAAAACCATGAGTTTGTGGCGAATGTACATTTTTCTTTCTAGTAATCGAGACTCTCTTATGCTTATGAATATGGATTAAGTTTTTGAAAAAAATCGTATTTTTGTTGGAATATAAAAATAAACATTGCCCCATAAAGGCTATGGAAATAAATAAAAAATAAATATTAAATTTAAAGGCTATGGAAATAAATAAAAAATAAATATTAAATTTAAAACATTGAAAAGGAATAAAAAGAATATGCTAATAATTACAACACAATTAGTTTTAAAACATAAGAGGAAAATGAATTATTTAAAGACAACAATAAGGACAAAATGGAAAACAAGGCTGCATAGCAGCATTACTTGCCTTTACCTTTAAGTTATAGCTAAATTATATTTGAAGAGAATGAAAATGTAACAAGATTTGTAATTTGATAATGTGCTTACAAGTGCAGGAGGATGTGGGAGCCTTGAATTTAAATTAGATAATACCTTTGTATCGATTAGGTAACCGAGGGTTTATGCTGCAGGGTGAGGGTTTCTGCTTCAATGGCGTTTTTTCGGACCTGGTTTACCTGCGTAGGAACCTGATAACTGTTCTTCTGGGCTGTGTTTGCGACGGTATGGTCCGTCACACTACCACCTCGCACATGTCCGGGTAGGGCGGGTTATCATCCATATTAGGTCTTTGCAAGCCGTATGTCCCTTCATACCCCTGGAGTCAAGCCTGCTATGGGGCAGCAGGCCTAGTACCAACCAAGTTAAAAAAGTGGGAACGGGGGGTTTTTTAGTATTTGCTGTTGACTTTACGTGCTGGGTTCTGCTATTTTTTAGGGTACTGTTTCTGGGGTTTGTCAACGCCCTCGTCTCATTGTTTTCTCTGCTGGTTACCGAGACGTATCGGCGTTGCTGTATCTTCCTACCTGCGGGGTTTGTCATTGTCTCCTGGCGGTTTACTATTTCCGGGGTTGATTTTTCGGCGCCTTTTCTGTTGTTTTCTGGGTGTGCCGACTGTGGTTTTTGCCTCATATTATGTTATTTTTCCACCCTCGCCGAAAGCAGTGCTGTCACCTTGTTTCTCGAATCTATGGCTCATCCTACGTGTTCGGGTTTGGAGCCTTTAAGGGTTGTTACCAACTTGGTGTTTGAAGTCTGTTTTGAGGATCTTTGCAGTCAGAGCCCTGACTATTCTGGCTCATTTGTTTCCCTGGTTTCGGGTCTGGCAGAGGGTTCTCCCATTTCTAACCCTAAAGGTCCTCGGCATAAGGAGTTCTCGCCACCTTTTGAGAAGTTAAAGAAGGGTCGCGCTCTCTGCGTCTTGGGTAAGGACGTGACTTGCGATATGGTGCTAGCTCTTTCGGAACGAGGCAGTGGAGGCCGTTGGTTAAAAACATTCTGCGCGTACTCATGCTCCCTAATGGATGGATTCTTTTCCACTTCCTCTCAGTCGAAGACAGGGTGAGTATTGAACATCGTTATTGGGTTATTGGTCATGGCTCTTTGGTCCTCAGCCGATGGCACTCAAGCTTTGACCCCAGGACTGCTAAATTAAAATCTCGCCACCTCTGGGTCCTTTTTCCAGGTCTCCCACTCCAGTGCTGGTCTCTCAAAGGTTTTAAATCCATCGCCAACTCTATCGGTAAATTCATCTTGCTCGAGGAAGATTTACTTTGCGGTTCTGAACGACGCACACCCCGTGTTTTGGTGGACATCGACACTTCGGAAGGTTTACTGGGTGAACTGGAGGTTATTTGGGAGGGTGGTTCATTTATTCAAACCCTGGACTATTGGAAGATATATTTTCGCTGTCATGGCTACCATGAACCTAGCCACTCAAAGGCCCACTGCCCCAGGAGGAAGCTGAGGAATGCTGAAGCTGGGGGATCATCAGAGGGACAGGGTCTGTTACCGGCTGAAGACTCGTTGGATATCTTCGTTCCTCTGGACCAGATGTCAGCGTCAGACCTAATTGGTAAGTTTGTCTTGTCCATACCCTCCATTCTTAAATTCTTACCTGCGGTTGAGTTTAGGAATGCCCTTACTTGGGATTCCACATGCGTTGAGGTTGATATCTCGGGGGTGGACTCTTCCTGTCCGGTGAGGTGTGTATCCTCTCCCTTAGCTGCTTCCCCCCCATCACGTGCTTCCCTGTCCTTGGGCCTGGATCCCGCGCCGGAGGTCCCGAACTCCCCTCCTACCTTTCCCGTGTCTCATCCTTCCCAGGAGGAACCTCTCGCCACTACTACTTTGGAGCTCAACTCACTCCTTTCCTTTCCACCCCTGCCGGGCTCTCATCCACCAACACTTAATATTACTCTGTCCCCATCCCTGCTTGAGGACAACCTTATCACGGAACCACTGCCTTCTTGTGTAGCTGTTCCTCTTGCCGGCTCATCATCCCCAGCGCCTCCATCTCCACTTCCGGTGTACTCTACCTCTGCGCAGGCTAACCCCAAAGTGGTCTCTATCAATTCCATCTCTTGGGGGAACATTACTATCCATAAGTCACTGCATGGCCCTAAGGTTAAAGGAGTGGCCTGGGGCTCTCTATTAAACCCGCTGGTCCAGTCACTTTTCGATCGTGGCCTTCCCAATCCTACTATGTCATGTATATCTTCTACTGGGGCTCTTAGATATTTTCGGGCCCCCCGGGCATTATCTCATGATTATTATGACCCTTAATGTGCATGGACTTGGCCGCGGTCCTAAAGTGGTGGCGTTACAACGGGTCCTTTCTTCCATCAACCCACAGGTTATTCTACTCTAGGAGACTATGACCTCGACCATAGCTGCTATTGAACTATTTCTTAAACTTAAACCCAACTGGCATGTGGCTGGCACTGATTCTTTTGGGCTATCGAGAGGTACTCTAGCTGCTTGGAACCCGACTGCAGCTAATTTGAAGGCTTTTTGCACGATTGCAGGTGTTATGCTTGAAGGAACCGTGAAGGGTTTTGGGCATTGTGTCAGGATCTTTAATATCTATGCGCTGTATAGTGACAGGAGACCTTTTTGGGACCGGGTTGCAACATCGGGTTTATTTGATGATGGTTTCAATATAGTGGCCAAGGATTTGAATTTCACCACGTCTCGGGAGGAAGTTTGGGGGGGGGGTAGTCCCCTTGACCCTCTCTTTGATTTCTTTGTTGCTCTCTTCGAGGATTTTGGTATGGTGTATATAAAACCATGCATCCTATCACCAACATGGTTTAACAAGAGGACTGGTGTGGCTGGTATTGCCAAAAGGCTTGACCGTTTCTATATGTCTGATTCTCTGTGTTCCAATCTCACTCGATATCGGTCTTGGAGGCACTATGTGGGTTTCTATGACCATCGGGCTGTCATGTTACAGTTGGACTTTGATTCAGCTCCCTCTTATATTCCGTTCAAGTTCAATACTGCTTGGTTGGGGGACTCGAAGTTTGGTTCATTGGTTCACTCTTTATGGTATCACCCGGTGGATGGTATTTTCAATTCGGCATTGTTGCTCTTTGTGCACAAACTTAGGAAACTTCCTAAGGCGATTCGATCCTGGGATAAGGAAAGGAAGCATCAATTAATTGGTAACCTGGAGATGATTGAGGCAAGGATCCATGATCTCTTGAGCGTGGTTGATGATAATCTATTTGACGAATCTCGGGCGGCTGACCTCTCCCTTCTGGAATCTGAGCGTCTGAAGATCCTCTCTTTCTAGGAAGAGACTTGGAGGTTAAAAAGCCGTTCTATTTGGCTGAAGGAGGGGGATCTTAATACCAATTTTTTTCAGAAGTTCGCCAACCAGAGGCGCCTTAACAATGCTATTTGGGACCTTACTGTGGATGGTTGTGTCATTTCAGATCATCCCTCTCTGAAGGACGCTGCGGCAGTTCATTTTAAAGTTCTCTTCACTCAGAAAGATCCTCCCTGTTTGTTAAAGCAGCTTGAGATGGTTCTCAAGTTTCCTCATTATTTTACGGATGAGGATTGTGCGGTTATCGGCCGTCCTGTTGAGAAGAGGGAGATTTGGGAGATCCTCAAGGGTTTTGCTCATGACAAAATCCCAGGACCGGAAGGTCTCACCGTCGAATTCTACATTCATTTCTTTGATATGCTTGGGGATGATCTAACATCAGCGGTGGAGGAGTCGAGAACTAGATGTTGGGTGCCTTCCTGTATCAATGCGACCTATATCACACTCATTCCTAAGAGTGACAGCCCTGTGGACTTCAATGAGTTTCGGCCCATTTCACTGTGTAACCTTCTTTATAAGATCATTGCTAAGGCGATTGCTTTGCATCTGAAACCTTATCTTGCTAAGTTCATATTAGCTGAACAATTCGGGTTTCTTTCTGGCAGGAAAATTATGGATGTTGTGGGTCTGGCTCAGGAGGGACTTCATTCCATTAAATGTAAGAAAAAGGAGACTTTAGTTTTGAAACTTGACCTGGTCAAAGCTTACGATCGTGTCGACTGGAATTATTTGAGGCTCGTTCTTATACAAATTGGTTTATCCACGGAGATCACTGGTTGGATAATGGCTTGTATCACATCGTCAAATTTTGCTGTTATCATTAATGGGTCACCGTCTAGTTATTTCAATGGCAATCGGGGCATTCGGAAAGGGTGTCCACTCTCGCCCTATCTTTTCATTCTAGCCATTGAAGGTCTTAGTTTATTGATCCATGATGCCAAATCTAAGGGTTTATTGAGCGGGGTAAAGGTGGCTCCTGACTGTTCCATTACTCATTCACTTTTTATGGACAATGTCTTATTGTTTGGTTTGGCGTCGATGTTGGAATGGCAGCAGTATAATCAAGTGGTCGGCACTTTTTGTAACGCTACAGGGATGGAAGTCAGTCTCCCTAAATCTGCTGTCATCTACCATGTCAAAGATCAGGTTCTACTCTCCTCCTTACAGCTGATTCTTCCCTTTAATTGGGTTCGGATTGAGGAAGGGTTCCATTACTTGGGCTTCTTCTTGAAGCCTAATGGCTACCTCACTGCAGATTGGAAATGGATTGTTAGGAAGGTTCAACACCACATCAATGCCTGGTCGTCTCAGTGGCTCTCCCTGGCGAGGTGCCTCACCCTTCTTAAGTCGGTCCTGCAAGGGATCCCTGTCTACTGATTTACGTTATTTGCTATTCCTGGGTGTATCTTGAATGCTTTGAAGAGATTGTTTTTCAATTTCCTATGGGCCAGCAATTTGAGTATGACCAAATTTCATCTGGCCTCACAGGGCTCGTTATCTTTACCTCTTGACTTGGGGGGGTGGGGCATTAAGGAACTTTGCTTATTTAATCGGGCATTATGTGCCAAAATCCTCTGGAGGGTCTTATTTGGGGGCGGTTTATGGGGGAAGATTATCCACAAAAAGTACCTCAAGCATTTTCCTGTGACATATTTCTTCCGGAGCCCTACTGTCAACAAAGGTAATGTTTCTGCTATCTGGCGTAGTCTTCTCAACTGTTTGCCACTTGTTCACTCGGATATTGCATGGGAGGTTGGGTAGGGTACACAAGTCTATATCGACATCGATCCTATCTCGGGCTGCTCTCCGGTACATACCCTCTCCCAAGGTTTGATATCCCTTCTTCATCTCCAAGACATCTTTGTTTTAAAATAGGCTTTTATTCATCGCCTGGGGTCAGGTTCACATTGGATTTCTACTCTTGATCTTCATCTGGAAGGAAGGATGGCATAAGAATGGACATCTTTTGTCCAGTCCCTCTCACATGCTGGTATCTAGCTTATAGACCGGGAGGACAAATTGGTATGGCTCTCCGATTCTGTTAATGGAATGGTTACGGCTGCATCTGGGTATCAAAAGCTCATTCTGGATTCTGGCCCATGCGAGGTCCCTTGGTGCATCCCTTGGATTTGGAAGGTGTGCTGCCCGTCGAAGGTAAAATTATTTCTCTGGTTGATTCTCATGGATAAGATTCTCACTTGGCATAATCTCCAGAAGCGGGGTTTCAGTGGCCTGAGTCACTGTGCTCTGTGCCTTGTTGATGTTGAGATGATGGAACATATGTTTGGTGATTGTGTTTTCATCAAGGACACTGTGGGTGAGATGGCTAATCTCCTTGAGGTCCAACTCCCATGGCCAGCACTACCATTGAAGGACATTCTACTGTTATGGAAAAGATCATAACCCATGTTTGTTGCGTTATTACCTATTTGCTTCTATGGGGTGTGGCTGGCTCGGAACAACGCTATATTTAATGAAGTCACGCCCTCCTCCCACAGGGTGGCTGTTGGTTCTCTGGCCATTTTCTCGGTGTATCACCCACAGGATCGTATGCGTTCTCCTCATTCTATTTATCTGGTACCTGCGAATTATCCCTCGCCACAGGGTTTATTTGATGGTGCTGCCATGCAAGGGAGGTGCGGTGCTGGAGCACTTCTTCGTATCAACCCCTTTGTATCTTTCCACCTGTACCTTGCGGCGAGTTCTGGAACAAACATTCGGGCCGAATGATTAGCCCTGTGGGCATTACTGTATTTTTCTCATACAAGGGATATTGATGCTCTCTGGATTTTTAGGGATTCTAAGTGTATCGTTGACTGGGTGGGATCGGGTGGAAATATCCATTCTCTGCAACTTAGTCATTGGTTGCAACATACCAGAATGTTGATGCAGTTGTTCGTAGTACTGCACTTCAAACATATATATCGGGAACTTAATGGAGTTGCCGATGAGCAGTCAAGACGTCTATTGGGGGTGATGAATGGTATCCTGTACTGCGAGGAGTTTCATGATGGAGTACTGTACAAGTCCTTTGAGCTGCACTACTGATAATCTAAAACTTTGTTGGAACTTAGTTTTGCCTCATTATGAGATAGATCTCACTGAAAGTCAATATATGGCCTGGAGACTATTTTGGAACTTTTGGTCTTGAGGGAAATCTAGGAGTACTGGTTGTAGGCTTTCATATGTATGCTTATGGATCAACAGGATATTCATGAACCAAGCATCAATGCTTTTCTGTAATGATTACGACTTGTGGTCAGCTTTTATCTATTAATATAGAAGCTGTTTTTTCTTTGTGAAAAAAAAAAATGCATGCTAAGAATCTAAACAAACAAATAACTATATATTAAATATAATCACAATTATTGTGATAAATTATTTATTCAATTGTAATGAAAAATTAGGTTTTTAAAATACAAATTTGATAAATTAAATATTATAATTTTAAATAGGATAAAATTATTAAATTTTACCATTAACATTAATTTATTAATATTATGATATTGTTTTGTTAATAATTTTTTTAACATATCCTTTTACTAAGTGCTTTAACAAATATCTTTATCATTATGTTAAATGTTTTATTTTTCATTAATGATATTTATAAGAATATATATATATATATATATGGTTTATGTTTTATTTTTCATTAATGATATTTATAAGAATATATATATATGGTGTATGTGTGAAATAAAAAAGAAATTGGTTTATAAATAAATAATTTTTATATTTTGAAAATCTAATTTTTTAAAAATAAAACAAAAATTAATATTCTAAAATAATGAACTATCAATAAAATTTTATGTGGTTGCTCTTTCTTCAAAATGGTGTGGCAGCAACTAAAAACCGATTTCAAGCTTGAGGATGATTGGGACAACATGCATTTTATGGATAATATGATTAAATGGTGTCACTCCAAGACCAAATTTAAGAACCCGCCCTTCTTCATTTTTTGGGAGATTTGGAAATCTCGCAAGAGATTTATCTTTAAAAATACGAAGCCTTTCATTACATTATGTTCATTATCATTATTTTCTTCTATTAATGCTAAAAAGTCGCAGCCAATAATCAAAGTACCTTACCATGTTGAAGGTTGCTCTTCTAGATATTTTGATGGTGCTACAAAATATGGTGTTTGTGGGGGCAGGGATGATAATCTTCATAAAAAAATCATCAAATTCATTTCAGAATGGGTGTGGGAAATGGTAGCAATGCAAAAGTTGAACTCGTCGCTATATGGGGTCTTTTGTGGTTTGCTAGATATAGAGGAATCTTCAGAATTAAGATTTATGGTGATTCAAGAGTTGCCATTGACTAGGCAAACAAACATATCAAATTGAACAATATCCAATTGGAGCAATGGCTGGCCAAAATACATACATTAATGGAAGAATTTGATAATATTGTCATTGAGCATATTTACAGAGAAGCAAATATGCAGGTTGATCGTCTTTTGAAACTGGCTATGGGTCCATTGAATGGCAACACTTTTATCTGAAGAATTCATCACAAACCAGTTTATAGATGCTAGTTCTATCTGGCTCTACTAAGTCAGTTGTCTTTTACTTATTTGAACCTATTTTGTTGACATTTTATCTTTCTTTCTTTTTTTTTGAAGGCTTATATACATTGTTGTGGTATCTCCTTAATATAGTTGTCATGTTTAGGGGAGATCATTTTATAAGTATATGGAAAATAGGAATGAAATGTGAGCAGACAGAGTAGTAAGTAAATCATGCTAGCAGAGACATTTTGTAACTTTGATTTCAAGATAATTACCAAGTTCCTGTTTTTTTCTTCTTCTTTTTGAAAAATAAATAAATTAAATAACATAATTTTTTTTTAAACCAATGAATTGTTTTATTGTTTTAAATAACATAGTTTTTTTATAATAAAAATAACGAGTAAGTGAGAGTGTCCTGCTAATTTGACATATTTAAGTCTAAAATTTGGAAAATCGAATGACAATATATATTTATGATTCCACGATAGCACCAATCCAGATTAATTTAATTTAGTTTACTTTAGGTGGCCAACGAGTAGTGGAGTTTGAACGAAAACTTGTTTCCACTTTTAGTCTATGGAGTTTCCACACGAGGTATAAAATATTTACATATGAAATGTGTAAATATTAAAAATGGATGTAGTAAGTGTAAATATTAAAATGGATGTAGTAAATGGTGGCATAGATGGTACAAACTATGTCACATCGAATTGATGGTGGATTTGCCAATTAATGGTTGGTGTACATTGTTAGCCCTAAAGTAATGATTATAAAATGAGATTTGCAAATTATTGTCCGGTAAGAAAAAATATATTATTATAAAAATATAATTTTTTTTCTAATGTTTAATTTTATAAATTGAAATAAAATTAATAATCATGAATAAATGAACTAATAAATTAATAGGTGATTGATTTACAATTTTTTTATTAATATAAAAAGTAATTTTTTTCTTAATATTTATTTTTATAAATTGAAATAAAATTAATGATCAACCATGAACTAATAGATGCTTGAACCATGAATGGATGCTATATATACCTACCTAACATCCGAAGTTTCATCTTAAGAAAACTTTAACTTCACATTTAAAAAGGTTTGTTATATTTTTATTACTCAATACTTCAATAGTGGTTGGTGAATTTTCGAAATAAATTTTATATAAAATATATAAAGAAATTATTAAGGATAAAAATGGAAATATTTATTTTTTACCATTCATTTAATTAATATTAGTATTAGTATTAAGGAGTGATTACATATCTTAATGGATTATATATTTTAAGGAAAATTGTAGAATAACATTTGTTAATAAATTAGAGGAGATTTTTAAAAATGTAGTGAAGAAGGAAATATTTTACAGTATAGATTAGTTAATTATTGGTGTCTAAGAGAAAGAAGAGAAGGGTTGTAATTTTTTACATTCGAAGTAAGACGTTCAAAATCTTGATTAATATAGTTTAAGTATTTTTTTAATTAGAAATAATATTTATATTAATAAACTTAAGAAATAAATAAATCGTGTACACAAGTAAAAGGTTCAAGATATTGGAAAATGATATTTATATTAATAACACTTGATGGGAGAAAGAAGTATATAGTTTATTTTATTTGAAAGGGTTTTTTTTCCACACAAAAAAGATCACAACTCAAAATTTGTATTAATTATGAATCATATTGTTCAAGTGGCATTAAAGCCGTACACATATGCATCATCCTCCAGAGAGGTATAAACATAAAAAACATGTATAGGTACATTCCAAAGTTGGAAGTGTAAGAAACAATCCAAGAAGTAGAGTACACACATAAATTCGTTGCTGGAAAAATACACAAAAAATACCCAAGCCATCAATAAATGATTGGTTGGGATGCTCAAAAGATAGATCAGAATCCACTTAGTTGCCTTCGAGCCCTCAAGGGCTATAGAATTAGGTAAAAAGGGGGGTCGGATCCAACTCCTTAACGGCGTCTTTCTTTACTTCCCAAACTTTACCATTGCCTTCTGCAAACAATAGTCCCATTTTGGAAAGCTAATTAGAAGGCACGTTCCATTCCCTAAAGATATGTTGGTAGGATACTTCTTCAAGATATTTTATCACCCTGTAGATGTCCTTGAATAAAGGCCTAATGAAAATATTCTTTGGGTCCTTTTTCAATTATAACCAATCGATCACAATGCGAAATTCCCCAAAAATCTGTATTTTTTCTTATCCCTCTAGAAGCAGCTAGTTTCAATACCATCACAACAGCCATCAGCTTTGCTCGATTATTTGTGGTTGCACCAATACCTACAGAGGATTTGTACCATAGCTGATCAGATAGGTACAAGAGAAAAACAAAAACCCCAATGTCAGGTCTACCTTGGGCGGCTCCATCGAAATAACACCACACCATAGACTTATCAATTTGTTGAGTCATAACCCTTCTCATAGGAGCTACTTTCTTTCGTTGAGGAAAATGTTCCAATATTGTGATCTACTCTTAGCTACATAAATATAGGGAGGAATAAATACGTAATGGAAAATCATCTTGTTTCGTGCAAGCCATACTCCCCAAATCCTTACTGCTGGAAGAGCACTATATTACCCGTATGCTAGATGGTCAAGCCAAAGATGAAGAGCATATTTTATGGCTTCCCCTTCCCAAATAAAATGAATACCTAAAACCTGTAACACATACCTCCACTTTTCTATCACATATGGGTAGGTAAGAAAGATGTGGTCAATGAATTCACCTTCAATTTTGCATAAGGAGCATCTGCTTGGTCCAACTCCAAATTTCCTTAAGAGGTTATCCCAAACATGAACTTTATCCGCTAAAATAAGCCACAAGAACAACTTTGACTTGAGTGGACAATTAAGTTTCCAGATAGCCTTATTCCACCACTCAAAAAGAGGAATATCTTCAACTTCACGCAGAGTCTAATATTTGAGCTTTTGAATGTAAGATCCCCCTAATGTATTTTTAATCCATAAAAGGGTGTCCTCCTTGTCAACCAAACGAATGTGGTCTTTTAACACTTTAATATATGCATTCTAGTGATCCTTTTCAATGTTCACAAAACTTAGGGCATCCGCAGACAAGCACTCTTGTTTAAGTGGAGTAGAAAGTAATGGATCGTCAATCTGGTATAAAAAGATAAATACTTTGTCCACTAGAGAGTCAAACATCTTTTCTGGGAGGAGATTCATACCTTTGCTTCCGATCCAAGGATCAATACCTAGTTTGATGGTTCTTCCATTTCCAACATCCTAGGAGAGGCAATCGCCAATAAGATCAAATGTTGAAAGAAGAGCTTTCCAAATGATGGACACATTCCTTGATGGTTTAACACTGTAACAGATCCATTCCAATATTGACATTCGATACATATATTTCTGATGCACTACTTTGACCCATAGACTATCACTTTTTAACACATGCCAAATGCATTTTGCAGCTAGTGCTTTTGAGAAGCTCAAATGGTGTTTGAGTCCCCAAACCCCACAGTGTTTCGATAAGGTAAGCTTGTTCCAAGAAACCCATTGAAAAGGTTTTTCATCTAATTGTATTCTCCACGGAAAATTGAAACAAAGTTTCCTAATATGTTCATGAACACTAGTCGGTATATGAGCTAGGGTGACCTAGTACACATGATGTAACATCCCCTTCCATCATAAAACGTAGGGAAGGAAATATTAACAACACACCGGGCTTTTGGCAGACTTAGCCCCAATATTACATTTCTTCAAAAATTCATGACAATTAAAAACTTCTGTGTGCAGATTCGAGCTTCAATATAAGCACAACGGAATTAAAACACATTTGCACGCACACCAACAGCAATGCTTCAACACATCTAGCACAAATAGAAGATGATTCCATATGCAGGGATTCAATCCCATTCTTATGCTATGCATAGACTTCATTTCAATTTCAATCTCATAAATAAATAACATTCAGATTTATCACTTTACAGAACTCAGAATGTATATAAATTAATTCACAAGAATACTTATCTTTTAACACAAATGTCCAACGACTGGCTACATGAGAGCAATGTTCCACCCAACCATAGATCTCTGTCCAGTCTGTATTCTTTCAGCTGAGAGAGCACCCCCGAGCTGGGCTGTGTATCCACTAAGGAGGAACTAGATGGCTCACTCACAGTCAGGGTTTCACTCAAACAACCATGCTAAGCCAACACACAGTTGGATTTTTCAAGCATGCAATAGGAGGTGGAGGAGGATGCTAGTCCCCTGAGCTCAATCCCAGAGCCACATACACTTCAAGCTGGACTCAGCAATCCCATCCTCTATTCATACATCCACTCTTGGATTTCTCACAACTCTGTCACAAATAACCCCCAATCCGTCACTGATTTTCTGAGCAGTTAAAACTAGGTATTCCTATGGATTTCAGGATAGCTAATGCTCCCAAATTCGCCCCAAGGTTCATACCAATGGATCCCCCATTAGATTTCACTATCCAATGCCAAATCTGGGCGTTTTTGGCTCTTCAAAACTTGGGTTCTTTCAAAGTCGCGATTTCTGGTTTTTCACTCTGTTGGCAATTCGTTTTTGGATGGAAAATCGTGCTGGTAACTTCCACAATGGAATGGGGATGAGGAAGAAGCAACCTCCCATGAGTTTGAGTGACTTGTGGTACAAAAAAATAGAGCCCATACTCTGCCATACGAATTTCTGGGCTGCCCATGCTCCATTGAAGCCATGGACTGAAATTTTCAACCACTTCCTTACAACAGAAATAAATGTCAGCAAGGTAAGTCAAATGGGTTCTCAAGGTGACATATGGCAGCCTATGGTTCAATCCCACAACCCCCTCACCACTCCCTAGTGGATACACGTGGCCCCTTCTCATTCGTTGCATCCGTATCCAGTTTTGGTATTTTATATTGCATGATGTTTATTTACATCATTTTTACAATTTCCATGGCTTAAGAGCACATGGGCATCAAAATATCAATGCTTGCCTTTTAATCAAAATTCAGGCTTTCACTAGCGGGGCCTTGGCCTTGAGCTCCACGCTAGGAAAACATACAACGTGTGTATACAATATTTACATTAGAAGCCAATATTGTATTCTCTCAGTTAAGATCCTAGATATGTTGAATTAAATGTTGAAAAACTAACATGGTATTAGAGCTATCCTGAAGGAAGGCATGGTATGGCGTTTATGAGACTTGTTGCACTTGCGACAAATCGGAAGCTAGGGCTTGATATAGAAAAAAAATCCATCATAGAACTTTCACTATAAATCAAATTTTGCAAAGGTTCAGGATCTGAAACTTTTACAAGTCGAAGGTAACATCCCCATGTACCTTGTGTCCGAAGCACAACATCTAATTCACTGTACTTTCTGTTTTATGATCCGTACAATATAGGGTTTTTGCCTCTTCCAGATCTCAGTCATAAACAGGTGACCTAGGAAAAAAGGTCACAACTTGGGCTAGGAAGATCCAAATGAAATTCTGTAAAAAATGACAGTAAGAACACGGACTATAGTTTCTTAGGTAAGTTTTTCAAAGGCCGAAGTTGAACCAGTGACACATGGCACGCCGTACAAGTTGACTCTCCTGTTTTATCCCATAAACAGGTCGCGTTGCAAAACTTGGCATAACTCTCTCTTAGAGAATCCAATTGAGGTCAGACCTGTGGGGTTGGAAATATGACAGGGCAAGCTACCATAGGCTGAAATTTCAGATCCTGTGGATTTGTAATTTCAGAGATGCACTAGAAACAATCAGGTGCATATATCTGTCAAAACATAATTGGATTTTGAGCACCTTCATTCTTGGCTTTTCACTGCTGCGGGAATTTAGGGCTTCGAAGAAAGTTGGAATTTTTGGAATCGGTGTCCACGGCTGAATGCTCCTCATCAAAATCAAAATTTAGAGACCAAGATCGAATTTTTTGGTTGGGAAGAAGGCTGGGCTTGATCAAACCTTAGTTCAGGATTTTGATCAGAAAGGTGGAAAATTAGGGCTTCTGCAAAAGTTGGAATTTTTGAAATCGGTGACCACGGATGGAAGCTCCTTGGAAAAATCGAAGTTTAGAACACAAGATCGAACTTTTTGGATGGGCAGAAGACCAGGCTTTATCAAACCCTAGTTCGGGATCCTGTCTAGAAGATCCGGAAGTTTCAAAGGGAATTTTGAGGGGTCAAATTTTGGAGATTTCAAAATTGAAGTATACCAGCTTGATCAGCTCAGCAAGGTGCATCTTTTCATCCAATCAGAAGTTTGAATTTTTAGGGTTTTTCTGACAAACCCTAATCCAGCTCCAAATACAGTTTCAACAAATCAAAGTGGATTGGGTTAATCCTAGAAGAGAATGAATTGGACACCTGCATAAGTAAAGAAGTTCCAGTTCCAGAGGGAGATGAGGCTATGGCCTTACATAAGAAGACTACAAGCAATCTCGACAGGTATGACTTGAGGAAATACAGGTATGTTTTGAAATCTGTTCATGATTAAGTTTATGATATGCTTGTCTTCATATTATTGAGGTTAGTACAATCTTGATTATTTTTATACTTGTCTTATCACCCTAGTAAAAGTATGAATGCATGTGAATGATAGAAGACATTCTTTGATTAGGGTTATATGATTGTACTAATGCACTATGGTATTTTATGAGGTTGATGTTGTCCACTAACATGAAAGGTACATCAAGAAAGACAAATCAAGTTCTAGATCAAGAACATATGACCATGGTGACATGAAGACAAAGACTCATCCATAGCCATTATAGAAGCTCTACTTACGAGGTATGTATAATTTGGTTCTACAATGGTTAACTTATGAGTTATGCAGGTTACTAGCACAAGTATTTAAAGAAGAACAAAAAGACATTATATGGGTATGTTAGACATAACTAGCAAGCATGATAATCTAGGTATGTTTTTCCTATATCAAGATAGAATCCTTGTGTTAGGATCTCTTATATAAGTATACCTTTGTATGATTGATGATTGTTCATGAAGTTATAAGTTTGAGTAGTCATGGGATTATGCATATTATGTTTCTTACTTTGATTAATGATATGACTAACCGGAAGAGTCCTATGGTCAAATAAGATTATGTATGAATAAAAGAAGTCTTCCCTGAAACCTTGAATACTAATGCTTGTGATAAATTACCTGTGTGTGAAATAATCATGACCATACATGTTAAGTTTATTTAGGATCATAATGTTTTGATAGTATTGAGATTATACTAATGGATGTATGATCATGTATGAGATCTTGAGGATGACATTAGTGGACACTTAAGCATGCATAGTGGCCCAGGATGAATATAAGTTCAAGGACAGGTAATCCAGGAAGCAAAGATCAAGAAGGAGCACAATCCAGTAGTTCCTGTAAGGAAGCAAAGATTGAGAGGGAATCCACCCTACAACTAAACAAAGATAAGTATTTGAATTGTCATTTATTATATGATTACTTAAATGATGTTGTCCAGTCATGTACATACTTATGTTCCTAGATTTAGGATGTACATTTTGCATTTTAGAAAAGTTGCATTAATGAACAATATACTACTAATATGCATGTAATGGGCAAGTGGCCTATGGAACTGTACAACATTCCATTGCTACTTATCTAGAATGAAACCTCTTTGCTGACATGTTAGGAGTAGTGCAAACTCTTAACAATGTTCTGGTAGAGATGGAAGGCATCTAGAAAGTTACGGGATATGGATAAATGTTGTATTGAAGCATTGGCTAAAGATAATTTCATGACTGTATGACATATGTCTTTATGCATAAGAATGTGTTTTTTGAAAAACTATGAGAAGTTTCTAATCATGCAATTGAATCTGACTTGTAGGAAAGATCGTGTATAATCACCTACAAGGAAAACAACATTTGTTCCAGCAACGAAGTTCAAGAAAAATATCTATTGAAGATATTGAAGAATCTGAAGTTCCCAGGATCCGGGATGAAGTAATGAAAGGATTCCATGATCGAAGAATACCAGTCGATCATGAAGAATGATGTATGGGATGTGGTCCCGAGACCAGAAGGGAAGTCTGTTGTGACTTCCAAGTAGATCTATAAGATCAAGCATGTTGCAGATGGAAGCATAGAGAAATAAAAGGAAAGGTTGGTGGCTCGTGGCTTCTCCCAGAAAGAGGGGATAGATTATGAAGAGACTTTTGCTCCTGTAGCTAGATACACTTCCATCAGAATAATACTTGCTCTGGCTACAGTGATGAAGTGGAAGATACACCAGATGGATATGGTGTAATCGAAGAGGAAGTGTATGTGGAGCAGCCACTCGGTTTCGAGACACATGCCAGGGAGTCATATGTGTGCAGGTTGAAGAAAGCCTTGTATGGATTGAAGCAAGCTCCTAGGAGTTAGTATGGTAGGATAGACAAATTTCTATCAAGTTTGGGCTTTACCAAGAGTAAAGCAGATTCCAACCTTTACTACAAGGTTGAGGAAGGCAATCCAGTGATAATACTATTGTATGTGGATGACCTGTTTGTTACAGGTGAGGACAGGTTGATTGCCGATACAAAGAGGAAGCTTGCTGCCGAGTTCGAGATGAAGGACTTGGGGATGATGCATTACTTTCTAGGCATGGAGGTGTGATAGAGTGGGAATGGAATCTTCCTTGGACAAGGGGAGTATGCAGTAGAGATCCTGAAGCGGTTCAGGATGATGGACTGCAAGGCCATGGCCACACCTATGGTATCGAACCTGAAGCTATTGTGTGATGCTTCATCAGAAAGGTTGATGCCACGATGTATCGTCAGATGATTGGATCCTTGATGTACCTAACGATCACGCGACCTAATATTTGCTTTACGGTGAACACATTGAGCCAGTTCCTGACGGATCCTAGAAATGTTCACCTGATTGATGTGAAGCATATTCTGAGGTACCTGAAGGGTATGGTTGATTATGGGCTCAAGTATGATGCGAATCAAAAGTTTAAACCTGGAGGGTTATGTTGATTCAGATTGGGAAGGCAGTGATGCAGATAGGAAGAGCACTTCTGGGTGGTGCTTTAGTATGGGATCAGCTATGATCTCTTGGTTTAGCAGGAAGCAGTCCTGTGTATCACTGAGTACAGCTGAAGCAGAGTATGTCGTAGCTTGTTCGGCTAGTTGTGAGGAAGTATGGCTTAGGAAGCTACTGTCTGAGTTATTTGATCTCCCGTTGGATGCTACTGGTATCTTTTGTGACAACCAGAGTTGTGTAAGCTGTCAGAGAACCCCATGTTCCATGACAAGTCGAAGCACATTGAGATCAAATATCACTATATCACGGATATGGTGCAGAGAGGAGCAGTGAAGCTCCTGTATGTTGCAACGGATGAGCAGGTTGCAGATGTGTTGATGAAACCACTAGCCAGAGTGAAGTTTGAGTACTTCAGAGAGATGCTTGGTGTTCTTTAGATTGAAGATACTTCGAGGAGGAAGTGATGGGACACATTTGCAGGAGCCATTCCAAGCATGGTGATAGGAGGATCCTTCCCATGGATGTGGATGTAAGCGTTGTGTGATGAGCATCAGGACGATGCTCCAGTTACTGCTATGTATGTTGATCAGGATGATCACATGTGATAATATGCATCAGGTGGATGCTTTGTATGATCAATTTGATCATATGGTGATGATGAGTATTAGGATGATGCTATGACGATGATCAGGATGATCATGCAATGATGACATGCATCAGGAGGATGCTGTGACGATGATTAGGTTGATCATGTGGTGATGTGCATCAGGATGATGTACTATATGATGATGATCAGTATGATCATGAGTATCAGGTTGATACTCCGTGGCTGTGGACAGGTTGTGCAAGATAAGCATATAATAGCGCCTTGGGAGATTTGCAGATACTCTTTCGAGGTTTTTCCTATGGCATATAATAGTGCCCTGGGATATCTGGAAAATGATCTTTCGAGGTTTTTCTTGGGAGGACATATAATAGCTCCCTAGGAGATTTGCAGATACTATTTCAAGGTTTTTCCTATGGCATATAATAGCGCCCTAGGATATCTAGAAAATGCTCTTTCGAGGTTTTGTCCTATGGCACATAATAACGCCCTGGGAGATCCAATAGGTTGAGCAGTACGCTTGTAATCATTCTTGGGATGCTCTTTCGAGGTTTTTCCATGACCACATGTAATATCACCCTAGGAGATCCGATAGGTTGAGTAGTATGCTCGTAATCAGTCCTGGGATGCTCTTTCGAGGTTTTGTGGTGACCACATGTAATAGCGCCCTGGGAGATCCGATAGGTTGAGCAGTATGCTCGTAATCAGTCCTGGGATACTCTTTCAAGGTTTTGTGGTGCGGTCACATGTAATAGTGCCCTGGGAGATATTGCCGGTCATGCTTAGGCACATAAAGGATCCTGGGATACTCTTTCGAGGTTTTGTGACACATGCAATAAGTCCTGAGGATTCCACAGTATGTCCAGTGTTGATGAAGACCTACAGGTGGTGGGACTACATCCAGCCTGAAAAAGGGCTGGCTCTATAGAACTTCCTATGATGAGAAGAATTCAGAGATAGCCCAGTGATCGAGATGTCGAGTGCAACAACTGTGATGATGATGCTACTCCGTGATCCAGTGATGATGATCCAGCTCTAGAATTGAAGACTTGTGCCTATATGTATTGGTGACTTGTGTCAAGAGAATACCTTCCTACTTAAGAGGGAGTGTTGATGTATTTGTAACTTCGAAAGATATTCACTTGTATATTGTATGTATTACATTTGTACCTTATTGTATCCCCAATGGAGATGTATTATTCCTTCGATTGGAAGTGTCGTCATGTGTACTTGCAAGTGTCGCAAGTTATATTGTAAGTGTCGTAACTTATACTTGATGGGTTATTAGACCACCTTAATGGGGTCGGCCCTGTATGAGTTATGTGGGTCAAAGGGTTATTAGACCACCCTAGTGCGGTCGATCCTGTCAGCTTTATGTTAAGTGGTTAAGTTGGGGCCGACCTAGTTGAGTAAAGGTCAAGTGAAAGTTAGTGTATAAATAGAGAGTGTGTCTCTCTCATTTTACACATTCTATTATTCACTCACTTCGCATTAGTGAGAGAAGAGGAGGGTGTGTACAAGTGGAGGCGAAGCATCCTGCTAAAGATATCTATCTCTCGGGTTTGATCATTGTGATCCTTGTATTGATACTTATTCTATCTCTGAGGAATTTGCGGGTTTTTTTACCTTCTTGGTTTTCCTCAGTGAAATGTTTTGTGTCTCTTGTCTCTTGTCTCTTATGCTTGATATGTTGTACATGTTATTCTCTCAGTTAAGATCCTAGATCTATTGAATTAAATGTTGAAAAAGTAACAAAAGTGATCATGGAGGTATGAGGGTGGATTCGTGAATCGTTATCATAACCTGTGCTGAGGAGTCTGACATGTGTCTACTTGGTGGAGTAAATGTGCAATTATGAAATGATATTCTAAGGCAGGGTCGTTTCAAGTTTGGTTAGATTCATCAGACTTGTGGGGGGTCAACATCATGGGTGCCAATTGATGATGGAGATGGAAATGGTGCACACACCCATGGGGGAACATGCTATTCACTAGAATGATGTTGAGGGCACATCACGACCATGAATGGGGACCCTATGGTTATCAACAGTAATACTGGGATATGCATTATAAATGGAAGGTAAATAGAGTCTATATACCAATTTCATAATGATACATGTGATAGGGTGTGTGCCCATTATTGTTAGAGCTTTGGAGTCTTATTTGTATAATCTAAAAACAAGAGGCTCCATATAGTCCTGATCATGGTCCTGCACATGCGACGCACATACCCAAGTGTAGTAAAAGACATAACCAAGGTATCAACAATGCATAAATCATATAATTAGAACCGTGTGTACCTGTGGGGTACTTGGTAGTCAAGGATAGAACCTTTTGAGGTACAACCCATTGACCAAGTTGTTGAGGGTAATACCTTCATGGTTGGTTAACATATAGGATCCTTTTGGGAGACAATGCTTGACGACATAAGGGGCTGTCCATTTAGATACAAACTTCTTGGGCCTTGGTTTACCATCTTTCTTGGCATTAAACAAAAGAACAAAGTTGTAACATCCCAAAATTTACAAAAATTTAAAATTTTTTAGATATAGCTTTTAATACTAATTCTAACTGTGCGGAAATAACATAAATGTCTAAATGTTGTCTTGTTGTACTAAATGTTGTTGTTAGTTGTAAGTGAAATGTTGCGACTAGATAATTAGTATTTCACTTCGATGTTAAACTTACTCAACTGTACCTTCAGAGTATTTTGTTTCTATTCTAAGGATATAAGTTTATATGTGTTAACTATTGTTTCTTCTTGTTGATGATGAAGGGGTCCCACGGATGCCTCGAGGCTTACTTAGCATTTGTGCTAAAGCGTTTGAATCGTCCTTTTCGCAGATTACAGATATAATGTTTACGACATGTGATCGAAGAGTTCTAAATAGTTTTCCGTGTCTCCAAAGTGTTAATGATTTAAGAGACATAATGTCGTAAGTGCTGTTGGTGAGATCTTTAGTTAGCCTAGTTTGTAAAAATTAGACGTACGTCAGTTGTAATAATCAAAATATCTGTATTCACCTATATTAATTCGTCCAGACAAAAGAATAGGATTCATAGACCAAGTTTAACTCTATGTATAAAATCATTGTGAGTTTCTATTTGATGTATAAAAGGAGATTACCCAATGTCTATACATAATGGCTAAGTACAATTGAATGCAATGTCGATATGCAATTCCTTATATATAATGTAGAGCCTAGGAATTATATGCATGAATTGATTAAATGCTATTCTAGGAATTATTACAAATCCATGTCATGATATAATGCTATCCTATGCACTATAAACAATTCTTTTGAAGTTTTGATACTATATTAAAATATGCATATGCCAAAACCTATACAAGGTCCTATGAACATAAACTATATGGTGATGTGTGTGCGCATCTATGTGCCCCGATATAATATTGTGATTTCCTAACTATACATTAGACTATACCTTGACTTACCACAAGGTGTTAATACCAAGTTGAATGTCACATTTTTACGATGTTTTGTATGAAATATTTGATACCAACACCATCAATGTATCGTGCTGGCAGGCACTTGGGATTCCTTGGCATTTAATACTCACCATTGCCGAGACAGTGGAATACCTCCGTGGATCTCGTCGTGGTGCTTAAGCACGTGATAGTGTGGTGATGTCTCATGTCTCGTGATGAGATGTAAGTGTTTTGGTTCAAGAGTTATCTGAGTTGGCTCCTCAGTGGCTATGGTAATGATGGGTCAATTAATATGGTTGTTTGCATGGGTTATGTGAAAACCCTTCGGTGATCTCCACCGTTGATCTAGCAAGGGTTTTGGTTGTTGGGATCTAACCCTACCTCCACTATGCTCACGGAGTTATTTTTTGCCTTGGCATTCGGCGTTCTGGCTCCGAGGAGAGGCCGACAGGCTAAGAAACTTCAGGGTTTTGCTAACAGTCTTTTGGTGGAGCACCCACAGTTCGAAACTATGACCTGTTAGTAGTTTAAGAGCCGAGACATTGAGGTGTTTTACAGTAGCATTTTTGTAATGTCAATTCCAAGGTGTGTGATAAATTCTTAGTGGTGGTTGGTTCGACACTCGGCTTTCCATGCCTGTTTAATGGTGGTTTTCCAGAGTTTTTTTTCATACTTCTTTGTATTCGATGGTGGAGAATGGTTTCAGTAGGCACAGTCTTGGTGTTCTACTTCGGTGCAATTCTTTAAAGGTAAAGGATCTCAATTCGAAACCCTGTATCTCCATTCTATTTTTTAGAGTTCAGTTACTGCTATTTCGTATTTAATAATCTTTGTAAAAATTGTTTTGACCACTACTGTATTTCGAATGGCAGGTACCTTCGTCGATGGCTTCTCAGTTTAAGTGTTTGGTAGCTGGAAACTGCTAAAGGATCGGTAAGCTTTAGTGGTTACTCATTACTTCGGTTAGATGACTATTGGGTCTTTACTGTGTTCTTTGCAGAGACTCTGTGTTTGTTGTGGCTCTGAGGGCGACCTTCATCGAAATACTTGTGAGCTTGTTTTGACAGTTGGGGAGGATGAAACCCTCGACCCATTCGTCATTCTTTTCAGTAGTGCTTGTTTTTCTATTGTGAAATCCGTAAGAAAATACTAGGAAGGGTTTCACCCTGCTACTGTTCTTGGTAAAAGAAGGATTTATGTTTCGTTCATCCTGTGTTCTTAAATGATGATACTGTAAGCTATTTTATGTGTAAGAGGCGAATCTTAATGATTGCAATCTACTGTGTAAATGATAATACGATAACTTGTTTACCCACTTATTCGTGTTTGTTTTTGTGTTAAGAGCTAGGCTTTGGTTTGTATGCATTTGATGATTTTAACGTTCTGCCACTATGTTTCTTAAGTAAAGCTCAATAGCTTAGGGTTTGGACCTATATTAAAATGTTTAGTTTCATAGGGTTGATATCTACAGTAGCTAATTGTAGGGTTTACTGTGTAATGAGGTTGTATCTGTTTTTTTTTGTTTTGATGTTGACTATAAATGTTTGAACCTTAGCGAAATTCTAAAACTGAGAGGTGGATGTTGATACTTCTAGAATTGGTCGATGGAAATTCTGTTTGGATAAAAGAAATAATGATTCTTTGTTTTACTAGTTGTGATAACCATGGAAAATAATAAAAACATAAGATAGGGTTTTTCGAATCCAATGTTAAATGTGAATGGGATTTAGCTGCAGTTGTTTAATAATTAAATAAATAAATAATGTGAAAGAAAAGAATGCAATGCTGTACATAAGGATTTGTGCGAAATAATTATGCATTGTTTGTAATAGAAATTAATTCTGTGTACTTAAGAAATAAATTATTTGCAGTTGTTATTTCAAAATAAAATTGGTGAAATAAAAATACAGTAAACCTAAACATTCAACTGATGGAAATAATGAATAATGAAAACGCAGAATTATATTATTTAACACAGAATGTTAATAGTAGGAGAAACTAATGAAATACAACAGTATTGATCTTTTCATTCATTTGGTAATCTGCCTATCAATTTATCTATCTTAATTTCTTCTCTGTACTAGAGTACGATGCAGATCCATTAGCACGGGGAAAAATGCAGAGAAACATTTACTTCAATTCATCTTACTTAATCATTACTAAACAGAATCCTAATTAGAACAAACACTGAAATAAATGTATTTGTTTTTATAATATTCTTGAAAACAGTAAATCAATATTCGCAGATAGGAACTTTAACTACTTAGAATTTGAAAAGACAAGTAGAACCTGTAAATGAAGATAGGGCCGACAAACACCCAAGGAGGCCTGTTCCTCCCAACCTTTTCCAGAAGAAGCAGCCAAAACTACTTGCTTCCTTTGGACCCCCGAGCCTGCTTACTGAACCACTAAGTAGATGGAATCTGTGTAGAAGCAAGGCACTCAGTAAAAAAACTTCTGCACTCAGCAGTGTAACTTCTGCACTCAAAATATGCCTTCTGCACTCAACAATATAACTTCTGCACTCAGTAGTATAATAGGCAGACTTACACCGTGATAAAAAAACTCAGCATATCGCCTCATTAAATCTCTTGGGTGCAAGCACAGCAAAACCCCAAGGTAAATTTCCTCATCAGGAAAAGTGATGAACCTCAGTTCATAATTTGATGGCTCTTATATAGACTGCCTAGGTATTTAGTGGTCAGTTTTGAATAAATGATCCTCAAGCTCCAGTCCCACCTTCCAGGGCACTATGACCACATTTCAAGGGAGTTGTCCCATACCAACAGCTAGTTAGTTGCATCATGATGCTGCCACTTGTCCATTGCCTTCTACCCCAGATTCCATTCCACCTAGTGGATCAGTAACCACTCTTTCAACAGTCCCCTTAGGTGTTTGTATCCTATTTAATTTATTAAATAATAAAATATTGTGCAATTATAGTCATCCTTGGACACTTGTCCAATATAAAACTTTACAATAAAAGTTAACATAATGTTTCCAACATAAAATGTTTTTCAGCAAAAAGGGTATGTTACAAAAGTCACCTTCGTTGAAGGTGTGTGGTCGCACTTGTCGATCATAGTGTGCCTTGGAGCAGACCTTCATGGATTCATTCTGTTGAAGAGATTCACGCTTTTCCTCATCGAGGTGTTCCAAAGTGAATAAGTGTTGTTCTAGAGCAAGGGTGTCTGGTAGAAACTCGACAACGGATTGGAGGATAGGGATTAACACTCAATTAGGAGGACGACTTCTACTCCATGTACAAGGTGAAATGGGGTAAAACCTGTGGCAGTATTGATGGAAGTGGGGTAAGCCCACAGGGCCAGAAAGAGCATGTGGTGCCAGTTGGTTTTGTTTTCATCCACTATGCATTGGAGTATAGTTTTGAGGATTTTGTTAACAACTTCAACCTGACCGTTTTCCTGAGGGTAGTAAGTGGTTGAAAATTCATGTTTAAAGCCTAATAGCCGTGATAGTTCCTCAAATGTTTCATTGCAGAAGTGTCTTTCGTTGTTAGAGACAAGTTGCTTGGGAATGTCGAAGCAGGAGATGACATGGTTGAAGAAGAACCGTGAAGCGATTATTTCTTTACAATCAAATGTGGGCATCGCTTCAACCCATTTGGTGTAGTATTCCAAAATGACGACGACTTCATGGTGACCTTGGGCTGACACCGGACGACATTCCATAAAATCGATTTCCCATTTGCAGAATGGGCCCACAGTGATGAACGGATGGAGGGGTGCAGGGGGAGACCATGTTTTGCAAGAAAAGACATGACAAGTGGGGCACCTTTTGACGTCGTAAACACATTCTTTGAATGCGGAGGGCCAAAAATACCATGCTCGTAATATTTTCTGGGCGGTGGCTAATCCATAGAGGTGGCCTCCACACGCACTGCTATGGAAATCATTGAGAACTTGTTCGACTTCTTCATGCGTTAGACATCGTCGAAGAATAGTGTCGATGTCATGATGATATAGGACGTCTTCAATGAGGAGGTATCGCAGTTCCTGGAGGCGGATTTTGTGGTGATCATCGCAGGATAAGTGGGGAGCGAATTTTTGGGTGCGGAGCTAAAGGAGGACATCACCGTACTAAGGATCTTCGGTCGTAATGAGAAAGAGGTGCTCATCCGATAGTTGGTCCTAGACAGATTCATTGGTGGTGGTGGAGGGAAGATCTGTAATGAGTTCGGCTAAGGCCATGGATTTATTTCTTTTAGGAATCACAAACTCGAGGTCAAATTCTGGTAAAATAACGATCCACTGTGAAAAATTCCTATTGATAAGCCTACAAATAAGTATGTATTACATAGGGTTGGAATCAGTTATGATAGTTGTTTTTTGGAGCAAAATATAGTGGTGAAGTTTCTATACAGAAAGGATGACTGCAAGGTAAAGCTTCTCATCATGGGTGTAGTTGGGTGCAGGTCCGACGAGGGTTTTATTGACATAATATATGACATGTTCTTGATGGTTTGCGACAGGTTGGACTAGTACGCTGGCTACAATAGAATCTAACGCAGAGATATACAAGATGAAATATTTGTCAAATTCTGGAGGAGAGATGGGGGGGATGATGACAATGCTTGTTTAAGGGCATCAAAGGTAGTTTGGGCATAGTCATCCCACTTAAATGACATATATTTTCTAAGAAGCCATTAAAATCCATGGGCCTAAGTGGCATAGTCGGGAACAAAATGCTGAAAAAAGTTGGCCTTACCTTGGACACTTTGCAACTAGCGTCGTGCTTGCGGTGCCAGTAATTCCAAGATGTATTGAACCTTGGAGGGGTCGATGGTGATACCATCTTTGGAAACAATGAATCCTAAGAGGCGACCGACGATGACGAAAAATACACACTTGAGGGGGTTTAAGTGTATATTATACTTGCGACATCTTGTGAAGATGGTACGAAGGTCTTGAAGGTGATCGCATCATTTTTTGGACTTGGTTGTGAGGTCGTCTAAAAAGGTGAGGATGATGTGATCCAAGTCATTAAAAACATATGCCATTTCTCGCTGGAAAGTGGCATTGGCATTTTCCAGACCAAAGGGCATGACTTTGTAAGCAAACATCCCCCATGGTATGGTAAATGCAGTTTTATACTAATCCTGGGGGCGGATGCGTATTTGGTTATATCTGAAGAACCCATCCATGAAGGACAACATTTCACTACCGACACATGAGTCAATGATTTGGTCGATGAATGGTGTGGGAAAATTATCCTTGGGGAAGGCTAAATTGAGGTCTTAGAAATAGGTACAGACATGAATAGTTCCCTGCTTTTTGTTAACCGGGACGGGGTTAGACACCCATGATGTGTAAGCGATGGGAAAAGAAATCCATCTTGCGAGATTTTTTCGACGTCGGCTTTGATCGCGGGGGCCTTAGAAGGGTGGACCAGGTGTTGTTTCTGTCGGACGGAAATGGAATCGGTCCAATTTTCAATGTGATATTCGACAATTTTTGGGTCAAGACCCGACATTTCTTCATAGGAACATGCAAAGATGTCGCAAAACTCTTTAAATAGAGTGGTGAAATTAGTAATTTCCTGCGTCGAGCAGGAAGCCTCGATAGAGACGTTTTCGACGACTCCTCGTGTGACGAAGATATCAACCTATATGGTATGGGATATATTGGCAATGTTACCATCTTCAAAGGCATCTAGGGTGGGGATAGGATTTTAAAACCAATCGATGTGACTGGGGGGTAAAACATCTTGTTACTCGATGGTGTATTGTTGTTCAGTGGGGAGTGTGTGTGGTTCTTTCCTGCTTGCTGCTAAGGACCTATGATGGAAAGAGTCCCATGGGGGTTTAATAGAGTTCATGGCGTCGATTATCTCCTCATCTATGGTGAAGATGTATTCTTATAGTATATCCTCGTCTAAAGACCCAGGGTCTTCATTTTGTGAAGAAAGAGAAATTGAATCGAGATGCAGGATATCAAGGTACCTGTCAGAGATATGGATCTAACTAAACTAGCTTACCTATCTATGCATAACAAAAACATATAATAGTAAATATAAACAAAAAGAGAA
Source organism: Larix kaempferi (assembly GCA_027924585.1). Taxonomy (NCBI): domain Eukaryota; kingdom Viridiplantae; phylum Streptophyta; class Pinopsida; order Pinales; family Pinaceae; genus Larix; species Larix kaempferi. The sequence continues at coordinate 8,195,029 of BSBM01000597.1, read as the reverse complement.
CAAGAGAAAAGAGTACACCAGATATACGTGGTTCACCCAATTGGGCTACGTCCACGGGAAGGTAGTCTTCTATTATATCCAGAATATCTCCCTCAAGCTTACAAGAGAGCAATGCCAATAACCCCAATACAATATAGAAAGATCATCAATATATGATCCACAAAGGATGAATGGATGATTCACGAATGAGTAAATGTGAGAGACTCACTTGACTCTATTATATACCAAGAGATGAGGAGGAATTACTCTCACATATTACATGTGGGATAATATAATTCTCCATAATAACATATCTTTATATAATAATGAATATCAAGAGTATATTTTACCATAATGAATATGTGATATAATGTATTACTATTTTACATAAGATTGTGGATATCTTCCGACATAATACAAAGACATTATTACCTTCCAAGTAATATAAAATATTCCAACACTCCCCCTTAATAATGGTTGGGAGAAAATCCCACTAACAAAGGAAGGAAGGAGTCATTACTGCTCCCCCTTGATGATAACTTCCAAAAGAACCAAAGTTGCAAATAAGAAGAACACTTTGGCTGATAGAATTTGATGAAGAACAACCGCTTCTCATGTAATCATGAAATTGCACATGAACCAGGTTGTATGATGAAATACCAACAACAAGATGCCCAGATCTAAAGAGAAGCCTTTATGGCTACTAGTTCCAACAACTGTCGAGAACATGTGACGCAATCCAACAACAAGGTGCCTAGATCTAAAGAGAAGCCAACATGGCTACTAGATCCACAAGATGCCTAGATCACCACAAGAATCATCACAACCATAACTGATAGCTGAAGAACTCTGATAGAACATCCACACTAGTATACAGATAACTTCTGATGGATGATACAACAAAACATGTGGCTAAGAACACCACAACAATGTACAAAAATACCCAAATGGCCAATATGGATGTAGATAGTAGACATTCTTCCAATCAAGGTGCAATAGAAATATCTGTAGAAGACCTCAAACATCAAAGGAACAAGACCCCAATGGTCTGCACATCGAAAATGATATCATACAAATGAACATCATGACTTTAACAGTAGAAGATGGTGCTTCATTATTTCTGGAATAAGGTGAAAGCCTAAACAGAAAACCGATCTGCACAAGAACTTCCAATATTAAAGCATATAAAGATCATAAAATAAAGGTGCTCATACATAAATGAAAATGCTTATACACCAAAGGTAAGCAAACATCATATAAAAAGATGGCAACATAATATTATCAAATAATTGCTCATTAAGGAAAATGAAGTTACTTTTACACATTAAGTGTTAGCCACAACATAGAAATACTGAGCCCAAGATTTCACTTAAATATATGAAAATTTAGTCATCAAGCAACTAATCTGAAGCATAGGTGCATTTCTTATTAGTATGATGTTAATATGCAAGAGATGAATGCCCTAAAAATGTTAATGCTTCCATATAGGAACATTAGAGACAAGTAGGAACAAGATAACCTCTGCAATCGTAAGAATATACATCTCATTGCAACAAAAACAAGTTGTTCATGATAAATAGTTCAAGATGATAAGATTGCTCAAAGCCATATAAATATTGAGTAAAAGATGATCGAAATAAACATGGCATGAGATATATAAATCAAAATGTTTAATATGATCAACATATAACAACTTATGATTAACTCATGATATCACTTAAAATAAATTATGAAATGACAAGTCACTAATGGTCTTAATCATTAGTTCATTTCTTGTTAACACTATGTAAATATGCAAGAGATGAAATGCCCTAGAAATGTCAATGCTTCCATATAGGAATGTTAGAGACAAATAGCACGGGATACAATCTATGCAATACATGAAAAAGAAACTATATCCTAATTAAAGAACTTATGACAAGCCAAAAAATATGATATCACAATATAGATTCAAAAAATTGATTTTAATCAAGAATTTAATTAGCAAGACCATATAATGATCATAAATATATTACTTATAAAACAATGAAATTGTTTTTACACAAAGATCAACAATAACATATAAATAAAGCAAATAATGATCACAAGATAACACATATGAGATTGTTCTTATAAAATTGCTTTTATAAACATGACATGATTACAAATCAACATGATTAAACAAATAAAAGAACAAATTAGTTATTAAGTGTCTTGTTAACATATTAAGCATTAGATGGTTTATAGCTATCATCATGACAAAATACTAGAGATCCATGCCCTTAAAAGATGCCAATGTTTCCATATAGAAATGTGAGACAAAATAGATATCAAGAACAAAAAATAATCTCTTAATAAACATGATTAGAAGCAAAACCTAAATGAAAAAAATGAAAAATAGAAAACTTAAATACTTTGCCATATTGATCTGAATCTGCAAAAAACACAATTAGAAAAATAGTAAAGGAAAGAGAAAACTTTTACTTACAACCCTTTTTATTAAGTGTCCAGACTTGCCCAGACTTCTGTTCTGTTTGCTTAGGTGGACGTAGAACAGCTTCTCCAGTTCCAAAAATAGGTTATAATAAAAATTCTGGTAAATATTGACCGAGTTATGGTCACTCGCGGGTTTTTCCATAGTGTACTCGCTAATAAACACGGACACTCGCGGGTTCTGCACAGAAAAGGTCGCGGTTACTCACAGGTTGAAAGTAGAGTTAGCCGCGGGTTCGCGGGTTGCGGTGTAAAGGAGTCATGGCTACTCGCGGGTCTCTGCACTGTAAGGTCGCGAATCTGCCAAATCATTCGTGAGCTCAGCACAAGGAGGGTCGCGAATAGTCTGAAGAAAACACGAGTTCGACAGTGGAACAGTCGCGAGTATGCCGGATCATACGCGGGTCTACACACTGGGATGCCGCAAGTCTGCAGAGTATTCGTGGGTTCATAGTAAGAACAGTCGTGGTTAACCGTGGGTTCCTGCGAAGAAAAGTCGCGAGTGTCCAGTATAAGGCTGAAAACAGTGTCGAATCTGCCGAAGACGGAAACATGCACAAAGTCTACCAAACTTGGATGAAAATTTCCATTTTGACAACCAGAAGATAGATCTCCTTGAGGAGAATCAGAAAATCATATAGATCTACAAAAACAACATCAAGAAACCCTTGAAAAATTTCTGCAAAAATCTACACAACAAGGTTAGGGTTAGAGAAAAAAAACTGCAGAAATATGCCCAGATCTGAAGAGAAGCCTAATGGATACCAGATAGAAAGCAAATCTACAGAAAATAAATAATTCCCAAATTATAAAATATTGTTTTGAAAGCAATAGAAGGTGCTAGATAATAGCAACAAGCTCTGATACAATGTCAGAGATATGGATCTAACTAAACTAGCTTACCTATATATGCATAACAATAACATATCACAGTAAATATGAATAGGATGAGAACAAGAGAAAAGAGTACACAAGATATACGTGGTTCACCCAATTGGGCTACGTCCACAAGAAGGTAGTCTTCTATTATCTCCATAATATCTCCCTCAAGCTTACAAGAGAGCAATGCCAATAATCCCAATGCAATATAGAAAGATAATCAATATATGATCCACAATGGATGATCCACAAAGGATGAATGGATGAATCACGAATGAATAAATGTGAGAGAGTCCCTTGACTCTATTATATACCAAGAGATGAGGAGGAATTACTCTCACATATTACATGTGGGATAATATAATTCTCCATAATAACATCTCTTTATATAATAATGAATATGGGATATAATGTATTACTCTTTTACATAAGATTGTGGATATATTCCGACATAATACAAAGACATTATTACCTTCCAAGGAATATAAAATATTCCAACAGTACTTAGGGATGGTTGCGGTGGATTCTAAAATTTCATCTTGAGGGAATATTAAGGGGTCTAAAACCTCATGGGAAATTGGTGATGGGGGATCAAGATCTGTCGCAGTATCTGATGAATGTGACATGTTGTTGTCCCCATTGTGCTTTGTTGTTTCGGTACCCTCTTCGATTACTATAGGGTGGGTGGTTCCACACTGGGTGAGGTTATCAACTAATCGTCTTTGGGTTGTCTGCAAAGTGTGAAATGCAGCAATAAGAGGGCATTGGAATTAGTGGTGAGACATTAAGTTGCACGAGCGACACGGTCAGGTGGAATTCGTATTATTTAAAACAATGGTCGGCTTTGTGGACGTCGCGGCGACTGTTGATAGGGTATGGAATCGTCTCACCATGGGGAGGGACTAGTTGGGATCACTATAGTACCCATGATGATAGGAGCCTCTTTTGGAAATGAGGGAGGTGAGGTATCTTCCAAAGTTTCGATGAGGCGAATAGTTTCCAAGGCCTCTTGATAGGGAGGGAGGTCAAGGAAATGATGTGTATAGTGCCCATATTGAGAACATATGGAACATGTGTGATTCGTACGTAGAGTTCTGGGCTTAGATGTGGGTGATGGGGATTTACCCTATTTTTCTGTTGGTGGAGCGTGGGTGATGCTAACGGGGGTTCTAGGAAAATTACTTAGCTCCGGTAGAGTAGAACATAGGTTGGTTGCGTGGCCTTACTACTCGCAAAGAGAACATGGCAATGCAACTCTTTGAGTGGGAGTATTGATCAGAACTGGGGATTTTACCTCCTGGTGGTTAATGACCCCTAGTTTAGGCTTAGCGGTTTCTACTGATTTAGATGTTGGGTTAGGTAATAGGGGACCTTTCAACTTTGGTTGTTGGGTGCCCCCATTGGTGGCCTTAGTGACGACCGATTTGGTGTAGTTGCGGATTTCATAGGTTGGGATGTCGTAACTGAACGTGTTATGAGCCTTGCAGACGTACTAGCTAAAACAGGGATAAAATTATAATGGGCGAATGGTTTGGAATCCATCTCTGGGAAGGGTGGTGTAAGGTACCACACCATGATTCCCAAATTTATCCTAGGTAGATTTAACTGATCCATAACCGGCATCCCTTGTACACCTGTGGGAGGATACAAGAATGGGATTTGAAAAATTGGTGGTATCGATGGACTCAACATTTGTTCAATGCCATGACTCAGTAGTGGTGCATATGATGGTGTTGAGGTGGAGGCGACTCTATTTTTAGCGGTGAAAATTGTGCACATTAGGCCATCGGTTTATGGAGGGATCTTCGGTGGTGGTCCCGAATATTCTCCTAGCAAATTGGAGTCCTTGCACATACCGAGGGCAATTTAAACATATTGTTGATCATCGCCCAATATAGTTGGTAGGACATTGTTGGGATTTCTTGTGGTATTAGGGTCATAGTATTTAAGTTGGTCAAGGGTAACTATATTCCCATTTAATGGAAACATCATGACATGGAAGACTGAGTAGGATACCGCCTTCATGGCGTACATGTAACTACGCCCCAAGAGGATGTTGTAGTCGAGCTCAACATCGATTACTTTGATATCGATCATAACCAGCTTTCCCCCTAGCTCTATGGGGACATTTTGGTACAATACTTTTGGTTGGGATGGTCTGCCATCATATGCGCGAAGAGCGATATATGAGGGGAACATCTTAGGGGACCCTAATCATTTCCATACCTTTGTAGACATGATGCAAGTGGATACGCCTTCGTCGATGATACATCGGTGAATCATGATGTTTTTTAGAGTCACTGGAACTTGAAATGCAACTAACGATGGTAGTCGTGAATATCCTTTGTTAAGATCAAAGGTCATGAGGTGCGAGTCGAATGGATCGATTGCGTCGAGAGAATTGAGTAATGCCTTTCGTCGTGTAGGGAAGGACTGCAACACTTCTAACATAGACGTGGCTGTCGATGATTGATCCAAGTCGTCCACAATACTGTAATTGTGGGAAGCTTTCATGTGAGGGTTATTAGGGGTACGTTGAAGTGGAAATTTTGGAATCCATGGGATTTGTTCAGTGTTCTGTTGAGGAATCTTTAGAGGTCCCCTCGAGGGGATGGAAATATCTTTCACTTGGGGGGGGGAAGTCCCATCATAACCTTTGGCTCTTGTTTGGAGGTTGATGTCCAATGTATAGATATTTTGGAAAGAGCCATCGCCAGGTGGACGAGGATCTTGTTCTTGTGTAACTACCCCTTGATTAGCAAAGGGTTTCTATAACAATGTTGTTTTTGGTTGGGCAGGATTCGTTTCCTAAGGAGGATTCGTCACCATCTTCTTTTTAGCTTCCACTAACTATTGGAAGTCAGGGATAAGAGGACAATGATGTGTGTAATGACCATAATTGCTGTAGATGGAGCAACAATAATTGGTTCTCATGGAGGGATTCTTCCCTTGTTTGGGGGTATTGTTAGCCTGTAATGTACCCTCCTGTTGGCCCGGTTTTGAAACCAGGCTTAGTGCTATGGGCACCTGCTAACTAGTAGCAGCAGTTTCAATGTAAATAAATAACAATAAACTAATTAAACAAGACTATTCATGGATCTAAGCAAAGATATTAAGCAAATAACAAAAATAATTTAAGATCAAGAACAAGAACATATAAAATAAAGAATTTGTATTGAAATTATGGGGCAAGCAAGTGCTTGCAGAATCAATACCTCTAATGGTGAGGTTGAATAGCTCCAAGGATGAGCAACTTCCAATCTCCAATGGTCTCTTCTCCAATGTGGTTTGCAATGGCTAAAATGCTCAGGGGAGATTTCAGCAGCATAAGGATGAGATAATGGATGGATGTGAAATGAGGAGCCCCTACCACCTTTTTATAGGTTTTGGTGGTGGGAAATACCATTTGTGGTTTTGTGGAAACCAAATGGTATTGACCAACATGGTTTAGGTACTTTTCCCTCCTTTTTCCTTTTTTGAATAAAAATAATATTTTAATTCCCTTTTTAATATTTTTGGGAATTTGGACCCTTTTTGAGGGTTTTTTATGCTTTTTTGGGAAAAATAATCTTTTTTAATGGAAAAAGGGGTGTACTAAGGTCTTTTGGTGACCTTTTGTTGGTTTCAGAGGCTCTGATGGTGAAAAAGTGGATAAATGGGTCATGTGAATAGGGAAATGAGCTAGTGAGCACTTTTTGGGTGTTAACAGATTGCCCCCTGATGTGTGAGGGCAGGAGCTCATCGTATGGCCGATAGACATCATAATTCATTTGTCTTTTTCTGGGGTTTTAGGGGAGAGAAGAGACCGGTTGGAGACTGGAGCCACGGCCCTTGGAAGCTGCAAAAAACAAAAAATATTACATGGCCTCAATATGGATGAGGTATAATCTCTGATAAAGGACGAGGCGGGCATTCCCATGCTCGTATCAAGACATATACAAAACAATTAGTCCCAAGAAGGGGGATCTAATACGTAAAGAAATATACGGGTACATCATAATGGTCCAGAGGGGACATTACTGTGGGATATACTCATGATCATGGCTGATCTCAATAACTGATACATTGGAATAACCGTTGAACTGCTGAAACTGAAGGTGTCCAACATTTGTATGAACTCAATGACTGTGAGCCATCTGGAATACTGTCGCCATACGCAACCCAGATATCTATAGAAAAAATGTAACTGGATGTATCCATAGGTAGACTCTCAAATGTGGAGGAGTCAGGTGGTATCAGGGGTCTTCGACTAATAACTGAACGGACCAATACCCTGTGCGAGTCTCAACGATGCGATCAAGGTGTTGAAGTCGAGCATGTGAGGAACAATCATTCGGAGAGGCACTGAGGATTCCTCTCGAAATGATTCGTAGGCACTCATCATAAATGGTAATGAGTCCAAGACACAGGGACCTCTAGGTCTATCCTCTGGAATCAATGTGGTTGTCGTCGACAGAGGGAGACCAGCAACTAACAAGGCAATGATGTTTCCTTGATAGGAGTACGAGGTGTAGAACTGAAGTGATGTAGTACTGATGGTAGGGCTGACATACTTGTGGGGAAGGGAAATAACTGGGTCAAAAATGGGTAGACTCAAACTTCCTTTGTTCAGAGCATGATGACATGGTTGACCTGGCAGCGTAGGGAACTGACTTGTAGGTGTGGGGATCATTGCTTTGACTGAATGGTATATATTGACTCTGGGGGGGAGGACGAGCTGATAGGTGTTGTCGAGGGATTATCAAGGTGACATACTGCAGAATGCTCTGAACAAAGGCGACCAAAATGGGGAAGCTGCCATATGAGTAGATGTGATCTATCGTGGCGCCAAGAGGCACCATTGATTCCTTCTTCGTAGTTTTAATGAGCTCCAAGAAGGGATAAAAGTGTGCTCTGAAATGGTACGGTCCTGTGGATTTTGTGAGCCCAGGACGGCTCATGCTCATGGTTGCTTTCATGTTTAGAGAGTCTGAAAACGGTAAGTGGACTCTATTGGTGTTTCTTTTTCGTAAGTTTAGTCTCCAAGGCCCGAAAAAGCATAAAATGATGTGGATGGAGAACTCTTCTAGCCGATGTGACTAGAGTATACCTTTTTCGTTATTAGTCTACGAGGTCCAGAAAAGGGGTAAACTTATACCAGGTAGACGCCCTTTCAGATACGTTTAGCAAGCATGAAAGGAAGCAAGATTGCTCGGCGATCTTTTCATTGTTTTAGGAGTCAGAAAAGAGCTTAACAGAAACTCCCTAAGTGCCTTTTTCGTAAAAGGGATTGCTCGGCCCGAAAAAGGGATAAAATTATACCGAACAAAAAAGGATTGATGAGGGCGATAAAAGGTCTCAAGCATCGTCATCAGTGCGGAAAACTGGATCCGGTGACCTAAGGATTGCTGAAAACGGAGAAAGGCCGATGTGGCGCGCAAACCGAGGTGACGAAGGGGCGTGGAAAAAATGCCCGAAAAATATAAAGGTGAGAGCGAGAAATGATCTCAAGCATCATCACGAGCGCGGAAAACTGAATCCGGCGATATAAGACACATCGAAAACGGAGAACGGCCGATGTGGCACGCAAACCGAGGTGACGAGGGGGCGTGGAAAAAATGCCCGAAAAATCTAAAGGTGAGAGCGAGAAATGATCTCAAGCATCATCACGAGCGCGGAAAACTGAATCCGGCGATATAAGACACATCGAAAACGGAGAACGGCCGATGTGGCACGCAAACCGAGGCCACGAGAGAGGCCAAAAAATGGTGAAAAAATGGACTTCGTGAAAACGGGAAACGGAAAGAACCTGTATGAAGTTCTCGGTGTGCTGCTGCACCACATCGTATGTCTGGGGGGCAGACGATGATGGTGGATTCCGTTCTACAGGGTACTTACTATGCCTGGGCGCAGATGTTCCTGGCCGGTGTCCGGAGAGATCTGGACAAGGCCATTAGAGAGGGAGGCGAGTTTTGTTACGCCTCGTTTTTATGCTGTTTTTTCTTTGAGCGGGTGCCGACCTTGCAGCCACGGGTACCCATTCGTGCTGGGCTTCCGAGCGAGCCTCGTATGATGAGGTGGGGGCAGATGATGCCCCGTGCTGGCGGTGGTATCCGCGGCTACTTCACAGAGGATTTCTATCAGCAGTGGGAGCAGATGCCTCTGGTGATCGAGGACTATCCCTACGCCGGCATGGACTACCGGGGTGACCCAGAGATGCCTCGTGCCCCAGGACAGGCCTGGAGCTTGGACGGTATGTTTGTGTTTTATTTGATACTATCTCATATGTTGTTTGATTTATCATTGATGATTTTTTGTATAGTATTTGATGGCTTACTTGTTTTGTGCAGATGTGGGTCCAGTGCCACCACCTGACTATGTGGCTCGGCAGGGGCGGGCGATGGTGGTCGCTCGTACCCCTGTACCTGTACCTCCTCCGCGTGGTGGAGGATATGCAGCTCGTGGGCGAGGGGCTGGCCCTCATGACGATGCCATAGATGGTGTCCGACGGACCTTAGCCCGGATCGTAGCTGGGCTCCCCGAGGATGGTTGGAGGGACCTTGATCGGGACATTTTGCAGGGATGTCTCGGTGCGCCGCCTGAGTGGCAGTCGCTCTTGTTGAGGGCAGCGGTGTTCGTGGCGAGGCATGGGGGTGGTGGACGGGGTGCTCCGGCAGGGCCTGCTCAGGGGAGGATACGTCTGAGGGACGATCCAGCGGGGCCAGCAGAGCGGCGAGTGCGGGGTCGTCATGACCCGGCGGGGCCGGCGGAGGAGGAGCCGGAGGAGGAGCCGGAGGATCCTAGGGTTCCTGATGAGTAGATATATTGTATCTGCCCCCAAATGCTGATGAGCATATGGGGAAGCATTTTTGTACGACAGATGTATTTTTTGTATATCGGGTGCTGAGGGCACTTATGACATTTGACTATTTGATTTATATATATATGTGGATATATATTTGAGATATATTGTCGTGTATGCACGTGGATGTACATTTGTCTTTTGTATATGCCCGTGGAGGCACATGTTATGCACGTGGATGCAGTGTGTTTGTTGATTTATGTATGCCCGTGGAGGCACCTGTTATGCACATGGATGCATTATTTGGTTTGTTTGTTTTATGCCCGTGGAGGCACATGTTATGCACGTGGATGCAATATTGGTTTTTGTATATGCCCGTGGAGGCACATGTTTTGCACATGGATGCATTTTTTGTTTATGGATATGACATGATGTGATTGGTGTGCCAGTCGAGGACACTGTTTGCCATATTATCTGCTACACTATTGAGGTGTCTTGGGACATGTGTGAATGTAATGGATTCAAACTGTCTAACCATTTGTTTAGTGCACAGGAATTTTCTGAAGAGACAGGGATCGCGTACCTGGTAATCATTGTTGAGCTGGGAAACTAGGAGCTGTGAGTCCAAGAAAACGTTGAGGTGACGTATGCTCATCTGGAGAGCAGCGGCCAGGAGACCGGTCACGGCATCGTATTCAGCTTGATTATTGGTAGCGGCACCTAAACAGACTCCGTCAATGTGGATTAACTCATGTGAGGGGGAGTATATTACCCAAGCTGCGGAAGCGAGATTGGGAGACCAACGGCTTGCACCATCAGCGAAACCGACATGGCAGAGTGGAAGAGGTTCCATCTGTGGTCATGCAGAGAAAAACAAATGTTTAGGTTTTTTGAAAAATTTTTGTGAACGAAAAATGTATGCCTATACTAAAATGGACGATGGTGTCCATCAGATTATCTATGGGTAAAATCGTTTAAGGTACAACCCGTTGCGGGGGTTGCGTAGGGTATTGCCTTCTGAATCAGTCAGAATGTATGCCCCCTGCCCGAGGCAGGTGTGTATGATGTAGGGGCCTTGCCACATGGACACGAACTTTCCCTTCCCGGTTTTATCATGAGCTTGATCGTAAGCGAGGACAAGGTCTCCCTCCGAAAAGGTTCTTGGGTGGACGCGTTTGTCGTAACTTAGTTTCGATCGTTGTTTAGCAGCTTCCATGTTTTGAATGGCTGTGCGCCGATCTTCATCGGCCTGCTCTAGGAGCAGTAAACGTTGCTCGATCGGGGAAGTGTCCGGTAGGAGCTCAACGGCGATATGTAAGGCTGGGATCTGACACTCAATGGGGAGGACAGATTCGACACCGTGAACTAAATGGAAAGGGGTAAAACCGGTGGCGGTTTTGGTTGAGGTGCGGTAGGCCCATAGTGCCGGGAAAAGCATGTGGTGCCAATTGGATTTGTGCTTGTCTACAGTACGTTGGAGAATGGTCTTCAAAATTTTATTGATCGCTTCGACTTGGCCGTTTCCTTGGGGATAGTAAGCAGAAGAGAAATGGTGTTCAAATTTCAACATGGTTGATAATTCCTTCCAGACGGCATCTTCGAAGTGAGAGCCGTGGTCAGAGACTAGTTGCTTAGGCACTCCGAAACGAGTGATAACATGGTTGAAGAAAAACCGTGCTGCAGTGTCGGCTTTGCAATTGTAGGTCGGCATGGCTTCTTCCCACTTGGTGAAATAATCTACAGCCACAATGATGTGTTTGTGACCGCCGGCTGACGGGGGGTTGCAGTCGAGGAAGTCGATGGCCCATTTGCAGAATGGTCCAACAGTGATGACTGGATGAAGGGGGGCCGGGGGGGTTCTTGCTTTGGGGGCAAATAGTTGGCAGTTCTGGCAGTGCTTGACTGCTGTGATGCAATCAGTGAACAATGATGGCCAAAAATAACCGGCCCGAATGATTTTCTGGGCGGTGGCCATGCCGGAGAAATGGCCTCCACAGGCACCGCTATGACAATCATTGAGGACTTGTTCTGCCTCACTATGGGATAGGCAGCGGCGTAAGATAGTATCAACGCCGTGTCGGTAAAGTACATCCCCTATCAGGAGATATCGGGGGGCGTGGTGTCGTATGCGACGGCGTCCATCACGATCGATGTGTGCTCGAAATTTTTGCGTACGAAGGTAAGTCAAAATGTCTCCGTACCAAGGGTCGTTAGACGAGATGATGAAGATCTGCTCGTCAATCAGGTTCGTTTGGATAACGGGTGATGTTGAAGAGGATGGGAGGTCCGTGATGAGGTGAGCAAGTGCAAGGGATTTAGTGCTTTTGGGAGTTTTGAAAGTTAGATCATATTCCTGGAGGATAATGACCCATTTAGCAACACGACCTTGTAGGAGCCGCCGGGTGAGGAGGTAGACCATGGGGTTGGAGTCGGCCACGACCGTGGTATGACTGAGTAAGATGTAGTGTCGCAATTTTTGTACGGAAAAGACTACAGCTAGGGCTAATCTTTCCTCGTATGGGTAACGCAGAGGTGGGCCAGACAAGGTCTGGCTGACGTAATAGATCACATGCTCTTTGTGGGAGGCATCTTCTTGGACCAAAACTCCGGACACAACATGTTCGGATGCTGAGACATAAAGGGTGAAGTCTTGAGAGAAATCCGGTGGGGATATCAAGGGGGCTTGTGTGAGAGATTTCTTGAGGGCTTCGAATGCCGTGTCTGCTTGCTCATCCCAAACAAAGGGTATATGGGTACGGAGTAAGCGTAAGAATCCATGGACTTTGGTGGCATAGTCAGGAACGAAGCGCCTAAGAAAATTGGACCGCCCTTGCAAGCTCTGAAGCTGCCGAAGCGTGCGAGGAGGGGGAAGTTCTAAGATGGCTTTGACTTTCAGGGGATCGACAGTGATTCCGTCTTGGGAAACAATGAAACCTAACAACCGGCCCGCTGGGACGCAAAAGACACACTTGTGTGGGTTCAAGCGGATTTTATATTTGCGACAACGCAGGAAAACTTGCCGGAGGTCGCTAAGGTGGTCTGATCATTTTCGGGAACGAGCTGTGAGGTCGTCAAGGTAGACTCGCAGGATATGGACCAAGTCATGAAAGCAATAGGTCATGGCTCGCTGGAAAGTGGCACCAGCATTTTTAAGGCCAAATGGCATGACGCGATAGGCAAAGGTGCCCCATGGGGTGGTGAAGGCAGTCTTGTACTGATCCTCCTTGCGGATGTGGATCTGGTTATATCCGGAAAACCCGTCCATGAAGGATAGGACTTCATGGCCCGCACACTCATCAATGAGTTGGTCAATGAATGGTGTGGGGAAATTGTCTTTTGGACAAGCGTGGTTTAAATCGTGGAAGTCAGTGCATACTCTAAGGGTGCCCTGCTTTTTGTTGACGGGAACGGGGTTCGACACCCAGGTGGTGTACGGAATAGGGTAAATGAACCTTGCTTTTCGAAGTTTCTCGACCTCAGCCTTAACAGCAGGGATCTTGGAAGGGTGAATAGGTCGTTGTTTCTGACGAACAGGGGGTACTTCAAGCCATGTATCAATGTGGTGTTCAATAATGGCGGGGTCGAGACCAGGCATCTCGGTATAGGACCAGGAAAAGACGTCTCGAAACTCTTGAAAGAGCTTTTTGTATGCCTGAGTTTCTGCTTGAGTGCAAGATGCGCCCAGCGAGATGAGCTCAGGTTTTCCTGGTGTTGTGGAAATGTCTATCTGTATAGTGGGGGAAATGTTTGACATGTTCCCTTCTTCAAAGGCATCCGGTGCTGGGATGGGGTCTTTTAACCAATCGACCTTAGTGGGTATGAAGTCTTTCGACTCGACCGATAGCTGGTTGGATGCGGTGGATGTAGATGCTTCCGGGAGGAAGTACGAGCGATGATGCATATCATCCCAAGGGTAGTCGGGTGCAGTGAGTGTCTCCAAAATTTGCTCATCAGTATTGAAGTAGTCAGACCATAAATCAAGGGGTTCTGGTTTGAAAGTTGTTGAAATCATATAAATTGTATTGACTTCTTCCGACGAGGATGATGGCGGGGGGTGGATCTCTTCGATAAGGGGAGGAGATATCTCTAAGTCGACGTTGTTCAACTCGTACAACGCTGCTCTATAGTCAGGTAGATCAGGACAATGGTGAGAGTAGTGGCCGTAAACACTGCATATAGCACAAGGATGGTTAGTGCGCAGTGATTTGTCGCGAGGCTGTAGAGGTGGCTCTAACCTGACTACTGGGATGCTGATGTCATCATCCAACATATTCATATGCTCTTGGAGTGCCAGTAAGTGTGGGCATTGATGAGTTGGATGTCCTATCTCATCGCATAATGAGCATTTGGGGGGAGCTCGAAACACTGGTGGGGGTTTAACTGCCTTAGGAGGTGGTATTGCAGTGTACGGTTGTGGGCCTCTGCCCCCAGTGGGCTTAGCAAGGAGAGGGGGATTCGTTGACGTCGAAGCAATCGTGAGACCAGGAGGAGGTTTCATTGACGACGAAGGGATTGCGACACCAGGAGGAGGTTGATTTGTGGTAACAATAGGTTGTACCGGTTGGAGGATGACGTTTGGTGTCGGCGGTGGAACGGGAGGTGAAATATACCACACAGGTAATCCCAATGTTAATCCGGGTAGACTAACGGTAGCCATAACCGGGGCGCTTACTAACGGTAGCCATAACCGGGGCGCTTACTAGACTAACGCTAGCCATAACCGGGGCGCTTACCGGTAGCCATAACCGGGGCGCTTACCCGAAGGAGGAAATAGAAAGGGGATGGTGTGGATGGGTGTAACACCGATGTGACTCGGTACCAATGGTGGTTGAGTACCGGGTGTTTGTGTATTCTGTGAAAGAGTACAGAGGTTTGCGACCTGGGTCTCTGGTGACGGTGGTGGAATGGCCTGGAATGTAGAGGTCATTGGTGTATCTGAGTAGAGTCCGGGTCCCACAGAAGACACAAAGGAGGTAACTGCACTAGAAGCGGGTTGTTCAATCATGGGAAGAACGTTTTCGGGGGCTGCAGGGGCATTGGGATCATAGTAGGTGAGTTGGTCGATTTTGACCACGCGTCCCTCATGGGGGAACATCATGGTACGAAAAACGGAGGAGGCGACCGCTTTCATGGCGTACATGTAACTACGACCCAGTAAAAGGTTATAATCGAGTTGGGCATTAATGACCTCAATGTCGATGAGCACAGTTTTTCCACCCAATTGGATGGGGACCTTGGGTAGTAGACCTTGAGGTTGAGCTGACCGGTCGTCATAGGCCCGCAATGCAGTGGTGGATTGCTGGAGAGCAGGGGATCCCAACTTCTGCCAAACAAATGTGGACATGACGCATGTGGAGGCACCTTCGTCGATGATACATCGATGGATGACAAGATTCTGGATAGAAACGGAAACTTGGACTGCTATGGTGGAAGGCAGACGTGGTTCGGACTGGTCCAAATCAAAGGTCATCAATTTCGAATCATTTGGGTCGATCGCCCCAATGGCGGAAAGTAAAGTCTTGCGCTGCGTTGGACAGTTTTTCAAGACTTCTAACGCAGACATGGCTGCGGGAGATTGAGCTAGGTCATCTACGATGTTGTAATTTGACGCAGCCCGTGCATTGGGGTTGTTGTTTATACGACGGAGAGGGAAACGAGGTGCTTTAGAGGCACCATCGAGTGGAAGAGGTGGTATCCGTAACGTCTGATCGGTGGGATTAGCGTTAGCATCTTTATCGACGGGGGTAGCCTCGGAGGTAGGACCATACTGGTTCCGTCGGGTTTGGATATTGACGTCGGCTGTGGACATCATCAATAAGTGGTGAGTGCCTGAATCAAACATGGTTTGATCAGGAGCAGCGTAAGTGATTTGTTGTGGTTGCACGTTGCCCTGTGGGGGGGCTAACGGCTGAGTGTTCACCACTCCTTGTGTTGGAAAAGGGTTTTGTAGTACCAAAGGTTGTTGTGGAGGTGGTGGGGGGTTGGGTGGCGGTTGAGGAGCTGCTTGCCCTTGACGATGGGCGTCATTTGTCCATAGTTGTCGAGCTCGCTCCAGATGTGGGCAAGCATGGGTATAGTGGCCATAGACACCGCAAATAGAACAAGGATGGTTTGTTCGTAAATTAGCATTTTTGGCTTGCTTAGGTGGTCGATCAGGATTCTGATGAGCAGGCGCCGCGTTATTGTTTTGCGGAGGATGGGTAGGTTGTGGAGCTTGGTTACGGTTTTGATTGTTTCCACGGTTGCGTCCTCTTCCGCGGTTTGGTTGCCCACCCTGGTTGCGTTGGTTATTTTGGTATTGGGGCTACTGTTGTTGTGCGTACACATGCCCTTGAGCATTGGGGGGATTCTGAGGAGCCGCAGGTGCGGGAGCAGGTTGCGGTGGATAGTATGCAGGTGGAGCTAGAGGTGGTCCAGTTGCCTGTTGGGGTTGTTGGTACCCCTGAGCTGGTGGGGGTGTGAGGTTAGCTGGTGCAACCGGTTGTGGGTAATGTATGGGCTGTTGTGGGAACTGCATGGGGGTCTGTACCGTAGGTTGAGCATAGTATGTAGGAGGTACATATGCTGATGGCGCTTGGCCATAACAATGTTGTGGACAAGAGGGTCCATGAACGTGATGGGTCTGGTTTGTTGGAGCATAAGAAGTTGTCGCTCCGGAACTCGATGTGGCCCTAGAAAGGTCTGGGGCGGGCATGGTGCTCACCATACTGAAAGGTTTTGCTTGCGGTGTAATTTGGCCAATAATGCCATCAGCGGCATGTGATGCCCCTGGTGCGTCACCGCGTGCAGAGTCGCCTCGTGGGGCGTCCGGTATGATCGTGTATAAGTAACCCGACTGGGCGTAGATGAGATCAAACTGTTGGGCCTTGAGGATTGCCTCTTCCTCGGACTGGGGTCTTTCAGATGCTACATCCTTCTCAATGAGAGGAAGGAGGGATTTAAGGAACCAGTCTAAAAAGATCCAGTCGTCTAATTTGATCTTGCATAGGCTTCGGCGCCGGCGCCAATCATGAATATGGTCAGTGATATGCGTGGCCGTGTTCTGTCTGCAAGACAGTAGGATTTCGACGCCCGCATCATAGCGGACAGGTATCTGAAAGAACTGCAGGAAGGTTGAGGCAAGGGAGGTAAATGTGGAATGCGTCCCATGGGGTTGCTCGATGTACCATTTGGCTGCAGAGCCAGTGAAGGTGCGCTGTAATAAACGGAGGCGGACAGAGTCGTCCACTATGGAGTTGGAGGAACACCATAGATGGAAGGACATGATATGGTTTTGGGTGTCTTCCCCTGCCTTACCCTCAAACTTAGGGATGTCAGAGGGAAGTTTGGTGGGCATATGGGGCCACGCAGGATCATGTCTAATGGGGTCATTTGTTAACCTAGCTAGGTCTGGCAGGTTCAGACTTGCCATGTATGGTAGGCTAGCCGGTGTGGTAACTGGGGCGGGGACATGCCTAGCCATTGTGGTATGGTGTAGGGGTCCAGTAGCGCCTAAAGGTACGCCAGGTATGGAAGGTATGTGCCCTCCCATGGGTGTGGGCTGGTATGGGTTAGCGCTTCCAAGTGCAACATGGGTTACACTTGGGTTAGGAATTGCACTAGGGATTCCTGGGATAGCACTCCCAAGGGCAACATGGGTTACACTTGGGTTGGGAATCGTACTAGGGATTCCTGGGATAGGGTTTGTGGAAACCAAAGGGGGTATGACCCCCATGTTGGGTATACCTATGACAGGTGTTGGCCCTGTGTTGGGCATTCCTAAATGTGGAGTGTTACCCATATTGGGAATACCCAGGGGGGTGGTTGTTGCCGTGGATGGTACTACAGCAGAAGGGTCTGCGGATGTCTCACCTATGGTGCTTGTAAATAGTGGATCAAATGGAGTTCCAGACATAATTGTGGTTGGTGGTAACTCTGTGTGGTTTTCGGATTCTACCTCCAAATCAAAGGTGAAGTGGGGTATGTCAGAATCGGATGACTGTCTAATTGATTGACGATGCGTCGAATCAAGGTATAGGGCTCTGTGTCTGTGACGTGGAGAGCCAAGTGGACTAAACTCTGGTAGTTCGCCCTGTAGACGACGAGAACGTCTAGAATTCTCAATGGTGAGAAAATATGTTTGGGTAAAAAATTTGTTTAAGTATCAGGTGGTGATATATATGTAAAAGACTCAAAACCCTAATGCAACCAAGGGGGTGCAAGAAGGGGAGTGAAAAAAGAAGGCTCTCAGGCCAAAAAATCAATCCTCAGAAAAGGCACTTATTCTAGCAGCTGTGCTACAATAAGTGGAGGAATGCAACAACAGGTCAAAATACCAACACGCAAGCGGCTCCTAGAAAAAATAGGTGTAACTAGACCACAGGTAGGTTGAAATCATGCAAACACCTAATCTAAAAGTATTGTGACTCAAACAGACGATATCCTCTGCAAGGTGATGAAATCCAAGTCAGACAATATGAATGTTGAGACAACGGCTAGATATCCCCCTACCGGGAGGGACACCGGGTAATCAA
This sequence comes from Larix kaempferi, assembly GCA_027924585.1. NCBI lineage: Eukaryota > Viridiplantae > Streptophyta > Pinopsida > Pinales > Pinaceae > Larix > Larix kaempferi. Next base: position 8,176,405 of record BSBM01000597.1, on the reverse strand, counting down.
TCCTAAAGACAGGCTACTAGGATACTCCGTTCATGATGCGTCGAGAAAAGGTAAATCTGCCGTTTGGTCCTTTGATCGCAATATCCCAATACAGGGATATCCCGAGAACTGCGAATGGTAGCCCTTCGGTTACTGAATGGGTTTCGGTATCCCACTCAGGCTTCCGGAACCATCCTCGCGACTTCAACCCTCCTAAGGGAGAGGCCTTCCCACAAACCGGTTGTGACCGCGCCAAAAAGTACTAAGAGATTTTAGCTCCCTAATTGGACAACTTCTATGTCTCAGATGTATGAACTGAGGGGTGTTATTGGAACACCTATCCCCCCAATACTACCTAGCTACAAGAATTCTTTTAGTGTTCCCCAAGTGGGGTTAAAAGTGTGTTCAAATTAGGGTTCGTTTTAAGGCTTAGTTCAATTAAGTGATCGTGTGAGTGCACGTGAGGTGTTGTAAACTGAACTTGAAAAAATAAAATGCTTTATAGGAAACTTTCAAAAAATAAAGGATTTTCCGAAAATAAAAAGCAAATATTTACGATTTTTTCACTAAAAGTAATTTAAATGCTTTTCAAAAAACAACTCAAAAAATAATGGATTTTTTGAATTTATGAAAGCAAATAATAGACTTCTTTTTTAAAAGAAATAAATGGATTTCTTCGTTTCAAGAAAAATTGCTAAGGGCAAGATTTTAAAGAAGTAAACAAGAAAAAATTTGAATCTAGATGAAAATGCAAAATGAGTCTTTCTTTCACTTTCTTGAAATTTTTTAAAAAGATTTCTAGATATGCACTTTTAAATAGTAAAATTTTTTTTCAAAGCTGTAAAATATGCAGAATTTAATACTGTAAAAAATGTGCTATGGGCAGAAAGTACAGTAACAATTTTTTTCAAAATCGGGATGGCCGAATGAAAAATTCAGCCGCGCGGGTTTTGGACGCACAGCCGCGATGGACCGCGCGGGTTTTGGACGCACAGTCGCGGTGGACCGCGCGGGTTTTGGGCGCACAGTCGCGATGGACCGCGCGGGTTTTAGCCGCACAGTCGCGATGGGCAGCGCGGAAATCGGCCGCGAAGCCGCGGCGTGCAGTGCGGAAAAACGCAGAAAAGTCGCGATGGACCGCGCGACTGTCTGGGTAAAGGCCGCGATGGACCGCGCGGAAAAACGCAGAAAAGTCGCAATGGACCGCGCGAATGTCTGGCAAAAAACCGCGAGGCGGAAGCCGTGCACGGAAACCGAGAAACGAACCCGAAAATTGAAAATTTCGGGCTGTTTATGGGGCCAAATATCAGAGCAGCAATGGATCTGCTGTCTAAGATGGCAGATCTATGGATCTAAAGGTTTAAAACTCATAAAAAACTAAGATTAAAGGCAAAACTAGAGATCTATAGTTCAAACCCCAGCGGAGTCGCCAAAAACTGTTGGCCCGGTTTTGCAACCAGGCTTAGTGCTATGGGCACCTGCTAACTAGTAGCAGCAGTTTCAATGTAAATAAATAACAATAAACTAATTAAACAAGACTATTCATGGATCTAAGCAAAGATATTAAGCAAATAACAAAAATAATTTAAGATCAAGAACAAGAACATATAAAATAAAGAATTTGTATTGAAAGTATGGGGCAAGCAAGTGCTTGCGGAATCAATACCTCTAATGGTGAGGTTGAATAGCTCCAAGGATGAGCAACTTCCAATCTCCAATGGTCTCTTCTCCAATGTGGTTTGCAATGGCTAAAATGCTCAGGGGAGATTTCAGCAGCATAAGGATGAGATAATGGATGGATGTGAAATGAGGAGCCCCTACCACCTTTTTATAGGTTTTGGTGGTGGGAAATACCATTTGTGGTTTTGTGGAAACCAAATGGTATTGACCAACATGGTTTAGGTACTTTTCCCTCCTTTTTCCTTTTTTGAATAAAAATAATATTTTAATTCCCTTTTTAATATTTTTGGGAATTTGGACCCTTTTTGAGGGTTTTTTATGCTTTTTTGGGAAAAATAATCTTTTTTAATGGAAAAAGGGGTGTACTAAGGTCTTTTGGTGACCTTTTGTTGGTTTCAGAGGCTCTGATGGTGAAAAAGTGGATAAATGGGTCATGTGAATAGGGAAATGAGCTAGTGAGCACTTTTTGGGTGTTAACAGATTCCATGGACCCAATTCAAGGAAGGGAGCATGATACCAATCTCTGGGGATTTTCATAAACTCAGGCCATTCATTAGATTCATACAATTAAAAATAGATGGGTGCAGATGCAAATCAAACAAATATACACAACGGAATTAAAAACTCTCATCCACACATATATCATATGCATACAACATATCGAAAACAGTCATCAATTTAAACATTACATAAGTAAATACATAGACAGAAAAACACTTATCTTCATTGTGCAATTGTCCCAAACAACTAGCTATGTCACTGCAACGTTCCACCCAACCATATGCCAGTTGTGTTCATCAATTCTCTCAACACAACTGCCACCCCCCGAGCTGGGAATGATTCTTACAAGGAAAAAGGGGACATTCAAGCTCAGGCACAGCCAAACAAACATTGTATCTAAGCCAAGCCAGTCCACAGCTGGGTTTATCAGGTTAAAGCTGAACCTTGGATGCTTGCACTCAAGCTCAAGACAAAGCAGCAGATACCCATTACCCATACCCCAACATTCTCTTTCTACACACTGCAAAAATGATCATTGGGCAGGGATACACATTTACAACAAGGGTATTTTACAAAACAGGCTCCATGGATTTTTCCCCAAATCGTGGCTTACCAAAATGGACTGTGGGAAGGGAAATTCGACCCCAGGGAGAAACCCAATTCTCCCACATAATAGGAGTGTGTCAAATGGCCAAAACGGCCTCATTGAAACCCCAAATCGATCTATTCTCTTCCCCATTGGTAACCAAAACAAAAACGCCCTTCCCAGCTTGACAGATGAAGGAAAAGATAGTAAATCCATAGAGAAAAACGCCCAGGTAGCTCCAAACTCATGGGAGAGCAAAGCTGGTTGATGGGTAATGGCTTGAGGAGCAATTCATGGCTCTTTTCTTTCCCAAGAAGCAAAACATGTATTTCCATGAAGGGTGGCTTGCCCATACTTGAATTTTGGATAGCCATACCTCCCATTCCCCAAGGCATCAACTACTTCACCCAACTCTTGGGAGAAATGAATGATTGGGTACAAAAGTCAACATGGGTAGTTGAGGGTTTTATGGGTTCTCTCATTGACACTTGGCTTGACTTGATTGGCTCCAAGGGTTTGAATATTTCCCTCCCAATTCCTTGTAAAATCATGCCCCAATCTCTTGTTGCATTGCATAGCTAGTTGTGGGTATTTTATTAAAATGCATATTTACATGATATCGAAATTTCAATGTGCCTGGCTAACACATAAACCATATGTATCAATAAATCGATGGCGGGGCCTTGACCTTGAGCTCCTCACCACGATTTTATAACAATATTACATCATTTACATTTTAATATAATGGGGTCAAAATGGGGATGTTACATAGCCCCTGCATTTGCATCACCTGTGTTTTGGTTTTGCTGGGGGGGGATTTCCCCCTTGCCCCGATTTCTAATTTTGTTTGTTGTTACCTTTCTTCTTCCCCTAATTCTGTAGATTCTGGGGGTTTGTGGCGTTCAACTACTCGAATTGTTGAGCTTGTTGAACATAAGTAGGTGGAACTAGGTTAACCCCCATGTTGGGGGAATGTTACTAACCAGTTGGGAATGGGAAAGGGTAATATGGGTTATACCCTCATGGTGGGATAAATGTTGTTTGCGCTCCATAAGAGGTGGACATAGGAACAGCTTGCACCATTGTCGGTGTAGGAACTGTCATCGCTTGGCTAACGTTAAGGTATGTAGGACTATACAATCCATATTGTAATTGACCAATTGATGCTGTTGGTACTGATGTAGGAGGTACCGACGCAAGTGGAATGGATGGGTAGTACGGGACAATGTTGAATGGCGCCAACGTGGTAGGAGGAACCTTTCCTAAATGGGAAATGGACCCAATAAGACCATCCGTCGAAGGTGACAAGCCCGAAGGTGTAGGATCCAATGATCGATGCAGAGGGGAATCAGGAAGGATTGTGTAAAGATATCCAGATTGTGCATATATGAGATCAAAATGTTGTGTTTTCATAATATCCTCTTCCTCGCTTTGTGGCATTGAGGTGGCGACATCTTTAGCTATGGCAGGTTAGAGAGATTTGATCAACCAATCCAACAAAAAGGGAGGTTGTATTTTGATCTTGCATAGTGTGCGGTGTCTACGCCTCTCGTTGATATGGTCCGCGATGTGGGTGGAAGTATTTTGATGAAAATCAGTGAGAATTTCGAGGCCTAGATCATGTCGGATTGGCAATTGAAAGTACATAATAAATGCGGTGGCCAATGTCGCAAATGTGGAATGGGTGCCACTTTCTAGGTTTACATACCATTTTGTTGTTGTTCTGGAGAGGGTACGCTAGAATAGATGAAGCCTCACGGGGTCATCCACTATGTTGTTAGATGAACACCGTAAGTGGAAAGACATAACGTGGTTGGCGGGATTGTCTCCTTGTTTTCCTTCAAATTTGGGAATGTGTTTGTGGAAAAATCCGTCGATGCGGACACTAGCCGATCTCCCTAGACTAAATGGTTTAGATCTAGAACAAATCACCACAGAACATACAAAATTTCCTAGATTGATCAAATTACAAGAGATGCAGAAGGATGAATTACCTTGCAACCGTAGTGATGTCTCCTTGATTGGTGTATCCCTTGATCTTCAGCTGCAAAACAAGATACAACAAACAAGTGGAAACACACAAATGATAATAATATGCAATATTGATTAATCTAAACTAGTAGTCAAGGAAACTAATTCTAAATCTCTATAATAGACAATAAAACTTTATGGAAAGAGTGTATATTATTGTATTAATGAAAATAAAAGAAGAGAAGATTAAAACCAAGCCTTGACGTCACAATTTCTTCCAAATGATCTTTGCCTCAATGATCCATCTTTCCTCCGATGGATGAAAGGGTTCCAACTCTAGTATAATTTCACCAACATTTTGATGCTCTAGCCGTTCCTCCCCTCACTATGAAGAGGAAAATTGTATATATATGCCAAATGGGATATAAGGGGTTGAGGATTTGATGGAGAATACTAAGGGATCATCCCAAGAAGTTAGGGGATCGAATGCCACCTTTACTGGTTTGTTGAGATAGGCCTCCAGGAAGAGATTCGTTCTAGAAGGCGCTCTAAGATTCTCTTTTTCTCCTCTAATTGACAGTGATGCACTTTTTCAATAGGAAACATGCGCCATTGAATGGTGATGCACTCTGTCCAAAGGAAAGTAGTGCCAGTGATGCATTATGTCAATGTGCAGAGTGCATCATCAAGAACCTGACACACTTTGTCAATGTGCAAGGTGCGTCAGCATGACAACATAAGGAAAAACCATGTCAACTCCCTTCCTTCAATCAATTTGGGATCAATGTTTTAGGAATTAGGACAAGTCAAGGATACATAATTCATGATGACGATATTTTGGTGTAATAGAATGCCCCCCAAACCATGAAGCTATCAAAATAGGATATGTGAAGTGCTTTGATGTATGGAAATTTAATGCAAAGATCATCGGTTGAAATGTTGAACAAGGACTTATGTAGTACAATAGACTATGAGATACATGTCCCAAATGACTCAAAGCATGGCTGTCGACCAATACATTGTAGATCCATGTTAGTATTGACTGACTGAACACAATCATGGATACTAAGATACAAATGTAGATCCATGATGAGATAATTACACATCCATGATCAATACAAGAGTGGATATGTATGATATGACTCAAAAAATATCCATCAAAACATGGGAAATATACATAAGTTATCCCGGGGTCTTCATCTCGAACCTGCAAAAGTACAATTCTAACCATGCGTATAGATGTCTTGACGTCAAACATGGTAGAAATCACTTTATTACCGGTCATTGAGGTATACCGTTAACAAGTGCGAGGGAAATAATCATTGATGTCAATGATTCTCAAGGTACTCTAGTACATTCCTCCGAATGTGAATCAATGAGTTGAAGTCGAACATTCGGTGGAATCTCCTACTCAGAGGTCGATGTTGTGAACCTACTTCTAAAAGTGAGGTAACCTACCATTAGGGCATGCAGGTCCAATGTACTTGACTAGTTCCTAGGTCTAATCCTTGGATGATGTGTTGGAGTCAACAAGGATAAACCCGTCGAAGGAGGGCCATGATGTTTCCCCCATCATCGACATGAAACAAGATCAAAGATATTTTTTGAAGTAGATTGGACTATAGAGTGACTCTTGAGACTGACTCAGGGGTGTCTGTCACAAAGGAATGTATAATAACTACATAGGTTGACTCAACAACATAATTCCATTGAACATGGAATGGCATGACTTGGCAACATCGACATGATGAGACAAATAACAAAACCTAATACAACACATGATTGATGCATTCTTCAGATGAAACAAAGGAGTATGATGACTTGAGGACAAGCATATTATCCAAGTTGTTTGAATGAAATGCAAATAAGTGCCATGTTCAAGGGTGAATAGAAGCTTCCATTAACACAGGTAGATAAACATTCTTTCCTTATTCCCTGTCATGATTGACGAGTACCTCTTTGTTTATTAACTAGCTTGAGGAGGATAACAGATGCTCGATATAGTAGGCAAATCGGGTTTTTGAAATTTCTATTAGCAATGGTTGCCAATGTAAAATGGACCCTGACATCATCCAAGGGTGGTTGATATATTTATAGATCAGGTTAAAAATACTTCCAATGGCATAAATACAAGTATGCTATTTATGTATTTCAAAACTTGATGTATAGCTTTGTCTACTCAATATAATAAATTCTTACTATGAGGTCTGTGAGGTTTAGCATTTTACTTTCCCATTTTTTGTTGATCTTCATTATGTTATGTTTATTCCTACCCGTTTCTCTTTTCCAATGCCCATTTTCCCTTTTTGATATCCTATCCTATTTCTTTTGATGATGGATGGTGAATGCAATAGATTTAGAAGTGTTGCAAGGTAGTATTAATGATGTTGCCACTATTTTTTTCAAAGAGGTTTTGATTGTTTGTAACTTTGTTAAAAGGATAGGCTTCTATATGTCTTGTGAAATATTTTCATGGATAGGCACATGAATAAATTGATACAGGATAGGTCATGATCCTGGAAGGAGGTTGAATGTAGCAAAATGTAACATATACATTAAATTCCTTTAGGGTTCACTATCACATGGTTACTGATAATTGCTATAAGGTCCTTGATTATAATCTCAAAATTGTTATGTCAGCTTTATGTATTTTAATATTTTTATGCATTAATCTAATTTGCATTAATAACATACCTTTTACAGGTGATAGGAATTGATTTGTTGTCTCAATATCTTTTACCAGCAATCGTTGAGTTTGTAGAACACATGCACTGGAGAGTTGAACACATTGCCATGCAATTTCTTGAGACTCCTTTGCAAAAAAAGGCTGTCCTTGGACCCCAGGATCCCTTCACATATCCTTTTTCACATATAAAAAATTGTGTTACTTTCTTACAATGCCCATCTTAAAACTTAATTACAAATAAAAATGAGGTATATATAATTATCATTATTCATGTTTCCTTGAATCAAGAAACTTCAACAAGGTCAAGTGCTAAATCCATTGAGGAATTGCAAAAGACAATCCAATCAAATGATGAATATGGAAAGAATTTCCCTGCTACTTATCCAGTGTTATAAAGAATTTGTCTAAATGTCATAAATGCATGAAATATACACATGGAAATGTTGGGCCAAGTTTGTTGTCACAAGCATATCATTTAGTTTGGTATTCCCTTAGGTATCTAGAATATGCATTACCATTTCAGGGAGTACCATAACATTCATTCCATGGATGTATGCATATGTAGTAAATTGGGTACAAACAACTTGTTTACTTGCATTAGTTTTATAGGTTTTGTAAGTTTCAAATTGGAATTTTATACACAAAAATGCCATATTGCGTATAACTATGCAATGACAATTGTATGCAATGACCATGGTTGTCCATGCAGCTAGCTTGACCTTGGATTCCTATCACAGAAACACACAAGTAAAGATAAAAGAAAATTTTGGCATCTCTAGTAGATCTACTCCATCGTCAAATTCTTCTGCATCTAAAAATTTGAATTATGATAAATGTCTAGATTCTTCCTTTTGTACCCTTGAAAAGTTAAGGAATTCTCTATTTGAAATTCCTTCCACATCCATCCACATCTCTAAATAGTCATCTCTATCATATCATGAAGCTCATGTACAAAAAACACCAAATCAAGAGAAATAATCTCACCATTTCGTAGAAACTCTATGAACTGTGAAGGTCGACCAAAAATATTACTGATGTATCTAATGTTATGCTCTATGCTATATTTGTTGTGTTTTCTGTTGGCTTATTATACTGTTCTAGAGCTTTCCAATGTAGACCCAAGTTCTTCACGGCTTCAATGAACCAACAAAACCCCTTTTCACCGACCCTTTCGGCAACAGTCTGCGAACAGAATGAGGTCTCACTTGAGGCGAAGCTGAGGGGGTGGCTGCGGAATTAGGTTTCCACAACCTGGTGATGCGAGTTTCGGCAAAATGGCGAGCAACGCGTTGCGGGGCTCATGCAGCGGATTGAAGACTGCGCGAAGTCTCCTACTTCGCAGCTGATACTTCTACAAGTTGAGGCACTTGCACAACTAACGCATCCTAGGACTGCACGGTTCATATGGGTTTCAATGACAGGGCAACGCAATTGACGAATACGCTTCCTCTTCAGACTTAACCAACCTTGATTACTTTACTTAGTGCTTTATTCATTCATCTACTGCCTTAGAAGATTATTTAGCCTTATGTCTTATGCAACAAGACAAAATACACTGTTCTGCGCACTTCCGGTGCTATGCTTCAAGGGAGTCGCACGACGTGATCTCTCCTACTTAGGCATTTACCTAGATGACTTATGCGTTCGTTAACTCAGAAATACTGTGAATTCAACATTCATCCATACATGTGATACTTAACATATTATTCCCATCTCATTCTCATGGCGAATACATATAAAAGCATGAACATATCAACTGATAAATGAGATTTCAAGCATTCATTGTAAGCAAACAGACAAGTGCAAACACATAAACAATCACACTGCACAAGATTTAACGTGGTTCACCTCCAGGATGGGAGCTACATCCACAGGAACTGTTGTTGTATTAGTATTTGGGAAGGGTACAACAGTTCTAGTCTATGCACTCAGCTGTAGACTCTCTTCTCTCTCAATAGGCCTCTACGCACACAGCTTGCAGAGCCTTTACAAAAATTTCTCTCCACAGAGATCTATTTAGTATTTGCACTTAGAATATTTATCAATACTAATCAACCCTTTCCCTTACAAAATATGCCCTTTTTATAGATCATGCCCGTAGGTCATGTTTCCAAAACTGTCGTGGTTTTCAGCTAATCGGAATTGTTGGTTCTGGTAGCGAATCTTCTGTCATGGCCGTCCTTTGCGCACGGTCACGTCACTATCATCCCCCCTGTCGCTCGCACACCAACATGTCACTTTCACCGAGTCGTTCCTTCTCTAATGGTTTCGTGCGGCCGGTTCATGTAGTGGTTCCTTGCTTGTGGGATTGGTCACTTTCCTCCGCTTTACTCCTTACCCGTCGCTTGGTAATAATGGAGCATCTTTACCAAAAATAGACCACCGATGGTCTAATCAGAATATATGTCATCTTCCGTCCAACCTTCTTCCTTGTTGGATCTCCATAGATCGAGCTCTTCGCAGCGTTGACTCCTCCGCAACGCTGTACTTTGCATCTCCTCCAAAGCTGCGCTACGCTTAACTTCGTAGCTCCCCAAAGCTGACTTGTTCCAAAAGTATTCAAATGAAATGCGCTTAACTCCGCAGTTCCAAAACTTGACTTGCACAAAAATGCCCCACTTGGGCCAGGCCCAACAAGCCCCTAACATTTACATGTGGCTTGTCCCTGAACCACCTTCAACCTCAACTCCTCCTAGTTGTTCTTCCTCCTGCGGAGCTAACTTCGCAGTGAGTTCTTAGTATGTTGCAGTCAAATTTGCAACCTCATCCTTGGTGTCCTGCTCAATCTGCTTGATTGTCTCCAACACATCAGTTGTTACTTCATCGTCCACTTGCTCTTGTACATAATCATGTCCTTCGTGGAGCTCCCTCAACTTTTCTTCAATTTTCTGCGTGAGCTCGTGTGCTTCCTCTTGCAGGGGCTGCGACTTATCCCCAATTTTAGTCTCCCTCTCTCGTAGTGCTTGCAGTTGTTTCTTCAATCCCTTAAGTTCTAGAAATCTGTGGATTTGGTTCCTTAGCGGCAGGGCCTTGACCTCTGCGTCCAACAGTTCCAATGCAGTCTGCCTATGTTTCAAAGCACTTTGGATATCTAGTAACTCTAAATTATCTTCCAAGGAAGTAAATGTTTTTGTGGCCTCATTTAACAAAGTTTGGCACTTAGCCACTTCACTCGCTATACTTTCTACCGCAGCTTTCACTTATTCTGCTCTGAGTTTTTGCTGATTAGGTGGTGTCTTCGACTGGTTCTAGGCTTCCAACTCAACAATATTTGTCTGATAATTGATCTCCATATCCTTAATCTTTTCTTTAAGATCGCTAACCACCTCGCCGATCTTAATGACAGTGTCCACAAGCTTTGGATGCTTGTCACATTCCGATATCTTTGCGGCTACCACAGCGGCTGTAGACTCCAACCTTTTCTATCGGTCATGCTCATCTTGCAGTTGCATGTACCTCTTCGAGCTGGATTCCTGCAACTGTTTATAGCTTGTCTGTAGCTTAGTGTCCTGGTTCAGAGTGTCTACACTTCGCTCATGGATCTCCTCCACAACCTGCAGATGTAGATTGTGTAGACCTTTCAGTGGTATCCTCGCAATGTCGAGGTCCATGTGCTCTAAGTCCTTCGTGCCCAAGATTAACTGCTCTGGAAGTGGTAGCCTTACACTTATGGGGTCAAGTTTTATGATGCGTGACTTCGCAAGCGAAGTCAGGACTAGAGGCGCTATCTTCGGCTGCGAAGTACCCCCTGACTTCCCTTCCGATTCTGAGTCTCGCGAAAAGGGTAATCTGCGCTGTACTTCCTCTATCTTTTCTGTAATGCCTTGCAGTGTGATCAGATTCTTCTGCAGACTCTTTTGAATTGCCTCATTCTTTTTATATTTTTCAGTCATCAGGTCTTCCATCTGCGATGTTATGGTAGATGCGATCATCTTGTAATCGTCATCATGAAGTTTTTCTTCGGATGGGCCCTTGACTGCTTTCTGCTTTTTCTTCTGCACCTTCTATTGTACAGGACTCTCAACTTCCTTCCTTTTTCCTTTCCATGGCTCTTCAACAATGAGTGTAGGAATGGGATTACTCTCCGCGGAATCGCTTTCAATTTCCACAATTCCTTCGACTCTAAACTCAGGAGGCCATTCCTTCATAATGGTATCAATGTCTTCTTCATTCATGCGGTAGCTTCACTGGAAACATTCAGGGTTCTTCTTCTATGCCTTGGCTGAAATATGAATGGCACGCATGTTAGCATAAAAATTGATAGTGCGAATATACTTAGCTGTTACCTCTTTTGTTATCCGTGGCGTGGCGATAATGGTTTCGTGCAGCTTCTCATAGTAAGTGTAGAAGACTTCGGATGTCGCGTGCTGTCTTTCTGAATTCAAATTCACCCAAAGGTTTGTATAGCAGGGTCCTCTGCAATCACTACTGCCGGTTCTTACGCCAATGTAATCCTTCGGGTCCTTCCATCCTATGAACGCAATCAACACTATCAACCATGTATAGTGGAAATTACCTCCATGTGTCTGTGTATCATTCAATTCCTCCAGGATCTCATTCAACAGGTACTGACACCAGTTGAATCTTCCTCCCTCCGCAGCTTTTGCACCATCAGCACTGCGCCCGTGGGTACTTCCAGTGGTATTTCTTTTCTCGGAATTTTTTCGGCTAGAAGTTGTGTGACAAACCGCATAGCCTGATCATCTATGCCATCCGTGACAAAGCCTCTTTTTCCTTTGACGATGGTTTGCTTTTTCTTCATCTTCGCGGTGACCTCCTTGTCCCTACTTTTTCCTTGAAAGAATTGCTTTGGATCTTTGCCTCTCTTGCTTAATCCAGTGATCCGATGGATCAAGTCAATGTTCAGGTCGATATTGCGATCAAGCCATAGATATCCCTGGTGAATGCACGACATAGGGGTTCGCACCACCGCATTCAGCTCTAGCGTTTTTTCGAAGTGCGACATTCTCAACAGGTTGAGCAGTCCTGATTCGACCACTCCGGATAACCAACTTTCTGCGACCAAGGAAAGATTGGCTTTCACATCTTTCTTCCAGCACATGTACTGGTCTGGCTGGAACTGTGGATACTTAGGTTCGTTGGGGTCTTTATGCATCTGAAGCAAGTCATAGTCTTCCCACTTACATTCCAGGATCTTACCCAACAGATTTCCTCCCACTTTGACATGCTTCGATATAGGTGAGAACGGAATCTCATACTTGGAATTCTTCAATATCTTAATGGCCGGTCCATCCTGTGCACGCAGCGAGATATACTCAGGGGTTAACTTCAATGGGATTTCCTTGTCGCCCAGCGGAGCTTGTGGCACTGTGGAACTCATCATTTTTTGCTTCATTTTCGGCGTCGTTGGTTCTTTGCCTTTATATTGCATTGTTGTAGCGTGTCTTGGTGATCTTTGGGAAGCCTGACCTTGCTCTATTATGATTTTCTTGATGGGGGTTCTCATCAACCCTTCGATTCCTCCATATCTAAACACCTTCACAGTCTCCTGGACTGTGAACTCTTCCTCAATAGAGGACCTCTCAGACATTCACTGGATGGATCTGGGCAGAACGACGGGCTTTCTGATAGCTTGCTATAAACAATCGCAAAGTATCACTCGCAAGAAAATTCAAAGGTTTCGGTAACGCCCGCGAGTCCAAATACAACGATATTTATAGGCACATCTGAGCTCCTCCGTGCCTCTCAACGGCTAGATAAGCATTAAATGTGGTATCCATTGGCCAAATCCGGTGAAGATTGCGGTCTTTTCCTTCATTAGCGCATTCAGAAAGGCTATTTTCTGCGTTAAATGCTCGGGCGGTCGCTGGTAAAAGTACTGTATAATGGCTATATTTGCGACCGACATTCTAACGGCTACTTTTCTGGAGTGTTGCGTCGAACTGCACGGTGGGTCATCACTACTCCAGTGCAGTCACTTCGTGGTGCCTAATTTATTGCTTCTGAACTTAGCCTCTTTTCTCGTTCAACTTGATCATCGCAGTTGCATTTTGGCCTTTGCAACTGCGCGATTCCTCTTTTCTTTCTCTCTCTTTTTTTTTTGGCGCAACTTCACCTCTTCACAAGTGCTGCGCGGTATATACATTTTCTTCATTACACTGCGCGTATAGGCTCTTCCCCATTTCTAGTGCCCAATTTCAACTGTACTTTACACTTAGAAACTTCTTGCTTTCTTGATCATTAAGGGTTCTGCGAAGTAGTACTATCCCGATAGGGTTTTAGTCGGCTTCCATTGACTAGGTCGGGCAAGTTATCTCCTGCTAACGTGGCTAACTGGACTGCGCCACCGTTAGTTACATGTAAAACAACATATGGGCCAAGCCAATGCATTTTAAACTTTCCAGGAAACTTCATAAACTTGCTATCATATAGGAGGACTAGATCACCTACCTGAAAGGTCTTGGTTTTTATATGGCGATCATGCCATGCTTTTTCTCTTTCTTTCTACACTTGTTGGTGAAATCCTACAATGAAGCGATCGTCCTCCAAACCAACCAAGTGTAGAAGCCTTTCTTCTAGTACGTTGTGATCTTCCATGCCTGTGAATGCAGCTATTCTTAAGCTAGGAACAATTTACTCCATTGGCATTATTGCTTCCTGTCCATAGGCCAGCCTAAAATGTGTGTGGCCAGTCAACTTTTTGCAAGTAGTTCTATATGCCCATAAAACAACTGGAATGCGCAGGTCCCAGTCATCCCTATTGACATTGCATATTTTTGTCAATGCATTTTCCAGTACCTTATTGAATGCTTCAATAGTTCCATTTGCTTGCGCATGATACAGCATACTTCGTTGATGATGAATGTGGAACTCTTCTGTCAATGCCTCAATAGTTCTGTTCAGAAAATGAGTGCCTTGATCACTCATCAAAATATTAGGGCATCCAAACCTTGTAAGGATATTCTCAAAAATGAACTGCGCGGCAGTAACTGCGCTACTGTCTTTTACTAGCTTCGCTTCTGCCCATCCGGTGAGGTAATCAGTTGCAGTAATAATGTACCTCGCACCAATTCTCTTCCCTGGTGGGTTTATAGGTCCCACAAAATCAATGGCCCATTTCTCAAATTCCTATAATGTCAACTGTGGATTCAATGGCATTTTGTCTCTTCGCGATGGCCTTCCTATCCTCTGACAGACATCGAAATGTTCTTTCGAGTCTTTGTGAATCGTATTCCACCATAGCCCTGTTCGCAATATCTTTTGCACAGTGGCTCGTCCTACATAGTGACCTCCTGCTACTCCCAAATGTGCATCAGCTAGTGCAAATGGCTTCTCGTGCTCTAACACACACCTGCGCAGCACCTCATCCGGACCTAATTTGTATAGTTGTCTGGAAATTATGGTGAAGTATGTCACTCTTACTACCAGTTGTTTCTTCTGTTTCGTAGTAAACTCTATGGGTTCCAACCCATTATTCAAGAAGTCTATGATATATTTATAGTATTTATCGGCAATCTGAATAGCAAACAATTGTGCATCAGGCAGATTGTCAGCTTCAAGGTTCGTATGTTCTTCTCCTGACTTGATCCTTGAAAGATGATTAGGTCCTAAGTTTAATCTACCAGGCTTAACCACTATTTCAAATTCATACTCCTGAAAGAGTAGCAACCATATGCAGATTCGCCCCCCTAACACTGGCTTGTTGACCAGGTATTTCAAAGCAGAATGGTTAGTGAACATAGAAAAGTGCGCACCAAGCAAATAGTGCCTGAATTTCTATAGTGCGTAGACCATAGTTAGGCCTTCTCTCTCAGTAGTCGTATAATTATTCTCAGCAGATGAGAGCTTCCTGCTCGAAAATGCAATGGGATGGTCAATACCTCCCTCTCCTGGCTGAGGTAGTACAATGCCCAATGTTATACATGAAGCATCAACATGTACATGGAATGGCTTCTCCCAATCTGGAAAAACTAGGATCGACGCAGTGACCATTTTCTCTTTTAATATGTCAAATCCTTGCTCACATTCCACGTTCCGGATGAATGACGCTTCTTTATTTAACAGCTTCTCCATGGCTGCAGTTACCTGCGCATAAACTTTTATGAAATTCCTATAGTAATCGGTATGCCCCAATATGGTGCACAGCTACTTGACTAAATTTGGTGTTGGCAAGTTTACAATAACTGCGATCTTTGCAGGATCAACCATCAAGCCTTGTTTGCACACAATGTGTCCCAACAGAATGCCATAAGGCACACAAAAAAGACACTTCTTCAGGTTCAATGAAATTTTATGTTGTTTCCACTTTTCTAGCATCATTCTGAGGTTTGTGCAATGGTTCTTCAGACCAAAAGGCATTACTGTATAATGGAACGACCCCCATTCAGTGGAAAACGTGGTCTTATGTCTATCTGCTGGATCAATTCTTATTTGATGGTATCCCGAAAATCCATCAGTTAAAGAGTATGCCTCATTTCCTCCAACGTTATCAAGCACCTCATCAGTGAAGGGAGTAGGAAATGGGTCATGCATCGAAGTATCATTCGATTTTCTAAGATCCACGTAGATCCCGATCTCACCCTTAGTTTTCTTATCTTGGACAACCATTGGGCTTATCCACTCTGACTCTTCAATCGGCTTGATGATCCTCGCGTCGAGCATCTTATGGGGTTCTGCCTTGACTCGTTCTTTGTATCGCAGATTCAGTCTATAGGACCTCTGCTTAACAGGATCCGCGCCTGGCTTAAGAGGTGTCTTCATAACCCCTAAGTCACCCAGAATACCTTTCATTTCTATAAACTTCATCGGGAATAAATCCTAATACTCATGTAACAGGTCTTCTATCTCTGGGACCGTCTGATCATCCCAATAGTCTCCGATAAATGTGAACTTTAGTTCTTCGCTGGTGCCAATGTTCACTTTCCTCGTTTTCACAGGTCCACTCATGTCTGGAATTTCCAGCGGAGGTCCCTCTATGCCGCGCGTTCCCTCTGACTCAGGTATTTTTATGTTGCGCAGGTCCTCCTCGTCACTTCCTTCTTTATCTTCAGACTCTTCAGCTAGGTTATAACATCCCATGGCATGCTCTATCTGTTTCATCGACTCTGGCTATAAGTTTGCAGGTACTTCTGTATCTCCAAAGGATTCCTCTAATGTCATGTTTCTATGTGGACATTCTGGTCTAAATATTCTTTCCTTAATAATCCGCAAAGCATCATTTATGCTAGGACTCTCGTCTTCAAAACTAAAGGATTTGTGGAATTTCGTAGCCAGGGCAGCCAATCTGTAGTTCCCCTGCGCAACTCCGTATCCAGGTACCATTTCTTTGGAGTCGGATCCTCCAATGTATGTACAAACAGATGAACCCATTCTATCTATGGTATCTCCCCCCATGCTTGTGAACAGATTTCAATATGATCCCTTTGATCCGTATGTCCATTGTATTTTTCAAAAGTTAGTGTAGCCTTCTCAGTGAACCTGATCTGCATCTTGATTCTGCACTGATCCCACGTTGCCAATGTTTCCTTATGCGCAACCCACCATCTGGAAGGTGTCTCGCGTAGTGCCATGTGTAGTGTTGGTAAGCGATGCTCAGCTGCAACTGAGACAGTATATTCTTTGATAAAGGAATAAACATTAGATGAACCATCATAGGTAGGAATTGGACTTACCTCTTTTCCAATCCAGCGCAGTGACTTTGGTATCTGCGTGCATCTTCTAGGAGATACTTCATGCATGCGGTTCTGCCAGTTCTCCAGTCCTGCGTCCGAGTATGAGATGCAAGAGCTATCAAAGTGCCAACTGAGTGTTCCATCCACAGTAGGATTAATGTAGTCAGCATCATTCATAGTCATTTTGTAAATGCGGTCCAAGTCTTAAGCTCGGGATTCATCTTGAATCAGCTCAATGTATCTTTCACCCTGCGAAGGGTCCAATGGTACGATGACCCTTATGTCTTGGCCTTCAAATATCATCTTCTTTGTTTTCAATTTTATGATAGTGAGGTTATCCATAGCCCAGTCAATTACCAACAGTGTAGGATAAGGTTGACTATCGTCCACAATCTCGATAACCTCGAATTCTGCATAGCTTCGCACTCCATCGATATCAACGATAACATTGGCCAGTCTCCCAAAAGGTATCACTGTCAGCTGGTTGGCTAATTTAACCTGTATGGGTGACCACATCAACTTTGGTCTCCCCATCTACTGCCATGTCTGCTTTGTCGAGACATTTACTTTTGATCCGAGATCAAGGATGATCTCATCCATCTCATAGTCTCCTATCTGCGCATTGAGCTGCATTTCTCGACCTGATCTTTTGTGTTTCTTGATCTGGTGAACTGCACCCTGGGCATTCTCTGTCTCACTGCGTGGCTCATACTGGTTCAATAAATTTTCTAATTCCGCCACAGCATCTGGACTCTTCAGTAATTTCATGCAGCTGCTTAAGAACTGCGCAACAAAGGTTTCTGTCTCTGCTGCATTGCGCATTTTGTCATATGCCGCTGGCATATCGTGTGTCTATAATACTTCACTATGCAACGGGATTCTTGGTGAAGTAGGTGGCGGTTCTTTGAAAATTTCCCGCGCTTCTTCAAATACTTCTTTATTTTTCTCTAGATTGAAGGCAAGTGCCTTCCCAGTAGCTTTTCTGATCCAAATTGTTTCGACAAGCGTCTGCTTAATATCGAAGTACCCAGAAGTCGAATATTCTGCTCCTCTATCTCTTCCTATTGCAGCGCCACTTCACGTCACTACATTGATGTTTGGGTCCGCAGCCCTTCTCTGTGCTCTGATCAACTGAATATTCGAATTTGGTGCATCTTGCTTCTGTTTCTGCATCTCTGTTGCTAAGACTAGACATGCCTCAATGACATGATCAAAGGATTTACAATAGTTACAAGTAGTGCATTCATTAGTACAGTCTCTGGACACATGGCCAGGCTGACCGCAGTTATAACAGATTACTTGTCCTCTACCTCTTCCTTGCGTTGGGCCGGCATTCCTTCCTCTCCTGCGGTATCCTCCACCACGTCCTCTATATGTGCCTTGATCATACTGCGCATTCTCTTGTTTCGTCTAACTTTCTTCCTGGACTCTGTATACTCCACCACCTCACATATGCTCCATGTCTCGCTTTCTTTCGTTCATGAGATCATATGCACGGCAATTGGATTCATCATGTCCAACTGAATTACAGAAGTTACAATACAAGTTCTTAGGGGTTCTAACATACTTCTGTATTAAATAACAGTCTTCAGGCCGGTGTCCTCTAGTTCTACAGATTTCACACCACGATGCTTGGTTATGATTTAGTGGATTTGGTGCTCCACTGTTAAGGTAGTCCTGAAATAAAGGACAATGTTCTTTGGTGTGGCCTTTGCCTTTGCATCATGTACACCAGATTTCTTGTCTCTCTTGTTTTCCTTTCTTCATATCCTGCAATTGTAATGTTAGGGTAGCTAACTGGGTCTGAATCTGAGACATCCTAGTGCTAGTCTCCCCAATCGGAGAAGCTTCTAACTTCATCACGATCTCTAAGGCCTCTACCTGTGATGCAACCTTCTACTGCATCAATGGTAGTCTGATATGAGGCAACAATGCAGCTATGAACCATTCCTGGTTCTGTTGCAGAGCTATGACAAAGCTCACTTGGTCCAATAGTGTCTTGAATTTCTGGTCAAATTCCCAGACTGTCTCATTAGGTTTTTTCTTAATCTCTTTTAACTTTGTGATACACTACGATTTTGACTTTGGCTTCTTAAATTATGCTAAGAGTGCAACCTTGATGTTACCAGGGTTCTATTCTATCCCTGCGGATATTTAATGAACCAATGCAAGGCTTTATCTCTGAAAGTAGTGATGAGCTGTTCTTGCTTCACAGCGTCATCCTGAACTTGCTTAACAATCCACACGGCTTCACATATAAACCAATGCTGATAAGGGCTTCTAGACCCGTTCCCTTGAATATAGGCAACTTGATATCATCACTCATCCTCCTTCGAGGTGGCGCAGTACTCTGAGTAGTGCTAGGGATAATATTCCGAGGAATGATCTGAGATGGAATGGGATGAGTCAGAACAGTCTGGACACCTGCTCCTGCGGTGTTACCAGTACTGACGTTCTGCGGAGTAGGTCTATTAGCAACAGGAGGGTTCTGAACTGACGGATTATGAGACAAGGGGGGCGTGGTACTCACAACCGGCGGATTTTGTGGCATAACTGGCTTATAAGTAGCTGACAGAGGTGCGGTTTGATTGTTAAGTTCACATTGTATCTCGGTATCTACGTGGAGTCCATGCAGTTTAGGATTTTTCTCGGTGGTATACTTGTATCTCTTTCCACTTCTCAAATTATGGGTTTCTTCGTTGGAATTACTATATATGTTATTTACCATGACAGATTCAAAAATTTCACTGCATTTTTAAAACGCCTTTCTCGACTAAAAGCATTTTAATGTATAAACTGAGATTGTTCAGGTACTTACCTTTGAACCCTTTGAAAAACTTGCTTCAGTTGCGCTATAGGATTTCAATGTGTCTACAACGAACTCTGTCACGAAACATTCCAATATGTTGTCAACCCAGAAGTCGACTACTCGCGACAGTGGACTACCTATCGCTTTGAGCCTCTCTGTAAGCTCTGCAGTCCACTCGGTCAGTTCTCCTAGCTGGAAACAATTCTTTCGCTTTGCGAGCCTTGATAACCATTCGTGTAACTCATTTCCAAAATATGCCTAGAAAATATCATGAATATCCTTCCACAGGTATTTGTTCAACCACTGAACGTCAGAAAGACACAGGTGTCTAGTCTCCTTCCTTGCGAAGTCTCTTTCAGTCTTATCACACCAGTCCCAAATCTCTTTCTTGTTTGGATACCAATTTTCTGCAATCAACAAAATCTTGTCTTTGTCACACATCACTTTTTTCAAATATACTATCGCATCACCGAGTCTTAGCGCGGCAACTAAACCATTTGTTGGCTTACTATACTGTTCTAGAGGTTTCCAATGTAGACCCAGGTTCTTCGCGGCTTCAATGCACCAACAAAACCCCTTTTCACCGGCCCTTTCGGCAACAGTCTGTGAACAGACTGAGGTTTCACCTGAGGCGAAGCTGAGGGGGTGGCTGTGGAATCAGGTTTCCACAACCTGGTGATGTGAGTTTTAGAAAACTGGCGAGCAGCGCGCTACATGGATCGCGCGGCAGACTCAAGACTGCGCAAAGTATCCTACTTCGCGGCTGATACTTCTACAAGTTGAGGCACTTGCACAACTAATGCATCCTAGGACTGCGCGGTTTGGATAGGTTTCAATGACAGGACAGCACAATTGACGAATACGCTTCCTCTTCGGACTTAACCAACCTTGATTACTTTACTTAGTGTTTTATTCATTCATCTACTGCCTTAGATTATTTAGCCTTATGTCTTATGAAACAAGATGAAATACACTGTTTTGCGCACTTCCGGTGCTGCGCTTCAAGGGAGTTGCACGGCGTGATCTCTCCTACTTAAGCGTTTACCTAGATGAATTATGCATTCGTTAACTCAGAAATACTGTGCATTCAATATTCATCCATACATGTGATACTTAACATATTATTCCCATCTCATTATCATGGAGAATACATATAAAAGCATGAACATATCAACTGATAAATGAGATTTCAAGCATTCATTATAAGCAAATAGACAAGTGCAAACACATCAACAATCTCATTGCACAAGATTTAACATGGTTCACCCCCAGGATGGGAGCTACATCCACATGAACTGTTGTTGTATTAGTCTTTGGGAAGGGTACAACAGTTCCAGTCTACGCACTCAGCTGCAGACTCTCTTCTCTCTCAATAAGCCTCTACACACACAGCTTGCAGAGCCTTTACAAAAATGTCTCTCCACAGAGATCTATTCAGTCTTTGCACTTAGAATATTTCTCAATACTAATCAACCCTTTACCTTACAAAATATGCCCTTTTTATAAATCATGCCCGCAGGTCATGTCTTTACAATAGCTGGGCGAAACCCTTAGGGTTTCCAAAATTGTCGTTGTTTTCAGCTAACCGTACTTGTTGGTTCTGGTAGCGAATCTTCCGTCGTGATCGTCCTTTAGGCATGGTCACGTCGCTATCAACCCCCCTGTCGTGCGCACGCCAACAGGTCACTTTCACCGAGCCGTTCCTTCTCTAATGGCTTCGTGCGGCTGGTTCATGTAGTGGTTCCTTGCTTGTGCGACCGGTCGCTTTCCTCTGCTTTACTCCTTACCCGCCGCTTGGTAATCATGAAGCATCTTTACCAAAAATAGACCACTGATGGTCTAACCGAAATATGTGATGTCTTCCGTCCAACCTTCTACCTTGCCAAATCTCCATAGATCGGGCTCTTCGCAGCGCTGAGTCCTCCACAACACTGTACTTCGCAACTCCTTTGATGCTTCGCTGCGCTTAACTTCGCAGCTCCCCAAAAATGACTTGTTCCAAAAGTCTTCAACTGAACTACGCTTAACTCTGCAGTTCCAAAACTTGACTTGCACAAAAATGCTCCACTTGGGCCAGGCCCAACATTTTCTTTGATTTTTTGTTCTTATCAAATGGATTTTTGTTGTACTATGTTTTCTTTGTTGTACTCTATATGAAGAATGCCATAATTTGTTTTCCTTAATTGGTAATTATGTTTTTGCAAATATTTGTCTGGTAGATACTCTGTGGATCATTAACACATTTTTTTTTTGTTTAGGTTCCTGATTGTAATTTCAGTGTGAACTTTGATTCTTCTATTTAAGGGTGCTATCCCAATGGAAGAGCACCTATCTTACAGAAATGGGGTTGGTGGTTTGATTCCTCCATGCCCTATCTACATAAATCAATGACTAATTAAATGACCAGTTAACAACAATCAATGACTAAATAAATGACCAGTTAACAACAATAAATGATTAAAAAAATGACCAGTTGATTGCACTTAATGACTAAATAAATGACCAATTAACCGCAATCAATGACTAAATAAATGTTCAATTAATAGCAATCGATGAATAAATAAATGACCAGTTGACAACAATCAATGACTAAACAAATGACCAATTAACAACAATCAACGACTAAATAAATGACCAGTTAACAACAATTAATGACTAAAACAATGACTAAATATACAACCAATAAATGACTGAACTTTTTAGTCATGTATTTAGTTGATTTATAAGTGACTAGAAATAAATGACTATTAGTCATGTGACTAAATTTAGTCATTTATATGCAAATTTTAGTAGTTTTTTAAGTCATTTATCTCATTTTTTCTACTAGTGAGAAGAAGGAAAACTAGAGGATCAAGAGGCAACTAGTCCATTGACTACAAAAAATACTTCCAGAGTTGTTCAAAGAGATCATCCAAATAGTTAGATACTTGGAAATATGGAATCAGGAGTGCAAACCAAAAGGAAGCATACTCACAATACAGGAGTAGCTATGTTATCAGTAATCAAACCTAAAAATTTCAGTCAAGCCAGTATAGAGGAGAGATGGGTTAAGGACATGAAGGAAGAATTGAAACGGATCAATAAAAGTGGAACCTGGGAACTTGTACCAAGACCAAAGAACAAGAATGTGATTGGAACCAAGTGGGTGTTCAAAAACAAACTAAATGAGAATGGAGAAATTGTGAGAAATAAGGCCAGATTAGTGTGCAAGGGGTATGCTCAAGTTGAAGGAGAAGACTTCGATGAAACCTTTGCTCCAGAGGCTAGAATGGAAGCTATCAGATTATTTCTAACCTACTCATGTTTTAAAAACTTCAAGTTATACCAGATGGATGTAAAGTCTGCATTTTTGAATGGAGACCTAAGAGAAGAAGTCTACGTAGAGAAACCAGAAGGTTTTGAATAATTAGGGAAAGAAGAACACATATATAGATTGAAGAAGGCACTCTATGGTATTAAACAAGCACCCAGAGCATGGTATGTAAGACTAGACAAGTACCTTCTGTAACAAGGGTTCAAAAGAGGTATGGAAAATAGCAACATCTGTATCAGAATTGAAGGAAACAGTTTGTTAGTCACAGTAGTTTATGTAGATGACATTATATTTGTCTGCAACAATGATGAATTGAGTCATCCATTTTCTCAATATATGTCACAAGAGTTCGAGATGTCTATGATAGGATAGATGTATTTCTTCCTTGGACTTCAAATAACTTAATCACCAAAAGGAATATTTATTACTCAATCCAAATACTTGAAAGAGGTGCTTAAGAAATTTGGAATGGTTGAAAGTGCACCTATCAGCACACCAATGAAAACTAGTTGCAAACTCAACAAGGATGACAAGTCCCCTTCAATAGAATCAACCTAAACATATCTATGATTGGGATCCTACTATATTTGATAGCTCCCAGACCTGATATCATGCAAGCAATTGGAATGGTGGCAAGGTTTCAATCATATCCCAAGGAATCACATGTGATAATTGTTAAAAGAATTTTTAGATATCTCAAGGGAACTTTAGAGCTTGGCTTATGGTACCCAAGGAACAAAGGATTTGATCTTGTTTCCTACATACATGTTGATTGGGTTGGTAGTGTGGATGACAGAAAAATCACTAGTGGTAGTGCATAATTCCTAGGAGAATGTTTCATCTCATGGTCGAGTAGAAAACAATCATCAATTCCGCTATCTACAATAGAGGCCGAATATATTGCAGCTGTATAGTGTTGCACTCAAATTTTTTGGATGATACAAACCTTGGAGGATATTAAAGTGGAATGTGATCAGAAAATACCTATATATTGTGACAATACAAGTGCCATCAACATCTCCAAGAATAAAGTCATGCAGTGAAAGACCAAACACATACCCATCAAATATCACTTCTTGAGAGAGCAAGTTGGTGACAAAAAGGTCATACTGGAGTATGTTAACTCAAAGGAGAAGATAGTAGACATATTCACCAAACCTCTACCTAAAGAGGCATTGGAGAACCAAAGGAAAAAACTAGGAGTTATCTCCCTACAGTAAAGAATGACAACTTGCAACAATCAGAGGTAAAAGTGATAGGGGGAGCAGTCACAAAGAAGAAGTGTTGACATTGAATAGAAAAATCAGCAAGATAGAGATAAAAGTGATAGGGGGAGGATGAAGAAAATAGACATGAACAACAACAACAACAATAAGTAAAATGAGGAGAGAATGGGAAACATCCATAACATGAGCAACAACCACAACAACCATAATGACATGTGGCTCTCGGAAAGACTTTGACATTGATGTCAAAGGGGGACAAAAGAGCAATAAAACAAATCAGTAAGGATTTGGAAGAGCTCATTGAAAGGGGGAGAAATTTGTTTTACTATATGTTTCCATCAATGCCAAAGGGGGGGATTGATGGAAATGTAGTGTTGGAAAGTGTTGGCATTGAGGTCAACATGAAGGAATAATCAAGAAGTTGAAGTGATGACAAGTGGTTATTGTTGTTGGGGTAATCATTGTGATGAACATGCACAATGCTTAAAATAAAGTTGGACCAGTCAAAATATGCTAAAACGAAGATTAACCAAGACACAAATTAAGTCGTCCCAGTCAAGAGGCAGCTATAGTGTATAAATATATGTGTGGGCGTCTTCATTTATGTTGAGAGATACAAATCTTTGTCTCGGGTAGAAAAAGAAGAGAAGGTCGATGGTGCAAAGGAAATCAACCACTCGTTGATATCAACCAAGTGTGAGGGTACAAGCCAATCGGAAGTGAAGAAAGGGTAGAATTGTGGACTATTTGTGCTTTAGGACAGAGTGCAGGTCCAAGGATAGAAAACTTACAATGTACAAGGGTAGACAGAGCTGAGGTAGAAGTGAAGCAAGTTTGAGTAGGACTTGAGGAAGTTTGATTGAAGTAAAGTGTGAAGTTTGAGATCTTGTATTTGAGGTCAAGAAGGACCATTGATATATTTTTGAAGAATATATACAATTGGGTGTTGTACCATATGTTCAACAACAAATAATAATAAAACAGAGGGTTGAATTCCTCCTCCAGTTGGAGCTAGAAGAATAAGGGAGTTGTAGCTCACTGTCAATTGTAGAAGACAAAACCTAGGAGGCTGGAGCCTCCTCCAGTTGGAGCTGGACAAATTGGAGAATGGTGTCTCCACGTGATAATGTAAAATATTGTGATTTTATCAATATATTATATGTATACATCTTGTGTCTCTTATTGATGATATGTTTCTTGATACATATTGATGAATGTAAAGTTGTCTATATAGTTGATGAACTGTTAATGAGGTAAAAATAGAGTAAAGTGCATGATACTGATTCACCCCCCCTCTTAGAATCATTGTGTGTTCAATATTTTATTTCATGAATTCTCAGGGGAACTCTAATCTTATGCAACAATCCAAACACAAACCATTGTACAAGTAGCTCCTCATTTATCGCATAAGGAATATGGATAAGTGGATCCTTAAATATTTTATCATAATCTCGTACACACTCATTTGGCATTTATTTTTTCTCCTTGACATTTTTTCTACACGATGCTTGACATCTTGGGACCTAAAGAATGACAAGAAGTCATCCTTCACATGATCCTCAATGTCATCAGGGGTCATCATCTCTTGCATATAGGAGACTCTCATTTTTAAGTTGTACCATGTTTGTTGTCAACCTTGAAATAGGTGGCAATTTCTATTGTACTAAAAGAGTATATTGTTCTTGCTAATCCACTGGATTGAGGCTCCACAATACTTAGATCGTGGTCACTTTCTTCCCCTTCTAATTTTACTTCATGGAAATCAATATAACACGCTAGCCGTTTATATTATACCATGATATACATTTGTGGTCTATAATTGAACTGGCATCATTGTCAATCAAAAGGGTTTGTGTTTCTTCATCAATTAAGTCTAATAGTGGGGGAAGTCCCATGAGACTCTTGACTCGAATTAATTGGTCATTCGTGCCTTCCTCGGGGATAATATTGAATAAATTCCCATAATTTGAAGGCATCTAAATCCATATTCTATTAATGTTTTGACCATTCTCATCTAGTGGACTTCAAATTGAGGTTAATCCAGATTCAAAATGCATGTTATGCATGAGGGATCATTAACACTGAGAATTTTCCTTCTCCATTCTAACATTCTTCTTATTTTCAATGTCGACACATAGACCTCTATGTATTCAACATTGTTCAAATAATTGCAAAGCTCCCATGCTAGCCTCTACACTATGCAAAATTTATTCCAAACTAGGATCCATATATGATGCTTCCACTTCCACATCTGGTCAATCTTCTAAACTCAACTCAAACAACGTTAGCATCACATCGAATTGCCAATCAACCATATCTACAACCTCAAGAACCAACATAGTTTCTTCCTCTTCTACACTTGGTCGGTCTTCCATAATTGAAATAGATAGGATTATCATCCTCTATTGACCTACATTCCCTACCTCAACTTTTTTTCTACATTGACGAAGGTCTACAACCCTCTTAAGTTGAAACTCCTATGTTGTATCTTATTTCTTTCAATTTTATGCTAGTCCACTAGAGATTTATATGCTTTTAATCCTTCTTTCTTTTCTTTGTTTCTTCTAATATATATTCTCTGCTTTTCTCAATTGATTCTTTCTTTCGTTCACTCTTAGGCATGATTGATTCCTTCACTAGTCTCTTGTTTCTTCAATGCAAGTCACCAAGGGTTTTCTTCTATAGAGTCATGTAATGGGAAATGACCCACCCATCCAATCCCAACTCTACTCAAGGCCAACAATGGTGAGTGCACCATCCATTGCCATGCTTTTCCCTTTCACTCTCTAAGTAAGAGCTACCACTCTTTTTGCTTCTCCTTCCAATTCATATTTAATGGTTCCACCACTGGCGTTCTTGCTTATACAATACAATTGGCCCATTATAAATAAGGAACTTGTGAAACAAGTTCGATAATAAATAGAAGAAATCATCATGTGCATCTATGCATAATATCCTCTTCACGTCATCCAAGGATGTACGCCCTTTAATTTCTTACTCTTCATAGAATTCATCCACAATTTTCTCAAACCATTCATCCAAGTTTGTTATGCCTCCATTAATAAGTTTTGAGAACAATCTATGATCCTCTTATGTGGTCATGTGTTGTTTCTCTCAAGCAACTTCTTTATCTCCAATGCCACGGACTCCAAGGACTTCTTGTAGCTCTATGTAAAAACCATGCCTTAACCTACACAAGGGTCAGGTGATTCCTTGTTACATAACGTTTCAAGTAATTTTCCAATATCCTTTCCCACCATTTAGTTATCTCCTTCTCAATGAGATTCTATGCATATTATATTCAACGTGTCTCAAATTGGTGTTACCAACAAAACCAATGTTGTGATTTGAGGGATTACAGTGCAATCCAATCACTGATAGTGCATCAATAAACCATAATATACAATATATATATCTAGAAAAGCGTACACACATATATGGAGAGAGATGGAGAGACAACAATAATGAATATTTTATTGATCCTTTATACCTCTCATTGATTACAATGGTAGGTTGATACATATTTTATACTCTTTACACAAAGGAGAGGTGGTTATAATGGATATAACTACCTCTATCAGTGAACCCAATCAGTTTGTTGATTGAAATGATTGCTTAGTTGACTCTTTATGCTAGTCAACTAGACCATTGAGGATCTTACAACATGTTCACTAACCACTACCCTTGAAGCAACACAAATAATATCCAAACAATCGAGAACATACTTAATTGAATTTTGATATGCATGAACTAAGAGGAGAGAATCATCTACAAAAAAATTATGGATTATTTTTGTACCCCTGGAATCTTAATATCTAGAATGCATCCCTAGACATTGGACACCCGAAGGAGATAACCTACAACATCAATTGCAAGCACATACAAATAAGGAGCCAATGGGCATCCCTACCTAATGGATTGATGCATACTTATGCAATAGAAAAAGGATCCATTAACATATAGCAACATTGAAGCATTATTGAAAAGTAATGATGCAATGTAATGATGTAATTGAGATGTATTTTGTATATAAAGGGCTAGTTATAACATATACTCAGTGTTTTTTTACCAAAGAATATTTACATCTTTACGATCGTAAGTATTCCAAAAAAATTCACTCGAAAGTCCTCCAAGTCAGGGATATTTATTATGTGAAACTCGCCATATACTTGAGTATCTAAGCCCTAAGATTCAATGTAATTACACCAAGAATAGTGGCGTTCTCTACAACCTAGTATGGGGGAGACATTGTAACACATAATGTTGTGTAACGTTATGTAACATGCCACACAACATGGTGATCTGATAAAAAAGAAATAAAAATGTAAATGATGTTGGCTTAAACAAAACAAAAAAAATTATATTGATTTCATCTTAAACTTAGATATAGAAAGCATCGAGAGGGATCAAATATCTTGAGCTGTAAAAATTTTCGTAATGTGTAAAAAAATTAAGATGAAAAAAATTTACACCTCAAAAAATTGGATCTCTCTTTGTGCTTGATAGATCCAGGTTTAAGATGGATCTATGCTGGTGTATAACATCTCATGTATGAGTCACCATGGATACTTACGTAATGTCAAGTTAGAATCTAAGAGTTAAAGTCTTAGGAGTCCCTCTTGCACATAATTTACAATAATTTAAATGTGTCAGTGGTTAAAAACAAATTAGAAGGTTAGGATGGTCTTTTCCCTAAGTCTAAGTTCGGGTTTAATGTTCGAATTGTTCATTAACTTTCTAAATCAAAGTTCCCTCGTCTCATATGAGACCTTCAACATATTTTTATGCAATTTCACATATCCCCATGTAGTCCACCTAAGATGCATCATACCCTAGCTTTGCAAGCAATTATCTTTTGATTGAGTGCCCAGAATTGTGCCATCTCAACGTCAATAAACCAGAATCGGTTGTGGGATTTCTTAAAAGTGGTTATACTAGAAGTTCCAATAAATATTGAGGAAGTTGGAAAACCCAAAATTGGCATTTAAAAATTTACACCCCTCTTTTAGTCATTTCCCCCCCTTCCTAACCAATTCGTCCCCCTTTTTAGCAAGTCATCTCCCTCTCTAAAGCTAGTGCCCCTCCTTTTTTACTTTTCTCAACCGCTTGAGAGTATTTTTGTTATTTTTTTACCATGTCAAGAGCTTTTAGTTAAGGTTTTGAGTCTTCTAAAAAGAAAAATTAATTGTTTAATCAAAAGAGGTTGAATCTCTCATCCCATATAAAGAGCACTCATCTCTTATTCTTTTGGTTGGTTGTTGGTACTACTAGAGAGCTATCTATGTACAAGACATCATTCTATAATAATAAAAAATTGGTTTGGAGATTATACTTTGAGCTTCTCATCATTGATGGTATTATTCTTGTTCATGGTTATTCTATTGCAAGTAACATTGTGCTAGCATTGTGTTCTATTCTCCTGAACTATTTTAGGGGCAATATTGTCTAAGTAGATTAGATCTATGGTAATGTTTTATTTTAGATTCAATTGAAGTTCTTGCGTAGAGAGTGGTTTTTCGTTGTAGGGTTCTTAATTTGAATGTTGTAATTCTAACCCCTCTAGTGTAAAGTTTCACTTAAGCAAAAAGTAGAGAAGGAATCTAAGGGAGGGATGCCAGTTGTTGGACACCCCACGTGGCTCCCTCCCCCATGCCACGCTGGTCAGTCGCCACCTATGCAGCCCGGGCCCAGATGGCACCGTTACCTGTCGTGGTGGGTGGGCGCCATAAAGCGGCCTTTATGGCACGTTTTTTAACACCTTTCCGATGCTTTTCCCGCAACCTCTCCTTCCTCCCATGTATTGTTGCTCGGGCCCTGTCTGTGAACGCTCCGCCACCCCATTTCCTGTTCACTCCCGCTCTGGTTCTGCACCACCCCCGTTTTGGTTCTTCACCAGTCCCGCTCTAGTTCTGCCCGTATCCTGTTGTGCTACTGTGATGTGGCGGACGCTTGGTGCCTCACCCCCCGACGGATGGTGTTCGCCGCTGCGGTATGTTCTGTCCGCTAGTTCTCCCGACGTTGACACTCGCTCCATGCCCATAGCGCACCATAGGCCCTCGAAGTCGTCTGCGGCGGACCCCGTTGGAGGTTTTCATCGGTTCGGTGGTGGTGTTGTTGGGTTGCTGATTGGCTGGTTTCACTGGTGGCGATGGTGGCTTCCATCAGGCGTTCATTGCCTTCGTTCGGTGGCGCTGGTCCCGTCCTGCTCATGCTTCTTCGGTGGCGCTGGTCCCTTCCTCTTCACGGTGGTGGCTGGTCCCTTCCTGCTCACGGCGGTGGCGATGGCTGTTCCTGCTCACACTTCTTCGGTGGCGCTGGTAGGTTTCCTACCAGCCATTCCCTGCATCAGTGTTTTTCAACACTCTCAACCTTCTGGGGATTTCGTGGACCATTTCTGCTGCTTTTAAAGGTTAAATTCTGCATTTCTGGGTTGTGAATTTGTGCATTTCTGTTGGTGAATTGGTTTGGTCCCTTCCTACTCCTGGCGGTGGCGTTGGTGCCCTCCTGCTCGCACTTTGAATTGTTTATGGTGGGTTTACGTCGCGTTTGTTGCAATGGTGAAATGCATTTCGCATTAGGGTTTTTATGTGGCATTAGGGGTTTAATTTGTTTATGCTGCAGCAGGGTTTAGGAATGGTTTATGATGCAGTAGGGTTTATGAATGGTTTATGATGCAGTAGGGTTTATGAATGTTTTAGTGTTTATTCATTTATTAGGTTTGAGGTGAATTTGTTTCGGCTGAATTATTGAAGGTTCTATGGTTTACGTTGTAATCATAATTTCGGGTGAATTATTGAAGGTTTTGTGGTTAATGTTGAAGCTGCGTTTAAATTTTTTTTAGGGTGTATGAATTAAGGTTGTGTTGCAGCGGCATTTAAATTTTTTTTAGGGTTTATGTTGCAATCATAGTTTGGGCAGAATTATTGCAGGTTCTATGGTTTGTGTTGCAGCAGGTTCTATGGTCTGTGTTGCAGCAGGGTTTGTAAATTTTTTAGGGTTTATGTATTTAGTTTGTCGTTTGTTTGTGTTGCAATCAACGTTTGGGCCAAATTATTGAAGGTTCTATGGTTTAGGTTGCAGCAGGGTTTATAAATTTGTTGGGGTTTATGAATTTGGTCTGTTGAATGGTTTATGTTGCAATAATCGTTTGGCCTGAATTATTGAAGGTTCTACGGTTTATGTTGTAGCAGGGTTTGTAAATTTTTTAGGGTTTATGAATTTAGTTTGTTGTTTGTTATGTTGCAATCATAATCTGGGCTGAATTATTGAGGGTTCTATGGTTTATGTTGCAGTCGGGTTTGTAATTTTTTTAGGGTTTATGAATTTAGTTTGTTGTTTGTCAATGTTGCAATCATAGTTTCGGCCGAATTATTGAAGGCTCTATGGTTAATGTTGCAGCAGTGTTTATAATTTTATTGGGGTTTATGAATTTTGTTTGTTGCTGGTTTATGTTGCAATCATAGTTTGGCTGAATTATTGAAGGTTCTATGGTTTATGCTGCCTTATGTTGTAGCAGGGTTTGTAAATTTTTTGGGGTTTATGATTTTAGTTTGTTGCTGGTTTATGTTGCAATCATAGTTTGGCCTGAATTATCTATCTTCTATGGTTTATGTTGCAGCAGGGTTTGTAAATATTTTAGGGTTTATGAATTTAGTTTGTTGTTTGTTATGTTGCAATCATAGTCTGGGCTGAATTATTGAGGGTTCTATGGTTTATGTTGCAGTCGGGTTTGTAATTTTTTTAGGATTTATGAATTTAGTTTGTTGTTTGTTAATGTTGCAATCATAGTTTCGGCCGAATTATTGAAGTCTCTATGGTTAATGTTGCAGCAGTGTTTATAATTTTATTGGGGTTTATGAATTTTGTTTGTTGCTGGTTTATGTTGCAATCATAGTTTGGGCTGAATTATTGAAGGTTCTATGGTTTATGATTTTAGTTTGTTGCTGGTTTATGTTGCAACAGTGTCCCTAAATTTTATTTGGTTTATGAATTTAGTTTGTTGTTGGTTTTTGTCACAGTAGAATGGTAATAGTTAAAAGGAAAAACTGCATCATACAGGGGATGGATGGCAGTTGACAACAATGACTTTTCCATTGTCTCATCTTATTGGAAGAATACCCATAATTCAATTGTTGATATCAGCAAGTTTGCCAAATTGGCTATTGTTGATGCATTTTACAAGCGATCTGCTCCATCTTATGATCTGCTGTTGTTCATGCAGTTTACAAGTTGCATGCTATTGTTAAATTACAAGTGTATGATGCAGTTTTTACTTTTACCTATTAACATGAAGTGATCTGCTGCATCTTATCAATCCATTGCTTGCATTATGGGCCAATAACTTGAATTATGGGCAAAATAGAAGAAGTTAAATTAGTTGTTGCATTATGGGAAAAATAGAAGAAGGTAAATTAGTTGTTGCATTATGGGAAAAATAGAAGAAGGTAAATTAGTTGTTGCATTATGGGCATTTATATAGACATAGTTTTATTAAACAGTTTGTTGGCTTGATTATTGTTGTCTATTGTTATAGCCTTCAAAAGGATATTGAATTTGTTTATAGGAATGTACATACACTGGATCTAATTTAGGCATGTTATGTTGATTAGTATGATACTGTATTAAGGTGTAATAAGTCATGCATGAGAGCCCTCCATGGAACATTCCTTATAGAAGCATTATTAATAATAGGAGAGAAATATGGACCATGTTGCAGTACAGTTAGCATCGAATGGATGGGTATCACACCCATGCAATGGTTCAACCCCATTCCTAACTGCTATTTTAAGGAATATAGGGGTCAAGAGTTGTAAACCATAGAACCAACTGCACCATAAACCATAGAACCTTCAATAATTCATCCCAAACTATGAAACTTCAATAAACCTTAGACCCTGCTGCAACATAAACCATAGCCCACGATATCATCTAGGATGAAGCTTTTATAGTGGTCTTGGGATTCTTCTATCTCCCTTTGAATTTTGGGCATATGGTTGTAATCCCATGTGGTTGTAATTCAGCCGAAACGACTGCAACATAAACCATGGACCCTGCTACAGCATAAACCCTAGAATTCATAAACACTGTTGCAACAACATTAACCATAGAGCCTTCAATAATTCATAGAATTCATAAATTCATAAACCCCAATAAAATTATAAACACTGCTATAACATTAACCATAGAGCCTTCAAGAATTCAGCCGAAACTATGATTGCAACATTAACAAACAACAAAATAAATTCATAAACCCTAAAAAAATTACAAACCCGACTGCAACATAAACCATAGAACCCTCAATAATTCAGCCTAGACTATGAGTGCAACATAACAAACAACAAACTATGATTGCAATGGTTGGGCATATGGTTGTAATCCCATACTACTGCAACATAAGCCATGGACCCTGCTGCAGCATAAACCCTAGAACCTTCAATAATTCAGCCCATACTACTGCAACATAAGCCATATACCCTACTGCAGCATAAACCCTAGAACCTTCAATAATTCAGCCCAAACTATGATTGCAACATAAACCAACAACAAACTAAATTCATAATCCATAAAAAATGTTAATGAAATGTTTAATTGGAGTACATTACAGCTTGCTGTTGAAATGATGAAATTGTATATTAAACCTTTTGATAAACCCCTGATTACAATGCCGCAAACATCAGGGAACGATATGACCTAGGATTGTACCCAAAAATGTATAGGATTGTATACAAAATGGCCATGTTGCAGTAGTTAGACCCAGTGATTACAAAATCCACAATGCAATGTGGTCACAACAAAAACTTTGGCATCCCTATATGACACTCCTATGCTTGATGTCATCCAAGATCTTCACTTCCCAATATTGTTGAGTTTCCTGCTTGAGCCAGGTTGGTTGGCATACCTAACAATGGTTGATTAGGTTGTGGCTGGTTGCCTCCATATGATATCCAATTTGCTTCTTGTAGCCATGGAGGAATTGAGTAGACACAGTGCACACTTGTGCTACTAACCCCTACATTGGGTTGAGCCCCCCAATAATCATACATATGTCTGACACCTGCACTGGTAGGAGGGAATAAAGTGGGCATGCGCACTTGTTAATAGCGGGGGACTTGGATGTTTAGGAGGTCTTGGAAAAATGGAGTATTATCTGCAAGATGTTCCAATGTGTTTGGCATCATCCTACTCCCCTCCACTATGTTTGCATCAATGGCAGAACTTTTTGCCACCCCTTGTTCTTTTTGAAGCAATTGTTGAGCCTTTCTCAATTCCTTTTCATGCCTTGCCATTTGTTTTTGATGAGCCTTTTCTTGTCTTTCTTTCTCTCTTTCAAGCCTCTCCTGTGCTCGAATTTCTGTTGCAGCAATCCTTGCAGCCTTCTTTTCTTTAGC
The DNA here is from genome assembly GCA_027924585.1 of Larix kaempferi. Taxonomy (NCBI): domain Eukaryota; kingdom Viridiplantae; phylum Streptophyta; class Pinopsida; order Pinales; family Pinaceae; genus Larix; species Larix kaempferi. The sequence goes on along the minus strand of BSBM01000597.1, from coordinate 8,141,634 downwards.
TAAGTCCCTCTTTTTCTGCTTTAAATCCTGGAGTTCAAGTTTCCTATGCTCAGACTCAACCAATAGTTTTATATAGTCCTCTGAGGTGAGTAACTGTGAACTTCGGCATAGATGAAGATTGTCTGCTGTAAATTGCCTTCTTTTTGCTGACACTCTCTCTACCGGTAGCTTTAGAAACCGACCAAGCAACTGGCCCTTCTTTGACACTTGCTGCTCCTTGCTTGACACTTGCCTTTCAAGATTTGGGTCAATGTTCTCCTGCTCTATCTGAACCATATTGTCCTCTTCAGCTGGAACCTCATTGTGGACACTATCTTCTTCCAGGTTTCCATTGTCCACAAAATAATGAACAATTTCTTCTTCCAATTCTCTGGGATGTGAAGGCATGTTCATGCTTTCTTCATTTGTCCTTGAGACAATATTTTTGTCCAAATTCATCATGGCTTCTACCAGCCATGATGGTGGGGTAACCTGTCTTGGCAAAGTCAATTCTCCATTACTGCTTCCTGGTGCATGGTCAACGTTTTCATTGACATGAATAGAAGCAGAAGTTGCAACTGTTTCTTGCATAGAGAAATTAAGAAGATTAGAAGCAGAAGTTGCAGCTGTCTCAGTTGGTGTATGTACCTCCATGTTACTGTCAATTGGTTCATTGTTATATTGTGTTTCACTTACCTGTTCTTCTTCATCACCACAGTATGGTCCTCCTTGAGAGAGAGATATCATATGAACAGCAGCAACAACGTCTTCCTCTACCTCCACATCTTCTTGGCCAGCAACATGTGCTTGGACATCCCCTTCTTCCTGACCATTCAAATCAAATCCCAGGCTACAACTAGTATCATGCATGAGAGCCTCAGAATTCAGTGGCCATATTCCAGTCCTCCTAAACCCAGCCTTGATATTCGTAGGTGTGAGAGCCCTTTTAAAGGATTTACTTGCAAGCTTGGCTAGCTCAAACCTTTTTACCTCCACCCCTGGATTCTGTGCCATCCACGAAGCTCGCTCACCCCTAAAATAGTTCTTGAAAGGCCCAAACACACTGACATCTAGGGGTTGCAATCTGTGAGTGGTATGAGCAGGCAGTGTCAACAGGTCGATGCCCAAATTGTTAGCCTCCTCGATTGTTTGCACAGCAATGCAGCTTCCATGACCATCTAAAACCAGCAGGTGTCTATTTACAGGTGAGACACCGCCTGGTATAGATGCAGCAAAGTGAATAAGCCAATTCAAAAAGAGTTCTTTGGTCATCCAAGCATGGGGATGTGTAGCCATGCATGCACCTAGTTCACAATTCTGTATATAGTTTTTGAGTTGAGTTTTACCTTTAAATAGATAAAATCCAGGGATTGAAGCACCAATTGCATTGACACAACATAGAATAGTGATCCACTCCCTGCTCCTAGGCAAAATCTTTGGCACATTACGACTCCCTCTCTTAGCAATTACACGCATGCCACAGTTCCTTCCTGCCTGTAAACCTGTTTCATCGCAGTTCCATATATAGTCTGGAGCATACCCATGGTTCTCATATGCACTAGAAAGGGTGGCATAGAACTTAGTCAGAATTGCAGGCCGTAGATTTAGAGCCCTGTCTCTATCTAGGCCCTCAGTTGTATGCAACACAAGGTCTGGATGCCTTTTTTTAAACCCAAACCACCATGACTTACCAGGAAACCCATCTTTGAAGGGGTTTGGCCTCCCTTGACAGATTTGAGCTACTGTGGATTTTAGTTGTATCAGCTCTAGCCCATGTCCCATTTCAGCCATCTCCTTACACCACTGAACCACCTCGGCCTCCTCCTCTTCACTCATTACTGTAACAGGCCCTCTGCGCTTTGTATGTGTGAGCCCATTTATCCAATAATGTACTGAAGAGGTAGCAACTCCATGTTTTTTAGCAGCAGCACGAATGGAATATCCATTGAACTCTATATCATCAATAGCAGCTAGCATGTCTTCTTTTGTCCAGCCTCTTATTGCACTGATTTTGGTGACTGAACTTGTTCCTTGAACTGTGGTTGGAAGTGACTGTGTGGTTGGTGGCGGGACAACAATGTCCTCTTCCACCACATTGTCATTCTCAACAACATTGCTGGGAGCATTGTTGGCATTTGAATGATCGAGCCTCTCCTCGTGCGATGAGGTGCAGCGTAGCTGGGCACCCCTACTCAGTCGACGACTTGTTCTCCTTGCATTGCTGACTCTTTCCATGCCTACAACAACCTGCACATTTAGAAGGGAGGCTGGTTATGTAGAAGAAACTGAAAGTTGATTATAACATAAATGTAAATAACAGAAATGGAAATAACATTGCAAGGGAAGCTGGTTATATAGAAGGAAACTGGAAGCTGATTATAACAGAAACATGAATAACATAACTGGAAATAACATAAACAGAAACATAAATAACATAAACAATAACCTGAATCTACTGTGCACACAGTTCTGCTGGTATGCCTCCACTGTGCACACACTTCTGATGGTATGCCTCCACTGTGCACACACTTTGTTGTTCGAATTTCTGAAATGCAACTGTGCACACACTCTGCAGGTCGAATTTATGAGATGCATCTTCATAAGGGTTGTGGTTCATTTATAGTTGTTTGCTATTGAATTGGGTTGGTAAGAAGGTTGCACATGGATTGCAATCTCTCAAATTTCAATGTGTGTTGTGGATTGATTTGAAAGTGATCCAATGGTTGGGAGCTTGTCATTGTGGATCCCTGTGCCTTCATCTGTTTCATGATCTGTGTGCTTCCATCTGTTTAATGGGTGCATTTAATGGGTAGGTGTCATTTATTGAATACAGTGGGTTGGAATGTTGAACAATCTTGCAGTTATGGCTGACACTATCTTTTCTAATGCTTGAATAGGTTTCAATGAATGTTTGAACAGGTTTTAATAAATGCTGGGATATTTAGGCTCCAATAGATATTTGTGGGTCCTCCTTTGATAGGTGCCTTGCAGTATGTGGCAAAAACGAGTTGGGTTATTTAACTGTTCATGTACTTCTGGATCCCTGAGCAGATCTGTACTTGGTTGGGACAAGATGTTTTGTACAGTTTGTCATATAAAGACTATTTATTGACACCTATTGGCCCAGTCAGTTAATGGGCAATTTTTGGACATAATTTAAATATTTTCTGCACTTAATATGGAATGTGTATATTTAATTTATGGGTTTATTTGTGTCAATATATGGTGGTTGTGTGGGACCAGTACTATGACAACTACTGGTCCCTGTTCAAGAATAGACAACTCTCCCCTATCATCCCCTTATTATTTGGATTTTGTAGTTTCTAATAGATCTATGAAGGGTTTGGAGTTTGAGCACGTATTCTTCCTATGTCATATTTGTATGGAACAAACCCATTGGAAAATCTCTTAGTCGACTTCTTAGCCCAAAGGAAAAGTAAGACACTTTTCTCTCTTATTTTTCTTGCAACTATCCATAAAACAAAACAAAAAACAAAACAAAATCATTTTTGTTTCATTTAGTTAAATCTAACTCTGAGATAAAAATCCATAAAAGAATTTGGATTTCACTTATATCTAATGGACAACCTTGAATATTTTACATTAATCTTCTATTTCTAATTTTTTTCTTAATAAAAATATTTATTAAATTCAGAAATTTATTAATTATATTTTTATTAATAAATTAAACATTTTATTTTTTAAAAATTAACATAAAATAAATATCTGAAAAAAAATTTCTATTATTATACCTGCCGAAGGCAAGTATATAGCAATCAATTTGCATTTCACTTTTAATTAATTTACAAATTTTCATTTTAAATTTTTATATAGTTTTCTATAGTTTTAGAAATTTTAATTATTAAATTGATTTTAAAACAAATAAAAATTTATATTTTAAATTTTATAAATTATAAATTTCTTATTTTTGATTGGCTATTTTTATTTATTCTTATTTTTGGTTGGCTAGCAGGTTTGATTAGACTAATAAGCCTTGCCTGGGATGTGACTTTTCTGAAATTAAAAATAAAATTAAAAAATGCAATTAAAACACATGTATAGTTTTTGGAAATATAAAATAATGGTGTCATGGCACTGTCTACGGATGGACCAATGAGTTCACGCATTACCTCATTAAGAATTTTTCAAGGAAATATCTCCGACACCACCGACCACCTTCAAGCGTGGAGGAAATATTGAGAAAACCTTTACTCTTTAACAAAAGTGGAATAGAGTTAACATTATTTCTTGATATCCATGAAAAACAAAATATCCATCGAAAAAAAAAAAGTGTGATGTGCTTTTTAGTTTTTCTTGGTTTACTAGAAAAGGGAGAGAAAATAATAATGGACGTATGAAAAAGTTATAAGCAATAAATATTTATTTATTTTTATTAATGGCAAATTATATCAAATAATTTTTTTTATTACATGATATTTAAGTTAAGTTAATTTATCTAAATTAAGTTAAACGTTCTTGTTGGTAAAATTTTCTATTACATGCTATTAGTTAAGTTAGTTTATGTAAGTTACGTTACGTTTTTGTTAGTTTTTTTTGTTTATTCGAAAAGGGATAATTTTTTTAAAACTTGTTTAGGTATCATCCATAAGGTATCATCCATAACTCTGCTTCACCATACCAAAATCTATTATTAGATACCAACAATTAATTACGACTAGATTTTCAATAGTTCTAAAAAATATGTATATTAAATTAATTATTTGAAAAGTAAAAATTATTTTTTTATAATTTTAAGATATTTTATTACTATTGTGTGATTGGATACAAACTATGAAAAAAGCTATTTTACCTAGTTTGAAGGCTATTTGTCATAATTTAAATACATATTATTTTACCAATGGCCACATAGCTGAAGTTATATACTATGCTAATGATTTTCATCAATGAAAATAGATACGCCATAAATAACGTTGGATTTGGAAAAGATAACTTTAAAAATAAATTTGCTTAATTTTTTTTAAATGTTATATTATATATAAATTTCAATATTAATTAAAAAAATAGTAAATATAAAATAAACCATAAAATAAAATGTTTAAAATAAATTTACTTAAAATATATTTTTTCATTTTTAAAGATATTTTTACATTAACGATGTGTACTTTATATACATAGGGATTAAGGATTTGAGAATTATTTTATATATATATATATATATATATATTTTTCCTGATTTTATATTATTCTATCATACATATTGTTCGTATGAAAGTTAAAACAATTTATTTATGTCATTTCTAAACTATTTCCATCTTATTTTTTACTTTGGGACTATGTATAATTGTTAATTAAATTACTTATAAACTATTTTCTTAGCTTACTTATAAATTATTTTCAAATGGCTTTATTTCACATTATTTTTAGCAAAAAAGGCAGGTACTAAGTAACTAGATTATCTATTAAATTGTATTTCTAAATTTGGATTTTTATTAATTAAATTTGTGTTATTTTAATTTTTTTTTAATGATCATCTTTAAATAAGCACTATTTTTTTTTACATAAGCACTACTATTTATATTATTTGACTCATTTTTCTATTTCATTTTTAAAGGTATAAAGTAGTAGGTGTCACTTCTCTCTTGCTTTTAGTTTAATTTTCATCCTTATTTCAACTTTTTAACTTTGAATTATAAATAACTAATACATTACAACATTTATAAATGGCAGTATAAGCACCTTTAATGCTAATTTTACTTGTTTTATCTCTATTTTCATATTTACTATCACAAAATCATTCCTAAAAAATAAAAACAAATTTGAGTTTTATTGAAAATCTTTAAATTCAAAAATTTTAACACTTATCTCATGATTAGACAAGTTCACTAATCTCTTCTTGAAATATTTTCTGATTTTTTCACGAATTGGAAAATGGGTCGTTTTATCCTAAATTTAAAAGAAATACTTTGTTGTAAATTTTTACATTTTTCTAACAAAATATTAATTACAAATTAATTAGGAAAAATCGCATAAGTTTAAAGTGTTATTTTGGAATATTTTTCTAACTTATTTAATTTTAGAATTTTCTGCATTTTCTACAATTTGTACCATTTCTATAATTTATTTTCCTTGTTTACATCAAAATATTTAAATTTAAAATAACTACTTTGTTGTAAATTTCTATATTCTTCGAGTGAGATATTACTTACAAATTGCAGCAATTAATAGGAAAAAATCATAAGTTTAAAGTGTTATTTTGGGATATTTTTCTAACTTATTTAGTTTTAGAGTTTTCTACATTTTTACATTTTGGACAATTTCCATAACTTATTTTATTTGTTTAGGTGAAGAATTCAATCATAAAATACAGGAAAAATTTTGAGTGGTTCTAACCACTCATCCCTTTGAGCTCTAATCATTAAAACTCTTAATTTAAGTTTTAAATTGTGGTTCATAGTTATTGATCTTTAAATTTGATATTTGGATTTATCTAACGCAAGTGGTTATTGCTAGCATTTCTAAATCAATGATTATAGTGCATAATCAATAAGAATATGATTGATTTAATTGGATTACTAAGTTTACATTGCTAAATAGCATTGCTAATTGTTATATCTCAATGTGGATTTGGTTATTTGTTTTATCCATATTACTTCTCGTTCATATTGGATATCTTGTGAAGAGTTACCCATTGATTCTATTGATTATCATAAACAACTTCATTGGCTAAGTTTGAACATCTATTGTGAATTATTATTTTACATGTTGTTTAAGCTTCCTCTAAGTACATAAGTTATATTTACATTTCATATTGTGCTTGGCCTTTGTCTAAATTAACTCTAACATTGTAATATCTTTCATCTAGACATAAATAATAAAGGAATAAATTAAATTGGGATACCCCAGGCTTGGTTAGAGTTAGGCCTAAAGTGAGAGGTTGTGAGTTGAGGTGACAATGATGAGAAACCTTTGTTTCCACCTAGGTTATGCTAGTGGGTTGAGATCTTTCTCATTTGTGTACAAATTGGGTGGTAATGAGGAGCAAGATTAAATTGATGGGCATTTGCACACTTCAATACTTTTTTTCCTACTTCAAGGATTGTGGTTAGTACTCACAAAAATATTTTTGGTTAGTTGGTTTGGATTGACTGGTCATTGCTTGTTAAGTTTTTACTTGTTTAGCGCAATAGCATTAAACAATATCACCACTGAAATAAATACAAGCACAACAATCACAAAGAACACAAAATTTCTCTCGGGGAAACCAAAAGGGAGAAAACCTTGGCAAAACTTCCTCAATATAGAATTCACCAAGTACAAGATAAAACCCCAAGACAAAAAAATCTTATCTGCTTCACCAACGAACTTCTCTCTCTCTCCTATGCGAACTTGAGTGGATGAGTGAGTGTGTCAAATAAGCAACACAACCCTCCTATTTATATTCTTCAGTGGAGGTGAGCTTTCCCCAACAGGGCCGACTTTTCCTAACTGACTGGGCCGACTTGTTAAGTACATAATAAAATATTATTTTCTGGATTCTTCTAGGTCGACACAAGTCCTAGGGTTTACATTGACTCTTTCAATGACTCTTACAATATCAATTACATCAATGAAATATCCCAAAGGAAGAATACAATAATACAATAGACAAGTACATTTAGAATATCTTCTGCAGTTACATTTATTTTAACACTCCCTCTTAACTGGGAAGGTATTCTACGAAAATCATCATCAGCAGCAACTGCATAACTGACTGGTGAAACTCTATATGTCGTAGGAATTTTTTGGAACATCATCATATGTCTGGGGCATCATCAACATCATTGTCATCAACAACATCATTATCATCAGCATCATCAGCATGGAACTGTTGGAGCATCAACATCATTATCATCATCAATATCATCAGCAACAAGGAACTGTTGGAACACCAGCATCATCATCATCGGCAAGAAACTACTGGAACATCAACATCATCATCATCAACAAGGAACTGTTGGAAAACCAACATCATCAGCAGCAGCAAGAAAATGTTGGAACATCAACATCATCATCTGAAGGAACTACTGGAACACCAACATCATCATTGTCAACAAGAAACTGTTGGAACATCAACATCGTCATCGTCAACAAGAATCTGTTGGAACATCATTATCATCATCAATATGTAAATATTGGAACAACAACATCAAACATTAGTAAGTAAATACTGGAACAACAACATCAAACATCAATAAGTAAATATTGGAACATCATCAACCATCAGCATGTGAATGCTAGAACATCATCAACCATCATCATGTGAATGCTAGAACATCATCAACCATCAACATGTGAATGTTGTAACATCATCAACCATCATCATGTGAATGCTGGAACATCATCAACATCTATAATATGCACTATGGTGGGAACTCTAGTAGACGATGTTGACTTACTAATAATTTTGGACCAAACAATCCTAGCTAGACATGCCAATTTACCCAGGGATCAAACAGGACTTGTCTGGATTACTAATCCTTTCAGACCAAACAAGCCTATCCAGACATACCAATCCCCCTAGGATCTATCTAGTGATGGCATACCAATCGTTTCGGATCAACCAGGCCTTGTCAAGTTGACGTACCAATCCTAGACTAAGCTTCCATACCAAGGCTCCAGGAAACTACTCCCTCTTTCGAGGGTGATCCTTTCGGATCCATCTTCACTCCTTCTTTCGAAGGAATTCTTATCAGACCATCATCATCTTCAATCCTTCTTTCTAAGGAGGTCTTATCAGACCAACATCATCTTCACTCCTTCTTTCGAAGGTGGTCTTATTAGACCAATCATCATCTTCACTCCCTCTTTCAAGGGAGGTCCTTTTGAACCACACCAAGCTTGTCTTGAAAGTATTCAAACTTTATGCGAGACAGAGGCTTAATCAACACGTCAGCAACTTGTTCCTATGTAGGAACATACTTTAGATTTACATCTCCCTTATGCACCATATCCCATATATAGTGATACTTGATCTCGATATGATTCGATCTATCATGAAACACTGGATTCTCTGACAGCTTGATACAACTCTGATTATCGTAGAGAATATCGGTCACATCTATCTATGCATCAAACAATCCTACCAACATCTTGCGAAGCCAAACTACTTCACTGCAAATTGAACATGCTGCGACGTATTCAACTTATGTTGTACTGAGAGAAACACATGGTTGCTTTCTACTAAGCCATGAGATCATACCTGACACCAAACTAAAACAACATCTTGAAGTGCTCTTTTTGTCCTTGGCACTTCCATCCCAATCTAAGTATGTATATCTGTACAATATGAACTCACTATCTAATGCATATCTGAGTCCATAGTCCAATGTACCTTTTAGGTACCTCATCACATGTTTTGTTGCAATCAGGTGAACATGTCTAGGCTCTACCATATACTGGCTTAAGGTGTTCACAGCAAAACATATATCTGGTCTAGTGTTGGTCAAATACATTAATGTTCCAATAATCTATATGTACATCATAACATTTATTGTCTCTGATGAAGCATCATTCAAGAGCTTCAAGTTTTTCACCATCGGAGTAGTCATGGCCTTATAGTCCAACATCCCAAATATCTTTAGGATCTCAACAGTATATTTTCCTTGATTTAGGAAAATCTCATCTGGAAACTGCCACACCTCAAGACCTAGAAAATAGTGCATCATCCCAAGGTATTTCATCTCAAATTCTGCAGCAAGCCTCTTCTTACATTCAATGATGGGCTTGTCTTCTCTTGTCATAAATAGATCATCCACATACAATAAGAATAGTATAAGTTCATCATCTATGACCTTATAATAAAGGTTGGAATCTGCTTTACTTTTGGTAAAGGCCAAGCTCATCAAGAAACCATCAATTCTTCCATGCCATGCTCTAGGTACTTGCTTCAACCCATATAGTGCTTTCTTCAGTTTACATACATGTGTTTTTTTGTCATCTGTTTCAAATCCTTCCGGTTGCTCGGTTTATACTTCCTCTTCTATCTTTCCATTTTAGAAAATTGTCTTCACATACATATGATGCAACTTCCATTTCATCTTAGCTTCCAAGGAAAGGATGGTTCTAATTGAAGTATATCTAGCCACAGGAGAAAAAGTCTCCTCATAATCAATTTTGTCCTTTTGAGAGAACCCTCGAGCTACGAATCTTGCCTTGTACTTTTCAATGCTTCCATTTGCCGAATGTTTTGTTTTGAATCCATTTTGACGATACTATTGACTTGTCCTTCGGTCTTGGTACCACATCCAAAACAACATTCTTTATGATGGATTGGTACTCTTCAATCATAGCATCCAACCATTCCCTCTTTTTTGGTCCTTCTTTGAAACATGTGTGTTCTTCTTCAACAAGGTTACACATCAAGGCTACATAACTAGAGTATGGCCTTGGTATCTTTCTTTCTCTACTTGTTCCTTCTGGGGCACCATATCTTCCTGCATCTTGGATTATTTCTTGTGCCCAATATGCTCTTCTCTTCTGTGGATTTATCTCATGAGGTAGTTCCTCGGGTATTTGTGGTTGTGTCATATCATGATCTTCTCGTATATGCTCTTCTTCAATATTCCTATCTGGTGCATTGTTAGTTTATGTAACTATAGGAGCTTCATGCTCCTCTTCATCCTCATGAGTCTTCTTAGATTTGTTGAAAGTTGTATCTTCATCAAATGTAACATCTTTGCTAAGTTCAATATGGCGGTATCCTGGGATGTAGATACGGTAAGCCTTTGATTCACCACTGTAACCCACAAATATCCCCTTCCTTCCTGAAGATTCCAACTTTGATCTCTTCTCTTTTGGAATGTGTATGAATACTGGACACCCAAATATCTTCAGATGACTGACTTCAATCTTCACATCGGTAAACATCTCTTCTGGGGTCTTGTTTCCAAGAGCACTGTAGGAGATTCTATTATGTACATAAATTGTGGTTCTAGCTGCTTCATCCCATAGATGCATGTGTAGGTCTTGATCATGGATCATGGCCTTCACTACTTCCATGATAGATCTATTCTTCCTTTCAACTACACCATTTTGTTATGGATTATAGGGGATGGTAAGCTCCCTCTTAATCCCTATTTGGTTACAAAATTATTTGAAATCACCTAAAGTGTATTCTCCTCCATTATATGACCTTAGTATCTTGATCTTCTTTTCAGAGAGGTTTTCCACAAGAGCCTTAAACTCTTTAAACTTTTCAAATACTTCAATTTTATTCTTTAGGAAATAAATCCATGTTTTGCAAGAATAGTCATCAATAAAGGAAGCATAGTAAACATACCCGCTTAATGAAGTAGTTGACATAGGTCCACAAATGTCGGAGTGAACAATGTCCAATGTGCCTTTTTCTTTGCTATCACTGCTTGGAAATGGGTTCTTTGTACTTTTTCTGTGTGCACATCCTTTGCACACCCCTTCATGATCAACCTGGATTTCTGGGAATCCAGTCACCACTTTACTCACTATTGGTAAAGCTTTGTAGTGTACATGAGCTAGTCTTCTATGCCATAATTCATGAGGGATCATGGTACTAGCCATTAGTGTTGAATATGCATGTCCCTTTATTTTATAGAGTCCTCCTTCTTCAACTCCAATAACAACTGCATCATTGATTGTCTTCCCCTTTGGCCACATAAGAACTTCACCATCTACAAATGCAACTTTAAGACCTTTCTTATCTAATGTTGAGATAGAAAGAAGGTTCTTTTTCAAACCTGGAACATATAGGACTTCCTTCATCTTCATGTAATTTCTAGAGTCCAACTTGTAGGTAGCCTCTCCCATACCTTTGATAGGATATTGGTAATCATCTCCAACATTCACTTTGTGTGGAGAGTCTTTCTTCACAAGATGTGAAAGAGAGTCCTTGTATCCTATCATGTGTTTGGAGGCTCCACTGTCTACTAACCAAGTGTCACTTACATGAGATACTGAACCAGTGAGAGCTGAAATTAGAACATATTCTTCATTAGAATCTTCGTCTTCTCTGGTCTTGATTTCGTCATCATGTTCATCATCCTCAGCTGCATGGGCATGAAATGTTCTTTTCTGTTTCTTGAATTGGTCAGCTCTGAGAGGATAATTTCTTGCAATGTGTCCCATATTGCAACAAGAGAAACACTCAAAGGAGGAGAAGTCTCTTGACCCTTTTGTTCCTTTGAGATCTTTGAGGTCTTCTGGGAGAGTAGTCATGAGAACGTACATCAATCTTTTTTTTGTTTCTTCCTTTGGCATGAGTTTCCAAAGCTTGATCTTCATTATCATTTATTTTTTCTTCTCTTACTGCTATTCTTTCTTCTTCTTGCACACACTCTTCCCATAGTTTTCTGAACTTGATTAATCTCTTCCTAGAGCATGTGCCACGAATGAAAGGTTCCCAATCTCTTCGAAGGCCATTCAAGGTAGTCATCACAAATTCATCTTCTTCTATCATGTCTCCAATAGCTTATAATTTTTCTTTGATCTGAGATACTCTGGTGAAATATGATTGCATAGTCTTTGAATTCTGAAACTTCACACCCTTGAGTTGATTTCTCAAGGTCATCTTCCTATTGATCTTATTTCCTTCAAACAGGCTAGTCAAAGCATCAAACATTTCCTTTGGAGTCTTCTTTGAGACACTTGAGGAATCAAGTGATCTTTCATAGAGTCAGCTATGATCCTATTAGCCTTGATCATATTCTTCTTGTGTCTTTCTTTGGCCTCATCTCCTTTTGGTTCTGCAATTTCTTCCTTTACAAATCCTTCTAGGTCATGTTCTTCAAGAATGAGCATGACTCTATATTTCCATGCCCTGAAGTTCTCAGCTCCTTCAAGCTTCTCATCAAGATTGGTAGTGCTTGTCATTTTGATAATATGAGAACATCAAATGGAAATAGAATGGAGATATAACTTACCAGAAAAGTTGTCCTTTTGAAAAAAAACTGCTTCTACCTTGACCTAGGGTTTGACAGGGAAACCCTAATTTTCCAACTTCGGGATCTTGGAAAACTGATTGGAGGAAAATATGTGCCTCCTCAAGGAGAGTTGAGCAATGTACTCTTTCTCCCAAATGTGTGAGTAGATATTCCAAAAACTTGATGCCCTGGTTCTGTGGGCTGCAGTGGTGGACCCAGAAATGAAATTTCTCAGAATTCAATTCTATGTCGACAGAAAGGTGCACCCTAGTGAGGTGAGTTATATGCACCCTCTTTTTCAGGTGATCTGTGGAGAGATCTCTCGGAATAAGAAGCCCTAGTTTCTGCAGTTGCAGTGGCCGTACAATGTTTTATTTCAGGCCTGCTCTGATACCATGTTAAGTTTTTACTTGTTTATCATAATAACATTAAACAATATAACCACTAAAAGAAAGACAAGCAAAGCAATCACAAAGAATAAAAAATTTCTCTCAGGGAAACCACAAGGGAGAAAACCCTGACAAAACTTCCTCCATATATAATTCACTGAGTAAAGATAAAACGACCCCAAGGCAAGAAAAAACTTCTCTCCTTCACCAGCGAACTTCTCTCTCTCTCCTATGCAAACTTGATTGGATGAGTGAGTGTGTCAAATGAGAAACACAACCCTCCTATTTATATTCTGAATTTGAGGTGACTTTTCCCCAACAGGGCCGAATTTTCCTAACTGACTAGGCCGACTTGTTAAGTACATAATAAAATATTATTTTATGGATTCTTCTAGGCTGACACAAGTCCTAGGGTTTACATTGACTCTTTCAATGACTCTTACATTATCAATTACACCAATGAAATCTCACGCAGGAGGAATACAATAATACAATAGACAAGTACATTTAGAATATCTTCTGCAGTTACATTTCTTTAACATTGCTCACAAAAAGGATTTTGGTTAATTGGTTTGGATTGACCACCTACTTGGATTCATACAACTTGGTCTTATATTTGACCCATGGTCATCATCTAGTATTTGTGTAACCCTTCTAGGGTTGGTTTAACACTTGTATCCATGTAGGATTGGTGTCTTTATATAATTCAAGGGAAGCTTCATGTTTGGCACCATAAGGATCTCCCATTTGCATGGAAATTGATTGTTATTGTTTGTATTCCATCGGTAGTGATCCATCTTGATCATTTATTAGCTAGAGTGGAGCTCATTCTTCCAAGAGCATAGAAATAGTTGTTTTTCTATTATTGTCAGGAATATAATGGCTAGTCACGGTTACTTATTTTTTATTTGACTAGCTCAGATTGTTGGTCTGGTCTGGGGTTTTTCCATCTTCCATTTGATTCACTGCCTCTTAAACCTCCCTTATTAACACTAGTCTTACTAACAGATCCTTCTATTCCAGCTTAATCAGATAAGGAATGTGTTGCATGATTCAAGCGACGTCTAAGGACCTGTCCGACACCGGTTCTTTCAAAGTTTCTTTGAAGTACGTTACTAGTTCCTCCTCGATCTCCTTTCTGTATGCCAATATCGCCCCGCTTTCATCTTTTAATGATGATATTATGTTTCTATGCCTATGTTGGATTCTTGATCGATGGAAAAATGTTGTGTTCCATTCCCCCTTCCTTCAACCATCTATTTTGTGACATTTCTTTCCACGGAATTTCTTCATGTGTCTCTCTTGTGGCCACTTAGTCCAAAATCTATTTTTATTCCATGGGAATTCCACCATCATAACCCTCCATCATGCCTATGATTTGAAGTTCCTCTAATCTCATCTCCATCTTGCGCTTGGCTTGGAATATATCTCCAAATACCTCTTTTGTAAATATTTGATCCAGAGATCACTACTCCCTCTGGATCGCCCTGAGATCTCAAGTGGGATGAGTCTTGATATCAATACAACATTAACATGAACTCAAACAACTAGATCTGCATTTACCAACTGAACAATATAAATGCAATCATACATAAACACCAAATGTACCCTGGAACCCTTTCGGGAGAAACCAGCAAACTATGGGGCTATCTTCATTCTCGAGCCCAGAGCATATAGGAAAAGATACAAGTACAATACAGGGTTACCTCAGTAATCTTTTCTAGCCAACTCAAGATTTGCATGCATCCAGCTGATGCATGCACGGAAGAGATAAGCCCTAAATGGAAAACTGGATCTGAATTTCCCTGTATCCGCCTTTGCCTAATCTATCTGTCTCTATCCTCAGATCTGCTCTGCTCGCTCAGAAGACTGCCCGGTAACTGAAAACGTCCTCTTCTTGCATGCACAAGTGCGCCCTCCCTCCAACAATGAAAGACTCGTACTGAATAAGATCTCAGTGGATCTGAGCTCTGATCGTCATTGATCTTCCTCAATCTCTGAGATGAAGACACTCTGTAAGTTACAGACACTCAAATGCTCTACCGGATGCAGTACGAGCTTCTCGCTCCTTGAAGAATGCACCCTCCTTCACATGTGGAGTCGTCCTCCTCTCTCTTGATCTATCTCAGATCAATGATCACTCTGATGAAGACAATCACCTCCTATCTTCCTTATAACATCTCATCATCAAGTTAGGTTTACCAAAACCCTAAAATGGCTGCATGCAAAACTCACTTTTGCATGCATGCATGCAAACCCTTGCATGCACTTTTTCTCCAATCATTTCCCTGGTTAATATTTTAACATCTTTGTTCCACAACTTTAGCTTAGCTTTGATTTCCTTGAGATTTTTCGAGAAGTAGAACATACAGGATCCACTTCTAACATCCACCTCCTCCCACCATTTCTTGATTGTACTCTTGAAATCCGGATGAGTTAACCAAAATTGTTCAAAACAAAAAGGACGCCTCCAGGATTCCTCTTCCCAAACCTAATTCATACTAATTGGCCGATGATCAGACCCTGCAGCTGGGAGAAGAAGGGAAGATGCCTTGCCTCCACTCATGAGTGACTCTGAGACTAAAAAGAGGTCTAGACGAGAGGAAATATGCCTTTATCCCCCTTGCCTTTTATTCCACATGAACTTGTGGTTCATTGTACCCATGTCAACTAGCTCCAGCTAATCAATTACATTCTAGAATTCCTGGCTTGATGGCTCCAACACTCTCCTCCCCCCTTTTTTTCTTCCAGGGATGTGATCATATTGAAGTCTCACCCAATGATCCAATTTCTCTCATGGACCCATTCTTGTAGAACTACTAACGATTGGAGGAACTTCAGTTTTAAGGGATGGGTTTGCTGCCCATACACATTGGTTACGACTCCCTTAACCACACATCCCACCATCTGATATTCCTTTGTTAAATTTCTCTGCTTCACCACAAAATTAAACATAATGACATCCACCGGTTCTGACAGAGTATTTATTCCTCCACTTTATCCTTGGGAATCCACCACCATAATGCCACATATTTTCCACACTTTATTAGCAATAACTTTCAGATATTCATCGGATCACTTGGTCTCCTGAAGAAAAACCACCAGTGGTTTCATGCTTCGTATCTTATTCCTTAGCATTCTAATTTTTTGGGAGTTGTTGACTCCCCTAACATTCCAAGATAGAATCTCCATTGGGATAAATTATGGAGATTGAGCAAGGATCCCTTGATCATCGGGTATTGAACGAAGTCTACCAGTTTAGCTCCCACCTATGCTATCCTCTATCTATTGCTTCTTCTCCCCCTTTTTTTCTGTCCCTCGTTGAATTTCCTTTTATAATATTTAATCTTACCTCCCGCTATTCCTAGTTCTTTGGATTTGGTTGATTTAAGGATGACCTCGTGGATAATTTGAACCTATTCGAATGGAACATACCCCTCCTTCACATTCAAACATGCATGCTCTATTTCATCCAGGTTTAAATATCCCAATTCCACATCCTCTTCTTCATCCTCCGCCATATATATGTCCCCCTTCTCATCTCCCTTCATGTCCTTATGTGACTCTAGTGTGCCTCGCTTTTCCACCTAATTGTTAGGATATTTCTATACTCCATCCTAGTCCCACCAGTATTTTGATCATTTACATTTTCAATCATGCATGCACTTTTAGGGTTTGCATGCATCATTTAGGGTTTCCATGCATTTGCATGCATTCCATCCATCAGTCCCAGCACCTAGCCCTCAGTTAGCTAGCCCCCGGAGCTTCCTTCCACTCAGTTTCATCCCTCCTAGCCTGTCATGCACCCTCCTTTAACCTACTGCATGAGAAGGGTGCCTTTCTCACCTACCAGTCCAGTTTACCTCAGTTAGCCACCAGTCTTTCCTTGATTTGAGGCCAGACTGACTCCTCACTACTGTTATCACTCCGATTGACCTCCGACGAGACATGACCACATGTTCTGACTCCAGTTAGCTCCTCATGCGCCCTCCACTGATCCTCCTTCATTTAGTTAGTTCTAGTTACACTCAGTTACACCTACCACACTCAGTTAGACTCAGTTTGACTAATGGTTGACATTTACTTGAGAATTGATGACTCCATTGATGATGAGATAGACTACTAGTTGTGCTCTGATGACACTCCAGTGATCTTTTGATCACTCCATGAAGGCTAATTCGAATTGCCACCTTAGGCATTCAAATCCTCATGCATTGTACTATTTATTTGTCCATATTGTGATTAATTAATTAGTGTGTGTGAAGTATTTTTGCTTCTATCCAAGTTCTACTGTATTATTATTCTGTTGCTCATTATACTGCATTGACCACTCTTCTTCTATTTTCTTGCTTAATCAATTACTTTCTTGTGAGGTTTACATCATCTCTTCGATCTGCTGTGAGGATTTTCACATGGTATCAGAGCATGTTGAGAGTATTGTTTATCTCCATTCCTGAGAGTTTTTTGCAGGGTATTATCTATATTTCGAGTCCAGCAGTTGTAGCAGTTTCTGCATTTATGTAGCAATAGTAGTTGCAGATATTCTCTATTATTTTTGCAGGTCTTCTACATCTTCAATGTATTCAGAAGAAATCCCTCCTCTTTCTCCATTCAACTATGATGAATGGAAACCAAAAATGATAGCATATTTGAAGAGCCATGATCTCTTTGATTTTTATTTTGAAAGAGAGTTCGAATCCTCTGAAGAGAAGATTGACTGGTTGAATAAAGGTGACAGAGCCTTTGGAGAAATGATGCTTTCTTTACCTGAATACATGATTAACCAATACCTTGATGTTGTTGAAACTCCAAAAGAGCTATGGGCCCATCTGGATGAAAGATTCAGCAGACCGAATGAAGGAATTGGTCCAAACCCTTTCGATAACAAGCAAAGTGATGCATTCGCCCTCCTTGATGATCTCATTGATCATGAACCAGTATCAAACACATCTCATATTGAAGTTGTCCACAAAGAAGAAGAACTTGCAAATTCTACACTCATGCTCCAAATTTCTTCTCTTTTTGTGCCAGCTCACACTCTAGATATTGCAGAAGGTCCTAAATCCTCTCTTGCACCAGAGTCTATTGGTTTGCATCATGATCACATGAATATTTCAGAGGTAAAATCAGCTATTGGAGGTAATGCATTCGCTCTCCTCAAGCAATCACCTCTTATTTACTACTATATGATCATTATTCCATGCTTTCAGAAGGTTATTGAAGAATATGGTCATTTCCATTCGCTTGGGATAATTTCTCATGCACATCATGGTTTTGATCTCACCCCTGTCGGTTCAAAGGAGATCTCAAGAAACCATTGCCATCCGCTTGGGATAATTTCTCATGCATCTACTGGTTTTGATCTCACCTCTTATGGTTCAAAGGAGATCTCAAGAAACCATGATTCAAGCCTTGGATCTGATTTGGATTCCAAGCAATCACCTCTCATTTACTACTATAAGATCATTCTTTCATGTTCTCAGAATTGTATTGAAGATAATGGCCATTGCCATTCGCTTGAGAAAATTTCTCATGCACTTACTAGTTTAGATCTCACCTCAAATGGTTCAAAGGAGATCTTAAGCAACCATGATTCAAGTCTTGGATATGATTTGGATTCCAAGCAATCTTTATTATTTGATGGTTCGTTTTGGCATAATCTCACCCATGATGGTTCGAAGGAGAAGACAAAAGACTATCTGCAAATTCATAGATTTTATCCTACCTCAGCTGATTCGAATCATAGGTTCAAGGATCATCCTCATACTTTTGGATTTTTTCTCATCACATTCGATCTGAAGAGCAAGTACAAGCACATGCTTTTTGAGCATGATCCACTTCTTCCCAAGAAGAAGATACCTTCAGACATATGACCGAGCATCACACCTTCTTGAGTTTGGAGCATTTATTTGTTATGTGTGCCTTACAGTCTGTTTTGAGGGGGGAGTATTTTTCCCATGAAATTTTCCCCAGTTCCTTGGTTTATTGACTGTTATTGTTCATTGTATTGGGTGACCTTTGGTCTTAGTTACCAGGGCCCAGGATGGATTAAGGGGGGGTGTTAGGATATTCCTATACTCCATCCTAGTCCCACCAGTATTTTGATCATTTACATTTTCAGTCATGCATGCACTTTTAGGGTTTGCATGCATCATTTAGGGTTTGCATGCATTCCATTCATCAGTCCCAGCACCTAGCCCTCAGTTAGCTAGCCCCCGGAGCTTCCTTCCACTCATTTTCATCCCTCCTAGCCTTTCATGCGCCCTCCTTTCACCTACTGCATGAGAAGGCCGCCTTTCTCACCTACCAGTCCAGTTTACTTCAGTTAGCCACCAGTCTTTCCTTGATTTGAGGCCAGAATGACTCCTCACTACTGTTATCACTCTGATTGACCTCCGATGAGACATGACTACCTGTTCTGACTCTAGTTAGCTCCTCATGCGCCCTCCACTGATCCTCCTTCATTCAGTTAGTTCCAGTTACACTCAGTTACACCTACCACACTCAATTAGACTCAATTTGATTTATGGTTGATATTTACTTGAGCATTGATGACTCCACTGATGATGAGATAGACTACTAGTTGTGCTTCGATGACACTCCAGTGATCTTTTGATCACTCCATGAAAACTAATTCGAATTGCCACCTTAGGCATTCTAATCCTCATGCATTGTGTTAACACCCAAAAAGTGTTCACTACCTCATCTACCACATTATATGGCTCATTTGTCCATTTTCCTACCATATTTCCCTTAAAAACCCCAAAAATCCCATTAAAAAGCCTCCAAAAGGCCTAAAATGCCTCCAAAAGGCCACAAAACCATCAAAATAGCCTAAAAAAGGCTAAAAAAACCCCCTTTTCCTCCAAAAATAGCAAAAATCCCCTAAAAAGGAATAAAAAATATAAAATAATGAGGAAAAGGAGAAAAAAACCCTATACAGCTGCACAAAACCATGTGTTTCCCAAAACCATGGGTCAGCACTCCACCACCAAAAAACTATAAATAGGTGATGGAGATCCCTTATTCCATATCCACAATCACAAGCACCCTTACTCTGCCAAAATCTCTCTCGAAACCCTAGTTCATCATTTGAACTATTTTCACCTTGAGAGCCACTTTGGCCCATCCCCACCATTGGAGAAGGAGAAGGAGCATTCAGAAGCTTGGAGCATCCTCTTGGACACTGCAAAGGGCTTCATCAACCTCTACATTGGAGGTAATATTAATATAAAACCATTTTTTTACATCTTTCATTTATGTCTCATGCAATGTTTAAAGTAGTTTGTTAATTGTTGTTTTAGCTTAATCATTTAATCATTATTGAACTGCTACTAAGGAGTCCATTCTCCTTAGTAGGTGCTCATTGGCACAAGCTAGGGGTAAAACCCTAGCTACAGTTTTGGCGACTCCCCTAGTTTTCGAATTTCTGGTTTCCGTTTTTAAAATTTTTCCTTTCGGCTGTCCCTTTCGGCCGCCGCATACCGCGTTTTTTCCCTCTGCAGTCGCGTCCCGACCGCGCCTTTCAGGCCTTTACCTGCGATCCGACCGCGGCTCTCAGACTGCTTCCGACGCCCTGCCGGCGGATTCAAGTCTGTTACCTGCGATCCGACCGTGGCTAATCAGCCTGTTTGCCGCGATCTGACTGCGCCTGTCGGCCTTTTTCACGCGTCCCGACTGTGGCTTTCTGCCTCTTTCGGGCGTCCCGACTGCGCTTGTTAGCCTTTTTGCCGCGACCCGACTGTGTCTTTTTCCATTTTTCCTGCGTCCCGACTGCCACTGTTGGCCCGATAGCCGCGACCCAACTGTGCCTTTTCCCCTGTTAGCCGCGACCTGACCGCCGCTGTTTCCCTCAAACCCGCGGTCGGCCTGTTCTGATCTGCCATAGACCTGCGGTCTGATTTCTGCTCTTTTCCTGTTTTGAGCCCAGCCCCTCTTGCTGCAATATTTTCTGCATTTGAACAGCCCTCTGTCCCACCTGCAGCCCACTTCCTTACAGCCTTTCTGCAACATAATTTCTGTTCCTTTTACAGAATCTTTTTAAAATTTCAGTATTTTTATTTCAGAAAATTTTGCAAGTTAAAAAAAAATCAATTTCAGCATTATTGATAGATTGGAAGTTGCCCTCCCTGGTGGCACTTCTATTTTTGGGTTCAACACCTCACGAGCACACACTCTGTCACATAAAATCAAGTGAGCCTTAAAAAGTACCTAATTAAACCAACATTCTAACCCCACTTGGGGAACACAAAAGAATCATTGTAGTTAGGTAGGATCAGGGGGATAGGCTTCCAATAACACCCCTTGGTTATTTCACTTGAGACATAGTTGTTGTCCAAATAGGGAACCAAAATCCCCTAGTACTTTTTGGCACGGTCACGACCAGTTTATCAGAGGGCCTCTCCCTTAGGAGGGTTGAAGTCGGGAGACTGGTTCCGGAGGCCTGAGTGGAATACCGCACTCCATTCAGTAACCGAAGGGCTACCTTTCGCGGTTCGCGGGATATCCCTGTATAGGGGTATTGCGGTCAACGAACTAAACGGCAGATTCACCTTTCTGGACGTGTCATGAACGGGGTATCTTAGTTGCCATTCTTCTAGGATTGACTACCCGGTGTCCCTCCCGGTAGGGGGATATCATAGCCACTTGGCTTTCCTACTCATATTGTCTGACTTGGATTTCATCACCTTGCAGAGGATATGTTTAGTTGAGTCAGAATACTTGTAGTTAGGTGTTTGCATGCTCCTTTACCTCCCTTTGGTCTAGTGAGTCCACCATTTTTCTTTTTTTTAGGAAACCTGCTGCTTGTTGGTATTCTGACCATCTTTGTTGTTACTCCACCTATTGTAGCACAGCTGTTGCAGTGGGTGTTTTGAGTTGGTTGTTGGCCTGAGTGCCTTGCTTTTTAGCTCTCCTTCTGCACACTCGGTTGCATTAGGATTTTTGAGCTGTTTTTATACTCACCTCAACCCACAGAGACTAGACACCATCTGTCACCATTGAGTCCCCGAGACATTCTCGGCGCCTCAGGGGCGAGCCCCCACAGCACGGTTCTCTTGACACCACTCGTCATAGATTCCGATCATTGTCCGTTGATACCACTCATCACAGACCTAGAGCCTTGTCACTTGACTCCACTCGTCAGCGACGTAGGTCTCCGTCACCAGATAGTGACGCACCTTACTTTACCTCTGATTCTGACGAAGAGTCTGAGAACCCTATTTACACTGCCCCTACTAGCCCCATGGCTGGCACGACTTCCACTCCGTTTGTCATAGGGACCATTGGTGGCACATCCACCACTACACCAGTTACTACACCTATTTTGGGTATGCCCTCCATGGGGCAACCATCTACCGTTCCCCTCGCGGTACCTATTCCCACAGCGGGAATACCTATCCCCACTACATCAGTGGCTCACACTACCAATGGTGGTGCTGGACCATCCTTCACTACCTCAGTTCCCCCACTTGGGGGCACCACCTCACATCTTGTCCCTCCACTTGGGGGCACTGGCCCCAACTTGGTCCACAGCACTCCTGTGTCACAGCCTTCTTCCAGTTTGCCATTCATGGCTAGCCTCAACCTACCTGACCTGGCCAGATTGACCAACGATCCTATTCGACACGACCCTATGTGGCCTCATATGCCTACCAAACTACCCTCTGACATCCCTAAGTTCGAGGGTAAGGCCGGTGAGGACCCACAAAACCATATCATGTCTTTCCACCTATGGTGTTCCTCTAACTCCATCGTGGATGACTCTGTTCGCCTCCGTCTCTTACAGCGCACCTTCACTGGCTCTGCAGCCAAGTGGTATATTGAGCAGCCTCATGGGACCCACGCCACCTTTTCTTCCCTGGCCTCGACCTTCCTGCAGTTCTTCCAATTGCCAGTCCGCTATGACGCGGGCGTTGAGATCCTTCTATCTTGTAGACAAAACACGGCTACCCATATCACGGACCACATCCATGAGTGGCGTAGATGCCGTAGCTTATGCAAGATCAAACTAGACGACCGTATCTTCCTCGATTGGTTCCTCAAATCCCTTCTTCCTGTTATTGCTAAGGATGTGGCCTCAGAAAGACCCCAGTCTGAAGAAGAAGCCATCCTTAAGGCACAACAGTTCGACCTCATTTACGCCCAATCAGGTTACCTTTATACCATTATACCTGACGCCCCTCGCGGCGAGTCCTCCCATCATGATGCGCCGGGGGCATCCCACGCTGCTGATGGTATCATTGGCCGTGTTTCTTCGCATCCCCAACAATTTTCTATAGCACGACCTACCCCTGGCCCCGACCTGTCGAGGGCTACCTCCCAGTCTGGAGCAACTAACTCATATGCTCCCATGACACATCACCATGCCCATGGACCCTCATGTCCACCTCAATGCTTTGGGTATGCGACTCCTGCTTATGCTCCTCCAGTCGCCCCTCAGCCTTACTACCATCAGCAGACTGCCCCGGCTCCTGCGCCTTCACAAGCCCCTCCAGCTTATTATCCGCCACAGGCAGCCCCTGCGGCACATCCACAACCTGCTCCGCAGTCCTATCAGCAACCCCCTCAAGTTGCTGCACCTGCTCAGCCTCAACCTACATATCATCCCCCGCAGCCTGCTCCTGCACCTGCGCAACCTCAGAATCCACCTGCTGCCCAAGGGCAAGTTTACGCCCAACAGAACCCGCAGCAAAACCAGAATAACCAACGTAACCAGGGCCAACAGAACCGCGGCAAGGGCCGTAATCGGGGAAACAACCAACCTACAGACCAAGCTGGTCAGCCGGCTAATCCCCCTGACAACAACAATGCGGCCCCCGCTAATCACAACCCTGATCGCCCGCCCAAGCAGGCCAAAAACCCCAATTTGCGGACGAACCACCCTTGTTCTATTTGCGGGGTCTATGGACATTACACCCATGCTTGCCCACACTTGGAGCGAGCTCGGCAGCTTTGGGTTGACGAGGCCCATCGCCAAGGGCATGCGGCTCCCCAAGCACCGCCCAACCCCCCCCAACCTCAGCAACCCCCTTTGGTGCTGCAAAACCCCTTACCGACTCAAGGCGTGGTGAACACTCAGCCGTTGGCCCCTCAAGCTAACGTGCAACCCCAACAACAACAGATCACCTACGCTGCTCCTGATCAACCCATGTTCGACTCAGGTACCCACCACTTACTGATGATGTCATCCGCTGACGTCAACCTCCAGACCCGTCGGAACCAATATGGCTCCCCTTCTGAAGCCACTCCCACGGATAAACCTACTAACGCCCATCCCACCGATCAGGCGTTACGTATACCTCCGCCTCCCATAGACGGCGCTGCGAAAGCACCTTGTTTCCCACTTCGCCGAATCAACAATAACCCTAACGCGCGTGCTGCGTCAAACTACAACATCGTAGACGACCTAGCCCAATCTCCCGCAGCCATGTCTGCGTTAGAAGTCTTGAAGAACTGCCCTTCCCAGCGCAAGACTTTACTTTCCGCCATTGGGGGGATTGACCCAACTGATTCACATTTGATGGCGTTCGATTTAGACCAGTCTGAACCACGCCTACCTTCCAGCTTAGCCTTCCAAGTTACTGTCTCCGTTAGGAATCTTGTTATCCATCGGTGTATCATCGATGAGGGTGCTTCCACATGCGTTATGTCTACATTTGTATGGCAGAAGCTAGGATCCCCTCCTCTCCAGCAGTCCACCACTGCGTTACGTGCCTACGACGGTCGTTCGGCCCAGCCCCAAGGCCTTCTACCCAACGTACCTGTCCAGTTAGGTGGTAAAACAGTTCTTATTGATATAGAGGTAATCAATGCCCAATTGGATTACAACCTTCTACTTGGCCGCAGCTACATGTATGCCATGCGGGCAGTTGCCTCTTCTGTCTTTCGCACCATGATGTTCCCCCACGAAGGACGCGTGGTTAAGATTGACCAGCTCACCTACTATGATCCCAGTGCTCCGGCGGCACCGGAAAACGTTCTCCCCATGGTTGAACAACCTGTTTCTAGTGCCACCACCTCGTTTGTTTCCTCTTCGGGGCCTGGAGTCTACTCCGACGCGTCGATGACCTCCACCTTTCAATCCATTCCTCCGCCGTCATCTACGCCCGAAATGTCTGACTTATGTACTTTGTCCCACGACATCCTACCACCTAACAATCAACCATCCTTGTTGCCTAAACCACCATTGGTACCTAGTCACATTGGTGTTACACCGATCCATACGATCCCCTTCCTAGTTCCTCCAGTAGGAGTAGTAAGCGCCCCGGTCATGGCTACCCTTAGCCTCCCTGGGTTAACCTTGGGATTACCTGTATGGTATCTTTCGCCTCCCGTTCGCCCGCCGACACCAGATGTCGTCCTCCAGCCGGTGCAACCCATGGCTACTACCACTCGGCCACCTCCCGGTGTCTCTACCGCTTCGTCCTCCACGACACCTCCTCCTCCTCCTCAACCCACTGGGGGCAGAGGTCCACAACCTTACACTGCTGTCCCACCTCCCAAGACAGTCAAGAACCCTCCAGTGTTTTGTGCTCCTCCCAAATGCTCGCTGTGTGACGAGTTGGGCCATGCGACCCACCAATGCCCACAGTTACCCGCATTGCAGAAGCACATGCAAATGCTTGATGATGACCCCAACATCCCAACTGTCGAACTCAACCCTACTCCTAAGCCTAAAGATAAGTCCCTACGTACCAACCACTCCTGCGCCATATGCGGTATTTACGGGCATTATTCACATCATTGTCCCGATCTCCCGGATTACAGAGCAGCTCTTTATGAGATGAACAATCTGGACCTTGAGACGGCACCACCTACCATTGAGGAGATCTACCCCCCGGTCTCTCCCCCTTCTGAAGAGGTTAATATCATCTACATGATCTCTTCAACCAACACTTCCACTACCCCCTCGTCAACCGATTTGACGACGCAGACTTTCCGTACTGATGAGGAGATTCTTGAGGCCCTAACTGCCCCGGATTATCCTTGGGATGATATGCACCACCGTTCCTATTTCATCCCAGAAGCGTCTTCCTCTAGCACCGCTACCCAATACGCGGTCGAATCCAAAGACTTCCTCCCCACCAAGGTCGACTGGTTCAAGGACCCAATTCCTGCTCCTGATGCCTTTGAGGAGGGAAACATGGCCAACATCTCACCTGTCATTCAAGTCGATATTGCTGCTCCAGGTCGTGCCCCTGAACTCATTACTTTAGGAGCATTCTGCAGTAAACAAGAGATTGAGGACTACACACACCTTTTCAAAGAATTTCGTGATGTCTTTGCCTGGTCCTATACCGAAATGCCTGGGCTTGACCCCGCCATTATAGAGCACCACCTTGACACCTCTAAGTCAAGGGGCATAATAGATCACCTCGACCCTGGGATAGGGGGCACGATCAATCACTTTGAACATTCCCCATCACATCTATCTCAGCACGTCAATGAACCCATTGTTCAAACCCACACATATGTGACCCATAATCACAAACCCCATGCACATAGCATGGGGGCAAGTCATTAACCCTGCTCACTTTTTCACATTTGTGATCTCAACCATTTTTGAGGTCACGTGTCACTTGTACATTGGATTTGATACGCATAGTTCTTTCCTTTGACCATTCCAGAGTCCTTATGACCTCCGTTTTTCGCACCATGTGCACTGCCGGATTCATATTTCCGTGCCCGTGATGATGCTTGAGATCATTTCTCGCTCTCACCAGGACCAATATCAACATTGTGTCCTGACACCTAGTCGCCTCGGTTTACGTGCCACATCGGCCGTTCTCCGTTTTTTTTTTTTTTTTTTTTTTTTTTTTTTTCACATGTTTTATATCATCGGATTCAGTTTTCCGAGCTGGTGATGATTCTTGAGATCATTTCTCGCTCTCACCTTCAGTTTTTCCGGGCATTTTTCAAAATGCCCCCGTCACCTCGGTTTGCGTGCCACATCGGCCGTCACCCGTTTTTGACATCCTTTATATCGCCGGATTCATTTTTCCGAGCTCGTGATGATGCTTGAGATCATTTCTCGCTCTCACTTGGTACATTTTCAACATTGTGTCCCGACACCTTGCTGCCTCGGTTTGCGTGCCACATCGGCCGCCATCGGATTGTTCCACTTTTGTACATGAGCCATTCACTCCTGTCATACTGCAAATGTCTCGTTATTTTGCCACCATTTCATCTACCCCGCAAGGAGGTCCATCGGTGTTCCCCCCTACCCTCGTTCTTGGTCACCATTATTGATCCTTGATTGAACACTTCCTCCTTGCCTGGCCATTCCTTTTGTTCGGTATAATTTTATCCCTTTTTCGGGCCGGACAAGTCCTTTACGAAAAAGGCACTTAGGGAGTTTCCGTTAAGCTCTTTTCTGACTCCTAAAAGAATGAAAAGATCGCCGAGCAATCTTGCTTCCTTTCATGCTCGTTAAAGTACCTGAAAGGGCGTCTATCTGGTATAAGTTTAACCCTTTTCCGGACCTGGTAGACTAATTACGAAAAAGGAATACTCTAGTCACACCGGCTAGAAGAGTTCTTCATTGCATCCTTTTATGCTTCTTTGGGCCTTGGAGACTAAATCTACGAAAAAGCAACCCCCTGGAGTCTTCTTACTTGCTTTCAGACTCTCTAAAATTGAAAGCAACCACGAGCATGCGCTGTCCTGGGCTCGTTAAATCCACACGACAGTACCATTCCTTTACTTCAGAGTCTTCTTATCGCTTTCAGACTCCTTAAAATTGAAAGCAACCACGAGCATGAACTGTCCTGGGCTCGTAAAATCCACACGACAGTACCATTTTACACACACTTCTTCTAGTTCCTTAACCCATGAAGAAGTTTTCCCCCGTGCCTCCTGGCACTACGATCGATCATCTCGGCAGCACCCCCAATCAGGTCGCCTTTGTTCAGAGTATTCTGCAGTCTCCTGCCATTTTATACCAGCTTGAGTCTCCCTCCGACCCATCACCCTCCCTAAGCCATTACAGCTATGATCCCTTTCCCCTCAGTCAGTTTCATATGCTGCCAGATCATTCCCATTATCATACTCTGAACAAAGGAAGTTTGAGTCCACCCGCTCTACTTGCCCAGTTATTCACCCACAGTTTGATCAGTCCTGCCATCAGCACTATTACATTTCGGTCTTGTACCTCGCGCTCCTGTCAAGGAAACATCATTGCCTTGATAGTTGCAGGTCTCCCTCTGTCGACGACAGCTCCTCTATTCCAGAGGATAGGCCCAGAGGTCCCTACGCCTTGGACTTATCACCATCTGTGGTAAGTGCCTACGGATCATTCTGAGAGGAGACATCATTGCCTCTCTGAGTGGTTGTTCCTCACATGCTCGACTTCAGCACCTTGATCGCATCGTTGAGGATCGCGTAGGATTATATCCCATCAGTTTTTAGTCAAAGACCCCGGATTTCCCCCGACTCTAGCACATTGGTGAGTCACTTCGGAACGCCAAGTTCTATGTTCCTGTGGATGTCCGGGCTGCGTTGGCGATTGTATTCGGAAGCCCTCCAGCTATATGCTTCCTTGAGTACCCATTTCAGTTCCAGTCCAGTGTACCATTGCGAGTGTACCCCTTGTCACTCTGATCCAGCAGCTCATCAGTTCCTTTGGTACCACACTCAGTAGCACTGTTGATTGTTCCAGTGCACCAGTTCTGCAGTTCACACATGGTCAGCTCAGCAGTATGTCCCAGATTTTGTGTCCCCTCTGGACCCTTATGATGTACACAGTGGCTATGTATCTTTCAGGTCCCCTTTTTCGGGCCTCACAGTTCTGTTCATGTATCTTGATACGAGCATGGGTATGCCCGCCTCGTCCATATATTGAGATTATTCCTCAGTCAGTATTTGAGGTCATGTATATTTCAGGTCCCCATTTTTTGGACCTCATTGTTATTGTTATGTTATATCCTGATACGAGCATGGGAATGCCCGCCTCGTCCATATGATCAGATGATTCCTCATCCATTATTGAGGTTATGTACTTTTAGTTCTTGCAGTTGTTCGGGATCGTTGTTCCGGGCTCCAGTTTGTTTCTTCTCTTCTCTCCACATCCCAGGAAAACCATTCATGACTTATGATGTCCATCGGCCATACGATGAGCTCCTGACCTCGCACATCAGGGGGCAATCTGTTAACACCCAAAAAGTGTTCACTACCTCATCTACCACATTATATGGCTCATTTGTCCATTTTCCTACCATATTTCCCTTAAAAACCCCAAAAATCCCATTAAAAAGCCTCCAAAAGGCCTAAAATGCCTCCAAAAGGCCACAAAACCATCAAAATAGCCTAAAAAAGGCTAAAAAACCCCCTTTTCCTCCAAAAATAGCAAAAATCCCCTAAAAAGGAATAAAAAATATAAAATAATGAGGAAAAGGAGAAAAAAACCCTATACAGCTGCACAAAACCATGTGTTTCCCAAAACCATGGGTCAGCACTCCACCACCAAAAAACTATAAATAGGTGATGGAGATCCCTTATTCCATATCCACAATCACAAGCACCCTTACTCTGCCAAAATCTCTCTCGAAACCCTAGTTCATCATTTGAACTATTTTCACCTTGAGAGCCACTTTGGCCCATCCCCACCATTGGAGAAGGAGAAGGAGCATTCAGAAGCTTGGAGCATCCTCTTGGACACTGCAAAGGGCTTCATCAACCTCTACATTGGAGGTAATATTAATATAAAACCATTTTTTTACATCTTTCATTTATGTCTCATGCAATGTTTAAAGTAGTTTGTTAATTGTTGTTTTAGCTTAATCATTTAATCATTATTGAACTGCTACTAAGGAGTCCATTCTCCTTAGTAGGTGCTCATTGGCACAAGCTAGGGGTAAAACCCTAGCTACACATTGTACTATTTATTTGTCCATATTGTGATTAATTAATTAGTGTGTGTGAAGTATTTTTTCTTCTATCTGAGTTCTACTGTATTATTATTCTGTTACTCATTATACTGCATTGACCACTCTTCTTCTATTTTCTTTCTTAATCAATTACTTTCTTGTGAGGTATACATCATCTCTTAGATCTACTGTGAGGATTTTCACACTAATCCCCTTGCATATTTCCCCCAACCATCTCCCATCTCGAGTGTTGCAGATCCGATGCATGGGAGTTGATTTAAGGTCTCGAATTTCTTAGAGGTGTGGGGTTTAGCTTGAGGGATCCCTCTCGTTCCTTTCCGGCCATGATTTTCTTATGATAGACTTTAGTGTATCCCTCACTATCTACTGCCTCCTTTTTTTCTTGAGCAGATAGAGTCTTCTGCGGAAAATCTCTGAATAGATTCTCGTGCTCATGAAATAACCAACATTGAAAGGGGGCGTGTTCATAGTCCAATGGTTGGAGCCAGTCTTCGTCCTCCCATGAGAAATTTATGGCTTCTGGTAGTTCCTGTGATATATCCATATACACACATACTCTTGCATAAGAAGTGTATCTGACCAGTTTAGTGTGTTCATATATTTTTACGAACTCCCCCAAATATTTCCCTTTATCCTCTAGAATCCCTTTCTCCCAGTATTCATTTGGTCATGAATATAAACAAATCCAAATAAAATCCCTTTTCAGATCTTCCTTGTCTATACTAAATCTCTCCTTCTAGGGTGTTAAATTTTCAGAATTTACTTCAATATGATCTAGGATCTTAACTGAGAGAACAACATGTACAGCAAATCTACAGCATATCAATCATGGACACAATAATGCAAGCACACAAGAGACACGGAGTTTACTTGGGGAAAACCATAAAGGTGAAAAACCCCAATAACTTCCTCAGAGATAGATAGAGCAATGATACAACCAAAATACAAGAGATAGTCTTCTGCTAGTAGCAGAACCTCCTCCTCCACAAGTGCCCCACTCTCCCAAGTGTGAGTGAGAGAATAGAATGTGTAAAATGAGAGAGACACACTCTCTATTTATACACTAACTTGACTTGACCTTTACTCAACTAGGTCGGCCTCAACTTAACCACTTAACATAATGTTGACTGGGCCGACCCCCACTAGTGTGGTCTAATAACCCTTTGACCCACATGGCCGACCCCCAATAGGGTGGTCTAATAACCCTTTGACCCACATGACTTATATAGGTCCAACCAAAACAAGGTGGTCTAATAACCCATCAAGTATAAGTTACGACACTTACAATATAAATGACGACACTTCCGTATAGAGGAATAATAACATCTCTATAGGAATACAATATACATATATGTGAAATACATTCCGAAGTTACATATACATCAACATAGGGTTTAAGGAATAACCCTGCTGAGTAGTAAAAGTACGACCCTCCCTCAAAAACCCTATCCATGTCTTCTATGTTGAAAAACACATTTGTAAAGAAACCCTTGGAACCCAACTGAAGTTCATAGTGTCCCTTGGGTCTCCAGACCATATGAATCTATTTCACTAGGTCTTTCTCAATCAACCACATTCCAATAAATTTACCTATTAGGGCATGTTCCTTCATATGCTCCACCTGGCCTCTTAGATTCTCTTACCTGATATGCAGTGTAGGGATCTGCTCTGCTTTGGGAATGCACTTGCCTTGGCTTACCCTGATTCCACCACTTCCTCTCCTTCCTACTTTCCTTCCTCGACTCGCCACCTCTCCTTCCTCCCCAACACAAAAGAAATCACTTTCCCTTTATGGACTTCCTCAAGGCCAATGTCTGGGGAGGGGATCCTCTCCCACTCCCACTTCTCCCCCTCTATTTTCTTGATTTTGGATCCGATCAGGAAAACTATGCGACCAACCCCTGAAAACTACCTCTGGAAGTTGAAAAAACCCAGTGCTAGGGTATTGTACTCGTAGTCCACTCACCCCAATGTCTCCACTTTCAAGTCAATTTCTGCATATTTCTACCATATTCATCTAATGAAATTAGACAAGGAGTAGTGAATCATTTTAGGACATGTTTGGATCACAAATATCCAAAATCCTTGTGTTCAATGAAAACATAATTAAGCAGTATTTTTCTGCAAGAATTGCATGGTGTAAATGATTCAAATGCATATTTGCATTGAATGACTCTTTCTGCTGCAAAATTGCACACTTCTTCGGAGTCTGGTCTATGGGGTGATATATTTTGTGTTAAATGGTTTTCGAAATGGATGGATGTCAAGGTATCTGTCTGGTCATTTGAAAAAAGAAAAAGATATTTGCGTTTCAAAGGCAATGTTGACAAACATGAACTCGATATTTTATTCCATGACCAAGTAACATCGTGTGGACACTTCGAGCAATTGTTGTCATATAAAACAAAACTAGGCATTTGGCAAATGATGATCAATGTGTTCAAATAAATATGTCATCAATCCAACAAGAGTTGGCCCAACAACATCTTCTCCTAATTGATGTTGTTTTTATTGATTTCCATGACTCATTTTTTCATTCAATTTGCAAGTTGATGCCAAGTTTTGATGTCTTCTCTTTATGAAGATCAATTGCACAAACCTTTTGCAATTACTATAATGTGAATGATAGTAGAGCAATCAATTGCTTCAGAAAACATCTTCTACATAAAATCATGATGGAGGAGCAATGTATCACCAATCCAGCAAGGTATATCATGAACTTGTCAAAGCTATATAAAGAAGAATAGATAGAAGGAAATGTATTTTCATTGCAATGGATATGTGAGTTTGTCAACATCAATATAGACATATGGGGCATGCAATCGAATACAATTGCGCAAACATTACGTCTAACAAATGGCTCTTCAAATACAATTTATCTAATGCATTTTGCTAATGGCAATTCACATACGCACTCTTGGCCGTTGATTAAAAAATAAGAGAGCAGTACCATTCCATGCAATCTCCTATAGGCATAGATAGCTATAGTCAAATAAAGGAAATTTGTAGTGCAAATAGCAATTTGCTTCCTCCAAGACACAAAAATATTGACAGTGAAAATAGCATGGAGAATTTTGCAAAGATGAAAATTTTCTTGCATTAATAAAGAAAAAATATACATCAAAATAGCCTGCCTCAAAATGGCACCAGAATCACAAAAGAACATGATATTGGATCAAACCAAATCCTAATAGAAACCCCAATGAAACAACAACCAATTGCAAAAAATTCCATGGAACTAGGATTAAAAGATTGCATGATCTAAAACAAAGAATAAGAACACAGAAACATGTTCCTCCAATTAGGAAAAAAAGTGCAAAAGCCTCAATGGCAATAAAAGCATACTTGACTCTTATTCAAGATACACCGACAAATGCTTGCATTGTTTGGGAAAGATTGCAATTCAACAAAGACATGGACAAGTTTGACACTATTACGATGTGCATCTTTATCAATGGATGATAGCTCGAAGAAAATCAAAATTAACATAGAAATATGCAAAAAAATGCAAGAATACTTTGTACAATGAAAAGATACCTGCATTTGCATTTCCTTCGCAAATTCGCCGCAATAAAAAAACTAGACTCTGTTGCAATTTTAACACCATTTGAAGAAAGATTGGTGTCACCAAGACTAGCCTTTGCTCAAATAAGACTAGGATACAAAGAACACAAATTGCACTTACGGGAACAACTATAAATGTACCTGCAAACTTGGACAAGGTACAGAAAGCACTTCCTAGAAGCTTTACAGATTCAAAACAGTTGCAGTCATGTTGAAAAGAAAACTAGAATGCAAGAATGTTCATGTTTCTGGAAATGTTTTCCCTTGTATTGTTATGACTGCTTTAAATTACCTCTGCAATACTCCATTCTATAAATCTGAGGGCATTACTATTAACAATGAATGGGAGAAAATTGTCAAAAAAAACATTGATCCATCTGATCAGTCTCCAATACATATAGACCCAACCGATTCCAGCGACAATGAAACATATCTAGAACATTCCAATGAAACAACGGTTTATGGCTATGTTCAATCCCATCAAAGAGAGGATCTATACAATGAGATTATACATATTGCACCTTCTAAAGGATTTCAACCATTGGGAATTTTCCAAGACAAGTTTTTTTAAGAACTGAACTTTCCTACATTGTTCTTTAGATATAGTCAACCTGAAGACATCATGAATCAATTTACTTACCAACAAATATCACAATGGGAATTGCAACATATGTCAGGAGACTTTGCAAGACCCAATACAAATAAGTTTTTTAAAACAATCTATGTAATGATTCATCAGATTTCAACTTCTGCATGAATTTCAATACGAAAAGGAGAGTTGAAAGGAAAACATATACTTGCAAAGGAGGTAAAATATAAAACGAATCTCCAAAAAATATTAAAATCACTAGTTGCTCATCAATGGCTAAAAATCATACGTACATCTCTTGATTACTTTGACCACATAAGAAAAGATTTCTTTGCAATGATTCGGTAGCTTGCCCCCCCCCCAACATTCTTTGTAACTTTCACCAGTGAAAAACATCTTTGGCTTCCTCTATGCAATGCATTGCAAAAGACTAGAGACAAGCATTTTGGAAAAGTTTACAAACAAAACATTGATCAAACGATTGAAACATTGATAAGGGAAAACCCAGTAATCTGTAGTCATTACTAAAAGCATAGAATGTCGACGTTACGATATTTAATCTTGGCCAATAATGAGTTGTTTGGAGATGTAGAAGACTACTTCTTCATTACTGAATTTCAAAGTAGAGGCAATGAACATGAACATGCTTTGCTTTGGACAAAAAATGCTCATGTGTATCGACAATCTTCTGATATGGATGTAACATAATTTCTTGATAGATACTTGTCTTATGATTCTCAGATTCTTTCGGATGAACTGGCCAAGATTCAAACACGTCATCATACAAAGACTTGCAAAAAATATCAACACTCTAGTTGTAGATTTAATTTTCCTTTCCCTCCAATGGAAAAAACTTCTATTTTGCAACCTCTAGAAAATGTTGACAACAAGACCATTTCCAAAGAAAAGGAACTGTTCTTAATTCTAGACATAAATACCTTTCCAAAAACTATGTATTTCGATGTGTTTCTTTTGGAACTCAACATAACAAGAGATGAGTACATTGTTCTCCTTCACTCGGTGTAGCAACGACCTACCTTACTTCTAAAAAGAGACCCAGCTGAAGTATGGATCAACGCATTCTCCAAAAAAATATCGATGCTATGGCATGCAAACACAAATGCACAATTAATCCTCGATGCCTATGCTGCAACAACATACTGTAGCTCTTATATTCAAAAATAGATCGCACAATGACTTCTACTTTGAAAAAAATAAGAGAACAATGCATGCTTAACAATGATGGGAGCATTGAAACAATTTGCAAGCTTGGCAATGCACTTTTGAACATGCAACAAATGTCTATTCGACAAGCTATCTACATTGTGCTTTCCTTGCCATTGTACACAAGCTCTAGAAAAACAATATTCATTAATATAGAGCCAGCTGACAAAAGAACCTATGTTTTAAAGAAGCCAAAGCTTTTGCAGCAAGAGCCAAATAATTCATAAAAAATTCTATGCCCATCGCTTATCGATAAGTACATTTCAAGACCCATCGAGCTTGAACATATTACTTTGGCTAAGCATTCCTCTTATTACACATGCTCTAACT
This sequence comes from Larix kaempferi, assembly GCA_027924585.1. Lineage (NCBI taxonomy): Eukaryota > Viridiplantae > Streptophyta > Pinopsida > Pinales > Pinaceae > Larix > Larix kaempferi. The sequence continues at coordinate 8,105,780 of BSBM01000597.1, read as the reverse complement.
CTTGTCTTAGAAAAAGAAAGCAGAGTGCGATCATAAACTATGTTCGGTAAAATGAGCATAAGGACCCGAAAAACTTCTATAGGGAGAAAATGATGTTGTTTGTCCCCTTCATAGAAAGTGAATATGTCCTAAAGAAAGAATCAGAGATATGGGAAGAAGCATATCGGTCACATAAAATGTTCATAGAATGAATTGAACAAAATTTTGTAGCTAAATCAAAAACAACTTGGGGTGACAATAACATAGTGGCCAAGACAATTGAATCTAGAAATGAACAATTGTTTATGTTGGAAACATTGGACAAAGATAAAATTGACCCTTCTATATGTGACATATATGACATTAAAAATGATCTTAGGTAGAGAGTGTTGTCCAAAAAAGCTAGACCTAGATCTGATAACACATTTGAAACTATGAATCTTCGCCACATAATTAGTAAAGAATCCTACTATGATATTAGAAAAAAAGTTAACAAAGAACAACAGTCAATAGTAAAAGAAATCATAATTAGAAAGCAAGTTGATCCAACCACGCTGATTCATTTGTTCTTGACTTGAGGCGCAAACACAAGCAATACATTTGTTGCAAAATCAATCTTCTTTTGCATCTTCACAACATGGACATCTGTAGTGATCCTTCGAACAAAAAAGAGATAATAGTTGCATTTACTAGAAGAGTTGCACACAATGTAGATGGTATTATTGTGCATTCAGCTCTTCACCTACCTTTGACATTAACAAACATGCTTCCACTAAGATCCAATTCATTGAATCTATTGTCCAAGGATTTTGAACAACTTCGACTTCTTCTAATAGACTAGGTGTCTTGTTGTTGCTGCAACATCCCCCCCCAAAATTTTTGTAAATATTGGGGCCCCTCCTTTTATTTTTGTAAAAACGTTTGCTTAGAATTCAAGCCCCATCAAAAGGGCCTTTTTTCTTACTTAGTTTTCTAAAGAGAGAAAAGTTTCTTAAGTTAAAAAAAAAAAACTCGGCGAGTTGAGCCTAAATGTCGGCCCAACTTGGTGAGTTGAGCCTCAATGTCGGCTCAACTCGACGAGTTTGTCCGCAATGTCGGCTCAACTCGGTGATTTCGTCCGCAATGTCTGCTCAACTCGGCGAGTTTGTCCGCAAAGTCGGCTCAACTCAGCAAATTCGTCCACAACGTCGGCTCAACTCGGCGATTTTTTCCGCAAATTCGGCTCAACTCGGCGAGTTTGTCCTCAACGTCGTCTCAACTCGGTGAGTTCGTCCGCAACATCGGCTCAACTCAGTGAGTTCGTCCGCAATGTCGGCTCAACTTAGGGATTTTGTCCTCAATGTCGGCCCAACTCGACGATTTTGTCATCAACGTCAGCCCAACTCACCGAGTTTGTCATCAACGTCAGCCCAACTCACCGAGTTTGTCCTCAACGTCGACCCAACTCGACGAGCTTGTCCTCAAAGTCGGCCCAACTCGACAAGTTGAGCCTCAACTATTGCTCAGTTTTTTTAAGTTGAAAGTTGTCCTAGCTAGTACTATTTCATCCAGGTTGTGCTTGCTATGGTGATAAGTTTCGTTTCAATGTTTAGTTTGCATTATGTTTTACCATCTACCTACTCATGCATGGTTTCTACCAGGTTTAAAGCGCAATGCCGAGAGGTGACAAGAAGTTAAAGGTGTCTGAGTCCGAATTAGCTAGCGAGGAGGTCCTGGAAGCAAGAGTCGAAACATGTTGAAAGATGAGACTCCAAGCGTGGAGATGGATTATGTGAAGAAAATGGACGTGCTGACAGCAAAATATCTTCACCATTGCACCGGGCAAGCAGCTGTTCACGCGCACTTTCTTGAAGAAATCCTCCAGGTTACAATGGCAGAAGTAATTGTTATTGAAGAGGAGCTTTCCAAGCATGAGGTCTCATTGAAATGCATGCTCCCTGTCCCTGCAAGAACCATTATTAGAGAAACAAACCTTTGGTTATATTACATAGCAGAAGCAAGCAAAATAGCACTAGTAGAAGCACTAGTTGCAGTAGTGGTGCCAGGTACAGCAGAAGTGCCAACAAAGAGCTGATTTGGCATTTCCTATTTTCTAATTAAAGGCTGGATCATTTTTTTTGCCCATATATTTTAAATGTTAAAGACAACTGGAGTTTTGCCCCCCTTTCCTTTTGTAAAATATTTTGAGGATTTATTCTACTTTTGTAAAATGGGCACTAAAAGACAAATTAAAAGAATCAGGGGAATTAGAGCACAGGTGGCAGCTCTTGGAGCATTTTGTAAGGCTATATATAGATTAATAGAAGATAGTGAAAGGAGTTTTAGTAGGTGAAAGGACATTCTGTCTTGTACGTGAACTATTTCTTCTACATGAATAAGAAAATCATTTTGGCCTGTGGAAGCCGGCGCAGCATTTTGCTTGGGATTGTGTTGTATAATTGTTGAACTATTTCTGCATCTTTCATACATTTTCTATGAGATCTTTCCTGGCTATTGTGAATTAATTCTCTGCTATGAATGATTTCATTTCCTTTGCAAAATTTCTGTGTTAAATGGGTAATAGAATGTTTATCTCTATCAAAGCTATCTTTGATAATCTTTATTTTCTGCTATAAATGCTTCTATTCAATTTAACAACTATCTGTGAAGTTCTTGGTTGCATTTCCAGTTTATTACTCATCCTTTAAATTTTCTCCTTACGAGAATAGATTAGATTTGCTTAAAACAATTTTAGATTAGATTTGTTTACAGCTTGCGTTTATATTAATGCACTTGCATATAATATTTTAAAATGAAAATACATAAATGGTGGACCAAGCCGCAACCGGTGCAAAGTAAAAAAAAACTTTAAAATCTTACACGGTAGCCGGGCCGTTAACCGGACAGATTCCCCACTCCAAATGGTGAGCTATCTAATTGGACTTGCTTACCGGGGAGAATCCCTTGCTAATTGGTGTTGCGATTTTCGGGGCATCAACAGTTTTTGGCGCTAGAAGGAGTGCCACCAATATATGGCTGGAAGAGGAAATTCTTCTGTTAGAAGAAATCCCACTGAAGACCCGTTTGCAACAGCTATCCCAGATAATTTCGATTCGGAATCAAGAAGTCAATAAAATCCCAATTCTGAGACAAAACAGCAAGAGACACCGTACGCTGTTCCTTTTGAGGAAGTAAACCGTTTTAGAAGACATACTCGTTCTTACGATATGAGTCTTGCAAGATTAACTACTGTTCCTTTGCTACCTAGAATAAGAGCTCCTAGAAGGGGTACGCAATACACAAGAGACTCCGTTCTAGTCCAGAGTCTAGAAGAATTATTAGATTTATCTTTAGAAGAGATCACTAAACCTTTCAACGAAGTCAGACCCAAAACTCCTCCAATCCAAGAAGAACAACATATTCCTCAAAATTCACCACCACATTCCCCACCAAGAGCCATGGCTGTGCCTGATTGGAGAGCAAGGGGAGCGTTGAATCTAGTTGGACCATTCCATGATTTGCCTAAAAACCCAGAAAAGGTTTTGTTTAATTATGATCCTGGTAAAGGAATTTCTGTTGAAGATCATCTTAAAAGTTTTTATTTAGCTTTGCATCTTCTTAATGTCGAACATGAAGATGTAGTCTGTCGTCTTTTTCCATATACTTTTGAACCCAAGGTGTCTTCGTGGTACTTTTTCCTACAAGCTAACTCGATAGTAAGTTGGGAAGATTTTGAAAAATGTTTTTAAAGAAGTATGGAAACCAAAAGACAGTAGCTACTCTTATGAAAGAATTGTTATCCATGAGAATGGAAAAGAAAGAGAAAGTTCAAGAGTTCAATCAAAGATTCACAACGTTATTAAATAACTTTAGTGATGCAACAAAGCCCGTTGAAGAATGTTTGGTGGAATATTATACAACAACTCTTAAATCTCCTTTAGCAATGTTTGTCAAAAGAACGAAGAAGACTACCTTGATAGAAAACTTTGAAGAAGCCAAAAAGGTAGAAGAAGAAGACGACAGTATTGCTAAACAATCTCTTGATCTAGAAACAAAGCCAACAGCTATTAAGAAGCCTTTCTTGTTAACTGGGGATAATGAAGAACCAACAGCTGATTTAGAAAGCGTGATAAAAATGATGCAAAAAATTTCTAATAAAATTGTAGATCTAGAGAAAGACAAAGCGGCGAGCTCTTCTAGGCATCCATTCAAGCCATTCTATAAGAAAAGAGAAGAAGGCGGACAACCAACTCCCCCTGTAAATAACTCCATTGTGCTAAATTTTATAAACGAGATAGGCATGGACCATTTCTGTACTTTCCATCAAGAACAACACTCAGAAAAGAGTTGTCCATAGTGGATTAATTCAATGAGTTTGGTAATGAATCAAATGTTAGATGCACAAATTCCTAAGCAAACAGATCCTCAGCAAGAACAAATTTCTGAACAGGAAGAACCCGCTTCCGATACCACAATGATCCTTTGGGATTGGACCCCTGCCCAAGAACCATCATTTGAAAATCGTGTTGATGAAGTTCAAGCATCATCTATTAATGTCACTACCATAAGTAAAGGCCAGGTGCTCAATCAAACAGTAGATGTGACTAAAGCTAAATTCGCAAATCAAATGCCAAAGCGGCACATAACTATCATCCCTCCCCAGCCTAAAACAAATCTGGCAATAACAAAAGAACCAGCCACAGAAACAACCAAATAGTAGAAATCTCCTTTGAATAAAACAGAAAATAAGCCAAAAGTCTCAAGAGAATATGATATGGGTTATGACATAATCGAAGATATCAAGAAAGTGAAAGCAAATGTTTCCATTTTTGATATGTGTAGTCTACCCCAGCAGAGAAAGAAACTGCTGGAAGCCTTTGATCCATAGTCTAGCACTCCATTAGATAACACTAAGGAAAACCCTGAAATAAACGAAGCTAGCATTGGCGGAAAATCTAGATCGCGGACTCTACCTTTTCTCTTGACCTTTGAAATTTGTAATCACAATGTGCATAATTGTTTGGTAGACTCAGGTGCTAGTTCGAATGTCATGCCTTTGTCAATTTTCAAAAATATTAATGGACAATCGATCATATCCCCATCTCAAATCATACAGTTAGACAAAACCGTTGTCAAAGTCATTGGTGAATTGAAAGACGTGCTTATTAGATTGTCAGTTGATTCAAGGGTGTGTCAATTTATTGATATAATGGTGGTCGATATTCCTGAGGCTTATGGTTTAATCTTAAGTAGAGACTGGTCTACGGAACTAAACGGATACTTCGCAACAGATTGGTCCCATTTGTGGTTACCTTACCAGAATAGGCAAAATCAAATCAAAATACTGAGAGAACCCCACATGAAACAAAATGTAACGCAGTTAGAGGAAAAGAATGAAGTTGTAGCTTTCTCATCTTCAGTTTTGGGAAATTATTTCTTAGAAATCGAACCGGGAAACTATAAATCAGAAGATGTTAGCCATGATTCAGACGAACAGTCCGATCTCCTTCATTTTTCACGGACTGATGATATTGATTGTAACATAGTAGAATTAGTTACTGACTTAAGGGGTAGTTATACTAACTTAGTTAAAGAAGAAAATATTTTTTGGATTCTTTACTTTGATGGCTCCAAAACTCAAGAAGGATCAGGAGCTGGTTGTGTTTTAATTGACCCCGAAAGAAACAAGCATTTTTTATCTTGTAGATTAGAATTTGAATGTATGAATAATACTGCCGAGTATGAAGCTCTGATCCATGGGTTAAACAAAGCTATTGGTTTGAATGTCAAATATTTGAAAGTGTTTGGTGATTCAGAAATAGTTGTTAGGCAAATAAGGAATACAATTCATTGCCTTTCACCACACTTAAAGGGTTATCAAGCTGAGGTTTGGGATCTGATTTCATGTTTTGATGCTTTCAATATTAATTATGTTCCTAGGTTGAAGAATGTTGTAGCTGATTTGTTAGCAACCTCTGCTTCCAAATTAGTGCCCACTAATAACAAATGCTCTATTGAATTAATTTTCAGGCCCTCTGTTCCGGATAACATCACAAATCTCAAGGTATTTGATGATGATGATCAGATCATTAGTTTCTTAACAAATGAAGATGTCTTCCAAGAGGCCATAATAGATGAAGAACAGCATGATTTAGATTTACAAAATGATGTTGTAAAGGGAAACTTCATCCCCAAAGGCGTGAGAACTCTTGAAGCATTATTTGATTTACAGAGCAAGTTCATAAGACTTGTAAATGCTAAAACTCACAGCTCATCCACACAGCATGAGTTAATAAATATGGGAATAGAAGCTAAACTGAAATATATTAATCTTGGTAAGTGTTGTACGCCGGGCGAGAGAAGTAAATTCATCAAATTGTTCCAGCAATATAAAGATGTGTTTGCTTGGACCTACGACGATCTAAAAATATATGATACTCGCATCATTCAACACATAATACCAATGAAGGAAGGTGTCAAACCTTTTCAGCAACAATTAAGAAGGATGCATCCGACACTCAAGCCTCTAATTCAGAAAGAGTTAAAAAAATTGTTGGATGCCAAGATTATTTTTAAAGTCCGACATTCTGCATGGGTGGCTAATTTAGTTCCCGTGCAGAAGAAATTGGGAGAAATCAAACTGTGTGTAGATTTTCAGAACTTAAATAGAGCTTCTGATAAAGACAACTATCCTGTGCCCCCCATGGAACAAATCTTGCAAATGATGTCAGGATCATAACTTTTCTCCCTACTAGATGGTTTCTATGGTTACAACCAAGTGCTAGTAGCACAGGAGGACCGACTCAAAACCACTTTTCGTACAAAGTGGGGAACCTTCGCATATCGATGAATGCCTTTTGGCTTAATCAACGCAGGAGCTACTTTTCAGCGAGCCATGGACATTGCTTTCCGAGGATTGGGTGGCCAATGTGTTGTAGTTTACTTAGATGATGTGACAGTTTTCTCAAAGAAAAGGGAAGACCATGTTTTCCACCTAAAGCAAATCTGTGATCGTTGGAAGAAGTATGGTATCTCTTTAAACCCTAAGAAAAGTGTTTTCGATGTTCTTAAGGGAAAAATTTTGGGTCATATCATTTCAAATGAGGGAATCTCGATAGATCAAGAGAGAGTACAAGCTATCAACAAGATTCCCATGCCCCACAACAAAAAGTCTATGCAATCATTCATGGGCACCATAAATTTTGTTCGAAGGTTCGTACCAGACTTCGCTCAGATTGTTAAACCTTTGCAAAAAATGGTCTAGTAGAGTGTACAATTTAAGTGGACAGACTTGGAAAAGGTTGCATTTAAAGAAATCAAAGCTGACATAGCCAAGGCACCTTCTTTAAGAAGTCCAGACTTCGATAAAGATTTTATTATGTACACTTTTGCTTCTGATAACTCTCTCGCAGCTATGCTCACTCAAAAGGCGGAATCAGGAGATGAATACCCAATTTATTTTATGAGCACTGGTCTGCAGGGCGCTGAACTGAACTACCCTGTGGTAGATAAGCAAGCATATGCAGTTTTCAAAGCGGTAAAGCAGTTCAGGCCATATATTCTAAAAAATTGAACTAAATTCGTAGTTCCTCATCCCGCTGTCAGATCTCTTTTCGTTCAGAAAGAATTGGGAGAAAGGAGAGAAAACTGGGTCACTGCTCTTCAAAAGTATGACTTAGAATTCAAACCAGCCACTATTATCGAAGGTCAAGGTTTATGCAAATTGCTTACTAAAAATCCAGCTGATGAAGAGCTAGATTGGAGGAATGAAGCCAAACTGAACATGATTGATGTATGTCCAATTTTTACAACATCGGAGTCTTGGTAGAGGGACCTAGTGCATTATTTACAGTCAGGTTACTTGCCATAGCACTGGATTCGGAAGCAAAGAAGAGCTCTCTGTCTTAAATCAGCAGCATACCAAATCATTGAAGGAGTGCTATTTAGGAAGAATTATGATGGCATTTTCCTCAAATGTTTGGAGAAAAAAGATGAGGGCAACGTGGTCAAAGAATTACATGATGGCCCTGCTGGGGGACATTACTCTAGAGATACTACAGCTCACAAAATTCTTAGAGCTAGATACTATTGTCCCACTCTTTTCAAGGATGCTCACGCCTATGCCAGAAATTCTGACGTATGCCAAAGGAGTGCCAGGAAGTTACCAAAAGCAGCAGGACCCTTGTATCCAGTTATCATCTCTAAACCATTCGAGCAATGGGGCATAGATATTATTGGTGAAATAAACCCAAACTCCTCACTGCAACACCGGTATATTCTGACAGCCACTGATTATTTTACAAGATGGGTTAAGGCCGTTCCGCTGCGTAAAGTCAATGAAGATGCAGTCATCAACTTCCTGGAGGAAAACATCATAACCAGGTTTGGGGTTCCAATTTACCTAGTCTTTGATAATGCACCTTATTTTTCATCAATGAAGGTTAATGAATTCATGTATGAGAAAGGAATTAAACTACATTATTCATCCAATTACTATCCCTAAGGAAATGGATTAGTTGAGTCTACCAATAAAAATCTCATCTGAATCCTTAAGAAAACTGTGATTGAAAATCAGAGAAGCTGGCACATAGCCCTCCCAAACGCCTTATGGGAAGACATAGTCACTCCCAAGAATGCCTTAGGGGTTTCCCCATTCACCTTAGTCTATGGAAAGGAATCCATCCTTCCTCCAAATATTTTACTCCCATCCTTGCAATTGGCCCAAACCTCTCAAGGTTCTAGCAGTCAAGCCCTACAATCCAGAATTGATACCCTGCTAAAACTTGAAGAGTCGCGACAGAAATCCAAAGACCAATTCCATCACCACCAAAACATAGTCAAAAGATGGTTTGATAAGAAGAAATCTAGTAAAAGAAATTTCAAAGTAGGTGACTTAGTTCTGAAATGGGACCACCAGCATGAAGGTAAGGGAATGCACACAAAATTTCAACATTTATGGGTTGGCCCTTACCAAATTTCTGAAAAGCTTGGCCCGTCAACCTATAAATTGAAAGACCTGCAAGGGGAGGAAGTAAATATCCCTTTCAACGGCCTCGCCTTGAAACAATACTTCGCATGAGTCCTAGGTGGACTCTTGTACATAAATAAAACGTTGTCTTTTCTTTTCTGGTTTGTTTTCTTTTGTTTCATTTTTAATTGCTTTTGATTACCTTTTAGTCTGCTAGTTAGCTTGATTTGTTTTCTTTTGTTTGTTTTTTCCCTTTTGTTTGAGTCCTTTGTTTAAATAAATCTAAGCTCAATTTTGGTGTAGATGAAAGATGAAGACTCCAAGAAAAACTCAAAAGGATGGTCATGAAGAAGCTCACTGATAAAGGGAATATATATTTGTGACTGTGCTTTCATTGATTGGTTTCCTGGAATGTAGAGATCCTCTTTTATGTTTGGTCAAAGTAACCCCTATCAAATAACTAAGATTTAGCATTTCCTTCTGACTATCTTAGGGACCCATTCACTCTAACATTAATGACTGTCTCAGGAAGTTCACTATGGCAGACCCATGGAGAGGAAGCACGTCTCACAGATATATGGTATTTAAAATGATCCCATGTTGCAAGTAAAATCCAAAAGGCATATGTCAAAGAGTCTGGTTTGCGGAAATTCTCGCCTCAATTAAAGCATGGCTGAGAAAAGCAAGGAAACTTTCAAATCAAGGAAGCTATTCAAATAAACCAGCCCACCAAGGTTCTTCTCCGTCCGTGAAGCATGAAATCAAATAAATATTTCGCTCACACAAAAGGACATTATGGATTGAAGAACCTATATCAATTATTGAAAGCAAAAGAAATTTATTTTTGGAAGACTCAAAGCGGCAAAAGTCGTGAATTAAAGAAACATCCAAAAGGATGCGAAATAGCATGGGAATGAGGAACAAACGAATATGTATGTGAGATATTGTCACGATCCTGTGGAGTCTTATATCAGTAGGCTTCTGAAAGACAGAATTTTAAATGAACCCCACATTTTGGCCCTTAGAGAGTTGTAAAGAAGTCCGAATCAAAGTTTCATTTTCCCTTATCATCATTATGATAAGAGTGATCATTGTATTCTCCGAAGCTGAACTATGAAGACATTTTGTTGCACATGTAACCAACACTTTGTAAGTTTCCTAACCATGAGATGAGTTTGTTTCATAGATCTTTGTTCGCTAGCGAAACTCCAATTGTTGTTGCTGCAACATCCCCCCCAAAAATTTTGTAAATATTGGGGCCCCTCCTTTTATTTTTGTAAAAACGTTTGCTTAGAAGTCAAGCCCCATCAAAAGGGCCTTTTTCTTACTTAGTTTTCTAAAGAGAGCAAAGTTTCTTAAGTAAAAAAAAAAAGAAAAAACTCTACAAGTTGAGCCTCAACGTCGGCTCAACTCAGCAAGTTCGTCTGTAACGTTGGCTCAACTCGGCGAGTTCATCCGCAACGTCGGCTCAATTCGGCGAGTTCATCCGCAAAGTCGGCTCAACTCAGCAATTTTGTCCTCAATGTCGGCTCAACTTGGCGAGTTCGTCCGCAATGTTGGTTCAACTCGGCGAGTTTGTCCTCAACATCGGCTCAACTCAGCGAGTTCGTCCGCAACATCGGCTCAACTCGGCGAGTTCATCCCCAACGTCAGCCCAACTCGGCGAGTTTGTCCTCAACGTCGGCCCAACTTGACAAGTTTGTCCACAACGTCGGCCCAACTCACCGAGTTTGTCCTCAACGTCGGCCCAACTCTGCGATTTTGTCCTCAACGTCGGCCCAACTCGACGAGTTGAGCCTCAACTGTCGCTCGGTTTTGTTAAGTTGAAACTTGTCCTAGCTAGTACTATTTCATCCAGGTTGTGCTTGCTGTGGTGATAAGTTTTGTTCCAATGTTTAGTTTGCATTATGTTTTATCATCTACCTACTCATGCATGGTTGCTACCAGGTTTAAAGCACAATGCCGAGAGATGACAAGAAGTTAAAGGTGTCTGAGTCCGAATCAGCTAGCAAGGAGGTCCTGGAATCAAGAGTCGAAACATGTTGAAAAATGAGACTCCAAGCGCGGAGATGGATTATGTGAAGAAAATGGACGTGCTGACAGCAGAAGATCTTCACCATTGCACCGGGAAAGTAGTTGTTCATGCGCACTTTCTTGAAGAAATCCTCCAGGTTACAACGACAGAAGTAAGTGTTATTGAAGAGGAGCTTGCCAAGCATGAGGTCTCATTGAAATGCATGCTCCCTGTCGCTGCAAGCACCATTATTAGAGAAATAAACCTTTGGATATATTACATAGCAGAAGCAAGAAGAATAGAAGTAATAGAAGCACCAGTTGCAGTAGTGGTGCCAACTGCAGCAGAAGCGCCAATAGAGCGTTGATTTGGAATTTCCTATTTTCTGATTAAAGGCTGGAGCATTTTTTTTGCCAATATATTTTAAATGTTAAAGACAGCTAGAGTTTTGTCCCCCTTTCCTTTTGTAAAATATTTTGAGGATTTATTCTACTTTTGTAAAATGGGCACTGTGATGAACCTGCAATAATTAATTAATGCAAATACACGAGATATCAGAAATAATAGAACTCGAAATCACTTTTATATTGATCACGGGCCACTTCGAGGGGGAAACCTCCTTTGAGCAAGCTCAATACAATTAACTTCACGGTGCCTTCATAGGCCTCAACACACACTTATATACTAAGTCTAGGTGCCAATACCATGGGTCAATACCATGTGTCAATACAAACCATGGGCCAATAAAAAATATGGATCAACAATTACTATGGGTCAAAACCATGGGCCAATACAAACTATGGATCAACAAAACTATGGGCGACTTACAAAGCATATGCACCAACAACAATAACACAAACTATGGATCAACAAATACTACGGGACGACTTACAAAGCATATGCGTCCAACAACAATATACTAACAAAGTAAAGACATGGGTTCCTAACATCCCCTCTCCCTTAGAAAAACCTTTGTCCTCAAAGCTTTAGATGTGGAAATTGATGCAGAATCTGAAGGAGTGGGGTCCCCTGTAGCATCCTCGGGTTGCATTCCGGGCCACTGGCGCCTTTTGAGTTTCAGGGAGGATTGCGTGGAAGGCTATAGACGAAGAAGAACCATATAAGCGACGTGAAAAGTGCACGCAGAACGGTGTTGATCGGCTTGTTGTTTCAGTCGAATTCTTGCCATGTGAATATTGTCCTACAGAATGAGAAGAAGTTGATTGCGGTTTCGAAGAATTGAGTCAATTGCCTGAACTGGGGAGCTGCTGAAGGTGTATGGAAGAAGAACTGGCGGTGCCTGTCCAGAGATTGCTTCATATGGTGTCCTTTTAGATGTGGTACTATACCACTGGAGCGCTTCTAGGAAATCCATAGAAATAGTTGTCCAAATCTGTGTAGGGATGGGCAAGGGTTCGAGCAGTCCCGAAAGGAGGGTCGTTTCACCCTTGTTGACCTGGAAAGTATCACAGTCAACCACCATCCATTGAATTGTCATTTTCAATCCCTACCAAAAGAAGTTACATTGTTCCTGATCATACGTTTTGGGGAACCCAGAGTGCCCTGTTAATGAAGAAGCATGGAGTTCATAGAAGAGATAGCTCCGTTGAACAGATTGCAATCAATTTGGAACAAGCAGAGAAATATATGTAAGAGAAACTGGGTCATCAAATGTGCGAGAAGGAGCATCTGCCACCATATTGTCCTTACCCGTCTGGTAAGGGGTCGCATTTTCATTACCCATGAGTTGGAGAACCCATTTAAGGTGTGCTGGGGAGGAGACCCGTTGTTCTAGGAAAGTTTCCAGACTTTGGAGATCAGTCTTGATGCAGAAATAATTCCCCAATAGGGATGGCTGCCACTTCTGTACTGCATGCAAAATAGCCATCATGTCCTACTGAGATGTAGATGCGGCAAAATGCTTACCGGAAAGGTCTCGTGAAGGCGGCAAGCCCACTGGTGCAACAAAGACACCTGCATATCTAACCAAGGAAGTAGTGGAGACCGTTGGTGGTTGCATCTAAAGGGAATGGAGTTGAGCAATGACACCATGTGAATTATTCTGAAAGATCTGTTCCAAGCGATGTGAACTGATGATGCAGAGAGACCCTGGTTGTAAGCCCATAAATTTGTGTTGTGTCCCATTAACTGAAAACTGCATCCAAAGTTTAGCAAAATCCCATAAGATGGGGCCAAGTGTGCGTAACCATTGAACACCCAAAACCACATCACATCCACCTAAGGATAAGGAAAACATGTCAGAGCGCAGGTTATAATCTTCCATAGAGATACGCACATTACGACACTTCTCCTTGCAAGGTAAGGTGCCCCCATTGGCAACCATGACTTCAAAGTTAAAACAAGGATGGACAAAACAATCAGCCTGTTTGGCAATCCGAGGGTCAATGAAGTTATGAGTGCTACCAGAATCAATGAGTATGGTAAGAGGGAGCTTCTTGAAGTATCCCCTGACCCGCACTGTTTGTGGGTTGGTGACGCCAGTTACAGCATGGAGAGAGATCTCGGGTGGGTCGTCTTGAGATGGGCTATCAACAAGCGGGTGCTGAATGTCAACCTGAACATTTACTGTATCTGGAGCTTCTTCACCAAGTTCTGAGGCAGGCGGAGAATCCACATCCAAGAGATAGAGATTTTGTTGAACACATCTATGTCCCCAAGTGAATTTCTCATCACAATTATAACAAAGCCCTTTTTCTCGGCGTGCCTGCATCTCTGTTTCAAACAAATGCTTGATAGGAGTTGGTCGAGGAGCAGGCATGATGGGAGGTCGTTGGGAACCCATATTTCTGAAGGGAACAAAGGTGGGTTTGGAGTGTTGTTGAGTTGCGATCTTGTCCTCGGCCATCTTAGCCAACCCTAGGACTTCCATCATTGTGTTGGGACAGAACATTTTGACCTCTGAGCGGATTTCATCCTTGAGACCACTGATAAAACAACTCCTGTAGAATTCATCAGACAATCCTTCTGTGTGATTGGCTAGTTTCTCAAATTTCATCTGATACTCTCTCACTGTGCCAGTTTGGTGAAGTTTAGTGAGTGCTCCTGTGAAGTCGTCAAAAGCACTAGGACCAAATCGTGTCAAAAGGAGTTGGCAAAAATCTATCCAGTTTGGCTCGGGATGAGCTTTGATGTAACAACGGTACCATTAAAGGGCTTCCTGTTCCAAATGAAAGGATGCAAGTGAAACTTTCTGGACATCAAAAGTATTATGCAGACTGAAATATTGTTATGCTCGGTATATCCATCCAGTTGGATCAGTACCATTGAAGCGAGGAAAATCAAGCTTCGACCCACGAAAATTGTTGGAAGAAGAGAACCTGGTGGCTACAAAAGATTCTGGCTGTGGGTTATTGTTCATGGCTGAATGCTGAAGATGGAGGCTGAGAAATTTTTCATCCAGATCTTGCAGTTTGGTTTGGATGGCTGCAAGTGCTTCTTCCATGTTTTTTTTTTTTTTTTTTTCGGAAATGGATCGACAACAGCGGCGCGGAATGGATCTGCAATGGCACGGAAGAGATCGAAAACGGCTGGATCTAAAACGGCGACTGGATCTGGAACGACTTTCAAAATAGATCTGAAATGGCTGGATCTGGAGCAGAAGTGATCGGCAACAGTTCAGCTGAAAATAGATATGGACCCCAGGTATGTGCAGCTTCCTATCGGTTCAGGGGATTCACTCGGCCACCAATGTTGTCTGATGGCTTGCGTATTGGGGCAGTAGCCCTCACTCCACGGCTCAGGTAAAACTGATAACCGCTTTGCCACAAACGACAGCTCTTGGTTTACCTCACGGGTGGGAACTAGTCAATTAGGTAGGGGTCGTTGCCATTTTCGCTAGCAGGTCCTCTCAATGGGCCAGCTACTTTGGGGTTCCTGTGGTACTCCTCACAATGAGTTTTAGGGCTTATGCCCAAGTACTTCCCACAGTTAAGCGGATAGGGTTTATCCCCAGATCCGAACTTGCAACAGCGCGAAAAAAAAAATTGACAGAAATTCCACCCAACGAGCCCAAGAAAGTGCTCTGATACCAGATGTGATGAACCTGCAATAATTAATTAATGCAAATACACGAGATATCAGAAATAATAGAACTCAGAATCACTTTTATATTGATCACGGGCCACTTCGAGGGGGCAACCTCCTTTGAGCAAGCTCAATACAATTAACTTCACGGTGCCTTCATAGGCCTCAACACACACTTATATACTAAGTCTAGGCGCCAATACCATGGGTCAATACCATGTGTCAATACAAACCATGGGCCAATACAAAATATGGATCAACAATTACTACGGGTCAAAACTATGGGCCAATACAAACTATGGATCAACAAAACTATGGGCGGCTTACAAAGCATATGCGCCAACAACAATAACACAAACTATGGATCAACAAATACTACAGGACGACTTACAAAGAATATGCGTCCAACAACAATATACTAACAAAGTAAAGACATGGGTTCCTAACAGGCACTAAAAGACAAATTAAAAGAATCAGGGGAGTTAGAGCACAGGTGGCAGCTCTTGGATCATTTTGTAAGGCTATATATAGATGAATAGAAGATAGTGAAAGGACTTTTGGCAGGTGAAAGGACATTCTATCTTGTACATGAACTATTTCTGCTTCATGAATAAGAAAATCGTTTTGGACTGTGGAAGCCGGCACAGCATTTTGCTTGGGATTGTGTTGGATAATTGCTGAACTATTTCTGCATCTTTCATACATTTTCTGTGAGATCTTTCCTGGCTATTGTGAATTAATTCTCTGCTATGAATGATTTCATTTCCTTTGCAAAATTTATGTGTTAAATGGGTAATAGAATGTTTATCTCTATCAAATCTATCTTTGATAATCTTTATTTTCTGCTGTAAATGCTTCTATTCAATTTAACAGCTATCTGTGAAGTTCTTGGTTGCATTTCCAGTTTATTTCTCATCCTTTAAATTTGCTCCTTATGAGGATAGATTAGATTTGCTTAAAACAGTTTTAGATTAGATTTGTTTACAACTTGCATTTAGATTAATGCACTTGCATATCATCTTTTAAAATAAAAATACATAAACGGTGGACCGGGCCGCAACCGGTGCAAAGTAAAAAAAAATCTTTAAAATCTTACATGGTAGCCGGGCCGTTAACCGGATGGATTCCCCACTCCAAACGGTGAGCGATCTAATTGGACTTGCTTACCGAGGAGAATCCCTTGCTGATTGGTGCTGCGGTTTTCGGGGCATCAACATGTCTTTAATTGGTGCTCAAATGCTATGGAACATTGACAAAAGATTCGAAATTATGCACACTCTCAACTCTCCATTTGACAACCTTGATGTCATTTAGGTGGAGACTTGTGCCAAGCACAACTTGTGAAAGATTCTTGGATATTTGAACAAGTAAATGTCAATTCACACCCACTTCCTTATAGCTTTTGGCAACATAATGTGAAATACTTCCATCTCACATAAGTCATGACACAAAAAGACCCTACCTTTGTCTACATCTTGAACAAAATTAGATCATTCTCACAAACAAACTTTGACATTAACTTCTTAAACAAACATTGCTTTAGAACACCGCCAAGCAACCCAACAGTTCCCTTTCTATTTTATAGAAACAAGGACGTTAATGAACATAACAAAAAGATGTTGGCACTTGTCCAGAAAAAGTCATATACATTGCAATCAATCGACAAGAAAATAGACACATCAGAATTAAACTCCTATCAAAATGAAAAAAATAGACTTGTCGTCTACAATTGTCTCTTGAAACAAAATATGCTTGTCAAGCTAGTGGGAGGAAACTTTGTTATTGACGACAAGCTCATAAATGGTGCAGAGGGTGTTTTCAGATACTTTACAACAAACAAAATTGACATAGTATGGATTGAATTTAGCTCACCATCAACTGGTTCAATGCAACGAGCAAAAATGCAAACCATTTTACACCAAACATTCCATGTGTTGTTGTAAATGTAACTTCGGAAGATATTCATTTGTATTTTATTTGTACCTCCGACAGAGATGTTTTTCCTCCATTCGGGGATGTCATTATTATGTTTGGTCATGCAAGGTCATTGGGGTAAAACATCCATTGTAAGTCGGGACATTAGATCCCCTATATTCAAATGTAAAATGTGTTATTAAGTCTACCTAGGACAAGTCGGCCCAGTCAGATTAGTGACGCCAACCTAATTGTGAATTAGGTCACCACTAACATAAAGTATAAATAGAGAGCTTGCTCTCTCATTTGGACACACAACTCACTCACACAAGTTCACATAAGCAAGAGAGAGAAGACAAGTTCGTTGGAGGAGAAAGAGAGAAGCTGCAGAAGACATATATTTGGGTTTTCCATTTTTTCTTATACTGTATTAGTGACGATTCTATCTTTGAGGAAGTTGCGGGGTTTTCTCCTTTATGGTTTCCCCGAGGAAAACTATTGTTTCTATTGTGTTTTGTTGTGCTTGTTATTCTTTCAGTTAAAGATCCTAGATAATTTGAATTAAAGTGAAAACTCTAACATGGTATCATAGCTAACTTGAAAAGAAGGCATTGTGTAGCAGCGAGAAACTAGGGCTTCCTAGTTTGAGGTCTTCTCTCCATAGATCATCATAAAAAAGAGGGCTAGGATAACTCGCCCTAGGAGGGCGCATATTTTGGAGGAAGCAGAACCTAGTTCCGAGAAGTTTCATTTTTTACCTTGTCACTGGGACCCGGAGAAACTAGGGCTTCCTGTTCCGAGCACTTCCCTCCACAGATCATCTTGAAAAGGAGGTTATTCTAACTTTCCCTAGGAGGGTGCATTTTCCTGTGGAAGCAGAATTCAAATCCGAGAATTTTCATTTTTGTCCCCATCACTACTGCCAGGAGAAAACTAGGGCATCAATTATTTTGCAATTATGGCCACAGATTTGAGAAAATAAGTACATTGGACAACTCGCCTTGAGGAGGCACATCTTCATGTCCAATCAGAAGTTCATGATTCCAACTTTGGAAAATTCGGGTTTCTCTGACAAACCCTAGGCCAACCAGCTATAGAACCAAGTTGGGCATCTCAAATTGGTAAGACCTAAATCTTTGCTATTTCCATTTGAGGTTCTATTCAAAATGTCTCACCACACCAAGCTTGAGGATAAGCTTGAGGGAGATGACAACTTCCAAGCATGGAAGTATAGTATTTCTCTTGTCCTTGAATAAAATGATTTGGACAAATATGTTAATGAAGAGGTTACAACACCAGAGGGAGATGAATCAAAGGCTATCCAAAAGAAGAACATGGTCAAGTCCAATAGGATTATTACAGACTCCATTAAAGATCATCTCATCCCACATGTGTCATCCTTGAAGACACCCAAGGAGATGTTCAATACTTTGACGAGGCTATTCGAAGGGAAGCACATCAATTGAAAGAAGACATTAAGGAACGAGCTCAAGAATGTGAAGATCCTAAACTCAAAGACCATGCAATCCTATTTCACAAGGGTCTCGCAAATCAAGGAACAACTTGAAGCAGTTGAAGAAAAGGTAAAAGAAGGAGCGATCGTCATGACCACCTTGAATGGTCTCCCAATATCATGGGACTCATTCATTCAAGGAATATGTGCCAGGAAGAAGTTGATCACCTTCAGCAGGTTGTGGGAATAATGTACACAAGAAGAAGCTCGACTTGTGTCACGAAAAGAGAATATGGGAGCAAATGATGATCAACCTCTCACAGTTCACGCTAGAAGAAATCACAACAAGAGGGAGAACCACCATCACAACGAGAGGGAGAACCACCATCATGAAAGACAAAGGAGAGCCAGAAGAGATCTATACAATGTTAGATGTTACACAGGTGATGAGAAAGCACACTACTCAAGAAATTGTCCCATAAACAAAGGTTCCTCCAAGAAGACAAACAAGAAAAAGCATCATGCTCACACCGCTGAAGATGATGAAGTGGCAAGGAAAAGAACTAGAGAAGAAGAAAGAGATGATTCTTCAAGTGATGAAGAATATGTCATGAACTCAGCACTCACGGGCACTATCACACACAGAAGCAATGGTTGGCTTGTAGATACTGGAGCTTCTAAGCACATGATGGGATACAAAGAATCATTCGTCAATCTATCTGAGCATGAGTCACCTCATAAGGTGAAACTTGGGGATGATTATCAATACCCCATAAAAGGAAGTGGAGAATCATCCTACAAGCTAGACTCCGACAAATATTTGAAGATGAAAGATGTTCTATATGTTCCAGGATTAAAGAAGAACCTTCTCTCCATATAAACACTAGATGTTAAGGGAATGAGGGTTGCATTCGTCGATGGCCAAGTCCTAATGTGGCAAAAAGGAAAGACAATAGATGATGCAATAGTGATTGGAGAGCAAGAGGGAGGCTTGTACAAGTTGAAGGGACAACCTGAACAAGCATTGGTTAATGACTCGATGGAACCAAGTGAACTATGGCACAGAAGGCTTGCACATGTGAATTATAGAGCACTACCTAATGCAAGCAAAGTAGTTTCAGGACTTCCATAAATCCAAACAAAACATGAAGGCATTTGTAAGGGATGTGCGCAAGGAAAGAATGTAAAGAAGGCATTTCCCAGCAATGAAAGCAAAGCAAAAGGAATATTGGAGATAATCCACTCCGATGTATGCGGTCCCATGTAATCCAACTCACTAGGCAGGTATGTATATTATGTTTGCTTTATAGATGACTTTTCCCATAAGACTTGGATTTACTTCTTGAAAAATAAAGATGAGGTATTTAGCAAGTTCAAGGAATTCAAAGCCTTGGTCGAGAATCACACTGAGAAAAAGATCAAGACCCTACGATCAGATAATGGCAGAGAATTTACTTCGGAAGAATTCAAGAATCTTTGCAGAGACTCTGGGATTAAGAGGGAGTTGAGAACTCCCTACAATCCTCAATAGAATGGCGTTGCAGAACAAAAGAACAGAATGATAATGGAAGCAGCGAAAGCAATGCTACATGAACAAGATCTTCTGATGCACTTATGGGCAGAAGCATCAAGGACAACCGTGTATGTACAAAACTGTACTCCTCACCGAGTACTAAACAACAAGACTCCCGAAGAAGCTTTCTCCGGTGAGAAACCAGAAGTCAACCATCTCAGGATATTTGGCTTCCTAGTGTACATACACATCCCGAAGGAGAATATAACGGAGCTAGATCCTCCAGGAAAGAAGGGAATATTTGTAGGATACAGTGACACTTCAAATTCCTACCGAATATACTTCCCAGGATTCAAGAAGATCGACATCAGCAGAGACGTAACCTTTGATGAAGACTCAGCATATACCAAATCAAGAAAACTACCTATTTAAGAAAATGAAGAACCTGAAGTTCCCAGAATTAGAGACTCAGTGATGGAAGAAGCTATTCCAAAAGATCATGAAGACCGTGACATGGCAAAACCACAAGAACCTGTAGATCCAACTCGTGAGAAGAACTCCCACAAGAGAAGACCAACATGGGCACGAGACGTAATACAAGATGCAGAGAAGTATGGCGCTCCAGACGGGATGCATAGAGAAAGCAAGAGACCTAGACCATAATCCAGGTATGTGGCCCTGTTGCGTGACATCATTGATAAAGAACCTTCCAACTACGAGGAAGCAACATAAAAGAAAGAATGGAAGGATGCCATGATCGAGGAATACCATTCGATTATGAAGAATGATGTCTGGGAGATAGTTCTGAGACCGGAAGGGAAGTCTTTTGTGACTTCGAAGTGGATCTATAAGATCAAGCATGCTGCAGATGGTAGAATTGAGAAACACAAGGCAATATTTGTGGCGTGTGGCTTCTCCCAAAAAGAAGGCATAGACTACGAGGATAGATTTGCACCCGTATCAAGATACACTTCCATTAGATCTATACTTGCATTGGCTGCAGTAATGAAATGAAAGGTACACCAGATGGATGTCAAGACAACATTCTTGAATGGTGTAGTTGAAGATGAAGTGTACGTGGAGCAGCCACTGGAATTTGAGACACATTACAGGCAAACTCATGTGTGCAAGTTGAAGAAATCCTTGTACAGATTGAAGCAGGCACCTAGGACATGGTACGACAGGATGGACAATTTCCTGATGAGCTTAGGATTTACCAAGAGTAAAGCAGATTCCAACCTTTACTGACCTGTTTATGACAGGTGAGGATGATCTCATTGCAGATGTGAAGAGGAGGCTTGTCGCAAAGTTCGAGATGAAGGACATGGGGATGATGCATTATTTCTTAGGCATGGAGGTGTTGTAGAGTGCGGATGGAATCTTCCTTGGTTAAGGAAATTATGCAGTAAAGATTCTGAAAGAGGTTTGGAATGATGGACTACAAGGCTATGGCCACACCAATGGAATTGAACTTGAAGCTATTGTGTGATGCTTCATTAGAGACAGTTGATGCCACGATGTACCGTCAAATGATTGGTTCATTGATGTATTTGACGAACACAAGACTAGACATGCTTTGTTGTGAACACCCTGAGCCAGTTCCTGACGGATCCAAGACATGTTCACCTGATTGTTGTAAAGCATATATTGAGGTACCTGAAGGGTATAGTTGACTATGGGATCAAGTATGAGGTGAATCAAAAGATTAACCTGCATGGTTATGTCGATTCGGATTGGGTCGGCAGTGCCATAGATAGGAAGAGCACTTCAGGATGCTTCTTCAGTATGATATCCGGGTTTAGAAGGAAGCAGTCATGCGTGGCACTGAGTACAGCCAAAGCAGAGTGTGTTGCATCTTTTTCAGCTAGTTGTGAGGCAGTATGGCTTAGGAAGTGTAACATACCCATAAAAGACAATCACCGAAAATACTGATAAGAATAGTGCGTCTCATCGTTATGAATTCTTTGGAAATTTTTTAAGAAATCACCGAAAATACTGATTGTCTTTTATGGGTATGTTACAGGAAGCTACTGTCAAATTTGTTTGATCTCCAGCTCAAGGAAAATTGTATCTTCCGTGACAACCATAATTGTGTGAAGTTTTCTGAGAACCGGATGTTCCATGACAAGTCAAAGGACATTGATATCAAGTACCACTATATCCAGGATATGGTGCAGAGAGGAGCAATGAAGCTCCAGTATGTGGCGACAGACGAGTAGATAGCCGATGTGTTGACCAAGCCATTAGCCAGAGTGAAGTTGGAGTACTTCAGAGAGAGGCTTGGTGTTATCCAGATCGAGGTTTCTCGAAAGAGGAAGTGATGAGACTGGAAGATGCAGATGCACTAGAGTTGGTTCTCGCATGGTGGAAGACGTAGGTGGTCCTTGGGACGTAATGCACCTGGGGTGCTCCTGACTGTACTCCCATGTTGGAGAATACGTAGAGAGGGTTCTCGCACGGTGGAAGACATAGGTGGTCCTTGGGATGTAATGCACCCGAGGTGCTCCTGACTTTACTCCCATGCTAGAGATGTTGAGAGGTCCACCAGTCACAAAGACACTTTGTGTGCACCTAGGAAGGATCTCGCATGGTGTAATACGCAGGTGGTCCTTGGGACGTAATGCGCCCGGGGTGCTCCTGACCATGCTCCCATGTTGGTAGACGCGGGTTGACCGTTGAGAGACGTAATGCACCTGGGGTTCTCATAACATTCTACTCAACACTAAAATGTATCATTTTTAAGAAATATTCCAGTAATCTTTCGTATTTTACGCATAACATTTTGCTCATAAATTGGAATTAGGCAGACTTTAGACCGTTGGAAATCTCTTGAAATTCTCTAGAACTTTGTTGTTTTGAGTTTTCTTTGATTCCGTACCGTTTGTGAGATGTGGACATTTTAGTAAAAAACATCTTTCAAAAGATGCTTTTAAATATTCCAAGAATATTTCGTATTTTGGGCATAACTTTTCGCTCGTAACTTGGAATTGGGAATACTTTGGACCGTTGGAAATCTCTTGAAATTCTCTACAACTTTGATGTTTTTCGTTTTCTCAGATTCCTTACCATTTGTGAGATGCGTGCATTTTAGTTAAAAAGGCATCTTTCAAAAGATGCTTTTAGAAAAACATCTTTTGAAAGATGTTTTTTTTACTAAAATGTCCGCATCTCACAAACGATAAGGAATCAGAGAAAACTCAAAACATAAAAGTTTTAGATAATTTCAAGAGATTTCCAATGGTCCAAAGTCCTCCCAATTCTGAGTTACAAGCAAAAATTTATGCCCAAAATACGAAAGATTCTTGGAATATTTACGTTTTTTCTTATTTATGATACATTTTGGCTTGGGTAATTCCTTATGCTCTTAGGTTGTGCCCACTGGGTGGGAGACACAGGTGGTATGTTGGGCATGAGGTGTGCATCTGGGATGTGCTATGTGTGATGAGATGATCTGGATACGATGAGATGATAGTAGGAGACGCATGTGATTGTTGTGGCAATGTAATGTGTGGTCTTGGGTTGTACCTACTTGATGGCTTGCTCGTGGAGATGATGAAGACCTAGATGAGAGCTAGGCCTACATCTAGCATGAAAAAGGGTTGGCTCTGTAGAACTTCTTATGACGGATAGATTCGAGAGATGTCACTAATCACTGATCAATAGGATGAGGATTATTGCAGCAGCGACGATGATGATCTAGTGTTGATGATGATTTTCCAGCATTAAAGATGATCCAGCGATGATGACGTTGTCCAGAATTGTGTCCAGGGTGATTATGACTATGGCGAGAGAATACCTTCCTGGTTAAGAGGGAGTTTTGTTGTAAATGTAACTTCAGAATATATTCATTTGTAGTTTATATTGTATTTTATTTGTACCTACGACAGAGATGTTTTTCCTCTGTTCAGGGATGTCATTATTATGTTTGGTCATGCAAGGTCATTGAGGTAAAACATCCATTGTAAGTCAGGACATTAGATCCCCTAGAGTCAAATGTAAAATGTGTTATTGAGTCTTCCTAGGACAAGTTGACCCAGTCAAATTAGTGAGGACGACCTAATTGTGAATTAGGTCGCCACTAACATAAAGTATAAATAGAAAGCTTGCTCTCTCATTTGGACACACTACTCACTCACACAAGTTCGCATAAGCAAGAGAGAAAAGAAAAGTTTGTTGGAGGAGAAAGAGAGAAGTTGCAGAAGACATATATTTGGGTTTTCCATTTTTGCTTGATATTGTATTAGTGACGATTCTATCTTGGAGGAAGATGCGGGGTTTTCTCCTTTATGGTTTCCCCAAGGAAAACTATTGTGTCTATTGTGCTTTGATGTGCTTGTTATTCTTTCAATTAAATATTCTAGATAATTTGAATTAAAGTGCAAACTCTAACACCATGTACATGGACACATATCACAAGAATTACTAGGCAGATGGCATCTATAGCTAAAAAACACATTCTTCAACAACAATTTCCCATTCGATTAGCATGTGCAGAAACAATCCATAGGTCACGAGGACTTATAGTGGATAGTTTGGCATTTGATCCAAAAGGAGTTAATCAACATGGGCTAGTATATATTGCATTGTCACGTGTTAAGACATGAACAATCTATTTACAATAGAGAAATTTAAGCATCTCATTTAAATTTTCCATGGAAATAGATAGGATTTAGAATGAGACCTCATTGGAATTTCATTATGGTTTTTCATCCATGGAGAACAAAGAGAATTTGCTTATATTCTCATTGAACATACAGAGTCTTCCATTGCATATTGACAGTATTGTTAATGACTATGATATAATGAAATTCAATGTCTTATGCTTACAAGAAACACATACATATTCCTTTCCAATTGATTGTTTTCTTGCAAAAAAGTATTTCCATCAGTCTGCATACAATATACATGGTGTCCTTACATGTTATAGAAAAAGCATAATTCTTGAAAAACAACACAACTATACAACAGAACTAGTGAGCGTCTATGTTTCACCACGTGCACCAATTGAAGAGCTATATTCCCTTATTCTTCACATTATAAAAGGCAATTATCAAAATGAATATCTTGTGCTTCCGGGTGACTTTAACATTGACATGTTGCAAGATTGCAACGAGAAAAACACATTTGCTTCTTTCATGCACAACCATAATTTTTCCTTGCATGCAACAAAAGCAACAACAACTTATGGCTCTTTGCATGACCACTTCTAGACAACATTGCAGACCTCACTAAAACTCACTCAAGAAGTGCAGAAAGAAGAAGAAGAAAAGGAGATTCAATAATCACTCATATACAAGAAATGAGAAAAATTGTTGTATCATACATCAACTGTGAGATGACACTCTGTAAAGTGAATAATAACTTAATACAATCAAATGAATTCGAACGCCACTAAGGTCATTCAAATTCTCCTCAATGTGTGGCTTGGATGACATTGGAGACATCATCCAATCAGTGGTACTAGTCACAAATAGTCAAATATTAGTCAAATGAGTCTAACTGATTCTAACTAGTGCATGTGGCACAAATCTAGGGAAGGAGACTCCAATGTGGGCACATGAGGAGCTGGCAGTAGTCAGTATAGCTGAACTAGTCTCTGTAGGTGTCTATTTAAGTGTTTCAGAGTCAGTTAACTAAGCAATCAGTCCTCAAATCAAGGAACTGATCCACTAATCATGGAACTGACTGGTGTAACTCCTAAATAGGTGGAAGAGGGCGCAGTTGTATTCCAGTGATGGAAACAAGGGCGCATATGTGGCTAGGAGGGATAGAACTGAGCAGAAACAGGCTCTTGGGGCTGAAAAACTGGGGACTAGGTGTTGGGAGACTACCATAGTGATGACTAGATGCATGCATGCATGCAAATATAAAAAATGATGGTGAGAATATTCCAACAATTGCCAGTTGGAAGTATCAAGTTGCAAATTTCTGAAGCTTATTGGACATACCATCATGCTATTTGTCTTTCAATCCCTTGAAAATATTTTCAGATTCTTCTTCCAAATGAAAGTGCAAATGTGCTATAATTACTACGATAGATTGCTATGGCAATTTGCTTCTATTGTAGCTTAAAGTACCATGAACAAACTAGTGACAACTGCATGTATTGTTCTTAACAGTTTTTTAGAACCAGGGCCCTGAAATTGCAATTGCATTTTCAAGATATCTCTATTTGGCTTGTATCCGAATCAGCACTAGACAATGCAGCCAGTAACTGCCAATTTTTTTCCCTTTTCTTGTTCAGGTTGTCAAATATTGCTACATTGACATATTAATCAGAGAAATAAAACATAAAAGGAAAAAAAGAAAAAAAATAGACAGAAATTGATTTATTGCAGCTATGCCTATTTACATGCCAGACATTTATAGGCATGTCTACAAGCTAAAGTAAAAATGTGTTTGCAGTTGTTCACAAGATTTAGCGATTGCACCATGGCTACAAACAGTAATGCCTCAAACATATCTTAGGACAACATGCCCTAGTTTCCTAACAATGACAACTCAAAAAGTGACAACAATTTTGATTCTCCATGCACAAGCATATTTTCAGTGTTCCTACATGATTCAATGTTTTTTTTCTACAAGTCATCTATCTAAATGTAATTTGTGATTTTTCCATTTGTTATAGACCAAAACATATGCCAATTCCTTCATCTACTATTCTGCAACTTTGTTCATCGACACATACAAATGTATGCAGTTGTGACTAGTTTCAAATTCACCAAACAAAGAATATTTAATGCATGTTGATATTGTGGACAGAGATGGCATGCTAACGATAATAGTAAACATGAACAATAACCTCGTTTCTCGCTTCATGAAGTACTTTACACCTAGCAACAATGTATGGATTCCAAATTTTGTAACTAGGAACAAAGGAGTTTATGATAGATAGGATGCAAAATATTGCATTGTTTTGCACCAGCAAACCATTATAGAAACAATTCCCCAGGTTTTCCAACAACGAAAGCCGACACCAGATATGACAATATATGTGTAATATCCCTCATTCTGACCCTTAGTCTATTTTGGATGTAATGTAAATATTGCATAAAATGCAATGTGTGGTTGCCCTAGTGTGGAGCTCAAGGCCAAGGCCCCACTAGTGGATGCTTAGGTTTATTTGCATAGGCAAGTATTTGATATTCTGATAATCGATGTTTTGTTAAGCCATGAGATATTGTAAATAATACCATGTAAATAAAATAACAAGGACTGGCTATGGCTGCAACTAAATGAGGGGGAACTATGTATCCACTAGGGAGTGGTGAAAGGATGTGAGATTGAACCTAGACTTCCATATGTCACCTACAGAACCCCTTTGACTGTCCAAGATGCCATTGAATGTTGTTGTAAGAGGGTGGGTGAAAAACGATGTTCATGAGGTCGATGGAGTATGGGAGAAACTTGAAATCCGTAAGGTAGGGTATGGGGCTCTGTCTTGCTTTTCCCATAAGCCACTCTACCTCATGGAGGACATCTTCCTCATTCCCGGACCTTGTTTGATCACACAAGCATCAGTCGAACCCATAGGACTAGCAAACCGAGCAGAGAGGAAGAAATCACGATTTGGGAAAGGTCAGGAATTGCAAAGCAAAGGTCACTCAGAAATCTGCACGAGAAAGGAGAAACCACTTAAGATCCACAGACTAGAGCTTGGGTGAGAGTTGGAGAGGGTTAGATGCCCAAGAACCCACAGATAAACCCAATTTTGTTAACCCAAAATTGTGGACGCTGGACAAAGCTTCGGCCGCAACGTGGGAGAGATCCGATTGTGGAATTGCAGTGGGAAGGAGCCAAGGGGGTTTAGATTGCATGGTAGAGCCAAGGGCTTATTCACCTTGATTTAGCAGTCAAGGCCAACCACACTTACCCAGGTCAGTGATAGGGGAATGGGCACCCTAGGGACTTTGCAGCAGTGAAGGGAACCTTACCTAGGCTGAGAGTGGGGTGATGGGGGTACTTGAACTTGTATGAGATCATTGGGATATGCCCATAGCTCTATGGAGGAGCTTATTGAGATAGAAAACCATTACCTGCCTTCCCCATTTGCTTGACAAATTTAACTGTGTGTTGGAAGCCTTGATGGATTGTGAACCAAGTTGTGAGTGAGCCTGAGAGGAAATCCTTAGTGGATACATAGCCCCAGCTCGGGGGTGATCTTTGATTGTTGAAATAATACAGGTTGGGCATAGATCTATGGTTGGGTTGGAACGTTGTAGTCCATAGCCAGTTCGCTTGGAGAATGCAAAAAATAATTGTTCTCTATATTAAGTTATGCTCACATGTGTTCCAATTTCCATGAAGTGTTCATTGATTACTAGGGTTGAATGTCCATGCCTGATGCTTCATTATGTTGTGCATGTCATTGATTGATGAATGCATGACACATTGTGTGTGGATGATGCTGCCTTCAACTATAGTTGTTAAGTATATGCATGCATCTATTTTCTTATGGGAATGGTCCATTAATGAATAGGAATGTATGCCTATGCATTGTGTTAAGTATGTTGTGTGTGTTGTTATCTTACTTCTGCACTGATTTAACTAGTAATGATTGTTATGGTTGGCATATGTGTGTGTTAATATGGATAACTTATACCGGTGTGTGTGTTAATTGCATTGTTCTCGCACCTTTACATGCTTATCCTTATGTTGATACTTATATGTAATCATGTTGGAGGAATAGGACTAAGCCCATGCATGCTTTCCTCACTCTTCCTGGTAGAAATATGTGCATGTATTCCATTCTATGGGTGTGGATCATGTTTCATTCACGGTGTTCATGTAGTATGCGGCTTATGCACACTTGCAATCCCCTTTGGAAATGCTTTTGAATTGTCCTTTGATGAATTAGGGCAAAGTCTAGTAAATGTGCAGGACACTCCAACCTGGACTTGGGAAAGGAAGTAGACAACCCCTATTGTGCTTAATGACACCTTGTGGATCAGATGAAGAAGAGAAGACCGGGTAGAGGACAAACAAAGCTCCTTGCAGAAGGATAATGATGTATAGAGCGATTTCAAGCCAGATTTCAGTTGGAAAATGACAATGTTAGAGTGCTTGGATGGAGTAGGGGATCATACCAATGGATAAAGCTCTCAAAGATATTTCCAACGGTACTGGCCTTGTCCAATTTGGACAAAGTATGGAGGAGTTATCACCCTTAGAAGTTGGCAAGTGAAGTTGTTGGTGCAGGAGTATGTGGTCCCGACCTTCCACATCCGCAATGCGGATTGCAGATTGCAGAGGTCGGGGACCGACCATCGGAGTGCGTGGTTGGATTTCCTCCTTTTTGCATCCGCAAAGGGGATTGCGGGCTGTGGAAATCCGAAGGGTGACTTACATAGGGATTGGCGCTTTATACTTTCGCCTTTCCGCATCCGCAAGTCGGTTGAGGGTTGCAGATTGTGGGAGGTGATTTTTCTCGGGATATGAAATAAGGTTTCCGATTTCCGACATTTGTAACGCGGGTTGCAGATTGCAGAATTGTGGAGGAGGAAACTCTCCGGGACGGCGATTTGAGGACTCTGAATCCCGAGTTCCGCATGCGGAATTGTGGAGGGCAGACGGGTAAAACTTCGAGGTCGTGAATTGACTACTGCTTCCGACTTCCGCATTGCAGATTGTGGAAGTCGAGAGCACTAATTCGTCGGGGAGGCAGATTTGGAAATCTGACTTCCGAAGCCTGACTCTGGATCGGAGCTTGTAGAACTGCAGGTTGCGGATCAATGATCATTGCAGGTTCAGAGTTGTGGAGCCTTTGAATTGCTTGGGAAAAAGAAGAAAAAAATTTAGCAGGTGATTCAAGGGTTGTCTTCCATTTCCTCTAAAGGGAACTGAGGTGACCGAGGACATGACAAAGTGGTATCAGAACTCAAGGTTACAACACTGGGGTTGTTTGGGCCAAATCATGAGTTTACATGCATGTGAACCTGATGCAGTAAGAGCTATTGCAATGATCAAGGAAAGCTATAAAGGAAGACAGGACCATGAAATTGGACCAACTGTGACATGGAAGAATAATTCCATGCTATGATGAGGAATTGAAAGGGAAAATTTCTTAACCCCTGTCTTGCTCTTGTATTTCTATTTTGTGATATTTCTATATAGAAATTGATGGCATAGGAATGCTGAAAATACAATAGACTAGATGAGTGAAGTGATATGCACTAGTAGGGATATTGTTAGATATTGCATAGTGCATGTACATGATGTTGCATGTTGGTAAAGCTAGTGAAGTTACATATGCAATGAGCCACTAGTGATAATTGTTGTGGTTGAAGCATGGTTGAAGATGTTGATGATACTGTTGCGTGTGACCAACAACCTTATGAAGAAAGGTTGGTGCAGCAGATCTGTGATCATGAAGATTGGTGGAAGGATGGTGTAGTCCTTGGTAAGAAGCCAAGCTAACCAGGTAACATCCAAGAAGTTAATGAGAACTATGCAGGTAATGTTCATTCATGATAATTGTATAAGTGTTGAAATGGGATTGGGAAGAATCCCTTGAACGATTTTTTGTAATCTTAGAATGGTATGCATGTATGGTTGAATGCATTGTGTGAATACCATACCACCATGGCATGGTGAGGTATGGGGTAGTAAGGTCAAGGAACCTTCTACCATGTAATTGCTTAAATGTTAGAATGCAATCACATGAAATATATCATGTCATTGGTGTATGTTAGTTATGAGTTTAATAACCAGGGAAAGTAAGGACTTATAGGCCTGTTATGGTAGTGCTATGGTAGTGCATGTTATATGAGATAGCCCTAGTTAGGCCATAATGTGTTTGGAATGATGGAATGCATGACATGATAGTATAGTATGCATGATTTAATGCAAGGTGGAACTGAGTGGATGTGCATTAAAATATTTGGTAAAAATGTGGTTGCATGAAGTGAAAGCACATTAGAAGATAATGTAAATGTTGTAAATGTACATGCATGAGTGTTGGTGCACATGTTGCGATACATTGCATGAATACATGGTTGTGGTGCATGTTTTATTGCAAATTAAATAATGGATGAAATGATGAATTGATGATAATTCTAGAACCATTACATGAGCTACTAAAATGCAGGAGAGTGAGTACATGAAGAAGACAGACGTGTTTGATGAGCTGCCAGAATGCTCTGTGGAAGGACAAAGTTGCATAAAACAAATGACTGGGAAGTAAATGAGTATTGAAAGTTTTATTAAAATTGCATAGATATTGTGATAGTATCTCACAATGTCATTGTGACAATGATGCATGTAAAGTAAATATATATATTTCATTGCAATTGAAATGCTAACAGTTGATAATGCTTGAATTATTGAGTGTTATAATTCTGAAAATCACTTCAGTAACTGTGGCATCAATGAAAATGTTATGTGCCTGAAGAACTTACAAAGTGTTTGGCTAACTTAAGTTTTCAGATTTCAAGAAGGAATGGCTTGGGTGTGCCAACATGGGTAATACCGTATTGAAGGCTGGAATTTACCATGAACAAAAGCAAAAACTTATGAGAAAGGTCTCATGGTTGTAGAGTTGAATTATGTATAGAACATATTGTCGAATTCAGATCTGAACATTCTCTTATTTAAGAGAATGATCTTATGGTTGCAAGTAAATCGTTGTAAGAAAATAGATTGTAAAATTCAGATTTCGAATTTTGCTAATGGTTGCTAATAACTGTTTGGCTGATATGAACTGTGTCAAGAGGACATGTAGGTGGATGATTGTGCTATGGTAGCAAGCATAAAACCCTAATGGACAAGGTGGTGCCACTTACAAGAGCCAAACAATATGAGGATGGCCTCATGATTAAACAAATTTGATTTCTATAGTAGACAAAGTTACAAATTCATGTGAATTAATTATTAATGCCATTGATTGGTTATGGAAAAATCAGACTTGAATTTGATGGAAAATTTATGCCAAAAGGGCATATGTGGGTTATGGAACATGAAAGAGATTGGGATGGAAAACCGAGGCATTGTTGACTCAGAGAAGGGAGCCCCCATTCCTCACAAATGAAGAAAAGACCCATCTGCAAAATGAATGAGTATTATGTAACACTAACTAAGAATGTACATGTCTAATTAATAGAGTTAATATGCAGAGCATGTTTATTCTATTTATATTATTTCCGACTGTTTGAGTATGATTAGGGCCTACATGGATCACCTTAGGAAGGGGTGCACACCTTTCTGGAGCTGGGTTATGTTAGGTTTGTCAATATTGACTACACCCTAAAGGAATGGATGCATTCCTAGTGTTTCAATATTTGATAGTGAATGTATGAAATATGTTTATAATTTTAGAGCTGCAATACTAATGAGCTTGCTTATCCATCTTGTGTTGTCAGCTTGAAAAAATGCAATTTGGTGCTTCACACTAAAGAAGCAAAGTGAAGGGTTGTTGTGTGTATGAAAGTTTGTTGTGAGGGGTTGTTGTGAAGGGTTGTTGTGTGTATGAAAGGTTTTTGTGAAGGGTTGTTGTGTGCATGAAGGGTTGTTTCATGTATGAAGGGTTGTTTCATGCCTATGGCTTTGTAGTAGAGCCTTGACGTAGAAATGGTCATGGTGCAGTTTCCTTCCATTAACCTCTGACCCAGACAAGGGTTGTTTCATGCCTATGGCTCCGTAGTAGAGCCTTGATGTAGAAATGGTCATGGTGCAGTTTCCTTCCATTGACCTCTGACCCAGACGAATGTGTTGGCTTGGAAATGGAGAGGGAAAACCAGGTATGGGAGTGGTTTGGCACCATAAATGCTTGGTAAATCCATTCGGTGAACTGGTTGGGCATTAACTACTTGATGTTGTGGAGCAGCATGTGTGTTGGCCAAGCATCCACCCCACATGTGATCCAAGGCTTGTAAATCAAAGAAGGAACCTGTGGAGTAGCGAGGAAATATCCAATGCAAATAAGTATTTAATTTTCATTCATTTATTAATTCGGATAATGAAAATTCCATGTACAAGTCTTATAACAACCAAGCTGATACACTGTTGTTTCTTGTTGGAAACCTTGGTCATTACAAGAAGCAAGAACTATGAAGGCATCCTAAGGATGCATGTGGACATGTGACTGTCCTAGAAATATCAGCATGAGAAGCAATGAAGAATGGTGCTAGTGGACTTGTGTGGGTCCTAGCAGCCAAAGGTTCTGTAGGAAATCATGGGGAAAGGGTTCCCTAGATGAGAGGCATGGGACAGACCTTAGACACTAAGTGGCATGGCTAAGAAAGGGCAAGCCA
Source organism: Larix kaempferi (assembly GCA_027924585.1). Classification (NCBI taxonomy): domain Eukaryota; kingdom Viridiplantae; phylum Streptophyta; class Pinopsida; order Pinales; family Pinaceae; genus Larix; species Larix kaempferi. The sequence continues at coordinate 8,072,669 of BSBM01000597.1, read as the reverse complement.
AGCATTCACATTGAAGTGAAAGAGGCTAAGGAGCATGGAACTATTGAGATATTGTAACTTCTAAGAATATTTATTTGTACTTTATTATTCTGGAGATGTTTCATTCCTCCGTGAAGACCTTATTGTATATCCGGAGATGTTTTATTCCTCCGTGGAGAATGTGGTAACTTGGGTTATTAGACTTCCCTAGTGGGGGTTGGCCCTGTATGAGTCATGTGGGTTAAAGGGGTTATTAGACCACCCTAGTGGGGTCGGCCCTGCCACATTATGTTAAGTAATTAAGTTGGGGCCGACCTAGTCAATGTAAAATACAAGTCGGAGTTGTGTATAAATAGAGGAGGTGTGTTCCTCATTTAACACATTACACTCACTTGTGAATAGCGCATAGGTGAGGGAGAGATATTCTATGGAGGAGAAGGAGCTTATGTCTAGGGTTTACATCTTTGTATTTTCTGGTCATCTATATTGAGGAAGCTTTGTTGGGTTTTCTACCCCATGAGGGTTTCCTAGGATAAATCTGTGTCTCTTGTGTTTATGATGTGCTTGTTGTTCTTTCAGTGATCCTGTATATGCTATTGTTGTGAAATGAAATGCAATGTTGATATTTTTTGTCTTAGCATATTGAATCTTAACAGGAACCACAGTGGTGGTGTGACTCTGGATTGGAACAAGACTAAGAGGGGAAAACTCCTACTCTTCTCTTTCTTTTTGAGTGATGCATTTAGAAACAAAAAAGTTGAATGCATGTTTTGGCTGAAAATTGATTGTGGTTAATTACTTGAAATAAATTATGAATGTTGAAATAGTTAATTCCCTGTGAAAGGATGAACATGAATGAGTTCATATGTATGTTGGGAAAGCGTGAAAAGTATGGAAGTCTCATGAATAAAGCATGGACTCTCCATGTCAATTGGGTAACGAATTGACTCATTTTGATGTTATGTTATGCTTGGCCTAACCAGATTTGCAATGATGAATTTCACAGGTGAGAATTGAGATCAATTGGTTGTAGCTGTTACAAGTCAAGTATTGCTAGTGAGCGATGTGTGGGAAATTGTGCACATTGACCATGGAAGCAGACCAAAAGCTATTGGAGATGGCTGAAAATATTCTTCAAACCATTGCCAAGACCCAAGAAAATCTTGGAGAGATGCTCAAGCTACAAAAGTAGCAGGATGAGATGAACCACAGAGCTTTGCAAGACTCTATTTGTCTGTAAAGGGAGGTAAACAACATTCTGGAAGCAACCAGCAGTGGAAAGGGAAGTGGACCAATGAAGAGGCATTCATACAATCAGTCCACTAAGAAACGTTCTAGGTGGGAAGACTCAAAGGAAATTGAGCAGGAAGAGAAGGAAGCCACTAAAATGTTGGAAATGTGGAGGAAATCATTGCCTCCGCAACTTCCCAACAAGGAACAATAAGAGAGATATCAACTATGAAGTTTCCAGACTTGTATATCAGTTGGAAGATCAAAGCCAGCTGGAGCAGCTTGTGGAAGCCAAGGGACTTGATCCTAAAAGTTCAAAGTAAAGGGTAAAATGCACGACAGACCTGCAACATTTTTGTAATTTTGGACATGTGTAGATTCTATATGTATTCCTAAGTATTGGAACACCAAGGATGGTGTTATTCTAAGGGGGGGAGGATGTAATATCCCTCATTCTTACCCTTAGGTTATTTTGGTTGTAATGTAAATATTGCATAAAATGCAATCTGTGGTTTCCCTAGTGTGGAGTTCAAGGCCAAGGCCCCATTAGTGGATGCTTAGGTTTATTTTCATAGGAAAGTATTTGATATTCTGATAATCCATATGTTGTTAATCCATGTGTTTGACGGAAAATCTACCAAGAGCGGACTCAAGGCCTGATCTCCCTAACTTAATGTAAATCTGGAACAAATAAGACAAAATAGAAATAACTTTCCTAGATCTAGTTAGAGATCGAGTGGATAGATGCTTTACCTTTCATATCGCGGATCCTTTCTCCTTGATGCTTTCTCCAAGCTTGATGGTCTTCAGATATTAGCTGCAAAACCTGTCAAGACATACAAAAAAACACAAGTGGTAAAATGCACCTAAACAATAACAAATCTAAGTAAGCAGTTCAGCAGAAAAACTACACAAACACATCAATGCAATGAGATTTGGTGGAAAGAATTTATATTACTGTATAAAAGGGAAAGTACATAGAAGGAAGTGATTACAACCAAGACTTAACGTAGAAACCCTTCTCCACAACAAGCCAATGCCAAAGCCTCCCAAGGAAGTATGAGTCTCCCAATAGATGAGTAGGGATCTCCTAAGCTAATTTCAGCATCATGTACATACTATAGACTTCCTCCTCTTGGAATGGGAGTGAGCTTCACTTATATAGGACAAGAAAGATAGGATAGGTTGAGATATGGTAGGAGAGAGTTAGGGGATCCTTCCAAGAGGCTAGGAACCGAATGCCAGCTCCCCTATAGGCTAGGGATAGGTATCCACATCAGCCATCTTCGAGAATGGGCTCGAAGATGCTCTTTTATCCAATTAACTGACATCGTCGCAGGCTGCATTAGGACAACCTGCGACGTTGCATGTTGCACAAGGGTGAACTGCGATGACCTCCAAAAATAGGTCAGTTAAGCCTTCCAGTCATGGGAAAATTCAGGGATGTTTACACTGAGTCTCATGGTAGCAAGATTTAGGTGTAACAGAATGCCCCCCAAAGCATAAGGTTGTTGAAAACTTGACAGGTGAAGTGCTTTGACGGAAGGAAAGGCAATGGATTTGTTGGACGAAGGATGCTATTGCAGTACAACTGACTCTGAGAACACAGTCTCGTATGACTCACAACATGGCTTCCGACCAATAATGCAGATCCATGGTAGTAATGACTGATTGAACACAATCATGGCTACTAGACACAAGCGTAGATCCATGATGAGATGATAACATAGCCACGACCAATACAAAAGTGGATCCTTGTAACATGACTCAAAACAATCTCCATCGCAACCTGGGTAAAACATGACTCCCCGGGGTCTTCAAGCCAAACCCACAATGATACGAATCTATCCATGTGATTACAAATGTCTTGACGTCGAACATGGTAGAAACCACTTGATTACCGGTCATTGATGTATACCATTAACAAGCACGAGGGAAATCACCATTAATGTCAATGATCCCCATGGTATCACAGTACATATCACCAAGCGTGAATAAATGAGTTGAATTCGAACGCATGATGAAATATTTCAATCAACAGTCAATTATGTAAACTCATGCCGAAAGCGAGGTAACCTATCATTGAGGCATGCAGGCCCAAGGTACTCGATTGGTTTCTAGATTCAATCCTCGGAAGATGATTTCAAATCGACAAGGATGAATCCATCGAAGGAGGGCCATGATGAATCCTCCATCATCGACACGAAACATGACAAAGAATTTTTTTTTAGTAGATCGGAAGGTATAGTAACATGCAAGACTGACTCAGAGTAGATCGACATGGTGGAAGGTGTACTGACTGTAGATAATGAGTGGTGAAAGTATTCCTAAACATGGGCATGGCATGATCACTTGGAAGTATTGACATGATGAGAATGACGCCAACTCCTAATGCAATTGATGATGGAAGAGTTCTTTGAATGACTCAAAGGAGTAACAAGACTCAGGAAGCAGGAAAAACTCGAGGACAAACGGATGGTCCAAGTACTGTATGCAAATGCAAATGAGTGCCATGTTCAAGAACAACTAGGTACTGCCACAGGTAAAAAGTGTAACAAAAAAGCTTTCATTTTTCCCCATCATGAATGATGAGTGCCTCATGTATTTTTTACGAGCTTGATGAGGGTAACTGGATGCTCGGTATAGCTCATCTTATAGATGAGTCCAATCCCAAATATTTTCCTAACCTGGGAGAGGAGGGGCTCATCCCATAGCGGGCCCTTCAATGTTTAACTTTAACGAGTCCATAGAAGGTAAACTCAGTCGTCATTTCATGTTTAGAGAGTCTGAAAAGAACTAAAGAAGACTCCAATGGTCCTTTTTCGTCAAGCTAGCCTCTTTGCCCGAAAAAGGGTAAAACAACGAGAGGACTCTTTGAGTCATGATTGGCTGGAGTATTCATTTTTCGTAAGTAGTGCCCCTTGGTCCGAAAAAGGGGTAAACTATCACCAGGAAGACGACCGTTCAAATACTTTAACAAGCATGAACGCGACAAGTTTGACTTGGCTATATTTTCATATTTCGAGAGCCTGAAAAGAGCTTAAAGATAGACTCCGGGGAGGTTCCTTTTCTGAGGGATTTTAACGAGCCCAAAAAAGTGATAAATCATAACTCAGTGAATTATTCTCAGGTTTTTACGAGCACGAGAAAGAACAAAGAGTTAGCTCGTCATCATTAAATAATTGAAATCTAACAGGTGAAAATAACAACAAAAAATATTCAACGGGTTGTTCATACCTGAGATGATCGCTACGATGCGAAAATGGCGCAAATGAAACACTTAATGTCTCCTGCTTGCTTGAAAACTAGGTCAAATGGTCAAACCAGGTATTAAAATAATCCAAACTATAGAAAATGACCCATAAAGCATCTAAATTTGAAAAACAATATTCCCTTTTTGTTTATAAAATAGGAAGAATGACCAAAAATAGTTACCATTGTTATTTGTTGAGTTTGGGGAGAAGAAAGTGCCATTTGGAGCAGATTTTCATTCGTCAATTGCCGAAGCTACGAGTGACCATTTTACGTACCGTCAGGAGCAAGTAAACCTAAATCTCAACTAGCATCTTTCTAGTTGTTTACAATTTCATTTTTTGTCCATTTTTTAGGTTTTTGGGTTGATTTGTGAGGGGATTTTGCGCCCTCGGGTCGTCGCAAGTCTCCCTTACGGGAACTGCGACAAACACGGGTCATCGCAAAACCCGTAAGGATGTCTTGCAACGATGTCGTCCTGTCATCAAAGATGGGGCGCGACGGCAGAAACATCCATCTCCAAAATCAAACCTAGCCCACAAGAAAAACTTTTGATGGTTTGGGTGAGTTCTAATAGTGTTTAAATGCTTCCTTTGACAGGTTTGTGGCCGTCACCATGGTGTTAGAATGGCATGAGCGTGAACATGAAGTGGAAGATGTACAAGCAACAAACTATCCATTGTGCATGGAGGCATTGAGAAATTGTGGGTTGTTGAATTTCTTCCAGGTCCAAGGCATGAGGACCCAAGTCCCACTACTGGAGCACATGCTCCGAAGTTGGGATGATCAGGGAGCATGTACTGACTATAGATGTTTATGAAATCTGTTTCTTGACAGGACTATTCCAGAGGGGGGATAATGTGTCTCTCACAGGATCATGAGTGAGTGACCAGACGGTGGATGACTTGATTGCCCAACATTGTACTCCACATGCCCGTGCCTCTAGTGGGAAAATCCCCATTAAAGAGGTTCGAGAACGTCCACTGCGTGTTATACTCTTCACTATAGTGAGGATAACGGGGAGCCAAGCGGCTCATTTGGCTACCAAGTCCCAAATGTTATATGCGGAGGACTCTATGTCTCCAAAGGTGTTTAACTGGTGTGAGGGACTCCTCACCAACCTTCGAGCTCAGCTGACCAAGTGTCAGCGCGGTCAACTCAAGCAGTTCAGGTATGGATCAGTAGTGATCTCCTTCTTGTTGGAGCGGATTCCTCTCTTACGCCCACAGGTGACCTTGGATGATAGAGATGCCAAGGATCCTCATATGTCTCGATGGATGGAGGTGATGGCCCGCCATGGCGGTGGAGGTCCGATCATCAGATACGATTCTGGATTTTTCACCTGGATGGAAGGCCGGCTGCTCATGATCGAGGACTATCCGTACAGAGGTACGGACTTCAAGGAGGATCCAAACCTAGTGCTACCTGAGGGAGCAGAGTGGGGAGATATCAGTAAGAACAATGACCCTTGTACTTTTTCATTTTGTGTATTTATACTTTTTTTGGGTAGTGCTGACGAGTTAATAACATGTGTGTGCAGATGTGGGCCCTTCATGACCTGTGGGAGTTTCACTTCTCACGAGGAGAGGAGAAGAACCAGCTGTAGCCCCATCCATGCATGATGCCATCGTACAGATGGAGGATGTCTATCAGAACCTTACTAGGTTGACATTAGACGTTCCAGATCCAGCATTGCATGAGTTACCGAGGCTCATGTAGAGCTAAACAGTTGGTGTGACTTTGCACTTCAGTGAGCTACTTCGCAAGGCAGCAAGAGCGGTATATTGCTTCCACGGCCAGTAGGCAAGAGCTACGAGACCCAAGGGTGCATGGGCCAGGCGTTAGGCCCCATGATATTATGTATGTATTGAGAGCTTGTGAGCCTCAGATTTTGTACTACTGAAAGCTATCAGACTTCAGATTTTGTATAGACTCACTAAAAGCCATCATGCTTCATATTTTTTGTATCAGCACTACTTTATCTTGATATATATATATATATACAGACATTTTGGTGGCTTTATACATTTGTGTTCCATATGAGATCTTGTTTATATGTTTTCTTATGTGGTGAATTATTTACATGTTATGTCCGCTTTTACAGTTCATGAATATGCTCATGTGTGTGCAATGTACCAATCTAGAATGAAGTTGGCCATGGAGTCAGCAACTGTGTTTACGTCTCGTGGAATGTGCAAGTACTGAATGGAGTCAAAGGACCCTTCCAAAAGACGAACTCGTTTGTAAAGATCGAGTAGGGTAGGGTCGCGGATGGCGTAAACCCAGTTAAGATGAGAGACCACCAGCTGAGAATCCAAATGGATGAAAATGTGGTCCATACCCAAAGAAATAGCGTCGGTTAGGGTTCCAATGACTGCCTAATATTCTGCAGCATTGTTGGTTGTGAAACCTAGACACATTCTTCCTGAGCTGATAAGCTCGCCAGTAGGTGAATAGAGCACCCAGGCTGCCGAAGCAAGGTTGCGGGTATGTCGGCTGGTGTCGTCCGCGAATCCATAGCAAGTTTCCATCTGCACACGCAGACAGAACATGGTATAAGTAACAAAACAAGACCTAAGCACACAAAAATCAAAGCGTCACACCACACAAAACACACGCCGTGTACAGTATATACAATGTACTTATGCATGAAAGACTCAGGCATAGTACTTCTTCAGGTAGATCCCATTGCAGGGCTCACCTAAAGATATTGTTGATGTATTTGTAACTTCGGAATGTATTTCATATATGTATATTGTATTCCTATGGAGATGTTGTTATTCCTCTATACGAAAGTGTTTGTATTCCTATAGAGATGTTATTATTCCTCTATACGGAAGTGTCGTCATTTATATTGTAAGTGTCGTAACTTATACTTGATGGATTATTAGACCACCTTGGTAGGGTCGGCCCTGTATAAGTCATGTGGGTCAAAGGGTTATTAGACCACCCTATTGGGGGTCGGCCCCGTCAACATTATGTTATGTGGTTAAGTTAAGGCCGACCTAGTAAATGTTATTAGGCAAGTCAAGTCAAGTATAAATAGAGTGCGGGAGGCACTCTATTTGATCATTCACTTTCTCACTCATACTCTCATTGTAGAGTGGCGCACTTGTGGAGGAGGAGAAGCTGCTGCTAGGAGAAGACTATCTCTTATGCTTGGGTTGTATTATTGCTCTATCTATCTCTGAGGAAGTTGTGAGGTTTTTCACCTTTATGGTTTTCCCTAGTGAAACTCTATGTGTCTATTGTCTCTTGTGTGCTTACATCATTATGTCCATGATTGATATGCTATAGATATGATGTACATGTTGTTCTCTCAGTTAAGATCCTAGATCATATTGAAGTAAATTCTGAAAACTAACATGGTATTAGAGCTAGCCTGAAAGAAGGCATGGTATGGCATTTATGACACTTGTTGCACTTGCGAAGCTAGGGCTTGATATAGAAAACACCAGTCATCGTAGTACTTCACTATAAATCCATTTTGGCGAGGCTTCAGGATCTGAAACTCTTACAGGTCGAATATAAGATCTTCATGTACCTTGTGTCCGAAGTACAACTTCTAATTCATTGTACTTTGTGTTTTATGATCTGTACAATCTAGGGTTTCTGCCTCTTCCAGATCTGAGTCATAAACAGGTGACCTAGGAGAAAAGGTCATAACTTGGGCTAGGAAGCTCCAAATGAAATTTCATAAAATGTGACAGGTAGGGCACGGAATCTACTTTCATAGGAGAAGGTTTAGAGGTTGAAAGTGAACCAGTGACACGTGGCACTCCGTACAAGTTCTTTCTCCTGTTTTATCCCATAAACAGGTCATGTTGTGACACTTGGCATAAATCTCTCTCAGAAAATCCAATTGAGGTTAGACCTGTGGGGTTGGAAAGATGGCAGGTCAGGCTACTATAGGTATCAGTTTTAGACCCTGTGGATTCGTAATTTCGGAGTTACACCAAAAACAATCAGGTGCATATTTCTGTCAAAACAGAATTGGATTTTGAGCACCTTCATTCATGACTCCAGGAATTTAGGGTTTCGAAGAATGTTGGAATTTTTGTATCGGAGACCACGGCTGAATGATCCTCATCAAAATCTAAATTTAGAGACCAAGATTGAATTTTTTGGTTGGGAAGAAGGCCGGGCTTGATCAAACCCCAGTTCGGGACTTTGATCGGAAAAGTGGAAAATTAGGGCTTCTACAAAAATGGGAATTTTTGAAATCTGTGACCATAGCCGGAAGCTCCTTGGAAAAATTGAATTTTAGAGATTTGGATCAAACTGTTTGGTTAGGTGAATATCTAGGAAACTCAAACCCTAATTCAGGGTCCTCCCTAGTGAATCCAGAAGATTGAAAAGCAAATTTGAGGGGTGAAACTTTGTAGTTTCCAAATTCTTAGTATACCAAGTTGATCAGCTCATCAAGGCGCATATTTCTATCCTTTCAGAAGTTTGAAATTCAAAGTATGAATTTTTAAGGTTTCCCTGACAAACCCTAATCCAGCTCCAGATCCAGTTTCTGCAAATCAAGTGGATTGGGTTAATCCTTAGAGAAAATGGATTAGTCACCTGCATAAGTGAAGAAGTTCATGTTTCAAAGGGAGTTGAGGCTAAGGCCTTACATAAGAAGATTACAAGCAATCTCAACAAGTATGACTTATCCAGGTATGTTTCGAGATCTGTTCATGATTAAGCTTATGGTATGTTTGTCTTCATTAAGGTTAGTACAATCTTGATTAACTTTAGACTTGTTGTATCACCTTAATAAAATATGAATGCATGATAGAAGATATTCATTGATTAGGGTTTTGACACTTATGATTTTACTAATGCATTGTGGTGTTGTATGAGATTGATGTTGTCCGCTAACATGAAAGGTACATCAAGAAAGACAAATCATGTTCTAGTTCAAGAACATATGACCATGGTGACATGAAGACAGATTCATCCACTGTCATGGATCACATAGAAGATCTACTTACGAGGTATGTATAACTTGGTTCTATAATGATTAACCTATCAGATATGCAAGTTACTAGCACAAGTCATTTAAGAGAACAAGAAGACATCATGTGGGTATGCATATTACTTACATATTAATCCAGGTATGTTTTTCCTATATCTAGTTAGAATCCTACCCTGTATTAGGATCTTATACTGTTGTATGGTTGATAATGATTATTCATGAAGTTGGAAATGTAAGTAATCAAGGGTTTATGCATATTATGTCTCTTACCTTGATTGATGATATGACTAACCAAAAAAGCCTTTTGGTCAAATAAAGAATATGCATCAGTAAAAGAAGTATTCCCTAAAACCTTGAATACTAATATTTATTATCTATGTATGAAATGATCTTGACCATACATGTTTAAGATTACTTAGAATCATAATGTTTTTGATAGTATTAAGATTATACTAATGAATGTATGTATGAGATTTCGAGGATAACACAATGATGATATTAGTAAGTATGCATAGTGATCGAGGATGGATATAAGTTCAAAGACATGTAATCCAGGAAGCAAAGATCAAGAGGGAGCACACTCCTGCAAGGAAGCAAATATTGAGAGGGAGTCCACCCTACAAACCAAACAAAGATAAGTATTTGAATTGTCATTTCTTGCATATTTGTTTGTTTAAATAATATTGTTCAATGATGTATATGCTTGTGTTCCTAGACTCAGGGTGTGTATTATGCATATTAGAATAATTGCATTAATGAACAATATACTACTAATATGCATGTGATGGGTAAGTGGCCTATGGCACTGTACAACATTCCATTGCTACTTATCTAGAATGAAACCTCTTTCCTGACATGTTGGAAGTAGTGAAAACTCTTAACAATGTTCTGGTAGAGATTGGAAGGCATCTAGAAAGTTATGGGATATGGATAAATGTTGTATTGAAGCATTGGCTAAAATAATTGCATGACTATATGACATATTTCTTTATGTGTAAGAATTTGTTCTGAAAACTATGAGAAGTTTCTAATCATGCAATTTAACTTGTTTTGTAGGAAATATCGTATACGAGCACCTACAAAAGAAGGACTACAACATTTGTTCCGGCAACAAAGTTATCTATTGAAGATATTGAATATATTGAAGTTCCCAGGATTTGGGAAGAATGCCATGATCCGTCGATCATGAATAATGATGTTTGGGATGTGGTCCCAAGACCTTAAGGAAAGTCTTTTGTGACATCCAAGTGGATCTATAAGATCAAGCATGCTGCAGAAGGCAGCATAGAGAAATACAAAGCAAGTGATGAAATGGAAGATACACCAGATGGATGTCAAGACAGCTTTCTTGCTTGGTGTTCTTCAGATTGATGATACTTCGAGGAAGAAGTGATGGGACACATTTGCAGGAGCCATTCCAAGCATGGTGAAAGGAGGATCCTTCCCATGGCTGTGGATGTAAGCGTTGTGTGATGAGCATCAGGACGATGCTCTAATTACTGCTTTGTATATATGCATCATGTTGGATGTTGGAGATGATCAGTTGGATCATGTATTTGTATATGCATCATGTTGGATGCTTGTTATGATCCCTTGGATCATGTATATGTATATGCATCATGTTGGATGCTTGTTATGATCAGGTAGATCATGTATGATGATATGTATTAGGTGGATACATTTTATGATCAGGTATATCATGTATGATGATATGTATCAGGTGGATACATTGTATGATCAGGTAGATCATGTATGATGATATACATCAGGTAGATACTTGGTATGCATCAGGTGGATGCACTGTATGATTAGGATGATCATGGATGATGAGCTTCAGGGTGTTGCTCCAGATGATATGCATCAGGATGATGTTGTGATGATGATCAGGATGATCATGTGATGATGTATCGTCAGATGATTGGGTCATTGATGTACTTGACGAATACGAGACCAGATATCTGCTTTGCGGTGAACACCTTGAGCAAGTATTTGACGGATCCGAGACATGTTTACCTGATAGCTGCAAAGCATATTCTGAAGTACCTGAAGGGTACAGTTGACTATGGGCTCAAGTATGAGGTGAATCAAAAGTTTAACTTGGAGGGTTATGTTGATTCGGATTGGGAAGGCAGTGCCATTGATCGGAAGAGCACTTCGGGTTGTTGCTTCAGTATGGGATCCAGTATGATCTCTTGGTTTAGTAGGAAGCAGTCCTGTGTGGCACTGAGTACAGCCGAAGCAGAGTATGTCGTAGCTTGTTCGGCCAGTTGTGAGGTAGTATGGCTTAGGAAGCTACTGTCTGATTTGTTTGATCTCCAGCTGAGTGCTACTTGTATATATTGCGACAACCATAGTTGTGTGAAGTTGTCGGAGAACCCAATGTTCCATGACAAGTCGAAGCACATTGAGATCAAGTATCACTATATCAAGTATATGGTGCAGAGAGGAGCAGTGAAGCTCCTATATGTTGCGAGGGACGAGCAAATAGCTGATGTGTTGACCAAGCAGCTTGCCAGAGTGAAGTTTGAATACTTCAGAGGGAGACTTGGTGTACTTCAGATCGAGATACCTTCCAAGGGGAAGTGATGAGTCTGGACACAAAGATGCACACGAGTCGTTCCGACATGGTGGTAGGTTGGTCCTCCCATGGTCGTTGATGTAAGTGTTGGGCCATTCTCACATAGTGGTAGGTTAGTCCTCCTATGGTGCAAATGTAAGGGTTGGGCCATTCTCACATGGTGGTAGGTTAGTCCTCCCATGGTGAGTTGTAAGGGTTGGACGTGCTTTTTCGACATGGTGGTAGGTTAGTCCTCCCATGGTCGTTGATGTAATTGTTGAGTCGTTCCGACATGGTGGTAGGTTGGTCCTCCCATGATCGTTGATGTAAGTGCTGTGAGCCTTTCACAGATGGTAGTAGGTTGGTCCTCCCATGCTGGTGAGTGTAAGTGTTGTGTGTGTGCATCTGGGTCGTGCTCCGTGGACGATGATGATGATCTGAAGACGATGATGTGACAGTATGGTACACAGGTTTTGCAAAGGCATATGATCAGTCCTGAGATGCTCTTCCAGGTTTTGCAGAGGCAGTGTAATCAGTCCTGGGAGATCTCGTAGGTTTTGCAAAGGCAGTGTAATTCGTCCTGAGGTGTACCTACTTGATGGCTTGCTCGCTGAGATGACATGATCAGTATGATCATGAGTATTAGGATGATACTCCGTGGCCGTGGACAGGTTGTGCAGTTGCATGTAAAAGATCCTGGGAGATCCGATAGGTTGAGCAGTATGCTCGTAATCAATCCTGGGATGCTCTTTCGAGGTTTTGGATTAACGCACGTAATCAGTCCTTGGGATTCCATAGTATGGCCAATGATGATGAAGACCTACAGGTGGTGGGCCTACATCCAGTATGAAAAAGGACTGGATCTGTAGAAATTCCTATGATGAGTAGTTCAGAGATTGATTGAGATAGCAACAGCAGTGACGATGACGATGATCCAGTGACGATGATCCAGAGAAGAAGACTTGTGCTAGAAGACCTGTGTCGAGAAATACCTTCCTAGTTAAGAGGGAGTGTTGATGTATTTGTAACTTCAGAATGTATTTCATATATGTATATTGTATTCCTATGGAGATGTCATTATTCCTCTATACGAAAGTGTTTGTATTCCTATAGAGATGTTATTATTTCTCTATATGGAAGTGTCATCATTTATATTGTAAGTGTCGTAACTTATACTTGATGGGTTATTAGACCACCTTGGTGGGGTCGAACCTGTATAAGTCATGTGGGTCAAAGGGTTATTAGACCACCCTATTGGGGGTCGGCCCCATCAACATTACGTTATGTGGTTAAGTTAAGACCGACCTAGTAAAGGTTATTAGGCAAGTCAAGTCAATGTTGACCAACGCGACCTCAGTCGACAGGGGTTCGCCTCACTGTCGACACATACCGCAGTCTCCCTGGGCACCGACCCGGGAAGGTTTGAGCCCACCCAACAACACCTGCAGGGCAGATGAGGTCTCACCCGAGGCATCCAGGAAGAGCAGAAGAAACCACGTTTCCACCAAGGGAGGAGGAGAGTTGTGGCTGCACGGGCTAACTCTATTGCGGTCCTTAAACAGAAACTTTAAACATTCGACAAGGAGTTATACCATATTACTTCATCGCAGCATTCATCATCACATTCTACATAGAACATATTACTTAATCACAACATTTATCATTATAGCAACAGTAAGCAGACATTGCATCAAACAACATTCATACATCGCAACATTGCACAAAGTTCGTACCAAAAAATCATTATATTATTGTCACAATCATATACCAAAAGCAAAACACAGATCTCGTACACATTTGTTCATTTCTCCCTATCTTCCTCTCTTGCTTGCTTATCCCCCCCCTTAACACTTACAACTCTTATCTATTTATAGGCTTCCGCCATTACAATACTTGTCCACTTACAACTGACTTCCTAACCGACACTATGGACAATTGACCCAATATCTAACTGACTCAGTCCAAATGACCCCAAAAACCCGCATACCACGGTACACTGACTCACTATTACATAATATGTGGTCCAAGTGACCCAAAACCCGCCAACTGCGGTATTCTTTAGCACAAAATGCTCCTTTCGCGCCCTCATCCGATGTGTCGCAGCATCGACGGTACCGCGACCTTTCCCCATCAAACCGCCTGCCAACAGGCCCCCAACACAATCTTGTGGCTCTCCCTCGAGCCACGTCAACTGCTGGACAAAGTGCACGTCGCGGTCTTAATTATGTTCCGGTAATTGTTCTTGCTATTTGGATCACGCGGTGTTGTCCCACTCCTTCTACTACACTGATCATCGACGCATTCTGTTGTATGTTTAACCCAAAATTGTCATCACCCGACTTGCTGTCATGTACTTCTCAAACTCATCCTCGAGTCTCTTGGAAAGGTACTGACGGGAGAAAAAAGAGGACGAACAGTACCAAGGTGCAAAACTAGCAGATGACTCTGGCACATCTGTTTCGCACCGGCAACTGGTTCCTACTGTTGGCAGGGAGCTAGCGCCCCACCCAGCTCAGGGGTCGAGAAGAGCACAATCCTTCTAACAACTACTGCGTACTTAATCATGCTGGACCGGCCCTCAGCTCGGGCATAACACAGTGTCAGTGCACCCGCCGTATCAAGGCGCTCATGGACACTCGTCGTTCGGGCTCGCATGGGACCCTAGGGTGCTGCCACGGGAAATGAAGTGAAGCATTTCCACAGCCTCCTTGGAATTCCTCACAACTCAACTCACAAACTGATCAACCAGCATAACCACTCTATTTCAGAACAATCGTCGTTGTAGCGAACTACCAGCTGACTCGGCTACTTATAGCCGAACCGTTCCCGGGTCACGACGGTGGGAATGATGTCCCACTACCTCTCATCTGCGTGTGTGAACCCATTAACTGACACAATCGAGGGAGTCACCATACTATCACCGAAGATCCTACATGCCAGCATGTGAGCAATCTCCTCAGATCGTGTAGATCGTACCGGCCCAGCATGCCATGTGCAAAACATACCGTCGTCTTGTGGTAATCCGGCCGAATCTGTGAGGTGCAATCATGTATAGGGATGATGGGCAGTGGTGACATGATATTAGTGGAACAGTAGTCACAACAATTCCCCGTACCACCCAAATCCTCCGTAATCATCACAAAATCCTTGAACAAAATCTGTCGTCGGTCCTGGTCACAATACTTCAATGAGTCTCCAAATGGGCAGCACAAGCCTCCCTGCTTCGCATACCTTCTTCTGTTGGTGCGCCATCTGCCACCAAGCAACCTGCAACAGCCATTTTTTTTTTCGATGCGACTTAGACATCGCACTGCTCCAAGCCCGAGCGATAGGGCTTCAACCTGTGACCATTTACCAGCTTGGGGAGCATCTCCCCATCCAACCACTGTAACTGAACCGCTCCTCCTAATGTAATAATATTGATGCGATAGGGACCCAGCCAATGCATCTGCAACTTTCCTAGATGTTTCATAAACTTGTTGTCGTATAATAACACTAAGTCGCCTTGCTGAAATTGTTTACTTTTGATGTGGCGATCATGCCATGCCTTCTGGAGATCCTTCTCCACCCCTTGGTGAAAGCCAGCGATAAATCGATCATCTTCCAGCTCCACCAATTGTGCTAGACGTTCATCTAATGCTGCAACATCATCCATGCTCGTAACAGCCACAATTCGTAGACTTGGAACAATGTACTCCATAGGCATAATTGCTTCCTTCCCATATACCAGCTTGAAAGGTGTCTGACCAGTCAACCTTTTACATGTGGTGCGATAGGCCCACAACACTGTTGGGATTTTCAGATCCCATTCATCGCAGTTCGCATTCCACACTTTCGTCAACGCATGCTCCAACACCTTGTTAAACGCCTCCACCGTTCCATTCGCTTGTGGGTGATAGGGTGTACTCTTCTTATGCTGTATCTGCAACTCCTCCGTCAATGCGCTGATAGTGCAATTAAGAAAGTGGCTGCCTTGATCACTCAGCAATATCTTGGGGCAACCGAAACGAGTGATAATGTGATCAAACAAAAATCGAGCAGCCATTGCGGTGGAGAAATCAACTATGGGTGCTGCCTCAGCCCATCGGGTCAAGTACTCTGTCGCCGTGACAATATACCGCGCACCTGTGCGTTTCCCTGGTGGATGGATCGGTCCGACAAAATCCACAGCCCATTTTTCGAACGGTTGCAGTGTCACTTGAGGTAGCAGTGCCATCTTGTCGCGTCTGGACGGCTTACCAATTCACTGACAAACATCACAAGACCGAGCATAGTCTGTCGCATCATTATGTAATTTGGGCCACCAAAGCCCTGCACACAGTACCTTCCAGGCAGTTTCTCGACTGCCATAATGTCCTCCCGCTACTCCTCCATGTGCCTCAGCCAATATCTGCGCTTGCTCATGCGGCAAGACACATCTATGTAATATCTCATCAGTGCCCAATTTATACAATTCTCTCGCGATTAGTTGAAATTCAACAGCCTTGACAACCAATTGCTTCTTCTTAGTAGTGGTAAAGTCAGTGGCCGCGGTGCCGGTCACCAGAAACTGAAGGATGTCATCAAAATATTGATCAGCGGCGGCAACGTGAAATAGTTGGGCATCCGGCAACCCGTCTTCGATATTAGTCAGTTCCTCCCCTGTGTCAATTCGTGACAAATGATCTGGTCCAACATTCAACCGCCTCGGTTTCACAATGACTTCGAAATCAAACTCCTGGAACAAAAGTAGCCAACGGCAGATCTTCCCCCCCAACATAGGCTTATTGACCAAGTATTTCAATGTAGAATGATCAGTGAACATTTTAAAGTGGCCACCCAACAAATAATGCCTAAATTTCTGCAGCGCGTAAACCATGGCCAGACCTTCTCGTTCTGTAGTAGTGTAATTGCATTCTGCAGGGGACAGCTTCCGACTGGCAAAAGCAATGGGATGATCAAGGTCGCCTTCTCCAGGTTGAGCCAACACAACACCTAGTGCAACCGATGAAGCATCAACATGGACATGGAATTCCTTACTCCAGTCCAGAAAAACCAAGATTGGGGCCGACGCCATCTTCGCTTTGAGCGTTTCGAAGTTATCCTGACATTCCGGGCTCCACTGGAATGCCGCGTCCTTCTTCAACAACTTTTCCATAGGGGCAGTAATTGCAGCATACCCCCTGATAAACTTGCGATAATATCCCGTATGACTCAAGGTTGCACGCAACTGCTTAACAATGGTTGGCGGTTGCAACCCAAAAATGAGCGCAATTTTGGCTGGATCAACCAGCAATCCCTGCTTACACATGATATGACCCAGCAATATCCCAAACGGTGCACAAAAAATACATTTCTTCAAGTTCAGTGATATCTGGTGTTGTCGGCATCGCTCAAGCATTAACCGCAGATTGGCCAGATGATCACGAATCAATCCATAAACGGTCCAATCATCCATATATACCTACAAAAAAATTTGAATAAAATATTTGAATGCGGCAACAACAACCCGGGAGAATATCGCAAGTGCATTCTTCAAATCAAACGGCATTACTGTGTACTGAAAGCAACCCCATTCAGTAACGAAAGTTGTCTTATGGCGGTCTTCCTTAGCAATGTGAATCTGATGGTAGCCAGAGAATCCATCAGTGAAAGAGTACATCTCCTGGCCACCCATTCCTTCAAGTACTTACACAGTAAATGGGGTCAGAAAAGGGTCATGCAAGCAGGCATCGTTCAACTTTCGCAAGTCAATGCAAATGCGCACTTCAGCTATTTTCTTGTCCTGCACCACCATAGGACTGATCCATGCAGACTCTTCCACAGGTTCGATAATACCAACATCCAACATGCAATCAAGTTCCGCCTTGACCTTTTCTTTATGTCTTGGATTCAACTGATAAGGTCGTTGTCGTACTGGCTTAGCATCTGGTTTCAATGGAATCTTCATCTCTCCTAAATCACCTAGGATTCCCTTCATTTCGGAAAACTTCATGGGAAACACATCTTGAAACTCATGAAGTAACTTAGTAACCTTACTCATCATTTCATCATCCCAATAATCCCCAACATTAGCAAACTTGGGAGTAGCCTCGGTGCCGATATTCATCTTACGAAGCTGCAACGGTTGACTGAACGGATTACTTGGCGCAACAGGTGGGACCACATCATGACTTCCTTCAGATTCGGGAATGTTAACATTCCAGGGATCGTCATCATCCTCCAGGCCACCACTGATGTTGAAGCACTCCATGAGAGACTGCATCTGACAGTGTGTGTGCGGGTCGACAGGGTAGGCCGTCGGAACAACCTGAAGTATCACATCGTGGATGAGCTGCAGGGCATTGTGGACATCAGGGTTGGCATCCGCAAAAGTGAACATATGAGTGAAACAGATCGTCAACTCCCCCCATGTTGTAATGTCTCGGCGCAACTCGGCTGTAGTGTACCACAAGCGCGGTATCTCATCCAAAGTATGGACAAAAGCATGGACCCACTCATCTCTGGGTCGCGCTACCCATAAGCGTTGGCACTCCATCACATGATCACTGGGATCAGTCCGGCCATCATACTTGCCAGTGTGATAAACCTTTGTATTGCCGAACCGAACCATCATCAACCTTCGACACTGTGACCAACCTTTAATGAATTTCTTATGTGTCGCCCACCATCCTACTGGAGCAGCCTTCAGTGCTTCCTCCAAGGCCAGCAATCGCTGTGGTTCTGGGATGCGGTCTTCAAATTCTGCTAAAAAGGTGTTTAGGCCAGGCAACCCCTCGTAGACAGGCAATGTGATCGTTTCTTCCGCAACACGACATAAGGATTGCGTAAGTAAACCACATTTCCGGACTGATACTTCATGCATTCGATTCTGCCAATGTTCCAATGCATCATCAGAGTCGGAAGACACAAAGCTCTCGCTGCGCCACTCCAACTCACCGTAGGTGGTAGGATGAATATAATATTCAGAAATATTGAATGCATGGTCCCATCTAGTAGGATCATCGTCTTTTACAGGCTCCACATAGTGGCATCCTTCAGCCGGATCCAACGAGGCTATGACTCTGAAATCGCGATTCTCAAAGGTCATCATGCGCTTCTTGAAGTTGATTACAGCTCCACTAGCGTTAGCCCATCCGATGCCCAAGAGCGCCAGATAAGAGATTCCTCCCTCAACCACTTCAATAACATCAAAATCAACATAAGTCTTCATGCCTCAATATCAATCATGAGCCGCGGAACTCGCCCAATGGGTGTTACCTTCGCATGGTTAGCCAACCGGAGCTGCATAGGAGACCAGCTCAATGGGGGACTCCCCATCTTCTGCCACGCTTGCTTGGTTAAGATGTTAACATTCAAAAAGGTCAAGAATCACAGAGTCAATATCATAGTCACCAATCTGAATATTCATTTGCATCTCCTTGCCAGTCTGTCGTCGCTGTAGGGAGTTTACTGCCGACTCCTGCCGTCCTTTAATAAATCGTTGGAACCATCCCTCAATCTCAACCAGGGCAGCCGGGTCTCAGGCCCATAATAGATAACTTTCAAGAAACTTTTGCAATGTCCCCGGTGGTGGTGGTCGATCAACGTCTAATGTAGTATCAAAGACAGGCGGCATATCACAAACAACAGCCTTACCGCGGTATTTCTCCAAGGTGCGACGTGCCTCCAGGAATGTCTCTCGCTCCGTATCAATGTCGAAAGGTACTGTCTTATGACCAGCCAACCGAATCAGTGGTCATGAACCATCCTCCCCAGTCGTCTTGCATCCACGAGTGACAACAGTCACCGAAGCATCTTGTAGTCGCAGTTCTGCAGAAATGGTCGCAATATTTGCACCCTGCGTCTGGTTCTGCTGCAGATTCCCTGGTTGATTGGCATTCGGCGGTGGTCACGGGGGCTGGTTCTGTACTGGTTGTTGTACCAGGTTCTATACTGGTTGCTATGGCTGGGCCTGATTCTATAGCTGTGGAGCATTCCCAGCCTGCCATCGTGCAATCAACTGTGGACAATTCTCAACCGTATGATCATTACCAAAACAAAACGTACATTGATTCTGTAGCAATGGGCAATCGCGCTGATGATGCCCCCATACCGCACAGTGGTAACATTGAACAGGTCCACAACCACCTCGGCCTCCTCCTCCACGACCAAATCCGCCACTAGCGTCCGCCCCTGTATCCTCCTCGGTAGCTGCCCTACTGCTGGTATTCTTGCTGCATTGGTGCTGGTGGAATCCCTTGACCTTGTGGTGCATACTGTGGTTGTTGTACATATTGTGGCTGTGGGGGAGTCATCTGCATCGGGGTGTATTGCGGTATGAACTGTTGCGGTTGTTGTTGCTGTGGTGCAAACTGCATCTGCGGCTGCGGTAGCGGCTGGGCTACCTGCGATTGCATTTATGGTTGTTGCATCGCTCGCTGATCATCCTTGACGTAGAATGCATCACACATCCTCTCCTGTAGTAACCCATATGCACGACAATCCTTGTCATCGTGACCCACCGACTTGCGGAATGTGCAGTAAATATTTCGCAGGGTTGTGACCATTTTCTGCATATATGGGCAATTATCGTGACTGTGCCCAAACACGTGACAAACGCGACACCCACGAATACTGCCACCATTCAATGGGTTTGGTGCACCTGACACCAAATAATTACAGAAATCCAGGAAATTATCCTTCGTATGTCCTTCTCCTTGGCATCGCGTACACCATACTTCATCATGTTGTTCCTTGTTCTTCTTCAAATTTTGCAACTGTATAGTCAGGTTAGCGAGCTGTGTCTGTATCTGCGACATCCCGGCTGCATTATCTCCAATCGGTGACGCCTCCAATCGCATTGCAATCTCTAGAGCTTCACCAGGCATCGATATGTTTTGCTGCATCAGCGGCAGCCGAATGTGGGGTAACAGTGCTGCAATGAACCATTCTTTATGTTGGACGGCACTCATATCGAAACTAACCTTTGCCATCAGCATATTGAATCGCTGGTCGAAATCCCATACCGTCTCATTGGGATACTACTTAATTTCCTTCAATTCAGTAATGTATTGAGCCTCCGACTTAGGCCGTCTAAATTCAGCAATCAACCCATCCCGAATCTCATCCAATGACTTCTCTGGTGCCCCCGTAGGGACTAAAATAAACTTCATGAACCAATCTAATGCACGACCTCGCAGAGTCATGGCTAACTGTCCTTTCTTAGCATTGGCATCAGTGATCTGTTTCATGGTCCAGACCGCTTCACACAAAAACCAATACTGTTCTGGGTTGTCTGTCGCACTTCCATGGAACAACAGTAACTTAGCATCATCGTCCGCCATCCTGGGCTTCCTTCCTCATGTCGTTGTGCTACTACCAATTAACTTATGCGGAATTGACGAACTTAGCGGTGTCGAAGTAGTATTTCTTGTTGTTTGAGAGTCAGTGAGCAGAGGTGTGGGTATGTTGGTGCTCGAGTTTGGTCCTGCCTCTATCCTAGGTGTAGCCTGGTCGTCCCTATCAGGACTGTGAGGTCGCTTCATCTCGTGTGGTCTTCCTTCGCGGTTTTGTAGTTCGATCGCAGTAGGACCTTCTCTCATCCTCTACCTCTTCTCCTGTCGAAACCTCGCTCCTCCTCTTGTAAGACCACTTTCTTCCTCGACTTCGCTCATAGTCTCCTCATGGTCTGCACCCATCTACCCCTTTACCATTCCATGTACCGGTCCCCAGCAGTCGCGGTACCCACGGCCTCTGCCCACCAGGTTGTCTACTGATCAAGGTGCATCTTTAATATACCCTTTTCACAGATTATCATCTTAATCGACAGTTGGAGCGACAGCAGAAACCTTCCCCTCGGTCCTCGGAAGAAGTATCTTTCAGCTTCACTATAGGATTTCTTCGTGTCGACTGCAAATTCAATGATATATCCCTCCAAGATGCTATCAAGCCAAACTTCGACAGCCCGCGATGCCTTATTATCGACTTCCTGCAGCTCCCGAATCAACTCCAGGGTCCAAGCCATCAACTCACCACACTGGAAGTTCCTCTTCTGGAAGGTCAGCTTTGACAACCATTCGTACAAAATGACCGGGAATTCACAGAAAAACCATTCGTGCGGACCGTCGTGAATATATCTTCCCAGCCAGTGATCTACTGTCAGTCGCGTGTTCCAGCTTTCTTCCTCAGCAAACTCCTGCAACTTCTGATCGAACCATTTATGTATCTCCGACTTCATCGAGTGCCACAACATGACCTCCTACTACTCTGCACACGG
This sequence comes from Larix kaempferi, assembly GCA_027924585.1. NCBI lineage: Eukaryota > Viridiplantae > Streptophyta > Pinopsida > Pinales > Pinaceae > Larix > Larix kaempferi. The sequence goes on along the minus strand of BSBM01000597.1, from coordinate 8,050,448 downwards.
TCCCCGGCAACGAAACCATTTGTTGACCAACGCGACCTCAGTCGACAGGGGTTCACCTCACTGGTCGACGCATACCGCAGTCTCCCTGGGCACCGGCTCGGGCAGGTTTGAGCCCACCCAGCAACACCTACAGGGCGGATGAGGTCTCACTCGAGGCGTCCAGGAAGAGCAGATGGAACCATGTTTCCGCCGAGGGAGGAGGAGAGTTGTGGCTGCACGGGCTAACTCTATTGCGGTCCTTAAACAGAAACTTTAAACATTCGGCAAGGAGTTATACCATATTACTTCGTCACAGCATTCATCATCACATTCTACATAGAACATATTACTTAATCACAGCATTTATCATTATAGCAACAGTAAGCAGACCATTGCATCAAACAACATTCATACATCGCAACATTGCACAAAGTTCGTACCAAAACATCATTATATTACTGTCGCGGTCATATACCAGAAGCAAAACACAGATCTCGTACACATTTGTTCTTTTCTCCCTATCTTCCTCTCTTGCTTGCTTACCCCCCCCCCCCTTAACACTTACAACTCTTATCTAGTTGATAGGCTTCCACCATTACAATACTTGTCCACTTACAACTGACTTCCTAACCGACACTATGGACAATTGACCCAATATCTAACTGACTCGGTCCAAATGACCCCAAAAACCTGCATACCGCGGTACACTGACTCACTATTACATAATATGTGGTCCAAGTGACCCAAAACCCACCAACTGCGGTATTCTTTAGCACAAAATACTCCTTTCGCGCCCACATCCGATGTGTCGCAGCGTCGGCGGTACCGCGACCTTTCCCCATCAAACCGCCTGCCAACAGTCAAGTATAAATAGAGTGCGGGAGGCACTCTATTTGATCATTCACTTTCTCACTCATACTCTCATTGTAGAGTGGCGCACTTGTGGAGCAGGAGAAGTTGCTGCTAGGAGAAGACTATCTCTTATGCTTGGGTTGTATTATTGCTCTATCTATCTCTGAGGAAGTTGTGGGGTTTTTCACCTTTATGGTTTTCCCCAGTGAAACTCTGTGTGTCTATTGTCTCTTCTGTGCTTGCATTATTATGTCCATGATTGATATGTTGTAGATATGCTGTACATGTTGTTCTCTCAGTTAAGATCTTAGATCAGATTGAAGTAAATTCTGAAAAACTAGCAGATATCCCGTCATCGTCTTCAAGCTCGTAGGATCCCTTCTCGGCCAGGACACGCTTTACTATGTAGGGGCCATGCCACATGGACTCAAACTTTCCTGCCCCCAGCTTGTCATGTCTTTGGTCATATGTAAGGACCAAGTCACCCTCGCTATAGACACAAGGTTCTACCGACTTGTCATACTGCGCTTTGATGCGTTTCTTATGAGCCTCGTTGGCAATAGCGGCATCGCAGCGAGTCTCGTCAAGTTTTTCCAGGTAGAGGAAGCGTTCTTCCTCAGCAGTAGTGTTAGGGAGAATTTCAACTACGAGTTTGAGGGATGGAATCTCGCACTCAATCGATAGGACTGCCTCCAATCCATAAACTAATTGGAAGGGAGTAAATCCAGTGGCGGTTTTGACGGAAGTTCGATAAGCCCATAGTGCGGAGAAGAGCATATTATGCCAGTTGGACTTGTGCGTACCCACCATGTGTTGGATCATGGTTTTCAAGACCTTGTTAATGGCCTCTACTTGTCCATTGGACTGTGGGTAGTACGGTGTGTTGTCCACCGAGATGCACACTAGCAGCAGAAATATTTCGAAAGTTGTTCCCTCACTACAAGTGGGGAAGGTGTGGCCTTGGGGGCAAGCAATGAGCCAGGTACTGTCACCTGAATCCCAGCTCCTCTGTTTAGGCAAATTCCTAACGAAGCCAAGGGGGGTTGTCCCTAACAAAGAGTTTTCTATGGCTCTTATGTTTTAAGTGTTTTTTAAGTGTATGGTGATGCGGATGGGTGTTTTTTAGGAGTTTTTTAAGATGATCACAAATTTACAATAATAAACTTTAGATAAACAAAGATAAAGATTGCAAGATAACTTGATGCACAACCACTTGATGAACTTAAGTACAACACACTTACAATATAATATGGAAATTGAATAACAAGTGTTCCAAATAGATAATAAGCAAATAAAATAATGATGTCAAGGACCAGTTCCTTATGGATTCAAATGTCTGAGTGCTTGGGTTGCTTAATATAAGAGTTCGAGAGGTATGTTCGTGAGATCATTTTGCAATTGTTCTTGGTAAGTTTTATTGTAAATTTTATGTAATCTTGTTTTAGGTGTCTTGGAAACCTAACCGAAAAAAGGTACTCCAGGTGTCTCCATTCAAGGACCTGTCGGGCCACCCAGTGCTCTAGGCTAGGTGTCCAAGGAACTTAACTAGCAAGCTAGAGGATGAACATGGAACCCCGGCGCCCCCAACTAAGAGTTTGCCCCTTTCGAGTACTTTATCGACAACGTCGGTTCATTGGTTATGGGGTAGAAAGTTTTATTATGTTGAATCTTATCTGATTAATCAGCCCAATACCGTTTCTGAGTACTCCAGTTTTTTAGGCTGGTCAGAGCATACTCCGGCAAGGAAACAACGAATAAATTCAAATTTTATTATGGGGAGTGATGAGTTGCGAATTTTAATTAGAGCACACAGATGAACCTCTCCGACAGAGAGTGCTCTTGACTTGTCTTATGACAGAGGTTCAAAAGACTTTGACTAATCTATATGCTAAGATGCAGTCAAAATGCAATGCTTATGCTCTCCGACAAAGAGTGCTCTTGACTTGTCTTATGACAAGTTCAAGAGTCTTCGGTTCCTTTTAAAGATAAACAAAATATAAACAAGGAACACAATGATAGCTCAAATAACTGAAAATGAAATGACTAGTCTAACAATTAGTGTTCTAAGAAAAAATGAAACTAAGCTAACAGTTAGTACTCTTAAAATGCAAAAATGGAAACTAAGCTAAGTGAAGCAAATCTAAACTAGAAAACAAACTACTCAAAGAACACTACAAGACTTCCCCAAATGGGGGAAGTTGGGTGTGGGGAATTAAAAACCCCACTTATGAACTTTATTTATCAAGTACAATATTTAGGAATTTCAACCATTTGAAGAAAAACTTAGAAAATATGAAAAGGAAGAAGCCTTAATGGCTTTTACAAAAACGAGAGTGTTTAAACTAGTCTTCTTGGTTCCAATCTCAGTTTTGGATTAGTTCCTTGGTTTTACAAATCTTGTTTTGGGTTTAAAGTCTTCGCTTCTTCACTCCTTCTTCAAAGTGGATCTTATCTTCTTTTCTCTTCAATACCTACACATAAGAAAATTCAACTCATACACCCATTAGACATTAGCAAATCAGAAACAAATGAAACTACTTTGAATTCTAAACTTGAAAAATGAAATCTAAGATGTAAATAACAAATGGTTAACTCTAACCATCAAAAGACTAACTCTAAATCAGCAAGCTAATCTACACTAAAATAATGAAAACAAGATCTAACTTAGAGCATAAATAATGACTATTCTAAAACCAAATGAAAGAGATCAAACTTTTGAAGAGAAACTATTGTAAACAAAAAAAAACAAAAAACTTATTGTTTAAAACAAAATGAAACTACTAACTCTTTTAAAGTGTTTTTATGATTTTTTAAGGAATGGAAATGAGCATGCAAATTTAACAAACTAGCTTGAAAAATGAGATCTAAGTTGGCAAACTTCTCTTTTGTTTTGTGAACTTTTTTGAAGCAAGAAACCAGCAAAGAAGGAAAGAAGGGGATTGGAAGAAGGGGCAGAGGAGAGCTGAAAACAAAGATAGAAGGTGCAGCCAAACATTAGGCAAAGAAGCACTGTAACAGTGGGCAAGGAAGCAGCCAAATAGTGGGTAAAGAATGACCCAACAGCAGGCTAGAAAGAGGCCCACACAGTGGGGTAACAATGCCCAAACTGTGGGGTAAAAAGGGTGCCCAAACAATGGACAAGGAGAGGCTGGAAACAGAGAAGGAGAGGAAAAGGCTAGCAAGAGTGAAGGGGAGGACGAAAGGGAGCTTGAGGAAGGAGGACGTGAGCTAGAGAGGAGGAAAAATGCAAGGGATGCAAAATGAGGAGGCGAGTGGGAGAAAGGCCAAAGGGTGAAGGATCTAAGGCCTAATCTCAAGTAACCAAGTAACAAGTTTGAAAATAATTTGAGAGATGGAAAATATGTAAGTTTCCCAAGCTTTCGAATGTAACTTTGATTTGATCTTTGGAGGCTTTCTGAAATACACAAAAATGTCAGAGAAAATTGTTGACGGAGAGGAGGGAGAGATGACCGAGTTCACCTCCACTCTAACTTTGAATACCTGCACACATGCACCACTTACACAAATACACTAGATCATGCTTAGAGAGTTAGACAAAATGGAATAAAAAGACACATAAGTATATCCAACTACAGTCTGTGCTTTTAAATCACATTAAGCCTGATACAAATGAATAACTTAGACCATCAAATATTCATTCTATGCTCTTGATAAAGAAATCTAAGCTAAACAAGATCAAGCATACAAAGGTACAATGTCACCTCATGGGATGAGAAGCTTTCTTCATAAACAGATAGTACACATCATAGACCTCCAAAGTCACATTTTATTTCCAATAGTAGCCATGGCTACAAACTTTACAAAAACTAGTAGAGTAAGTTTACATCCAAAGTTCCATCATAAGAGAGCCAAAGAGGCCTCTCTTTATACAAAAACCTATGACCAAAAGCCTAGATCGAACCTGGCATGCATAGAGGTCGAATTCTCTTTGATTGAAGAGCTTGGAATATGATCGAATGGCTAACTGGAGATCCAACGCATTGATTGAGGAGTTAAGATGAGTTTGGTTGGTGGTGATTGGGATGTGGCTACCACCTCATGAGCTTTCAACGCTCTTCACCAAAACCGTGAGCTAATGTAAGCGAGGGAGGCCCACGTGAACAGGCATGGCGTGAAGATTTGAGGTTGGTGGGGGAATGAGGTGGAGCCCCTCACCATTGAAGCCCACGCCTAACAATTGGTAACAACGCCCAACCTTCAAACAAATGAAAACCTCCCACGTGAAGAGGCCCACGTAAGCCATGCTCACGTCATCCTCTCTAAGCAAATCGCACTTCTAATCTTTATTTAATATGTGCTTTATATCTTTTAAGTGAGTCGTACTCCTCATGAGATTCATATTTGACCCTTTCCAAAGTTTAAAAAATCAATTTTTGTCTTTTTTTATTTTTGTCACATAGTGTAATTTGTCATGTTTTAGCAATTAAATGCTAAAATGATGCATTTTTAGCCAATAAACCTCTAGTTGATGTAATCATCTTGAATCTGAAGAAAGAGGATGCTTAGAGCGTCAAAACGAGCGTCCCCACGCCAAAAATAGCCTCCGGATGAGGTTTTTATCACACTCTAAAAAATTTCATTTAAACCATTAAAAAATGGTCTAAATTACGGAAAATTTTATTTTTCTCGGAATCAAACGAAACTCCTAGGGGACCTAGTGCATGTTCATACGACTCAATCGAGATGGCTAACACGTCAAAAATCCTAGAAACAAGACTCTAATAACCACCTTAGGTTTTGACCACCATGAAAAATACTCCAGCTTTGGAGGTTTGAGTGAAAAACTCAGGGATTATACGCCACCGATGAGTAGCGCATAATCCCTAAGGAAAAAACACTCTAGAGTATCCCCCAAATGGCTAAACCTGAGGATAGCCGAGTCTTTTATAAAAGGACCACGTTTAGACCAACTTTTTACAAATTCCCCATGGGGGTATGAACATGCAGTTATTACAAAAGGGGCAAAATTGCCTTGAAAATGACTTCTGAACTTTTGAACACTGATGATGAACATGATTCATGTTCAATAAACTGGCGGCTCACAAGAAATTCAGCTATTGTACAAAATAGTTGGTAACACGGTGTTGAGTTTTCATGGCGGAAACCCAATCTAGTGCTCAATTAGTCAACCATGTGGTTCATAAAGTGAGAACCATGGTCAGTAACTATAGCTTGACGAACTCCGAGCCGCGCTATGACATGATTGAACATGAAGAGTGCGGCGGTTTTGTCGTCGTCCGTGTATGTAGGCATAGCCTTGGCCCACTTTGTAAAGTAATCCACGACTACTATGACGTAACCATGCCCCCCAGCCGAGGTAGGCTTACAGTGCATGAAGTCGATGCCCCATTTAGCGAAGGGGCCAACAGAAATAACCGGGTGTAATGGGGCTGGGTGGGTGCGCTTCTTAGTTTGGAAGTGCTAGCATGGAGGACATTTTTTGACGGCCTCAATACAATCTTGAAAGATAGACGGCCAATAATATCCTGCGCAAAGTATTTTATGGGCTATAGCCATCCCAGAGAGATGACCTCCACACGCCCCAGCATGATAGTCATTCAAAACGTCTTTAGCCTCTTCATGAGTGAAACAACATCGAAGAACAGAATCGATACCACAACAGTACAAAGTATCACTAATGATTAGATAATACTTTGCATGGTGGCGTATTCGACGGCGGTCGTCCCGCGAGAGTTGGGGGCTGAAACGTTGGGTCTGAAGATATAAAGTGATATCTCCATACCACGGATCAGACGTGCTGATAAGGAACAATGACTCGTCTGGAAGAGAATCATTGGGCTCAAAATCGACATCAACTCGGGGAAGATCACGGATCAGCTCGGCGAACACCAAAGACTTTTTAGACTTAGCCTTTTCGAATAGGAGATCAAATTCCTGCAGTATCACGATCCAGCGTGAATACTTGCCCCCAAGCACCTGACGTGTCAAAACGTGGTACATGGAGTTCGAATCGGCAATGATGGTGGTGGTGCGAAGTAAGATGTAATATCGGAACTTTTGGACGGCAATGACTGTTGCGTGAGCGAGCTTCTAGACATGTGAATCGATGAGACCTTTACTCAAGTAGTAGATCACATGCTCCTGGGCGTTGTTGTCTTCTTGGACCAAACCCATGGCAATCGTGGTGGCAGAAGCAGCAAGATAAAGGATATAATCCTTGTAGTAATTGGGCGGCTGGAGCACAGGGACATACATGATAGCATGTTTGAGACTATCAAAAGATTGTTGTGCTTGGTCATCCCATATAAACAGGACATCCTTCTTCATCAATCTCATGTAGCTCTGCGTATTTTGTGCGAAATTACAGACAAAACGCCTTAAATAAGTTGCATTCCCTTGCACACTTTGAAGTTTCGTAATGTCAGTGGGAGGTGGGAGAGCGACGATGGCTACCACCTTCAAGGGATCAATGCAGATCCCATCTTTCAAGACAATGAAACCAAGGAGGCATCCAGACTCGACACAAAAGATGCACTTGTGAGGGTTTAGGCGGATGTTATACCGCCTACATCTGAGGAATACCGACGTTAGATGGTCAATGTGGTACTCGCGCTGCCGTGAATGGGCAGGTAGATCATCCAAGTAAGGTTCCACAAAGTCCTTCACGTCATGAAAGGTATACGACATGGCCCGCTGGAACGTGGCACCAACATTTTTAAGGCCAAAAGGGAGCTTGCGAGAAGCAAACGTACCCCAAGGACAGATGAAATTTGTCTTGTGTTGATCAGTCGAGTGGATCTCAATCTAGTTGTAGCCAGAAAATCCATCCATGAATGAAAAGATGACACTTCCCGCACAATTGTCGATGATCTGGTTGATGAAGGGAGTCGGGTAATTGTCCTTAGGACAAGCCTTGTTAAGATCCCGATAATCGACGCAGACACGAATGGTACCCTGCTTTTTAGCTACAGGGACAACGTTTGAGACCCATTCTGTCAACGGGACAGGGTAGATAAAACCAGCTTTCAAGAGCTTTTCAATCTCTGCCTTGATTGCCGTGGTCTTTCAGGGGTGTACCGGTCACAGTTTTTGTCGGACTGGTTTAGCATCAGGATAGGTTTGAATCTTGTGTGAAATAATAGCGGGGTCTATCCCGGGCATCTCCTCGTAAGTCCAAGCACACACGTCTTGAAATTGCTTGAACAAGGCCGTGAACGTTGTAATTTCTTTAGGGGAACACTTTTGGCCTAACCGAATGTGTTCCACTACACCAGGAGTAACTGATATGTCGACCGAAATGGTAGGCTCAATGTTGGCCAAGTTGCCTTCAGAGTCCGTTTGACACGTAAGGACTAAGGACTGAGAGCAAGGATAAACATCCGGTGTAAATATGGTGGTGATGCTATTCTCCATAGTGTCCAAAGAAGGAAGGAAAGACGATTGATGATGGAGGTCTTCCCACGGAGGATCATCCACACTCATGATTTCCATAATGGACTCATCAGAATGAAAAGTCCGAAGCAGAGGATCGGGTAGGGATGACGACCGCTGTAGAGAACAGGAGATGGAGGCCACAACTAAGTGGTCCTTCGGGGCTGACTGGATAGCCTCATAAGTGAGTTCGACGGGTGAAAGAGGCATGGTGTCTCCAATCAGGTGTGTTGTGGCTTCGTCAGGTACAAGCCATGGATCAATGGAGTTGGGGATAAGTGAAATCCGGGAGGAGATCATGTTCATCGTGGCAACATGATTTGGGGGATCTGAGGTTGGTAAAAAGCCCATAAGGGATGAGTCCTTGATGAGGCCAACCCCCACGCTCTCATAAGGATGCGAAGATTGTCCAAGTAATGGAACTTTATCGCCTGTATGAGTAGCGGTGTCAAGTGTACAGAAATCCAATTGGTCGACAGTTGTCCTTGGTGGGGGAATTGTACTATGCGGAAGACAAATGATGCGACTGCAGTCATGGCATAAAACCAATTACGACCAAGCAGAGTATTATAATCTAACGAGACAGCGACCACTTCCATGTTAATGGTTGCAGTCTTTCCCCCCAACTCGACTGCTAAAGCTTGTAACAGCCCATGAGGCTGAAAGCCACGTCCGTCGAATGATTTCAAGGTGGTAGGAGAACGGTTCAACTCGGGAGAGCCAATGGCTCTCCAACACGAAATCGACTTGACTGAAGCAGAGGCACCTTCGTCCAAAATGATACGATGGATTGTCTTCTTCGCAATGTTTGTGGCAACTTGAAATGCCAACTGATGGGAAAGCCTCGGTTTAAAGTATTCCAGCCGGAACATGATGGTATTCGAAGAATCTGGATCAACCGCGCCGATGGCAGCGAGGAGAGTCTTGCGTTGGTTAGGACAATTCTGCAATACCTCAAGCGTCAACATAGCACAAGGAGCTTGTGCCAGGTCCTCTACAATATTGTAGTTCAGAGCGGCCCGAGCATTGGGATTGAAAACAACTTTTCTAATCGTGCTCTTAGGCGGATGCAACACTGACTCTAAAGAGGGCTTCTCAATGGTGAGAGAAGCGTGTGGTACAGTGACGTCGGGAATCGAAGTGGAAGCTTTCTCAGTATTACTTCCAACGGGTTCCTTTGGCGGGACGGAGTCATATGAACGAGAACGCGTGTTCAAGTTGACGGTGTCACTACGCATCATGAGAACATGCGCAGTAGAGGATGGTTCTCCTTGGGAAGGAGAGGTGTGTGCAATGAGTTGTTGGTTTTGAGTGGGGAAGGGATCGTTGAGAACTGCGGTAGTAGAGTTTCCCTTGAGAAACTTCTGAACTTCGTCTCAGTGGGGACATTCTTTGGAGAAATGGTCTCCACTGCACAACAAACAACGACACTTTAACTTCCTCTTTTGTTTGGTGTCTTCCTAAGTGTGCTTGGGCTCCTGTTGATTAGAATATTTCTTAGGTTTCCCCTTGTTCTTCTTCTTACCACCGGATTTCTGAGATGAAGCTGATTGCACAGAATTCACCTCTTCGGTGGAGGCAGGAGTGGTGGAATTGGTAGTGTTGTTGCCAGCCTGCGTTGGGGATGGGGAGGAACCCTGGGGGTTCGACGATCCAACAGTTTGAGTAGAAGGCTGGGAGGAAAGGGAACCGATGATGCCATCAGCCTGTGGTCCCTTGGGTGGTTTCGCGAGATCGTACGTAGGGCGAGGTGTGTCAAGAACAATTTCATACAATGTGCAGGATTGAGCATAGACCAAGTCTAAGTAATGGGCACGGGAAATAGCCCGTTCCTTCGTGACGGATCCTCCCATGGCTACGTCTCGAGCTACGATGGGTAAAAGTGACTTTGTAAATCAGTCAACTAAGAGTTGGTCGGGAATATGAGCCTTAATGAGATGTCGCCTTCGCCGTCATTCATGAATATGATCTGAAATATGAGTGGCAGTGTTCTGGCAAAGGGAGGTCAATAAGTCCATGCCAGTCTCATAGTGGATGGGTAACTGGAAGTGGGTCAAAAATGACATAGCTAGAGATCGGAAATCTGAAAAAGAATTGGGTGGTAGCTCAATATACCACTTGGCAGCTGGGCCAGTGAAAGTCCGTTGAAATAACCTAAGACGGATCTAGTCGTCCATCAAGGAGTTAGATGAACATCATAAATGGTATGTCATCACATGGTTTTTAGGATCCTCCCCAAGCTTGCCATCAAATTTGGGGATATCTGATAGTAACTTAACCAGAATGGGTGGCCAGTTATGCCCGTGGAAAATGGGATCATTCGTCAGACGAGACAAGTCGGGTAAGTCCAAAGTAGCCAAAAATGGCAGTTGTTGGTTCAGCTAGGGGTACTGATAGTATTGATAAGGCATGTATGGATCGGTAGGACCTTGAATCGACTGGTTGTAAGGTGTTCCCAGGGGAAACTGACCGTAAGGGGGTGTGCTGCCCAGACCAAATGTAGGCCCGCCACCATAATAAGGTGGTCCATTACCATAATAAGGTGGGTCGTTACCATAAGGTGGGGGTCTGCCGCCACCGCCGGGAAGGGGTGGGCCACCTCCAAATGGTGGGGGTCCGCCCCTACCACCAGGATAGGATGGACCTCCACCGCCTCCGTTAGGAGGAGGTGGTGGTCTACCGCTGCCACCGGGATAGGGCGGACCTCCGCCGCCTCCGTCGGGAGGAGGTGGTGGTCCACCGCCGCCACCGGAAGGGTAAGGGCCTCCTCTGCCACCTCCACCAGGGTAGGATGGTCCTCCACCACCACCACCAAGATGGGATGGTCCTCCACCACCACCACCAGGATGGGATGGTCCTCCACCATAAGGTGGAGGTCCGCCACCACCCGGGGGGGGTGGTCCTCTGCCTCTGCCTGAAGGGGGAGGATCTCCACCTCCGCCGCCAGGGGGTTGGGCCATGATAACCGGAATGAGGTGGTCCTCCACCAGAAGGTAGAGGTCCGCCTCCTCCGAAATTGTGTGTGGGCCCACCGCCTCCAATGGAAGGTGGGGGTGGACCAAACGGGGGTTGTGGGACCTGTGGGACTGTCGGTGGGGGTCCATGTTGTAAAACATTTTGCTGCCCCCATAGAGTGTATGGATTTCCAGGGTAGGGTACCCCGTAGAGTGCGTTTCCAGGATTGAGATGTCCCGACACAGGGTTAAGATAACCTAGATACGCTTGACTCCATGGTGGTTGAATTACATTGGATGGTCCCCCAACATGGGATAATCCCGTAGTGGAAGGTCCGGGAGGTAAGGAATTTTCAATGGAAGGACCGATGGGAACTCCTCCTCCAGTACTATGGTAAAGAGATGAGGGTTTCCCCCCAGCAACAACTTGCTGACCACTAATCAAAGTTTGACCCAACACGGGTTGTTGATTATCTACTGTAGTATTAACATTACCGGTAAGGAAAGTAGGGGTGAAGAGTATCCTCCCCGCGAATTTTGGGGTGGGGAAGGAATGGGTAATGTAACCATGGTAGTAACAGGTGTGTTGGACTGTTGTCCTTCAACAGATTGGGTTGTTGGAGGTATGGAACTGGTCTCTTGTCTAGGAGGTGTATGTGCAGGAAATGAGGGCTGACTAGGTTCAGAAGTGGTCACATGTTGTGTGGATGATTCCGGTGAATCATAAGATAAAACAAGACTTAGGATTGGTTGATAAGAAGGTAACGTCGGGTCTTCACCCCTTCGTGAAAGACTTTGTCTTCGAATTTCATCACCCCTGGCACGTAATTGATCGAGGCAATCACGAATGGGTCCGAAAATCTCTTTAGGAGTAGGCCAACTGAGTGGGGATGCAATGGAAAAATGGGCCACTGGGTGGCCTAGAGATGATGTCCAATAAGTTGTTGTTGGAACAACGGCTGCAGCAGGGTCGTCCTAAGGTGGATTTAACCATTCCATCGATCTAGGCTCTCCCGGGAAAACGGGAGGTAATTCTTGTGGAGTAGAAGTTTGTGCTTGTTCACCCTGCGGGGGGTGGGAGGCAGGTGAATCTGGAGGAAACAGATGTGCTCCAATATTCAAAGTAGGGTTTTCTACTTCAGGTGACACGACTGTGTCTTGTGGGTCCATCCTTACCTTCGAAATTACCTCCTGGTTAAGGGGATATTCAGGCGGCAAGTTCTGAATCCTACGGGACCTTCTCCAAGGAAAGTTAGCCAGAGTGACTGAAACAAAAGTTTCTCCTAGGGTAAGCTAAACAAAAGAAAAGCAGTCCAGAAAAATCCTACACAAACTAAGGCCGCAAGCAAACTTATGTGATAGGAGTGGATTCAAAAGCCTGGAACCTCACAGGATTGTCAAGGCTTCGCAAATCGCTATATACCGCAGGGTCCAACAGTAAAACACGACAAGGAGGATTGGGACCGTACCCTTGCCTGAATACTCAACTACCTGGACAGTACGTGCGTAGTAATCTCCCCGAGTGTTGTTCTCGGTGTATTGCTCTGCCAAGACGGCCAAATGGTTAACTCAGTTGGTTTCAGGAATCCTAATGGTGTCTCCCGATATACGCAAGGTACGTGGAAGCTCAAATCGTACGGCACGAGACCTTCCTATATACTACCGAGTATGTGAAACACCTTTCTATATACGCCAAGTACGTGAAAAACCTTTCAATATACGCCAAGTACACGAATTACTTAGTGGGTACGTGAAAGAGCTTCGATATACCTGGTTGGTACGTGAAAGAGCTTCGATATACCGATAAGTACGTGGAAGACTACAATACCCCCGGAATACAATGCTGGCAAGTAATGACAGCTGCCACGTTTTATGACGTCGGAACACATCTCTAACTTACACACAAGTTACTAAAAATTTTACCCTATTTCTACCGTTAATTTTATCTGGACGGTTAGGTGAATGCATGAGGTGAGTACATAAATGTAAACATAATGCAAACCCTAACTACATGCAAAAAACATACTTTTCTTTTGATGAACTCTATATATGGGAGGGAGAAATTTCTTTCCAAGTAATTTTACCAAAGCAACACAATCCCAAATCTATCAAATTTGATAAAAAATACTCTTTTCACTTTTTCCGTTTTTTCCAAGCAAAACTGAAAAAATTAACAAGCATCACAACCAAATCAAAAAAAAATATTTTGTCTTTTCGAATCAAAACTTTAAGAAATGAAAAGAGAGAAATTTCCTATCTAGAGCGCTCTAACTTTTCGATTTTCACTACAATGGCTTAAAAGCACAAAAAACCAAGAATGCATACAATCTCTCCAAACATGGAATCACTTTTGTAAAAACTTGATCTCACTTGAATTTTTCAATAAAATGAATGATTCACAATTCTCGAAAAGCACAAATGATTAATTCTTTCTCTCAAACTTTCCAAAAGACTAATGGATGACCGATTCCAATGCATGAAGCAATTTCTACAATCATTTCCAAATGCACTTGAAAATCAGTAAAAATGATGCACCTTCAATTTTCCAATGATATGCCAAGATAATAACTTGATAACAATGATATTTTTAAGCATGAAAAACTGAAAATAAAGTTGATTTGCAACACTCTAAACACTCAGGAAATCTCAAGAAAATGACAAGCACTCATATGAACTAAAAACACTCAAGACACTCAACAAACAACTGAATGCAAACGACGCTAAATGACAAGTGCAAAAAGAAGTTTGGGATCAGATCCAATGCCAAGATCAGATCAGGCGGGGAGAAAAGGGAAAACAAGGTTAAGCGAGTGAAGGTGGGGGAACTCAAAGTGTCCACCACTACCAAACTTAAGCTCGTTAAAATGGGACCCAATACAAATCCACACAAAATACAAACACTTTCAACACACGAATCAAAAAGAAGTCTCTGACAGGATCTTGCAGCATAGAGGGGTCTGCACACCAAAACAAAGCTCAAATCAAAAAAGGAGGGGGGATGCCCTTGCACCAAATTTTACAGATCGGTGCAGTCTGTGTTCATTCACAGAGCGACCGTCATAGGTCACTAGTGCGGGTATTGCGACGATGTCGCAGGACACTACTAGGGAAACTGCGACGACAAAGAAGCAGAGTGCAAAAAGAATGACAGGTCGACGCTCTGGTTCCACTGCCCAAGTGCGAGAGGCGAGATCCAAACTCTAGGATCAATAGATCTCCAAGAAATGAGCAATAAAATGGTTTAAAGATTGTGAGTACAGACTCATAGGAGGACTACATACTCTTCAAAGTGAAGATCTGATGGTGAAAAAGACTTAGGAGGCAAATGAGATGGCTTGCAAAAGAAATAAAATGAAAATGGCATTCAAATTGAAAACTAAAACAATGTATTCACCAATATGGTCGCCAGATTTGTTTGACGGACAATCTACCAAGAGCGGACTCAAGGCCTGATCTCCCTAGCTTAATGTAAGTCTAGAACAAATAAGACATAATAGAAATAACTTTCCTAGATCTAGTTAGAGATCGAGTGGATAGATGCTTTACCTTTCAGATCGCGGATCTTTTCTCCTTGATGCTTGCTCCAAGCTTGATGGTCTTCAGATCTCAGCTGCAAAACCTGTCAAGACATACAAAACAACACAAGTGGTAAAATGCACCTAAACAATAACAGATCTAAGTAAGCAGTTAAGCAGAAAAACTACACAAACACATCAATGCAATGAGATTTGGTGGAAAGCATTCATATTATTGTATAAAAGGGAAAGTACATAGAAAGAAGTGATTACAACCAAGACTTAACGTAGCAACCCTTCTCCACAACAAGCTAATGCCAAAGCCTCCCAAGGAAGTATGAGTCTCCCAATAGATGAGTAGGGATCTCCTAAGCTAATTTCACCAGCATGTACATACTATAGACTTTCTCCTCTTGGAATGGGAGTGAGCTTCACTTATATAGGACAAGAAGGATAGGATAGGTTGAGATATGGTAGGAGAGAGTTAGGGGATCCTTCCAAGAGGCTAGGAATCGAATGCCAGCTCCCCTATAGGCTAGGGATAGGTATCCACATTAGCCAGCTTCGAGAATGGGCTCGAAGATGCTCTTTTATCCAATTAACTTACATCGTCGCAGGATGCATTAGGACAACCTGCGACGTCGCATGTTGCACAAGGGTGAACTGCGACGACCTCCAAAAATAGGTCAATTAAGCCTTCCAGTCATGGGAAACTTCAGGAATGTTTACACTGAGTCTCATGGTAGCAAGATTTAGATGTAACACCATGAGATATTGTAAATAATACCATGTAAATAAAATAACAAGGAATGGCTATGGCTACAATTAAATGAGGGGGAACTATGTATCCACTAGGGAGTGGTGAGGAGGTGTGAGATTGAACCTAGACTTCCATATGTCACCTAGAGAATCCCTTTGACTGTCCAAGCTTCCATTGAATGATGTTGTAAGAGGGTGGGTGAATGACGATGTTCATGAGGTTGATGGAGTATGGGACAACCCTGAAATATGTAAGGTAGGGTATGGGGCTCTGTCTTGCTTGTCCCATAAGCCACTCTACCTCGTGGAGGATGCCTTCCTCATTCTCAGACCTTGGTTGATCACACAAGCATCAGTCGAACCCATAGGACCAAAAGACTGAGCAGAGAGGAAGAAATCGCAATTTGGGAAAGCTCAGGAATTGCACAGCGAAGGTCACTCAGAAATCTACGCGAGAAAGGAGAAACCACTTAGGGATCCATAGACCGAAACTTGGTGCGAGTTGGAGAGGGTTACATGCCCAAGAACCCACAGACAAACCCAATTCTGTTATCCCGAAATCGTGGACGCAGGACAGAGCTTCGGTCGCAACGTGGGAGAGATCCAAGTGTGGAATTGCAGTGGGAAGGAGCCAAGACGGTTTGGACTGCATGGTAGAGCCAGAGAGGGCTTATTTACCTTGATTTAGCAGTCAAGGCCAGCCACACTTACCCAGGTCAGTGCTAGGGGAAGGGGCACCCTAGGGACTGTGCAGCAGTGAAGGGAACCTTACCTAGGCTGAGAGTGGGGAGATGGGGGTGCTTGAACCTATCTGAGATCATTGGGATATGCCCATAGCTCTGTGGAGGAGCTTATTGAGCTAGAAAACCCTTACATGCCTTCCCCATTTGCTTGACAAAGTTAACTGTGTGTTGGAAGCCTTGATGGATTGTGAACCAACCTCTGAGTGAGCCTGAGAGGAACTCCTTACTGGATACATAGCCCCAGCTCGAGGGTGATCTCTTATTGCTGAAATAATACAGGCTGGGAAGAGATCTATGGTTGGGTTGGAACATTGTAGTCCATAGCTAGTTTGCTTGGAGGTTCAATGCAAAAGATAAGTGTTCTATGTATTAAGTTATGCCCACGTGTTCCAATTTCCATGAAGTGTTCACTGATTCCTAGGGCTTAATGGCCATTCCCAATGCTTCATTTTGTTGTGCATGTCATTGATTAATGAATGCATGACACATTGTGTGTGGATGATGTTGCCTTCAACTATAGTTGTTAAGTATATGCATGCATCTATTTGCTTATGGGAATGGTCATGTTATCACACAACTTGTAGTTGTCCCTAAAGGTTATCTTATTCAAGATGGTAGAGGTGTTGGACAACTAAAGAGGTGACCCAAGAGATGCCACGTTTCCCAATGAAATTGGGTGTCACATTAACCGAGGCACTCTTCACTTTAGATCAAGCCTAAGCAAGACCAAAGGGGGAGACCCTAGCTTAGCCAATGAAGGCTAGCAATCTCACTCAAGACCTCCTAGGGAAATGTGAAAGTGATATGTGAGAGATCAAGAGTGTATGGATCTAGATCTAAAATGGATAAGTGGGCCCAAGAGGTTAGGGCTTGGTTGAAGAGGCTTAAGACGAGAACAAATGTTCAACCAAGTGTGAGATAAGGTCACTTATGAATTATGATTAATAGATATAGATGGATCTAATGCCAAAATAATAGATCCATGTGGGACCCACCCTTAAAATATGAAAAATGGTCCAAATGGGCCCACAAGGTGAAAAATGAAGTTGAAATGGCACTAGGGGGATTGCTATGACATGGATCTATGGATTTGAGAAGAAAAGAGAAATACCCACAAATGAGATCTAGCAAATGGCCACCTACCCAATAAGTGTGACCTCCCTTGGAGAGGCCTAGTGCCTTAGATCGGGGGGTAAATGAAGTCAGATGTCCACCAAAATTTAGATCGGGAATGTTAAGATGATTATTAAGGTGGGTTTTAATTATTAAGCCCAAATGCTTGTTGGATATCCATAGATCTGAAAAATAAAAATACAAGGGTTTTGAGTTTAAGGATTTTGATGACCAATTGGATGAAAAACAAGAAAATTGATACGTACATTGTAGATCTTACCTCAAATGCTTGCGGCTACCCTGCACATAGATGATCCTTGCATTTAGTTACAATTCCAAGCTAGATCTAAGTGATTCCAAGCAAAAACGTCCAAGCCCAAGGAGGGAAAACGTCCCACTCAACCTGTAAAACAAACTACAAAATGTTAGATTTGATCCACAGATGAATGAGATCTAAGCATGGCATATCAAAATAAGCAAATCAATGGACAAAGCACAATTGAAAATCTCTCTTCAAGATGAAAACGTCTTGCCCAAGGGGTATGTGAGAAACCCCAACAATCTTCCCTTCAAGCAATTTGCACCCCTGCAACAAGTCAATTCGGCCTCCCTCTGTAGCTATCAAAATCACCTATAAAAAGCAAAGATGTCTAAAGCAAGAGATGTATAATCATGTACAAGAGCATCCCATCAAAGCACAAGAAGAAGATCCACAGAAATAGTATTTTATTCCAAGTTTTCCAGAGCCCAAAAGGTGCCTTTACAATAGGGGGGTCTCTTCCTTAAATAGGATGAGGGAGACCAAAACCCTAAACCACTTTTAAAATGAGTGGTGGAGATCAAAAGATAAAATAATACAATCAACGGCTAAGATGAGCCGGTATAATATAACATGGATCACTCACATGAGGGGGGTGTGCACTAGCTAAAAGATGCCCTAGGGGGTGCGCACCACATAAAAAGTGACAATAATACAAGTGTGCCATACAAGATGACAAGAACAAGTGACTAGGAGCACATGGTGGGGCTAGGAGGCATTACTTTCCTTCACTAGCATCACCTCATGGCATAATAATATAATATATGACTCAATGACATGTCCAAGTGTACAAATGATCAAATCCTGGCCCCCTTAACTGAGAGAAGAATGCATCAAAACGCATCCCAATGACTGACTGTGTGGACCCCACTTAATGCTGCAAACTGATCTAGAAGGAGTGGGATACACCATAGATGACCTCAGAGAAGACCTCATGCCAAAACCTTGTCTCAATTTCCCAAATTGAATTCCTAATGACCTTTTTATTCCATTTTTATCCACCTGAAAAACTACCAAACTGCCCATAGCCCACTGTCTGGTGCCCGGGCACAAAATCTGACTATACCATCATGTCGGAAAGGGGGGTAATATGGTAATAACAAGTGGTTGGACCACCCCCTTCCTCTGTAGCACCCTAGGCAACGACTTGCTTCCAATGCACTAGCTAGACAAGCCACATCAACATGGCCAAACTAGTCGACAGGTGAAAAACTGTTCAAATCATGCTTGGGAGTGCCTGAACCTGAAAGATAAGTGTCTCAATGGATCCAGAAGACCCAAATCCACTAGAGATGAGTACTCATACACCTCATGGTAACCTGTAAGATCATCTGTAGCATCCACCATACTCGGACAAATAAAAATATGATGATCTGGAAATAATAATAATCAATAAAAACTGCATCAATCGTCATCTAAAACCTGTTCCCATCATATGGAGTCATCAAAAGGTATATAAAGGACCATAGATCAACATCATACAATATAAGTGGTCCATCTCATCATGGATCCCAAGGTTGATTTTGGTCAAACTAGGTTTGACCGGTCCAACTGATCAAAATATGACCCTGGCTAGAGAAGCCATGCTGCTACAAGTGCAAGTGGTTAAGACGTGCTCTTTAAATCATTTTCACAGCAAGACTTTAAAACATTAAGCATTATTTCACTGGCAGTTAATAGATAATAGTAGGTTAATTAATAATTTACTTTAAAAAAGAACCTCAAGAGTATACTCATTTGTAGACATGATCAATTTGCTAGCAGAGGGTGAAAGCTAAGGATGCAAGGCTAGGCCAGAGGGGATGACTTGACTGACTTGAAATTGTGATACTTTGGATAAGGGAAATGGTGTTACACACCCAAGCATGTGTTGGACAAAGAATACACAAGGAATGGCGGTGTCTCACAAATGGGTAAGTTGTTTAGAGAAGTGTTTATTCAACCTTGGCAAAAATGTCAAATACTAGAACCGTCGTGAACTAGGTGCCCGACTAACCATAACTTGAGGTTCCAGGGGACACTTAGAATTAGTTGTCCCTTGCTCCATCTCATATCATAACCCGCAGGCCTAATGAGGAAAATTTCACATAAGGTCAGTAGTCTTTAGATTTGGCATATATTTAACCACTGCTTTATTTAAACCTTTCATTTCATTTCATATAATTTCATGGCCAGCTATTTTTAGATTTAGCATACATTTATCCATTTCTTTTTAGGCCTATAGGACCCCTCTAGGATTTTGCATGTGCTTACAAGCACAACTAATCGCAGCTTTCATTCGAGGTGCTTTTGCATTACATTTCACAACCCTTTTCATTGGGTTTCACAAAAGATATACATCAATAATTTCCAAAGGTAGTACAATTTGCTTCAAGTTTTAGCCAACACAACTCAAGCAACTAGGGGGACTTCCACAATCAAGATCAAACATCGGGGAAACCGACTAGAGAGATCAAGGTATAAAATCCAACTCACCAAAGGTAAGTTTTGTTGCCAACTTAGAGCCGAGACACAAGATAAACATGGATGCAGTCCAACACAGAGGCAAAAGCGGGGAGGTCCTCCATATCACAATTCAAGGTGTAAGTCAGGGTAAAGATCAATAATGAGGAAGGATAAATGGATGGATGGAGACAAGTGAAAATGGTGCCTAAGCTAGCAAGTCAAAAAGACAATAAATGATCATGTCCACATTCCTAGGAAGGTAAAGACCAAGGAGTATAAATCAAGAGTTTCCAAATGTCAGTAATACAATCATGCATAGAATCCATAACAACCAATTTCATTTTAACATATATATACTGCCAGATCATAATTACTATATGCCAAGTCAATGCTATCAAAATGACCTAAACAACGAGATAATAAAACCAATGCACATCATATATATACTAGGACATATATTTGTAATCTGGCCCAACTATACCCACTAAGAACATTGCATCTGAGACACTGGACACTATCATGTACCTGTATGGAATAAAAGGTCATATCGGTCATCAAATATGAGGTCTTAAGGCTCAGCCTTGGCATAAGGTCTATTGTATGTCTGATATAAGGATGCTCTGATGTGTGAGGGATCATAAATAATGTTGCTCATCATAGCTGATCTCATTGAATAAGTGCAAAGGTAAAGCTCAGAAAAGTGCAGATATCTGCTTTGTAACCATAGTAGCCCAGCTACTATGGATATGATAATCGGTCCATTGATGAATAGGACTGTATGCCTATGCATTGTGTTAAGTTTGTTGTGTGTGTTGTTATCTTACTTCTGCACTGATTTAACTAGTAATGATTGTTGTTGTTGGAAGATGTGTGTGTTAATATGGCTAACTTCTACCGTTGTGTGTGTTAATTGCATTGTTCTTGCACCTTTACATGCTTATCCTTATGTTGATACTTATATGTAATCATGTTGGAGGAATAGGACTAAGCCCCTGCATGCTTTCCTCACTCTTCCTGGGAGAAATATGTGCATGAATTCCATTCTATGGGTGTGGATCATGTTTCATTCCTGGTGTTCATGTAGTATGCTTATGCACACTTGCAATCCCCTTTGGTAATGCTTTTGAAGTGTCCTTCAATAAATTAGGGCTAAGTCTGGTAAATGTGCAAGACACTCCAGCCTGGACTTGGAAAAGGAAGTAGACAGCCCCTGTTGTGCTTAATGACACCCTGTGGATCAGATGAAGGAGAGAAGACCGGGTAGGGGACAAACAAAGCTCCTTGCAGAAGGATAATAATGTATGGAGGGAGTTTAGGCCATATTTCAGTTGGAAAATGACAAGGTTAGAGTCCTCATATGGGGTAGGGAATAATACCAGTGGATAGAGCTCTCCAATAGCTTTCCAACGGTACCAGCCTTGTCCAATTTGGACCAAGGATGGAGGAGTTATCACCCTCAGAAGTTGGCAAGTGAAGTTGTTGGTGCAGGGGTATGTGGTCTCGACCTTCCGCATCTGTAATGCGGATTGCGGATTGCGGAGGTCGGGAACCGACCGTCGGAGTGTGTGGTTGGATTTCCGCCTTTCCGCATCCGCAAAGCGGATTGCGGGCTGCAGAAATCCGAAGGGTGACTTACACAGGGATTGGCGCGTTATACTTCCGCCTTTCCGCATCCGCAAGCAGGTTGCGAGTTGCGGGTTGCAGGAGGTGATTTTTCCCAGGATATGAAATAAGGTTTCCGATTTTCGACATCTGCAACGCGGGTTGCGGATTGCGGAATTGGGGAAGAGGAAATTCTCCGGGACAGGGATTTGAGGACTCCAAATCCCGAGTTCTGCATGCGGATTGCAAAACTGCGGAGGGTGGACGGATAAAACTTTGAGGTCGTGAATTGACTCCGGCTTCCAACTTCCACATTGCGGATTGCGGATGTGGGGAGCGCTAATTCATCGGGGAGGCGGATTTGGCAATCCAACTTTCGAATCACGACTGCAGATTAGGGCTTGCGGAACTGCGGGTTGCGGATCGATGATCATTGCGGGTTCAGAGTTGCATAGCCTTTGAATTGCTTGAGAAAAAGAAGAAAAATATTTAGCATGTGATTCAAGGGTTGTCTCTCATTGCCTCTAAAGGGCTTTGAGGTGACCGGTGACATGACAATATGCTCTATCAATCTCAGCAAACTCCTACTCTGTTGGTTCTATTGCGGCGCTTGTCATTGCATGTGAACATAACAACAAAAACTATGAGCTACACATCAAAGATGGAGAAAGGATACAAGATGCCGCAACGGTATGTTATCCATCAAACTACTAACTACTATTTTGTCTACTGCTATTTTCCTCTCTTTGTGCTTTCACTAAAAGCCCACAACAATTGTCAATACATTGCAACTGTAGTTGCCTGACAGCTACAAGAACCTTTTCTCTAAGATACAGCAAGAACTGGTATCAAAAGTTCTGTCCATGTACATGTACAAGAACGTTGTTAGAACTGGTTCAAAAGGTTCTCAACTTTTTCGTGTTTCTTAGGCCACCTTTGTCGATGTGCACGACTACAAAAAAGCACACTTACTTGCTCTCATGCAATCAAAGACAAAGGCAAGTGTAAATTTCCTTCCTTGCAAATGCTTTAACAAAATTTGCAAACATAAAAGCAATACATAGCATCTATCTATAGAAAAATAAAATTAAAACAGACAACTAATTTCATAGCATTGTGCTCCTTGCCTTTGGAAACTGATTTTTATTTTGCACATGTCATTCATCTATCTATAGAAAATAAAATTAAAACAAACAACTAATTTCGTAGCATTGAGTGCTCTTTGCCTTTGGACGCTGATTTTTATTTTGCAGCTATTATCTGGTTCTAATAATGGTTCTTTCGCATTTGTATTGTTTTTGGCTAAAATGCATCTAAACCTAATATAATTTGACCACTATCTACAACTTGTCTTGATTAAATCTCCTCTGGACACACTCTTTGCCTTAAGAAAATTTGCAAACTAATATGCTTTGCCTCCTTGTCTATATATCTAGGAACAATATTTGAATCCTTCTTTGCTCACGTCTTTTTGCCTATGAAAGGATATGGCAACTATTAGGTGACAACATAAATTCATGCTTTGCCTCCTTGTCTATATATCTAGCAACAATATTTGAATCCTTCTTTGCTCACTGCTTTTTGCCTATGAAAGCATATGGCAACTATTAGGTGACAAGAACATAAATTCAAACAGCTACAAGAACTTGGTCCCAGATTTAAATTGTTATGTTTTGCAATTGTCAGTCATCAATGTCGTCATCAATGTCGATGTCATTTTGCATTGTTCTGTCATCTTCCAATTCTGATTCTATTCTTGCCAACTGTGTCTGCACAAGTGGCCACATAATGTCTAGGGACATAAAAATCCAGTGTTCCACGAGGACGTGTCCCGCAGGGTTGGAGACGCATTTCTGCGTTTCCTGCGTTTCGGGGACGGCAAAACTCCATGCGAAACGTTTCTGGACGTTTCGCTTTGGGCAAAACTCGGCGAAACGCATGGCGAAACATTTCGGTCTATCGCAAAACTTGTTTCTCCATGACGAAACTTGGGGGGACTTCCTAGCATATCGCATGAAACTCCAAAACTCCGGTGAAACTTCTAGGCGTCCCACACGAAACTCCGAACCTCCAGCGAACATTCTAAGCATCCGGATAATCATATATAATCATGATGAATCATGTAATGTGTTTGCATTATTAATTTATCAGATTCTGAATTACATTGCATGATTGCACAATGATAAATATAGTATTTAGTAATTTCCTAATTTGCATGGGATGAATAGTTATTGTTGGGATTTATATTTTTCATATTTTTTTATATTTTTAAAAATTTTATGACCCCAGCATCCCCCCATCCCCCCCGAATTTCCTAAAATTTGCGGGTGGTCTCCACGCATCCCAAATGTGTCCCCCGCTCCGGCATCCCACCATCCTAGAACCTTGAGGGAACATTGTAAAAATCTAAACTATAAACCTTTGTCCCAGATTTAAACTGTTCTATTTTGCAATTGTCATTCACCAGCATCTATGCCATTTTTGCATTCTTCTGCCATCTTTCAATTTTTATTAATAAAGCCCAAGTGGCAACATAATGTCTAGGGACATAAAAAT
The DNA here is from genome assembly GCA_027924585.1 of Larix kaempferi. Lineage (NCBI taxonomy): Eukaryota > Viridiplantae > Streptophyta > Pinopsida > Pinales > Pinaceae > Larix > Larix kaempferi. Next base: position 8,026,198 of record BSBM01000597.1, on the reverse strand, counting down.
CTAAACTATAAAACCTTTGTTCCAAATTTAAACTCACCAGCATCTATGCCATTTTTGCATTTTAGGTCATCTTTCAATTCTTATTCTAGCTTTGCCAGTTCTTTGTGCCTATACCAAATTTGCACATAAAATTGACCAGATGCAAATTGCAGGTGCATGGAACGCTGAAAACGAAAAATGTCTTCTCGCCTCCATTCCGTAGAATTTGCAACAACTACAACAAACCTATGCCTGACAGCTTACCAGATTGCACAATCTGCAAACAAAACACACCATCCAGGCATGAGCATTTTCTCGAATGTGTTCCTGAAACAGAGGATGGAACAATGGACTGCATAATGAAATTTCCGCAGCTGCAGCAATACTGCCCAGCAGTTGCAATAACTTCCTACGAGCACTACACAAACAGCATTTCATCAACAGTTTTCCACCTGCGAAGACTCTGTGTACAAGCTGTGTTCACACTCACTGCATACAACATTATCACAGAAATTGATACTCTGCAATGATTGACTTTGAAACAGTTTTCATTTTTGGCAAATTTTGTTCAATCAAGTTCACTGTTCACAAAGCATCCTTGTCTAAATTTTGCACATTTCAAATTGCACAGTCACAGCCACACTGCAATTTCCCTTTTTGAACTAACAGATCTCGTTTGGCTCTGCTAAGATTTCAGCCTTTTTTATGATGTATATAAAACCACGTTTATATGGCCTACAACTTTATGTACTTGCTAAATGCTTTAGACTGTCTGTCTACATGCTGTATCTTTTGCCCACTGTTCTATGAGTTTATATAGTATAAAAAACAAAAAAAACAGCTACAAAATATACAATTTCTGGAACTGTTGCTTGCAAATGGCTACTTTGCAAATGATCATTTGTCTATGTAGTATATATTGCTATTATCTATTATTGTTGCTGATTGTATAAATTTGTCATGAGTTTACTTTGCAAAAGATTTATACTTGGCTTCTACAACTAAGCTCTTTCTTGCTTATATAAAGGTTTTCATGTTTCTGGTTTTGCTAGTCGTGCATATGCAGCCCTCAAGACCATTATCGTTTCATGTCTATATGCTGTGTCTTTTTCTTGATGTTGTATCAATTTATATAATCGATCTTTTGCCCACTGTTCTATGAATTTATATAGTCTTACAACAACAACAAAAACAGCTAGCAAGTATACAATTTTGAAACTGTTGCTTGCAAATGGATACTTTGCAAATGCATATAAATGTTCTATGTATCTGAATTTGCAATATCGAGCTTATGCATGTGCAATATAGATGTTTCTTGCTTTCATTGCAAAGATAGACATGGAACATGTTTCTGATTTTGTTAATGTTATCTATGCAGCCCTGAAGACCATTGTTGTTTCATGTAGACTCTGTTCCATTATCATTGCTCGTGCATATTCTGAGACTGTTATTTGCCAATCGATGCTTTGCAAATGTATAATGCATGTATTGTATAGATTTTCCCTGTGCTCATGTCCAGTGCATGTGAATTTACAATGTTCTGAAAACTATGATTTTGCAGATTTTGTTCCATTATCATCGCTCATGGATACTCTGGGACTCTGATTTCAAAACTATGATTTCCAATGGATACTTATGCAGACTAATGCATGTTTAGCTTGCAGATCTATGTTTCCTCTGCATGTGCAATGGACAATTTGTCAATTTTCCCTGTACTGATGTGTAGTGCATGTGAATTTACAATGTTTTCAATGTATTGTTGTGTGGAAAATATCTAGAGTTGGCCTCTGCAACTAAGCCCTTGCTTGCTTATATAGATGTTTCTAGCTTGCATTGCAAAGATAGACACGGAACATGTTTCTGGTTTTGTCTTCTAAAATTGCTGTTGCTAATATAGATTTTCCCTGCGCACATGTGCAATGCAACTGAATTTACAATATTTAACTGCCTATGCACATTTGAATTTGCAATGTTTGACTGCCTATTGTAATTCATATACTTCATATTTGTTATTCTTTATATGACTTGTTATTCTTTGTGTCTTTTGCCCACTGTCGTATGAGTTTATACAGTATAAAAAAAACAGCTAGTAAATATACAATTTCTGGAACTGTTGCTTGCAAATGGATACTTTGCAAATGCATATAAATGTTCTCTGTATCTGAATGTGCAAATGATAATTTGTCTATGTAGTATATATTGCTGTTATCTATTATTGCTGTTGATTGTATAAATTTGTCATGAGTTTGCTTTGCAAAAGATTTATACTTGGCTTCTACAACTAAACTCTTGCTTGCTTGTATAAAGGTTTCTAGCATTAATTGCATCCAATGTTCATGTTTCTGGTTTTGCTAGTGTTGCATATGCAGCCCTCAAGACCATTATCGTTTCATGTCTATAAGCTCCGTATTTTGCTTGATGTTGTATCAGTTTATATAATCCATCTTTTGCCCACTATTCTATGAATTTATAGTCTTACAACAACAACAACAACAACAAAAAAACCAGCTAGCAAGTATACAATTTTGAAACTGTTGCTTGCAAATACATATAAATGTTCTCTGTATCTAAATCTTTGACAGCTCCCTTTCGCTCCCTGCTTTCCCCGTTTCCTCATCTCTTCTGGCAATTGTCATAGGCATTGTCACTTGTGGCTCTTGTTTATATACTTGAATGTTACATATTATTTATCACGGGGAACACACAAATAGGTCAAAATATGAGACTGCACATAAGGGTATTATAATTAGGTTATTCATATTCGTTTGGAGCCCCTTGGAAGGAATTCATATATTGAGTTCAAATAAAAAGCCAGGTCTGAGCTTCCATATGCAAAAATAGGGCACAATCGGCTAATGCATTGCAACAATTAGCATTAGAAATAAATTCATCCCATAGAAACAGCTACGCATGAAGTCCCGGCTCTAGGTTTTCAGATTAACTTAAAAAAACACAATTCACAGAATAAGACAAACAGATGACTAATGTTTGCTGACAAACCTTCACAACTATGGGATCAATAAAATATAACTAATACCCGAACACATGAAAACACGGTTCATGGCATAGTGAACATAAACATATTGGACAAAAGAACATTTTTATTCTAGTCTCGAAAGGATAAGCATTTTGGGGATCAAGTGCTGCAGCTTAGCTTTCTAGAATTTTAAGATCGTCGCTGATTGGTGTGAACAATGGTCCCACCTTCCATCATACATCCTGTTTGCTCCAGAGCTGTCTCAAAAAACCCTCCAATGTCAAATGAAGAATCCACAAATGGTGGAGAAAACTTCATAATTATGTCTCTAAGGGTGACAACACCAACAACTGCATCCTGACTGTTAACCAAAAAACTACGGTCGCTTTTGGCTATTATAAGTTTTTCCATGGTCATCTTTAAAGTATCACTTGCATGACTTGTTACAGGATTCACCATCTTTGGAAGATAAACATTTCTCAGGCTGAGAGTTCCAGCAGACAAAAGTGCACCAATACCTTCTTCCACTGACATCGTGGAAGAAGAGTTTGTATCACTGTGCTGAACTTCTGAATTAAGAAACTCCTCAATGGTTAAGGCCCTGACATCCAATAGCAATAGAAGAAAAGGTCAAAAGGTGCAAAATGTGAAGAAAAGGAACTGCATGCCATGATCCTGACAAGAAATTACCTCCTTTCGCTGAAAAGCTTATGATTATCCAGCAGAAGCCGTACATCTGTATTCCTGACATTACCAAGAATTCTTTTACTTTTGCGATCAATGACTGGAACCCCACTAATCCGGTGCTTCCACAAACAGTCCATGGCATCAATTACATAGTTGTCTCCATATAGATGGATGATTTGTCCAGCAGTTTGCTCCTTATAGAATCTGACTTAGTTGAACAAAAGCATAACAAGAGCAGTTGGGTTATTTCCTGGAAAATAAGAATTTGAATGTTGTAAAGCTTATGCCAGAAATTTTTTATTTAAAAGTGCATTTTATAAAAACTATCATATGGTGAATGGTTTTTTGTTACAAACTAGATAGTAAGGAGCGTGAGAGAAGTTACAAAATGAAAGCAGTACCAGAGGCAAATGGGCAATATCACTAGATACAAGTTCAAACTTCCAAGAGCAATTTTTTTAAAGAGCGACAGAACCATAAAAAACGAGCTTAGCATGACATATCTAAGAGCTTTAAAGGTTACAGCATCTGAATAACCCACAACTAAATGTCGAAACTTAGACACAACAAAGGAAAGACTCAACTTATTAAGAATATTGTCAAAGCTCCTTTAGATTTGTTGGTTTCCTCTTACATTGCTGGATGTCAGAGGATGCCAGCCAGTATGTTAAATGTTTCAGCATATAAATAATACAACTAAATCTTGATACTTACAAGCCACAAACAATATAATGATAACATATGCAGAATATTCTCGTATTTCCTTCAAAAAAGTAAAGAGAATATTTGTTTGTTTCATTCTTACACTATTGGATGTCAGAGGAATCCAGCAAGTCTGTTTATTAGTTACTTACGCATCTTACATAACTAGACAGTGAATCATGTATTCCCTGAGATAGGATAATCGCATTGATGTCCAACAAATGACAGAAAAGGTTTGTGACGTTTGTCAATAGCACTGAAGAAAAAAAAATACAATAAGCACTTGAAGGAGTGCCTGATAAGCCCCTCAAAGAGTACCGAAGGGCTACTTGGAAAGCATAAAGTAAGCTCAACTAAAATATGCATGATAAATACATGAAAGAGCGTGACTAAGTAATGTCAGAATAAAGAAAGAAGCAGAGGCTATATATAACAGCAAGGCTCTAGCTCAATACCAACATCATAAACAAAAATACAAGTAGGTGCGGAGAGAGGAGACAGGGAACCCTGTTACCATTACGTGTTGAGAAGGAACCCTAGCTCAATACCAACATCATAGATAGAAATACAAATCAGGAAGGAGAGAGAAGGGGAACCCCTATCACAATGAGGCATTGAGAATCCAAAGCCTAACGATGTCATCTGAAGAATCCAAAGAAGAGTTGGGGGGGCGGAATCCGGTAATGGAAGACTAGTGGGCAGTATTCTATGAGAGGCAAGTCCAGCTCTGAGATCTCACAGAGTTGGGATGTAGGTCTACTCAATGTGATCCGAACTGAGAGTTGTGTCATGGGAAAAGCCTCATAGAAGCCCTAGTGGGAACCAATCTGTTGGTTTCAGGTTAAGGATATCCGAGGTCTCATTGATCTAGAAGATAATGCCACATGAGATTTTGCATGTTAGTTATGGTGATTTATTGTCAAGATCAGGGAGAAGAAAGAAGTAATCAATTGAACAGGGTTTGTACTGGGTAGACCCTGTAAAATTTGTCTCCTCGGATCTAGTACCACCCTCAGAAACAAAGCTAGAAACCCCTGACCTGGGTACCTGAAGAAAGTAGTAAGGGATCCCCTTGACTATCTATAGAAGCAACAGAACCTCCCCCTAATCTCATAGTATACCAAGCACCAGAAGATAAGGTATTTAACTAAGTTACCAGGATATGGATACGGATTCGGATTCGGATCCGGATACGGATTCGGATACAGATACGGATTCGCCAGATTTTTAAAAACCCGGGATCCGGAAACGGCAAGTACAAAAAAATATAAAATATTTTTATAATAAATAAAAAAATAGAGTGAAGAAACAAGACCATTCAGGAAACACAAGAAAAGAACTATAAGTTATTGCCAAAAAAGAGAGTTCATGTACCATAACTGATAATTTGATGAGTTGTAACCATGATAGATATTTGATAATTTTAAAAACCATTTCAGCATGAACTTGAAGCAGGGCATAACAGTGTTTTTGTGAGCCACATCCGCATGTCCCAATCAGCAGGGAATAAAGTGGTTTTCTTGAAGGCTATTGAAGACTACATAACAGTGTAGATGAAGTGAGCAACAACATAGAACATAAAGATAGATCAGCCCTTGACAACAGACCTTAACCATAAAGATAAATCAAATAAAAATGTTGAGAGCAGACCTTGATATTGATATATAAGAGTTCAAGCGCAGATCTTGACATATGGATAGATCAGAGCTTGAGCAGGAATGTGGTTTATGCTTTTAGCCATTAGATGTTTAGGTTTTTTTAATTTTTTCATTAAAAAACATTTTTTGGGGGTGGATCAATGGGTCATAGATGCATTGGAAGTTCCAAGATCCATTTGAAAATTTCAGGAATTGTTTGATTTTCACAGGATCCGTTTCATGGGACCAGGATATGTTTCCTTCTGCAGGGGATACGTTTCCATGACGGATCCTAGGCGGATACGTATCGGATCCGTCACATTGGGGTGGCGGATCCGGTAACATAGGTATTTATGTGTACTCCTATATAACGATGGGTATTTAATCTAAACCAAAAGAAGAGTTGGATATGCCTGTGATCAATGCTCTTGGGAATTGAGTCAGAATAAGAATGTCACGGCTTCAAAGAAATTAATGTCACTAGCAATAACATCAACTAACCTTCAGTGTAAATATTGACTTGGCAGAAGCTAAGATCCCATTAAAATAATGGCTTCTCAAACTGGTTTCAAAAGAACTGAATATTAGAGTGTTGGAACACACAGTCTTCAGAATAAATACACAAGAAAATAGATAAGCTTAAGATGCTTTTCATTAAGGATATGTAGTATGTACCAGTGAAGCACCACTCGCCCAAGACTCGCGAGTACTCGCGAGTCTGGGCGAGTCAACCTCTGAACCGAGTAATCGTTGAAGACTCGGCACACGACATACTCGGGTTACTCGGCACAGACTCTCACGGACTCGCACGGACTCAGGTCAACTCGGGAAGCACAGAAAATGGCCCCCCCGGAAGTGAAAGCGGGCTTCTCGGTGAATTTGGCGAGAAGTTTTTAATTTAGCCACACCCACAGCCGCTCCGTCTTTCCCACAGCTGCTCCGTATTTTCCGTTAATTAAAAGGTATGTTCCGCATACGGGATACCCAAAATTGAATCCCAGTGAGTTTCTACCAAATCCACGGGCATGAATGGCCTCCACCGAATCCACGGGCATGTGCTTCTCGGTGAATTTGGTCTTCCACCGAATCCACGGGCATGAATGGCCTCCACCGAATCCATGGAATCCACGGGCATTAATGTAATTATTTCAATTTGAAATAAATGAAAAAAATCCACTAGCTAAACCACAACGTTGACAGCACTTCAAATGAAAGCAATGCAAATCTTAAACACTAATGGTGTAGCAAACCTTTTTTTTTATTTCAAAAGATACATAAATACCACTAAGATCAAGCTCAAAATGCCAGCATTAAAATATTAATAAAGTTATTCCAATTTGAAATAAATGAAAAAATCCACAACGTTGAGAGCACTTCAAATCTTAAACACTAATTGTTCACTGAACTTATTTTTTATTTTTTATTACACATTTTATATGATTTTGAATTTTATTTTAAATGTAATTTAAATGATTTGTATATTTAATTTTTTTAATAAAAATATTATTATATATATAAAAAGTTTGATATGATAGGCGTTTATTGAAACTGGTTCTGGCGGCCATGGATCCTCCCATGGCCGCCCTCCTCTTCTCTCCCCTGAGTCCGCTATCTGTCTGGTCGACTGCAAGGGTTTTTTTCCGCTATGAATCGATCGGTGGCGCGTTAGCGCGGCGACCCATTGGCTGTGAGCCTCGGCTCCCCAGTGGCGGCGGCGGTAGCTTACTCGCAGAGGATCGCAGCTCCTGGTCAGGGCGTTTTTTTCGGCAGGCTGCGTCGGCAGATGGTGGGCTATCGAGCTTGGGCTCTAGTCCCATGGTTCAGACGGCGCTCAGGTCGCGGAGGGCGCGCGACGGGGTTTCCAATGCCCCTGGTTTGCTGAGGTTCTTCGATGGCGGCGGCAGACTTGGCGGTTCCCAGTTTCGTTGATGGCAGGCGAGCTCCCCGGTGGCTTGTGGTCGGTGGAGCCGCAGAGGAAGATGCGCGGGGAGGGAATGGCTGCAAGACGGCCGCATCCCCTCGGTGTTAGAGGCCTTCTGTCATTCTTCTGCCTGGGTTTTCGTGGGCCGTCGTTTCGTCTCTTCGGCAGGCTTGGGGTTTTCTTCTGCAGTTGCTAGTGGCACTGCTTTTTTATTCATGGTTTCTGGAAATGTTTTTTTCGCCTCTCTTCTACGGCATCTCTATTGGCTTCTTGTAGAACCATTAATGGTTGCATAGATTTAGGTTTTATCTGTAGGATTTACCCGAGTTTTCTCTGTATCTGTTTTTTCATAGATGTAAGTTCGAAGTAGTTTTATTGGTGCTGTTCAACAGCATATACACTCTGCACGAGTGATGATGATTCAATGTAATTTTGTACTCGCAAGATGAAATAAAATTACGCTTTTTTTTCGAGGAAAAAAAAAAAAAAAAAGTTTGATATAACTTTAAGCTTATAATTACAATTATTTATTTATTTGTAATATATTTCTCTATATTTTCATTAATTATAAAAAATATTTTCAAATATTTTTCTATAATCATAATTAAAAGATAAAATTGATGATAATAAATTGTAAAATACTTTTTTATATTTAATTATAAAATTTATATACAAATATTATCCTCGTAATAATAGTAAACTACTACAAAATCTGCTACGTTTATAAATTAAATTTATAAAGTGCCATCCTTTCACCAAAACGTTTTGATCTGTCCATGAATTTAGAGTAATTTGGTTTTATGTCAGAAACGATTTTTATTAAGAAGATATGTTTTAATTTTAAGGAGATATGTTGTAATATATATATGTCCATGAATTTAGAGTAATTTGGTTTTATGTCAGAAACGATTTTTATTAAGAAGATATGTTTTAATTTTAAGAAGATATGTTGTAATATATATATTAGATTATAAGAGCAACAACCAAACTATATATATATGACTTTGATTTTGAAAAGCTTCTTTTATTATTTTATAATATTATATAGATTTTAGAAATTTATTTATTTAAATTAAAAAATAGTCTTTAAGTTTATATTTTAGATAAATTATTATAATAATTATATTACTAAATAAATATGAATATTTTGATATTTATTAGAAAGATTATTTTATTAAAGAATTTTTTAATCTAATAAACAACAAATTTTATAATTATCATTTAAAAGTTCAGTTATAAAAAAATTCTAATCATAAAAAACCCAAAAAAAAAATTATGATCATTATTTAAATTTTTGCATACAAAATGGATTGTGTTATGTTGTATTATCAAAGTTTATGAGATAATTTTATGAATTATTGCATAGATGGTAGTTTTAGAACTTATATGGATTGGAAATGTCATTAACCTCTTTTTGTGCCCAAAATTTACCATATTTTAATGTTTTTTCTATTTGCCGAGTCTTGCCGAGTCCGTCTCGGGTCTTTCCCGAGTCTTTCCCGAGTCAACGAGTCATATGCCAGCCGAGTCTTTGCCGAGTCCGAGTCGTGCAACATTGGTATGTACATATAAATACATTCTCTATGACCCTTGGTTTCATATTGCAAGGCGTCTCTTAGACTTCTAATGACTTTTACTATTCACTTATTAGAACTAACGTGAATAGTAAATACAAAATACAATAATAATTAACCCTAATGGATTAATGTTTCCAACATTCCCCCCCCTTAATCTGAAGGGGTGTATAGGAGTCCAAGCAAAGAGCTGAAATCTGGAGAAGGGTAGCTGCAAATGGCTAAAGGTGCTCTCTGAATCAAAGCTAGTAGAATCTGATGTCTTCTACTAAATGGATGGTTTTGGATGACCACCAACCAATCGAATCTATGAAGAGGTGGTTTAAGGATGACCACAAACTTGGGAACTTGGCGTTCACTCTGGTACTGGCTCAGTTGTTCCCTCTAGAACTTGGCTCTAACTCAGATTCTGGCTCAGCAGTTCCCTCTAGAACTTGGCTCGAAGGATCAGTGGTTTCCACTGGAAAATGATGGTTTAAGAACCACCACAAACTGATGTCTAGCAGAAGCAACAAAGGTTGATGTCTTCTACCGAATGGGTGGTTTTAGGAAGACCACAAATCAAATCATGCTTAGGTGGAACATGGCTCTGACTCTGGCTCTGGATGCATCTTTGACTCTAGATACTGGCACAAGTTTTTGGCTATGGCTCTAACTCTGGTTCAGGATCACTCGTTCCTGCTTGCTTGTTCTCGCTCGCTTGTTTCTGACTATCAATCATTCCCCTTGTCAAGAACGAGGAGAGAAGTAGATAAGATAAGATAATTTTATTAATGTCCGATTAATGACCACAAAGGTAGGTCAAAGGGACTATTGAGTACAATGATGGCAATACAATGTAGGAGTACCAAAAGGTCTCCTATAAAAGTAGAGATGCAAAAAGTAAAGTGCAATAAGGTAGAGTAGTAGAAAGTGAAATCTGCCCCGAGGCATGAAGAACTCTCAACCTTGAGCTCAGATACCTGCGCTGATGATGAGGTGTATCGTAGGAGAAGAAGATCCAAGGACAAGAGGAAATAGAAAAAAGGGAGTAGATCTGTTAAGGAATGGATCCATCTCTCCTACCATACGATGTCGAATGAAGAAAGCTAAGTATAGTCGGTTGTTCGGAGGGGGACTTGGTGGGGTGCATGGATCATTCAATGCGTTGCTGACCAGTAGAGGTAGTGCACCGACGAGGTCTACGGGGTCTCATCCATCTCCTGGAAGGGGACCTGGTTCGGCCATGTCGCTAAAATCTCGTGGGATGAGGGAAGGTCCCACGAGTCCACACTGATCTAGAGTCCGAGGCTGCGCTGGTGTCAGTCTGTCTCTTAGTGCCCCTTCCTAAGGGTAGCACCAAGAAGGAGGTGATTCATCGAATAAGGTCTAGTCTTGTAGGAGGTCAAAGAGTATGGGCTCGGAGCCTGAGGGCCCCCTGTATGTATAAGGATAGACACCGCTGATCTAGATATCTGAAGAAGCCTATGAGGGTCTGAGTCCCTCTAAATAAGCAATGAAACCGCCCCCTAATATCATAGAAAATGGGGCACCAAAAGATGAAGTGCTCCTCAGTCTCAACCTCTTGTCGCTGGCATAGCTGACAGATCATGTCATGTCAGTCAATCTTGTGGTCGATCTCTACCTAAAGTCTATGAGAGCCCACTTTGAACTGGACAAGAGGAATAGGAAGAGCATGTACCCAATGCCGGAATGTATACTGTGGTAGAACGATGAGCCCATCCCTAAGATCCAAGAAATGCTCAGCATAAAAGGCCATCTTTGGGTGTAACCCACTAGGAGGGTTAACCCAAGTGATCTGGATAAACTTCCTATAAATGTCATCTCTAATGATCTTGTTCAACACATGTCTGGTCAGTAGGAGATGGTCAAGTGCATCCAAGGAATACCGAAATGGACAGAGGCAATCAAACTGAATTCCCATGGACCATAACAAATCTAAAACCCCTGCAAACCAACCTCGAGCACGGCTCGTTGGGCTAGAGAGGGAAATGGTCTCAGAAGAGCAGTAAGTCAAGTACGGATACCGATCTCGCCCCTTCGTTGAGTCGGCTAAGTCCCGGATGTGATGTAGAAAAGAGACCAATCCAAACACTATCTCAAGTCGGAAGGGTCGAGCACCAAATTGTACTAAGATGATGTGATGAGGAGTTGCCTGCTTGCATCTAATGATGTGACGGAGGAGAAGGGTTTAGACTCTCTCAATTGAGGCCCAATCGGACTCCAATAAGGAAAGCCCCCAAATCTCTAAGCCATAGAGAACAGTGGCCCATATAAGGGATTCCATGAGAGACATCTTGGATGAGATGTCCTAAAAATGGTGATGGAATCACTATCTCTCAAGAAGGGCTAAAACCCCATAACCCTTGGCAATCTGAGGCCGGAGGGCCATGTTATCACATCCATAGTAACTGGGCTACCATGATTGTAGAGCAGTTCAGTGTATATTTTTGAGCTAGGCCTTTACACAATTTTGATGAGATTAACTTATGATGAGCAGTACCTTTGATGATCACTCACATATCAGATCAACCCCATATCAGACATGCAGTAAACCTTATGCCAAGATTGAGCCTCTTGACCTCAGATTTGATGATCGAGATGACCTTTTGTCCCATACAAAGCAATGCAATGCCCAGAGTTTCAGCAGCAGTGTTTTCAGTGGTTACAGATGTTCCAGATAACAGGTACAGGTATATGGCCCAACAGGCATATGGTGTGCATTGGTTTTGATTATCTTGCTCTTTTGGTCATTTTGGTAGCTTGACTTAGTATCTAGTGATCATGATCTGGCAGTATATATATGTATGACATGGATATGGTTATTATTGATTATCTAAATGGTTTTATACTCATTGGTTTTTACCCTCCTAGGAGTGTGGACATGATCATTCCCACCTTTATGGCTTGCTAGCTTAGGCATCACCTTCACTTTCCCATCCATCCGTTATCTCTCCCTTTTTGGTTTTCACCCCAACTTACACCTCAGACTGTGATATGGAGGACTTCCCCACTTTTGCCTCTATGTTGGATAGCATCCCTGTTAATTTGTGTCTTGAATCTGAGTTGGCAACAGAACTTACCGAAGCTTTGATCCTTCTGGACCAAGAGTACCCACTAGTGTTGGTTCCTGAGCTTAGGTGAGTTGGATTTGATACCTCGATCACTCTAGTCGGTTGCCCCAATGTTTGGTCCTGATTGTGGAGAGGAGAATCCCCCTAGTTGCTTGAATTGTGTTGGCTAAAACCTGAAGCAAATTGTACTACCATCATTACATGCATATGGAAACTATTATATTATCTTTTATGCAAGCCCATGGAAACAAATAAAACTATGCTTATTAGCACAATGAAAGAGGGATTTGGAAATTGAAATGTTAAAGCACCATGGACGTGAGCTGCGATTAGTTGTGCTTCTAAGCACATGCAAAATCCAAAAAGGGTCATAAAGGCCTAAAAAGTAGTGGTTAAATATATCCTAAATCCAAAGACTGTTCAGTAGAAATTAAATGTAATGATTAATTCCTCATGGAGCCTACGGGTTGTGATGTGAGATGGAGTAAGGGACAACTAATTCTAAGTGTCCCCTAGAACCTCAAGTTACGGTTAGTTGGGCACCCAGCCATGGCGTTTCTAGAAAAGATCCTCACGGAGTTCTTTCAGCTTGGATGTGAGTTGTAGACATTTTCCAAGGTTGAATAAGTACTGCTCTGAACAACTTATTCCATTTGTGAGACACTGCCATTCCCTGTGTGTTTATTATCCGACATATGCTTAAGTGTGTATTTCCCTTTTCCCATATCCAAAGTATCACAGTGTTGAATCAGTCAAGTCATCCCCTTATCCTAGCCTTGCATTCACCGTCACCCTTTGCTAGAAAAATGTTCATGTCTACAGAATGAGTATATTCCTGAGGTTCTATTGTAAGTAAATGATTATTTAAACTTGTATTTGGTATAATTGTCTATTAACTGCCAGTGAAATGATGCTTATTACTTTAAGTCTTGCTATGAGAATGATTAACAGAGCATGCTTTAACCATTTGCACTTGCAGCATCAGGATTTTCTAGCCTGGGTCATATTTTGATCAGTCTTGACATGGTCAAACCTAGTTTGACCAAGTCAACCATGGGATCCGTGATGAGTTGGACTAGTGATGTTATATGATGATGATTTATGGTTCTATGATGCACCTTTGATGATTCCATACAGTGGACACAGGTTTCAGATGATGGTTGATGTATTTTTTATGGCTATTATTATTTCCAGACCATTATTTTATTATTGTTCGGGTATGGTTGAGGCTACAAATGATCTTACAGGTTACCACAAGGTGTATGAGTACTCATCTCTAGTAGATTTGGACCTTCTGAGTCCATTGAGACACTCAGTTATCAGTTTCAAGCACTCTTAGTGATGATATGATCAGATTTCCACTTTTGTCTGGTTTTGCCATGCAGAAATGGCATGTCCAGCAGTTGCATTGAACTAGCACGTTTCCCTAGGGCGCTATAGAGGAGATTGGGGGGTCCAACCACTTGTTATTACCATATTACCCCATCTCCAGACATGATGGTGCAGTCAGATTTTGTGTTCGAGACACCAAGCAGTGAATTACAGGCATTTTGATGATTTTCAGGTGGAATAAAAATGGGATAAAAAGGTCATTCAGGAAATCGATTTGGGCTATTAAGGCAAGGTTTTGGCATGAGGTTTGTTCAGAGGTCATTTGTGATGTATCCCACTCCTTCCAAATCAGCTTGCAGCATTCATTGGAGTCCACACACTCTTCGGGTTGTGATTTGATGTATTTTTCTCTCATTGAGGGGGCCACGATTTGGTCATTTGGTCACTTTGACATGATATTGAGTCATATCTTATGTTATTGAGTCATATCTTATGTTATTGTGCCATGGGGTGATGCTAGTGAAGGATATTAATACCTCCTAGCCCCATCATGTGCTCGTTACACTTATCCTAGTCACTTTTATGTGGTGCGACCCCCCCTAGGGCCTCTTTTGGTGAGTGCACACACCTCTTAGTGAGTTGATCCATGTTATATTGTTCCAACTCATCATAGCCGTTGATTATATTGTATTTATCTTTTGATCTCCACCACTCGTTCATAAAGTGGTTTAGGGTTTTGGTCTCTCTTATTCCTAATTAAGGAAGAGATCCCCCTATGTAAAGGCACCTTTTGGGCTCTGGAAATACTGGAATAAAATACTATTTTGCAAATCTGCTTCTCTGGTCTTGATGGATGCTCTTGCAAGTCGAATATACAATCTTTTCTCTGTGTTATCATTATGGATCTTGTTGCTCCAAACGTTTTCTCTGCAGGGAGGTCGGGTGGTGGAAGAGGAGGATGACTTGAGGGGACGCTATTGTGGGGAAACCCCATATCTTACCTTTGGATTGTTCTTTGTCTCAGGGAGTATAATTATTGTATCTTCGTGACATATTTGATGCTACTTGTTTCATCTTTTCTGCTTTATAGTCATTTTCATGCTAGATCGATTCTCATATAGATCGTTTTTTGTAGGGGAAGGGCGCACTTGTCACTCTGGAGGGATAGCGATTTCACCTGGAGGAGCTAGATCTCACTCTTGATTACCTCACTTGGGAAGGATTATCAATTTGCAAGTTAGTCGCAAGCTTTATAGGTAAGATCTACAAGGTACCTATCTATTTTCATGCATTTTACCCATTGGTCACTTCAAACCCTCATTGTTAAAACCCTATATTTTTAGATCTAATAGATCTGGCGATTATTTGGGCTTAAAACATAAAACCCACCTCTAAATAAATTATAGAACATCATAGATAAAGTTTGGTTGCATTTCGACTCCATTTGACCCTGATCTAAGGCACTGATCATCTCTTGAGGGGGACGCATTTGTGAGTTTTATGCATATTTCCGTATCTATCACTTGGGTTGTGCTACTTTTTTACTTTAAACATTAGATCTGCTACTTAGCGAACCTCCTAGTGCCATTTGGACCTTAATTTCACCTTGTGGACCCCATTTCACTCATTTTCCATATTTTAAGGGTGGGCCCCACTTGGGTTTTCTTGATTGGCATTAGATCTATTCACCTAACTTCATAAGTGGTATAATCATTTCATTGGTTGAGCATTTGTCATTCCATAAGCCTCCTCAACCAAGCCCTAACTCTATGTCTCCACTTATAATTCCTAGATCTAGATCCATTTGCTCTTGATCTTCTCCTTTTCAACTTCACATTTCCCTAGGAGGTGTAGAGTTGGTTCGCTAGCCTTCATTAGTTAGCTAGGGTCTCCCACTTGGTCTTGCTTAGGCTAGATCTAAAGTGAAGAGTGTCTCAGTTAGCGTGACAACCATTTACCTTGGGAACCATGGCATCTCTTGGGTCACCTCTTTAGTTGTCCAACACCTCTACCATCTTGGATAGGATCACCTTTTGGGACAACTACAAGTTGTGTGATAACATTTTTGGCGCCATTGCCGAGGAGGTAGAGGCTTACCTCAGGTGTCTGCGAGTGTCCGTGCGTATCTCATATCTTATCGCATCCGGTCTTATAACTTGGATGGTTAACATTTTTATCCTTAAATCATACATAACCATCTCATTTTCACTCATCTCTCCCCGCTATTTTAAAGACATATATTCGGTAAACAAGATCAATAGTTTACCTGGCGACTCCATTGGTGATCGATCCTATCATATCTAGAACCCATGGGATGCATCAATTTGTATGTAAGCTCTTGAATTTCCTAGTAATTGTCATCCATGGATGCTTCTAAACGGCCAAGGACTTTCGGTCGATTGAAATTTTTTGACTTCTAAAAAATTGTTGGGTATCCTCATCAAATCACTCGTCAAGCCCGTGAAAGGTTGCCTAAATTCAACGGAAGTTATGAGGTATCTTCTAGAAGTCACCTTGACCTCTTTAGGGAAGTTATTAACGAATTATCTATAACTTATGAGGATGTATGTATGAAACTATTGGCCTCATCTTTCCAAGGAACAGCCAAGCTCTGGTTCTTGAATTTAACGACCAATAGCATTTCCAGATATGACATGTTTGAACATAAATTCTTAGAAGAATGGGGAAATAAATATGATGATATATATTCTTCAAATCAGATCCAAGATCAAAGCCTTCCCCTTTCCGATCCTATTGAAACAATTAATAATCAAATATCAATTGAATTGCCAACATCTGGAGATGGCCTTAACTGCCCTTTTTCTTTTGAGGATGAGTCTTCCACTTTTGAGCCTATCGAAAATATTTTTAAAGAGCAAATCCCTAATCATTGCATAAATGACGAAATTTCAAATTTTTTTTTAGGAAGCCCTAGTCTTGATCCCGAAGAAATTTTCGAGGTTGAGCTTTTAATCAAAGAAGATCCTTAATCATTATGTCACTAGCGATAATTCAATTTCATATCATCTTATTGAAGAAGAAGAAAATGGGGGCATGAACCAAGGCCCTTTTGAAGTGATTTCACTTGATCATTGTGCAAATAATCAGGAAGTTCTAAATAAACTTGTTGAATTTCTCCATGATCAATTCAATGAAAATGATCATTTATCCTCATATGAATTTAATGATAAAACAATGGAAGAACAATCTCAAGATGAGGATTAGTTAGTAAACCACATTAGATGCCCTAATCATTGTTCAACTTCTTATGGTGAATCCTTCAGTGTTCCTTTACCATGCTCATTTGATTCCATCCTTAATCAAGATAATTTGGTTCACTATTTGGGGTTGGATAATTGCGGTAAGTTTTGTCCTCGTATAATAACTTTTAACCTTATTTCAAACTTGGAAATTCTTCTTGGAATCAAGAGTGTTATTAACTTGAATGCCTCTCCATCATTTAAAATTTCAAGGTCGATTTCCATCGATCATGTGGGAGGCAACATATGTTTTCAATCCACCCTCCCATCCCGACTTTTTGAATCCTTATGCTTGGGTTTATGTTTGAATAATTTTTCTAGGTTTCTGCGTCATGAGTCTATGGGTTTCCAGGTGGTCGATTGTGGAACATTTTATTCTGTTGTCCAGTCATCTTTGGTTTATTCCTTTCGTTGCTTAACTGAGAAGCTTTATAAAGATCACTTTCACTTTTTCTCGGTTATAAAGCAACAATTGGGGTTAATCTTGTTTGTCAGGTTGTTAATTTATGAATTGTTCCCAATTTGTTTTTTCGATGGTCATAATTCAAACAAAATTGAATATGCGAGATAAGTGAATGAAGAAAGTAGTATGATTCAAGGGAAGTTAAATCATTCATCTCATTTTCCCCCTCCATCCATCTCGAAGATTAACTTGCATAATTTTTATGATCCTATCAATTCTTTGATGGAGGATGTTTGCATCAGTCAGTCTTCTCCTTAGCATGATTTCATTTTGCACCATTCAAACCCTTTTTCAATTTTTGAACAAGTCAAGAAGATTGTGCTATCAAATCCATTTATCTTTAATCCAATCCCGACTTGTTTTATTAAAGAACATCAAGGAAAAATCATTAATCTGTTTGATGAATGGTTGCACTGGATTTATGGTTTTACTTAGCATTTGTCTGACTGGTTAGAGTAGGGTAGGTAGGCTTTTGAATAAGCTCGCTTGAGCAATAGGATTTGAGTGTCTTCTGAGTTTTTTCTTAGTGTTGAGTTTTCCTCAGTTATTTAAGTCTGGTTATCTTGCTTCTTTCTAAGCTCTCCTGCAATAAAACTAATAAAACATGTTAGTTGTTAGTTTCTTTCTTTTCATGGCATTTAAGTTTATGTTCTAGATTATAATTTCATTTTAGCATTTTTATTTTATGCCATATATGTTGCTCGGTGTAGTCTGCTTCCATGTGTGTAGGAATAGGTACATTTGAAGATGAAGCAGATTAATTGGGTGTTGGATAGAAGATTGATGCAGTGAGTGTTGGGGACCAGAGATTTCTGAAGTTCGCAAGCACTCTCTCCCTTAGAGCACTTGTCCCAGCTGGAGCCAGATGTTATCACATCCATAGTAGCCAGGCTACCATGATTGCAGAGCAGTTCTGTGTATATTTTTTAGCTTGGCCTTTACACAGTTTTGATGAGATCAGCTTATGATGAGTAGTACCTTTGATGATCACTCACATATCAGAGCAACCCCATATCAGACATGCAGTAAACCTTATGCCAAGACTGAGCCTCTTGACCTCAGATTTGATGATCGAGATGACCTTTTGTCCCATACAGAGCAGTGCAGTGCCCAGAGTTTCAGCAACAATGTTTTCAGTGGTTACAGATGTTCCAGATAGCAGGTACATGTATATGGCCTAGCAGGTATATGGTGTGCATTGGTTTTGATTATCTTGCTCTTTTGGTCATTTTGGTAGCTTGACTTAGTATCTAGTGTTCATGATCTGGAAGTATATATAAGTATGACATGGATATGGTTATTATTGATTATCTAAATGGTTTTATTACTCATAATTTGAAGCTCTTGTTTTATACTCATTGGTTTTACCCTCCTAGGAGTGTGGGCATGATCATTCCCACCTTTATGGCTTGCTAGCTTAGGCATCACCTTCACTTTCACCATCCATCTGTTATCTCTCCCTTTTTGGTTTTCACCCTGATTTACACCTCATCCTGTGATATGGAGGACTTCCCCACTTTTGCCTCTATGTTGGATAGCATCCCTGCTAGTTTGTGTCTCGGCTCTGAGTTGGCAACAGAACTTACGGAAACCTTGATCCTTCTGGGCCAAGAGTACCCGCTAGTGTTGGTTCCTGCGCTTAGGTGAGTTGGATTTGATACCTTGATCACTCTAGTCGGTTGCCCCGATGTTTGGTCCTAACTGTGGAGAATCTCCCTAGTTGCCTGAGTTGTGTTGGCTAAAACCTGAAGCAAATTGTACTACCATCATTACATGCATATGGAAACTATTATATTCTCTTTTATGCAAGCCCATGGAAACAAATAAAACTGTGCTTATTAGCACAATGAAAGAGGACTTTGGAAATTGAAATGTTAAAGCACCTTGGAGTGTGAGCTGTGATTAATTGTGCTTCTAAGCACATGCAAAATCCAAAAATGGTCATAAAGGCCTAAAAAGCAGTGGCTAAATATATGCTAAATCCAAAGACTGTTGGCCAGAAATTAAATGGAATGATTAATTCCTCACGGAGCCTACGGGTTGTGATGTGAGATGGAGTAAGGGACAACTAATTCTAAGTGTCCCCTAGAACCTCAAGTTACGATTAGCCAGGCGCCCAGCCATGGCGGTTCTAGAAAAGATCCTCACGAAGCTGTTTCAGCTTGGATTTGAGTTGTAGACCTTTGCCAAGGTTGAATAAGCACTCCTCTGAACAACTTATTCCATTTGTGAGACACTGCCATTCCCTGTGTGTTTATTATCCGACATATGCTTAAGTGCGTATTTCCCTTTTCCCATATCCAAAGTATCACAGTGTTGAGTCAGTCAAGTCATCCCCTTATCCTAGCCTTGCATTCTTCACCCTCACCCTTTGCTAGAAAAATGTTCATCTCTACAGAATGAGTATATTCCCGAGGTTCTATTGTAAGTAAATGATTATTTAAACTTGTATTTGGTATAATTGTCAATAAACTGCCAGTGAAATGATGCTTAATACTTTAAGTCTTGCTATGAGAATGATTAACAAAGCATGCTTTAACCATTTGCACTTGCAGCATCAGGATTTTCTAGCTTGGGTCATAGTTTGATCAGTCTTGACCTGGTCAAACCTAGTTTGACCAAGTCAACCTTGGGATTCATGATGAGTTGGACCAGTGATGTTATATGATGATGATTTATGGTTCTATGATTCACCTTTGATGATTCCATATAGTGGACATAGGTTTCAGATGATGGTTGATGTATTTTTTTATGTTTATTATTATTTCCAGACCATTATTTTATTATTGTTCGGGTATGGCTGAGGCTACAGATGATCTTACAGGTTGCCACAGGGTGTATGAGTACTCATCTCTAGTGGATTTGGACCTTCGCAGTCCATTGAGACACTCAGTTATCAGTTTCAGGCACTCTCAGTGATGATATTGATCAGATTTCCACTTTTGTCTGGTTTTGCCATGCAGAAATGGCTTGTCCAATAGTTGCATTGAGCTAGCACATTTCCCTAGGGCGCTACAGAGGAGATGGGGGTTCCAGCCACTTGTTATTACCATATTACCCCATCTCCAGACATGATGGTGCAGTCAGATTTTGTGTCTAGGACACCAGGCAGTGAGTTACAGGCATTTTGATGATTTTCAGGTGGAATAAAAATGGGATAAAAAGGTCATTCAGGAAATCATTTGGGCTATTGAGGCAAGGTTTTGGCATGAGGTTTGTTTAGAGATCATTTGTGATGTATCCCACTCCTTCCAGATCATCTTGCAGCATTAATTGGGGTCCACACACTCTCCGAGTTGTGATTTGATGTATTTTTCTCTCATTGAGGGGGCCAGGATTTGGTCATTTGGTCACTTTGACATGATATTGAGTCATATCTTATGTTATTGAGTGATATCTTATGTTATTGTTCCATGGGGTGATGCTAGTGAAGGATATTAATACCTCTTAGCCCCACCATGTGCTCCTTACACTTGTCCTAGTCACTTTTATTTGGTGCGACCCTCACTAGGGCCTCTTTTAGTGAGTGCGCACCCATCTTAGTGAGTTGATCCATGTTATATTGTTCTGGCTCATCATAGTCGTTGATTATATTGTATTTATCTTTTGATCTCCACCACTCGTTCATAAAGTGGTTTAGGGTTTTGGTCTCTCTTATTCCTATTTAAGGAAGAGATCCCCCTATTGTAAAGGCACCTTTTGGGCTCAGGAAATACTGGAATAAAATACTATTTTGCATATTTGCTTCTCTAGTCTTGATGGATGTTCTTGCAATTTGAATATACAATCTTTTCTCTGTGTTATCATTGTGGTTCTTGTTGCTCCAAACGTTTTCTTTGCAGGGAGGTCGGGTGGTGGAAGAGGAGGACGACTTGAGGGGACGCTATTGTGGGGAAACTCCATATCTTACCTTTGGATGATTCTTTGTCTCAGGGAGTATCATTATTGTATCTTCGTGACATATTTGATGCTACTTGCTTCATCTTTTCTGCTTTATAGTATGTTATCACATCCATAGTAGCCGGGCTACCATGATTGCAGAGCAGTTCAGTATATATTTTTGAGCTTTGCCTTTACACAGTTTCAGTGAGATCAGCTATGATGAGCAGTATTACTTATGATCACTCACACATCAGAGCAGCTCCAAATCAGACATGTTGTAGACCTTATGCCACGACTGAGCCTCTTGACCTCAGATTTGATGACCAAGATGACCTTCTATTCCATACAGAGTAGTGTATTGCCCAGAGTATCAGCAGCAGTGTTTCAGTGGTTACAGGTGATCCAGATAGCAGATACAGGTATATGGCCCAGCGGGTATATGATGTGCATTGGTTTTATTATCTTGCTCTTTTGGTCATTTTGATAGCTTGACTTAGTATATAGTGATCATGATCTGGTAGTGTATCTATATAAAATGAAAATGGTTGTTATTGATTATCTAAATGGTTGTATTACTTACATGTAGAAGCTCTTGTTTTATACTCATTGGTTTTTACCCTCTTAGGAGAGTGTACATGATCATTCCCACCTTTTATGGCTTGCTAGCTTAGGCATCACTTTCACTTGCCCCATCTATCCGTTATCTTTCCCACTTTTGGTTTTTACCCTGACTTACACCTCAGCATGTGATATGGAGGACTTCCCCACTTTTGCCTCTATGTTGGATAGCATCCCTGTCAGTTTGTATCTCGGCTCTGAGTTGGCGACATAACTTACCCTTTGGTGAGTTGGATTTGATACCTTGATCACTCTAGTTGATTGCCCCGATGTTTGGTCTTGATTGTAGAGAGTCCCCCTAGTTGCCTGAGTTGTGTTGGCTAAAACCTGAAGCAAATTATACTACCATCATTTATGGAAACTTGAATGAATAAACACCCTGGATGAAAGCTTGAGTAGTTGTGTTGCTAAACACATGCAAGATCCCCAAAAGGGTTGTGAAATTGAAACAATGTGGAAACTAAAAGCACCCTGGATGAAAGCTTTAGTAGTTGTGCTTCTAAGCACAGGTGAAATCCCCAAAAGGGTTGTCAAATAAAATAATGTGGAAACTAAAAGCACCCTGGATGAAAGCTTTAGTAGTTGTGCTTCTAAGCACAGGTGAAATCCCCAAAAGGGTTGTATAGGCCTAATGAAAGCAGTGGTTAAATATATGCTAAATCCAAAGAATGGTGGCCAAGGAAATGAAATGAAATGATGTGATCTGTAGACATTTGCCAAGGTCGAATAAACACTTCTCTAAACAACTTATTCCATTTGTGAGACACTGCCATTCCTTGTGTATATTTTATCTGACACATGCTTAAGTGGGTATTCCCTTTCCCTCATCCAAAGTATCACAGTGTTGTGTCAGTTGAGTCATCCCCTTATCCTAGCCTTGTATTTTTCACCTTCACCCTTTGCTAGTTGATTGATCATGTCTACAGAATGAGTATATCCTTGAGGTTCTTTTGTAAAGTAAATAATTATTTGAACTTATGCTTTATAATATTATTAATTAACTATCAGTGAAATGATGCTTAATGCTTTAAGTCTTGCTATGAAAATGATTAAAAGAGCATGTATTAACCATTTGCACTTGCAGCAGTAGGCTTTTTCAGCCTGGGTCATATTTTGATCAGTCTTGACCTGGTCAAACCTAGTTTGACCTGGTCAACCTTGGGATCCGTGATAAGTTGGACCAGTGATGATGTATGATGATGATTTATGGTCCTTTGATACACCTTTGATGGCTCCCTACAATGGACACAGGCTTCAGATGATGGTTGATGAACGTTTTTATTGATTATTATTATTTCCGGACCATTATATTATTATTGTTCGGGTATGGTTAAGGCTACAAATGATCTTACAGGTTGCCAGAGTGTGTATGGGTACTCATCTCTAGTAGATTTGGACCTTCTGAGTCTATTGAGACACTCATTCATCAGTTTCAGGCACTCTCAGAGATGATATTGGCATATTTCCACTTTTGGCTAGTTTTGCCATGCAGAAATGGCATGTCCAGCAGTTTCCTTGAGCTTGCTTGTTTTCCTATGGCGCTACAGAGGAGGGGGGTGGTCCAGCCACTTGTTAGTACCATATTACCCCCTCTCCAAACATGATGGTGTAGTCATATTTTGTGCCCGGGCATCCAGCAATAGGTTTCAGGCATTTTGATGATGTTTCAGGTGGAATAAAAAGGTCATTAAGGAAATCGATTTGGGCTATTGAGGCAAGGTTTTGGCATGAGGTCTGTTCAGAGGTCACCTATGATGTATCCCACTCCTTCCAGGTCAGCTTGCAGCATTCAGTGGGGTCCACACAATCTACGGGTTGTCATTTGATGCATTCTTCTCTCAGTTGAGGGGGGCAGGATTTGATCATTTATTCACTTGGGCATGTTGAGTCCTATGTTATATTATTGTGTCGTGGGGTGATGCTAGTGAAGGACAATAAAATTTCCTAGCTCCACCATGTGCTCCTAGTCACTTGTCCTTGTCATCTTATGTGGCACACTTCTGTCTTAGTCACTTTTATGTGGTGCGCACCCCCCTAGGGCTTCTTTTAGTGAGTGCGCACCCCCCTAGGGCTTCTTTTAGTGAGTGTGCACCCCCCTCATGTGAGTGATCCATGTTATATTGTACCGGCTCATCTTAGCCATTGATTGTGTTGTTTTTATCTTTTGATCTCAACCACTCATTCATAAAGTGGTTAGGGTCTTGGTCTCTCTCCTCCTATTTAAGGAAGAGGCCCCCATATTGTAAAGGCATCTAGAGATTTTTGGCTCTTGGTTATTGGAATACAAGAAATATCTTTTGAGTACATGCTTGGATCTTGAGATGGATGTTTAGGCTATAGTGATTGTAAATGCTTTTCCATTGCACTGAGGAATTTTGGTAGCTATCTTGTATTTTTGTTCCACTACATCGCTTTGCAGGGAAAGAGGACGATTTGGAGGAGAGCGCATTGGTGGGGAGGCCTACCCTGCAAGCTTCTGTCAAATTTTGGATCAAACAGGGAGTGATTTTGTCTTTGTACCAATTATTCTCTATCTTTTGCTTCTTACTTGCATCTACCCTCATTTTTGTTTGTTGATTGAGCTTGTCTCCTTGGTTTTGCAGGAAGAGAGGGACGCACTAGTGGGCTTGGGCTAAACGTATAAGCAAGAGAAACAACCAAGTCTTTCATTTGATCTTTGTGGAAGTAATCCTCGTCATAATCAGCATCCATTCTCATTTTCCCGGTACACTCAAGAGGTACGTATTTTATTCTTCTAACTTACCCATTTATTCTCTAGATCTCAAACCCTCATATGTAAGAGGTGATTTATGACATATTTTGCGGTAGCACTAAATAAGGAATCAAACCCCATTAGTAGGGCACATTTCCTCATGGAGGGGGGCGCATTTCCTAAAGGGGAGGGCCCATAATTAATGGAATTTGCAGCATATTTTTAGGCATTGTTTGGGCTGAATTTTTGGCAGCCCCCTCATCAAGCCACATTCTTTGGCTTAAGTCTCTCCACTAATTCTCCCCCCCCCCTCTCTCTCTTCATTTGGCTATAAATAATGGGCAGCCCTCTCATTTCAAACTAGTTAGAGTTGGAATGAGTGAAGGCTTGCTATTGTAATCTGTTATATTTTTTGCATTGAGAATAAAGAAGCTTTGAAGGCTGAAATGTGTAGTGCCTTGGTGTGTGGATCAACATTGTGATGTTATTCATGAGGTAACTTGTTTCGTTTTTGCAATTTCTTGTTTACTCTTGATATAGATCTTGCCTTAAGGATTTCTCTGAATCAATAGGAATAGGAATTGTAAGTTAGTTTACTTTCATTTCTATATTTTCATGTATGTTTAGAGATCAAAAATTTGCATGATAAATAAGTTTATTTCCATGCTATTTTAATCTATGTTTATATGTGTTTTCAAGATCTCATGGGTATGCAAGTTGTGTGATTTAGTTTTCAGGTTGTCAAGCTTGGAGGAGGATTGGATCAAGTTTGACTCCACTCCATCTTCAACAACCTTCAAGAACATTGTCCCTCAGCACTCCACAAAGAAGCCTTCTTTGTTTGATCTTTCTGGGAACAAGCTTTGCTCTCCTTACTCTCTCTCATTAAAATTATTTTCTTCTTGGTTACTGGTTTGGTGATACTTTCAGATCTGATTTCTTTACTAAGTTTATCAATAGAACAAATCTGATTTTTATGCATAGATCCAAGGTAGTTTAAAAGTTATCATTTCTTTTGTTGGGTCTTGCTTGGAAAAGGTTCTTTAAGTAATTTTTTCAAGTCAAATTTTAAGTTTGTTTAAAGATTTTTTTTCTTCAAAATTTTAAAGTTTAGATCAACCAATTAAGTGCTTCATTGGCTGTATTTTCAAGGTTATCCAAGACCCTAAGAGGGTTGGCTTTCTAACTAATCCATCTTAGTTCTTTTGCTTTAGATAACTAGTTTCTTAACTTAGATTTTTTTTAGCATTTTTTAATTTTGCCCAAGTCACTTTTAAAGTGATTTTGGGCACTTTTGGCTACTAATTTGTTTGTTGGTTTTTGTTGCATGACAGCAGAAAAGAAGTCTTTGAAGCACTCATTTTGACCATATTGGACAATCCAGGACTTCCCTGAACCTTACCTTTCCTTCCCAACTTTGCCTCCATTATTTGTAACCTCGTTTCTCCAAGATCTATAAGGAGAAAAAGGAGTTCTTTCACTTCAAAGATTGGCATTGTAATATTGTAATAAAAATTATTTTGGAAGTAAGCTCACAAAGCTTGCTTCGCATCCCCCAAGGGGGATTGGTGTCGGTTCAATTCTTGTGGATGTTGTCATTTTTCAACCTAATAATTTTCACATTATATTAGATTAACTAAAATCAACCAAGATAAATTAAAATTTAACGTCGTGGTCCAATCCAAATATTGGGCCATTGACTCTCTCAGGACTTGGGAACTTTTTATTTCGTTTTTTGCAGACCATATACTTTTCATAACAAATTGTTTCATCTTTTGCAAAAGTAAATCGGATACTAACCCACTACCTCAGCAGTGTAGTAATTAGAAAACATTTCATTTTTTAGTCATTTATTTTTGTAATTAACCCCCCTTGCTTTCCCGAAGTAAGATTTCAGGATAAGGGCTTGCACGAGTACTAGCCAGAAAATATAATCTTGGGGTTTTTAATAAACAAGAAAACCGTGTTCAAAAACTTTTAAAATTAACAAGGCTTTGTCCTCGTATGCTATGGATCACTGCAGCTTTGACTGAACATGTTGATCAAACCAAAAAGGGACTTAGTGACTAGTAATTAGTCTAACACTTCCTTATAAACCTCCCATATACGAAAATCCGGCGTATCGATTCTTGACATAGTGTGGGGAAATTCCTCAAAGGAAGCAGGAACCACTAGGTAGCGACCTCGGGATACCGTTAGACTACACCCTCGTTTGGTGTAGTGTTGAACACCTCCCAGAGACTCTGATCCAGAACACATTTCTGAGTGAGGAGCCACCTTGCCATAATCTGGACATATTTCTAGTACCTCACGGTATATTGGAAAAATCCCCCTTCCCCTAATTATCCACTCATCTTCACATAAATTTAAAATTGACCAAGAACATTTGCACAACATTTTATTTCAAACATTACAACAATACTTTATTTGACTCCATTATCAGCACTAGTCTTTTGCTATATCACTATAATCTGTGTAATTTCTATCATGTGTTGAATGGTTGGGGAAGACTTTTAATCTTTATGTTGTTATGCTTTAATTTTATTGCAAATCTCTTGTATCAATTGCATTGTTAAAAAACTCCTAAAAAACTTATTCATCCACCAAAACTAACTAGCTTAATCAGCCTTAGTAACCTTTAGGGACCACCCCCCTTGGCTTCGTTAGGAGTTTACCTAAACGGAGGAGTCAAGAATCAAGCGACAGTACTTGACTCGAGGCTTGCCCCCAAGGACACACTTAGTGGCTTGAAGATTTCTGCCACATTAATCCTAGGTGTGTTTCCGGCGGCAACAAGGACCCCTTGGGCATGAAAATGGAAGTGTTGGTGATACGTAGATTAATTCTGCAATACCATGGTTCTAATCTTTGGTTAAAGTTTTAACCTATAAATCCATAGTGTTGGCTACGAGTACACACAGTAGTGAGGTCAGGTAACATACAATAGTGTAATTAACTCATGACACTGCGGGTCACCAAGAGGGGTTCCATGACTGTAGGAAATTTGCAGAAAGTTGCGAAAATTTCCTGAAAATGGATAAAGAAGTTCTAACAGCAATGGTTTACTTGAATGTCAATGACCTACAAATAGGAGAAGGAAGTGTCTATGCATCATGGATCGCAAACGTTTTGGATATTAGAGTTCAAGGAAAGCTTTGGATGAGAGATCCAAAGGAATCCAAAATTTGGAACCCCCAAAAAACCCTAATCTTTAGGCTATGATACCAATTGATATGAGAGGAGCTAACAGCAATGCAAATACTCACATAAAACACACAAGGAGGATGCAACTACTCAAAAAGAGATTCCCAAATTGTATTGTTGTGCACTCTATTGTATTAGAGATATATAGGAGTAAAAATTGGTGGAGTGATCATCTTTGACAAAGTCTTCCAGATATATAAATATAAAGTACAAAAGTTGAGTGAGTGATCATTTTCAATCAAGTCAACCATAAAGGAGAAAACATGGAGGATAAAATACAAATATAATACATATATGAAAAGTCCGCAAGACTAAGTCTCATCAAACAGAAATGAGCAGAAAAAAAAATTAGGAAAATATTAGGCTTGTACAAAGTCCAACTTATTTGACTGTTAGAAAAAGTTCATAGAACTAAGGAGGTTGAGTATGTAGAGCTTTCAATCACATAAAATAACACACAATATTATTAGACCTTACAACCCAACTAGACAACTTGCAAAAGAACTTGAAGAAGAGGACTTGAAACACCAGCCTCCCAAACCTTCACTCTAGACTAGTATATTGTAGTTGATCGAAAATTACTAACCCAAAGTCATAAAGTGCCTTCTCTGCGATCATATCAAACCACTCCAATCCACTACACTGAAGAAGTAGCTGCACTACTGCATGCTGCATTTTTTGCTCACCAGTGCATCATATCTCCATTACTTTCGATAAGAGATTTTTAGAGAAAATAACAATGTTCAAAGTCAGGAGGCAACTTACCTGAGTTATATATCCTTTCACATTCAAATAAATTTGGTCAACCACAGGAGCTACCTTCAACCTATGCTTTGATAAAAGCAATAAGACGTGTAATAATGAATCATCAAAGTGCACAGGGATAAAAGGACCCCACCGAAATGATCTTGCAATTGCTCCAACCTGTCCATCACCAACAGAAGAGTCATGCAATGGCCCATTTTCTGTATCAACCTCACTACTTACTAGATTCTGTTGAAAGATATAATTTGCAGCTTACTTTTGAAAGGCCAACCCCAGAAAAGTGCTTCAGCACAGCAAAAAAACCCTCCTTTTCAACTTTTGATATACTAAGCGTTAGATTATGTTGATGCTCATTGTCTGAATCTCTGAATATCGGATCAGACTCTTTATTTATTACAGTTAGTCCTGTAAATTTTTTTTCGGTCTCTACCACTTTGAATTCCTGAAAAGCAAAATGAAATGAAACTACTTTGTCTGAGATATAACATTTGATTAGAATATGCAGTAATTAGAAACAGATTATTCATGTTTGATTCAAACATGAAATTTGTTCCAGCTATCCATCCGAATCTAAATTAAAAGAGACATTATGAGGTACCATAAGCACAGACCTCTAGTGCCCAAAGAACCATGCTGGCAAATTCAACCAGACCAATGTATCGATCTGTGAATGGGACTGCATCATGTACCAACTCATCTAAAACTGGTGCCCCCATCACATTTGCTTCATATAAGCATTTAATTGCATCTTGCATAGAATCATTTGACTTTATCTCCAGCACTGCGAAACTAATTTATTCTCAAAACAAGCATGTTCTGTTTGAAATGTGATACATGTATTAATAAAGAAAAAATTGTACTTCGGTCCCACATCAAGCCAATTCCATTCTAACCTTCTTTAGGAAACTCTTATAAACAATTAAATTGTGCTGAATGGTGTATATGGCGTTACATATGTAGTTTGTCAATAAAACCATTCTAGCTTTATCTGGCACTAAACTTCAATTTCAGAATAAAATTTCACATATGCTTGACAGACCCTGAACTTGTGGGCACCAGTGTAGATAGAACATTTTTGCTCATCTTTGTATGGTTTAGGTTTATACCATAATGAGAGTATTTCTAATTGTTATATCAAAATATGGTATCTTATTATCAAATATAAGCATTCCGGGACTTCAGTATGTACCACTCTTTCTTTTAGCAGAGATGTGTAGAAAGAAACGGCCATACCTTGCAAGCATTCCACCAACATAATTATGGGTCAATATCCTTATAAAAAAATTAGACCAGTTTTAACTGTAATTACTGTACAGCACTCATAATGCCAAGTGTCAAACATGAAAATGTTCCACGTCGCTTGAGCCCCTGTGCATGCCCAAAATATGCATTAATATATACTCGTTTTCTATGAATGAGAAGCATGAAAATGGCCACTCAGGATCCCAATTCTCGCAAATTCAAATATGACGACGCCTTTGTTGCCTACCATGGCCAGTCTATCACAAAACAAGAAATGCTAAATGATACACCTCAGCCAAATTATAAGATCGTGAGTCATTTGGCATATCATGTGGCCTTTGTTGACTACTATCTTTTGAGAGAGGAAAAGAGAAAAGATACAAAATAAAATAAAAATGTCTAGGAAATCGATGGTCTCTGGTTGATGTGAATTTCTATTCCAAAATTTATTGAGAAATAAGTTGTTTGGATGCAACAATTTTCACAGTTGTAGAACGAAATTATTGAAGATTTTATACAACAGGAAACAAAGAACAACCATCACACAATGGATGAATTTGAAGAGCAATTCATCTGGAATGCAGAAGTTGAAGGATCTATGGTGCATCATTCCTTATCTTTTCACAAAGTGTCTAAGTTAGTCAAAAACAAGAGGAAAGCAGATGGGGAGAGGCCAATTGCATAGGATAACAACATAACTATTGTTGTTAAGTCTTATTTATTTTTATGAAAATGGAAAAAAAATAAGCAATCTAAAAGTGAAATTAAATTAGCACCATCAACTAACTACCTTCGGATTTGTTGCAAGCTATGAGCATCCAAGAGCTAGCCAACAACAACAACAATATAGAGGAGTCCAACAATGGTCTAATTTTCCATTACAACTACTTATATGTCTTGCACAATGACGTTAGCATGAGTTTAAACAGTTAAGTTAATACTGAGTCATTCTTCTAGTTGAGTATTGAGGAGAGTATAGAAAAGACAATTACTAATGTGAAGACCCCGTCTAATAGGGGAGATAAGATGATTATGTTAACATCCAACATGTTACCACTCAAACTAGCACAACGTTGCAAATCAAGGCTATGTAGACCTAAGGCTAGTGACGGTAAGCCCGAGAGAGAGTTAAACCCAATATCACAACAGTTTAACCTCTCAACACTTCGGGTAACTCCAAACCCAAGGGGAGACCCTAATCAGTGAAAGATACCTGCAAAGTTCAAATGAAATATTTGGTAGTTTCTCTTGCTCACACGATCTGCCCAAGCCCACTAGTGCATCCCTCTCTTCCTACAAAACCAAGGAGACAAAGCTCAATTAGCAAACAACAATGAGGGTAGATGCAAGTAAGAAGAAAATGATAGAGAATAATTGGTACAAAGACAAAATCACTCCCTGTTTGAACCAAAATTTGACAGAAGCTTGCAGGGTAGGCCTCCACACCAATGCGCACTCCTCCAAATCGTCCTCTTGCCCTGCAAATCGATATAGTGGAACAAAAATACAAAATAGCTACCAAAATCCCTTAGTGCAATGGAAAAGCATTTACAATCATCATAGCCAAGCATTCATCTCAAGATCCAAGCATTTACTCAAAAGATATTTCTTCTATTCCAATAACCAAGAGCCAAAAGTTTCCAGATGCCTTTACAATAAGGGGGGCTCATCCTTAAATAGTAGGAGAGAAACCAAAGCCCTAACCACTTTATGAATGAGTGGTTGAGATCAAAAGATAAACACAATACAATCAACGGCTAAGATGAGCCGGTACAATATAACATGGATCCACTCACATAAGGGAGGTGCGCACTCACTCAAAGAAGCCCTAGGGGGGGTGCGCACCACATAAAGATGACTAAAACAAGTGTATAGGGGGGTGCGCACCACATAAAGATGACTAAAACAAGTGTATGCCACATAAGATGAGTAGGACAAGTGACTATGAGCACATGGTGGGGCTAGGAGGTCTTATTATCAGTGTTGCACATATCGGCGATATATCGAATATATCGGATATATCGCCGAGCTAAACCCCCATCCGATATATCAGATCTTAAATATCGAGATATTTCCGATATTTTCAATGTGTCGCGATACATTGAATATATTGCAATAAATTGGGAATATATCGTGATAAATTGGAAAATATCAAACTGCTGACCGAAATTGCCAAAAAATTGCTGTGAATTGTGTTTTAAGTCTACAGGTTGGCTTTTTATGAAGTTAGAGTATATGATTTCCAGAGTAAATGAGGTCATGGATTTCAAATTTTCAAAGCATTAATGTCTGGATATTTGAGCTTATTATCAACATAATTTACAATATCTGTCCTAGATCGTTGTCCTATCTGGCCATGACCATGATCAATGTACTCTATGCCATCCAACACCAAATGGACCAGTTATAGAGGTGAGTCCAGATTTGATGGCAAATTTCTACAATGATATAAATTATTTGAAATTGAATTGAAAGATTCTATTAAGTCCTTTCTCCACTCTCTTTGTCTACATCATGTCATCTCCACTAAAATAAAGTTACATTCATGGCAAGGGCTTGGTTAAAAAGTCTTCTGAATTTCATCTTGCTTGTGTATTTCTTATAGCATACAGTTGGTACTTTCAATTGGCAGTAGGGCAACCTGTATCCCTCATTCATGCTATTATCTTTGAGTGCACTATCATCTTCGCAGACAACCAATCAGGAGGGGATTGTATCAAGCCATTTGTGCTTTCTCCCAATGCAAATTTTCTGTATCATCCTATCAAGAACATATTTCAGAATTTTCAGTTTAGTAACGATATATGACCACTTGACATCTTATGCATCTTATTTATTTGTTGAATCATCATATTTATGTAGCAATGTGTCTATTTGATGTTGTTGTTGCTTTACATTTTTTAAAATTGAAAAAAATGAGTATTTTGGTTTTTTTTAGGTCTTCCAAGATTTTCCGATATTTTCTGCCGATACCACCGAGAAGTTATATTTCGGACCCTCACCGATACTTTCCTCGAGACGATATATGCAACACTGCTTATTATCCTTCACTAGCATCACCCCATGGCACAATGATATAAACTATGACTCAATGACATGTCCAAGTGACCAAATGATCAAACCGTGGCCCCCTCAACTGAGAGAAGAATGCATCAAATGACAACCCAGAGAGTGTGTGGACCCCACTGAATGTTGCAAGCTAATCTAGAAGGAGTGGGATACATCATAGATGAACTCTGAACAGACCTCATGCCAAAACCTTGCCTCAATATCCCAAATCGATTTCCTTACTGACCTTTTTATTCCATTTTTATTCCACCTGAAAAACCATCAAAATGCATGTAACCCACTGTCGGATGCCCAGGCACAAAATCTGACTATACAATCATGTCTGGAGAGGGGGTAATATGGTAATAACAAGTGGCTGGACCACCCCTCTCCTCTATATCTCCCTAGGCAAACGCGCCTCATCAATGCTGCTGCTGGACAGACCATTTCTACATGGCAAACTGGCAAAAACGGTGGAAATATGACCAAATCATCTCTGAGAGTGCCTGAAACTGATAACTGAGTGTCTCAATAGACTCAGAAGGTCCAACTATACTAGGGATGAGTACCCATACACCCTGTGGCAGCCTGTAAGGTCATCTGTAGCCTTAGCCATACCCTGACAATAATAATATAATGGTCTGGAAATAATGATAACCAATAAAAAAGTGCAACAACCATCATCTGAAACCTGTGTCCATTGTATGGAGCCATCAAAGGTGTATCAAAAGACCATATATCATCATCATACATCATCACTAGTCCAACTCATCACGGATCCCAAGGTTGACCAGGACAAGACTGATCAAAATATGACCCAGGCTGGAAAAGCCTACTGCTGCAAGTGCAAATGGTTAAGACATGCTCTTTTAATCATTCTCATAGCAAGACTTAAAGTATTAAGCATCATTTCACTGCCAACTAATAGATAACAGCATAAAGCATAAGTTCAAATAATTATTTACTTTACAAAAGAACTGTTATCACATATATAGTAGCCGGGCTACCATACATTATTTTTCTTATTCCAGTACACTTTTCAGCCAGTTCCCTTACATTGAGATGCTGAGATGAGCATTTATTATGGATCATGATTATTTTATGGACAACAGTTTTGTTCCCCATGCCATGACTGAGTTTCAGGACACTCGGAGAGATGACCGATGTAGCCATTTAGCCATTTATACAGAGCAGTCAGTATTGCCCAAAGTTATAGCAGCAGTTTCAAAGGACAGATGTTGGTTCAGATTAAATGCATTCAGGTATATGACTCAGCAAGTATATTCTTGTGTTATGGTTATATTGCTTTTATATTCATTCTTGTAGCATGTCTTAGCATTTAGTATCATGATCTGGCGATCATATAGATATGTGGACCTGGTTGTACTTTTATATATATTATATTGTCCCCACTTAGACTTAGAAGTTCACTACCCATACTCATTGGTTTTACCCTCCCTAGGGAGAATAGAGGTGATCATTCCCACCATATTTTGGCTTGCTAGTGTTGGTCTCATTATTCACTGTCTTCACCCATCCATTACCTCCCAGTCTGTTTATTACCCTCACTTACTGCTTGACTAGTGGCATGAAGGACCTTCCCCCGCTTTAGCCTCTGTGTTGGATGAGCTTCCCTATTTCTTGTGTCTCGGCTCTGAGTTGGTGACAGAACTTACCTACGATGAGTTGGATTGTAGTCCTAAATCATTCTGGTCGGTTGTCCTGATGTTTGGCACTGGTACGAAGTCCCCCTAGTCACTTAAGATGTGTTGGCTAAAACTGAAAGCTCATGTACTACTTATGGAAACTTATGTAAATTCGCCCAGGAAACTGTAAACTCTAGAATGTGTTTATCAACACACGTGAGTAAAGGGCAAGAGCAATGAAACGCTAATAAATACTCCTTGAAGAGTATAAGAAAGGTCCAAAAAGCAATGGTTCTTAAACTCTATATCTAAACGATTGCTGACCTTATATGTATATATATAAACATGCCCTGGATGCCAGCTGCAATTAGTTGTGCTTCTTAGCACACCTGAGATCCGAAGGGTTATGTAGGCCAAAAAGGCAATGAAGTGAAATCAATGGATCCTAATGAACTTGGATCATCTTTTATAAAAGTAGACATGAAGCCTAAGTTGAATAAGCACTCTTTGAACAACTTACCCATCTATGAGGCACTGCCATCCCCCGTGTTACTGCTTGTCCAGCATATGTTAGAGTGTGTTTTCCCTTTCCATTTCCAAAGTGTCACAATGTCAAGTCAGTAGTCATCCCTTAGCCTAGCCTTTTAATTTTTAGCCCTCACCCTTCACTAGCCAATTGATCACAACTGTGAAGTGAGTATGGTCTTGAAAGTCTAGTCTGAGTAATAATAGCAATTAAAGACTTTATATATTTGGTTTTAGATCGCTAGTAATGATTACTTCTTGTTATAATTGTTACTTGAATGAATTGTAAAGCATGCATTAACCTTTGGCACTTGCAGCAGTTTGATGATAGCCTGAGTTATATTTTGGGTCATGTTGACTTGGTCAAACCCAGTTTGACCAAAAGTCAACCACAGGACATGAGTTGGCAGACCCCAAATGATACAGAGATATGATATATGGTCTGGTACAAGTCACCAGGTGGTTCTATACAATGGTTTCAGGCTTATGATGATGATTTGTGCTTTTCAACACTTTTACAAATTATTATTATTTGGTCTGTTGGATATGATGGATATTTATTTTGATCATGCAGAGATCTATATGGTGTATGAGTACACATCTTGAATAGATTTGGGCTCTCTGAG
Source organism: Larix kaempferi (assembly GCA_027924585.1). NCBI lineage: Eukaryota > Viridiplantae > Streptophyta > Pinopsida > Pinales > Pinaceae > Larix > Larix kaempferi. The sequence continues at coordinate 7,990,323 of BSBM01000597.1, read as the reverse complement.
TCCAATGAGACAGTCTGTTTTCAGTTCCAGGCAGTTACAGTGATTTTTAGCCCCAGTTGGCTATCCTAGTGCAGTTTTGGCCTGTCAGATGGCTTATCAGGGCAGAGGTTGGACTTGACTAGTTCACCTAGGGCGCTGTGCATGGAGGGGGTGGTCCAGCCACTTGTTATTACCATATTACCCCCCTCCCAGAGAGCCTGGTGGGCTCACCTTGACAGCGCAGGCACTCCAGGAGGTAGTTTGGGCAATTTCACACTTCCCAAGGCAGTTAAAAAATGGTAAAAATGGCTACTGAGGGATTCGATTTGAGCTACTGAGGCAAGGGATTGGCATGGGATGATGTTTGATGATGAGTGGGATGTCCTCCACATCTTCTCCAGCAGTTTCAACTTCCAGTCTGACCCACACCCATCACTCCGACATTTTATATGGATTTTTGGAGCCTCCTAAGGCTCACAACTTTTCCAGAGAGGCACGATTTGGTGCTTAGATTTATATTTTGATGCTATTGTGCCATGGGGATTGACCAAGGGTGTTAGAAATTACCCCTTGGACCCACCATGAGCTAGATCTTATATTTTATCATTGACATTTGGTGGGACCCCCTCTCCTAGGGCAATTTGGTCCATTGATGTATTATTTTATTATTGATCAACGTACTTTTATGTTGAGCTCATCGCAACCATTGATTAGATCACTTTGATCTTTTAATCTTAGCCATCCATTCAAAAGGTGGTTAGGGTTTTGGTATCTCTCCATCTTATTTAAAGGAGAGAGCTTCTCATTGTAAAGGGTCTTTGGCTCTTGGAATCTTGATAATAGAAAAACTTCTTGTGGAAATTCTTGGGTCTCCTTTGCATCTGGTGTTCTTAGATACTGATTGGAAAGTCTATTGCATCCTAGCATTTGGGTATTTGTGGTAAGATCTATTTTTCGTGGAAACTTTGTCTTGTCTACAGGAGGGCGACTTCAACTTGGGCGTTTTTGCAAGGCTTCTTCAACTCGCTCACTTGGCATTCGCTTGTATCAGGGGGTTATCATTAGTATCATTGTGATCTATGTTATATTTATGTTATTTCTCTTGTGGCATTAGTCTTTATCTCTTGATGCATCAAAACTGATATTGTTGACATTTGTTGTGCAGGAGCGAGGGCGCATTGGCTTCCTTGGGCAAATCGATTTCATAGAAAACCACCTCAAATCTTCTCAAATTGATCGGGTTTGCATAGATCATCATCATCAAGGCATCTACAAGGTTATCTAGGTAAGATCCACAGGTTTGTTCACTATTTCTTGATCCCAATCCATTGGCATAAATATTTCACTGTTAAAACCCTAAGCTAAAATCAACTAAAAATTCTAGAGATCAAATCCCTTGATCAATTGGCAAATCCTTTCTGGGTATCATAGATCGAGTAAATCCCAAAGTGGGTTCTCAAGGGCATCACCCTTAGGGACTCCATTGGCCCATTTCCCAAGGCACTGAACTTCTCCTAACCCTCACGACTTTCTGGACTTGGCCAATTTTTTCTGTGTTTTGATCTTTTCTCTGAGACTTGGGTGCATTGATACTGTCATACCTGTCAAACAAGTCCATCTTTGGTACTGGTTAGCCCCAATCCTGTCCCTAACTACCCTGCATTGGACACGGTTCCCAAGGCAGTGGATTTTCTCATCATTGACTAGTACCTTGATTCTGGATCTAGTGTCTAATCCCATAAGTCACTTGTATAACCTAGTTGGATTGAATTATCATTGCTTAAGCCTCTTGATCCAACCCATTACTCACCTTGTGACTTCATCCATATATCTAGGGTTAACTTCACCATACACCTTACGTACTTCATCCCTATTTGATTTGATCTAGTGTCTTGGTCTGATCTCTCCTATCGGGAATAGATCTAGGTCTCCCCCATTGTTGTCTTGGGCTAAGACAACATAAAGTGAAGATTGCCTCGATTGGCGTGACAACCATCCATTGGGAGTCGAGGCTATCTTGATTTCACCTCTTGGGTTGCTCATCCCCTCTACCATCCTCACGGATCCACCTTTAGGGGCAACTACAAGTTTAGTGATAACAAGAACCTCAAGGATATACTCATTCTATAGACATGATCAATTTGCTAGCAAAGAGTGAAGGTGAAAAGTGCAAGGCTAGGACAAGGGGATGACTCAACTGACTCAACACTGTGATACTTTGGATAAGGAAAAGGGAATACACACTTAAGCATGTGTTGGATAATAAAGACATAGGGAATGGCAGTGTCTCACAAATGGAATAAGTTGTTTAGAGGAGTGCTTATTCAACCTTGGGAAATGTCTACAAATCACATCATTATATTTCATTTCCTTGGCCAACAATCTTTGGATTTGGCATAATATATTTAACCACTGCTTTCTTTAGGCCTATATGACCCTTTGGGGATTTCACGTGTGCTTAGAAGCACAACTACTAAAGCTTTCATCCAGGGTGCTTTTAGTTTCCAATTCATTCAATTTCATAACCCTTTTGGGGATTTTGCATGTGCTTAGAAGCACAACTACTAAAGCTTTCATCCAAGGTGCTTTTAGTTTCCAATTTATTCAATTTCACAACCCTTTTGGGGATATTGCATGTGTTTAGCAACACAACTACTCAAGCTTTCATCCAGGGTGTTTATTCATTTAAGTTTCCACAAATGATGGTAGTATAATTTGCTTCAGGTTTTAGCCAACACAACTCAAGCAACTAGGGGGACTCTCTACAATCAAGACCAAACATCTGGGCAACCGACTAGAGTGATCAAGGTATCGAATCCAACTCACCAAAGGGTAAGTTATGTTTCCAACTCAGAGCCAAGACACAAACTAACAGGGATGCTATCCAACACAAAGGCAAAAGTGGGGAAGTCCTCCATATCACAGGCTGAGGTGTAAGTCAAGGTAAAAACCAAAAGTGGGAAAGATAACGGATAGATGGGGAGAGTGAAAGTGATGCCTAAGCTAGCAAGCCATAAAAGGCGGGAATGATCAAGTCCACACTCCTAAGAGGGTAAAACCAACGATTATAAAACAAGGGCTTCTAAGTGTATGTAATACAACCATTTAGATAATCAATAACAACCATACTCATTTTATATTAGATATACTGCCAGATCATGATTACTATATGCTAAGTCAAGCTATCAAAAATGACCAAAAGAGCAAGATAATAAAACCAATGCACATCATATACTTGCTGGGCCATATACTGTATCTGCTATCTGGATCACATGTAACCACTGAAAAACTGTTGCTGATACTCTGGGCACTGCACTACTCTGTATGTGATAAAAGGTCATCTCGGTCATCAAATCTGAGGTCAAGAGGCTCAGTCATGGCATAAGGTCTATTGCATGTCTGATCTGGGGCTGCTCTGATGTGAGAGTGATCATGAGTAATACTGCTCATCATAGTTGATCTCACTGAAACTGTGTAAAGGCAAAGCTCAAAAATATATATTGAACTACTCTGCAATCATGGTAGCCCGGGTCCTATGGATGTGATAACAGGTTTGTGGCTAAAACCCTATGGGAAATTTTAGGGTGGACCAGAAAAACAAATTCACGGCTACTTTCTGGATTTTTGAATTTATTTAGATTTTTAGGGTTTATTCCAGTTGTAAACTATTTCTATGCATAAAATAAAATAAAACATGTAAACTTTGATGAAAAAGAAGAGAATTAAAGGATAGGATATTAGATTCTTGTCTCAACCCAAGTGTGGATTTTCCAGAGATCACTACTCACTCTGAAAATCTAAAATCCCAACTCGGCCTTAAGTCTCAATAAGCCACATGCATATACCAAAACCCAACTTCTCAATCCCCAAAGAACGTATCAGCAACACAATTACTTATAACTTGAAGCACATGAGATCTATCTACAACTTAACAAATATAGCAATCACACATGAAAATTGACACAATGTTTTCGATCAAAGACCCTGGAAAAACCCTTGCGGGAAAACCAGTGAGAGATGGAAGCAGTTTTTATAATCTTAAGCAATTACAATCAATACAATAAAGTAATCCAACATGGAATTATCTCTGAGCCACATAGGCTCGAAGTCTAATCTGAAGGAAGGTTGGGTGATGCACCCCTCTGGTTAACTGTGCCCTTCATTATGAATGAATGTGCCCCTCCGCTCTGACTGTTTCTGTCTCTAAGCTGCTATCTGATCAGAACCTCTTGCCCTTCTTCCTCAGGATCACTGTCTCAGTAATGTCTACTCTCAGATCTAGAGAGATCTATCTCAAAGCTCGCCCTCCTTAGGGAAATGTACCCCTCTGCTCAGGAAATGCGCCCTTCTCGTCTCCACATCTTGTAATGAAGGCAGTCTCAAGTTCTTTGTAATTTTTGCAGCTGGCATCATCCAAGGTAGTAAACCATTCAAAAGCATCTCCCTCAAATGACAAAGCAAAGAGCTTCATCTTGACATCTTCATGCTTGGCACTTAGACACCACTTGTTATAACACTAAGAAAAGGCCAAAAGGTGAGCTCTTGCACTAATAGCTTTATTACCCTGAAAGGATGGCAATTTTTTAATTGCCTTTTCGGGAATTTGGTGAGGGTAACCAGCCATGGCAGTAAAATCAAAGGGATCGAAAAAATCAACCATTTTAACAGGGGAATTATTCACTTGCAAATTATTATCAAATAAAAAATGAATATCTGAAATTGACTAAGATTTAAGATCCTCAAGAATTCTATGAGAAGCTACCTTGCTTTTCCTTCTGTGATAAACCTTTTCAGGCTCAGGAAGGAACTGAAGCAAACCCTCTAAGTTCCTTCTTGTAGAATGCCTTGGTAAAATTAAGGACAGTGGAGTCACTAGATGATCTTAGTCAATTTCACAAATTCACTACATACATCAAACAAAGAAAAAGACAAAAAAGGAAAACTCAAAGTCTTATTCCAGGAATAAAAAGATTTGTCCCCAGCAATGGCGCCAAAATGTTGTCGCCTGATACACACCTGGGATAACACGAAAGAAATATTCAAGCCACTTGGTGTGTCTTTGGGGGCAAGTCAGAGTCAAGTGCTGTCACCTGAAAAACTCGACTCCTCCGTAGATTTGATGCTCAATGAACCTCAAATCACTTGCCATTAATTGTCGATGAACTCCCAATCACTGAGATCTTGTCGTCTACATGTACCCATTAATTTAGGAATGTCAAAATTGACTTTATTATGTCTTTTTTGGCTTTTTTTTAGAGAGTTTCAATTTTCATGAGAAATAATTGAAATTTTTCTCTCAAAAGTGGGTTTAGGGGTTAAGTGGGTGCTTTGAGTTAGAAAACGAGCACCCCCATGGAAAATTCCAACCCCTAACCACTTTTTTTATGACTTTTTCAAGTTTTTTAATTAAAACATTAAAAATCCTCCGTTTTACGGGAAATTTTATTTTTTACGAAAATGAAAAATAAACCTAGGGGGGCCTAGCACATGTTCATATGACTCATTATTAGTGGCTAGCATGGTAATATACATTGACACATGTTATCACATACATAGTAGATGGGCTACCATGTCAGCAAAGCAGATATTTGCACTTTTCTGAGCTTTGCCTTTACACTTATTCAGTGAGATCAGCTATGATGAGCAGCATTATTCATGATCACTCACACATCAGAGCATCTTTGTATCAGACATTTAGTAGACCTTATGCCAAGGTTGAGCCTTGAGACCTCAGATTTGATGACCGATATGACCTTTTGTTCCATACAGATGCAGTGTAGTTTTCAGTGTTTCAGATACAGTGTTCTCAGTGGTTATAGTTGGTTCAGATTACAGATGTTGATATATGACCCAGTATATATATTATGTGCATTGATGTTATTACCTTGTTGTTTAGGTCATTTTGATAGCGTTGACTTGGTATAAAGTAGTTGGGCTACCATATTTAGTAGCTGGGCATAGTAGTTGGGCTACCATATTTTTTCAGATCAGATTCCAGTCCTTTTTTCAACGAGTCCTTTACATTGAGATGCTTGAGACGAGCATCTATATCAGGATCACTCCTATTCTATGAGCAGCCAGTATATTCTTATGGCATGACTGAGTCTCAAGAAACTCAGATTTGTTGACCAATGTAGCCATTTTTACCATGCAAAGCAGTATGCAGTGCCCAAAGATGCAGCAGCAGTTTCCAGTTGACTGTTGATGATTCAGGTGATTGGTACAGGTATATGATCAGGAAGGTATATGATAGTGTATTGGTTTATTGTTGCTTTGTTGGTCATTCTTATAGCTTGATTTAACATCCAATGGTCATGACCTAGCGGTCTATTTATATATTATGGACATGGTTGTTAACTTATATCTGTATAGTCTTGCTTGCTCAGAATTATGAAGTTCTTGTGTATACTCATTGGTTTCACCCTCCTTAGGAGAATGGAGGTGATCATTCCCACCATTATATGGCTTGCTAGTCTTGGCATCATTTTCACTATCTCCATCCATCCGCTACCTTCCAGTTTTAGTTTTATCCTGACTTACATCTTAACCTGTGATATGGAGGACTCCCCCACTCTAGCCTCTTTGTTGGATAAGCTTCCCTGTTTAAAACTGTGTCTCGGCTCTGAGTTGCCTAAGTTGTGTTGGCTAAACCTGAAATAGATAGTACTACCATCATTACATGTATCTGGAAACTATTGTATATCTTATGAGAAAGCCCATTGAAATGAAATTCAAAATTGTGTTTCTAAACACAATGAAAGAAGGGCTATGGAAATGAATGAAATGTAAATCCCCTCGAAGGGATATCTAAAGGCCTAATAAAAAAGTAGTGGATAAATAAATGCCAAATCTAAAGACTGTTGGCCATGTAAATGAAATGAAAGGCCCAAAAAGCAATGGTTAAATAAATGCTAAATCCAATGATTGTTGGCCTTATTTGATTGTAATGATTATTTCCTCACAGAGCCTACGGGTTGTGATGTGAGATGGAGTAAGGGACAGCTAATTCTAAGTGTCCCCTAGAGTCTCAAGTTACAGTTAGCCGGACACCTAGTCATGGCGGCTCTAAAAAAGATCCTCACGAAGCTGAGTCAGCTTGGATGTGAGTTGTAGATATCTGTCAAGGTTGAATAAGCACTTCCCAAATAGCTTATCCATTTGTGAGACACTGCCATCCCCTATGTTATCGTTTATCCAGCATTGGCCTAGGTGACATTAAATAATTAAATAATTATCTACCTTATCAACTATAGCCTATCAAAACTGGATAGTGTTAGATTTTCTACTTTTAATCAATATTTATCTAGGATCTTAACTGAAAGAATAGCATGCACAGCATAACACAATTGACACAAAGAATTTCCTCGGGGAAACCATAAAGGAGAAAACCCCGCAACTTCCTCAGAGATAGAATCGTCACCAATACAATATCACAAAAGTAAAACCCCAAAACAAAGATGGTCTTCTGCAGCTCCGCTTCTTTCTCTCCTATGTGAACTTGTCCTCTCTCTCACTAATGCGAACTTCTGAGTGAGAGTGTGTTCAAATGAGAGAGCTCCACTCTCTATTTATACTTTATCTTTCACTTGACCTTTTCACTTGCTAGGTCGGCCCCATCTATACCTGATTGGGCCAACTTCTCTAGGGGACTCAATAACCCTAATCTAACTGACTCTAGAGGGATCTATTGCCCCGACTTACAAAGGAGGATTTACCTCAAAGACTTTACATGACCAAAAGTAATAATGACATCCCCGACCGGAGGAATAAACATCTCCGTCAGAGGTACAAATAAAATACAATAATAATGACAATATAAAATACAAGTGAATATCTTCTGAAGTTACAATTACATTAACAGATAGGCTAGTAAGTCGCCTCATGGTGGTCATCCGGAAAGGGACATGACATAACTCGGCTAAAAGATTGCATGTCCCCGCAAAGCATATTCAAAGCACATAGGTTGAGGGTGAAAATGTTCAAAAATTTTACAGATTTGAAGATTACTATGAATAAATATGTGTTGCATTCATATTTTCATGCTATAGATATGGATGTTGTGGATATTGTTTTGGGATATCCTTGGATGGACTCAATTGGTACAGTTACTATTAATGTGCAAAATAAATTTATGAATCTTTGGTATAAGAAAAATAAAATCACATCACAAGATATTCCTCTTACTAAACAAGAAAAGCCCAAGGGGGCACATGAAGAAGTCCTTGCAAATAAATAATTGAAGTATCTATGGATACAACAGATGAAAAGTCCAAGGTTGAATCAAAAGAAAGGATTCTAGAAGCACACGAAGAAAAACCCCATGAAGGGCATAAAAAGAAGAAGAATATAAAGAGCTACGTGCTCACATGTTGAAGAGTAAAAGACCAAAGAACCAATAGCTAAGGTTGTTGTATATCACCACCCACACCACCTTGAGAAACAACAATCTTTAAGGCAAGGTTATGAGCATTAGCAAACTTACTAGGTACCAACATGGAACCAAAAAGGCAACTAGTATGCAAGCACATGGAGGACTAAAAGCAATGCATGGAGATATTAGAGCAGCTCAACAACAACATGGAACCAAAGGAGCGACCAAAATCAAAATCGAGGTGGCAAAAAAGAAGTTGGACCCCTTGTCCACATTTCACTAGGATGGATGGATGCTCGTGATTGGTACTAGTTGAATACATTGGTACTAGGGGGTGGAATGGAATGTGCCTGAGAAGGATAATATGGAGTACCTAGGAAAGTACCCAAGGGATAATGTATGTAACATGGCCATAATCATGAAATAGGTAATAAATAGGCCCACTACATAGTTGAGGAAATAGTATAATAATAAGGGGTAGTTGGCATAGACCCAGAATACTCATGAGTAAATATAAATATACATCAATATTATTGTATTGGATGTGTGGGATGTATTGTATTGTAGCAAGCAATTCCTTCCATATGGAGTATTAAACAATTCCTTCCATACGGAGTATTGGATAGTGTTTCCCTACTTTACGAGATCTTATCTACATTCTTGTATTGCTTACGGTGTGAATGCACTTTGGTGTTATCATAGGCATTATCATAATGCACTTTGGTATTATCATAGACCTTTGGTATTATCTATGGTGTGAATAGCTCTCTCAATTTTATCATAGGCCTTGGTTCCATAGTTACATTGGGGATGGTCAAAGCAAATTGCCAAGAAACATGTTTCCCATGACTCTGGTGGAATAGATATCCACATCTGAGGCTGGAGAGAGCTTCCTAGTACGCCAGCTACACTGCCCTGCAATATTGCCAAATTGAAAAGAGGGCATGCTTGCTGCATCCTAATAAGAGGAAGGATCTTGCCAAAACATTAAAAAATAAATAGAGACTATTTATGTCAATCGGCCATTTTTGACAGACTCTGCCAAGAATTATTGTCGCTGGCATTGTGGGTTCTTTGTTGAGAAACTTACGAGAATGAGGTTTTTGCGTTTGTTTGCACTGCTGAGCTAATTTCTGACAATTTTGTTGAGAACGAGGGAGCCTGATTTTTGGCAATGTGTTATTTTTGAAGCGTTTTCTCAAATTTTAAAATTGGTACGCGGGCAAAGATTATCGTAATACATATGAACAGATAACTAAATTCTTCTAAAATTTTCAGCCATAATATCTGAACCCGGATGCTGTCATAAACCTTCCAGATAAATTATAATAAGGTGAGGATCGAACCTGCAGCGTTGTGAATGCCAGGAATGGAGCAGAGAGGTATGCGGTTTAAAAAGCGTTCCAAAGCCTCATTTGGCTGCACAATAGTTATCTCACTCTCTCCATTTTTATCAGTAGCGTCTGACCTTGGAGCCTCCTCCGAGTTGTTAATAATGGCTTCCTTTATGCCACAAATGCCTCCCGTTGGTTCCATTACCATATTCTCGAACTGTCCCAGATCCGTGTTTTGGAGAGATTGCTTCCCAAATTTAAATTCAAAGTTTGGTTAGAAGATGGGAACTACTTCGTGATGTCTCTGAGTGGACAACTCGCGTACACCCACGTTGTTCGTGGTACTGCCACTCGTCTATTAAGCTGCCACCTATAAATTCAAATGGAGGGTACACGTGTTAATCGACAGGGTTCTACTTTTATGTGAAAGCACTTACAATCACCAAATTCAAATAAAATTAAAACCCTTTCACATATTCATCTTGGGGTTTAGTACCATTCATCCATATTCAAATACCATGGGGTGAACTTCACAATGGTGTTTTTGAATTTTGAATTATTATTATTTTAGTCTTTGCCATGGCAGATTATACTTTTTATGTGGAAGTCAAACTTCATAAATTTCAATATATTTTCAAATAAATATATATTAAATTTATTTTTGTCATAATTAAAAATATATATAATATTTTTTAAATTTTAAAAATTGGATTTTTTAATTGACTAAGGATATTTTTTTATGAGACATAAATTCTTGTACAAGCAATAATTGTCTAACAAAAAAATAAAATAAAAACCAATTTAAAATCAATTATTTTTAAAGATGACATGTTAGCTCTCATTGAATGCAAATAACAGGTGGTGTCCTCCTCTTCTTGAGGTCATTGAATACAAATAATAATTTTACACTTTAAAAACATATGAATCCGCTTCGAACACTGCAAATTAAGATATGAATATGCTTCAAACTCGGGAAAATATGTCCCAAAATGCCATTCAAGACTACATCATGTTTCTAGAATACATAGTCCAAACATAAGCAAATTTATTTAGAGGATCCTTCACAACTTTGAACATTTGAACACTCCAAACTTTGGAACTGTTAAATTTCATTCTCCGTTAATTTTGTCTCCCTTATTTAAAGCTTCATAAATATTTTGTTGAATTTTCAATGAAAATATAGAATCTCTATTATGGAGGGACACAAATGCATACATCCCACAACCCAATGGATAAACATTCAAATAGTTTTTGCTCTTACTATTATGCTTTAAGCATTATCCTATTTATGCTTTTACTATTGTTTGTTCTAGCTTGGCTATTTGAGCTTTACTAATTTAGTGATTTGATTTGTGATGTGAAGGAGCTTGTGGATTGCACATACAAGAGAGGGAATACTGGCAAAACGAATGCTCGTGGACATGACATGCAGATCATTATGCTTCTTGGAGCTACCAAATTGCTTCATCAACACAAGGATAAAATTCGGGTGCTTTTGCAAGCTTGTATTCTATTTGGTTATTCCAATAAACGACATGCAAGCGATACACAGTTCAAACTTCAAATTGAATGGCATTTATCATGATAAAAAGTTAAATCTACATCTATTTTAGATGGATTCTAAATTCTAGCAAAGATTATACGCTTTTTCATTATGGATAGATTCTACAGTGGTTCACATATTGGCCCTACTTACTTTGTTTACATTCTTAAATATAACGTAAATGTATTTAGATCCTTTCCTCTTATATTGTTTTTTGCTTATTACAATTTCCCATTTGCCTAATGTAAATACTATGTCTTTGCTTTCTTATGAAGGGAAGTGTAAGAATTATTTTTCAACTACCCAAACAATAAAGTCACAATGCTTCTCAAATGATTTTGCAAGGTGCACTTGGAAGCACACATGTCACACACCCCAAAATACCCATATTAGAAAAGAAAAGAAAAAAGGATAAATACATGTATTCTTTGTACTTCTGTATTGTTGAAACAAAATACTTTACTTGATTTACATACTAGACTCTAAACAAAAGTTATTTTATGCTAGCAAGGTTCAGCTTCACTTCTTGGGATCATAGATCAACCAAGGTGAGCCCCTATCAGAAATTCTTTAGCAGCATGTCAAGGTTTTGTTCTTGAATAACATCCAAGTTCTAGGACTCATTCCTAAATACATTTGCTACACTTGTATGCTAGGGTATAGTTTTAAGCCTTACTTCTTTTATGAGCATGCAAGCTTAGGATTATAAGCATCATTACATAAGTAGTACCTAGCACAATTTAGCATGATGAGGGTTTAAACCCTACAAAACCTTGCATGAACTTAAATTAGATTACTAACAGGTATTTTCCGCGTTTATAATTTCTTTGTAAATATTAAGAAATGCGGATTGAGGATCTCCATAAATTTAATGGTTAAAAGTTAAGGTTTCCACATTCCCGACTTCCGCATTGTGGATTGCGGGTTGCGGAACCTTCCATTATAAAGGTGAGTTTTAACCGTCTCTGCATTCCCGACTTCCGCATTACGGATTGCGGGTTGCGGGACCTTCCATTATATAGGTGAGTTTTAACTGTCTCCGCATTCCCGACTTCCACATTGCGGACTTCAGGTTGCGGAAAATTTAGTTATATAGATGAGTTTTAACCGCTTCCGCATTTCCGACTTCCGCATTGTGGAATTCGGGTTGCGGAAACTTCAGTTATACATATGAGTTTTAACCACTTCCTCATTCCCAACTTCCGCATTGTGGATTGTGGGTTGCGGAAACTTCAGTTATACAGATGATTTTTAACTACTTTTGCATTCCCGACTTCCGCATTGTGGATTGCGAGTTGCAGGACCCTTAACTTCTGACTGTTTTACTTTAGCAATTTCCGCATTCCGCCTTTCCGATTGCGGATTCGTTGGACTGGGGAATGTGAGTTGCGGAACTGTACTTTTTCAAGGTTTTAAATTAGCGATTCTGCATTTCGACTTTCCGATTGCGGATTCAATGGAATGCGGAATGAGGATTTGCGAAAATCATTTTTGCGGCGGGTTCGACAGCTTACGGAAACGTTTAACAGGTGAAACCAGATCTTAGAAAATGATTTGAACTTGTAAATATTTACTGTTTATTCAAGATCTAGGGTTTGAATGAGTAACTTTATCTTTATGGTATGTTATAGATTATTCTAACTATATCTATATAACATAAATAGATCAAACGCCTACTCTATAACAGAAATAAACCATGTGCATAGCTTTGCTTATAACAATAAGGGCATAAACAGTCATTGATACATTTCTTTGATGCATATATAGGTTCTACATCTTAAAATATGAAACCGCTAACTGTATAAACTGCATATTTATTAACCTAGGAACAATATACACATATGTATTCTGAATAAGCATTTTACAGTAAAACAGTAAGGTACAATATTTCAGAATAGAAAGAATAAGAGGGTAAACTCTGAACTGTCTAACAATCTACATATCTTTTACAATAATTGATAATTGCGGAATGGTAAAAAGATAGTTGATAACAGATATAAGCAGTATAATCATTCTGATTTAAAATTTAGGAATCATTTACAGTAAACAGACATTCAAAATATCTGTGAGATGTAGAACAGTCGGTGGCGGGTGATGGTTAAGACACCCCTAAGCGGAAAGGTCGTCGGTTCGAAACCTCGTGGATACTAAAATCCAACCATGCTAAGGGTTGGTACGGTCCAGGCTGGGTGCGATCCCCGGGTGATTTTGACGGCTTAGATGCCCCTGGTTCGCGGTCTCTCAGCCAATGGCAAACTCTGCTAGTCAGGGGGTACTACCACTTACCAACCAAAAAATAAAACAGACATTCAAAACAATAAAATAAATGGAACCTGAACCAGTTGAGGCAAATCAAAACTGAAGGTCGTCGTTCCTCCCAACCAGTCTTCCATAATAACCAAACTACTTGTTCTGAAACCCCCGAGCCTGTTTGTTGAACTACAAGGACAAAGATTGGTCACATAATTCCTCTTGCATAACCTAGGTCACAATCTCACTTCATCATAAGCCTCATGCTCATTGGATGAAATCCATACTTATCATATTCTCCCCTTCATCCTCCCCCCTTCTCAGTGGATGAATCCATACTTTATAGTATTTGCCTGGGACTTATGTCATTTATGAGCCACCTGCTCGTAACTGCTCCAATAGGAGTCTCGACCTGATTTTTACGGAGGATGCCTCCTGCACCATTGCGCCTTTATTAGGCAGTCTTTCCATACTGGGTTTTCCTCTTGACACTTGTCATTTCTCCTTGTGGGTCAGCAAACACTCTTCAACAACTATTTCAGTTTTGATTCCCTCGACTATGTAATAATTTAAAATTAATAATTCATTTACATCTATTTTGACCTCACTTGGTCAAAATATCAAATCAAATAATAACATAAGGTCTTATAAAACAATAATCATTCGGGTTCCTTGGTGTATTACATACACCCCCCTTAAAGTTTAACATCGTCCTCGGTGTTACTTTTAAACTTCCTTTGAATCATTCTGAAACAGAATTGGATATGCCTCCCGCATATTGCTTTTCAATTCCCAAGTAGCCTCTTCTGAGCTAAGGTGCTTCCATTGCACCTTGACTTGTCCGATGGTGCGGTTCCGGAGTAAAATTTCTCTCCTATCGAGAATACATTCTGGTCCCACCTGAAATTCTCCTTCGGGTTCCACCTGGATAGCATTCCATTCAACCACATGAATAGCATCAGGAACATATCTTTTTAGAATTGAAATATGAAAAACATTATGTACTTTAATTGTAGGTGGTAGTGCTAATTGATAAGTCACTGGCCCAACCTTTTTCTAATTTCTCAAACGGTCCACAATACATGGGTGCCAATTTTGTGCATTTTCCAAATTTTAATGAACCTTTTTCTAGGTTTCACCTTCACATATACATGATCCCCTACCTGGAACTCTCTTTGAGTTCTTTTCAAATCTGTATAACTTCTAAAATTTTATTCACCCTTTCAGTTTGTCCATCAGTCTGGGGGTGATATGCGGTACTGAAATTTAATTGAGTATCCGGCCTTTTAAATAAGGCCTTACAAGAATTTCCTTTAGTCATTCTCTACTTTCTTTTCCTCAAAAGCAATAGTATCAATGCTTATAACATGAGCTGCGCATGAACATAACATAACATATACATCATCTAAGCATACATATGCCTAAATTTAAGCATAACAAGTACATAACATACATATATAAGCATACCTCATGCATAACATATGCATAAAACAACTCTTGGTGTGACATCTCAACACTAAACATGACTTATCATTCCAGGTGCTTCAGAGCATACCATCTCAACACCCAATAAGTTTGATAAATCTAGGTGCTCGAGAGATAAATAATAATTTAGTTAATATCAGTTAATGGATTACTAATGCTCTAGAGCTTCCAACTCAACATAGTAACCATAATGAGTCTTAGTGCTCCATAGCTTTTACTGCTCAACACTCAATCAACAATAGTTCTAGTGCCCCAGAGCTTATTTGCTCAACACCAAATAAGTTTTCTATCTTTATTACTAAAGCAGAGTAGTCACAAGGTCTGTTAATAGCCCTTTTGTAGATTTTGTAAAATACTTGAAAACAAAATGTAAGCATAACATGAACATAATCAAAATTTAAAAACTCAAATTTGTAACAGTAATAATATATATATATATATAGGCCGTTTGATTCGCGAGCATAAGACGCTACCATAGTATTTCATCTCAGGCTTATTTTCCACAGTCAGCAACGAATACCATTACAGGGACTCTGGTCTTTATACTACATTGCAGTCCAAGACCGTTTATGTGTGTTCTGAGGTTCCTCATGCCCCCGCACGACTCACAGCTGCAACATGCCCATCCAACACGACGATACCCTTTCACTTTATTATATAGGTTTTTATAGGTGCATCTCCTACCTGTGCTCTTCAGGATGTGCATACAACTTGGGAATCCCCATAGTTGTTCAAAGGTAAAAATCATGATACTCTAGAGTCCCCCCCGACTCAACATCAAACCATAAAGGTAAATAATCATGATGCTCCAGAGTCCTCCCGACTCAACATCAGACCATAGAAGGTAAATAACCTTGATGCTCCAGAGTCCTCCCGACTCAACAACATACCATAAAAGGTAAATAACCATGATGCTCCAAAGTCCTCTTGACTCAACATCATACCATAGAAGGTAAATAACCTTGATTCTCCAGAGTCCTCCCGACTCAACATCATACCATAAAAGGTAAATAATCATGATGCTCTAGAGTCCTCCCAACTCAACATCAGACCATAGAAGGTAAATAACCTTGATGCTCCAGAGTCCTCCCGACTCAACATCATACCATAAAAGGTAAATAATCATGATGCTCCAGAGTCCTCCCGACTCAACATCATACCATAAAAGGTAAATAATCATGATTGCTTAATTCAATTGCTATACATATGCCATTAATTTAACATTTCTCAGATTCATAGGATTTCAAATTTAGCATATTGTTTCCTATTCAGCTTCTTATAAATATCTTTAAACTATTCATGCAAATGACTATCATTTGTCTAACTGTAAACTAGCATCATGCTATCTGTTCAAAACAATCATTGAATCATAATTTATTTTAGAAAACACCTCATGCATTACCTTCTGTTCACAAGGCTTGGTGAAGTCTCTTGCACCCATATGCACCTACATGCTTCACTTACAATCTCTTGCCAGAATTTATTTACATCATAATCTTTTGTTCATCATAAGAAAAAACATAACATATATCAAGTTCCTATCTTGATTGCATATAAAAAATCTCGTTTGCAACCAAACATTATCATGCGTAATTTTGATGCATTACTCCTTTTTCGGCAAACATAGACACAACTAGATTTGGACATATCTTTGTACTATCGATATTTTAAGCATAATCTATACCTTCTTTTCTTATAAACTTGTATATTATACTTTTAATACTACTCTTGGCTTTATGTTCTTTCCTCAGACAACTTTAACACATAGTTATCAATAACAACTTTCATGAAATTTCATTGTATGTGTAACCTTTCTCTCATAATCTCACAAGTTAAACTTCTTTTTGCAATTCATTCATCGACATTTATGCATGTAAGCATACTATGAACATATATTTGTATATTACTATGATATTCTAATTTTATGCATTCGGTTTCCGTTGTCATGCTTTAGTACTCACAACATACGATGCAGATGTCCATAGCATAAGGTAACCATATATGCATTGATAAACATATCAATCATTCCAAAGCTTTTTCACCAAGTAAAAACATCTACATTAATGATAACCTACAAAATTTCATGAATTCAACTACTCATGTCGAGTTTTTGAGAATTTTCTCATGCTACTATCAGTCATAACATTTAGTTTATTCTTTTCTATAGTTTTCTCACTAATATTTTAATATATCAACTTTCCTCGTGCTTTCAGCACCATGCATTAAATGGTTTAAACATTTTATTTGTCTATAACCTTCCTCAATAGAAGATAATTGCATGCCATGACTTTCTACTCATACAAGAAAGTAAATACTTCTATCTTTACCAAAAATATTTCATACTTTGCCTAAACAGACATTTTCGACAACATGCTTATCACATATTCGAGTCTCGGAGCTTTTTTTTTCTTTTTTTTTAATGGTTCTTTAGTACTTACGATTTTACGACGCAACATATGCGATAATAAACTTGAGCATTGTTTCAAATACTAGCGACTAATACACCTGCGTTGCAATCATTAGTCATGTTATGTTTTGGAACTCTACATTTCTATACATAATAAAATCACTATTACTTTTGTGCATTCATGCCTCATGACATCCCTGTCATACAGGAGGTGAACATATTAATTCCCTTTTATCTTTAGGATTTATTATGCTAAATACTTAAATCTTATCATTTACTTGGAGTTGATTTCGTTCATAGAAACATAGGGCTTTTAAAGTGTATTGATTTTCCACTTGCTTGACTATAGCATATAAAACAACATTCAATGATGTACTAATTTGACTTGTTATATCCTGCATGTTAATAATGTAAACAAATACCGATAAGGTAAATTACTATTGAAACATATTCCTTTGAGATACTGATGTCACATTATTGAAATTTCTCCTTATAAATTGTTGGTAAACAACTAAGAAACCATTGTATTTTTGGTTTTTCATCAACAATATAACATACATAATGTAACAAACTCAAAAATTTATTGCACGGTTCCTTCATTGTAAAAGTTCCTAGTTTTAAATTATAAAACTCTTTAGCTTTTTCTTCATAATACCATTCCGACAAGTATTTCCTTTTAAATTATTTCTTGAAATTATTCCAATTTAAGTGGCATTCCTTAATGCATTTTACTTTATTGATGTCTTGCCACCAAATGTCGACCTTTCCCGTTAAATTATAAATTGCCATTTTTGCTTTTAATTCATTAGAGTAGTTGTAAATCTGAAAGTACTTTTTCATTCCTTGAAGCCGGGCTTCTGCTTCTTCTCCGGTTTCAATCTCACCATTGAATATAGGAGGTTTTATATTTTTAAATTCACCAAAAATTTCTTCATAAGGTTTACTTTTTCTACTATATTTATCAACATCACTACTTTTGCTAGATTCTTTGAATTTTTTTTTACTTTGTTTAGGTGAATTTCCACTTGAAGACTCAGTTTCACTATCTGAAAATTTTAACTTCATTTCCTTACATTTATAAGATGTAGTCTTTATTGTTTCTATCTCAGGTCCTTTCTTCCTTTCTGCTTCCTGATTATGTATTTTTGTTAACAAGACATTGTTTAATTCTTCTTGTGCTTTCAGAATGCATTCATTATCTTTCTTAACACTTTGTAGTTATGTTTGTAAATCTTTTACAGTTTGTAACAAATCAGATGGGTTACCATTTATGCTCGCATTTAGATGTACCAATAGATTATCATCATTAATGTTTTCTTGTTCAATGTTTACTTGTTCTTTAGGATGGGATTCTTCTTCAGCTGACATTTCTACATATGTCATAGTTCCTGAAAAATCAATGTTATACTTCTCTTCTGATTATAAGAGAATCAACCATAAGATTTATGTTAGTTTCCTGTTTATAATCTTTCAGTGTTGAGCCTGTTAAGCCAAGTGTTGTAACCATGCTCTGATACCATTATGTCACACACCCCAAAATACCCATATTAAAAGAATAAATTCATGTATTCTTTTGTACTTCTAGTATGGTTGAAACAAAATACTTTACTTGATTTACATATTGGACTCTAAACAAAAGTTATTTTATGCTAGCAAGGTTCAACTTCACTTCTTGGGATCATAGATCAACCAAGGTAAGCCCCTATCAGAAATTCTTTAGCATCATGTCAAGGTTATGTCCTTGAATAACATCCAAGGTCTAGGACTCAGTCCTAAATACATTTGTTACACTTGTATGCTAGGGTATAGTCTTAAGCCTTACTTCTTTTATGAGCATGCAAGCTTAGGATTATAAGCATCATTACATAAGTATCTAACCTAGCACAATTTAGCATCATGAGGGTTTAAACCCTACAAAACCATGCATGAACTTAAATTAGATTACTAACATGTATCTTTCGCGTTTATAATTTCTTTGTAAATATTAAGAAATGCGGACTGCGGATCTCCATAATTTTAATGGTTAAAAGTTAACATTTACGCATTCCCGACTTCCGCATTGTGGATTGCAGGTTGCAGAACCTTCCATTATAAAGGTGAGTTTTAACTGTCTCTGCATTCCCGACTTCTGCATTGCAGATTGCGGTACCTTCCATTATATAGGTGAGTTTTAACTGTCTCTGCTTTCCTGACTTCCGCATTGCAGACTTCGGGTTGTGGAAACTTCAGTTATATAGATGAGTTTTAACCGCTTCCGCATTCTTGAATTCCGCATTGCGGACTTCGGGTTGCGGAAACTTCAGTTATACAGATGAGTTTTAACCACTTCCGCATTCCTGACTTCCGCATTGTGGATTGCGGGTTGCGGAAACTTCAATTATATAGATGAGTTTTAATTGCTTCCGCATTCCCAACTTCCACATTGCGAATTGTGAGTTACGGGACCCTTAACTTCCGACTGTTTTACTTTAGTGATTTCTGCATTCCACCTTTCCGATTGCGGATTCGTTGGACTGCGAAATGCGGGTTGCAGAACTATACTTTTTCAAGGTTTTATATTAGCGATTCCGCATTCTGACTTTCCGATTATGGATTCGGTGGAATGCAGAATGCGGATTTGAGGCAGGTTCAACGACTTACGGAAATGTTTAACAAGTGAAACCAGATCTTAGAAAATGATTTGAACTTGTAAATATTTACTGTTTATTCAATATCTAGGGTTTGAATGAGTAACTTTATCTTTCTGATCTATTATAGATTATTATAACTATATCTATATAACAGAAATAGATCAAACACCTACTCTATAACATAAATAAACCCTGTACATAGCTTTGCTTATAACAATAAGGGCATAAATAGTCATTGATACATTTTTTTTATGCATATATATGTTCTACATCTTAAAATATGAAACCATTAACTGTATAAAATACATATTTACCTAGGAACAATATACACATATGTATTTTGAATAGGCATTTTACAGTAAAACAGTAAGGTACATTATTTTAGAATAAAAAGAATAATATGGTAAAATATGAACTGTCTAACAATCTACATATCATTTACAGTAATTGATAATTGCATAATGGTAAAAAGATAGTTGATAACATATATAAGCAGTATAATCATTCTGATTTACAATTTAGGAATCATTTACAGTAAACAGACATTCAGAACAATAAAATAAATGGAACTTGAACCAGCGGAGGAAAATCAAAACTAAAGGTCGTCGTTCCTCCCAACCAATATTCTAGAACAACCAAACTACTTGTTCTGAAACCCCCGAACCTGTTTGTTGAACCATAAGGACAAAGACTAGTCATAGAATTCCTCTTGCATAAGCTAGGTCACAATATCACTTCATCATAAGCATCCTGCTCATTGGATGAACTCCATACTTATCGTATTCTCCCCTTCATCCTCATCCCCTTCTTAGTGGATGAATCCATACTTTATAGTATTTTCCTAGGACTTAGGTCATTTATGAGCCACCTGCTCGTAACTACTCCAACAAGAGTCTCGACCTGATTTTTAGGGAGGATGCCTCTTGCGCCATTGCGCCTTTACTAGGAAGTCTTTCCATACTGGGTTTTCCTCTTGACACTTGTCCTTTCTCCTTGTGGCTCAACAAACACTCTTCAATAGCTATTTCAGTTTTGATTCCCTCAGCTATGTAATAATTTAAAAATAATAATTCACTTACATCTATTTTGACCTCACTTGGGTCAAAATATCAAATCAAATAATAACATAAGGTCTTATAAAACAATAATCATTCGAGTTCCTTGGTGTATTACGACAGAATCCATATTTGCAATGCTTGTTGCACCTGATATGTCAATTAGGTGTTTAGGTTTAAGCCCAGGCCAATTCTAGCTACAATTCGCTAAGAATTGTTGATGGATCTAATTTTTTGAATGCCCAACCAAAAAGCAATGAATTGGAAGCTTTGAATATATATATATATATATATATATATATATATAATGATATTTTGGAAAAAGGAATGGATACGAGCATTTCTTCCTATACTCCATTGATGAGCATGCTTTGTAAGGAAAGAAAAATGCAAGACGCGATGGAGCTCTTAAAATATTAAAAAGGGATTTGATTTGGTTTAGTTGCCCTCGTGATGACCTTTTGTTAGCATTGTCAGTAAGTTGACATCGTCGAAGCAATGCACATGCTTAATAGAATGCTACAAAGTTGTTTGAAACCAAGGGAGAGACCTTTATAGTGTTAATTGAAGGGCTTTGTGGGGAAGTCAAGGTAGATGATGCTCTGTTGGTGCTAGGTGAAATGATGGATAAGGGCTACAAGCCCGGTGTATCAATTTGTAACTCTTTGTTGAACATACTTTGTGGGGAAAATATGAGTAAGATTGAAATTCATTTGAAGAGGGTTTTAAAGATTATGAGGCACCGAACACAAGTATGAATTTCTTCTTTGGATGTTAAAACAAGTGTATAATGGATTCTGTAAGACTAGTTTTCATCTTTTGTTGAGTACATCCTTTTTTCCTAATGCTCGACTACATCCTTTGTTCCTAATGCTCCATTCCCAATTCTCTGTTATTTAAAAAAAAAACGTTTCCTTATTGTAGGGAAAAGCATATTCTCCTTAAGATGACTTATGTGCACATTGATTCTTTTGTTGGGAATTCTAAGGGGAAAATCATAAATCGGTTTTTGTTTCACACCTAATTATAAATTGATTTTTTCTTAACAAATATTTATCATAGTGTTAAACCTCTATACAGCTCCCCAAGTTTCCTGACTTTAGGCCCCACCTTTTAAATTGATCCTTGATCTATGGGTTTTTCTCAATTTTATTCTTGCAATTCTCTTTTTTTATTGGCTAATCTTATGACTAGTGTGTTGTGTTCTTGAATGAGTTTCTCTTCCATATATCCACCATGTGTTGCTTTGATCTTCTCATTGATTGATGATGTTTCTATTGAGCGATTGTGATAAATATTACTCGTTTTCTTTGACGTTTTTAGGTTTTCTTTTGGCCCACTAATGTGTCAGAATGTTTTCAATACCTAAATTTTTTTTATCCCAAAGTCCCTTGTTTTTTATTCTTTGGTGACAAAATTGGTTTTTACTCTCGACATAGCGAGGAAGAAAATACTTTTATTAGCAATGACATTGATTGAAAATATTAAGTCATTCGTTGTGTCGGTGAAAAAATTATTTTTTGTCGCTAATGCTTTGGCAGACAAAAGTCATTTATTGTCGATAGTAAGTAAGCAAATAAAATGTTTATCGTCGCCAATGTTACAGTGAATAATGTCCTTTTCTCCTCGGCACTTTGGTAGCCAAAACACTTTTTTCCCTTTTGTGGCAAAGAAACATCAAAGGCATGGAGACAAGCCATTGACAAAGAAAAAGATTTTCGTTTCTGATGTAGATATTCTTTATACCATTGGAAAGGTCTCTAGTAGATATATAACTTTGTAGCTATAAGTTTTCTCATATGAACTACTAAAAGGTTTTGAAATTGTGAATGCAATAGGGGCATGTTCTCAATGAACAAAAAGGACCAAATTGTGTTGTGAGATGGACCATAAACTTGGTAGCAAAAACAAAAGTAATTAAGGCCATTGGATTCATGAAAGTAAAATTTAAAATCTTATTAATTTTTCAATCAACTTCCTTAGGTTGAATTCAAATTGCTAAAATATTAATTGAATTTCACATACATATATATGTATGTATGTATGTTAGTAACTTATGTATCTTGTTGTAATATTACCTGGCTATCAATGCTAAGATGGATTAACGAACACTAAAGGGAGAGTAGAAAATATGCATATGCTAAGAACCATGGTGAAGGGATTCCCACCAATATACTATGTTCCTTATTTTATTTGCAATTTCATAACCTTTTAGTAGGTCATACAAGAAAACTTATAACCACAAAGTTGTATTTATATCCGATACATTTTCCAAGAGTATAAATAACATCTAAAATGGAGGTCAGAGTCAAATGTTATGACAAAATTCATTAGCAAAACTCTCATGGTTTCAACTATAACTCATTATTTAGGGTCGACGTGTCAATGAAAAAACTTCTTTTGGGGTCAACGTTTTGGTGATAAATTAACATTTGTGGCCAATGTTTCAGTGTAAAATGAAATTTTGGGGCCAACGTATCGTGTGAAGAGTGCTCTTTGGCAGCAAGTCACCCCTTTCCATTACAGTCACGATTTGGAATGAACGATGATAACCCCATTCACATACTTCTAAAGGGAATGACGCATGTGACAAAAATGGTATTTAATGTTTGATGACATTTGCCGCCCAAAATTATAAGTTTCAACACTAAACACTATGGGCAATCAAAATCCTTTCTTGTGCCGATGTGTGCGAGCTAAAAATCCTTTCTTTCAACCTCGTGTACTTCTGCTTAAACATTTATCTCGTGGTTATGTGGTTTACAATCAGTAGTGAAAAGTATTTTCGCCATGGAAACAACAGAAGAGAAAAGGAATACCTCTCCCGCAATTACTTTTACTTGGTAGGTAATCAATATTAAATCACCTTTTCATCACCAATGTGTTGGAGCAAAACTTTTACCATTGTTGCATCAACAACAAACAAAAAAATAATGGATGGCTTATATCCATGCCTTTGATTTTTCTTTGTTGTGGAAGGGAAAAAGTGTTATGGTTTCCAAAGCGTTGGGGGGAGAAGGACATTGTTCACCGTCACGTCAGCAACAAGAAGTAATTTCTTTGCATACTCGTTGTTGGCCATAAAAGACTTTTGATTGCTAAAGCATCGGCGACGCCAGCACAATGGACGCATTAGGATTTTCAACCAAATTTGTTGCGAATAAAAGTATTTTCTTCACCACAAGGTTGAGAGTAAAAACCATTTTTTCGTTGAAAACTCAAAAAGAAAGGACTTTGGGGTTGAAAAATTATAACTGTTGAAAATATTCTGACACCCTGGTGGGCCAAAAGAAAACCTAAAAACGTCAAGAAAACCAAAATCACCAAGAAAACAAGTAAGGTTTATCACAATTGCTCAGCAAAAACATCATCAATACAACAAGGAGATTAAAGCATTAGATAATGGAGCTATGAAAGAGAATCTCATTTATTCAAACCACACACTAGTCATGAGATTAGCTAATAAAAAAAAGGTTGCAAGAGGAAAATTGAAGAAAACCCATTGATCAAGACTCAATTTAAAAGGTGGGGCCTCGAGTTAGGAAACTTGAGGAGCTGTTGAGAGGTTAAAAACGCTAGAAACAACACTGCGGAGAATAATCATAACAACATACTACTGTTACACCTAAAATATTCCCATCATGAGATTCAGTGTATACACCCTTGGAGTTACCTTGATTGAGTCATTGACCTGGAAGGATTTGTACCCATTTGTACTAGGTTTTGAGAGGTCATCGCAGGTTGCACTCATGCAGGATGCGACGTCGCAGCTTGTTCTATTGCAGGGTGCGTGGATGTCAATTAATGGACAAAAATAGCCCTTCGAGTCCTTTCTCGAAGTTTGTTGACTTGGGACCCTATCCCTGACCTCTTGGAAGAGCTGGCATTCAATTCCTATCATTTTGGAAGGATCCCTTAAGCCTCTCCTATCATATCTCAACCTATCCTTTCCATACCCTATCCACTTAGTCCTATTTAAATGAAGCTCACTCCCATCCCAAGGGGAGGAAGTCTATGGTACTCTTATGCTGGTGAAACTAAGCCCAATAGATCTAACGCTCTAGCTCGGGGAACATCTATTTCTCTCTAGGAGCTTTGGCATGGCTTGTCGGAAGGAGTTTGCAACGTTAAGGCAATGGTTGTAATCCTCTTTTCTATTGTACTTCTCCACTCTTCAATACTGTTAATATAATCGCTTTCCATAAATGTTGTCTCTTTGATGATGTTTAGAGTTTTCCTCCTTAACTGTTAACTTAGATCTATCATATGAGATATATGCTTTCACTTCTCGTGGTCTGTTACATGTTCAACAGGGTTTAGCTACTCACGATCTGGTAGCACTGGATCATTGGATCAACGAAGGAGAAAGAAATCTACAAATCTAAGGTAAACGATCTACTCTTACATTTGTACTTCTATACGATCTGGGGAAGTATTTTATGTTCTATCCTATTTGTTCTAGACTTACATTAAGCTAGGGAGATCAGGCCTTGAGTCCGCTCTCGGTAGATTGTCCGCGAAACAAATCTGGCGACCATTCTGGGGAACGCTCATCTTGTTTTAATAGTTGTCAATCTGGGAGTCATTTTCAGTTGATTGCTTGACACAAGCCTTTTATTTGTCATTTGCTTCTTGAGTTGATTTCACTATCAGATCTTCATATCGAAGACTCTGATCTGCTTCCTCTGAATTTATACTACTCATTTCCAAACCATTTCATAGTCCATTACTTGGAGATTTGATTCATTTTAGAACTTAGATATCACTTGTCGCGCCTGGTTAGTGAAAACAGAGCGACACTGTGTCTTTTATGGTCTCTATTCTTTGTCTGTCAACTACTCGTCGCAGTCCTTTCATTGGTATATTGCAACACTGTCGCACTTCCCGCATTGGTGAACTACGACGTTGCACTGTGTACAAACACAGAGTGCGCCAATTCGTCGAATTTGGCATGCAGGCATCCCTTCTCCATTTATTAATATGAGCTTTGGTTTGCTGTATGAACTCTCTCTGTGCTGTAAGATCCAACCAGAGATCCCATCTTTGATTTGTGTGTTGAATGTTTGGTTTAGTTTGGATTGGTTTTGGGTTCCGCTTTGGACAAGTCTAAGAACCGGTAGTGGTGGACACTCTTGTCTCCTCCACCTTCATCCGCTCACCCTTGCATTCCCTTCTCTCCATTAACTGATCTGGTTACTACATTAGATCAGCTCCCAGACCTCATTTGCATTATTTTTTGAGCTTTGCTTGCTTGCTTCTGTTTGATTTTGAGTCTTGTTTGTCTTTCAGCCTAACTGAGTGCTTGTCTTTTCTTGAGTTTTCTGAGTGTACTGAGTGCTGCAAGTAGTGTTTGCTTTTCAGTCATTTACATCTGAAAGCGCAGTTGTTATCAAGATAATCTTTTGATGCATCCATTGAAAATTTAAAAGTGCTTCTTTCCCATCATCTCTCAAGCATTGTTGTAAGAAATTGTTTGTACATTGGAATGTTTTGCTTATGCATTTTTTTTGGAAAAATTGAATGAAGGTGTGATCAGTTTTGTTTTTCTTGAATTATGAATCGCTCATCTTCTTGAAAGACTCAAAGTATGCTTCAGTTTTTGCAAAATTAGTTCCATGCTAAGGAAAGATAGATGCATTTTTAATTCTTATGGCTTTTAGGTCATTGAAAGTGAAATTGAAAAGCTTGCATACTCCATCTTAGAATCCTCTCTTTTCATTATCTAGTGTCATTTTTCTTTGAAAAGAAAAAGAAAAGGAAAAAAATGTTGTGATTTGGATTAGTAGTGTTGTGATTTTTGTGTTTTGTTGAAAAAGGAAAAGAATGTTTCAATATCATTTTTCGTAGATTTGGGATTGTGTTACATTGCATTGCCTTGGTAAAATTGTTGGAAAGAAAAAGAAGATTTCTCCTTCCCATAGGTAGAATTCATCGAAAGAAAAGCATACTTTTTGCATGTAGCTAGGGCTTGCATTATGTTTTCGATTATGTACTCACCTCATGCATTCACCTAACCGTCCAGATAAAATTAACGGTAGAACTAGCGTAAAATATTTAGAAACTTGTGTGTAAGTTAGAGACGTGTTTCAATGTCGTTAAGCATGGCAGCTGTCGTTATTTGCCAGCACTGTATCCCGGGGGTATTGTAGTCTTCCACGTACTTATCGGTATATCGAGCTCCTTCACGTACCCACCAAGTCATCTTGAGTACTTGGCGTATATTGAAGGGTGTATCACGTACTCGGTAGTATATCGGAAGGTCTCTTGCCGAACAGTTGTGCATTAGACAACACCACTACAAATTTGAGCTCCCACGTACCTTGCGTATATCGGGAGACACCCTTAAGATTCCTGAAACCAACTAAGTTAACCATTTGGCCGTCTTGGCAAAGCAATACACCGAGAACAACACTTGGGGAGATTAGCACGCACGTACTGTCCAAGTAATCGGGTATGCAAGCAAGGGTACGGTCCCAATCCTCCTTGTCGCATCATATTGTTGGACCCTGCAGTATATAGTGGTTTGCGATGCCTTGACAATCCCGTGAGGTTCCAGACTGTTGAATCCACTCTTATAACATAAGTTTTCTTGTGGCCTTAGTTTGTGTAGGGTTTTGTCTGGTCTGCTTTCTTTTAGCTTGTTGTGGCTGGGGTTTTAGCCCCTGCCTGTGCAAATGAGCACCTGTTAAGGATTATAGAATCCTTAACAGTAGTGTGGAAGTAATTAACAATAAACTAAATACGAACAATTAAAGCAAATACCATAAAACAACAAACCTAAGCTTAAACATGTGCACGAAATAAAATATGACTTATAACAATGAACGGTATACTTGAAAAAACTGTAGAATAAAGAATCTTTTTTTTATATTATGGGCAAGCAAAGGGCTTGCAAAAAATACATTTACCTCAAAGATGAGGCTAATGGAGTTCTGGCGGTGTGCTCTAGTGCTCCTTGGTTCGATACTCTTCTCTCCAATGCTTTGATGGTGCCTAAAAATTTTATCTCAAGGGGAGGCCAAAAGACACAACTATGGATGGCTTAAGGCTTTGGAAAAAATTCAGCAGCATGAAGGTAGAGTGAGTGAGGGATATCGAAATGAGGGGCCTCCACCCATTTTTATAAAATTGGATTAGGGTTTTAGGGCTTTTTAGGGTTTTTGCCCTATTTTCTCTTTTTTTTTTTCTTTTTCTTTTGGGTTTTATTCCCTATTATTTTGATTTTGACTCACTTTTGGGGTTTTGGTATGTTTTTGAGAGAATTTTTTGGGTTTTTTAATACCCATTTGGGTTTTATGGGGTTTTGGAGGCGAGGTTTGGTAGGAAATTTGGTCAATAGAGGTGCATGTCCAAAGGGATGAGCTAGTGAGCACTTTTTTGGTGTTAACAGATTGCCCCCTGATGTGTGAGGGCAGGAGCTCATCGTATGGCCGATGGACATCATAAGTACTATGGTTTCCTAGGTGATAAGCATTGGGATGGAGGAGAGCACAAACCTATTGGAGACCGGAACACGGGGTCTGTACTGATTGCCAAGAACTAAAAATACATGTCTTACTGAGGAGTATCCCAACATATGGACGAGGCGGGCATACCCATGCTCGTTGTCAAAATATAATAATGGGTTCCATGAAGGGGGACCAGAACAATACATGAGAAAACTGTTGTGTACATCATATTGGTCCAGAGGGGACAAAAATCTGGGACATACCCATGGTCTAACCATGGTGGATGTGAAAAATTGATACACTGGAAAACATTTGTCACGTTGATTGTGGTATCGGAATGACTGATAAAAATGTTGGATCTGAAGGTGTCCAATGAATGTAAACCAAAGAAGCATGCCAGTGGGGTACTTCCATAAAATTGTCGCCATGCACAGCCTGGATATCGACAGGAACATGTGACTGGTTGTTTCCTCAAGCCGACTCACAAATGTGTTGGAGTCAGGTGACATCCAGGGTCTTCTACTAATAACTGAAAGGACTGATACCCTGTACGAATCTCAACGATGCAATCAAGGTGTTGACGTCGAGCATGTGAGAAACAATCATCTGGAGAGGCACAAAGGACTCCTTTCAAAATGATTCGTAGGCACTCACTGTTGATGGCAATGAGTCGAAGGCACAAGGACCTCTAGGTCTATCCTCTGGAATATATTAGTTGGCATCGACGGAGGGAGACCTTGCAACTACCAAGGCAATAATGTTTTCCTGATAGAAGCACGAGGTGTACAACCGAGATGTGATAGTACTAATGGCGGGACTGATGCACTGTGGGAATGGGGAATAACTGGGGTCATGGAGTGGGAGGAGTCAAACTTCCTTTATCCAGAGCATGATGACATGGATGACTTGGCAGCTTATGAAACTAACTTTTAGGTATGGGGAACATAGCTTAAGGGATCAGGGGTAAATACTGCAGCAGGAAAGACTCAGGGGGATATAGTTATGGATCATATCCATAGACTCTCGAGGCGACATTTTGCAAAGTGCTCTGAACAAAGGCGACCAAGTTCGGGAAGCTGTCGTAATAGTGTGATTATATATGCTTTGGTTTGGCATCAAGAGGTACCGTTCGGGCCTTCTTCGTGGTGTAAGGAGCTCAAAGAAGGGAGAAAAGTGTGCTTAAAATGGTACTGTCGTGTGGATTTGTGCGAGCCCAGGACAGTTAATGCTCGTAAGTGATTTCAATTTTAAGGAGTTTGAAAGCGATAAGGAGACTCTGAAATGGTGAAAATGTACTGTCCTATGGATTTGTATGAACCCAAGATGGTGATTGCTCGTTGGTGCTTTCACTTTTAGAGAGTCTGAAAGCAGTAAGAGGACTCCGAGGGGGTTCTTTTTCGTGTGTTAGTCTCCAAAGCCTGAAAAAGCATAAAATGATGCAATGAAGAACTCTTCTAGCCGGAGTGGCCAGAGTATTCCTTTTTCGTAATTAGTCTACAAGGTCTGGAAAAGGTGTAAACTTATACCAGGTAGATGCCCTTTGAGATACTTTTAGCGAGCATGAAAGGAAGAAAGATTGCTCAGCGATCTTTTCATTGTTTTTAGGAGTCAGAAAAGAGCTTAACAGAAACTCCCTAAGTGCCTTTTTCGTAAAGGAATTGCTTGGCTGGAAAAAGGGGTAAACTTATACCGAACAAAAGTAATAGTGAGGCAAGGAGGAAGTGTTTGATCAAGGTATAAGTATAGGAACCAAGAGTGGTGGTATGGGGGTGAACACTGATGGGGTCTCCTTGCGGGTTTGATGAATGGTAGCAAAACAAGGCTATAATTGCAGTATGGTTGGAGTGGATGGCTCATGGATAGGTTGTGATGTGCGAACTTGTGAAGATTCGGCAGTGGCCGATGTGGCATGCAAACCGAGGTGGTAAGGTGAAGGGACACAATGTCAAAAAGTTTTTCAGATGAGGGCAAGAAATAATCTCAAGCATCGTCACGAGCGTGGAAAACTGAATCCGGCGGTATAAAGAATGTTAGAAACGAGTGATGACCAAAGTGACACGCAAATCGAGGTGACGAGGAACGTGTGAAAAATGCCTGGAATATTTTAAGGTGAGACCGAGAAATGATCTGGAGCATCGTCACGAGCACGGGAAACTGAATCCGGTGATATAAAGAACGTCAAAAACGGACAACGGCCAAAGTGGCATGCAAACCAAGGTGACGAGGGACATTATAAAAATGCCTAGAAGATTTTGAGGTGAGAACGAGAAATGATCTCGAGCATCATCACGAGTGTGGAAAACTGAATCCGACGATATAAAGAACGTCAAAAATAGATAACAGCCAAAGTGGCACGCAAACCGAGGTGATGAGGGACATTAGAAAAATGCCCAGAAGATTTTGAGGTGAGAGCGAGAAATGATCTCGAGCATAATCACGAGCACATAAAACTGAATTCGGTAATATAAAGAATGTCAGAAACGGACAATGGCCAAAGTGGCACGCAAACCGAGGTGACGAGGGACATTAAAATAGGCCCGAACAAGGTGCCAGTGAAAAATGTAAACTGACCGAACCACCGCGAAGTTCTAGCTACGCTGAGTGCATTGGTATCAACGATTTGAGAAACGGGCCTCGGATGATCTCGTAATGGCAAAAGGAAAATAAGGCCAATGTCTATAAATAGTAAGTGGTCACCATAATAGGTGTCATTTGTGTGTGGTGAGTTTGACAGAGCAATAGAGGAGGTTAGAGGTAAAAGTTGAGTTTGTGGGAGATTTCACTGGTAGATTTGCATTCCGAGAGTTGCAGGTAAGAGCCCATGTCCTTAGCTTTGTCATTTAAGATTTTTTGTATTTTTTCGGGTCTCTGGGGGGTCGTACCTGCCATAAATGGGAACCTACGTGGCATAGCGCTGTGAAAATCCTCACAGCAGATCTAAGAGATGATGTATACCTCACAAGAGTAATTATGATTAAGCAGGAAAATAGAAGAAGAGTGGTCAATGCAGTATAATGAGCAACATAATAATAATACTGTAGAACTCGGATAGAAGCAAAAATACTTCACACACACTAGTTAATTAATCACAATATGGACAAATAAATAGTACAATGGTAGAGAGGATTCAAATGCCTAAGGTGGCAATTCGAATTAGCCTCTCAGAGCGATCATAAGATCAATAGAGTGTCATCGGAGCACAACTAGGTGTCCTCATGATCATCGGAGCACAACTGGAAGTCTTCATCATCATCAGTGGAGTCATCAATGCTCAAGTAACTGTCAACCATCAGTCAAACTGAGTCTGGTAGGTGTAACTGAGTGTAACTAAGTGTAACTGAGTGTAATTGAGTGTAACTGAGTGTAACTGAGTGTAACTGACTGTAACTGACTGTAACTGAGTGTAAACTGAAGACAACTGGACTGGTAGGCGAGGAAGGGCGAGTTGCTTCCTAAAATCAAGGAAGAAGGGTGCATTAAGCAACTAGAGGGATAAAACTAAATAGTGAGAAGCTCCTGGGGGCTGACTAACTGAGGGCTAGGTGCTGGACTGATGACTGGGATGCATGCAAACCCTAAAAGTGCATGCATGACTGAAAAAGTAAATGATCAAAATACTAGTGGGACTAGGATGGAGTATAGGAATATCCTAACAAGCGCGGGTTCCAGATGGTTTGGTGCGGTCTGGACCGTGGCAATGGGGTAGCTAGCTGCGCTGCAAAGCGCGGTTTTCTTCGCCAAAGGTGCAGTTTAGGCCGCGCTGGGGTATTTGGGAAACCGCGGTGTGCCCCGCAGGTAGACCCATGCTGGTTGCACTCTGAAGCGCGGCTTTCCAAGAGGAAAATGTGCTTCAGGGTGCAACCAGGGGGTGGTTCAAACTGCGGTGTGGACCGCGGCTTTCCGGGAGGAAAGCGCGGTGTGAAGCACATGGAAATGGGTGATGTATGCGCTGTGGAATGTGCGTTTCAAAGGAGAAAGCACGCTCCAGAGGGTTGTGTTTTTTTTTTAGATGGGGATCTAATGAGCTTTATTGTTGTCATTGGCAGGATGCTAGAGGTTGGATGGTGAGAGCGGGAGATTCTTCGCAACATCCAAAGGAACATCCGGACAGACCGAGGGGTTCAAGAGGCACTAGCTGATAGTGGGCTCCTGAAGTTTGCATAGATCCCATTTATGCGTTTAGCACCTCTGTTGCTGAACAAGTTAGTTGAGTTTTGGGATTTTGACATCGAGGATTTCATGATCCAGGTCGAGCGGCTAGATCTGACCCTAGCTGATGTATACTTCCTGACTGGGTTGCCCCGGTTAGGTATGGTTGTCGAGGCTCAGCCAAGGAGGCCGAGGAATGTCTCGATGGAGACTTTATTGGAGAGACATTGTTTGCCTGTGGCGGTGGTTAGTGGGTCTTCACTCATGTTATGTGATATAGAGAGCCCGGTTACGCAGGCTATTGTAGCGGCAGTGGTACGGGTTTTGGGTTCCCATGGCCCTAACTAGATCATGGGAGGGAAGATGTTATTGATCGAGAGCGTCCTTAATGGGACGTACTATGCATGGGGATAGATGTATTTGACCGCTGTTCGGTGAGAGCTGAGCAAGGTCCGGCACCTGGGGAAGGAGTTTTGTTTCCCGTCTTTTTCGTGTGCCTTTTTCTTTGAGCGGGTCCAGATGCTGCGGCATCACAGAGCCGTGCTAGTGGCGCCCCCGACCGAGCCGCGGATGCAGCGATGGGGTGAGATGATGACTCGTCAGGGTGGGGGGCTGGTGGGTCGTTTCTTCACTGAGGAGTTGTTCTTATAGTGGATGAAGATACCGGTATCCATTGAGGTTTATCCATATGCTGGGATGGACTTTCGTGGAGATCCAGAGATGTCGAGGCCTCCTGGCTAGGCTTGGGGCCTAAACGGTATTTTTGTTTTATTTCAGTTTGACAGGTTTCGTATACGATATCATTTTGTAGTTGCTGGACCTGTATTTGACATTTTGGTGTTTTTGTTTGGCAGATGTGGGACCGCTACCACCGCCAGGTCATAGGCTACAGCGAGGGCATGTGGATGGAGTGGACCCAGTCGGGCGTGGATAGGGTCATAGCCAGAGTGCTACAGTTACTCTAGATGTTTTGAGGCAAGGGATTGATCGGCTCCTGGAGGGGATCGCGAGAGATGGCTGGCAGCATTTGGATCAAGAGTTGATCAATATTTGTTATGATGCTCCATAGGAGTGGAGGCCCATTATGCGGCGCATTGCGATGTTCGCATAGACAGTGAGAGTGTTTGCTCGAGGGGATGTACCTTATCTTAAGGAGGATGAGGATCCTGAGGAGGGGCTGCCTGAGGAGGAGTTGGGAGAGGATTAGGAGGCAGCATGGGCAACTGCGGCCCCTGCCATAGAGGCAGGGGGGTCAGTGGGCGATGATGATGATGAGGACTACCGGGAGGAGTCTGACTAGGCAGTTGACAGGGCTGCCCCCACTGTGGTGATTATGTGGGATTTTTGTATATATGGCTCATGATATTTACCGAGGATGTTGTTGGGGCTCCGTGCTATGTTTATATGTATATTTTGGTACAGTGGGTACTTATGACATTTTCATGATATATATATATATATATATATATATGGCACGTGGATTCCTTTGTGATGATGTTTTGCTTTCTATGCATGTGGATGCACCTAGCATGATGTTTGTGTTATATGCATATGGATGCAATTATGTTTATGCATGTGGATGCGATTTATAGTTATGCACGTGGATGCACTTATGGTTAATTTTCTTTTTGATATTTTTAAATGATATTGTTATGTACATGTGTGTGATTGGTGCCCTACATATGGTGATTCGTGTGCCAGCCTAGAATATTATTAGCCATTTGGGCTGCCACATTATTTTGATTGCGTGGGACATGAGTGAATGTGATGGATTCAAACCGTCTAATCATTTGTTTAGTGCGCAGGAATTTTCTAAAAAGGCAGGGATCCCGTACCTGGTAACAGTTGTTGAGTTGAGCGACAAGTAGTTGGGAGTCAAGAAGCACACCGAGGTGACTTATGACCATATGGAGGGCAGCGGTCGGTAGACTAGCCATGACATCGTACTTAGCCTGGTTGTTGGTAGCAGTGCCTATGCACACGCCATCAAGGTGGATGAGCTCATGTGAGGGGGAATATAAGACCCAAGCTGCAGAGGCGAGGTTCGGGGACCAGCGACTTGTGCCATTGGTGGAACCAACGTATTGTAGTGGGAGGGAGCCCATCTGTGATCATGCAGGGTAATCAAAATGTAAGGTCGTAGATAAAAAAAGGGTGGGAAACAAAAAGGGAATGAAACTGTACAAAAGGGGACTGGTGGGTCCTCAAAAGGGTGTTATGGGTAGAAGCGTTTAAGGTACAACCCATTCCGAGGGTTGTGCAAAGGGGTCCCTTCAGAATTGGTGAGGATGTATGCCCCATGTACCAAATAGGTATGCACGATGTATGGTCCTTGCCACATGGATTCGAATTTTCCTTTCCTGGTCTTATCGTGTGCTTGGCCATAGACCAATACAAGGTCTCCTTCCCTGAAATTGCATGGGTGAACGTGTTTGTCGTAACCCGCTTTGGAGCAGTTTTTTGCAGCTTTGATGGTTTGAAGGGTCGTCCGACGATCCTCGTTAAGTTGTTCCAAAAGGATTAAGCGTTGCTCAAGTGGGGAGGTGTCGGGAAGGAGTTCTACAACTATGTGGAGGGAGGGAATCTGACACTCTATGGGGAGGACCGATTCGACGTCATGGACCAAGTGAAAAGGGGTGAACCCTGTGGCAGTCTTAGTGGAAGTACAATAAGCCCAAAGTGCTGGAAATAACATGTGATGCTAGTTGGACTTATGGAGATCTACCATATGCTGAAGAATGGTCTTCAGTATTATATTGATGGCCTCGACCTGACCATTCCCTTCAGGGTAATAGGTGGAAGATTATTGATGCTTGAATTTAAGAAGGATGGACAGTTCCTTACAAATGGCATCTTCAAAGTGGCTGCTGTGGTCAGACACCAGTTGTTGGGGGCCACCGAACCGAGTAATGGCATGATTAAAGAAAAAGCGAGCTGCGGTGTAGGCTTTGCAGTTGAATGTGGGCATGGCTTCAGCCCATTTGGTGAAGTAATATACAACGACAACGATATACTTATGGCCACCTGCCAAGGTTGGGTTGCATTCCATGAAGTTGATGGCCCATTTGCAAAAGGGGCCAACAATGACAACTGGGTGGAGGGGGGCAGGTGGTGTCCTTGCTTTGGGTGCAAAGAGCTAGTAGTTGTGGCAATGTTTTACTGCAGTGATACAGTCGGTGAAAAGGGAGGGCCAAAAATACACGGCACGGATGACTTTTTGGGCGGTGGCCATCCCTAAAAAATGTTCGCCATAAGCTTCATTGTGGCAATCATTAATGACTTGTTAGGCCTCGTCGTGGGTGAGGCAGTGATGTAAAATGGTGTCGATACCGTGACGGTATAACACATCTCCGAGGAGAAGGTAATGTGAAGCGTGATGGCGTATGCGTCGACGCTCATTGTGGTCGAGATGCGGTCAAAATTTCTAAGTGCGAAGGTACACCAAGATATCATCGTACCATGGGTCATCTGAAGAAATGATAAATAAATGATCATCCGGGAGATTGGTCTGAATGGGGGCTGAACTGGATGACGATGGCAAGTTTGTCATAAGTTGTGCCAAAGCAAGGGCCTTGATGCTCTTTGGTGTTGTAAACGTGAGGTCATATTCTTGGAGAATAACGACCCACTTAGCCACACGTCCTTGAAGTAGACGATGACTCAGTAGGTAAACCATAGGATTAGAGTTAGCCACAACAGTAGTTGTGCTCAGCAATATATAGTGACTGAGCTTTTGTATGGAGAAGATGACGGGCCAACTTCTCTTCAGGAGGGTAACGCAACTGTGGGCCAGACAAGGTTTGGCTTACATAGTAGATTACATGCTCTTTTCATGCATTATCTTCTTGAACAAGCACCCCGGAGACGGCGTGTTCTGATGCCAAAACATACAGGATAAAATCCTTTGAGAAATATTGGAGGGAGATCAAAGGGGCGTTAGTTAAGGCTGTTTTGCTGTAAAGGCCGCTTGAGCTTGCTCATCCCAGACAAATGGGCTGCGGTTGCGGAGTAAGCGGAGGAAGCCGTGGACTGTCGTGGCGTATTCAGGAACAAAGCGACGGAGAAAGTTGGCTCTGCCTTGTAGACTCTGTAACTGACGTATGGTGCGAGGGGGAGGTAGGTCCAAGATGGCTTGGACTTTTAAGGGGTCGATAATTATCCCTTTTTGTGATACGATGAATCCTAACAACTGTCTTGCAGGGACGAAAACGACACACTTGAGAGGGTTCAAGCGGATTCTGTATTTACGACAACGGAGGAAGACTTGTCGGAGGTCATTTAGGTGGTTAGATCATTCTTTGGAGCGAGCGGTAAGGTCACCTAGGTAAACCAGGATGATATGAGTTAGGTCGTGAAAGTAGAATGTCATGGCTCATTGGAAAGTGGTACCCGTGTTCTTTAGACCAAATGGCATGACCCGGTAGGAAAAGGTGCCCCATGGGGTAGTAAACATAGTTTTATTTTGGTCTTCTTTCCGAATGTGTATTTGGTTGTACTCGGAAAATCTATCCATAAAGGATAGGAATTCATGTTCGGCACAAGCGTCAATGAGCTGGTCGATGAAAGGTGTGGGAAAGTTGTCTTTGGGACATGCTTGATTGAGATCTCAAAAATCTGTGCAAACACGGAGAGTGCCCTGTTTTTTGTTGACAGGTACAGGGTTGGACACCCAGGTGGTGTAAGCGATGGGATAGATGAATTCGACTTTCTGGAGCTTCTCAATTTCAATTTTGACTGCAGGGAATTTGGAGGGGTGAATCGTCTTTGCTTCTAGTGGACAGGCGGGAACTCAGGCCATGTGTCGATGTGGTGTTCTACGATAGTAGGATCTAGGCCGGGCATCTCGGTATAGGACTAAGCAAAGACATCACCGAACTCCTGAAAAAGTTTTTTGGCTTCCCTGATTTCGTATTCCGTACAAGTGGCCCCTAAGGTGATGATCTCGGGTTGGCCACTCGGGTGAGCAATGTCTACTTGTGTGATGGGAGAAATATTTGCCATGTTTCCTTCCTTGAAGGCGTTAGGGGCAGGAATAAGATTCTTGAACCAATCGACCTTCTCTGGGAGAAAGTCTTTTGTTTCGATTGCCAGTAGGCTGGCTGCGATAGGGGTGGAATCACTGGTGATGAAATATGATCGATGGTGCATGTCATCCCATGGGTAGTTTGGTTCTGTAAGGGCTTCGAGGATTTCCTCATCGCTGCAGAAGTGCTGAGTGATCAAGTCATATGAGGGAAGGGTAAATGTTGAAGGAGAGTTGTCCCTATCGATCGTAGAGATCATGTATATGGTATTGACTTCTTCCGAGGGGGAAGATGTTGGAGGGTAATTTTCTTCAATGGTAGGAGGGGATGTCTCTAGGTCGTCATTATTCAACTCGTAGAGGGATGCTCTGTAATCCAGGAGATCGGGGTAGTGGTGCGAGTAGTGACCATATATGCCACAGATAGCGCAAGCGTGGTTAGTACGTAGAGCCTTGTTGCGCTGATGGGATGGGGGGTTTAGTACGAATACGAGTATGTTGGGGTTGTCTTCCAAGGTCTGCATGTGTTTTTGGAGATTGGGCAATTGAGGACAGTTGTGGGTAGCATGGCCAATATCGTCACATAAGGAGCACTTAGGGGGTGCTCGCGGGGGTGGTTGGGGTACTGCTGGTTAACTTGCTGGTGGGCGGTATAACTTTGTGGGCCTCTGCCACCAGTGTTTTTTGGTGGTGGTGGGGGAGGGTTTGTGGCAGATGTGGATGCTGTGTCGGAATGGGGATGGTTGGGTATGTTCTTGACACATGGTGGTGGGCACTTGGAAGTGTTAATAGGTTGAACTGGTTGAAGAACGACCTATGGTGTTGGTGTAGGAGTAGGGGCGGGTAAATACCATACGGGTAGACCTAGGGTTAATTCGGGGAGGTTTAAAGTGGCCATCACTGGTGTACTTACCACTCTAGATGGTGGAAATAAAAACGAGATCGTATGGATGGGTGTTGCCCCGATGTAACTTGGTACCGATGGTGGTTGCGGTAGTAAAGGCAGTTGTTGGTTGGGTGCTATGTGGTTGGAGGAAATTGTGAAAAGATCCGATATCTCAGTTATCTTTAGATGGGGCGGAATGGATTGGAACGTGGAAGTCATGGGGGACTCCAAGTATAATCCGGGTCCAATTGTGGAGACTAATGATGTAGGGGCATTGTGCATGGGTTGTTCGATCATGGGGAGAACGTTCTCGGGAGCAGCTGGGGCATTGGGATCGTAGTATGTTATTTGCTCGATTTTGACTACACGTCCCTCATGGGGGAACATCATGATGCGGAAGACGGATGAAGCGACGACCTTCATAGCATACATGTAACTACGACCAAGTAAGAGGTTGTAATCAAGTTGTGCATTGATAACCTCTATATCGATTAGGACTGTTTTTCCTACTAACTGGACGGGAACGTTGTTCAACAGACCCTGGGGTTGGGATGTACGACCATTGTAAGCTCTTAATGCAGTTGTTGATGGCTATAGAGTGGGAGATCCAAGCTTCTGCCAAACAAACGTTGACATGACGTAAGTGGAGGCACCTTCATCGATGGATGACTAGGTTCTGAACTGATACAGAGACCTGGAAGGCTAGTGTTGAAGGCAAATGTGGTTCAGCTTGGTCTAAGTCAAATGCCATCAGTCGAGAGTCATTAGGGTCTATCGAGCTGATGGCGGACAACAACAGTTTCCTCTGTGTGGGGCAGTTCTTTAGGACTTCCAATGCTGACATGGCCGTGGGGGATTGTGCTAGATCTTCTATGATATTATAATTTGCTGCGGCACGGGCATTAGGGTTGTTGTTGATCCGCCGTAGTGGGAAACAAGGGGCTTTGGGGGCCCCATCGCCGTGTGGTGGGGTAATGCGCAAGGGCTGATATGTGGGGGCAATAGTATCAATGGGGGGGGGTTTCGGGATTAGGTCCATATTGATTTTGACCCATTTGAAGGTTGATGTCGATTGATGATATCATGAGGAGATGGTGAGTACCCGAATCCATGGGTTGGTTTGTCTGTGTAGTATATGTGATCTACTGAGGTGGTTGTGTGGTTCCTTGAGGAGGAGGTAGTGGTTGGGCGTTTACTACTCCTTGCGTGGGCAAGGGATTTTGCAGCACCATGGGGGGTGGCTGGGGGTTGGGTTGTGCGGGAGGAGAAGCTTGTCCTTGGCATTGGGCATCGTCCATCCAGAGTTGACGGGCATGATCTAAATGCAGACAATTGTGCGTATACTGGCCGTACACCCCACATATGGAACAAGGATGATTCATTCGTAGGTTGGGATTCTTGCCCTGATGAGGTGGTCTATCGAGGTTTTGGTCAGGTGGGGTGGCATTGTTGTTATTGGGGGGGTTTGGTTGTTGACCGCCTTGGTCATGAGGTTGGTTATTCCTCTGGTTCTGTCCTCTACCCCTATTCTGTTGGCCTTGCTGGTTACGTTGAGCAGGCTGATTTTGCTGTGGGTGCTGTTGGGCGTAAACTTGCCCTTGGGGATTGGGAGGACTCTGTGGTTGAGAAGGCGGTGAGGGTGTCAGCGGAGGGTAGTAACCAGAATGTTCTTGAGGTTGGCCCGGAGTTGGTGGGTTTGGTTGTGAATGATAAACTGGAGGAACTGGTGTTGCGCAATTGGGGCTTGCGGGGGGTAGTAAGCCTGCTGGACTTGGGGGTGTGAATGGGTGGGCGGAGCTGGGTGTTCATATAAAGTAGGATGTCCCATAGGAGAATTATAAGGTGGGGGTGCATGGCCATAACACTGCGGTGGGCATGATGGTCCATGGATATGAGGAGGTCTAATGATCGGGGCGTATGAACTAGTCGTTCCAGAATGGGACGTAGTGCGTGAGAGGTCGGGGCCACTAGTAGCAGGCATAACTGTGTACGGTTGAGGGCATGATGCCACATGCCCGATGATACCATCAGCCGCATGGGATGCTCTGAGCGCATCGCTCCGGGCTGAGTCAGCATGGGGGGCATCAGGTAAAATAGAATATAGATAATCGGACTGGGCATAGATGAGGTCAAATTGTTGAGCTTTGAGAATTGCTTCTTCCTCAGACTGGGGTCGCTCGGATGCCACATCCTTCGCGATGGTTGGTATGAGAGATTTGAGGAACCAGTCTAAAAAGATCCGGTCATCCAACTTGATCTTGCATAATGTGCGTCGTTTACGCTATTCATGGATGTGGTCCGTGATGTGTGTGGCGGTGTTCTGTCTGCAAGACAAGAGGATCTCTACACCGGTATCGTAACGAACGGGTAGCTGGAAGAATTGCAAGAAAGTGGAGGCAAGGGATGTGAATGTAGGGTGGGTCCCATGAGGTTGGTCAATATACCACTTGGCTGCAGCTCCAGTAAGGGTTCTCTGTAGTAGTCGCAGGCGGATAGAGTCGTCCAAGATGGAGTTAGAGGAACACCATAAGTGGAAAGACATGATATGATTTTGAGGGTCTTCTCCTCCCTTTCCCTCGAATTTGGGTATATCCGAGGGCAGTTTGGTGGGCATAGGAGGCCACGCAGGATCATGTTATATCAGATCATTAGTCAATTTAGCCAAGTCGGGGAGGTTCGAATTGGCCATGAATGGAAGAGTAGCAAGACGGTGCGTCGAAGGTGGTGGGGGAAGTGTGTTCGTTGCGGCGGCGATGGGATGGACGCTACCCCCAATGTGTGGGGTGATGGTGTGGGCCATAGCGGCCATGGTGGAGGTGCTACCCCCAATGTGTGGGGCGACGGTGTGGGCCATAGAATCCATAGTGGAGGTGCTACCCCTGGTGTGTGGGGCGATGGTGTGGGCCATAGGAGCCATAGTGGAGGTGCTTCCCCCAGTGTGTGGGGAGACGGTGTGGGACATAGAAGCCATGATGGAGGTGCTTCCCCCAATGTGTGGGGCGACGGTGTGGGTCATGGTGGCGATAGTGGGGCCGCTGCCCCCAAGCATGACACTAGTCATTGCTAGATTTGTACTAGTAACTAAGACACTACCCACTAGGATGGATGTAGTGGCGTTAATGGTAGGCGTAGGGCCTATGGATGGTGTGACTGTTGAGGTGGTAGCTGGGTGAGTAGTGGATCCTCCGTCGACCATCCCACGGAAAAAGGGGTTGGACGTCATGCCGACTAAGGGGCTATATGGGGCCGAATGTGTGGTGTGTTCTGGTTCTGAATCAAATGTGGTATAAGGGGCGTCTGGATCAGGGAGAAAGGCTCTACGTCTGTGACGGGGGGAGCCAAGTAGACTGTGCTACGAGGGTTTGCCCCATTGGCGCCGGGACTGTTTTTGGGACTCAATCATGACAATGAGGGTATTCCGAGTGAGGTGTGGTGAGTGAAGAGCTCAAAAATCCTAGTGCAACCGTGTGTGCACAAGGAGAGCGTAAAAAAGGCGGCACTCAGGCCAACAAAAATGCTCAAAACGCGTGTTGCAACAACTGTCCTGCAATCACATGGAGCGGTAAAAAATGGTCAAAATACCAACAGATAAAGGCTCTTAAAAAGAGAAAAAGGTGGACTCACTAGACTCAGGGGAGGTAAGGGAGCATGCAAACACCTAATTTAGAAGGTATGTTGATTCGAACTCATCGACGTATCCTCTGCAGGGTGATGAAATCCCGGTTAGACAATATAAAAGGTGGAATCAAAGGCCAATGATATCCCCCTACCAGGAGGAGCACCGGGTAGACAATCCTAGAAGGAAGGCAACTAAGATACCCCATTCATGACACGTCCAGAAAGGTGAATCTGCGGCTCCAGCCCTATCATCGTGTGGGCCTAAAAGGAATCACCACACGTGGAACAACGAGTAGGTAGCCTTCGGTGACTGAATGGATTGCGGTATTCCACTCAGGCCTCTAGAACCAGTCTCGCCACTTCAACCCTCTTGAGGGAGAGGCCTTTCCGACAAATTGGTCGTAACCGTGTCAAAAAATACTAAGGGATTTTGGCACCCTAGATGACAACAACTATGTCTTAGATGTAAGTGACAAAGGGGTGTTATTTGGATACCTATCCCCCTTGTCCTACCTAGCTACCAAATTCTTCTGTGTTCCCCAAGTGGGGTTAAACGTTGGTTGAGTTAAGTAGTTTTTTTTAAGGCTCACTTGAGTTAGGTGTCAGAGTGTGTGCAATGATAATGTTGGAAATTAACTAGCAAATAAAAAGATGGCTTTTAAATGCTAGAAAAATGGAAACAATGTTGGAAACTGAATGTTGATTCAAAGACTTAAAACAATTTTATTTTTATTTTTTTAAAACAACTAAAATTGAGAAAAAAGTGGAAATCAAAGCACGGCTAAGGGCCTGCTCGGTGCGGTGTGTAGCGCGACTATGGCGCCGAAAGTTGTGGTGTACAACGCAATTTTCAGGAATTTGGCCGCGGTGCAGCGCGGGTACCAGCAAGAAAATCACGATTTGCAGCGCAAGTTATGGGTCGGAGGATGTAGTGTGCAGCGTACTGATTGTGGAGTTTTTTGCGGTGTAGGCGGGGTGTGGCAGCACGCAGATAGCAAGGAATGTTGAGTTTTGCAGCGCAATTCATGTGGGGGTTACTATGGTGGAAACCACACTGCTGGTTGGTCTGGCCTGGGGCGCAGACCTCGTATAGGTCACGGTAGTGAGTGGTCCCACTCTGGTGTGGGGACGAGGCCACAGGAGGACTGGTGCGAGCCGCGGTGTGGTTTGTGAGTAGAAGAGGGGCTTTACGCGGTGCAGCCTACGTGAAAGTGGAAAATAACCGCGGTTGAGACCGTAAACAGGTAAGTTTCAGTCACGTTTTAAGTCACAGCAAGAGGCTAAGAACCCGATGTGTAGACCGCGCAATGGTGAGGAAAAGCTGCAGTTGGGACTGTGAACAGGTAAGGAAAACTCACGTTTTGGGTCGCAACAAAAGGCTAAGAAGCCAATGTGCAGACCGTGCAATGGTGAGGAAAA
Organism: Larix kaempferi; assembly: GCA_027924585.1. Classification (NCBI taxonomy): domain Eukaryota; kingdom Viridiplantae; phylum Streptophyta; class Pinopsida; order Pinales; family Pinaceae; genus Larix; species Larix kaempferi. The sequence goes on along the minus strand of BSBM01000597.1, from coordinate 7,946,726 downwards.
GCTGTAGTTGGGATTGCGAATAGGTAAGGAAAACTCGCGTTTTGGGTCGCAGCAGAAAGCTAAGAAGCTGATGTGCAGACCGTGCGAAGGTGAGGAAAAGCTGCGGTTTGGATTGCAGTTATTAGTGAAAAAACACGTGGTTTTCTGCCCCACTGCAAACTGGTTGCAACCGTATAGGAAAACCCGCAGAAATAATAAACTAAGCAAGTTAAAACAGAAAACAAGATTGCAAACAGAAATATCAATAAAACTAAACTTGTCGGAGAGGGGTCCAGACAGTGGAGTTGCCAAACTGTGGTTGGGGTTTTAGCCCCTGCCTGTGCAAATGAGAACCTGTTAAGGATTATGGAATCCTTAACAGCAGTGTGGAAGTAATTAACAATAAACTAAATACAAACAATTAAAGCAAATACCATAAAACAACAAACCTAAGCTTAAACATGTGCACGAAATAAAATATGACTTATAACAATGAACGGTATACTTGAAAAAACTGTAGAATAAAGAATATTTTTTTTTTTAAATATTATGAGCAAGCAAAGGGCTTGCGAAAAATACATTTACCTCAAAGATGAGGCTAGTGGAGTTCTGGCGGTGTGCTCCGGAGTTCCTTGGTTCGGTACTCTTCTCTCCAATGCTTCGATGGTGGCTAAAAATTTTATCTCAAGGGGAGGCCAAAAGACACAACTATGGATGGCTTAAGGCTTTGGAAATAATTCAGAAGCATGAGGGTAGAGTGAGTGAGGGATATCGAAATGAGGGGTATCCACCCCTTTTTATAAACTTGAATTAGGGTTTTAGGGATTTTTAGGGTTTTTGCCCTATTTTCTCTTTTTTTTTTCTTTTTCTTTTGGGTTTTATTCCCTATTATTTTGATTTTGACCCACTTTTGGGGTTTTGGTATGTTTTTAGGGATTTTTTTGGGGTTTTTAATACCCATTTGGGTTTTATGGGGTTTTGGAGGTGAGGTTTGGTAGGAAATTTGGTCAATAGAGGTGCATGTCCAAAGGGATGAGCTAGTGAGCACTTTTTTGGTGTTAACACTTGCCTTAGGAGAAACTCTTGTTTCAGTCACTCTGCCTGACTTTCCTTGGAGAAGGTCCTGTAGAATTCTAAACTTACCACCCGAATATCCCCTTAATTAGGAGGTAATTTCAAGGGTAAGAATGGATCCACATGCCAGGTTTGAGTCACATGAAGTGGAAAACCCCACTTTGAATGTTGGAGGACTTTTGTTTCCTCATACTCCTCCAGATTCACCTGCCTCTCATCCTCCATAGGGTGAAGAAGCACAACTCTCCACTTCACAAGACTTACCTCCCATTTCTCCGGGAGAGCCTAGGTCGTTGGAATTGAGAAATAAACCCCAGGATGACCCTACAGCTGCTGGTGGTCCATCAACAGCTTACTGGACATCTTCTACCGGTCACCTAGTGGCCCATTTTGCCGTGGCACCCCCACCCAGTGGAACTACTTCGGATGACCCTTTAGCCTACTATCGTGGCCAATTGGCCCACTTTTGTTCCATGGCTAAAACATTCTGGAGTTCAAGTCTCGAATGAAGGGTCCAAGACCCATCGTTACCCCTTTATCGGCCGATCCTAGGTCACTCTTTATCTTTCGAGTCACCAGAATCATCCACGCAACACGTGACCACTTCTAAAACTGGTCAACTTGCACATGCATATCCTAGATAGGACACCGGTTCAGTACTTCCTACTGCCCAACCTGTTGAACAACAACAGTCCAACACACCTGTAACCACCACGGTTGCGTTACCTGTTCCCCCACCTCAAACTTCGAGGGAAGGGTACTCCTTACCCTTTACCTTTTCTACAAGTAATGTTACCCTATGGTGGATAACCAACAATTGGCGTTGGGCCAACCTTTACCTAGTGATCACCAAGTTGTTGCTGGGGGGAAACCCCCATCTCTTAACCATAATACCACAGTTGGAGTCCCTATCGGACCTACCACCGAAAATTCGCTACCTCCTGGACCTTCCACTACGGGACTATCCCATGCTGGAGGACCATTCAATGTAATTCAACCTCCATCGAGTCAAGCATATGCAGGTTATCCTAACCCTATGCCGGGTCAAATTAACCCTGGAAACGCACTCTACGGGGTACCCTACCTCGGTAATCCTTACACTCTTTGGGGACATAATTTTTTTTTACAACATGGCCCCCCACTCATAGTCCCTCAAGTCCCCCTACCTCCCATTGGTCCACCCCCGCCTCCCAGCGTAGGCGGAGGGCCCCCACACAACTACGGAGGAGGCGGACCTCTACCTTATGTCGGAGGACCACCTCATTTTGGTCATCATGGCCCACCTCCCCCTGGGGGAGGTGGCGGAGGACCACCACCACCCCCTCCTGCTGGTGGTGGTGGAGGCCCATCCTATTCTGGAAGACGTGGCAGACCGCCACCGCCCCCTAGTGGAGGTGGTGGAGGCCCATCTTACCCAGACGGTGCTGGCAGAACACCCCTCTTTGGCAGCGGCCCACCCCCTCCCAACAGTGGAGGCGGGCCACCACCTTATGGAAATGGGCCACCTTATTATGGTAATGGACCACCCCCTATGGCGGCGGACCTTCTTTTGGTTTGGGCGGCACATACCCCTATGGCCAGTTTCCTCCTGGTACACCTTACGATCATATTGGTCCTTACACGCCTCATCCATACTATCAATATGCGCAGCCTAATCCGCAGCTGTCCTTTCTGGATACCTTGGACCTACCTAACCTATCTCCTTTAACCAACGACCCCATTTACCACGGAACTAATTGGCCACCTATTGCGGTGAAACTTCCGTCTGATATCCTGAAATTTCATGGCAAACCGGGTGAAGATCATAAAAACCACGTAATGACATACCATTTATGGTGTTCATCTAATTCCTTAATAGATGACTTGATCCGTCTTATATTGTTTCAAAGGACTCTCATCGGTTCGGTTACGAAGTGGTATATTGAGTTACCACCCCACTCTTTTCCTGATTTTGGTTCTCTTTCCATGAATTTTTTGACTCATTTCCAACTGCCTATACTGTATGAAACTAGTACTGAGATTTTAACCTCACTCCGTCAGAAAACCACCACTCACATTTATGATCATATTCATGAGTGGCGAAGGAGATGTCATCTCATTAAAGCTCCTATCCCAGATCAACTCCTAGTAGACTGGTTTATGAAGTCCCTCATCCTTGTCATAGCACAAGATGTTTCCATGGGAGGTGCTGTCACTGAAGAACAAGACATCGCGCGTGCCCATGTGCTAGACTTAGTTTATACTCAATCCGGTACATTATTTGATATTCTTCCCGACGCACCCCGTGACGCTAACGACCCCGCGAAACCACTCAAGGGACCCCAAACCGATGGCATTATTAGATCCCTTCACACCCAGCCTCCTCATCAAGCTGTTGGTTCTTTAAACCCCCAGGGTTCATCCCCATCACTAACACAAGCTTGTCTCAGCACCACCAAATCATCCACCCCTACTGCTACTGAATAAGTGAATTCTGTCTCATTAGCTTCACCTCATAAGTCCGATAGTAAGAAGAAAAACAAGGGAAAACCTAAGAAATCTTCTGCCCAGCAGGAACAAAAGAGCACTCCTGATGACAACAAACAAAAGCGGAAGCTAAAGTATCCTTGTTTACTGTGCGGAGATGATCACTTCTCCAAAGAGTGTTCCCATAGAGACGAAGTCCAAAATTTTCTTAGGGGTAAAGCCACTCCCGCAGTCCTCAACGACCCGTTTCTCGCCCAAAACCAGCAGATGATTGCTCAACCTCCCCTAGCCCAGGGGGAACCATCCAATACCGCGCATGTTCTCATGGTGCGTAACGAGACGATCAATTTGAACACTCGCTCATGATCATACGACCCGGTCCCTTCGAAGGCACCTATTGGCAGTAATACTGAAAAAGATTTCGACTCCTTACCTGATGTCACTGTACCATCGGCTTCTCTCACCATTGAGAAGCCATCCTTAGATTCGATATTGCGACCGCCCAAGAGCACGATTAGAAAAGTTGTTTTCAATCCTAATGCTTGAGCAGCACATAATTACAATATCGTAGAAGATTTGGCACAAGCCCCTTGCGCCATGTCCATGCTGGAAGTTTTACAGAATTGTCCTAATCAACGGAAAACTCTCCTTGCAACAATCGGTGCGGTTGACCCTGAATCTTCGAATACCATCATGTTTTGACTTGACTACTTCAAGCCGAGGCTTTCCCATCAACTCGCATTCCAAGTAGCTGCAAACATTGCTGGGAAAATTGTCCATCGTACCCTTTTGGACGAAGGCGCCTCTGCTTCTATCATGTTGATCGCCTGTTGGAGAGCCATTGGCTCTCCCGAATTGAATCGTTCTCCTACCATGTTGAAATCATTCTACGGGCATGGCTTTCAACCTCACGGGCTCTTATAAGCTCTCACAGTCGAGTTGGGCGGAAAACGACTGTAACCATCAATGTGGAAGTGGTCTCCGCCCCAATAGATTATAATCTCTTGCTTGGTCGCAATTGGTTTTACGCCATGTAGGCGATAGCCACTTCAGTATTCTGCATAGTACAATTCCCCCACCAAGGACAAATTGTTATCGTCGACCAATTAGATTTTTGCACATCAGACTCTACTACTCATCCTGGTGACCATGTTCCTTCCATTGGAAAAATGTCAAAATAGTATGAGAGTATAGTGGTTGGCCTTTTGAAAAATTCATCTCACATGGGCATTTTTCCCACTTCGGACCCTCCTAATCATGTTGCCTCGGTGAACATGATCTCCACAGAGATTTCATCTCACTCCGCTGATACTTGGCTTGTGCTTGACGAAGCCACAACACACCTGATTGGAGATGCGATGCCTCTTTCACCCGCTGAACGTATTTATGAGGCTATCCAATCAGCACCGAGGGACCACTTAACTTTGGCCTCCCCACCCTGTTCTCTACAACGGACATCATCTCTACTTGATCTCTTACTTCGGACTTTTCATTCAGATGAGTCCATCATGGAAGTTATGAATGTTGATAATGGTCCGTGGGATGACCTCCACCATAGGTCATCTTTTCTTCCGCCTTTGGATTACATAGAGGACAACATTAGCACCATCTTTTCACCGGATATCTACCTGTTCCCTCATTCTCCCATACTTACATGTCTTTCAGACACTGAGGGCAACTTGGCCAACATTGAACCTACCACCCCGATAGACATTTCAATGAAACCTGGTGTAGTGGAACACATTCACATAGGCCATAAGTGTTCCCCTGAAGAAATAGTTGTTGGTATGGCCTTATTCATCGATTTCGAGACGTATTCGTGTTAAATTTTGAGCATTAATTCACAATACTCTAGGATCTTTACTGAGAGAATAACATGTACAATATATCAATGCATATCAATCATAACAAGCATGTCAATCATCACAAGAATCAAAAGCATGAGAGACAAGAGACACAGAGTTTCCGTGGGGAAAACCCTAAGGTGAAAAACCCCACAACTTCCTCAGAGATAGAGAGAGCAATGGCTCAACCAAAGTACAACCAAAATACACTTGAGATAGTCTCCTAGTAGCTGATGATCCTCCTTCTCACTAGTGCACCACTTTCTGAGTGAGAGAAGTGTGACTTTCCGAATGATGAAAATAGAGATCTCCCGATCTCTATTTATACTAACTTGTTTGCCCAGTTACACTATGGGGCCGAATTGTCTATCTAGATACATCCACAATATAATATATATTTCAGGGCCGACCCCACACATGGTGGTCTAATAACCCATCGGCAAGTACACACACTTGCGACACTTGTCAATCCACATGACGACACTTCCTTATAGAGGAATAACACATCTCTTATAAGGGTACAATAAATATATATGAAATACATAGATGAAATACATTCTGAAGTTACATATACATCAACACTCCCTCTTAACTAGGAAGGTATTTCTCGACACAGTTCTGCTAGACAAGTCTTCTTCTTGGGATCATCGTCACTGCTGCTGCTATCTCAACCAATCTTTGACTCTACTCATCATAGGAAGTTCTACAGAGCCAGTCCTTTTTCATACTGGATGTAGGCCCACCACCTGCAGCTCTTCATCATCATTGGACATACTGTGGAATCCTGAGAACTTATTATATGCGTCACAAAACCTGGTTGTAGCATCCCAGGCTATTATGAGCACACAGCTCTACTTGTAGGATCTCCCAGGAGCACATTACATGTGACCCATCACAAAACCTAGCTGAAGCATCCTAGGCTGTTACGAGCACATAGCTCTACATGTCGGATCTCCCAGGAGCACATTACATGTGATCTCACCACAAAACTTGGCTAAAGCATCTGAGGCCCTTTTCATCCTGTCCAGATCTCCCAGGAGCAAATTACATGTTGTCCACCACAAAACCTGGCTGAAGCATCCGAGGCCTTTTTCATCCTGTCCAGATCTCCCAGGAGCAAATTACATGTGGTCATGGCAAAACCTGGCTGAAGCATCTGAGGCCTTTTTCATCCTGTCCAGATCTCCTAGGAGCAAATTACATGCCATAGGACAAAACCTCGCAAGAGCATCTCAGGATGTTATGGGTACACAACTCTGACCTGAAGATCTCCCAGGGCACAAATTACATGTCCTCCCAGAGCAATGTCTCGAAAGAGCATCCCAGGCTGTTATGGGTTCGCAACTCCGACCTATAGGATCTCCCAGACATGCTCATCTGCACAACCTGATCCATGGCCACAAAGTATCATCTAATACTCACCATACATCATCCTAATGTACACATGATCATCCTGATCATCATCACTGCAACATCCTGCTGCATGTCATCTGGAGAAGCTCGTCATCCACGATCACCCTAATCATACAATGCATCCATTTGATGCACACCAAGTATCTACTTGATACATATCATCAGACATAGTGTATCCACCTGATACATGGATACATGATCCACACAATGTATCCATCAACATACATGATCTACCCGATCATACCTGATACATATCAATATACATGATCTACCTGATCATACAATGTATCCACCTGATACATCTATAGATACATGGTCCAAGCATCCAACAAGATGCATATACAAAATACATACAAATGATCCAACCGATCATATCCAACATCCAACATGATGTGTACATACATATAAATGATCCAACTGATCATATCCAGCATCCAACATGATGCGTACATACATATACATATAAATGATCCAACTGATCATACAAAGCAGAAACTAGAACATCATCCTCATGCTCATCATCCAACTCTTACATCCAAAACCATGTGAAGGATCCTCCTTCCAACATGCTTGGAATGGCTTCAGCAAATGTGTCCATCACTTCTTCCTCGAAGTGTCCTCGATCTGAAGAACACCAAGCCTCTCCCTGAAGTACTCGAACTTCACCCTGGCTAGTGGCTTTGTCAGCACATCTGCAATCTGCTCGTCCGTTGCAACATACAGGAGCTTCACAGCTCCTCTCTGCACCATATCCCTGATATAGTGATATTTGATCTCTATGTGTTTCGACCTGTCATGAAACACTGGGTTTTCAGACAGCTTCACACAACTCTAGTTATCGTAGAAGATACTAGTAGCATCCAATGGGAGATCAAATAACTCAGACAGTAGCTTCTGTAGCCATACTGCCTTAGCTGTACTTAGTGCTACATAGGACTGCTTCCTGCTAAACCAAGAGATCACACTTGATCCCATACTGAAGCAACATCCATATGTGCTCTTCCTATTTGCAGCATTGCCAGCCCAATCTGAATCAACATAACCCTACAGGCACTGCCAGCCCAATCTGAATCAACATAACCCTACAGGTTAAAATTTTCATTCGCTTCATACTTGAGCCCATAATCCACTGTACCCTTTAGGTACCTCAGAACATGCTTTACTGCAGCCAGGTGAACACTCCTCGGATCCGTCAGGAACTGGCTCAATGTGTTCACAGCAAAGCAAATATCCGGTCTCGTGTTCGTCAGGTACATCAAGGACCCAATCATTTGACGATACATAGAGACATCAACCGACTCAGATGAAGCATCACACAGAAGCTTCAGATTCGATGCCATAGGTGTGGCCATGGCCTTGCAATCCATCATCCCGAATCTCTTCAGGATATCTACTCTGTACTTCCCTTGACCAAGGAAGATCCCACCTGCACTCTACCACACCTCCATACCTAGGAAATAATGCATCATTCCCAAATCTTTCATATCGAACTCAGCAACAAGATTCCTCTTAGTATCCGCAATCAATCTGTCATCTCCTGTTACAAATAAGTCATCCACATACAGGAGTAGAATCACAGGATTCCCTTCTTCAACCTTGTAGTAAAGGTTGGAATCCGCTTTACTCTTGGTAAAACCCAAACTAGATAGGAAACTGTCCATCCTACCATACCAAGTTCTGGGAGCTTGTTTCAAGCCATACAAGACTTTCTTCAATCTGCACACATATGACTCCCTGTCATGTATTTCGAAACCGAGTGGCTGCTCCACATATACTTCTTCTTCAACTACACCATTCAAGAAGGTAGTCTTGACATCCATCTGGTGTATTTTCCATTTCATTGCTGCAGCCAGGGTAAATACTGTTCTGATGGAAGCATACCTGGCTACAGGTGCAAATGTTTCTTCATAATCTATTCCCTCTTTTTGAGAGAAGCCACAAGCTATGAATCTTGCTTTGTATTTCTCTACACTGCCATCTACAGCATGCTTGATTTTGTAGATCCATTTGGAAGTCACAATAGACTTCTCTTTAGGTCTTGGGACAACATCCCAAACATCATTCTTCATTATTGATCAGTATTCCTCAACCATGGCATCCTTCCATTCTTTCTTTTCCGTTGCTTCTTCATAAATGGAAGGTTCTTTGTTCATAATGTCACAGAGTAAAGCAACATAGCTGGTATGTGATCTAGTTCTCTTCTTTGCTCTGTGTTGTTCTTCTAGAATGCCAAATCTTTCTCCATCTTGAATGAGCTCTCTACCCCATGCAGGTTTCCTCTTGTGAGAGTTATCCTCACAGGGTGGATCTATAGGTTCTTGCGGATCTTCAAACTCACGAACAACTTCTGGAATTGCTTCAGTCATGGTAGTGTCTTGAAATCTAGTTTTCTTAGGTTCTTCATAAATTTCGATAGGTGCCTTCCTTGATTTGATGAATGCTGAGTTTTCATCAAATGTTACATCCCTGCTGACATCAATCTTCTTGAACCCTGGAAAGTATATTCTGTAAGCCTTCGATCTTTCATTGTAACCCACAAAGATACCCTTCTTTCCTGAAGGATCTAGTTTGGTCCTCTTTTCCTTTGGGACATGAGTGAATACTGGACAACCAAATATTCTGAGATGGCTGACTTCAGGTTTCTTACTAGAAAAGACCTCTTCTGGTGTCTTGTTGTCCAATATCTTGTGGGGTGTTCTGTTCTGCACATATACAGCTGTTCTAGCTGCTTCTGCCCATAGATGCACAGGTAGATCCTAGTCATGTAGCATTGCTCTTGCTGCTTCCATGATTATTCTGTTCTTCCTTTTTGAAACTCCATTCTGTTGTGGATTGTAAGGAGCATTCAACTCCCTCTTAATCCCCGAATCACTGCAAAGCTTATTGAAGTCACCTGAGGTGAATTCTACACCATTGTTGGATCTGAATGTTTTGATCTTCTTGTCAGTTTGATTCTCCATCAAGGTTTTGAATTCCTTGAACTTATCAAACACCTCATCTTTGTTCTTCAAGAAGTATACCCAAGTCTTCCCGGAGAAGTCATCAATAAATGAGACATAGTAAACATACCCACTTAGAGAACTGGATGACATAGGACCACATACATATGAGTGGATGATTTCTAGGATATCCTTTTCCTTGCTTTCACTGCTTGGAAAGCCTTCTTAATGTTCTTACCTTTTGCACATCCTTTTCAAACACCTTCATGTTTGGTCTTGATTTTAGGAAGACCCTCTACAGCCTTGTTTGCAATTGGAAGTGCCCTATAGTGCATATGAGCAAGTCTTCTATGCCAAAGTTCGCTTGCCTCCATGGATTCATGCACCATGGCATGTTTAGGTTGTCCCTTCAATTTATACAAACCTCCCTCTTGCTCTCCAATCACTACTGCATCATCTATGGTCTTTCCCTTTGGCCACATTAGGACTTGGCCATCCACATATGCAACCCTCATACCTTTTGCATCCAATGAAGAGATGGTGAGTAAGTTCTTCTTGAGCCCAGGTACATAAAGGACTTCTTTCATCTTCAAAGATTTTCCAGAATCTAGGTTATAGGAGGCTTCACCACTTCCTTTGATTGGGTATTTATAATCATCCCCAAGTTTCACCTTATGGGGTGATTCATGTTCAGATAGGTTCACAAAAGATTCCTTAAACCTAGTCATGTGTTTGGAAGCCCCACTGTCAATTAACCAATCACTACAACCATGGGAGATAGTACCTGTGAGAGCAGATATCAGAACATACTCTTCTTCACTTGATGAGTCATCATTACTATCATCACTTTCTGCCCTAGCCTTCTTCTTGGGTGGTTCATCATCCTCGGCAGCATGAGCATGAAACCTTCTTTTCCTGCCCTTCTTCTTCTTGTTGAAGTTGTTGTTGTCCTTCTTGTCCTTGGGACAATTTATGGCAATACGTCCTTTCTCATTACAGGTGAAGCATATTCTTCTTTCTTTGAAGTGATGTGAAGATTTCTTGGAGTGAGATGGCTCTCTCTTGGACTTCCCTTTCTTGGTGTGAGCTGTGAGAGCTTGATCTTCATTCCCCATCTTTTCTTCTCGTGCCACAACCCTTGCTTCTTCTTGTGAGCATTCTCCCGTAGTCTACTGAAGGGAATCAACTTCTTTCTTGCACAGATTCCTTGAATGAAGGAGTCCCATGACCTAGGTAAGCCATTCAGAGTGGTCATGACAACTTCACCATTCTCCACCATTTCATCCACTGCTTCTAGTTGTTCCTTGATCTGGGAGACCCTTGAAAAATAAGATTGAATGGTTTCTCCATTCTGAAACTTTACTCCTTTCAATTGGTTCCGCAGGGTCATCTTCCGATTTATGTTATTCCCTTCAAATAGCTTGGTCAAAGAGTCAAACATCTCTTTGGGTGTCTTTAGAGAAGACACATGGGGTATGAGATGGTCTTTGATAGAATCAACAATGATTCTCTTTGCCTTGACCAAGTTCTTCTTATGTAATACTTTAGCTTCTTCATCCTCTGGGATAGGGATGTCTTCTTTCACATATGAGTCCAACTCATTCTCTTCCAGGATTAACCCAATCCTATACTTCCAGGCTCGGAAGTTATCAACCCCTTCAATCTTATCCTCAAGCTTGGTGTGGTGAGACATCTTAAAGAGTACTTCAAATGGAAATAGAAAAGATTTAGGTCTTACCACTTGAAATGCTGAAAACTGGATCTGGTCTCGGATTAGGGTTTGTCAAAAAAACCCTAAAAATTCAAAATGTGAATTTCAACTTTTTGAAAGGATAGAAAGATGCGCCTTGATGAGCTGATTAGCCTAGTGTATTCAGAATTTGAGATCAGCAAAGCTTTACCCTTCAGATTTGCCTTTTTGTCCTCCCGGGTTCACTAGGGAGAGCCCTGAATTAGGGTTTGAGTTTCCCAGAGATCTACCCAGCCAAAAATCTCGATCCAAAGCTCTAAACTTTGATTTTTGCAAGGAGCTTCCAGCTATGTCTTCAGATTTCATAAATTCCTATTTTTGTGGAAACCCTAATTTTTAGGGCCAAATTTGAAAATGCTCATAATTGAATTCTGATTGGACAGATGGATTCTCCTTGATGAGTAGAGTCAATCTACTATACTGCTTTTCCAAAATCTATGGAGAGAAACCCAATAAACAAGAAACTCAATTTTCCGTCATTGCAAAATGTCTTCTTCTCAGGTTAGCTCTAATACCATGTTAAATTTTGAGCATTAATTCAAAATACTCTAGGATCTTTACTGAGAGAATAACATGTACAGTATATCAATGCATATAAATCATAACAAGCATGTCAATCATCACAAGAATCAAAAGCATGAGAGACAAGAGACACAAAGGTTCCGTGGGGAAAACCCTAAGGTGAAAAACCCCACAACTTCCTCAGAGATAGAGAGAGAAATGGCTCAACCAAAGTACAACCAAAATACACTTGAGATAGTCTCCTAGTAGCAGATGATCCTCCTCCTCACTAGTGCACCACTTTCTGAGTGAGAGAAGTGTGACTTTCCGAATGATGAAAATAGAGATCTCCCGATCTCTATTTATACTAACATGTTTGCCTAGTTACACTATGGGGCCGACTTGTCTATCTAGATACATCCACAATATAATATATATTTCAGGGCTGACCCCACACATGGTGGTCTAATAACCCATCGACAAGTACACACACTTGCGACACTTGTCAATCCACATGACGACACTTCCTTATAGAGGAATAACACATCTCTTATAAGGGTACAATGAATATATATGAAATACATAGATGAAATACATTCTGAAGTTACATATACATCAACAATTCGCTTGGTCCTATGGGGAGATTCTTGGGATAGACCCCGCGATTGTTTCTCATGAAATAAAAATCTATCCCAACATCAAACTTGTATGTCAAAAGTTGCGACCAGTATACCCCCGAAAGACTGCAGCGATCAAGGCAGAGATTGAAAAACTCTTAAAGGCTGGCTTCATCTATCCTATCCCATTGACGGATTGGGTCTCAAACGTCGTCCCTGTGAACAAAAAGTAGGGTACCATTCGCATCTGTGTCGATTATTGGGACCTTAACAAGGCTTGTCCAAAGGACAACTATCCGACCTCGTTCATCAAGCAGATCATTGACAATTGTGTCGGGAGCGTCATCTTTTCATTCATGGATGGCTTCTTTGGTTACAACCAGATTGAGATCAACCCAGCCGACCAACATAAGATGGATTTCATCTATCCTTGGGGGATGTTTGCATACCGCAAAATCCCGTTTGGGCTTAAAAACGCTGGCGCCACGTTCCAATGGGCCATGTCGTATGCCTTCCATGATATTAAGGACTTTGTGGAACCTTACCTGGACGATCTCCTTGCTGATTCAAAGCAGCGTGAGTTCCACATGGATCATCTGATGACCATTTTCCTCATATGCAGATGGTACAATATCCGTCTGAATCCTCATAAGTGTATCTTTTGCGTAGAGTCTAGACGCCTCTTAGGGTTTATTGTCTCGAAGGATGGGATCCGTATCGATCCCTTAAAGGTGGAGGCCATTGTCAACCTACCACCTCTGATTAATGTGACAGAACTTCAAAGTATCCAAGGGAATGCGACTTATTTAAGGCATTTTGTTTGTAACTTCGTGGAGAAGACTCAGGGGTATATGAAGATGCTTAAGAAGGATGTCCCGTTCATTTGGGATGATCAAGCTCAAAAATACTTCGACAGCATCAAACATGCCATCATGCATTCCCCCGTGCTCCAACCACCCAACTATTACCGAGATTACATCTTATATCTACCTGCTTCTACTGCCACTATCACCATGGTCTTGGTACAGGAGGATCAAAACGCCCAGGAACATGTAATATACCTTGCGAGTAAGGGTCTTACTGACACTGAAACTAGATATTCACATGTTGAAAAACTTGCTTTCGCAGTGGTCATCACCGTCCAAAAGTTCTGGCACTATATCTTGCTCCGCACCACCACTATCATTGTAGATTCGAACCCCATGTACCACATACTGACATGTCAAGTAATTGGGGGCAAGTATTCACGTTGGATTGTGATACCACAAGAATTCGACCTTCTTTTCGAGAAAGCTAAGTCCAAAAATTCCTTGGTGTTTGTTGAACTTATTTGTGACCTTCCCCGTCCTGATGTAGAAGTTTGAGCACAATGACTCTTTTCCGGATGAATCATTGTTTCTCATTAGTGCAACTGATCCGTGGTATGGAGATATTTCGTTATATATTTAAACCCAATGCTTCAACCCTCAACTCTTTCGCGATGACTGTCGCAAAATACATCACCATGCAAAGTACTACTTGATCATCAATGATACTTTGTACTGTTGTGGCGTTGATTCAATTCTTCAACGTTGTCTAACTCACGATGAGGCTAAATGTGTTTTGAAAGATTGTCACGCTGGGGCCTGTGGTGGTCACCTCTCTGGGATGGCTACAGCCCAGAATATTTTGCACACAGGATATTATTGGCCTACTATCTTCAAATATTGTATCGAGGCCATGAAGAGATGTCCTCCGTGTCAAGACTTCCATACAAAGAAGCGCACCCATCCCGCCCCGTTACACCCGGTTATTGCCGTGGCCCCTTCGCAAAATGGGGCAGCGATTTTATGCATTGTAAGCCTACCTCGGCCGAGGGGCATAGTTACATCATCATAGCTGTGGATTACTTCACAAAGTGGGCCGAGGCAATGCCTACATACCAAAACGATGCCAAAACCGTCGCACTCTTCATGTTCAATAATGTAATAGCACGATTTGGAGTTCCTCAAGCGATAGTTACTGATCATGGTTGTCACTTTCAGAACCATATGGTTGATGAACTGAGCGATAGATTGGGTTTTCGCCATGAAAAATCAACACCCTACTACCCGCAGTCCAATGGACAGGTCGAGGCCCTTAATAAGGTCTTGAGAACTATGGTCCAAAGGATGGTGGGTACGCATAAGTTCAGCTGGCATAATGTGCTCTTTTCAGCATTATGGGCCTACAGAACTTTCGTTAAAACTGCCACAGGTTTCACTCCTTTCCAATTAGTGTATGGATTGGAGGCTATCCTTCCGATAGAGTGCGAAATTCAGTCTCTACAACTCGCTGTTGAACTTCTTCCTAACACTACTGCCATGGAAGAATGTTTCTTGTACTTAGCGAAACTTGACAAGTCCCATCGAGATGTTGCTCTTGCTAACGAAGTGCACAAGAAATGCATCAAAGCTCAGTATGACAAGTCAGTAGAACCTCATATCTTCAACGAGGGTGACCTGGTCCTCACATACGACCAAAAGCATGACAAGTTAGGGGTATGAAAGTTTGAGTCCATGTGGCACGGACCTTACATTGTCAAACGTGTTTTGGAAAAGGGAGCTTACAAGCTTGAAGACTATGATGGAATATCTTTGGGTGAACCCCATAATGGGATTTACCTGAAGAGGTACTATGCCTGAACTTGTCATGCATAGACTTTCTTGTATATATTGTACATGGAGTGTGTGTGTTTTTGTGTGGTGTGACGCATTTATTTTTGAGTGTCTATAATGTCCGCACCTATCTATCCCATGTAAGGGAGGGAACATGGCACTAAGATCTGGGATTTTAGAATGACTTAGCCAAATTCATCATGAATAAAGGTTATGGAATTCAATAAAATTCCTATGGGTGCAGATGCAAATCAATTGAATATACACAACGGATTTAAACATCATCCACACACATTTCATACTCATCCAACATATCAAAATAACCACCAATTTAAACATTGCAGAAGTAAAACACAATAAAATACTCATCTTGATGTAATGGTGTCCCAAACAACTAGCTATGTCGCAGCAACGTTCCACCCAACCATAGGTCTCTGCCCAGCCTGTATTCTTTCATCCACTCAGAGACCACCCCTGAGCTGGGCATGATATCTACAAGGAATAGGGAACCCTCAAGCAGAACAAAAACCAAAGCAATGGATACCCATCTCAACCCCAACACTCTCTTGTACACAAAACTCAGATATGGGCTTGGGAACACACTTTCAGCAATGGGGCTTAGAAACTAGATGGACATGGATTTTCCCCAAAACGTGGGCACACCAAAAATGGATGGTGGGTAGAGGGAATCAACCCCAGGGAAGAAAACCGATTTACCCCACAGATGTATGAGCATTCAGTGGGCCAAAACGGCCTCAATAAAACCCCAACTTGTTTCCCCTTCTTCCCCATTGTTATCCACAACAAAAACGCCCTTCCTATGTAGGAAAATGAAGGAACACACAGGAAATCAATGGAGGAAAACACCCAGGTAGCTCCAAACTCATGAGAGAGCAAAACAGATGGATGAATAATGGCTTGGGGAGCAATTTCGTGGCCCTTTTCTTGCCCAAGAAGCCCAAACATGAATCTTTAGGAAGTGTCAAAATAGGGGATGTTACATTCCCCTCCCCTTGGAATAACACCGTCCTCGGTGTTCCAATACCTAGGAA
Source organism: Larix kaempferi (assembly GCA_027924585.1). Lineage (NCBI taxonomy): Eukaryota > Viridiplantae > Streptophyta > Pinopsida > Pinales > Pinaceae > Larix > Larix kaempferi. The sequence goes on along the minus strand of BSBM01000597.1, from coordinate 7,930,455 downwards.
TACATACACACTATATACATTTCCAAAATTCACAAAATGTGGCAGGTCTGTCCTACATTTCACCCTTTACTTGGGTGTTCAAGATCAAGTCCTTTGGCCTTCACAAACTGCTCCTGCTGGCTGGAACCTTCTATCTCTGCATGAGGGCATTGTTTCAAAACAATCCCTTCCCTTTCTTTACCTTCCCACTGATCTACAAGTCTGAAAACTTTATGGTGACTACCCTCTTGATGTTCCGTTGTTGGGAAGTCACGGAGGCAATGATTTCCTCCACATCCCCAACATTTCATTGGTGGCTTTACCTTTTCCTGCTTAGTTTCCTTTGAGTCTTCCCACCTGGACATTTCTTAATCGGCCGATTGGATGAATGCTTCTTCATGGATCCAATTTCCTTTCCCTTTCTAGTTGCTCCTAGAATGCTTTTTTACCTCTTTTTTGCAGGCAAATAGAGTCCTACAAAACCTTGTGGTTCATCTCATTCTGTTGCCTCTGTAGCTTGAGCATCTCTCCATGATTTTCTTGGGTCCTGGAAATTGTTTGAAGAAGACTTTCAGCCAACTCTAATAGCCCCCAGTTTGCTGGCATGGTCAATGGGAACAACTGACCACACTTTGCTTACTAGAAACACTTTCTTGTGTCGGCTGCAACCAATTGTTTCACTTTCTTACCTGTGAAATTCATCATGGAAATCCCTTGTTAGGGCAAGCATAACCTAAACATTAAAATTAGTCAATTATTTTCCCAATTGACATGGAATGTCCACGCTTTATTCATGGGACTTCCACACTTTTCATGCTTTCCCAACATACACATGAACTCATTCATGTTCATCCTTTCACAGGAAATTTACTATTTCAGCATTCACAATTCATTTCAAGCAATTAAACACAATCTATTTTCAGCCATGACATGCACTCAACAATCTTTTGTTTTATAAATGCATCAATCAAAAGGAAAGAGAAGAGTAGGAGTTTCTCCCTCTTAGTCTTGTTCTATTATGGAGCTACACCATCGATGTGGTTTCATGTTCCTTAGTGTCTTTCACTTCAATGTGAATGCTTTGACTTGCCTTTCTTGGATATGACACTTAGTGTATAAGGTCTGTCTAAGGATTTTCAACTAAGGAACCCTTCTCCATTGTGGCCTACAGAACTTTGGCTGCTAGGACCCACTCATGTCCACTAGCACCATCTTTCATTACTGTTCATATTGAGCTCTTTAGGACAGTCACATGTCCATCTGCATCCCTATGATGCCTTCCTAGTCCTTGCTTCCAACAATACCTACACTCAAACATTGAATCAATTCACATGTTTAGTTTATTTTCATAGCGATTATCTCTAAACAAGAGTTTAGGAAATCATAACCAAATCAGATACACACGTGTATTCATAAGCAAGAAGCTGCAAGGTAACTGAATACTTATTTGTATTGGATGTATTCACTTTATTCGACGGGATCCTTCTTTGCTTTATGAGCCTTGGATTTCTCGTGGACATAATTATGAATGTTGGGCCAACACATAGGCTACTCCACAATCATTCGAATAGGCAATTCCAGGCTAGTATGCCGACTGTGTTTTATCAATTGTTTTGGGGGTGTTGGGCCAGCGTACACGCTGCTTCACAATATCAAGTAGTTAATTCCCAACCAGTTACTCTCTGGATTTCTCAATAATTTATATCGCCCACTCATTTACTCTCTGGATTTTACCAGTAATTATATAGTTCTTTCAGGGTCTTGATTTCCTGCAATGACCAAGGTTTCCAACAGAGAAACAATAGTGTATCAGCTTAGCTGTTAGAAGACTTATACCTGAAATCCTCATTATTCCAAACAAGACATAAATGAAAACGAATACTTATATGTATTGTGCATTTACCCTCTGGTCCACAGGGTCCTACTTCGCTTTGCAAGCCTTGGAATCGCCTATGGACTTAGATGTAGTTAATGCTTAACCAGTACACCTTCACGCCGACTAAATTTACCAAGCATTTGGTGGTGCCCAACCAGTCCCATACCTAGTTGGCCCTCTCCAGTGCCGAGCCAGCACATTCGTCTAGGTCATCGACCAATGAAAGGAAACTACGCCACCGACCATTATAGGTCAAGGCTCTACTATGGAGCCATAGGCATCTCAGGGTTTTCAGTCAGTCTCAACACCCTCTCTTACTGCTAACCCAATAGAGATTTTATGCCTTCACCAATGTCACCACACCTTCTCACATCACAACCCTTCGCACACACATAAACTCTTCATTCATACAAGGACACCACTCCTTTTCTTATGCAAATCAGTGGTTCCATTTTAGGAACTTTATAGGCGACTTTCTTGACTGCAGGTTAGCATGGCCCCACTCACACAAGGATGATACCCCCTTTTCACGACACAACTCCTTGGGTCTGTCCATCCCTTCTAGTATTATTTAGTGTGAGCATAGAAAGGTTACCAATTCCTATACATTCCTTCTGCGTACCCTTCTTCACTTTGCCTCTTAATGTGTAGTATCATTTGGCATTTGTGTAGGCTGACAACACAAGAAGGATGAGCAGGCTTATCAGTATTGCTTCTCAAAATTGTAACCGCATTCCATACATTCACTATCAAGTATTGAAACACCAGGAATGCGTCCATTCCCTTAGGGTGTAGTCAATATTGAAAACCCTATCATGACCCAGCACTAGAAAGGTGTGCACCCCCTTTCTAATGTGAGCCATGTAGGCCCTAATCATACTCAAGCAGGCTAAAATGATATAAATAAAATAGAGCATGCTCTGCATATTAACCCTAATAATTTAGATATGCATGTTCTTATCTAGGGTCACTGAATACTCATTCATTTTGCAGATGTATCTTTTCTTCATTTGCGAAGAATGGGGGATCCCTTCGCTGAGTCAACAGTTCTTTGGTTTGCCACCCCAATCTTTCCATGTTCCATAATCCACACATGCCTTCTTGGCATAGCTTTACCATCTCACTCTCATGGTTTTCCAACATACAGCTCAGTTGAGATGTCATCCTAAAAATATGCAATGGTGTTTCATCTAAAACCCATTTCCAAAGCATGGGGTCCTTCCCATGGAGTTTGGCTTCTGCAGGTCGTCACACATGGTCTTCCTGCAATGTGTATTCCTGGCACATTTATCAAATAGCCAAACAGTCAGCAGCATTTAATAATAAAATTCAAATATGATTTCCCTAATCGTTTAATGGCATTAATAATTAAATTCAAGTATGAATTTGCAATTCTGTCCTCTACAGAAATTGATTTGCTTAGCCATGAGTTTGTTCTCATATCGTTTGGCTCTTGCTCATGGTAGATTCCAATATTTATTGTGGACTTACCCACATTTCCATGCCAAAAACAATCTACCTGAAACCTGAAACTTCAGTAGCCAAACGCTTTGTAAGTCTCTATGCATATAATATTTCATTGCTGTCACAGTCACTGAAGCATTCTCAAAATTATAACACTCCATAATTCAAACATTTCCAGTTTTTAACATCTTAATATCACCAAAAATCATTTACTTCATGTGAATCATTACTATACTAGAGTTGCATGGTTTAGCTACATTATTTTATGCAATCATTACTTCACAACCATATCATTTTATGCAACTCTATCCTTTCAATAGAGCACTCTTGGTAATCCATCAACATGTCTACCTTCTTCATGCAATCATTCTCTTGCATTCACAACAGTTTATGAAATGCTCTTAGGATTGAAAATAGTTCACCATTTCATCTTTTAACACAATCATGCATTCACATAATGCATCTCAACATGTGCGCCTATACCTATGCATGCACATTCACATCACTCTCATAATATTTTAATGTGCATTTACTCAATGCATAACCACAAGATTGTACATAATATTTTAATGCACATCTCCTCTATGCAACCCTGCATTAATTTATGAATACCATGCATTCAACTTATTATGGCCTAACCATGATTACCACACATAGCTTGCACTACCATGACAGGGCCATAAGTCCTCACTTCCCTTGGTTATTTAAACTTATAATCCAACATACACAAATGGCATGTTATAATTTCATGTGAATGCATTGAGGTTTCTAAGCAATTATAGGGTGTAAGGATCCTTTCCCTTACTACCACATACCTTAATGGATTGATATTCACATTCATGCATTCAACGTACCAATTTATGATTAAATGTGGCTTAAGGGATTCTTACCCAATCCCCTTTCAACATTTATGCAATTAAGCACCAATAACTATTACCTGTATGGTTGTCTTTAACATCGCCTGATGTTACCTGATCAGTTGGCCTCTTACTAAGGCTTCACAGTCATTTTTCCAACCTCATGCTCATAGATTTGTTGCACCATCCTTTCTTCATAAGGTTGTTGGTCATATGCAACAACATCATCCACATCCTTAGTCATGCTTCGGTTGTCTTTGGTCCTATAACCAATGCGAACACGACTAATTATTAGCAACCACCATAATCATCTTAAGTGGCTCATTGCATATGCAAAACCTCACTATTTTACCAATATGCAATATTATATACATGCACGAATATTTTCACAGGCACTGTGCAATGTTTCTTAATATGCCATCTAGTGCATATTCATTTCATCTATCTAATGTATTGCATTTTCAATCATGCTTCTATGGCCTGATTCCCACAACCATTATCAACAACATTAATTGTCATCAACCATGGGCAATACCATTAATGGGCTATTGCATGTGTAACTTCACTACCTTTTTACCCATATGCAACATCATGCTCATGCATAAACACATTTATATGCACTATGCAATATCTATTAATGTGCCAACTAGTGCATGTTTACTTTGTCTATATGATCCTTTGCATTTTCAGCATTCCTATGCCATAGTTTTTATGCATATAAAACTTGCAAAATACAAAATCAATAGTAAGAGAGGAGTTAAGGAATTCCCCCTTTCCAATTTCCTCATTGTAGCATGGGGTTTCCTCTTTCACATCATAGCTGATCCAATTTCATGGGATTTCCTACCAAGCACACAATCATTAGCTATGATCTTCTCACGAATTAGCAATTCAATATATATATACATGTATAACATTCATTCTTACTATTTTTCAAACATGCAATACTTATGTTATAAACAAAAATATTTTAAGGTGAGAGATTTCCCTTTCATCACGTTGCCTTACTGCTCCAATTGCTCTTTTGCAATGCATATTAAAGCAAATTACTTTTAATAAGACCTCCACAACCTTCTATGCAATCCTTGCTCCTCATCCCAAGCATAGAGAATGCACTTCACACTTTCATCGACTGTCTCTAGGGGATGACGGGGGTCAAGGGGGCTTGCCCCCTTGTGGCTTCCCTACACCACTGTAGGGTGGGTCGAGGGCAACGCCCTCGTTTTTTTTTGTTTTTGTAATCCCTTCCATTTCGCCCAATCTGGAACATAAGTTTAATGCCATTTTTTCAACTTTCGGCGCCTAAAATTTACCATGGAAAATAGTTGAAATTCTCTGTTTCGGAGGACTTATCGTTTCTTCTCCGTCCCGTGTCGGACCAACTCACCGAGTTCTTCTGACCTGTTGCGGAGCAACTCACCGAGTTCTTCCGACCTATTGCGGAGCAACTCGCCGAGTTCTTCCGGTCGGTGAACTCATCGACCTCTTCCGACTCGTTGTGGAACAACTCACCGAGTTCTTCCGGTCGGTGAATTCAGCTTTTCCTTCTGATCTGTTTCGGCAAAAACTCGCCAACTTTCCACCAAAATTTTCCTTCCTTTTTCGGCGAACTTATTGTTTTTCTGCCGAATCGTTGCGAAGCAACTCGCCAAGTTTTGCCGGAAACTTCGGCGCAACTCAGCGAGATTCGCCGAAACACATTGAATCAACTCCACGAGACTAGCCGAAACACATCGGCTCAACTCCACGAGACTCGCCAAAATAGTTAGGCAAAATACTTAGAAAATTTTTGAATTTTTTAAAATTTTCTTAATGGTTTGTGCGGAACAGGAAGCATACTTACCTCTGCATGTTGCCTGATTTGGCCCATTAGGCCCAATGCTGCAACCATCGCTCTGATACCAAAATGTAATGTCCCCACCTATCTATCCCATGCAAGGGAGGGAACATGGCATTAAGATCTAAGATTTTAGAACAACTTATCCAAATTCATCATGAATAAAGGTTATGGCATTACAATAAAATGCCTATGGGTGCAGATGCAAATCAATTGAATATACACAACGGATTTAAACATCATCCACACACATTTCATACTCATCCAACATATCAAAATAACCACCAATTTAAACATTGCAGAAGTAAAACACAATAAAATACTCATCTTGATGTAATGTTGTCCCAAACAACTAGCTATGTCGTTGCAACGTTCCACCCAACCATAGGTCTCTGCCCAACCTGTATTCTTTCAGCACTCAAAGACCACCCCCGAGCTGGGCATGATATCTACAAGGAAAAGGGAACCCTCAAGCACAACACAAACCAAAGCAATGGATACCCATCTCAACCCCAACACTCTCTTGTACACAAAACTCAGATATGGGCTTGGGAACACACTTTCAGCAATGGGGCTTAGAAACTAGATGGACATGGATTTTCCCCAAAACGCGGGCACACCAAAAACAGATGGTGGGTAGAGGGAATCAACCCCAGGGAAGAAAACCAATTTCCCCCACATATGTATGAGCATTCAGTGGGCCAAAACAGCCTCAATAAAACCCTAACTTGTTTCCCCTTCTTCCCCACTGTTAGCCACAAAAAACAGGCCCTTCCCAGATAGGAAAATGAAGGAACACACATGAAATCAATGGAGGAAAACGTCGAGGTAGCTCCAAACTCATGAGAGAGCAAAACAGATGGATGAATAATGGTTTGGGGAGCAATTTCGTGGCCCTTTTCTTTCCCAAGAAGCCCAAACACGAATCTCCAGGAAGGGTGGCTTGCCCATACTCGAATTTGGACAGCCATACCTCTCCATTCCCCAAGGAATTAACTACCTCAACCAACTCTTGGGAGATATGAATGGTTGGGTACAAAAGTCAACGTGGGTAGTTGAGGGTTCATGGGTTCTCTCATTGACACTTGGATTGACTTGATTGGCTCAAGGGTTTGAATATTTCCCTCCCAATTTCCTTGTAACATCATGCCCCCATCTCTTGTTGCATTGCATAGCTAGTTGTGGGAATTTATATTAAGATGCATATTTAAAATTTCCATGGTTCACTAGCACATGGGTAGCATAATTTCAAATACTTGCCTCTTCTAGGTCGAGCGTTCACTAGCGGGGCCTTGGCCTTGAGCTCCATGCTAGGAATCATACATAATATGCATACAATATTTACATTATAGCCCAAAATATTACAAGGGTCAAAATGGGGGATGTTACAGTGTCTCTCGATCTTGTTCCACTTCTTATACCATGTCCTGTCTGCATGTGCAGATAGCAACATGCTACGGATTCACGGACGGCGCCAGTCGGCATACCTGTAACCTTGCCTTGGCAGCCTGGGTAATGTATTCCCCAACAGGAGAGCCCATCATCTCAGGAGGAAGTTGTCTTGGATTTGCAACCAACAATGTCGTAGAGTATGAGGTGGTAATTGGAATCCTAACCAATGCTACTTCTTTGGGTATGAACCACATTGTCGTCCACATGGATTCTCAATTAGTGGTTTCCCATCTTAACTGGGTCTATGCTATCCGTGATCCCACCCTACTCCATATCTTTAGACGAGTACGTCTCCTGGAAAGGTCATTTGAATCCATTCAATACCTGGACATTCCACGAGAGTTAAACATAGTTGCTGACTCGATGGCCAACTTCATTTTGGATTGGTACATCGCAGACACATAATACTCATAATATGTAAAAGCATTGAAGACATGTAAATAATGCACTGTATAAAAAGAATATCATAAGAACAAGATCACATCATTCATCATTTCTAAAAACACATAATGTATAAATTGCTAGGAATGTCTGTATATATATATCATCAAAAGTAGTGCTGGTACAAAAATCTGAAGCACAATGGCTTTCAGTAAGTCTCTACAAAATATGAAGCCTCGTAGCTTTCATTAATACAAAATCTAAGGCCTCTAAGCTCTCAATACAAGTATGATAACATCATCAGGCCTGACGCCTGGTTCGTACACCCCTAGGGAGGACAGCTCTTTATCGCTGAGAATGGAAACACTCTATTTTCCTTGCTACCTTGCGGAGTAAGGCATTGAAGTGTACATACGCTCCAACTCTGAACCTCTTCATAGGTCTTGGTATGTCATCTACTATTGGCTCGGGAACATCCACTGTCAGCTGGGACAAGTTCCTGTACACATCCTCCATCTCCACGATGACAGCATGAGCACCTGGGGGAACAACTGCTTCCCCACCTCTATCTCTCCACGCCAGAAGAGAAACCCCCACGGGCCGTATGGGACCCACATCTGCACACACATGTCATATACTTGTCAGCACTGCATCAAAAAAATCATAAAGATACAAAACTTAAAAAATACAAGGGATTTTTTCTTACCGATGTCTCCCCATGTTGTACCCTCGGGCAGCACTAAGTCGAGATCCTCTCTGAAATCCGTATCGCCATATGGGTAGTCCTCAACCATGAGCAACTGGCCTTCCAGCCAGATGAAGAACTCGAGACTAAAGCTGATGATAGGGCCCCCACCATGATGGGCCATCACCTTTGCCCATATGAGCATGTGTGGATCCCTAGGATCCCTATCATCCAGTCATACTTGTGGGCGCAAGAGAGGGACACACTCCAAGAGGAACGATATCACGATTGATCTGTACCCAAACTGCTTGAGCTCTCCCCGCCGAAACTTGGTCAGTTGAGCTCAGATGTTTGCGAGGAGACCCTCGCACCAGTTGAAGATATTGGGGGACATACAGTCCTTCGCATAGAGCATCTGAGTCTAAGTGGCCATGTGTGGGGCTTGGCTCCCCACCACTCTAGTAATATTTTACAATATGGCACGCAGTGGGTGGTTTACAACATCCCTAATGGGAATCTTCCCACTAGAGGATCGAGCATGAGCAGTACAATGCTGCACCACCATGTCATCAACAATGCGATCACTAGCTCGTGATCCGGTGAGAGCTACAAGGTCCCCTCTCCGGGACAGACCAGTGAGTAAATAGATGTCCTCGACATCTATAGTGAGGATGTGCTCACCGATCACAAAGTGTTGTTGGGCTGCATCCCAGCACCGGAGCATGTGTGTCAACAACGGGATTTGGGCCCTCATGCCCTGAATCCCAAAGAACTTGAGCAAACCATAGTTTCTCAAAGCATTCACGCATTGAGGATCATTGGCGGCTTGTACATATTCCACCTCGTGTTCTCTTTCCCGCCACTCTAGTACCATGTTTGCTTGCTTTCAACCTGCCAAAGTGGACATTTAAACAATGTTAGACCTCACTTCAACCACATGAAGTCCACCTTTTGGGTTTAAATTGATGGTTTGGATATGCATTTCCATCATCGCACTGTGTTATTGTACACAGTGCAATGATGTCGCACTCCATATTTTTGGGACTTGCATCGAGTAGGTCTCGTTGCAGTTCCCGAAATGGCAAATGCGACGAGCCGAGGGCACAATAACCCTCCACAAATCCATCAAAAAACCTAAAAAATGGACCTAAAATCAAAATGTAATCCACTATAGTTTTGCTGGATGAAGTTTAGGCTTACCTGCTCCAGACGGTGGATGAAATGGCGGCTCGTAGCTCTCAGAATCGATGAGTGAAATCTTCGCTCCAAATTGGCACTTCTTCTCCCAAATTGGAAAATGAAACAATGGTGACTATATTTGACCCATTTTTCTTTTTATCAATGGAATAGAATATTCTTTTTCAAATATTTGATGCTTTGAGGTCATTTGTTATAGTTTTGATCGTCTTTAATTATATTTGGAATATCGGTTGACTATTTGACCTAGTTTCCAAGTGTGTAGGAGTTGCTAAGTGGTCTTTTGTGCCGTTTCTTGCATTACAATGGTCATCTCTGGTATGAACTCTCCCTTGAAAGTTTTGTCATTATTTTGCAACGATTAGATTGTAATTATTTTATGATGATGAGCTTACTCTTCATTTGTTCTCGTGCTCTTGAAACTATGAGAATAAGTACCGAGTTACGATTTATCACTTTTCCGGGCTCGTTAAACTCCTACGGAAAAGGATACCCCCCGGAGTCTACCTTTAAGCTCTTTTCAGGCTCTCGAAAAATGGAAAGATTGCCAAGCGAACTTGTCGCGTTCACGCTTGTTAAAGTATTTGAATGGTCGTCTTCCCGGTGATAGTTTACCCCTTTTTCGGACCAGGGGGCACTATTTACGAAAAATGTATACTCCAGCTAATCATGACTGGAAGAGTCTTCTCCCATGTTGTTTTACCCTTTTCCGGGCGATGAGGCTAACTTTACGAAAAAGGACAGTTGGAGTCTTCTTCTCCCAAATTGGCAAATGAAACAATGGTGACTATATTTGACCCATTTTTCTTTTTATCAATGGAATAGAATATTCTTTTTCAAATATTTGATGCTTTGAGGTCATTTGTTATAGTTTTGATCGTCTTTAATCATATTTGGAATATCAGTTGACTATTTGACCTAGTTTCCAAGTGTGTAGGAGTTGCTAAGTGGTCTTTTGTGCCGTTTCTCGCATTACAATGGTCATCTCTGGTATGAACTCTCCCTTGAAAGTTTTGTCATTATTTTGCAACGGTTAGATTGTAATTATTTTATGATGATGAGCTTACTCTTCATTTGTTCTTGTGCTCTTGAAACTATGAGAATAAGTACCGAGTTACGATTTATCACTTTTCCGGGCTTGTTAAACTCCTACGGAAAAGGATACCCCCCGGAGTCTACCTTTAAGCTCTTTTCAGGCTCTCGAAAAATAGAAAGATTGCCAAGCGAACTTGTCGCGTTCACACTTGTTAAAGTATTTGAATGGTCGTCTTCCTGGTGATAGTTTACCCCTTTTTCGGACCAGGGGGCACTATTTACGAAAAATGTATACTCCAGCTAATCATGACTGGAAGAGTCCTCTCCCACGTCGTTTTACTCTTTTTCGGGCGATGAGGCTAACTTTACGAAAAAGGACAGTTGGAGTCTTCTTTAGTTCTTTTCAGACTCTCTAAATATGAAATGACGACTGAGTTTATCTTCTATGGACTCGTTAAATTTTTACATTGAAGGTCCCGCCATGGGACGAACCCCTCCTATCCCAGGTTCGAAAAATATTTGGGATTGGACTCATCTATGAGATGAGCTATACCGAGCATCTAGTTACCCTCATCAAGCTCATAAAAAACACGAGGCACTCATCATTCATGATGGGGAAAAATGAAGGCTTTTATGTTACACACTTTACCAGTGGCAGTACGTAGTCGTTCTTGAACATGGCACTCATCTACATTTGCATACTGTACTTGGGTCATCTGTTTGTCCTCAAGTTTTACCTACATCGTGAGTCTTGTTACTCCTTTGAGTCATTCAAAGAAATATCCCCTCATCAGTTGCATTAGGAGTTAGTGTTGTACTCGTCATGTCAATACTGCCAAGTCATGCCATGCCCATGTTCAAGAATACGTCCACCATTCATCATCTGCAGTTAGTACGCCTGTCACTTTGTTGGCCTACTCTGTGTCAGTCTTGCATGTTACTACACCGTCTGATCTACTCTACACATCTTTTGTTGTGTTTCATGTCGATTGATGGGGGATTCATCATGGCCCTCCTTCGACGGATTCTTCCTTGTCGACTTCAGCTCATCTTCCGAGGATTGAATCTAGAAAAAAACCAAGTAACTTGGCCCTGCATGCCTCAATGGTAGGTTACCTCGCTTTCAACATGAGTCTACATCATTGACTCTTGATTGAAATATTTCATCTTGGGTTCGACTTCAACTCACTTATTCACGCTTGGTGATATGTACTATGATACCTTGGGAATCATTGACACTAATGGTGATCTCCCTCGCACTTGTTAACGGTTTACATCAATGACCGGTAATCAAGCAGTTTCTACCATGTTTGACGTCAAGACATTTGTAATCACATGGTTAGATTCATATCATTGCGGGTTCGGCTTGAAGACCCTGGGGAATCATATTTTACCTAGGTTGCGATGGAGTTTGTATTGATTCATATTACACGGATCCACATTTGTATTGGTCATGGCTGTGTTATCATCTCATCATGGGTCTACGCATGTGTCTAGTAGCCATGATTGTGTCAGTCGGTCATTACTACCATGGATCTACATTATATTGGTTGGCAGCTATGTTGTGAGTCATTTGAGACAATGTACTTAGAGTGAGTTGTACTACAGCAACGTCCTTCATCCGATAAGTCAATTGCCATTCCTTCTATCAAAGCATTTCACCTGTCTATTTTCAAATAACTTCATGCTTTGGGGGGCATTATGTGTTAAATTTTTAGAATTTACTTCAATATGATCTAGGATCTTAACTGAGAGAACAACATGTACAGCATATCTACAGCAAATCAATCATGGAAACAATAATGCAAGCACACAAGAGACACAAAGATTTACTTGGGGAAAACCATAAAGGTGAAAAACCCCAATAAATTCCTCAGAGATAGATAGAGCAATGATACAACCCAACCATAAGAGATAGACATTACCTAGTAGCAGATCCTCCTCCTCCATAAGTGCGCCACTCCTCCTTGAGTGCATGAGTGAGAAGTGAGTGATCGAATAGGGTGCCTCCCACACTCTATTTATACTTGACTTGACTTTCCTTTTACATAACTCATGTAGGCTCGAACTTAACTACATAACATAATGCTGACTGGGCCAACCCCCAATAGGGTGGTCTAATAACCCTTTGACCCACATGACTTATACAGGGTTGACCCCAACAAGGTGGTCTAATAACCCATCAAGTATAAGTTACGACACTTACAATATAAATGACGACACTTCCGCATAGAGGAATAATAACATATCTATAGGAATACAATATACATATATGTGAAATACATTCCGAAGTTACATATACATCAACACTCCCTCTTAACTAGGAAGGTATTTCTCAGCACAGCTCTTCTATCACAAGTCTTCTTCTTTGGATCATCGTCACTGGATAATCGTCATCGAGTCATCATCATCGTCACTATTGCTGCTATCTCAATCAATCTCTAAATCTACTGATCATAGGAAGTTCTACAGAGCCAGTCCTTTTTCATACTGGATGTAGGCCCACCACCTGCAGGTCTTCATCATCACTGGCCATACTGTGGAAATCTCAGGACTTATTACGTGCGTCACAAAACCTTAAAAGAGTCTCTTGACTAGCAAGAACCCTAAAGAGCATCAGAGGCCTTTTTCATCCTGTCCAGATCTCCAGGACTTATTACATGTGACCCCACCACAAAACCTCGAAAGAGAATCCCAGGACTGATTACGAGCACAAGGCTAACCTATCAGATCTCCCAGGGCACAAATTACATGTGGTCACCACAAAACCTCGAAAGAGAATCCCAGGACTGATTACGAGCACATAGCTCAACCTATCGGATCTCCCAGGGCACGAATTACATGTGGTCATGGAAAAACCTCGAAAGAGCATCCCAGGACTGATTATGAGTACACAGCTCAACCTATCGGATCTCCCAGGGCACAAATTACATGCCATAGGACAAAACCTCGAAAGACTATCTGTAGATCTCCCAGGGCACAAATTATATGTCCTCCCAAGCAAAACCTAGAAAGAGCATTTGCCAGATGTCCCAGGGCACTGAATTACATGCCATAGGAAAAACCTCGAAAGACCATCTGCAAATCTCCCAGGGCACAAATTACATGCTTATCTGCACAACCTGTTCCACGGCCACCGAGTATCAACCTGATACTCACCATACATCATCCTGATGTACACATGATCACCCTGATCATCATCACTGCAACATCCTGCTGCATATCATCTGGAGAAGCTCATCATCCACGATCATCCTGATCATACAATGCATCCATTTGATGCATACCAAGTATCTACCTGATACATATCATCATACACAGTGTATCCACCTGATACATAGATACATGATCCACACAATGTATCCATCAACATACATGATCTACCTGATCATACCTGATACATATCGTCATAGATGATCTACCTGATCATACAATGTATCCACCTGATACATATACAGATACATGGTCCAAGCATCCAACATGATGCTTATATATACACACGATCCAACCGATCATATCCATCATCCAACATGATGCATACATACATACATAAAAATGATCCAACTGATCATATCCAGCATCCAACATGATGCGTACATACATATACATATAAATGATCCAACTGATCATACAAAGCAGAAACTAGAACATCATCCTGATGCTCATCATCATCCAACGCTTACATCCACAGCCATGTGAAGGATCCTCCTTCCAACATGCTTGGAATTGCTTCAGCAAATGTGTCCATCACTTCTTCCTTGAAGTGTCATCAATCTGAAGAACGCCAAGCCTCTCCTTGAAGTACTCGAACTTCACCCTGGCTCATGGCTTTCATCAGCACATCTGCAATTTGCTCGTCCATCGCAACATACAGGAGCTTCACAGCTCCTCTCTGCACCATATCCCTGATATAGTGATATTTGATCTCTATGTGTTTCAACCTGTCATGAAACACTGGGTTCTCAGACAACTTCACACAACTCTGGTTATCACAGGAGATACCAGTAGCATCCAACGGGAGATCAAATAACGCAGACAGTAGTTTCCGTAGCCATACTGCCTCATAACTAGCTGAACAGGCTACAACATACTCTACCTCAGCTGTACTCAGTGCTACGCAAGACTGTTTCTTGCTAAACCAAGAGATCACACCTGATCCCATACTTAAGCAGCACCCAGATGTGCTCTTCTTATCTGCAGCACTGCCAGCCCAATCTGAATCAACATAACCCTGCAGGTTAAACTTTTGATTCGCTTCATACTCGAGCCCAAAATCCACTGTACCCTTCAGGTACCTCAGAACATGCTTTACAACAACCAGGTGAACACTCCTCGGATCCGTCAGGAAATGGTTCAATGTGTTCACAACAAAGAAAATATCTGGTCTCGTGTTCATCAGGTACATCAAGGACCCAATCATCTGACGATACATAGAGACATCAATCGGCTCAGATGAAGCATCACATAGAAGCTTCAGATTCGATGCCATAGGTGTGGCCATGCCCTTGCAATCCATCATCCCTAATCTCTTCAGGATATCTATTGTGTACTTCCCTTGACCAAGGAGGATCCCACCTGCATTCTGCCACACCTCCATGCCAAAAACAAATAGTGCATCATCCCCAATTTCCTCAACTCGAACTCGGCAGCAAGCTTCCACTGTGTGTCGGCAATCAATCTATCTGTTAGGAACCTATGTAAACCCTTCTCTTTACTATGTTAGTATATTGTTATTGGACGCATATGCTTTGTAAGTCGTCCCGTAGTATTTGTTGATCCGTAGTTTATATTAGCCCATAGTATTGACCCATAGTATTGGACGCATATGCTTTGTAAGTCATCCCGTAGTATTATATGTCCCATGGTTTTGACTCATGGTATTGGGCATAGACTTAGTATATAAGTGTGTGTTGAGGTCATTGAAGGCACCGTGAAGTTAATTGTATTGAGCTTGCTCAAAGGAGGTTGCCCCCTCGAAGTGGCTCGTGATCAATATAAAAGTGATTCTGTTCTGTTATTTATGATATCTTGTGTATTTGCATTAATTAATTATTGCAGGTTCATCACACTATCCTCACCTGATACAAACATGTTATCCGGATACAAAAGTAGTATCACTGGATTGCCTTCCTCAACCTTGTAGTAAAGGTTGGAATCTGCTTTACTCTTGGTAAAGCCCTAAACTGGATAGAAAGCTGTCTATCTTACCATACCAAGTTCTGCACATATATGACTCCCTGTCATGTGTCTCAGAACCAAGTGGCTGCACCACATACACTTCTTCTTCAACTACACCATTCAAGAAAGCTGTCTTGAAATCCATCTGGTGTATCTTCTATCTCATCACTTTTATATTTCTCTATGCTGCCATCTGCAGCATGCTTGATCTGATAGATCCATATGGAAGTCATAACAAACTTCCCTTCATGTCTTAGGACTACATCCCAAACATCATTCTTCATGATCGACGGATCATGGCATTCCATTTCTTCATCCCAGATCCTGGGAACTTCAATATCTTCAATATATAATTTTGCTGCTGAACAAACAACAACAAGTTCCCAGATCCTGGGAACTTCAATAGTTCTTCTTTTGTAG
This sequence comes from Larix kaempferi, assembly GCA_027924585.1. Classification (NCBI taxonomy): domain Eukaryota; kingdom Viridiplantae; phylum Streptophyta; class Pinopsida; order Pinales; family Pinaceae; genus Larix; species Larix kaempferi. The sequence continues at coordinate 7,914,094 of BSBM01000597.1, read as the reverse complement.
GAGATGGCATACGATCTTTCCTACACAACAAGTTAAATTGCATGATTAGAAAACATCTCATAGTTTTCAGAACAAATTCTTACACATAAAGAAATATGTCATACAGTCATGCAATTAACTTAGCCAATGCTTCAATACAACATTTATCCATATCCCGTAACTTTCTAGATGCCTTCCAATCTCTACCAGAGCATTGTTAAGAGTGTGCACAACTCCCAACATGTCAGCAAAGAGGTTTCATTCTAGATAAGTAGCAATGGAATGTTGTACAGTGCCATAGGCCACTTACCCATGCATATTAGTAGTATACTGTTCATCAATGCAATTATTCTAATATGCATAATACACAACCTAATTCTAGGAACATCAGTATATACATTATTGAACAGTATTCTTTAAGAAATGACAATTCAAATACTTATCTTTGTTTGTTCGTTGGGTGGACTCCCTCTGAGTCTTCGCTTTCTTGCAGGAGCTGCTGGAGTCCTAATATGAAGTAGCTTCTTCTACACCTTTCTGTTGTGGAATGTAGAGAGATGGTTAACTCCCTCTGAATATCTGCATCCTTGCATAAATCACTGGAGTGTACTCCCTCTTGATCTTTGCTTCCTGGATTACCTGTTCTTGAACTCATATTCATCCTTGGTCCTTATGCATGCTTATTAGTATCATGATTGTGTTATCCTTGTGATCTCATATAAAATCATACATTCATTAGTATACTATTAAAACACAATAATCTCAAGCATGTATAGTCATGATCATTGCGAACAGAAATAATAATCATTAGCATTCAAAGTTTATGTAGGATTCTTATGGTTAGTCAAATCATAAGAAACATAACATGTCTAAACCTATAATTAATCAAACCTATGACTCTTCGGGTTAGTCATATCATTAATTAAGGTAAGACACATAATATTCATATACCTATGATTATTCAAACTTATGACTTCATGAATAATCATTATCAACAACACAATAGTATAAGATCCTAACCCAAGGTAGGATTCTAGCTTGATATAGGAAAAACATACCTGCATTAGCATGCTAGCTAGTTATGTCTAACATACCCGTATAATGTCTTTTGGTTCTCTTCAGTGACTTGTGCTAGTAACCTGTATATCTCATAGGTTAACCATTATAAAACCAAGTTATACATACCTCGTAAATGGATCTTCTATGAGATCCATGACAATGGATAAATCTTTGTCCTCATGTTATCATGATCATATGTTCTTGAACCAGAACATGATTTTTCTTTCTTGGTGTACCTTTCATGTTAGTAGACAACATAAACCTCATACAACACCATAATGCATTAGTATAATCATAAGTGTCAACACCCTAATCAATGAATATTTTCTATCGTGCATTCATAATTTTATTAAGGTGATATGACAAGTCTAAAATCAAGATTGTACTAACCGTAATAACATGAAGACAAACATACCATAAACTTAATCATGAACAAATCTCAAAACATACCTCGATGAGTCATACCTGTCGAGATCGCTTGTAATCTTCTTATGTAAGGCCTTAGCCTCATCTCCCTCTGAAATAGGAACTTCTTCACTTATGCAGGTGACCAATCCATCTTCTTCTAGGATTAACCCAATCCACTTGATTTGCAAGAATTGGACCTGGAGTTGGATATGGGTTTGTCAGAGAAACCCCAAAAATTCAAACTTCCGAAAGGATAGAAATATGCACCTTGATGAGCTGATCAAACTAGTATATTCAGAATTTGAAAACTGCAAAGTTTCACTCCTCAATTTTGCCTTTGAAACTTTCAGATTCACTGGGCATGACCCTGAACTGGGGTTTGATGAAGCCCACTCTTCTGCCCAATCAAAAGGTTTGATCCAAAGCTCTAAGCTTCTATTTTTCTGAGGAGCTTCCAACCGTGGTCATAGATTTCAAAAATTCTCTTTTTTTACAGAAGCCCTAATTTTCCACTTTTCTGATCAAAGTCCCGAACTAGGGTTTGACCAAGCCCGGCCTTCTTCCCAACCAAAAATTCTGATCTTGGTCTCTAAATTTTGATTTTGATGAGTAGCATCCAGTCGTGGTCTCTGATTACAAAAGTTCCAACTTTCTACGAAGCCCTAAATTCCGGAAGCCATGAATGAAGGTACTAAAAAATAATTCTGTTTTGACATAAATATGTACCTGATTGTTTCTAGTGTAACTCTGAAATTTTTGATCCACAGGGTCTGAAAAAGTTTCTTGAGATAGCTTGACCTGTTATCTTTCCATCCTGATAGGTCTGACCTCAATTGGATTCTCAGAGAGAGATTTATTCCAAGTGTCGCAACGTGACCTGTTTATGGGATAACACAGGAGAACGAACTTGTACGGCGTGCCACGTGTTACTGTTTCAACTTCAGCCTCTAAATTTTTTTTATGAGATATCTCGCCCTGTTATCTTTCCATCCTGACATTTCTAACCTCGATTGAACTCTCTGAGAGAGAGTTATGCCAAGTGTCGCAACGTGACCTTTTTATGGGATAATACAGGAGAGCGAACTTGTACGGCGTGCCACGTGTCACTGGTTCAACTTCGGCCTCTGAAAATTTTTCTTGAGATAGTACATTCTGTGTACTACCTGTCACTTTTTACAAAATTTCATTTGGAGCTTCCTAGCCCAAGTTATGACCTTTTTCCCAAGGTCACCTGATTTTGACTCAGATCTGGAAGAGGTAGAAACCCTATATTGTACAGATCATAAATCACAAAGTACAACGAATTAGAGGTTGTCCTTTGGACACAAGGTATATGGGGATTTAATATTCGACCGGTAAATATTTCAGATCTGAAAAATTCTCCAAATCGGATTTATAACGAAAGTTCTACGATGACTGGTTTTTTCTATATCAAGCCCTAGCATCGTAAGTGCAACAAGTGTCATACATGCCATATCATGCCTTCTTTCAGGCTAGCTCTGATACCATGTTAAATTTTTAGAATTTACTTTAATATGATATAGGATCTTAACTGAGATAACAACATGTACAACATATCTACAACAAATCAATCATGGAAACAATAATGCAAGCACACAAGAGACACAAAGATTTACTTGGGGAAAACCATAAAGGTGAAAAACCCCAATAACTTCCTCAGAGATAGATAGAGCAATGATACAACCCAACCATAAGAGATAGACATAACCTAGTAGCAGATATTCCTCCTCCATAAGTGTGCCACTCCTCCTTGAGTGCATGAGTGAGAAGTGAGTGATCGAATAGAGTGCCTCCCGCACTCTATTTATACTTGACTTGACTTGCCTTTTCATAACTCATGTAGGATCGAACTTAACTACATAACATAATGCTGACTGGGCCGACCCCCAATAGGGTGGTCTAATAACCCTTCGACCCACATGGCGGACCCCCAATAGGGTGGTCTAATAACCCTTTGACCCACATGACTTATACAGGGCCGACCCCAACAAGGTGGTCTAATAACCCATCAAGTATAAGTTACGACACTTACAATATAAATGACGACACTTCCATATAGAGGAATAATAACATCTCTATAGGAATACAATATACATATATGTGAAATACATTCCGAAGTTACATATACATCAACATTATGTTACACCTAAAATCTTCCCATCGTGAGATTCAGTGTACACACCCCCGGATTTACCTTGATTCAGTCATTGACCTAGAAGGATTTGTACCCATTTGTACTAGGTTTTGAGACATCGTCGTAGGTTGCACTCATACAGCATGCGACATTGCAACTTGCTCTATTGCAAGGTGCACCAATGTCAGTTAATGGACAAAAATAGCCCTTCGAGTCCTTTCTCAAAGTTTGCTGCCTTGGGACCCTATCCCTGACCTCTTGGAAGAGCTAACATTCGATTGCTATCATTTTGGAAGGATCCCTTAAGCTTCTCCTATCATACCTCAACGTATCCTTTCCATACCCTATCCACTTAGTCCTATTTAAATGAAGCTCACTCCCATCCCAAGGGGAGGAAGTCTATGGTACTCTTATGCTGGTGAAACTAATCCCAATAGATCTAACACTCTAGCTTGGAGAACATCTATTTCTCTCTAGGAGCTTTGGCATGGCTTGTCGGAAGGATCTTGCAACGTTAAGGCAATGGTTGTAATCCTCTTTTCTATTGTACTTCTCCACTCTTCAATATAGTTAATATAATCGCTTTCCATAAATGTTGTCTCTTTGATGATGTTTAGAGTTTTCCTCCTTAATTGTTAACTTAGATCTATCATATGAGATATATGCTTTCACTTCTCATGGTCTGTTACATGTTCAACAGGGTTTAGCTACTTGCGATCTGGCAGCGCTGGAGCATTGGATCAATGAAGGAGAAAGGGATCTACAAATCTAAGGTAAACGATCTACTCTTACATTTGTACTTCTATACGATCTGGGAAAGTATTTTATGTTCTGTCCTATTTGTTCTAGACTTACATTAAGCTAGGGAGATCAGGCCTTGAGTCCACTTTCGGTAGATTGTCCGCGAAACACTACAATCTAACTTCAAAATCGCTAATGATAAACAACAAGAAATAGTTTGTTGTAGTTCACTACCACAAGCTAGAGATTATCATTCCAACAAATTGGTCCTTTAGTGGCTTTTTCTCATTCACAATTTTAATAAATAGTTCATGAACATTTACAATAAAAAAGGAACTCTTTGGAACTGCTTTGATAGTTACTCTTCCAAAACTATTTTAATTCTCAGATTGTCGTACTTTGCTTTTAATTTACTTTTGTAAAATTAAAATGACTTGACCTTAAAGTGACTTAAATAAATGTTCAACTAGAATTTAAGTGGGGGGCTGATGTCTTCTAAACATGCATGAATTACATGCATCGTGGCACTCAGAAATATCCTTGAGTCTTTGAAGTTGGAAAACTTAAAAAGCCACAATGTGTTTAATAATATCATTGGAAACTGAAGTGAATTTGTTCTAGAGAGGTTTGTTGTAGAATCTAATCCAATTTTATTCATCTGTGGGATTTGATATTTCCTTCATCAAAATTTCTTTAGTTAGTTCTATTGTCTCAATTGCAAGTAGATCACTCTTCTTGGTCTCTTCTAGTTTAGTTGTTCTATGTACCATGGGTACAACCTCTTCTATGTCCCTTAATTGCTAGAGGTGACATTGTTCCATCAAGATGTTTGAGGTTTGGTACGTTTGTTGGAACTTGGCCAATGAGGCTTCTTTATCACATCCCAAGTGGATACTAGTTGGTCGTGTATTAGTTATTACCATATAATGCTTCTTTAATTGTTCAGTGTTGAGTCTTGGCATATTGGTTGGTGCATCCTTCTCCTCACGCTACCATTCCTAACGTCATCAAGGGACAAATTGAAGAGAATGTGATTCAACTTTGTAGTCTTTAGCATCTTCTAATTTATTATTAAGACAATCCAAATTGGACATCAATTCTTGCATTTGTCTTTGCAATTGGTCTTGAGCTTTGAACACCTTCTCTTGCAATGAAATTACACAAGACTTGAACTCTGATCAACTTTGTTTCTTAGCAAGTGATTCTTCATTCTATGCTTGTAACACTTCATATTTGTGTTGAATTGTCATCATTTTCACCCTTAGATCATTCTTTTTTCCTTTAATATTCACTAACTTTTCAGACATCTAATGAGAAGTTCTCTAGCTGCATATGTGAACTTCTCTCTCACTAGTGCAAACTTGCTTGAGTGAATGTCCAAATGAGAAGTTCGACCTCTCTATTTATACACATCAAAAGTGACTTTTTCCCTTACTGGGCCGACCTGAATTTCCCTAACTGGGCCGACTTGACTGGGGCAGTTCTTCCCATTGTCTAGGGAAAACTGCTCATTGTTTTGGGGCATTTTACCCACTGGGCCGACTTGTCTAACTGACAGGGCCCACTTGTCTTGGGGGAAGATAAAATAATATTTAAAGATACTTTTCTTTGTGTGTTTTCACCCTAAGGTTTACATTGATTCTTTCAAGGGTTTACATGATCAAATACATCAATATCTTCTCCCGTAGGAGGTACAACAATAATATAATAAGAATATATTTTGAATTTACACTATTTCCAACATTTCCTGTCAACAAGGAAGGTATTCTAATTTTATTCTTTCTTGGGTCGACCTATGAGGTGATGCCTCACGTAGCTACTACTCCAACACTCCCTCTTATCTAGGGAGGCATCATCAGTATATGGATATCATTTGTACATCATGGTTATCTCTAACCTCTCTATAAGATAAGGAAGGTCACAATCTCAGTCCGTCGAGAAGTGTCAACAAATCAATATTCATGCCTCCATTCCATTAGAGAACATGCACGAGATCCAAGAATATGTACAGTCCATCAGAGATTCCATCATCCTAGTCCATCGAGAATCATGCATCATCTCAACAACTCTGCACAGTCCATTGGAGAGTCCATCATCTCAGTCCATCGGGAATTGTGCATCAATACAATGTACCTCAACTCAACCCAGTCCTTCAGAGAACATGCACCAACTCAACCAGTCCTTTGGTGAGTCAACACAATGTGCATCCGATTAGCCCAATCCTTCGGGGAACATGCACCAACTCAACCAGTCCTTCGGTGAGTCAACACAATGTGCATTCGCTCATCCTAGTCCTTCGGGGAACATGCACAACTCAACCAGTCCTTCGGTGAGTCCAAGAGTACCGATGTGTGCCAGTGTGCACCAGCCTCTCCATCCCATCTAAGGATGTCTGAGAGATCTCCTCACTCTTTTCAGAATGATCTAGAGAATGCATTGGCCTCTCCATCCAACCTGGATGCCTAAGAGATCTCCTCCCTCTCTCCTAGAGTGATCCGGAGAATGCAATGGCCTCTCCATCCAACCTGGATTTTTGAGAGATTTATCATAATCTTCACACGACCATCTACGACCTATCTGTCTCTACTGTCGATGGGATCCTCCCATGCCTATCTGAGAACCTAGAAGAGAAAAGGTGCCTGTGTAGAAGAAAGGTAAATTTCCATCTCTATATCATCTTTTCTTCCCTCTTAGCAAGAGATATAATCATGTAATCACTCTCGCCACTCCATCACATAGTGTTAGGGAGTAAAGTCATCCTTCCCTCTTACCGAGGGAGTCAATCATCGGACCAATCTCTCCATCCCTTCACAAGATGGTTGGGATAAGGAACTTCCCCATTCTGATGAGTGAGAACCCATGGAATAATCTCCCCATCCTATCTCAGGATGACTGGGAGAAGGCATTGTCCCACCCTAGGTCATTCACATCTAGCCAAGTTACGGAGGCCAATATTGAAGGAATGCGTGATGCTCAACCTCTAGGAGGATAGTGTGTGCAACTAGGAACCAATCTCCCCATCCCACCTTGGGATGACTAGGAGAAGGAACTGTTCCACACTGATCTATTCACCCCTAGCCAAATCTCATGGATAATATTGGGGGAACACCTGCTCGATGCATCATCACTGCTCATCAAGGGTCAGTCTCCCCACCCCATCATAGGGTGTCTGGGAGAAAATTACATTCCCATTATGTTCTCTCGTAGAATCTTCTGAGACCTTAACATATATCAGCTAACAAAGGCATCAAATATATCGGGGAAGACATTTTTGTCATGCCCTATTCTAGACATGAAATGCCAATAAATAATAACAAATCAAAATCCATGCACCTGTATGGGAGAATATCAAGGGACTAGTCTCCCTACCCCATCACAGGGTGTCTGGGATAATATGTGGTACTACCATCGGATCACTCACCCTTATCCAAGACACATGGATAATATTGTTCGACATTACAATCATGTTAACAACATCTCCCTCTATGCCGGAGCACTCTGCTCCCTCTACATCTAAGCATCTCACTCCCTCTCTAGAGCGTAAGTATTTTTCCTGGTGATGACCAGGTACATAAAAGATCCTCTCGACTGTCAATGGCATCATCATTAGTGTAGCTATGTAATCATAGTCATTATGCTAGATCTATTCAAGATCTCAATTGTGTTCTTCCTTATCCTAGGAAGACCTCATCAAGTTTCTTCCACACCATCAATCAGTGATGCGATAAGCCAAGATCCTCTAAATCCCTATATATCTGACAATCAGTTTCTCTGTCTTGGTGAGGAATAGATCATCGGTATACAGTATCATGAATAGGGGATCATCATTAGTAATATGTTTTGAATCTTGAGGTACAATTCTAATTGAATGGATGTGTACCTCCTTATAAACCAACTAAGTAACTCACGTCCTCTAGGACTAGCATACTCTAATTCTTATGTCATGACTGGAAACCAATTGCTTTCCACAATCATTGAAGAATCAAACATCTGTAGTAGAGAGAGGCCAACATCCGTTGGATCCTTCTGCTCCCAAACACCAATCTCTATATGAGATCCTCTGGGCCTGTGGGTATATATCTAGATGTATTAGGTCCTCATATGTCCGTTGTTGTATAGTCATGACTACCATCTAACTGCTTTGTCTAGGAGTCATCCTTCTATGTTGAGAGTCATGCTCCTAGAAGCTTCTTGCTTTTGATTAATATGAGCATCAACGGGATTCACATGTCCATCACTTGTTCATGAAAACAAGTCTCATCATCCTTCTCTTGTAGGCCATATCATATGGTCTTTTCCCTACAAGTCAAGATCTTGTCAGATGATTAGCGACATTTCATAATCAAATTTAACCAATTTATATTTTAATGCAATGGAAATAGTTTATACAGGTATGTAGGCATCTTAGCTAATGCTTCGGAACAACACATATATGATAACTATCTGGATGTCTTCTATCTTCGTTAGAACATACTATCAAGAGTGTGTACGACTCTAATCATGTTAGAAGGAGATATCATCCAATATGGTTCATAAAATTTCTGCAGCATTACTGTTATTTAAACAATCATATACATAAAAAATACTATATGAGCTGATTGTTCATCACTAGATCACATTGCTTTACATCCTTCCTAATTCTAGGAATATAGATCTGCATACAACTTGTTATGGAAGCATATTCAAAATCAACAGATCTAATCTACAAGAGCAATAAATCCAAATAATTATATTTATTGTTTTGTGTTTGGGCTCCCACTACCTTCTTGTGGGAACCATGAGAGACCTTTGTTCTTCATTTTCTTGCTAGAAGATCATCACAGATTGGATCTTCATATCATCACCTCAACATGGGGAGTACTAGAAGAAGAACTCCTTTCGACAATCTTCTGCATTTTCTTCAAAATCATTGTTCCTTGACTTCTTATGTGGAGTATCTTCATTGATATCAGTAGTTGAGGCTTCATGCTTCCTTTTGTTTGAACTTTGAAAATTACTGGCGTAATGGCCATATGTATTTCACTTGAAGCATTGAATATGCGAGAGATCCTTTTTCTTCTTCTTCTAGGATGGAGGAGGAATTGAAATCCTCTCTTGATTCTTATGGTTATGAAACTTTCTTCCTTTTCCTCTGCCTTTCCTCACATGATTTGTAAATGCTTTATTTTATTCGGATTGAGGGGCATGAGGTTTTTGCCTTACTGCAATCCTCGTCTCTTCCTGAGTACAATCTACCCATAACCTGTCAAATTTGAGAAACTTGGTTCATCCACTTATACTTTGGATAAATGATTCCCAAGAGGGTGGGAGACCATTTAAAGTGGTTATGACAAGCTCCTTATCATCAAGGGATTATCCACTAGAACTTAGCTTGTCCCTTAATTATGAGATCCTCATGAAGTACTCAGCAATCGATTCTGACTTTGACATATTCAGATTTGATAGTTGATTCCCCAATGTGAGAGTAATATTGATGCTACTGTGTTCAAATAAATTATTTAGGGTTTTGAACATCTTCCTAGTTGTATTCTTCTGTGAGATTCGAGGAACCAAATGATCTATGATTGAGTCCACCAAGATTCTTCTTTCTCTTGCATCATTCTTTCTCCAATGAGACTTATCATATACCACTTCTGGTTCTGGAACGTTCTCGTTGACGAAATTCAAAATATAATTTTCTTCTAATATGAGAAGAACCCTAGACTTCCAAGAAATGAAGTTATAAGCCCCATCAAGTCTATCTTCAACCTTCATTCCAATCATCTTGACTGCAGATCTAGACTAGAAACCCTAGTAGGAGCTAGTTCAAAAATGAAGTTTGGATTCTTGCAAAACTAATTCTACAGATAGATGCGCCCTATCAAGGCGAGTTGAGAGAAGGTAAGATCGAGCCAAAATTGTGGATCGGACAGTCCAAAACTTAAAACCCTAATTTATGCAATAACCACTGCAGCTGCAAACTAATAAGTTTCCATCTCTTTTCAATCCAAACTGATAAGGGAAGGCCCCAAAAATTGAAACCCTAGTTTATGGAAATGACTTATTTTAGTAATGCTCTGATACCATGTTATATTTTATAGCAGCATAACTAGGATCACTAAAAGAATGGCAAAGCACAAAAACAAAATGAGTCTGGAGCTTGTTTGACCACGATGATAACAACAATCATCTCCCAACCATAGATAAAGCTATTTGTCTCCCCCGAGCTCACACCTTCCAATAGAGAAAGATGTACATCTAAATAGTAGTAGAGTAAACCTAAGAAAAATAATAGAGAAACTTCTCCAATAATGAAGAACCCCAAAAAATCGTTTCTCTAGATGCAGATGTGAACTTCTCTCTCACTAGTGTGAACTCATATACTCATATATATATATCTATATCTATATCTATATATATATATATATCCAATTCCACTCCTGGGGGGGAGTTCTTTGCGATGGTGCTCTGCGGTGAAGGTTCTTCACGAACGTGCGAAGGAGTGCAAACATACGGCAGCAGATTTTTATCTTTTTAAATTTTTCTGACATAATGTCCACGGGCGAGATCCATTCTAACCAAGATCTCATCGTTGAGAGGGTCGACTGGAAGTACATTAGGAAGCTGATCATAAGTGCGAAGAGGTCAGGATGTACCTCGATGAAGTGGACTATGAAGAGGACCCCCAGAATGGTCATGTCTTCTGCACAGATCAGGAAATTCACAGTACGGGAGGTATGTTGGAATCACATGAGGAATTGGTGACATAGAGGGAAATTCCACCACCTGAAACAATAATGTTAGACAACACTCCAAAACATAATGTAAGTGATAGCTCTATGTCGAACCCTCATCAAGAACAGAAGTCGAGGAAGGTAAAAGAAATTCGTTCGAAGAAGGGATGTGTAGAATTAACTATTGGAAAAGACATACATATAGAACAAATACTTACATATTTGAACCTGGCCCTGGTTGGGAGATTTTGTGGAAAGGTGACAGGAAGAGATTCATTACAGAAGTGGATGGATTGTAACTGGAATGCTTGCTTGGGCTACGCTCCAGATTTCCATGTTCTTCCGCGCGAATGGTTCTTAGTTAAGCTTCGACAGGAGGAGGACGACCAAAATCTCTTGAAGCGCAACTGGCAGTGGGGTTTGTCAGGATTAATTCTTAAAAATGGAGGGTGTATTTCAATGCAAGGAAGGAACCGCATAATCAACATCAGGTATGGGTCATTCTGTTAGGATTACCAATGGTTTTTTAGCCGTAACCGATCTTGGAGGAAATTGGTAACAAGTTGGGAAGATTTTTTTCCTTAGAAGAGGAATGGGAGACCAAAATTGAGCGTAGATGTGCCAGAATACTAGTAGAAATGGATATGAGAGAAGGCTTGTATGAAGAAATTACAATTGAAATGCATGGGAGCATTTGGACTCAGAAGCTGGATTACTGGAAGCTACCATTCAGATATTTTAGCTGTGAAATGGTGGGGAATCTAATGAAGGACTGTACTATTCAAAAGGAAAATGTGCGCTTCAAGAAGGTTTGGGTAAAAAATGTTAGAACCACCTCCCCTACCAAATCAATTGAAGATGGCAGAATTGTGAATGGTGGCGGAGAAACTGAACAATTGAGGAATGTAGACGAATCATGCATGGAGAAGGGGAAGGAACAGTCGTCGAATGACACTCCAAATAATATGGGGGACCGCACAGAAGGACAACCCCATAAAGAGGCAACGAACAGGACGCAACTTGACCACAGTCCACCACAACACACTAAAGGTACTAACACTGTTCACCCTGTTGAAAATTCTGTTTTTCTTAATAATAAAATTAAGGAAAATGAAGAGGTAGAAAGGAAGGTCTTACCAAATGATTTTAAGTTAACATAAAGTACCTCTTCTACGCCTATAAGGAAAATTTCGATACCAACAAAAAACCAAGTTGTACAGAGAAAAGAATATGATTTAAGATCAAAAAGTATGTAGAAGGAGGAGGAAGAACAGGTATCCACGGGGGGATTAGTCCTCAATCCAATTCAAAAGACACAGTCCGGAAGGAAATCCTTGTTATCCAAGGCGCAAAAACAAGCGATGAAGGACATTAAACAAGGTAAACAAACAACAATCAGTCAGGCTCTTAGAGTGGAAAAATCCCCTTGCAAGGGCTTGTAATGCTAATTCTATCCTTTAATGAAGGGGCCTAGGGGTTCCTCCAAGAAAAATACCCTCAAGAGACTAATAAGCAACATAAAACCGATTGTATTGTTAATCCAAGAGACAAATATGGAAGGGAAAAAAGCGGAAGAAGCGATCAGTGAATGCGTGAAAAACTAGAAAATGGAAAGCATTGATGCGGAAGAACATTTTGGTGGCTTAATCACAACATGGAGTACAGAGGTAAATATGCTTTCAGTATCGCATTATGACTCCATTTTGGAGACTTTATTGGAGGATGAGGAGACATGACTCTCATTTACGATTTTAAATTTATATGGGCCGTTATATGATAGGAAGGTTTTTTGGGAGTCTCTTGGAAAATCGGGTGCCCTAGAGCATTCCAATGTAGTACTTGGTGGAGACCTAAATCTAACACTCTCTAAGAATGAGGTTTGGGGGAAGAATGCGAGGAGTGATGCTTTGAGATATTTTTTCAACGATTTTTTGAGCAAAAAGGATTGATAGAATTAGCACCACTGAAAATGGAGCCAACCTGGAGAAACAGGAGAGGAGGAGATCAGGCAATCTCCAAAAGACTAGATCATTTTCTCATGGATGAAAAGCTAGTAAATGAACAATTGGTACTTCAATCAATGATTGAAACATGGGGAATTTCATACCATCGGCCAATAGTTTTAAAAATAAAAGTATCGGAAACCCCCCTCCTTCAAATTCAACCCCCTTTGGCTTGATGAGGAAGAATATAAAACCCTAATACTAAACTCATGGAAACCCCTAAAGGAATCCTAGAGTCTATCCTTCATGCAACAATTTGTAGATAATTTGGTGAGGACAAAAAAAAATTCCAAGGAATGGGATAAGAAGCACAAAACCCTCTACCAAGAAGAATTGAAGGGGGTGGAAAAGAAAATCGATGATCTATATAATAAGAATGAGAATGGAGTTTTTTCCACATAAGAAGTGGAGACTTTAAAGCTTTTAGAAGGAAAAAAGGATTATTTGCTAACAAAGGAGGGACAACAGTGGAGATTAAAAATCAGGGCTTTATGGCTTGCAGAGGGAGGAAAAAATACCAAATATTTTCACAGATTTGCTTCACATCGAAGGAGCATAAACACTATCACCGAAATCAGGGATGGACGAGGCAAATTAGTTCGAACATTTCAGGAAAAAGCGCAAGTAGCTGTAGAACATTTTCGTGCTATTTTTACAAAAACTGATGGATGTCCAATAACTGAAATATTGTAGGTTTTAAGGCTCTTTCCTAGATTAATATTAGAGGAAATGAATGACGATCTCATGAAAGAAATCATAGAAGAAGAGGTAAGACAAGTTCTTCATTCATTTCAGAAGGGGAAGAGCCCAGGACCGGATGGTTTCACTCTGGAATTCTTATTAGGGTTTTATGATTTATTAAAGAATGATATACTGGAAGTAGTTAAGGAATCACAAAATTCAGGGAAAGTACTGGGAGTTATAAACTCAACTTTCATAACATTGATCCCAAAGAAACAAAAATATGATTCCTATGATGATTTTCGACCAATAGCATGTTGCAATATGATATATAAGGTGATAGCTAAGATCATTGCCGAAATATTAAAGCCAATTTTGAGTGAGATTATATCAGAAGAACAGTTTGGTTTTCTATTTAATATACAGATACATGATGCAGTCTCATTGGGACAAGAGGCCATACACTCTATTAAGAAGGAAAAGCAATGTGCCTTTGCTCTCGAGCTGGACCTCTCAAAAGCTTATGACAGGGTGAACTGGATTTTTGTAAGGTTGTTGTTAATTCAAATTGGAATGTCCATGGAGATGGTAGAATGGATAATGGGATGCATTCAATCAACTTCCTTTGCGGTAATGATAAATGGGTCTCCATCTAGTTTTTTTCGCCCAACTAGAGGAATTAGGCAAGGATGTCCCCTCTCTCCTTTCTTGTTTTTACTGGAAGCTGAAGAGCTGAGTCGTTTAATACATAATTCCAAAGAAAAAAGGAGGATAGAAGGAGTCAAGTTATCTAGCATAGAATAGATTACTCACACCCTCTTTGTAGACGATGCCCTTATCTTTGGGAAAAGTACTAAAGGAAAAATCAAGTCTGGTCCATAATGAATTTTCAGAAGATTTGATACGGATTACAAAAGAGATAATCCATTTTCCAGCAGTCCCAATCACAAAAGGATTCAAATATTTAGGATTCTTCCTAAAACCTAACTGTTATTCCTTTCAAGATTGGGTTTGGATATACAAGAAATTTGAAGCATGAATCTCAGCATGGACAAATCGTTTTCTCTTTAGAGGAGGCATATTAATACTACTAAAAGAATTATTACAAAGTATTCTGGTATACTGGGCATGCATTTCCTATTTCCCAAAGGGATAGTAATGAATATAAGGAACAAGTGATTCTCATTTCTATGGACACCCAGCAGGCAGAAAGAAGGAATCCCTCTATTAAAATGGTAAGCTCTATCTCTTCCAAAAGAACTTGGAAGAGATAGAGCTGGAAAACTCCATCCATCCATTGTGGTTTAGTTTCAATCATGAGACAAATCTAGCCTAGCTAGACAAGGAGAAGGATCCATCCAGGGTCTTCACTTGAGCTTCATCTTTTGGTTTGGCATCACTTCCAAGTCCTTGATGAGTGTCTTTTGGTAGTTGCTATAGAAGCCATAGTTATTATATTTTTTACCATCTTTTATTCATAATAAAGGTGCCAACATTATTTCTCCATTTTGGTGTGTTCTTGAATGTTTCCAATGTGTTTGACGAAATGTTGACGTGAATGCAAATTGTTTGTGAAAGTTATAAATCAATGTAATATTGTTATCTATTTGAAAATTTCACATAATTTGTGCCCATCCGGGTCGGGGACATTACACTGGTATCAGAGCTAGTTTTCCTGCCATCCCGAGGGGAAAATCTATGGACATAACAAAAATCCACCCAGGGTTTCCTCTCGAGCTTCATCGGTGATATACAGTGGTATTCGAGTTGGTTCTCCTAGAAGCCTGAGGGGAAAATCTGTGGACATAAGGGAAATCCACCCAGGGTTTCCACTCAAGCTTCATCAGTGATATTACAGTGGTATCAGAGTTGGTTTTCCTGCCATCCCAAGGGGAAAATATGTGGACACAAGGGAAATATCCTTGATGTACATATAGGCACAGATTATTATTTAGTTGTGTTTGTTCATCAAACATTTTTCATAACAAGACTTTAAATAGATTGTACTCATTCCATTAACAACATCCATCAATTATATTTGTAACGTACCACCCATCCATCCAAGGAAAGGGAGGGAACATGGTGCCAAATTCTGGGCTTTTACATAAAACTTAGCCCATTCATTAGATGCATACAGTTAAAAACAAATGTGTGCAGATGTAAATCAAACAAGTATGCACAGTGGAAATAAATTCATCCACACACATATTTTCATATGCACTCAATATATCAATAACAGTCATCAATTAATTAAAACAATGCAGAAGTAAATACAGATAAGAATATACTCATCTTCATTGTGCAATTGTCCCCCAAACAACTAGCTATGTCGTTGCAACGTTCCACCCAACCATAGGCCAGTTGTGTTCATCAATCTCTCAACACAACTGCCGGCCCCAAGTTGGGCATGGATCTTACAAGGAAAAGGGGACATTCACTCTTTCACAACCAATTAATCATTTCATCTGAGCCAAGCCAGTCCACAGCTGGGTTTATCAAGGTACATTTGAACCCTGGAGGCTTACACTTAAGCTCAAGCCAAAGCAATGAATTTACCAACAGGATGGCCATGGGTTTGGGTTTTCCCCAATTCGTTTCCATTCAAAAACGAATTGTGGGATGGGGAAAAAAAATCACAGGGAGGAAAACATTTTCTCCCTAACTATCTCAGCATTTAATAGCAAAAACGGACTCTATGGAACCCTAATTCCATTCCCCTTCTTCCCCACCGGTATACAATACAAAAACGCCCTTCTCAGCTGGGAGAATGAAGGAAAACACATCAAACATAGTTGGAAAATGCCTAGGTAGCTCCCAACTCATGAGAGAGAGAAACTAGTTGATGGATAATGGCTTGGGGAGCAATTCATGGCTCTTTTCTTGCCCAAGAAGAAAAACACGATTTCCCATGCAGGGTGGCTTTCCCATACCTGAATTTGGACAGGCATACCTCCCATTCCCTAAGGCATTAACTACTTCAACCAACTCTTGGGAGAAATCAATGATTGGGTACAAAAGTCAACATGGGTAGTTGAGGGTTTGATTGGTTCTCTCATTGACACTTGGCTTGACTTGATTGGCTCCAAGGGTTTGAATGTTTTTCCTCCCAATTCCTTGTAAAATCATGCCCCCATCTCTTTGTTGCATTGCATAGCTAGTTGTGGGTATTTTATTAAAATGCATATTTACATGATATCCTCAATTCCACTGTGCCTGGCTAGCATGTAAACCATATGCATCAATAAATCGATGGCGGGGCCTTGGCCTTGAGCTTCTCACCATGATTTCATAACAATATTGCATCATTTACATTTTTAATTCCATGGGGTTAAGATGGGGACGTTACATACCCCTCCCCTTGGAATAACACCATCCTCGGTGTTCCAATACTTAGGAATAACTACCCACTTTATACATTTTTCAAAATTCTCAATTGGTGGCAGGTCTGTCTTGCATTTCATCTCTTTAATTTGAACTTTCAGGATCAAGTCCTTTGGTTTCCTCAAGCTGCTCCTACTGGATTTGATCTTCCAGCTCTACAGGTGGGCATTGCTCTAGAGCAATCCCTTCATTTTCTTTACCTTCCAGCTGATCTACAAGTCTGGAATTTCACAGTTGTCACCTTTCTTGCTGTCCTGACAACTATTTGAGGAATATTTCCATCCAAAACAAATAGCTTTTGGTCTGCTTCCATGATCAAGGTGCACAACTGGCTCTCACTTTTCTCACTAGCAACACTTGGCTGGTAGCAACTGCAACCAATGCCTTTCAATGTCTCACCTGTGAGACTCATTATGGCAATTCCTGTTAGGACAAGCATAAAACAATATCAAAATTAGTCAATTATTTTTCCAATTGACTTGGAACGTCCATGCTTTACTCATGAGACTTCCGCACATTTCATGCTTTCCCAACATACACATGAACTCATTCATGTTCATTCTTTCACACGAAAATAACTATTTCAGCATTCACAACTCATTTCAAGCAATTAAGCACAATTTGTTTTCATTTATGACATGCACTCCACAATTTTTTGTTTCTAAGACGCTTCAATCAAAAGGAAAGAGAAGAGTAAGAGTTTCCCCCTCTTAGTCTTGTTCCAACCCGGAGCCACACCATCACTTTTGGTTCTATGCTCCTTAGCCTCTTTCACTTCAATGTGAATGCTTGCCTTGCCTTTTCTTGGCTATGACACATAGTGTCTAAGGTCTGTTTGAGGATTTTCAACTAGGGAATCCTTCCCCATTGTTGCTTACAGAACCTTTGGCTGCTAAGACCCACACATGTCCACTAGCACCATCTTTTATTACTGCTCATATTGAGCTCTCTTTAGGATGGTCACATGTCCACATGCATCCTCCAGATGCTTTCATAGTCCTTGCTTCTAGCAATACCTACACTCAAACATTGAATCAATTCCCATGTTTAGTGTATTTTCATAAGGTTTATCTCTAAACAAGAGTTTAAGAAATCATAATTAAATCATATACCCACGTATATTCATAAGTAGGAGTTGCAAGATAACCAAATACTTATATGTATTGGATGTCTTCTCTTTATTCCACAGGATTCATCTTTCCTTTACTAGCTTTGGATTTCCCGTGGGTACAATAATGAATGTTGGGCTAGCACACAAGCTACTCCACAACCATTCAAATAGGCAATGCCAGGCCAGTACGCCGACTGGGTTTTTATCAATTAATTAAGGAATTTTTGGCCAGCACGCCGGCTGCTCCACATCATCAAGTGGTTAATGTTCCCACCAACTATTCTCTGAATTTATCGAGCATCAGTTACCCTTTGGATTTACCAAAATTTTTATAGTGCACGACCAGTTACTCTCTGGTTTTTATCAAGAATTTCATAGTGCACAACCAGTTACTCTCTGGCTTACCAAGCGTTTGTGGCTCTTTCAGGTTCCTTATTTCCTGCAATGGCCAAGGTTTCCAACAAAGAAACAACAGTGTATTAGCTTGGTTGTCATAAGAATTATACCTGAAATCTTCATTATTCCAAACAAGAAATAAATGAAAGTGAATACTTATCTGTATTGTGCATTTTCCTCCTTACTCCATAGGTTTCCTTCTCTGCTTTACAAGCCTTGGATCACCTATGGGGTGGATGCTTGGCCAGCACACATGCTACTCCACAACATCATCCGAATAGGCAATGCCAAGCCAGTATGCTGACTGGGTTTATCAGGCATCCCTAAAATCAGTATGCTAAGCCAGTACGCCGACTGGGTTTATCAAGCATTTCAAAAATTAGTATGCTAAGCCAATACGCAGACTGGGTTTATCAAGCATTTCAAAAATCAGTATGCTAAGCTAGTACGCCAACTAGGTTTATCAAGCATACAATAACCATTTCCAAGCCAGTTCTCCGACTGGGTTTGTCAGGAAATAACACCCTTCACCAATACCTCCACAACATGCAAATAACCAATGCCAAGGCAGTACACCGACTGGGTTTGTCAGGCATACAACAACCATTTCCAAGCCAGTACATTGACTGGGTTTATCAGGCAATGAGAACAACATAATATGATTATGTGGCTTCTTCTCTTATGCAAACCAGTGGTTCCCTCTAGGAACTCCATAGGTGGCTCACTTGACGGCAGGCTAGCATGGCCCCACAATACCCACTCACACTACACAAGGATGACACCCATTTTCTGCAACACAAGTCCTCGGGCCTATCCATCTCTTATATTATCTTTTAGTGTGAGCGTAGAAAGGTTACCACTACCCATACAGTCCTTTTGAGCACCCTTTCTTCACTTTTCCTCTTAACATGCAACACCAAATTGCATTTGTGTAAGCTGATAGCACAAGAAGGATAAGCAAGCTCATCAGTATTGCTGCTCTAAAATTGTAATCACATTTCATAACATTCACTATCAAGTATTGAAACACCAGGAACACGTCCACTCCCTTAGGGTGTAGTCAATATTGACAACCTTATCATAACCCAACATCTAAAAGGTATGCATCCCTTTCTGATGTGAGCCATGTAGGACCTAATCATACTCAAGCAGTCTGGAATAATAATGAAATAATAAAACATGCTTTGCATATTAACTCTAGTAACCAGACATGCATATTCTTTAGCTGGGGTTATAGAATACTCATCCGTTTTACAGATGTATCTTTTCTTTATTGGCGAAGAATGGGGCTCCCTTCTCTGCGTCAACAGTCCTTCGGGTTGCCACCCCAATCTTTTCATGTTCCTTAACCCACACATGCCTTCTTGGCATATTTTTACTGTCTCACTCACATGCTTTACCAACATGCAGTTCGGCTGAGAAATTATCAACATTTACAATGACGTTTCACCCAAAACCCATTTCGAAATCATGGGATCCTTCCCATCTAGTTTGGCTTCTGCAGGCCATCACACATGGTCTTCCTGCAATGTGTCATCCTGGCACACTTATCAAATAACCAAACAGTCAGCAACATTTAACAATAGCTTCAAATTTGATTGTTCCATAACCAATCAATGTCATTAATAATTAAATTCAATATGAATTTACAATTCTGTCTACTACAGAAATTGATTTGTTTAGCAACGAGGCTATCATCATATTGTTTGGCTCTCGTAAGTGGTATCACTCTGTCCATTATGGTTTTACACTTGCTACCATACATGAACATCCACCTACAACATGTATTCCTGATACAATTTTATGTAAGCCAAACAATCATTGCAATTATAAGTAAATTCTCAAATCTGAAATCTACAAATCTGTTTTCCTACAGAAATTACATTTGAAACCATGAGATTATTCTCATAAACTTAAACCATAAAATTTTTAGATTTGTTTCATGCATAATTCACAACCATGAGAACCCTCTCATAACCTTTGGCTTCTGCACATGGTAGATCCTGGTCTTTACTATGGACTTATCCTCATTTCCATACGCAAGACTTGCCTACCTGAAATCTGAAACTTCAATCAGCCAAACACGTTGTGAGTATCTATGCATATAATCCTTCCATTGCCACAACAGTCATTGAAGTGATCTCAGAATTATAACACTCAATAATTCAAACACCTTCAACTGTTAACATTTGAAATGCAATGAAATATATACATTTCTATATATGCATCATTATCACAATAAATTTGCAAGACATAGTCACACTATCCATGCAATTTAAATCAACTGTAATTACTCATTACTTCATATTCCATGCAACTCTGTCCTTCCAATAGAGTGCTCTGGTATCCCATCACATGTCTACCTTCTTCATGCAGTCTTTCTCCTGCATTCATAGCAGCTCATGAAATGCTCTCAGTATTAACAATGGTTCACCATTTCATCTATTATCTAATTGCATTGAAACATATATATATCACACCCATGCATTCGCACAATGCATCTCAACATGTGCACCCACACATATGCATACACATTCACAGCATTTACATAATCTTTCAATGTGCATTCACTCAATGCATAACCCCTCAATACAACCTTGCATTAATCCATGAATACTAGGCATTCCAACATATTATGGTCTAACCATGACTATCTCATATGGCATATACTACAACAGGACCATAAGTCATTACTTGCCTTGATTGTTAAACTCACAACCAACATGGCATGATATAATTTCATATGAATGCATTGAGGTTTCTAAGAAACTATAGGGTGTGAGGTTCCTTTCCCTCACTTACCCACACCTCATCATACTCGCTAGATTAACATTCACATTCAAGCACTCAATACCATATCCAAACCAAATCAACATAGTTGAACATAGTTGAACATAGTTGAAGGGATATTATCAAATCCTATTTCAACATTCATGCAATTAAGCACAAATAACCATTACCTGCATGGCTGTCATTAACATCGTTTGATGTTACCTGATCAGTTGGACTCTTACCAGGGCTACATAGTCCTTTTGCCAACCTCATGATCACATATTTGTTGCACCATCCTTTCTTCATAAGGTTGTTGGTTATATGCAACAATCATCATCCACATCCTTAGTCATGCTTCGGTTGTCTTTAGTCCTATAATCATTGCAAACATGACTAGTTATTTAACAACCACCATAATCATCTTTAAGTGGTTCATTGCATATGTAAAACCTCACTATTTTACCAACATTTTCACATGCACTATGCAATGTCTGTTAGTATTCTAGCTAGTAAATATTCACTTCATATATCTATCCTCTTGCATTTTCAATCATGATTCTATGGTCTGATTCGTACAACCATTATCAACAACATTACTAGTGATCAACCATAGGCAACACAATTAATGAGCTATTGCATGTGTAACTTTCACTACCTTTACCCATATGCAACATCATGCTCATGCATAAGCAATTCACATACACTATGCAATGACTCTTTAATCATGCCCACTAATTCATATGCATTACTCTCTTGTATTTCCAGCATCCCTATGCCATAATTTTCAGTATATATAAAACTTGGGAATATAAATACAATAGCAAGAGAGGAGTTAAGGAATTCCCTCTTTCCAATTCCTCATCATGACAGGGAGTTCCTCGTCCACGTCATAGCTGATCCTTTTCTTGGCTTCCCTACCAAGCATTCAAGCAATCATTAGCTATGATCTTCTCATGAATTAGCAATTCAACATATACATACGTGTATAATATTCATTCTTGCTATATGCAATCATTATGCTATAAACATAAATAGTTTAAGGTGAGGAATTTCCCTTTCATCCTCCACAATGGGTATTACAACCCATTACTCTTATTGAGATTTCACAATCCCTTCTATGCAATTCTTGCTTCTCATTCCAAGCATAGAGAATGCATTTCACACTTTCAATGACTGTCTCCGGGGGATGATGGGGGTCAAGGGGGCTTGCTCCCTTGTGGCTTCCCTGCGCAACTGCAGGGCGGGTCGAGGGTAGTGCCCTCGTTTTTTGTTGTTGTTGTAAATTCTTCAATTTTGCGCAATCTGGCGCATGAGTTCAAAGCGATTTTTCTCTTTCGGGCACCTAAAAATTTCATTGAAAACTGCTGTATTTTCTCTGTTTCGGAGCAATTCGCTGAGTTCTTCCGACTTGTTGTGGTGCAACTCGCTGAGTTCTTCTGGTCGAAACTCAACTTTTCCTTCCGCCATTGCGGCACAACTTGCCAATTTTTTTCCGCTGTTGCGGACGAACTCGCCCATCTCTTCCGCTGTTGCGGAGCAACTTGCCCATCTCTTCCGTCGTTGCGGAGCAACTTGCCCATCTCTTTCGTCGTTGTGGATGAACTCGCCCATCTCTTCCACCGTTGCGGAGTAACTTTCCCATCTCTTCCACCGTTGCGGACGAACTCGCCCATCTCTTTCGTCGTTGCGGAGCAAATTGCCGAGTTCTTCTGCCGAAAGACAATTAGAAAAATTTTGAAATTTTTCGGACCAACGCATCGAGTCCTTTCGCTGTTGCAGACGAACTCATTGAGTTTCGCCACCGTTGCGGACGAACTCGCTGAGTTCTTCTGGTTTGGCGAACTTAAATTTTTTTTTTCGGTTGACCATTTTGGCAAAAACTTGTCAATTCCTTCCACCGTTGTGGACAAACTCGCTGAGTTCTTCCGCCATTGCGTACGAAAACTCGTAAGTTCTTTCCGCTACAGACTTATAAATTTTTTCAAAAACACTTAGAAATTTTTTTGAAAATTTGAAAGTTTGAAATTTTTCTTAATGGTCTATAATGAGCAGGAAGCATACTTACCCCTGCAAGCTGTGATAGGTAGCCCATGAAGGCCCAATGCTGCAACCAGCAGCTCTGATACCATTTTGTAACGTATCCACCCATCCATCCAAGGCAAGGGAGGGAACATGGTGCCAAATTCTGGGCTTTTACATAACACTCATCCCATTCAATAGATGCATACAATTAAAAACAAATGTGTGCAGATGTAAATCAAACAAATATGCACAATGGAAATAAATTCATCCACACACATATTTTCATATGCACTCAATATATCAATAACAGTCATCAATTAATTAAAACAACGCAGAAGTAAATACACATAAGAATATACTCATCTTCATTGTGCAATTGTCCCCCAAACAACTAGCTATGTCACTGCAACGTTCCACCCAACCATAGGCCAGTTGTGTTCATTAATCTCTCAACACAACTTCCACCCCTGAGCTGGGCATGGATCTTACAAGGAAAATGGGACATTCACTCTTTCACAGCCAATTAATCATTTCATCTGAGCCAAGCCAGTCCACAGCTGGGTTTATCAAGCTACATTTGAACCTTGGAGGCTTACACTCAAACTCAAGCCAAAGCAATGGATTTACCAACAGGATGGCCATGGGTTTGGGCTTTCCCCAAATCGTTTCCATCGAAAAATGAATTGTGGGATGGGGAAAAACATTCACAGGGAGGAAAACGTTTTCTCCCTAACTCTCTCAGCATTTAATAGCAAAAACGGACTCTATGGAACCCCAATTCCATTCCCCTTCTTCCCCACTGGTATACAATACAAAAACGCCCTTCTCAGCTGGGAGAATGAAGGAAAACACATCAAACATGGTTGGAAAACGCCTAGGTAGCTCCCAACTCGTGAGGGAGAGCTACTGGTTGATGGATAATGGCTTGGGGAGCAATTCATGGCTCTTTTCTTGCCCAAGAAGCAAAACGCAATTTCCCATGCAAGGTGGCTTGTCCATACCCAAATTTGGACAGCCATACCTCCCATTCCCCAAGGCATTAACTACCTCAACCAAATCTTGGGAGAAATCAATGATTGGGTACAAAATTCAACATGGGTAGTTGAGGGTTTGATTGGTTTTCTCATTGACACTTGGCTTGACTTGATTGGCTCCAAGGGTTTGAATGTTTTCCCTCCCAATTCCTTGTAAAATCATGCCCCCATCTCTTTGTTGCATTGCATAGCTAGTTGTGGGTATTTTATTAAAATGCATATTTACATGATATCCACAATTCCATTGTGCCTGGCTAGCACGTAAACCATATGCATCAATAAATTGATGGCGGGGCCTTGGCCTTGAACTCCTCACCATGATTTCATAACAATATTGCATCATTTACATTTTTAATTCCATGGGGTTAAGATGGGGACGTCACAATATCTAAGTACACATAAGATCGAAAAGACACCATACCATTTTATTATGGATGGAACTTGTTGATGTATATGTAACTTCAGAATGTATTTCATCTATGTATTTCATATATATTTATTGTACCCTTATAAGAGATGTGTTATTCCTCTATAAGGAAGTGTCGTCATGTGGATTGACAAGTGTCGCAAGTGTGTGTACATTTCGATGGGTTATTAGACCACCATGTGTGGGGTCGGCCCTTAAATATATATTATATTATGGATGTATCTAGATAGACAAGTCGGCCCCATAGTGTAACTAGGCAAATAGGTTAAGTATAAATAGAGATCAGGAGATCTCTATTTGTATCACTCGGAAACTCACACTTCTCTCACTCAGAAAGTGGCGCACTAGTGAGGAGGAGGATCATCAGCTACTAGGAGACTATCTCAGTGTATTTTGGTTGTACTTTGGTTGAGCCATTGCTCTCTCTATCTCTGAGGAAGTTGTGGGGTTTTTCACCTTAGGGTTTTCCCCATGAAAACTCCGTGTCTCTTGTCTCTCATGCTTTTGATTCTTGTGATGCTTGTCATGCTTATTATGATTGTTATGCATTGATATAATTTATATGTTATTCTCTCAGTAAAGATCCTAGAGTATTGTGAATTAATGCTCAAAATTTAACATGGTATCAGAGCTAACCTGAGAAGAAGATATCTTGCAGTGACGAAAACTTGAGTTTCTTGTTTATTGGGTTTCTCTCCATAGTTTTTGGAAAAGCAGTATAGTAGATTGACTCTACTCATCAAGGAGAATCTATCTGTCCAATCAGAATTCAATTCTGAGCATTTTCAGATTTGGCCCTAAAAATTAGGGTTTCCACAAAAATAGGAATTTATGAAATCTAAAGACATAGATGGAAGTTCCTTGCAAAAATTGAAGTTTAGAGCTTTGGATCGAGATTTTTGGTTGGGAAGATCTCCGGGAAACTCAAACCCTAATTCAGGGCTCTCCCTAGTGAACCCGGGAGGACAAAAAGGCAAATCTAAAGGGTAAAGCTTTGTTGATCTCAAATTCTGAATACACCAGGCTGATCAGCTCATCAAGGCACATCTTTCTATCCTTTCAGAAAGTTGAAATTCACATTTTGATTTTTTATGGTTTTTCCGACAAACCCTAATCTGAGACCAGATCCAGTTTTTAGCATTTCAAGTGGTAAGACCTAAATATTTTCTATTTCCATTTGAAGTACTCTTTAAGATGTCTCACCACACCAAGCTTGATGATAAGCTTTAAGGGGCTGATAAGTTCCGAGCTTGGAAGTATAGGATTGGGTTAATCCTAGAAGAGAATGAGTTGGACTCATATATAAAAGAAGACATCCCTATCCCAGAGGATGAAAAGGCTAAGGTATTGCATAAGAAGAAATTGGCCAAGGCAAAGAGAATCATTACTGATTCTATTAAAGACCATCTCATACCCCATGTGTCTTCTCTAAAGACACCCAAGGCTATGTTTGACTCTTTGACCAAGCTATTTGAAGGAAAGAACATAAATCAGAAGATGACCCTGCGGAATCAATTGAAAGGGGTCAAGATGTCGATTGGAGAAACCATTCAATCCTATTTCTCCAAGGTCTCTCAGATCAAGGAACAACTTGAAGCTATAGATGAAATGGTGGAGAATGGTGAAATTGTTATGACTACTTTGAATGGCCTACCTAGGTCATGGGACTCTTTTATCCAGGGGATCTGTGCCAGAAAGAAATTAATCTCCTTCAGCAGATTATGGGAGGAATGTTCTCAAGAAGAAGCAAGGATTGTGGCAAGAGAAGAGAAGATGGGAAATGAAGATCAAGCTCTCACAGCTCACACTAAGAAGGGCAAGTTTAAGAGGGAGCCATCCCATCACAAGAAGAAATCTTCTCATCATTTTCACAAAGACAAGAAAGATCTAAGGTGTTTCACTTGTAATGAGAAGGGTCACTTTGCTTCAGAATCTCCCAAGAAAAAAAGGGACAACCACAACAACAACTCCAGCAAGAAGAAGAAGGGTAACAAAAGAAGGTACTATGCTCATGCTGCCGAAGATGATGAACCTCCAAAGAAGAAGGCTAGGGCAGAAAGTGATGATAGTAATGATGACTCATCAAGTGAAGAAGAGTATGTTCTAATCTCTGCTCTCATAGGTACTATCTCCCATGGTTGTAATGATTGGTTAATTGACAGTGGGGCTTCCAAACACATGACTGGGTTTAAAGAATCCTTTGTAAATCTATCTGAACATGAATAACCCCATAAAGTGAAACTTGAGGATGATTATCAATATCCCATCAAAGGAAGTGGTGAAGCCTCCTACAACCTAGATTTTGGAAAATCTTTGAAGATGAAAGAAGTCCTTTATGTACCTGGGCTCAAGAAGAACTTACTCTCCATCTCTGCATTGGATGCAAAAGGTATGAGGGTTGCATTTGTGGATGGTCAAGTCCTAATGTGGCCAAAGGGAAATACCATAGATGATGCAGTTGTGATTGGAGAGCAAGAGGGAGGTTTGTATAAATTAAAAGGACAACCTGAACATGCCATGGTGCATGAATCCATGGATCCAAGTGAACTTTGGTATAGAAGACTTGCTCATATGCACTATAGGGCATTTCCAATTGCAAGCAAGGCAGTAGAGGGTCTTCCTGAAATGAAGACCAAACATGAAGGTGTTTGCAAAGGATGTGCAAAAGGCAAGAACATTAAGAAGGCATTTCCAAGCAGTGAAAGCAAGGCAAAAGGCATCTTGGAAATCATCAACTCAGATGTTTGTGGTCCCATGTCATCCAGTTCTCTAAGTGGGTATGTTTACTATGTCTCATTTATTGATGACTTCTCCAGGAAGACTTGGGTATACTTCTTGAAAAACAAAGATGAGGTGTTTGATAAGTTCAAGGAATTCAAAACCTTGATGGAGAATCAAACTGATAAAAATATCAAAACATTTAGATCTGACAATGGTGGAGAATTCACCTCAGGTGACTTCAAGAAGCTTTGCAATGATTCAGGGATTAAGAGGGAGTTGACTGCTCCTTACAATCCTCAACAAAATGGAGTTGCAGAAAGGAAAAATAGAACAATCATGGAAGCAGCAAGGGAAATGCTGCATGACCAGGATCTACCTATGCATCTATGGGCAAAAGCAGCTAGAACAGCTGTATATGTGCAGAACAGAACACCCCACAAGATATTGGACAACAAGACACCAGAAGAGGTCTTTTCTAGTAAGAAACCTGAATTCAACCATCTCAGAATATTTGGTTGTCCAGTATACACACATGTCCCAAAGGAAAAGAGGACCAAGCTAGATCCTTCAGGAAAGAAGGGTATCTTTGTGGGTTACAGTGAAAGCTCGAAGGCTTACAGAATATACTTTTCAGGGTTCAAGAAGATTGATGTCAGCAGAGATGTAACATTTGATGAAAACTCGGCATTCATCAAATCAAGAAAGGCACCTATCGAAGTTTATGAAGAACCTAAGGAAACTAGATTTCAAGACACTACCATGACTGAAGCAATTCCAGAAGCTGTTCGTGAGTTTGAAGATCCGCAAGAACCTTTAGATCCACCTCGTGAGGATAACTCTCACAAGAGGAAACCTTCATGGGCTAGAGAGCTCATTCAAGATGCAAAAATATTTGGCATTCCAGAAGAAGAACATAGAGCAAAGAAAAGAACCAGATCACATACCAGCTATGTTGCTTTACTCCGTGACATTATGAACAAAGAACCTTCTAGTTATGAAGAAGCAGCAGAAAAGAAAGAATGGAAGGATGATATGGTTGAGGAATACCAATCAATAATGAAAAATGATGTTTGGGATGTTGTCCCAAGACCTAAAGAGAAGTCTGTTGTGACTTCCAAATGGATCTACAAAATCAAGCATGCTACAGATGGCAGTGTAGAGAAATACAAAGCAAGAATCGTAGCTCGTGGCTTCTCTCAGAAAGAGGGAATAGATTATGAAGAAACTTTTGCACCTGTAGCCAGGTATACTTCCATCAGAACAGTACTTGCCCTGGCTGCAACAATGAAATGGAAAATACACCAGATGGATGTCAAGACTGCTTTCTTGAATGGTGTAGTTGAAGAGGAAGTATATGTGGAGCAGCCACTCGGCTTTGAAATACATGACAGGGAGTCATATGTGTGCAGATTGAAGAAATCCTTGTATGGCTTGAAGCAAGCCCCCAGAACTTGGTATGGTAGGATGGACAGTTTCCTATATAGTTTGGGCTTTACCAAGAGTAAAGCGGATTCCAATCTTTACTACAAGGTTGAGGAAGGAAATCCTATGATTCTACTTCTGTACGTGGATGACTTATTTGTAACAGGAGATGACAGATTGATTGCAGATACTAAGAGGAAGCTTGCTGCCGAGTTTGATATGAAATATTTGGGAATGATGCATTATTTCCTAGGTATGGAGGTGTGGCAGAATTCAGGTGGGATCTTCCTTGGTCAAGGGAAGTACATAGTAGATATCCTGAAGAGATTTGGGATGATGGATTGCAAGGCCATGGCCACATCCATGGAAACGAATCTGAATCTTCTATGTGATGCTTCATATGAGTCGGTTGATGTCTCTATGTATCGTCATATGATTGGGTCCTTGATGTACCTGATGAACAAGAGACCAGATATTTGCTTTGCAGTGAACGCATTGAGCCAGTTCCTGACGGATCCAAGGAGTGCTCACCTGGTTGTTGTAAAGCATGTTCTGAGGTACCTGAAGGGTACAGTGGACTATGGGCTCAAGTATGAAGCGAATCAAAAGTTTAACCTGCAGGGTTATGTTGATTCAGATTGGGCTGGCAGTGCTGCAGATAGGAATAGCACATCTGGGTGTTGCTTCAGTATGGGATCAGGTGTGATCTCTTGGTTTAACAGGAAGCAGTCCTGCGTAGCACTGAGTACAACTGAGGAAAAGTATGTTGCAGCCTGCTTAGCTAGTTGTGAGGCAGTATGGCTACCAAAGCTACTGTCTGAGTTATTTGATCTCCCGCTGGATGCTACTGGTATCTTTTGTGATAACCAAAGTTGTGTGAAGCTGTCTGAGAACCCAATGTTTCATGACAAGTCGAAACACATAGAAATCAAATATCACTATATCAGGGATATGGTGCAGAGAGGAGCCGTGAAGCTACTGTATGTTGCGACGGACGAGCAGATTGCAGATGTGCTAATGAAACCACTAGCCAGGGTGAAGTTCGAGTACTTTAGGGAGAGGCTTGGTGTTCTTCAGATCGACGACACTTCGAGGAAAAAGTGATGGACACATTTGCTGAAGCCATTCCAAGCATGTTGGAAGGAGGATCCTTCACATGGATGTGGATCTAAGCGCTGGGTGATGAGCATCAGGACGATGCTCCAGTTACTGCTCTGTATATGCATCATGTTGATGCTAGATATGATCAGTTCGATCATTTATATTTGTATGTATGTACGCATCATGTTGATGATGGATATGATCAGTTGGATTATTTATATGTATGTACGCATCATGTTGGATGCTTGGACCATGTATCTGTATATGTATCAGGTGGATACATTGTATGAACAGGTAGATCATGTATGTTGATATGTATCATGTATTTGTATTTGTATCAGGTGGATACACTGTATGATCAGGTGGATCATGTATGATGATATGTATCAGGTAGATACTTGGTGTGCATCAGGTGGATGCATTGTATGATCAGGTTGATCGTGATGATGAGCTTCAGTATGTTGCTCCAGATGAGATGTACTAGGATGGTACAGTGATGATGATCAGTATGATCATGGGCATCAGGATGATGCCTCGTGCGATGATGATCCGTTGGATCATGAGTATCAGATTGATACTTGGAGGTCAGAGATGATATGTGGCAGGTTGTGCAAATAGCAGGTAATCAGTCCTGGGAGAACTTATCGGTCGTGCTGTGGCACATAAATGTTCCTGGGGTACTCTTTCTGGTATTTCTATGTAGTATGTAATCAGTCCTCTGATATCCGATAGGTTGAGCTGTGTGCTCGTAATCAGTCCTGGGATGAGGTATTACTATGGAGACATGTAATCAGTCCTGGAGATTCGATAGGTTGAGCTGTGTGCTCGTAATTAGTCTTGGGATGCTCTTTAGAGATCTTGCCGGTCGTGCTGCAGCACATAAACGTTCCTGGGATGCTCTTTAAAGGTTTTGTCTATCCACATGTAATCAGTCCTGGAGATCCGAGAGGTTGAGCTGTATGCTTGTAATAAGTCTTGGGATGCTCTTTAGAGATCTTGCTGATCATGCTATGGCACATAAATGTTCCTGGGATGCTCTTTAAAGGTATTGTGGAGGAGATGCATGTAATCAGTCTTGGGAGATCTTGCCGGTCGTGCTTAGGAACATAAATGTTCATGGGATACTCTTTCTGGTATTGCATCCGCACATAAAATTAGTCATGAGAGGCCACCTCTATCAGACCATTCGCACAGATGATGAAGACCTGGAGGTGGTGGGCCTACATCCAGTATGAAAAAGGACTGGCTCTGTAGAAATTCCTATGACGAGCAGAGTCAGAGATTGGTTGAGATAGCAACAGCAGTGACGATGATGATGACAATGCATCGATGACGATGATCTCGAGAAGAAGACTTGTCTAGCATAACTGTGTCGAGAAATACCTTCCTAGTTAAGAGGGAGTGTTGATGTATATGTAACTTCGGAATGTATTTCATCTATGTATTTCATATATATTTATTGTACCCTTATAAGAGATGTGTTATTCCTCTATAAGGAAGTGTCGTCATGTGGATTGACAAGTGTCGCAAGTGTGTGTACTTGCCGATGGATTATTAGACCACCATGTGTGGGGTCGGCCCTGAAATATATATTATATTGTGGATGTATCTAGATAGACAAGTCGTCCCCATAGTGTAACTGGGCAAACAGGTTAGTATAAATAGAGATCGAGGGATCTCTATTTTGATCATTCAGAAAGTCACACGTCTCTCACTCAGAAAGTGGTGCACTAGTGAGGAGGAGGATCATCTGCTACTAGGAGACTATCTTAGTGTATTTTGGTTGTACTTTGGTTGAGCCATTGCTCTCTCTATCTCTGAGGAAGTTGTGGGGTTTTTCACCTTAGGGTTTTCCCCACGGAAACTCTGTGTCTCTAGTCTCTCATGCTTTTGATTCTTGTGATGCTTGTCATGCTTATTGTGATTGTTATGCATTGATATACTGTATATGTTATTCTCTCAGTGAAGATCCTAGAGTATTGTGAATTAATGCTCAAAATTTAACACGCCGTTGCGGACGAACTCGCCCATCTCTTCCGCTGTTGCGGAGCAACTTGCCGAGTTCTTACGCCGAAAGACACTTAGAAAAATTTTGAAATTTTTCGGACCAACTCATCGAGTCCTTTCGCCATTGCGGACGAACTCACTGAGTTTCACCGCCGTTGCGGACGAACTCGCCGAGTTCTTCCGGTTTGGCGAACTTAAAATTTTTTTTTCCGGTCGACCATTTTGGCAAAAAATCGTCAATTCCTTCCGCCGTTATGGACAAACTTGCTGAGTTCTTCCGCCGTTGTGGACGAAAACTCGTAAGTTCTTTCCGATACAGACTTAGAAATTTTTTCAAAAACACTTAGAATTTGTTTTGAAAATTTGAAAGTTTGAAAATTTTCTTAATGGTCTATAATGAGCAGGAAGCATACTTACCCTTGCAAGCTGTGATAGATAGCCCATGAAGGCCCAATGCTGCAACCAACAGCTCTGATACCATTTTGTAACGTACCCACCCATCCATCCAAGGAAAGGGAGGGAACATGGTGCCAAATTCTGGGCTTTTACATAAAATTCATCCCATTCATTAGATGCATACAATTAAAAACAAATGTGTGCAGATGTAAATCAAACAAATATGCACAACGGAAATAAATTCATCCACACACATATTTTCATATGCACTCAATATATCAATAACAATCATCAATTAATTAAAACAACGCAGAAGTAAATACACATAAGAATATACTCATCTTCATTGTGCAATTATCCCCCAAACAACTAGCTATGTCGCTGCAACGTTCCACCCAACCATAGGCCAGTTGTGTTCATCAATATCTCAACACAACTTCCACCCCCAAGCTGGGCATGGATCTTACAAGGAAAAGGGAACATTCACTCTTTCACAGCCAATTAATCATTTCATCTGAGCCAAGCCAGTCCACAGCTGGGTTTATCAAGCTACATTTGAACCCTGGAGGCTTACACTCAAGCTCAAGCCAAAGCAATGGATTTACCAACAGGATGGCCATGGGTTTGGGCTTTCCCCAAATTGTTTCCATCCAAAAACGAATTGTGGGATGGGGAAAAACATTCACAGGGAGGAAAACGTTTTCTCCCCAACTCTCTCAGCATTTAACAGCAAAAACGGACTCTATGGAACCCCAATTCCATTCCCCTTCTTCCCCACTGGTATACAATACAAAAACACCCTTCTCAGCTGGGAGAATGAAGGAAAACACATCAAACATGGCTGGAAAACGCCCAGGTAGCTCCCAACTCGTGAGGGAGAGCAACTAGTTGATGGATAATGGCTTGGGGAGCAATTCATGGCTCGTTTCTTGCCCAAGAAGCAAAATGCGATTTCCCATGCAGGGTGGCTTTCCCATACCCGAATTTGGACAGCCATACCTCCCATTCCCCAAGGCATTAACTACCTCAACCAACTCTTGGGAGAAATCAATGATTGGGTACAAAAGTCAACATGGGTAGTTGAGGGTTTGATTGGTTCTCTCATTGACACTTGGCTTGACTTGATTGGCTCCAAGGGTTTGAATGTTTTCCCTCCCAATTCCTTGTAAAATCATGCCCCCATCTTTTTGTTGCATTGCATAGCTAGTTGTGGGTATTTTATTAAAATGCATATTTACATGATATCCGCAATTCCACTGTGCCTGGCTAGCATGTAAACCATATGCATCAATAAATCGATGGCGGGGCCTTGGCCTTGAGCTCCTCACCATGATTTCATAACAATATTGCATCATTTACATTTTTAATTCCATGGGGTTAAGATGGGGACGTTACATACCCCTCCCCTTGGAATAACACCATCCTCGGTGTTCCAATACTTAGGAATAACTACCCACTTTATACATTTTTCAAAAGTGGGTATATGGCGCACAACGAGGCATTCCACGCAGCCATGTAATTTAAGTAATTTTGCACCATCAAACATCCAGAGTGGTATGAAACCTACAGGTGCTACAACTACAAATAACCATGGGAGTCAGGCCATAGGTGCAAGGGCAAGGCAAAGGTGCATTGTATAGAGGTACTTCCTGGCGATGAGGAGGAGACACTTAGCATACAAGAGGGTGAACCGTTCAGTGTAAATCCACTACACCTTGGGAGCACAAGAGAGGAGCCTCTCGTGACGATTCTGCATGAGGTTCATATAAAGTTACAGGTACTCGAGGAGAGTTTGGACACATAGAGTTCTGCCCATGCACTTGTTTTGCGGTGTGGATATCTTGAGCCACTTACATGGGAGGAGACACTAAAGGTTCAAGGTTTAGCTATGACGGAGTTAGATGAGAAAATTCCATATGGACTAGCCAACATGGGCGTGTATGCATCCATGGATTGGGTGGACACGTATATGACATATTTGGAGTCACACGGGGATCCAAATTCATCTTACATTAGTAGAGTGTTAGATGCAGTAGCGCGTATAGGATACCAGTTAGCACAAGAGGTCATGGTTGTACACAGTAGTATACATGAATGTACACAGACACACAATGGTTTACAATGGATCTTACTAGTGTTTCCTCCAGGGAGACATCTTGACAGAGTCATTGAGCACACCATTGAGTTGAAGTTAACCAGGATCGAGGAGTTGTATGATTTTGTGCAGCTTATGATTGCTTGGCTCATTAGGGGTAGTTGTGTTAGTTCCTGGAAGATCAACATTAGGGGTGGATGATATGTCACATATTACAGGCTAGTGTGGGTCCCTGGTGATTTTAACATGGATAGACAGATTCGTGATAGCTCTTACAAGCATTGCAGCTTGGATTTCCATTAGAGGAGGATGCAGATGGGGCATGACGATCAGATAGTTATGATCAGAGTGGCGCATCGTTAGCATGATGGTCTATGTTTGAGATTTGCTTGGGATCTAGGGATTTCAATAGCTGACATAGAGGCGAGGGCCTATGGTGGTACCTTGTCAGATCATGTATCGAGTAGAGGATGCTTCACCTCTTTTCGGCTGGTTTGGGACCTTGATATAATTTTCAGTTTCATATTGATTCCTTCGGAGGAGCGACAGGTTGTGGAGTCATTGCTTGAGGGCAAGAAATCTTGGGAAGGGAGGACTGTAATGTCCCTTTTTAGGTGACATTCTAGGGGGTTATTGGATGCCACTTAGGCCTAAAATTGTTATAATATTAAGGTGTCATTTATTTAAAAATGGGATATTTCAGTGGGTGGTATTGGATGACATATGGTATTAGGTGTTCCATGGTATTGAACGTGGTATTGGGTGTCCCGTGCTATTTCCCATGGTATGGAACTCAAAAAGAAGAAAAAAGGGAAGGCACTCATCCATTATGGACATGTTGATTTGGATATTTATTTCTTGTCACTGTCTGGGGGTTATCTAGAGTTTTCATTTGGGGTTGGAAAACTCCATCCATCCATTGTGGTTTAGTTTTGGTGGTGAGACAAAACCACCCTAGCCAGACAAGGAGGAGAATCCATCCAAGGTCTTCACTTGAGATTCATTTTTTGGTTTGGCATCATTTCTAGGTTCTTGTTGAGTGTATTTTGGTAGCTACAATAGCAACCATAGTTATTGTATTGTCTACCATCTATTATTCGTAATAAATGTGCCAACATTATTTCTCCATTTTGGTGTGTCCTTGAATGTTTCCAATGTGTTTAACGAAATGTTGATGTGAATGCAAATTGTTTGTGAAAGTTATAAATCAATGTAATATTCATTATCTGTTTGAAAATTCATATAATTTGTGCCCATCCGGGTTGGGGACATCATAAATAACTTTATGCCAACATGTGCTAATGCATGATCTCCACACAAGGAAGAGGTTTGACTATCCTAGGACACCCACCCCTTGGATAGACTAAAATAAATTTGGAAATATTTCTAGTTAGGTTGCATTGCAATTGTCCAATACCCTCTTTCTAAATGTGGTTTTATGTTCTTTGGTTCTTCACATCGATTATAACTCACATAGACTTGGAGTGCAAGAATAATAGGTTCCAAGTTTTATCTAGCAACTCAACCAGGTGC
Organism: Larix kaempferi; assembly: GCA_027924585.1. Classification (NCBI taxonomy): domain Eukaryota; kingdom Viridiplantae; phylum Streptophyta; class Pinopsida; order Pinales; family Pinaceae; genus Larix; species Larix kaempferi. The sequence goes on along the minus strand of BSBM01000597.1, from coordinate 7,877,937 downwards.
AATAGTTTGACGACATAAAAGCGTCTTACTGGTTCAATGATTCCCGTATGAAAAACAAATGTATTTCACATAATAGATACTACTGACCTATGGCATCTTGCTAGAAGAGTGCCTTTTATTACATAGCAGGTCATTTATATTCATAGAAAAAAATAGAGCAGTTGTCGATTGTTCATGTTGATCAAAAGCATTAAGTGAAAGAACAAAAAAAAGGATGCAATGTACATCTTTAAATTGTTTTCGCTACTTTAAAAGTCCATCTTCATCTTTACATTGAGAAAAATAATTATGAAATCTAATAATAATTGCATAACTAGAATTGAAAATGAAGGTATGATAAGCTATTTAGGTAATTAAATATGCAATGAAATATACTACAACCCAATATTAAAATTGGATGGCTAGCTCTGTAAAACCCTTTTGAAAACCCTATCTCTCTCCTTGTCCCATCATTATCGTAATGGCCTAATGAAATTCCAGGAGGGAGCATTACTGCTTCTGTTGAGGCGGTGTTCCATGCTTTGGTGAACTCCCTCCAAAATTAGCCTCTGAAGCCATCCCTTTCGAAAATTTTCAAGCGGCTTACCAGTGTCCTTGAGATCACCCTTCCCTAATCTGTGTCCCACTTGAAACCCGTAGTTCTCTTAAATCATAGTCTTGTTGTACAATTCATGGGGCTTTGGCATTTTCCCCATTCAATGGAAAAATGGATTAGCAAAAACTTGATGGTCCTTATAAAAGGAAAAATTAACTTCTTCTTAGGTGGCAGGTGGTATTATACCTTTCTCTTCAAGTTAAAAGAAGACAAAGGCATAACTTTTCAAAATGGGCCTTATTTCATGGATGTCGGAGCTATGCACTTAAACAAGTGGACTCCAGACATTGACCTTGAACTTGATGTTCCCTCTGCAATTCTTGTATGGGTGAAGTTGCCTCACTCACCTCTTCATCGCTAAGATGATGGATCTCTGAAGACAATCAGAAAAGCAATAGGAAAGTACATTGATCATTCTGAACTAAAGGGGGGTATGTTTTCTTGTGCAAGAATTTGTGTTGAAGTAGACTTGGAAAAAGGATTTCCTGAAGTTATCAAAATCTCATTTGATAACTAGAGACACCTGCAAAAGATTGACTATGAGCAACTCCCCTTCACATGCAAAATGTGTCACAAGTATCGACATTTCACTAAAGACTTTCCCAAAGGCCCTAATATCCAACAAGCCGAGAGAGAGTAACAATGGAAGACTATTAAAAAGAAAATAGGGGTGCCTACTGGAGTGGCTCCTTGAGCAGCTTCTACTCCCTCTATCACATCCTCTTCCAATACAAGTTTGAAGCTCTTTCCCTTTTATAGGAAGAATCAACCCCCCCCTTTCCTCTCTCCATGTGCCCCCTTCTCGATTTGTTTCATATCTATCCACACTTCTTACTCCTTCCCCATCTGTCGAGCCCCATGAAAATACCCTTCCTTTAGGAATGTTAACCCGTCAAAAAGCTCCTATTTTAGATAAAGAAGAATGTAAATAATAAAGGCTACCTAAGAAACATGGGATACACTCTCACAAATAAAAAAATATGGGGTTGCAAACCATGATTGAGACATCCATAATTCGAAGCCAAAAAAATATAGTTCTAAAATGCCACATGATTCAAAAGAATACATAGCAAGGAGTTACCACCAAGCACACAGTTAAGTAAGGAAGATAGTAACCTGGAATTGTAGAGGACTTGGTAAAAAAAAAAGTAGAACAATCATGTATCTAATAAAAATTGAACAACCCTGAGTCATGATAATCCATGATACTAAGTTACAGGACAAAGAAGCAAGCAAGAAATTATGGCGAATGGTGGGTGCATAGTTGTCTATTCTAGAGGAACCTCAGAAGGCTTATGTACAATATGGAATAAAAAAGCTTTCAAACTTCATATGAAACTCAAAACACTACATTAGCTTTTAGTAGATCTGTTACATAACATAATTGGTAAACATTATAAAATTCTAAATTTCTATGCCCCTATGTCATATAAGGAAAAGAGGAATGTTGGGACTCGATCTTGGATATCAAAAACAGATTGGCAGTAGAAAACAACATCCTAGCAGGTGATTTCAACACAGTTCTTTCACAAGAAGAAAAGAGAGGTGGAAATCATATTCGAGAGGCCTCTCGAGAGATGGTGGAGGATTTGATGGCCGAATGGGCCTTATTTGACATCAAACCAAACAAAGGAAAATACACATGGTCCAACAAAAGAAAGGACAATGGTCATATAGAAGCAAGGCTAGACCATTTTCTCATACATGGCGGTTACCTAGAAGAAGATCTGGACATATGCTCACAAATCATACCTTTGGCGTCTTGTGACAACCAACCCATTGCTCTCTCAATGAAAGATAAAGATAATTATTTCCCGCTTCCCTTCATGTTCAACCCCTTGTGGATGCAAAAAGCAGAAGCCATAAAAGTTATAGAGAATACATGGAAGGAAATAATTGAAGGGTCACCTAGCTTCATCTGGGAATCCAAGCTTCTAAAAACTAAGAATGCTCTAAAATCTTGGGCCAAGACCTCATATCATGAGCCATCAACAGAAAGGAAAGAGCTCCAAATGTAGCTAGATCATGTCCAAAAGAATAAGGAAGACAATAAAATCTCCCAATAGTTACTAGAAGGAGAAAAAGAAATCCACAAAAAATTATAATCCGCCTTTCATAAGGGGAGGAGGTGCTTTGGAGGCTCAAATCACGAATTCTATGGATTTGGGAAGGAAATAGGAACACCTATTTCTTCCATAAGTAGGACAAGGATAGAAAATTTTGAAATAATGTTAAAGAAATGCAAACAGAGGAAGGCAATACGACTTTCGATTTCGAAGGCATAAAAAAGAGGCACATTGACACTTTAAAAACCTTCTTAGTGAGGGTGTGCAAGACCACTTGACAAGTACATGTATATTGCTCCATTGATTCCTAAACTTATCAATAATGAGTAATGAGGACAACATAGAATTAGTCAAAGAAATATTGGAGGTAGAGATAATAGTGGCAATATAGGAACTGGAACTAGACAAAGCGTTGGGACCAATCGGTTTCACAATATCTTTCTTTAGAGAATGTAGGATATAATGAAAAAAACTTATGTTGGAACCTCTGCTAGGTTGAATCAAAATTGAAGTTGGGGGGTAGTACTAACTCCACTTTTCTTCCGCTAGTCTCAAAAGAAAAAAAAAACCAACAAATTTCAGTAGGTTTCAGTTAATATCCCTATGCAATGCTTCTTACAAAATTCTTGCAGAGGTTCTTGCAAATCAACTAAAAACAATTATACCCAACATCATATCTGAAAAATAGGGAGGTTTCATTCAAGGGAAGTAGATTGTGGATAATATACTTCTCATCCAGGAGGCTCTCCACTCTAGCAAACTTAGAAAGGAAAAAGGTTTCATAATCAATATGGACATGTCGAATGCTTTTGATTGGATAAGGCACTCCTTCCTTTTTGAAGTTTTACACAAGTTTGGAATCCCTAATAAATTTGTTGGCATGATTAATGCCTGCATAGTAAATCCCTGGATCACACCCTTATTTAATGGTAAATCGACTGGTTTCTTTGAAAGTAGTAGAGGAATCTGACAGGGTTGTCCCCTCTCTCCTTTCCTCTATATTTTGATGGCAGACTCTCTTAGCAGACTCCTAGAACATGAATAGAAAAATGGTAATCTCCTGGGAATTTCAATCTCTATGGGAGTCAAAGAAAATAAACCATTCACAATTCGTGGATGATACTCTTCTAATAGGGGGAGCCTCCACTATTATTGGGTCACGCTTCAAATCATCCCTTGACATATTTGTCAATGCTATAGGGGGAAGAATAAACAAACAAAAAAGTTGGTTTTATGGGTGGAATGTGTCAACTTCCTTCATTCGCACCTTAGCAGGCATTTTAGATTTCTCTTATGAGTTGAGTTGGCACTCTTGCAATTATCCAGGGATCCCCTTCCTCTTAGGAAATGCAAAAGTTCTGGACTGGTCTTGGATTTTAGACAAATTCAATAAAAAATGGAATTAGAGGGGGGCAATGTGGTTAAATCGAACATGTAGGATTGCTCTAATTAAGGTAGTCCTATCTGCCTTTCCTTTATACTAGTGCTCTACTATGATTGCCCCAATAAGAATTATTTCTCAAATAAGCTCAATGACCAGGAAATTCTTATGGTAAGGAGGAAAAGTCATTGGAAAAAATTCCAGTTGGTGAACTAGAATATGGTTACAACACCTCTGGAAAAGGGTGGTCTTGAAATAAAAGACCCAACTCTAATGAATAAAGCAATGAGAGCCCAAATTATTTGGAGAATGATATCAAACAAAGAGGCATGGTGGGAAAAAACTCTTAGAAATAAGTATCTACACAACTCCAGGATAAGGTGCCTCGACCATAATATTGAAGACAAACAATGCTCCCCAATTGGAAACTTTGTATCTCATCCTTCTTTTCAATTCAAGTTCATCTAAGTTGGATTCCAGGAAGTGGGGAAATGGTAAGACTTTGGGAAGACATCATTCTTGGAGACCCTCCTCTCTCTAGTATTCTCGATCTAAAAGAACGCCAAGAATGGGTTGTAGGAAAAGGATGCAACCTCCTTTTAGAAATTATTGATTAGGATCCTAAGAAAGCTTCCTAGAGAGGGTGGAAAATGAACATTATTCCATCTTACCTTAGGGAAAGCTGGGAAATATTGACCCACCACCTTGTTGGCAAAGCCCCCATTCAAAAAGGATTGAAAAATATTCGAGGGTGGGGGAAGGGGTGCAAAAACTATTATGTAAATGAATGTTACAAGTTGCAATTGGAAAAAAAAAAGAGATATCCCAAGAGTAGTGATCTGGTCAGAAAATAAAAAGCTGACGACCTACCAAAAATTAAAGTCTTTAGTTGGCTAGCAACTCATAGGAAATGTTTACTTTTTGAGAACCTTCGAAAGAGAGGCATCGTTGGTCCTTCAAGATGCCAATTATGCAATAATTCTAAAGAAACCCCCCCCACCTCTTTATGGAATGCAACTTCACCATTCCAACCTTGAATTATATGGTTGCAAATCTAAACATCCAATTGAAGATTCCAAAAAGTTGGAAAGGAATAATTTCTAACTTGGCACATATCCTATCCTAAGTCTCTCCATAACAAACCTCTCATAAAAAGAATACAGAAGGCTATCCCCTACTTTACCTGCTAGAAGATATGGATAGCTTGAAATAGAGGGGTCTTTGAAAATAAAACTCTCTCCAAGAAAGGTAGCCTCCCAATCCTGGGGAATGCTCAGTGAGACAATCAGGGAAAAAGGAATAGGTAATCAAGATCTAAGATCTAAATCACCTATAAGTGGAAGAAAAGGTTTGGATAAAAGAAGTTTTTCAATCGACATATCCTTCTCAAACAAAATCTAGACACAATCACTCTCATGAGCCAAATTGGAAACTTAGGTTACCGAAAGAAGCATTGAAGGATTGGATAAAAGAAAAGCAACGACACATTCTCTTCTTCGATGGGGCCTCTAAAGGAAACCTAGGAGTGGCAGGTGTCAGGGGGTGTTGTATGACCCTGAGGGACACATAGTTCTTTCCTATGGTTGCTTAGACCTTTACTCGATGGAAAGGTCTTTACCTTGCAAATGAAAAAGGAATTAGGTGCCTCATGGTCATTGGAGATTCTCTTATCACTATCAGATATCTTTGTGAAAGGTGCCACCCTAACAACTCCCACATTCAAAGAAATGTGATTCAAATCCAAAGTATATTGCAATATTCCCATCATGTGCAAAGCTTTTATCTGTTGAGGGATCTAAAAAGAACAACTGATCAAGTTACAAATATTGGATGCTCATTGAACCAAGGGATTCTTGTCAAAAATAAGGGGGAAATAGCCACCACCCCATCCCCTAATTCCTTGGATTATTTAATTACCCCATGCAACATGAATGCGTGACGTTTAATGCTAAACAAGGCTCTATGGGATGCTTCTCACGTATTCCCTCATTTCTACCCATGCCCTCTCCATCATTTCGCAGCTAAGAATGTTCAGTCCATAATTCCTTTCGCATGTGGTAACTCCCAGCTCTCTTTCAACAAGGTTTTCAGTATGCATCATCTTGGCAACAGTCCTAGTTTTTTCACTACGAAGTCTACATTGCATTTGGAAAGGATTTCATGAGTGCTCTCCATCAACCTGCTTCTCAAACCTACTCTTGGGAGACCGGGCATCAATATGGATTTAGGTTCGTTTCATGAGCTTCCTTACATATTCTATCTTCGTTTAAGACTCTTGTTGATATGCCTATACCTGCACTCTTTTGGTTTATAAGTTTTGCTAGTCCGGATATTTCTTTCATGGCACTCTTTGGCCTCCTCTTTCGGTTCAAAGGCCCTCTGGATATGTTCCCTCTGTTGTTGCTCCCTTCGTTTTTTCTTTCGGCTAGTTTAATTTTGTTGGCTCTCATTGTTTCCTTTCAGGCTCCTCCACCGATTCTACTCCCCACTTTTAGTCCAATTCATTTCCTCGGGTTGGTATGTGTCTTTCCAGTTAGTAGAGCTGTCACCTTCATCCAGTCCTCCTTCTCATGGGTTTTTACCATAATTTTACAAGCACAAACTATGTTGTTCCTATGTGGTCTTCCATAAGGCATTTGACATAGATCTTTGATATTTTCTATTCGACATGCATAATGCTATCGACCTTTGAACCTTGGTGGTATTGCTCGTGATCATGCCTTGTGCACCCATCATTTGTATAGTATATACAAAACAAAAGCTTTATTTCAAGGAAGTTCAAAGTACTATGTAAGTTAAATAATAACCGAACAATACATTCCTCTCTCCACTCTTTTACACCCATCATAGGCAGGAATTTAGTTGCTTTGCAACTATTTCTCTTGATAAAAAATAATCCCATGTTATACTCTTTACAATATTATCTTAACTTATAGCCTACATGGGGTAGAGCAATTGGTAATGAGTAATTGAGATGAGAAGTTGTAAATGGAAGATTACAAGTTCAAATCCCCGTGGATACTTACTTACAACCAATATATATAATCATCTATAATTACAATTTTAATATTTTTAAAATAAATAATTTATTAAATTGTAATTTAAATTTATTGGAAAACTATTTTTTTTCAAATTATATATATAATATTAATATTAATTTTATTATAAATTGATTAAATTTATATAAAGATAAACTTTTTTTTTTTGTATTAAATAGTATCTTAATGTTTTTACATTTTATAAGGATTTATTTTTACTGTTAATGCAAAACTTGGTGAAAGAAATAAAATCATGCTAAGAGGTAGAATTAGCTAAATATTTGATGTCGAGAAATAATATGTATATAAATTGTTTATAAAACATCAACTTATTTATTAATTATTTGTCATGATTTCAGAGCGTATAACGCTCTTCTTAGAATCAAATACCTTGTAAGAACTTCTTTCAAGTTTGGTAGGGATTCTAATAATCCAATTGAATTTTTTTCCACGTAAAAAAAGATCGCATTCTATTAGTAACATACCACATTGCTCATAATTCAAAGGTTTACATGTGTATAAGCATAAAATATTTCTGCTCGGTAAAGGAGGTAAAAGTTAAGAAATTGTGGTGTATATCATCCTATAAACATAGCTCCCAAAATAGGTGTTAAGTGTTGATACAAAACTGCTCAAAGAGGAGCAAGAACAATAGAAAGAGGCTGAGAGAAAGCCAATTGAAACACGTTATCCAAGTGAACAAATCTTTATGAATTGCATGAAGACAAACCCAAACAACCACTAACCACAGTTGTGTGCTTCCATTCCCTGCTATGTGTTCAATTCAATTGCCATTTGGGGAGCCATAGCTCAACCCCACCTTCGCCTTGGGATAAACAAAGGAAGACATCACAACTACAATACATGTATCGCTAGGGTTCACACGCAGCAGGAAGTGGGTAAACCTCCCACTAGAGTTATGGAACCTCCTATAGGTGACGCCGATAGCGCAATGAGTCTTCATCCGATCGGTCGCCACCATGGAAAACACCCCGTCGAACGCATCGAAACATGAATTAGATGCCACCATCGTCAATAAATAAGAAACCCCTCTCTGCCACCCCCGGTGTAGACCAAGCCAACATCTTGGTCATGCCAGGTGAGTCACCGCCGCGGAAGAGCCCCAGGGGGCTCTAACACTCTACAGGATGTCCTGCAAGGGCCCTCTGTCATTTTGTTGGAAAAATCCACTAGTAACTCCCACAATCAACCTATAAGGCAACTTCTCAAGGGGAAAGGGAGAGCAGCTAGGGAAGGAACCCTAGTCACCAGGTTCAAATGAGAAGTCGGCTCTCAAAACCTAGGAGCGAGCAAAGTTGCAGAATGAACTAAAATGAAAATTCCACATAATAGAATCCATTCAAATTTCTATTTGACATTAAAAAACTCAACATTAATTCCTTAAAATCTCACCATTCAAATACAACAATTTTTTTATGATTTTGTAATATTTACTAAGTTTACACTACTCGTATTTTAATTAGTCAATTGGATGAATCTTTCTCTTATTTGGTCTCACATTAGAGCTACTTTGATTCCAAGACCAATGCTTATATTTGAAATTATAAATCACTACACAATTAATGTTATATGTTGAGAGGTGCATCAATGCTCTTTATATGATTTAGCATTATTAATGTTTTAACATTATTTTCAATGAAGATTTCTATCACCCAAGCTAATTTCACTATGATGTAATACATCTTTCATCCCCTCACTATCTTAATGAACATACATTGCATCTACTATATTTAATTATGTTGCTTTCACCACTTTATTTACTACTTCACCGCTTAAGAACCCTAGTACTTTGAAGAACTTGGACATTTTTTCTTCTTCATCGAACACTACCGAAAAGCAGATCTATAAGCATTCATAGAAAGAGGTCATTTATTGATTCTATCATTGATGTAGCAACACCACCAACCGCTAGAGAATCAGTTTGAGATGCACAAGTAGTCTATGCACTAGGTCTTTCACCACCTAGCTTAGTAGAACCAAGCTCAGTAGGGTTTGCACCAACACTAGGTTCTGCATATCATGTAACCAAAAGATAAAAAAAGAAAGCAACAGTGTCTCAAACTCACTTGGTACATGAGTTACTACATTTGTTTTAGCTTTTCCCCCTTGACCTATTTATGGATCTCCTTGTGTTTCCCCATATAAGATAAGATAGTGCTAGGGGATAAGGGATATAACCTTGCTTCTTGATACATGGTTATAACCTTTTGGCCAACAATAAATTGTATATCGACATATTGTTAGTTTGAGTAGCACTTGTAGGCATGGAGAGAAACACAATTTTCCCTAAAAGCCTCCTTCATTGCCTTTCAAGTTCTTATTGTGAGATTCTCATATGAATAATCCATGCAATATGCATGTAGTGACAAATGTGATGAATGCATAGCTAAATAATGGTATGATTGAATGCCCATGGTTTGATAGGTTCATCAATTGTTAACTACTAGTGGCCAAGAATGCACACATGATACCACTCACAGCTCAAGATATCCCTCTCATTGCCAATGTTTCACTATATTATTCAATGTCGTGACATTCCAACAATTTATGACTCGAGTCTAGGTAGGTGGGAGAGACGAATAGTCACGTTTTATTAATGAATTAATTAAAAATAATAAAGGGGTTCCTACTACTTCCACTACATTCTCATTTTGGTAAGATCTACAACTAGCCCGTCTCTTTTAGTCAAGATAATTTATGCATTAATCATTATTTCCTGGTGAAGCATCTTGGTCTAGTTTTGATTAGTATTAAGATGAACATAATGAACGCCCTGCCAATTACTAGAGCTATGGAACACCATATGACTAGAGGTACAATGCATTGTTTATTAGTAAGGAACATCGAGATAAACACTAGCCACTATTGTTCAACACCATATTAGAAAAAGAAAAATATTGAGTTCAACTTCAAGTGGGTATTGCTTCTTCATTGCATCCTTGACTCAAACTCATTCTCGACATCAATCTCACACTAACAAGGAAAATTTTCAATGGACAATTATGATGTCATTTTCTATGGAGCCTTAGTAAAATTTGGCTTGCTCTTCCCATTGTAATGCAAACCCATGTATTCTCATAACGACGAAGAGGGAGGATGGTTTTAGTGCACCAAACACAATCCACCAGTTTGAGCAACAATTTTCCAATTGATTAAGTAGCAATACCATTCTTTCCTACCATTTCTTAGAGGACTAATTGACAAAGGGTGAGAAAAGAAGGCAAGTCTTTAACTATGTCACTCAAGAACATCTAAACATAAGTGATCTAACAAGTGATATGTTAGAGCATCATGTTCAAAGTCTCCCCTTTGAAGGCATTTAGAGTTTTTGCTCTCTACAGTTGCATTGCTAAAGAAATAGAAGAATCCCTATTATAGCTATGAGCTACCCATGTTATAGCTATAATCTATGTTGCTTGCTAGGAGAACAAATGAGGCAAGCAATTTGTGTTGGTCCTAACTAGTCAAATGACATCGATTCGATGTATCAATGACTTGGCATTGTATGAAGATATTTGCCACCTCGTGGCTTTCTCTTGTTATCAATAGAAGAGGTGGGGAAGAGGTATAGTTTTAGAGATCGAAAGTAGTAATCATGAGTTGCATAAAACAAATACTTTTTTTTAATTATGTTCCTTTTTTTAATTAAGATTGATCATTGTAGTTGATATGATTTAAAAAAAAAATACTTAAGTTATAATAATATCAAAATTATTAAAAATTGAAATTTATTGATTTATTTAAATATTGTAATAATTCCAAAATAGTTACAATTGCAACAACAAAAAATGAAAAATAACTTATTTTGGATATGTAAAAAAGCATTTACACTTTGAAACAAGTGCTAGAAGTGACATATTGCATCAACAATGTGGTTTTGAATGACAAATGAGAGTTGACAATTGATGAAGGTAACACAACTATGGAGGGGAAATACTATTAGGGTACAACAAACAAATAAGGGAAGGTGGACTCAAGACCAACCTCTAAGCATTTAGATTCTAGAATCCCCTAAATCTAGGCCTATTCGCCATTGTTTTCCCATAATGATGGGTGCACAAGAAATCCTAGCTCAAGCAAGCCCTAGGACCAATGCTTATCATGACAAGATCAAGCTTTGGGTGGGTAAATACAAACCCTCTATATGCATTAAGGCTCACCGAAAATATTGGGCAAATGCCCCATTTTTTTTCCCTTTGTATTGTTTACCCCCTCAATATGAGGCCTCTATGTTGTTGGTTGGCTTCGATTTCACTCTCTATTTATTCACTTTTTTGCTCTTTGAGTATTCACTCTAGTTGGTTGCTATGGTTGTTGCAGTTCACTTTGTTTTCCACTTCTTACTTAAGAATTAATTTGTGGTCTACTCCCCCTTATCCAAGGATGAGCGTATACCTATCATCATATGGAAAATCCCATAGATTCTAGAAGGAAGAGGAAAGAAGGGTAAACCCCCCACTCCCCAAACCAAACAAAAAAATATTCACAAGCATGTGGGATGCCCATGAAAATGAAGTGCCACTCTACCCTTTAATAGAGATGACAACAACAATGAGGAGAGTCAGGTGGGATTATTTGAGAAGGGCATTCCTCCATTTTTTGAATCTCATAACAAGCTCATGCACTCATGTTTCAAATGTACTCACTCAAAAGATGCCTACATAGAATTAGCCAAGATTGATGAAGAGGCCTAGATGGAAGCAAAAGATAAGAAGTTAGAAGTTACCCCTTCTTATTAGAATATATGTGGCCTCCATCCTAGATGCTCAAAATAATTTTAGAGAGCCAATTCCAGACATGTTGTCTTACATGAAAAGGATCCTCACCCCTCTTTCCAAGGATCTCACTGACGTAAAAGCTATCTTAGTTCAATTATTGCATAACAATGAAAGAAAAAGCAATGAAGAGAAAGGAAATATTGGAGAGTAGTAAATTAGTCCATTTCTACCACTTATATATGCTAGCTAGTAGTATGATCTACTATGACAATCTGGCTTCCAAAGTTAGGCATGTTAATGTTACTAGTTTCTATGCTTGCCAAAGTTAGGCATGTTAATGTTACTAGTTTCTATGTTTCCCTTGTATTAGGTTTCTATACTTCTTTCATATTTCCCTTATATATAGTTTCTATATCACTTTACAATTTTTTATGGTTTATAGGCATGTTTCAATTTTCCATCCTTGTTGACATGTGAATTAATGATTTTATGATCATTGTCATGCTCTATCCTTTTGAGCATTTTGTATATTGTTGTATTCCATCTTTTTAAATATATAAAAAAAACAAAATAGTTATTTATGAGGAAAAAAATGTAAAAACATTTGCATGTCATATAAGGTGGCATAGGAACCATGATGAGATGAGATGGAAACATTAATTAGCTTTTTGAATGCTTACTTGTTATTTATAGGAGGATACTTCTATATTATTAAATAAAGGGAGACAAGGTTAAACTTTATCATCCCCATTTTGCATCGAGCTTACTTATAAAAGGAGGTAGATTACATGTTAAACATGTTTTTGGGAATTGCTTAATACAATAGCCAACATTATGTGTAAATTGGCATCATAGCTCGAGTTTTTAGCTTCCACGGCTAAAGAAATCAAGAGGGACCAATTCCCTCCATATTAACTTAATCCATAGTAAAGATGTAATAGGGACTAGCTCTCTCAAGACAATCTAGTTTTTTTACAAGCTTCCATAGCTTTTAAAAGGGATCCATTCCCTCTTCATACTATAGGATTCCATAACTTTCATCAACAAACACAAAAGAGATTATTTTTCAGGTATTTGGTTCCTCTTTTAACATTTTTTCTACTATGCAAACTTTTAATTGACAATTTAATTTCGCTTGTTCACTTTGTCATGAGTATCATCACCTTTACACATCACTTTCAACAACCTTATCCTTATTTCCATTATTTCCATCACCATATGACCTCAAAATTATCAAGAAGAGCTAACCTACATCCTAACTTTAACCATGAAAGTCAATGTGTGGAATTTCCCTCATAATCTACGTGAGTTGTGCCTTAATTCTTCAAAAATCGTGTTGTGGCCCTAAAAATAGAAAATGGTTATTCTAGTTGGCTCATTAATTTTGTACCATTCCAAAACAGTGTAGTGGCCTAAAGTGGACATCACCAATCCATTAGTCCCAAAAACAATCGTTGATTTTATCTCCAATGCCTATCCTTATCCCACTACTTCATTAATGCAAGGGGATTATTCACCTTGGAGCTATTTCTAAGAGATGTCCACATATTCTCCTATAAGTAAATCCCTCAAGGTCATCCATAACACCATTCAATAAAAACAAGGGTATGTTGTTGAATTCCTACCAAAGAGAAAGAACACCATTCGTTTTGCTTCTTTCTATCGCATAGGGGTTTGCATTACACCATCTAGAACTTGGAGTGGAGCACAAAAGGAGAAGAAGAAGCCTCCCTTAGGATAGTTATGGAGTCTATTTGCTTCAATCAACTATTACCAAGGTGTTGTGACTTATTTTTCCCTTTTTTCATTAATAACAATTCACACATTATTTATTATATGTTATGTTTGTAAAGCTTTGGTTTAACTTTTTCTATCTGTATAATATATAGTAGATTATAATATATTTAGTTTTCATGGCTCATATAGCTTACACCTTTTGATTTGATGCTTAATCAACACTGCTCTTCTAGGTGTCCTCCATATCTCAAGACAACTCCATCCACTTAGCTACACACTTTCATAGCTAAGTTCTATCTTTGCCGGTGTTTTTTTTCCAACATCTATAGTTGCACTAGCTAGACACTTATTTTTTGCTCACACTGGCACCTAACACTAAGGCCACATTGACCACTTGAAATTTGCCAACAAAAACAACAACTTGGCTAGTATCAATAACTCATGAGCATTAAACTCTAGCTTCCAGAGCATTTATGCTTTGAATCTCTATGACCATTATGGTTCTTTTTCCTAGAAAATATGTAGGAAGATGCATGTAGTAACTTCTAGGCTATGGGATACCACTCATATATTTCCCTAAATATTATTATATTTACATCATTGTGTCATGCCTCATCCACTCCATAATACATGGGCATCACTCGTATAATCTAATCTACAGTATGAGGTCGTGACGCTCCCACTAGTGTTAATTTAGTTGGCCAACTCTTCCCCTAATGCATTAGCTTCCATAAATTATTCAATTGATGCTTGCTTACCTTCAATCATACATGTTGATATCCATAGTATGGATTTGTTAGTTTTCTCGCCTAGAGACGAGGTCATTGACATTCCTTACAATTGGTGGAAAGATTTACCAGATTCATTGTTCTAGTATTTCCCACCCACACTAGTTATTTCACATATCTCAATTGTTAAAGAAGATGTAGATTTGAAGGTATTTTATGATATTGTGCTTAGGATAGTATTGGCACATTTTTAAGTTAGATGAATCATTGAGACCTCTATCCTAATCATCATTTGAGGAACAAGGATGGAGTTTTCACGAAAATTTCTAGAGTGACGAATGATGTCGATTCTGGGGTTTATGAAGTAGTATATTTGATTGATCCCTTTTCATGGCCCACTCATGCATGTTCACTCTCTTCGTCGATCCAGGCATGGATCTGGCAATGTTGGTATTTCACAAAGTAATACAACATCACTTATTTAATTACCTTAGTGCTCACCTCCTATGTAACTTTATCTTGATCTCACTTCTATTCAAGATTATGGTTAGAGCCCCCCCTTTCCCATCACCTAACATTGCCTTGTGAATGGTCATGACATTGTTTTTGGTAGATAAGTTGGGTCTTCTTATTATTTCTTAATGAGATCACTTGTTGCTTGCAATACTCCCAACCTTCAAATTTTATCACCTCATATTATTTCTAAGTTGTCATATAATAATGAGGTTGCAATGAGAGTTGCAAGAATCTCTTGCTTTGGCGTGGATGGTGGTCCTTTGAATCTCAACATGCTTACTAGTGCATTATTTCATAGATATATGATTTATAATTCTACAATTTCAAGGATCCCCGGGTCTAACTTGGTTGAATAGAGTATGGTCTTTGACACCTCTCTATCGAAGGAGGAAGTTTACAATGTCAATACTAGAGTGCAACATGATGAGAGGTTGTCATAGAATTCTACACCATGACTTGGCACATCATGCAATGAGTTTGATGATGCATAAGTTAGTACTACTCACGAAGAATCTTTTAGTTCTAATCGGAATAGAAGTGATGCAGATCCATCTAGTCATTCCTTGGCTAGAAATAATAAAGTGTAGACTCCACATTGTTTGCATAGCCAATGGAATCATCATTCACTTAGGTTGGTATTGTTGCTAACATTGTCTTGGATTTTGGAAGTTTCACCTCTAGGGTTAGCTTGGCCAATAACGTTGGCCCATGAGCTATTATGCAACACTAAAACCTAACAATGAGAAAGAGGAGGATAGTTTTGATGATTGCCACAAAAATAATTACAAGGCCACTTGGAAGGAATTTTCTTCAAATATTGCTTGTGATTTTCCAACTGGATTAGCACAGAATATTATAGCTGAAACTTGTATTAGAAATACATATGGCTATAAATTTGTCTTTGTAATAAATAGTCACACAACTTCTGGAAAGTTTGAACACACAAATCTTGGTCTTGATGTAAATTATTATGGCTTTGGAGATGTTAGCATGACCACTATCACAAGTTACACAGACCTAGATAAAATTGAGGTCACCTCTATTGGCATCACATTGCCAATGTAAATATATGTTGTCGTTAAATTTTACCCCAAAGAGAAGGGTGCGATTGTTGCCTCAAGTTGAAAATGGTTTTGTAGGTTTTGGGTCTTGTTGTACTTCCAAAATTGGTCACGACTAATGTCATTTGGGAAATTCTACGGATTTTCTCAAATCAAATGATTCAAATAGCATGCTTTATTCATACTTTAATTTAGGGAACACTGCTACTCTCAAGTATGACTATGAAGCTACTAGAAACAAGTTTTCCCTAGACAATGTCCGTGTATCCATCTCTCGTAGTGGCCACAAACTACCATTGCTCAAAACTAACTAGGCTTCTGCACCACATGCCCCATATGTTTCAGTTCATATTCCATTTGATGTTTTGGTATAACACATGTCAAAGTGACTTCTCTGCACTCAATCATTTGATGCTAGTTCTCATATTTCCATATAGAAAAATCCCAAAGTGGCTTGATGTGCAAGTCATATGAATGTCACATTGTCATTGGTTCACTGTCAATTGAGGTTTCTAGATGTACGGTAAGAAATAACACCTAGTAAATTGTGAAAGCATTGGAGGCATATACTTTTAAGGAGGAGAAATGTTATCATGAGTGACTAAAATTAAATTTGAATCTTTTCTCATTGCAAATTATGCAATTTGAAGCCAACAAGGAAGAAGCCAAAAAATCTATGTTGAGTGGGGCAGCCTAACTATGGAAATATTGTAGCCCAACATTGAAGTACATCAACTACCATGCTTGGGATTTGGTGAAATTTTCCAAAATGATTCCATTGGTTAAAGTATTGTTGTATGACATCAAATGTTTTATTCTTGAATACCTATGTATTTTTCTAATTTCTCTTCTTGTGTCTTTATTTGTACTCTTTAATAATAGTTCCAACATGCAGATGCCCCATGGGGATTTGGACTTATCTTTGCTATAAAAAAAAATCAATGGCTTCACAAATTCCAACTGATATAACTCGTCTCTTAAAATAGGAGGATAGTGGGAACACTATCCAATTAAATTGAAAAGAGGTGGTATGATAATTGAGATGAGTCAAGACAAGATGGTAGACATTAATTAGCTTTTTGTATGTTATTTGTTATTGGAGTAAGCTAAACGGTAGATGATTTGAACCAGAATTTGGCAATACGATTTTTGTTGAAATCATGATTTTTATTGTTCAAATTGCATTTTTTGTTGTAAAAATGGATTCAACACCCTCGATTACCCATGGGGCACCCCAATTATTCAATTCCAACAATCTAAAACTACAATTTCAACAATTTTAATTAGATTTTGGCTAAAAAAATTACCAAAAAATAAATACAAATCATCGATCATTTAACTTACATATTTATTATTTATAGTAAAATAATTACATATTATAAATTATTAAATAAAAAGAAACAAAAGTTGATCATCCCCATTTTTCATCCAAATCACCTATAAAAGGAGGTGAGTGCTTTTTGGCATTACTTAGTACAATACTTTGTATTGTAAAATGATTTATCAATACAATATGGATATGTTTATTTTACTTTTAAAAACATTATTTTTTTTTTCCTTGGAAAAAGTCGTAATTTTATTTCAACAAAATGAACAAAATTACATTCTGCACATGTAATGGAATCAAAATATCCCTACATTGACACATATTTCCTGTCCCATGTTACTATTCGAGACTATGAGTCCCATACATAGATCAAAACATTGAATCCAGCTGTACATACAGCCCGCATATATCCGAATACAGAAAAACCAGAAAACTGTAAAGGCGTCCATCACTGGATAATATAAGCTGCTATCTATAGCCCGCATATATCCACATACAATTTAACAAAAACTATTACAGTAATTGTAAAATGGTGTCCATCCCTGATCATCAAAAATTGAGCTATAGCTCAAATCTGTGCCACTAAACTTCATGATATGGTCTGTGGTAATAGCTGTAGGTGCCCCCAGTAGAGTACCTTTTAAAAACATTATATCATTGCATAACTTTTTTTATTAAAATTTTTATCTTGAGTTTATTTTAAAATTCAAACATTTAATCCTTTGAGATAATAATTCTCTAAAAGTTCATTATGTTTGGTTGGTAATGATTAGAATACTCCTCCTCCATTAACTCTCTTATTGGCACATTAAGTGAGCCAAAGTCTTCTTTTAGAGATGATTATGCAAGAACCTCCATGATACATTTACTTACTTATATTATATATAGAGAAATTTAAGTTTATATAGAAACAAGTGAATATTTCAAAAAGTGCTTAATTTATTTCAAATATAAAAATTGAGAAAGTAAATAAATTATAAGTTGAATATAAAAATTATTGAGAAAACAAGGACAAATCATAAGAAAGTAACATGTTTATTAACTTGTGACCTCGTAAGACATTTATACTATAGAAAAGAACTTGTTGAGATTCAACTACTTCAGTTAAGAACATGTGTTTCCTCCTAGGAGGTTATAGGTTCAAATCCGGAGGGGGTAGGGTATGTACACCTCCGTAGAGTTTAGCAGTCAAATTGTTGCACATAGGGGTTCCCTTGTCCCACAAACAAGGAGGTCTCATACACCAGTTTGATGTCTGGCTTGGTTGTGACCTTAAAAATATATATACTGTTTTCTCAAACATTGCTCATCTAACTAAAACAATAATAAGATGGGCATATAAATGAATTAAAAAAAAAGTAATGAGAGGAAAGTTGGTTGATATGTTATGTAACTATTAATTCATAAAAGTTGAACATTTCATAATAAGCAGTGAAATATCAAAATATAACAATGTGGGAAGTGGGCATCATAGCTCCAAAAAAATCGTGTTATTATTTACCATCAAAATAATCTATGATGTGCATTAGACAAATCCTCATTTATTTTCTATTTACTCTTCTATATATATGTAAATATAGAGTTGCATCAATGTTTCATTTATGCCTGTGATTTTCAATATTTTGATGTTAATTTGCTTCCTACCATTTCCATCCTAAAACGATGCTAGCTACAACTGTGTGTATGTGGGGAATAGATCCACCAAGTGAGACAAATTGATCTCAAAGAAAATACTACCTAGCTTATATAAATAATATGCTTATACTACAAATCAGTATATTTAGTCTAGATGGTGTGGAAAATGCATGCACATTCCACCAAATGTATGGGAAGGAAAGAGGAGTTTGGCCTAGTTCCTGTAGGCATCCAGCCATAACAAGGGGGTAAATAATCTGAACCTCCCACCCACAACCAATGCATCAAAGCAATATTTTCACCTAATACATGTAGGCACGTGCAATGTACCCCCAAATTTCCACCCACGACTCAAGAAGCATAGAAGAGACAAATGGAGGTTCAAGTTGGGCATGTGTTATTATCAAATATTGTTATGAGAAACTCACTCAAGTGACTCATAAGAAACATACCTCAATCTCAAAAGGGAACCATATCTTCTCTCTAGCCAAAGGATGAGGCAATTGGGGAAAGTGAGAATGGATAATGCTAATGGAAAGTGCCAATTTGGGTGGTGAAGAACCTAAGAATGCTGATTGATGGAGAGCTCTACAAAAAGTTTAGAGTGTATACCATGTGGTAAAAGTAAATTATGCTCAAACAAAACAAAACAATTTTTTCATTATGTTCAAATTTGGATTTTATGATTGTAGGGAAAAAATTTGTATAGTGTGTTTTTGCATGTTTTCGGGAAATTGCTAGTTTAACCTCTTGGAAATTGCAAGAACACCGAATCATATTAAACTCCATGACTTATCAACAAATTTAATAATGTTTAACATTTTTTAAGGACTAAATTTTTTAGTAGAAGCAAATTAAAATTAGCAATTGCTCCTTGAAGGTGCAAAAAAATTGCTGCTATAAAATGAAGAAGTTGTTCTATTTTAAAATTTCTTTGGGGAATGGAATGGTTTGAAAATGCAACTTTGTAACATTTATGAGGCATTTTGTTGTTTGTAATCGAAGATAATTTTAACCGATGTGAACATGCATGTACTAAATATGTAATCAACTCAAACTTTCTCCAATTGATATGCTATTTAAATAAAACTCCCTTGACAGTATTCATGACATATTCATGACGACTTTACATAGATGATCTACAAGCTCAATCGGAGAATTGGGATCATTACCCACATACCTATCATTCACAAGAGGATTTGAAGCCAGTTTTTCCCATGCATGCCCAATGGCATTGATCATCCCATCGTTTCACTCGATTCCCTAATTGTCATTGGATGATTTGAAAGTTTGGATTCTACCCATGTACAAAGGAACATCAAAGGGATGTGAGAATATTCAAGCAATATTGTATATAATTCTCAACCTCGAAAAATGACAACCAACATATGGATATGGACATTACAATCTCTTTAATACTGAGATATAAAATTTAATATAGATGTATTTTGTATTTGTATTTATGTTTGCTTAAATTAATATATACATATATTTATTTTAATTGTGAGTATATATATGTATTTTATTTTATATTAATTAAGTTATTTTAACAAATATAATATATATTACATAAATGACACATCTCTATTCAATCATATTTTGGTTTTATATTAATTAAATTCTTTTAGCCAATATAATATATATTACATAAGTGATACATCGAATCGATTAACTCTCTACAAATCCATATAATATTATTACTCTTCAATAAAAAAATTCTTATTATACATAAAAATCATCAATAGAAAATACTTGTAGGTTGAACCATATCTCGGATTAAGAAACATATTAACATCGTTCTTAATATAGTTTAGAATGACAAACCCTTGCTTTAGGTTGACTATGTAAAAAATTGAAAAAAAAATTGCGAAGGCATGATTTCAGTGAATTCAAACTACCACTAAGTATTTTTCTCTACTCTTCTACTTTAAATCTCAATTTAAAGTACATCTCACAATATCAATCCTAAATAATTTTTTGACACCATCCCTACCTTTCAACCAATTATATGTTTGTATTCAGGTAAAAGTTAACAAAAATATCAAGTGCAAAGGTCAGGTTTTATCCTTTGAACTCCCTATTAACATGATATTCCATGATTCAGATTAACGTTAAGGAACTTATATTGTAATTTTTTTGGTAAATATTCAAATTTCTGTTGTATCTCAAGGATAATCTTAAAATCCTTAGTTGGATCTAACATTTTGAAAAACTTTTCATCCTTTGAACTCCGTATTAACACGATATTCGATGATTCAGATTACCATCAAGGAACTTATATTTATATTGTAAAAAAAGTTAGGTAAATATTCAATTTTATATTATATCTTAAAATCCCTAGTTGCATTTTGAAAAACTTTTCATTGAAAGAAAATTTCGATACAACACCTTGTTCAAGTATACTGCATAACCATATAAGAAATGCATTGAAGAGAATACATCATTCCAATATAGTTTGCACTTACAATGCAATTCTATATAAAATCTTAGTGTATATTTAAGCATCGAAGTGGCACTTTTAACATAATAATAATAAGATGTCCAAAACCCAAATTCTATATAAAATCGAAGTGGCACTTTGAACATAATAATAATAAGATGTCCAAAACCCAACTTCTATATAAAATCTTAGTGTATATTTAAGCATTGAAGAGGCACTTTTAACATAATAATAATAAGATGTCCAAAACCCAACTTGCTTCACCATTGGTTAAACACATAATTCCTTTACATTCGCAATAGAATGGATCCGCTACTTTATTAACTATTTGTCACATTTCTTGTCACTATTTTTTATTAAGAACTACCAACTTTATTATGACTCATTTTAACACTGAGACAACTTTTTAGTGGTAACAACCTCATCTAAATTGATTAAGGAACCAACCTCTATTATTCATGAAGCACCTTTCACAACTTATGACATATTGGATGAGGTATTCTTCAACCATAGTGTATTTCACATCTAGGTAGAGGTGACGGGGAATAACTGAGTCTACATCACACATCACAACATTTTATAAGAGCTTAGTCACTCATTTGGCTTAGTCACTCATTTCACTCTAAACAGATTAACAAACATAAAAATAACAAATGCTCTTCTCACATTTCAGCCAACTTCTATCCAATAAAGGAAACTATACTCAATACACATAAAGCAAGTAAATATGTGCATAAGATTTCTTAAAAGAAATTTGCTTTCAACATGCAAACTCCAAGGAAGAAGGGAAAATAATCCATATTTTAACCTGCATATTTTTTCAACAACTCTTCCTATGATATATAGGCCTTCTCCACATTCTTGCTAATCCTCTTTTCCCATAGAGCTACAAGGTCACTAACAAAATAGGTGCAAGTATGGAGGCTCAAACACAAGGCTTTTTTCAAAGTTTTCTTGGGCCATGTTGCCTAATGGTAAATAATCCAATTCATCCTCCTTGACAAAATAATTGCATACCCATTGTGGGATGGGTTAACAATCACTCAAAGAATACATGATGGAATGCGAGTCAGAAAAATGTTTGTTCATTTATTTATTTTTTCCGAAGAAAAAAATGTATATTTTCTATTCAAGGAATCAAAATATACATTGAAGTTATTGCTCTCCAATTACCATAGACTTGCCACATTGCTCAAATCTACGCCTCATAATTGATTGGATACAAAAAAATACACATGGGCTTAAAAAAGCTCTCAAAATCAGTATTAATAATATTTTGATCAGACAAAAAAACAAGACCGGATTTTCTTTGGAAGTAACTACCTTCCCATTCAAACCAAAATTGCATTAAAAAATACCTACCAAATTTCCTCAATAAAAAAGGATATGAACTTCTGGGAGATTTTCCTCCCCAATTATTTTTTGGCAGACCAAGTTCCCTTCTGGAAGTGTGAGAGATTCCTTTGACAGGATGATCCGAATTTTAGGGGGCATATGGTCTAAATTTGGATGTATAAGCCATAAAAACATTTAAATGAAGAGGCCACCCTCTCATATCCATGGTATTTGGTAGCACATGGTTTTGGCCCATGGTATGGCCTCAAGACACATTGTAATAATGCTATATAAAAGCATATCAAACGTTCTCATAATAACAAGTTACTCATTTGGTTTCTCTCATATTTTCTATTGTTCATTGTGAGATTAATTAGAATTGAGTGACTTATTGGTAATTAGTTTCAGAGGTGGGGCTGCTCTTTGAGCTTCACCTCCCATTGACTTCATATGTTTTTGTTCATGCTTATTCTTATGCAATATTAGGGTTTTCATGTGAATTTTATGACAAATTTGCATGCTTAATCTCCTCCTCTCTCGGCATTCAAGCTTTCCAGGTCTCAGCCCCCAAGATTCGGATCAGTGGTATCAGAGCGGGTATGCTTTGCATTGGGACAATATTTTGAAGGATTATGCGGGTTCAACGGAGGTTCCACAACCTCTACAACAACCCATGCTTCTCTACAAACCCTTGGCATCTCTATACTCAACACTCTCACATTCAGCAAACTTTGAACAGGTTCCATGGACTACACAGGAGGTTTTAGAGGCTCTACCATAACTCATCGGAAAGGTATTTCTGTCAGCTCAAATGGGTATTTCACGGAATTTCATTTTGTTTCCCGGTTTGTGAGATATGTTTGTTTGAAGTAGCATATGTTTGTGCTTAATGCGGCCGGACGTACAACAACTTTAAACAAGTACTACTGACTCTACAGAATGCCTCAGAGTCTCTACCATAGCTCATTAGAAAGTTCTTTCCGTCTGCTAAAATGGGTATTTCACGGAATTTCATTTCGTTTCCTGGTTTGTGAGATATGCTTGTTTGAAGTAACACATGTTTGTACACAATGCGGCCGGACGTACAAACACTTTAAACAAGTGCTACAGACTCCAGATAACGTTTCAGAGGTTCTACCATAGCTCATTGGAAATCTCTTTCTGTCAGCTAAAATGGGTATTTCACGGTTTTCTATTTGGATTTCTGGTTTGAGAGATATCATCGATTGAAGCAACATATGTCTGCAAAATAGTGTGCGCGCGTCTCTTGAGCTTCAACAAACATTTTCTCACTATCTGGGCCACCCCAGACCAAGTATGTTATATGGATGGAAAGGTATCTTCGAGACCTCAAATGGGTCTTCAACAGAATTCAATTTCACTACATGCATCAGAAGTTATGAATGAATTTGCAGCAAGACATCAACTGCACCAAAGATCATGAATTTTCAATTTTTTTAAATCTTAATGTAATCATGGTTATGGGTTAACCACACAAAACCCATGGTTATGGGTCAACCACACAAAACCCACAGTTATGTATTGTAATCACGGTTATGGGTCAACCACACAAAACCCATGGTTATGGGTTAACCACACAAAACCCATAGTTATATATTGTAATCATGGTTGTGGGTCAACCACACAAAACCCACGGTTATGGGTTAACCACACAAAACCCTTCTCTTCAATGGAAACAAGCTTGTCATTGCCACCATGGTTATGGGTCAACCACATAAAACCCGCGGTTATGGGTCAACCACACAAAACCCATGGTTTTGAGCCAACCACACAAAACTCTTCTCTTCATTGTAATCAAACTTGCTATTGCCATCATGGTTATGGGTCAACCTTGCAAAACCCACGGTTATGGGTCAACCTCGCAAAACCCACAGTTATGGGTCAACCACACAAAACCCTTCTTTTCATTGGTAACTAGCACATTGTAATCATGGGTCTCTTCTTAGCATGAAATGATGGAGACCATCATTTTCTAAGGGGGGAGGAATGATCCGAATTTTAGGGAGCATATGGTCTAAATTTGGATGTATAAGCCATAAAAACATTTAAATGAAGAGGCCACCCTCTCATATCCATGGTATTTGGTAGCACATGGTTTTGGCCCATGGTATGGCCTTAAGACACATTGTAATAATGCTATATAAAGGCATAGCAAGCGTTCTCATAATAACAAGTTACTCATTTGGTTTCTCTCATATTTTCTATTGTTCATTGTGAGATTAATTAGAATTGAGTGACTTATTGGTAATTAGTTTCAGAGGTGGGGTTGCTCTTTGAGCCTCACCTCCCATTGACTTCATATGTTTTTGTTCATGCTTATTCTTATGCAATATTAGGGTTTTCATGTGAATTTTATGACAGATTTGCATGCTTAATTTCCTCCTTTCTCGGCATTCAAGCCTTCCGGGTCTCAGCCCCCAAGATCCGGATCACAGGAAATCACCTTGTCGGTTAAAACACCTATAGACATGCTTAATCGAGATAGAATCATATATCTTTCACAGTTCCATGATGCATTATTGCCATAATGATAGCAAAAGGTTTTCCAAAGATCCCTTACCCTTGAACTGGTTTACCACAATCAAAGAGTCCTCCATAATTTGTAGACAACAAATTCATTTGCTTGAGGCATCCTTCAATAAGGCCCAAAGTGCAATCAACTCCACACGAGTGTCTATGCCTGCCCCAACACCTAGTTTCAAATAAAACTTATGATCATTGTTTAGGAATAGTACCATGCATGCTCCACATATTCCAGGGTCCCCCTGGCAGATGCCATAAAAAAATCTCCACTCCATCAATCTATCAAACTCAGGAAGATGTCAAACCAACTTTGATATGCTACTCGTTTCTCTCTTTAATTCATTGTAAACAACTTGGATATTGAGTGCCACCAAGCTCGGAGTCCCAATTAAACATTTGAATAAAGCTATGTTTATGCACAATCAAATCCCCCAAATCACGTAAATTGGAAGCTCCTTGAACCATTTTGTTCCTTCATTTCTCAACTAGAGCCACAAACACTATTCAAAGGGGGTAGAAATCCATGGTCATAAACACTTCAACAATCCATGCACTTCACACCATATCTGCCTAACAATCAAACATGAAACAAACATGTGATTAATCGTTTATGCCTCGTATTTGTAAAGGATGTAGACATTTGGACCAACCTATCCCCTTTTCTGATAGTTGTCCCAAGTAAGAATATGGTTCACCAATGCTAACCAAAGAAAATTGTTGGTTTTTTATGGACGTTTCCAATTCCACACAAGGGTCCACCACCACCTTCAGTCTTCATCAAATGCATTAAGGGAAAGGGCTTCATAACCTAGCTTAGTTTTCAAGGTTCTTAATCCCCTATTCCACGTCTAGACCAATTCATCAATTTCTGCTCCTAGTGAAACTGCATTATGTTCACGAAGACACGTAAAGGACTTCCATCTAGTAGTTAATTCACCTTACAGTCACAACTCCTCCAACGAGATCCAATGCTAAAAAACATATTCTTGGATTCCATCTTGAACTCCCACATCTACAAGAACTATAAAGCCCTGGTCTCTCAACACCATTTGAAAATATTGGGATAGAATAAATTCCCCACCTGCTCCGACCCAAGGATCTTCACCTAGAAGAAATATACTTCCATTCCTACCTTCCATGCCACCCACCTACCTAACACAGGGAATGATCTGATCAACTCTTTCCAAATATTTGAAGTGCCCTTAATAGATTTTGGCTCTTTTCTTATCCATTGCTCCAATTGAGTTTCATCCTAATCTATAACAGAACCAATCTAAGGAAGGTCTAGTTGACCTTATCATATGCCTTGGCCAAGTCCAGTTTCAAGAGAACCGTCAGCATCTTTGACTTCAACTTTATCAAATGGAGTCCCTCTTGAGTGGAGTCTATAGCATGCAGATTCTAAATATTATATAGAAACCCGAACTGCTCCTTTGACTAACACTTAGAGAGCACCCCTTTAATCCTCATGGCGATGAATTTTACAACTAATTTGTTGCATAATGATATAGGACTAAACTCCTAAAAGGATGAGGGATTTGATCTCTTTGGAATGAGCATTGAGAAAGTTACATCAAGCACCCCAAGAATCTGGCTTGAGACCCTCGTTTCTTCCACCAACTTTAGAATTTATTCGACTAGGAAATCGAAGAAGTTAAGGAAAAACTCCACCATCCACCCATCAGGGCCTAGACTCTTTGCTTTCTTAAATCTAGACAAAACCTTATTCAATTCATCCACTAATACATGAGCCCCTATTAAGCCACTTGATTCCTTATTAAAAAAGCATGGAAATATTGTGATTACCCTCACCGGATAAACAATATGTTGTTCTATTGATTCCTTAAAGAGTGACTCAAATTATGCTTCCCCTACATCTGTAAGATCCTTGAAAGACTTGAGTTTGGTTCCATCTCTCCCATCTAACTCCCAAATGGTGCTCACTACCTTCCAATGTGCTGCAAACTTGTGGAAAACTTTAGTATTCTTGTCACCTTCTTCAACCTAGATTGCAGGATTCTTCAATCTCCAATTTGCTTCCTCAATTTCCAATGGGCATGTCTTCTGAGACTCCAAATTTATAAATTTGGTTTGTTCCTCCTTTAAGAAGATCCCACTCACATTCAAGCAAATAAAAAACCAAGATTCTTCTCAACCTTCACCAATTTTTCTTGACCCAAAGCCTTCTAATTGTTTATCCAATGTGCCACCAACCTCTTTATATGCTTAAGGATTGCCACGAGTTGAGTAGTTGTAGAATCTGCTGATCTCTTATCATGGAACTTCCAATTATTCATGACTAATCATTGAATATCTTCATATTTAAGCCAAACATGATTGAACTTAAAAGGTATCAGAGGTTTACTATCCTCATTCTCTAGTTGTAGCGGAATCAACCAATGATTTGATCAACTACCCATTCCTATACAAGAATAATAAGGCCCACATTGAGACATTAGTCCTTCTACCACCATGAACCTATCAAGTCATTCAGAGACTGCAACAATACCACATCTTCCATTCATCCAAGTTGGATCCAATGGCATCAGTTACACATTGATCAACTTTGACTCATCAAATAATTGCACAAAGTATCGAGACAGAATATCCATACAGGCACAATCTCCCCACACCTCCCTATTAGAAAAAGTTAAATTTAGGTCTCCATCTAAATGAGACAAGGACCCTTCAAAATGCCTACCCTTTCCACATTGTCTCATAATACTTTGTGCTTCCCGTACGGACCATAAAAATTTAAGATCTTGAAAGTCATCCCTAGCTCTTTGACTTTTCCATTTGGTAAAATATCTGCATCACTACAACTAGTGTTTACATCATTGGGCCTCCAACCAGCTAGCGAACCCTCTAATAATCCTTTTTCCCATCTACGATACTAAAATACCAATTTGGAAGAATAAAAGATAAAACTTCAACTACCTTATCCCTTGACACCATAGTTTCCTGCCACAACACCACATCTAGCCTATACAAAGAAAAAAGTATGTAGAGAGCTACTCTTTTGGGGCACCCCAATTCCTCTCATGTTAAATGATAAAATTATCATGATGGACCCTTAACCTCGGGCTTTTCAACTGTAAGCGCCTCAACAATCATCCTTTGTTTCCCTTGAGATACCTTATTTTGAGATTTTTCCTTAGCTTTAGAGATGGTAGATTTGTGTCATGGATGCCTTGGCTTCTCCGCAAATGATGCCAACCCCCCTTCAACCACTATGAGTTCCATATTAGATTTAGCATTGAAATAATGTAGATGGTATCAGAGCATAGGATCTTATAAGGGCACAATGGATGTAGCCGACACAATCACAAAGTCTGGCTAGAATTTCTCTAAGAGTGGTTCCCTCACAAACCCCAAATGATCTAGGCTCAAAGGATATTCCCCCACATCTATAGACTCACCCTCGAGCATCTTCGAACCATAAATGATTAGATCATCTTTTGAGTTCTTAACATAACCTACCCCTTGAACCAGAGAGTAGGTTTCACTACACATACCTTTATCCTTGGATACTAGAGCCTTTACTGGAGCGCCCTGATTCTCTTTACCACGAGAACTCCTTGATCCTCACCCAAATACTCCCGTCATGTTACTTGTTTCCCACCTAACGTTTTCCTCCAGTAAGATCTTTTTATCGATTCACCTTCACCTAGTACAACTTTTTGAAAAAATTTAACCCCCCAATCCATTCTATTCTGAAAAGACAAACACCTCAAACACTCTCATTTCAAGTGACCAACCTCCTTACAAACAACACATTGAAATGGAAATTTCCAATAATCTAGACTTGAGAAAAAGGATTGAGCATCCCTAACCACCTCTATTTTTTGTAATAATCCTTTACTTATATCTATCTCAACCATGACCCTAGATAGTCTTTTGTCTTCCCAACTACGACTCCTTTCACCAAAATAGACAAATTTGCCCAGTAAATTAACAATCTTCTCAAAAACTACCATTGACCAGAGTTCCATAGGAAAACCTCGTAAAAAAACCCATAAATATTAGATCAAAAATGGTTTTGAACGTGGGTCGAAGGATGAATGCCACCTTTTTAGAACTAGACTTGATGAACCCCATAGCCACAATCATTTCATAATACAATTAACATCTTATACCAAGCAAAACTTGAAGCACAACCACCCCTTAAATAGTATAAGAAAAATTTGAATGTACCCCAACACCTCCTTCCATTCAGCCTCCATTGAACCTATCAAATGAATCCTCAAGACCACCTTCCCCATAAGCTTGCCCACTAAAACTTGATTTTCTAAGGATTCTCCTCTCTCCATTCCAATATCCATACCTAACACCATGCTCACCATGCCTGATCTTGCCTTAAAACATTTCAGATACCACTGAAGTTTGGCTTCCTTGCTAGTTTGAACATCTCTATCTGGAATCCCTCTGAAGTTTGAGACTTTAAACAACAAAGCATTCCCAGCCAATCTAGGCTCAAATCCTCCTAAAATTGTTTGGACTCCCACATAACACCCTTCCATATCCTTTTCACCATGTGTTTGATTTGTATCCTTTATTAGATTTTGCGACTCCCTTCTTACCTCCGCTAAAACATTCTTCGTAAATCTCAAGATTTCAGAATGTTCTTTGCCTATACATAATATAGTTGGAAAGTCCCACACATCGCCTTCTCCATAATCCACAAGGTATTCTTCCATAAATTCTTACCTACCTTTGAGGAAGGCCGTCAAAATCAGGTATAAAAAAAAACCTGGCCTGCAGTAACCCTAAAAAATTCTTGACAGCAAACCTCCCCCCACACTATTGGTTTTCAACAATAATTTGTATATATTCATTATTTATTTATTTATTATTATAGTAGAGAGACTGTTGCAAACACCTTTATCATTTCCATATCCAAATATGGCAAAGTTTAATCTAGAAGCAATAGTAAGGTCCAACCACCCAAAACTTGGAAAAGCATACCCAAAAAAACTAATAAATTAAGTGCCAAGTAAATTAGGGGAGGGACACCAGTAGTGGTGCGCCCTCCCTTTTGCAACCTAGATGGACACATGATTGCTGTGAGACACTATATGACTACCCTCCAACACATAGTGACACGTCTTGTAGTAGTTGTGCATTTTATTTCACCTCAATATCAATACCCAAACTCGCCTTCTCTTTTAGCTTCTATACCACCCCGTTCATTCTTACTTGTGCCTGATGTGTGGGCGTTCCGCCACCCTGGTAGTGGTCCACCCTCCTTCCTCTAGTTGCACCTTCATGTTCAATTAGTGGATGTTTGATGGATCCATTGTGCTTTAGTTTGGCTCTGATAGTGGTGCACTTGGTTTTAGCTATTCGACCGATCTTGTTGCTTGGTGGTTGCTCGACGTAAGGTCTTTTGGTGCTGCAATGAATTTGTCATGCGGTCTATTGGGTTCAGCGGGAATTTCTTTGGACCTGTGTGAGGAAGATTGCACTGCTATAGACCTGAGCAGTTCGAGAGGACTCAAGAATTGCATGATGCATGGCGACTACATGGAAGTTTCACTGGTAGGATTCCATTCCTACCAACTTATCTCACTGTGTTTGTCAACACATTAAACCTCCTAGTGGAAATTTGTTGATGAATTGGTATGTTACCTGTGGTTTTTTTTATGGATATTTATGTTGTTGGTTTTGTTCTCGTGGGTTTTTCTCATAGCTCATTTGTTCTCTTTGAAACCCCAAATTGCATGATCTATAATTAGATTCCATGCTTGTGTAATTTGATACCCTACTTGTATATTTGGAAATGAAATTATGGGCATAAGAGAGAAATAACTCTTGTTGTATGCTAATAGAGACAATTGAGGATATAATAGGAACCACTCCTTAAGGATATAAAGGGATGATTGATGCCAAGTTTGAAGGTGGTACAATATAGATTGATAATATTGTTGGAAGGATCCACGTGAGGGAGATCATAGGTCCTACAAGAGTTTGAATACTCATTGTATTTGAAAAAAAAATACTTTGTGTATGTGGACAATGAAATAGGGTAATTTGATTAGGCTAAATCTACATGTTAGCAAATGACATTTGTGAGATTATGAGAAACTGAGCATAACAACTCTATTTTAGTTTTTGTCACTTCAATTAAATAAAAGGAATTAGGTTATGTTACGTTTTCTTAAATAAGATTTTACTTCCATGTTTTATTGTTATTGTGTGGATTTAATGAAGACGTGGGTTTATTTGTTCATGATTCAGTATGTTATTTGTGGGTTTTTTATGGGTATTTTTGTTGTGGATTTTGTTCTCATGGTTTTCTCTCATAGTTGGTTTGTTCTATTTGAAGCCTTAAATTGCATTCTTTATAATTTGATACCTTGTCCGTGTAATTTGAAACCCTTCCTGTATATTAGGAAATGAAATTATGGGCATAAGGGAGAAATGCCTCTTGTTGTATGCTAATAGAGGCAATTGGGTATATAATAGGAACCACTCCTTCAGTATATAAAGTGATGATTGAACTTGAGTTTGAATATACAATACATATTGAGAAGATTGTTGGAAGGATCCATGTAAAGGAGATTATAGGTCTTGTAAGAGTTTGAGTACTCATCGTATTTGAAAAAAAGGCTTTGTGTAGTTAGAAACTGAAATAAGGTAAATTTGATTAGGCTAAATCTACATGCTAGCTAATGACATTTGTAAGATTATGATGAAATGAGAATAACAACTCTATTTTAGTTTTTGTCATTTTAATTTCAATAAAAATAATTATGATGTGTTATGTTTTTAAAAAAAAATTATGCTTCCATGTTTTATTGTTAGTGTGTGGGTTTATTTGTCCATGATTTGGTATGTTAATTGTGGGTTTTTTTATGGGTATTTATGTTGTAGGTTTTGTTCACATGGGTTTTTCTCATAGTTAGCTTTTTATATTAAAAACCCTAAATTGCATGCTCTATAATTTCATACCCGCTTGTCTAATTTGAAACCCTACATGTATATTTAGAAATGAAATTATGTGCATAAGGGAGAAATACCTCTCATTGTATGCTAATTGACATAGCATGCTAATAAATTCTAAATTGGCGCAAATCCCTCTCTTGACATTATAAACTTGATGGGTTTGTAATGACATTAACCACTATTATATATATTTAGAATAAATTACAATGTTCTGACATTGATAATGGTGTGTTTAGTCACCCTAAAAGAACTTGACAGGGAACTGACGTCCCTCCCCTTTGATGGGAATCTCTCATTTAAATAAAACTAGTATCTGTAATTTTTTGCCACCCAAGATTATTCTTTATTTGATCAAATTATTGGATTTAATGGTAATGGAATGAATCAAGCCTCTTCTAGTGGAAAAAGCGCCCTCTATTCTTGTTTTTGAAATTGTCTTTTTAGCATAAATTGAAATCAATGATATTTTCATTCGCGAGGACTTCAATTCAATCATAAAATTCACTGTCAATACATCGTCACTGTTATATCACTGTGATAACACTACCCCTAATTAATCTTGACCTACATTAGTAGATTTAATATCCACATTAGTTTCATTGCAAATGTATTTGCCTTTTTATAATTTTATTAGCATGTACACCAACATACTCTATAGAATCCAGGCATCTATCCACTTAAACTATTGGGAGTGTTATTCTTGATTAGATGCACAACCAATGTTGTTGGGTATGTACACCAACAATTTACTAGCAACCACTTTTGATCATACCACAAAAGTTTATCATGTCTAGTTCCACTCTTATTACATGACAAAGTTTTATAGAATGAGTACTCTTGATATTATTTGGTGAAACAAGTCTTAGAAGCCTCCTCTAAACATCTAATTCAATGAAGAATTAGGTTAATTTTCTCCATTAGTAAGGCATATATTATGTCCCTTTCATCCATTTCAATGTTCCTTATTTAATATTTGATTTTGTTGAAAGCTCATTTTTCCGCAATAAAAAATAGACTCATTCTCTCTTAATTTTTTAAACCTTCTACAAATCAAAATGATTAGTTGAAACAAGAAACTCGATGCCCTGGAGTGGTGAAGCACTAGTTTCTCCTCCTACACATTTGAAACAACTTGTAAGGATGAAGCTTTGACAATAATTTCTATAGGCTTGCAAAGAAATATACAACATCAGAAAATATCATACATGCATATACTTTTAATAAATGGTAAGACAATGATATGATTGAATGACATGGTCTCTTTTTATAGCTTCTGAAAAGATAGGGTACAATGAATAATCTTGATCTTAAGATTCAATTAATAATACGGATATATAAGACACTTCACATTTCACCTTGCATATTCAGATCCATATGTTTATCACATGTTTGGCTTGTTATCATATTCAAATCCATATCGTTCCTATTATACGTGCATTCAGATCCATAAAGATATATTAGGATGATGAGTTGTTATGTTTCTTGAAGCATGAGTTGTTATGTCATACCATTGATGCTTTAGGAGTTGTTTATTGAAGAATGAGTTGCTATAGCTTATTATCATATTCGAATCCATATCCTTTCTATTATACTTGCATTTAGGTCCATAAAGGCATATTAGGATTATAATTTGTTATGTTTCTTGAAGCATGAGTTGTTATGCCATACCATCGACATTAAGAAGTTATCTCACCTTGTTGTCATACAAAAGTGAATCATAAACCTAGGAAGAAGACAAACCACAAACAATAGTTGTGTAGCAAGTTCAATTTTATTCTACTCATTATGATTGAAAATAACTTAAGAGAACATGACTTGTATTCCTTTGTATTTCATTTATTATTGTTGGTTATTGTTATTTGGGCTATAGTCACTTCCATCCATTTGAATGCATGTGTTTGAATACAGTCCTTCCTTATCCTTGTTCGGGGAAGTTGGATATATAGGATGAACTGTTTAGTTAAATTTATAGGTCAAATTTAGTTATAGATCATAAGGTTGTTGTTAAATTTTGCATGCTTTCCAAAATCAAATTTGGTTTCACTTCGTAATTGATATAGAAAACCAAGTTTCGTTAACCGAACTCCCATTTGTATTACAATACCCGAACACAATGCCTCTTATTCTATAGAAAACTAGGACCTAGGATTTAATAGGTGTTAAGTCTATTATGGCTTACGACTGAATACATACTAATTAAGTATTTAGATTGGATTCAATATAAAACTAGCGGGAACAACATAAAAATGCCCATGTAACAAAATAAACATTGCATGTGGTCAGGATAAACATATACCATCTCTATGGTTAAAGAGGTTGAATATCTTCATTTCCCAAGCTTGTTGAGTTGCCTACATTTGCTTGATCCAAGTAGGCTGAGATGCCTAAGTTTTCTTGATCAAAATGGGTTGAGTTTCCCACATTTGCTTGAGGCCAGTTTGTTGCTTGCAGCCAATGAGGATTTGAAAAACCATAGTTATGACTTGTGCTCAATACCCTTGGATTAACTGGAGGTGTTGGAAAATCATATGTCGAATTGGCCCCTACACTGGTAGGAATAAAGGGGGGAGGTAGACAAACCAAATGATATTGGGGGATCTAGATTTCTATAAGATATTGGAAGAATCATGTATTCTCTGCAATTTTATCCAATGAGTTGGACATCCTCCTCCTCTTCTCAATCGTGTTTGTAGGCTTGTTGACTCAAACCTAGTCGATAGGGGTTCCACTCACTGTCGACATCCAAACCACCGCGATCTCCCTAAGCACCGGCCTAGACAGGTTTTACCCCATCCAACAACACTTGCGGAGCAGATGAGGTCTCACCCGAGATGTTCAAGGGAGAATTGACGAAACCATGTTTTTTCCGAATGAAGGAGGATGTTTTACGGCTTAATCACTTAACTTATTGCGACATTACAGGAGTAGATCTATGCATTTAACCCATACATAATTTGTATTCATCGCATCATTCAACATTCATCATCGCAGCAAATATAACAATAAAGCATTAAGTGTAGCAAGAAAGCATAACATCATTCGTATATTGCAACATTCATTACAAGAGAGACACATGGATTCTTCAAAATAGCTCTGTCATATCATATTAACCTCGCGGAAACCTAGATACAACACCTCTACAAAAATACAGATCTTGCAGATATCTCGTGATCTCAGATACACAATCCAAAGACGCATCTATCCAAGATGATCCAACATATACGACTCTCTGACTATATATAGGATTCCGCCTTTACATTGCTTGTCCACTTCCTAATAAATTTCTAACTGACACTTCGAGTAAATGACCCAATATCTAACTGACATGGTCCAAATGACCCAAAACTAACTGACATGGTCCAAACTGACCCAAAAACCTGCCTACTGCGGTACAATTGACCCAAGAGTACAAAAACATAACATCGTTTGCGCTCAGCTTTCCGCCTTTCGTGGTATCGCAGCACTCGTAGTGCTGCGATAATGACCCATCCTAACCGCCTGCCAACAGGCCCCCAACACAATCTTGTGGCTTGCCCTTGAGCCACGTCAGCAGGACATGGTGTACTCTATGGTCTTGACCTTGAAATCCTCGTACTGTTGCTTGATTGTCGCCACCTGCTCCTTTGCCGCCATAGCCGCCGCCTGACTATCAATCACATCCTGGGAAGAGGGATGTTCAGTTAGCTTTGCCGCAACTTGTTGATGACCTTCCTGTACTTCCTGGAGGACTTCGCCAGCTTTGGTTATGAACTAACCGCCTACGTCTTGAAACTCCTCCAGCTGCGCGATGTGCTTCTTCTGTCACTCATCGACCTTGGTGACATGTTGTTGCACTCTTTTAAGTCCGCAGACCTAGCAACCTGCTCCATTGGCGGCATCGTGCGCATCACTATATTTAGTGTTGCCAACTGCCCCTCCGCCTCCTGTCGAAACTTGGCCAATTGTTCAATCTACTCGTCCTGAACAATTTGAACCCAAAACTGTACGGTGTCGGCTATGAGTTTCATTGCTGCCATTTCCAGCTTCGCCATCTGCATTGCTACTTCCTCAATAGCCCGTTTGCGATCATCCACCTTTGCTTTTGGTGTACCAAGGTCTACCAGGGTTGTCAACTCCTGATTGTCGTGCTGCAACTGGTCAATGATAGCCCCAAGTCGCTGCATGTGTTGAACCACATCCAATTCTGCGGTGGGCTCCAACACATGGTGACAAGCCTCAACAATAGTTGTCTCTATCTGCACATTGCGATCCCATAAGGTGGCCTTGTCCACAATAAGGCGATCCTATTCTTGCTTCAACTCTTCTATCACGCGAGTCTTCTCAGCTCGTTCCTTCTTGATGTCCTCTTCCAACTCGTCCACAGCCTGCCGTGCTGTAGTAGCCCTTCCTGTTAATTCTGCAACCTCTTCGTTCGCAGCTGCCTCGCTCTCATACGAACGTAGACACTTACCACTAAGCTCGTGCATTCGATCGGCCATCTCCTGGCTAGAAACCGCCTGCATGGTTATCAATGACTTCGTGGGAAGCGCATTGACATTGATGGTCACTTTCTCTATCGGCTACAGCAAGGTTTTCACAGCCGCATCTTCAGTCACAATCCCAGTCGAGGGAATATCAACATTCCTGACCCGCGGCTTAGTGCTGATTGTGTCAACTGGCTACGCTGATGCTTCCTCGGGTGCCTTCTTCGCAACCATATCGCACAAGGAGTCTAGACGAGTAGTGAGCGCATGGAAACCTTCATCTGCCTTCACCGTCATCGTTTTAGCCGCTGTGGTGGATGCATTAGTGATTTCTAGTATTAGTCGGCCCAACTGCGCTTCCGACGACAAGGGCATCCCACTGATTGTTGCATGATCCTGGTGCCCTTTTGTTCTTCCTTCCTCAATGTCCAGGTCAATGTCATCATCTGTCGGTGTTCTTGTTGATTCTTGATTTGAGTCATGGTGACTCTATAGGTCCTGCACCGATAGGCGATCGTCGAGGCCTATCGCCGGTACTCTAGCGTCAATCTTCGTCAACCCTATGGGTTCGCGCCATTCATTCAGCCAATCATCCACGATAGCATCCAGTTCTTTCATTGTCACCTTATAAGTGGTCAACAACCACTGCTTGGCTGGATCGCGTCTGGCTTGCACATAAATAGCATGCAGCCGAATCGCAAACACCATAATCGGCTTATACTTTGTCGTGGTTTCCTCAGATAACCGAGGCACCTTTGTTGTTGCATCATAAAGCATCTCCCAATAAAGCCAAAACTGCAATGCACAGTCCCGAAGTCGCTCTTACTCATATACCCACCACAAGTTCTGACATCTCACCCCCAGATGCTCTTTCGCAGCCGAAACCTCCATACCTTGGTAAGTGCTGGGCTCCTTCCAGGAAACAAGTGCGATCAAAATTAAAATCCAGCTATACGTGAAGGAGCCCTTCCCAGCTTGGACAGTGACGACATCCTCCGCCAACTGGTTTAGCAAAAACAAGAACCAATTCATCTGGATGCCTGCCGCACATTGCTCTGCACATGCCACGATCCCTGAATTGCATTGATTAGGTTGACCGCCCCAGACCACTTTGCAGGATAATATCTTTGCGCCGGTGAGGACTGCCTTATCATTGATACTGCTGGTGCGATACCCACGATCATCCCGTTCCAAGCCAGAGCGCTTAACCAACTGCGCCGCCCTCTTTTTGTCGTTCTCCTTCCCTCAGAAGTATTGTGACGGGTCGACCCCATCTTTCAGAAACCCGGTAATGCCCGCAATCAGATTGACAGTAACTGAAATTGCCCTGTCCAACCACAATATACCACCGTGGAAGTAGGCCAGCAGCTTATTCACGCAAGCGTTAACCTCTGGCAGTCACCGAAAATGTGGCATGTTAATAAGCCCCAATAATTCGGCCTGGTTCAACCCCCGTGCCCAGTCTTGCGGAATCGACATCGCGGTGAGCAGCGAACTTGACACATAGGGGCCTAACACAATTTCTGGATAGGCCACCATATCGTGATCATCATACCGTAAGTGCATCAACCCCAACCCAATATCAACAGACCACTCCATTCCAGCAGGGAGCATCGACATCCTCAATGTATACTTCTAATTTTTGTTCGTATTGCAAGGGGTTGCATCTGGCTGACTAGGGGGGACATACCTAGGGATGTCGACAGCAGAGAGCCCCTCCCACGTAGTGGATTCATCAATTCTTCGGCTAGACTGTCCCGTATACACTCGAACCTCCTCCACCGCCGCAGTGGATGATCGAAGCCACCGCTTACTCTGCGGGACTTGGAATGCTGACCCCCCCCCCCGACGTTTCTTTGGAATGCTGGTAAAGGTCGAGTCACCTGGTATACTGACAACCTCTTCTTTAATGATGACTGGTCGAGCAGGGGATTCTATGCCACTGGAAACGTCAACCACCGGGTTGCTCTTCATGCCTTAGCAGGGCCCTTCTTGACTTAACAGGCCCTCACCCGTCAGCTAGAAATATCCTCAATTTCATCTTCCGATTTCAAAGCTAAACCAACATAATCTTACCCTAACTCCCTCAACACTCTGGAACGTCACTCCACAACACTACTCAACTCCGTAATTAGCGAGTGAACTCATTTTCTATGAATAGATGCCTTCCGACCAGTCTCAACCCGTTCTTATAACACCCAACCAAATCCCTCATAATCATAACTAAATTCGACATTAACTCGGACTAAATCCTATATTAATGACCCAAATCCGCCGTCGATCTTGTCATTCAATCGGTCGGAACCACCATTAATGCTCATCATTCAAACGAGCATCGTTAATTAACTATCGTAACTTTTGGCATTTATTGTTGATCTAACCCAGTCGCGACCCTGCCATTGTTGCGAAGCACTCCTATCTTGCAGCGCAAGCCTCCCTGCCTACACATTCTTTTCCCTGTCGGTGCGCCATCCTGCCACCAATCAACGTGCATTTTTTTCCCCAATGTGACTCAGGCATCGCGCTGCTCCAAGCCCGACCTGTAGGGCTTCAACCTACTGCCATTAATCAACTTGGGGAGTATTGCTCTGTCCAACTGCTGCAACTATACTGCACCTCCTGAAGTGATGCTATTGATGAGATATGGACCAAGCCAATGCATATGCAATTTTCCTGGGTGTTTCATAAAATTGCTGTCATACAGCAACACCAAGTCACCCTGATGAAACTGTTTGTTTTTAATGTGGCGATCATGCCAAGCCTTCTAGCGATCCTTCTCCACTCCTTGGTGGAATCCTGCAATAAAGCGATCTTCTTCCATGTGCATTAACTGTGCCAAATGTTCTTCCAATGCCGCTGCGGCATCCATACCTATTGCTACTACTACGTGCAGACTCAGAATGATGTACTCCATAGGCATAATCGCTTCTTGTCCATACACCAGTTTGAATGGTGTCTGTTCCGTCAATCTTTTACATGTGGTGCGATATGCCCACAATACTACTGGGATTTTCAGATCCTAGTCATCGCGGTTCACGTTACACACCTTCGTCAGCACATGCTCCAATATCTTGTTGAAAGCTTCCACCGTGCCATTTTCCCGTGGATGATACGACGTACTCTTCTTGTGCTGTATCTGCAATTCCTCTGTCAATGTGCTGATGGTGCGATTGAGAAAGTGGCTGCCTTGATCACTCAACAATATCTTAGGGAAGCTGAAGCGAGTGATAATGTTGTTGAACAAGAACCGCGTGACTGTAGCTGCGGAACAATCAGTGACTGGTGCAGCCTTTTCCCATCTCGTCAAATAGTTTGTCGCCGTGATGATGTATCTTGCACCAATGCGCCTCCCAGGTGGGTTGATTGGTCCCATGAAATCCACTGCCCATTTGTCAAATGGCCGCAGTGTTAGTTGAGGTATCAGCGACATCTCGTCTCTCCTGGATGGCTTCTCGGTTCTCTGACAAACATCGCAAGACCACGCATAATCGATCGCATCATTGTGCAGCATGGGCCACCAGAGCCCCGCGCAAAGAACCTTCCTGGCAGTCGCGCGACCGCCATAATGTCCCCCAGCCACTCCTGCATGCACTTCGGACAAGATCTGCCCTTGCTCGTGAGACAAAACACACCGTCGCAATATCTCATCTGCTCCTAATTTGTATAACTCGCCTGCACTGAGCTGTAAATATGCAGCCTTGACCACCAAATGCTTCTTCTGACTAGTGGTGAACTCTTCGGGTGCTGTACCTATCACCAGAAACTGAATGATTTCTTCAAAGTAGCTATCGGCTACTTCAACCTTAAAGAGTTGCACATCGAGAAACCCATCTTCGATGTTAGTTGGCTCTTCCCCGGTTTCAATCCACGATAGATGATCGGGTCCAACATTCAACCGTCCCAGCTTCAGAATTAATTCAAAATCGAACTCTCGAAAAAGAAGTAGCCAATGACATATCTTCCCCCCCAACACAGGCTTATTGACCAGGTATTTCAATGCAGAGTGGTCGATGAACATCTTAAAATGTCCTCCCAATAAGTAATGTCGAAACTTCTGTAGTGCATACACCATCTCCAGGCCTTCCCTCTCCGTAGTGGTATAGTTTCTTTCGGCTGAGGACAACTTCCGACTTGCGAAAGCAATGAGGTGATCTAGATCCCCCTCTCCTGGTTGAGCAAGCACCACTCCTAGTGTGATCGATGAGGCATCAACGTGAACATGGAATTCCTTACTCCAGTCCAGAAATACCAATATCGGGGCTGAAGCCATCTTAGCCTTCAGTATCTCGAAACTATCTTGACATTCGGGGCTCCACTGGAATACTGCATCCTTCTTCAGCAACTTCTCCATAGGGGCAGTGATCGCTGCATAGCCCCTGATGAACTTACGATAATACCCGGTATGTCCCAATGTCGCTCTCAACTTCTTAACATTAGTCGGTGGTGTTAAGCTCAGAATAAGCACAATCTTTGTTGGGTCGACTAACAATCCCTGCTTGCACACAATGTGACCCAGCAGTATGCCAAATGGTGCACAAAAGATGCACTTCTTCAAGTTCAGCGATATCTGATGTTGTCGACAATGCTCAAACATCAATTGTAGGTTTTCCAGATGATCGTGGATCAAACCATAGACTGTCCAGTATCCATGTATACCTACAAAAACATCTGAATGAAATCCTTGAAGGTAGCAACGACAACTCGGGAGAATATCGTGGGTGTATTCTTCAACCCAAATGGCATCACTGTGTACTAAAAACAACCCCATTCTATCACAAAAGTTGTCTTGTGGCGGTCTTCCGTGACAATGCGGATCTGATGATAGCCCGAGAACCCGTCCGTGAAAGAATACATCTCCTAGCCGCCCACACCTTCGAGTAGCGCATCAGTAAATGGGGTCGGAAAGGGATCATGTAAGCGGGTGTCATTCAACTTCCGCAAATCGACACAAATGCGCACTTCGCCAGTCTTCTTGTCCTGCACCACCATAGGACTGATCCATAACAACATCCAACATGCGATCAAGCTCTACCTTGACCCTCTCCTTATGGTGCAGATTTAGCCGGTAGGGTCGCTGCCTGATTGGTTTAGCGTCTAGTTTCAATGGGATCTTCATCTCCCCTAAATTGTCCAAAATACCTTTCATCTCATAAAACTTTGTAGAAAAAAGGTCTTGGAATTCATGCAATAAGTCGGTGACCTTTCCCATCATCTCATCATCCCAATAATCCCCAACTTTCGCGAACTTGGGAGTGGTCTCCGTCCCAATATTTATCTTACGAAGCTTCAAGGGCTGGCTGATCGGATCACTTGGTGCATTAGGTGCTACCACATCGCGACTTCCTTCAGACTCTGGAATATTGACATTCCGCGGATCAACATCGTCTGCGGACCCACCAGTGATATTGTATCATTCCATCATGGATTGCATTTGGCAGTGAATGTGCGGATCCGCAGGATATTCCACTAGGACAACCTTTAAGACCACATCGCGGATGAGCTGTAATGCATTAGGGACATCTGGGTTAGCATCCGCGAAGCTGAACATATGAGTGAAACAAACTGTCAGCTCCAACCAAGTAGTGATTTCTCCCCGTAATTCAGCTGCAGTGTACCATGATTGCGGCATTTCGTCCAAAGTATGGATAAATGCATGGATCCACTCATCTCTTGGTCGCGATGCCCATAATGTCTGACACTCCATCAAATGACCTCCAGGGTTGTGCCGACCATCATATTTCCCTGCATGGTAAACCTTGGTATTGCCGAAGCGAACTCTCATCAATCTACTGTATTACGACCATCCAAAGATTGATTTCTTATGTGTCTCCCACCAGCGTTTCTCCCTATGAACGCATCCTTGGCTTAGTCGGATCCCCTTTATTTATGGCCCTTTTTACCTCTTTTTCTGTCTTTGACCATTTCAGAGTCCTCTGACCTCCATTTTTCACGTTGTTCGCATCACCGGATGCAGAATTCCGTGCCCGTGATGATGATTGATATCATTTATCACTCTCACCTCCCCTTTTTTTGGCTGTTTCTCTTACAACCCCAGCCTCTATTTGCGTG
Source organism: Larix kaempferi (assembly GCA_027924585.1). Taxonomy (NCBI): domain Eukaryota; kingdom Viridiplantae; phylum Streptophyta; class Pinopsida; order Pinales; family Pinaceae; genus Larix; species Larix kaempferi. Next base: position 7,835,318 of record BSBM01000597.1, on the reverse strand, counting down.
CCATCAGGTATGACAGCGGACCCTGGTGTCTTTTCCCCCTTTTATCCATCATGACCCTATTCATGAGCCCTCTGCTCCCTACATACTGCGGTTATTGCGTTATTTTTCCGCCATTCATCTACTCGCAAGGAGGCTCCATAAGTGTTCCCCCTCACCTTTTTTTGATCCAGTCATACATGAACTTCGTTTGAACACTTCCTCCTTACTTGAATTCCCATCTGTTCGGTATAATTTTATCCCTTTTTCGGGCCCGAACAAATCCTTCACAAAAAAGGCACTTAGGGAGTTTCTGTTAAACTCTTTTTTGACTCCTTAAAGAATGAAAAGATCGTTGAGCAATATTGCTTCATTTCATGCTCGTTAAAGTATCTGAAAGGGCTTCTATCTGGTATAAGTTTAAACCTTTTCCAGACCTGGTAGACTAATTACAAAAAAGGAATACTCTAGTCACATTGGATAGAAGAGTTCTCCATTTCATACTTTTATTCCTTTTCAGTCTTTGGGGACTAACACACGGAAAATAACCCCCTTAGAGTCTTCTTATTGCTTTCAGACTCTCTAAAATTGAAATTGACCACGAGCATTCATCGTTATGGGCACGTATAAATCCACACGATGGTATCTTATCACCATTTCAGAGTCTTCTTATTGCTTCCAGACTCCTTAAAATTGAAAGAACCCATGAGCATCCACTGTCCTAGGCTCTTACAAAATCCACACGACGGTACCATATCGAGCACAATTCTACCCCTTCTTCGAGCTCCTTAAATCATGAATAAGGCCCAAACAGTGCCTCTCGTCACACCGACAGATCACATCTAGTCCCCCCATTATGGAATCATCCACAGTATGGTCGCCTTTGTTTAGAGTATTTTGGGATGTGTCACCCTTGGAGTCTCCTGATATCACCCATAAGTTACCTCCTCCCCATTGCAGTCACAACTCTTGATCCCATAAGCTCTGGTCCCTTTCCCCCAAGATTGATTTCATCTGCTGCCAGGTCAACCCTGCCATCATACTCTGAACAAAGGAAGTTTGAGTCCCATCACTCCACGACCCTCATATCCCTCCATAGTGTGTTACATATTCATCCAGTACTATTACATATTGGTTGTACAACTCGTTCTCCTATGAATGAAACATCATCGCCTTGGTAGTTGCAGCTCTCCCTCTGTCGATGCCAACACATCTATTCTAGAGGATCGACCTAGAGGTCCTTGTAACTTGGCCTCATATCCATCGGTGGTGAGTGCCTACAAACCATCTAAGTAGGAGTCCTTAGTGCCACTTAGCATGGTTTTTTATCACGTGCTCGACTTCAACTCCATTATCACACCGTTGAGATTTGTATAGGGTATTAGTCCCTTTAGTTATTGGTTGGAGACCTCGGATGTCCCCCGACTCTATCACATTGGCGAGTCTATTTAGAACCCCCCAGTTATATGTTCCCATGGATATCCGGGCTGCATTGGCGACCGTGTTTGGAAGCCCTTCAGCTATATGCTTCCTAGCGTATCCAATTCAGATTTAGTTCAGTGTACCCTTGAGATTCCGACTCTCTATCGTTGAGTCCATATAGTTGTTGTACCGCTTTAGATCCAACAAAGCATCAATTGTTATGATACCGCATTCAAGATGAATTCCATTGTTTCCATGTATTAGTTATTCAAATTAGTCATGGGTTGACCATGAGTATGTCCTAGTTTTGTGTCCTCTCTGGACCATTCTAATGTACACATCAATTCTATATGTATTGTTCAGGTACCCTTTGGGCCTCACCATTATTTGTATACGATCATGGGTATGCCTCCCTCGTCCATATATTTGATATTATATGTTCCTCATTCATTATTGAGGTGATGTGTTTCTAGTATTCACTCTTCCAGTTTGTATGAAGCACGTGTTCCGGTCTCCAACCAGTGTTTGCTCTCCGCCATCACAATGTTCACACCCCTGAAAAAATTCATAATCTATGATGTCTATCAGGCATTCGATGAACTCCTGCTCTCACACATCAGAGGGAAATATGTTAACACACAAATTCTTCACCAAGCTCATCCCCCTAGTCACATAACCCATTTATCCATTTATCCTACATTTTTGGCCTCCAATAACCCAAAAATCACTAAGTTAGTAACCAAATTGGAAAAAAATCAATTATTTCCCTAAAAAATAATTAAATTCCTTCAAAAAAGTAAAAATCCCCAAAAAAGAAAACAAAAAAAAAGGAAAAAAGGGGAAATTATTCAAAATAAAGGGAAAAGGAGGGAAAACTCAAAATACCACAAACCAATACTAGTGGTTTCCCAATACCATGGGTCAATACTCCACCCAAAATTGCTATAAAAAGGTGATGGAGGCCCCCCATTTTACATGATTCATTCTTCCTATCGCTACTCTGCCAAAATCACCACTGAACCCTAGCCTCCACATTTGAGCTTCTATTCCCATAGTTGAGCTTGGCCACCACCTTGAGCATTTGGAGGATAAACAGAGACATTGGATACCCGAAGCACCACCATCTCTACGGCTGCAAGGGCCCCCAACATCTACTCACCACTTTGAGGTAAACAAAAAACTGTAAATCTATTTGACATAACACAAATGAAAAAAACATTCTTTTATTTGTAACCCTCGTTTACTGAATGTTTCATGAAATGGATGCTTAATGCTTAATTTAGTTTCATTTCTCATACTCTTATTTTCTGCTATTTCCATTTGCATGCACACACACCCATATTCATGAACTGTTACTAAGTAGCTCATAGCTCTTAGTAAGTGCATTTCTACACTAGCTGGTGTGAAAACACTAACTACACTGAGATCAAATCAACTCTAGTTGCTAGGATTTAAATATAGCTTCTTCCTCAAAAGTTACCTCTGCTGTAGAAACAATCCTTGGAAATGTAAGGCAACAAGGATTTAAGGAACCATTCTAATAAAACACCATGGGGGATATTAGCTTTAATCAGCCTCTTCCACCTATTCCAGTCTTGGATATGATCCGAGAGATGGGTAACTCTATTCCATCTACATTGAGATAAAAGATCAGTGTCAACATCATATCGGACGAGAAGCTAAAAATGGTGAAAAAACATAGTTGCTAAATCATGGAAGTAATGGCAGGATGAACCTGGTAACTCAATATTATTACTATTTTGTAGCAACTCGAGTGAGTGTGCATTGAAACAGTCTCAATCAGATAAAATCGTCATTGAGTGAGTTAGAGGAACACCATAAATGAAATGTTGTAACATGATCTCCTAGGTATTCACTAGTTTTACCTTCAAAATTTGGAATGTTCAAAGGAAGTTTGGTTGGGATAAGAGTCCAACTTGGTTCATGACACACTGGGTCATTCATACACTTTGATAAGTCTAGCAAGTTCAAAGTTTCCAAAAAGGGAACTCTCAGTTGCTGTGTAGAAAACGTGTTCGGATATGAACCCTGTGGTGGGAAATTCCCACTAGAAATATTCCCAAAAGACTGGTAGGGGTTTCCCCCTACCATGTATTTTGAAGAAAATGATCCTTGAAAATGGTTCCAATGATTGTGAAAAGGATTACCCTCAATAGGATTTCCCTACATCCAATTCCCTTGGGACTATGAAATATTTCCCCAGCTGGCATTCCAGTTGAATTTATAAAATTACTACTTCCTCCACTAAACAATGAAAAGGGAGTAGATAGAGTAGGCATGGATGATGATTGAAAACCACTCATTTGTGAATTCCAACCTGTAAATGGGTTTGCAACTAAAATAGGTTTATTGGATTGGAAAGGTGCACTCCCAATAGTGGGAAAGGATGGGGGAATATGTCCTCCATTCCAAAGAAAACCTTGGAAGGGTATAATAGATTAGGGGGAATAATAGATTAACTTGACCCTGGGATAGGGGGAATAATAGCTTAACTTGACCCTGGGATAGGGGGCATGATCAATCATTTTGAACCTGCCATACCACATCTATCTCACCACTTCAATGATCCCATTTTTCAATCCAACTTGCTCCACAATCACAAACACCATGCACATAGCATGGGGTCAGGTCATTAACCCTGTTCTCTTTTTCACATGCGTGATATCGACCATTTTTTGAGGTCACGTGTCACTTGTATATTTGATTTTATTTCATACACCTAGTCCTCCGCCCTTGCGGGTCATCATTTCTCCCCACCACCGCATCCTTGGCTCGGTCAAATCCCCTTTATTTATGGACCATTTTACCTCTTTTTCTCACTTTGACCATTTCAGAGTCCTTTGACCTCCATTTTTCATGTCGTTCGCATCACCGGATGCAGAATTCCGTGCTTGTGATGATGATTGAGATCATTTATCAGCCTCACCTCCCCTTTTTCTGGTTGTTTCTCTTACGGCCCTCGCCTCTAATTGCGTTCCATCAGGTATGCCGACGGATCCTGGTGTCTTTTTCCCCTTTTATCCATCGCGACCCTATTCACGAGTCCTCCGCTCCCAACATACTGCGGTTATTGCGTTATTTTTTCCGCTATTCATCTACCGGCAAGGAGGCTCCATCAGTGTTTCCCCTCACCATTTTTTGGGCCAGTCATACATGAACTTCGTTTGAACACTTTCTCCTTACTTGACTTCCCATCTATTCAATATACTTTTATCCCTTTTTCGGGCCGAACAAATCCTTTACGAAAAAGGCACTTAGGGAGTTTCTGTTAAGCTCTTTTTTGACTCCTTAAAGAATGAAAAGATCGTCGAGCAATATTGCTTCCTTTCATGCTCGTTAAAGTATCTGAAAGGGCTTCTATTTGGTATAAGTTTAACCCTTTTCCATACCTGGTAGACTAATTACAAAAAAGGAATACTCTAGTCACATTGTATAGAAGAGTTCTCCATTGCATACTTTTATTCTTTTTCAGTCTTTGGGGACTAACACATGAAAAATAACCCCCTTAGAGTCTTCGTATTCCTTTCAAACTCTCTAAAATTGAAATTGACCACGAGCATTCATCATCCTGGGCACGTATAAATCCACATGACGGTATCTTATCACCATTTCAGAGTCTTCTTATTGCTTCCAGACTCCTTAAAATTGAAAGAACCCACGAGCATCCATCGTCCTAGGATCTTAAAAAATCCACACGACGGTACCATATCGAGCACACTTCTACCCCTTATTTGAGCTCCTTAAACCATGAAGAAGGCCCAAACGGTTCCTCTCGTCACCCTGACATATCACATCTAGTCCCCCCATTATGGAATCATCCCCAGTATGGCCGCCTTTGTTTAGAGTATTTTGGGATGTGTCACCCTTGGAGTCTCTTGATATCACCCATAATTTACCCCCTCCCCATTGCAGTCACAACTCCTGATCCCATAAGCTCTGGTCCCTTTCCCCCAAGATCGGTTTCATATGCTGCCAGGTCAGCCTTGCCATCATACTCTGAACAATGGAAGTTTGAGTCCCATCACTCCACGACCCTTATATCCTTCCACAGTGTGTCAGATACTCATCCAGTACTATCACATATTGGTTGTACAACTCGTGCTACTATGAATGAAACATCATCACCTTGGTAGTTGCAGGTCTCCCTCTGTCGATGCCAACACATCTATTCCATAGGATCGACCTAGAGGTCCCTGTACCTTGGACTCATATCCATCAGTGGTGAGTGCCTACAGACCATCTAAGTAGGAGTCCTTAGTTCCTCTTAGCATGGTTTTTTATCACGTGCTCAAATTCAACTCTATTATCACACCGTTGAGATTCATATAGGGTATTATTCCCTTCAGTTATTGGTCGAAGACCTTGGATGTCCCCCGACTCTAGCACATTGATGAGTCTATTTGGAACCCCCCAGTTATATGTTCCCGTGGATATTTGGGCCGTGTTGGCGACCATGTTTGGAAGCCCTTCAGCTATATGCTTCCTAGAGTGTCCAGTTCAGATGCAGTTCAGTGTACCCTTGACATTCCGACTCTCATTCGTTGAGTCCATATAGTTGTTGTACCCCTTTAGTTCCAACAGAGCATCAATTGTTATGATACCACATTCAGGATGAATTCCATTGTTTCCATGTATTCGTTCTTCAAATTAGTCATGGGTTGACCATGAGTATGTCCTAGTTTTGTGTCCTCTCTGGACCATTCTAATGTACATATCAATTCTCTATGTATTGTTCAGGTCCCCTTTGGGCCTCACCATTATTTGTATACGAGCATGGGTATGCCTCCCTTGTCCATATATTTGAGATTATATTTTCCTCATTCATTATTGAGGTGATGTATTTCCAGTATTCGCTCTTGCAGTTTGTATGAAGCACGTGTTCCGGTCTCCAACCAGTGTTTTCTCTCCACCATCACAATGCTCACACCCTTGAAAAAATTCAGAATCTATGATGTCTATCGGCCATACGATGAGCTCCTACCCTCACACTTCAGGGGGCAATATGTTAACACACAAAAATTGTTCACCAAGCTCATCCCCCTAGTCACATAACCCATTTATCCTACATTTTTGACCTCCAATAACCAGAAAATCCCTAATTTAGTAACCAAATTGGCATAAAATCAATTATTTCCCTAAAAAATAATTAAATTCCTTCAAAAAAGTCAAAATACCCCAAAAAGAAAATAAAATAAAAAAGAAAAAGGGGAAATGATTCAAAATAAAGGAATAAGGAGGGAAAAATCAAAATACCACAAACCAATACTAGTGGTTTCCCAATACCATGGGTCAATACTCCACCACCCAAAATTTCTATGAAAAGGTGATGGAGGCCCCCCATTTTACATGATTAATTCTTCCTACCATTACTCTACCAAAATAACCACTGAACCCTAGCCTCCACATTTGAGCTTCTATTCCCATAGTTGAGCTTGGCCACCACCTTGAGCATTTGGAGGAGAAACAGAAACACTGGATACCCAAAGCACCACCATCTCTACAGCTGCAAGGGCTCCCAACATCTACTCACCACTTTGAGGTAAACAAAAAACTGTAAATCTATTTGACATAATACAAATGAAAAAAACATTCTTTTATTCGTAACCCTCGTTTATTGAATGTTTCATGAAATGGATGCTTAATGCTTAATTTAGTTTCATTTCTCATATTCTTATTTTCTGCTATTTCCATTTGCATGCACACACACCCATATTCACGAACTGTTACTAAGTAGGTCATAGCTCTTAGTAAGTGCATTTCTGCACTAGCTGGTGTGAAAAAACTAACTACACTGAGAATAAATCAACTCTAGTTGCTAGGATTTAAATATAGCTTCTTCCTCAGAAGTTACCTCTGATGTAGAAACAATCCTTGGAAATGTAAGGCAACAAGAATTTAAGGAACCATTCTAATAAAACATCAGGGGGTATATTAGCTTTAATCAACTTCTTCCACCTATGCCATTCTTGGATATGATCCGAGAGATGGGTAGCTCTATTCTATCTACATTGAGATAAAAGATCAGTGTCAACATCATATCGGGCGAGAAGCTGAAAATGGTCAAAAAACACAGTTGCTAAATCATGGAAGTAATGGCAGGATGAACCTGGTAACTCAATATACCATTTTGTAGAAACTTGAGTGAGTGTGCATTGAAACAGTCTCAATCAGATAAAATCGTCATTGAGTGAGTTAGAGGAACACCATAAATGAAATGTTGTAACATGATCTCCTAGGTCTTCACTAGTTTTACCTCCAAAATTTGGAATGTTCAAAGGAAGTTTGGTTGGGATAAGAGTCCAACTTGGTTCATGACACACTGGGTCATTCATCTACTTTGATAAGTCTGGCAAGTTCAAAGTTTCCAAAAAGGGAACTCTCGGTTGCTGTGTAGAAAAAGTGTTCGTATATGAACCCCGTGGTGGGAAATTCCCACTAGAAAGATTCCCAAAAGACTGGTAGGGGTTTCCCCCTACCATATATTTTGAAGAAAATGATGCTTGAAAATGGTTCCAATGATTGTGAAAAGGATTCCCCCAGTAGGATTTTCCTACATCCAATTCCCTTGGGACTATGAAATATTACCCCAGCTGACATTCTAGTTGAAGGTATAAAATTACTACTTCCTCCGCTATACAATGAAAAGGGAGTAGATAGAGTAGGCATGGATGATGATTGAAAACCACTCATTTGTGAATTCCAACCTGTAAATGGGTTTGCAACTAAAATAGGTTTATTGGATTGGAAAGGTCCACTCCCAATAGTGGGAAAGGATGGGGGAATATGTCGTCCATTCCAAAGGAAACCTTGGAAGGGTATAGACGAACCACTAAATCCAACAATAGGATTTTGATACAACGGTTTAGAAGTCATCGGAATATTGGGAATACTCATAGTCGGCATAATACTATGTAAATACACCAGATCTAGAAGGTGAAAACAACACAACACTCATATCTTGATTAACTGTAGAGCCAAAAGGTAAAGTACTAGTGCCAAATGTAATGATGGGAGATGTACTTGCTATTGTTGTGTTTGACATATGAGTGCTGAATAATCCTCCTGTAACTATAGCTAAAATAGGAGTATGTAGATATCCCAATCCTTCTTAGGACTGTCCATAATCAATATTCTGCTTTACAGTATCTACTTGTTCCTTTTTCAACATAACTTGGAATATTCGGCACTATAACTAGATCGCCAGGTCCAATTAAGGGTGAGTTAAAGTGTCTAAAAGACCATTTGATTTGAATACCTTCAACCCTAGTGGTGTTTGGTGCAAAATTGTTGATTCTTATAAGTTATGGTTCATTGAGTAAATCAATAGAACCTGTTGGCTCAAACAAATTAACTACATTTAATCGACGCCTCTGAGGAAGCAGTGGAGGCTCCACTTTGATATGAGGAAGATTATGTATCCTCCTAGAACAACAAAGAGGTTGATATTCCACCCTTAGAAGATGTTTAAAATAAGCTAAAACTTAAGGCCAACTAAAATACAAAGGGCACACCACTGCTTAAATTCCTAGGGATATCAAACAAGCAAATGAAATGCCTTTTGGAGTTGAGTACAGGTGGATTAATTCCCGCAACCAAACAACAAAAGTACATGAAATAGTTACCATGACCTCCGCTAATAGCCCCACTTGGTGCAAATCTCCTAGAAAGGTATGGGACACCCTCCAGGGGTACTATTAGTTTGGCTCAACGTCTGTTTCAAGTACCACAAGGAGCCCCCTAAAGTCACCTAGGTGGTCCTAAGACAAGAAACTAAGGCTACCAACTCGCAGTCGGTGTCTAGGCGAATATTCGATGATTGGGATTGTACGTATGAGAAAGGTAACTAAGCCCGAAACCTAAAAAATACCAGCACCACAGAGGGACCAATTTGGTACTAGTGAAATCTCTGTACACGCAAAATCCCACAAATGTTGAGTTAAGTATCATAGGGTTAATCTCCTCAACTTAACCTCACATGAACTCATGCTTGACTCCTTTTTGAGAGGATATTCCCAAACACACCCTAACAAAGTTGGATATATCTATCCTTAGGGATGACACTTATGTTTCATAGTTTAATAGCCTCAGAGTGTTTTCTTCCACCCTAGTTCAAGGCTCTATTCCTAAGCTAGTTAGTTGAACCCTATAAAATAATTGTCTAATAATTTTTAAATTTATGCTTTGAATTTTATGGGCTGCTATTTAGTCAAAGGGAAGTGGAAGTGAAACTAATGATGTGTTATGACTCTTACAAGAAATAAGCACTGTAACTATATAACTTGTTGAAATTTGTAGCTCGGATGTCCTTTATGTGATGATTCCTAACATGAAGGGATATTAAAAGTGGTCTCTCTATAAAAGTGAAATTTAGATTATAAAGTGATTTTATGTTATAAAGTTCAAGTGATTTTTTTTTTTACTAGGGGAATTAACAACTGGAGTTGGGTTGGTACTCGTGTGACACAAAGTCCAGGGATCCAAAATCGCTACCACTATACCCCCAGGTGCATCCACAGTGCCCGAACCATGGCGCATGGGTAAGTTTGGTGGGATTTGAACACATGACCTTCCATTTACAACCGATTACAACTTATCATATTTACCACTTGAGATGCCCCCCATGGGAAAGTTCAAGTGCCCTTTACTATATAAATTTTAAGTGAGTTTTATTTTATAAAGTTAAAAAGTGAATTTTTGTATTTAATGAGTTGAAGTATATTTAATGAGAAATTAAATCCTAGTACCTTGCATTTAATGTTCCAGTAATACTGTACTAGCTTCACACTTCATACAAAAAACTGGAGCACATATTTCATGTTGGAACCTAACGTCTTAATGGTTCATCACACCTATGTATCTTCTGGAGACAACCAGTCATTGGATGACATGCGACTAGCAAAGAAGTCGAATGGAGGACCAAATTGTAAAGTTGGTGGAATTATTGAAAAGTTGAATGGATGGAAGGTAAGACTATGGTCGATGCAACTACATCAACTGACTCAACTTCGGGACATTGCAGATTTTGTGGAAATTGTTAGAACCAATGATCCTTATTTATGGACCAGATCTTCCTCACTTTCAGGGAGTTTGTTAGATATATAAGTTATAAAAGGATGACCCTATGGGTTGTGCTAGTGTGTCGAAAACGTTTAATATGCATTGTGATGTTCTGATCATAATGCTTTGTGCTTTAGTGTTGCAATGATTTCTTTAGACACCACCTTTCTCCTTGGAATACTGCTCTCTTCTTCTATCTATTTTCTATTCTATAGTTCAAGGTTCTCTAACATGGTATCAAAGTTGTTGATTTTGAACTATTTGTGTTGTCTAGAGATCATGCTAAGTCATATCTAGGGTTGATCGAATCTGGGATGAATATTTGTTGACTAATACCTCGTGACTTGAACTTTGATAATATTTTTGAGATCATAAGGATGAATTCTAGGATAAAACCTGTTGTTCTCAATGGACATAATTATGCAATATGGGAAACAAACATGGAGACCTTATTGAAGAGTAAGGGATTGTGGCAATCCATGAAGCCTTTTATTGCTAACCCAATGGACATCGATGCTAAGTTTACCATCAATGTTTAAAGGGATGAATCTGTGGGTGTTATCATGTCCTACATTTCGAGGGAGATTTTCTTTAATACAAGTATGATCAAATGTCCTCATGCCATCTGGAATAAGCTAAAAAATCTGTTCAACAAGATAAATGAAGGCAAAGTTATGAATATAGAGAAAGAGTTCATCTCTCTGGAATCTCTTTCCTTTGATCGTATTGAGGACTATTTATCTCGTATCAAGGAGCTACAACTGAAATTGGGTGAATGTGGCAAGGATTTTTTGAAGAAGGATGGACATATCATTGAACTGGTTCTGATTAATTTGAAGACACCATATGACGTTTTCCGTTCCTTGTTTTGCGCCAATTGGATGTCACAGAAACAAGATGGTAAGGATTTTTCCTTTGATACTTTATGTGATCTGTTGATAAAGGACCAACAAAAGTTGCTTGAAGAAGGGAATATTGGTAGAAAACATCAGGATCACTTGATGAAAGGAAAGGTCAATCCAAATCTTAAAGAACATGGTCGAAAATATCACCGACCAGAATGTATCGACGAACCTACAAAGGGGGATATTGAAGAGTCATCATTGACGAAGAAGGATCAAAAGAAGAATACCTATCGATATTGTGCAAATGTGGGACATGTCAAGAAGAATTGTTGGATGAAGATGAAGGATTTAGAAGGTAAGGTCAAGCATTTTGAGGATAGTGCATCGACTAGACAATCGACCAATCGACCTGCTGAAAATTATACCTTCTCTGTTATCACTTCCCACTCAGCATTACATACTTGCACCAATCAGACCAAAATGATAGTTGACTTTGGATGTACTCATCACATGGTAAATGATGCTGCTTTGTTCTCATCCTTAAGTGGATCTCCTGAAAAAAAGATCTATGTTGCTGATGATTATGCTCTCACTATTGTTGGAAATAGTGATGTTGAATGTCAGCATGGTCACATATCCAACGTTGATCATGTACCTAGTTTGAGTGAAAACTTGTTGTTCGTTGCTCAACTGAAAAAGACGGAGAAGACTGTTGAGTTTGAGTCGGATCACTTCATCGTAAAGGATCTGAGGCTTGGGGGGGGGGGGGAACTATTTATTCAGGGTATTTGGATCCCAAAGACAAAATTATAAGTTATGTGATCCTCCCATGAATGTTTCCCGGACGACTGGATCGACTGTACTCATCGCTCATACCGATGACAGAAGTTGAATTTGGCATGAACGACTTGTTCATCTAAAATTTCAAAGTTTGAAGATGATAGCAACTCACAATATGGTTACTAGTCTTCCAAATACTATTCCACTTGATGGAGTTTGCAAAGGATGTATGGTTGAAAAGCATCATTAGGCACCCTTTGATTCTGGGAAAGCATGGAGAGCAAAAAATCAACTTGAGCTTGTTCAAAGTGATCTCTGTTGCATGAACAAACCCTCATTAGTAGGTGAAAAATATATTTTGACCTTTATTGATGAATTATCTATATTTACATTGGTATATTTATTGAAGAATAAGATTAAAGTCTTTGAAAGTTTCAAGGAATTTAGAGCACTAGCTGAGAAGCAGTGTGGTCAACCCATTAAATGTTTGACAGACAATGGTGGTGAATATGTGAGTCAACAGTTTGAAAAATATCTCTTGAAAAATGGTATTTATTGGAAGATATCTCTCCCTACCCCTTAGTATAATGGCGTGGCAGAGAGGAAGAATCACACTTTGGTAGAAATGGCCAGGTGCCTACTGCAGACCAAAGATCTTCTAATGAAGTTTTGGGCAGAAGCTGTTTACTGCTCCAATTATGTCTCGAACCTCATTTTGACCAAAGCAGTCCCTATCATGAATCCCGTCGAGAATTGGAATGGAATGAAACCCTCCTTCAGACACCCCAAAACCTTTGGATGTGTTTCTTTGGCGCATATCGGTGATCATTGCAGAAAGAAGTTGGATGCAAAGAGTAATGCTTGCATCTTGATGGGATACTCTGATGATTTGAAAGCATATAGACTGTTTGATCATGTCAAACAATAGTCATATTAAGTAGAAGTGTGATCTTTGATGAGATGCTTTTTGGTAATAAGATGTTAAATTTCTCCTTTGGTCCATTGAACAATGATCTGTTTGACATTCCTGAAGAGTCTGGATTGATTGTGCCTGTAATTGGAGTCACAACCGGACACATAAATTTTTCTTTTGAATCAGCTGGTAGTTGGTATATTGTGATTGTTGAAGTCAGAAGTTCGACGCCCTTGACCCACATGATTGGGGATAACCGCCCTACTCATCACTGAGTTTCTTACCTCGTTGGGTTGTTAAGATGATTGAAGCTGTTGTATCAGATGTTGTCAATGCTAATATTAGTGAGGAGACTCACAATCAGAAATAATGTGGTAGTATTTCCTTAATGGAACGTGTTCTTGAGACTTGTGATCCTGATACATATGCTGATGCTCAGGGTGTGCCAAAATGGAAGAGTGTTATGACTACTGAAATTAATTCTTTGAAGAAGAATTAGACGTGGGAGCTTGTTCTCCAACTATAAAGAAAGAACATCGTGAAGTGTTGATGAGTTTATAAGACCAAGTTTATCTATGATGGTGTTGTTGAATTCCCCAAGGCTCGTTTTGTCTCCAAGGGATTCTGTCAACAAGAAGGTATCGATTTCACTGAAACTTTTTCCCTTGTTGCAAAGATGAATTCTGTTCGACTGATCCTTTATCTTTCTTCTCGTTTTGTATAGGAGCTTCATCAAATGGATGTTAAAATTGATTTTTTTCATGGACATTGTTGATACAAACTCAGTCGACATGGGTTCCTCACACTGTCGACACCCAAACCACCACAATCTCCCTGAGGACCGACCCAGACAAATTTTACCCTGTCCAACAACACTTGTGGAGCAGATGAGGTCTCACCCAAGATGTTCAAGGGAGAGTTGACAGAACCATGTTTTTTCCAAATGAAGGAGGATTTTGTGCATCAACTGATTAACTTATTGCGACATTTAGAAATAGATCTAGGAATTCAACGTAGGCGTTAAACATAATTGAAACATCATTCAACAGATCTTATCATTGACATAATCATAAATGCACAACAGATATAACAGTAAAGTATTAATCACAACAAGGAAACATCACATCATTCATAGATTCATATCGTATATTGCATTTACCATAGAGAAACAGAAAAGGCACAATGATTCTACTAAAAAACTCTATCACATCATATTCATCTTCGCAAAAACCCAGATACAACAAGATAATCTCTCATCAACTCATGTATCACTCAATCGGTATCCAAATACTCAATCATCAACTATCGGTATTCAACTATATTGATCTTGGTTATTCAACACTTACAATCCTACATCTATTTATAGGCTTGCGCCTTTACATTTACGGTCCACTCACGCAACCGCCTAACTACTTATTAACAGAATCTACAAAAAGATGACCCAAAACACACATAATGCAGTCCAAATGCCCAAAATACACATGATGGGTTCCAAATGACCCAAAATACACATGACACAGTCCAAATGACCCAAAACTACAAAAAGTAATATCGCCATGCGCACTGCTTTCCTCCTTTCACGGTACCTTTGTCCTTGCGCAGCATCTGCGATGCTGACTCATCCAAACCGCCTGCCAATAGGCCCCCAGCATAATCTTGTGGCTCACCCTCGAGCCACGTCAACTGGACGTGGTGTACTCAGTGGTCTTCAGCCTGAAGTCCTCATACTGCTGATCGACCTCCTTGACCTACTCCTTTACTGCCACAGCCACTGCTTGACTCTTTGTTACATCCTGCGCGGATGGATGCTCCCTCATTTTCTAAGCAAATTTTCGACGACCCTCCTGCACAGCCTGTAGTGAGGAACTTTCCTTGAGCAAAAAATGTCCTCCAACCTCTTGGAATTCCTCTAGTTGTGTGCTGCGCTTCTTCTGACGTTCTTCTGCCTTTGTGACACGCTGCTGCAATTATTTTAGTTCTACCGATTTGGTGACCTGAGCGACTGGTGGCAGCGTTCTCATCGATACCTTCAGTGTTGTCAGTTGTCCTTCTGCCTCTTGCCGCTGCTTGGTCAGCTGTTCTAACTGCTTGTCTTGAACGATGCTGCCCCAAACTATGCAGTCGCTGCCTGTTCCAACTCTCCCATCTGTGTTTCCAACTCCTTGATGGCGCGCTTTCTTTCATCTATTCCTAGCAACAGAACCATTTGTTGACACAAACCCAGTGGACAGGAGTTCCTCACACTGTTGACACCCAAACCACCACTATCTCCTTGAGCACTGGCCCAGACAGGTTTTACCCTGTCCAGCAACACCTGTGGAGAAGATGAGGTCTCACCTGAGATGTTCAAGGGAGAGTTGATGAAACCATGTTTCTACTGAATGAAGGAGAATTTTTTGCATCAACTGATTAACTTATTGCGACATTCAGAAATAGATCTAGGCATTCAACTTAGGAATTAAACATAATTGCAACATCATTCAACATATCTTATCATTGACAGAATCATAAATGCGCAACAGATATAACAGTAAAGCATTAATCGCAGCAAGGAAACATTGCATCATTCACAGATTCATATAGCATAATGCATTTACCATAGAGAAACAGAAAAGACACAATGATTCTACTACAAAATCTGTCACATCATATTCATCTTCGCAAAAACCCAGATACAAAAAGATAATCTCTCATCAGCTCATGTATCACTCAATCGGTATCCAAATACTCAATAATCAACTATCAGTCTTCAACTATATCGATCTTGGTTATTCAACACTTACAATACTACAACTATTTATAGGCTTGCGCCTTTACATTTACGGTCCACTTAGGCAACCGCCTAACTATTTCTTAAGAGACTCTATAAAAAGATGACCCAAAACCCATATAATGCGGTCCAAATGACCCAAAATATACACGACGCGGTCCAAATGACCCAAAATACAAATGACCCAAAACTACAAAAAGTACTATCGCCATGTGCGCTGCTTTCCTCCTTTCACGATACATTTGTCCTTGCGCAACTTCCACGATGCTGCGATGCTGACTCATCCAAATTGCCTGCCAATAGAGATCTAACTAAATAAATCTTTATGGAACAACCTCTTGGATTTGTGACAAATTCTCATCTTGTTTTCTGACTGTAGTAGTTGTTGTATGGTCTGAAGCATGCACCTCATTCCTGGTATGAGAAGATTGATCATTCCTTTGTCAATCTCGGCTTCGAACGTTATGAATATGATCACAGTATTTATGTATTACATGTTCATGGTTATACTCTTATTTTTGTCATTATATGTGGATCATTTGGTCATAACTGAAAATAATTTCAATTTGATTTTGGGTTTGAAGAAACAAATTGCAGATACCTTTGAAATGAATGACCTTGGACTTTTGCATTTCTTTCTAGGTATTCAAGTTTTACAAATGGATGATGGTATCTTTCTTTCTCAACCTAAATATTCCTTGGATATTTTGAAGCGATTCAAGATAGATGACTATAAGTCATGTGCTATACCTTATCAGTTGGGAGTGAAATTGACGAAAGACTGTGACTGTCCATGATTCGACACCACTCTGACTCATCCAAACCGCCTGCCAACAGTGATCTAACTAAAGAAATCTATATGGAACAACCTCTTGGATTTGTGACAAATTCTCATCTTGTTTTCTGACTGTAGCAGTTGTTGTATGGTTTGAAACATGCACCTCATTCATGGTAGGAGAAGATTGATCATTCCTTTGTCAATCTTGGCTTCAAACGTTATGAATATGATCACAGTATTTATGTATTACATGTTCATGGTTATACTCTTATTGTGTCATTATATGTGGATCATTTGGTCATAACTGAAAATAATGTCAATTTGATTTTGGGTTTGAAGAAACAATTTGCAGATACCTTTGAAATGAATGACCTTGGACTTTTGCATTTCTTTCTAGGTATTCAAGTTTTACAAATGGATGATGGTATCTTTCTTTCTCAACCTAAATATGCCTTGGATATTTTGAAGCGATTCAAGATAGATGACTATATGTTATGTGCTATACCTTATCAGTTGGGAGTGAAATTGACGAAAGGCTGTGACTCTCCACGAGTCGACACCACTCTTTATCAAAAGTTGGTCGGAAGCTTGATTTATTTGACTCACAGTCGACCATATCTTTCCTTTTCTGTTAGTGTGGTTTTTTGGTTCATGCAGGATCCTCGATAAATCCACTAGAAGGATGCAAAGAGAATTGTTCACTACGTTAAGGGAACTTATTAGTATGGTATTAAATATTGTCACAGTCTAGAACCACTAGTTAGGTACACTGATTCCAACTAGAGTGGCGACATTGACAACCTAAAGTCCACTTACATATATTTGTTTTGACTGAGTTCTGGACCCTTGATTTGGTTGTGTATGAAACAAAAAGTAGTCCCTCTTTCGACTACCGAAGTTGAGTATTGTGGCGCTATCTATGCAGGTACAAAGGAGATTTGGATTCGTCCGCTTCTCGATGAGCTTGGGTTTCTTATTCCAGCCTCCACTCTTATTTACTGTGATAATCAATGTGCTATTAAAGTTGCTTATAATCCTGTTGCTCATATCAAGCTGAAGCATGCTGAACTACATGTTCATTACCTAAGACAATTGGTACACGAAAATGTTGTCCCCATTGTTTATTGTAGGACATATGATCAGGTCCCTGATATATTTACAAAGTAGTTACCAAAAGCCAAGTTTGTGAAACTTCGAGCTATGCTTGGGCTTCATGAAGCTGCAATTATGGAGGGATGTTTAGAGCAAGTAATTTAATCTCCTGAATATCCAGAGCATTGTGTTGATGGGGGGGTGTTGGAACCTAATGTCTTGATGGTTCATCACACCTCTAGATATTTTGGAGACAATCAGGCATTGGCCGACAGGTGGCAAATGGAGCAGTCAACTAGAGGATTGTCTCAAAAAGTCATATAAACGACTAAATAGTTGTCTGGATGGTCAGTAATACCGTGGTCAATGCAACTACATCAATCAACTCAACTTTGGGACATTGCAGATTTTGTGGAAACCGTTAGAACCAACGATCCTTATTTATGGACCATATCTTCCTCAATTTCAAGTATTTTGTTAGATATGTAAGTTATAAAAGGATGACCCTATGGGTTGTGATAGTGTGTCGACAATGTTCAATATGTATTGTGATGTTCTGATCATAATGCTCTATGCTTAAGTGCTGCAATGGTATCTTTAGACACCACCTTTCTCCTTGAGATATTGTTCCATTTTGCTATCTATTTTATATTATATAGTTCAAGGTTAAGAGGTTCTCCAACATTTCAAGGAGCAGAGATTGCACAAAAATCAAGGAAGATAGTTTAGAGACTTGGGGGAAATCCCCTAGAAAGTGACATGGTTGTTTGCTGGTAGTTTTCTAGGAACGTTTTTCAAGTTGATAGATTAGAGATAATTTTTGTTTATTTTTGTTTGGTACTCTTGTATGTACTCAATTTTTTTTGAGAATCCATAATAAGAAATCTCCCTTCTATCTGTTTTTCCTCTTGAGGGTTTTTTCCAGGGTCATTTGACCAAAAATATCTTGTGCCAAATGTGTTTATGTTGACTGTTGTTCACTATCATTATTTTGTTGCTATAAATTTCCATATTGCTTGACATATGTGTTTCAACTTACAAGATACATTGAAATTTGTGTACATGATTTTTATTAAATGTTGAGACTTGTAGAATTTTGAGATCATAGTTTATGCCAAGTGTTTGAAAAAATCATTAAGTGAGAAATTTAATATTTTTTGTGAACATTTTAATATAACTGTGTATAAAGAAAAGAAATATATTTTATTGTTTTTTAGTGATAAACAACACTTCTTTAATGAAACAAAATTTTCCTGAATGTTTGAATTTTTTCTCCTTTTGTTTTAATAATTTTTTTTCAAGAAAATGGAAAAACACCACACAACTTTTTACTTTTCTTTCAAAATTGTAAAATGGCAAATTTCACACGCTCAAAACAAAATTTAGATTTTTTGTTTAATTTTTTGCAAGAAAATGAAAGAAGTATAGAAATGCCGTAAAAATTTGTTTCATCTAATGCAAGAAACACAAACAAACAAATAAACAAGCAACCAAAAGAAACTCCTTTTATAAAAATGTCTTGCAAGAAATAACCAAAGGAAAAAATTACAAAGAAACAAATTTTTTTATTGTTTTTTTCTTTGATGATAATAACAAAAAACAAAAAGAAGATAACAAACATAAATATTTACAAGATTTGGATTGCTAAGCAATCGTACAAGCAATCCAAACTAATAAAAAAAGAAATCTTGAACAAAAACTCTAAATTGATTTTTTTTCTTATGATTTATAAAATGGTTGCTTTTTGAGACAAATAAAGAGATTACAAAGGTTCACAATCAACTTTTGATCAATCAAACCCACATTCCCTGGTCTAAAATGGCAAAGAACTGAAGAAAAAAAATGAAAAAAAAGGCCATGCGCGCTTTGGCTTAAGACATTCCACGTATACGTTCTTTGATAGTGTCTTGGGTGGATATAGAGAGAAAATAGAGAAACATAAAAATTTCAGCACTCTACAAGATAGATACGCATATGCCTAGACTATAGCCTGCGTATGTTTGCGGGAAAAGGAAAAAGATAAATCTTAGACCTCCAAGAGCCAATTTTTTTATTCCTATAAGGGTTCTAAGGTGAAAGCCGCTAATATGCAACAAAAAATTCCAGAAAAAACACCCCAAAACACACAAGAAATCAACCAGAAAGAAAAAACCTAAACTACGGGTGTGTGCAAGAAGATGAGGGTCACTTTTGGCACGTTAGATGCAATAGAAAACTGAAAAAGCAGGCATCCCTCAACTTACTTGGATTTTTTGATTTACTTACGGAAAATATCTTGCATTGAGTAAAAAAGATGAAATGTAGGAAATTGAATCACGTTTCTGAATATATAACTTTTATGTATTGAAAATTTGCATAGCTATGTCAAGTTTCAGTTCTCCTAACAGACACTTTTTATTTTTCAGGCAAATGATAAGGTATATGTTTTTGTGGGTAGAGCCTTTTGAGGGCCTAAATGATGGAATCAAGCTACAAAAATCGGCATGCATGTAGAGAACACATAGCACTTGTGCGCCATTATTTTTCGAAAATTAAATTAGTAATTTTATAATTTTTTTATAATTGTCTAAGTGATCAAACCTCAAAAATAGTACATCTTTTGTGGGTAGAGCCTTTGAAGGTCTTAATGCAAAATTCTTGAAATGGGTTTTTCATAGAACGTGGAGGTTAGTGTCCTCTTGTGCACCATACAATTGTTTTTTTGAAATGATTGAGAATTGAAAAAGTTATGGAAGAAACACTAACAATGTGTTTCACGAGTTAAGGAGGTAGGACAGAAAAGAAATTGAAAGAAAATAGGAAAAATTAATATTTCAAAATAAAAGTTACATATTTGGAATCTGCAGAAAAAATGCTATTTGTGTCTAAGATTTCGTCAAAAATGACTCTGTGTAGCATATTGTAACGAGTGGCTAAACACAGGCTTCTCCAGAAACTGGAAGAAATACCCAATTAGCTTTGGTTTTTCATTAACATAGCACAGGTTTGAAATTACCGAAGCAAACTCCAAAGCATACACATAGGATTATTGTTGACATGTGAGCATGTGACTCGGCCTGTTTAAATTCAAAAATATTGCCGCGCTTTTAGATTTAAATAACGCGTACGCGTTATATAACTAAATAACGCGTGCGCTTTATATCAATAATTAACGCGTACGCGTTATATAACTACATAACACGTACGCGTTATATAGTTACAAAACGCGCTCGCATTATTCAAATCATAAAATACATGTTTAATACTTGAGAAAGAGGGGGTGTAGAAGTCAAGGAAAATTTTGTTTAATATTTGAGAAGGGGTGGGGAAGGGTCAAGGGAATCTATGGTTAATATTTAATAGGGGTGGGGAAGGGTCAAGGGAATCTATGGTTAATATTTAATAGGGGTGGGGAAGGGTCAAGGGAATCTATGGTTAATATTTAATAGGGGTGGGAAAGGGTCAAGGGCTTAGAAGGATGTTGGAAGCTTGAGTGGGGAGAGATGAAGGGAATGAGAACATGATGGGCTACAGGGGGTGAAGGGAAGTGGAGCTTGAGAGCACTATTAGGAGTAGAATAGGTTCTGAAGAGGTATAGGGTTAGAAGTTGAAAGTGAGACTTGAGTGACAAGGGGGAATGGATGGAGGCAAGGGGGATGTGAGAGAGAAATAAAGAATACAAGGGGGGGAGAGACATAGAGCGAGGGAGGGAGAGGGACAATGGGGAGGAATGGATTTGGAGGGAGTGAGAGATAGATGGGGATAGAATGAAATAAGAGATAGGAAGGGAGGGACAGAAAGTGTTGGTGGGAGACATGCAGAGAGTGGTGGCGATGGAGAGAGAGGGAGTGATGGAGAGATTGGGATAGGTTGAGGGAAAGATGAGGGAGGGATAGAAGGTGAGAGACAGGCGATGAGAGAGGGAGGGAGAGAAGGTAGGGTGAGGGATGGAGGGAGAAAGTTGGAGATAGATATGGATGGAGGGGGTATGGGTTTGAGAATGGAAAGTGACATAATGTGTGTGTGTTTGAGAGAGAGAGAGAGAGAGAGAGAGAGAGAGAGAGAGAGAGAGAGAGATTGATGGTTGGGGAGAGAGAGACTAGAGGGAGTTGTGAGCATCATATTCTCCATCAGCATCATATTCTTCATCATCATCATCTTCATGACCATCATCGTCATCATCAACATCTTCATCATCATCACCATCATCATCATCATCATCATATTCCTCATCAAATCAACATCTCCATCATCATTATCATCATCATGATCATCATCTAAACATCACCATCACCATCATCATCAACATCTTCATCATCATCACCATCACCATCATCATCAAAATCTTCATCGTCATCACCATCACCATCACCATCACCATATTCATCATCATTGTCATCTCTAGGTTCCCCATCAACATCAACATCTCCATCATCATCATCTTCTTCATCATCATCATCTTCATCACCATCATCATCATCATCAACATCTTCATCATCATCACCATCATCATCATCATCATTATCTTCCTTGAATCAGATCAACATATCCATCATGTCACCATCATCTTCTGAACATCATCATCTAAACATCACCATCGCCATCACCATCATCATCATCATCTTCATCATCATTACCATCACCATCATCATCAACATCTTCATTGTCATCACCATCATCATCATCATCATCATTGGCATTTGTAGGTTCCTCATCAACATCTCCATCATTATCATCTTCTCCATCATCATCATCTTCATCACCATCATCATCAGCATCAACATCTTCATCATCATCACCATAATCATCATCTTCATCGTCATCAGGTCAACATATCCATCATCATCATCTTCTTCATCATCTTCACCATCATAATCATCATCATCATCTTCATCGCCATCTCCATCATCTCCATCATCTCCATCATCATCACCATCACCATCATCATCATCTTCATGACCATAAACATCTTCATCATCATTGTCATCTCCCCCTTCCTCATCAACATCTCCATCATCATCATCATCATCATCATCATCATCATCATCATCACCATCTGAACATCACCATCACCATCATCGTCAACATCTTCATCATCATCATCATCATCATCATCATCATCATCAGCATCAGCATCATCATCAAAATCTTCATCGTCATCACCATCACCATCTTCATCATCATTGTCATCTCTAGGTTCCCCATCAACACATCTCCATCATCGTCATCTTCTTCATCATCATCATCTTCATCACCATCATCATCGTCATCTTCTTCATCATCATCATCTTCATCACCATCATCATCGTCATCAACATCTTCATCATCATCACCATCATCATCATCATCATCTTCCTCATCAGATCAACATCTCCATCATGTCACCATCATCTTCATCTTCATCATCATCATCATCATCATCATTACCAACACCATCATCATCAACATCTTCATCGTCATCACCATCATCATTGGCATCTGTAGGTTCCTCATCAACATCTCCATCATCGTCATCATTGGCATCTGCAGGTTCCTCATCAACATATATCCATCATCGTCATTTTCTCCATCATCATCACCATCATCACCATCATGATCTTCTGAACATCATCATGATCATCATCTAAACATCACCATCACCATCATCGTCAACATCTTCATCATCATCGCCATCAGCATCATCATCAAAATCTTCATCGTCATCACCGTCACCATCTTCATCATCATTGTCATCTCTAGGTTCCCCATCAACACATCTCCATCATCATCATCTTCTTCATCATCATCATCTTCATCACCATCATCATCGTCATCAACATCTTCATCATCATCACCATCATCATCATCATCATCTTCCTCATCAGATCAACATCTCCATCATGTCACCATCATCTTCGTCATCATCATCATCATCATCATTACCAGCACCATCATCATCAACATCTTCATCGTCATCACCATCATCATTGGCATCTGTAGGTTCCTCATCAACATCTCCATCATCATCATCATTGGCATCTGTAGGTTCCTCATCAACATATCCATCATTGTCATTTTCTCCATCATCATCACCATCATCACCATCATCACCATCATGATCTTCTGAACATCATCATGATCATCATCTCAACATCACCATCACCATCATCGTCAACATCTTCATCATCATCGCCATCAGCATCATCATCAAAATCTTCATCGTCATCACCATCACCATCTTCATCATCATTGTCATCTCTAGGTTCCCCATCAACACAAAATCTCCATCATCATCATCTTCTTCATCATCATCATCTTCATCTCCATCATCGTCCTCATCAACATCTTCATCATCATCACCATCATCACCATCATCATCATCATCTTCCTCATCAGATCAACATCTCCATCATGTCACCATCATCTTCATCACCATCATCATCACCATCATCATCAACATCTTCATCACCATCATCATCAACATCTTCATCATCATCACCATCATCTTCATCAACATTATCATCTTTATCATCTTCATCTGCATCATGATCATCTTCATTGTCATCACCCTCCTCCTCCTCATCATCTTTATCATCTTCATCTACATCATGATCATCTTCATTGTCATCACCCTCCTCCTCCTCATCATCTTGTGCACTTATGCACTTAGGGATTAATATTTAGAAGAGGGTCTAAAGGCCTTTATGGGGGAGGGGCTCTAGGAACAAGGTAAGACAGAGAGGGCAGTGGGGAGGGATAAAGGCGTAGAGGGTTAGTGATTAAGGGAGAAGAAGGGAGAGAGTGCTATAGGGAGGGATAATGACGAAGATAAAGAGAAGGTGGAGAGATGGAGAGTGGGGTGGTAGAGACATGGCTGAAGGGAGAGAAAGAAACATGAAAGAAACATGTAGGGAGAATGAGGGACATATATTTAGAAAGAGATAGGGGGTATCTAGGGATTATTGGGAGAGAGATAGGGGGTATTAAACCATACAAAACATTTGTTTTGTATGCAATCATATAAATTATTAGTTTTCTTTGATTTTGTTCGTTGCCCTAGCCGTGCACCTAACCTATTTATTGTGCTTGACTATATCGTGTTCGCGTTTTTTCACTACATATCGCGCACGCGTTTTATATATATATAACGCGTACGCGTTTTGTAACTCCAGAAATAATGGACTGTTGCTGTCCGAGAGCAACTTCACTCTGTCCGAACGAAAGCAACAATCCCGCGATTTTTCGAACAGCACGAGCCCGCGTCTGAAAATTTTCACATTCTACACCAACTCCATCATTTTTTTTTATGCAGGTGCAGCATTGAGGACATCTTTCATGGTTGCTCACTGTGGTGTTGGGTTATATGGCCATATTTGAAGAAAATAATTAGCAAGCTTGAAGAATCTCCAATTGAAGAACACCAAAGATAAGGCCTTTGAAAGATTCATTTTGCCTATATTTGAGGAGCACACAAGGTAAGATATCAAGCTTCAAGACCAACAAGGAAGAACTTCCATTTGCTTATTATTGAAGAGCTTGTAATTGAGGAGCAACAAAAACAAACTATATTGAATTGATCATTGTGGTTATGGGGAATGCACGTAACCGAGTAAACAAATCAACAAGGAAGAAGAGATCTCAAGAAGTCATTGAAGAAGAGAAAGAAAAGAAAAGAATATACATGATGAATCGGAGGCTTTCTTTGGAGACTAATCCAAATCCAATTGTAGAGGATACCATGGTTCATCCTATTAATCCACGACAAGAGGGACCTTCAATTTCCACAATAGTTGTTGAACAAGCACCCCATGGAAGTAATCAAGAAGCAAAACGTAGGTGCTCATTAGGGGATGTTTCAATTCCCACTTCAAGTCAAAGTGATAAGTTACCATCTCAAGATGAAGCTCACGAAGAAACACCCAATTTGCTATCCGGATGTGGTTATACAAGCGATGAAGTCAGAGAGGCGTTGGACATTTTGCCTACTGTTGAAGAAGAGAATGTTATCCACACCATCGATGAGGATGTTGGACTTCCACAAGGGGATGTTGGACTTCCACAGACCATGGATGAGGATGTTGGACTTCCACCATCCAACTACCAGGAAGAGAATGAAGGACACCGAGCTACTACTGAAACGCCAGAGCGTCTTGGTGATGCGCTACATGGTACAATTCCAACCCCCTTACCTCCATTAGCAAGCACATGTCGAAGAACTCCGAAGCGTATACAAGTTGATGAAAGACTTATGAATTCCATTGAAGGTACGCTATCTAAACGTAGTATTGCTTATCAAACTCAACATATACTTGATAAATATTTTGTTTCTAAATGTGATGGAGATAAATGTAGATTATTTTTATCATTGTTAAAATCTAGGAGCATGAATGTTGTTAGGAAAAAGTTAGGGATAAAGATGATAAAGAATTCTGAACCAAGTTCTCATATAGTTAAAAGCCTAGTAGATGCATTTGGTAAAATTGGTAAGAACACACGTTCAAAGGACCGCAATGCTGCTCGTCGTGTGTTGTCACAATCAATTGCAGATAAGAACACCAGGGCCCTTCGTATTCTCAGGCCTACATCCGAACTAGTTAATTTGAATGTAAAAACCCTCCGTAG
This sequence comes from Larix kaempferi, assembly GCA_027924585.1. NCBI lineage: Eukaryota > Viridiplantae > Streptophyta > Pinopsida > Pinales > Pinaceae > Larix > Larix kaempferi. The sequence goes on along the minus strand of BSBM01000597.1, from coordinate 7,809,084 downwards.
GTATTCTATTAGAAGAGAACATCTTGACACAACCGATCAGACAGATTTTTGGGCCTTTGTTGGTCGATTGCCACGTCGTGACATGAAGCTAGTTGATGCAGTAAAGGGACTAGTGCACAGTTTTTGGCATGATCACACAAGGCCTTCTTCAAACCGAAAGGATGTACTAAAACTAAGAAGGGGTTCAAAGGATCGTGAACCACATACTAAGCATCTTCTTGATATAACACAGACAGAGCTTTACGAGAAATTTAAGATTGAGCATAGACAATTGAACTTGGGGCAAAGATCTTTTGAGAAATGTAAGCCATGGTATGTTAGAATAAATACTCTTCGTAACACTTGTTGTTGTAGATACCATGTAGAATATGAATATTACTATGAAACATTTTTGTACATTCGTCGTGTGTTGCATACTAACATTGTGCAGGATTGCTCCATGACAATACCACCGACTTCATCAAGAGAATTCATTCATAGCATCATGTGCAATAGGCCCGAGGGGCAAACATACTATGCAAAATCGTGTTTGGATGGAACATGCTCCAACTGTGCTGGAATGGCATTATTGAGCCAATGTATGCATGAGAATGGAGACAGTGAATTTGGGAAAATGGTTACAGACATGAAAAGTTTCAAATATATCAACTATGAAATAGTCCCAGGGAAAGAAAGCAAAAAAATACAATTGGTGACATCTCAGGTATGCATTTATATCTATAAAATTATGTTGTAACGGTTACATTTCAATCCTTACTTACAACAAAAAACTGACATTGAGATCATTTTGTGTCACCAGGTACAAGTTAGTGACTTCATCAAGGAATTTATTGAAAAGACACATCAATATGTTCAGCATGTCCACGTGGCACGATGGCAGGATGAGAAGTTTAGAATATGTAGAGATACATTTCCCCTTGGTACTATACTTTCAGTTGTTGATTTTGCCGAGAACTACACTCTGCAACCTCAAAATTAGATCCAAAGTCAGTATTATCACTCTGAGCAGGTTTCCTTGATGGTCCATATCACATATAGGCATGGCCCAAATAGCACTGAAGAGCAAAGAGAAATTCTGAGGTTTGTATCGAAAACTAAGTTTGTAAAGTGGTATATAGATTCACCTAGTCTAATCTTGAAATACATAACCAACCTTCTTCCATGTTTGGTCATCTAGTGTTAGATATTATCCTTTAATAACCATCAAACTGATTACAAGTTGATCACCATTGTCATCTATTAGTGAGACATGAGGGTTTGGTTCGCCTTTAAGGAACATGCCAACAAATAGTGAGTGCCCCATTAATTATCTTTCAGGGAAACCATTGCATATATGTTCATTTTAAAAAACATCAGTTCCAACGTGTGAGTCCACTAAATAGACAAAATGTAATGTATTCATGCTAGTTGATAATATTTAATCTCATATTCACAAAACTTGGTTGTACAAGATTTGAGACATGATCATAATGTGGTGAAATGGTTGATTAGTCCTCATCCAACTAGGATAATTCAATATTTATACCTAGAATAATGGCGAGTGATAGAATTTTCTTGTTCATATTTCTACTATAACATTGTTTGAGTTTCAAACTAAATGAAATCCACAAATTCCATGCATTATTCTATGTGATTTATCTACATCAACCACCTCCCAAAAATATCTCGTCTTCTTGTTCCATCTACAATTATTGAAGAACACCATTCAACAATAGATTTTGTGTAACTAATGAGAGAATTTCTCGTAAACTTCCATTTTTACCTGCAGAATATAATGTTTACCTACACAACATCTCGATCATGATCCCCTTTCCCACACTCAGTTTCAAAAGTCCTGTAAAGGCAACCTTTACATTTACATTTGCATTAACATGACAACCAAGTCTCAAAAATGAGATTGATGGTGTTTATTCTCATGCAATGTATATAGTTAGGATTAAGACAACTGTATAAATCTATGGAATTATAAATGGAGATATTAATCCAAAAGGAAGCCAATGTTGGCCTTGCCAATCTTTTCTTCCGAATGCAAACGAAATATTAGATTCCATTTTGCTATGTTTCCATGTAAAATATATTTGAAAAAAAACATATATTTGGATTATATGGAAATCCTTCTTACCTTTGACATTGTTTGGGATCTGCAGGATGGGAATGAAGTATTTTTTAGGGATTAAGAGGAGTATTCAATTACGCAAACTTATGAATGCCTATTGTGACAAGCAATCCATTGATTTCAACTCCATCAAATTTCTGTTTGATGGATGATGTTTGCAAGGTGAGCAAGTTTAACCCACCAATGCGAGATTGCATGCAATTACACTGAGCAAAACCCTAGTTTACGAAATGAATGCACAATGAAGCCACTGGGCCATGGGGAGACGAGGGAGAGGGCCCCCTAGAGGTAATCGCATGCCAGGAGACCAACGGAGTCGACGGTTCGTCGGTCCGATGTCCGGTTTCCGAGTTATGTCGAGTTGCAAGTCGCATGAAAATGCCGTTCAGGGACACTTGGTGAATTTCCGTCCGGGAGCCAAAAAGCAAACGGAGCAGGAAGATTGCATGCCGTTGGCTCCCGCAAGTGTGTGTGGGCAATGCCGACGTGGGAACACTGCCAACACTGGCTCGGGGGAGGTTTTTGCAGAGTTGACCTACCAATGCGAGATTGCATGCAATTACACTGAGCAAAACCCTAGTTTACGAAATGAATGCACAATGAAGCCACTGGGCCATGGGGAGACGAGGGAGAGGGCCCCCTAGAGGTAATCGCACGCCAGGAGACCAACGGAGTCGACGGTTCGTCGGTCCGACGTCCGGTTTCCGACTTATGTCGAGTTGCAAGTCGCATGAAAATGCCGTTCAGGGACACTTGGTGAATTTCCGTCCGGGAGCCAAAAAGCAAACAGAGCAGGAAGATTGCGTGCCGTTGGCTCCCGCAAGTGTGTGTGGGAAATGCCGACGTGGGAACACTGCCAACACTGGATCGGGGGAGGTTTTTGCAGAGTTGACCCACCAATGCGAGATTGCATGCAATTACACTGAGCAAAACCCTAGTTTACGAAATGAATGCACAATGAAGCCACTGGGCCATGGGGAGACGAGGGAGAGGGCCCCCTAGAGGTAATCGCATGCCAGGAGACCAACGGAGTCGACGGTTCGTCGGTCCGACGTCCGGTTTCCGAGTTATGTCGAGTTGCAAGTCGCATGAAAATGCCGTTCAGGGACACTTGGTGAATTTCCGTCCGGGAGCCAAAAAGCAAACAGAGCAGGAAGATTGCGTGCCGTTGGCTCCCGCAAGTGTGTGTGGGCAATGCCGACGTGGGAACACTGCCAACACTGGCTCGGGGGAGGTTTTTGCAGAGTTGACCCACCAATGCGAGATTGCATGCAATTAAACTGAGCAAAACCCTAGTTTACGAAATGAATGCACAATGAAGCCACTGGGCCATGGGGAGACGAGGGAGAGGCCCCCCTAGAGGTAATCGCACGCCAGGAGACCAACGGAGTCGACGGTTCGTCGTTCCGACGTCCGGTTTCCGAGTTATGTCGAGTTGCAAGTCGCATGAAAATGCCGTTCAGGGACACTTGGTGAATTTCCGCCCATTTTATAATTTAAGCCACTTTTAAATATTTGAACTTCCATATTATTTTTGAAAGAGTATAATATTTCAAAACTCCTAAAGAGACAAAAACACATGATCAAAACTCCTAAGGCTGTAATTTAGAGTAGTAATAATGGGGGTGATGGAGTTGAATTTGATCCTATGGAAGATAATGATATTAATATTATTGAGAATAAAGGGATAATAGGTTGATCCATGACACCTTTGTTTGCATGGATGAGGATGCACCTATGTATGAGACCTATGATAATATTCATGATGTACATCTTATTGATAAGGCACACAAAGGCCTATACAAGAGATCAAAGATGGGTCACTTTGTCTACTAATTTGATGTTGATAAAATTGAAGGTATTGAATGACATTTCAAACAATGGTATGACAAAGATCCTAATGTATACACAAGGTTAATATATAAGGTGCCCCATAAGGTTCTTTGTCATATCCCTATAATTCTAGGTTTTTGATGATTGTTTAGGTTAAAAAACATAGCACATTATATGGATTATCATGTACAAAGATAAGTGAAGATGGTATTATATGAGTGGCTACAAATGGTTCTCAATTTACGATCATCAAGGAAATATTACCCATTTTTTAAGAAGAACCTCATAATGTTAGACTTTCATTGGTAGTTGATGGCAATGGGTGTGCATGAGTGAGTTCGTTGAAATCTTGAAAACATTGTATTGCATTTAGTTTGATTAAATTACACGAGCAAGAACTTTGACATAACTTGTAATGATCATCCAAAATCACAAATTTTAATTAGATACCAATTAGTGCATGCATGTAGTGAATTTGTTGAAACCTTTGAATATAATAGTTTGTTCTTTTGACATAGTGCATTCATGAGTAATAGATAATCCACACAAATCAACACATTAGAATGACACAAGTACATGTATCCAAAAGTACATATATATCCAAAAGTGCATGTCTCCAAAAGTACATGTATATCCAAAAGTCTCCAAAAGTGCATGTCTCCAAAAGTACATGTATATCCAAAAGTATCGAAAAGTACATGTATCCAATGAAGTCAATGTACATGTCTCCAAAAGTACATGCACAATAAAGTCAATGTACATGTCTCCAAAACTGAATGTATCGAAAAGTACATATATATATAAAAGTATCCAAAAGCACATGTGTCCAAAACTATCCAAAACTATCAAAACTCAAGCTTTCTCTTGTTCTTTCCCGACGTTGATCCTCTAGGCACATCCCTAGGATCAATGTGCATCCCTGGATCCTGCAAATTAAATATCAATTGTTAAATTCAACTAACTATGTACACTAATACATTATCTCAACAATTATCAACTGGTGCATGGAAAGTGCATGAAACACTTGGTCACTGAAGGACATCTCACCTCAACTGACAAAGGAGATTGTGTTGCTTGTGTACCAGATGGAGCCGTCGGTTGAACATCCAGGATGGTTGAACCAGGGGGGCCAGGCACTGCTCCTGCTGGTGGTGGCTACAATGAAAAAATGTTGAAATAGTTAGAAATGCATGAATAAACAATAGGTCCAACAATAATAAACTATGTAAAGATAATGTTGAAATAGTTACATACCTGTGTGTGATCAGTCGCCACTGCAGATGCGGCACTAACTGCTGCATCAACCATCGATGCAAGGTTCTCAGCAGACAACTCGGGTTCCTGTTGCAGTAAACATGCAATTCAAACATTAACAAAAACGATTTATGCACTGGATTTCAAGTTAAACAACAAATATCATCGAAGGATATACATTACCGTGGTGTGAGTAAGCCCATGGTCGTGGGCAGCTGGAGTCTTTCTCGGAGTAGAACGCCTCACATACACACGACCCTTGTTCACGAATGGCCTGGAGGGAGATGCAAATCCAGGCAATGAGCCAGATGTGTCGGATGGTGCCTACAGTCAGCAAGTGTTCATGTAGTTAGACATGCATGATTCAACAAACAAACATGTATTTAAAAAATGTCATTTTTAATTGTTTACCTGGAGCCCAGACGTTTCAGGGGACGGTATGACCATGGGCACTACCTCCACATTACCTTGACCCTGTGAAGGATCTGCCATCTGCAAGTTTAATAATTGTAAATATTAGACCGTATATAGCATTAATGAACTAAAATGTAAAGTATGTGGAAATTAACAAATTAACAAGTATTAAAAAACTGAAATTTTAAAATGTTTACCTCGGTGTGAGATACGGCAATAGGTGGTATATAAGATGGGCCTGCCGAATGGGTAGCATCATGCCCCCCTGTCGAGTCTGGAACATCCGGCTCTGGGGCGTCACTGCCGGTAATCATCATCAACTGCAAGTTCACAAAATTAATATATTAGCTCAAACTATATATATGTGTACAAAGACGAAAATAAATGAAGAATTTATTACAATTAACCATCAAGATACCTCTCTCAAAAAGCCACTGAAGGAAACATCTGAGGCAATATCATAGCAGGGACGACCACATGACGTGCACTCGTGAGGATCAGTACTAGGATGGGGAATAGCTGATGGTCCTGCACTAGTGGATGGTCCTGATGGTCCTGCACTAGCTGATGGTCCTGCATGGTGACGAGCTGGTGTATGTACCACACCAGGGACAGATGTCCCTTCCTCACCCATATGTTGAACCATCCTGCCATGGCGAACAACCGTCCGTGCCAAACTCAAAAATGCATCCCGTGTCTGCGGAATAATGCGATGTGATGGTGGGACATCTGGCCCAGGCAACTGCCTGCGAGGTGCAGGGATAGGGCGATCCTGGTCTCGAAGCCTGGCATTGGGTCGGTTTTGGGGCATCCCCCCACCGATCCCCTGGAACTGTAAGATGTCAAAATAGTTAACGTGTTTATGCAACACGAACTCTGCGTACATCTTTCGAAGGAAATATAAGGGAATTTCCCTGTTGTTGTGTGGTGGCATATCAAAAACCATGTACCATCTGTCCATCCAGTTATCAACAAATGGTTGAAACGTGCACCACTCAATGGAGATATGCGGCTTGCTTGCATTAGGGATTTCCCCCGTCCGAGGGTCCCTAAACAATGCAAATATAACCTCTTTGGATATTTTCAACTTTTTTACTGCATTGTAATCTAGTCCATCAACATATTGTTGTCTTTTTCTTTCTCTGTAAGATGCAATATCATATAGGACATTTGTAGATTGTGAAATTGTGTCCACAATTGCATCCAAGGTTGATGCAAGTGAACGGAGAATCCTGTCGCCACCACTAAAAGCTTCACTTATGCCCCTCAATTGGGCAAGCTCAATCAATATTTCGGCATTGGCATCCATAGCCGCAACTACAATAAAGACATTAATACGAAAATCATTAGAAACATATACATGGTATATAATGACGTCTCTTCAAAATTGAACATGTATTAAATCAAACTCACATAAGCAATTTAATGGCATTTACTTACATACATTTAAAACTTAAAATTAAACATTTGACAATTAAAAAGTAAGTTAGTCAGATTGGCAGAGAGGAGGAGGAGGAGGATCAAGGCAGTGATGAGTTTGTTGATTCAGGCATGGAGGAGGAGGATCAAGGCAGTGATGAGTTTGCATCTATGTGTCTCAATGTCTCATTGTGTTTTGTGATTGTGAATGACAAATGTGTTGTGATTTGTGAATGATCTAATTTCTATTGAATATTTCATATTTGTAATTGTAAATGTAATTTCTATTGAATATTTGTAATTGTAAATGTTAAATTTTATTGGATGATCTATATGTCTATATTTTTAAATTTTAATATATTTTAAAAATATATTAATTCCAGGGGTCACCGTGTCCTACGTGTCATAATTCCGGGGGTCACCGTGTCTAGTGGGGACCAGGGATCAAATTTGAAGGGTGGGGTCCCATTTCACTATGAAGGGCTATGAGATATTGAACACTATTGAAGGGCTATGAGAAATTTATTAATATTTATTCTATGTGTATATATGGATGTGTTCATGTTGTATGGATTGGATTCTAGGTTAACCGAGGCCTTTTTAGAGCAAAGAATGGGGTAATTACTATTTGGGAACAAGTTTTTTTATCAAATGTAAATTGCGGTGATGGAAGATATTGAGGGTGCCACATGTTGTGGAGAAAGTAGTATTGATTCCTATGACGTAATAGGGAGTTCAAAAAGTCTGGTTTCAAGTATTGTCATGCGTAGCTCGATTGATTTTTCTCGCGCTAGGGTTGTAGCAACTGTTATGGCCATTACTGTTAAAAGGATTGATGGGGTGGAATCCCGTGAAACGATGAGTTCTTTTGTTAAGACGTAGATTCAGTGAAATTTGGTGGGAGTCTTATGTTCATTTTATGCACAAAATTCGATTACTTGATTTTGTTGCATTGTTAACTCTCCTCCTAGTCATAGCTACAATCTCTTATATAATTGTGAAGGTTATCAATCCACTCAATATATTAAAGTTGTAGTAGGCCAAAATCATCCACATATTTATTGTACTCACAAATGTTGACATTCCAATTTCTATGTAGAGCGCCCATTAACATTAGATTGTATGGGACATGTTTTTGAGGCATGATGTCATTATCTCATAACAACAAGCTTTTTATCCATAAATATGTCATCTACAAGCCAACGGAATTGTTCCTAATCCTTTATAAAACTTTGTCATAATTATATCAATACCAACATCCCTACCTATTGACTTAGCTTAGAAGATATTACACCTTCGGATAACCAAACCTGATTCCAAGGTTGGTAATCATAAACGTAAAAGCATCATCATAAGGAAATAGCATGTTGTGTTGAGGAAATTCCTTTTTTTCCATTTCCTTCTCAGTATAATATTTGGTTGTGGATCATTTAAAATGTATAATTTATTTTAATATAATTGGGAAGCTAAATTCAAATTCATTAATATATTAATATGATTTGATTTTTTTATTAATAATAAGTTATTCTTTTCATTTGAAAATGTAATAGTACATCAAAATTTCAATGTTTACTAACGTAGTAAAGTTGAGAGGCTTTATTTTTCAGTGGATATAGCAGACCTATAAATTCATAGGATGTCAAAAATCTAGTCAGCCTTGAAGTTGAGCTCCTCAAAGAAAACGAATTTCTTTAAATATGTTTATGGCAGGCTGGCATTGCCAGCTTCGCTCCGCAAACTATCCTGGAGGACTGGAGGAGATAGGGTAGGTGGAACTTGGAAGTAGCTCAACCACAGTGGAATAGGGGTATAAGAAAAAGCTTGTTTCTATTCATGCAATATGGTCGGAGCCATGGAAGCATGGAATTCCAGCATTGACTTGATACAACAAAGAAAACAAAAGGTGGAACTTGGGAGCTGCAGGATTGACTTGATACAACAAAGAAAACACAGGGTGTGAGGCTGGGAGCCGTAGATGGTAGGATTAACTTGATACAACAAAGAAAACACAGGTCTATAGGTAGGGGCCACGGGCAGGAGCAACAACCTGCAACATTACAAGAAGTTTATGGATTGTGGATTTTGTCTGAAATGCCAAATTCGCGGGGGCATATTAACATAATATATTATACATTGAATACTCAATTAACTCACGGAGTCAGCATTCACGAATTGGTATGTGATAACTTGTAACTTGGTAAGCCCGCTAGCAACAACACGTATGAGCCACCTTCCAGGTTTAATAATTTTGTTGATGCCATTAAATGTGTTAAACACGTAAGCGCTCGCTACAAACACGAGAACTTCGAAGCGTTCAAGCCATGGGCTACTCAGTGTAAGCCCGTCCACGTAAGTTGCTCAATGATATTATTAGAGGCCCAATGGTCCATGATCCATGGATGATCGAACACGTGGATATTGGAGAGTAAGCGAGTCCCACTCCCAAGTCACCTAGCTAGTAGCCGCATTCCCAATTTCCCACTAAAAATTGTTGATGGGTGAAATTTGAAGCTACCCTTCTGTTGCAATTTTAAACAGTAGTGGTTAATTTAATTATTGAAGGGCTTACCATGAAATTAAATTTTTTTTGCATGGTAAAATTTGAAGTGGCCTTCTATGACGTGTGGGTAAAATTTGAAGTGGCCTGAAGGCTTCAAATTTGAAGCCTGGTGGGGACACTCGTGTCCCGTGTCCTCGTGTCAGGTGACTTAGATGAATACATTGTAGAAAGGGGGGGGTTTTAATTTTTTCAATTTTTGGTTTGATTATGAAGTTTTGAGTTTTTTGAAAAGGGTTTCATTTTGAGGTGTGAATTTAATTACAAATTGGGTTATTCCCAATTTGATCAATATTACAAAACTAGGTTAAACAATAAAAAAATAGTAATTTGGATTAAAAAATCACAAAAAAATGATTTGGGTGAATGAATTACCTGACTAGATGAGAATGCACCGGTGAATTTGTCTCCCCTCCAGCTAAATCGAGCAACACGGATAGTTGAGTGGGCCACAAAGCGTCCTCGTCTAGGGTCAATTTCGCCTCTATTCGCGTTTCTGATGCGTGAGTGTCGCGGGTGGTAGGCAATCGGCCGACTGTGTTTTTAAATTCATTTTTAGTTTTACATATCGCGTACGCGATTTTTAAATACATAACGCGTACGCGTTTTTTAACTACATAACGCGTACGCGTTATTGTTACCTAGCCTACATGTCCAATGACATGTTAGGCTCGGGTCTTACCATGGCAGGTGGTAAATATCAGAAACGCGTTATGTTTTAGGTATCAGGAACGAGATTTGAAAAAAGTAGCATTGCATCTAAAGTGACCCTCATCTTCTTGCACACACCCCTACCTCAAAATAAAAAAAAATCCATAGTGGAGTCTCCATTTCTATTTTAGGATTATGTACTACCCTAGTGATCTTTGGGTGGAATCACCATAGATCAATACCCATAAAATAAAACCAATTAACTCGAGCAAGAAACAATATTTAATCTTTACAAATAACTTTAAATGGACAAAGAAGTTAGAAAATAACTTACCCAATTTCTGTTGTTTGAAGAAGAAACCCTTGGCTTGATGCTGCTCCAATCTTCTGACTTGGATTTTAATTGATAACTAAAAAGGGAATAAGAACTAGAAAGAGATAGTCACCATTCCAAATATTATTGTAGTAAGTGTTTTCACACTAGCTGGTGCTAAAAATCACCTACTAAGACTTATGTGTTGATGTATATGTAACTTCGGAATGTATTTCACATATATGTATATTGTATTCCTATAGAGATGTTATTATTCCTCTATACGGAAGTGTCGTCATTTATATTGTAAGTGTCGTAACTTATACTTGATGGGTTATTAGACCACCTTGTTGGGGTCGGTCCTGTATAAGTCATGTGGGTCAAAGGGTTATTAGACCACCCTATTGGGGGTTGGCCATGTGGGTCAAAGGGTTATTAGACCACCCTAGTGGGGGTTGGCCCAGCCAGCATTATGTTAAGTGGTTAAATTGAGGCCGACCTAGTTGAGTAAAGGTCAAGTCAAGTTAGTGTATAAATAGAGAGTGTGTCTCTCTCATTTTACACATTCTATTCTCTCACTCACACTTTGGAGAGTGGCGCACTTGTGGAGGAGGAGGCTCTGCTGCTAGGAGAAGACTATCTCTTGTATTCTGGTTGTATCATTTCTCTATCTATCTCTGAGGAAGTTATTGGGGTTTTTCACCTTTATGGTTTTCCCCAAGTAAACTCTGTGTCTCTTATGTGCTTGCATTATTGTGTCCATGATTCATATGCTGTAGATTTGCTGTACATGTTGTTCTCTCAGTTAAGATCCTAGATCATATTGAAGTAAATTTTGAAAATTTAACATTATGGAAGTCTTATGTAATGTACCTAATTTGATATGAAGTACACTAATTAAAACTTACAAAGCTTCAAACAAAACAAGTGGAAAATATGAGACCGAACTAATTATTTTTGGCTAGGATTTTTAAGACATTTTAAAACAGGCACATGACTTATGGAAGTCTTATGTAATATACCTAATCTGATATGAAGTACATTAATTAAAGCTTACAAAGACTCAAACAAAACAAGTGGAAAATATGAGACAGAACTAATTATTTTTGGCTAGGATTTTGAAGACATTTTAAAACAAGCACATGACTATGGAAGCTAGGAGACAAGGATATGAATTGAAGCAGGGATATTCAGGTATGAATATCTGATAATAGGTTTTGTAAGTCCATACATATTGTGGTGGGCATGTTCTCTGGGTACATCACGCCCGAGATGGTTCGAAGACAGTGTAGTTTCGTTCCTTGGGACTTCTGTGGAAACCAAATGATTCCTGGTGCTTCGCCAGATGTATTTAGACTTGGTTTACAGTCATGTATTCAGACAAGGCCATGTGGTTCATATTTTGGAAAGCGAAATGGTGGTTTGAGTGGGTTTGGGAACAATAGGACAATTCAGGACTGCACATTTAGTCCAAGTTCATGGCATTCCAAACAACATAAGAGTCCAACGAATTTGAAAAATTAGACATGGAAGATGTTGATTATGATCTTAATTAACTCCAATAATTTACAAAATGAAATTCACTGAGCATAAGGTCAAATATTGAAACTTTACTGAAAACTAGACAATTTTGAAGCAAATCTAGAAGTCTTGGAATATGACATAAATATCAGACTTCAACATTATGAAAGTTCTGGAATAATATCAGAAGCTCAAAATAACATACATTACATCAGATATCAGTAGAAATTCCTTTTAGAATAGGCTCATGCTTGAAATTTTTCAGTAGAAACAACTAACATAGAGAATAAATGGAAAACTTCATAGGTTCGAACTACTGGCTTCACAAAGCTTGTTCTGGATCTCGAATCGGAATTTATTTAACTTCAGGACCTGAAATAAAATCATTGACAATTGCTAGATTCTATCATCCAAACATCTAATTGAATAATCATCTAGTTGAAGCAGCAGAGGCACATTTCCCAACTATGACTAGGGGCACATCTCCCAAGTCGAATTGAAATATTGGAGCTCTCAAAACCAAACACAAATGAGCCAAAATATGTGAAATGGAGTTGGGAGCCTATTATTATAGATATCAATTGGATTTTCCTTCCAAGGATGAGTTTCCCTCTTGGAAATTCGAATTCAAGTTGTGTGGATGTTTCCTTGGGAAGTTTCTTTTGCCTTGGAGTCACTAGCCTCATCAATTTATCCCCCACTGGATAATTTTAGCCTTTGCTAAATTTCCTAAATATATTTGACTACTTTCTTCTTTTACTATTCCTTCTTGAGTGCATAAATAAGGAAACTTTCGACTTTATGCTTTTCATGACTTTCCTGCTTTTCTGCCACCTTCTGCTTTTCATTCCTTTTTCTAGTGTCCTTTTCACTGGCACCTTGATTTGGGATGCTTTCTTCCAGTTTCCAACATTGGTTGACAACTCATAGATCCAAACTTATATCCTGATGCGCCCTCATGGGTCCCTTGGAATTTTCCAAATCATATCATAATTAATAAAATTAAATATTCAAAATAAAGATTACATCATTTCTAATTTAATTTAATACAAAACAACTATAGTCCAATTTTATTCCTAGTCAATTTATTTAATTTTCCTCCTGAAACTAATGGACTGAATGGGTTAGAGGGTTTATCCATGTTTCTATCAAAATGGGGACATTATAGTCCTCCCCTCCCAAAATTGCTTGTCCTAAAGCAAATGAAAATTTGTATGATGAAACACTTGGGCAGTTTTCCACCAACTTCGGAAAGATGCTACATGAGCCATTTGAAACTCACCTTCATCATAGATGAGCTCCCTACTTCCATACATTGAGATCTACATGTGTCAATATTGGTCTTGAACCATTTTGGCCAATTTAAATCTCAAACTTGTTTTCCCTTAAGCACATTATGCACTTAGCCAATGCATGTACGATGATTAACACCTCCATGTCTCTGATTGAATAATGTACATGACCCTATTGATCATGCTAAAATATTCTTAAAATTTATGCCATTTGAAGTATTATGGAATTCCAAAGAATGCAAGGATCCAACAACCATATTGGGAGCCCATCAATTCCAATGATTCCAAAAAATTCCACCATTAGGTTCAACAATGTTTGGACCTCTTCATGTGCAAGCTGATTTCTGTCATGCACTGTTGCATCTCACATTCTATGAACACAAGATGATAAAACTGCCATAAATATGCATACCCAATCCTTGTATTTCTTTGTACCCAAGGCATCCAATGGCTGCAATACATTTCTTTTATGCTGCTCACATAATATGACAATGCCATATGCATCTATAAATCTGCTACAAATGCAAAGAAAACTATTACCAATGTGAGCCAAGCTTGCACACTCTTTAGTCTCAATATTTGTTACGCATCCACCCATCCCATCCATGGATGAATTAACACATTTTCTTGCTGATCCATATGGGATGTGGTCATCCATATTACTCATGATGAAGTCTTCCAAACATAAAGGTAGATCATGTCTTTCTTCCAAGGCATGTTTTTCAAACAATGCTTCACCAATGCAAGCAAGCATTGTGCATCCATGAATCTTCATTTCGGTGATATACTTGTCTACCCAATCCTTGGATAAAAAAATACAAATACATGCAGCCTCAAATGGTATGTCCTCAACTATCTCTCCCATAGATAAATCCTCCTCATGACTCTTCTTCAAATCAACAAATGTTTGGTAAACATTTTCTTCATCTTTCCTCTTCATCAATGCCTTCAAATCTGAATTTTTATCATGATCCATCATCACATGAGGCTCCTCCACAGAAATATGAATGTAATCAGCCATATGAATCTGACTTATAATGGTATTAGAGGAAAAATTTATCCCTCCCAACTCCATACAAAACTAATCTTCAAACTGGAAGGCAAGGAATATAAAAAAAAAAAAAACTCTTACCTTCTTTTGTTCCCAACATCATGCTAGATTTGGCCACAAGCTTCTTCATCCAGTCTATGGATGCATGTGCAATGGGAGTACCAAATTGATGCCATGAATATCCATGCTACTGATCACATATCAAGGCAACAATTCCAAGATAGAGACAAAGAACATATCCTTTCCCATTCTCCACCAAATTTACTCTAGTCACCCATAGGGGAAACTCATAATATTCCTTGAGTAAAATGATTATTTTGAAGATACTCTCCACATCTATTAACTCATCCAAATGATTCAATCATGCCTACCATGTGATTCTATGTGTATTGGAAGGTTCATATGGCATCCATAGGAAATTTTGTTGCTCCTCATAAGATTGCATGATGAAGAATGTGTCCATTAATCTACTATCGATACAAGCTAGATTAGTGCATCATTGAGTATCCATTTCTACCATGAAATTATCTACCCAATCCATGGATAAATAAATACCTTTGCATGCTGATTCAGATGGCATCTCCTCAAGCAATTTCTCACTATCCTTTTGCATCCCATCAAGTGCTTGATCAATTTCTTCTATGTCCTTCCTCACAGGAACTTGCAAATATAAATAGTATTTCTCATGTTCAAACCTCTCATGAGGTTCCTCCTGGTGTGAAACAAGTGATCTATAATTAGAGTCCATGTCATTTCTTACTTGAAGCACTTGTATCACTGAATAGTCCTCATGCTCACCATGTGCATGAGGTCCCTTCAAAGCATGATGTACGTAATCAACCACACACATAGGATCACTAGTGGTTCTGGACAAGGAATGTGAATCTCCCTTCACAAACACATGAAAATTAGAATTTTCCTCATGTTCCACCATCACATAAGGATCCTCCTTTAATCCATGAATGCAATAAGCCATATGAGATTGGATGTATGAAATATAGGAGGTGGAATATGATCTCTACAGCTTCTCATGGAGCTGCTCAATCTGAATTTAAGATTTTTGAAGTGCACTTTGAGTACTCTTCAAAGAATCTTGGGTGGACTCCAACTAAAGAGTGAGCTTGTCAATCTCTTATGCATCCCTCAAAGATGAACTATGATACATATCCACAATATCGAACAAATGATCTCTATCAGAAAATCAAATGCAAAAAGTTACCTTTGATGTCTGTCATTGCTTCCAAAATGGCCTCCAAGTCTTGAATAGAAGATGGCTCTACTAGTGATGCAACTCTCCAACAAGAATTTGACACCAATGCAATAGTGTCATGTAGAATACTCAAGTTCTTATGGATCTTCCTTTTTCTCATCTTCAAAGGCCCTACAAGAAAGGGTGGATCTTGAGGATAGACATCCTCTTATTCCTTCTTTGGATCAAGTTCTTGATGAAGATCAAGTGGTGACTGGGAAGCTGATCCTTGTCCTTCTTCCTTTGCTACAAGATCTTATTTTTCATGCTCATGGGAAACTCCTCCTACAACAGGTTGTTCCAAATCGATATCTATGTCACCAACATAGAGACTCATGAATCCTTCAGTAGATTCTCTTCTATCCATGTCTAGAGTGTCTAGATATTCTTCTACACGACCTTATGCTTCATTGAAAACATATTGCATTGTCTTTCTATCTTCTTCATAGATATTTTCTTCTGCTTCACCACCTGCAAGACTAGGTGGTTCATGGTTCTCCTCAATGATGGTAGATGGATGATTGGTACTTTTCTTTTGATCCTTCATGCCAGATGATGCATCTTGCTCATTTATAGCCTTAGGGTCAATATATTTAGAGTTTCTCCTTGAATAAAATCCAAAGAGTCTCATGATGCCACTATATGCAGATGGATTTGATGGAGATTCACATTTGGTTCCTTTTTATTCTTATTTTCTTGAAGAAGTGGAACAAATTGGTTCCTTGCTTGATTTTTTACTGCTCTCTATTGAATACACATCTACATCCTTGGGCTCAAATTGAAATCTTCAATAAAAATAATATTTGAAAGGAATGGATTTACAAATCTCTTCCCCCAAGGAAAGATACTCCTGATAGTGATGAGGCAAGTGTTCACTTGTTGCTATCTTCCTTGCTAAATCATATTTTGGTCTAGCCATTGGTGGTTCAAACATTTGGTATTAATTTTCCATTTGGTCACAAAAGTAACCATTCTCATCTCGTGGTAATCCTCCATCTTTGTAGATAATTTATTCATAAGAACCGGATGCTTCCGCATCATCCCATTCGAAATCATCATTAGCTGGTGCTAGTATCACGGCTGCAAATTATTCAAATTGAGAGCTTAATTTACACAGGAGTAGAGGAAATTGATTTGATACCACTGTAATGTACCCAATATGATCTGAAGTACATTAATTAAAACTTACAAAGCTTCAAACAAAAACAATGGAAAATATGAGACCGAACTAAGTATTTTTGGTTAGGATTTTGAAGACATTTTTAAACAAGCATAGGACTTTGGAAGATAGGAGATAAGGATATGAATTGCAGTAGGGATATGCAGGTTTGAATCTTTGATCATAGGTTTTATAATTCCATACATATTGCAGTGGGCACGTTCTCTAGGTACATCACACCCAAGGGTTTGAAGACCGCGTAGTTTCAGTCCCCAAGACTTCTCTGGAAACCCAACGGCCCCTGGTGCTTAACTAGGTGTATCTAGACTTGGGTTACAGTCATATATGCAAACAAGGGCACGTGGTTCATAGTTTTGAAAGAAAAATGGTGGTTTGAGTGGGATTGGGAACAATAGGACAATTCAAGAATGCACATCTAGTCCGAGTTCAGGGAATCCCAAACATCATAAGAGGCCAATGAATTTTAAAAATTAGACATGTAATATGTTCATTATGATCTTAATTAACTCCAGGAACTGAAAAAATGCAATTTCACTGAGCATAAGGTCAAATATTAAAATTTTATTGAAAACTAGACAATTTTGAAGCAAATCTAGAGTAGGTCTTGGAAGATACTATAAATATCAGACTTTTGCATTATGACAGTTCTGGAATAATATCAGAAGCTCAAAATAACATACATTACATCAGATATCAATTGAAATTCCTTTCAGAAGAGGCTCATGCTTGACATTTTCAGTAGAAACATATAGCATAGAGAATAACTGGAAAAGTTCATTGGTTCGAACTACTGGCTTCACAAAGCTTGTCCTAGATCTTGAATCAGACTTGATTTAACTTTTGGATTTGCAATAAAATCATTGAAAATGGCTGGATTCCATCGCCCAAACATATAACTGAATAATCATCTAGTTGAAGCAACAGGAGGACATCTCCCAACTATGACTAGGGGCACATATCCCAAGTCGAATTGAAAGCTTGGACCTCTCAAAACCAAACACAAATGATCCAAAATATGTAAAATGGAGTTGGGAGCCTCTTATTATAGATATCAATTGGATTTTACTTCCAAGGATGAGTTTCCCTCTTGGAAATTTGAATTCAAATTGTGTGGATGTTTCCTTGACAAGTTGCTTTTGCCTTGGAGTCACTAGCCTCATCAATTTCGCCCTCACTAGATAATTTTATCCTTTGCTAACTTTCCTAAAGCTATTTGACTGCTTTATGCTTTTACTATTCCTTATTGAGTGTAGAAATTAGGAAACTTTTGACTTTATGCTTTCATAACTTTCCTGCTTTTCTGCCACCTTCTGCTTTTCCTTCCTTTTGCCAGTTTACTTCTTTTCACTGACACCTTCCTTTGGGATGCTTTATTCTAGTTTCCAACATTGGTTGACAACTCATAGAGCCATACGTATCTCCTTATGTGCCCTCGTGGGTCCCTTGTAATTTTCCAACTCATATCATAATTAATAAAATTAAATATTCAAAATAAAGATTACATCATTTCTAATTTAATTTAATACAAAACAACTATAGTCCAATTTTATTCCTAGTCAATTTATTTAATTTTCCTCCTGAACCTAAGGGACTGAATGGGTTAGAGGGTTTCTCCATGGTTCTATCAAAATGGGGACATTACATCTTATTAACAGTTCGAATTATAGTGCAAATAAAGCAAAATAAACTAGATCTACACTAAGCATACATTAAACTAACATCAATTTAAAATGGTTTTAAAAAAGCACAATCTAAGACCATAATAAATACTTGGAAATGGGGGTCCTTGCAACTTTCTGAAGTAATGTGTCCTTGGTCTCCTAGCAACTCCACAGTCTCCAACTACACGTCAAAAAAAGTGCCAAATCTCAACATATGGGTAAAAAGGACTCAATGGAATTTTGGAAAAGTAATGACATGAATAAGGTGAAGAATATCCGTTCTATGTAATGGGGGACCTTCACATGTATATATAGATATTGTGACCCATGGTATTTGGTGACCCATGACATTGGAAAATGGTATTCGGATAAACTCAACTTGTTTTTCCCTTTTTTTATGGATTTTTTCTTGTTTGTGGGAATTTCCTATTTTGGGGGGATTTTCCCTTTTTCCCATTTTTTAGGAATGTGCCAATTTCTTGCTTTTTTGGAAAGAGTAAATAATAATTATGGGATATTTATGATATTTTTTCCATGCGAAAGTCAAAGTGGTGGAAATGGAAAGTGGACATGATGTATGATATGGTGTGGCTAGTGGATAAGCAAAGTGGAACAAATTTTGGTGTTAATAGATTGCCTTCTGATTTGTGAGGTTAGGATCTCATCGTATGTCCGAAAAAAATCATAGGATATTTCTTTTATCCAAGGGAGAAATGTGATGGTATCATAGAGACCATAAATGGTGTCAGAGGGTAGAACATATTCTTCATCGAAACTACAAGGACCTGCATCTACATATATTATCACTCAAAATGGATGAGGTACATATAATTTCAAATATATGGACGAGGTGGGAAAACCCATGCTCGTATCAATGCCACAAAGATATACAAAATGGATCAAGGCCCAAAAAGGGGGGCGATCAATACATAGATAAATGATGTGTACATCATAGGGGTCCAATAAGGGACTGAATACAATGGATTGTAATCATGGTCCAACCATGGTTGATTTGAAGAGTTTATACATGGAAACAATGGCATTCACCAAGAATGCAAGATCACAATAACTGATGCACTTCTGGATATCAAGGGGTGCAACAACTGTATGGAATCAACAACTAAGAGTGAGAATATCGAAGGTACAATGAGCTGCATCTGAAACTAGATAAACTTGGAAGCATGGAACTGAGGAGCTTCCTAAACATTGTCGCCAACGAAGCCTGGATATCATGAGGAACACAAGACTGCTAGGGTTTTGGAGAGAATCACCAATATGCTAGAGTCAGAGGATATCTGGGGTCTTTGACCAAATAATGAAGGAACCAATACATTGTACAAATATCAATGGTACAATGATGTAGCTGAAGTCGAGCATGTGAGACACAATCGATCTAAGGGGCACTGAGGGAATGGAACTGGACATGTGCCAGAGACAGTGAATGGGGATACAAGGGAAACTTTGTAGGGGGACATAAACTTCCTTTGTTCAGAGTATGACGACAAGGCTGACCTGGAAGCATATGAAACTAATCTCAAGGGAGGGGAACATAGCTGGGGTGACCTGGTGGGGATGGCTGTAATGGTTGATGCTTGGAAAGGGAAGATTGATACATGACATCAGAGGGAATCCAAGGAGGACTCATTGTAGAATACTCTAAATAAAGGAGACCATACCGGGGATGCTACCATAATAAGAGACCATATGTGATATGCACGGGTTCCGAAAGGCACTGTTTGGGCCTTCTTTATTTTTTAATGAGCTTAAAGAAGGGATAGAAAGGTTCTCAATAATGTACTTACCCATGGATTTTGATCGACCCCGGATTAATTAATGCTCATTGATGTTTTCAATTTTAGAGAGTCTGAAAACATGAAGAAAACTCGATTGAGGTTCTTTTTCGTGAAGTTAGTCTCCTGAGCCTGAAAAAAATAAAAGTATGCAAGTGAGAATTCTTCTAGCCAAAGGGACTATAGTTTTCCTTTTTCGTAATTAGTCCATTCGTCTCGAAAAAGGGGTAAAATTATACCAGACATACACCCTTTCAAATAATTTAGCAGGCATGAAAGGAATAAATTTTGCTCGACGATCTTTTCATTCTTTAAGGAGTCAAAAAATAGCTTAAAATAAAATCCATACCGGGAGTCCGTTTACAGGAACTGGCCAATGAGTGTTAATGTGAATGGAATGCATGCAAATTCATTTTTGGATGTCAAAATACAAGGAATCCTGATCCTATGGGGATTTGAATGGCATGGGATCCAAAGGAGAGGGGTATTAAAACGATCACCCATGTGAGGTAGGATCTACTGTTGAGTAAGGGAGAATGCAATGGTGGCTGGGCTAGGCCACTCACTCGAACATGGGGGTTCCTACATGTGTAAAGGAGAAACTAGATTAATGCATCAACTGCTATGGGGGAGAATATGAACTATATCCTAGTTAATAGGTTATACTTATAGGGATCAGTTGCCGAATAAAACAAGTGGAGTTCAACACAAATTGGACCTGTACACATGGAAATGATATTGAAGCGTAAAATGTGCATCTGGAAATAAAACCAAATATACAGGTGAAATGTGACCTCAAAAATGATCGAGATCACACATTTGAAAAAGTGAGAAAGGTTAAGGTACCTCCCCCATGCGATGGGTATGGGGTTTGTGATTGTGGATCACATATGTGTTGGATTGATTTAGGGGCTCATTGAAGTACTAAGATCGATGTGTTGGGGCAGGATCAAAAGAATTAATCATGCCCCCTATCCTAGGGTAAATACAATCAATTATGTACCCCAACATAGAGGTGTTGATCTAGTGTGGATTCTCTCCCAGTGATTTACCAATAGGGCATCGATCAACTACTGGAAGGGAGGTGGACCGTGAGGTTTATGGACATGGTGGCACAATGAATTGATGATATGATGATGGGGGATTTCCCTTATGGGGTGGATTCCATTAGTATCACTGACGAGGGAGACACTGATGAGTAGGAAGGTTTGGAGGATTGCCCCCATGCTATGGACATGGGATTTCCTCATCGGTTCGAAAGGATCGACTAGAAAGGTGTAAGAGACCCATGTCTATCGACGTAGTAGTAGTAGTATGGGTTGATGATGAAGGGTCATTAGAGGAAAATCTGAAATAAATGGTGTTCGTATAGCGGGAAGAATATTCTGGAGGGTAAACTTCTTCTATTACGGTGACTTGTGATTCTAGAGAGAATCAACGTAAGCCAATGAGGGAATATCAGTATTTGGCAAGATTAGGACAGTGGTGGGAGTAGTGGCCATAGGTGCCACAAATCGTGCAAGAATGGTTTATGTGTAAGGAATTATTGAACACTTGGGGAGGGTCAGGTACTTGGAAAACTGGAATATTTTTGTTGTCATCCAACGTCTGCATGTGAGTACGGAGGATGGGAAACTCTAGACAATTATGGGTAGCATGAACCAGAATATCGCATAAAGCGTAGGGCAGAGGTGCTTGTGTCATAATTGGAGGAGGCAGTGTCATATACTTTTTTTGTCATTTTCGGTGTGGTTGGATTTTAGGTCTTTCCCCCAAATTTATTCGTCGGGGGAGGATAGGGAGGAAGAGGTACCACATTAGGCATACTAGGAGGCGTGTGTTGGGAAATATTCATCGATTGGACTAGTTGTAAAACAACTTGTGGGGTCGGGGGTGGGATAGATGCAGGTAGATACCACATACGAATGGATAACATCAATATCGTAAGGTTGAGAGTATCCATTACAGGCGTTCTCACAACGTTCGATGGAGGAAAAAAAAACAAGAACGTATGGATAGGCGTATCCCCCAACATATTGGGTACTGATGCCGGTTGTGGTTGAGTTTGCGGTGGGCGTTGAGGTTCTGAGTTTGGTTGTGGTGGGAATGGAGGTTTACTAGATGAAATGGTGCACAAATACAATATCTCGATGGTTGGAAGGGGCAGGGGAAAATACACGAAAGTGTTAGTCAATGGGGTGTCACAAAAGAGGCCTGGCCCAACAACACAAAGCAAGGGGATGGATACACTGTCAATTGTGGTGTCAACAATGGGGAGGAAATTTTCAGGAGTACATGGGCCCTTGGGATCATAGTAATTCAACTGGTCGATATTAATGATTCTCCCTTCAGGAGGGAACATCATAAGTAGAAATACTAATGAAGCGACGAATTTCATAGAATATATGTAGATACGTCCAAGGAGGAGGTTATAATCAAGTTGGGCATTGACAACCTCAATGTCAATGAGGACCATTTTAACGGTTATCTCCATGGGAACATTCGCTAGAAGTGCCTGGGATTTGGAAGCACGAACATCATAGGCACGTACCACGATAGTAGAGGGTTGCAAGGGAGGTGACCCAAGTTTCTTCCAAACAAAGTTTGACATAACACAAGTGGAGGCACCTTCATCGACGATACATCAATGAATGACAAGGTTCTGGATTGACACAGGAATATGGAACATGATAGAAGAAGACATGCAGGGTTCAGATTGATCCAAGTCGAAAGTGATCAAATGAGAATCAGATGGATATGTAGTACCTAAATCCGATAGTAAGGCTTTGTGTTGCATGGGGAAGTTCCTGAGGACCTCCAATGTCGACACGGCGACAGGTGACTGTCATAAATTTTCCACAATGTTATAGTTAAGAAAAACTCAAGAATTGAGACTATTCACAATGTGACACAAAGGGAATTTTGGGACTTTGGGAGCCCCATCGGTCAGTGGTGGAGGTAGGTGCAAAGAATGGTCCACAGGGGTGGATGCTACAACCTTATCTGTGGGTATGGTTTTGGTAACCAAACCGTATTGGTTGCATCTGGTATGAAGGTTGACATCAGACAATATCGTCAAAAGGTAATGAAAACCCTAATCAAGGGGATGACACAATGAAGCATGTTTGACAGGGTACATGACCATTGGTTGTGCAGAAACAACCCCTTGAGTAGGCAAGGTATTATGCAACACCATATGTTGTTGGCTGGGTTGAGGTGTGGGGTTGGGCTACGCCTAAGTGGAGACAGTACCTTGGTGCTGGTTAGCCTCATCCCAAATATTTTTAGCTCTAGAAAAGTGTGGGTAGTGATGCGTATAATGGTCATAGACACCATAGAAATAACACATGTGGTTGGTTTGAAGTTGCGGGTTCTTCCCTTGCTTGGGTGATTTATTGTGGTTCTGAGGTGTAGGATTCACTCCGTTATTATCAGGGGGTTATGGAGGTTGGATACCCCCATCCTGATGGGTATTGTTTCCTTGGTTTCCCTATTTGATGCTTACCTTGCCCTTGTTGTTTATTGGGGGCGGGTTGGGAAGGTAGGTTATGTTGTGCATAAAATTTCCCTCGTGGAGAAGGTGAAACAAGGGAAGGAGTTGGTATAGGGGTTTCCGTTGGGTGGATAAGATAAGGATAGTAAATAGTAGGCACCTAAGGGGCTGTATATCCTTGTGGGGTACTGCCACATGCGGCTATGTAGCTGGAAGTTCCATGAACGTGTGGGGTATGAGGCACATAGGAGGGTTTTGCTCTTGACTGGGATGAGGAACATGATCGATTAGGTCCATAACCCTATGTGGGAAAGGAACCCGTCGAAGGCTGCGCAATTATAGGGGCATTTCCACACATGAATTTGGTCACCTTGGAGGTGAAGGGAGCATACAACCAAAGTTGTGATGCTACGATGCCAATAACACCATCGACGACATGGGATGCTCCTGGGGCATATTTCCAGGAGGAGTTTCCACAGGGGGCATCAGGAATAAGGGTGTATAGGTGTCCATACTGTGCATAGATCAAGTCGAATGCTGGGCCTTAAGGATCGCTTCTTCTTCAGACTGCGGGCGCTCAGAGGCTAGGTCCTTGGAGATGGGAGGGAGTAGGGACTTGAGGAACCAATCGAAGAATATACAGTCATTGAGATTGATTTTACATAATATTCAATGTCGACGCCACTAATTTATGTGTTCCGTGATGTGGGTAGCAGTATTTTGGCGGCAAGATAGGAGAATATCAACTCCCTTGTCGTCTCGGACGGGTAACTGTAAGAGCTGTAGGAAAGTGGAAGCTAAGGATAGAAAGTTGGAGTGTGCCACATGAGGTAGTTCAATGTACCACTTGGTCGTGACATGGGCAAGGGCGCATTGAAACAAATGTAATATAATGGAATCATCCACTATACTGTTAGAGGAACACCATAAGTGGAAGGACATAATATGGTTCTAGGGGTTTTCCCTAGCCTTCCCTTTGAAATTAGGGATGTTCGAGGGGAGTTTGGTAGGAATTGGGGGCCACATAGGATCATGTCTAATAGGATCATTGTTCAGTCTATCCAAATCTAGAAGGTTTAGACTAGCCATAAATGGCAGGATGTTAGTAAGCTATGACATGGTAGGACCAACAGGGGTGTTGACCATAGAGGCAATCGTGGGGCCACCTCCACTAAGTGGTAGAGTGATAGTATGGCCAACGATGGTGGTTTTCATGGAAATTACTGTAGGACCGACAACAAGGGTCAGTGTGACTGCGACAGAGGGGCCACAACCCCCAAGAACAGATACAGTGACTGTATGGATTGTGTTCGTGGGGGTGGGCCCATCGCCAGAGGGAATAGAGCTGGTAACCATGTGAGCTGTAGTGGTGGAATTAGGTCCAATGCTACTGGGAATTATGGTTCCCATGGGACCAACAATTGGATTGGTTGTTATAGCGACTATAGGGACACTATCGAGCCCAACACCAATGATCCCTCCAAAAAATGGGTTAGGATTCATGCCATCGATAGGACTATGTGTAGGTGAATGTGTGGGTGAATCTGACTGGGAAGAGTTAGAAGTGAACTTAGGTTCCTCAGGAAAAGGTTCCGTATATGGGGAGGTGCACCGGAATGGGGTCTAATGTGTGTGGTCCAAGAAACTAGATTGAGGCGACTACCCCCAAAGTCGACGAGAGTACCTCAGAGGAGATACGGTGACATGAAAGTGCTACGAGTATAAGCTCAATGATCGAGAAAAAAGGCTCAAAAATACCAATGCAACAAAGTGTTGAACAGGAGAGCGAAAAAAAGAGGCACTCAGGCCAAAAAACAGACTCAAAAAACCAACTGCAACCGTGTGTCACAATAGGTGAGCTAGAAAAAAATGGCCACAAAGCCAACAAGAAACACTACCTATTAAAATAAAAATGACCCATGAACCTATAAGGTATGGGAGCAATTAGTCACCTAACCAAAAGATGGAAGGCCTTCTCAAATCGCTTCCTTTGTGGGGGTCTCAAGTCCCATCAAATAAATCAAAATGGAAAACCAAATATGGCCAAGGGATATCCCCCTACCGAAGGGGATCCTAGGTAAAAGAGCCCTAGAATAATGGTAACTAGGCTACCTCGTTCAAGGAACATCCATAAAGGTTACCCACAGATTCATTCCTTTGGTAGTTGCACAATAAGTATGGTCACTATTACGTACAACGAGGACAACGAGTTGGTGTCCTTCAGTATAGACTACAGAGCGACATTCCACCCAGACCTCCAAAACAAGTCT
This sequence comes from Larix kaempferi, assembly GCA_027924585.1. NCBI lineage: Eukaryota > Viridiplantae > Streptophyta > Pinopsida > Pinales > Pinaceae > Larix > Larix kaempferi. The sequence continues at coordinate 7,783,020 of BSBM01000597.1, read as the reverse complement.
TTCCACTTGCCCTCCTAAGGGAGTGTCCCCCCGACAAATCAGTATCAACCGTGCCAATAAATACACGAGGATCTTGCTCCCCTAATTGGACAACTTCTATGTCTCAGATGTAAGTGGCAAAGGGGAATTATTTGGATTCCTATCCCTAGTGTCCTAACCTAACTACCAAATTGTTTTGGTCGTCAAGTGAGGTTAATGTTGGTCTAGTTAAGGTTAATTTTAGGCTCAACTTGGGGTCATGAACCAAGCATTTTATATTAAGGTGTCGTATGCGTGCACATGTGGTGTGTACCCAAGTCTAATGCTGAAAAATAAATGTTAAACTGAAATGATAAATAATACTAAATAAACAATTATATAAAATTCTATGTAATTCTAAGGAAAATTTCCTAAATCAAATTGCATATTTGGATTCCTTGTTAAAAAACACTCTATTAAAAAAAAATCATCCCAAACGGAGTTCGGGAGAGGGAGATATGGGTATTTCAAAGCTGGGTCACCCTTATCGGGCCAAAAGGTGCAACTAGGTCGCGCTTATATGGGGAAAATTTGAAACCTAGGTTGCTCTTTTCGGCCGAAAGGGTGCAACCTGACCTGCAAGAGGCATGTTGCACGTTTTTGGGTCTCTGAGGGCAACTGGGCCGCGCTCTCCAGGAAAAAATGCGCGACTTGGGCCACGAAAAATGGGTCGATAGGTGAGACTCAACCATAACTATTTTTTTTATTTTAAATAGAGGTTTGACAAGGGCCAGAACATATGGTGTAGTTTGATTTTTCGGTTTAGATCTGACTGATGATGACATATCAGATGAAAAGAAAGAAAACCCAAAAAAATAAAACAAAAAAACTAATGGGTAAGGATGGTCAAATGGAACTATTATCACATCCATAGTAGCCGGGATACCATGATTGCAGAGCAGTTTCCTGTATATTTTTGAGCCAATACTTTACACATTTTTGATGAGATCAACTTATGATGATAAGTACTTTTGATGATCACTCATATTTTGAGCATTCCTAGAGCAGACATGACGACCCTTATGCCATGACTGAGCCTCATGACCTCAGATTTGATGATTGAGGTGACCATTTTTCTTCCATACATAGTAGTGTGATAATGCCCAGAGTTATACATGAGCAGTTCTCCAGTGACTGTTGATGGTCCAGATGATAGATACAGGTATATGACCCAACAGGTATACGGTTTTGCATTGGATATGTTTATCTTGCTCTTTTGCTTATCTTAGTAGTTTGACTAGGTATTTAGTAGTCATGTATATATATATATGGATATGGTTATTGGTTGACTGTCTGGAATCAAAGTGATATAATTACTCGGAGTAAGAATTTATTTTTTATACTCGTTGGTTTTACCCTCTTAAGTAGTATGGACATGGTCATTCCACCATTTATGGCTTGCTAGTTATGGAATCACTTATCAATTTCCCCATCCATCCATTCTCTTTCGTATTTGGTTTTACCTTGATTTACACCTCAGCTTGTGATATGGAGGACCTCCCCACTTTTTCCTCTATGTTGGATAGATTCCCTGTTGTTTTGTGTCTCAGCTCTGAGTTGTGCAACATAACTTACAGAAGCCTTGATCCTTTTGGGCCAGGAGAACCCGCTGGTGTTTTTTCCCGAGCTTAGGTGAGTTGGATTTGAAGCCTTGACCTCTCTGGTCGGTTTCCCCCGATGCTTGATCCTGATTGTGGATGATCCCCCTAGTTTCCTGAGTTGTTTCAGCGAGACTTGAAGCAAAATGTACTACCATCATTACATGAAAATGTGCCTCATTATTATATCTTATATGCAAGCCCATGGTTATAAATTAAAACTATGCTTTTCAGCACAATGAAAGAGGGATATGAAATGAAATGTAAAGCACCCTGGATAAAAGACGCGATTAGTTGTGCTTCTAAGCACATGCAAAATACAAAGGGTCATAAGGAATAAAAAGCAGTGGTTAAATGTATGCTAAATCTAAAGATTACTGGCCATAATTAAATGTAATGATTAATTCCTCATGGAGCCTACGGGTTGGGATGTGAGATGGAGTAAGGGACATCTAATTCTAAGTATCCCCTAGAACCCCAAGTTATGGTTAGTTGTGCACTCGGTCATGGTGGTTCTATAAAATATCCACACAGAGTTGGTTCAAGCTTGGATGTGAGATATAGACATTTTTCTAAAAGTTGAATATACACTCCTCAAATCAACTGATTCCATTTGTGAGACACCACCATTCCTTGTGTGTTTTCTATCCAACATATGCTTAGGTGTTTCTCCCCTTTTCCCCTTACCCAAAGTGTCACGGTGTTAAAGATTGTAAATTCATTCCATTTTCCTAGCCTTGCATTTTTCACCCTCACCCATTCCTAGAAAAATGGTCACGTCCATCAAATGAGTATACACTTGAGGGTCTTTCTCTTAGTAATTGATTGTTTTGATTTTGGACTTATATTTGATGTATTAATTGCTTAATCGCCAGTGAAATGCTACTTTATAATTTAGTATTGCTATTGAAATAATTAAAGGAGCATATATTATCCATTTGCACTTGCAACATCAGTCAATTTGATCCTGGGTCATTATTTTGATCAGTTTTGACCAGGTCAACCCAACTTGACCATGTCAACCACAGGATCCAGGATGAGTTGGACCAATGATGTCCAAGATTGATTATTTGTGGTCCTATGTTTCCCACTTGATGGTTCCATGCATCAGACACGGGTTTCATATGATGGTTTGATGGATTTTTATTATTATTACTATTTACAAACCATTATTTTTATTTGTCCGGGCATGGTTGAGCTTACATATGATTATCTAGGTGGTCACAGGGTGTATGAGTACTAATATCTACTACATTTGGGCCTTATGAGCTCATTGGCACACTCAGATATCAGTTTTAGGCACTCTCAGATGAGATTACAGTCATATTATAACTTTATTGCATAATTGCCATTATAAAATGGCCTGGCAGCATGTTTCAAGATCTATTTGGTTCTCCTAGGGAACTACACAGGGAGTATGGGGTCCAACCAATTGTTATTACCATATTACCATACTACCAGACATTTTGTTGTAGTCATATTTGTGTCTAGAGCACGATTATTATTTTAAAGGTGATTTTCTAAGGATAAAAAATGGAAGAAATGGTCACTAAGGAAATTGATTTGGGAAATTAAGGAAAGGAATTGTCATGAGGTTTTATCAAAGGATTTTTGTGATGCACACCACACCTTCCGGCATAGCTTGCAACATTCAGTGGGGTCCACACACACTCCTGGCTATTATTTGGATATTTTATTATGCTTTTGAAGGGGGCACGATTTGGTCTCTTGGTTACTTTATGATTTTATATGGTCATATTATTTATTATTGTGCCATGGGGCCATGCTAGTGAAGGATATAATCACCTCCTAGCCACACCATGTGCTTTATTCATGTGTCTTAGTCACTTTTCATGTGGTACGTCCCCCTTGGTAGACTTAGTGAGTGCGTCCCACTCTATTTATGAGTTTATCTGTGTATTATATTTCCGAATCATCTTAGATATTGATTTTTATTGTTATATCTTTTGATATCCACCACTCATTCAAAAATTGGTTAGGGTTTTGGTCTCTCTCATTCCTATTTAAGGAAGAGACCCCCCTCATTGTAAAGGCACCTTTGGGATCTTGGAACTTTCATAATAAAGAGAAATTTTGCAGAGACTCTTAGACTTTCTTTGTGGATTGTTCTTGAATGTAGATTGTAAAGTTTATCTTTCCTAACATTTGATATATTTCCGTGGATCCAAAATATTTTTGTGGAAACATTGTTTTACTGTAGGAGGGTGATTTCAACCTGGGCGTTTTTGCAGGGGCTCCTCAAATCGCTCCACTTTGAAGTGGCTTTGTATCAGGAGGTTTTCAATTGTATCTATGATCATTGATATGCTTCTTGATATTTCTCTTGTTGTTATAGTATTTTTCTGGTAAACATCAAATATTACTTCCGTAATTTGCTTGTGCAGGAGAGAGGGGCGCATTGGATTCCTTGGGCAAGTCGATTTCACTTGGAGACACTGTCAAATCACCTCAAATTGATCGGGTAGAGGTAAATAATCACCTTCAAGGCATCTACAAGATATTCCAAATAATATCTACACTTGATCTTTTTGATTGAAATTCTAAACCATTGGCCATTTAATTTTATTGCTTAAACCCTAAATATAAAACTTATAAAAATTCTCTAGTATTTATTATTTGGTTTTCTGGCGAACAATTTCTAGTTTTTCATCCTTAGCCCTGACCCCAGGTGGGTCCTCAAGGGAGTCTTTCTCTGTGGACTCCTTCTTCCCATTTCCCTAGGCACTTATCTCTCCATGCTTGCGCCTTCCTTGTTTGCCTGTCTTCTGGATGATCAAAACCTTCTTTTCTGAGCTTGTGACCTTTGATATTGTTAGATATGTTGTCAAGATGTGATAGGAATCCATAATCCATTCAGATATACTCCTTGGGACCATTTTCCCTATTTTAAGTACACGTTTCCCAAGGAAGTTGAGTTTTACAATTTACCCTAGCACCTATATCCCGGATTTATCCTTAATTCTGAGCTACTGTAATTGAATTTATCAACTTTCATATCTCATCCTCCCTAATCCTCTACAATATCTCCATTACTTAAATATAGGGTTCTACACCCTTCACTCTACATCTATTGTTTGATTTGTTTGATTCGGTGTTTGGGTTAGATCTCTCTCTTTAAGAGTAGATCAAGGTCTCTCACTTTGTTATTTATGGCTTAGATAGAAAGAAGTGAAGAGTGCCTCGATTGGAGTGACAACCAATCCATCTTGGGAATTGAGGCCCTCTTAGGTGTCACCGGTTAGTTGTCCTCCTCTACCATCCTAGATAGAATATTTTAGTTGACAACTACACTTTGTGTGATAACATTTTTGGTGTTGTTTCCGGGGAGGTAGAGGCTTACCCCAGGTGTCTGCGAATGTCTGTGCGATCATTCCATATCTTATTGCATCCGATTTTAAATTAATGAATGGATACAATTTACCTCACTAATTCATATGTATCCATTCCATTTCACTCATCTCTCCCATCTATTTTAACAACATATATTTCGGTAAACAAGATCAATAGTTTACCTGGGGACTCCACAAACACAACTCCACTAGTGATCGATCCTATCATATTTAGAACCCATGTGGTGCATCAATTTGCATTTGGGATTCCTAATTTTCTAGCAAATTCCACCCATGGATAAGTCCGAGCCTCCAAGGACATTCGATCGATTAGAATTTTTTGACTTCTCAAAAATTGTTGGGTATCCTCATGAAATCCCTCGTCAAGTCTGTGAAAGGTTCCCTAAATTTGATGGAATTTATGAGGTATCTTCTAAAATTCACCTTGACCTCTTTAGGGAAATTATTAACGAAATATCTCTAACCCATGAGGATGCATGCATGAAATTATTGGCCTCATATTTTCAAGGAATAGTTGAGCGATTGTTCCTGAACTTAACGACCAATAGCATTTCCGGATATGACATTTTTGAACAAAAATTCTTAGAATAATGGGGAAATGAATACGATGATATATACTCTTTAAATTAGATCCAAGATCAAAATCTTCCCCTTCCCGATCCTATTGTAGAAGCAATAAGTAATATGAATAAGTTAACAACATCATTGACAACGTCCGGAGATGACCCTTTTTGCCCAACCTCCTTTGATGAAGTCGAACTTGTAAGCAATAATGATGAAGATGGAATTGGTAGTCAATATTCTAAGCATTCCTCGGGTCAAGCTACTCAATTGGATGAGTTTTCCTTTGAATTGTATCTCCAAAAAGAGCTAATGAAATACCCTTCACTCATGGAAGAAATTATGTCTTACATTCTTAATCATCCTTTTGAATCTCAAGACGATACACTGAAGAATGTGCAAAGGATTATTTTAATTGCCTCTTCTTCTGAAACTGTAAATGAGGAATCCAACTTAACTTATGATTCACTTGATCAATATGACATGATCATTGAAGAAAATCCTTGCTCATCTATTGTGAGGGATTTCTAGAGGAGGCCTCAAAAGTGCAATATAATGATAATGGAATGATTGAAAATCATATTGACCAAAACCAAATATTGGTCATTTCCATGTAATCTTGGGATACAAGCTTAAATGTTTATGAAGAATTTGTTTATGTTCTTCCTGATTCTAATATATCCTCTTCTTCAAATCAAAACCCTTTGGATGTAGGCATGAATGAAGACAACCAATCTGAGCCTAAATTGTATCATGTTGATGATCCTTTTGAAAAATGTCTCCTATCCTTTGAAGAGTCAGGTTTGGAAATATCAAGTCATGCAAATCAAGCTTCTATTTTTGAATCCACCCTCACATCCCAGCTTGTGGAACCTTTTACTCCCTTTTCATCTTCAAATCAAATTTCGACATACAAAGTTATCATTGATGAGCCTCAAGTGGTTGATGGTAAAGTGCTTCATTTCCTTTTCTAGTTATCCTTGATGAATGAAATTTTTAAACCTATCAATTTTTCTTGCTAGTGGCTGGAAAGGGTGTATAAAGATCAATTTCATATTTTCTCTATTTTTGAGCAACAAGTGGGATTGATTTTGATTTTTCATTTTCTAAGTTTTTTTAATTTGTCCCCACTTGGTTCTTGTTCCATCATCAATCTCAGGGAGAACCAAATTGAATATGTGAGAGAAGTAAATGAGGAAAGTAGTTTGTGTCAAAAGGAATTGAATCATGTGCCATATGTTTTCCCTCCATCCATTTTAAACAATAATTAGCATAATTTCTATGATCCTATCAGTATTTTGATGGAGGATGTTTGCATCGATCATTTTTTTCCTTGGCAGGATTTCATTTTGCACCATTCCAATCCTTTTTCAATTTTTGAACAAGTCAAGAAGATTGTGCTATCAAATTAATTAATCTTTAATCCAATCCTGTCTTGTTTTATGAAACAACATCAAGGAAAAATCATTAATCTGTTTATGAATGGTTGCACTAGATTTGTGATTTTACTTAGCATTTGTCTGACTGGTTAGAGTAGGGTAGGTAATACCGAATAACCTCACTTGAGCAGTAGTTAGTTACCTATGCCATTGAGTCTGGCACCTTGTTTATCTTTTCTTCTCCATCGAGTCTGGCCCCTTTTGTACTTTTGTTTTCCTAGTTTTCTTTATTTCCGGCAGCAAAATAAAACTGGTTAGTTAGATTAACATCTTAATAATGTAACGAAATTAGATTTTATGTCTTAGATTAGAATTTTATTTCAGTTCTAGTATTTTATTTTTATACCATACATGCTGCTCGGGTAGTGTCTGCTTCCATGTGCACAAGAATAGGTACATTTTGATGATGAATCAGATAAATTAGGTGCAGGAATGATGATTGATTGAGTGACTATTGGGGACCATATATTTCTGAGGTTCTCAAACACTCTCTCTCTTAGAGCACTTGTCCCAGCTGGAGCCAGTTCTTATCACATCCATAGTAGTCGACTACCATGCTTGCAGAGTAGTTTCATGTATATTTTCGAGCCAGTCCTTTACACATTTTTTATGAGATTAGATTACGATGAGCAATACTTTTTATGATCACTCATATTTTGAGTAGACCTAGAGCAGACATGACGAGACTTATGCCACGACTGAGTCTCATGACCTCATATTTGATGAATGAGCTGACCAATTTTTTTCCATACAGAGCAATGTGATAGTGTCTAGAGTTATATAGGAGCAGTGTTCCAATGATGGTTGATGGTCCAAATGATAGATATAGGTATATGACCCAACAGGTATACGGTTGTGCATTGGATATGTTTACCTTTCTCTTTTTCTTATCTTAGTAGCTTGACTAGGTATTTAATGGTCATGATATGGCGATATATATATATATATATATATATGGATATGGTTATTGGTTGACTGTCTAGAATCAAAGTGATCTAATTACTTCGAGTAAGAATTTCTTGTTTATACTCGTTGGTTTTACCCTCTTAAGTAGTATGGATGTGGTCATTCCCACGATTTATGGATTGCTAGTTATGGCATCACTTATCACTTTCCCCATCCATCCATTCTCTTCCATATTTGCTTTTACCTTGACTTACACCTCAGCATGTGATATGGAGGACCTCCCCACTTTTACCTCTATGTTGGATAGATTCCTTGTTGTTTTGTGTCCAGGATCTGAGTTGTGCAACATAACTTACCAAATACTTGATCCGTTTGTGCCAAGCGAACCCGCTGGTGTTGGTTCCCGAGCTTAGGTGAGTTGGATTTGAATCCTTGACCTCTCTGGTTTGTTTCCCCTGATGTTTGGTCCTGATTGTGGATGATCCCCCTAGTTTCCTGAGTTGTGTCAGCGATACTTGAAGCAAAATGTACTACCATCATTACATGCATATGTGACTCATTATTATATCTTATGTGTAAGCCCATGGTTATAAATTAAAACTGTGCTTTTCAACACAATGAAAGAGGGCTATGAAATGAAATGTAAAGCACCCTGGATAAAAGATGCGATTAGTTGTGCTTCTAAGCACATGAAAAATACAAAGGGTCATAAGGCCTAAAAATTAGTGGTTAAATGTATTCTAAATCTAAATATTGGTGTCCATAATTAAATGTAATTATTAATTGCTCACGAAGCCTATGGGTTGGAATTTCAGATGGAGTAACGAACAACTAATTCTAAGTGTCCCCTAGAACCTCAAGTTACGGTTAGCTGTGCACCCAGTCACAATGATTCTAGAAAATATCCACACACAACTAGTTCAAGCTTGGATGTGAGCTATAGACATTTGCTAAAATTTGAATAGACACTCCTCAAATCAGTTCATTCCATTTTTGAGACACCACCATTCCTTGTGTGTTTTCTGTCCAACATATGATTAAGTGTTTCTCCCCTTTTCCCCTGATCTAAAGTGTCACAGTGTTAAAGATTATAAAGTCATTCCCCTTTCATGGCCTTGCATTTTTCACCCTCACCCATTCCTAGAAAAATGGTCACGCCCATGAAATGAGTATACACTTGAGGGTCTTTCTCTTAGTAATTGATTGTTTTGATTATGGACTTATATTTGATGTATTAATTGCTTAATCTCCAGTGAAATGCTACTTTATAATTTAGTCTTGCTATTGAAATAATTAAAGGAACATCTCTTATCCATTTACACTTGCACCATTAGTCAGTTTGAGCCCGGGTCATTATTTTGATCAGTTTTGACCATGTCAACCCAGCTTGACCAACTCAATCGTAGGATCTGGGATGAGTTGGACCAATGATGTCCAAGATTGATTATTTGTGGTCCTATGTTTCCACTTGATGGTTCCATGCATCAAACACAGGTTTCATATGATGGTTTGATGGATTTTTATTATTATTATTTACAGACCATTATTTTTATTTGTTCGGGCATGGTTGAGCTTACAGATAATTATCTAGGTGGTAAGAGGGTGTATGCGTACTCATATATACTACATTTGGGCCTTCTAATTTCATTGGCACACTCATATATCATTTTTAGGCACTTTCAAATGAGATTACAGTCATATTATAACAATTTATTGCATAATTGCCATTATAAAATGGCATGGCAACATGTTTCGAGATCTATTTGGTTCTGCTAGGGAACTATAGAGGGAGTATGGGGTTAATCCACTTGTTATTGCCATATTACCATACTCCCATACATTTTTATGTAGTCATATTTGTGCCTTGGGCACCAGGAAGAGAGGTACAAGCATTTTCTTATTTATAGGTGATTTTCTGAGGATAAAAAATGGAAGAAATAGTCACTAAGGAAATTGATTTGGGAAATTAAGGCAATGAATTGGCATGAGGTTTGTTCAGAGCATTTTTGTGTTGCATCCCACACCTTCCGACACATCTTGCAACATTTAGTGGGTCCCACACACACTCCAGGCTATTATTTGGATATTTAATTATGCTTTTGAGGGGGCACGATTTGGTCTCTTGTCACTTTATGATGTTATATGGTCATATTATTTATTATTGTGCCATGGGGCCATGCTAGTGAAGGACATAATCACCTCTTGGCCCCACCATGTGCTTTATTCATGTGTCTTAGTCACTTTTCATGTAGTACGTCTCCCTTGGGTGACTTACTGAGTGTGCCCCCCTCTATTTGTGAGTTGATCCATGTATTATATTTACAACTCATCTTAGCCATTGATTATTATTGTTATATCTTTTGATCTCCACCATTCATTCAAAAAGTGGTTAGGGTTTTGGTATCTCTAATTCCTATTTAAGGAAGAGACTCCCCTCATTGTAAAGACACCTTTGGGCTCTTGTAAAGTTTATCTTTCCTAGCATTTGGGATATTTATGTGGGGGTGATTCCATGAAGATGGGTAACTCTTTTTTGCCAAATATTGCAATGAAAAATAGAAATTTTACCCATATATTAAATTGAAGCCCTCAAAACTCATATTTTCCATATGAATTTCTACATGCAGTTAAAAAACGAAATGTAGTGAATTATGTTGACTTTCCAATTATATTTTCTTAAAAATATACCAATGTCATTTATCGTGTCAAATTTTCATTAAATGAAACGTGTGTCCTTAAAAATTTGAAGAGCAATTAACAAGCTCGTGTGTGTGCAAAATAATTTAATGTTAAAGTAATAATTAAAAAAAATGAAATATATGAACATGATCTGGACAGAATGCACTAGTGCGTACATATTTTTCTTTTAATTTTCCTCGAAAAATTGTAATTATTATTATTTTTCGAAACTGACCAGTGAATATTTCAGTCGCATTTTGCACACATGTGTGTGTGTGCAAAATATTTTGATTGTTTACATAATTTACAAAACTAAAAATACAATTTTGAAGAGGACACACTGATGTAGTGCTTGTATATTTTTTCAAATTTTTTGGTTGTGTATTTTTAATGTTGTTGATTTATCTTTGAGCTCATTCGAAGTTGTCGACAGGGTTTTTTAGGGTAAGCTTTAACATAAATTAAAAAAATGGCATATGAAGATAAAAATTCATAAATTATATGTATATGGATAGAGGATTCATTGACGAATCCAACAGTATCAAGTCTGCCCATTAATGTACATTTAATGACATATTTTAAGCCTATGAAAGGAAGACCAAATTTTTTTCCTACAGTGAAAAGGGCTTTCGGCTTGTTTTTAGGCCCTCGATCGAGGTTTTTAAAAAACCTCGATCGAGGGCTAAAAGGAACCTCAATCGAGGGTTTGAGAGAGACCTTGATCGAGGTCTTGTAAATTCCTCAATTGAGGTTCAGTGTTGCTGCAAACCCTTGATCGAGGTTCATTGCTGCCGTGAACCCTCGATTGAGGTACTTTAAAGCCCTTGATCGAGGTATTTTAAAACCCTCGATCGAGGTTTTAATAGCTTGATCGAGGGCTTTAAAATACCTCGATCGAGGGTTTGCGGCACAAATTTTTTCCACTCCGCTTGACAAAAATCGTGAACCACCTTCATGGATTGACCCATGGATCCAAAATATTTTCGTGGAAACATTGTTTTACTACAGGAGGGCGATTTCAACTCGGGCATTTTTGTAGGGGCTCCTCAACTCACTCCACTTTGAAGTGGATTTGTATGAGGGGGTTTTCAATTGTGTATGTGATCATTGATATGCTTCTTGATATTTATCTTGTTGTTATAGTATTTTTCTATTGAACATCAAATATTACTTTCATAGTTTTCTTGTGCAGGAGAGAGGGGCACATTGGCTTCCTTGGGTAAGTCAATTTCATTTGGAGACACTGTCAAACCACCTAAAATTTATCGAGCAGAGTTAAATTGTCACCTTCAAGGAATCTACAAGATCTTCCAGGTAAGATCTACACTTTATCTTTTTGTTTCAAATTCTAAACTATTAGCCATTTAATTTTATTGCTTAAACCCTAAATATAAAACTTATAAAAATTCTCTATACTTTATTATTTGATTTTCTAGCAAACAAATTTTGGGTTTTCATCCTTTAGGCCTAACCCCAGGTGGGTCCTCAAGCACATCTTGCTCTGTGGACTCCTTCTACCCATTTCCATAGGCACTGATCTCTCCATGCTTGCGCCCTCCTTGTTTGCCTATCTTTTGGATGATCAAAACCTTGTTTTATGAGCTTGTGACCTTTGATATTGTTATATCTATTTTCAAGCTGTGCTAGGAAGACATAATCCTTTCATATCTACTCCTTGGGACCATTTTCCCTATTTTAAGTACACGTTTCACAAGGCAATTGATTTTGATCATTTACCCTAGCACATATATCCTATATTTATCCTTAATTCTGAGCTACTGTAATTGAATTTATAAACTTTCATATCTCATCCTACCTAATCCTCTACAGTAGCTCCATTCCTTAAATCTAGGGTTCTACACCCTTCACTCTACATTTATCGTTTGATTTGTTTGATTTAGTGTTTGGGTTATATCTCTCTCTTTAAGAGTAGATCAAGGTATCCCCCTTTGTTATATGTGGCTTGGATAGAAAGAAGTGAAGAGTGCCTCAATTGGTGTGACAAACAATCTATATTGGGAATTGAGGCTCTCTTAGGTGTCACCGGTTAGTTGTCCTCCTCTACAATCTTGGATAGGATCTTTCAGTTGACAACTACACTTTGTGTGATAACAAGAACTATAGATCTGTAGAGAATGAACTCTGTGGGAGTCGCCAAAACTATAGTTAGTGTTTTCACACTAGCTTGTTCTAGAAAACACTTTCTAAGAATTATGGAAGTCTTACTAACATTTCGAATGGTAGTACAAATAATGAAAAATAAACTAGATCTACACTAATCATATATTAAGCTAACATCAATTTAAAATGGTTTTAAAGAGCATAATCCAAGACCATAAGAAATACCTGGAAATGAGGGCCCTTGCAACCTTTCGAAGTAATGTGTCCTTGGTCTCCTAGCATTCCACAATCTCTAGCTACACGTCACAAAAGGTGCCAAAGCTCAACATATGGGTAAAAAGGACTCAATGGAATTTTGGCAGAGTAACAACATGAATAATGTGAAGAATATCTGATCTATGAAATGAGGAATCCTTCACATGTATATATAGATATTTTGACCCATGGTATTTGGTGGCCCATGGTATTTGGATAAACATTATGAATGGGTTAGATCCAAATTCTTTTTCCCCTTTTTATGAAAATTTTCTTGTTTGTGGGAATTTCCTATTTTTTGGGGATTTTCCCTTTTTCCCATTTCTTAGGAATGTGCCAATTTCTTGCTTTTGTAGAAAGAGTAAATAATAATGATGGGCCATTTATGATATTTTTTCCATGTGAAGGTCAAAGTGGTGAATATGGAAATTGGACATGATGTATGATATGGTGTGGCTAGTGGATAAGAAAAGTGGACAAGATTTTGGCATTAACAATTATAAAAATGAATGAACTTGCAAAATTACACATCCATAATTAAGAATTCATAAACAAAAATTGAACAATTGTTAAGGATGGAAAAGAGAATTCTTTTATATAAAAGTGAACAACAAGATACAATAGAATGGTATCACTTGAGTCTCATGTTAGAAAAATATGATCGCAAAACAATAGCATAAAATAAGATATAGAAATAAAACACATAAACACAATACAAGAGAGACACCAATATACGTGGTTCACCTAATATGGTCTACATCCACGGAGAAACTGCCAGTTTTTTTTATTATACCATCCAACAAATGAAGGGATACAACCCGCAACACATTCACTGCAATTTCCTCTTCACTCTCTCATAGTCTCTCTCACATAATGACAAATATATTTTTCATAATACTACAATATAATCCACACCCGTCTTCCAATGCCTTCCTTTTAAAGAGGGACTGCCATGGGAAAATACCATGGGCCTGTAAACCATTGGCCAAAAACCAACCCAAAGAATTTTTTTGGGGGGCTTCACCCCCGAACCCCCTTTCTCAAGGGTGCTACCCCCAAAACCCCTCTGAGGGCCCATTGACCCCTGGATCCCCATCCAGGGGGGATGGCCCTCAATACTCCTGTGGGGGGATAAGCCCCCCAGACCACCCCACTGGGAAAAGTGTACAATACACTTGCAAAACATATAAAAGTGGGGTAAAAACATGGCTGGACAACAATATCTCTGAATCATGAAGATAATCAGGCTCCACAACCAACAATATCCCACTTGGAGACTAATCACAACAACTCCACCATTATTGCATCTGTTGGACTATGCTCCAAACCTTGGACCTGGAAAATTTCTCATCTTCACCTTCATGCTTGAAGGCCGACTGAAACTGAGTAGGAACTTAGTTTCTATTTGGTTACTACCTTTGTCAACATGTATGAAGGATTCTAGCTAGTATGTATCTTTTCCAACTTCAATAGTTCATATTCCATAATAGATCATATGAAATGTACTTGAGTTGTATATGTTTAGTATTAGAGTGGAAGTATGAGTTCTCTGTAAGATGAATGGCACTCTAGCTGTCATTGTACAACCTTCTATTCTCTTGCTTCTTACCCAATTCCTCCATGAACCTCTATAGCCAAATCATCTCTTTACTAGCCTCTGTAGAAACAACATCCTCTGCTTCCGTTGTTGAAAGTGAAACAACCTTTTGAAATTTTGAAATCCAACTTACTGTTGTTCCACCTACAGTAAAAACATACCTTGTGGTGCTACTCCTTCTATCTTTATCACCCATCATATCTACATCAAAATATCCCTATAGAACAATGTATGAACTTCCAAAACATAATGCATGAGTCGTAGTACCTATCAAATACCTGAGAATCCACTTTACTGCCTTCCAATGTTCTTTACCTAGATTGTTCATAAACCAATTCACAACTCCCACTGCATGTGCAATATTTGGTCTTGTGCACACCAGCACATACATAAAGCTACCAACTGCTGATGAATAAAGAATCTTGGACATGTATTCTATCTATTCCCATGTCTTTGGACACATCTCCTTACTTAGTTTGAAATGGTAGGCAAAAGGTGTACTAATTGGTTTTACATCCTGCATTCTAAACCTCTCCAACACATTTTCTATGTACTCACCCCGAGACAATGCCAATTTGTGATTTTTCTTATCTCTTGTTATTCTCATACCAAGGATTTGCTCTGCAACACCCAAATCCTTCATTGTAAATGAATAAGCTAATTTCCTTTTGAGCACATTTATATCCTGCATGTTAGACCCTACAAAAAGCATGTCATCCACATACAATAACAAGATAATATATCTTCCATTATCTAGCCTCTTGAAATAAACATAATGATCAGAATGACATCTACTATGACCTTTTTCTGTCATAAACTTGTCAAATTTCAAATACCACTACCTTGGAGTTTGCTGGAGGCCATACAATCTCTTCTTCAACCTGCATACTAAACTCTCCTTTCCTTTGACCTCATACCCTTGTGGCTGTTGGATATAAATCTCTTCCTCCAAATCCCCATGGAGAAAGGTCGTTTTTACATCTAACTGTTCAAGATGTAAATCTTCTACTACCACTAGACTTAATATAGTCATAATTGAAGTGATTTTAAAAACAAGAGAAATATTTCATCAAAATCTATACCTTTTTTTGTGCAAACCCCTTTACAACAAGTCTGGCCTTTTAACACTTCTTGCCTCCATATTCTTCCTTCAACATGTAAACCCATTTATTCTGCACTGCTCTTTTACCTGTAGGAAACTGAACCAAATATCATGTCTGGTTTCTTACCAAGGAGTCCATCTCCCCATTCATGCCTCTATCCCACTTCTTTCTAGTTTCCACCTGCATTGCTTCTTCATAACATTCCGGTTCACCAAAATCATTCATCAATAAATAATACAATGAAGGAGAGTATCATTCATGGGGTCTACTTAACCTGGTATATCTTCCAACACGTGTAGGATTTTGAGGTACCTGCTGTTGTTCTTGATTTTCCAACGCCTTTGGAGTTTCATTTTCTTTGATTTCATCAAGCATTGTGTATTTTGTGTTCTCCTTTTCCCGTTTCTTTCCCTTCAACTTATATTTATAGATGAAATTTTCATTGAATACCACATCTCTATTCCTAATGATTTTGTGATTTTCATAATCCCATAAGCGATAGCCAAAATCATAAATTCTATATCCAATAAAGGTACACTTCCTGGATTTAGCCTCAAGATTTGTTCTATTTTCTTTATCAATGTGGAAACATGCTTCACAACCAAAAGTTCTTAGAAATGAGTAGTTTACCTTTTTACCTATCCATGCCTCCTCTGGAATTCCACTATCCAAGGGGCTTGAAGGCCCTCTGTTTATTAAGTAAACAACAATATCTACAACATTTTCCCAAAACTGTAAGGGAACCTTGCATACAGTCTCATACACCTTGCACACTCCATGATTGTCCTGTTCATCCTTTCCGACATACCATTTTCTTATGGTGTTCCTGGGATTGTCTTCTCTCTACGAATCCCATGGTATGAACAATAACTATCAAAATCCTTTCCGCAATATTCACCTCCAATATTAGATCTGGGACACTTCAACCTTTTTCCTATCTCATTCTCAATCAAAGAATTCCATGTCTTAAAAGTGGTAAAAACATTATATTTATGTCGAATGCACTAAACCTAAGTTTTTCTAGTTGCATCATCAACAAAAGTAACATAAAATCCATGAAGAGATTGTACCTGATCCAGTCCCCATATATCTATATGCACAAGATCTAACTTTTCACTCTTCTTTTTCTTCCCAACCTCAAGAAATATGACTCTCTTATGTTTTCCATAAACACAGTTCTCACAGAATTCCAAACTAACATGCTTCAAATATGGCAGCAACTTCCTTGAATGGAGAATTTGTATCCCCTTCTCACTCATGTGGCCAAGTCTATGATGCCACAATGGTGTATCTGCTCTTGTGGAAGCTAAAGATATAGAACAATAAGTATTACGAGGACATAAATACAACGTACCTATCCTATCTCCTTTTGCAATGACAAATAATCCTTTAGTGATCTTCCACCACGTTTCTCCAAATGTAGATAAACAACCAGCATACCCCAACTTCCCTGTTGGGATTAGATTTATTTTCATAGCAGGAAAATTCCTTACATCCTTCAACAACCATTCATTTCCATTCTTTAACTTTATCTGTACGTTACCCATTCCAACAATTTTACATGGTTCATCATCACCCAATAAAACATGTCCAAAATAACCTTGAACATAATCATGAAAATATTTCCTATGGGGTGTAGCATGACATGAAGCCCTTGAATATACTACCCAGTAATCACTATTATTATCTAATGTAAGGATCAAATCATCTTGTAACACATCACCTACTACATTTTCTTCCTGAGTAGTCTCTTGTTGTCCATCTCATTTCTTCTTTAGAGATATGCAGTCTTTCTTCAGAAGTCCTTTCTTCCCACAATTCCAACACTCTATATTTCCCAATCTAGACTTGGATCTACCTTTCCCATGCTTACCTGGTCTCTTTCCTCTCTCTCTCTTTGTCTTCCCCCGCTCTCCATGGTCAATGCATTACCTGATGTCTTACATGTGATTTCCCTTCACATTTCCTCACTAAGAATAACACCAACAACATCATCAAATTTCAGACCGTTTTAACTAGAGACAGAGTTACTTACAACCATGACCAAGTTGTTTCATCTTTTTGACAATGAGCACAATATTAGAAGATCCCTAACCTAATCATCAAAGTTCACTCCTACATAACTTAGATGATGAGTAACCGTATTAAATTAATTTAAATGGTCAACAACAGATCTACCTTCTAATATATTCATATTAAATAAACACTTCATTAGAAATACCTTGTTGGAGGCCGAGGATTTTTCATACAGTTTAGCCAATTCATTCATTAGACCCTCCATTGTCTTTTCTTTCAAAATATTGAAATCTTCCAATGAATCCAGTCACAATTGTATTGTTTGTAGTGCCTTTCTGTCAAGAACCTCCAATTCTTCATCCTTCATAGACGCCATATTACTTCCTTTTCCTCCCAATGGCAGGAATAGATCCTTCAGATATTGATAGTCCTCCATCTGCATCTTCCATAATTGGTAGTTTTGGCCATTAAATTTCTCGAACCTAAACTTTACTTCTTCTACCATTACTCCCACTTGAACTAGGAACTCTTATTTCCTATGAGTTTATGCACCAAATAGACCTTTGGCTCTGATACCAATTGTTAGAAAAATAGGATTGCAGAACAATAGCATAAAATAAGATGCATAAATAAAACACATAAACACAATACAAGAATGACACCAATATATGTGGTTCACCCAATATGGGCTACATCCATGGAGAAATTCCAAGTCCTTTTATTATACTATCCAACAAATGAAGGGATACAACCCGCAACACATCTATTGCAATTTTCTCTTCACTCTCTCATAGTCTCTCTCACACAATCACAAAGATATTTTTCATAATACTGCAATACAATGCACAATTGTATTATGATGCCTTCCTTTTAAAGAAGGATTACCATGGGAAAATACCACGGCCTACCTAATACCATGGGCTCGTAAACCATTGGCCAAAAAACAACCCAAAAAATTTCTTTTGGGGACTTCGCCCCCAAACCCCCTTTCTCGAGGGCGTTGCCCCCAAACCTCCATCAAGGGCTTGTTTTCCCTTGGAATCTCCCAACCAAGGGGGATGTACCCCCATAGACCCCTGTGGGGAGATAAGCCCCCTGATACCCCCCCGTTGGGACGAGTGTACAATCCACCTACACAACATATAAAACTGGGGTACAAACAAGACTTAAACAACAAGATATCTGAATCAAGAAAACAATCAGGACCCACAATCAACATCTCATTGTGACACCATTATGACCTCCAAACACTCAACTTCCAATCGAAATATTCCTTTAATTAGTACACCCAAGAGAATCCCTACAATTCTCTGACATAATAAAGCTCACAAGAAGGGCTGGAAATACAATGTTCTAAATAGGGGATATGGATTTTTGTAGACATGGGACACGAGGCTTTTGTGGAATCTAGTTTTGGTTGAACAACATGAGGGTATGCTCTCTACAATGATCAATCTTCCCAAATCTAATCCAAATAACTAAGACTAGGTTTTTCTTTTATTTGTGCCTCTTTTATATTGATGGAGAGGTAGTTATGGCAGTTAGAGATAGTTATTTACACGATTTGAATAATTGGTGATGGTCGCAACCAAAATTTTTCCTGTAAAATAACGCATTTTTATTTTTTTCCCTTGAACAAACACATACGCAGGATAGCCAAAGAAAGGGCACGTATACGCGGATTGGCCTCTTATAGGGCACGTATGAATTGGAAATTACAATTTTTTTTCTGGATTTTACCAAGATACACTATTGTTCATACATCACAAAGGATTAAGGAATTATGCAAAAGAGGGAAAGGGATACGATTGAAAAATCATAAGCATCTTTGGGACAAGTGTGGCAAAAGATGCTATAACACATGGGGTCAAAAGAGGAAGGTGAAAATTTCTTTGGAGAAATACATAATCAAGGTAAAAGGAAATGGTAGGAGGATAATCATATCTTTTGACCCTAGGAAGGAAAACCCTATTTTGAGCCTTGAATGAAGAAAAAAACATGACGAAACATTACCAAGTGATATACGATAAATGAGACAATGTCAAACCTAACATCATATGTTAGTTACAATTTGGATCACATATGTCTATGGGAAATACTTTGATACAAAATTGTATGAGTGTAATACGAAACATTATGAATCAAAGGAAAGAGATTGCTAGACCATTAAAGATATAACCAAAGGAAAATTTTAGATATTTTTTCTCACTAAAATTAGTGCCCACTATATATGTGAAAAGAATCAGATAATACCCAAATATGATAACCATGGACCTATAGTCAACGTCATTCCATTCAATAATATTCAAGGATTGAGAGTTTCCTGCAATACATGTTGATGAAGTATTATATGTAGTCAGTGAACAAGGTCAACTACAAATCATAGTACAATCATTTAGATGACAAGTTGTTCTTTGGTGGGTACTCATGCCCCTCAACTACAGATTTGGACTATTGGCACATCCTAATTTGTCAATATATTTGGAGGTAAGAAACTGATAGATACACAAAACATAAAAAAGTTTAATCTAGTATTTGGCCCAAAAGCACATATTGAGGAGTGTGAGATTGAAATGAGGTAGATTGGATACTGGGATGAGAGAATTTGGCCACATTTGTTCCCAAATACACTGAAATACCTACCCTACAAGTGGTATAAATTATAATAATTCAAAGGCAATATAAGGAGATGGAAATGTTTGAAATAAAATTTAATAAAATATTTTTTCTTTGTTCTATTGGAAGTCGACTTACAAGATCAGTCCCAAAAATTGGAAATTTCATAGAAAAAACAAGCAATAGAAATGCAGAAGATAAATCAAATTCAAAGGTTTTCATAGAAAAATATCATGCTAGAAACAAAACACCCATACAACAAGAATAATTGAGACAAAGAATGGATGTTTTCTAGGAAAGAGATTTAGATGGAAGAGAGGCCATTAAGAAGTCTTGAAAGAAGTAAAATATTTTTTAAATTGTCAAAGCAAGTCAAACCAGAAACTGAAGAAGGGGAAAAAATTATCTTCCTGCCAAACTACATTGAAGTTCATGAA
The DNA here is from genome assembly GCA_027924585.1 of Larix kaempferi. NCBI lineage: Eukaryota > Viridiplantae > Streptophyta > Pinopsida > Pinales > Pinaceae > Larix > Larix kaempferi. Next base: position 7,762,303 of record BSBM01000597.1, on the reverse strand, counting down.
GGTGAGAGAAAATTGGACGAGACACAAGAATTAGAGTGGATGGACGTGGAGATCAAACTCAAAGAAGTTGACACATAAAACATTGGTCCACTAGAAATGGAGAAAATCATATATTATTAGTTAGAACAACAAATGATGGAGATAGTTGACCTACTAAAAGAATAACAAGGAATATTTTCTAGAGATTATAAATATTCGAAGGGTTTGGTGGAAAAATGGAAAATTAATATTGATCTAAAACTAGATGTCAAACCTCTTAGAAAATGGGCCTATAAACTAGTACACAAGTACAAAGAAATTATGTAGGAAAAAATTGAAAGTATGTTGGTTGCATGTTCATTCATCCAAAGAAGTAGGAACCTAAGAAATTAAGGATACATCTCAAATTTAGAGGATTAAACGAAGTGACACTTAAAGAACCATTCATGACTCCATTCGTAGGTGTAATAACTAATGAGGTAGTAGGACACAAATGCTACTTATTTACATATATATATTTAGGGTATAAATAATTCCCAGTATCAAAGATAAGGGGATCGAAACAACATTTATATTAGAGTTTGGGTCATTCACCTATATAGTAATTCCATTTGGACTAAAGAATTCCCTTTCTATTGTTTCAAGGCTCATTGTTAAAGCATTCTAATAATACATTTACAAAACAATGGTAGCCTATTTCGATGAATGGACTATGTACAATGTGCTATAAAACAACATACTTTACCTCTAAATGATGTTGGAAATATGTTAATAGATACAGGTAGAATTGAACATAAAAGTGCATATTTTCCACCACCATTGGCATATTACTCAACCATGTAGTCTGCAAAGATGGAATCAAAGTTGACATGGAGAAATTAAAGTGATACTCAACCTAAAATCACTTGTGAACCCTACGTAGATCAAAATATTTTTGGGTCATATTGGTTACTATAAGAAGTTTATAATGCACTACTTGGATATTACATTTTTTATGGATGAGATCCTTCAGAATAATGTCTAATTTTTCTGGAGTGTGGATTGTAGAGGATCATTTGAAATGTTAAAAGGGAAATTGGTTGAATTTCTATGCATGTTGATGCATCTAATATAGTAGTCAAGGCCATGATAGCACAACCTAGAGAAGAATAGGTCAACCACCCAAATGCATATGCTAGTCGAAATTTGAATAATGCATACATGAATTATTCAACCATTGAACAAGAAGGACTTGGAATGATATTTTCATTGTATAATTTTGGAGACTACTTGTTGGATAACCCATTTGTGTTCTATGTAGACCACCAAGCACTAAAGTACTTGGTGCATAAGCCAATCCACTAAGGAATATTCTCCAAATGTATTTTATTGTTCCAGGAATTTGAATTTGAGGTTATAGTTCGACTAGATGAAATCAATGTAGGGCTTAGACATTTATCAAGAGTTGAAAGTGGAGAATATGACACAAGAATAAATAATGATCTCCTATATTCCCACTTATTTAAATTCAATGTTGCACCTAAAGAGCTTGCAAAAATTGTCCAATTTTTGCATGAAGGGAAGGCCTCCAAGGACTTAACCTAACAAAATGTACTTGCAATGAAGGAATCTCCCTATACACAAATAAATGGGTATTTGTATAATACTGGACTAGATGATGTATTAAGGATATTTGTGTTGGAAAGTTAAAGAGACATCTTAATTGATAAGGAACATGTTGGTCCTACAAGAGGCCATTTCCATGTAGAAACTACAACCATGAAAATATTTCAAGATAGATTTTGGTAGCCTACGCTAAATAAAGACAATAGTTCAAAAGCGAATAAGTGTGACAAATTACAAAGAATGGGTCAACCATTTTAAAAGGATAGAATTCCTTTGTAATCTATCAACCCAAGTCTCCCTTTTGATATTTGTGATACTAACTTTGTGGGACATTTTCCTAAAAGAGGAAAAAGTACAAGCACTAGATATATTATAACAATAGGGGAGTACTTAACCAAATGGGTAGAGGAAGAGCCAATAGAGACCTACAATAAATAGGTGATAACTAAATCTATATATGAGATCATCATCACAATGTTTGGATGCCCACTCACTATAATAAGTAATCATGAAATTCACTTTCTGAATGGTACAATAGAAATATTAATGAAGGAATTACTATTTGGCCATATAAAGAGTTCTCCTTATCACCCACAAGCAAATTGAGTAGTAGAATCCTTCAATAAAACCTTGACTAAATTAGTCACAAAGATATGTAAGACTGGTAGGGACAATTGGGATGATAAGATGCATGTTGTTTTATGGAAATACAAGACTAAATGTAAAATATTGACTGGCCATAAAAATATTGGATGGATCTATGGACAAGAGGCAATGATTGCACTCCATTTCATATCTAATGCAAATAAATTATCTACAATGTTAAAATTTGACTCATCAAAATCCAGAGAAGACCAAATACACTAGTTGAATAAACTTGAGGAGGAAAGGATGACTACACTCCACCATAAAAAAGTATATAGACAACAACAAAAATCCTATCATCATAGAAATTTAAGAAAAAAATATATAGACATTGGGATTTGGTACTTCTATATGACAACATAATAAAAGGAAAGCCAAGAAAAATAAAGACATGGTATTTTTTAAGGATTCAAATAGTATACCTAAGTATAGTATTCCAAAATATTATTTTGGATTAAAAAAATCATACGTATAGATAGGGAGGAGAATATTAAATAAGAAACATACAATTTACTACTAAAAATTGTAAATTTTAGCAAATATTATAATAAAAAACAATTTTTTATGTAAATATAGTCAATTTTTTACAGTAAAAAAGACCAATAAGCAATTTTTTTGAAAAGGGCGAAAAAATAGCCAATTGATGAAATTTCACCCCTAAAAAATACTCTGATTAGAGGCACCATGGCTAGTGCCATATGTGATTGAAGACATAAGGGAGCTTGATCAGTGAAAATTTGGACACTCCAAGGGAAGTTGCTTAACAAGGTAGTTAGTGGTGCCCAACTAAAGAGGTACCATCCATACGAAACATTTAAAAAAGAGAAAAATCTCAATGGTGAAATCCACTTATGGTGCCATTTAGAAGGAGTCTATTTTAAAACCATCTTGCTAGAGAGCATATTCTTGAAAAAAGAATAAAAAGAGAAGGAAATATTAGTGGTAAAAACCCTTGTGGCATCACTAGGTGAGAGTATACTTGAAATTATATTATATAGTGGGTAGATTCTTGAAAAAAAATTCAAAAAAATAAAGTATCCAATTAGAGAAAGTTAGGTGAATAATTGTCAATAGATGATAATTTAAACCATGAACCTTAACCACTACAAACCAACAAGAAGAAGGATACCTAAAAGGTTGTGACAGTCAATTGGGACCATATGAAAAGTGATGAGTGTTGTAGCGAAGAAGCAATTCGATGTTAGAGCATGATCGACACCAAATAAATTTGGAAGAAATAACAAGAAAAAAGAATCTACCATAGGAGAAAAAAATCACCATCATGGGCAAGGAAATGCCTTAATCGAAGGTCAAAATACTAAATAAAAATGTAAGAAAAACAATCATTGAGAAATCTGACATAGAATGATGGTCTAGGAACAAAAGAAGGATATGTTTGAATGGGTATTAACTATTCGAAAAGAGGTATTCAAATGGGGATCGATGGGTAGAAAAGAGATATTCAATTGTGGATTGAATGGTTGAAAAGAGATAGTTTAGCGAGCATCAACTAGTCAAAAGGAGATAATTGAAGGAGAGTTGATTGGTCACATTATAAGTCAACAAAACCATATAAAATGCATCTAATGCATGAAGTTTATGGGTTGCATCATCAAAATGATCACGACATGAGAAACTAGCACATTATACATGGTGATTTGTATTTAAATATGAAGGATCAAGATAGAAAAATAACCAAATTGAAGAAGTAGATGGAATGAAGAAGAAGATAGAACGGTCAAAAAAAAAAAAAAAAAAAAAATCCAAACCAAGCCAACATAACCAACTAGGGGAAGTTCAAGGGTCAAGCCAACATAATACCCCATATATTTGACAATAGATCTAATTTTGACCACGCCAACCCCCATAATACAACAAAACCATAGGAGGGGGCAATTAGTAGAGTGGAGTTGCAGGAGGAGAGAAAAATAATAATGGATCTCAATAGCATGAGGAAAAATTGGATGGTTAAGAAAACACACAAACATATGCCTAGAAAAGGTAGGATCGATAACAATAAACAGAGCAGAAGGGAGACTCTCCTAAGAAACCAACACAAACATAGAAGGGGTCAACCCATTAGGAAATAAAGCAGACACAATAGACTAATTAACAAGTGAAAAAACTAGAACAAATGATTGTAGGGAAGAGAGATAACATCAACAAGACATTAGATGAGGAAAAAGATAAAAAAAATGAGAATTATACAAGGATCTTCATCACCTACATACTTAAGGGTGAGTAACCTTTGAACAAACATATGCATCAAACTTAGAGATTTAGGATTACTATAAAGTAGTGAGCAAGGAAAGAAATACGAGACTCAATATCTCAACAAAGAAGATCAAGAAAAGCAAAGCAAAGGAGGAACACATTTGGAAAATTTGTAGAGCCAAGGATGGAATCTCATTAGGATAATGATGGTTGATCCACCAAGGGACCCGATTGATTACCTGAAAGGGATGGCCATTGATTTAATCTTGGCATCAACAAAACCTCCTTACTGAGAACCAACAGTTAAAGGTCGACCATATTTGAAAATTTTTGGGTAAAGAACATAAATTTTTTAAAAAGTTAAAGAACAATTACAAGCTACAATAGTTTTCACTTAGACAATTACACTATTCTAAGCAGTTGGATGACATATTGTACCAATGTTGGAAATTGAATTAAGGTAACACAAGCACGAATGGAAGATACAACATAATTGAGGGCACATGAGTAGGAGCGGTTTCATGAAGGAAAAAATGCACAATTGGAAGTTTTTAGATCAACCAAACATATTTGATATGTGTAATAGAAAACAACATCTACAAGAGAAATATAACGCCAATCATGTTTGTAGTTCATGAAACAACAATCAGGAGAATATGGATTATCCAATCAAAATGAGAAAAATGGATATCATAATAGAGTAGACTATTAAAGAGTGGGATCATTTTGAAATGAAAATAAAGTAGATTACCCCTATATTTTTGAATTTTTCATAGATGTAGTGAAATAAAATCCATTTTTTACTCTATTATAGTTACCTCGACAACCTAATTAGCTAAGTTTTCATTTTTCAACCCTAGTAGTTTGGTGAACTAACCACCATCGATGACTATGACCGGAAATATCTACATGGATGATCCATAAAAAAACATACCTAAAATTTTGTTCAATTATGTATTCCCATCTCCTTGATTCTTTTGGGTGAAGAAGACCTTGAGGTTAGGGGAGATGTTGGAGGGTCTTAGTTGACTAGTTGACTAAGCCATATGGTTGACCAATGTAATAAAGTAAGTTAAACTAAGATGTAGTTGACTAGGTAGTCAAATCAATTGACCCACCAATGAAATTATGTTAGTTGAATGTTTAAATAAACACATATCCAAGATGTATGAGGTTGGATTGATTGACCACATATTAATAAAGACTACTTGTTTCTGGTTTCACAATTACTCTAACTTTTCCTTCTCTTTCTATGTATGCATGCTTGTACATTATTTGTATATTATGGCTTAATGGTTGTACTAGAGGTAAATTATTTTATGGTGATATACCCCATATTAAAACAAGGTCCTTCATCAAATATATCACATTCCCATAACTATAGAGCTAAAATTATTTCTCATTTGGCCCACATTTTTCAAAGTTTGCATATTTTATTTGAGATTTGGGATTAGATTTTTATTTGGAATTAAGGATGTAGGATGGATTTTATTGTATGGTTTAATAAGTTAAATAAAAATTTACCAAGAAAAACAAGGGTTGAAGGTTTACATTCCTCTTCCTCCTCTTATTCTTACTCTATCTCTCCCTCTCAACACCACATGTAACATACACTACTAAATATAGGGCTCTAGTAGGACAAGTTTACATCAAAGATCTCTATCAAGGATGTTTGATACACAAATATCTAACACACATCACATTTTCATAACATTTTTGCATCAACTTGAGAATCACATTTGTGTGATAGTGTTATGCAATTGAGGAAAATTCAACATAAAAGAGACAAACTGAATGAAAAAACCATTGATGTGAAAAAAATGGTGTTGAAAAATTTGACTTTTGCATGGGACTATCTCAACATTTTGGAAATAAAGTGAAAAATCAAGTTCAATTTCATTCCATTTTCTCTTTATCTTATGGACCAAAACTTGTTGGAGCTAGGAGAGGTTTGTGTTACATTCATCATATAATACACTAGATTCATATCACATAAAAGGTAAGATTGTTTCTCATTTTCCTCCACACACACACACTTTGATCACAAACAATGATAAGAGGGGGAGTATTAGTTTCATAGAACTTACCCTCTTATAATTTCCCTTGCATATGATGGTATTATGAGTGTATATTATCATGCCAAATTATGAATATATGTTATTCGATGATTTTTATGTACATATCTTGTTATCATATCTTTGGAATACATCTATGAATAATATGCATTCCAATAGAGAGGGGTTGGAATATTATGTTGAGTCAAGCACAAGAGAGGAGGGACACTTGCGAAGAACAAAATAATAAAAATAAGTCGATAAAGGCGGCACCTAGGTGTGTTCTAATTACATACTTTATGAATGTTATATAATACTTAAATATTTGTATTTATTTTATGACGAGTTGCATTTATAATTCTAATAGTTACAAATAATATATTTTTTTTGTTGCATAAAAGCTTCATGAAAAAAATTACATTATTTCTAAAGGAATAATAAAACAAGAGAAAATATTTGTAAGAGAGGAACATATTATTGAAAGTGGATTGAGTTCACCACATTTCAGTTGGAGTTACTCAACATATCTTAGGTACAATATATCTTACATTTTTTAATAAATTTTAGAGAGTACATTATATTTATGAAGATGATGATGATGTTGGTTATTAACGTCCACTGACACCAACTTTGGTCTATCAAACCTTAAGAAAAAAAGTTAAGAAATTACCTGGATTGCTTTAGAATTTTAAAGATTGAAGAGAAGCAATCCTAAGTCACTATAGTTTTGCTGAGTTAAAAGGTTATGAAGGTCATTATTGGAACACATATTTTGAAATGTTGAGATCTAATGTGAGTGTATGCAGGACAATCTAAGAGGAATTGTTTTTCATCCACAACCTTCTTAGACTCACAAAGATGACAAATTCTATCTATCCATGGCATTTTAAGAATTGTTCAATGCCTCAACTTCACTATGGAGCTCATGAGAATTCATTCTTATTTTAACAATGTTGTTTTTCTTCTTTACGCTAATTAAAACAAAGAGATATTGTTGATATTCAATATTGGAGTTAATCACCTCCATATAGTATCTTAATTTTCTCTTACTCTAAATATTTATCACACCATAATTTCTTGTTAAAATTAATTGAATTCAATATACTACATTCTCTGTTCTAATTATTTATTCTATAATGTGCATATTAATGTTTGGGCATAAGGTTGCATAGAGATGATGATGATAATTAATATTTGGATACTTGTTAAAGATGCTAATCTAAAAAGGATTTTAAGAGGATGCTATAACCATACACACTGTTGCTCCCTTATTTTTTAAACACCTAGTTGCAGAAGATAGATAGGCAATCAACATGGAAGGAATTGCACAAAAGGAAGTGGTGGAAGATAAGATGTCGAACATTAAATATGCTCAAGGAAGGAATTTGAGTTGTAACTGTCTTGACATGATTAAAACTAACCACCTCAAGTTATATCAAATACCATGAAGAGCTAGGGGATGGGGTTAGAGGGTAATGAAAATAAAAGGTTTGTGGGAAAGCGAGTAAATGTACTGTGAGGTATCTAGGAGTTGAGATTCATGCTATGGGATATGTATCCCTAGAGATTGTAACAGTTGAGGAACACTTTGTTTTTGTTGAGAAATTAATAATAGAAAATGATGTTTGCTAATGTCCTATTAATTTTTTTATGGGTTTAATGAATGTATCTTATGTGTTGGTTTATATCTATTTGTATATGTATAGTATATGATATTACTTGGGTTTTCTTATTGTTGTGCAACACAACATAAGGTTAAAAGGAACTTTATAACAACATCCCCCTCAATTCAATAATATTTCTCTCAACCGTAGTGCCTCGCTTTTACTTTAGACTTGCATTATTACGAGGTACCATTATTTAAAGGCATTCGGTTTCAGAGGACCTAGTTGTGTGTGGATTTAGACTTGGATTATTATTCTACGTTATTTTTTAGGGCATTCAATGATGAATGACCCGACCATGTGTCGAAACTAATGCTTTGATTAATAAGTGGGATGTTTTACATTTATCTATTATGAAATTGTGAAATGATGGGTTGATGACGAATATATGTTTATATTTCCATAAAGTTGAGAAATGATGATTTGATGATGATCAAATGTTTATGATGCCATGAGATTATGGAATGATGATTAAATAAATACATATATGTTTATGTATATCATGTACTTTTGACAGTTTGTCGAGTGTGACAGGAAAAGACAGGGTATCCATGATAGGTGATGTTGACCTGATATATATTGATATATTATGTTTCTATTTAGAAGGATTTGATGTGTGTGGTTTTTCACGTGTAGGTACGGGATCATGATTGCTAATCGGTACACATAAGGTAATATGGATGAATAAGAAAAATAAGTAAGATTAGTGAGTACTCCATGTGACAAGCTGGGAAAAATCAAGAGAGGATTTTTCTCATCAGATGCATGCTACCATGAGGGTAGGCCACAGAGGTCACTCACAAGGATTAGAATAGGGGTGCGCAATAGAACTCGACCTTATTATCCAGGAGCCATTAGTCTCTCACAAGGGTCGATCAGACTGAGTTAATAAGGTCTCAGTCGTCACACTAGTCTCCACCATAGAAGAGGGATATTTGAAGGGCATGCACAGAGCATGGCACCCTTGATATGCTCGGCGTAACGTGACATGAGAATAGAAAATAAAAAATACTATGGGGGTAAGAATGAGTATTTTTAAAAGAAAAATAAAGGAATTGAATTATTTCAAAAGATTAGTGAACACCATGCACACACACAAAGCTACCAGAAAAATAGTTTATAAATTACAAATCAGAGTTAATTTATGAATAAGAAAATAAATAAATTAAATTACTTCGAAAATTAGTAAACACCGTGCACACACATAAATACGAGAAAAGTGACACTTGGGAGGTGAAAACTAAAAGAAAAACTGAAGTGATAATTCCAAAGTATGCATGTGTGAGATCCATAGCCACTTTCGAAAGGCTATAAAGAGAAGGAGAGAGCATGAGGGCTCTCATCCTTAACCTATTGAGAAATACCATGGAAGATGCCGGATTCACAGTGACTTCTAAGAGCTTGGCTCGCCACTGTACTAATAGGGTTGGGATCCCTTTAGTGGGATCTACATACCTTCACTATGCTAACATATTTCAAGTATTCAGCCTCATTGCAGCTAAGGTGTCCCAGGGGAAGAAGAGTGAGTGCTTATTGGAAGCCCTAGGGTGGTTTCTGGTGGACATTGACATTTGGAAATCAAGGAACGAATTCGTGACAGGACTTTGACAACTTCCACATTCCATGAAAAGAGCGACATCTCTTGTTAGTGTAATTAATTTTCTTAGTTATTCTTGCGTTTCATTTCCAATATGGTCAATCATATATGTAACTGTTGATTTAAAGAAGGAGAGGTTATTATTTCATAATTCTGTAATGAACGGTTTTGGAAGGAAAATGTAATTCCCTATTTTTGTACAATGGATTGAAAGAATATTGTTTAACTTATTTTTGTGCTATATAATTTGAAAGGAAAAACATATATCTTATTTGATACAGTGTAATATTAGAAAATAAATGACAATTCTCATTTCCGGTACTGATTGATTGAAGCATGTTAAACTATTTATGCACCACTAGTTGAAAGGAATATTATTGAACTTTTTCCTGCACCACTACCTGTAATGTACGATCTATCCTAAATGAGAGAGATAGATTGTTAATTACTAAAACTTTTACTGCAATGTTCGATATATCCTAATTGAGAAAGATAGACTCTTAAAAGTTGAACCTTTTTATTGTGCTATTCGATTTTCCCTATGCATGCATTCCGGGGTAGGAATGCCATGTTTATAGGTAGATTTTGAATTCCACTCCTCCCAGTTCAACCATCCCTGTTTCGTTAAATTAAAAGAATGCATGATCGCTTAATTCAGTACTAATCACTCCTTCCTGTACTAGTCACTTGAATTGGTTATTTCCCACTTAGAATGATAAACTATTTATGCATTGTTAATTGAAAATTACTGTTCCCTTCCTCTACTGATTCGATGTGAAAAGATAAGCAAAATTCCTGGCCTTAGTATGGTGCGAGGTATTCTTTCATTTCTGTACTTAGAGGTGGAAGGATACGTCAATCCTTCTCCTGCGCTACGTCAAGTAAGAGATTCTGAGCTATACACGGATGGGCTTAACACCATATTAAGGATGTTGAGAACGAAATTGGACAACTAAGACAATCTCTGACATAGTCACAGAAACAAACAAGGGGAGCAAAGAATAGCCTACTGTCAATCGCGAGTAGTTATGATGCAAAAGAAAGGGAAAATCATGCTTTACATAAATCAATTGTAAGATTGCAAAGGTTGTGTAAGCATAATAGAAGGACTATAAGTGGACCATTGCAAAGGTTGTGTAAGGATAATAGAAGGACTATAAGTGGACCATGGGAAAGAATAAATGATGAAATTAATGATATACTATAATGATCATGCCACCAAACTCCAACAGGAGCTGATGAGGGTCATTGGTGCAGAAAAGTCTGTGTGCAAGAAATTGGTATAATGGAGGAATCAAACAGATTGTTTGAGACATGAGAGTACTTACCTTGTAGATAGACCGAAAGCAAAAATGAAGGTACTGCTTTTGGGTCAATCAACCTTGACCAGGAGCTGGCTTAATGGTATACAGGATCAGGCATTGTTAATGCTAGATAAGTATTGTCTACTTTGTGCTAAGCTACTTCAAAGCGAAACATATGACATATATCATGACAATCCACTCGAAGCTCATGATCTACCAAGCACCTAGAGGGATCAAAACTCTCATAAGTGCAAACTCCTTTTTAGATCGGAAATGTTGACGAAGTGTGTAATGCAATGCTTAAGGTTTTAATTTATCTCATTTATGTAGTTTTATATATATACAGTTTCAAATATTTTAAATTTGATATGAGCTGACATGTTATTTTTTTATAATATTTTATTATTTATTATAAAAGGAACGTGTCATTTATAGGATGAGCACGGAAGGAGTTACACATCTCCCCCCTACTGGGTTGTAGAATGTGCCTCTTTGGCACAAAGATCAATGTAAAAATACTAAAAAATTAGGTTGATGCTTTTTGGAAAAGTGTCCATTGGTAAAGGGTGTTTTGAAATAGAAATCCCTTATCACTTGCAACAAAGTCCTCAGACAAGACATCGAGGAGGAAAAACCTTGGAAATCAGAGTATTGGCCTCCATAGGTCAGAGAGCACTTCATTAAATTGCAAGATGAGCTTAAAGTTGAAACATTTAACTCCCAAGATTCTATGAGAAAAATTGTGTTCAAGAGAGGTTGAAGTGGAACAAATACAGAAGGAAATTACATCATTGATAAGGATTCAGGATCTTTTAGGGACTACAATTGCAAGGATTCAAAATCTTCTTGATAGTGTAAGCCACAAGGTGCAGAATTGAAATTTTAGATAAGAGGAAAGAAGGAAAGGATGATTGGTTTAGAAGCTGACTTGGAATGATCTTTAAAAATAAGTATCATCCCTAAAGGAGGATTTGTACAATGTTTCAAAAGAGAGGGACATGATGCGGGAAGAATTAGAGTGATTCGGATGGGAAATCATAAGATTGAATATGGAATTCCAAGAATTCGTAAAAGAAAGTAGAAAAAATTGATTAGGAGGTGATGATTAAGGATGGTCAAATATCAATATTAAGGGAAAGCCTTGATGACTTTGATTTTTAGAAAATCCACAATGGAAGGAACTAATAAAAATCAAATTCTCCAGATTTCTTAGGAGAAATACCTCCATCTATTGTCTAATGATTTTGTTGTAGCAAAGGTGATCTAGTCATGCAATCCAACATATCCCATGGGAAATCCCTTAAGTATTTATTTTGTAAATATTGAAACTAAAGAGAAGGGTAAGAAAGATAACAATGAGAATACAAACAAAGTAACATTGTTGAATATTAGTTGAACATAATTTTTCTTTGGAAGGATGACAATAGAGTGGTCTTGTACATTGGTTATATTAAGGAATTGGTGATACTATGAATGTTTCTTTTGCAATGCTTGTGGAAACCATTGTTAGTCAGGTGGTGAGCTCATGGATGAGCATATAAGTTGAATTAGTTAAATTGTTAGTTTACTTGGGTCATTTGGGAAAAACAAGGAAGAAGAAAGTAGCGAAATACAAACTTGTGATCAAGTATGGCTAGAGGTAAATCAAAAGCGGAGGATGGTAAAGAGATGTAAATGGGTTCATATTTCAGAAGAAATGAATAATCCTTAATCATATGTTTATTTATTATATCTCTTACATTTAGTAGAACGATAACCTCTCTCAAGGTAATTAGTGGAGAGGAAATTGATATATTTGTTGACATTTGTAAAAGAAGGGATTTAGGGGTAAAAGGTTGATGGTGAAAGGAAAAGTATAAGGGACACAATCAAGTTAAGAACACCGCGATATGGAAAATTAGTTCCAATTATATATTAGGATGAAGCAAGGCATACAACAACATATTTGCTGAATTGGAGTCCCACTAGATAAGCTAAGATAAAGATAATTTTATAATGTCCGACTAATGACCACAAAATTAGGGTGAATGGTACTATCAAGTACAATAATGTTGAGGGTCCACACAAAATGGAGTACCACAAAGTCTCCTATAAAAGGAAAAACTTAGAAGGAAAAGTAAAGTAATGTAGAGAAAGAGAGAATTCTTCCTCATGATGTGATATCATATTTTGTTTGCTGATATATGTATAGCTATGAGTCACTACAAGTAGACATTATTCTGGAAAAAGAATTAGTTGGGATTTTGCTTGTGCATACTTATTTGGATTTTGTTATGCTAAAATATTGCTAGCTACCTATTTTGTGTGGTTAAGGAAGCGATTTGGCTTGTGGTTTAACTAAATATCCTAGATCACGGTGGGTGACTAGAATGTGTTGGAACTCGGTTAGATGGGACAAGAAATCGGTGATGGTAGAACATCTAGTGATTAAATGCCATAATTATGTGATGAAGATAGTATAAAATTGCATGAAGAGTTGAATATGAAAAAGGAGTGAAACTGAAATTGAATGTATGATGAATATTAACTTCGGGTCAACATTTCCTGAAGGGGGGTTATATGTAGTGCCCCACTTTTACTTTAGACTTGCATTATTATGAGGTACTATTATTTGAGGGCATTTGGTTTCAGATGACCCAGTTACGTGTGGATTTAGATTTGGATTATTATTCTATGTTATTTATTTATAGCATTCAATGACGAATGACCACGCCATTTGTGGAAACTAATGCTTTGATTAATAAGTGGGATGTTTTAAAATTATCTATTATGGAATTATGAAAGAATGGGTTGATGACGAGTATATGTTTATATTGTCATAAAGTCAAGAAATGATGATTTGATGATGATCAAGTGTTTATGATTCCATGAGATTATGGAATTATGATTAATAAATACATATATGTTTATGTATAGCATGTACTTTTGACGGGGTGTCAAGTGTGGCAGGAAAATACAAGTACAAGTGATGCAAGGTGGTGTCGATACTGCGCATAATTCAAATTGTGTTAGGGTATCCATGATAGGTGTTAACACTAAAAAAGTGTTCACTACCTCATCTACCCCATTACATGGCTCTTTGTCCATTTTCCTACCATATTTCCCTTAAAAACCCTAAAAATCCCACTAAAAAGCCTCCAAACGGCCTAAAATGCCTCCAAAAGGCCACAAAACCATCAAAATAGCCTCAAAAAGGCTAAAAAACCCCTTTTTCCTCCAGAAATATCCAAAATTCCTCTAAAATAGCAAAAATCCCCTAATAAGGGAATAAAAAATATAAAATAATGAGGAAAAGGAGGAAAAAACCCTATACAGCTGCCCTAAACCATATGGTTCCCAAAACCATGGGTCAGCACTCCACCACCAAAAAACTATAAATAGGTGATGGAGACCCCTTATTCCACATCCACAATCATAAGCACCCTTACTCTACCAAAATCTCTCTTGAAACCCTAGCTCACCATTGAGCCACTTTCACCTTGAGAGCCCCTTTTTGGCCCATTTCCACCATTGGAGAAAGAGAAGGAGCAAGTTGGAGCTTGGAGCAACCCTCTTGGACATTGCAAGAGCTTCACCAACCTCCACATTGGAGGTAATATCAATACAAAAACCATTATTTACATTTTGTTGTTTCTGTTTCATGCACATGTTTTAGAGTAGTTTACATTTCTGTTTTAGCATAATAATTTCCATTTACTGAACTGCTACTAAGGAGTCCATTCTCCTTAGTAGGTGCTCATTTGCACAAGCTAGGGGTAAAAACCTAGCTACAGTTTTGGCGACTCCCCTAGGTTTGAATTTCTGGTTTTCGTTTAAATTTTTTTTTTTTAGTTTTCTGCAATAATTTCCCGTTTTTTCCTTTCGGCTGTCCCTTTCGGTCGCCGTACACCGCGTCTTTTCCCTCTGCAATCGCGTCCCGACCGCGTCTTTCAGGCCTTTACCTGCGACCCAACCGCAGCTCTCAGAATGTTTCCGACGCCCTGCCGGCGGATTCAAGTCTGTTACCTGCGATCCAACCGCGGCTAATCAGCCTGTTTGCTGCGATCTGACTGTGCCTGTCGGCCATTTTCCCGCGTCCCGACTGCGGCTTTTATCCCCTTTCCGGCGTCCCGACTGCGTCTGTCAGCCTTTTTCCCACGACCCGACTACGTCTTTTTCCCTGTTTCCTGCGGCCCGACTGCCTCTGTCGGCCCCAAAGCCGCGACCTGTCCGCGTCTGTTTCCATTAAACCCGCGGTCCGCCTGTTCATATTCACCACAGACCCGCGGTCTGATTTCTACATTTTTTCCCCTGTTTTGAGCCCACCCCTTTGCTGTAATATTTTTTGCATCTGAAAAGCCATCTGTCCTACCTGCAGCCCCTCTTCCCTACAGCCTTTTCTGCAAACATAATTTCTATTCCCTTTACAGAATCTTTTTAAAATTTCAGTATTTTCAATTCAGAAAATTTTGCAAGTTAAAGTTTCAAATTCAGTATTATTGATAGTTAGAAGTTGCCCCCCTTGTGGCACTTCTATTTTGGGTTCATCACCTCACGAGCACACACTTTGTCACATAATTCAAGTGAGCCTTAAAATCTACTTAACTCAACCAATATTCTAACCCCACTTGGGGAACACAAAAGAATCTTTGTAGTTAGGTAGGATCGGGGGGATAGGCTTCCAATAACACCCCTCGGTTACTTACACTTGAGACATAGCTATTGTCCAATTAGGGAACCAAAATCCCCTAGTACTTTTTGGCATGGTCACGACCAGTTTACCAGAGGGCCTCTCCCCTAGGAGGGTTGAAGTCGCGAGACTGGTTCCGGAGGCCTAAGTAAAATACCGCACTCCATTCAGTAACCGAAGGGCTACCTTTCGCAGTTCTTGGGATATCCCTGTATTGGGGTATTGCGGTAAAAGGACCAAACGGCAGATTCACCTTTCTGGACGTGTCATGAACGGGGTATCTTAGTTGCCATTCTTCTAGGATTGACTACCCGGTGTCCCTCCCGGTAGGGGGATATCTTAGCCACTTGGCTTTGTTATTCATATTGTCTGACTTGGATTTCATCACCTTGCAGAGGATATGTCTAGTTGAGTCAGAATACTTTTAGTTAGGTGTTTGCATGCTCCCTTACCTCCTTTTGGTCTAGTGAGTCCACCATTTTTTATTTTTAGGAAACCTGCTGCTTGTTGGTATTCTGACCATCTTTGTTGATACTCCACTTATTGTAGCACAGCTGTTGCAGTAGGTGTTTTGAGTTGGTTTTTGGCCTGAGTGCCTTGCTTTTTGAGCTCTCCTTCTGCACACTCAGTTGCATTAGGATTTTTGAGCTGTTTTTCTACTCACCTCAACCCACAGAGATTTGACACCATCTGTCACCATTGAGTCCCCGAGACATTCTCGGTGCCTCAGGGGCGAGCCCCCACAGCACGGTTCACTTGACACCACCCGTCATAGACACAGATCATCATCACTTGATACCACTTATCATAGATCACGAGCCTTGTCCCTTGACTCCACTCGTCAGCAGTATAGGACTCCGTCACCCGATATTGACGCCCCTTACTTTACCTCCGATTCTGAGCCAGAGTCTGAGAACCCCATTTACACTGCCCCTACTAGCCCCATGGCTGGCATGACTTCCACTCCTTTCATTGTAGGGACCATTGGTGGCACATCCACCACTACACCAGTTACTACACCTGCTTTGGGTATGCCCTCCATGGGGCCCCCATCTACCGTTCCTCTCACTGCACCTATTCCCGCAGCTGGAATACCTATCCCCACTCCCTCAGTGGCTCACACTACCCATGGTGGTGCAGGACCATCCTATACCACCTTAGTTCCCCCACTTGGGGGCACCATCCCAAATCCTGCCCCTCCACTTGGGGGCATTGGCCCCAATTTGGTCCAACCCACTACCGTGTCACATCCTTCTTCCAGTTTGCCATTCATGGATAGCCTCAACCTGCCCGATCTAGCCAGATTGACCAACGACCCTATCCGACACGACCCTGCGTGGCCTCACATGCCTACCAAGCTCCCCTCTGACATCCCTAAGTTCGAGGGCAAGGCAGGTGAGGACCCACAAAACCATATCATGTCCTTCCACTTATGGTGTTCCTCCAACTCCATAATGGACGACTCTGTTCGCCTTCGTTTGTTACAGCGCACCTTCACTGGCTCTGCAGCCAAGTGGTATATCGAGCAACCCCACGGGACCCATGCCACCTTTGCTTCCCTTGCCTCGACCTTCCTACAGTTCTTCCAGTTACCTGTCCGCTATGACGCGGGCATTGAGATCCTCCTATCTTGCAGACAAAACATGGCTACCCACATCACGGACCACATCCATGAGTGGCGTCGACGCCGTAGCTTATGCAAGATCAAATTAGACGACCGTATCTTCCTAGATTGGTTCCTCAAATCCCTTCTCCCTGTCATTGCTAAGGATGTGGCATCAGAAAGACCCCAGTCTGAAGAAGAGGCCATCCTTAAGGCCCAACAATTCGACCTCATTTACGCCCAGTCAGGTTATCTCTATACCATTATACCTGGCGCCCCTCGCGGAGATTCCTCCCAGCACGATGTGCCAGGGGCATCCCACGCTGCAGACGGCATCATTGGCCGTGTTTCTTCGCATCCCTAACCATTTTCCATAGCACGTCCTAACCCTAGCCCCGACCTTTCGCGGGCTACCTCACAGTCTGGAGCAACCAACTCGTATGCTCCCATGACACATCACCACCATTCCCATGGACCCTCATGTCCACCTCAGTGCTTCGGTCATGTGACTCCCGCTTATGCCCCCCCCGGTCGCACCTCAGCCCTACTACCACCAGCAGGCTGCACCAGCTCCTGCGCCTTCACAAGCCCAACCCGCTTATTACCCGCCACAGGCACCCCCTGCGGCGAACCCACAACCCGCTCCGCAGCCATATCAACAACCCCCTCAAGTTGCTGCACCTGCTCAGCCTCCACCTGCATATCATCCCCCGCAGCCTGCTCCAGCACCTGCACAACCTCAGAATCCACCTGCTGCCCAAGGGCAAGTTTACGCCCAACATAACCTGCAGCAAAACTAGAACAACCAACCCAACCAGGGCGAACAAAACTGCGGCAAGGGCCGTAATCGTGGGAACAACCAACCTACCGACCAAGCTGGTCAACCGGCTAATCCCCCCGACAATAATAATGCGGCCCCTGCTAACCAAAACCCTGATCGCCCGCCCAAGCAGGATAAGAACCCCAATTTGCGAACAAACCATCCTTGTTCTATTTGCGGGGTCTATGGCCACTATACACATGCTTTCCCACACTTGGAGCGAGCGCGGCAACTTTGGGTTGATGATGCCCATCGCCAAGGGCATGCAGCTCCTCAGGCACAGCCCAACCCCCCACAGCCTCAGCAGCCACCTTTGGTGCTACAAAACCCCTTACCCAACCAAGGCGTAGTGAACACCCAGCCGTTGTCTCCCCCTCAAGCCAACGCACCCCCCCAATAGCAGATCACGTACGTTGCTCCCGATCAACCCATGTTTGACTCGGGAACCCACCACTTGTTGATGATGTCATCCACTAACGTCAACCTCCAGACCCGTCGGAACCAGTATGGCTCCACCTCTGAAGTACCTCCCACTGATAAACCTACTAACGCTCATCCCACTGATCAAGCGTTACGTATACCTCCGCCTCCGCTAGACGGCGCTCCCAAAGCACCTCGTTTCCCACTTTGCCGTATCAACAATAACCCCAATGCGCGGGCTGCGTCAAACTACAACATTGTCGATGACTTAGCCCAATCTCCCGTAGCCATGTCTGCATTAGAAGTCTTGAAAAAATGCCCTTCCCAGCGCAAGACTTTACTCTCCGCCATTGGGGCGATTGACCCACATGATTTGAATTTGATGGCATTTGATTTGGACCAATCCGAACCACGCCTGCCTTCGTCCTTAGCATTCCAAGTTTCTGTTTCCGTTCGGAATCTTGTCATCCATCGATGCATCATCGATGAAGGTGCCTCCACATGCGTTATGTCTACATTCGTATGGCAGAAGTTGGGATCCCCTACTCTCCAGTAGTCCACCACCGCATTACGCGCCTACGATGGTCGGTCGGCCCAGCCCCAAGGCCTCCTACCCAATTTCCCCGTCCAGTTAGGGGGCAAAACCGTACTCATCGACATCGAGGTAATCAACGCCCAATTGGATTATAACCTTTTACTTGGCCGCAGTTACATGTATGCCATGCGGGCGGTTGCCTCTTCTGTTTTTCACACCATGATGTTCCCCCATGAGGGACGCATGGTCAAGGTTGACCAACTCACCTACTATGATCCCAATGCTCCCGCAGCACCAGAAAATGTTCTCCCCATGGTTGAACAACCTGTTTCTCGTGCCACCACCTCGTTTGTTTCCTCTACAGGGCCCGGAGTTTACTCAGACACGCCGATGACCTCCACCTTCCAATCCATTCCCCCCCCGTCATCTACGCCCGAAGTGTCGGACTTATGTACCCTGTCCCACGATAACCAAACACCTAACACCCAACCACCCTTGTTTCCTAAACCACCGCTGGTACCTAGCCACATTGGTGTTACACCTATCCATACAATCCCCTTCCTAGTCCCTCCATCAGGAGTAGTAAGCGCCCCGGTTATGGCTACCCTTAGCCTCCCTGGGTTAACCTTGGGATTACCCATCTGGTACCTTTCGCCTCTCGTTCCCCCACCGACACCAAGCGTCGTCCTCCAACCGGTGCAACCCATGGCTACTACCACTCAGCCACCCCCTGGTGTCACTACCCCTTCGTCCTCCACGAATCCCCCTCCTACTCCCAAATCCACTGGGGGCAGAGGGCCACAACCTTACACTGCTGTACCACCTCCCAAGACGGTCAAAAACCCCCCAGTGTTTCGTGCTCCTCCCAAATGCTCGTTGTGCAATGAGTTAGGCCATGCGACTCATCAGTGTCCACAGTTACCCGCATTACAGGAACACATGCAGATGCTGGACGACGACCCCAATATCCCGGTTTTCAAGCTAGACCCCACCCCCAAGCCTAAAGATAAATCCCTACGCACTAACCATCCCTGTGCGATATGTGGTGTTTACGGGCATTATTCACATCATTGTCCCGATCTCCCGGATTACAGAGCGGCTCTCTATGAGATGAACAATCTGGACCTTGAGACGACATCACCCACCATTGAGGAGATCCACCCCCCGGTCTCCTCCCCTTCAGGAGAGGTTAATACCATTTATATGATCTCTTCAATCACTACTCCTTCGTCAACCGATTTGACGACACAAACTTTTCGTACTGATGAGGAGATTCTCGAGGCTCTCACTGCCTCGGATTATCCCTGGGATGACATGCACCACCGTTCCTATTTCATCCCAGAAGAATCCTCCTCTAGCACAGCTACCCAATTCACGGTTGAGTCCAAAGACTTCCTTCCCACCAAGGTCAACTGGTTCAAGGACCCTATTCCTGCTCCCGACGCCTTTGAGGAGGGTAACATGGTCAACATCTCACCTGTCATCCAAATTGATATCGTTGCCCCGGAAGTACCCCTGAACTCATCACTTTAGGAGCCTTCTGCAGTAAGCAAGAGATTGAGGAATACCAAACCCTTTTCAGAGAATTCCGTGATGTCCTTGCCTGGTCCTATACCGAAATGCCCGGTATTGACCCCGCCATTATAGAGCACCGCATTGACACCTCTGAGTCAAGGGGCATAGTAGATTACCTTGACCCTGGGATAAGGGGCATGATCAACCATTTTGAACCTTCCCCATCACATCTATCTCAGCGTTTCAATGAACCCATCGTTCAAACCAACACATATGTGATCCACAATCACAAACCCTATGTACACAGCATGGGGGCAGGTCATTAACCCTGCTCACTTTTTCACATTTGTGATCTCAACCATTTTTGAGGTCACGTGTCACTTGTATATTTGATTTGATTTGATACGCATAGTTCTTTCCTTTGACCATTCCAGAGTCCTTATAACCTCCGTTTTTCGCACCATTTGCACTGCCGAATTCATATTTCCGTGTCCGTGATGATGCTTGAGATCATTTCTCGCCCTCACCAGAACCTTTTTTGAGCATTTTTTTTGACACCCCTCGTCGCCTCGGTTTGCGTGCCACATCGGCCGTTCTCTGTTGTTCGCATATTTTATATCATTGGATTCATTTTTTCGAGCTCGTGAGGATGCTTGAGATCATTTCTCGCTCTCACCCCCAGATTTTTCGGGTATTTTTTCCAAAACGCCCCCTGTCGCCTCGGTTCGCATGCCACATCGGCCGTTATCCGTTTTTGACACTCTTTATATCGCCGGATTCATTTTTCCACGCTCGTGATGATGCTTGAGATCATTTCTCGCTCTCACCTGGTGCAATTTTCAACATTGTGTCCCGACACCTTGCTGCCTCGGTTTGCGTGCCACATTGGCCGCCATCAGATTGTTCCACATTTTTACACGAGCCCTCCACTCCTGTCATACTGCAAATATTTCATTATTTTGCCACCATTCCATTCACCCCGCAAGGAGGCCCACCAGTTTTCCCCCCTACCCTCGTTCTTGGTCATCATTACTAATCCTTGATTGAACACTTCCTCCTTTCCTGGCCATTCCTTTTGTTCGGTATAATTTTATCCCTTTTTCGGGCCGGACAAATCCTTTACGAAAAAGGCACTTAGGGAGTTTCCGTTAAGCTCTTTTCTGACTCCTAAAACAATGAAAAGATCGCCGAGCAATCTTGCTTCCTTTCATGCTCGTTAAAGTACCTGAAAGGGCGTCTATCTGGTATAAGTTTAACCCTTTTCCGGACCTGGTAGACTAATTACGAAAAAGGAATACTCTAGTCACACCGGCTAGAAGAGTTCTTCATTGCATCCTTTTATGCTTCTTCGGGCCTTGGAGACTAACACACGAAAAAGCAACCCCCTGGAGTCTTCTTATTTTCTTTCAGACTCTCTAAAATTGAAAGCAACCACGAGCATGAACTGTCCTGGGCTCGTATAAATCCACACGACAGTACCATTCCATTACTTCAGAGTCTTCTTATCGCTTTCAGACTCCTTAAAATTGAAAGCGACCACAAGCATGAACTGTCCTGGGCTCGTATAAATCCACACGACAGTATCATTTTACACACACTTCTTCTAGTTCCCTAACCCATGAAGAAGTCCCCTCCCGTGCCTCCTGGCACTATGATCGATCATCTCGGCAGCACCCCCAATCAGGTCGCCTTTGTTCAGAGTATTCTGCAGTCTCCTGCCATTTTTCCACATATTGAGTCTCCCTCAGCCCAGTCACCCTCCCAGATCCAATACAGCTATGATCCCTTTCCCCTCAGTCAGTTTCATATGCTGCCCGATCATCCCCATTATCATACTCTGAACAAAGGAAGTTTGAGTCCACCCACTCTACTTGCCCATTTGTCCCCCCCACAGTTTGTCAGTCCTACCATCAGTACTATCACATTTCAGTTCTCCACCTCACGCTCCTGTCAAGGAAACATCATTGCCTTGATAGTTGCAGGTCTGCCTCTGTCGACGACAGCCCCTCTATTCCAGAGGATAGGCCCAGAGGTCCCTACGCCTTGGACTTATCACCATCTGTGGTAAGTGCCTATGGACCATTCTGAGAGGAGTCATCATTGCCTCTCTGAGTGGTTGTTTCTCACATGCTCAACTTCAGCACCTTGATCGCATCGTCGAGAATCGCGTAGGGTTACACCCCTTCCATTATGTGTCTAAGACCCCGTATTTCCCCCGACTCTAGCACATTGGTGAGTCACTTCGGAACGCCCAGTTATATGTTCCCGTGGAGGTCCGGGCTGCGTTGGCGATTGTGTTCGGAAGCCATCCAATTATATGCTTCCTTGAGTACCCAGTTCAGTACCAGTTCAGTGTACCATTGAGAGTATGATCCATTGTCACTATGATCCAGCAGCTCATCAGTTCCTTTGGTACCCCAGTCAGCAGCACTGTTGATATTCTAGTGCACTAGTTCTTCAGTTCACACATGGTTCGCCCAGTAGTATGTCCCAGATTTGTGTCCCCTCTGGACACTTATGATGTACACAGTGGTTATCTATGTATCTTACAGGTCCCCCTTTTTCGGGCCTTATAGTTCTGTTTATGTATCTTGATACGAGCATGGGTATGCCCGCCTCGTCCATATATTGAGATTCTTCCTCATTCAGTTTTTGAGGTCATGTATATGTCAGGTCCCCATTTTTTGGATCCCATTGTTATTTTTATGTTATATTCTGATACGAGCATGGGAATGCCCGCCTCGTCCATATGATCAGATGATTCCTCATCCATTATTGAGGTTATGTACTTTTAGTTCTTGCAGTTGGTTTGGGATCGTTGTTCCGGGCTTCAGTTTGTTTGTTCTCTTCTCCACACCCTAGGAAAACCATACATGACTTATGATGTCCATCGTCCATACGATGAGCTCCTTCCCTCGCACATCAGGGGGCAATCTGTTAACACTAAAAAAGTGTTCACTACCTCATCTACCCCATTACATGGCTCATTTGTCCATTTTGCTACCATATTTCCCTTAAAAACCCTAAAAATCCCACTAAAAAGCCTCCAAAAGGCCTAAAATGCCTCCAAAAGGCCACAAAACCATCAAAATAGACTCAAAAAGGCTAAAAAACCCCTTTTTCCTCCAGAAATATCCAAAATTCCTCTAAAATAGAAAAAATCCCCTAATAAGGGAATAAAAAATATAAAATAATGAGGAAAAGGAGGAAAAAACCCTATACAGCTGCCCTAAACCATATGGTTCCCAAAACCATGGGTCAGCACTCCACCACCAAAAAACTATAAATAGGTGATGGAGACCCCTTATTCCACATCCACAATCATAAGCACCCTTACTCTACCAAAATCTCTCTTGAAACCCTAGCTCACCATTGAGCCACTTTCACCTTGAGAGCCCCTTTTTGGCCCATTTCCACCATTGGAGAAAGAGAAGGAGCAAGTTGGAGCTTGGAGCAACCCTCTTGGACATTGCAAGAGCTTCACCAACCTCCACATTGGAGGTAATATCAATACAAAAACCATTATTTACATTTTGTTGTTTCTGTTTCATGCACATGTTTTAGAGTAGTTTACATTTCTGTTTTAGCATAATAATTTCCATTTATTGAACTGCTACTAAGGAGTCCATTCTCCTTAGTAGGTGTTCATTTACACAAGCTAGGGGTAAAAACCTAGCTACAATAGGTGATGCTAACTTGATATTAATTGATATATTATGTTTTTATTTACAAGGATTTGATGTGTGTGGTGTTTCACATGTAGTTACAAGATCGCGATTTCCAATCGGTCCACATCAAGTAATGGGGATGAATGGGAAAAGGAAGTAAGGCTAGCGAGTACTCCATGCAACCAGTTGGGAAAAAGAGAGAGAGGACTTTACTCACCAGATGCATGTTTCTGTGAGGGTAGGACATGGAGGTCACTCGTGAGGATTAGACTGGGGGGCATGCAATAAGGAATCGACCTTATTCTGCAAGAGCCATTAGTCTCTCAACAGGTTCGATCAGACTAAGTTAACGAGGTATCATTATTCGCACTAGTCCCCACCACGAAAGAGGTATATTTGAAGGGAATGTGCAGATCATGATACCCTTGATATGCCCAACGTAAGACGACCCAAAAATAAAAAAATAAAAATAATATGGGTGGTAAGAATGAGTATTTTTAAAAGAAAAACGAAGGAATTAAATTATTTCAAAAGATTAGTGAACACTATGCACACACACAAAGATTTGAGAAAATAGTTTATTAATAACACATTAGAGTTAATTTTGTGAATAAGAAAAGAAAGAAATTAAATTACTTCAAAAATAAGTAAACACCAATGCACGCAAACAGGAGAAAAGTGACACTTGGGGGGTGAAAACTAAAAGAAAAAGTGATAATTCCAAAGTAGTGTGAAATGCATGACCAGTTTTGAAAGGCTATAAAGAGAATGAGAGAGCATGAGGGCTCTCGTCCTTGAACTATTGAGAAATGACATGGAGTATGCCAGAGTCATGGTGACTATTGAGAGTTTGGATTTTCATTGTATGAACAGGGTTGGGATCTATGTACATTGACTACATTATTATATTTCTTGCATTCATCCCCATTGTAGCTCGGGGGTCCCAGGGGAAGAAGAGTACCTGTTGGGAGTGGTAGGGTGGTTTTTGGTGGATATCGATGTGTTGATGCCTCGAAATTTGTAACATCAGCAATTAGGTATTCTCCCCAGTAAGAAATCCCAATTAGATCGCTCACCGTTTGGTGTAGGGAATCTGTCTGGTTAACGACCCGACTACTGTATGTGATTTAAAGATTGGTTTCATTAGTTGCGGCCCGATCCACCGTTTATGTATTTTATATTTAACTATGAGATGCAAGTGCTCTATTTAAATGCATGTAATCTATTCTAATCTAAAGTGATCTATCTAACTATCTAATCTATCCCTGCAGGGAGCAAATCTGAAATATGAGTAATAAACTGGAAACGCACCTAAGAATCTCACAGATAGTTGTTTCGATAATATAAGCACATTTACAGCAGAACATAAAAGATATCAAAGATAAATTTGATGTGATTGAAACATTCTATTACTCATTAAGAACATAAATGTTTACACAGGAAAAAAGAGCATTCACAACCATGAATTAATTCAAGATGGTTAGGAACAATCTCACAGTATGCATATGAATGGTGAAGAAATAATTCCACATAACATTCCACATATCCCAAGCAAAATCATTGTGCTAGATTTTCCCAGGCAAATAGATCCTTCTTTATTAATGCAGAAAAATAGTTCTCATACAAAACAGTCTAGTTCTTTCACCTGCCAAAAGTCCTTACTTCCTATTCTCTTCTCCTATTTATAGCTTTAGAAAATTGTCTCTAGTGCCCCTTCACATACCCTAACCCTAGGGAATCTCAAAATTATGTCCTCTAGTGCTTACATCAGAAAATATAAAAGATAATTACAAATTCAAATTTATGTGGGCCCAACCAAACTAGAGAAATAGTCCCCCCATGCATTAGCTTCTTTAGTGATGAT
This sequence comes from Larix kaempferi, assembly GCA_027924585.1. Classification (NCBI taxonomy): domain Eukaryota; kingdom Viridiplantae; phylum Streptophyta; class Pinopsida; order Pinales; family Pinaceae; genus Larix; species Larix kaempferi. Next base: position 7,736,147 of record BSBM01000597.1, on the reverse strand, counting down.
ATTTAGCCTTTTGCGATCTAATACTTGCAAAGAGACTTCATGGTATGACAACTGGGTCTCAACATGCTCCACCCATGCTTCTGTTGCTGTGCAACTATACTCCAGGAATATGCATGTATAGATGCTTTCCCCACAAACTGATGTAGGTCTTCTTCAGTGAGAGCATCCATTTTTATGATATATTCTAACTCCCCTTGCAATCCACTCTGTAGCTCTATCATACGCAAATATTCTAAAGGAAGTTCATCCATTGGTGGGAGCTGAGAAAGATGGCACTTCTTGGCTTCTTCTTTCCGGATTCTTTCAATCTCTTCTCTCTGAATTCTTTTGGCTTCTTGTCTTTGCAATTTGTAGGCCTCTTCCTTCTATTTTGATACAAGAACATCTCCTCAAGAACGGTGTTGAGGACATCTTGGTCTCGGATCATCTAGTATAAGTTTCCCCACTTGAATTCAGGGAGAGCCCCTGTGACTGCTTTGGTGTCCTCGAAGATGGCTTCTACCTTGGTCTCTAATACAATTTCAGCATCCAACCCCGACTCAGACACCTTGGATTTCCTCTTGGCTCCTTTCTTAGTCATTGTTTAAATTCTGATAAAAGGAAGCCATGTGTAAGAAGAAATCAAACAAAATTTCATCCATCATTTTATTCATGTTGAGAGGTATGCAGGGTTGAACAGAAACACCATTACTATGTTTGTTAAGTTTCAATCTTTGTTTTAACCATACACAGGTAAGCATAGATTATATGTAGCATAATTCAAAACAAAAACGTCGATAATGCGATGGGGCCTAGGGATGTTTTGGAGCCACAAAAAAAACAAATTCTGCCGCCACTAAAGACTCACCGACGGTTGCGGTAGAACTCATCGAGTTTCTGCGATACGTATCGATAAGACTTGGCAAGTCTTTGCGAGAAACGTTGGCGAAGGGAAATAAATCACGTCGATTTCGGCTTCTCAGCGATTTTTCACATGATACTTTTCCTATCTGCGACTGTTTTGGCGGTTACTTCCGAGTTCCACCGGTGAGTTGCCTCGAAATGAATCCAACTCCCTTTCGGCGCATCCTAGCGATTGCCGACGATTGTTTCAGCGCAAGATTTTTAGTCTCGCCGAAACGTATCGCGGCTAACAACTTTGTTCATTTAACCGGAGAAAAGTCTAAGTGTCAAAGACACCCAAGGATAATGCTCCGGTATTTCGGCAGAGTTGGTTGAGATCTGCCGACATTTCGGCTGATTTTAGCGAGTTTTGTCGACACAACAAAAATTACCAAGTTCGAAACAATAGAAGAAAAGATGCCAACCGTTTCGGCTTTTGATTTGTCGAGTTCCACTGACATAACAAGACCTCAAACTTTAAAGATAACCACCGACCGTTTCGGATCGGATCATCGAATTCCGCCGAAAAAGAGAAACGCGATAAGAGACAAGTCAAAAGGCGTGACGTTTCGACGGATGTGACCGAGTTATGCCGACCGTTTCGGCTCCGCTGGCTAAGTTTTTCCGACCGTTTCAGCGCAAAAAGTTAAGTTTTACTTGGTGAGAAAAATTTCCTTGCTCAGCCTGTTGGGAAAAAACTAAGTATGAAGGTGGTTTTCTAAAAGACTTAAACTTCTAAAAACTCTCTTAATACACAAGGAGGGGCCCCATTATTTTCCAAAATTTTTGGGGATCAGGTTGTAGCAACAACAATTGGCGATTCGCTGGTGAACACAGATCTCTAAACAATCTCTTTCCAAGTTCAGAAAACTTACAAGCTAGTAATATCATAAGTAACAACAATGCTTATACAACTCAGTTTTTATACAAGGGAGCAACCACTTCATTATATTGGTCATTTGGGAGTGAGGGCGACTTTGAATTACACTTCTTAACTACTCTCTTGAGGCCAAAATATGAAGTTCATTTTAAATCCATCTTTCGAATGTACGCTAACCAAGACTCCACAGGATCGTAACAAAATCCCATAGACATATTCGTTTGTTCCTCATTCCCATGCTGTTTATCATTTCTTTAGATGCTTTATTTATTGATGAATTTGTCGTATGAGTCTTCCACGATAGCTTTCTTCAATCTTCAACATTTGACTTAGGTTCTTCCATCCATAATGTCCTTTTGTGTGAGCAAGAGATTTATTTGATTGTCATGCTCACGGACGGAGAAGAACCTTGTTGGGATGACCATTAGAACAACTCTCTTGATTGGATGTCTTTGCTTTCTCAACCATGCTTTAATAGAGGTGATATTTTATGGAAAATAGACTCTTTAATACAAGTTCTTTTGGCTTTCGATTTGCAGCATGGGATCATTTTAAATACCATACATCTGTGAGGCTTGCTTCCTTTCCGTGGGTCCATCACAGTGAACTACCTTAGATAGTTATTAATGTGAGAGTGAATGGATCCCCAAGATAGTAATACATAAATCATAAATATCAGTTATTTTATAGGGGTTATCATGACTCGAACGTGAAGTTGAAGAGGGTCTTTCCTTTAAAACAAGTTAGCAAAAGCAGAATCACAAAGAGAAAATTTCTTTTATAAGTAGATCATATCCTTTCAATGTCTTTGAGATTGCCCAGAGCCCTATCTTTCCATATACCAAGAAGTTGGGCTGGGATTTTATTAAAAATAAAGAAATCAAACAATAAGCAGACAATTGAATCGAATGAAAGCAATCAAAACAAAACAGACTACTCAAACACAGAAAACAACAAACTAGAAAATAAAACAAAATTTTATTTAGGTACAAAAGTGACCCTAAAAATACGAGAAATACTACTTGAGAGCAAGGCCATTGACAGGGGGATTTTCTTCCTCACCTTGTAAATCTTTCAGTTTGTATGTCGATGGACCAAGCTTGCAAGAAATTTGGTAAGGGCCAAGCCATAATTGTTGAAATTTTGTGTGCTTTCCCTTCTCGTGCTTTCCCTTCTTGTCATGTGGGTGATCCCACTTCAGAACTAAGTCACCTACTTCAAAAATCCTTTTTCTAGACTTGCATTTATCAAACCACCTTTTGACAATGTCTTGGTGTTGGTGGAACCTATCTTTTTCCTTTTGCCAAGACTCTTCAAGTTTCAACAGGGGGTTAATTCGTGATTGTAGGACCTCGCTGTTGGAACCTCTAGAGGCTTGGGGCAATTGTAAGGATGGGAGCAGTATATTAGGCGGGAGTTTGGCTTCTTTCCCATAGGCCAGTGTGTAAGGGGAAACTCCTAAGTCATTATTTGGAGTCACCATATCTACCCATAACGCATTGGAAGGGTTACATGCCAATTTATATGATTCTCAATAACCGTTTTCTTAAGAATTCGGATGAGATTTTTATTTGTGGATTCGGCTAGTCCATTTCCTTGGGGATAATAGTTTGCTTAATAATGAAATTTAATTCCTCTTTCATAAACAAATGCATTTAATTTTACAGATGAAAATTAAGTTGCATTATCAAAAACTAAAGAAATTGGAACCCCAAACCTGGTTATGATATTCTCTTGCAGGAACTTGATAACTGCGTCTTCATTCACTTTCCGTAGAGGAGTAGCTTCTATCCATCGTGTGAAATAGTCCGTGACTGTTAGGACATACCGGTGTTGTAGTGAGGAATTCGGATTTTTTTCTCCATTAACATCTATGCCCCATTGCTCAAATGGTTTAGAGATAATAATTGGTTGCAATGGTCATGCTGCTTTTGGTAATCTGCTAGCACTCCTTTGACATACATCACATTTCATGGCATGAGCGTGAGAGTCTTTGAAGAGAGTAGGCCAATAATATCCTTCCCTTAGTATTTTGTGGGCGGTAGTATCTCCAGAATAGTGTCCCCCTGAAGGTCCATCGTGTATTTTTATGACTACCTTCTCTGGATCTTCTTTCTCAAGACACCTAAGAAATATTCCATCATAGTTTTTTATGAAAAACACTCCATCGATTATTTGATAGGCTGCTGATTTCAAACGGAGTGCCCTTCTCTGCTTAGAACTCCAATGTTCCAGTAGATATCCTTGTTGCAAATAGTGCACTAGATCCCTATACCAAGACTCGGGAGTAGTGAAAATAGGACAGACCTTAGCAAGATTCAATTTAGCTTCATTTTCCCATTCCTGATCTTCGTTGGCTGGGATTTCAGTAATCAACTTACACAAGAATTTCCCTTTAATGATGATGGTTGGTTTAAATTCCAGATTATATTCTTGAAGCGTAGTCACCTAGTTCCCTCTCCTTTCACCCAATTCCTCCTGTACAAACATAGATCTGATAGCAGGGTGAGGTCCTATGACTCTCTTCCTGTTTTTCAAGATATAAGGCTTGAACTGCTTCACCACTTTGAAAACCACATATGCTTGTTTATCTACGGCCGGGTAATTTAGTTTAGGTCCCTGCAAACTAGTGCTCATGAAAGATATTAGATATTCGTCACCTGACTCTCCTTTCTGAGTGAGCACTGCTGTGAGAGAGTTATCTGAAGCAAAAGTGTACATGATAAAATCTTTCTCAAAATCAGGACTCCTTAAAGAAGGGGCATTAGCTATGGTAGTTTTAATGTCTTTAAACGCAATCTTCTCTATGTAAGTCCATTTAAATTGCACACTATGCTTTACCATTTGTTGCAAAGGTTTAACAATCTCAGCGAAATCAGGTACAAACCTTTGAACAAAATTTATCGTTCCCATAAATGATTGCATAACGTTTTTGTTATGGGGCATGGGAATCTTGCTTATAGCTTGCACTCTCTCTTGATCTATTGAGTTTCCCATCTTTGAGATGATGTGACCTAGAAGTTTACCTTCAAGAACAACGAAAAAAATCTTCTTTGGGTTTAAATATATTCCATATTTCCTGCAACGGTCGAAAATTTGTTTTAGGTGGAAAACATGGTCTTCCCTTTTCTTGGAAAAAAAAGTCACATCATCTAAATAGATGACCACCCAGTAGCCAACCAAAACTTGGAATGCAATGTCCATGGCCCTCTGAAAAGTAGCTCCAACATTAATTAGGCCGAGTGGCATTCTTCGATATGCGAACGTTCCCCACTTCGTGCGGAAAGTGGTCTTGAGTCAGTCTTATTCTGCTACTAATACCTGATTGTAACCGAAAAATCCATCTAGTAGGGAGAATAGTTCTGAACCTGATACCATCTGTACAATCTACTCCATGGGTGGCACATGATAGTTGTCTTTATCAAATGCTCTATTCAAATTCTGAAATTCTACGCACAACCTTATTTCTCATGAATTCTTCCACATGGGGACTAAATTAGCCACCCACTTGGAATGTCGGACTTTAGAAATGATCTTAGTATCCAACAATTTTTTCAACTCTTTCTGTATTAATGGTTCAAGTGTTGGATGCATCCTTCGTAGCTGCTGCTAGAATGGTTTCCCGCTTGGCTTCATGGGTATGAGATGATGTATGGTGTGCGTGTCATACGTCTTCAAGTCATCATAAGTCCAAGCAAAACATATTTGTATTGCTGGAAAAGTTGGATGAACTTACACCTCTCGCCCGGTGAACAACATTTACCCAGATTGACAAATTTGGGTTCAGCTTCTGTCCCCAAATTTACCAAATCATGTTGCATTGAGGAGCTATTAGTTTTGACATTGGAAGGCCTCCTGAATTTGTTCTATAAATCAAACAATCCTTCAAGATTCCTTACTCCTTTTGGAATAAAGTTTCCTTTAGCCGCATATTTGTTCTGCAACTCCAAATCGTGCTTATCTTCATCGATTATAGCTTCTTGGAATGCATCTTCATTTGTTAAGAAACTAATAATCTGATGATGATCATAAAAAACTCTTAGATTTGTAATGTTATCAGGTATGGATGGCCTGAAAATCAATTCAATAGAGAATTTGTTATTCGTTGGTACTAATCTGGAAACATAAGTAGCTAGTAGATCAGTTGCAACATTCTGTAATCTAGGAACCATTTTATTGAAAGCATCAAAATGTGAAATTAAATTCCAGACTTCAGATTGGCAACCTTTTAAGTGCGGTGAAAGACAATGAATTGTATTTCTTACCTGTCTGACAACTATTTTAGAGTCACAGAAGACTTTTAAACATTTGATATTCAAACTAATAGCCTTCTTTAAACCTTGCACTAGAGCTTCATATTATGCTATGTTATTCATGCATTCAAACTCTAGTCTACATAGCTATGGGTGGATCGAGTGTTGTAGTATATAATATTCTACCAAGGATTCCTCAACCGGTCTTGTTGCAACACTAAAATTATTCAACAGGGTACTAAATCTATGATTAAATTCTTGTACCTTTTCTTTCTTTTCCATCCTCATAGATAGCAGTTCTTTCATAAGTGTGGCAACGGTCTTTTGATTACCAAATTTATTTAAAAAACATTTCTCGAAACCGTCCCAATCAGCTATTGAATTAGCCTACAAACTAAAGTACCAAGAAGATACCTTAGGTTCAAACGTGAAGGGAAAAAAGTATGCAAACTACATCTTCATGTTCAACATTTAGGAGATTCAGAGCCAAATAAAAAATCTTAAGGTGATCTTCAGCAGAACTGCATTTTCCAGGATCATATTTAGGTACCACCTTTTCTAGGTGTTTGGGAATATCATGTAAAGGTGCAACTAGATTAAGTGCTCCTATGGCTCTCCACGCAGGTACAACCATAACTTGTGGTGGTGGTTGAGGTGGTGGCTGTGGTGGAGTATGAGGATCTTCTTGAGTCGGAGGAGTATCGTGTCTTAATTGATCAAGGGGATCTGTGATTTCTTGCAAAGAAAGATCCAATAATTCTTCCAAACTTTCCACTAGTACCGAATATCTTGTGCACTGTGGTTCTCTCCTATGGATTCTCCTTCTGGGTAACAAAGGAATTACGTTTATCCCCCCAAGTCTCCTCACATAAGAACGCGTGTGTCTTCTGAAGTGATCTACTTCTTCAAAGGGGACATCGTATAATGGTTCTTAATGTTCACCTCTAGAATTTGGATTTTCTTGATCTTGTGATTCCAGAAAGAAATATTCTCGGATAGTTGTTTCAAGTGGGTATTTAGAGGAATTTCTTCTAACAAATGGGTTTCCTCTTCCAGCCATGCACTGGTGGCCCTCCTTCTAGCACCGAAAAAATGTTTATGCCTCGAAATTCACAGCACTAGCAGTCAGGGATTCTCCCCGGTAAGAAATCCCAATTAGATCGCTCATTGTTTCATGAAGGGAATCCGTCCGGTTAACGGACCAGCTTCTGTATGTGATTTAAATATTGGTTTTATCGGTTAGGGCCCAATCCATCGTTTATATATTTTATATTTAAAGATGAGATGCACGTGCTCTATTTAAATGCATGTAATCTATTCTAATCTAAACTGATCTATCTAACTATCTAATCTATCCCTGTAGGGAGCAAATCTGAAATATGAGTAATAAACTGGAAATGCACCTAAGAATCTCATAGATAGTTGTTTCGATAATATAAGAACATTTACAGCAGAACATAAAAGATATCAAAGATAACTCTGATGCGATTGAAACATTCTATTATTCATTAAGCACATAAATGTTTACACAGGAAAAAAGAGCATTCACAACCATGAATTAATTCAAGACGGTTAGGAACAATCTCACAGTATGCATATGAATGGTGAAAAAATAATTCCACATATCCCAAGCAAAATCGTTGTGCTATCTTTTCCAAGGAAAGGATCCTTCTTTATTAATGCATAAAAATAGTTCTCATACAAAACAATCCAGTTCTTTCACCTGCCAAAAGTCCTTACTTCCTAGTCTCTTCTCCTATTTATAGCTTTAGAAAATTGTCTCTAGTGCCCCTTCCAATACCCTAACCCTAGGGAATCTCAAAATTCTGTCCTCTAGTGCTTACATCAGAAAATATAAAAGATAATTACAAATTCAAAGTTATGTGTGCCCAGCCAAACTAGAGAAATAGTCCCCCCATGCATTAGCTTCTTCAGTGATGACATTTAGCCTTTTGGGATCTAATACTTGCAAAGAGACTTCATGGTATGACAGTTGGGTCTCAACATGCTCCACCCCTACTTCTGTTGTTGTGCAGCTATCCTCCAGAAAATATGCATGTATAGATGCTTGCCCCAAAAATTGATGTATGTCTTCTTTAGTGAGAGCATCCATTTTTTGATGTATTCTAACTCCCCTTGCAATCCACTCTGCAGCTCTGTCATACGTGGATCTTCTGAAGGAATTTCATCCATTATCGGGAGCTGAGAAAGATGACACTTCTCGGATTCTTCTTTCCGAATTCTTTCAATCTCTTCTCTCTGAATTCTTTCGGCTTCTTCTCTCTGCAGTTTGTGGCCTCTTCCTTCTGTTTTGATACAAGAACATCTCCTCAAGAACGGTGTCGGGGACATCTTGGTCTCGGATCATCTAGTATAAGTTTCCCCACTTGAATTCAGGGAGATCCCCTATGAATGCTTTGGTGTCCTCGAAGATGGCTTCTACCTTGGTCTCTAATACAATTTCAGCATCCGACCTCGACTCAGCCACCTTGGATTTCGTCTTGGATCCTCTCTTAGTCATTGTTTAAATTATGATAAAAGGAAGCCATGTGTAAGCAGAAATCAAACATAATTTCATCCATCATTTTATTCATGTTGAGAGGTATGCAGGATTGAACAGAAACACCATTACTATGTTTGTTAAGTTTCAAGCTTTGTTTTAACCATAAATAGGTAAGCACAGATTATATGCAGCATAATTCAAAACAAAAACGTCGATAATGCAATGGGGCCTAGGGTCGTTTTGGCGCCACAATAAAACCAAATTTCGCTGCCACTAAATAATCGCCGACGGTTGCGGCAGAACTCGTTGAGTTTCTGCGATACGTATCGATAGGACTTGGCAAGTCTCTGTGAGAAACGTTGGTGAAGGGAAATCAACCATGCCGATTTCGGCTTCTTGGCGAGTTTTTCGCGTGATACTTTTCCTATCCGCGACCATTTTGGTGGTTACTTCCAAGTTTCGCCGGTGTGTTGCCTCGAAATTAATCGAACTCCCTTTCAGCGCATCCTAGCGATTGCCGGCAATTGTTTCAGCGCAAGATTTTCAGTCTCGCCAAAACGTATCGCGGCCAACAACTTTGTTCATTGAATCGGAGAAACGTCTAAGTGTCGAAGACACCAAGGATAATGCTCTGGTATTTTGGCGGAGTTGGATGAGATCTGCCGATAGTTTCGGCTGAGTTTAGTGAGTTCTGCCGACACAACAAAAATGACCAAGTTCAAAACAATAGAAGAAAAGGGGTTAGTATTGGCCTATTTTAGGGAGAAGCGACTCCGCGATTCCCGTGAACAGGGTATGGAGCAACGTGAAGATGATGGAAAGGGGCATGCTTCCTTAGTAAAGGCAGAAGGACAGAGGACAAACAAGGTATTTGGAGCAGTTAAGGAAGAAGTAGCAGCCTGACAGCTACAGGAACATCGTTGATGAGGAGAGAATTGCAAAGGCCGCACCAGGGTATAGTCAGCACCGCATAGTTCGAGTTGCAAAAGGATGTCATAGCCTAGGAAGCGGTGCAGAGGGCGACCAAGGACAAGTGAAGTAGCTGAGAAGTTATGGAAAATCATGGTTAGCGGGGTAACCACGCCGTTTTAGGGGGTTAAGGGTACTATGGGGTTTCGACCCATAGTTATTGTAAAGATGTGACCTTAGGGCGCAATCTATAAAATGGGAAGTTTTGCATAGGGAAGGGGTATATTTTTCTAGAGTGATAGATTATTATTGTAAATATGTGATGGGAAATCTAAGAGAGAAAGGATCTGCAACTATGTGTGCATAGACCTATTGTAGAGAAGAGTCTGCAGCTGTGTGCGTAGACTGGAACTGTTAACCCTTCACATTGAAATAAACAACAGTTCTCATGGACGTAGCTCCCATCCGGGGGGTGAACCACGTAAATACTTGTGTTGTGTGATTTCTTCTGTGAGATTGTTCCATGTTTGTGTATGTTCATGCTTTTATATGTATTTTCATGTGTATTTTGATGAGAATAATATGTTAAGTGTTGGACACACATGCTTAAATATGCTAAGTGTTCATGAATGAGGATGGAAATGATATGTTAAGTATAAGGAACTGCATGCATGAACTTTGTGTAGTTGTATTGAATGTGATGAACATGTAGTTTCCTAGTTAACAGTTAAGGGATAGCAGTAATTCAATGGAGTCTGTACTGTTGGGGCTGCGTAGTGCGTAGTTGCATAGACAATACCACGTTAACGCATCCTGTAGAGTGTGTTATTTCCTGGACACACAGTACCAACTACGTTGTTGTGTATCAAGGTGTGGGTAACTATAACCAGTGCGCAGTTCCAGAGTGCGTTGTGGTATTAGAAGTGGATGTAGAGTAAGTGTGACTTCGCTTATTGGACCTATTCTCTAGTTGCGCATTATTGGGTTACAAAAACTTTCTTCTGTAGCCACCCCATAACTTCGCCTCGGGTGAGACCTCAGTCTATTCGCAGGCTGTTGCTGAAAGGGCCGGTGAAAAGGGGGTTTGTTGGGTCTCTGAACTACGCAGAACCCAAATCAGTCTAAGAACGAGATAAGCATCCCAAAAAATGGTTATGTTGCTGCGCTTGAACTAGTGATGCACTCTGATAACTGGAATCCTGAGAGGACAAAGATACAAAATTGGTGAGGGCCGGTGAAAAGGGGGTTTGTTGGGTCTCTGAACTACGCAGAACCCGGATCAGTCTAAGAACGAGATAAGCATCCCAAAAAATGGTTATGTTGCCACGCTTGAATTGGTGATGCGCTCTGATAACTGGAATCCTGAGAGGACAGAGATATGAACTGGGTGAGTAAGACAGAAAAGGAGTTTGCGAAGAAATAAAAAAAAAATCCGCGCTTATCTACGGAAGAGTGGTTACATAAATACCTATTTTCTGACATACACGAAATTTTCTTCGCATTCTTCGGTAACGAGCTACATGAGTGGATATCAAGACTTGTAGAACGAAAAAACTGTTTTTCAGGGTGGAGAACCTATAGAGTGGACTCCAGAGCTGATTCAGAGACTTAAAGAGGTTGATAGCCCGATTTCTAGAGTAGTATACTTTTGGCTAGATAGCACACTCAAAGGCTATGTTACAGAATTTTCTATGGACACTCTGAAGTCTTACAATGCAACATAAGGAGATTTATTCAAAGGATGCAAAGGTAAGTACCTGAAAAATCTCAATTTATATATCAAAATGCTGTTAGCAGAAAAAGGTGTCTTAAGAATGCAATAATATTCCTAGGAAGTTGAGTCTGTAATGTTTAGTAATACAGATAGTGACACTGAGGAAAATATTTACACTTTGAGAAGTGGTAAAAGATATAATCCTAGTACTATAAAGAGGTATCCTAAAGCCTAACCTCACATACATGTAGAAACTGAGTTAAGAAGCGACATACATTCATATCAGGTTGAGTCTGATAGTGAAACAAAGCCTAGAACTAATACCTATCATCCTATCACTTCGCAGAAACATTCAGTTGATGAAAGGAATACTACGAGTTCATAGAACACCAGTAGAAGTAACACCACGGGAGTTAATACTTAGAATCAACCAAGTAATAGCATACCTAATCCATCTCAGAATACTACACCTCCTAGAAGAAGGATGGCATACGACATTAAGCTTTCTATATTTAAAGGAATTGGTCTAGAAGACCTAGAGAAACATTGGTTTCTTTACGAAGTTGTGTGGAATGTTAAGCAAGTCCAGGATGATGCTATAAGACAAGATCAATTAGTTACTACATTTAGAGACAGAGCTCTAACATGGTTCATGAAGTATTCTATTGGAAAGAACAAATCGCTAGTAGATATCAGAACTACGCTGATAAGAGAGTTCAAGAAACCTAAGTCAGAATCTCAATGCATTACAGAGCTAAAATAAATCAAACAAAATCCCAATGAGACTGTATGTGAATTTGATAGAAATTTAAAGCACTGTTAGATCAAGTGAGTTTTGACATAGCACCACAACAACATCAAGAATGGTTCATAGCTGTGTTGTTTCCACACATTAGATTACCACTCATGCAACATAAGGTTACTTCGCAGACAGAGGCTTTAGAAATTGAGATGAAGCTAGAGGCTTCGCCCATAAGAGAAACTAGCGCAGGAATGGTTCAAATAAAAACCCAACTAGCAAACTTGACATTACAGTTGTAAGACATGAAGAAAGGAAAAGAAACCAGAGAAGAGGTTTCGTGTACTAAATGTAAAGGAGAAGGACATTCTAAGGAACACTGCCCTGTATACCGATATTACATCTCTAGTGGAGCACCAAACCCATTGAATCAACAACAAGGTCCATGGTGTGAATTTTGTAGATGTAGAGGACATCGCCCAGAAGACTGTTGCCTACTTCAGAAATATGTGCAGACATCTAAGAACCTGTACTACACATTCTGTAAGTCAATTGGCCATGACGATAAGAACTCTAGAGCATATGATCTCATGATAGAAAGAAAACATGAATTCTACGGAGTTCAAGGAGAAACATAGAATAATAATGAACATGCGCAGTATGATCAAGGCACATACAGAGGACGTGGTGGATTCAGAGGAAGAGGATGAAACACTGGCCAAGGACGAGGAAGAGGTCAGATTGTATGTTATAACTACGCTCAACTATGACATCTAGCTAGAGAATGTCAGAACCCTTGTACTACCTGTAAGTACTGCAAGACATTTGACCATGTCATTGAAGCATGTCCAGTTTTGCAAGGGAAAATGCAAGAGAGAAGACCAGAAGCACATAATCAAAACATTCAAATGATCGCAGCTGAAAAAATGAAATAAATATCGCAACATTCATGTTATGACATGAAGCGGAGCTACAATAGGTAGTGATAAAAAAACTGAAGCTTTGACTTCTGAAGAGCATATATCTAAACAACAGCCTACTGAAGCAGCTTGGATAAGAAAAGCGATAGGAAAAATTCCTTCCTTCAGCCTTAACAAAGAGAAAGAAGTCTTCATGGAAGCTCGAAAATATTTACAGAGCTTAGAAACTGTGACTACAAGAATCCCATTGAGAAGTGAACCATCTCCTATGATTGATATGCCAATTTCATATGATGGATCACGTACTACAACAGAATCCATAAGTCCTGTTGCGCAGTTCCTATAGAGCTGCATGAAGTTGTTAAAGCATGGAAATGCCTTCGCAGAGTAACAAATCCTATTCATTCATTACGAGCAGTGTAATGCCATAAATGAAGCACATAGCACAGCTCACCATATAAGAGTCATAGAAGGATTGGAAGAGAAATGAGACTAAATGCGCAGATTGGAGACTTTGAAATGGACCAGATAATTCTTGACTTAGGCTCAGAGGTGAATGTCTTGACAAAGAGGACATGGGAACAAATGGGTAATCCAAAGTTATCATGGTCACTGATACAGTTGAGATTAGAAAATCAACAAAAGGTTCTACCTTTTGGGAGATTATCAAGTGTCCTTATAGACATTGATGGAGTGCGAAGTAGAGTCAACTTCGAAGTTATTGAGATCATAGATGATAGCAATCCATATCCTTCATTGTTGGGGATAGATTTGGAAATTGATAACCTTGTGATTATCAATTTGAAGAAAAAACATATATTATTTGAAGGACCAGATATCAGGGTCATCGCACCCTTGGATCCTGCACAAGGACCCATATATATTGAACCAGTAAGAGAAGAATGTAGAACTCAATACCTTGATAATATCTACAAAATGACAGTGAATCAAGAAGACTACATAAACCCTATAGATGATGGAACATTGAGTTGGAGATGCGATAGTTCTTGCATATCAGAGTCAAACACAGGATTGGAAAACTAGCAGAGTCAAATGCATGAAGTATCCTAAAGACGATGTGCGCAGATAACAAAGTCACTACGCTAGATTGGAACAAAGGTAATTTCAATCCCTACTTATGATGGGTTGAGTAATATTCGCACATTTCTTCAAGAATATATTGTATCAGTCTCAAATGAATAGAAGTTAGCAGCTTTAGATATAGAACTGCACGCTACACCTGCTATATGGTGGGATGCGCATAAGAAGAACCTGACTACATGGGAAGCATGTAAGCACATGATGTATATTAGATTTACAGAACAAACTGAGATTGTGAAAGTAAACTATAAGGGACAAAATGATCCTAGAGATCACATAGAGCTTTGTTTGAAAGCATGGACACATAGACCGCAAGCAGAGTGGGTTCATCTGTTTGTGCACACATTGGAGCAAATTCCAAAGAATTGGCATACAGAGACATAACTTCGCAGAGGAACGATAGAATGGTCCAGTATGACAAAGGGCTTCTAAGCGACTTTAAGCTTTGAGGATGATTTTCCAAGTATTCATGAGGCTTTGCAGATAATCAAAAAGAAGGTATTCAATGATGCACTGTTACCTGTTTACAAACAACCAGAGTTGGCAAGACAGTTAGAGGAAAGCTATAAGGAGATGAAGGGTGAATCCGTGGAGAAAAGCAGAGAGATAATTAGTGCTCGGGAGAAACATCACAGACTCAAAGAAACGGTCGCAACAATATGCGCAAAGATACCTAAGTGTGAAGAGGAACCTGAGGTAGAAGCTACAATACTTAAGATTAGTGCCGCAGTGGACAATATTAAGGCAGAGATGGTGGATATGGAGATAGCTTATAAAGAGAAGATTGATACTCTAGAGTCGCAATAACAAGCTGGAACTCCTCAAGAAGATAAAGAATCCAGAAGCAAAGAATTGAGGTTAGCAACATAAAAAATCACAGCAGAAGTGGCACAATGTCAGGACTTGCTCGACGAAGCCACTAGAGTATGGGATACGCTACAGGAGGATCCTGAGTTGAAAAAGATACAAGAAGATCTGCAACAGCGACAACAAGAGCTGGTCTCTATGAACACAACTATGAAGACTTTACCACTAAGGAAGAAGATCCAGAAATACGTAGAGACCAGGGAGCTACAGAAAGATTTGAAAGTGCTGAGAGAAAAGGAGGCTGACACTTCAACAAATCTACAACCCATGTAAGAAGAAGCGCTTGCTCTTTCGGAGCACATTGAAGAGAAGTTACAAGAACTTCACACAACGGAGTACACAGTAAAGGAGCATGCTCAACAAGCCATCTCATAGGAGATGTTGGAGACTATTAAGGATTTTGAGTAGGAAACAAACGAAACAATTGCGAGGCTAAGCACACAGGAATTCAGCGAAGTTGAGCACCCCTTGGGACGCATAGTTGAAGCCGCCCAATAGAAGTGGATCAGGGATGAACCATGAGTGAGTGTTAGGGGCCTGTTGGGAGAGGCCCAAGTGGCACAATTTTGGTGAAGTGAAGTTCAAGGTTAGCGCAGTTGTTTCGAAGAGAAGCTCAAGCGCAATAGCTTTTAGGTAGAAGTACGAACTCGGCGAGGCCTAGTACTGGCCTATTTTGGGGAGAAGCGACTCTGCGATTCCTAGGAACAGGGTATGGAGTGACACGAATATGGTAGAAAGGGGATTGCTTCCTTAGTAAAGGAAGAAGGACAAAGGACAAACAGGGTAGTTGGAGTAGCTAAGGAAGAAGCGACGGCCTGATAGCTACAGGAACAATGTTAATGAGGAGAGAAGTGCAAAGGATGCACTAGGTTACAGTCAGCGCTACGCAGTCAAAGTCGTCGACTGTCAGATCCTAGGAAATGGCTCAGAGGGCGACCAAGGACAAGTGAATTAGCTGAGAAGTTATGGCAAAGCATGGTTAGCGGGGTAACCACGTCGTTTTGGGGGTTTAAGGGTACTATGGGGTTTCAAACCATAGTTATTGTAAAGCTGTGACCTTCGGGCACAATCTATAAAAGGGGAAATTTTGCATAGGGAAGGGGTATATTTTGCTAGAGTGATAGATTATTATTGTAAATATTTGTTGGGAAAGCTAAGAGAGAAAGGCTTTGCATTTGTGTGTGCAGAGACCTATTGTAGAGAAGAGTCCGCAACTATGTGCACAGAGTGGAACTGTTAACCCTTCCCATTGAAATAAACAATAGTTCCCGTGGACGTAGCGCCCATCCGAGGGGTGAACCATGTAAATACTTGTGTTGTGTGATTGCATCTATGAGATTGTTCCATGTTTGTGTATGTTCATGCTTTTATATGTATTTTCATGTGTATGTTGATGAGAATAATATGTTAAGTGTTTGACACACATGCTTAAATATGCGAAGTGTTAATGAATGAGGATGGAAATGATATGTTAAGTATAAGGAAATGCATGCATGAACTTTGTGGAGTTGTTTTGAATGTGATGAAAGCGTAGTTTCCTAGTTAACAGTTAAGGAATAACAGTAATTCAATGGATTTTGTACTGTTGGGGCTGCGTAGTGCGCAGTTGCATAGTTGCATAGACAATACCACGTTAACGCATCCTATAGATTGTGCGACTGCTTGGACACGCAGTAACAACTGCGATGTTGTGTAGCAAGGTGTGGGTAACTATCACCAGTGTGTAGTTCCAAAGTGAGCTGTGGTATTAGAAGTGGATGCAGAGTAAGTGTGAATTCGCTCAGTGGACCTGTTCTCTAGCAGCGCATCACCGGGTTACAGAAACTTTCTTCTGTAGCCACCCCATAAATTCACCTCGGGTGATACCTCAATCTGTTCGTAGGCTGTTTCCAAAAGGGCCGATGAAAAGGGGGTTTGTTGGGTCTCTGAACTACGCAGAACCTGGGTCAGTCTAAGAACGAGCTAAGCATCCCAACACAAATATTTTTGGAAGGAAAATGTAATTCCCTATTTCTATACTATGGATTGAAAGAATAACGTTCAAGTTATTTCTATGTTGTATAATTTGAAAGGAAAAATATAGATCTTATTTGGTATGGTGCAATATTAGAAAATAAATGATAATTCTCATTTATGGTACTGATTGATTGAAGCATGTTAACCTATTTCTGTAATTTTGGTTGAAAGGAAGATTATTGAACATTTTCCTGTACTATACTTACCTGTAATATACGATCCGTGTTAAATGAGGGAGATAGGCTGTTAACTACTAAACCTTTTACTGTAATGTCCTATTTGTCCT
Organism: Larix kaempferi; assembly: GCA_027924585.1. Classification (NCBI taxonomy): domain Eukaryota; kingdom Viridiplantae; phylum Streptophyta; class Pinopsida; order Pinales; family Pinaceae; genus Larix; species Larix kaempferi. The sequence continues at coordinate 7,719,077 of BSBM01000597.1, read as the reverse complement.
AATTGAGAAAGATAGACTCTTAAAAATTAAACCTTTTTCCTGTGCTATTCGATTGGCCCTATGCATGCACCCTGGCACTTAGGAATTCCATGCTTACAGGTATATTTTTAATTCCACTTTTCCTCGTTAAACCATCTCTATATCTTTAAATTAAAAGAATACATGATCACTTAATTAAGTACTGTAGATCGAAGATGAATGTCAAACTCCTTTTGTACTAATTACCTGAAATGAGATGGTTATTTCCCACTTAGAATGATAAACTATTTATGCATTGTTAATTGAAAATTAATGTTCCCTTCCTCTACTTATTCGATGTGAAAATAGAAGTGAACTTGTTGGCCTTAGTATGGTGTGATTTATAGGGAAGACGTATTCTTTCATTTATGTACTTAGTGGTGGAAGAATACACCAATCCTTCTCCCGTGCTGCTCCATTGAAGAGTAATAAAGAGCCCAGTTTTGTAGGGTTGATTTGGGAATAGGAATGTAACAGATAGTTAAGTATTGTTTTAGCTTGCTAATCCCATGGTCTGCATTGTTCGATTGAGAAGCGGTGAGCCACTCCTGCATTGTTGAGTATGAAAGAAAAATGTTAAACCATGTCTAATGTTCTAATGCCCATTATTTTCCTTCACTAAATGACCTTGGATATAACAAAATTTCTCTTGTACCCTTTCTTCCCACACCAATTCAATATGAAGAATCTCAAACCCATTATGTACCCAGTACCATCATGCTTATGAATAACCAAATTGAAGAACTAGCGAACCAATGTGTGAGGTCACTGCAATTGTGATTGCATTAAGCACGAACTCCAATGTGAGGAGACTATAGATAAGCGTATTCACCCTATAATGTCCCCATTTTTTTATACCACCATGGTCCACCCTTACCCATTCAAGCCCATGGTCCTAGTGATAGTTTGGAATTAATTAATTAATCAAGGGTTAAGTTTTGAGGCATTAATTGCCAAAGTATTTTATTTTACTTCCTTAAGTTTGAGATGCACTTGAAAAAAGTTATTTTTCATTAATAAATATTTATCTTAATGAAATAAAGTGGATAATGATCCACAAGGCCGTATTAGAGGATAAGCTTTGACCAAGAGATAGATTGCATAGGAAGAAAAGCTGAAAGAAGTTAAAGCTAGGAAAGTAGGAAAAAGAAAGAAAAAGCTGGCACAGGGAAGAAAAGCAGTAAAGCTCAGGAAAAGTAGAATAAAGTAGAAAAGAAGACAAAATCATAAAACAATATAAGGCAGAAAAGCAGGATAAGGCATAAAAGCAGGATAAGGTAGAAAAGCAGGAAAAAGCACTCAAAGGAAAAACACATGATAGAAAAGCAAAAGAAAAAGAAAAAAGCAAAAGCAAAAGCATAAAGCAAAAGCAGGATAGAAAAGCAAAAGCAGGACAAAGAAAAGGCAGAAAGCAAAGAAAAAAATAAAAGATTGAAAGCTATCTATCATTATCCACTCCATGAGGGAGCTTTATCCTAGATTAATTGATCAACAAGTCACATCAAATATATAAAAGGAGTGCACACCACTTGCATATCTTTTGACAGTTTGAGAATTGAATTCGGTGCAATTGTGCCTCTGTGACTTGGGAGATGTGCCCCTAGTCCAAGCTGGGAGATGTGCCCCTGCTTCTTCTGAGAGGATGATGACATCAAATCTTCATCATTGATTTTATTTCAGGTTCTTAAGTCTGATCCAATGTAATTCAATCTTGTTGTAGAGATTAGAGAGCCGTCCATTCATAATTCTGATGATTTCTAGTCTTTCTATGATGGAGAAGCCTATTTCTTATGTATTCTTTCCTGAGATTTATATGAAATTCATTTAAGATAATTATGTCTGTTATTGATGTAAATTCAAACCTATGAATTCCATTCTACAGTTTGAATAAAGAAAAAATTTCCTTTCATATCCATCTTTTGCACATAGTCTAGATTGCCATGGAAAATAGCTAGCTTTCAGTGTTTAAGTAATAAATGATGTTATAAAACTCTAAATTGAATTATTTATATCGATATTGTTACTTAACATGCCAATATACTCATTCCATGTCTGAAACTAAGAATTTGAATCCTTCTCCCACTGTTTGGAAAATCCTGAAGTTAGACTAGTTGTGCAATCCCGGGAGACAATTTTACTTGTTTGTTTGAGAAACCTCCTAAGAACTTATTCAAATTTTATGGAGAAAAAATAGACTTTTATTTAACTGTCATTTAATTTTTTCAATCCTTCTTGAGTCAAAATCCTTCAACATTGGTTCTCAGGTAGTGCACAGTTGAAGTTCTAGTTTGCATATGCTGGGGTGCACAGAAGCCTTGGAGTAGTGTTAGTTTTTCATAATTTAATTCAAATATCTAGGATCTTAACTGAAATAATAACATGTACATCATATCAAGCATAAGAGACAAGAGACAAGAGACACAAAACATTTCACCGGGGAAAACCAAGAAGGTGAAAAACCCCACAACTTCCTCAGAGATAGAATAAGCATCAATACAAGGATCACAATGATCAAACCCAAGAGATAGATAAATTCAGAAGCATGCTCCTCCTCCACTTGTGCACACTCCTCCTCTCTCTCACTAATGTGAAGTGAGTGAATAATAGAATGTGTAAAATGAGAGAGACGCACTCTCTATTTATACACTAACTTTCACTTGACCTTTACTCAACTAGGTCGGCCCCAACTTAACCAATTAACATAATGCTAACTGGGCTGACCCCACTAGGGTGTTCTACTAACCCTTTTAACCACATGACTCATATAGGGCCGACCCCAACAAGGTGGTCTAATAACCCATCAAGTATAAGTTATGACACTTAAAATATAACTTGCGACACTTGCAAGTACAACTGATGACACTTCCAATTGAAGGAATAATACATATCCATTAGGGATACAATAAAGTACAAATACAATATACAAGTGAATATCTTCCGAAGTTACAAATACATCAACACTCCCTCTTAACTAGGAAGGTATTCTCTTGACACAAGTCATCAATACATATAGGCACAAGTCTTCAATTCTGGAGCTAGATCATCATCACTGGATCACGGAGCATCATCATCATCACTACTGCTGTACTCGAAATCTTGATCACTGGGATATCTCATAATTCTTCTCATCATATGAAGTTCTACAGATCTAGCCCTTTTCATGTTGGATTTAGGCCCACCACCTGTAGGTCTTCATTAACATTGTCCATACTATGGAATCCTTAGGACTTATTACGTGCGTCACAATGCCTCGAAAGAGTATCCCAGGATCCTTTATGTGCCGAAGCACGACTAGCAAGATCTCCCAGGTCAACTTACATGTGACTCCCACCACAATGCCTCGAAAGAGTATCCCGGGATCCTTTATGTGTTGAAGCACAACCGACAAGATCTCCCAGGTCTACTTACATGTGGTCACCACAAAGCCTCGAAAGAGCATCCCAGGACTGATTATGAGCGTACTGCTCAACCTATCGGATCTCCCAGGGTGCTATTATATGCCATAGGACAAAGCCTCGAAAGAGTATCCCAAGATCCTTTATGTGTTGCAGCACGACCGACAAGATCTTCCAGGTCTAGTTACATGTCCTCCCAGAGCAATGCCTCGAAAGAGTATCCCAGGATCCTTTATGTGCCGCAGCACGACTAGAAAGATCTCCTAGGTCAACTTACATGCTCATCTGCACAACCTATCCACAGCCACAGAGTATCAACCTGATACTCACCATACATCATCTTGATGTACATGATCATCCCGATCATCATCATAGCATCGTCCTGATGCATATCGCCCAGAGTATCATCCTGATACTCATCAGACATGATCATCTTGATCATCGTCACCGCATCGTCCTGATGCATGTCATCCAGAGCATCGTCCTGATGCATGTCATCCAAAGCATCGTACCGATACTCATCACACATGATCATCTTGATCATCGTCACTGCATCTTTCTCATGCATGTCATCCAAAGCATCATCCTGATACTCATCACACATGATCATCATGATCATCGTCACTGCATCGTCCTGATGCATATCATCCAGAGTATCATCCTGATACTCATCACACATGATCATCCTAATCATCGTCACTGCATCGTCCTGATGCATATCATCCAGAGTATCATCCTGATACTCATCACACATGATCATCCTGATCATCCAAAGCATCCAACTGATGCATATACAAATACATGATCCAACTGATCATACACAACATCCACCTGATTCATATACAAATACATGATCCAACTGATCATACAAAGCATCCAAATGATGCATATCCAAAGCAGTAACTGGAGCATCATTCTGATGCTCATCACATAATGCTTACATCCACAACCATGGGAAGGATCCTCCTCTCACCATGCTTGGAATGGATCCTAAAAATGTGTCCCATCACTTCTTCCTCAAAGTATCTTCAATCTGAAGAACACCAAGCCTCTCTCTGAAGTACTCAAACTTCACTCTGGCTAGTGGTTTTGTCAACACATCTGCAACCTGCTCATCTGTCGCAACATACAGGAGCTTCACTGCTCCTCTTTGCACCATTTCCTTGATATAGTGATATTTGATCTCAATGTGCTTTGACCTGTCATGGAACATCGGGTTCTTAGAAAACTTCACACAACTTTGGTTGTCACAAAATATACAGCTAGCATCTAACGGAAGATCAAATAAATCAAACAGTAGATTCCTAAGCCATACTGCCTCACAACTGGCCGAACAAGCTGCGACATACTCTGCTTCGGCTGTACTCAGTGCTACCCATGACTGCTTCCTGCTAAACCAAGAGATCACACCTGATCCCATACTGAAGCAGCACCCTAAAGTGCTCTTTCTATTTGCAGCACTGCCTACTCAATCTGAATCAACATAACCCTCCAGGTTAAACTTTTGATTTGCATCATACTTGAGCCCATAATCAATTGTACCCTTTAGGTACCTCAGAATATGCTTTACTGCAACCAGGTGAGCACCTCTGGGATCCGTCAAGAACTGGCTCAATGTGTTCACCGCAAAGCAAATATCTGGTCTCATGTTCGTCAGATACATTAAGGACCCAATCATCTGATGATACGTCGTGACATGAACCGGCTCAGATGAAGCATCGTACATAAGCTTCAGGTTCGATGCCATAGGTGTGGCCATGGCCTTGTAGTCCATCATCCCGAACCGCTTCAGGATCTCTACTGCATACTTCCCTTGTCCAAGGAAGATTCCAACTGCACTCTGCCACACCTCCATACCTAGAAAGTAATGCATCATACCCAAGTCCTAGGAGATTTCTTCCATCCATAAAGGGATTTCTTCAATTTGCACACATATGACTCCTTTTCATGTGTCTCAAAACCGAGTGGCTGCTCCACATACACTTCCTCTTCGAATACACCATTCAAGAAGGCTGTCTTGACATCCATTTGGTGTATCTTCCACTTCATCACTGCATCTAGAGCAAGTACTATTCTGATGGAAGTGTATCTGGATACAGGAGCAAAAGTCTCTTCATAGTCTATTCCCACTTTCTGGGAGAAGCCACGAGCTACAAACCTCGCCTTGTGTTTCTCTATGCTGCCAACTGCAGCATGCTTAATCTTATAGATCCACTTGGAAGTCACCACATACTTCCCTTCTGGTCTTGGGACCACATCCCAAACATCATTCTTCATGATCGACTGGTATTCCTTGACCATGGCATCCTTTCATTACCGCATCTCGAATCCTGAGAACTTTAGATTCTTCAATATCTTCAATAGATAGCTTCGTTGTTGGAACAAATGTTGTAGTCCTTCTTTTGTAGGTGATTGTACACGATCTTTCCTACAAGTCAAATTCAATTACATGATTAGAAACTTCTCATAGTTTTTCAAAAACACATTCTTATGCATAAAGACATATGTCATATAGTCATGCAATTATCTTATCCAATGCTTCAATACAACATTTATCCTTATCCTGTAACTTTCTAGATGCCTTCCATCTCTACCAGAGCATTTGTTAAGAGTGTGCACAAATCCCAACATGTTAGCAAAGAGGTTTCATTATAGATGAGTAGCAATGGAATGTTGTACAGTACCTTAGGCCACTTACCCATTACTTGTATATTAGTAGTATCTTGTTCATTAATGTAAATTTTCTAATATGCATAATACACATCCTAAATCTAGGAACATAAGTATGTACATGACTGGAAAACATCATTTAAGTAATCATATATACAAGAAATGACAATTCAAATACTTATCTTTGTTTGGTTGTAGGGTGGACTCCCTCTCAATCTTTGCTTCCTTGCAGGAACTACTGGAGTGTGCTCCCTCTTGATCTTTTCTTCCAAGATTACCTATCCTTGAACTTATATCCATCCTGGACCACTATGCATGCTTAAGTGTGCACTAGTGTCATCATTGTGTTATCCTCAATATCTCATACATAACCATACATATATTAGTATAATCTCAATACTATCAAAACATTATGGTTTTAAATACTCTTTTTTTTTTTTGTAACTAGGGGAATCAGCAACTGGAGACTGGGTTGGTACTCGCATGACACGGGGTCCAGGGATCCAATCCCGCTACCACTATACCCCTAGGTGCCTCACACACCCCACAAGCATGGGACACGGGTAAAGCCGGGTGTGATTTGAACTCGTGACCTCCTTTTACAACTGTGACTTCATAACAACTGAACCGCCAATGAGCCACACCCATGCGGGCTGGTTCTAAATACTCTTAACATCTATGGTCATGATCATTTCACATCATTTCACACATAGGTAATTTATCACAAGCATTAGTATTCAAGGTTTTAGGGAGGAATTCTATTACTCATGCATATTCTTATTGACCATAGGACTCTTATGGTTAGTCATATCATCAATCAAAGTAAGAAACATAATATGCATAAACCATTGATTACTTAAACTTCTAACTTCAAGAATAATCATTCATACAAAAGTATAAGATCCTAACACAAGGTAGGATTCTAACTTGATATAGGAAAAACATACCTAGATCATCATGTTATCTAGTTATGTCTAACACACCCACATAATGTCTTCTTGTTCTTCTTCAAAGACTTGTGCTAGTAACCTACATAGCTCATAAGTTAACCATTGCAGAACAAAAATTATACATACCTCATAAGTGGAGCTTCTATGTGATCCATGACTATGGAGTCTTTGTCTTCATGTCACCATGGTCATATGTTCTTGAACTAGAACTTTCTTGATGTACCTTTCATGTTAGCGGACAACATCAACCTCATACAACATCATAGTGCATTAGTATAATCATAAGTGTCATAACCCTAATCAATGAATGTCTTCTATCATTCACATGCATTCATACTTTTACTAGGGTAATAAGACAAGTCTAAAATTAATCAAGATTGTACTAACCTCAATAATATGAAGACAAACATATCATAAACTTAACAAATTTCAAAACATACTTGTATCTCCTCAAGTCATACCTATCGAGATTGCTTGAAGTCTTCTTATGTAAAGCCTTAGCCTCATCTCCCTCTGGAACTAGAACTTCTTCACTTATGCAGGTGTCCAATTCATTCTCTTCTAGGATTAACCCTATCCACTTTTATTTGTTGAGACTGGATCTGGAGCTGGATTAGGGTTTGTCAGAGAAACCCTAAAAATTCAAATTTTAAATTTCAAACTTCTGAATGGATGGAAAGATGTGCCTTGCTGAGCTGATCAAGCTGGTATACATCAATTTTGAAAACTGCAAAATTTGATCCCTCAAAATTGCGTTTGAAACTTCTGGATCTTCTGCATAAGATCCCGAACTAGGGTTTGATAAAGCTCGGTCTTCTGTGCAAACAAAGGGTTCGATATTGTACTCTAAACTTTGATTTTTCTGAGGAGCTTCCAATCATGGTCACAGATTTAAAAAATTCCAACTTTTGCAGTAGCCCTAATTTTCCACCTTTCCGATCAAAATCCCGAACTAGGGTTTGATCAAGCCCGACCTTCTGCCCCACCAAAAAATTCAATCTTGGTCTCTAAATTTTGATTTTGATGAGGAGCATCCATCCATGGTCTTCGATTCCAAGAATTCCAACTTTCTTCGAAGCCCTAAATTCCTCCAGCAGTGACAAGCCAAGAATGAAGGTGCTCAGGATCCAATTATGTTTTGATAGAAATATGTCCCTTATTGTTTCTGGTACATATCTGAAATTACGAATCCACAGGGTCTGAAACTTTGGCTTGCGGTAGCCTGACCTGTCATATTTCCAACTCCACAGGTCTGACCTCAATTGGATTCTCTGAGAGAGAGTTATTCCAAGTGTCACAACGTGACCTGTTTATGGGATAAAATAGGAGAGAGAACTTGTACAGCATTCCACGAGTCACTGGTTCAAATTCGGCCTCTGAAAAACTTACCTAAGAAACTATATTTCGTGCTCTTACTGTCACTTTTTATAGAATTTCATTTGGAGCTTCCTATCCCAAGTTGTGACCTTTTTTCCTAGGTCACCTATTTATGACTGAGATCTGGAAGAGGCAGAAACCCTAGATTGTATGGATCATATATCACAAACTACAACGAGTCAGATGTTGTTCTTCGGAAACAAGGTACATGGGGATGTTACCTTCGACTTATAAAATTTTCAGATCTCGAACCTTCTCCAAAATGGATTTATAGTGAAAGTTCTACGATGATTGGCTTTTGCTATATCAAGCCCTAGCTTCCGATTTGTCGCAAGTGCAACAAGTCTCATAAATGCCATAGCATGCCTTCCTTCAGGCTAACTCTGATACCATGTTAGTTTTTCATCATTTAATTCAATAGATTTAGGATCTTAACTGAAAGAATAACATGTACAACATATCACTCATAAGAGACTGTCACGTCCCCTCCCATCATACCAGCTAGATGGAGAGGATCGTGATGTTAAACCGGGCATCTAGCCCCATGAACTTATTATGTAAGCATTCATATAATATAAAAGACATATGAAGATGCATAAATAGTTTAAAAAAAAAAAACACAGCGGAAGTAATTTAAACACACATCCATCATACATTCCAGGTTTTCATGCCATTCATCAATTTAAGCAATATCAAATTAGCAAATGAGAATACTTATCTTAAACCAAGTAATCCCTGAGCAACCAGCTACGCTTCTGCAACGTTCCATCCAACCGTAGGCCAGTGTTCTCCTCAATCTCTCGGCACCACTGCCACCCCCGAGCTGGGCATGACCTCCACAAGGAAAAAGGGGGAAACAGGGTCTCACATAGCCAAATATATACCAGAATCAGCCAAGCCAATCAGCAATTGGGTTTCTCAGACTGTTAAGAGATGGACAGAGGTGAATTACTAGCTAGTGGCTCCCCATTGAGCTATGGATACTTAATTGGGCTCATCAAGCCAAATCTGTCCTCTTCCACTCCTGAATATCCTGCTCACAGGTTCAAACCAAGGATGGGGTTTCTACCAGCTCAGAAAAACATGGGAACACACAAAAACGAAATGGGAAGATTGGGAAACAACCCAGGAAAGCCAAATCCGTTTTTAGAAAAACTTCCTTGGACATTCGGGGGCAAAAACGATCTCCATACAGTCCCCAAATCGTGGCCCTTCTCTCCCAAGCTACTGTATATGCAAAAACGAGTTACCAGCATGGGAAAATGCAGGGGAATTGAGAAAAACGTGAGGGATAAAACCCCAACAAGCTCAGACTGCGTAAGAGGATGAATGCCATGGGTGAAGAATGGCTTTGGGCCAATTTCGTGGGGGTTTTCTTGCCCAGCAAACCAAAACTTGATTTCCCAGGTTGCTGTCTTGCCCATACACGAAAATTGACAGCCATACCTCTCCCATCCCAAGGCATTAATTGTCTCAACTAATTATTGGAAGAATTAAATGATTGGGTGCATGAGGCCAAATGGGTAGTTGAGAGTTCATGGGTTTCCTTAATGAAATGGCTTAACACCATTGCTCAAGGGTTTGGTTATTTTCCCTCCCTATTCCTTGTAAAGATCATGCCCCCATCTCTTTGTTGCATTGCGTAGCTAGTTGTGGGTTTTTCATTAAAAGTTGCATATTTACATGATGTCCGATTTTACATTGTGCACCGCTAGCACAAGAACTCTATGCATCTATTCTAATTGCCGATACATAGAACGATAAATCAATGGCGGGGCCTTGGCCTTGAGCTCCTCACCATGACTAAATAACAATATTTACATCATTTACAATATTAATGCAATAGGGTCAAGCTGGGGACATTACAGAGACATGAGACAAGAGACACAAAACATTTCACCGGGGAAAACCAAGAAGGTGAAAAACCCCGCAACTTCCTCAGAGATAGAATAAGCATCAATACAAGGATCACAATGATCAAACCCAAGAGATAGATAAATTCAGCAGCATGCTCCTCCTCCACTTGTGCACACTCCTCCTCTCTCTCACTAATGTGAAGTGAGTGAATAATAGAATGTGTAAAATGAGAGAGACACACTCTCTATTTATACACTAAATTTCACTTGACCTTTACTCAACTAGGTCAGGCCCAACTTAACCACTTAACATAATGCTAACTAGGCCAAACCCACTAGGGTGGTCTAATAACCCTTTTACCCACATGACTCATACAGGGCCGACCCCAACAAGGTGGTCTAATAACCTATCAAGTATAAGTTACGACACTTAAAATATAACTTGCGACACTTGTAAGTACAACTGACGACACTTCCAATCGGAGGAATAATACATCTCTGTTGGGGATACAATAAAGTACAAATACAATATAAAAGTGAATATTTTCCGAAGTTACAAATACATCAACAAGTAGACTTCAGCCTAGCTAATGTTTGAAAAATTAATGGTACCAGTACATTGTGCAAATATTATATCAGCTAGCATGATCCTAATCCCGTCTAGATTTGTTTGAATTTTCCTTCCTACAGTTAGACATGTCACCAAAGTTCACTGTTTTGCCTTAAGTCTTGTAGGAGACTCAGTTAGTGTATCATCAGATATGATTGGTAAATTAAAGTGGTATCAGAGCACTTTCCTCTACTGCTGTGGAAATTAATCTCTCAATTTGAAGAATTTGCAGCCATGATACTAGCACCTTCTTGGGTTAATGTTTGCATCAAGGTCAATCTTCTTTGATTTATTGAAGGAATCACCAGCATGTCTTTCATTGGTTTTACTGATGGGAGGAATAGATATGGGATGATCAGATTTATGAAAAGGTTTAATGACTACATGGATTTGAGTTTTGATTGTAGAAAGGAATTGTTCTTCATAGAGTACTGTGTTTTGCAAGACAAGCTTGAATCAAGAAGGTCTTCTCAAAATTAAAATTCTCTCAAGAAGAACAAACCATATATCTATGGGAAAATTTCATGAGACAATTTACAACCAAGGGTACCCGAAAATCTTGTGAAGAAGATGTTTCAAGGAAGAGGACAACTACAATCACAGAACAACCTTCAAACTAGTCCACTCATAATGAAAATCCTCATACTACACAAGATGGAGAGGCTTCAGGTTGCATGATGGAGGATAGAGAGAAAGGAGATTCATTTGAGCATGAAGAAGGTTCTAATCAGTCATCTTGTGCCCAAGAAGAATCCATACCACTATATTCAATCCTATTTGATGTACAACCAGAGGAGGTAGAACCTTATGAAACTACTTTGAATCTTATGGTGGACTCAAAAGAAGAAGAGCACTGTTGTTCTTCTAATCAATTCATGGTATAATTATATTTGGAGGAGGAAGGTCAAATTCATGAGGATTTGAGATTATGTCACATTTCCTATATTGCATGGAGCATGAGCATGAACACATGGCCGAATGAATTCACAAGGAGAAGAAGGAGCTTCTTGAGTTGATGGAGCATGAAAATCTGCATGTGCACATGTATGAGATTCATTGTTGCTTGTGTATGAGGAGAGAGATGATATGGAGGATGTGGACCAAGAACTTGTATTGACATGAAAGGAGGACATACCATTCATATCTACAAGTAAAGGCACTTGTTGGTACACAAATTGGATACATAAGTAAATAACAGATATCAAGATCCAAGGGTGCACTAGACTTGCATACTTTGGAAGAAGGAAAATTGGCATGTCTCTCCAAGAGCCTCCTAGTGAACAAGAAAATATGCATGCATGTCATATGCATGAGGATCATTCATGCATATGTTTTTTGATAGAGATTACTTGTATGATCTTGTTCATATGTTGAGGGAGCATCCTTGAAGGATGATGAGGATATTTGCAAGCTCAATTATGATTTGATGGAAACCCAAGATTCTTTGAGAAGCACTGAAAGTGCCCTCTTGGAATCCAAGATGGAGATAGAACAATTTCACCAAGAGTTGCAGAGATGACACATTCCCTCCTACATTCTAGTAAGCCATTCTCTTTCATTTTATGACATTTAGATTTGTATGGAGGAACCTCATGAGATGGTGGTTCATGAGTTGCATAATGACCCGCATGTGTTTGAGGAGTTTTTGGATGCATATTATAAGTTCCAAGTATATACTATCTTCCAGAGCGAAACTGAGGTGCATAATGACCCGCATGTGTTTGAGGATTTTTTGGATGCATATTATAAGTTCCAAGTATATACTATCTTCCAAAGCGAAACTGAGGTGCATAATGACCCACATGTGTTTGAGGAGTTTTTGGATGCATATTATAAGTTCCAAGTATATACTATCTTCCAGAGCGAAACTGAGCTTCTTCATGGAGTGAGTCATTCCTCCACTAAGGAGTCAGAAGAGCTCCTGTCTGATGGACCAGCCTTTGATGGAGTTGATGCATCCACATATTTGGTGGATACTTGTTGCAGGGAGTTGGTTCATCCTTGGACCAGTGGTAGAGAGTTGAGCCATTGGTATTACTAACATAGTGAAGCACCTTGCTTTCCAATTGGATAATTGGGTTGGAGTATATCTTCTTTTCCTATTTGGGAGAAAAGACACATGAGTGATATTCCTACTTGCATCTATGGATACTTCTTGGATACATTTTACACTTTTTGTGAGAAACATGGGCATCCATCGAATTTTTATGATGCCTACTCTCTTTGTAATTGGACATGGGGATTTCACCCTTGTCATTGGAATGTTTTTATTTTGGTACTTGTGTGCATTGGGCATATGAAGTACAATCTGATTTGCATGTTCTTGGGGAGTTTGAGGTCAAGGAGAATGAAGACCAAGCACCTACTCATTTCGAGAGAGATTATGAGTTGCCTCTAGGTGGTAGTTGCACAGTTTTAGAGGAGGTACATGATATCATTTTGGTTGATTCAACCATGATTGATGACTATTATGGAGAGTTGGTTCACCATTATCCATCCCACACACATAGGGATGAAGATTGGGTAAATGGATTTTTTCTTTTTGTTCCACATGAGGGGAAAGAGGCTCCCACACATTTTATTAGTGGTTTGATGGTTAGACCTTGGGGTTTGAAAAGCGCACCTATCCGTTACCAGCTTGATGAGAAACAATAGAGGCATCTATACGATGTCTCCATCATACATAACAATGTAGGGGAGTTACACTTGAGCCAATTAGGTGGAACAAGTAGCAGAGTAAAGAGTTGTTGCACCAGATCGAAGATGGTACATGGGGAATCTACAAGCTTTCCATCCATATCACTAAGTTGGAGTATGCATTCATCCATTGATTGGGTGGATAGTTACATGAGGGAGTTAAGTACCCCAAGGGGTAAGTTTGTTGCTTGCATCAGTGGAAATTTTATGGACACAACATCCATATTTTGTGAGCAATTGTATAGTCATTTATGGCTTCTATGTGATGTCTTTAGCATACTTGGATGGACATGGGATTGTCACCTATGTCTTATGGATGGGAATTGCAGTACTAGTTTGCACATGGCTTATGAGGAGATTCAATATTCCTTTGGAAGTGATGAACTTCCAATTTGAGTGATATAGACATCCTCCATGATTATATATTCTTTTTGTTGATATTGATGTTTGTGAGGATGCAATTACTACAATGGGATCCTAGAATTCTTTGGAATAGTAGTTCTCTACAAGCAATAATGCCATTGGGAGACATGCAGTAGTGGCAATGGGATCCAGGAGTTGATGGATCATTTAATCTTGCATTGATGTATGGGGGAATGCAACATAAGCAGTGGGACCCTCAAATCATTTGTGGAGATCCAGTTATAACCAGAGTAGTGCAACAGCAACATGGTGGAACCTCCATTGAGTTCAGTTAGAATTTGGAATTCCAATGTTTGTCAGGTTCAGCCACAGATCTTAAATTGCTTGAGGACAAACAATATTGGGAGGGGAGGACTATGATTTCCCCATTTTTTTATACCACCATGGTCCACCCTTACCCATTCAACCACATGGGTCCTAATGATAGTTTGGAATTAATTAATCAATGAGGGGTTAAGTTTTGAGGCATTAATTGCTAAAGTATTTAATTTTACTTCCTTAAGTTTGAGATGCATTTGAAATTTTTTATTTTTCATTAATAAATATTTATCTTAATGAAATAAAGTGGATAATGATCCACAAGGGAGCATTAGAGGATAAGCTTTTACCAAGAGATAGCTTGCACAAGAAGAAAAGTTGAAAGTAGTTAAATCTAGGAAAGCAGGAAAAATAAAGGAAAAGCTGGGACAAGGTAGAAAAGTAGTAAAGCTCAGGAAAAGCATAATAAAGCAGAAAATCAGACAAAAGCAGAAAGTAGGATAAGGCAGAAAAGCAGGATAAAGCAGAAAAGCAGGATAAGGCAAAAAAGCAGGATAAAGCATAAAAGAAGGAAAAAGAAGGCAAAGGAAAAAATTAGGATAGAAAAGAAAAAGCAAAATAAAAAGAAAAAATAAGAATCAAAAGAAAAATTAGAAATCAAAAGCAGGATAGAAAAACAAAAGCAGGATAAAGCAAAGGCAGAAAGCAAATGAAAAAAAAAAGCTCGAAAGCAAGCTATCCTTATCCACTCCATGAGGGCACTTTATCCTAGATTAATTGCTCCACAAGTCACATCAAATCTATAAAAAAATGAGTGTGCACCACTTGCATATCTTTTTATAGTTTGAGAATTGAATTGAGTGCAATTGTGCCTCTGTGACTTGGGAGATGTGCCACTAGTCTAAGTTGGGAGATTTTCCCCTGCTTCTCTAAGAGGATGATGAAATCCAATATTCATCATTGATTTTATTGCAGGTCCTGAATTCTGATCCAGTGTAATTCAAGCTTGTTGCAGAGATTAGAGATCCTTCCATTCAGAATTCTGATGATTTCTAGTCTTTCTATGATGGAGAATCCTATTTCTTATGTATTCTTTCCTGAGAGTTATATGAGATGTATTTCAGCTACTTATGTATGTTATTTATGTAAATTAGAACCTCTGAATTCCATTCTACAATTTTAATAAAGAAAAGTCCGCCTTTCATATCTATATTTTGCACCTAGTCTAGATTGCCATGGAAAATAACTAGTTTTCAGTGTTTAATTAGTAAATGAACTTCTACAACTCTAAATTGAATCCTTTCTGTTTCTACTATTACTTAACATGCCAATATACTCATTCCATGTCTGAAACTGAGAATTCGAATCCTTCTCCCACTGTTTGGAAAATCCTGAAGTTAGACTAGTTGTGTAATCCCGAGAGACAATTTTACTTGTTTGTTTGAAAAACTTCCTTATAAATTATTCAAAATGGTTGGAGAAAACCTATACTGATATTTTTTATTTATTTAATTTTTTCAATCCTTAATGAGTTAAAATACTTCACCATTGGTTCTTAGGTAGTGCATAGTTGATGTTCTGGTTCGCATATGCTAGGGTGCCCAGGAGCCTTGGAGTAGACTTAATCCTAGATGATGTTTGAAACATTAATGTTCTTAGTAAATTGTGAAAAGGGTCTATCAACTAGCATGATCCTAATCCCTTCTAGAGTTGTTTGAATTTTCCTTCCTATAATTAGACAAGTCACTAGAGTTCACCGTTTTGCCTTAAATCTTGTAGGAGAGTCAGTTAGTGTATCATCAGATATGATTGGTAAATTACAAACCACCATGCCATAACTACGGTGTAAACTAGAGAAGACAATTGTAGACTATTGACATCACCCTAAAGCTAATTGACTAGAGTCATATCTCACCTCTCGCCGCATGGTTAGGAAGGCTGAAATCTAGCCTACGGATAATGTACATACATGTGATCAATAGAGAATAGGTGGGTCAACCGACAACTACCATATAGAGCTATAACACCAATGGAGTGAGCATTCATCTCTATGTTATTATTCCTTAAAATCAGGTCAATCTTTGCAATCGGTGCACGGGTATCCGAATATACTATTGCCACCTCATTAAATATTTGTAATGGTTATAAGTTATCTAATAGTAATGCCTAATCTTATATTGTGATGAGCCACTTTCAATTATTGTAAAATGCATCGAGAATGGGGTCATATTTGTAAGGGTAGTATGCTGCGGGTTGTTTTATTTGTTTTTTAGATATTTTGTAATACGGGTTGTTTTATACATACGAGCAATTATAAATTGGATGCTCTTTTATTTTTATTTAGTCATTAATTACTTTTTTTTTAATAAAAGTAAATCATGGTAGTTCCTATTAGAATTGCTTTAAGGTAATTATAAAAATATATAATGTAATTCTAGTTGTCTTAATCACATCTAATGGCTATGAAGATATTTAATTTGGGTGTAATGGTGCTGCATAAATGTAATTTTTATAGTGTTCTAAATCGTAATTGAATTACTATCAAAATGGATGATGATATTTTATTATTACTTAATGAAGATGTATTTTATATGTTTGCAAGAACTTATGTTATTACCAGGACCTATTTTTGAATAGGGAAGTGCTAGTTGAATGGACAAAGAAATCTATAAGTACTCGATCCAAGATTGGTGGGAAAAGGGCTTTGAAGATTTCATGTTGCAAGAAGCTCGATTGTGAAAATGGAATCCATTAATGTGTAGGGAGCTTATATTGTATGATGGACCATTGTTGGATCAATATGAGGTTGTTTGGTGTGAGTTTCCTATAAGATTATATAAGTGTATAAGAATACTTGTAGAAGACCCAAAATTCAAGAACCAATGCAAGAAAACTATTCATTGGACTCCTCCATACTTGGTTGCATTACATAGATTAGATCACTAGTTTAGGTGAGCTGTAGACTTTTGGGTATAAAATACTATTAGTGGATACATAGTGGAGTTTGCTATATAAAATACGTTGAACTTTGGTTGTCATTGACGTCAACTGATGCATTGGAGAGCTATGGTGCATTAGATGCATGAAAAAAAGGATCATGTTTCTGTATGTCCAAGACTAAGAAGGGGGCTTGCTCTTAATTCCCAGATAGGACAAGGACCATCAAGACCCTCATCTGATGTTGCACAAGTAGGTGTTCCTAACCCTTTTCATGGGATAGTACAATATCATGCTACCTGAACATGCTGAATTCTTAAATTGTCGAGTATTGTGAGATCTGTAAGACATATGGGCACCCTCGTCGTCAGTGCCCAATCTTGCAAAAGTATTCATTTGTTCCTAAAATGTCCATTGTGAATTTTTTGGTTCTGCTACCCAAATTATGGATAATTGCATGCCTTGGATGCATTGGATGATATATTAGATCTCTATGCATATCATGTGTTTGATAATTCTCCACCTCAAGGAAGGTGGGGTGGAGGCTAGGGTTAAGGATGTGACTACTGAGGAGGGTGAGCTAGAGGCCATGGTGGATCCATTCACTGCTATCACTATAATGATATTGGCCATGTTTACAAATATTGACCCTTTCCATGATGGCCCCAATGCTATTATTGTAGGGTGAATACCCATAATACGAAGGATTTCCCATAGTTGATTGTGAAATTAGAAGACCAAGTAAGGAACTAGACAACAAATTTGATTAATTCATAGACGCGGGACGGTAATAATATAGTTGGTATGACCATTAATGTTTTCAAACGTGGGGAGGTCGGATGGGATTTGATCATAATTTTATAAGATCCTAAGGATTGAAAAATTATATCCAAAGGAACCTTAGTTTAATCTTGCTCCAAAATTCGACAAAGGGAAATTTTGTCAGCTAGCCATGATATGTTCTAACGCATGGAAATATCTCCTTCACCCATAGTTGTAGAAGAAGGTAAATCTTGGAATTAAAATTGAAATGTACCCTTACTTGGCTGAAAAATCAATTAGCAGTTGAATCTCCAGGTACTTATAAGAAACTTATTAGTCTTTGGTATAATCTATTTGTTGATATTTTAGAAAATGAAGGGTTAACACAGAAATTGGAAAAAAATATCTAAACCTTTATGGGAATGGAAGAGGACGAATAATTTATCTTAGTTAACCTCCCTGAGAGAAAGACTGACATAATTAGGTGAAGGAAGAAATAAACTAGGAGGGAATTTAGGCTAGATGCTCAAGTAGATGGATATGATATCAAGGGTTTCATTCCAGATCTTGGATCCAATGTTAATATCCTTCCTAATAAATCATGGGAGGATACATGTATCCCTCCGTTGGTATATTATCATATCCAATCATGCATAGCCAACCAATATAAGATCTTTCCCATAGGAATACTAGAAAATATGGAGGTTGATATCTGGATGGAGTAAATACATCGACTGACTTTGAAGTGATTGAGATAATGGATAAGACTAATCCCTATAAGTAATTATTGGAGATAGACTAGGTGTTTTAGAATTATGCTATCATCAACTTGAAGAATGAGACTATGAATTTTGAAGCTGAATGAATGAAAGTCACTCAACCATTGGTCCCATACCAAGGGAATTGATATACATAACCTATCAATGATAGTATGGAACAAGATGTTCTAGATCATATTTACAACCTAACTGTAGGAAAAATGAACGATTACATTAATCCCACATTAGATGGTTTAGTAAGTTGGAGGAGCATCCATTATTATAGCATATTTTCCACATCATTGCAAAGATACTCACTTTGGCCATTTCTATGATCTTCATCCCCTTTACAGGATTCCTTGTCCTTAATTGGTTCAATAAAAATACCCCTTCTCAGTAAAAACCCTAAAAAAAACCCATTTTTATGCACATATGTGCCTTGTCAGTGAATAACACACGTATACACTCCTTACTAGTGTCCAGCCTATGTAATCCATATTTTGAGGTTAAAAATAATAATTTATTGGGAAACATGAAATTAGTTTAATGAGTTCTAACATCCTTTTCCCCATAGATAACTGCCATAACTTACCTAACTACCTCCCCAAAAGCATAAAAGAGGCTAAGGAAAGAATCAGGAGGAGATAATACATTAACATCCTTATGCTGAAATGTTTTCCATTGAATCCACAACCCTAATCCATAATCTACAAACCATTCCCCCATATATGGAAATATGCATTTCCAGTAGTCTCCACTTCTTATTTGTCCAGAAAACTATAGTATTGTTTTCTTGGGCTTGTTTTGTGTGGAGCATGGAGGATTTGTGCTTGTGTGTGTCCCGGGTGGAGGACTCATATTTTGGTTTAGAACAGTGCCACAAGCAAGAGTAGGTGATATCATTAATGTATCTTGTTTTTTTATTATATAAAGAACTCTCTTTCCTATCTTATAATGCGTTACATTCTTGTTTTTCATTTTCTTGATAATTTAATGCATTTGATTTGCAGTTAATACTTTATATTTGTAGCTTTCTGTGTGTGTTCATGTTTCCATTTGTGATTGCAGATTATCAAGAACACATTTGGATCAAAGATTGAAAGAAGGGACCTTCTACAACTGTGGAATTACAGGTAATATCTTGATCTCTTGGTTTAAGTTCCTAGTTAGTTGTAAATATGTTGATTGATTTCTTTCTTGAAAGTATTGTTCAAGGTCACAGCTAGAGTTCCACGCCAAAATAAAATGGTGGCTAAGGAATAAGTCACTTGGAAAAGGAAGGATGGAGATGGAGGAGAATACCCAAATACATGTTCATATTGAGACTCAATAATCCAATGTGCCTAAGATTCAAGTGTCTTGTCCTCCTTGAATTCAAATTTTTCCTAGATCTCAGTTAAAGAATTCAAATCTTACCTTGGGATTGTGGCATAATTTTTACAGGGTACTACACCAAAGAATCCATGAGTCGTGAGTTCCATCAACCCCCGCATGATCAAACTTGTACTTAGATGCCCATCTTTTGCATCCACACCATCCATGGCATCGACAACCATTCCTGTTGAAAATGTCAAATGTGTTCCTTTTGTGGACTCGGTCATGCAAGAATTGCAGGGATTTGGGGGAAAACATGATTTGGGGTTGGTTGATGAGACTCTCTAATCCTTTCATGATTTTTATAAGTCTACAAGTCCTCCCCTAATAATCACCATTAATGATGATAAGCCAAGAACCTGTTGGATGTTATAGGGATTCCCATAACTCATGAGGTCAAGGACACTCAAAAGTATGGGGAAGAACATCTAGTGCCAATGGAATTGGATCCATATATAGGAGATAATGTAAACATTGCCACTCTAGGAGGGAAATGCACATAGAAAATATTGCATACAACATGCGCTAGTGGTGGAAAATATCATCCACAGTCTCCCCTGTTGGATTTTTCATTGATATTGAGGGGGGGGTGAATCAATATCATGCATAGATTTACAAATTATTCACTTTTTAAAAACATGCACCAATTGCTATTTAACACCATATCAATAAAAACAAACTGTGCACAGATATTTGAAGAAAAAAAGAAAAAAAGAAAAATATATATATATATATATATATATATATATATATATATAATGAAATTATAGAGAGAGATGGGAGACACCAATATCCATTGAAGTGAGCACCGAATCACTCAAACACCCATATGATTGGGACAACAATCCCACTGGAAATAACCAACCTGCATACTGCATGATTCAACCTGCGAGGATACCAATCCTTCGTGCAAGCACCGACTTGTTGAATCAGGATCCAACCTGTGAGGACACCAATCCTCTGTGCAAGCACCAACTTTCAGTGTTCAGGCACCAACTTCAGTGGAGACATCGATCTCCTTTCCTTTCCCCGTCCAACAACCCTGAGGTATAGATATTACTAATCGTTGAATTCGTGTCTATGCGCACAAATATTTTCACTCTTCTTCACTCACTGCGCGTGCTTCTACTGGTTCAACTCTGATCGTTGTTTCTCTTAGACTATATTATGTTATAGTTCCACTCTACAATACATATTCTGTGCACATATACATCCACATGCTTCTTGTGCATTTATTGTTACCTCGCACACTTCTTCAAATCATATTTCCTTTGACTCCCCTGAGTATTTCATCTAATCGAATCTTTCCAAATTCAAAATATTACTCCATTTTTTCTTCCAAGCTTACTTCTCATTCATCAACTTCACTCTAATTTATACTCAACTTATTCAACTAATGTGTCCACAAGTTGGGGCTTCTCTAAACTATAATCACTCCTTCTTCCTTTCTTTACGGTTAAGCTTACCTAGGTATCTTCCACTTGTCTTAACCCGCGTGAGTGAGGTACCATGACTTTGTGGGTCTTGCGCACACTATTTCATTGGCTTAGTGGGACATGCGCTTTGGAGTACTATGAATAGGTGTGAGCAAGGGCGTGTGCACATATTTTTATATCTTTATTCAAACTGGAAGATAGACACTAAGTCCAAAAAAATTGACATCATCCAACTTTCTTTGACATCGATGACAACAACAAAGTTCAACAATATCCACCTTTGGCATTGATGTAAACACCTTATGAAGATGTGCTCCTTTTGAACATTAATTATTCTATTCTTCTTGCACACAATATAATTCCCCCCCTGTATCCATGCCATTTTGATCCTTTTCTCTGTCGTGCAACCTTTGATCACTAATTTATGCTATCTTGAGTAGTTCTATGTCATCGATACATACTTCATAGTATATCTCCCCCTCTGAAATCAATGACAAAGGGATACTCCCCCTGTCTTGACACTCCCGTCATGTTGTGGACTGGTAATGACGCCTAGTTTCTGCTTGAGATATTCGAAAGTATTTCTTGGGAGCGGCTTCGTAAATATGTCTGCAATTTATTCCTTGGTGTCCACATAGTCTAGTTTAACTGTGTTTTCAGTGACTTGTTCCCTCACAAAATGATATTTGATTTGAATATGCTTAGTTTTGGAATGCATCATAGGATTCTTGGAGATGTTGATGGCACTTGTGCTGTCACATAGGATTGATATAGGTTGATCAAATTCCACTTGAACATCCTTCATAATTTGTTTCATCCATAGAACTTGTGCACAACAAGTTGTTTCTGCGATGTATTATGCTTATGATGTAGATAGTGATAAGGTGGACAATGTTTTGTTGAACCAGGACACTAAGCACTTACCCAAGAAAAATGCTTCTCCACTTGTACTTATTTTTTCATCGATGCTTCCTTCCCAGTTTGCATCTGTGTATGCCACTAGGGTCAAGTCATTACTTCGTGGATATCATAGACCAAAATCTAAAGTCCCTTTCAAATATATGAAAATTATTTTCACAGCTTGAACTTGTGTTTCCTTAGGCGTGGATTGAAACCTTGCAACCAACCCTACAACTTGCACTATGTTTGGTCTTGAAGCTGTTACATATAGAAAAATTCCAATCATTGATGTATAAAGTTTTTGATCAACTTCCTTTGCTTCATCTTCCTTGCTTAATTTGAATCCATTAATCATGGGGGTACATATGGGCTTGCAATCTTCCATATTAAATATTTTCAACATTTCTTTTACATACTTAGTTTGATAAATAAAGATACCATCATCTAGTTGAGAAAATTGGAGTCCTAGGAATAATGGCAGTTCTCCGAGCATTGACATTTCAAATTCCTTTTCCATGTTCTTAGCAAATTATTGGCTTAGCCTGTCATCATTGCTTCAAAAGATGATGTCATATACATATACATATACAACAATAATATTTTCATGCTCGACCTTTACATACAGATTGTTGTCTACATTACCCTTTTTGAAACCTTGTTGTTCTAGATACTTGTCTAATATTGAATACCAAGCTCGTGGTGATTAATTTAACCCATAGAGAGCCTTTTGTAATTTGCATACATAATCCTTGTTTCCTGAAAGAGAGAAATCTTTTGGCTACTCTATATACACTTCTTCTAGTTCTCCATTTAGAAATGTTGATTTTACATCCATTTGATATACAATGATGTTCTTGGAGCAAGTGTAGGCCAAAAGAATTCAGATTGCTTCTAGTCGCGTGACATGAAAAAATGTTTCTTCAAAGTCTATTCATTCAACCTGTGCATATACCTTGCATACCAACATTGCTTTATTTTTTACTAAATGTCCGTCCTCATTTAGTTTGTTACTAAAAACCCATATAGTACCAATAAATTTTTTATCCTTGGGTCTTGGAACAAGTTCCCATGTCTGGTTCTTCTCAATCTGAATTAATTCTTCTTTCATGGCTTCAATCCAATGTTTATTTTCCCTTGATTCATTGAAGTTGCTTGGTTCTATTTTTGACAGCAAGGAAAAATGTACCTCTTCTGGAGTTTTTTTTAGGAATTTCCTTCTTTTTTCTACACCTGCATTTTTATCACCTATAATTAGGTTTTCATAATGATTCTTTTGGACATATCTGTAGGGAGTCTTTGTGTCCGGTCTTCTTTCTTCTTCTAGTTCTTTTTTATATGTTTTTTGTTCATTTGACTCCTCTTCTTCCAGTACGTCTTCTAATGACTATTCAAATCCTGACTGATCATCATCATCCTCTAGTCTTTTATGTCTGAATGTTTCATCTACCCTCACATCTGTAATTTCCACCATCTTTTTTAGTCTTATATAGTAACATTTATATGCCTTGCTTTGTGTCGCATATCCAAGAAATATCCCTTCATCATACTTGGAATCAATTTTTCCCGAGTTTTCATCGTTTCTCTTTGATATAACACTTGCTTCCAAATACTCTAAAGTGATTGACAATGGTTGGTCTACCTTTCCAAAGTTCATAGGGAGTCATGTTACTTTTGTTCTTATTTGACACCTGTTAAGAATATGTATAGCTATAAGAATAACCTAAGTCCAAAAAATGTCAAATAGTTTGGAATCATTTAACATTGTTCTGGTCATTTCTTGCACATTTATGTTCTTTTTTCTGGCTACTCCATTTTGTTGTGGAGTTCTGGCAGGTGAAAAGTGTCTTTTGATTCCATGTTTTTCACAGATATCTTGAAATTCATTTGAAGTGTATTCTCCTCCATTGTCTGATATTAAACACTTAATTCTTAATTTAGTCTCATTCCCAACTACTTCTTTAAAACTTTTGAAACATTCAAATGTCTCTGATTTTTTCTGAAGAAAAAAGACCCATGTCATTCTGGTATAATCGTGAATGGAGAGAAGGAAATATGACTCACCATTTATCCCTTTGGTTCTCATTGGACCAAACAGATCAATGTGCACCAGCTCCAATGGTTTTGTTGTATGGGTATTATTTTGTCTTAAATATTACTCTTGTTTGCTTTCCATACAGGCAATGTTTGCAAATATAATTAAGGGGTTTTGTGATTTTTGGAATGTCTCTTACTGCTTGTCTTTTGTTGATTCTGACCAGATTATCAAAGTGTATATGTCTCATTCTTCTATTCTAGAGCCAATTTTCATCTATTTGTCCCATGAAACATTTTTCTTCTCTCTCGTCTAAGATATATACATTGTTTTGGGTTCTAGATGTCGTTGCTACAATATGCTAGTGTCCTTTTTCCTTATTTTACATTTCTTGGAGTCAAATGTAAGAAGATGCCCTTAGTCACACATTTGGATTACACTAAGAATATTGTGCTTCATATTTTCAATAAGTAAGGCATTTTCAACCTTGGTTTCTTATCCCCGAGACTAACCAAGCCTTTTCCAAGAATTCTAGCAGACCCATCATCTCCAAAACAAACACTGCCTCCCTTTTCTTCCTTAAATTTCAAGAAGTTGTCTTTATTTCCTGTCATGTGTTTGGAACAACCACTATCAACATACTAGTGACCTATTTTGCTCTGCCCATGTAAAGCCATATTACATCCTTCTTGATTTTTTTGAGTTGGTTTCTTCTACAAGAATTCAGTAGACGTTTTCTTATTGGGAATATTCTTGGTTTCATTAACGGACACTGATGGTAAATGATCTGTACATTCATGCTTGGTATGTCCGTAATTGTGATATTTATGACACTCAACATCTAAGTTCAACGAGTTGAAGGTGTTGAAGTTTTCTTTCGAAGTTCCAACTGGCCCACTGGTATCATTTTTTCTTATTTCATAGTAAACAACATTTTTCCTTACATAGGCTTTGCAATTTATCGCCTTATGACCAAAATTATTACAGAAATAGCAGTTTCCCAAGAAAAGAGTTTCATACCTTGTAGAGGAATTCCTTCTAATTTGCGCAGTTCCAGTTCTTGTAGGAGATAAGTCCTTGTCCTGTTCTCTAAAGTTGTAATTTCTTGAAGCAAAGCCTTTGATTACATTTTCAAAACTTCTCCTATGCGTAGAATTATCAGATAGTGGTCTCTGATAAAAATTATATCAAAGAACCAACTAGAATTCACTTCTTGTAGTTCTCTTTTCAAATAGATGATTTCAATTTCCAATTTATTGTAGTTTTCTTCCTTTCGTTTCAACTGTCCTATTATTTCTTATAGTTGTTCCTGGAGATATTTATTCTTCTTTCTTGATTTCTCCAGGTCTTTCAAAGCACTAATAATTTCTCCTTCAAAATATACTTCAAATATTTCTGCATCTTCTGATATTTCATATTATGAATCTTCTTCAATCGCCATGAAGAGTAGTTCTTGATCATTTTCATCAAATGAACTATTGTCCTCTTTGGAATATAAACTCTTCTTCTTTTTATGTTCATCCATGGATTGTTGGTGTGTCTTTCTTCTTTCTCTATAGTTAAGATCCTCTTCAATGTCACTATCCTTGGTTTCCTTTTAAGGACACTTAGAAGCAAAGTGACCTACTCTACCACATTCAAAACACGTGAAAGGTAACTTATCTTTGTATTTTCCATGACCTCTTTTGAGATTCTTCACAAAATTTTCTTCTTCATCATCTGATGCATCAGAGATGATTTTGTTGGAATCTTCCTTGATTCCTCTTATCTTCTTGGAGGCCTTGAAAGATGCTTCTTTTCTTGTAGGATTTTCCTTTTCAGTCCTCATGTCATATGCTGTAAGGATTCCATGAAGCTTATCCATATTTAATTTGTCCAAATCACTTCTATCCTCCAGAACTGATACCTTGGGATCAAATCTTGTTGGAAAGGACCTTATTACCTTTTCTACAACTGCTTCCTCATCAATTTGAAGTCCTTTGATTGCATTTACAATCTCATCTACTCAAGTGAGACAGGATGCAATGTTTTCTTCTTCCTTCATTTTGAGGGTTCCAAACTGTCTTGAGAAAGTTTGCAGCTTTGCTTTCTTAAATTTATGCAAAATTTCTCATTTCCTTCATAGATGTTCTTGAGTTTATCCCATACCTATTTGGTTGATGTACACTGCATAACCTTGGTAAATTATGAGTCTGTTAAGCCACACAATATTGCATTTCTGGCCCTCACATTGCATTCATACTGCCTCTTGCCAGCTGCATCAACTAGAGGAATATTGGGAACTTTGTAACCACTTATGACAAATTTCCATACATAAGATCCAAGTTATTGTAAATATAATTCCATCCTTATGCTCCAAAAGGTGTAGTTAGACCCATCAAATCTTGGTGCTCTATTTGTGGAAAGTCCCTACTGCCTATCCATCTCTGCACAATGATCTTTTTCTTCCAGCTATTAAACTGTTACTGAAGCAACCCACTATGATACCAATTCTTGGAATTTTCAATGATACTTAGAGGGGGGGTGAATCAGTATCATGGGAATATTTACAAATTATTCACTTTTTAAAAACATACACCAATTGCTGTTTAACACCATATCAATAAAAAAACGTGTGCAAATATTTGAATAATCATTTATATATATGTATAAAATTAAATTACAGATAAATATGGGAGACACCAATATCCACTGATGTGAGCATCGACTCACTTATAAACCCCTCTAATTGGGACATCAATACCACTAGCAAGCAACAAATTGAAAATTTCGAGCTTCAACCTGTGAGGACACCAATCCTCCATGCAAGCACCAACTTGCTGAATCAGGATACAACCTGTGAGGACACCAATCCTCTGCGCAAGAACCAACTCACAGTGTTCAGGCACCAACCTAAGTTGAGACATCGATCTTCTTTCCTTGCCCTATCCAACTGCCTTGAGATGTAGATATTACTAATTTCTAACTCCAGGACTATGCGCACAAATATTTGCACTTTGCTTCACTGATTTCACGTGCTTCTACTGGTTCAACTCTGATCGTTGTTTCTCTTACACTGTATTATGCTATAGTTCCACTCTACAATATAGATTCTGCGCACATATACATCCACATGCTTCTTGCTCCTTTCACAAATGCTCAGATATGTGCACCTTCTCCTTGTGTCTTTGCATTTCTTGGTACCTCGCACACTTCTTCAAATCATATTTCCTCTTATTCCCTTGAGCATTTAATCTAACTGAAACTTTCCAAATTCAGAATATTACTCCATTTTTTCTTCCAGGCTTACTTCTCATTCATCGAATTCACTCTTATTTATACTCAACTTATTCAACCAATGTGTCCACAAGTTGGGGATTCTCTAAACGGTAATCAACCCTTCTTCCTTTCTTTACGGTTAAGCTTACCCAAGCATCTGCCACTTGTTTTAACCTGCGCGAGTGAGGTAACATGACTTTTTGGGTCTTGCGCACACTAGTTCATTGGCTTAGTGGGACTTTCCCACTGGAGTACCATGGCTAGGTGGGAGTAGTGACTTGCACACATAGTTTTATATATTTCTTGAAACTGGCACATAGAAACCAAGTCTAACAACTTTGACATCATCCAACTTTCTTTGACATCAATGACAACACCAAATTTCAACATCCCCATCTTCAAACACCCCGCGAGACAGATGCAATCACCCCTCCTAAGGTATCCATGGAGGAGGCAGGCGTGGACGAGGTTTCAGAACTCATTCATATCATTCTCCCTCTCTCTTCCTCCCCATTGGATAGTCTCTCCATCATGGTGCAATTGTAGTATCTCACGTAGGATTCAAAACTATGTAGATCCATGTTATGTGTTTTTTAGAAACGGGTGAACATTGTCCCATTTTTTACAGAAGCTACCTAGGACATAGTTTTTCTTAAAACAAAATGCATAATAATTATAATAAACAAGCACACATAATGGAGAAGAATATGCTTATGTGGAAACACAAACCTAGGAAAACCACCACCAATAGATTTATTACCCTTGACTACACTAGCTAAGGCATGGCCAATCTGGCCATCACCGACCACTTTAGGAAAATTACAATGGATTTCCTCAAGCCCTTAAATATGCTTCATCACATGCAATACCATGGGCCAATACCATAGGCTACCAAATACCATGGGCCCAAAAACCACCTGCTTTGACCTTAGAAACCAATATTAGCTCAATGACTCATTTACTAAGTCAAGGTTAACCTAAAAATACCCCCTTTAAACTTGACTTGGAGTAATCACCAACCCCCCTCAAAGTTTTAATTGAGTAATCTTGCATGCCCCCTATCACCTAGGTCTACATGACTTTGCAGGTGAGTTACTGGGGGTTCCCTCCCCCTATAACCTAGGTCTACATGAGTTTACCGGTGCTTTACCGGTGAGTTACCAGGGGTATGTATTCCTTACCAAGTCTTACAACCATAATCCCATTTACATCATGATCAAAATTAAAAATTTATAAAAGATTACAATATAGTGAGTCGATCACTTCTTCATTCGCATATTCCATGTGCTCATCCTCAGTTTTATCATGCCTTTATTTACCATGGTTCAAATACACTTGAACCATATCAACCCTAACAACCATAACTTCCAAGAGATTTACATTTTTCTTCAATCTTTCTTTGATACCAATTGATAGGATTAAGACAAAATGCATAATAATTATAATAAGCAAGCACACATAGTGGAGAAGAAGAATTTTACGTGGAAACCCAAAACTAGGAAAACCACCACCAATAGATATATTACCCTTGACTACTATAGCCAAGGCATGGCCAATCCGACCATCAACAACCACTTTAGGAAAACTACAATGGAGTTACTCAAGCCCTTAAATATGCTTCATCACATGCAATACCATGGACCAATACCATGGGCCCCAAAACCACCTGCTTTGACCTAAACCATGATTAGCTCAATGACTCGTTTACTAATTCAAGGTTAACCTAACACACCATGCACTTAGGCATTAAGAAGAAGCAAATGTATAGACCTATGATAAATTCGACCCATCCATCCCAAGTGGGAAGCCATTAAATTAGATGTTGTCGGTTGGTGTTGCCTATTGTTCAACATATATGCAAGTCTGAACCACAATTAATCCATATGATACATGCCTTCATCGCAGAAGTGGAGCATAGGATAATCAAGGTGGAGCACAACCAGAAATTTATGAACATGTGTCATATAAACAATTGGATCTCCAACTTGAGACAACCATTGTGCAAAGGGATGTTAAGCATTTGGCTGGGAGAGTATCCCAGTAGGAGGTGACCAAGATTTCCCAAAAGCTTGTAGGAATGTGGCTAGATCTTTGTCGTCAAGATACTAATCTCCAAGAAGAAGGATCATGCAGTAATCCATAGGAAGGTGTTGAGATATTTTTCTCCTCTTTGAATCACTTGCAGGCTTAAGTTGACAACCTAGAACAAGAATTAGATACTATGGAAGGCCGAGAGATGCAGTCGCAATAAGAGCTCATAGATCAACTACCACTTTTGGTGGTTGAGATTAGCACCTCTCGCACTGGTCTCCATGAAGTTACAGAGCAGAGTAAGACCATCTTTTCGACACTAAGGTTTTCAAATATGTCAAGAACTATGCCCCAAATTTTGATGCATGTCAACAAGTTGGGAAGCTATCTAGATAGGATGAGCTTCCTCTCCATTCTATTCATGCTCTACAACCATTGAGAAGTGGGTCATAGATTTTGTTGGTCATATTAATCCTCTCATAAGACACTTGAAATCCTATTATATCATTACCGCAACTAACTACCTAACTAAGTGGATCAAGGAGGAACCTGTGAAAGATTGCTTTATAGACATCACAACTCAGTTTATACTTGAGAATATCATTTCCTGATTTGGATTCCTCAGGAGTCTTACAAGTTACCGGTGACTAGGGAATGCATTTCATGAGAATTGTGATTACTACATTGACACAATAATTACTCATCCAACATCATAAAACAAGCCCCTATCATCCCCATGCAAACGACATGGTAGAATATTTTAACAAGGTTCCGGAGACCCAATTAAATAAGGTTTTCTCTGCAAATAGAGATGACATGATGATCATGTACTTGTTTTATTATGGGCCTATCTAAGCACTCCAAATAAATTGCACAAGCACACTCCATTCCAATTAGTCTATGGGTGATAAGTTATAGTTTTGGATGAATTCATTCTCCCTAATATGTATATTATGCTACACATATGATAGAGGAGGATTAAATTGTGAAATACCTAGTAGAATTGATGCAGTTGGAGTAATCTAGGTTTTTAGCAAATTTGCATGCCATAGTGGAAAAGGCAAGATAGAAATCATGGCATAATAGTCATACTAAGACCAAGCACTTTTCTAAGGGTGATTTTGTGCTTCTTTATGACATTAAGTATATTAAGAACCTAGGTAAGCTCCATTTACACTGGCTTGGTTTGTTTATTGTTGTGGATTTGAGAGATTTGGGTTCTATACACCTTGTGCAACTTGATGGTGTCCTCAAACCAGATTGGGTGAATGGCGCTCGCGTGAAGACCTAGAATTCAACTTGCTAATTCCATTTGTGAGGTAGTCTTGTTACAAGGAGTGGGGTAGGGTAGGTTTTAGGCTTATGTTTTTTTTTAGTTGCATCATGAGTTAGTAAGTTCATCAAGTCAATTAATTTGTTTAGGTTGGCATACCAAGAATTTCAATAGAGTCCAATTTGTGTTTTTTGTGTTATGTTTTTGGTTTAGTTTATACAAAATGCATTTTGTTGGGGGAAGACATCAGTATTGAAATCCTTTAATTTTTAGGGCCTAGATTTCGGGTTGGGGTTCAAGTCATCAAGCATACACATGGAATTTTTCATGGAGGTGAAGTTGGTAGGGCTTATCATAGTCTTTATGAGTGATTATACATGTTTTAGAGTCATTAGGTGTTAAATATTCATTAACGGTTCCTACATTAATAACTGCAAGATATGGTATCTTTCACATTTTCCAATAAATGGACCTATCAAGTCTTATCATTAATTCCCTTGAATAGTTAAAAGTCCCCGATTTCACCTAAATGTTCACTTTGGGTTTGTGGAGCCATTGATCATCAAACTATAG
Organism: Larix kaempferi; assembly: GCA_027924585.1. Classification (NCBI taxonomy): domain Eukaryota; kingdom Viridiplantae; phylum Streptophyta; class Pinopsida; order Pinales; family Pinaceae; genus Larix; species Larix kaempferi. The sequence goes on along the minus strand of BSBM01000597.1, from coordinate 7,687,489 downwards.
CCCTCTCATACTTCTGTAGAGTGTAACCAAGTTTCCAATGTGGAAACCCGACCAACAATTCACTTTGTATATCAATGACATTCAATAGCCATGGGTAAAGCTTCAGGTAGTAAATATTTAGCCTCTAAAGCATATCCTAAACTGAAGGAAGCCATGCTAACCAACATATGGGATCTAGGGGTGTAGGTCATCGATGACCTCCATGGGAAAGTGGAACTTACCATATCAGTAAATAGTGATTTCTCAGATGGGGACCTTTTTCAAGATATGAAACCGTATTTTTATTTGGACTACGTGCCATTGTAAATTGGGGAATTAGTTATATAGTGGAATCCTTATTTCGAGCCCCTAAGAAAATCAATGTTGGTCGCTCTGTGAGACCTACCAGTGTTTGGCACCACTACCGAAAAAATGAGGTACACAAAATTCTTGATTAGAAAAGTGCATGGTGACTCCTTGTGGCTAGATTGAGCCTATCCCATTCATGTTAATGATGTTCATATGCTAACGAGCCTGTCCATGGAAGATAAATATGTTTCATCGATTTTCTAGGGGGTGGTAAACATGACCAAAATAAATATGATCCCAATGTATATGACCAATACGGTACCAAGAGAGGTGGAACAAACACGATAATTACATTAATCAATAACCCAAATGTGAAATTTGCATTCCAATTGATCATTAGTCGGCCATGTGTAAATATTCCAGAGAAGAGTGCAACTTGGATGCACTCTCTGGAGCTGAATTTTTCATTTAGGGAGTCTAGTTTAAATAGTGTCATTTCCTACTGAATTATCTCCTTTAGGCCTATTTGCATGCTCATGCTACTTCCAATTATTTTATATGTGTATACTTGCTAGTTACCTTCACTATGTGAAAGTACTAAGCCTTCTAAAGGTTGAGAGTTGTAGTCGGCCTCCGATTGAAGGGTCTTGGCATTGCGGTTTGATCCATGGAAGAGCCATAATGATGCTCAGAATGTGGGATTCAATGGCAATGCATTTGGGAAGTGGTATGACTACATGATTGCAATCATTACTCCCATCCCGTGGATTCCCCAAGCCATTCTCTTTGCACATGCAGTAAAAATATGGTTTAGAATGGATAGGGACAACACATTTGTGCATCCCCATGTAGCTAATCCAAATGTCTTCAAGGTTGTTTCCCTCCAATATAATCTCACAGGACAAGTATTTGACATATAGGTCTCAAAGTGGTCCAAAGTCTACAAATCTAAAACAACGCAAGGAACCACTTACATTTTACTGGAGATCATAACTAGAGTTTTGCGCCAACAAAATATGGTGGCTAAGGAATAAGTCACTATGAAAAGGAAGGATAGAGATGGAGTACAAGACCTAATGACATGTTCGGATTGAGACGAGCTTAAATAATTCAATGTGCCTATGATCCCAAGTGTCATGTCCTCCTCCATTTTTTATTTTTCTTAGATCACAGGTAAATAATTCAAATATAACCTTGGGATTGCGACAAAATTTTTACAGGGTACCATGCCGAAGAATCCATGATTAATGAGGTCCATCAACCCTCACCCGATCAAAATTGTAGTCAATGGCCCATCTTCTGCATCCACACCATCCATGGCATTGCCGATCACTCTTGTTGCGAAAGTCGAATTTGTTCCTTTTGTGGACTCATTCAAGCAAGAATTGCAAGGATTTGGGGAAAAACATGATTTGGGGTTGGTTGATGAGACTCTCCAATCCTTTCAGTATTTTGATAAGTCTACAACTCCTCCCTTAGTCATCACCATTGATGATGATAAGCCCCACACCCTGTTGGATGTGCCAACGATTCCCGTAACTCGTGAGTTTAATTAAGGACACTAAAAAACCTAGGGAAGAACATCCAATTCCAATTTCCTTGGATCTAGATATAGGGGATGATGTATACATTTCCACACTAGGAGAGAAGGGTATAGAGAAAACATTAAATATGTGATGTCGTAGTGGTGGCAAAGACCCTCCATGGTCTCCCCATCTTCCAACACCATGTGAGATAGATGCAAGAACCCCTCCTGAGGTCTCCATGGAGGATACATGTGGGGATGAGGTTCCATACCTAATTCCTATCACTCCCCCTTCGTATTCCTCCCCATTGGATAGTCTCTCCATCATGGTGAAATTGTAGTAGCTCACGTAGGATTTAAAACTTTGTAGAGCCATGTTGTGGATTTGCTAGGACCAAATGGACATTGTCCCATTTTTTACAAAGGCTACCTAGGACAGAGTTTTGTAGCACCACCATGAAACTAGGACATAAGCAGAAGCAAATGTTTAGGCCTTTGATAAATTCAATCCATCCATCATGAGTGGGAAACCATTAAATTGGATGTTGTTGGATGGTGTTTCCTCTTCTTCAACATATACGAAATCTCGAGCGATAATTAATGCATATGATGTGTTCCTCCATCGTGGAAGTGGAGCATAGGATAATCAAGGTGGAGCACGACCAAGAAGATGTATAGGTGGAATATCAATAGCTGGAGCTCCAAATTGTGGCAACTGATATGCAAAGGGATGTTGAGCATCAGGCTCGACAAGTAGTAGAGTAGATGGTGATCAATCTTTCCCAAAATCTTGCAGGAATAAGACCAGAGCTTCATCGTTAAGATCATGAGCTCCAAGAAGAAGGACCATGTGTTAGTATGTAGGAAGGTGTTGAGATTATTCTCTCCTCTTGGAAGCACTTGCGAGCTCAAGTAGACACCCTAAAACATGAATTAGATATTATTCAAGGCCGGGGGATGTAACAGTAGCAGGAGCTCATGGCTCAACTACCTCCTTTGGTGGTTGAGATCAACATCACTCACGCTTGTCTCTGTGAAGTTACAGAGATGAGTAAGACCATATTTTCCACACAACATGATTGGATGGGCCTACTTGAGAAGAGACACATTCATGTAGATGAGTTACAAGAGATAATCAAACAGATGAATTAGGAGGTCCATTTACGACACTATTAGTAGACCCATGATTCCAATATGACGCTAATCAGATGCATAGTTTTTTGTACATTGCTATGGAAACTCAAAAAATGATGCAACATGCATTCATGTTGTTGGAACTTAATCTAGTAGGGTTAGGTGAAGACGAATGGTCTTTGGGATTCCAAGGGACAACTTGGAAGTTGAAACCCAAGCACCACCTTCTCATGTATTAATATGTACTTTTGCTAATGAAAAGATCGTTATTTCATATTATTCTGCTTGTCTTTGTTGTACATTATTGTGTATTTGGTCATGTGTGTTCAGCCATTCCACCATTTTCCCTAGAGGGCATCTAACACATGTGATGCAAACATTAGGTTATTTAAATACATTTTACACAAATCAGCTCACAAATGAGATATGGATTCATATGCATCAACTATAATACACAAAATACGATGTAAAAGGACCTCTAACAACACAAAATTCAACACAAGAAATTTTCGTGATGTGAACACGATGCAAAAATGAAAAGTGAGACACTAACAAAAAAAAATGATAAATTGAAAAGTATGACACAAATATGACATGAAAGAGAAAATTGGGATTCAAACACAACGCAAAACTAAAAAATATGACATAAACACAATATAAAAATGATGTAAACGTGAAAAATTTGATGCAAAAGTGGAAAATGTGAAACAAAAAATGACACAATTTATAATGTGTCAAAATGTATGATTCAAAAGTGAAAGTGAAACACAAAACACAATGTAATTTATATTGCGTTGAGATGTACGACACAAATCACAATGCAAGACAATGCAAATGCGACGCAGATGCCAATACCTCTTAATGTGCACAATTTGCATCGTGGAATCTATTTTTTTTTTAAATACACTAGTTGGTGATGTTATGGCCCTATATCGTAGTAGTGGGAGAGAAATTTTGGGCTTACAAACTCGTAGTCTTACAAGAACCCTAGTACAAAGTCAAACCACATTGTACAACTTTTCCATGTGACATAGAAAATCTAAGAACTAACCCAATAAACACCTACACCTCGAGGTAATTCCTTGCCTATTTATACCATTCAATTCATATTTGTAAAGCCTCTTAGATTATTCTTTCCCTCTTTTTTATCTTGCAGATACACTCAAATTAATGATAAATGTTGCTTAAGCTCTCTTTCAATTCCCACACGCTCTTAGGATACTTGCATCTATCATCTCGAGAAACTCTACAGAGACCTTTTGTGATTATCTTGGCATCAATCTTGAAGGTTTTTCTATTCATCCTACACATATTCATTGGCATAGTTCTACCCATACCTTGGGCGATTCATCCCTACAAACTTGAGGAAGCTTCCATCACAACTACGGCATGGAAACTATTAACCCCTTTGAGGGAACCTGGGTCTCTCTACTTAGTATTGTTATCGACATATATTTTATGGTAGTTCATCTAGTTTTTATTTGCATTTATAAATTCAGATATATTATTGTCTCATTTGAGATAAGGCTTAAGTCTTGTCTTGTAGGAAATTTGAGCTATGTGTGTATAATCATCCAAGACATGGATAACCCTTGGAGACCTATCACAACTCTCTTCTTTAGCCCAAGTAGCATGAACACCTAGAATGGTGAATTCCATGTGGGTTTATTCCATGCTTCTCTCTCTTTTCCAATATTAGAGTTTCTAGCTCACTAAAGGAATTTCTAGTGAATTAACCTTAGCTCGCCAATTTACTTTCCTTTGTCAATATGTTGGAAAAACTTAAATTGAAACCTAGGTGAAGTATGCTAATAATCTACATCCATAGGTTAAAACAATCAAGTTCTAAACCCAAATTAACATAGTGTCTCTCCCTCTCTTTTTGATCTTCTTTGTCCTCGCCCTGGGGTTTTTTGGTTTAGCCCTAAAACTAAGTAGCTATTTGACTTTCCTATTTTCCCTCTTTAGTTGTGTGTGTGTGTGTCTGAGAGAGAGAGAGAGAGAGAGAGTGGCCTTCCATGCCTACTCTCATGCTGCATGCGCTATAGGAATTCATTCGTTCATTGGATTTTCAATTTCTTTAAAAAAATCATAGTGTATAACACTAATACTAACAATCATTAATCAAAATATATTTACTTGAGTAAATGCACATCCACTTCTATATCAAATGCATTAATTAATCACAATCATATTAAATAGACCACCTCATGTACATATTGATATGATATATGAATTTTCAATCCTAATCAATAGGTTTTGGTCATCATGACTTTATAGATTATTTCATCGTCTTATACAACCTTTCAACATAAACATCAACATGTTATCGATTACAATAACTCCATGTTGCATTAATAATGAAACTAATCAACTACCCACCACCCTGACCTTAACAATGATTCTTTCATTACTACCATATACATGTAGTCCACCAATTTGAAATCCACAATAATGTTATGGTATGATTAAGATTGGAACTTCAACACCTAGAAGTGAAAATCATAAAACATAACTTGTCTACGAAAGAAAATGGGATACCTCCCATGGATAATTCTTGAAACATAACAATTCATGAAACATAACATGTCTATGAAAGAAAATGACAAGCAATTTGTTGCGACGTAATTCCACTCACTAATGTGTTTACTTAGGTTGGAGTACAACATCACTTACATTAAGACTACACCACCAATCGTAACTCCTAAATAAATCATATTCCACAGCAATGACGTGATATATCAATAAGCGTGACATATTCAATTAACTTTTTTACATCATAGTGACGCAATAATTAAAAAAGACAGAATATAATATGAATAATTAAGTCCCACAATGGAGAAGGCCTATTCTTTTCATCAAAATATACGCATAAAAATTTAGTATGCATATGCTTTTTATCAAAATATATGCATAATTTTTTTATATAATTTGGTGGGAATATTTTTTTATCAACTTGTTATTATTCATTAAAGCATGATGTAGCACTCAATGGCCAGGGAAGAATTACCAATATGATAATGGAAGACAAGGGTGATTATCAAGAATAATGAAAACAACAACCTAATTTGATATATAATTTTCATAATTAAACAAAGAATTCCTATTATGCCACGTGTACAAAATAGTAGTTTTCTCAAAAGGAGACTCACCAACCTCAACTCAAATGTCAAAGTTAAAGGTTGAGTGTCATATCATTCACCTACCACCTTGGTTCACCTACCACCACGTGAGACTTGGTGGTCCAACGAGAGGGGTGGCGTTTGTCCATTTTCCATCTTACCCCATTCTCTTTGTTGGTACATGTGCACACACAAGAAGAGAGCCCACGCATGTAGGCACGTAGACATAAATCCAAATGTATACCTAAGTTTAGTCATATATATATAATATTTCATTATTGGTTTATTTTTTATATTTTCCGAAAAATATATTTGTAAATGGTTTATTTTCATTTTAAAATTTGTTAATTTTTTATATAGATAATATTCACTAAAATTTACCAATTTTAAAGAATAAATTATATATTTAATTCAATATTTGTCTATATATCTATATGCATGATTTTTTCAATTGAAAATAATTGCTTAAAATACTATACTTATACTTAATTTATTATCAAATCTTTAATAAATACTCTAGTTATCATGGTCCTTGAGTTAAACTTTATCAATCAAAAATATGTTTTGGAAAAAAAAAAAATCAATTTTCATCATAATTATTCATTTCAAATCTTACGTATTTTCATACATCAAAGAAATATAGTAAAATATATATTTTTATCATTCTACCAAGTATGGGTTGAGAGTCTTTATGGTTCTCCTTGATACCATGACCAACCTAGTGGTAAGCCTATCCATCATAGCATTGAGGCTACCTATATATATATATGATAGAATGGATAGGAGAAGCACGGAGAAACACATCAAGTTTATTATGTGTAAGGGCATCATCCCATATGTCAAAAGTGGTTGGCTCAAGTATGACTTGTTTAGCTCAAACTTCCACGTGTAGATAATAATATTGATGTATAGGTGTGTATGAATTAGTGAGATCTATACCATGTGAAGCTTTTAGAAAGATATGTTTCGTTAAAACTAACATCATGCATTTTCTTCAATATGAGAATATCTTTTTTACTTTAATCAATTAACATGTTACTAAAAACTCAATAATCTATGGGTGTTTATATATGAGAATATCTCTTTTACTCTAATCAATTAACATGCTACTGAAAACTCAATAGTCTATGGGTGTCTATCACTCAATAGAATATTTTTTTGAGTTATAACTCAATGAAAAGAAATTGCCCACAAAAGGTAGAGACTCAACTTTGAATAAATTTACTAAAGGATCAAAATGAAAACAAGTATTATAGAGTTTAATTTTTCCAAACATTGGGTCATTTATCCTAAGGGATAACTAGGTGACTAAGTATGTTATCAATAGTTTGACTACCTAATATAAGAGATCATACATGTCTTAGGTTCCACCAATAGAATCCACAAGTTATATGATTGAAACAACCAAATTAGTTGTTTGATTTTAAGTTAAATAAATTTTTAAGGATCCATTGTAATATTAAAGTGAATAAATGTTGATAATTTTTAGGAATTCTCAAAATGACAACTATGAAATGTTTAAAGGTATTCTTGTAAAAATATTCAAATTTTAGGATTTTATATAATTTCTAAAAATATTGTCAATTAAAAGTATAATAATTTTATCTTATAGAATTTGAGCAAGTCATTTTTAAAAATATGGAAATTGATGAATATTTTTTTGCCAAAAAAAATGGAAAATTAGCCCCTAAGTGAAATTTAGCCCCTAAAATTTTCCTTATTTTAGGTGTCATAACTTGTCTAGGTGGTCATCTATGATGGTATTATAGCACAACCACTTGTAACCATCGTCAAGCTTGAATTTGGTGAAGGTGTTTGATTTAATCCTCTTCCAATCTTTCTGTGAGGCATAGGGGGTTTATAGGTGTAGCTAATGAAGGGAGTTAAGGTCCAAATCATTGATCCCTTTAAATATTAGTCAGTTTGGGTTGATTGGTTGATATTTAAATTTTCTCATTCCAAGGCACCCACTCTCTAGTATAGGAGTCAAATATTTCCCTAACAAAGTTGACACCTTTCCTAAAGCATATATGATCGAAGAATTAAGTGTTCTCAACTAGGACCTTGCCTTCATAGAACAATATAGGCGACCATAACACAATTTTCTCATTAAAAGAAAGCTAGATAAAAATAGATTCTTCTTTTTAATAAAAAAATAAATTAAATCCTCTTAAAACTTCGATATACTTTGTGTCATAAAGGATCCATTAATTTTTATTATAGTTAGAGTAATGATAAAATTGCATAGATTGAGGCCCTATCTTATGTTTTAACATCCTTTGATACATACTCAAAGATGATAACCAACATAAAGAGTACTAAATGTAAATAGCCATGAGCACCTTAGAACATATGAAACTTAATACATGGATTTAATTTACCATCTTTAAATATCTTTCTTGACTTTTTAAGGGACAACCTCTCATATATCTCTGGGGAATATTGAAAAGAAAAGGTAATACTAATAAATTTGAAAACTTGGCTAAGATGAATCAATTTATAATCTTAACTTTCCAACAAGTTAGAAAAGGGTTTTTGGTTCATAATAAAGCTTTATTCCACAAAATTCTAGATTTGTAGACATCGTGAAGAGTTTAAATCCATTGCATAGTGTTTTCCATAAAGCATTGATTTTTAGGATAGGGAATGGCCATTAATGAATGTATGTTCTATTACTTTTCATGATAGGAAATGGCCATCAATGAAACATTCATTTATTTCATTGACCATATATCCATTACTCATAAATTAGGTTGATGTTTTTAATTATACTTTGGGTAGCTTTGTTATAAAAAAGTAACCATAAGCTTTAGCAACCATGATATACATCAAAAGTATTACCTCTTTCAACTTGTTTTGATTTTTTATTAATGGATAAAAAGTTCAAATCTTCTCTAAATAGTATCTCATAAATCTTTAGGAAAAAAATCTCGAAACTCAATAATTTAAAATTTGCAAAAATAAAGAAAAATTCCACATAATTATATGCTTTATCAAAATCAAACTCAATGAAAAGAGCATACCTAGCTCTAGTCCATCCATTCTTTATCAAACAACAATCACATTTTCCAATATCTACCAACCTATAGTATAGCATGCTTATACAAGCTAAATAATATTTAGAAGAATGTGCCTTGATGGACAAGGCCAAACATTATGCCAAAAAATATATAAGACATTCAATGATGTTATCGACCTCTAATTAGTAATCAAATTTAGGTTGTGTGGTTTTGCAATGGACTTTATAAGGTCCTTATTGATGTTCACATCCATTAATTTATTTTTAACTACTTTCATGTACACCTAGAGGAGGTGATCGAGCTTGACAAATCCTAAGTGGTCTTATAGAAACTACACAAATATTCATCCAATCTTGGCGACTTATCCTCATACATATCCATTAGGCTTGTTTCCAACTCATCTAGAGTTGATCCTTACTCACACCCCCTCATTTGTTCCTCACCCTATGCTCTTCTATGAACCCTTACATTTTGTAAGACCAGTTTACTGATGGCTAACTTTTTTTTCTTAAAAAAATAGACTAGTAATTTAACCTTATATTGTATGTTTAATTTTTTTCAACAATTTTGTCAGACTTTCTGTACAATATGTCAAACCCTTATTGATATTTACATCAAATGTTTTATTTTTAATGCTATTTGCACATATAAGTATTCATGCCTAACAAAATCCCAAATAACCTTATACAATTTGCATGAAAATTCATGTAAATTTGTTGTCATACTCACACATAGTTGTCTATCCCTTGGAAATGGAACATGAAACTATGTCTAAAACCATGTTTGCATGACCAAAACAATACAACATGGGAACATGTCTAAAACGTGTTTGCATGGTCATCCTTTGACCATTTTATAATATATACCAAATTTTTTTCTTCGATAGTATTAAGATATCAAGTAACTTCATTGTTTGTTGCTTAATAACCACTACGAAAACTTAGCCATAAAGACACGGCGGCTTACTTTCTTTAAAACTTCAAAGTTTGTTACTTAAATAAAGATTACGATAACTTAGCATAATATGTTATTACGAGATAACTCGGCATAATAATTTATTACGAGAGAAAACAAAAAATATTACGAAGCAATGCAATCAGAGAAGTAACATAAACGCCTCTATTGTCCAGAAAGACCGTAAAGTCACGTGACTTTCTCACACGCGTATGCGAACTTTTCGAATCTTAGCCCCCTTGTCTATCGTGTGAACTTTTCGATTACTACAGTTAAAAAAATCTATTATTGGGTATATGTTTTTATAATTATTATAATTAATTGATAATGCAGATAGAGATTATTAATTGTTTTACGTTAATATGAGTTGATTAATAATCTTTATTTAAAGAAAATTATGTCATTTAAAATAATTTATTAATAATTTGTAAAAACTTAAACTTTCACTCTTACCTAACGTGTCTTAATATTAGATCATCGTGGAAACTTTCACTCCTACGTAACATGTCTTAATATTAGATCATCATCCACGAGTAACAAAATCTTAATTATTCAAAAATATAAATATTAAAAGTATAATATTATTTTTCAATAAATTTTATAATAAAAAATTATATATTATTTATGATATACATATATATATATATTATTTAATAAAAATTTTAAATTTATATATCACATTTTATAGTCTAATTTTTATAGATATAGAGTTAAATTCTTGTATGTTAATACTTATATAATGATAACTTTCTTTGTAAGATTTATTAATGGCAAGAATTTATGGTAAGTTTTTCACCAAAATCTATTGTTTGTTTTAATGGCAATTTTGATGGTAGAAACAGATTCAACGCCATCAAAAACCCTTGAGGCACCTAAAATTTAGAGTTGTAACAAAGTTTTTTTTCAAATTATGTTGGATTTTTTCAAAATTGTGTCGAAAAAATCAATTTTTCTTTTGGTAGAACTTTTAGACTACTTGTTCTATTTTATTGTTATTTTAAAGGATAAAATATGGTGTTATAGATTTAAATAAAATGTTAAATTGAGGTGTTTAACAAAGTAATTATTTTGATTGATTTTGTAAGATAATGCGGAGGGCTTGCGAAGACCTTGAGCTAGCTAATAGGTACAAAAGAAGTTTTGAAGATCTAGGTGAAAATTTATTCGGTTCTGAGCTGGTCAATTTTTGTAGTACTCAAGATCTTATCATTTGCAACGGACTAAAAAAATGGCCAAATTCTATGCGGATGACTTGTATTCACGAGCTTGGCAGTAGTGTGGTAGTTTATGTTATTTATGTTATCTTGTTATGCAACAAGTTAATAGATTTCAACATCTTAAACGACCATGAGCCTGACTATGATCATAGGCCTTTACTTATAACTCGCAATACTGCCATGCATAGCGATCCCAAAGAGGAAAACTATGATTTCCAAAAGCACCTAATCTTCGATAAAAATAAAGTCGAGCTTTCTCTCCATGATTTAAAAAATGATTTGTTTCCTTTATCTAGTATGGAGAACATAGAAAATATCTACCATAATTTGACTACAGCCCTCTCATCGTCCATTAGCAAGTTCTCTATTGAAGTCTTGATTAAAAAGATAAATAGTAGAACCAACCCTTGGTATGATCAAGAGTGTCAGAATGCTAGAAAAGAAATTAAGCAAGCTACTGCATAATGGATAAAAATGGACAAGATAAATCACTACAAAACCCTAATTAAAAGAAAAAAATGCACTATCTTAACTTAAATGACAAGAAAATCTCTTACACTTCTCCAAGGTGGCTCCTAAGAAATTCTGGAGGAAAATTCTAACTCGTAAAACAAAAGAAGATAGTAAGATTTCTTTAAAAGATTGGAATTCCTATCTTAAAAATCTTTACGAATCCAAAAACTCTTTAATCTAGCGGTCAAGCAAGGGTTCCCTACACCTTGGATTCAGAGCCTCATTATTCATATTTTCAAAAGTGGCGATAAAAGTAACCCCTCTAATTATCGGACCATTATGATTAGCCCTCTATTGGCCAAGTTATACAGTATTATCTTAGAAAAGAAGATCCATGAATGGCTAGAAATGGAAGGTAATCGGGCTAAATTCCAAGCAGGTTTTAGAAGGAATCATTCAACCACAGACCACCTCGTTACGCTTAGGATCATTGTAGAGGAATGTCATAATAATAAGTCTGACCTTTTTTGTTGCTTTGTGGACTTTAGGAAAGCTTTTGATACAGTGCCTAGAAATAGCCTGTGGAATAGGCTAGAGGAGCTTAATTTTCCTTTTGAGTTGAGAGCTGCCGCAATAAGGTTATATGAAAAGGTCATTTCCAAATTTAATAATGAGGGCCGGTCAACGGATATAAACTGTAATATTGTAGTTAAGCAAGGTTCCCCCCTCTCCCCTACCATTTTTGGCATTTACATCGATAAATTAGAAAGATGTTTAGAAGAAGCAGGTTGTGCCGGCACGATCTTAGCTAGGATAATTAGCATCCTCCTTCTTTATGCTAATAATATTGTTCTTACGGAAATGTGTCCCTTTGATCTCAATCTCAATAAACAATTAAGAATTCCCAAAGATTTATGCTCTAACATGGGTATGACTGTTAACACCGACAAGACACAAGTTATGATTATAAAATCTAAGAAAGACACCTACGCAAATTTTATTTATGATAATAGTAAACTGGAGGAAGTGACTTCTTACAAACATCTTAGAATTGATATTCATCACAAACTCAATTGGAACCATAGCATTGAGAAAATGATTAATAGAGGATGGAAAGCTTATTTTGGTCTTGAAAATAATTGTAAATCAGCTAACTTAGTCATGTGGGATTAAAAAAAGTTCCTCTTTGAAATTCTTGTCATCCGTGTTACCTTATACGGTTGTGAATTATGGGGGTGCAACATTTCTAGAGAATCTTGGAGAAAGATTGAGCAAATCCAGAAGCGGTTTATAACTTATAACCTCAAAATTAAAAGCAATACGCCTTATACTATTCTCCTCATAGAAGTGGATCTTTACCCCATCGAGAGCATGGCTATGACTAGGTACTTGATGTACAAGTACAAGATAAATAACATGTGAAACGAGAGACTTCCTAAAATTGCTTTAAATTCAAGTCAAAACCAACTACGCCTCAAGTAGAGTTGGTGTAAAGATATGATGGCTTGGTTAGACCATTGGGGCATTGATGATTATGACACTTTACATAATATCGACAATGGCAAAAATATTATTACCTTTACGTTTACAGAGAAATTGTGGTGTGAGGAAAATTTAGCGGTTAAGAGAAAACTAAGATACTATAAGGAGGTCATTAACCCCAATTTGGAAGATCAGAAATATCTCTTGATAGTAACTAGTTCAAAGAAGAAAATTAATATAGCCAAGATGAGAACGAATTCCCATGAGCTCCATAGAAAAACATGGCGTTGGTCTATTCCCAAAACTTCGTGGGTGGAAAGGGTTTTCCATCTTTGTGATTCTATGAGCATTGAGGATGAAAATCACTTTCTCTTAGAGTGCCCTGCTTACTTTCACATTAGATATGAGTTTCATAGTATTTCTACAATACAAACCTTGCTAACCTCCTAACTTGCCAAAACTATAGTGAGCTTAGAAAGCTTCTTACCAAGCTTTTTGAGCATAGCAACAAAAGTTTAAAGCAAACCAAGTAATAACCGTCTTAACGTCCTGTAGACCAAAGTTGGTCTCAGTCGACGTTAATCATCATCATCATCATCATGGATATATTGTTTTTTTTTTTATTTTAACTAATGTTTCGAATTTCATTGGTTTGTAGGAAATTATGTTGCACGGTTATATGTATATATATGACATTTAGAAAAAGAATACAAAACTTTTTACTACTTTGTTAATAATATGTTTTGGTAAGATGATTTAACCTATTGAATTAAAATTTTAGGGTAAACTATTAAGAATTATATGTAAATTAATAATTGTTTTGTATAGAATATTGTAATGAGTAGAAGTATTTTGCATGTTATTGTTCCATCAATTTAGTTTTAATAGTCAAGGATATGGTAGTGAGTTGGTGGGGATAGATAGATTTCATAAAACATCAAACCCAAGTACAAAGCATTTTGATGTATATGCAAGTATATGTCATAAACAAAAGTTTTAAAAAATACTTTTAAAGTTTTAAAAGAATAATAACAATATTCATCTTTCACCAACTAACTTGTTATTATTGAATAAATTTTTAAATTTTTATTTCCAATTTAATTAAAAAATTACCTTAATATTCAAATTCAATTCTTTTATCATAAAAATAGATTTAACACCCTGGTTAAGTTCGAAATATCATCTTAGCAACATATGAATACAATTCCAACAATTCTAATCAACTAAATTTCAAACATGTAAAATGATGGAAAAAGTAGAATATTCAAACCATTCAAACCACTCTATTATTTATAATAATTTGTTGAAGCTTTTGCTAAAGTTGTCTCTAACTAACTTGCTTCTAGAGTCTGCCACTTTGAGCCAATCTTGGATTAAGTAGGTATTATTAATATTAATATGGTTTGCGGGTGTAAATAATATGGTTTTTGAGCATAGGAACAAAAGTTTAAAGTAAACCAAGTAATAACCGTCTTAAGGTCGGATAGAACAAAGTTGGTCTCAATGGAAGCTAATCATCATCATCATCATGGATATATTGTTTGTGATTTTAACTAATGATTCGAATTTCATTGGTTTGTAGGAAATTATGTTGTGGTTATATGTATATATATGCCATTTAGAAAAAGAATACAAAACTTTTTGCTACTTTTTAATAATATTTAATAATATGTTTTGGTAACATAATTTAACCTATTGAATTAAAATTTAAAGATTAAGTATTAAGAATTATATGTAAATTAAGAATTATTTTGTATAAAATATTGTAATGAGTAAAAGTATTTTGCATGTTATTGTTCCATCAATTTAGTTTCAACAGTCAAAGATATGGTGGTCAGTTGGTGGGGATAGATGGGTTTTATGAGACACCAAAGCCAAGTACAAAGCATTTTGATGTATATGCAAGTATATGTCATAAACAAAAGTTTTAAAAAATATTTAAATTTTTAAAAGAATAATAACAACATTCATCTTTCACCAACCAATTTGTTATTATTGAATAAGTTTTTAAATTTTTATTTACAATTTAATTAAAAAATGACCTTAATATTCAAATTCAATTCTTTTATTATAAAAATAGATTTAACACCCTGGTTAAATTCGAAATATCATCTTAACAACATATGAATACAATTCCAACAATTCTAATTACTTAAATTTCAAACATGTAAAATGATGAAAAAATAGAACATTCAAACTATTCCAACTAACTTACTATATACAGATATCAACCATGGTCAAAAATTTAAATAAAATTAATATACTATGGACTTATATAAACCATGTTATTAATATTAATATGACTTGCTAATAATAATTTATTGAAGCTTTTGCTAAAGTTGTCTCCAACTCCAACTAACTTGCTTCTCGAGTTCTGCGACTTTGATGCACGCTCAAACGCTGATTATTTTTGGAAGTCCCAATTAGGTCCGTTTACCACATTCATTTATACAGGAAGCACCTGGTGGTTTGCAGTGGGCACGTAATTACAAGTTGGCATGTTCAACGTTAAACCGGCCCAGATTTCTCTTTCTAGGTTGGTAGGCACGTACAAAATATTCCACATTCGACAGTGGCCGAGACCATAATTTTGGGTCCAACTAGATCGTTACATTTGGCAAAGTAGATGGCAGGGTTGTGTAGATTGGTAAGTAAGGTGGGGAATGGCAACAAACACAGTTTACTTGGTTTTCAATCCTGATGGTGGCCGGTCTCAGTCTTATTCTCAGACGCGTGGGGGCCCCGGGCCATGGTGGGGCTGGGAAGGCTGGTGAGAAGCTAGTGATAATAGAAAACAAAACGAAATAGCAGCGTACGATCTAACTAACCGTGTTGAATGGTCCTGTGACGTAGCCGCCGTAATGCGCAACAACCCACCATGGGATCGAGCATATATATAAAACAAGCAAGCGAGCGAGCCACCCCGGACCCTCGACTGACTTCTCTTATTTGTCATTGCCCTACCAGCTTTGGAAAATCTTTGCTCTGAGAGAAAAAAAACTCAACAGCAACAGATTTGCATTTGCAAATTGCAGGAGGAGTTAATTGAAGCAACAGCGACGATTCCAAGATGGTAGCCGGAGCCAGATGCATAGCACTGAAGGTGGATACCCTTCACAGCGAAACGTTCAGGTACAAAGCTTCTCTGTGTAGATACAATATTTCTTCTTCCATCCTTAGGACCGGCGCCTGTAACCGGCGCCATGTTTCTGTATTTGCAAAACACGAAGTCAACAATAGAAATGATATTTGTAGTAGTAATAGTAATGGTGATGCACCAATGGAAGCCCGCCTGAAAGTCTGCGAATGGCAAAGCTCCTGTGCTATTCTGAATAGCCAGCTGCAGCTCCGGGCGAAAGAAACCGAGGTGGGGTCAGACTCGAAGGCGCTGGTTCGTTCAGACGGCGCCGAGTCTGATCATTCTGCCGGTTCTAAGGATATGGTGCAGCTGCCCCGGCCGCTCTCGATAGCGGATCTGGCACCGCCGCCGAAGCACGGTTCGCAGCTTCGTGTGGCGTACCAGGGCGTCCCGGGTGCGTACAGTGAGGCAGCGGCGGGAAAGGCCTACCCTGGTTGTGAGGCCATCCCGTGCGACCAATTCGAGGCGGTGTTCCAAGCGGTGGAGCTGTGGGTTGCGGACCGGGCGGTGCTCCCGGTGGAAAATTCACTGGGTGGGAGCATCCACCGCAACTACGACCTGCTCCTCCGCCACCGCCTTCACATAGTGGGCGAGGTGCAGCTGTCCGTGCACCACTGTCTGATGGCTCTCCCGGGCACGAGGAAGGAAGATCTGCGGCGTGTGATCAGCCACCCGCAGGCCCTTGCTCAGTGCGAGCACACGATTTCGAAGCTCATTGGCCACAAGGTCGTCCGCGAGGCCGTAGACGATACCGCCGGCGCCGCCCAGATGGTGGTGGAGAATTATCTCCGCGACACGGCGGCCATTGCTAGCGCCCGGGCGGCTGAAATCTACGGCATGGATATCATCGCCGACGGAATCCAAGACGACGCCAGCAACGTCACCCGCTTCGTGATGCTCGCCCGGGAGCCAATCATTCCCCGGGTGGATCGTCCATTCAAAACCAGCATCGTTTTCGCGCACGACGAGGGAACCGGAATTCTATTCAAAGTCCTCTCCGCCTTCGCCTTTCGCGACATTAGCCTCACCAAGATCGAGAGCAGGCCTCAGAGAAACCGCCCTCTTCGTGTCGTAGACGATTCCGACCTGGGAACGGCCAAGTACTTTGAGTATCTCTTCTACATCGATTTCGAAGCCTCCATGGCCGATCCCCGAGCTCAGAATGCGCTCGCGGAGCTGCAGGAGTTTACTAATTTCCTCAGGGTGCTGGGGAGTTACCCCATGGACATGAGTCCCCTCATCAATTCCCTTGATTCTTCTTAAATTACCATTCTGATTTGTAAAGAAATCGGTGAAAATAAGAGACTGAAATCAATTGTAATTGGGACCTTATATATTTATATACTGTGAATGAAATTATGAATGCCTTATTGTTACAGTGATGATCAGTGCCGCTGAAGAGCAGCTACTGTTTATATAAATTATATCTCTGTATATGATTCTGAAAGGCCGAACTTCGCCTTTCGAATTTCGAATTAATGAAGTGTAAGCTTTTTAATCTTTCTTCTGTGTAATCTATCTATACAATACCGTCCCGGTTTTTCTAACGGCTTCAAAGATTTTGTGAAAAGCAGATCCCAAAATTAACTGGGCAATTTGTACCATCTAAAAGTGGCCAGATTTAAATGAAAAGGCCTCTGCCGCCTCTCTAACATCACTACTTACTTGAGCTGTAATTCCAAAAATTCCTTTTCACAGCGCCAAAAATTATTCAAGTTTTGTACAATTATGTACTCTGTTGTTTTTGAATAATATATTACTGATAAGTATACATGTTTTTATTTATTTACGATATGTCCATATCTATTGTTCTGTCATGAATTTGGTGGAATAGTGCATGGATCTATAGTTACATTCTTGTATTTTTCTGCAAGAATAATCCACCTGTGAATTTTGAATTTTGACTTGGCTGATTAAGTACATTTAATGAAAGCTGCTTAGAATGGGATGAAGGCTTCTAGGAATCACTTCTGAACAAAGCATGGGTTGGAGAGAATAACTTTTAATGAAAGCATGGAACTTACTTTTCCATCAATAACTTCATTGTTGACCAACCAACCACTACAATCAACCTTGCTTTCATTTAGCATCTATTATTTTCACATGCCAAAAATACAGTTTTCAAGACAGATGCCCAAAAATAGAGTTTTCAAGACAATGATTATGATTTATTTGCTCTAATGTGAATATCCATCTTAAGGAATATTCTATATGTGCACTTTTAATTCGCATCTTCATTATTTAGAGTACTATTTATTTCCTTTCTTGCGAAAATGGCAAAACCTATTATTCTTTAGAGTACCATTTAATGAAAGAATAATCATTACTTGTTTAAATTTAATTATTATTTAGTATGGTTATCATTTTTATATATAACACTATTGTTATTGTATTTGGGTCATTAATATATTTTGATATTTTTAAGATTATATTTAATTTACTTTATTATTTTAACATAATTTTTTTAAAATTATATATATATATATATATATTTATATTTAAAAAATTATTATCAATAATTATTTAAATATTTTACTTTATTAATCACAAAAGATTAAAATTACACTTTTAATTTATAAAAAAATAATCATGATCAATATTTGTTTAAACATAATATGTAGAATAATTTTAATTTTCAACTTTGTATGTTTTTTTTATAATTTTAATTTTACTTTGTCATTTGTAATAAATAAAATATCTATTATTACATAATTATTTTTTTATAAATTTTTTTTATGATTTTTAATGTTTTTTATTAAAATTTTAAACAAATAATTTATAATTTTTTAAAATTAATATGTTTGTTCTCCTTTTCAAAAGGAATTTGTCAAAAATAAGCCACAAAATATTAAGTATGCATATGAGAAAAGTGTATTTTTGAGTTCATCTTTATATTTTTAAAAATCATGAAAAAACCATTTTTATAAAAGTATATTATTTATTTTTAAAATATAATATATTTAACATTATTAATTTTTTCTAGCCGAAAAAACATACTATTGATATTCATTAAAAATCAAATAGTACATGGTTATAAGTCTCCAAGAGACATATCACAATATAACTTTCCACTATTTAGTAAAAAGCTTCGAGTAACTTCAAAAAATCTCAAAAAAAAACCATAAGTCAAGAAAGCTACACAACTTAGATAATTTATCAGCCACAGAATTATGTTGTCTAAAAATTGTTCAATAAAGAGAGACTTGAACAATCTCATTTTAGACTTGATCCTATAACACCAATGCTTGAGTGACTACACCTATAAATTGAAATGACCACTTGCCCATTTTTTATAATCATTTTTAAAAATGTCAAAATAATATTATTATATTTAGACTATGCATTTTTATTAAATGAATATAATTAGTTATTCCAACCACTTTTCGTATAAATTAAGATTTGATTTTGAAAATTTTACTTTTTTCCAACAATACTATAATTAATGATTTTAAAATTTTTATTTTTTCCAACCCTATTATAACTAATTATATTTTTCCTATTTTCTACCCATAATATTGGGCTTAATTATATTTTTTAAAATATAAATTCACATATCAACCTAGATTTCTATAATTTCAATATTCAACCACTAAATGATAGCTATAGATTTTGTAGTTTTCACCAACGAAAACTTATCTTACACATCTTAATTTCCTCAACATAGTATTGTAATATGACCTAACATTTCGGTCGGAGAAGTTTTCTTGCTTCACGGTCCGATAAGCCGGTTACCGTGACAAAACATAGACGATTACGTCACTGATACTATATTAGTTTAAAAACATAGACGATTACGTCACTGATTGGTATACTCCACTTAAGGGAAAGTTTAAGAGGATTGGTGTTTAATTGTAATTTTCTAACCATAACGTCATATTATCCAAATTGAACTAGGGTTCGACTTCCTTTTCAAGTTAACAATTATAGGTTCAATTATGATTGAAACTAGAGTTCAGCGTGTTTTAAGTTAATGATTAAAAGTTTAATGATTTAATAACTAAAAAACAATAGTTATTTAAATAATTTACTAAACAATGTTAGTTGTAATAATCTATTCTTCTCCATGCTTTAGTTACCTTCTACATGTTACTTTCTTTAGTTAATGGTTTGTCTATATGTTATCCGTGCATGAGCTACGAGATTAGCTACCAGTTTTTTTTTATATATTTTGTTATAATTGTTTATTTGGAATTTTGAATGACTATCATAAAATCAATCCGGACAGTACACTTGTCTCAACCTCCTTAAATCTAGGAAAATCATAGATGGTTGTCTCAACCTCTTTAAATCTAGGAAAATCATAGATGGTTGTCTCAACCTCCTTAAATTTAGGAAAATCATAGATGGTAGTCCACCCCAAATTCTAAGATATAAACAGCTTTGATGATGATGATGATTATAGTTGTTCACTTAGACCAATGTTGGTCTATGGACCTTAAGAAAGAGGAAAAATGAACTACTTGGTTTGCTTTAGAGTTTTATTTATTTGTTAAAAAAACTTGGAGTGTAGTGTTCATAAATTACTATAATTTTGATGAGACAGAAGGTTGTACAAGTTAGTATTGTAACAAAAATTTTGAAATTGAGATTTTATCTGATATCTTATGTAGGTGTAGCTCGACAATCTAAGAGGAAGTATTTTTCATCCTCAATACTCATAGTCTCACAAAGATGACAGATTCTTAAGCCCACTTAGTTTTAGGAAATGTCCTTCACACTAGTTAAAACAAAAAGATAATTTTGATCTTCAAGATTAGGGTTAATGACATCCTTGTAATATCTTAATTTTCTTTTATTCTCTAAATTTTCATCACACCACAATTTCTCTATGGACTTCAAAGTAATAATATTTTTAACATTATCTATAGTTTGCAAAGTGACAATTTTGTCAATCCCCAACATATTCAACCAAGACATTGCATCTTTATGCCAACCTTGCTTGAGCCTTAGGTGGTTATGGCTGGAATTTAAAGCAATTTTTGGAAGTTTCTGATCTCCCAAGTTATTTAATTTTTTTTGTACATTAGGTCCCTAGTCATACTTATGCTCTCAATGGGGGAAAGATCCACTTCAATCACGAGAATAGGATATGGCTTATTGCTTTTAATTTAACATTATAAGTTTAAAATGCTTATGGATTTGCTCAATCTTTCTTCAAGATTCTCTTGCAGCCCCAAACTTCTCACACATTTTAACCATTAATTTTTTTTTAAATATTTCCCACAAGGGTGTAGCTTGATTGGCGATTCACTTGAAAATGAGATGTTATGTTGTAATAGAAGTCACAAGTTCAAAACACCTCGACTTACCCATGCCCCATGCTTGTTGATTGTGTGGGTGCACCTAGGGGTATAGTGGTAGTGGATGGGATTGGATCCCTAGACCCGTGTCACATGAGTACCAACCCCATCCTAGTTATTGATTCCCCTAGAACTATATATATAAATATATAATGTTAAAAATTTGAAAAGTAAAAATAAGTATGAGTCTCATCTCCACAACTTCATATATAGGTGTGTGCATTAAAAATGTGAAAAGTAGAAGATGGGATTGGACCCATGGACCCTGTGTCATGCAATTGCCAGTCCTGCCCCATCTCATTTACCAATTCTCCTAGTAACAACATGGGAGGAAAGTATTTTCCAGCTCTGTGAGTCTATGAGCATTGAGGACGAATCTCACTTTCTTTTAGAGTGCCCTGGATACACCTACATTCAATCGTAGTTTCCTAATATTTGCTACAATTCTAATCTCCATTATATTCTAACTTGTCAAAACTATGGGGACCTAAGAACACTTCTTTCTCAGCTTTTTAATCATAGGAGTCAAATTTTACAAAAATACAAATAATTCCTTTCTCTTTTCTTAAGGTCTGATAGACCAAAGGGTCTCAATGGACGTTAATCTTTTTTTTATTTACAAAAACGGTTAAGAAACTTTATATTAAAAGGGTGGGACTTTACAAAAATGTGGGAAGACTGTACCCAACAAAAGGAGGGATGAAGGCACCTCATAACCGGTCTTTACATATCGAAAATAGCTGAAGTTCATAGCTAATAGAGAAAGAGAATAAGACGGACTACTAATGCAGCTTAATACATTAGGGAAACTACAAAATAGAAATAGTCTTTAGTTGTCATCAGGGAGACGAGCCTTTTTCTTGCTACCAACAACCCGGTATTCGTTGTCATCCATACCCAGGATTGCTGTTGGACTGTTGCTCTTGCTGGTTCGAATATAATCCACCTTGGCTTCGACGATCCTGAGGCAGCTGTGCATAGACTCTGGTTTGCCAGCCATAACATCAAAATATTCCTTCATTTTACCACTGAACATTGCTTCTCACATCAGAATCCGAGATTTGGACACAGGTGGCAAGGTGAGAGAGGGCCTTTTTTAGATCTTTATTTTCACATCTCAGCCAACAGACCTAAGATTTGATGTCTTGTAAGTGAGAGAGCACACTAGGCAAGGGACTTTCCGGCCCACGAGGGGAGTCCAGGTTCACAATACCCGCATTCTCCTCCACCAAGTTCCAGAGCTTTCCATTTTCCCCAGGGTTGCTGCGCATTGGTTGTAGAGAGCTGTGTTGCAGAGAACCATGATGCAACGACCCATGTTGCAGAAGATCGACGAAATTTTGATTATTTCCGGCAACAATGGGACGCCAGTTCTTCTCGGGGTCATGCTCAAAGCCTTTTTGGACACCATTTATAGAGTTCTCGATTCCCTGCCCCACTTCCTGCTGGGACCATCCTCTTCCATTTTCGGTATTGTTGGACTGCCCATGACGAACATGCTTCATCTGAATGCCATGGGATCCATGGAATTCAGTCTCGCTATTCCCATTACCCTGCACCACCTCAAGGGAAAAGAGATAACGGTTTAATCCAATTCCCTCAGTATTAACCTGGATGTTGGTCTTGCACCGGTGGCATTGTAGCGCTGAGAGATAGAGCCCAGTGTTGCTGCCTGCATTTCCACAATCCATGCTGCACCACAATCCAAACAGACTGAACCAAAACAAGACGGAGCTCCAGAGAATGCAGAAAATGAATGTTGGGTTGTTGCCGTCACCCTGGAGGTTGAAATAGGCACTGGCGTCCCAGTCACCTGCACGCATTGAAGTCCCGCATGCGAGACAGGTGGAGCCAGGATGGAAGCGTCGTCGCTTCTGTCTTGGGAACGAGAGATGAAATCCAAAGTTGATCCTGCTTCTAACCTTTAGTGGATTCCTCCAATAAATCAAGGTGTTCATTAAGGAAGGGATGTCATTCAAAAAACTATGGAACCCAGACATTATCAAATTTTTTTCCATTGTGAATTAACAACCCACAGTTTAATCTAGCTCCGACATTGGCCAAGGCATCGGCAGGTTGGTTATTGGTTCTGAGAATGTGGAAGAGTGAGATGGAAACAAGATCTTTAACCGAGTTAATGAAATGGTAGTGGAATTTGGAAGAGGGAGCGTGATGTTTTTTGGCTAAGGCCCTAGCTTCTTTGATAACCAAAAGGGAGTCTCCTATGACCATGAACTCCCAGACGTTGTTCTCCTTTGTGATGTTGATGCCTTTGATAAAGGAAAGCCACTCTGCATCGGTGTTCGTTTGCTTTCCAAGCCCCCAAACAAAATCTGCTATTTTTTTTCCATCGGAGCCCAGGAGGACTCCCCCCGCACCTACCAACCCAGGATTGCATTTGGAGGCACCATCAACGAAGAGAATATGATTGTCACGAGCTCTCATCCAAGCCTGAAGGTCTTTAGTTTCCATTCTGAGCTTCCAATTTTGTTGCTTTTGGATTTTGGAGAAGAGGGGCACGGGGACGGTGTGAGGGATTAGCATGTCGGCTACCCATATTCTCTCTTCAACACTTAATGGTTCTTTGTGCAGATTACTCATGCCTCTCGAGGTGATGGCCTCAACCCAGAGAGCGCTGGTAGACGAGAGGACTTTACTAGGAGTGGTCTGGAGATCCTCAAATATTTCTTTGTTTCTAGCATTCCACAGCTTCCAACATATATACTTTGGGAAGGCAATCCATGCTCGCTTGAAGTCAGGTTTTTTAGATAGTGTATTGGAATAGAAAAGATTCCAATTGGCGAAGAGATCGGTCCATTTGGTCAGGAGTGTGAGGTTCGGCTGTGGTAAGCCCTGCTCCAGACTTCTTTGGAGAAATTGCATTCAAGGAAGAGATGTTCTATAGTCTCCTTCGCGGCTTTACATAGAGTACACCTTGCCGACCCTGCTATTCCTCTTTTCCTGAGGTTTTCCGCTATGAGGATCATCTTATGTGCAAGTAGCCAATTGAAAACATTAATCTTTGGTAGCCCATCCCTATTCCACACTCTGTCCCACTTCTTATCTTTTATGCATTGAAAGTTGAGAGCATCCAAATATCTATATCCTTCCTTGACCGAGTACGATCCTACTTTCCCCCAGCCTCGCTTGACTTTTATGGAAAGATGGATTGGAAGAGCACCGTGAAACAGGGAGAGAAGGATATTATATTCCTGTAGGAGGTGATCCATGAGATCTAGAGCACGCTAGCCAGTCCATTTTCCTTGAGTGGACCATGCGGAGAGGTCATGGAGAGTATGGATGCCTGCTTGCTCCAGCCAACATTTCAAGTCATTTAGCTCGAGAAGGTTTTTTGCAGGGAGGTTGGTGCAGAACTTGTCCTTCCAGATCTTTATCTGCTTCCCATTTCCAGGGATCCATGAGAGATTGTTTTGGATAATAAAGGCTGCTCTCTTGCAGAGGTTCCATATGGTCGTCCCCTTTCTTTCCAAGTCGATATTTTCCACACATCTTTTCGTAGCTCCAGACATATATTTTTTATAGAAGGATTCCTTCCACCATGCCTTCTTTCCGACGATGATTCTCCAGAGAATTTTAGCACTTAGTGCCAAGTTCATCTGAGTGGGATCTTTGATTCAAGTTCCTCCAAAAAATTTTGGTCTGCAAATAGTGTCCCAATTAACCAAGTGGAATTTTTTGGTGCTGTTACTTTGTCCTCCTTGCCATAAAAATTTACGGAACTCTTTGGAGATGTCAGCCATCACTGTTTTGGGGGATAGAGAGATGGAGCAAGTGTAAAGAGGGTAGGCTGAAAGGATGGACTTGATAAGAACCAGTTTTCCAGTTGGATGAAACCATTTGGAACCCCAGGAATTGATTTTTTTTAATTGTTCGATTAGCCCCGACCAGTCGGCCACTCTTGTTTTACCTTTGAAAATGGGGATGCCAAGATAAAGAAAGGAGTTCTAGTCTCCTATTCCTTCAAACCCCAAAGATCGGGAGATTCGCACCAGGTTTTCAGGGGAGCAGTTCCAGGCATAGATTTTGGACTTTTTAGAGTTGATTTTTCCATCCGTGGCTCGGAGAAAGGAGGAGAGAACAAGATTGAACCTCTCAGCGATAATCATGGAGGCCCCTCCGAGAAGAATTGTGTCATTTACAAATTGAGAGTGATTGACTGAATTAACTCCACGAACAATTTTAATTCCTTTAAGCTCACCCGAGGCTTGGAGAGAGAGGAGCTTCCTACTCATCGGTTCAACCACCAGAAGATAAAGAAAGGGGGATAAGGGAAAACCTTGACACAAACCTCTGGAAGCCAGAAAGAACTCAGTGGGTCTTCCATTGACTAGCGAGGCAATCCATGGGCTATGGATGCAGGCTTTGATCCATCTTACAAACCGACTACAGAAGCCAAATTTGAGCATAATGTCAAAGAGGAATTTGTGGTTCACTCTATCAAAGGCATTTGCCATGTCTATCTTAATGGACATACCTTGATGGTTCTTTTCGGTACTAGTGTGAATAACTTCTTGAACCATAATGATATTATCCAGAATTTGACGACTAGCCAGAAAACCCCCTTGGGTTTCGGAGATTAGTTTACCCATGATTTTTTTCATTTTGGTGGCTAAGATCTTGGAGAGGATTTTGTAGGAGGAGTTGCAGAAAGAGATCGGTCTGAACCTAGCAATGGATCCAGGGGATTTATCTTTGGGGATGAGGGCGAGAAAGGATGAATTGGTTGCCCCTCCTATGTTGCCTTTTTTCCTTATCCAGTTGAGCATTCGTTTTAGGTCCTCTTTGATAATATCCCAAGCCACCCTGTAGAAATTAATGGGGGAAACCATCCAGGCTTGGTGCTTTATCGATTTGCAGAGACCAGATTGCATTAGCAATTTCATGTTCCCTAATTGGCTTTGATAGCTCTTGATTGGTGTGGTCGAAGACCAGATTGGGAATTCCTTCGATAAGGTCATCTTGGGCCTTTGGATCAGTTTCTCCACTATCAAAGAAGAGGTGCCTGTAGTGGTTGAGGGAAAGAATTTGAAGGTTTTCTTGTCCACGAATCATTTCCCCATTGTTATTTTTTAGTTCAATAATAGCATTATGACTGCGGTGAGCCTTTGCCTAGTTATGAAAATACTTGGAGTTGTTGTCCCCCCCCCCGTTTAACCATAACTATCTTGACTTTATTCTCCAGGTTTCTTCTTGATTCTTGGCTGCTCTCAGGATTTCAGTTTCCAAATCTTTCTCTTGACTTAAAAGAGTTGGAGAGACCGCATCAGTTTCCATTCTTTGTTGGAGAGAGGCAAGTTTGGCTTGACTGCATAACTTGACATGACTGGGGTTTAGATAGGAAGTCTTGGCCTAACGTTTGAAGGAATGTTTAACAACCTGAAGTTTAGAATCCCATATGAAGCTATGGGAGCCATGGAAAGATAGGGACCAGGCCTGGGACACAAGGTGTAAGAAGTCCGAATGACAGATCCATAGAGGGTTGAAACGGAAGGGTATGGGACCAAGATTTTCTAGAGGGGAGATAGAAAGGCCAATGGGTTTATGATCTGAGGAGGCGCACAGAATAGAGAAGGAAAAAATTAAAAAATCAGAGTTGAAGAAGGAGGAGCTTACCAGAAAGCAATCCAATCTTGCCGCAATATGACCTGCTCCACATCTTTTATTGTTCTAGGTGTATTTCACATTTTTGAGGGGAATATCCATAAGATCCAGATCAGCTAGGAGATCCTCAAGATTTTCTCCAAATGGATCACGTACAATATTACCACCTCTCTTCTCCTGCTGGGACTTTGTAACATTGAAATCCCCGGCAATTATTAGATTCTTTCCAGTCATGCTATTTTTGAGGTTATTCAGATTGGTCCAGAAGTTGATCTTGTCCCTGTAATGGTTGGGACCGTATACATTGCAGATGAAAAAAGAGGCGTTTCTATTGTTGTGTTTTATTCCAGATAATAACCAATGGAGGTTTTCAGTGGAGGAGATGAGAGAAAAATGTAATGTCCCTTGTTAGAAATTTTATTAAAATGGCAATTTTTCCACTTTTTTCCTTGGTTCGACCTTTGACTAGTTTCGATATCTAGGTCCCAAATTTGCCCCAAATGATCCCAAATCTTCTGAGAAGGTATATGAATGATATTAGAACATAAATATGTGTTTCATGGATGCCTTTGTACCTTTAAAACACTTCTGCAAATACTCTTTCAATTCTGGTCAATGTAGGTAACTTTACTAGTGATTTCCCTTTGACTAGTATTGGTCTCTAGGTCTCAAATTGACTCCAAATGCCTTCAAATCTTCAAGGAAGGTTTATGAATGATATTATGAATTGAATATGATGTTCAGGGACAACATATGGCCACCAAAAGACCTCTGCAAACTCTCTTAATATTCTGGACCAAGTATGCAATTTTACTAGTAATTTGGGGTTCAAATCCCCCTAAGGTAAGTACTGAAAATGGCTTCCCAAATGCCTCCAAACCCACTCAAATTTATGAACAGAGGTATGTAATGTGTTAAGTATGTTATTAAGGTCTCATATGCACCATTAATGGATTATTACAACTATTCTCACCCTCTCCCATTCAACTGCAAAAATCCCCAATTCGACCCTTGGGGAAATGGCACTATTTCACCTCCCAATACAACTAAACTGAGTAAAAATGCTTCAAATGCTCAAGTACAGTACATGAAACTTGTAGAATACATCCATGGCAGTATATTGATCACAAATATATCATAGAATCATCCATTCATTCGAAATCATCATCAATACATTGGCTCACAACAAGGTAGTGTGGAAATGGCATTGTTCTTCCATTAAAAATGAGATTTATACATTTCTACTTGGAATTTCGACCTGAAACTTTTTGGAGATGAATAACAGAGTATTTAATTCATATTACAAAATAAATGGGGCATTAAAAGCTTCCCCAAAGAGTACAATAGCTCACCAAAAACGCCCTCCCTCAAGGATCAAGAATATGCCATCAAAACTGGAAATGGTTGAAGGAGTGAGCTGCAATAGAAGAAACCATGAGCTGCCCTGTAGCTTACACCTGCAAATAAAGACTCCATTAAAGCTCCAAATGAAAGGTCTGAATGGCCTTTCCAATTGCCAACTTGGATGGGAATCTTTCACCCTCGAAATTGGCTAAGGCAAGAAACTAGTCATCCACTAGCTCTCCCTCTTCACAAATGCAATTGCAAATTCTACAAATGATCAAAATCCATTCTCATACTTCATTTCTACATTTTATAACCAACATTAGCCTTCTAAGGGTCGAAATCCTCTCAATAGATTCAATAGATTTTCATTTAGGAAATATTCCACATTTGCCACTTGTCTCCTCGTTCCAACCTTCCATCTTCTCCCAAATTCGATTTTGAGTCTCTTTGGCTTCTCCAACTCCCAAATTTGCCTTCTTTGAGCCTATTTTTGGGGCTGACATGTCATAGTGGTCAGATGTCAGAGGTCAGGTCTGCAATTTGTCATAGTTGTCATAGATTCTCCATCATTGGTGTCATAGGGGCTAGGGAATCTAGCCCAAGTGTCCACAAACTTCCACTTTGACTCTTTATCTTCCATGGAGGTTACCAATCCTTCCAAATTCGACCTAATATGCTCAATGACATGTGTTATGACTTACCAAATCACCCAAGAGTGTTCACATTCCCATTAATTCGAATTTGCAAAAGAGAGATACCATGTATTATGAAAAATCAAGCTAGTGTGTGTCCCACATCCTCCATATGTCTCCAAAACCATTTGTCACTTAGGATTTCTCTTGAATTTATTTATTCACTCTATTTATTAAATACTTGAACCCTTCTAATGTCTAAACATCATTTATTATCCCCCTTATTCCAAATCCCAAAGCTTCCACCCCAAATCTAGGAAACTAGTAATTTTCCTCCTTGGCAATTATTTGACCCTTAACATCAATTTTACAAACTCTAATGAATATGGCTAATGTGATTAGGCCATTGTGACCCAATTCCAAATTTGGGACATGACAAATCCTCCCTTCCCAATATTGCTTGTCCTCAAGCAATTTCAAACATGGGTGTTGAAGAACCTGCTTCCTGTATAATTCTTTGAAGTTGCCATTGAATTGCCCAACCTTGAGTCTTTGAGTTTCCATGAAGATTTTAGAGAGGAACCACCATGCTTTCTGCTGCACCACTCTAATAAAAATCAATTTATTAAGTGGGAAATCCATCTCCCATACTGCTTTTTTCCCCAAAAAATTTGAAACCAATGAGATAAAAATTATTCCAGGGTCCCATTGCTTGTATTGCACCCCAACAATTAAGAGTGCTCTCCAACCCACACCATTAGTTAAGAGGATTCCTGGATCCCATTTTCTTGTATGCATCCTTCCAAACATCATGAGTACCAAATATATATCATCAAAGTACATAACAACATAATGAAAATGTACATCAAGGATATGCTTCATCAAAGAATCATGAAAGTGCTTATACCTCCAAGCAAGTAGACCACTGTTTTCCAAGTGCATACAAGCTTCAAGTGACCAATCAAATCTGCTCCAATGACATAGGTGAGGATCCCATGTCTTATAAAGCTTCTCCAAAAGGATGTGATATGCATCAAAATATTTAGCCATGTATTCTTTCATCCAAGAAGTGAATGAAGAATCTCCACTAAAATCTGAACCAAATAATGAGCAGAAAAAACAAGGATACTTCAAATGAATCAAAGAAGTCTCACCCATACATCCATGAATGTGAGAATCATAAAAATATAACAAAGTATGTGGCTGCCAACAAAAATGTTCTCCAATCATAAATCTATTCTCCCAAGTGTTGGATGAAGTTCCTCCAACATCAAATGAATCAAGTGTTGAGCAAGAAAAACCATGAGTCTTCAAGTGACTCAAATGCATATCATAGGTGCATCCATGTAGATGTGCATCATCATAAAGTAATAAAGTATGCTTCTGCAAATGTGAATAAGAATGTGCTCCAACCATATCATCATAAAAAGTAAATCTAGGAGTTCCATACTCCTCATGTGGCACCATCAAAAAGAACCCTTTCACCCATACTTCATTGAGACTAATGTTGCAAAACATGGAATTGTAGGATGTAGGAGAATGAACCAAATCACCCAAATGATCAAAACGTACAGAAGTTTCATCATGGGGAGGATCCATATGGGTAGTATCATGCAGCTCCTTCAAAAGTGTGAACTCTTTGTCATAGTTTGGTTCCAATGTAGAGGAATCATGCTCTTCTTTAAAAATTGCACAACCTTCATCAAGAGGCAATTCAAATTCCTCTTCCACCACATCAAGTGTTTGGATCTCTTCAAGTTCATCTTCAAACACATCAAGAACATTCAAATTTTCACATTTCTCATGATCCACCATGTCATGAGAATCCTCCAAACAATCTACCATTTGACAATCTGAAACATAGGAGGAAAAACAAGTATCTTGCAACTTTTCAAGAAGTTGCTCATTTTGAATTGTGAGCTTATGAATATCCTCATTATTCTTCAAGTATGCATCATGTAACAATTCATTAAGCTCAAACAAATGGTTTCTATCAAAAAGCAAAGACATGAAATTACCTTTGATGTGGCACATTGCTCTTTGAATCTTCTCCATATCTTCAAGGAAGGATGTTTCCTCCAATGAAGTAGCTCTCCAACAAGAATTTGACACCAATGCTTGAGTGTCATGGAGAATGCTGAGGGACTCTTGGATCTTCTTTTCATTCATCTTTAAGGACCCTTCAAGAAAATGAGGCTCTTGCAAATGAACCTCCTCATCTTCTTCATTTTTGCTTGGACCAACTTCATGAAGCTCAAGTGGTGATGGGGAAGTTGATCTTGGTTCTTCTTCAACTGCTACAAGGTCTTCATTATCATGCTTAATGGAACTTGGGCTTGCAGCAACACTTTCAAAAGTGATCTCTATGTCACCAACATAGAGGTGTGAGCACCCATCAGTAGGTACTCCTTCATAGTTTAAGCATCCATCAGTAGATGCTCTTTGGTTCATGTCTAAGCTAGAAGGTGTCTCGAAATGATCTTCCATATTTTCAATAGAATCTTCTTCATGCTCTTGTGATGTCTCTTCATTTTTCTCCTTAAAGAAAGCTGATGCATTTTGCCCCTTGTTTTCCTTAGGATCGGTATATTTAGAATCTCTTCTTGAATAAATCTCAAAATCTCTCCTAAAGGAGGACATCATTTCATGCACACATATATGATACTCGCTCCAAGGGTTTTTACAAGAAGGGCATAAACCTTTCTTCACTAACTCCACATCTTCATTTTTGGGCCTATTTTCAAAAACATGTTAAGCATAGTACTCAAAAGACATGGCATTTTGTGTATTTTTGCTAAAAGCCAAATATTCTAGATATTTTTTATATTGTTGGGGCAAGGTTTTATATTTCGCTCTCCATCTTTGGAACTCAGTCATAGAATTATCTTTGGTTGGTGTGACACACTCATATTCATCAGATTTAAAGTCATAAGAACAATCTTCATTTCTCTTGAAATTGTAAGAATTATTGCATGATGGCATCTCTTCCTCGTACCATTCACATTCTGCTTCATATTGCTCATAAGCATCTGCATATTCCTCATAAGAATTGTACTCATAGGATTCATCATAATAGTAAGACATGGCTGCCAATTATTCTTGAATGTATGTTCCTAATCCACAGGTGCAAGGACCATGCTCTGATACCACTGTAATGTCCCTTGTTAGAAATTTTATTAAAATGGCAATTTTTCCACTTTTTTCCTTGGTTCGACCTTTGACTAGTTTTGATCTCTAGGTCCCAAATTTGCCCCAAATGATCCCAAATCTTCTGAGAAGGTATATGAATGATATTAGAACATAAATATGTGTTTCATGGATTCCTTTGTACCTTTAAAACACTTCTGCAAATACTCTTTCAATTCTGGTCAATGTAGGTAACTTTACTAGTGATTTCCCTTTGACTAGTATTGGTCTCTAGGTCTCAAATTGACTCCAAATGCCTTCAAATCTTCAAGGAAGGTTTATGAATGATATTATGAATTGAATATGATGTTCAGGGACAACATATGGCCACCAAAAGACCTCTGCAAACTCTCTTAATATTCTGGACCAAGTATGCAATTTTACTAGTTATTTGGGGTTCAAATCCCCCTAAGGTAAGTACTGAAAATGGCTTCCCAAATGCCTCCAAACCCACTCAAATTTATGAACAGAGGTATGTAATGTGTTAAGTATGTTATTAAGGTCTCATATGCACCATTAATGGATTATTACAACTATTCTCACCCTCTCCCATTCAACTGCAAAAATCCCCAATTCGACCCTTGGGGAAATGGCACTATTTCACCTCCCAATACAACTAAACTGAGTAAAAATGCTTCAAATGCTCAAGTACAGTACATGAAACTTGTAGAATACATCCATGGCAGTATATTTATCACAAATATATCATAGAATCATCCATTCATTCGAAATCATCATCAATACATTGGCTCACAACAAGGTAGTGGGGAAATGGCATTGTTCTTCCATTAAAAATGAGATTTATACATTTCTACTTGGAATTTCGACCTGAAACTTTTTGGAGATGAAGAAAAGAGTATTTAATTCATATTACAAAATAAATGGGGCATTAAAAGCTTCCCCAAAGAGTACAATAGCTCACCAAAAACGCCCTCCCTCAAGGATCAAGAATATGCCATCAAAACTGGAAATGGTTGAAGGAGTGAGCTGCAATAGAAGAAACCATGAGCTGCCCTGTAGCTTACACCTGCAAATAAAGACTCCATTAAAGCTCCAAATGAAAGGTCTGAATGGCCTTTCCAATTGCCAACTTGGATGGGAATCTTTCACCCTCGAAATTGGCTAAGGCAAGAAACTAGTCATCCACTAGCTCTCCCTCTTCACAAATGCAATTGCAAATTCTACAAATGATCAAAATCCATTCTCATAATTCATTTCTACATTTTATAACCAACATTAGCCTTCTAAGGGTCGAAATCCTCTCAATAGATTCAATAGATTTTCATTTAGGAAATATTCCACATTTGCCACTTGTCTCCTCGTTCCAACCTTCCATCTTCTCCCAAATTCGATTTTGAGTCTCTTTGGCTTCTCCAACTCCCAAATTCGCCTTCTTTGAGCCTATTTTTGGGGCTGACATGTCATAGTGGTAAGATGTCAGAGGTCAGGTCTGCAATTTGTCATAGTTGTCATAGATTCTCCATCATTGGTGTCATAGGGGCTAGGGAATCTAGCCCAAGTGTCCACAAACTTCCACTTTGACTCTTTATCTTCCATGGAGGTTACCAATCCTTCCAAATTCGACCTAATATGCTCAATGACATGTGTTATGACTTACCAACTCACCCAAGAGTGTTCACATTCCCATTAATTCGAATTTGCAAAAGAGAGATACCATGTATTATGAAAAATCAAGCTAGTGTGGGTCCCACATCCTCCATATGTCTCCAAAACCATTTGTCACTTAGGATTTCTCTTGAATTTATTTATTCACTCTATTTATTAAATACTTGAACCCTTCTAATGTCTAAACATCATTTATTATCCCCCTTATTCCAAATCCCAAAGCTTCCACCCCAAATCTAGGAAACTAGTAATTTTCCTCCTTGGCAATTATTTGACCCTTAACATCAATTTTACAAACTCTAATGAATATGGCTAATGTGATTAGGCCATTGTGACCCAATTCCAAATTTGGGACATGACAAAAAACTAGTGGTAATCAGGGTAGCGATTCCCCGGACGCCCCGCGTGCATTTAGGGATGCACCATGGCAGTCTTTCCAGAGAGAACGTGAGAGTGCCAAGAGCTTCACATCCTACATTTTAGTCTCTTGGATTAGTAAGAGATCAGGTTTTTCATATTTAATCATACTTTTCAAGGCTTCAACTTTGTTTGCTCCACCCAGACCCCTGCAGTTCCAAGAGACGATTAGCATTACTTCTTGGCTGTTTGAGGTCCTCCTCGGGACCTACCTTCTTTAGCACCGTTCTGGGTTTTTGAATTCTGTATCAGTTTCATATCATCCAGGCTTTTTTGTCTTCCCGACTCTATTTCCTTTTCAGCCTCGAGTTCTCTATGGTACCTATGCGACTTCCTTCCTCTGGTGTTGGGTGGCTGCACTTCTTCCGTTTCTTCCAAGGATTCCGAGGATAGATCGAGGGATGAGGATGATGGCACGTATTTTATTTTTACCTTATCTTCCAAGGAGCCACCAGGGGTGGTGGTACCCTTAGCATTAATTCTGATCACCTGTTGGGAAAGGGAGGTGGATGGAACTATATTTTCTTCACTACCTTGTTCAACTATATTTTCTTCCGGGATGACTATTTCCCCTTCTTCAGTGGGCAAGTCCTGAAATTTGTTATATGTTGCGGCCTCTCTTGATTCCGACACAGTACCCTGAACATTTTTTTCTTGAGTTTCTTTAGTAGGATGGGGATTTGGGAGTTTTCTCCCCTTTTTAACTTGCTGCCATTCCTCTTCTCGGCCTTTCTGTGGAGCTTCTTGAACTAACTTGGGACAATTTTTGACAAAATGGTCATATTCATGGCATTTTTTGCACTTGAATTGCAGTTGTTCATAGTCCACCTTCTGCATATGCTCCCACCCGTCCATTATAAGATTTACTTCCTCCGGTAAACCTTTCTCTAGATCAACTTCCACACAAATTCTAGCATAGGAGAACAGGGGAGCTTTTGGTTCGGCTTTATCAATGTATTTTCCAAGAGAGTTTCCAATGGCTTGTAGGGTGTCATCGTTCCAATAGTGAAGAGGTAAATGGGGAAGACGAACCCAAACCGGGACTGCAGAAGGAACATCCTTCTTCGGATCAAAAGATAAGTTCCAGTGATTCAAATAAAGGCCACGGGGGCCCATAAATTATGGGCCACTTCGAAAAATCAGATCCCTATCAGCTTTGTTTTTGAAAAGAAAGGTAAAAAAACCCTTACCACAAAATGTAATGTACCCACCTGCTGACCCAATGCAAGGAAGGGAGCATGGCACTCAAATCTGGGCATTCTCAGAAAGCTCAGCCCACTAATTAAAATCATAAGGATTTAAACATTGGTGTGCAGATACAATTAGGCAATATGCACAGCGGAATTTAAAACTAATCCACACACACACTTCATGCTCATCCAACATATCAAAATAATCATCAATTAAACATTTGCAGAAGTAAATACATAGACATAAAAGCACTTATTTTCATCTTGCAACTGCCCCAAGCAACTAGCTATGTCGCTGCAACGTTCCACCCAACCATAGGATCTTCGACAACTTATACTGAGTCCGTCCGAAGGACACCCTCGAGCTGGGCATGATTCTCACAAGGAAAGGGAACATTCCAGCTTACACGCAGCTCATTAACCATTTCATCTCAGCCAAGCCAGTCCAACTGGGTTTATCAGGCTACAGTTGAACAATGGATGCTTATTCTCAAGCTCAAGCCAAAGCTATGGGTACCCATAACCCATACCCAACATACTCTTCTCTCACACAGCATGCATAGACATGGGGCAGGGATACACAATTCAAACAATGGGATTTTACAAATAATATGGCCATGGGTTTTCTCAAAAACGTTCCCGACCAAAAACGGATTGTGGGATGGGGCAAACAACCACAAGGAGGAAAAATGATTTCTTCCCCAAATATCTCAGCCTTCAACAGCCCAAAACGGTCTCTATTGAATCCCCCGTTCGGTTTCCCCTTCTTCCCCAGTGGTATACAACACGAAAACGCCCTTCTCTACAGGGTGAATGAAGAAAAACGCAGCAGACATGCCTGGAAAACGCCCAAGTGGCTCTAAACTCGTGAGGGAGAAAGAATGATGGATGCATAATGGCTTGGGGAAGAAATTCATGGCTCTTTCTTGCCCAAGGAGACAAAACACGTTTTTCCATGAAGGGTGGCTTGCCCATACCCGAATTTGGACAGCCATACCTCTCCATTCCCAAGGCATTAACTACCTCAACCCACTCTTGGGAGAAATCAATGGTTGGGTACAAAAGTCAACATGGGTAGTTGAGGGTTTGATGGGTTCTCTCATTGACACTTGGCTTGACTCTAGTGGCTCAAGGGTTTGAATGTTTTCCCTCCCAATTCCTTGTGAAATCATGCCCCCATCTCTTTGTTGCATTGCATAGCTAGTTGTGGGTATTTTTATTAAAATGCATATTACATGATATTTGAATTTCCAATGTGCATTGCTAGCACGCAAACCATATGCATCACGAAATCAATGGCGGGGCCTTGGCCTTGAGCTCCTCACCATGATTTCATAACAAGATTACATCATTTATAATGTTAATGCCATGGGGCCAAACTGGGGACATTACATAAAAACAGTGCTACAAACCGCCATTGATCAAGGGCATCCAGTTTTTGTTGATCCATACTTCCATGGTTTTTAGTGACAACAAAATACCAGTAAACTGTCTGATCAACCCTGCAGAAATGAAAAGTGTTAACTTTAAACACAACTAAACCCTGAACAAAGTGTTGTAATGATAACAACTTCTATAATTTGTCGTTAATGATTTAAGGTTTAGATTTTCTTATGAATAACTACAAAGTTGTAACATCCTTTATTGTCAAACAATCGTCAGAATATTAAATATTGCAAATGCTTACATTATGTACTTTATTGTTTGCATGCATGTCGTTATTTTTGTTCTTTGATATATAATTTTGAATCTAGAGACTAATTGATCGTCTCACTGTAATGAAGGGGTCCTTGTATATGCCCCGAGGATTACTTAGTTATTATTAGCTAACGCTCCTAAATTCTAATTGCATAATGTAGGTAAGATGGACATTTTCAACTGAAGCATACCAATGTAATTCAAGTAATCTTGCAGTATTGTTCTAGCATTCTGAAAGATGAAATACGAAAGTATAGATAAAAGTCTATCTTTCCATCAAAACAGGTATCCTAAAATATTAGTCTAGTTTCCTTCATGCATTTGGTGTAAATATCGTTCATGGTTCATCTATTGAATAAATAGTTTGATAACCTACCCCATACAAACTATGTAGAGTTCATTGTATTAATAGTACCTATTATTTGTATTCCAAACTATGGAAAACAATTACATTTTATTACAAGACATACTTCTTATTTCAGAACTATGAAGAAAAAATTTAAATGTTCCTTTTGTTACATAGATTATAGTTATATTTCTATGTCATGCAATACAACTTAGCTTTTAGAAGACTATAGAGAATACCTTGTATTAAACCTATATGCTATTTCATTCAAACTATGGAAATAGTTCTTTATAATACATTTCAATTTTATAAACTATATGTTGATATCCATGTTATTTATTAAGATCATAATTTCGATACCATATGTTATGGCTATGGTTAAAATGCATGTTCTATATGCATACACTGTATGCACGAGAACTATAGCACTAACTTTGACTATGAAAAGATTGAATTTGCCACCATTAAATAATACGAGCCCTAAAATCTAAGCTCCATGACCTATGCAGGTAATGTGTCTGTGGTGCAATAACTTCGTAGTGGGTATGCGTTGGCAGGTACTCAAAATACAGCTTTGGTATTTATGGTTCAATAACTGCAATAATTGGTGGATTGCTCGTTGGTTGCTCTCATGGAAAAAATTCACGTGAATAAACTTGGAGTAAGGTGATGAACTTTAAATATGTAGTGAAAAAATCACCGAGCTATGCACAGGTTACTATGAGAATGTCCTAGGTGGACCTCTGTGTTGGCAGTATGCTATGCATTGGAAGTTGTAATCTTAAATGCTAATTAAATGAGGTTTGTGATCGTGAAAGGATCTGTCTCGGTGGCTAGATCTGCATCGTTGATTTCGTGATTGCTCTTAGG
Source organism: Larix kaempferi (assembly GCA_027924585.1). Taxonomy (NCBI): domain Eukaryota; kingdom Viridiplantae; phylum Streptophyta; class Pinopsida; order Pinales; family Pinaceae; genus Larix; species Larix kaempferi. The sequence continues at coordinate 7,648,921 of BSBM01000597.1, read as the reverse complement.
TTTTGGGCTAAACCCTAACCCTGACATTGGTATGCCCACCTATTCGAAATTTAGTTCATTTTGCGAAATGTGAGGGTGAGGCCGATAGGCTCTCTACCCTTCAAGGTTTTGTTTGAAGGTGCCTTTTGGGGTTTCAATACCCTGAACTTGCTAAAAGAAATGTTCTCAGTATATTTTCGCAACTGTACAAGTCTCAACTCTTATGGAGTTCACTGGTGAAATTCTTCTTCTAAATGGTAGGCGTTTGGTAGAGTTTGTAAGTTCAGAAGTGCTTCGGAATTTGTAACTGCACCGAGTTTGTGCTCTTTTGGATTTTAATGAAGAACCTCATGCAAATACTGTATGCATTTGAAGAATGGGGGTACTCAGTTGTGTTTTCGGTGAAAAACTCAGGTGAAGTAATAATTTTTCATTTTGGGTTTTTCAAAGTTGTTTTAACAATGTCTTCTGTGTAAACCTTTTGGTTCCAGTTTTAACCCTACGTTGTAACGTAATGCTTGACAGGTTTACTTCTTTGGTGAGTGGTGAAGTTGGTCCGTGAGCGATGGTAGCAGGATACAGGCCCTGGTAAGCCTCGGTGACAAATCTCAAGGGTTCCATAGTGTTACGAGGATCTTGGCACCATACAAAAATTCTTGTTACTTAGCCGAGAGTTTGATTTGTTGGTTTGTGGTTTCGTTGAGAATTGAAGGTGTAAAATCTTGGTGTACAATTGGTTGTAATGTCAAACTTGAAGCCGTAAGGCATTTGTTTTATGAGGGATTTTTCCTTTGAGCTGTAGCTCACGAAATTTCATAATGCTTTGCCTCGGTTACTGATACAGTTTGTTGTTTGAAGTTTTAAATTCAAAGACTATCCAAAAACTGCTGTTGATCTACATGTTCAGTGTTATTTGTTCAGCTTAGTTTTAAAAATGTTTTGTTGTAGGAATTTGGTAAAATGTTTGTGGAAAACTATACTGTTTTAAGTCGTGGTTTAAAAATTCTTGAACCTTCGTCCATACTCTAGATTTTAATCTTTCCGTAGAGTATTTATATGGCAAGGTTTTAAGTTGATTTTGTTTGCAAAGTAGGAAGTTGATAAACAACTGTAGGGTAAGATTTCGGCACCTCAGAGTTAATGTATAGTCTTTTGTGAAAAGGAAAAGCTAGGGCTGGTTTTGATGCTACGTTTTAAACTGCTAGGGTTTTGTTTAACAACCCGAGTCGAAAGCTGGTTGTAACCCTATCGTGGTTAAAATGCCAAAGCATGCGTTTTGTGTAAAAGAAAACATGGAGGGTTTCGAACCTTGTTCTCAATACATTTCTTATTTTGATAAATCAAATGTATAGTGTTCTTTGTAAAATCTTCCTAGAACTTATGCTCAGGTTTTTAAACCCGAAAATAAACAATAGATTTATTTAATGCTATAAATCTGTACTAGATTCAAATTCTAAAGTATATATAGTAATACATGTTTAAATAAGGATAGTGCGAATTTAATATTTCTCTGCTGCAATACTAAACTTTGTTTTGGTTAAATCTAGCACTATGAATTCGATGTTTGAAGGCTTTAAGTTAATGTTTAACTTATAAATGTTTTCTGAATAGTATAAAGTGAAATATGAAAATATTTATGCAAAATATTAAATGGAAATGAAACAAGAAATAATACTTAGAAAGTTATTTGAATCTGATAATTTTTTTACTATTATTTATATGTCAGAAAGGAAATGCATTGCTTTGATTATGATCATAAATTCTAAGTTTATAAAACCTAGATTATACTAGCACTCTTAGCATAGACAGAGTGTAAATATTAATATATGAGATAGTTCGAATGCATAAAGTTAATATTTCTGTGATTGAACTTAATGCATAAATGTTTCAGTTTTCCTGGATAGTGTTGATCTGACAGAATCCATGTTTTTATACTAAAATAAATCATGTATTTATTCTGAAGTTAAAAACAGATTTATTATGAATTCAATACTTCAAATCTATTTACAGTATTACATTTCACATCTATTTTAATTCTATCTCCCCTGTACTAGAGTACGGCACTGGAAACAGTGTGTGGAAAAATGCAGGGGAGCATTTTATTCCATCATTCAAAATAAATCATACATCCAAAATTCATTAAACCTAACATATATGTGGCTTTTCAGAAATAGATACTTTGCATAAATAAATCATATATTTTTCAGTATAGAATACGTAAAATCAAATTCTGTGACTGATTATATAAAACATATTTCTACTATTAACTTGATAGTAAGCAAATAAGATAACACAAATGGACCTGATAACTGAAGGAGAAACAAATAGCCAAAGGAGCCCGTTCCACCCAACCTGCTCCTAAAGACAATAAAGTTACTTGCTCCTAAAGACAGCCAAGTTACTTGCCTTAGGACCCCCGATCCTGTTCATTGAACCACCAGGACGAAGATGCTACATGGAGTAATGGAATAAATTCCCTTGCAATTCAGCAATAGCACTTAGCAGTAGTACTTCCCTCTTTTAGCAATATTGAACTCAGCAATGTGGCTGCACTAGTTCAGAATGCAGTCTTAGTTCACTCAATCACTTCGAACTTTCCCCTCATCGAATCTCTTGTGCTCATAAATTATCAAAAGGTAAGAATGAACAACACCTACTGAATTCGATGGGTAGATAAGTAGCATGCCTAGGTCTTTTGGTCAGTTTATTTCAGTAAATGAGCCACCTGCTCAGTCCCACTTTCTTGGGGAACATGACCATAAAATTAGGTAAGTTTCCCCCTGCAACAGTTAGGAGTGAGTTGAGGATGCTGCCAAGTGTCAGTTTGCTCTCCACCACAGTCCATTCCTCCTAGTGGGTCAGTGAACACTCATTCAATAGTCTCCTTTGGATGTTTGTCTCCACTTTTATTTATTAATAATAAAATATTCAAAGTAATTAATTACAGTCATCCTTGAACCCACTTGGTCAATAGTCATAAAAATTTACAATAATAATAAAACATAATGTTTTCTGCATAACATAAAATGTCTAGAGTTTGGGTATGTGACAAACACCCCTTCTTAAGTTCGACATCGTCCTCGATGTTACTTGATTCATCATCCTCTTGTTCCTCCTGGAACAACATTGGATATGCCACCCGCATATTACTTTCCATTTCCCAAGTTGCTTCGTCCAGACTAAGGTGCTTCCACTGCACCTTAACATATCCAATGGTTCGATTACGAAGCAAAATTTTTCTCTTGTCGAGGATACAGTCCAGTTCCACCAGAAAATCTCCTTCTAGTTTCACATGTACATCATTCCAATTAATCACATGAGTAGCATCATACACATACTTTTTCAAAAGAGAGATGTGAAATACATTATGTACTTTAAGATTCGGTGGCAATGCCAACTGATATGCCACTGGTCCTACCCTGGATAAGATTTGAAAAGGTCCGCAATACCTTGGTGCTAATTTAGCACAACTTCCTAATCTTAGGGAGCTCTTTTTAGGTTTTACATTGAGGAAAACATGTTCACCGACTTGAAACTCTTTCTGATTTATTTTGAGATCTGCATGACTTTTCTGTCTATCTTGTGTAATTTTCAAATTGCCTTGAACCTGTTTCACGGTTAGTTCCATTTCTCTTAACAAATCAGGTCCTAACATTAACCTGTCAACTGGATTACTCCAAGAGATAGGAGTATTACATTCTCTACTATATAATATTTCAAAGGGACTGAGTTTTGATGAAGCTTGGTAATGATTATTATAAGCAAACTCAGCAAGATGCAAATATTCCTCCTATTTACCTGGCTGATCTCTAACATACATTCTTAACATGTCTTCAAGAATTTGATTAAATATTTCAGTATGACCATTCGTTTGTGGATGAAATGATGTAATGAAATTCAAAGTAGTATCTAAACAATTAAATAAAGACTTCTAGAATTTTCCTGTAAACTTTGATTCTCTATCAGAAATTATAACTTTCGGAATACCATGCAAACCAAAAATATGTTTCATAAAAATTTCAGCAATGTTAGCAGCCTTGTAAGTTGTCTTAACAAGTATAAAATGGGATTCTTTGCTGAGCTTATCCACAAATACAATTATGGAATCATTCTGTTTCTGATTTTTAGGTAAACCAGTAATAAAATCTATACTAATTATGTCCCACTTCCAATCTGGAATAGGTAGTGGTTGTAATAATATTCCAGCTAGGTGTTGATGTTCAGCCTTTACTTGCTGACATTCTATACACCTAGCAATATATTCAGCTACTTCACTTTTCATACATGGCCAAAAATAGTCTTTTCTCGGCATAGTTATCATCTTCTGGTAACCAGGATGTGCTGAGTATGGACTTTTATGCAATTCATTTAAAATCAACAACTTAATTTCAGCAACATTAGGGACATAAATTCTGTTTTTATATAGCAGTAACCCTCTTTTATCAATTCTGAAATCTGTTATAGAATTTTCAGCATTATCTTCAGCAATTTTATTAAGTAAATTATGATATTTTTCATCCATTCCAATTTTGTCCTTAATATGATTTTCTAGATCAATTATATAAGTACTGATTGTTGAAACAAAATTTAACCTAGCATTTTTGCTTAAGGCATCAACAACCTTATTTTCCTTTCCTTTAATGTGCTAAATCTCAAAATCATACTTGCTAAGGAAAGCTAGCCACCTAGCTTGCCTTGCGTTCAGATTTGGTTGATCCAACAAATATTTTAATCCTTTATTATCAGTCATTAAAATGAATTTTCTTCCAATTAAGTGATGGAGCCACATTTTTAATGCATGTATTACAGCCGCCAATTCTAGGTCGTAAGTTGCATAGTTCTTTTCATGAATCTTTAACTTCATAGATTCGTATGCAATCATGTGACCTTCTTGTGTTAATACCCCACCAAGTTCATCATTGCATGCATTAATGCATAAAATGAAATTCTTGTTTGGATCAACAATTTTTAAAATAGGTGTTGTTGTTAACAGCTCTTTAAGTTTCTTAAAACTTTCTTCACATTTTTGATCCCAAATAAATTTCTTACCTTTATTTTGTAAAGATGTTATAGGATTTTCTATTCTAGAAAATCCCTCGATAAACTTACGATAGTAACCTATACTTCCCATAAAAGATCGTACACCAGTTACGTCTTTAGGGTCAGGCCATTCATTAATTGCTTTTATCTTGTCTGGGTCTACTACAATTCCATCCTTGGATATCACATGCCCTAGGTACTGTATTTTATCTTTATAAAAATCACATTTGCTGAACTTAGCATAAAGTTGGTGTTCTCTTAACACTTGTAAAATTATCCTTAAATGTTCGTCATGTTCCTCTTTTTTCTTAGAATAAATCAAAATGTCATCAATAAAAATAATTACAAACTTATCTAAGTACTGATGTAAAACATTATTCATAAGGCACATGAAAACTGCTGGAGCGTTGGTCAGCCCAAAAGGCATAAACACAAACTCGTAGTGCCCGTAACGGGTTCTAAAAGCAGTCTTAAAGATGTCCTCATCTTTAATCCTGACTTGATGGTACCCCGACCTCAAATTTATTTTAGAAATATCATTGCATCGTGTAGTTGATCAAATAGTTCATCAATGCGAGGCAAAGGATATATGTTCTTTATAGTCATTTTATTTAGCTGTCGGTAGTCTATGCATAAACGCATAGTTACGTATTTCTTTTTAACAACAATTACACATGCTCCCCATGGAGACACACTGGGCCTTATGTAATTTTTATCAATCAATTTTTTAAGCTGTGATTTAAGTTCATTAAGCTCTAGAATATTCATTCTGTAAGGAGCCTTTGAGTTTGGTACCGCACCCGGTACTAACTCAATGGTGAAATCGAGTTCCCTTTTTGGAGGTAGTCCTGGAATTTCTTCCGAGAGTACATCAGAAAATTCCTTAAGAATGGGTATATCTTCCAGCTTTAACTTATCTTCCTTAGTGGATTGTTCGTCATTAATTACATTTACAACAAACAACTTGGACCCTTTATGAACAACCTTTTTAACTTGTAAAGCATAAATTTGTCTAACATATGTCTTTCTAGGAATACCTTTTACTGTTACGGTTTCACATGCATAATTTAAACAAGTAAAAGTTTTTTCAAAGTAATTTAATACTACTCTATGCTTTTCTAACCAGTCCATTCCAATCAGAACATCGCAAGAACCTAAAGGTAACACATTTAGTTTAACATGAGTCCTAAACTGATTCATTAGTAATTCACATTCTTTCACATAATCAGTCACCTTTCCTTTTGTTCCTGTAGCTAGTTGAACCAACCATGATTTATCAAACTTATCTATTTTTAGATTACAACATTTAACTAAATCAGGTGAAACATAGTTAAGACTTGCCCCTGGATCAATTACAATAGAAATAGGTTTATTTTTCAGCATACCTTCCACTTCAACCATGGAAGTTTGATGATCCACTTGTCTATTCTCCAAAGCTGCATTTATCCTGGGCATCTCCCTTGCTAAGTCACCAACAGTAGCCTCCTCCTATATAGTATGTATGTTGTTGACAATCTTCTTTATGAGTGGACAGTTTGATGCATTGTGAGGTCCTTGACAGTTCCAACATTTGACAGGTTCTTTCTGTTCATTATTTTTAACAAAATTTTTAGGTGGATCATTGTTCCTTGCAGTTGTAAATTTTGACTGTGTACTACTTGCTACATTATTTCCTGAAAAATTTCTATTAGAGTAATTACGTGAATTATTATTCCCAAATTTATGATTAAAAGAGAACTGCTTCTTCCTTTGCTCAAAGTTGTTAGGCCTTTTTGCTTTCCAAATTGGTATACCTTCTCTTTTCTTATTCTGTTCATAACAGATGTTTGCCTTCCTCATGGCCTCTTCAAGAGTTCGAGGGCCATCATATTCAATTTTGTCCTTTATGTGAAAGGGAAAACAGCTTAGAAACCTCTGTACCTTAGGCTTTTCTTCAATGAAATAAGGCACATATCTCAATAAATTCAAAAACTTGCTACATAATTCTCTTATATCCATGGAACCTAGCTTTAACTCATAAAACTCTTTAGCTCGTTCCTCATAATACTGTTCTGACAATTTTTTTTTTTTAAATATTTCTTAAAATTACTCCAATTTACACTTTTCTCTTTTAAACCTTTTACTCTTTTCAGATCTTGCCACCAGATGTCTGCTTTTCCAGTTAGATTATATATTGCCATTTTAGTTTTTAGATGACTTGAGGAATTGTAAATCTGGAAATACTTATTCATATCGAACAGCCATGCTTCGTTTGTCTCACTTTTATCCGTTTCTCCATTAGAAGTTGGTGGTTTGATATTTTTAAACTCGTTAGAAATTTCTTTGTAGGGCCCGTACTTCTTTTTCTTAGTGTAGCAGTCACTGTCACTACTATCACTAGAATACCTATGCTTTTTACTAGATGCCCTTTCATCAAATTCAGAAGATGAACCGCTGTCATAATTAGATAATTTTACCTTTTTATCATTACGTTGGTAGGACATAGTTCCAGATTCAACATTATTTCCTGTTTCTTTATCTTGATCATTTTTATGAAAATTATTCAGCAGGATTTGATTTAGCTCCTCTTGAGCTTTCAAGATTCGTTCGTTTTCTTCCTTAACAGTTTTTATCTCACTTTTTAAATCTTTTACCGTCCTTAATAATTCAGATGAATTATCATTCAATTCGACAAAAGGATTTTCTGCATTAATGTGTCCTTGTTCATTATTATTCTGTTCGTTATTAAGGGACCTGTCCTTAGCTGACTTTGTTGGTCCTTCCATACCTGTAGCCTAGATTTATAAAATGATGAAATTGAAAATAAAATAACTAAAATCAGTAATTTGCAATTCTGTCCTAAAATTTTATTTGCGCGAGTGAGTCGCTTCAGGCCTAGTATTTGAACTTGCGCTCTGATACCACATGTAACAACCCAAAAAATTCACTAAAATTTAAATTTTTTCAAGTAGCAATAAATGCTTGTGTCTGCTATGCGAAAATGAAAAGTGTTAACTTTTAACACAACTAAACCCTGAACAAAGTGTTGTAATGATAACAACTTCTATAATCTGTCATTAATGATTTAAGGTTTAGATTTTCTTATGAATAACTACAAAGTTGTAACATCCTTTATTGTCAAACAATCGTCAGAATATTAAATATTGCAAATGCTTATGTTATGTACTTTATTGTTTGCATGCATGTCATTATTTTTGTTCTTTGATATATAATTTTGAATCTAGAGACTAATTGATCGTCTCACTGTAATGAAGGGGTCCTTGTATACACCTCGAGGCTTACTTAGCTATTATTAGCTAACGCTCCTGAATTCTAATTGTAGAATGCAGGTAAGATGGAAATTTTCAACTAAAGCATACCAATGTAATTCAATTTATCTTGTAGTACTGTTCTAGCATTCTGAAAGATGAAATACGAAAGTATAGATAAAAGTCTATCTTTCCATCAAAACATGTATCCTAAAATATTAGACTAGTTTCCTTCATGCATTTGGTGTAAATATCGTTCCTGGTTCGTCTATTGAATAAATAGTTTGATAACCTACCCCACACAGACTATGTAGAGTTCATTGTATTAATAGTAACTATTATTTGTATTCCAAACTATGGAAAACAATTACATTTTATTACAAGACATACTTCTTATTTCAAAACTATGAAGAAAACATTGAAATGTTCCTTTTGTTACATAGATTATAGTTTTATTCCTATGTCATGCAATACAACTTAGCTTTTAGAAGACTATAGAGAATACTTTGTATTAACCCTATATGCTATTTCATTCAAACTATGGAAATAGTTCTTTATAATACATTTCAAGTTTATAAACTATATGTTGATATCCATGTTATTGATTAAGATCATAATTTCGATACCATATGTTATGGCTATGGTTAAAATGCATGTTCTATATGCATAAACTGTATGCACGAAAACTATAGCACTAAATTTGACTATGAAAAGATTGAATTTTCCACCATTAAATAATATGAGCCCTAAACTCTAAGCTCCATGATCTATGCAAGTAATGTGTCTGTGGTGCAATAACTTCGTAGTGGGTATGCATTGGTAGGTACTCAAAAGACAGCTTTGGTATTTATGGTTCAATAACTACAATAATTAGTGGATTTATCATTGGCTGCTCTCATGGAAAAACTTCACGTGAATAAACTTGGAGTAAGGTGATGAACCTTAACTGCGCAGTGAAAAACTTGCCGAGCTATGCATAGGTTACTATGAGAGTGTCCTAGGTGGATCTCCATGTTGGCAATATGCTATGCATTGGAAGTTGTAATCTTAAATGCTAATTAAATGAGGTTTGTGATCATGAAAGGATCTGTCTTGGTGGCTAGATATGGATCGTTGATTTCATGATTAGTCTCAGGTTTTGGGTTAAACCCTAACCCTGGCATTGGTATGCCCACCTATTCAAAATTTAGTTCATTTTGCGAAATGTGAGGGTGAGGACGACAAGCTCTCTACCCTTTAGGGTTTTGTTTGAAGGTGCCTTCCAGGGTTTTAGTACCCTAACCTTGTTAAAAGCAATGTTCTCAGTATAGTTTCGCAACTGTACAGGTCTCAACTCTTATGGAGTTCGCTGGTGAAATTCTTCTTCTAAACGGTAGGCGTTTGGTAGAGTTTGTAAGTTCAAAAGTGCTTCGGCATTTGTAACTGCACCGAGTTTGTGCTCTTTTGGAGTTTAATGAAGAACCTCATGCAAATACTGTATATGTTTGAAGAATAGGGGTACTCAGTTGTGTTTTCGGTGAAAACCTCAGGTGAAGTAATAATTTTTCATTTTGGGTTTTTCAAAATTGTTTTAACAATGTCTTCTGTGTAAATATTTCGGTTCCAGTTTTAAGCCTGCGTTGTAACGTAATGCTTGACAGGTTTACTTCTTTGGTGAGTGGTGAAGTTGGTCCGTGAGCAATGGTAGCAGGATACAGGCCCTAGTAAGCCTCGGTGACAAATATCAAGGGTTCCATAGTGTTACGAGGATCTTGGAACCATACAAAAATTCTTGTTACTTAGCTGAGAGTTTGATTTGTTGGTTTGCGGTTTCTTTGAGAATCGAAGGTGTAAAATCTTGGTGTACAGTTGGTTGTAATGTCAAACTTGAAGCTGTAAGGCATTTGTTTTATGAGGGATTTTCCCTTTGAGCTGTAGCTCATGACATTTCATAATGCTTTGCTTCGGTTACTGATACAGTTTGCTATTTGAAGTTTTAAATTCAAATACTATCTGAAAACTGCTATTGATCTACATGTTCAATGTTATTTGTTCGGCTTAGTTTTAAAAATGTTTTGTTGTAAGAATTTGGTAAAATGTTTGTGGAAAAATATATTTTTTTATGTCGTGGTTTAAAAAGCCTTGAACCTTCGTTCATACTCTTGCTTTTAATCCTTTCGCAGAGTATTTATATGGCAAGGTTTTAAGTTGATTTTGTTTGCAAAGTAGGAAGTTGATAAACAATTGTAGAGTAAGATTTCGGCACCTCAGAGTTAATGTATAGTCTTTTGTGAAAAGGAAAATCTAGGGCTGGGCCTGATGGTACATTTTAAACTGCTAGGGTTTTGTTTAACAACCCGAGCCGTAAGCTGGTTGTAACCCTGTCATGGTTAAAATGCCAAAGCATGTGTTTTGTGTAAAAGAAAACATGGAGGGTTTCGAACCTTGTTCTTGATACATTTCTTGTTTTGATAAATCAAATGTATAGTGTTCTTTGTAAAATATTCCTAGAACTTATGCTTAGGTTTTTTGTAATGTCCCCTCTCTATCATACAGCATGATAGAGAGGACGTGGTGCTCAATCCGGGCAATTAGCCCCATATCCATTCATTTAAGTTTATTGATGCAAGACATGTATATGTGCAGGCTATAGAACACAATAGAAATTAAATAAATCCTGTTGATGTCTAACATACATTCAAACTATTCTGTGATAGCCATTAAATAGAGACCTTTGCAGGATTATACAAGATCAAATGGAAATGCATAAACTTTTAAAAACACAGCAGAAGTAAATTCGTTTAATACATCCACATACATTCATAATATTCATCAAATGATAATTGTCAATTTACACAAGAGAATACTTATCTCAATAAGGCAGTCCCAAGCAACTGGCTATGCATCTGCAACGTTCCGCCCAACCATAGGCCAGTGTGCTCCTCAATCTCTCAGCACCACTGCCACCCCCGAGCTGGGCATGATCTCTACAAGGAACCAGGGAACAACAGACTCACACATAGCCAAGCATACACCAAGATGAGCCAAGCCAATCTGCAATTGGGTTTATCAGGCTGCTAGAACATGGAAGGGAAGAATTGCTAAGCTAGTGAGCTCAACCACAGAGCTATGGGTACCTCTCCCAGATCTATTTAGCTTGGCACTCACAATGCCTACACACCCAACACAAGGAAGTATTCTCTTCACTGCCACACAGTCCCTCAAGCCATACCTTCCTTTCTAGTGCTCTCAGGGTGTGCATAGAAAAGTAGCCAGCCCTCTTAATCTTCTTGAGAGGATACTCCCTACACTAGGTTTATCAAGCCAATTCTGTCCACTACCATTCCAGTTTCTTGCTCATGGGTTCCAAACAAAACATGGATGCACCTAATAGCAACCTACACTTGTTGAGCATGAGAAAACGTTTCCAACAGTGGGATGCATGAGATGGGGTTTCCTGGACTTCAAAAAAATGTGGGTAGACTCAAAACGTATAGGCACTTGGAAATTCGACTGGGGAGGCAGAACCCATTCCAGAAAAACGCCCCCAGGGAAAAAACGACCTCTCCCTCAGTCCCAATTCGCGTCCCTCCTTCCCTAGCTGTTGCACAATCCAAAAACGAGTTCCTGGGCATGGAAAAACGCAGGGTTATGGTGAAAAACATGAGGATAACTTCCTGTGAGCTCAGTCAGCATGAGAGGAAGAACGTAATGCATGAATACTTGCCTTAGGAAGCATTTCGTGGGGGTTTTCTTTCCCAGCAAGCCAAAAATATGATTTTCAGGTTGGTAGCTTGCCCATGCATGAAAATCTGACTGCCATACCTCTCCCATCCCAAGACATTAACTGCCTTAACCAATTTCTTGGAAGAATTAAATGATTGGGTGCATGAGACAAAATGGGTAGTTGGTGGTTTTTATGGGTTTCCCCATTGACACATGGATTAATACCATTGGCTCAAGGGTTTGAGTAATTTCCCTCCCTTTTGCCTTGTAGAGTCATGCCCCATCTATTTTGTTGCATTGCATAGCCGGTTGTGGGTTTTTCATTAAAAATTCGTAATTACATGATGTCTTATATACATTGTGCCTATCTAGCACAAGAACCATAGGCATCTATTTTTAATTGCCGATACATGAAACGCTAAATCAACAGTGGGGCCTTGGCCTTGAGCTCCTCACCATGATCAATTTACAATATTTACATCATTTACGATTTAATACAAAGGGGGGGGTCAAAATGGGGACATTACATTTTTAAACCCGGAAATAAACAATAGATTTATTTAATGCTATAAATCTATACTAGATTCAAATTCTAAACTATATACAATAATACATGTTCAAATAAGGATAGTGTGAATTTAATATTTCTCTGCTGCAATACTAAACTTTGTTTTGGTTAAAGCTAGCACTATGAATTCAATGTTTGAAGGCTTTAAGTTAATGTTTAACTTATACATGTTTTCTGAATAGTATAATGTGAAATATGAAAATATTTATGTGAAATACTAAATGGAAATGAAACAAGAAATAATACTTACAAAGTTAGTTGATCCTGATAAATATTTTACTATTATTTATATGTCAGAAAGGAAATGCATTGCTTTGATTATGATCATAAATTCTAAGTTTATAAAACCTAGATTATACTAGCACTCTTAGCATAGACAGAGTGTAAATATTAATATATGAGATAGTTCGAATGCATAAAGTTAATATTTCTGTGTTTAAACTTAATGCATAAATGTTTTAGTCTTCCTGGATAGTGTTGATGTGAAAGAATCCATGTTTTTATACTAAAATAAATCATGTATTTATTCTGAAGTTAAAAATAGATTTATTATGAATTCAATACTTCAAATCTATTTACAGTATTACATTTCACATCTATTTTAATTCTATCTCCCCCGTACTACAGTACGACATTGGAAACAGTGTGTGGAAAAATGCAAGGGAGCATTTTATTCCATCATTCAAAATAAATCATACATCCAGAATTCATTAAACCTAACAGATATGTGGCTTTTCAGAAATAGATAATTTGCAGAAATAAATCATATATTTTTCAGTATAGAATACTTAAAATCAAATTCTGTAACTGATTATATAACACAGATTTCTACTATTAACTTGACAGTAATCAAATAAGATAACACAAATGAACTTGATAACTGAAGGAGAAACAAACAGCCAAAGGAGCCCATTCCACCCAACCTGCTCCTAAAGAAAACCAAGTTACTTGCCTTAGCACCCCGATCCTGTTCACTGAACCACCAGGACGAAGATGCTGTGTGGAGTAATGGAATAAATTCCCTTGCAGCTCAGCAGTAGCACTTAGCAGTAGTACTTCCTGCTTTTAGAAATATTGAACTCAACAATGTGGCTACACTAGTTCAGAATGCAGTCTTAGTTCACTCAATCACTTCTAACTTTCCCCTCATTGAATATCTTATGCTAAAAAATTATCACAAGGTAAGAATGAACAGGCCCTGCTCAGTTCCACTTTCTTGGGGAACATGACCATAAAAGTAGGTAAGTTGCCCCCTGCAACAGTTAGGAGTGAGTTGAGGATGCTTCCAAGTGTCAGTTTGCTCTCCACCACAGTCCATTCCTCCTAGTGGGTTAGTGAACACTCATTCAATAGTCTCCTTTGGATGTTTGTCTCCACTTTTATTTATTAATAATAAAATATTCAAACTAATTAATTACAGGCATCCTTTATCCCACTTGGTCAATAGTCATAAAAATTTACAATAAAAATAAAACATAATGTTTTCTGCATAACATAAAATGTCTAGAGTTTGGGTATGTGACAGTAAGGAATGTGAGCGCATTCCTTTTAAATTCAAAAATTTCCTTTCTTGCCTAAAACATTTGGTGTCATAAAAACACATGTGCTTTTTCCATTACAAAACATGTGTGCAATGTTTATTTATAAAACATGCATGCGATTTGTAGCATTAAAACGCTAGCATGATATTAATAACATTGAATTGACCATAAAAAGAGTTGAGAGGGGGTTAGGGGAGAGAGAGGGGTGGGGGTTAGGGGTAGGTGGAGTAGAAGGGTGAGAGAGAGATAAAGAGAAAGTCAAGCAGGGTGGGGGGTGTCGGTGATTAGTGGGTAGGGGGGAGGAGGGGGGGTTGGGGGAGAGAAAGAGATGGAGATTGGGGTGGGGGTTTGGGGAGGAGGGGGTTGGGGGAGATAAAGAGATAGAGATCGAGGTGGGAGTTTAAGGAAGATTAGGGAAGTTAGAGAGAAGGGGCAGGAGAGAGAGAGAGAGAGAGAGAGAGAGAGAGAGAGAGAGAGAGACAGATATGGGGGAGTGGTAAGTGGTAGGGGGGGTCTTAGGAGAGACAAAGAGAGATGGGGGTTAAGGGTAGGGAGATAGTAGTAGAGAGAGAGAGGTAGAGGGGGTGGTTATGGATAGGGAGAGTACGAGGGGGTTCAAGTAGAGAGAGGGTGGGTTAGGGGTAGTGAGAGTATGATAGAGAGATAGGGATCAGGGTTAGGTGGAGGTGGAGGAGAAGGGGGAAGAGAGAGTTAGAGGGTATTAGTAAGGGTTAGAGAGAGAGAGATAGGAGGAGGAGGGGTTAGAGAGAGAGAGAGAGATAGAGTAGGGGGGTGTTAGGGGGTTGGTGGAGAGAGAGGGGGCTAGGAGTTATGGGTAGGTGGAGGAGTATGGGAGAGAGAAGGTGAGAGGGGGGTAATAAGGATTAGGGGGAGGAGGGGAGAGAGACATATATAGGAGGGAGGGGTTAGTGGTAAGGGAAAGAGTAGGAGGGTTAGAGAGAGATATAGGGGGGCGAGAGAGTTAGGGGTGTGATTAGGGATAGGGGGGAGGAGGGGGTTTGGGAAAGAGAAATATATAGAGATAAAGGGGGTTAGGGGTTTGGGGAGGAGGTGGTTAGAGAGAAGGGGGGTATAGGTGAGGAGTGGGTGGTTGGGGTTAGAGAGAGAGATAGATATGGGGGGTGGTTAGTGGTAGGGGGGAGAGGGATTAAGAGATACAAATATAGAGGGGGGATTAGGGGTAGGGGGAGTAGGAGAGAGAGAGAGAGAGAGGGGTGGGTTAGGGAGAGGAGAGGGGATTAGGGGTATAGAGTGAGGGGGGGTGTTAGCGGGTTGGTGGAGTAGAGAGAGAGAGAGAGAGAGAGAGAGAGAGAGAGAGAGCATAGGGAGATTAGTGGTAGGGGGAGGATTAGGTGTGTGTGTGTGTGTGTGTGTGTGAGAGAGAGAGAGAGAGAGAGAGAGAGAGAGAGAGAGACAGAGAGAGAGAGAGAGAGAGAGAGAGAGAGAAATTGTGGGTGGGGATGTTAGGGGATTGGGGGAGAGGGAGGGATGGGGGTTAGGGGTAGGTGGAGGAGTAGAGAGAGAGAGAGAGAGAGAGAGAGAGAGAGAGAGAGAGAGAGATCTGGTGGGAGAGGGGGGAGGAGGGTGTGGGTGATTAAGGGTAGGGGGAGTAGGGTGATTAGAGAGAAGGGGGGTATAGGTGAGGAGTGGGGGGGTTGGGGTGATAGAGAGAGAGGGGGGGGGTTAGTGGTAGGGGGAGGGGGATTAAGAGAGATATAGATAGAGGGCGGGTTAATGATAGGGGGAGTAGGGAGAGAGAGGGGGGGCGATTAGGGAGAGGAGTAGGGTTAGGGGTAGAGAGTGAGGAGTGGTGTTAGGGGGTTGGGGGTAGGTGGATTAGGGGAGAGAGGGAGAGAGGGTTAGTAAGGGTTATTGAGAGAGAGGGGGGTTTTAGTGGTAGGGGGAGGAGTGTGTGTGTGTGAAAGAGAGGGGGGGGGTGAGAGGGGAGGAGAGAGAGAGAGAGACAGTAGGGGGTGTTAGGGGTTTGGAGGAGAGAAAGAGAGGGTTAGAAGTTAGGGGTTTTGTATGTAAACATAATTCATGTGCAATATGCCTTTAAAAAATGAGTGAGTGATGTTTAGCATTTAGATGCTAGTGTGATATGAATAAAATTGAATTTAATTTAGGAAAAGGAGGTGAGAGGGGGTTGGGAATGGTCAAAGGGTTTATGGGTTGGGGGAGAGAGAGAGGGGTGGGGGTTAGGGGTAGGTGGAGGATTATAAGGGTGTGTGTGTGTGTGTGTGTGTGAGAGAGAGAGAGAGAGAGAGAGAGGGCAGGGGAGGGTATGGGTGAATAGGGGTAAGGGGAGGAGGCGGGGTTGAGGGAGAAATACATATAGATTGGGGTGGGAGGGGTATGGGATTATGGAGGATTAGGGTATTTATAGAGAAGGGGGGTATAGGGTGGGGGTAGAGAGAGAGAGAGAGAGAGAGAGAGAGAGAGAGAGAGAGATTAGGGAGGGGTGGTAAGTGGTAGGGGGAGGGAGATTAGGAGAGAAATAGAAAGATGGGGTTAGGGGTAGGGGGATTAGTAGAGAGATATGGGAGGAGGGGGTGGTTACAGGTAGGGAGAGTAGGAGGGGGATTAGGGAGAGAGAGGGGCGTTAGGGGTAGCAAGAGTGTGATAGAGAGAGGGGGAGTGTTAGGGGGTTGGAAGAGAGATAGAGGGGTGGGGGTTAGGTGTAGGGGAGAGAGAGAGTGAGAGAGGGGGTTAGTAAGAGTTAGGGGGAATATGGGAGAGAGAGAGAGAGTGAGAGAGAGATAAACAAAGCATGGGGGGGTTTTAGGGGATTAGGGGAGAGAGAGAGAAGTGGGGGTTAGTGTTGTCTTCCATGGGAAGACCTGGGTTCAGCGAAGTTAATGCAACAACAACAAAATCCCTCTCATTGGCCCTTTCGGCATCACCCTGTAAACAGGATGAAGTCTCACTAGAATCAAAGATGGGGGGTTACAGAATCAACCTTATGTAACCGTGGCAATGTGTAGATGTGGTCAACAACCTTTATGTAAGTCCTACTTAACATAAACTAACAAAACTAGAATGAACAGGTTACTTCACACTTCGCAACTAATCAACAACATACATAACTACCCTGAATCTCTATTGTATTCACCAGTTAACTACACGTTCATCATTCCCATTGTTTCTCCATAGCATCCATACACATGTATTCCATTTAATCAGGATAAAATTACCATTCACATACATACGAAGGCAAATACATAAACACACCATAAACTCATATATATAACCACACCATAAACTCATTTACACAAACACATGGATTTACGTGGTTCACCCTAGGAGGGAGCTACATCCATGATAACCGTTCTTCTATTAGCTTAGAAGGGTAACAGTTCTAGTTTGCACACTTAGCTGTAGACTCTTCTCAACAATAAGATCTCTACGCACTCAGTTGTAGAGTATGTTCTTTATCTAATCATTATTCTCCTATTACAATACCTCCTAAAACAAACCCAAACTACCCTTCTAGTTCCAACCAACACTTCCTCATACAAAAATACCCCTATAAATAGGTGTGCCTGAAGGTCACATATTACAACAACTATGGGACAACCCCCATAGTAACCAAAACCCTAAAACCCCATGGTTCTCCTATAGACCACGCTAAGCTTTAGCTTTGGTGTCCATTTGGCGTTGCTTCCTCTGACTCCCCCATTTTCTCTGACAGCGCACCTCTAACTTCTGTAGTGGCATGTCCTTTACACCATTTCACTTCTTAACTTCCTATTCCTGCAGCAGTTAGGCCACCGCTTAGCCCTTAAATTCCCCAACCAACTCTGGTTGTCCTTAGTACTTTGTCTTTATTAAGGAAACAAGTCCTTTTCTCCCAAATGCACTTCGCTCCATACCTTCTTCCTCGGATTTGCGGAGTCACCTTTCTCCCAAAAATGGTCAAGTTAGGCCTCGCCTAACTGTACTTGCCTTCTTAACTTCCTCTTCTTGGGCCATGCCCAACAGACCCCTAACACTTACTTGCGGCTCACCCTTGAGCCACTTTCACTAGGCTTTTATGACTTCACGTCACTTGGGATCTTCATCTTCACTACGAACTCTTGATATGTTGCGCTCAACTTCTCTAAAACCTCCTTAGTTTCCTGCACGTATTCTTTCACTATGTCAAGCAGCATCGCAGATATCGGTTCCTACATCTGGTCCTTAATTATATTTTCGGTTGTGTGAAGATCTTGCAGCTTCACCTCAATCTCTTCATAGAGTTCCAATGCCTCTTCTTGCATTGGTTGCAACTTTTCCATCATTTCTACTTCCTTGGTCCTTAATGCCTGCATCTCTTTCTGGAGCTCCTTTGTTTCTGTGAAATTCTGTATTCTCTACCTGGATGGCAAGTACTTCATCGCCGTGTTCACTGAGTCAACACTAATCTTGACTATAGTCACTTCTACTTCAACTTCTTTGTCGAAGTCTGGGATCTTAGCACATACTTCTTCTTCTACTTTTCGAGAGTGTCTACTAACTCATCTGTCCTCAATCGGCATTCATTATTCAACTTGTTGTAGTTCTCTTCTAGCTTCAAATGTTGGTTGTATGCTATCATGTCCCTGTCCTTAATATCTTCTACGACCTGCAAGTGTAGATCATGCAGTCCTTCTATAGGTAACATTCCCACATTAATGTCTAAGTGTGCGAGCTACTTCACACCTTCATTGAATTCATATGATGGAAATATAATATTTTTTGGCTCGATGCGCACCAATTGAGGTCGCATCGTTAGTGCATGTTCTTATCTTTTTCTTCGGCTTGTTTCCTCTGATATATATTCAAATTCTGATCCTTTCATTATATCCCTTTGTACCTGCTCTACTCTTTCCATCATATTCTTCAGCTCGACGATCCTCTCTGCCATGCTTGTTTGAAGCTGCTCCCACTTCTTGTCTTTCTCTGCGAGTGTTTCTTCAATATGGGTGTGGAATCTAGCTGTGATGCAGTCATATCCATCATCTTCCAACTTCACATCAAGTGGAGTCTTAGTCGCTTTTTGTTTCTTTCTTTTTGAACCCTCCGACACATCTATGGCGAGGTTCTTTCTCTTTTCTCCTACTAGCGGATCGACAGTCTACTGATGTTCTTGTTCTTACTCTTCTTCCTATTGATCATCGCCTCCAGCGGCACCATCTTTATCCTACTTTTCACTATCATTGTCGCTATCATAATATGTCGTAAACAGTGCCTCGGGCGCATCAAATTTCCATTCCGGAGGCCAATCCTCAATAATGAGGTCAATATTTTGTTTCCAGCTGATATTGACCCTCATACCAGTCTAGTTTTGTTAGCTCTCTGGGATGTATAAATATAGAATGTAGATCGGCTTTGAATCTCATCTTCCCAATGTACACCACTGTCACCTCTTTCGGGATATGAAAAGTGCGCGTAATCACCTCACATAATTGCTGGTAGAATGTGTATAGTTTCACATTGTTCAACCTTTGTCTTTTCGGCCTTGTTTTACTCCACATATTTGCATACCGAGGTTCGCGATAGTCGCTAGGGAACACTAGTACATTCTGTTGGTACTAAGGCTCTGTCTAGACCACAAATGTGATGAGGACTATCATCCAACTGTAATGACACTAATAGCCATTGTCCTATGCATCCGCTACGTTGTCCAGAAATTCATTTAACAGGTAGCCTTCCCAGGTTAATGGTAGCCCCTCCTTAGCCTTAGCAGCTAGGGATATCGCGAAAGCCAGAACTTCTGTCAGTCTGCACTTTTTGAGTATCCTTCCTGCGAGCAACTATACTGTGAACCTCGTGGTGTCATCTTCAATATGTTCTACCCGGTAGCCTTGAGCTCCTTTAACTAATCTAAAGTCACTCTTTATCTGCTTGGCGAGGTATTTATCTTTGTTCTTACCCACAAATTCCGTTGTGGGGTCAGTACCTCGTTTGCTGAGATGCGTGATCCTGTAGATCAGATCAATGTTTATGTATATATTAGGGTCTAGCCACAAGTATCCTTGGTGTGTGCATGACAACAACACACGCACGATGGTTGTTAGCTCTGGACTTCCCCCGAAGTGTGGAATTATCAAGAGGTTCAACAGTCCCGAAGACTGTAATGGTGCAATCTAGTCCTGTGCTTCTATGGTCGTCTAATTAGTGACTTCATTGAACTTTCTGCACATATATTGGTTTGGCTGGAACTGTAGATACTTGGCAGCATTCAACAGATTGTAGTCTGCGAACTTAATGTTCGGGATCTTTCCCAACAAGTTGTCATGTTCCCGAACATGGATTGACATCGGTGGAAAAGGGATGTCATATTGTGGGTTCTTCTTCAATACTACCACTGGTGCATCATCTTTTCATGGTGGAATGTACCTAGGTATCAATAGAATTGTCCTCTCACAAGGTCGCTCTCTCTGGTTCTCTTGTGGTGTTTCTGTAGACCGGAGCTTCTGTTGTTCCTTTGATTTATTCTTATCCTTCTATTTAGACTCCTATGTAGTTCTTCTTTCTCAGACATGTACTGTAGGAATGTTTTGTTCTGCACTGGTAAAATCTTAGAATTTACTCACGGTAAGAATAACAATCACAATACAACAGGTAACTGTGTGCTTCTATCCTATATATAGCCACAACCCAAATTGAGACATGCCCAAAAAAGGCTAAGTTAACATTAAATTCTATGTCTTTTGTCCAAATCTAGCTTAGATCCCATTCTTTCCTTGCATTAAATGTGTCTTCAACATACAAGTAACCCTTAAAGCGGAAAATCCAATTCCCCAAAAATACTATATAACATCTAGTTTTCAAACAAAAACTGTAACGACTAGTTTTCTCTAGCTTTGCCGAAGGTTAGGTCAGTGGTGAAGCTCACTTCGCGTTTCCCTTCTCTTGATGGAACTTCGCAACACTACCCCCTTCTTTACTTCGCAACTTGACTTGCTATGTGTGCTTCGCAACACATCTTCAGATCTGTGAACTTCGCATTATGGAAAAATTGTTGTGTGCATACTCCTCTTTGTTTAGTGTCCAATTTAAACTACTCATGACACTTAAACACCATTGCGTTGTTTAATTTGTGGTTGTAGGAGTAGGGCCATCCTTTTAAGGCTTTAACCTACTCCCATTGACAAGTCCTTGTAAGTTTTTTCCAAGTAATATGGCTAACTGCACTGCGCCACCATTCATAACCTGTTTAATAGTGTATGGCCCTAACCAATGCATTCTAAACTTTCTAGGAAATTTTAAATTTTTTCTATCATATAGGAGAACAAGGTCTCATACCTGGAAGAACTTGTGGTTGATGTGTCTATCATGCCATACCTTTTCTCTAGATTTCTGCACTTGTTGGTGAAAGCCTGCAATGAAGTGGTCTTCCTCCAATCCAATCAACTGTAATAGTCTTTCATCCATCATTTCATCATTATCCATGTATATGAATGCTGCAATTCTCAATCTTGGTACTATGTATTCCATGGGCATGACAACTTCCTGTCCATACGCTAACGTGAAAGGTGTATGTCCTGTCAACTTTTTACAAGTTTTTCTATATGCCCATAATACTACTGGTATTCTGAGGTCCCAATCATCCCTATTTGTATTGCATACATTGGTCAATGCATTCTCCAATACTTTATTAAAGGCCTCCATAGTGCCATTAGCTTGTGGATGATATGGTGTACTCTTCTGATGATATATCTGAAATTATTCTATCAGGGATTCAATGGTTCTATTCAGGAAGTGATTTCCTTGATCACTCATCAGAATCTTTGGACATCCAAACCTTGTAAATATTTTCTCAGAGATGAACTACGCTTCTGTAGCCACACTATAGTCCTTCATTGGTTTTGCTTTTTCCCATCTAGTTAGATAATCTCTAGCTGTAATGATGTATATCGAGCTAGTTCTCTTCCCTAGTGGGGTAATAGGTCCCACAAAGTCAATAGACCATTTATCAAATGCTTGTAAAGTCAACTATGGCATCAATGGCATCTCATCTCTACGAGATGGATTCCTTGTTCTCTGGCATACATCACAACTCCTGCAATGCTCCTTTGAATCTTTATGTATAGTAGGTAACCACAATCCCGCTCTCAAAATATTCTATGCAGTGGATTTCCCTGCATGGTGTCCTCAAGATACTCCTGAATGTGCTTTAGCAAGTATGATAGGTCTCTCATGCTCTAGTACACACCTACACAACACTTCACCTGGTCCCAATTTATATAATTTCCTTGCAATCAAGGTAAAATCAGCTGATCTTACCACTAACTATTTATTCTGTTGCATAGTGAATTCTACAGGTGCTAACCCCGTGGTTAGAAATTCTACAATGTCTCTAAAGTAGTCAGATGCTATGTGAATAGAAAAAAATTGTGCATCTGGTAGATTATCCTACAAATTACTAGGTTCCTCTCCAAACTCAATTCTTGACAGATGGTCAGGTCCTGCATTCAATCTTCCGAATTCACTATGATCTCAAAATCATATTCCTGAAAAAGTAGAAGCCATCTGCATATTATTCCCCCTAACAATGGCTTATTAACCAAGTACTTTAAAGCTGAATGGTAAGTCAACATGCAAAAGTGCAAACCTAGCAAATAGTGCCTGAATTTCTGCAATGCGTACACCATGGCTAATCATTTTCTTTATGTTGTGGTGTAATTCTTTTCTGCTGAAGATAACTTTCTGCTAGAAAATGCAATTGGATGGTCGATGCCTCCATCACCTAGTTGTGCTAGTACAATGCCAAGTGCTATAGATGAATCATCTACGTGTACATGAAATGAATTAATCCAGTCAAGAAAGACTAGAATAGGTGTTGTGACCATCTTCTTTTTCAGTGTATTCAATCCTCTTTGGAAATATTCAGTCCACTTGCACTTTGCTTCTTTTTTCAATAATTTCTCCATAGGCATAGTTATCTGCACATATCCCTTAATGAATTTTCTATAATATCCTGTGTGTCCCAATGTAGTGCGTAGCTGCTTAACTGAATTAGGAGGTGGAAGATTTACTATGATATCTATCTTCCCTGGATCAACCATCAATCCTTGTTTGCATACTATGTGTCCCAACAAAATGCCATAAGGAAGACAAAAGACACACTTCTTTAAGTTCAAGGAAATATGATATTGTCTAAACTTTGCTAACATCATCCTTAAGTTCGCATGATGGTCCTTCAAAAGGCCAAATACTGTCCAGTCATCAAAGTAAACCTCTAGGAATTTATGAATATAATCCTTAATTCTACTACAACCACCCTTGAAAACATAGAAGGTGCGTTCTTCAACCCAAAAGGCATAACAATGTACTGAAATGATCCCCATTCAGTAGCAAATGCAGTTTTGTGTCTATATTCCGTAGCAATTCTGATCGGATGGTATCTAGAAAATCCATTAGTGAAAGAGTATGCCTCCTGTCCACCTACATTATCTAGTACTTCATCTGCGAATGGAGTAGAAAATGTGTCATGCACACATGCATCATTCAGTTTTATGAGATCCACACAAATTCTGATTTCTCCTTTAGCTTTCTTGTCTTGAACCACCATGGGACTTATCCATCTGACACTTCTACTGGTTCAATGATCCCTACCTCCAACATTTTATCAATTTCTGCTTCCACTCTTTCTTTATATATGGGGTTCAATCTGTAAGGTCTTTGTTTGATAGGATTCACATCATGTTTGATATGTATTTTCATAACTCCCAAGTCACCTAAAATGCCTTTCATTTCATAAAAATTGGTAGGAAACAAGTCCTGATATTCATGCAGTAGGTTTGTGATCTGTCCCACTGTTTATTCATCCCAGTAATCTCCAATAGAGGCAAACTTTGGCTCTTCATCCATACTAATATTGATCTTTTTAGTCTTCATAAGGTTACTCATATATGGAATCTCCAAGTCAAGTCCTTGTACATCGCGTTTTCCTTCAGATTTTGGTATAGTCACATCGCGAGGGTCCTCATTTTCATCTTTATCCAGTGTAAAATTATAACACTCGAGGGCATGTTCCAACTGTATTTCCCAATCTGGTTGACTATACACAGGCAACAAGACATCATCAAATATCTTCTTTTTAATGATCCGCAGAGCCTCATTAATGCTCGGACAATCATCCTCAAAAATGAAAGTTAGCTGAAATGTATTTATCATCATGTGCCAATCTGTTGTACAATGTCGAAGTTCTGTTTCTATATACCAGTTTTTTGCTATTGGGTCCAATGTGTGCAAAAACATATGGACCCACTTTGTCTTTGGTATATGCCTCCATGATTTCAAGCAAGATTCTATATGATCTATAGGATCAGTTTGTACATTCTTAGTTTGTTTAGCGAATCGAACTTCCATTAAGTGCTGACATTCTTCCCCTGTGTTCAAATTGTCCTTGTGTGCATCCCACCATCTAGCAGGTGTAGCTCGCAATGCTATATCTAGAGTTGATATCCTATGTTCATCAGAAAATGATGCTAGATATTCATGAAAGAATGCATGTATACTACTCAAACCATCATAAGAAGGAATTGGACTTACCGATGTTCCAATCCAGCGAAATAACTTTGTCATCCTCGCACATCGTCTAGCTGATACTTCATGCATTCTACTATGCCAGTTCTCTAGTCCTGTGTCTGACTCTGATATGCAGGAACTGTCGCATCTCTAGCTCAACGTTCCATCTTCTATAGGATTAATGTAATCCTCTTGATTAATTGTCATCTTGTAGATGTTATCTAGCTCTTGAGCTCTGTATTCTTCTCTTATTGGCTCAACATACCTCGTTCCTTGTGAAGAATCCAGGAGTGCAATAAACCTGATATCCTATCCTTCAAATATAATTTGTTTTTTCTTCAAGTTGATAATTGTGAGGTTATCAAATGCCCAGTCAATCCCTAACAGTGCAGGATAAGGATTACTGTCGTCTATGATCTCAATCACCTCAACGTCTGTTGTACTCTGCACTCCATCAATGTCAATAGGAATACCTGATAGCCTCCCCAAAGGTATAACCTTCTGTGTTTTAGCTAATCTCAATTGTATATGAGACCAAGATAGATTTGGTTTCCCCATATGCTCCCATGTTTGTTTTGTCAGCACGTTCATCTCTGAACCCAGATCGAGAATGACCTGGTTCATTTCAAAATCTCCAATCTGCGCACTTAACCTCATTTCTCTTCATGTCCTTTTATGGTTCTTAATGTGACGGACTGCTCTATGTGTGTCATTTAGTGTACTACACTGCTCGTAGTATCCCATCACATTCTGTAGGTTCCCCTAAGGCGTGTTCATGCCTTAGCATCTTCATGCAACTTTGCAGAAACTGTGTTACAGGACTTGTCTGTTCTGTTGAAGCTCGCGACCCATTATATTGTGATAATCTGCAGGGATCTAGCAACTGTAACAGTCTCACAATCAAACTCTCAAGATTATTTGCAAAGAAGAAGAGAAGCATGCACTCAATATTCACTCATAAACACAGAATAATGGACAATGTCAATATTATACAATGAATAATGAATGTAAAGAATGTGATACAATAATCAATGATGAGGCATCATATACGATTTGAATTAGCCAAGTAGG
This sequence comes from Larix kaempferi, assembly GCA_027924585.1. Lineage (NCBI taxonomy): Eukaryota > Viridiplantae > Streptophyta > Pinopsida > Pinales > Pinaceae > Larix > Larix kaempferi. The sequence continues at coordinate 7,623,251 of BSBM01000597.1, read as the reverse complement.
GCATTCGAATCTGAGCTCAAAGTCTAGCTATGGAGATACCATCTAGTCAGTAGTATCAGTCATAAATGGTAAGAGTTAGTCAAGTATGTCTAACTGAGTCTAACATAACCATCTAGCCATAAATCAGGGAATGGAGACTCTAAAGAGGGTACATGAGGCTGTCTATCTCAAATTCTAGATTGGATAACAATGGATACATCATCCAGTCAGTAGTATCAGTCATAAATGGTAATAGTCAGTCAAGTGTGTCTAACTCAGTCTAACAGAACCATCTAGGCATAAATCAGGGAATGGAGACTCCAAGGGGGCGCATGAGGCTATTAAATAGTCAAGTGGAACTCCAGAACTAGCTAACTAGAAGCTACAAGCAGTCAACATGAGCAATCAATGGAAGAAATACTCAATCAATGCACTAACTGAATGATAACTCCCGGTAGGTGAGATAAGGGGCCCTAACTGAGTGATAACTGAAGGTAGGTGAGTAAAGGCGCTCTAACTGATAGTGGTAGGTGAGAAACGTGCACTTTCCATGCACAACAGTCAAGAAGGGTGCATCAGGTAGGTAGGAGGCCAAATGGGGGCTGTAGACAGGCTTTGGAGAGCTAGAAGCAAGCATTAGGTGCTAGGGAGACCACCATGATGATGACTGGATGCATGCAAAGCATGCAGATTTGCATGCAGGCATGCAAAATATAAAAATGATGGTGTGAATATTCCAACACCCCCCGCAAGATATACTATGAGATAATAACCGGAAACAGTAAAATAGGGCCCTGGTGACTAAGACCAAAGGTCACCCCATACAATCAATCTAAATAAACTAAGTGAGGAAAGAGGGAAAACCCAATGGGAAGAAAGCCCTCCCTCAAAATAGATTGAAGGATGCTAATGAAGCATATCATCCCTCATCCATGAAGGAGGTAAGTGTCCTTCTTTTCCGAAGAAGGATCGATCGATCTGAAATGGATCAACAATGTGAGAAGGATGAACCCTTCCATTCTGAAAATCTGATCTGGTTCTTCTATGATCATGTGGATCACCAACCAAATCACCAACAGATCGGAGTGTAGTGGCTTCCCATCGAGGAAGAGGAGGAATATCAGGTGAGAGATCTTCAGGTTCTTATGGATCTGGATCTCCCATTCTGTCATCTTCATCATCATTTGCTAGATCTTCAAGTTCTTGTGGATCTAGATATAGCATTCCATCATCATCATCTCCATCTTTAGATTCTGAATCTGAAATATTATGTGAAGATGCATCTATAGCTGGCTCATCATCACATCCAAACTCTGAATCTGAAATATCATGTAAAGAAGCAAGTACAACTGGCTCATCATCACATCCAAACTCTGAATCTGAAACCTCATGTGATGATGCTTTGCTCTCTTAATCATCAATCAAAGGAGGAGGTATCTTCCTTTTGGGAAGAAGTGGATCATGCTGCAAAAACATAATATGAATATCATCATGAAGCATGTGATTCAAACCAACTGAGGTAGAATCAAAACCATGATTTTGTAGATAGTTCCTTGATATCTCCTTTGAACCAACATAGGTGAGATCATGACCAAGGAAACTATGAAATGATGATGGTGAATATTCAACAATATCACTGGTGGATGCAACAATGATGGTGGCCCATGAACCAATAGGTGCTAGATCTTCAGGTTCTTGTGGATCTAGATCTAGCATTCTCTCAAAAAGAGTTATCTTCCTTTTGGGAAGAAATGAATCATTCTCCAAAAACATGTGCTTGAGTTCTGCAACAATGGATGCAAGTCATTTAGGTCCAAGACTTGGAAGATGGTTTCTCATGATATCCTTTGAACCAACAAGGGTGAAATCAAAACCAAAATCATAGAAAGTTGCATGAGTCATGAACCCAAGCAAATGATAGAGTCTTCCATCATCAGTGAAACTTTGAAAACATGTGCCAATGACCAAATAGGAATCCAAAGAAAGCATATGATGAGGAAGAGTGAATGCATTACCTTCCAAATCTGATTTTTCCTTCAAAATACTCAATAGGTCATCATCTTGCACATCAACAGGTGCATCAACTCCATGAAAGTGTATGTAGTTCTTTGATATCTTCTTTGAACCAGCAGGGGTGAGATCAGAACCAAATGAACCATATAATGGTGATGGCTTGAATTTCAAATCAGATCCAAGATTTTGAGGATGGTTTCTTATGATCTTCTTTGAACCAAAAGTGGTGAGATCAAAACTAAAATCACAAGGATATGCATGAGACTTGAATCCAAGCGAATGGTACAGCCTTCCATCTTCGGTGAATCTCTGAAAACATGTGCCAATGACCAAATAGGAGTCCACATAAATATTTTGATCAAGGAGGGTGAATGCATTGCCTCCCAAATCTTCCAAGATGCTCAATAAGTCATCATCTTGCACATCAGCAAGCTCATGGGAAGTAGAGATTTTGAAGGTCTCTTCAACTTCTAGAGTAGTAATTGATATCTTTTGCTTAGATTTCAGATGGGAAGATGAATCAACTGAAACCATATGTTTTACTTCGAATTCATCTTGAACAACTTCATCATGGGATATGATGGAGTACGAGTCATGAATAGAAAGAGCACTGCAGGAAGTATCACTGGGATTGCTTTCCACATGGATAGCATCAACCTCTTCCTCTTGAATTCCAAATAATCTGTCCAATCTAGTCCATAGATCACTTGGATGTTCATCAAGATCAATGTAGTATTCCATATTGGAAAACATAGTAATACATATGCTTCCCGAGGCTCTGTCACAAGCATCAAGCCAATCTTCTTTCTCTCCATCAGAAGCAAAGTCTCTCTTAATACCAGTACACACATAAAAAAGACCATGTCTCTTCATATATAGTGCCATATTTGGTTTCCACTCATCATAGTTGAATGGAGTGAGAGAAGGAACTCCTTCCAGATACATAGAAGATGTTGTTCAATTTCGAATCTACTGCTGCAACTATTGTAACTGCAGAAAACTTTGAAACTTGCAAAACAAGAAGATTTTTTGTTGATGGAGAATGCTACACTTCGACTGAACACTACCTTTTGAACACTGAGCACATAGACTAAGTCCTTCACACCTGGCTCGACCTCACTGGATTTCTCCAATGAATTCAAGTACTAGCACCAGGATTTGCTGTGGAAACTTAGAGGCTTCTGGTGCTCAAGTGAAAGATAGTTGCTCAAAGAAATGCTGCAACTGCTGCAATTCGAATAGCTACTGAATGCTCTAATACCATGTGATTATCTGCAGGGATCTAGCAACTATAACAATCTCACAATCAAACTCTCAAGATTATTTGCAAAGAAGAAGAGAAGTGTTTGACCTAGGTCTGATACCTTACTTGTTAGGATAGTTTAATAGCTTTAAATGTTTGCAAGCCTTGGTTTTTTATCTATTTTTCCCTTTATCCTAAAGTTTTTGGCTTAGTTTTTGATTTCATGTTTTAATATTCTAAGTATTGGCAATATTTAGATTTTAGCCTATGCTCCTATAGGGTGTTTTCGATTTCATTCAAAAAAAATTTAGTTTGCAAATATTTCATATGAACTAACAGCATGTGATAAGTGTTCAAAAGAATTGGTACGCTGCCAGCTTTCCAAAACATTATTATTTTGCAGGTACCATCATTTCATTAAATGAATTTCAGAATTGATGCCTGGTTTGAGTTATGATATCTGGTTTCATCGATTCCATGGATGTAACATTCATTTGGAGCCACGATGTGATATGATTTTTCATTTTACCTTCTGCACTTGGTAAGAAATTCCACTGCTGCGAAGAAACTATGATTTGGATAAGCAAGGGTCCTGAATAGTAATGCAACGAAACCCCATTTTCTTCCCATGATTGCTGATTATCAATAAATCAATTTTCGCTCAGCTGAGATATTATGGTGTTAGGGTTGCAAGAAAACTCTCCTCAGAGTTCTGTTTCAAGCATTTCCTCCCCAGTCACGTCTACAGTCATGGAAGAACAAAAGAAGCCTCGGCCGAGTGGACATTTGCTCAGAATTGAACCTAGAAACGTGGAGTGGATGAAGGAACTTCCCATGGCTGCTGAAAAACTTAAAGGAAGCGGATGGTTTACGATGTTTGAAAGAATGGGTGATCATCACGAACAAGTTTCAAGGGATTTCTGCCGAAATTTCAATGGGTCGACAGTTAAGATTGGTATGCTTAAGTTTTCTGTGACAGAGATGTCCATTTCTCAAGCTAGCGGTGTAAATCTTGTAGGAGAGAAATGGTATAAACGAAAAACCATTCATGAGGATTATAGCCAATACCTCCTACTAGCGCATCAAGATCCGGACTGGAGTCAAGGTATACCTAGGGTTTTCTTACAGGGGTAGTGGCAGGATATCCTATATATCATATAGAGGTATATCACCTGCGAGGGAAGATTTGCAACTGTCTACAGGTATCATATGAGGCTTCTGCAACATGTTTCAAGTATCAAAGATCTGAATCTTCCATTTTTCTTGTTCAAAAGTCTGGAAAAGATGTCTTCTAGGGTTCGAAAGCATCCCAACTTTGATAGCCACAATATTTAGCATCATGGTTTAATTAAACTGCCAATTGAACAAGAATTGAAGAAGGGGGAAAAGTCCTGGTCATATTTTCTGTTTTGGTTGGGTTTTAGAGGAGAAGTGGTAGAAATCAAAGGAAAGAAGAAGTCAAAACTGTTTAAGAAAAAGTCTAAGGAATGTTTGGATAGTAAAAAGAAGGATTCCTAGCCCGAAAACGGTGAAGGACAAGAAGAACTCAGTAAAATGGAAGTGCCCGAGAATGACAATTCTGTCATAAGTCCAACAGTTGCAACATAGGATAAAGAGCATGATGGAGTTTGTTCTTTTTAGGAATTATCAGAGCATACAGAGAAAGTATTTGAACCTGATAAAGTTTGTGTTAGGCCTAAAACTCAATCTGTTAATAAGCTCAGAATGAACATGAGGGCCCTGTTGAATCTGAAATTCAAAAAAGATCAGGTCATAGATTTACAGGATTCTTCTACAGAGGATGAGGAAGATGAGAAATCTAAGAAGTTAGAGTCTGCTCTGCGTCAGGTTTTAAATAATATTGAACAGAGTCTCAAAAAAGTCCCAAAAAACATCCCCAAAGGTCATACCCAAGAATTCGAAAATGGAAGCATGATTAAAAATACTAATTCAGTTTTCTCAGGTATAGAAGTTGGAGAACCATCCAAAAAGATGTCGGATTATTTTGAAAACTTTGCTCCAGGGTTTAATGATGAAGAGATGACCGGTAAAGAACCTGAGGATAACATGGAAAAGTTAGAAGAAATGAAAGATAATACAGAGATGAACCATTTCAAACAGCAAAATGAACATATTAATATGATAAATGATGGTTTGATGAAAGCAAATGCGATGCTGAAGCAAGATTTACAGGAGCTAAATTAGAATTATGAGGAGGCGATTTAGTTAGCAGATAAAGATTTTAAGAGAAGGAAGATGGCTCAGAATTAAAATGAACAATTAGAGAAAAATCAAGAAGAGCTCGAGCTAAAGGTGAAACTCATGCAACAAGAATTAAATAGGTTGCGAAAGAAATTAGAGGCCCTAGATGGACTGGCCACTCTGGCAGAAGCAGCGAGAAGACTCTAAGAAGGTTCTTTGTCTTGACATGTGTCAAGTAGATTTTAGACTATATCTTTTCTGATTTTCTTTTGCTATATTTAGAAGACCTAGCCTTAAAAAGTGGATCTTAGAAACAAACTTGAAGAATCCCATCTTTTGTTTAAAGCTATATATTATGTAATATTTTTTAAAAAAAGAGGGGAGACACACATGGGAGTCGAATTGTTGAGGGACTGTGGAGATTGTCGATGGTTACTTGTGTAAGAACTTCTCTTGCATTTTTGAATGACAGTTAATATATTATATGGAGCTAGGCCTTTAATATATTATTGTTTTTAATGTTCTCTGGTTCAGTAGGAACTCTTTTATGCATTGGATGATATGTAGATGTTTTCTATGTTTCATGTCATGTATGAATGTGGATATTGAATGCTTATTGATATTTGAAAAGTGTTTTCGAAGACTCATACCTTTTATATATATGCTACAGATATGAACTATTTGTTTATGATTTGCTGTTATATATGTATTGAATGTTTATCTCCTGAACCTTAATGCTCTGTCATCCATTACTGCAAGAATTTTGTCTTTTTACATTTGTATTGCTGAAGTATTCAGACATTGTATCTCTACTCTGCTATCCTTATTCATTTGATTTACATTGTTATCCAAACAAAACCTATAAAAACAAACTTTTATTTGAGGTGCCTGAACATTGCTGCTCCTGTAGTCTAGGTAGCATACTTTAGGGAAAACAAGAAGCGTGCACTCAATAATCACTCATAAACACAGAATAATGGACAATGTCAATATCATACAATGAATAATGAATGTAAATAATGTGATACAATAATCAATGATGAGGCATCATATAGGATTCGAATTAGCCAAGTAGGGCATTTGAATCTGATCTCAAAGTCTAGCTATGGAGATATCATCCAGTTGGTAGTGTCAGTCATAAATGGTAAGAGTCAGTCAAGTGTGTCTAATGGAGTCTAACATAACCATCTAGACATAAATCAGGGAATGGAGACTTTAAGGAGGGTGCATGAGGCTGTCTAGCTCAAATTCTAGTTTGTATAACAATGGAGACATCATCCAGTTAGTACTATTAGTCATAAATGGTAATAGTAAGTCAAGTGTGTCTAACTGAGTCTAATAGAATCATCTAGGCACAAATCAAGGAATGGAGACGCCAAGGGGGGCGCATGAGACTGTCAAATAGTCTAGTGGAACTCCAGAACTATCTAACTAGAAGCTACAAGCAGTCAGCATGAGAAATCAGTGGAATAACTACTCAATCAATGCACTAACTAAATGATAACTCCCGGTAAGTGAGATAGGCACCCTAACTGAGTGATAACTAAAGGTAGGTGAGTAAAAGCGCTCTAACTGACAATGGTAGGTGAGAAAGGTGCACTTGCCATGTACAACAGTCAAGAAGGGCGCATCAGGGAGGTAGGAGGCCAAATGGGGTCTGTAGACAGGCTCTGGAGAGCTAGAAGCAAGCTCTAGGTGTTTGGGAGACCACCATGATGATGATTGGATGCATGCATGCATGAAAAATATAAAAATGATGGTGTGAATATTCCAACATATACAAGAATGGCCTATCTAGTACAGGTGTCTGGTCACTTCGCAAAGGGATCCTTGTAGTCAAAGCTCCCATGTCCTGAAATTATTTTCTTGCTTCCATGAATACTTCTTTTTCTCTGTTAGGGTTGAATGCAAGTATCTTTCCAACTGTTTTCCTCACCGAAGGCCCATCAGTAGGATTTGGTCTATTTATGTGATTACAAGAATTCAAAGCTTCGTTTGTTCTATCATCTCCTGTCAAAGCTCCACTTCACGTCACAACATGGATGTTGCGATCTTCATTCCTTTCCTCAGTTGTGATCATCTGAATATTCTAGTTATGTCCTTGTGGTCTCTTTTCTTGCATTTTTCCTAGAAAAATGGGATATGCTTAAATGATATGGTCATAATATTTACAATACTTACAAGTAGCGCAAGGGTTATGACATTCCCTTTCCAAATGTCCAGGTTGAACATAGTTATAACAGATAATATGACCTCTACCTCATCCTAGGCTAGTATTACACCCTCTTCCTCTAAATCCACCATGTCCTTTGTATGTACCCTGATCATATTGTGCATTCTCATTTTTGTTTTGTATCTCTCCTTGGACTCTGTAGACATCGTGATTTCTTTCTATCATGATGTCGTATGCTCTACAGTTGGTGTCATCATGGCCAACTAACTTACAAAATGTGCACTACAGGTTCTTTGGTGTATGTACGTACTTTTGGAGAAGGTAACAGTCCTCTAGTCGATGTCCTCCACATCGAAAAATCTCGCACCATGGTCCTTGAGGTTGATTTAATGGGTTTGGTGCCCCACTGGTGACGTAATCTCTTAATACATGGCAATGTTCCTTGGGATGTCCTTTTCCTTTACATTTAGTACACCAAAACTCTTCTCTTACTTCTTTTCCTTTTTGTATATCCTGTAGTTGTAATGTCAGGTTCACTAGTTGTGTTGTATTTGTACCATACCTTCACTAGTTTCTCCTATAGGAGAAGTTTCTAGCTTCATTGCAATTTCCAATGCTTCTGTTTGCAAAAAAACCTTCTATTACATCAATGGTAGTCTAATGTGGGGCAACAACGCAGCTATAAACCACTCTTGGTGCTGTTGCGGTGCAATGTCAAAGCTAACTTGATCCAGCAAGGCTTTGAAATTCTGATCAAATTCCCACATAGTCTCATTAGGATTTTTTTATCTCTTTCAACTCTGCAATGCATTGAGACTTTGATATAGGCTTCTTAAATTCTCTAATCAATGCAGCTCTGATGTCAACTACTGTTCTTTTCTGTCCAACAGAATATTTCATGAACCATATTAAAGCTCTATCTCTAAATGTAGTGACTAGTTGGGCTCACTTTATATCATCGTCTTGTACTTGTTTAACGTTCCAGACAGCATCGTAGAGAAACCACTGTTTCTCTAGATCTTCTAGACCCGTTCCTTTAAAAACATGTAGCTTTATATCATCTACCATCCTTCTTCTAGGAGGTGTAGGATTCTGAAACACTATAGTACTACCTTTGGAGTGAAATGGTGGAGGTACACCACGACTCTACTGATTCTTTGTATTGGTTCTTACAGAACTAATGCTACTAGTGTTATGTGAACTAGTAATATTTCTTTCAACAACTATAGGTTTCTGCGGAGTGATAGGCTGATAGGCAGTATGTCTAGGTTCTGTTTCACTATCAAACTCAGTTTGAGACAAGTTTCGATCACTTTCTAACTCAGTTTTCAGGAATGTGAAAGGTTGAACTTCATGAAACCTCTTTTTAATGTAAAGTTTATATCTCTTTCCACTACACAGAATGCTAGTGTCTTCGTATATGTCACTATCTGTGTTTTTTAACATTATAGACATTAGGGGAATTTTGAGGTCTAAAATGGGCCTCCTAAGATATATAATAAAATATTATGAGTAACGCATTTTGTGGAGGAGGTATATTTACGAATCAAATTTTACACTACAACCAATGTAACTATGGTTAAATTAGATTGAAAAGATGTCTAAAATAAAAACAATTAAAAAAACTTCTTTAATGTGACTAAAAGTAAGAGTACTTTTAAATACATAAATTGCTTTTAAATATAATATGATGAATGTACTTATAAGTTTGAGTTTTGAAATATAACTTATTTAATATTCAAAATATATTTATAAAACTATATATTTTGAATTTTGAATTTTAAACATAAAGTAAATTTATATGAATAAATTATTATTTTTTAAGAGTATATATTTATTATATAAATCTAACTTGATTATTAAAAATAAAACTCAATCATATATTCATATAAATCGTATTTATATTTTCTTATAAATCTAACTTAATCATTTATTTATATTATTATTAATATTTTTAAATATATGAAACATCTATTTATACAAATATCTGCATTATTTAAATATACTTAATAAAATTAAATATTTTTAAAATATTCATTTAACTATCAATAAATTTCATTTGTTTTATTTAATCTAATAACATAAAGGATTTAATAGGAATCAATGACCCCATAACAAGTATTCCATTGCATATATACCTATGCATTATTACTTAAATATAAAATAAAAAATTTAATAGATTAATATAATATGTATTTGTTTTAAATATTAATTTAATGGATTTACTTCTCATTTAACTTATTTTATTTTATGTCAGAACACGTGACATAACAATTATGTATTTTTAAGTTGAATACTATGTATTCATGAGATAAGGAGTAAATATTTAAAATAATATATTCTATATTGAAAAGTATTTACACGTGTTGCAGTGTTTTTTATATCTTTAATTTATTATTTAAAAGTATAAATTATATATTATAAAAAATATTAAATATATAAATATGCGAATTATAATATTTAATATATATTATAAAATATAAAGTATATATTTTATACTGAAAAGTATTTAGATGATTTTGATTTTGAAGAGATTTCAATGTTTTTTATATTTATAATTTATTTTTTAAAAGTATATATTATGTACATTGAAAAGTAATTTGATTTTGAGTAAAGCATTTATGTTTTAGTATTTGCAATTTATTTTATAGTGAAATATAGAGAGTACCTTTCTTTCTAAGTTCTTTAAGAGCATTTTAGTACATTTATATTATATTCAAAAGTAATTTATAAGTACTATTTTCATTATGAGTTCTTTACTTACAACATTGATATGGTTAACTATGGGTTTTTATTCTCCATTTAGAATTTGACAAATAAGCACCTTTAACTCAACCAATGCCACCTCAACTATTATAGATGATGTCATCCTCTAAAATGTGATTGGTTTTTTTAAAGTTGATTTTGATAGTACATTTTTTGTTTTGAGTCCCATTTTTTACCTCAAATTCCCCTTAATGCTTAAACCCTAGGAATCTGACTGCATTCTTAACACACCCTTTTCAGCTAATAGCATTTGAATGCATAAACTCAGGTTTTTAAAGTACTTACCTCTAAATCCCTTGAAAAAGTATCTTACAGCTGAGCTGTAGCACTTTGAAGTGTCCACAACAAACTCTTTAATATAGACTTCTAACAAGCTATTCATCCAAAAGTCTATTGATCTGGAAATATGGTTATTAATCCCTTTAAGCCTATGAATCAACTATGGATTCCAAAATATAGGTTCTCCACCCTGAAAAAAGTTCTTTCTTTCTGCTACCCTAGATATCCACTCATGTAACTCATTAGCAAAAGATGCGAAGAAAACTTCAGCAACTCAGTAAATATGTATCTCTGTAGCCAGTATTCTGTAATAAGCTAAGGATTTCCATTCTCTTTCTTCGCAAACTCGCATTGTATCTGACTCACCCAATTCTGTATTTCACTCTTCTCTGTATTCGACATCAGCATGCCACATCACCGAAATGTCAGTCCAAAATAGGCAACAGAACCATTTGTTGGCTTCCCTGGGTAGGCCCGGATTCGACAAAGTTAACGCAGCGATTTCTTGCAGCAGTCAGGCCACTGCTTAATCCTTAACTTTGTCTTTATTAAGGAAACAAGTCCTTTTCTCCCAAATGCACTTCACTCCATACCCTTTGCCCAATATTTGCTGAGTCTCCTTTCTCCAAAAAATAGTCAAGTTAGGCCTCACCTAATTGTACTTTCCTTCTTAACTTCCTCTTCTTGGTCCACACCCAACAGTTAGAGAGAAGAGGGGGTATAGGGTGGGGGTAGAGAGAGAGAGAGAGAGAGAGAGAGACGTGAGAGTGGAAAGTGGTAGGGGGAACAAATTAGGAGTGATAGAGAGGGGGGGGTATGGAAAGGGGGATGAGGAGAGAGAAACACAGAGAAGCAAATGGGGTGGTTATGGGTAGGGAGAGTAGGAGTGGGGATATGGAGAGAGAGGGGGGTTAGGTGTAGTGAGAATGAGAGAGAGAGAGAATGGGGTTAGTGTTTAGGGTAAGAGAGATAAGGGTTATATATATATATATATATATATATATATATATATATATATATATATATATATAGAGAGAGAGAGAGAGAGAGAGAGAGGGGGGGGGGGTGTCTTAGAGAGATTTATTTGGAAAATCCAACCATTTCACAAAGTTTTGGGTTGGACTTAAAGGCTCGTGTCTAGTGTTAAAGGTGGGTTTAGAGAGAGAGAGGGGGGAGAGGAGGGTTAGAGAGAGGGAGGTAGAGGGAAATAGGGGGTTGCATGGAGAGGAAGAGAGAGGGGGGTTGGAGAGGCAAAGAGATGAGATGTGGGGGGGTTGAGAGAGAAGGGGGGGTGGTTAGGTATAGAGAGAGAGATGAGGGGGTTGAGAGAGAGAGAGATAAGTGGTTGAGAAAGAGATTAAATGCACATCATAAATTCTAGGGTTATGGGTAGGGGGATTAAGAGAGAAAGAGATAGAGGGTGCTTATGAGTAGGGATATTAGGAAGGGGGTTAGGGAGAGAGGGGGGGGTTAGGGGTAGTTAGAGTAAGAGAGAGATGGGGGTTAGGGTTAGTTAGATTAAGAGAGAGAGGGGAGGGGGGTTGAGAGAGAGATTAAATGCACATCATAAATTGTAGGGTTATGGGTAGGGGGAGTAGGAGAGAGATAGGGGCTAGAGGGAGTGCTTATGGATAGGGATAGTAGGAGGGGGGTTAGGGATAGAGAGGGGGGTTTAGGGGTAGTGACAGTGTGTGTGTGTGTGAGGGGGGGGTATTACGGAGTTGGGGGGGAGAGAGAGGGGGGTTAGGTGTATATGAAGGAGTAGGGAAGAGAGAGAGAGTGAGGGGGTTATTAGGGGTTAGGGAAATAGGGGAGAGAGAGAGAGGAGGAAGAGGGGGTGTTATAGGTAGGGGAGGAGTAGGGGGAGAAGTGGGGTTGAGAGAGAGATAGAGAGAAGAGGTTGTTAGGGGTTTTGGGTAGAGAGAGAAGGGTAGGATTTAGGGGGTTGGGGGAGAGAGAGGGGTAGGATTTAGGGGTTTTATGTGTAAACATAACACATATATGTTTCTTTCAATATAAATGTGTGTGCATTGTTGTGAATTATTTGTTGGCATAATCATGCACCAAACCTATTGAATCTGGATTTAATGTGCTCAATAACACGTGCACATTTTGTACATAAAATTGTGTGTGTGTGTGTGTTTTGTAAATAATAAACGCATGCACATTTTGTTTCTGTCAAAAAAATTATTTTGCTTATCCGACAGTCACTCAAACATGTACAAGCATATTATAGTCATCTCATAGGTTTTCATCAAGGAAACCAAGAACTCTCTAATTGAAGAGCACCAAAGACAATCTCCATCATTCATTTTATTATAATTGAGGAGAAACAAAGAAAATTGTTATCATTGATCATTGTGGTGATGTGGTATATTCACAATTAAGGAATAAATTCAACAAGCTTGAAGAATCTCTAATTGAAAAGCACCAAGGACAATATTTAAAATTCATTTGTTTATAACTGAGGAGCACAAAATACATGTTTGCCCCTTGATTATTGTGGTGATAGTGTATATTCACAATTGTAGAAGAAAAATAGCAAGCTTGAAGAATCTCTAATTGAAGAGCACCAAGGACAATATTCAACATTTATTGACTTATAATTGAGGAGCACAAAAGACAAATTTTCCTCGAACATTATGGTGATGGGGTATATTTACAATTGAGGAAGAAAATCAATAAGCTTGAATAATCTCTATTTGAAGAGCACTGAAGACTCTCTCCAAGATTCATTTGCTTAAAATTGAGGAGCACCAAAGAAAATTTTCATTGAATTTATAATTATGGCATGGGGGCTTCACTAGAAGACCAATATAATATCATGTTCGTTCATATTGGGGTATTATATAAACATGAAAACCCAAAAATTATATTTCCTATATATTAAGGGGCAAATGGGTTTTTTTATTTAAAATAACAATACATAAATACTTTGGGGTATTTTTTATATGGGCGGGCTGACAAATATCCGTGAAATGGCAATGAGGCAAGGCTCGGGCTTACTAGAGTTGCAGGGAAATCACGTCGAGGCCAGGGTTTTGTGGTGAAGAGGCAAGGACTGAGATACTTTTCCTTTCTGTCCACTTTTTATGTACATATTTCTTAGTCGTCTGTATAGTTCTGTAATTTTTTGTTTTTTTTCCCACTGTCTGTGGTGGACACACTAGACTCTCGGCAGTCTCGTTAATTATCGACGACTTGTTTTTAGTCGATTTTTGTTACTTTTTTGGTGCAAGTTGTGTCCTCTATGCCTATCTGTTTTTGTTTTATTTCCTTAGACTATCTTCTGTTTGGAATATTGGGGTTTTTATGACTCCATGGAGGATTGGCATATCCTAGTTTTAAGAGCTGTTGTGTTTTATCTCTTGTGCGGAGGTTTGGATTTTCCTGTGTTCTTCAGGTGTCAGATTCTGTAGGACTAGTGAGCCATAAAGAAAATTCAAGCGAGCCAGAAAACATATTTCAAGCGATCCAGCCAACATTTAGAAGCAAACTAAAAAGGAGACAAAAAAGAACAACAAACAAACATTAGCTTTCAGAATTTACAATCAAGCGAGCCAAGAATCATTCAAGTGAGCCAGTAGTCAATTCAAGTGAGCCAGGACAACAACAAAGCTACCACTATAGAAATCAAATCACTGTTTGGAGCACCAATACAAACACAATGCTGAACACAATGAAAATTCATATCAATAAAGCTTGCATGAAAATCAAGCAAACAAAGGCAACAATTTCAACAGAACAAGCAGAAAAAAGGCAAAGAAGGCATAACTACTAACACACCCAAAATCCCTATAGATGCGGCTGAACTCAACTACATAAATTTGTGCCCATGCAATCATGCACACATCATCCACTCAGGTATGGTAACATAGAAGGTAATCACTTAACTCTTTGTTTTATTTTCAAATCAAATCGTTATCCCCCCACAAAGAAGTTATTTCCTAATACCGAGGACAACTTATAAGTTAATTCGGCGACACGGTTCAGAGTAACCTCACAGAATCATGATCTACCTCAAACACATCAGAAGATGACAACATCCGCATCCAACCGCTATATCCCCAAATGATCAAAGCGACAATGCATGGTACAATGATGGAAGGAAACGCAGGGTGATATAATGAAAAGGAATGTATAAGGCAGCGAGTACGATGCACGATGACCGGGATAAGTGCGTGAAAACAAATAATAAGGTAGCATAATCACAAAAGACCCAATTTGGAAATGCAAGCTTCTCAGAAGCAAGAAATATGTAGGTTCGCATTGTCACTCAGCCAGCAAGCTGCCCTTCAAGCCTGTGAACAACCCTGAGTAGTAGAGGTAAGTCAACCATCACTCATAACTTTGTGGTTTGTTGATTATAGTAGCAAACTTCAAAAATGACGAAGGGGTTCCAAAAGAGTGAGCCGGAGGATCACAAGCCCATTTATGAAAACCCTCAGGTTCTATCAATCCTCAAGGATGCGGGCTGGATGCCCTTTATATCAAGACTAAGAGGGTCCAATACAAAGGTGGCCTTATAATTTTCCAGGAACATGAAACACATAAAAGAAGAATAGTTTGTCACTTGGATAAGGGGACTGCGTATCAAGCTTGACGAGGAGGACATTCCAAGATACACTGGACTGCCCATGGGTTTGCACTGGGGCAGTGATGACTGGGAAGCCAATCAGAGTTCAAAGGAAGCCTTCTTCAGACAAGGGGAAGTTTATGAAGAAGACAAGAATGGAGTCAAGAGAGACACCATGTGTTAAAATTTAATATGCTAAGACAGAAAATAGCAACATTACATTCCATTTCACAATAATAGCATATACAGGATCACTGAAGAAACAACAAGCACAGCATAAACACAAGAGACACAAATGTATCCTGGGAAACCCTCATGGGGTAGAAAACCCAGTAAAGCTTCCTCAATATAGATGACCAGCAATATACAAAGATGCAAACCAAATACATGATCTCCTTCTCCACCATAGCAGACCTCTCCTCCACAAGTGCGCCTCTCTCAAGTGAGTGAGTGTGTCAAATGAGGAACATACCTCCTCTATTTATACACCACACTGACATGTATTTTACACAAGTACATGTAGGCTCGTATTTAACCATTAGGTTAAATACCCTATTATAACTGACTGGGCCGACCCCCACATGGTGGGTCTAATAACCCTAGTTACCACAACCAATTCAGAGGAATAAACATCTCTGGATTCATAGTATAATCACATCGGAGGTATGGAACATCTCCGGAATAAATAATATACAAATATAATATTCTTAGAAGTTACAATATTCAACACTCCCCCTTAACGAGAAGGATATTATAACAACATCCGCAGGAGCAACGAGTCATACATCATACATGATACATCTATATATCATGGGAATCTTTCTTCATTTCATCATCATCAATAACTCAACTAGTTACTGGAACATCGACATCACTCGATCATTAGCATCGTCATCACATGATCAGCATCGTCATCACACAATCATCAGTATCGACATCACACGATCAACATCGTCATCACATGATCATCAGCATCGATCATCAGTATCGTCATCACATGATTAGCATTGTCATCACACGATCATCAGCATCGTCATCACACGATCATCAGCATCGCCATCACATGATCAACATCGTCATCACACGATCATCAGCATCGACATCACACGATCAGCAACATCGATCATCATCACGATCATATTACAGGATGATCAATCCTGCTCTCTTTAGGACATAGGTCCATGGATGATACAATCCAGATCAAGTTCCAGGATGATCAATCCTTATCTCTTTAAGACAATTCTCATGTCTAGGGATGATCTAATCCCAACCACAGTGCCAGTCCTTTTTCATACTGGATGTGACCTAGATCAGATCTAGGATTTACCGCCACAGAGCCAGTCCTCTTTCATACTGGATGTGTCACGTCTACAGAGCCAGCCCTGTTTCATGCTGGATATATCACATCTACAGAGCCAACCCTGTTTCATGTTGGATGTATCACATCTACAGATCCATCCCTGTTTCATGCTGGATGTATCACATCTACAGAGCCAACCCTGTTTCATGTTGGATGTATCACATCTACAGAGCCAACCCTGTTTCATGCTGGATGTATCACATCTACAGAGCTAGCCCTGTTTCATGCTGGATGTATCACATCTACAGAGCCAACCTTGTTTCATGCTGGATGTATCACATCTACAGAGCCAGCCCTGTTTCATGCTGGATGTATCACATCTACAGAGCCAGCCCTATTTCATGCTGGATGTATCACATCTACAGAGCCAGCCCTGTTTCATGCTGGATGTATCACATCTACAGATCCAGCCCTGTTTCATGCTGGATGTATCACATCTACAGAGCCAGCCCTGTTTCATGCTGGATGTAACCTAGAACAATTCTAGGATTTGTCACGTACATTTTGAACCGAGGTTTAGGGACGATCCAGTCCTATCATGTACCTTTTGAACCGAAGTCCAGGGACGATCCAGTCCTATCATGTACCTTTTGAACCAAAGTCCAGGGACGATCCAGTCCTAACATGTACCTTTTGAACCGAAGTCCAAGGACGATCCAGTCCTATCATTCAATTCTCGGAGACCTCATGTCTACGACTCAATTCAAAGGACCATAGTCCGAGGACGATCCAATCCCCTTACCTGTTCATTCAGGATTTAGTTCTCGGAGACATCATGTCTACGGATCAATTCAAAGGACTAATAGTCCGAGGATGATCCAATCCCCTTACCTGTTCATTCAGGATTTTGTTCTCGGAGACATACATCTACGGCTCTCTTTAGGACTGAAGTCCAGGGATGATCCAATCCCCTCAAGTCCACCAAGGACTTCATTATCGAAGACATACGTCTACGGATCTCTTTAGGACTGAAGTCCAAGGATGATCCAATCCCCTCAAGTCCACCAAGGACTTCATTCTCGAAGACATACGTCTACGGCTCTCTTTAGGACTGAAGTCTAGGGATGATCCAATCCCCTCAAGTCCACCAAGGACTTCATTCTCGAAGACATACGTCTACGGCTCTCTTTAGGACTGAAGTCCAGGGATGATCCAATCCCCTCAAGTCCACCAAGGACTTCATTCTCGAAGACATACGTCTATGGCTCTCTTTAGGACTGAAGTCCAGGGATGATCCAATCCCCTCAAGTCCACCAAGGACTTCATTCTCGAAGACATACGTCTACGGCTCTCTTTAGGACTGAAGTCCAGGGATGATCCAATCCCCTCAAGTACACCAAGGACTTCATTCTCGAAGACATACGTCTACGGCTCTCTTTAGGACTGAAGTCCAGGGATGATCCAATCCCCACATCACTATGGGTACAAGTATCTTCATCCATACAAGTACAAACACGTATCAGTACATCAAGGCATCATGTAACCTCATCATCAAAGCATGTATATCATCATCAAAAGATGTATATCAAAACATGTATCCTCATCATCGAGACATGTATATCAAAACATGTATATCATCATCAAAACATGTATATCACTAATACATCTATCATCAAAAGCATGTATTCTCACTAATACATCTATCATCAAAAGCATGTATTCTCTCTAATACATCTATCATCAAAAGTAAAAATATAAGAGTCCTAAATCTAAATAATTCTAGGTAACTAAGTGTAGTGAATAGGTAACCTCATCATTGATGAGGCAGACTTGTTATCAGATACTATGCTACTCCCCCTTTCGAGGAGAGTTCTTTTGAACTATACCAAGCTTGTCTCGAAAGTATTCAAACTTCACTCGAGACAGAGGTTTAGTCAAGATATCAGCAATCTGATCCTCAGTGCTTATATATTCGAGCTTGATAACTCTTCTTTGCACCATATCTCGTATATAGAAGTATCGGATCTCTATGTGTTTTGACTTATCGTGGAACACAGGATTTTCAGTCATCTTAATGCAGCTTTGATTGTCACACATAATCACAGTGGGATCCATTTCTAAGTCAAACACTCCATATAAAATCTTCTGAAGCCATACTACTTCACAGCTGGCAGAGCAGACAGCCATATATTCTGCTTCAGCAGTACTGAGAGCCACACTAGATTGTTTCTTGCTGAACCATGAGATCATGGCAGATTCAGGACTATAACATCCACCTGATGTACTCTTTCTGTCTGAGACACTTCCTGCCTAATCAGAATCTGAGTAACCATGTAAACGGAGTTCATGACCTCCAAGATAATATAGACCAAAAATCTAATGTACCTTTTAGGTACCTCACTACATGCTTTGTAGCTATTAAGTGAACCTTTCTAGGTTCTACTAGATACTGACTTAGGGTATTTACAGCAAAGCATATATCTGGCCTAGTATTTGTTAAATACATCAATGACCTAATGATTTGTCTATATAGGGTTAGGTCCACTAAATACGATGAGTCATTAACTAATAACTTCAGGTTGGAGTCCATGGGAGTGGGCATGGCTTTATACTCCAACATATCAAATCTTTTTAGAAACTTCACAGCATACTTACCTTGATTTAAAAGATTCCTTTTGGATCTTGCCATACTTCTAGACCTAAGAAGTAGTGCATTAATCCGAGATCTTTCATTTTCATTTCTGCAGCCATTTTCATGACTTGTTTCTCATTCCTTGTCAGAAAGAGATCATCGTCATACAATAATGGTATGATAGGTTCATCATCCACAACCTTAAGGTAAAGGTTAGGAACAACTTTACTTCTGGTAAAGCCTGAGCTTTGTCATGAAGCTGTCAATTGTCCATTATTCACACTCTGCATTGAGTGATCTTCTGCATATCTATCTGTGCCATCTCTCGTCAGATGGGTCTACTAAAATGAGCCTCAAAATCATTCGAACTCTGTGGTGAGTTCCTTCTTGCATCCATGTCATATGTGTATAGAAGCCATATTCAACCTTGTAGCAAAGGTTGAGATCCACATCACCCATGACGATCATTAAGCTCATCAATTGACTACCGATCCCGGGTACCCATACAGAACCTGATTCACACTTCTTCTTTAATTACATCATTAAGAGAATGGTCTTATCTAGTCCCTTGGAGCAAAACATCTCATCATGATTCTCTTCCAACAAATCAAAATTAAGTACATGATTAGTAATACTTCATAATCATCAAATCTTATTGACATGATAACCTATTATGCATACAGATATCATTTACATAGTTATGCAACTATTTTGACCAATACTTTGGCACAACACTTTCCCATATCCTGTATGCATACAGTAGCTATCTAGATGCCTTCCATCTTTACCAGAACATACTATCGAGAGTGTGCACAACTCTCAGCATGTAAGCAAAGAGGTTTCATTCTAGACAAACAACAATGGAATGTTTGTCCAACTTACCAATCATATGCATATTAGTAGTATACTGTTCAATGCTTTATGAATGTTTACACTCAGCATGATATATTCTAGGAATACAAATATGCATACAAGCAATATCATTTACTATTTCTAATAACAACTCAAATACTTATCTTTTATGTTTGTGTGGTTGCCTCCCGCTTGATCTTCTGTATATCTCCTGAACTTCTATTCATTCTGTACCACTGTGCATGCTCAAGTGTACACTAGTGTCATCCTCATGATCTCATACACAAACATACATTCATTAGTATATTCTCAATATTATCAAAACATTCTAATTCTAAATAATCTTGAATATGTACAGTCATGATCATTAGTATTCAGGGTTTCAAGGAAGTCTTCTTTTACTCATGCATATTCTTGTTTGATCTAGTTAGTTAAATCATCAACCAAGATAAGAGACATAATATGCATAAACCCTTGATTACTAACCAATCATACCAAGTATACTTACATAAGGGATCCTAACACAAGGTAATATTCTAACATGACATAGGAAAACATACCTGGATTAGTATACCTGCTTAGTTATGTACAACATACCTAAACAATCTCTTCAATGATTTAGAGATCATGAGCTAGAACCTGCATGTCTCATAGGTTAAACGTAATATAACAAATTCATACATACCTCGTGAGTCTTTGTCTTCATGTTGTCATGGTCATGGAACTTGAATTGTCTTTTGTGATGTACCTGTATCTTGTTAGCAGACAACATCAACCTCACACAACACCATAATGCATTAGTACAATCATATAGCCCTAATCAATGAATGTCTTCATGCATTCATACTGTTACTAGGGTGATAAGACAATTCTAACATTAATCAAGATTGTACTAATAAATAATATGAAGACAAACACATCATGAACTTAATCGAGAATAAGATTTCAAGACATACCTGAACCTCCTTAAGTCATACCTGTCGAGACTTCTTGTAGTCTTCTTATGTAAGGCCTTAGCCTCAACTCCCCCTCAAACTTGATCTGAAGCTTGATTAGGGTTTGCTAGAGAAACCCTAAAAATTCAATCTTTGACTTTCACACTTCCGAATGAATGGAAGGATGTGTCTTGCTGAGCTGATCAAACTAGCATACTTCAATTCCAAAATTTGACCCCTCAAAATTGCCTTTGAAACTTCTGGATCTTCTGGACAGGATCCCGAACTAGGGTTTGATGAAGCCCACTCTTCTACTCAATCAAAAGGTTTGATCCAAGGCTCTAAACTCTTATTTTTTTGAGGAGCTTCCAGCCGTGGTTACAGACTTCAAAAATTCCAACTTTTGTTGAAGCCCTAATTTTCCATCTTTCGGATCAAAATCCCGAGCTAGGGTTTGATCAAGCCCGGTCTTCTACCCAACCAAAAAATTCGATCTTGGTCTCTAAATTTCGATTTTCCTGAGTAGCATTCAGCCGTGGATTCTGATTCCAAAAATTCTAACTTTCTCTGAAACCCTAAATTCCGGAAGCCATGAATAAAGGTGCTACAAAAATAATTCTGTTTTGACAGAAATATGTACCTGATTGTTTCTTCTATAACTCCAAAATTTTCTCTCCACAGGGTATGAATTTTTTTTTTGCAGTAGCCTGACCTGTCATCTTTCCATCCTGATAGCTATGACCTCAATTGGATTTTTTGAGAGAGAGTTATGCCAAATGTCGCAACGTGACCTGTTTTGGGATAATACAGGAGAGCGAACTTGTACGGCGTGCCACGTGTCACTGTTTGAACTTCGGTCTCTGAAAACTTTTCCTGAGATAGGTCTCCCTGTTATCTTTCCATCCTGATAGGTCTGACCTCAATTGGACTCTCTGAGAGAGAGTTATGCCAAGTGTCTCAACGTGACCTGTTTATGGGATTAAATAGGAGAGCAAAATTTTACGGCATTCCACGTGTCACTGGTTCAGCTTCGGCCTCTAAAAATGTTTCCTAACATAGTACAGTCTGTGTACTACCTATCACTTTTTACGAAATTGCATTTGGAGCTTCCTAGCCCAAGTTATGACCTTTTTGCCTAGGTCACCTGATTTTGACTGAGATCTCTAAGAGGCAAAAACCCTAACTTGTATTGATCATAACTTACAAAGTACAAGGAATATGAGGGTGCCCTTTCGACACAAGATACTTGGAGATGTTATCGATGACCTGTAAAGGTTTCAGATCCTGAAACTTTTCCAAAATGGATTTATAGAGAAATTTCCACGATGACTGGTTTTTGCTATATAAAACCCTAACCTTCAAATTGTCGTAAGTAAAGCAAGTGTCGTAAGTGCCATACCTTGCATTCCTTCAGTTTAGCTTTGATACCATGTTAAAATTTAATATGCTAAGACAAAAAATAGCAGCATTACATTCCATTTCACAATTATAGCATATACAGGATCACTGAATAAACAACAAGCACATCATAAACACAAGAGACACAAATTTATCCTGGGAAACCCTCATGGGGTAGAAAACCCAGTAAAGCTTCCTCAATATAGATGACCAGCAATATACAAAGATGCAAACCAAATACATGATCTCCTTCTCCACCATAGCAGACCTCTCCTCCACAAGTGCGCCTCTCTCAAGTGGGTGAGTGTGTCAAATGAGGAACATACCTCCTTTATTTATACACCACACTGACATGTATTTTACACAAGTACATGTAGGCTCGTATTTAACCATTAGGTTAAATACCCTATTATAACTGACTGGGACGACCCCCACATGGTGGGTCTAATAACCCTAGTTACCACAACCAATTCAGAGGAATAAACATCTCCGAATTCATAGTATAATCACATCGGAGGTATGGAACATCTCCAGAATAAATAATATACAAATATAATATTCTTAGAAGTTACAATATTCAACACCATGCCAGCACCCTGGGATAAGATAGCTTCTATCATTCTTAAATATATAACATGCACTAGGAGACTTAGCTATGTTTCGATCTTCCACTTCCGAATTTTGGAGCTGCTCAGATATAAGGGCCATATCACACCAAATAACATCAACATTCTCTATTATCTTCTTCAATCTCTGGGAGAAATGAGCAAAAGGTTAGCTCAGGGAAAAGAAGATGCACTAGCCCACCATGGGCTAATCAAATTGATAATTTGTGAAGAATTAATGGTACAGGTTCCAGAAATCTCATGGGAGGAGTTTGTGGTAATCTCAACCGATGATGTGCAGAGAATGAGGGGTACACCTCATCTAGGCATACCCCTAGCTTCAGGGTCAAAGGAAAAATCCACTTCCGCATCGGGAGCTAAGAGAAAGATTGACCTGGAAAGCGACAATAAAGTTATGGCCAATACCCTAATTAAAATAAAACATTCAAAAGACGCCTCCTGCCAAAAAGAATCAGGGGTTTCCACCAATAGGCAAGCGGCAAAATGATGAAGTAAAAGGGTCGCACAGCAGCCCAAAACGAGCATGCAAAGAAGGTATAAAGGGAGCCCAGCCCCATAATTCAAAACTTATCTGATGATGACGATTTTGGGGTATACCATGACAACCCAACTACACCAGAAGAAGTTGATGCTTTCCAATGGAATCCTGCTGATAAAGATGTAAACCCTGGAGTCAATGACTAGTTAGCTGAGGCACTGACAGAACTAGCAAAAGTCAGGGAGGAGCTGGCAACATTAAAAATTGAAGCAAGGATCCAGAGAAGCCAGCCAGCTTCACTAGCAACCCCACTGTTTTCACGTGAAAAGATCCATATTTTGAAAATGCAGTACGCAAGAGAGTTAAAGTTGGCAGAACAACAAAATTTGGAACTGAAGGAGAAATTAGGCCAAGCTCAGGAAGAGCTAGCTCAGAAAGACCAGAGAATTCAGCAATTAGAGGATACATTGACAACCACCGCTAGGATCTATGATGGTATATTGGGACTCAGGCCACCATCTACAATCTATACGATCTACCTAAAGGAGAAGTGGGGAAAATTTCAGCTACAGAGGCTAAAGCAAGGCCTGCCTCGAGAGTTAAACACTCCAAATTAGTTTGTTGACACTTCTCTGAGCTGCACAGAGTTGGAGAAAGATCAATTGTGCGAGTTTTTCTTGCACAACTTCGTGGTACCCAGCTCACCTAATTGGTCACCTAATCCCTATGTACGTGACTTCCAGCTAAGAGCACTCTACTCCTGGATGAACCATGAGATCGAGAGAGCACGGGATTCTCATCTCTACCTAGCTGAGGAGTGGCAAAACCCATTATGGATCAGGGGTGAGGCAACTCATCCTGAAAGAGTAATCTAGGACCACAAGACTATCACCACAGATGAAGAGTTGGTTCCTATCCTTCTTGGAAAATAACAGGAGGTAGTGACACGCTTCGATCTGACCCTTCAATGCACGTACAAGGAAGTTCAGGAAGCCATCGGTTAGATATGGGAAAGAATTAGAGAATATTTGAAGAAGAGGGAGCCTCACTCCCCCCTCAGACTAGAGACTTCTCTCACCAAGGCTAAGTTATATAGGGAATCGTTAATAAATCATCAACTCATATGGATCGGCATGAAACTGATCCCACCATTCTTTTGTCCCTTGATTATCAGAGAACAGGTCGATGAAGAAAAGGCGAAAATAGCGTGGACCATAGATGACCAGACCTTGGGCTATCATAGGCAGGCAGGGACCCCTAGGGTCGTTGCCTGGGACATCAGAGAAGTTGTTCAAGAACATGATATGTCACCCAGGGATGGGTAACTCCTTTAGTCTGGGGGAGATGATGAGTCCCAAATTAGGTACTCTATAGCCTTTTTATGCCACACAAGCACAATAATGGATAAGGGAAATACCTTTGTTTGTGGGGAATAATACATTTGTTTTGATTATTTAATAGAGTATTTTAGAGATTATTCTTTTATGCTTAAAAGCATGTTCTATGAGCTAATTATATGGAAATAAGTGTGTATGAGAAGGCGCAGGTAATATAAGGGACAACAAGCAATTCCAGCTCAAAGACTAAAAGGCCATAAGTGGCTCAGCGCCCTTTTTCCTAATTTGTAGAAGAAAACTCTTGTTCAGCGGGATCGACATTTAAAGCTTAGAGTTAGGTTATGTTTCAAGATATATATATATATATATATATATATATGGACCTCTTGAGTAGCAAGGAGTTCATGTTGGCAGTTTTGTAGAACTTATATTCAACCTATGTTATTCGATACAGTTATGTTCTAATACATTTCAAAGACATGAAGTTACGATTTTAATAATGAAAGGATTGATGTTATTTCAAGCATTTAGTTTCTTAGTCTTTTCCACTCCTGAAATACAGCTTGGGGAGGGCCCCCTCAACACGTAGGTTAGGAGCCTCATTTTACTTCAGGTATTTCTCATGTGTTTTGCTCATTAATTTAATCATCATCATCTGTGAAGTGCTTTGATAATGGTTTGACCAACAAATTCTTATTTTGGTTCAGTGATTTTTATCTATAGTTCAGCAATATTGATTATGTAGTTCCATAACACGCCTTCCGTAGTCCTGTACATGCATTATGTGCAGGCGTATTTACCTTCTTTTTCCAGCACGTTATATTAATTTTAGACAATGATTCGGATTTGTAATTCCATGCATATTTCCTTTATCCGAGTTCAATTATATAGGATTTAATTGTTTTAAGTTCTTTTGATTTGAATAGAGTAAATGATTACGACTTTCAGTATTGGATTCGAATAGATAAAGTTTGATTAATTTTCAGTATTTAATTCCTAGCTTAATTTTCCAGCTTTCAGTACTTCGTTTCTAGTTAAATTTCCAACTTTCGGTATTTTATTTCTAGGTTAAGTTTATCAACTCTTAGTATTTACTTCTTAGACTAGATTTACAGTTTTCTAGTATTCAATTCTTAGCATAGAGATCTACCAGTTTCAACATTTTCAGTTCATACGTTTACAATCCTTTTATAATAGTTCATTCTTTGTTTAAGAACAGATCACCTCCATTTCCTTTTTAGAAACCTTTAAGATACATCCCAAACACCCTAAATGATGAATACCATCCTATAGAGCACATATAGTGCTTAGCACCTCTTAAGTTTGTACGCTCCTTGGTCGATAATTAAAGTAGACTTCCAGTTTTGCTACCCTAATTAGGTATCATTTCCTGGAGTCCACCACTTTTTAGCGTCGTTGCCGGGGAGGTGCTTAATCCATAGGAGACCTCTTTAAAAAAAACACAAAAACAACACGAAACATAAAATTTTACCATGAATGCCTCAAAGACAGAGAGATAGATTTGGACGCTTTCTGCCTAACCGCCCTATGAGTAACAGCAGTTCTGATCATTCTCAATTTGAATTTCTTAACTCAGAAGAAGAATCTAATTCTAGCTACGATCCACATAGAGATAACTCTTTGCTAGCTCTAGCTCAAACAACACTATGGCAGAGGAAGAGGATGAACCTAGAGGATTGTTCACTTTTCCCATTAGTGTACCTCTTGGAGATGCCAGGATGAAGAATATCAATCCTAATAACCTGCTAAAGTTCCATGGCCTAACCTGAGAGGATCTCGACACTTTCCTATTTTAATTTGAGGTAGTCTATAGGTCATTTGGCTACACAACTTATGCACAAAAAATATAACTCTTTCCTTCTACATGGAAATATCTATCACTCAGATGGTTTATGAGCCTAGAAGGGAACAACATTTTTACATGGGACCAAATGAAACAAACTTTCCTATAAAAATACAGGGACTACTGTAAGGCAAAAGATACAAGAGACGAAATTTTCAGAATCCAGCAAGGAGAAAGAGAATCCCTAGAAAACTATGCACAACGCTTTCAACTTAGTTACAAACGAGCTAGTCACTGTACCTTAGATCAAGAGTCACTAAAGCTTGTCCTTCTTAGAGGAATCAAAGAAGAAAATCTAGAAGTCCTGAACCTTATAGGAGATGGGGATATATTCCAGAAAAATTATGACCAAATCCTACAAATCTTCAAGACCTGTTTTAGATCCTGGAAAGGTAAAAGTGGGACAAGGGATTCACACCCATTTACTGGGGGATCAACATCTTTATGACCAAAAATTACAAAGTATGATTTAGGGAACCGTATTGATGACATGAAAATTGATATCCTTCAATCCCTAGTAATGCAACTTGATGCACTTCAAATAAAGAAGAAATAGAACGAAATAAATCAAGCATTGGCAGTATTTTGCCCACGGTGCAGGAAGAAGCATGAGAAGGGATAGTGCACACTAAACACCATAGAAATATGTGGCCTCTGCACTAATGACCACTCCACTAATAAATTCCCTTTGTTTCCCTCATGCAAAGTTTCTATTCAAGATCCCACAACTGAAGGTGCAATAGAACAACTTTATTTCGTCAATCAAAGAAGAAATAATTTTGTTAGGCCTTACCAACCCAATAACCAATCCTACTTTAATCCAACAAATAATCAGCAAAATTGGAATTCAGTACCAACCTCATGGCCATCTCATCCAACTCCAAACCAGTGGCAGCAAATCCAACCATATCAACAACCTTATTACCCACAATCTTACTCTCCATAACCTCCACCATTTGCTCAGCCAACCACGAATTAAGGAAATCAATATCCTTATTCATCAAACTGGAGGGGTCCATTGCAATAGCCACTGATCATGTCACCCCCACAGAACCAACCACCTCCCATACCTCCACCAATCCCTGCCCAGCCGATTCTGAACCCCAACAACAACAAACTAGGACAACAACATACCTATAACACTGAAATCATGCAGTTCCCTACTTATGTAGTGGATACCCTTGAAATAAACGAAATTAATCTCAGGTTTGGGAAAAAATTACAAAACACACACACACACAGAATAATCAAGGAGATGAAGCTAATGAACAAACAACACAACCTGAAATTCAGCATCCAGACGAGCCAAGCCCTCAAGAAGAAGAAATTCGACCACATACACAAAATAGAAACCTCCATTCCCTGAAAAACTCATACGAAATACAAAAGAAGAAGAGGAAAACACAATTATGAATGAATTGAAGCACTTGAACATCCAAATTCCAATTCTACAGGCCATCAGAGATGTGCCAATCTGTAACAAGTTTATTAAAGAGAATTGCTTGAAAAGACCTGGCAGAAGAAGACGTGACCCACCAACTATAAATGCAGTAGTCCAGTTAGCATATTTAATGCTGGGTGTCATTGTTAACCCCAAATACCTTGATACAGGCATCCCAGTAGTCAACATGACCATCAACAACAGACATATCGCCAACAGCCTAGTTGATTTAGGGGCCGCAATCAACGTGATGAACAAGGATACTATGATAGCCCTAGGACTCCAATCGATGGTCAGACCAACAACTACCGTACTACAGCTAGCTAACACATCGACAGTAAAACCTGAAGGAATGCTCGAAGATATCATTATCAATATAGAATCCTGGGAATACCCAGCTGACTTCATAGTCATTGAAGTGAAGAGTAAACTTAGCAGGTACCCAATAATACTAGGGAGACGTTTGTTGGCAACTGCAGATGCTTATATAGGTTGCAGATCGGGCAACATGACAATCACCAGTGGGCAAGCTAAGAAGAAAATCACAATTTATCCTCCACCAAGGAAGTCTTTAGACCTAGAATATCAAAATTGGATAGATTATTATAATGACCTAATAGACCAAAACATCTGACCTATCCTTACCATTGAAACTTCCCTATCACTAAAAGACATCGATGAAGACAATTGTTTAGATAGATTCATTCAAAATGCATCCTTTAATCGTGATATTTTTGAAGATTTTCTTGGCACAGGTCAGCAACAATAAGAGGAAACATTAAATCACGACCCTGACAGAATGTGGGAAGAGGTACTCACACTTGAACAACATCCAATTTAGATCAAAATAGTTGAAATAATGCCTGGAAAGACAGTTAATATTAACTCCAGTCTGGATCCAGGACAAGAACAACAATTAATGAAGGTACTATTAGACAACAACAAAGCCTTTGCATGGACATACACTGACATGAAGGGTATCCACCCAGACATATGAAAACATTACATCTATATCAAGGAAGGTGCTCTTCCTATCAGAAAACCACAGAGAAGAACGAACCCAGCATTAAAGGACATAGTAAAGCTGGAGTTATAGAAGTTGTTAGATGCAGGGTTCATACACCCAATCTCAAAGAGTGAGTGGGTATCAACATTGGTTATAGTTCCTAAAAAAGGAGGGAAGTGGAGGATCCGTGTGGATTACAGAGAGCTCAATAAGGAAACCAAGAGAGATCACTTCCCTCTCCCATTTGTCGACCAAGTATTGGACACATTGGATGGCAACAAATTTTTCTCATTCTTGTATGGGTTCAGTGGGTACAACCAGATCCTAATCCACCCAATTGATCAGGACAAAACAACATTCACATGCCCATGGGGCACTTATGCATATAGAGTGCTTCCCTTTGGACTCTGTAATGCACCAACAATGTTTCAAAAGGAAATATTAGGCATCTTCTCTGATTTTATTAATGATCAAATGGAAGTCTACATGGATGACTTCACACCCTATGGCCAGAATTTCAACCAAGCATTAAAACATCTAGAATTAGTCCTGAAAAAATGCATCAAAATGAACTTATGTCTAAGCAATGATAAATGCAGAATGCTGATAGAAGAAGGCATTATGCTTGGACACCATATTTCACAGAGAGGAATTGAAGGTGATCAAGCAAAAGTCACAGTCATCAGAACACTGCCACCACCTATGAAACAAAGATATGTGAGAAGTTTTCTTGGGAAAACAGGCTACTATAGAAGATTTATCGAAAGTTATTCCAAAATTGCCGCACCAATGTTTGCTCTTCTCACAAAAGACACAGAATTTATTTGGACAAAACATTGTATGACAGCATTTGATAACCTCAAGCAGAAGACAATAACAGCTCTAGTACTCCAAGGACCAAATTGGGAACTTCCATTCCACATCCATTCTGATGCATCAGATAAGGCCATTGGATCATTCCTTGGACAAGAAGAAGACAAGAGACCATATGCCATATATTATATCAGTAAAAATTTGGCAGGAGCAGAATTAAATTATACAGTCATAGAGAAGGAGTTTTTGGCTGTCATACATGCCATAAAAAAATTGAGGCACTACATAACTGGATACCAAGTTTTCATCCACACTGACCATTAAAAAAACAGGCATCTTATGAATAAACCAAATACAAGTGCTCAAATCATTAGATGGCTACTCCTCCTACAAGGGTTTGACATAACAATTCCGGATAATCCAGGGAAACACAATGTAGTAGCTGATTTTCTGTCTAGACTCACTCATGGACAAGACAATGAACTGGTAAATGATAACTTCCCTTATGAGCACCTTTTTGCAATCTCAACAAGAATCCCATGGTTTTCTAGCATAGCAAACTACTTAGTGTCTAGTAAATTCCCACAACATTACAGCCACCAAGAAAAGAACAAAATCATAAGGCAAAGTGCCACGTACACATGGATAGAAGGAATGCTTTTCAAAAAAGGGCTAGACCAGATATTGAGAAGGTGTGTTAGAGAAGATGAAGTCCATTACATCTTGCATGCCACTCACAACGAGCCATGTGGAGGACATTATGCTGCAAAAAGAACAGCCTATAAAATATTACAAATTGGATATTATTGGCCAACACTCCACAATGACTCCTATGAATATATTTCACATTGTGATGATTGTCAATGAATGGGGAACCTACTCAAAGAGAAGAAATGCCTCTCCATCCACAAATCTCATTGGAAGCATTTGAGAAATGGAGATTTGATTTTGTTGGTCCATTCAATCCCCAATCAAATCAGAAAAGCTACATTCTAGTATGCACTGACTACCTTACAAAGTGGGCAGAAGTAGCAGCACTTGCAGCAGCAAATGAAAAAAATGTGGCAAATTTTTTTACAGAACAAATATTCCATAGATTTGGAGTCCCAAGAGAGCTGGTTTCTGACCAAGGCACACAATTTACATCCAACCTCATAGAGGACCTGCTTCGAAGGAACAATGTCAAACACAGAAAGTCCTCCTCCTACCACCCTCAGGCTAATGGTCAAGCTGAGGTGACAAACATAGAACTAGAAAGAATCTTGACAAAGATTATACAACTCCACAAAATAGATTGGGCAGACCGATTAAGTGAGGCAGTTTGGACTTATAATACTACATGGAAGACAACAACAGGGTTCACCCCATATGAGCTAGTTTATGGAAAGAAAGTAATGCTTCCCATTGAGTTTGAGATCAATACATTGAGAATTGCAGCAAAGTTAAACATGGAGCTTTCAGACATTCAACAAGAACGCATGCTACAATTAAATCAACTAGATGAGCAACGCCAAAAAGCACTTAGCCACACTGAAATCATCCAGCAACAAAGGAAGAAATGCCATGAAAAAAGCAACAAGCAGGAGAAATTTAAAGAAGGTGGTTGGGCACTACTCTATGACTCCAGATTTCACACATTTAAAGGCAAACTACAACCAGATGGCTCGAACCCTATATCATTGAAAACATCTATGACAATGGAGTTGTCATAATTACAACAATAGATGAGGAAAAATTTCAAATGATTGTGAATGGACACAGACTCAAACTCTATAAGACACCAAAATACAGAGAGGATTTCACACAAACACTCTGTCAGCAGAATCTAACGCTGATAGAGAGCCTAGAAAATCACTGAAAAAAATTGAAAAAAGAAAAGAAAAAATGAAAAAATTAGAGAAAATGAAAAAAATATAGAAAAAATGAAAAAAGAAGAAGAAAAAAACAAAAAAAGAGAGAGAGGACAATACAAAAATCTACTCAGGTTCTCACAAACAAAATTGATGGACTTGATCCATCCCTTTGCAAGAACCAGAAACCAATTTCAAAGCAGAACCAAAACCAATTTCAAAGTAGAACTAGAACCAATTTCAAAGAAGAACCATAAGCAATTTCAAAGAAGAACTAGAAAGCAATGTCAAGCGAGCCAGAAAGAAAATTCAAGCAAGCCAAAAAACATATTTCAAGCGAGCCAACCAATATTTAGCAGCAAACTAAAAAGGAGACAACAAATGAACAACAAACAAACATCAGCTTTCAGAATTTACAATCAAGCGAGCCAAGAATCATTCAAGCAAGCCAACAGTCAATTCAAGCGAGTCAGAACAACAACAAAGTTACCACTACAAAAATCAAATCATTGTTTGGAGCACCAATACAAACACAATGTTGAACACAATGAAAAGTCATATCAACAAAGCTTGCATGAAAATCAAGCAAATAAAGGCAGCAATTCCAATAGAACAAGCAGAAAAAAGGTAAAGAAGGCGTAACTACTGACACACCCAAAATTACTACAGACACAGCTGAAATCAACTACAGAAATTCACGCCCATGCAATCATGCACACATCATCGACTTAGGTATGCTAGCATAGAAGGTAATCACTTAACTCTTTGTTTATTTTCAAATCAAATAGGTATCCCCCCACAAAGAAGTTATTTCCCAAAGCTGAGGACAACTTATAAGTTAATTCGGCACACGGTTTAGAGTAACCTCACATAATCATGATTACCTACCTTAGACATGTCAGAAGATGACGACATCCGCATCCAGCCGCTATATCCCCAAATGATCAAAGCGGCAGCGCATGGTACAATGATGGAAGGAAACACAGGGTGAAATAATGAAAAGGAATGTATAAGGCAGCAAGTATGATGCACGATGATCGGGATAAGTGCATGAAAACAACTAAATAAGGTAGCATAATCTACAAAAAGACCCAATTTGGCAATGCAAGCTTCTCAGAAGCAAGAAATATGGAGGTTTGCATCGTCAATCAGCCATCAAGCTACCCTTCAAGCCTGTGAACAACCCCGACCAGTAGAGGTAAGTCAACCATCACTCAGAACCTTGTGGTTCGTTGATTATAGTAGCAAAATTCAAAAATGAAGAAGGGGTTCAAAAAGAGTGAGCCGAAGGATCACAAGCCCATTTATGAAAACCCTCAGGTTCTCTCAATCCTCCGTGATGTAGGATGGATGCCCTTTATCTCAGGACTAAGAGGGTCCAATACAGAGGTGGCCTTAGAATTTGCCAGGAACATGAAACACATAAAAGAAGAACAGTTTGTCACTCGGATAAGGCGACTGTGTATCAGACTTGACGAGGAGGCAATTGCGAAATACACTGGACTACCCATGGGTTTGCATTGGGGAAGAGATGACCAGGAATCCAAGCAGAGGGAAAAGGAAGCCTTCTTTAGACAAGGGGAAGTTTATGAAGAAGACAAGAATGGATTCAAGAGAGTCACCATGCCAGCACCCTGGGACAAGATAGCTTCTATCGTTCTGAAATATATAACGTGCATTGGGAGACTTAGCTATGTCCCGATATTCCACTTCCGAATTTTGGAGCTGCTAAGACACGGGGTCCATATCACACCAAATAACATCAGTATTCCCTATTATCTTCTTCAATATATGGGAGAAATGAGCAAAAAGGTAGCTCAGGGAAAAGAAGATGCACTAGCCCACCATGGGCTAATCAAATTGATAATTTGTGAATAATTAATGGTACAGGTTCCAGAATTCTCGTGGGAGGAGTTTGTGGTAATCTCAGCCAATGATGTGTAGAGAATGAGGGGTACACCTAATCTAGGCATACCCCTCGCTTCAGGGTCAAAGGAAAAATCCACTTCCGCATCAAGAGCTAAGAGAAAGATTGACCTGGATAGCAACAATGAAGTTATGGTCGATACCCTGATTAAAATAAAACATTCAAAAGATGCCTCCCACCAAAACGAATCAGGGCTTTCCACCAGTAGGAAAGGGGCAAAACGACAAAGTAAAAGGGTCTCACAGCAGCCCAAAAACGAGCATGCAAAGAAGGTAGAAAGGGATCCCAGCCCCATAATTCAAAACTTATCTGATGATGACGATTTTGGGGTAGACCAAGACGACCCAACTACACTAGAAGAAGATGGTGCTTTCTAATGGAATCCTGCTGATAAAGATGTAAACCTTGGAGTCAATGATCGGCTGGCCGAGGCACTAACAGAACTAGCAAAAGTCAAGGAGGAGTTCGTAGCATTAAAATTTGAAGCAAGGATCCAGAGAGTCCAGCCAGCTTCACCAACAACCCCACTGTTTTCACATGAAAAGATCCATATTTTGAAAATGCAGCACACAAGAGAGTTAAAGCTTGCAAAAAAACAAAATTTGGCACTGAAGGACAAATTGGGCCAAGCTCAGGAAGAGATAGCTCAGAAAGACCATAGAATTCAGCAATTAGAGGATACATTGATGACCACCACTAGGATCTATGATGGTATATTGGGACTCAGGCCACCATCTAGAATCTATACGATCTACATAAAGGAGAAGTGGGGAAACTTTCAGCTACAGAGGCTAAAGCAAGGCCTACCTCTAGAGTTAAACACTCCAAAGGAGTTTGTTGACACTTCTCTGAGCTGCACAAAGTTGGAGAAAGATCAATTTTGCGATTTTTTCTTGCACAACTTCATGGTACCGAGCTCACCTAATCCCTACGTAGGCGACTTCTAGCTAAGAGCACTCTGCTCCTGGATGAACGACAAGATCGAGAGATCACAGGATTCTCATCTCTACCTAGTTGAGGAGTGGAAAAACCCATTATGGATCAGGGGTGAGGCAACTCATCCTAAAAAAGTAATCCAGGACCACAGGACTATCACCATAGATGAAGAATTGGTTCCTATCCTTCTTGGAAAACAACGGGAGGTAGTGACACACTTCGATCTAACCCTTCAATGCACGTACAAGGAAGTTCAGGAAGCCATCAGTGAGAGATGGGAAAGAATCACAGAAGATTTGAAGAAGAGGGAGACTCACTCCCCCCTCAGACTAGAGACTGCTCTCACCAAGGCTAAGTTATACAGGGAATTGTTAATAAAGCATCAACTCAGATGGATCGGCATGAAACTGATCCACCATTCTTTCTTCCCTTGATTATCATATAATAGGTCGATGAAGAAAAGGATAAAATAGCATGGACCAAAGATGACCAGACCTTGGGCTATCATAGGCAGGCAGGGACCCCTAGGGTCGTTGCCTGGAACATCAGAGAAGCTGTTCAAGAGCATGATATGTCGCCTAGGGATGGGTAACTCCTTCAGTCCGGGGGAGATGATGAGTCCCAAATTAGGTACTCTATAGCCTTTTTATGCCACACAAGCACAATAATGGATAAGGGAAATACCTCTATTTGTGGGGAATAATACATTTGTTTTGATTATTTAATAGAGTAATTTAGAGATTATTCTTGTATGCTTAAAGCGTTTTCTATGAGATAATTATATGTAAATAAGTGTGTATGAGCAGCTAATCTAAGGGACAACAAGCAATTCCAACTCGAGGACTGAAAGACCATAAGTGGCTCAATGCCCTTTTTCCTGATTTGTAGAAGAAAACTCTTGTTCAGCAGGATCGACATTTAAAGCATAGAGTTAGGTTATGTTTCAAAATAGATATATATATGGACCTCTTGAGTAGAAAGGGCTTCATGTTGGCATTTTTTTAGAACTTATATTTAGTGTATGTTATTCGATACAGTTCTGTTCTAAAACTTTTCAGAGACATGAAGTTATGATTTTAATAATGAAAGGATTGATGTTATTTCAAGCTTTGAGTTTTTGAGTCTTTTCCACAACTGAAATACGGGTTGGGGAGGGCCCCCTCAACACGTAGGTCAGGAGCCTCAGTTTACTTCAGGCATTTCTCATGTGTTTTTCTTATTGATTTAATCATCATCATTTGTGAAGTGCTTTGATAATGGTTTGAATAGAAGATTCTTATTTTGGTTCAGTGATTTTTATCTGTAGTTCGGCAATATTGCTTTTGTAGTTCCATAACATACCTTCCGTAGTCTTGTAAATGCATTCTGCGTAGGTGTATTTACCTTTGTTTTCCAACACGTTATATTAATTTTAGACAATGATTCGTATCTGCAATTCCATCCATATTTCCTTTATCTGAGTTCAATTATATAGGAGTTAATTGTTTTAAGTTCTTTTGATTTGAATAGAGTAAATGATTACCACTTTCAGTATTGGATTCGAATAGATAAAGTTTGATTAATTTTCAGTATTTAATTCCTAGCTTAATTTTCCAGCTTTTAGTACTTCGTTTCTAGTTAAATTTCCAGATTTCAGTATTTTATTTCTAGGTTAAGTTTATCAGTTCTTAGTATTTACTTCTTAGACTAGATTTATAGTTTTCTAGCATTCAATTCTTAGCATAGACATCTACCAGTTTCAACATTTCTAGTTCATAGGTTTACAATCCTTTTATAATCTTTCATTCTTTGTTTAAGAACAGATCACCTCCATTTCCTTTTGAGAAACCTTTAAGATCCATTCCAAACACCCTAAATGACAAAGACCATCCTATAGAGCACATACAGTTCTTAGCACCTCTTAAGTTTGTACACTCCCTAGTCGATAATTAAAGTATACTTCCGGTTTAGCTACCCTAATTAGGTATCCATTCCTGGAGTCCACCACTCCCCATAGTCACGTAATAAATCATTGCAGACCAATCAGTCAATTGTGATTTGTGGCCTGTATGGTCATTACACCCAACATTTCCCTGATCTACCAGAGTATCGATCGGTACTGGCTAAGTTGCGTCAGGTTTCCTTGGAGTCCTTAGTCACCATTGTTGAGGAAATCCAACCCCCCAACATCTTATTTGAGCAAGACGAACACCATTTGTTTCATCTCATCCTATGATGACCCTTCATAATTAACCCATACAAATACGATTGTGTCGATAGACATGGGTCCATTGGACCTTTATATTTGATTCTTCCGAACCAATGAGGAAATCCCATGTCCCTAGCATAGGGAGAGCCCCAAAATTTCCTACTCATCATCGTTTTCATTCTCGTCGGTGATTCTGGGAGCATACACCTCGCAAGCGGGATCCATCATCATCATATCATCGATTCGGTGTACCACCATGGCCAATAACCTCATGGTGCATCCCCCTTCTAGCAGTCGGTCAATTCCCTGTTGATCCTTCTTCGAGAGAGAATCCACATCGCAATGACACCTCTAGGATAGGAGGAATAATAGATTACCTTGAACCTGGGATAGGGGGCATGCTCAATCCTTTTTATCCTTCCCTGTCACATCTATATTTGTATTTCAGTGAACCCATCGCTCAACCCAACACATATGTTCTCTACAATCACAAACCCCATGCAGATAACATGGGGGTAGGTCATTAACCCTACTCACTTTTGCATATGCGTGATCTCGACCATTTCCAAGGTCACATGTCACTTGTATATTTGATTTGATTTCGAGATGCACATTTTATGCTTTGGTATTGTTTCCATGTGTACAATTCCATCTCACGTTCAACTCCACTTATTTCAGTCGACAACTAATCCATGCATGTATAACATCTCAACTGGCATATAGGTCATCATCTGTTGCACAGTATCACATGTTATTTACCTCTTTTGACCCCCTATTTACACCTATAGGACCCCCCCATCCGAGTAAGTGGCCCATCCTAGCCACTGTTGCATTTTCCCTTGCTCGATAGTAGAGCCTTCCTCTACATGGGTGACCATTTTTTAGAACCACTTGAATTTGGAACCCATGCCATTCAAATCTCCTTAGGATTCAGAGTCCATATAGTTTGACATACTGAGTTGAAGCCTCATGTATTTCCTCATATTATCACTTATTGGCCTATTCCCTCGAACTCCCAACATAGAGTTTCTATTAAGCTCTTTTTTGACTCCTTAAACAATGAAAATATCGCCGAGTCCTCTTGTTTCTTTCAAACTCATTAAAGGATGTAAAAGAACGTCCATCTTCTATATGTTTATCCCTGTTTTGGGTCGGATGGACTATTTACGAAAAATGAATACTCTAGTCCCTTCAACTAGAAGAGTTCTCCACTGCATACATTTATGCTTTTTCGGGCTTTGGGGACTAACCTATGAAAAATACCACCCTCAGAGTCTTCTTTCTGCTTTCAGAATCTCTAAAAGTGAAAGCTCCAACGAGCATTCACCGTCCTAGGCTCATCAAAATCCACACAATGGTACCATATTGAGCATACTTCTATCCCTTCTTCGACCTTAGCAAACCATGAACAAGGAACAAACGGTGCCTTTTGGCGCCCCTATAGATCACATATAGTCCCATGTTATGGTAGCATCCCTAAGTATAGTCGCCCTTGTTCAAAGTATTTTGCGATGAGAAATCCCTGGAGTCCCCATGATATCACCTCTCAATTTCCCCATCTGAGTATCCCCCATTGCATTTACAGTCCCTAACCCCCTAAGCTATGATCCCGTGCCCCCAATATTAGTTTCATATGCTTCTCGGTCATCCCTACCGTCATACTATGAACAAAGGAAGTTTGAGTCACATTACTCAGTGGCCCTAGTATCTCCAAACAGTTTCTCAGTCCCATGTCCAGTTCTACCGCATATTGGTTGTATCCCTTGTTCTCATATCAAGGAAGTCGCATTTCTTTGATAGTTGCACATCTGTAACATCCCGAAAATCACAAAAATTTAAAAAAAATTCAGAGTAGCATTAAGTGCTATAATTACCGTGCGGAAGTATAATAAATGTTTGCTTGTTTAACTAGACGTCCCACTATACTAGACATGTTACGTTGATTATGTGTGTATAATGTATTACAAAAATACGTGAAATGAGTTTTATGTCTATAGTATGCTATTGTTGGATGTTTTTACCTCAGATCATGCATCCTAGATCAGTTATGGTTTCTTATGTAGCTGTCGATACTTTATAGACTTGATACTGAATTCATTATATGTGCTAACTGTTTACTTTTCTTGTTGATGATGAAGGGGTCCTATGGGCACCCCGAGGCTTACTTAGCTATTTTTAGCTAAAGCATTTGAACTTCTGTCGCAGATCGCAGGTAAGAGCAATATTGCTTTCAAAGTGTGTAAGAGGTCCTATTTAACTTCAATTAGCTTTCAAGGTTATAAAAAGGAATTAGAGTAACTCGAAGTATTCCAGGGTGAGATCTAATCTAGTTTATTCTTCAATTATATTATGCATACTATACTATTTACATAGTTCTAATGCATTCAAATCTCAGATTATGTAATTATTATTAATACATTTGTCTTGTATTAAAACATCATGGAAGGTATTAGAACTTTGTTTTCATGACTAGGTATTTAAATCCTACACTTAGGAAGTATACCCTGTATTTGATTTCATATTAAAGGGGGCATAACCTATGCTTAGATACTAGAAATGTAATACTAAACCTATATTTTGATTTTACACATTGTATGCATAAACCTATGTAATGGTATTAATAAAGTGACTTAACAATTATCTATAGTTATAAAGTATACACTATATACACTCTCTTCTATTAATTTATACAATGGATGTTATTAGATCATTATAACATTATCTAAGCAATAGTTTTGATATGTGTTTTATGGGCTTCATACCACATACAAGGGTTTGATTGAAAAGGTGTTCCATGAAAATCAAGGTTGTCAATATGTGAAGTTATATTTGACTTTAGGATAAGATGCATCCATATTACTTTATGGTCATAAGTCTCACCAGGTTGATGGTCGAACCTTAACCTAGGATATGGTGCAAAGACAAATAATACGTAATACTTGGATAATTTATATAATAGTGGTTTGACCTTTGATATCTTGTGACCATACTATAATTACATTGTAATGTTCAACCATATGGAAAGGCCGAACAATGACCTTGCTGCATGATTGCAATGGAAAGCTTACATAAGGTGGTAGCTATGGAGATTAAAGTGCAATAAAGGCGTAAGTGGTGGAATGTCTAATGGCATCCCCGTGGCAGGTCTTCACGTGGTCTTCTTGGTTACAGTGCTAACCCTAACTGCTTTGGACTTACCTCAACGAGAGCATAATCTTGGCATTCATTTGACAGGGATTGGGGTTTTGGAGAGGCCAACAGGCTGCAGTTTCTTAGGGTTTATAGAGATGTTTTGGAGGCACCTCTCCAGGGTTCGATACCCCGACCTGTAACTTGTAAACTTTACATAGTGAGCTCCAAGAGCCAAGTCCTTCTTTTGCTGAGTTTGCTAGTGGTGTGTTTGGCACTGGTTCTCGTCGGATGTAGGCATGTTCGCTTCAAAAAGAAATTTTCCTCTGACAAGTAAGTCGTTAGTTCCATTATTGCTACTCACGAAAGTTTATAATGTTGCAACTGTCTGTATTTTGTTTTGAGCTTCATATTCTATCTTTAACCATGCTATATGTTGTATGGCAGGTACTCCTCGGCTTTGGATTTCTATGTTCAAATCTAAGTGGGAAATGTGCTTGAAACCTGGTAAGCCTTAGTGCTTTCTTGTAGGTTTTAACTTGGCAAATTGTCGGTCCTTGTCTGGTTTTAGCCGAAACTTCAGTCTTGTGGTCTGGCTATGGATGTTGTCGCCGTTGTAATGTTTGTAAGCCATATGGCATGTTTTTAGTGTAGGGAGGATTGAATCCTTGACCCACCTCTGCATTGGCTCTACAATGTTTTACTGTGTATCAAATGGTTTGATAAGTGTAACAGCTATTTGAAGGGTCTAACCCTCTGCAATTTCGATGAAATGGAAAAATGGTAACTGTTATGTGTTTGAAACTTAATGTTGTTTATAAGAGCCGCTCCTGAGGGGGAAATACTCTCGGCAACCTACGTTTATTGTAATGATGTTTGTTAAAACAATGATAGGGGCAAAAATCCCATTCTTGAATGTTTATAATATGTCGAGTTTTTGTTTAAAGGCCGAGAGCCGAAATGGCCAAATGCCTAATTTCATTGTAGTTTCAAACCCTGAACTCATTTTTTGAAAAAGGACAATGCGGTCGGATTGTAATTTGAAACAATGATGTGTTAAGTTGAAATTGTAACTGTGTTAATATTTATTTGTTATCATAAGTAAAACGCCTTGTTTGGAAGCCCTGTGAAATAATTTCTGTGTTAGAAATGTTTAGGGATTACGGTCGAAGGGTTGATGGTGAAATCCTACCCAATACCAAATGTTGTTTGCATTTTTTATGATAGACGTTATGGGATTCAACCCTTGTGTTGGTTGTGTAGCCTGTAAGGCTTAAACTGTAAAAGACATTCTTCGTGTGAGTCGAGCTCTTTCTTGGAAATTATGTTTCATTTTGCTAAATGATGAAATGTTAACTTAGGGTTATTTGTAACTAGCTAGGGTAGAAACATGGGACATTCATCCGAACTCATAGTTGTTTTGTATTTTAAATATAGTAATGTATCAAGGATAATTAAATGCCATGATACTATTAGTGTTGTATAGTAGATATATTTGGTTTCAATGTTTTATTTTAATCTATACTATGTGTCTCGATACTATTAAAATTCAAAAGGCAGAAAGCTAAGATATCTTAGTAGGGTTTATTTAAATGAATACAAATTATTTGTCTTCTGAAAAAGAAAAGATTTACATTTAACTGTACTTAGGGTTTTTGTACAGAATGCATGGAAATATTTATGATGAATTGCAAAGAGCTGAAAACATTGTTTTAGTATTAAAATCCTCAAAGAATTTTTTTTATAAAGAAAACAGGTTTACTTTTATGAATAAATCTATCTATGAGATATTACAGAGAATCTGTCCTATTTATACTGTTTATAAAATAGATACTATTTAACAGAAGAATATAAAATTATTTAAAGGAAAAGAAATTGCAGACAGTGTTTGCATGAAATATTTAATTCGAATCTACTTACAGTGCATCAATATTCAGGTCTATTTTAAACACTCTTCCCTGTACTAGAGTACGACACAAAAACAATGTGTGGAAAAATATAGGGAAGCAATTTATTCTATCTCTGTCATAAAACTCCATCAATTATTTACAGAAAAATATGCATTTTAGAATGATGATAATGAACAATGTTCAACAAATAATCCTAAATCAACAGTGATAGAAACAATAAATTATTACTACCAGGAAATGAAATAACAAGTAGAACCTGATAATGTAGATAGGGTGGACAAACACCCAAAGAGGCTTGTTCCTCCCAACCTTCTCCAGAAGAAGCATCTAATATCACTTGCTCCTTTGGACCCTCGAGTATGTTTACTGAACCACTAGGTAAAAGACTCTATGTAGAAGCAAGGCACTCAGGTTGTACTTTCAGAAATCAATGGAGACTTGCAATACACCTCAAAATAAACCTTTGCACTTAGCAAAAGTGAAACACACTTACACTACAACTCAAAACACAGCTTCCCCTCATCAAATCTCTTTTGTGCATACAACAGAACCACAAGGTAAATTTTCTCATCAGAAAAAGTGTGAGCCTCTTCTCAAATTCGATGGCTTATAAAGATGCCTGGGTCTTTTAGTGGTCAGTTTCCAAATAAATGAGCCTCAAGCTCCAATCCCATCTTTCAAGGAACTTTGACCACAATTCAAGGGAGTTGTCCCATAAAAATAGCTAGTTATTGAGTTCCTGATGCTGCCACTTGACCATTGCCTTCTACCCCATATTCCATTCCACCTAGTGGGTCAGTAAACACTCTTTCAATAGTCTCTTTGGGTGAGTGTCTCCTATTTTATTTTATTAAATAATAATATTGGGCAATTACAGTCATCCTTGGCCACTTGGCCAAATATAAAACTTTACAATAAAGGTTAAGATAATGTTTTTCTCAACATAAAATGTTTCAAGTAATGGGTATGTTACAAACACCCCCACTTAAGCTCAACATCGTCCTCGATGTTTCTTATTCTTCCTCGGAGCCTCCCTGGAACGGAATTGGATATGCTTCCCGCATTTTACTTTCCAATTCCCAGGTAGCTTCATCAGGTCTAAGGTGCTTCCATTGCACCTTTACCTTCCCTATGGTACGATTCCAGAGCATAATTTCCCTCCTGTCGAGGATACAGTCCGATTCCACCTAAAAATCTCCTTCGGTCTCCACCTGTATGCCATTCCAATTCAGCAAAAGAGTAGCATCGTGCACATACTTCTTTAAAACATAAATGTGAAAAACATTATGGAATCTGAAATTAGATGGTAGAGCCAACTGATATGTAACTGGTCCAATCCTTGATAGGACCTCGAATGGCCCACAGTACCTTGGTGCTAGTTTAGCACAACTCCCAAGCTTAAAAGAACTTTTCTTGGGTTTTACCTTTACAAAGACATGGTCTCCAACCTGAAATTCTCTTTTAGTTCATTTCAGATCTGCATAAATTTTTTGTCTATCTTGTGTAATTTTTAAATTGCCTTGTACCTGTTTCACGGTTAGTTCCATTTCTCTTAACAAATATGGTCCTAACATTAATTTGTCAACAGGATTATCCCAAGAAATAGGAGTACTACATTTCCTTCCATATAAAATTTCAAATGGACTAAGTCTAGCAGATGCTTGATAATGATTATTATAAGCAAATTCAGCTAAATGCAAATACTCTTCCCATGTAGTTGGTTGGTCTTTAACATACATTCTTAACATGTCTTCTAAAATCTGATTTACCCTTTCAGTCTGCCTGTCAGTTTGTGGATGGAAAGAAGTACTGAAATTCAATTTAGTATTTAGACCTTTAAACAATGTTGTCCAGAAATTTTCAATAAACTTGGAATCTCGATCAGAAATAATTACCTTTGGAATCCCATGTGAGCAAAAGATTTGCTTCATAAACACATCATCAATATTAGCATCTTTAAAAGTAGAATTAACTGGAATAAAATGAGCAGATTTACTAAGTTTATCCACATCCACCATTATTGAGTCATTATGTTTCTGATTCTTAGGTAAACCTGTTATAAAATCAATACTTACAATTTCCCACTTCCATTCTGGAATTGGCAATGGCTGCAATAGGCCAACTGGGTGTTGATGCCCAGCGTTAATTTTCTGACATTCAAAACACCTAGCTATGTATTTAGCCACCTCATTCTTCATGTTGGACCAAAATTAATCCTTTCTTAGCATAGTTATCATTTTCTAATAACCAGGGTGTCCCGAATAAGGACTTTTATGAACTTCATCCAAAATAAGCAGTTTGAATTTTGACACATTAGGTACATAAATTCTATTTTAAAAAGTCATTAAAGCTTTTTCATTAATGTTGTAATATGTTATTAAATTTTCAGATAAATTTTCACCAACTTTACCTTGTAATTTCTGATAATTTTCATCTTGTTTAATTCCTTCTTCGATATGATTTTCCAAATCTGTTTTAAATGTACTGATTGCTGCCACAAAATTTAATTTGGCATTTTTGC
Source organism: Larix kaempferi (assembly GCA_027924585.1). Classification (NCBI taxonomy): domain Eukaryota; kingdom Viridiplantae; phylum Streptophyta; class Pinopsida; order Pinales; family Pinaceae; genus Larix; species Larix kaempferi. The sequence continues at coordinate 7,578,877 of BSBM01000597.1, read as the reverse complement.
TCAAGGCATCAACAACTTTGTTTTCTTTACCCTTAATGTGTTGAATCTCGAAATCATATTCGCTAAGGAAAGCTAGCAGCCTAGTTTTCCTTGCATTAAGATTGGGGTATTTTTTAAGGATTCTAATATTATACTTAAGTATAGCATTCTAGGCGATTATGTTGGATTAAAAAAAACATATATATAGATAGGTAGGCGAATATTAATTATGAAACCTACAATTTACTACTAAAATTTGTAAATTTTACCGAATATTGTGATTAAAAACCATATTTTATGTAAATATAGGCGATATTAGAGACTAAAAATGACCAAATAGAGAATTTATTTTTTGAAAAAAAGCCCAAAAAATAGCCAATTGGCGAAATTTCACTCCTAAAAATTTCCCTGGTTAAGATTTGTTTGATCCAACAAGTATTTTAAGCCTTTATTATCTGTCATTAGTGAAAAATTTCTTCCAATCAAGTGATGGCGCCACATTTTTAATGCATGTATCACGGCTGCCAGCTCTAGATCATAAGTTGCGTAGTTCTTTTCGTTGATTTTTAACTTCCTAGACTCATAAGCAATAACATGACCTTGTTGAGTTAAGACCCCACCAAGTCCATCATTGCATGCATCAGTGCATACAACGAAGTCCTTATTGGGATCAACAATTTTTAATATAGGTGTTGTTGTTAATAATTATTTTAAATTCTTAAAACTTTCTTCGCATTTTTTATCCCAGGCGAATTTCTTTCCCTTCTTATGCAAAGAAGTTATGGGATTCACAATTATAGAGAATCCTTCAATAAACTTTCTGTAGTAACCTGTTATCCCCATAAATGACCGTACTTCAGTTATGTCTTTAGGGATAGGCCACTCGTTAATTGCTCTTATTTTATCTTTATAAAAGTCACATTTACTGAACTTAGCATAAAGCTTATGTTCTCTTAAAACTTGCAGAATTATTCTTAAGTGTTCGTCGTGTTCTTCTTTAGTTTTTGAATAAATTAGAATATCATCAATGAACACAATTACAAACTTATCTAGGTACTTATGTAGAACGTTATTCATTAGACACATGAAGACTTCCGGTGCATTAGTTAGCCCAAAAGGCATAACGATGAACTTGTAGTGTCCATAACGAGTCCTGAAGGTTGTTTTAAAAATGTCTTCATCCTTTATTCTAACTTGATGATATCCAGAACTCAATTCAATTTTAGTAAATATCTATGCTCCACGTACCTGATTGAATAGATCGTCAATGCGGGGCAAAGGATATCGATTTTTAATAGTCATTTTATTAAGTTGATGGTAATCTATGCGCAGTCGCAAGGTACCGTCCTTCTTTTTAACAAAGATAACCGGTGCTCCCCAAGGAGACACAGTTGGCCGTATGTAATTCTTATCTATTAATTCTTTCAACTGGGATTTTAGTTCATTTAATTCCAGAATATTCATTCTGTAAGGAGCCTTTGAGTTTGGTACTGCTCCCGGTACTAACTCAATGGTGAAATCAAGTTCCCTTTTTGGAGGTAGTCCTGGAATTTCTTCGGGGAATACATCAGAAAAGTCCTTAAGGATAGGTATGTCTTCCAGTTTTATCTTATCTTCTTTAGATGAGCCTTCGTCATTAATCACATTCACAGCAAACATTTTACAGCCCTTTCTTACAGCTTTCTTTACTTGTAAAGCAGAAATTTGTCTTACAAATGTTTTCCTAGGAATTCCTTTTACTATTTCTGTGTTTCCTTCATTATTCAAACAAGTAAAATAATTTTCATAACAGTTAAGTATTACTCTATGTTGTTCAAGCCATTCCATGCCAATTAATATATCATATGACCCTAATGATAAAACATTCAATTTAACTTGCGTTTTCAGCTGACTCATAAGTAAATCACAACTTTTGACAAACTCTGTAACTTTTCTTTTGGTGCCTGTTGCTAACTGAACTAACCACGAGTTATCAAAATTTTCTACCTTTAACTTGCAACTTTTCACTAAATCAGGTGATATGTAACTCAAACTTGCACCTGGATCTATTAAAATGGAAATAGATTTGTTTTGTATCATACCTTCGATCTCGACCATAGAAGTTTGATGGTATGCTTGTTGATTTTCCAGTGCTGCATTAATCCTAGGCATTTCTCTTGCTACATCACCAACTGTTGGCTCCGCTTGCATGGTGTGAATGTTGTTGACTGTCTTTCTTTTGAGTAGGCAATTTTCTCTGGTATGTGGTCCATTGTAGTCATAACACTTTAAAGGCGGTCTTTGCTCCACATCTCTAGTATTATTATTATTATTGTTATTATTATTAGGCACATTCCTTGTAGCTATGTAGTTCTGTGGTGCATTACCTATGTAATTATTATTATTCTGAAAATTTATGTTATTGAAATTTTTATTATTTCCAGAATTTTTAAAATTAAAAGTATTCTTTTTATGCTCATAATTACTTGGTTTATTATTCCTCCAACTCGATACACCTTCTCTTTTCTTATTCTATTCAAAACAGAAATTAGCCTTCTTCGTGGCTTCTTCAAGAGTTGAAGGATTATCGTATTCAATTATGTCTTTTATGTTGAAGGGTAAGCAACTTAGAAACCTTTTTATCTTAGGTTTTTCTTCATCTAGGTAAGGTACATACCTTAACAAGCTGAGAAATTTGCTACATAACTCCTTCCTAGTTATAGAACCCAACTTTAAATCATAAAATTATTTTGACTTATCTTCGTAATACTATTCGGATAAAAACTTTTTCTTAAACATTTTCTTAATTGTACTCCATTTTATATTCTTGTCTTTAAGGCTTTTAACTCTTTTGATATCTTGCCACCAAATGTCTGTCCTTCCGGTCAGATTGTATATGACCATCTTAGCTTTTAATTGAGATGAGTAATTATAAATCTGAAAATACTTCTTCATATCGGACAACCATGCTTTAGCTACCTCTCCCTTTTCATTTTCGCCATTAAAAGTTGGAGGTTTTATCTTTTTAAATTCCCCTTAAATTTGTTCATAATGTTTACACTTTTTCTTAGGACCACAGTCACTATCACTGCTATCCTGATCAGAATTATATTTTCTGCGATAAGTTTTATCATCAGATTCAAAAGAAGAGGAGTTACTTTCAGTTTTATAGTACTTCATTTTCTTATCTCTATGTTTGTAGGACATTGTTCCAGATTCAGATTTTACTTCTGTTCTGTTATCTTTTTCATCTTGATGGTACTTGTCTAGTAAAATCTGGTTTAATTCTTCTTGTTCTCTTAAAATTCATTCGTTTTCTTCCTTAACTTTTCTCATTTCAATTTTTAAGTCCTTAACAATGCGTAATAATTCAGATGATTGATCATTCAGTTCTACGTAGATTTATTCATTAATATTTTCATGTTCGTTATTATTACATTCATTATGAGGAGAAATGTCCTCTGCGGATTCTTCCGGTATGTCCATACCTGCAAATTAAAGGTAAAGCTGTTCTGTACAGAAACAAATTTGAATAAAATTAAGTAACTAAATTTTATGTTTTGCGTGCGTGAACCTATTTCAAGCCTAGAGTTTGAACTTGCGCTCTGATACCGTGTGGAAATATAATAAATGTTTGTTTGTTTAACTAGACGTCCCACTATACTAGACATGTTATGTCGATTATGTGTGAATAATGTATTACAAAATACGTGAAATGTGTTTTATGTCTATAGTATGCTATTGTTGGATGTTGTTACCTCAGATCATGCATCCTAGATCAGTTATGGTTTCTTATGTAGTTGTCGATACTTTATAGACTTGATACTGAATTCATTATATGTGCTAACTGTTTACTTTTCTTGTTGATGATGAAGGGGCCCTATGGGCACCCCGAGGCTTACTTAGCTATTTTTAGCTAAAGCATTTGAACTTCTGTCCCAGATCGCAGGTAAGAGCAATATTGTTTTTGAAGCGTGTAAGAGGTCCTATTTAACTTCAATTAGCCTTCAAGGTTATAAAAAGGAATTAGAGTAACTCGAAGTATTCCAGGGTGAGAAATAATCTAGTTTATTCTTCAGTTATATTCTACATACTATACTATTTACATAGTTCTAATGCATTCAAATCTCAGATTATGTAATTATTATTAATACATTTGTCTTGTATTAAAACATTGTGGAAGGTATTAGAACTTTCTTTTCACGACTAGGTATTTAAATCCTACACCTAGGAAGTATACCATATATTTGATTTCATATTAAAGGGGGCATAACCTATGCTTAGATACTAGCAATGTCATACTAAACCTATCTTTTGATTTTACACACTGTATGCATAAACCTATGTAATGGTATTAATAAAGTGACTTAACAATTATCTATAGTTATAAACTATACACTATATACACTCTCTTCTATTAATTTATACAATGGATGTTATTAGATCATTATAACATTATCTAAGCAATAGTTTTGATATGTGTTTTATGGGCTTCATACCACATACAAGGGTTTGATTGAAAAGGTGTTCCACAAAAATTAAGGTTGTCAATATGTGAAGTTATATTTGACTTTGGGATAAGATGTATCCATATTACTTTATGGTCGCAAGTCGCACCAGGCTGATGGTCAAACCTTAACCTAGGATATGGTGCAAAGACAAATAATACGTAATACTTGGATAATTTATATAATAGTGGTTTGACCTTTGATATATTGTGACCATACTATAATTAGATTGTAATGTTTAACCATATGGAAAGGCCAAACAATGACCTTGTTGCATGATTGCGATGGCGAGCTTATGTAAGGTGGTAGCTATGGATATTAATGTGCAATAAAGGCGTAAGTTGTGGAATGTCTAATGGCATCCCCGTGGCAGGTCTTCACGTGGTCTTCTTGGTTACGGTGCTAACCCGAACTTCTTTGGACTTACCTCGACGAGAGCATAATCTTGGCATTCATTTGACAAGGAGTGGGGTTTTGGAGAGGCCGACAGGCTACGGTTTCTTAGGGTTTACAGTGATGTTTTGTAGGCACCTCTCCAGGGTTCGACACCCCAACCTGTAAGTTGTAAACTTTACACAGTGAGATCCAAGAGCCGAGTCCTTCTTTTGTTGAGTTTGCTAGTGGTGTGTTTGGCTCTAGTTCTCGTCGGATGTAGACATGTTCGGTTCAGAAACAAATTTTCCTCTGACAAGTAAGTCGTTAGTTCCATTCTTGCTACTCACGAAAGTTTATAATGTTGCAACTATCTATATTTGGTTTTGAGCTTCATATTCTATTGTTTAACCACACTATATGTTGTATGGAAGGTACTCCTCAGCTTTGGATTTCTATGTTCTAAGCTAAGTGGGAAATGTGATTGAAACCTGGTAAGCCTCGGTGGTTTCCTGTAGGTTTCAACTTGGCAAACTGTTGGTCCTCATCTGGGTTTAGCCGAAACTTCAGTCTTGTGGTCTGGCTATGGATGTTACCGCCGTTGTAATGTTTGTAAGTCGTATGGATTGTTTTTAGTGTAGGGAGGATTGAATCCTTGACCCACCTTTGCATTGTCTCTACAATGTTTTACTGTGTATCAAATGGTTTGATAAGTGTAACAACTATTTGAAGGGTCTAACCCTTTGCAATTTTGATGAAATGGAAAAATGGTAACTGTTATGTGTTTGAAACTCAATGTTGTTTATAAGAGTTGTGCCTGAGAGGGAAATACTCTCGGAATCCTTTGTTTATTGTAATGATGTTTGTTAAAACAATGATAGGGGAAAAAATCCCATTCCTGAATGTTTATAATATGTCGAGTTTTTTTTTAAAGGTCGAGAGCCGAAATGGCCAAATTCCTAGCTTCGTTGTAGTTTCAAACCCTGAACTCGTTTTTTGAAATAGGACAATGTTGTCGGATTGTAATTCGAAACAATGATGTGTTAGGTTGAAATTGTAACTGTGTTAATACATATTTGTTATCATAAGCAAAACGCCTTGTTTGGAAGCTCTGTGAAATGATTTTTGTGTTAGAAATGTTTAGGGATTACGGCTGAAGGGTTGATGGTGAAATCCTACCCAATACCAAATGTTGTTTGTAGTTTTTATGATAGATGTTACGGGATTCGACCCCTGTGTTGGTTGTGTAGCCTATAAGGCTTAAACTGTAAAAGATAGTCTTTGTGTGAGTCGAGCTCTATCTTGGAAATTCTGTTTCATTTTGCTAAATGATGAAATGTTAACTTAGGGTTATTTGTAACTATCTAGGGTAGAAACTTGGTACATTCGTCCAAACTCAGAGTTGTTTTGTATTTTAAATATAGTAATGTATCAAGGATAATTAAATGCAATGATACTATTAGTGTTGTATAGTAGATATATTTGGTTTCGATTTACCTTTTTTTATTTCAATCTATACTATGTGTCTCGATACTGTTAAAATTCAAAAGGCAGAAAGCTAAGATATCTTAGTAGGGTTTATTTAAATGAATATCAATTATTTGTCTTCTGAAAAAGAAAAGATTTACATTTAACTGTAATTAGGGTTTTTGTACAGAATGCATGGAAATATTTATGATGAATTGCAAAGAGCTGAAAACATTGTTTTAGTATTAAAATCCTAAAAGAAATTTTCTTATGAAGAAAACAGGTTTATTGTTATGAATAAATCTATCTATGAGATATTACAGAGAATCTTTCCTATTTATACTGTTTATAAAATAGATACTATTTAACAAAAGAATAGAAACTTATTTAAAGGAAAAGAAATTGCAGATAGTGCTTGCATTAAATCTTTAATTTGAATCTACTTACAGTGCATCAATATTCAGATCTATTTTAAACACTCTTCCCTGTACTAGAGTATGGCACAAAAACAGTGTGTGGAAAAATAAAAGGAAGCAATTTATTCTATCTCTCTCATAAAACTTCATCAATTAGTTACAGAATAATATGCAATTCAGAAAATCAATCTTTTACATCTGAATGATGATAACTAACAGTGTTCAGCTAATAATCCTAAATCAACAGTTATAGAAACAATAATTTATAACTACCAGGAAATGAAATAACAAGTAGAACATGATAATGTAGATAGGGTGGACAAACACCCAAAGAGGCATGTTCCTCCCAACCTTCTCCAGAAGAAGAATCCAATATCACTTGCTCCTTTGGACCCCCGAGCCTGTTTACTGAACCACTAGGCAGAAGACTCTGTGTAGAAGCAAGGCACTCAGGTTGTACTTTCAGCAATCAATGGAGACTTGCAATACACCTCAAAATAAACCTCTGCACTCAGCAGAAGTGAAACAGACTTACACTACAACTCAAAACATATCTTCCCCTTATCAAATCTCTTGTGTGCATATAGCAGAACCACAAGGTAAATTTTCTTGTCAGAAAAAGTGTGAGCCTCTGCTCAAATTCGATGGCTTATAAAGATGCCTAGGTCTTTTAGTGGTCAATTTCCAAATAAATGAGCAACAAGCTTCAATCCCATCTTTCAGGCAACTTTGACCACAATTCAAGGGAGTTGTCCCATAACAACAGCTAGTTATTGAGTTCCTAATGTTGCCACTTGTCCATTTCCTTCTACCCCAGATTCCATTCCACCTAGTGGGTCAGTAAACACTCTTTCAATAGTCTCTTTGGGTGAGTGTCTCCTATTTTATTTTATTAAATAATAATATTGTGCAATTACAGTCATCCTTGGCCACTTGGCCAAATATAAAACTTTACAATAAAAGTTAAGATAATGTTTTTCTCAACATAAAATGTTTCAAGTAATGGGTATGTTACAACGTCTCCCTCTGTCGACACCAGCACATCTATTCCAAAGGATATACCCAGAGGTCCATGTACCTTGGCCTCATCACCATTAGTGGTGAGTTCCTATGGACCACCTAATGGGATTTCTAAGTACCTCTTAGAATGGTTGTTTCTCACATGCTCGACTCCATCTCCATCATGGCACCATTGAGAATCGTACAGGGTGTTGGTCCTTTTAATTATTGGTCGAAGACCTTAGATTTCTCCTGACTCTAGAACATTGGTGAGTCTTTTTGGAACCCTTCCAATAGTTTGTTCCTATGGATATCCGGGTTGCATTGACGATAGTGTTTCAAATCCCCCCAGTCATATGCTTCCTAGAGTATCTAGTTCAGATGCAGTCCAGTGTACCTATGAGATTCCAACTCTCAGTCATTGAGTCCATCTAGTTGTTGGACCTCTTTCGATCCAGCAGAGAATCATGAATGCCATTGTTTCCATGTATCAATTCTTCAGATCATTCATGGTTGGACCATGATCACATTCCATATTTGAGTCCCCTCTGGACCATTATCATGTACAAAACAATTATTCATATATTGTTCCTTCCCCCCCTTGGACCCCACCATTTGTATATATTGATACATTTATACGAGCATGGGAATGTACGCCTCATCCATGTATATTTGAGATTATATGTGTTAAATTTTGAGTATTAATTCACAATACTATAGGATCTTTGCTGAGAGAATAACATCTACAGTATATCAATGCATGACAATCATAATATGACAAGCATCACAAGCATCACAAGAATCAAAAGCATAGAGACAAGAGACATAGAGTTTCCGTGGGGAAAACCCTAAGGTGAAAAACCCCACAACTTCCTCATAGATAGAGAGAGAAATGGCTCAACCAAAATACAACCAAATAACACTGAGATAGTCTCCTAGCAGATGATCCTCCTCCTCCTCACTAGTGCGCCACTTTTCAGAGAGAGAGTGAATTACTTTTTCGAGTGAGTAAAATAGAGATCTCCTATCTCTATTTATACTCACCTTTTTTCCCAGTGACCCAATGGGGCCGACTTGTCTACTTAGATACATCCACATTATATTATATATAATTTCGGGCCGACCCCAAATGGTGGTCTAATAACCCATCGGCAAGTACACACACTTGCGACACTTGTCAATCCACATGACGACACTTCCTTATAGAGGAATAACACATCTCTTATAAGGGTACAATAAATATATATAAAATATACAGATGAAATACATTTCGAAGTTACATATACATCAACACTCCCTCTTAACTAGGAAGGTATTTCTCGACACAGATCTGCTAGACAAGTCTTCTTCTCTGGATCATCGTCATCGATGCATCGTCATCATCATCGTCACTGCTGCTGCTATCTCAACCAATCTCTGACTCTACTCGTCATAGGAAGTTCTACAGAGCCAGTCCTTTTTCATACTGGATGTAGGCCCACCATCTGCAGGTCTTCCCCATTACTGGCCATACTGTGGCATCCTTAGGACTCATTACGTGCGTCACAAAACCTGGCTGCAGCATCCCAGGCTATTACGAGCACACAGCTCTACCTGTAGGATCTCCCAGGAGCACATTACATGTGACCCATCACAAAACCTGGCTGAAGCATCCCAGGCTGTTACAAGCACACGGCTCTACCTGTCGAATCTCCCAGGAGCACATTACACGTGATCTCACCACAAAACTTGGCTGAAGCATCTGAGGCCTTTTTCATCCTGTCCAGATCTCCCAGGAGCAAATTACATGTGGTCATGGAAAAACCTGGCTGAAGCATCTAAGGCCTTTTTCATCCTGTCCAGATCTCCCAGGAGCAAATTACATGCCATAGGACAAAACCTCGCAAGAGCATCTGCCAGATATCCCAGGGCACCGAATTACATGCCATAGGCAAAACCTCAAAAGACTATCTGCAGATCTCCCAGGGCACAAATTACATGTCCTTCCAAGCAAAACCTCACAAGAGCATTTTCCAGATGTCCCAGGGCACCGAATTACATGCCATAGGCAAAACCTCGAAAGACCATCTGCAAATCTCCCAGGGCACAAATTACATGCTTTCCTGCACAACCTGATCCACGGCCACAAAGTATCATCTGATACTCATCATCATCACTGCAACATCCTGCTGCATGTCATCTAGAGAAGCTCGTCATCCATGATCATCCTAATCATACAATGCATCCATCTGATGCACACATAGATACATGATCCACACAATGTATCCATCAATCATACATGATCTACCTGATCATACAAAGATACATGATCCACACAATGTACCCATCAACATACATGATCTAACTGATCATACAAGGATACATGATCCACACAATGTACCCATCAACATACATGATCTACCTGATCATACAAAGATACATGATCCACACAATGTATCCATCAGCATCCATGATCTACCTCATCATACAAAGATACATGATCCACACAATGTATCCATCAGCATCCAACATGATGCGTTCATACAAAATACATACACATGATCCAACCGATCATATCCAGCATCCAAAATGATGCGTACATACATATAAATGATCCAACTGATCATATCTAAGCAGAAACTAGAACATCATCCAGATGCTCATCATCTAGCGCTTACATCCACAGCCATGTGAAGGATCCCCCTTCCAACATGCTTGGAATGGCTTTAGCAAATGTGTCCATCACTTCTTCCTCGAAGTATCCTCGATCTGAAGCATGCCAAGCCTCTCTCTGAAGTACTCGAACTTCACCCTGGCTAGTAGATTCGTCAGCACATCTGCAATCTACTTGTCCGTTGCAACATATAGGAGCTTCACAGCTCCTCTCTGCACCATATCCCTGATATAGTGATATTTGATCTCTATGTGTTTCGACCTGTCATGAAACACTGGGTTCTCGAACAGCTTCACACAACTCTGGTTATCACAGAAGATACCAGTAGCATCCAACAGGAGATCAAATAACTCAGACAGTAGCTTCCGTAGCCATACTGCCTCACAACTGGCTGAACAGGCTGCAACATACTCTGCCTCAGCTGTACTCAGTGCTACGCAGGATTGCTTCCTGCTAAACCAAGAGATCACACCTGATCCCATACTGAAGTAGCACCCAGATGTGCTCTTCCTATCTGCAGCACTACCAGCCCAATCTGAATCAACATAACCCTGCAGGTTAAACTTTTGATTCGGTTCATACTTGAGCCCATAATCCACTGTACCCTTCAGGTACCTCAGAACATGCTTTACAGCAACCAGGTGAACACTCCTCGGATCCGTCAGGAACTGGCTCAATGTGTTCACAGCAAAGCAAATGTCTGGTCTCGTGTTCGTCAGGTACATCAAGGACCCAATCATCTGACGATACATGGATACATCAACCGGCTCAGATGAAGCATCACATAGAAGCTTCAGATTCAATGCCATAGGTGTGGCCATGGCCTTGCAATCCATCATCCCAAATCTCTTTAGGATATCTACTGTGTACTTCCCTTGACCAAGGAAGATCCCACCTGCATTCTGCCACACCTCCATGCCTAGGAAATAGTGCATCATTCCCAAATCTTTCATATCGAATTCAGCAGCAAGCTTCCTCTTAGTATCTGCAATCAGTCTGTCATCTCCTGTTACAAATAAGTCATCCACATACAGGATTAGTATCACAGGATTCCCTTCCACAACCTTGTAGTAAAGGTTGGAATCCACTTTACTTTTGGTAAAGCCCAAGCTAGATAGGAAACTGTCCATCCTACCATACCAAGTTCTGGGAGCTTGCTTCAAGCCATACAAGGCTTTCTTTAGTCTACACACATATGACTCCCTGTCATGTATTTCAAAACCAAGTGGTTGTTCCACATATACTTCCTCTTCAACTATACCATTCAAGAAAGCAGTCTTGACATCCATCTGGTGTATTTTCCATTTCATAGCTGCAGCCAGGGCAAGTACTGTTCTGATGGAAGTATACCTGGCTACAGGTGCAAAAGTTTCTTCATAATCTATTCCCTCTTTTTGAGAGAATCCACGGGCTACGAATCTTGCTTTGTATTTCTCCACACTTCCATCTGCAGCATGCTTGATTTTGAAGATCCATTTAGAAGTCACAACAGACTTCTCTTTAGGTCTTGGGACAACATCCCAAACATCATTCTTCATTATTGATTGGTATTCCTCAACCATGGCATCCTTCCATTCTTTCTTTTTTGCTGCTTCTTCATAACTGGAAGGCTCTTTGTTCATAATGTCACAGAGTAAAGCAACATAGCTGGTTTGTGATCTGGTTATTTTCTTTGCTCTGTGTTCTTCTTCTGGAATACCAAATCTTTCTGCATCTTGAATGAGCTCTCTAGCCCATACAGGTTTCCTCTTGTGAGAGTTATCCTCACGGGGTGGATCTATAGGTTCTTGTGGATCTTCAAACTCACGAATAGCTTCTGGAACTGCTTCGGTCATGGTAGTGTCTTGAAATCTTGTTTCCTTAGGTTCTTCATAAACTTCAGTAGGTGCCTTCCTTGATTTGATGAATGCTGAGTTTTCATCAAATGTTACATCCCTGCTGACATCAATCTTCTTGAACCCTGGAAAGTATATTCTGTAAGCCTTCGAGCTTTCACTGTAACCCACAAAAATACCCTTCTTTCCTGAAGGATCTAGTTTAGTCCTCTTTTACTTTGGGACATGAGTGTATACTGGACAACCAAATATTCTGAGATGACTGAATTCAGGTTTCTTACCAGAAAAGACCTCTTCTGGTGTCTTGTTGTCCAATATCTTGTGGGGTGTTCTGTTCTGCACATATACAGTTGTTCTAGCTGCTTCTACCCATAGATGCATAGGAAGATCTTGGTCATGCAACATTTCCCTTGCTGCTTCCATGATAGTTCTGTTCTTTCTTTCTGCAACACCATTTTGTTGAGGATTATAAGGAGCAGTCAACTCCCTCTTAATCCCTGAATCACTGCAAAGCTTCTTGAAGTCACTTGAGGTGAATTCTCCACCATTGTCATATCTGCATGTCTTGATCTTCTTGTCAGTTTGATTCTCCATCCAGGTTTTAAATTCCTTGAATTTATCAAGCACATCATATTTTCCCTTTAAGAAGTATATCCAAGTCTTCCTGGAGAAGTCATCAATAAATGAGACATAGTAAACATACCCACTCAGGGAACTGGATGACATAGGGCCACATACATCTAAGTGGATGATTTCCAGGATGTCTTTTGTCTTGCTTTCACTGCTTGGGAAAGCCTTCTTAATGTTCTTACCTTTTGCACATCCTTTGCAAACACCTTCATGTTTGGTCTTGATTTTAGGAATACCCTCTACTGCCTTGCTTGCAATCGGAAGTGCTCTATAGTGCATGTGAGCAAGTCTTCTATGCCAAAGTTCACTTGGCTCCATAGATTCATGCACCATGGCATGTTCAGGTTGTCCCTTCAATTTATACAAGCCTCCCTCTTGCTCTCCAATCACTACTGCATCATCTATGGTCTTTCCCTTTGGCCACATTAGGACTTGGCCATCCACAAATGCAACCCTCATACCTTTTGCATCCAATGCAGAAATGGAGAGTAAGTTCTTCTTGAGTCCAGGCACATAAAGGACTTCTTTCATCTTCAAAGATTTTCTAGAATCTAGGTTGTAGGATGCTTCACCACTTCCTTTGATTGGGTATTGATAATCATCCCCATGTTTCACCTTATGGGGTGATTCATGTTCGGATAGATTCACAAAAGATTCCTTAAACCCAGTCATGTGTTTGGAAGCCCCACTATCAATCAACCAATCATTACAGCCATGGGAGATGGTACCTGTGAGAGCATAGATCAGAACATACTCTTCTTCACTTGATGAGTCATCATTGCTATCACTTTCTTCCCTAGCCTTCTTCTTTGGGGGTTCATCATCTTCGGTAGCATGAGCATGAAACCTTCTTTTGATACCCTTCTTCTTCTTGTTGGGGATGTTATTGTCCTTCTTGTTCTTGGGACAATTTCTGGCAATATGTCCTTTCTCATTACAGGTGAAGCATATTCTTCTTTCTTTGAAGTGATGTGAAGATCTCTTGGAGTGAGATGGATCTCTCTTGGACTTTCCTTTCCTGGTGTGAGCTGTGAGAGCTTGATCTTCATTCCCCATCTTTTCTTCTCGTGCCACAAGCCTTGCTTCTTCTTGTGAGCATTCTTCCCGAAGTCTACTGAAAGAGATCAACTTTTTCCTTGCACAAATTCCTTGGATAAAGGAATCCCATGACCTGGGTAGGCCATTTAGGGTGGTCATTACCACTTCACCATTCTCCACCATTTCATCCACTGCTTCTAGTTGTTCCTTGATCTGGGAGACCCTTGAAAAATAGGATTGAATGGTTTCTCCATTCTGAAACTTTACTCCTTTCAATTGGTTCCGCAGGGTCATCTTCCGATTTATGTTCTTTCCTTCAAACAGCTTGGTCAAAGAGTCAAACATCTCCTTGGGTGTCTTAAGAGAAGACACATGGGGTATGAGATGGTCTTTGATAGAATCAGCAATGATTCTTTTTGCCTTGACCAAGTTCTTCTTGTGCAATGCCTTGGCCTCTTCATCCTCTGGGATAGGGATGTCTTCTTTCACATATGAGTCCAACTCATTCTCTTCCAGGATTAACCCAATCCTATACTTCCAAGCTCGGAAGTTATCAACTCCTTCAAGCTTATCCTCAAGCTTGGTGTGGAGAGACATCTTTAAGAGTACTTCAAATGGAAATAGAAAATATTTAGGACTTACCACTTGAAGTGCTGAAAACTGGATCTGGTCCCAGATTAGGGTTTGTTAGAGAAACCCTAAAAATTCAAAATGTGAATTTCAAAATTCCGAAAGGATAGAAAGATGTGCTTTGGAGAGCTGATCAACCTGGTACATTCAGAATTTGAGATCAGTAAATTCTTGCCCTTCAAAATTGCCTTTTTATCCTCCCGGGTTCACTAGGGAGAGCCATGAATTAGGGTTTGAGTTTCCCGGAGATCTACCCAGCCAAAAATCTCGATCCAAAGCTCTAACCTTCGATTTGTGCAAGGAGCTTCCAGCTGTTCCTTCAGTTTCCAAAAAATCCTATTTTTGTGGAAACCCTAATTTTTAGGGCCAAATCTGAAAATGCTCGGAACTGAATTCTGATTGGACAGATAGATGCGCCTTGATGAGTAGATCCAATCTACTATACTGAATTTCAAAAATCTGTGGAGAGAAACTCAATAAACAAGGAACTCAAGCTTCCGTCACTGCAAAATGTCTTCTTCTCAGTTTAGCTCTGATACCATGTTAAATTTTGAGTATTAATTCACAATACTATAGGATCTTTGTTGAGAGAATAACATCTACAATATATAAATGCATGACAATCATAATATGACAAGCATCACAAGCATCACAAGAATCAAAAGCATATAGACAAGAGACACAGAGTTTCCGTGGGGAAAACCCTAAGGTGAAAAACCCCACAACTTCCTCAGAGATAGAGAGAGCAATGGCTCAACCAAAATACAATCAAATAACACTGAAATAGTATCCTAGCAGATGATCCTCCTCCTCCTCACTAGTGCGCCACTTTTCAGAGAGAGAGTGAGTTACTTTTCCGAGTGAGTAAAATAGAGATCTCCTATCTCTATTTATACTCACCTTTTTTCCCAGTGACCCAATGGAGCCGACTTGTCTACTTAGATACATCCACATTATATTATATATAATTCCAAGCCGACCCCAAATGGTGGTCTAATAACCCATCGGCAAGTACACACACTTGCGACACTTGTCAATCCACATGACGACACTTCCTTATAGAGGAATAACACATCTCTTATAAGGGTACAATAAATATATATAAAATATACAGATGAAATACATTCCGAAGTTACATATACATCAACAATATGTATCTCATCCATTATGAGTATTGTATTTGCAGTTCATCGCCCATGTCGTTCCACTGAAATATACGCTCTTCTCCGAAGTAGTCTCTAATTCAGGTTACCACCACCACACCATTACTATGATGGTCATATGATGTCTATTGGTCATACCATTTGCTCCTAACCTCACACATCAGGGGACAATCTTTTAACACCAAAAAATGACCATGCATCATCATACATACCCTATTCCTATGTTTAAACCTTCAACATGAAAATTAATGCAAAAAAAACCCAAAATGTATGATATCCTAAATCCTAAACCCCGCTTTGGACAAGCTCCCCAAAAAATAGGAAACCTCCACCAAAATAGGGCTTTCCCAAAAAATAGGGAAGGCCACCAAAAGTGGGGGATGTCCGCACAAAATGTAAACTCCCACGCACATTTAAATTTTACCTGCGGTAAAGGAAAATAAACCACCATGGTTTAGGGTTCTCAAAAACCCTAAACCACACTTACATATATTGGGATTTTTACCCTCATTTGGATTATACGAATCATTTTTCACAAACCTCTAGCCCTTGGAAGCTACCCTCTACAAGTTCCCTTTTGTGAAGGTTGAACACCTATTAGTTCCCTTCACTCCCATTCAGTTGAGACCTTGCCCATTGATCCCCCGTGGTGGCTCGATGGAGGAGAGTTGTTTGGAGAACCAAAGAGTTGCACCAAATTCAAGCAAATGCATAGGCCCTTTTCCCATTGAGGTAATCCAAAACCATTGTAGATCTTATTTATTGGAAATATAAAGAAAATCAATTATTTTGCAGATCTTTTTATTAATGTGAATGAAAGAAATATTACGTGTGTGTGTTAGTTTTCACTGCGGTAGATGTTATTAGATATTTATGTTAGTTTTTCATCATTTAATTCAATATGATCTAGGATATTAACTGAGAGAAAAACATGTACATCATATCAAACATAAGAGACAAGAGACAAAAGACACAAAGAATTTCACCAGGGAAACCATAAAGGAGAAAACCCCAAAACAAGAGATAGTCTCCTAGTAGCTTCTCCTCCTCCACTTGTGCGCACTCCTCCTCTCTCTCACTAATGCGAAGTGAGTGAGTGTGAGTATGGATAAATTGAGAGGTGATCCTCTCTATTTATACTTTACCTTTACTTTCCTTTTACTCTAACTGGGCCGACCTCCCTTAGGAGAGTCTAATAACCCATTATAGCTTGTCACTGGGCCGACCCCACTAGGGTGGTCTAATAACCCTTTAACTCATACAGGATTGACCCCACCAAGGTGGTCTAATAATCCATCAAGTATAAGTTACGACACATACAATATGACTTGTGACACTTGCAAATACAAATGACGACACTTCCAATTGGAGGAATAATACATCTCCATTGGGGATACAACAAAGTACAAATGTAATACATACAATATACAAGTGAATATCTTCTGAAGTTACAAATACATCAACACTCCCTCTTAACTAGGAAGGTATGCTCTTGACACAGGTCATCAATACATGTTGTGCAGGATTTATACCTTATAGTGAGGAGAGACAATACCAACTTGGGCGGGGTTGACAGGTAAATAGATTCATTGCATTACATTTAGTTCCTACAAATGAAAGAGGTCAAGATATCGAAAGATGTAACTTTTATCGACGGCTGGTCCTAGCTTTCACTTGGTCTTTCACTTGATCCTTCACTATGATGAACCTGCAACACAAAGGAAACCTTCCTCAATGTATCTTGAATGTAATAAATATGATGAAATCGAAAGCAATTAAACATCAACTACAATCAGATAATAAACCGAATGAACATACAATCCAATAGACATTCGATTTGGGACAGTAAGGGTATTTCCACCTTTTTATTGTCAAAGAAACATGAATCAGTACAAATATACCTGATCAGTTAAGATGCTTCTACAACCGAGTCCTGGGCTCCTGCTCTTCACAATGACCTGGGAATTCCTCCAGCATAACAACACTTAAATCATTCTTTCTAGGTCCCTCTCTCATGGATCCTCCTTGTATTTATGGGACAAGGTAGGAAGTTGGAATCGAGAGGTGGTTGAATTGGGAGGTTGGGGAAGATGCAGAACCAACTTCAACTAATCCCAATTCGTAATCTCAATATATTTTTTGACTTCATATTAAGATGTGCACAGGTTTCATACAACCAGAGTAGCGTGGTATGCAACTCGTGTACTTTGCAACAAGCGTTTGCAACATTTCTCAAGGTGTGCGCTAGTTGTCCTTGAGAAAAGCAGCGCATGTTTTGAGGTGTGCACTGGTTTACTATAGCAAGAGTAGTGCACATGTGGTGAAATCAGGAGAAACAGTCAGATTCTCAACTAAAGAGTGTACTACCACCAATAAGTCATCTAGGTCAACCTAGCTCTTCCATCCATAGTGTCCTTTTGTGTGATCGACAGAGCAATGTGATCACAGACGGAGAAGTGAAGATTTGACCCATAATAGATGCCCCCTAATGTCTGAGATCAGAGGGAAATGATGGCTGAAATACATTATAATTCCAAGTCATAGGAGGAGCAAGAAACCTCAGAACAAAGTCACAAACTTACCTGAAACAACGATCAAGGTTAGCGAGCAATTACAATCTTGACATCATATAGATGTGTAGCATGATACAACATGATCTTCGATACATAACTAGGAGATGTATATATAGCATGGCCATTGAGATACAAGTGTGAATCCATGTCAAAAGAGAGATCATAGCCATAACAACAAACTGGATCTATGTCTCATGAAGAGCCAAAAAATAAGTGAGGCTCAGTCTTGCGCAGCTTGGGTGATAACATAAATATGGTGATGCTATCATAGTCCCAAGGTCTTCATCCAAACAACCCAAGGTACAAACCCTAACCATGTGAATAAATGAGCTGAGGTCGAACATGGGGGGTATCATTTGATTACCGGTCATTGATGTATACTGTTAACAAACGCGAGGACTTCCATCGATAATGATAATGGGGTCCAAGGTACCTATTACGTTCCAACGAGTGTGAATAAGAGGACTTGGAGTCAAATACTTGAGGAACCTGTCGAATAAGAGACATTAATGTATTTCGATTATTCAATAGTGAGGGAAACTGCCACTGATGACTGCAATCCCCAAGGTACTAACCGAAACTCTAAACTTCATTCCCAGAGCATAATGAGTTGAATTCAATGGGAAGAAGTCCGTTGGAAGGGAGGCCTTAAGGCATCCTCCATCATCCATCATGAGGAACACTCAAAAGGTATGAGCTGATGTGGAGTAGAACAAGTAACAAGATGAAACAAACTGACACCAGGATGGTCAACACATGAAGTCAAGGTGAACTGTAGAATGGCCGACACAGGCTATATCCTTGAACAGTGAGCATGACACAAAGTGACTTAGGTAGTTTTTAACATGAGGGAGAAGTGATATAAGCCCGCAATGTAGGAGACATTAACAAACCCTCCATATGATTGGAAGAATAACCAATCGGGGGAGTAAAAAACTCAGAGATTAGGTTCACCTTAAGGCCAAAAACTAAAACCCAAATGAAATGATAGACTCAAATAGGTGATGTGTTCAAGGACATGACTGACTTGACTGCCTTTGAAATTGAAAAGATGTGATATACCATTCTTATCCCTTATTCTTTTTGGTAAAATAATGTCCTTCTTGTTGTTTTAATGAGTCCAAGAAAGAAAACTCAATAAGTCCAACCATGTAAAATTTTTAACGAACCCATGGGAGGAAGACTTAGGACCTTCTTCATTGTTTACAGAGTTCGAAGAAGAGATAGAAGAATACTCTACAATACTGATCTTTGGATTTTAATATCAAGCCAAGATTTGTTCTTGTTCGCCGATGTTTTCAATTTTAAGGAGTCTGAAAAAATTAAACAATAACTCCATACACTTACCCATAGATTTTAATATCGATCCCGGGTTGGTATATGCTCGCTGGTGTTTTCCTATTTATAGAGTCTGAAAAACTTTAAACAATCCTCTATATACCCTCTCGTGGATTTCACATCGAGCACGAGTAGGTGAGTGCTCGCTTGGTGTTTTCATGTTTCGAGAACCTGAAAACCCTAAAGAAGGCTCCAAAAGTCCTTTTTCGTATAGTTGGTCTCCTCCCCCGAAAAATTCTAAAATGATGAGAGAAGAACTCTTCTAGCCACGCATGACTAGAGTATTTCTTTTTTGTAAGTAATCCGCAAAAGTTTGAAAAATGGTTAAACTTATACTTAAGCAGATGGACCTTCAATTCCTTTAACGAGCTTGAAGAGAACAAGTTTGCTCGGCTATCTTGTTTAGTTTTTCAAATAGTCAAAACAAGAGCTTAAAACGACTTAAAATATAGCTTCTAGGATCGTAGGTTCATGACCTGCCAAAGAATAGGATCTCAACAGTCGCATTAGTAACTATCGACAAGTTTTCTCAATGACATAATAATGACAATATGGTATCTATATTGATCTATCAATAAGAAAACAAGTCATTTCCGGTTTAATACTTTAAAATTCTAGTGAAAATTTGAAATACCTAGGTTAAATTTAACTCACCAACATTTGTAGGTATTAGTGATTAAATAGAACCTTTTAGGGACAATTTGAAACTATACACTTTTGCAAAATGTGGGTAAAAATCAAAGTTCATTTTATATAAATAATTTCAAATTGAAAAATCAAATATCACAATTGGAGCTTTAGGGCAAAATTGGAGCAAAACCTTGATCTTCCTCCGTTCGCTGTGATCAAACCGTGCCACCAATCAAACTTCTGCTTCCACCAAGTAAGTTTATTCCTCCCATACTTGCAATTTGATGCATTTTTTTGGAAATTTTCATGGTCAAAATCACTTTCTAGCAATGTTCATCACGTGTTTCTTCGTGTGCACTACTGTTTGTGAGCAAAAGCAGCGCATACTAGCCAAGTGAGTTGTTTTTGTTGAGGAAGAGCAGCGTTCAAACATGACTGTCCAGTGCAAATAGTAGCACACACCCCTGAAAGTGAGATAAAAAGTGGAAAAGACTAAAAATTTGACTGTTGCTTGGTAGGATGGCTATTGTCTAGTGTGAAAGGGAGCATGAGGACATGGATCGAGAAGCTTTACAAGATCCGACGACCCTCCATGCGCTCCGAAGATGTGGACTATTGAAATTTTATAGAACTGTCAATATGCGGGCAATAAACCGCTTGCTTGAGAAGCTTGTCCAATACTGGGATGCCAAGGCATTGGTGCTTGATATCCAAGTAGAAATACTGGAAATCACCATAGATGACATCTACTTTATCACGGGTCTCTCTCGAAGAGGAGACGTTGTGAACTTGAAAGGGTCCTCAGGCAATGTGGGTGCCTTGTCCGTGCAAGAGTATGTGAAAGCCTACTGTCTACTGGGAACTGAGAAATCTAGTAGTCAAATTCTGATTTAGACTACTGCAAGCTTCCCCCTCAAAGTCATCGTAAGTGTTCTTAACAAAATGGGAGGGAGCGCTACGCAACATCTTGATTCGAGGCATTATATGCACATAGGTACTGAATGTTTGCACGGTAAAGTGTATGACTGGTGTTCAAGTCTTTTGGAAAACATGAAGCTTCAACTCTCAGGGTGTAAGACCAAGAAGATGAAGAACTTTGGGTACGAAAGCATACTTTGCACCTTCTTCTTTGAAAGGGTTCCTGCTATGAGTTTGGGCATGCCTTTGCCCTCGGTCAACCCACATGAGCCAATGCTGTCTCGTTGGGGTGAGATCTTCCTCCGCCAAGGTGGTGGCGAGAGCAACTTCCGTTACCACGAGGATGATTTATGGGGTTGGTGGAAAAGGAAAGTGCCAGCGCTTGAGCAGTTTCCATATGCGGGTATGGACTTCCATCACGATCTTGAGCTGATACTTCCTCCAGGAGTAGCCTAGGGAGATATAGGTATGTTTATGTTTTGAAAAGTTATTAAATATTTATATTTTCATATATATGATTTTTTATGATGAATTTGAAGTACTGAAACAAAGTGTCATGTGCAAATGTTGGACCAGTGCATCCTGAGGGACACCCCCATACTTTCGTGAGGCCAGTGGTAGTGGGTGCAGTTGATGACATGCTGGGAACCATTTAGGGGAAGATGAGTCGGTTGAGTCATGACAATCCTACATACAGGATTGAGCAGATGTCGCTTGACATGCAAAAGGATGTGGTTGGTGTGCCCCCAACCTGGATTAGGTTGCTGCGGAAAGTAGCTAGGTTGGTCATATGTTACCGAGAGGCAGTAGAGGCAGATGAGGCCCCACCTTCTCCATAGGAGAAGGATATCCTATGTATATTTTTGAGGCCATCGAGCCCAATTTTGTATCTTATGACATGACTCAGTGACAGACTTATGATCCAAACTCATACTATTTTTTGATACAGATATATATATATATATACAGTATTGGTTATTTACATGTGTGTTATTGTGTTTTATGCATGAATTACTTATGTGTGTGAATGATGCAAATGCCAATCTAAAATGTAGTTTGCAAATGAATCCGCTAATGCATTCAAGTTCCTTGGAATATGTTGATATGTGATATACTCAAACTGTCTCTCAAGTAGCTTAACGCACACAAACTGACGTAGCAAAGTAGGATCTCTAACCTGATAAACACCTTGTTGATGCCTCGGATATCGTAGCATCAATCAAAAAGGGATTCTCCCCGATAGATTATCCCAATTAGATTATCTACCGTTTGGTATAGGGAATCCGTCCGGTTAGCGGTTCCGGCAACCGTGGATTTGGAGTTTTATTCCAATTGTACCGGTTATGGCCCGATCCACCTTTCTTTTGGATTTTATGTTTTATAATGATATGCAAGTTCCTGGTCTATATTTAATCTAGATGCAAGACTGAGAAAACAGATCTAGTATAAAACTGAAATACACCTAATTATCCTTGCAAGGAGCACATTTAAAGCATGAGCAATGAGCTGTAAGAGTTATCTTTAAAGAATGAACAGATAGCCATTAAAGCTTAAAGAGAAAACTACAGCAAGATAAAAGATCTCAGAAGATAGCTTCTAATTACAAATAACACATTTTCATTACTCATCAAAGAGAGAAGCAAGATTATTTAATCTAGATGCAAAACTGAAAGAACAGATCTAAGTCTAAAAACACACGAAATAAATCTAATTGTCCCTGCAAGGAGCCAAATTAAAGCATGAGAAATGAGCTGTAGTAGATATCTTAAAGAAAGAACAGCTAGCCATTAAATCTGAAAGAGAATGCTACAGCAGAGATGAGAGATTTCAGAAGATAGCTTCTGATTTAATGTAAACACATTCATTACTCATGAAACAAAGAATTCGTTTGCACACAAAGGAGTGAAATCATTAGTTGCAAAGAAATAATTCAAATAGCAAGAAAGATCTCACATTACAGTACGGAAGTCACCAGAATAGTCCAATATACATCCATCCTTCATTCCCATGCAAAACGTTCTCTCCCTGGCTTTTATTAGAAGATTTTACTTTCATAGAACATCCACAAGATAGCTCGTACAAGTCTGAAAATTAAATCCCTGCCAAAAGTCCTGTTCCTTCTTTCCTAACTTCTATTTATAATTACAAAATTGCCCTTTGGGCTGCCACCTGGCCTCTTCCACTTGTCACCTACAGGAATTTCTTCTATAATAGATAAAAATGTGACCACTCTTTTTACAAAAAATATTTAACAAAAGAAAATGGACAGATGTCCCATAGCTCACGCTTTACACATTTGAGAGCTTAAAAATACAACATATCATAAATAATATTCTAAAATCAGCGATTTCACTCCTGTGCGTGAGCTTCTGCTGGAAGAGGGTCGCTCAAATTGGATGCTGCTGCTGCTGCTTCTTGGGAAAGAGGAATCGAGCCCACTATCTCTGCTGCTACTGCTGGGGAAGAAGAAATCGAGCCAGCTGGAGTTTCTGTTATTGCTGGGAGAGAAGAAATCGAGCCAGCTGGAGTTTCAGTTACTGCTGGGAGAGAAGAGCCTGGGCTTGCTGTTGCTCCTACCAATGCTGTTGCTTTCTTCTCCTCCTCCGCTATGTAACTATACCATATAGCCGTGTCCCTTATGACTATGTTTGCGGAAGCAAGGAGCAAGATTTTCTGAGAAGTTACATTTTTTCTAAGCTCTGCTCCAATGCCTTGAACTTTTGTTACTGCAGCTTGATGCACTTCTTTAAGCAAATGGCTGTGGACTGATGACATTCCAATATAATGTTGGAGGTCGTCAATTGCTAGGACATCAATTTTCTTCACATATTGAGTTTGGATTCCTAGTTCTTCCTTTAGTTCATCCAAGCGTTGTTCATCACCCGGGAAATCATCGAGGGATTGTGGGAAATTCAATTTGCACCTGTCATGCACTCCCTGGATCTTTTGATACAAAACGTTGATCCTATCCCTTGTTCCTTGCACATTGGCCATTAGCTTACTGCCACAGCTTCTGCAGAAGTCCAAAAGGGATACATCTTCATTAAAGCCTTCCATAGACTTGAATGGGAGATGTGTGGCGAAATCCACCTTTCCTTCTCGCCATTCTATCTGGCTCAAGATATTTGCCTTAACCCGAGTGTGCATAGCTTTAAGCCTATGGGCCTCTGCATTAACTTCTTTTAGCCTGACCACCATGGCCTTGAGCTTGCTAACTTCATTAGTGATTAGTTCCTGAGTGTCATATATTTGCTTCAGGATGCTGCAGGATAGCTCATGGAAGGGAGACATGTCCATCGTTCTGCTCTCAGCTTGCTCTAATTGCTCAGCTAATGCCCACTTGTCTGCCTCTAGCTGGGATGCTTTATCTTCCGCTTCATTCTTCTCTACTTCCACAATCATCATCTGGAGTGTTAGTTGGTCCTTTTCCTCCTCCAACTGGTTATATTTGCCTGATAGATCTTTATGCTCGACATACAGGCAATTATACTTGTTTACCACAAGATCCCTGTAGGCTTGCTCATTAGCCACAGTCTGTTGTAGCGTACGAGCTCTCCTCTTTGTCAATTCATTTTCTCTAACTATATTACCTACATTGTCTAGTGATGGTTTTGTTGTTTCTACAACTGCGGATGCCATAGCTAAGGGATCCTTATCTGTATTTCGCATTACAGTGATCTCCCGGTGGGTAATGATATCCTCCTGGAAGAGTCTTTTGATCCTCTCTTCCGATTTAAGGACCATTGCTTTCCTTTTCTTATCATAGACAAATTCATTCCACCTGGACACCGTATGTTTTCCTGATGGAGTGTACGGGACAATTGGGAGGTCCATAATGTCTATTTCTTCTTCAGTCGGTGGAGTCCGGACTCCCTGAGCTGGATCTGTTCCTACATTTTGGGTACCAGAGCCACCTGCTTGAGGTGCGTCTATTTCCATGTCTTAGATACCGGATCCACTTGCTTGGGCATCTTTTCCTGCTTTCAGCTCTTCTTCCGCTTTCCTTCCTATCTCAGCTTGTTCAACTTGCAGCTGATCTTCATTCTCTTTCCATTGCCTTTCATCTTCTGCTTCTTTCTGCTGCTGGGATTCCTCAACCTCTTTCTGCAGCCTTTGTTCTTCTACTTCTTGCTGCAATTTGGCAACTTCAGCCTCTTGCAGTAACCTTGCTTCCTCTCTCAACCTTTGTTCTTCTTGGGCTCGAGCATCATCAACTTCTCTCTCCTTATGCTGGCTAGTCTCCTGGGTCTTGGTGGAGCTAGAGCTTGCTCCACTGCCTTGGCAGAAGGTTCGCAGCTCAGCCATGTTGATGATGCCTCTGAATACCTCCTCCTCGGCATCATGATAATGAGAGTACTCGAAATGAGCATAAATCTCCTTACAGTGCTTAGCAGATTTTCCCTTCCTGTCATTCCTGTGGAATATTACCTCACCGAAGTGGAAGGCTTTCAGCTCCTGAACAAATTCTTCGACTGAGGCGACCCCTGAGAAGTTGCAAGCTCCTATGCAGAAAGGTAGAGGGGGAAAGGAGGCCTTATGCTGCTTGTTGAGTACGGCAAGATTCCATCTAGGAAAATCTGTCTCACTGCCTCTTTAAGGACTACATAATATGTAGCATATCTTGGCAAAATATATGGAGCTTTAGTTCCTCCAAACATTCTGAGATAGGTGCCTTGATCTGAGAAATAGAAATCTCCATAATTTTCAAGGACTTCCATGGCATTTTCCGACAAGCAGTTGGGCTCTTGATTGAATAGCTGCTCATATAGGGGCATGATGAACCCCTCACAGATGAACTTATAGCTGGGTTTGTAATTCTGAGCCCACACTATCCTGAAAGTGGTATAAACCAGGGTGGTGGCCTTACCCCATGTGCAGCCCAATTTGGGGAAATCCACCTTGGCCAAAACACAATCAATCAGATATGAGGACATGAAAAATTATGCCTTCTTCAAGGCTAGTCCTTCTCTTGCAGCAACTATCATTGAGGCCAAACTGTCTGACAGGAGAGTGGCCCAGTCAAACACAATTCCTTTAAATGCCAGGAAGTGGATGATAGGGACCCACTGAATCTTGTACACGGTGCCATCGGGCATGCTGAAGATTCTGCACAACATCAAGGCGATCAACCTGAAAGGAGGTCTCAGATTCTGGACGTCGTATTCGTCATTACCTTTCTTTCTCAAATGCTTGCCTGGGACTAGTAGCCTTTTGGCCATCTCAGCGTTATTCATCTGGCCCAGCCATTCATCAGTCAGAGATTGCTGGGAGCGGGGAAATTTGTAGGCTACAGCAAGATATGCGGGGTGAAATGAGGCAATGGCTGTCTTCCCGCTATCATGAATTACTCTTCCTTCCGCATCGGCATGTTGGAGTATCCACCCGATTACCTCAGAACATGGGAACAGTTCAGGGCAGGTAGCATCTCTGGCTATACTTGAAGCTTTGATATTTAGATAAATCTGCCCCTCTTCTAGCAACATGTCTGGGACATCCTAGTCTTGGATCATCCTATAAATGTCACCCCATCGGATTTCAGGAGGAACACCGGTAGTGCACCTAGTATCCTGGAGGGTGGTCTCAGTTTTAAGTGGCGCAGGCTATTTTTCTGTCATTTTAGCCTTCTTCCTACTACCTTTTGGCATTTTGACTTATCCTTGATAGCGACCAAATATAAGTCATTATAAAATTGAGCAACATACTATGAGATTTTAACAGAGAGCATCACCATTTTAACATGTCAATGAGATAAATACAATGTGAAGCTGCCTGTTAGGAAGCAAAATACATCATTCCAACAGAGAACATAGTTATAGAAATTAAAATTTTTTTTTAAAGGGACGGGTATGTTGCAGAAGCAATCCGCTCTCGGTCTAACTCTAGGAGAGGTGGTGAACTTCGTCATCGTGCTTTTAAATGGTTAGTGGCGGGGAAGTCTGGGAATAAAACGACCTTATTACGAGATAAGGGGCCGCTTGCACACTTACGATCAGGCGAGGGATTCGAACGCCATCGTCATTTATGGCACTTGACGAGGTGCTCTATGGTAAGCTCGGAAGATGCCGGGAAACTGGCCAATAGCGGGGTAGCTTAGGTTGGGATAAAGACAGTCCTACGATGAAATAGGGGGCCGCTTTCCCCACTTATAAACATGCGAGTACGGGGCTGCTTTCATATACATGAACCGGTGAGGGTTTCGACCGACATTGTTGTTTATGGCACTTGAGGAGGTACTCTATGGTAGGCTTGAACAGGGGTGATGGTGCCTAGCTTAGAATTTGAATTGGGTAGTGGCTATGCTGGGACTAAGGCTTATGAAAAAGCCTAGGCAGCTATATTTTTAGCTTTTGGCTAGGGACACGAAAAGTCCATGGGGCCTCGGGGGTTTTAAAATAATGAAGTATGCAACCAGTGTCTACAAGCCACATCTGAGACAAAAAGAAAATTTGAAAAGTAATCTACTTTGCAGATGAAGCAAATTTCACGGTTAGAATCCTAACTAGCAAACGATGAGGTGGCTGAAGTGAACGCGGACGTGGATTGGCGAGTTGAGCTGGAGTGGTTACGCGGCGTCCAACAGTTTTGTTAATCAACACAAATGGCAATGGGGTCGATCCAACGCAATTGTTTATTTAAACGTTCTACACACATGTGAGTTTTTAATACGGTGGGTGGCGCCATTAAAACGCTTTTAAACTTCGTACGCCACAGTCACATCGTTGTCTCGATATGCGTGCATGACTGCCATCTTCGGGATGGATTCACGAAATCCGCCCGCCATTGCGGAAGGTTACGTGGAACGACTTCGGCGTTTCGGGAGAGATTGGTGAATCTTCTCGTAATTCTCACGAAGATAAGTGGATCACTTGCGGAATCATTCCGCGAAGCTCCCTGCCATTTCGGGAGAAATTGGCGAACTGTTTCCGCAAAAAATGAACGTGAATGTCTAAGTCCTTCGGCGGCCCTTTTCGGGATGACAACGTGAAAGCTTCCGAAATTGTGGAAAGATTTCGAAAATGGCTTCCGTAGTTTCGGAAGGCTTCCGCCAATACTTCCGCAAAAGCTCCCGCAAACTTGAGATTTTTTTCTAAGTACCGGCCGGGCTTCGAGAGCGCTTCGGAAAGCTTTTTCCATTAGCCTCCGCCGTTTCGGAAGGGATTGGTGAATGCTTCCACTATTTCGAAGTGGTAACCTGAAAGCTTCCGCAGTTGTAGACGGCTTCTTCGAATGGTTCCGCAAACGTCTTTTGTTTCGACATTTCGGAAAGCTTTTGTGAAGGTTTCCGCAACTGCGGGAGAAAAAACCAAAAGGTTTTCCGCAATTTTCAAAGAAAATTTCTAAGTTCTTTTCGGAGTTTCGGGAGGATTTGGCGAATAGCGCCCGTCGTTTCGGGAGAGATAACTCAAACACTTCCGCAACTTTCCCACAACAATTTCTAAGACTTTTCGAGCAGCTTGTGCGATTGGCTTCCGCAACTGCGGGAAGATAGCCCGAAAGACTCCGAAATTTCGGGAGACTTTCCCAAATAATTTCCGCAACCGCGAGAGGAAAATCTAAGTTTTTTTTCGGGATGCTTATGCGAACGGTTCCCGCCGTTTCAGGAGCAAAAGCCGAATGGTTCTGCGGAGTTTCCTTCTTACGTTCCGCACTTTTTCAAAAAAGTTTCTAAGTCTCTTTTCGAGAAGATTATAGAAATGGCTTCCGCCGTTTTGGGAGGCTAACCCGAATGGTTTCCACTGTTTCTGGCAAGATAACTCGAAAACTAACACAATTTTGGAAGGCTTCCCTTATTTTTTCTTTGGAAGGAAACTGGGAAAGGTTCGTGGCAAGATTTTATGTTAAAAAACAAAGTCAAAAGATGGAAATGGCCTCTTAAGGCAGCCTTTCTAAAAAAATAAAAGGAGGGCCCCAATATGTACAAAATTTTGGGGGGGATGTTGCTGCAACAACAATGGTGAGTCGCTGGTGAACACAGATCTCTGAAAAAATTCCTCTTCATGGTACGAAACCTCATCAAAGACATCCATCTTAGGTGCAACACTTAGCCGAGCATTTAAATTCATGTGAGGGGAAGAAGGCACTTTACCTGCTATCCATTGGGGAAAGGGGAGCTTTGACCGAGACATCTTTACAACTCTCAAAGGGCCAACATATGAAATTCATTTTAGGAGGGCCATCTTTCAGATGGTTACTACTTCCGGACTCCACAGGATTTGCAACACTTTCTCATGGACATTATTGCTCTTGTTCCTCATTCCCATACTGCTTGCATCCTTTTGGATGTTTGTACTTTGGACAGCTTAGTTGTTTGAGCCTTCCAGAGATATTTTCTTTGGACATGATCTTTGATTTAGGCTCCTCAATCCATAATGTCCTTTTGTGTGAGTTAGAAATTTTATTGATTTGATCAAGCCTCACGGACGGAGAGGAGCCCATTTTGGGCTGATCGTTTTGGACAACCTTCTTTATTTCACACGTCTTTTGCTTTTGTCTCAGCCATGCTTTAATTGAGGCGAGAATCTCTGGAAAACAGACTCTTAAGTATAAGCCATTTTGGCTGTTAAATTTGTAGCATGGAGTCATTTCAATACCCTATGCCCTCGAGGCGTGCCACTTTCCATGGGTCCAACTTTAATAACCTTCTTGAGATGCCTTTAAGTGTGAGAGTGGGTGGAGCCCAGAGATAGTAATGAAGATGGTCATGGGTCTCTGCTATTTTAAACAGGATTAAGGTGACTAGCAGAGTAGGATTCCTTCCTTCTGAATATTTCAGTGAGAGCACAACAGACAGAACTTATTTGAGCATAGTTCCAGACTCATGGGTTGCGAGATTTCTTTGAGAGACTTATCCTCGATGAGGAACTCAAACAAAAGGGCTTTCAAAAAACAAAACTTGTTGCAAAGGTTCAAATGACAATAACAGAGACAAAATGGCCGAAAATAAAACAAGTAAAGGCTAAAGCAACAATAAAAGAAAACTTTATTTATGTACAGGAAGTCTCAAAGAGACTATGCAAAGTATTGTTTCAGGGCGAGGCCATTGAGAGGAAGGGTTACTTCTTCTACCTCGAGATTTGTCAATTTATAAGTGGATGGGCCTAATTTTGCCGAAATTTGGTACGGGCCTACCCATAGATGTTGAAATTTCGTATGCATTCCTTTGCCTTCATGATTATGGTCCCATTTCAGGACTAAGTCCCCAACTTTAAAACCTCTCTTGCCGGACTTCCTCTTGTCGAACCATCTCTTAACTATGTCTTGGTGTTGATGGAATCGATCTTTCGCTTTCTGTCGGGCTTCTTCAAGCTGAAGCAGGGTATTGATCCTGGATTGTAAGGCTTGGCTACTAGAACCCCGAGAGGCTTGGGATAACTATAAGGATGGGAGCAAGATGTTTGGAGGAAGGATTGCTTCCTTGCCATAGACAAGAGTGAAAGGGGAAACACCTAAAGCGTTCTTTGGGGTCACCCTATCTTCCCATAAGGCGTTTGGGAGAGCTACATGCCAACTTCTTTGGTTTTCTATCACAGTCTTCTTAAGAATTCGAATCAGATCCTTGTTTGAGGATTCCGCTAATCCGTTCCCATGAGGATAATAATTGGCTGAATAATGCAACTTAATTCTCCATTCATAAACAAATTCATTTATCTTGCAAGATGAAAAATAAGTAGCATTATCAAAAACAAGGGAAATTGGAACCCCAAACCTGGTTATGATGTTCTCTTTCAAGAAGCTGATGACTGCGTCTTCATTGATCCCGCTCAATGGGATAGCCTCCGTCCATCGAGTGAAGTAGTCAGTAGCCGTCAGGATGTATCGATGTTGCAACGAAGAATTTGGATTTATCTCTCCGATAACATCTATACCCCACTGCTCAAAAGGCTCAGAGATAATCACCGGCTGCAATGGTCCTGCTGCCTTAGGTAACTTTCCAGCACTTCTTTGACATACATCACAGTTTCATGCATACGTATGGGCGTCTCGGAACAGAGTGGGCCAATAATAACCAGCTCTCAGTATCTTGTGTGCTGTTGTCTCTCCTGAATAATGTCCACCTACGGCACCATCATGTAATTCTTTGACAACTTTACTTGCATCTTCCTTTTCTAGGCATCTAAGAAGAACTCCATCATAATTCTTTCTGAACAGTATTCCATCAATGATTTGATAGGGTGTTGATTTCAAACGGAGCACCCTTCTTTGTTTAGAGTTCCAGTGCTCAAGTAGATATCCCTGTTGTAAATAGTGCACCAGATCTCTGTACCATGACTGGGGAGTTGTGAAGATATGACATACTTCAACCGAATTTAGCTCAGCTTCATTCTTCCAATGTTGTTCTTCACCAGTCGAGTTTCCTGCAAGTAATTTGCACAGACCTTGCCCTTTGATAATCGTGGCTGGTTTAAATTCCAAGTCATATTCTTGAAGAGCTGTGACCCAGTTCTTCCTCCTTTCTCCTAGTTCCTTTTGAACAAAAAGGGACCTAACAGCCGGGTGAGGAACTATAACTTTCGTTCTGTTCTTCAGGATGTATGGCCTAAACTGCTTGACTACTTTGAAGACAACATATGCATGTTTGTCAACCACGGGATAGTTCAGCTCAGCCCCCTGCAGACCAGTGCTCATAAACGAAATTGGGTATTCGTCTCCCATCTCCACCTTTTGCGTGAGTACAGCTACGAGGGAGTCATACGAAGCAAAGGTATACAAGATGAAATATTTATCAAAATCTGGGCTCCTTAAGGAAGGAGCCTTAGCTATAGATGCCTTGATATCTCTAAATGCATCCTTCTCCAAATCTGTCCACTTGAATTGGATTCTTTGTTTAACCATTTGTTGCAACGGTTTAACAATTTGTGCGAAATCTGGAACAAACCTGCAGACAAAATTGATAGTGCCCATAAAAGACTGCATAGATTTCTTGTTATGGCATGGGAATCTTATTAATAGCTTGGACTCTTTCTTGATCTATTGACACTCCCCCTTTAGAGATGATATGACCCAAGAGCTTACCTTCGGGAACAGCAAATATGCTCTTCTTGGGATTCAAGGAAATACCATATTTCCGACAGCGATAAAAAATATGCCTCAAATGAACAACATGATCTTCTCTTTTCTTTGAAAAGACTGTCACATCATCTAAGTATACAACAACACATTTCCCCCCCAATCCTCGGAAGGCAATATCCATCGCCCTTTGGAATGTAGCTCCTGCGTTTATCAGACCAAATGGCATTCTTCTGTAGGCGAAAGTTCCCCACTTAGTTCTGAAAGTAGTCTTAAGGCGATCTTCTTCGGCTACTAACACTTGATTGTAGCTAGAGAAACCATCGAGGAGAGAAAACAATTCGGATCCTGACACCATTTGAAGGATTTGTTCCATTGAAGGGACGGGATAGTTGTCTTTATCCGAAGCTTTGTTTAAATTTTTGAAATCTACACATAGCCTTATCTCTCCCGACTTCTTTATTACGGGAACCAAGTTTGCAACCCACTCAGAATGCCGAACTTTGAAGATTATCTTAGCGTCCAGGAGCTTCTTTAATTCCTTTTGAATCAGTGGTTCTAGAGTAGGATGCATCCTTCTTAACTGCTGCTGAAATGGCTTGACACCCGCTTTCATTCGTATAACATGCTGGATAATGCGGACGTCATACATTTTCAGATCTTCATAAGTCCATGCAAAAAC
The DNA here is from genome assembly GCA_027924585.1 of Larix kaempferi. Taxonomy (NCBI): domain Eukaryota; kingdom Viridiplantae; phylum Streptophyta; class Pinopsida; order Pinales; family Pinaceae; genus Larix; species Larix kaempferi. The sequence goes on along the minus strand of BSBM01000597.1, from coordinate 7,546,060 downwards.
ATCTTTGTATTGTTTAAACAATTTGATGAACCTATCTCTTTCTCCTGGCGAACAACATTTTCCCAGGTTGACAAATTTAGGTTCTGCCTCGGTACCCAAATTAACTAACTCATGTTGCATTGATGAGCTGTTAGTTTTGGTGTTAGCCGGCCTTTTGAACTTATTTTGAAGATCGAACAGCATTTCGAGGGACCTTACCCCTTTGGGAATGAAATTTCCTCTCTCCTCATCCTTCTTCATCAAATTAGCATCATGCTCTTCTTCATCTATCACAGCTCCTTGGAAGCTGTCTTCGTTCATTAGAAAGCTGATAAGTTGTTCATCATCATCGAAGACTCGAAAGTTTGCGATGTTATCGGGAACGGAAGGCCTGAAAATCAATTCAATCGAGCATTTATTATTTGATGGCACCAATCTAGAAGCAGATGTTGCTAACAAATCAACTGCAGCATTTTGCAACCTAGGAATAGATTTATATTGAAAGCGTCAAAATGCATAATTAAATCCCATACCTCATCCTGATAACCCTTCAAATGAGGTGAGAGACAATGAATGGTGTCCCTTACCTGTCTTACAACTATCTCGGAGTCACCAAAAACTTTCAGGTACTTAACATTTAAGCCAATGGCCTTCTTTAATCCATATACCAAAGCTTCATATTCAGCGGTGTTGTTAGTACAATCGAATTCTAATCTACAAGACAAAAAATACTTGTTTCTATTTGGATCCATTAGAACACAACCGGCTCCAGATCCTTCCAGAGTCTTAGAACCATCAATGTATAATGTCCAAAACATATCTTTAGATTCAACTAAGTTAGTATCTCTGTGATCTACGTCAGTAACTAAATTGACTATGTTACAATCAACATCATCAGTCCGAAAGAAATGAAGGAGATCGGACTGTTTATCTGATTCATGGCCAATGGCTTCAGACTGATAATTACCCAGATCCATTTCTAAGAAGTAATTCCCCAGAACCGAGGATGAGAAAGCTACAGCCTCATTTTTTTCTTCTAACTGAGTTACGTTTTGCTTCATATGAGGTTCTCTCTGGACTTTAATCTAATTCTTCCTGTTCTGATAAGGCAACCACAGATGAGACCAATCAGTAGCAAAGTAGCCACTCAGCTTGGTAGACCAATCCCTACTTAAAATCAGCCCATAGGCTTCAGGAATATCGACCACCATTATGTCAATAAATTGACAGACTCTAGGGTCAGCTGACAGTCTAATGAGAATGTCTTTCATCTCCCCAATTACTTTGACAGCAATCCTATCTAATTGGATAATTTGGGCTGGGGATGGAACAGGCTGCTCGTTAATCTTTTTACAAATTGACAGTGGAATAACGTTTGAGCATGCTCCAGAATCTACCAAACAGTTGTGAACATTATGGTTGAAAATTTCAAAGGTCAATAGGAATGGAAATGCTTGAGATTTAGATTTCCCACCGATGCTAGCCTCATTAATTTCGGGATTGTCTTGAGAGTCCGTTAATGGAGTGCTGGTCTGGGGTCGTAGAACATGCAGCAGTTTGTCTCGTTGATGGGGCAAGCTGCACATATCAAATATTGACACATTTTCTTTGACCTTCTTGATATCTTCAATAATATCGTATCCTATTTCAGATTCGTTCCCAATTCGAGTTTGCTGATCTGTTTTGCTCATTGTGGCTTTAGGTGGCTGAACTATGGTGTCAGCGTTTGACTTCTTGGTCGTTGTTTGGCTAACTTTGGGTTGCGGTGGGATAATTGTTATATGCCTCCTAGGCAGTTCTTTTGAAATTCTAGGCTTATGAGGAGCTGCGCTTGGCACAGGATCCGCAATAGGGCCTTTGCTGCGAGTAGCAACGTTTACGGTAGAGGGAGAGCTTTCTATGGGATTTTATCCTGTTGATTCTGTCATAGGTACCCAATCCCATAACACCATAGTAGTGTCCGGGGTTGGTTCCTCTAACTCAGGGCTCGACTCCTCTGGAGAATCATCTTGGTCTGGGATCTGTGAATCTAGCATTTGGTTCATGACTAAGCTCATGGAATTAATCCATTGCGGGCAGCTCTTTTCCGAATGTGGTTCTTGATGAAAAGTGCAGAAATTTTCCATGCCGATTTCATTCAAGTTTAAAACAGGGGCAGTATTCATTGGTGGATGAGTTTGATCATCGTCTTCCCTTATTTTATAAAATGTCTTGAAAGGTTTCCTAGACGTGCTATCAGCCTTGTCTTTCTCGAGATCTACAATTTTATTAGATAATTTCTGCATCATCTTGACTACATTTTCCATGTCCGTAGATGGCTCTTCTTTACCTCTAGTGAGCAGCAAGGTCTTTTTACTAGCTGCTGGTTTTGGTTCTAAATCTAAGGCATGTTTAGCAATGCTATCAGCTTCTTCTTCTACCTTTCTAGCTTCCTCAAAGTTCTCTATCAAGGTAATTTTCTTGGATCTTTTTACGAACATTGCTATCGGTCCTTCAAGAGCTGTAGTGTAGTATTCAATCAGAGATTCCTCCGCTGGTTTATTAGCTTCACTGAAATTATTTAACAGCATTGTGAATATTTGATTAAAGTCTTGAACCTTTTCTTTCTTTTCCATTCTCATGGATAAGAGTTCTTTCATAAGTGTTGCAACAGTCTTTTGGTTTCCGTATTTCTTTAAGAAACAATTTTCGAATTCATCCCAACTAGAGATCGAGCTGGGTTGTAGGCTAAAGTACCAGGATGATACTTTTGGCTCGAATGTATATGGAAACAGCCTACAAACTACGTCTTCATGTTGTACATTCAAAAGGTTCAGAGCTAAGTAAAAACTCTTGAGATGGTCTTCCGCCGAAATGGCTTTCCCTAGATCGAACTTAGGCAAGACCTTTTCTGGGTTTTTTGGAAGATTATGGAATGGTCCATCTAGGTTCAGCGCTCCCCTTGCTCTCCAAGCAGGTACAACCATGTTTGGATGTGTAGAACCTGGCAGAGAATTGTAAGGTGCATTCTGTGGAATACTCTTGGGAGTGATAAGTTCTTCAAGGTTATCCTGGTCTGAAATTTTTTCTGAGTTTTCAAGATCTGCCTTGTTAAGAGTGTCTGAAATTTCTTCCAAAGTCAAATTTACAAGTTCTTCAAAACTTTGAACAAGAATCGAATCTCGGGTATATTGTGGCCCTCCTTCTAGCGCCAAAAACTGTTGATGCATCGGATATCGTAGCATCAATCAGAAAGGGATTCTCCCCGATAGATTATCCCAATTAGATTATCTACCGTTTGGTATAGGGAATCCGTCCGGTTAGCGGTTCCGACAACCGTGGATTTGGAGTTTTATTCCAATTGTACCGGTTATGGCCCGATCCACATTTCTTTTGGATTTTATGTTTTATAATGATATGCAAGTGCCTGGTCTATATTTAATCTAGATGCAAGACTGAGAAAACAGATCTAAGTATAAAACTGAAATACACCTAACTATCCTTGCAAGGAGCACATTTAAAGCATGAGCAATGAGCTGTAAGAGTTATCTTTAAAGAATGAACAGACGGCCATTAAAGCTTAAAGAGAAAACTACAGCAAGATAAAATATCTCAGAAGATAGCTTCTAATTACAAATAACACATTTTCATTACTCATCAAAGAGAGAAGAAAGATTATTTAATCTAGATGCAAAACTGAAAGAACAGATCTAAGTCTAAAAACACACGAAATAACTCTAATTGTCCATGCAAGGAGCCAAATTAAAGCATGAGCAATGAGCTATAGTAGATATCTTAAAGAAAGAACAACTATCCTTTAAATCTAAAAGAGAATGCTACAACAGAGATGAGAGATTTTAGAAGATAGCTTCTGATTTAATGTAAACACATTCATTACTCATGAAACAAAGAATTCGTTTGCACAGAAAGGAGTGAAATCATTAGTTGCAAAGAAATAATTCAAATAGCAAGAAAGATCTCACATTACAGTACGGAAGTCACCAGAATAGTCCAATATACATCCATCCTTCATTCCCATGCAAAATGTCCTCTCCCTGGCTTTTATTAGAAGATTTTACTTTCATAGAACATCCACAAGATAGCTCGTACAAGTCTGAAAATTAAATCCCTGCCAAAAGTCTTGTTCCTTCTTTCCTAACTTCTATTTATAATTACAAAATTTCCCTTTGGGCTGCCACCTGGCCTCTTCCACTTGTCACCTACAGGAATTTCTTCTATAATAGATCAAAATGTGACCACTCCTTTTACAAAAAATATTTAACAAAAGAAAATGGACAGCTGTCCCATAGCTCACGCTTTACACATTTGAGAGCTTAAAAATACAACATATCAGAAATAATATTCTGAAATCAGCGATTTCACTCCTGTGCGTGAGCTTCTGCTGGAAGAGGGTCGCTCAAATTGGCTATTGCTACTGTTGCTGCTTGGGAAGGAGGAATCGAGCCCACTATCTCTGCTGCTACTGCTGGGGAAGAAGAAATTGAGCCAGCTGGAGTTTCTGTTACTGCTGGGAGAGAAGAAATCGAGCCAGCTGGAGTTTCTGTTACTGCTGGGAGAGAAGAGCCTGGGTTTGCTGTTGCTCCTACCAATGCTGCTGCTTTCTTCTCCTCCTCCGCTATGTAGCTATACCATATACCCGTGTCCCTTATGACTATGTTTGCGGAAGCAGGGAGCAAGATTTTCTGAGAAGTTACATTTTTTCTAAGCTCTGCTCCAATGCCTTGAACTTCTGTTACTGCAGCTTGATGCACTTCTTTAAGCAAATGGCTGTGGACTGATGACATTCCAATATAATGTTGGAGGTCGTCAATTGCTAGGACATCAATTTTCTTCACATATTGAGTTTGGATGCCTAGTTCTTCCTTTAGTTCAGCCAAGCGTTGTTCATCACCCGGGAAATCATCGAGGGATTGCGGGAAATTCAATTTGCACCTGTCATGCACTCCCTGGATCTTTTGATACAAACCGTTGATCCTATCCCTTTTTCCTTGCACACTGGACATTAGCTTACTGCCACAGCTTCTGCAGAAGTCCAAAAGGGCTACATCTTCATTAAAGCCTTCCACGGACTTGAATGGGAGATGTGTGGGGAAATCCACCTTTCCTTCTCGCCATTCTATCTGGCTCAAGATATTTGCCTTAACCCGAGTGTGCTTAGCTTTAAGCCTATAGGCCTCTGCATTAACTTCTTTTAGCCTGACCACCATGGCCTTGAGCTTGCTAACTTCATTAGTGATTAGTTCCTAAGTGTCATATATTTGCTTCAGGATGCTACAGGACAGCTCATGGAAGGGAGACATGTCCATCGTTCTGCTCTCAGCTTGCTCTAATTGCTCAGCTAATGCCCGCTTGTCTGCCTCTAGCTGGGATGCTTTATCTTCCGCTTCATTCTTCTCTGCTTCCACAATCATCATCTAGAGTGTTAGTTGGTCCTTTTCCTCCTCCAACTGGTTATATTTTCCTGATAGCTCTTTATGCTCGACATACAGGCAATTATACTTGTTTACCACAAGATCCCTGTAGGCTTGCTCATTAGCCACAGTCTGTTGTAGCGTACGAGCTCTCCTCTTTGTCAATTCATTTTCTCTAACTATATTACCTACACTGTCCAGTGATGCTTTTGTTGTTTCTACAAATGCGGATGTCATAGCTAAGGGATCCTTATCTATATTTCGCATTATAGTGATCTCCCGGTGGGTAATGATATCCTCCTGGAAGAGACTTTTGATCCTCTCTTCCGATTTAAGGACCATTGCTTTCCTTTTCTTATCATAGACAAATTCATTCCACCTGGACACCATATGTTTTCTTGTTGGAGTGTACAGGACAATTGGAAGGTCCATAATGTCTATTTCTTCTTCAGCTGGTGGAGTCCAGACTCCCTAAGCTGGATCTGTTCCCGCATTTTGGGTACCAGAGCCACCTACTTGAGGTGCGTCTATTTCCATGTCTTGGATACCGGATCCACTTGCTTGGGCATCTTTTCCTGCTTTCAGCTCTTCTTCCGCTTTCCTTCCTATCTCAGCTTGTTCAACTTGTAGCCGATGTTCATTCTCTTTCCATTGCCTTTCATCTTCCGCTTCTTTCTGCTGCTGGGCTTCCTCAGCCTCTTTCTGCAGCCTTTGTTCTTCTGCTTCTTGCTGCAATTTGGCAACTTCAGCCTCTTGCAGTAACCTTGCTTCCTCTCTCAACCTTTGTTCTTCTTGGGCTCGGGCATCATCAGCTTCTCTCTCCTTATGCTGGCTAGTCTCCTGGGTCTTGGTGGAGCTAGAGCTTGCTCCACTGCCTTGGCAGAAGGTTCGCAGCTCAGCCATGTTGCTGATGCCTCTAAATACCTCCTCCTCGGCATCATGATAATGAGAGTACTCGAAATGAGCATAAATCTCCTTACAGTGCTCAGCAACTTTTCCCTTCCTGTCATTCCTCTGAAAGATTACCTCACCGAAGTGGAAGGCTTTCAGCTCCTGAACAAATTCTTCGGCTGAGGCGACCCCCGAGAACTTGTAAGCTCCTATGTAGAAAGGTAGAGGGGGAAAGGAGGCCTTATGCTGCTTGTTGAGTACGGCTCCAATTCCATCTAGGAAAATCTGTCTCACTGCCTCTTTAAGGACTACATAATCTATAGCATATCTTGGCAAAATATATGGAGCTTTAGTTCCTCCAAACATTCTAAGATAGGTGCCTTGATCCGAGAAATAGAAATCTCCATAATTTTCAAGGACTTCCATGGCATTTTTCGACAAGCAGTTGGGCTCTTCCTTGAATAGCTGCTCATATAGGGGCATGATGAACCCCTCACAAATGAGCTTATAGCTGGGTTTGTAATTCTGAGCCCACAATATCCTGAAAGCGGTATAAACCAAGGTGGTGGCCTTATCCCATGTGCATCCTAATTTGGGGAAATCCACCTTGGCCAAAACACAATCAATCAGATATGAGGACATGAAAAATTCTGCCTTCTTCAAGGCTAGTCCTTCTCTTGCAGCAACTATCATTGAGGCCAAACTGTCTGACAGGAGAGTGGCCCAGTCAAACACAATTCCTTTATATGCCACGAAGTGGATGATAGGGACCCACTGAATCTTGTACACGGTGCCATCGGGCATGCCGAAGATTCTGCACAACATCAAGGCGATCAACCTGAAAGGAGGTCTTAGATTATGGACGTCGTATTCGTCATTACCTTTCTTTCTCAAATGCTTACCTGCGACTAGTAGCCTTTTGGCCATCTCAACTTTATTCATCTGGCCCAGCCATTCATCAGTCAGAGATTGTTGGGAGTGGGGAAATTTGTAGGCTACGGCAAGATATGCGGGGTGAAATGAGGCAATGGCTGTCTTCCCGCTGTCATGAATTACTCTTCCTTCTGCATCGGCATGTTGGAGTATCCCCCGATTACCTCAAAACATGGGAATAGTTCAGGGCGGGTAGCAGCTCTGGCTATGCCTGAAGCTTTGATATTTAGATAAATCTCCCCCTCTTCTAGCAACATGTCCGGGACATCCTGGTCTCGGATCATCCTATAAATGTCACCCCATCGGATTTCAGGAGGAACACCGGTAGTGCACCTAGTATCCTGGAGTGTGGTCTCAGTTTTAAGTGGCGCAGGCTGTTTTTCTGTCATTTTAGCCTTCTTCCTACTACCTTTTGGCATTTTGACTTATCCCTGATAGCAACCAAATATAAGCCATTATAAAATTGAGCAACATACTGTGAGATTTTAACAGAGAGCATCACCATTTTAACATGTCAATGAGATAAATACAATGTGAAGCTACCTGTTAGGAAGCAAAATACATCATTCCAACAGGGAACATAGTTATAGAAATTTAAAAAAAAAATTAAAGGGACGGGTTTGGAATGCTGCCGAACGGATGGGTATGTTGCGGAAGCAATCTGCTCTCGGTCTAACTCTAGGAGAGGTGGTGACCTTCGTCATCGTGCTTTTAAATGGTTAGTGGCAGGGAAGTCTAGGAATAAAATGACCTTATTACGAGATAAGGGGCCGCTTGCACACTTACGATCAGTCGAGGGCTTCGAACGCCATCGTCATTTATGGCACTTGACGAGGTGCTCTATGGTAAGCTCGAAAGATGTCGGGAAACTGGCCAATAGCGGGGTAGCTTAGGTTGGGATAAAGACAATCCTATGATGAAATAGGGGGCCGCTTTCCCCACTTATAAACATGCGAGTACGGGGCTGCTTTCATATCCATGAATCGGCGAGGGTTTCGACCGACATTGCTGTTTGTGGCACTTGACGAGGTACTCTATGGTAGGCTTGAACAGGGGTGATGGCGCCTAGCTTAGAATTTGAATTGGGTAGTGGCTATGCTGGGACTAAGGCTTATGAAAAATCCCGAGAAGCTATAGTTTTAGCTTTTGGCTGGGGACACGAAAAGTCCGTGGGGCCTCGGGGGTTTTAAAATAATGAAGTATGCAGCCAGTGTCTACAAGCCACGTCTGAGACGAAAAGAAAATTTGAAAAGTAATCTACTGTGCAGATGAAGCAAATTTCATGGTTAGAATCCTACCTGGCAAACGATGAGGTGGCTGAAGTGAACGTGGACGTGGACGAGCGAGTTGAGCTGGAGTGGTTGCGCGGCGTCCAACAATTTTGTTAATCAACACAAATGGCAATGGGGTTGGTCCAACGCAATTTTTTATTTAAACGTTCTACACACGTGTGAGTTTTTAATATGGTGGGTGGCGCCATTAAAACGATTTTAAACTTCGTACGCTGCGGTCACATCGTTGTCTCGATATGCGTGCATGACCACCATCTTCGGGATGGATTCACAAAATCCGCCCACCATTGCGGAAGGTTACGCGGAACGACTTCTGCGTTTCGGGAGAGATTGGTGAATCTTCCCGTAATTCTCACGAAGATAAGCAGATCACTTGCGGAATCATTCCGCGAAGCTCCCCGTCGTTTTGGGAGAAATTGGCGAACGGCTTCCGCAAAAAATGAACATGAACGTCTAAGTCCTTCGGCGGCCCTTTTCGGGATGACAACATGAAAGCTTCCGAAATTGCAGAAATCTTTCGAAAATGGCTTCCGTAGTTTCTGAAGGCTTCCGCCAATTCTTCCGCAAAAGCTCCCGCAAACTTGAGATTTATTTCTAAGTACCGGCCGGGCTTCAAGAGTGCTTCGGAAAGCTTTTTCCATTAGCCTCCGCCGTTTCGGAAGGGATTGGTGAATGCTTTCGCTGTTTCGAAGGGGTAACCTGAAAGCTTCCGCAGTTGCGGACGGCTTCTTCGAAATGGTTCCGCAAAGGTCTGTTGTTTCGGCGTTTTGGAAAGCTTTTGTGAAGGTTTCCGCAACTGCGGGAGAAAAAACCAAAAGGTTTTCCGCAATTTTCAAAGAAAATTTCTAAGTTCTTTTCGGAGTTTCGGGAGGATTTGGCGAATAGCGCCCGTCGTTTCGGGAGAGATAACTCAAACACTTCCGCAACTTTCCCACAACAATTTCTAAGACTTTTCGAGCGGCTTGTGCGATTAGCTTCTGCAACTGCGGGAAGATAGCCCGAAAGACTCCGAAATGTCGGGAGACTTTCCCAAATAATTTCCACAACCGCGAGAGGAAAATCTAAGTTTTTTTTCGGGATGCTTATCCGAATGGTTCTCGCCGTTTCAAGAGCAAAAGCCGAATGGTTCCGCGGAGTTTCCTTCTTACTTTCCACACTTTTTCAAAAAAGTTTCTAAGTCTCTTTTCGAGAAGATTATAGAAATGGCTTCCACCGTTTCGGGAGGCTAGCCTAAATGGTTTCCGCTGTTTCTGGCGAGATAACTCGAAAACTAACACAATTTTGGAAGGCTTCCCTTATTTTGTCTTTGGAAGGAAACTGGGAAAGGTTCATTGCAAGATTTTCTGTTAAAAAACAAAGTCAAAAGATGGAAATGGCCTCTTAAGGCAGCCTTTCTAAAAAAATAAAAGGAGGGCCCCAATATGTACAAAATTTTGGGGGGAATGTTGCTGCAACAACACACCCAATAACTGAAAAACAATTAACTGCGAGTCGAGCCGTACCTCAAAATGTGAAATGCCATTGAACATAGCATCTTAGAGTAGATCTATGACTGCACTGTATTTAGCCACATTGTTCGTTGTGGGACCTAAACAAGCCCCTCCCGAAGATACCAGTTGGCCCGTTGGTGAGTAAATAACCCAAGCAGTGGCAACCAACTGACGGGTGTGGCGGCTAGCACCATCAGCAAACCGTATAAAGTGTTCAATCGACGTCTGAAACACAAAGCAATAGATGCATAAGATGTAACTACAACTGTAAACAAAACTAACTCTACAAAAATGTACAGCTAAAATTACACGAAAAAGCACAGATGCCTAAGCGTAGTACTTCTTCAGGTAGGATCAGTGCCTGGAACCTCCTCATGAGACTAGGCAAAGACATCACAAAAATCATTAAAAATATTGGTATACAGGACAATCTCGTCAAGAAAAAAATCTGCTTCAATAAAAATAGTTTCTGTGATCCTAGTTTCGGTGGAAATGTTGATCGGGATGGTTCTCGATATATTTTCCATATTCCCTTCGGCATAAACAGCTTGTGAAGTAGAAGGGATAGAGGACAAATAAACACTCTCACTGGGTCTCAGATAAAACTCACCTCTCTCTATCAAGTTTAGAACGCGATGTAAATAGGACCTAGGGTGCATATGTTCCCGAGGGTGGTCCAGGCCTATCATAGCTTCCAAAATCACCTCATAAGAGGTTAAAACAGTGTCTAAACAATCAGAAGAGTGGGTAGAGTCCAATGACCGTGCGGATGCACAGTCCATATCTGACTCAGTAGAGACCAACGGAGTCATGATATGTTCTGTTGCAACATGTTGAGAATCCAAATAGGCTACCTATGCAACAGATAAAGGCATAACTGGTTCTGATTTAGTAGGGAGAATCCGCGGATCAGTCGTTGAACTAACCGTGGAAATATCAGACGAAGAACCAATAAAATGAACGGGAGAAGGTAGGTCAAAAGTGCCTATTAGTGACCCATAGAGCCCTACTCCCAAACTCTCAGTAACTGGGCAGGACTGATCAACCAAAGGGATTGTTGAATCCGAAGAAGTCTGGTTGGTCTTCCAGGAAAATGAAAGTTGATCAACTGTGACAATCTTGCCTTTGTGAGGGAACATTATGATCCGGAAAGCAGCTGAAGGCACTGCCTGCATGGAATATGTCCAGATCCTACTCAACAGTAAGTTATAATCGAGCGGAGCATCCAGAACTTCAACCTCTACCCATACTAGTTTTCCCACAAGTTCAACATCAAATGAAGGTAAGACTCTGTGTGGACAGAAAGATCTTCCATCAAAGGCAGTAAGTATGTATTAGAGGGGGTAACTCAGGTTCACCTAAAAGCTTCCAGCAAGAAATGGAAATTACGCATGTGGATGCGCCCTCATCTACAACAGCTCGTTGAATGGTCATGGGGCCATGGACGACCTCTATCTAGAGAGCGACGTGGTACGGCAACCAGAACTTGATATCTTTCATATCAAAACAGGCAAGCATGTTGGATGAATCTACACTTCCAATTGCTACGAGGAGTGCACTGCATTGTAATGGACAACTTTGCAGTACCTCTAGAGTGGACATGGCAGAGGGGGTTTGGGATAAATCCTCCACTACATTGTAGTTGGAGGCAGCCCTCGTGTTGGGGTTGTGCACAGCCCTTTTGAAGACACCTTTGGAATCTTCGGTAGCGGATCCACTAGTCTCTCAATGTGGAGAGGGGTGGATGACTTGGGAACATCCTTCTGTTGTGGGTATGGGGTATAATTTCTTGCTTGAGTTTGAAAAAGAGCATCTGAATTAACCATATTAATGAATGACTGATCAGCTAAGTTGGAATGAGTAGTGCCCCCAACACCAGAGCTTCCAGAAGTTGAACTCTGTCCGTGAGGGAAAGGGTCTTTTAAGATAGCAGGTTTCTTTTCACAGATCAACTTCTAGGCTTCTTCCATTAGAGGGCATTGATGGGTAAGGTGGTCCTCTTGACATAGCTTGCAAGGGAACTTAACCTTCCTTTTTTCCTTTTTACCCTACTCAGCATTTTGTGTATTCTTGAGCTTTTGTTGGTTTCCCTCCCCTTTCTTTCCCTTTCTTTTGTTGTTGGGCTATCGAGAACCCTTTTGGTTTGTCTATACCTGATGTATAGATTATGTTGTTAAAGGGGAGGATGCAACAGAAGTTGCTTCTACAGTAGACTATTTGACTGACAAGGCGTGAACCTGCTTTGTTAAGGCAGCAAACACTGCAAAGTCGACTGAACCCACAATGCCATCAGCATGTATCCCAGGTTTAGGTTTACCTAGGTCAATGTTAGACGTCTGCGCATCAGGAATAATTTCGTATAAGATCCTAGACTGAGCATATGCCAAGTCTAGCTGCTGGGTTCTCAAAATGGCTTCCTCTTCGGAGGACACCCCTGAAGTGGCAACTTCCTTAGAGATATCAGGAAGGAATGATTTAAGGTACCACTCTAATAAAAATGCTGGGGGGATGTCAGCTTTAATGAGCCTCTTTCTCCTTCGCCACTCCTGAATGTGATCAGATAAATGAGTGGCCTTGTTCTGTCGAAAGGTTGAAAGAAGGTTTGTGCCGGCATCGTACTAAACCAGAAGTTGAAATTGGTTCAAGAAAACAGTGGCTAGATCCCAAAAGGTGCCATAAGCAGCAGTAGGTAATTCAATATACCACTTGGCTGCAACACTTGTCAAGGTTCTTTGAAAGAGCCTCAACCTGATGGAGTTATCATTCAACGAATTTGAGGAGCACCAAAGATGAAAAGTTGTGACATGGTCACTGGCGTCCTCACCAGTCTTACCTTCAAACTTTGGGATGCCTAAGGGAAACTTAGTGGGAACAGGTGGCCATGCAGGATCATGACACACGGGGTCGTTTGTGAGTTTCGAAAGATATGGCAAGTTCAAAGTTGCCATAAATGGTAAACGCGGTCCTGCCGATGGAATTTGATAGACCAGAACCTGGTATTTGGTATTTCCCACTACCTGATTCATGTACTGCTGGTTGGGGTTGCCCCCAACCATCAGTTGTGAAATGAAAGGATTAAAATTGCTCCACCCAAAAGAAAGTGGATTACTTCCTGGGGAAGTAGTCCATTGTGGCTGGGTGTTAACCCCACTGTGTTGTGGATTAATAATGTTACCCCCTCCTCCAGCAAACAAAGAGAAAGGGATACTCCCTGTAGGTATATTTGATGGATTAACATTGTAACCTGCATAGGGGTTAAAGCTAGGCATAGTCGTAACGGACGGTGCCATCATCGTACCCATAGCAGGGATAGATGCAGACGGGATCAATCCTACAATGGAATTGGAAGCAATGGTTTGAGTTACACCTTGTAACTATTGTGTAGAAGAAGACTGAGTGAAATTCACTGTAGGTATCCTTAACAAAGGGACATTGTTTGGCCCAAAAGTTGGTGTAGAAACTGAGGCAGATGTCGAAGCTAATGAGCTTGGCATGCCTAGTGTACCAGCATTAAAACTAAAGGATGGAGTTGAGGCAGAAGCAATCTGCGATGAACTCGGTGTGGAAGTGTTTGTGAAAGAAGGATTGACAATCCTTGTAGCCATAGAAGTTGTGGGAGTTTGAGGGACTCCCTGCTCATCTCCTGGGTTAACCATGGTGTAACTAGGTGTAAATAAGTAAGCACTGTACTCAGGTTGTTGAAATCCTATAGGTACCAAAAGTGGATCGTTGGGTCCAGTAAGAGGAGGGTTAAAAGGAGTAATAAACTCTCTAGCAGTTAGGTCCTCAACCTCAACAGTATCAAAGACCTGTTGATCCCGATTTTTGGGTTGCAGTTCTCTAAGAACCTCTGTTTCACCCGTAAGTTGAAAAGAACCACGGGAATCTGTCCTCCAGCGTCGCGGTGGCGGTGGAGGCTCTACAATGAGTGGGGGAATATTTTGCAACCTCCAAGACCGACGAAGATGTTGGTCCTCCACCACTATAAAAATAAACTAAGTAGAAACCTAGTGGCCACTACAACTAAGGAGCAAATAGCATAGCACTAAAAAAATTCCTAAGTAATCAAACCAAGAAAATAGATGGCAAATACTCTCAGAAGTAGGTCTAGGATGATTAGGGCCCATAACAAACTAATAGAGTACCAACGGTCAGTTACGTGGTGTCCAATGGAGGTCCTCTGGGTGCAAGCATTTGAATCACCAAACCGCCCTCCCGGGATTACTGCCAAAGGGTTACCTTCCACGTTTGTCTGAGGTCAAGTGGGAATAACCACCCACTCTACCTGTGTAGAGTCCTAAGGAATGATACTAAGGATACCACCAATACGAAATAGCCTAGGGGGACAGTCGTCAGCCTAGTCAAAACGCATGGACAAGGTAGCAAAGCCCGAAGTCCGTAAGGATCCCCATACGCGAGTCAACTCTTGTTTATGGTTGAGAGGAAAGTGAGAGGATATCCTCAACAGTTACAATTTCCCACGGCCTCGTGCTTAACTCTGGTTTGATTAGAGCATCCCAGGACAATTTGATAGAGGTGGATTTACCTAATACAAAGTCGTACTATGATTGTTGAGTAATGAAACCAATTTCGAGTTGTTTAAGGTGATTTAAACTCGAAACTCTAGCCTAAGCTAGTTGATGATGTGTATACCTAAAAAGAAAAATGTTGCTAGTTAATTTTATTAAGATTTCTTTTAAGGGCTACTTCTTACTCAAGGGTTGTATTGCGGTGTGTGGAATGGTTTCAACAGGAAAGTAAAGTGCATGTACAGTAATGCTTTCAAATTCACAAAAACTCTTTCTCTTTTCATTTATATTATTTCAAAAATCGAAACTAGGCAATCCTAAATCAAATTCTTTTTGTATTTTCTTTTAAATTTCAAAGCAAACTATGCTACTTCAAAACAATGATAGATCTTACTACTAAGCTACTTAAAACACTTTTGTCTTTTCTAATAATTGTAAAAGGAAAATAATTTGTAAAAGAGCAAGTAAGACCTAATGCTAAGTGTGAGTAAGACAAACACCTACATGGCTCAAAACAAACAAATCAAAAGACTTGAGGAAGACTCAACCTACCAAGTTGTTTCAAAAGAAAAAACTTTAAGCTTGAAAAAAAAGTGTAAAAGAAACAAGGGAAAGAGATAATCCTAATGGAAACGTCGACCTAGAAGGTTGCTCCTAAGCACCAAAACCCTAAGAAAATGCTAAGTCGAGCAAGGGAGTAGGAAAGAGAACCAAAAAGTGACCCTACTAATACATGGACTCAAAAGAAAGCTAACTAGAAAGCTTTGACTCACTTGGACTGAAACTGAAAAGATAATCAGAAAGTATCTAAACCAAGCAACCTTTCAAAAGCACCCTAAGGACTCAAACTTAGGTTCAAACCCTAATGGAAAGGATAAGACACAGTGAAAGTGTGCTATTGTTGCCACAAACAACAAACATTAAGAACGTAGGTCTGTATGACTGCAACAAGAAACTAGGGAAACAATGTGCAGCTATGTCTAAAAGAGAGTAGTGCACAAACTTCAAAAAGGGCTAGAAAGTAGTGAAGACACTTTAAACAAGTACTCAAGCAAGCAAAGACAAACCAAAGGACTTCAGAGAGGCAAACAAGACTCAAAAAGAGACATACAAGTCTCAAGGATCAGTCAGGGAAGCAAAGCAAAAGGCTGGATATGAAATCAAACAACTAGAAATCAAACCCTAACATGAAACTAGAAGCTATAGGAAAATGCACTACTATGCAGTGCAGAAACCAGCGCACACTAGGAAAGATGCGCTATTGTTCAGTGCAGAAACCAGCGCTCATCAGGAAAGATGCGCTACTGTAAGTAGGGTAAACTAGCGCACATGTCTCAGAAGGATACAAACAGGATTTGCAACAGCAAATTGAGATGAATCAAGCAAGAAAGAATAGGTAACAATGACCTATAAGACCTCTCAAAGAATAGATAGACTGAAAAAGACTAGAAGAAAAACCTAACTAGGTCTCCTAGGGAAGAAAAACTACTGGTTACTCCCCAGCGAGTCGCCAGTCTGTTGACAGGTAAATACATTCATTGCATTACATTTAGTTCCTACAAATGAAAGAGATCAAGATATCGAAAGATGTACCTTTTATCGATGGCTAGTCCTAGCTTTCGCTTGATCCTTCGCTATGATTAAATTGCAACACAAAAGAAAACCTTCCTCAGCATATCTTGACTGTAATAAATATGATGAAATTGAAATCAATTAAACATCAACTACAATCAGTTAATAAACCAAATGAACATACAATCCAATAGACATTCGATTTGGGACAGGAAGGGTATTTCCACCTTTTTATTGTCAAAGAAACATGAATCAGTACAAATATACCTGATCGGTCAAGATGCTTCTGTAATCGAGTCCTGGGCTCCTGCTCTTCACAATGACTTGGGAATTCCTCCAGCGTAACAGCACTTAAAGCATTCTTTCTAGGTCCCTCTCTCATGGATCCTCCTTGTATTTATGGGACAAGGTAGGAAGTTGGAATCAAGAGGTGGTTGAATTGGGAGGTTGGGGAAGTTGTAGAACCAACTTCAAATAATCCCAATTCATAATCTTAATATTTTTTTGACTTCATATTAAGATGTGCATGGGTTTCATACAACCAGAGTAGTGCACAGTATGCAACTCTTGTACTTTGCAACAAGCATTTGCAACATTTCTCAAGGTGTGCACTAGTTGTCCTTGAGCAAAGCAGCGCATGTTTTGAGGTGTGCGTTGGTTTACTATAGCAAGACTAGCGCACATGTGGTGAAATCAGGAAAAACAATCAGATTCTCAACTAAAGAGTGTACTACCACCAATAAGTCATCTAGGTCAACCTAGCTCTTCCATCCATAGTCTCCTTTTGTGTGATCAACAGATCAATGTGATCACAGATGGAGAAGTGCAGATTTGACCTATAACAATACATATAGCCACAAGTCTTCAATACTGGAGTTGGATCATTGTCACTGGATCACTGAGCATCATCGTCACTACTGTTGTACTCGTAATCTCGATCATTGGTCCTATCTCTCGATTCTTCTCATCATAGGAAGTTCTACAGAGCCAACCATTTTTCATGTTGGATGTAGGCCTAGCCTCCATGTAGGTCTTCATCATCTCTGTGAGCGGCCCGTACTGTGGAATCTCAGGACTAATTACGTGCATCTACAAAACGTTGAAAGAGCATCCCAAGACTGATTACGAGATTACTGCTCAACCTATAGGATCTCCTAGGGAGCTATTATATGCAAACTTTGCAAAACCTCGAAAGAGCATCCCAAAACTGATTACGAGCTTACTTCTCAACCTATAGGATCTCCCAGTATTGATTACATGCGACCAAGCAAAACCTCGAAAGAGCATCGCAAGACTGATTACGAGCTTCCTGCTCAACCTATAGGATCTCCCAGGACTGATTATATGCTATCAGGAAAAACCTCGAAAGAGCATCCCAGGACTAATAACGAGCTTACTACTCAACCTATAGGATCTCCCAGGACTGATTACATGCCTCTGCACAAGAAAAACCTTGAAAGAGCATCCTAGGATTGATTACGAGCTTCCTACTCAACCTATAGGATCTCCCAGGGCGTTATTATATGCTCATGCTCCTGCACAACCTGCAAACTGTCCACAGCCACGGAGTATCATCCTGATACTCATGATCATACTAATCATCCTCACATAGAGCATCATGTTGATGCTCATGATCATACTGATCATCACGATATAGAACGTCATCCCGATGTTCATAGTGGAGCATCGTCCTGATGCTCATCACACAACACTTACATCCACAGCCATGGGAAGGATCCTCCTACCACCATTCTTGGAAGGGATCCTGCATCTGTGTCCTGTCACTTCCTCTTGGAAGTATCTTCAATCTGAAGAACACCAAGCTTCTCTCTGAAGTACTCGAACTTCACCCTGGCTAGTGGCTTGTTCAACACATATGCTATCTGCTCATCTGTCGCAACATACAGGAGCTTCACTGCTCCTATCTGCACCATATCCCTAATATAGTGATACTTGATATCGATATGCTTTGACTTGGCATGGAACACTGAGTTCTCGGACAACTTCAGACAACTCTGGTTGTCACAGAAGATACAAGTAGCATCCAACTAGAGATCAAACAAATCAGACAGTAGCTTCCTTAGCCATACTGCCTTACAACTAGCCGAACAAGCTGTGACACACTCTACTTCGGCTGTACTCAGTGCCACACAGGATTGCTTCCTACTAAACCAAGAAATCACACCTGATCCCATATTGAAGCAGCACCCCAAAGTGCTCTTCCTATCAATGGCACTGCCTGCCCAATCCGAATCAACATAACCCTCCATGTTAATCTTCTTATTTGCATCATACTTGAGCCCATAATCAACCATACCCTTCAGGTACCTCAGAATATGCTTTATAGCAATGAAGTGAACATGTCTAGGATCCTTGAGGAACTGGGTCAATGTGTTCACAGCAAAGAAAATATCTGGTATCATGTTCGTCAGGTACATCAAGGACCCAATCATCTGACAATACATCATGGCATCAACCGACTCTGATGAAGCATCACTCAATATCTTCAGGTTCGATGCCATAGGTGTGGACATGGCCTTGCAGTCCATCATCCCGAACCACTTCAGGATCTCTACTACATACTTCCCTTGTCCAAGGAAGATTCAATCTGCACTCTGTCACACCTCCATACCTAGAAAGTAATGCATCATACCCAAGTCCTTCATCTCGAACTCGGCAATAAGCTTCCTCTCCGTATCAGCAATCAACCCAATCTCACCTATCACAAACAGGTCATCTACATACACTAGGATTATCACTGGATTTCCTTCCTCAACCTTGTAGTAAAGGTTGGAATACGCTTTACTCTTGGTAAATCCCAAACTAGTCAAGAAGCTGTCAATCCTACCATACCATGTCCTGGGTGCTTGTTTCAAACTGTACAAGGATTTCTTTAATTTGCACACATGTGACTCCCTGTCATGTGTCTCAAATATGAGTGGTTGCTCCACATACACTTCCTCTTCAACTACACCATTCAATAAAGTTGTCTTGACATCCATCTAGTGTGTCTTCCATTTCATTACTGTAGCCAGAGAAAGTACTGTTCTGATGGAAGTGAATCTTGCTACAGGTGCAAAAGTTTCTTCATAATCTATCCCTTCTTTCTGGGATAAGCCACGTGCCATAAATCTTGCCTTGTATTTTTCTATGCTACCATCTGCAGTATGCTTGATCTTGTAGATCCATTTGGAAGTCACAACAAACTTCCCTTCTGGTCTCAGGACCACATCCCATACATCATTCTTCATGATTGACTGGTATTCCTCGATCATGGCATCCTCCCATTACTGCATCCCTGATCCTGGGAACTTCAGATTCTTCAATATCTTCAATAGGTAGTTTTCTTGAACTTCGTCGTTGGAATAAATGTCGTTTTCCTTCTTTTGTAGGTGATTGTACACGATCTTTCCTACAAGTCAAATTCAATTGCATGATTAGAAACTTATCATATTTTTCTGAACAAAATCTTACACATAAGGACATATGTCGTACAGTCATGCAATTATCTTATCCAATGCTTCAATACAACGTTTATCCATATCCAATAACTTTCTAGATGCCTTCCATCTCTACCAAAACATTGTTAAGAGTGTGCACAACTCCCAACATGTCAGCAAAGAGGTTTCATTCTAGATAAATAGCAATGGAATGTTGTACAGTACCATAGGCCACTTACCCATTACTTGTATATTAGTAGTATCTTGTTCATTAATGCAACTTTTCTAATATGCATAATATACATCCTAAATCTAGGAATATAAGTATGTACATGACTGCACAAAATTATTTAAGTAATCATATATACAAGAAATGACAATTCAAATACGTATCTTTGTTTGGTTGTTGGGTGGACTCCCTCTCAATCTTTGCTTCCTTGCAGGAACTACTGGAGTGTGCTCCCTCTTGATCTTTGCTTCCTGGATTATCTGTCCTTAAACTTATATCCATCCTGGACCACTATGTATGCTTAAGTGTGTACTAGTGTCATCATTGTGTCATCCTCAAGATCTCATACATAAGCATACATTCATTAGTATAATCTCAATACTAACAAAACATTATGATTCTAAATAATCTTAAACATGTATGGTCATGGTCATTTCATACACAGGTAATTTATCACAAGCATTAGTATTTCAAGGTTTCGGGGAGGACTTCTTTTACTCATGCATATTCTTATTTGACCATAGGACTCTTCTGGTTTGTCAAATCATCAATCAAAGTAAGAAGCGTAATATGCATAAACCCATGATTACTCAAACTTATAAATTCATGAATAATCATTATTAATCATACAAAAAGTATACTTATATAAGATCCTAACACAAGGTAGGATTCTAACTTGATACGGGAAAAACATACTTGGATTATCATGTTTGCTAGTTATGTCTAACATACCCAAACAATGTCTTCTTTGTTCTCTTCAATGATTTAGAGACCTTGTGCTAGTAACCTGCATATCTCATAAGTTAAGCATTATAGAACCAAATTATACATACCTCGTAAGTAGAGCTTTTATGTGATCAGTGGCTATCAATGAGTCTTTGTCTTCATGTCACCATGGTCATATGTTCTTGATCTAGAACTTGATTTGTCTTTCTTGATGTACCTTTCATGTTAGCAGACAACATCATCCTCATACAACACCACAGTGCATTAGTACAATCATAAGTGTGATAACCCTAATCAATGAATGTCTTCTATCATTAACATGTATTCATATTTTTACTAAGGTGATAAGACAAGTCTAAAATTAATCAAGATTGTACTAACCTCAATAATATGAAGACAAAAATATCATAAACTTAATCATGAATAGATTTCAAAACATACCTGTGTCTCCTCAAGTCATACCTGTCAAGATTGCTTGCAGTATTTTATGTAAGGCCTTATCCTCATCTCCCTATGGAAATGGAACTTCTTCACTTATGTAGGTGTCCAATTCATTCTCTTCTAGGATTAACCCATTACTTGTTTATTCTCTTCTAGGATTAATCTAGATAATTCCATTACCCATCCAAGGAGTACCCACACTGCATACTTTTGATGGACCCCACCCCACAAAAAAATGAGAAATACATGAAAAAAAACATGTTACTTTCAAAATAACATGCTTTTTCATGTATTTCTCATTTTTCGTGGGGTGGGGTCCATCAAAAGTATGCAGTGTGGTTACTTGTTAGATGTGCAATGAAATTCCACATCCAACGAGTGCTCTCGCTCGAAATTTGAGTAAAAGCACAGGGAGATATGTTGAAAATACGAAGAAAAAAAGTAGTTTTTTCTCTTCTTCCAAAATTCATAAATATTATTTTATTGTTTTAACTATTATTTAATTATTTTCCTTAGGAGGCCCATTTTAGATTCCAAATTTTCTCTAATGTCTATAAGGAAGAAGGACTATTTTTATCTTTGAGTTCCCTATAGAGATGCGTTAGTGTTGGTAATCTTGCTCGGCCCTGGTATGTTCCTTTCTTATCAAGTTGACTACTCGAGGGTTTGTTTGTTTGAGGTTTCAATATGGTTACACCACAGTTATAGGTGATTTGTTTCCTCCATTTCTTTAATTATATGCATGGGCAGGCGCACAAATTTTCTCCCCAAAACCGTTCCAATGGAGACATGCTAGCAGGACTAAAACGATCACGTGCATGCACCTAAGGCAACGCCCATGCACTGCCATGTTCGGTACCGAACTGAGGCACATGTGCATTCCTGGCTCATGCGTGCTTAGAGGCGCGCACGTTCTCCTATTAAAAAAAACAAAGCAGAATGTTCCCATTGTACCCATTGGAATCGAGCGCAACTTCCTCTCCGCATGCGTGTGACCATAGCCACCAAAAGAGACCATTTCCACTCCAAAACCCACCAAATCGATCAACCAACTCATCAACAAGTCAATTGGATAGGTAAATTCCAATTTTTTTGTCATTTTATTCATTGTTTGTGTCATTTTATTGATTGTTTTTTGTTTATTAAATTGGTAATAATTCCCAAATTATTAAAACATTGGAGAAATTTTCAATTGTAGATTGTAAACTGACGCAATGAGTGACAAAATGCTAACTCGGAGTCCAGTGGAACACAAGAAAACCCAAACCTTGGACCCAATTCCGAAGAAAACCATCAACAAAATCCAAATGCCGAAGAAAATCAAAACCCCCAACCAAATTTAGAACAAGATGATCTTAACCATTATGTAAATGAAATGAGAGTGCACACTCGAGAACTAAGAAACATGGGGGAACCATCTCGAGTGTCTCTTGCCACATCAATTGAGAGCTAAATTAACTCCCTCATCCATGCACATCGCCAATTGACCGACATGATTGAATATAGAGCTAGGATGTGAGAGTATAACTCCATGGAAATTTCCAAGGAAGCAATAAAAGATTTGAATATTACAAAGGCCCAATTATACAGTATGTTCACCGATCCAACAACACAACAATCACCGAACACTAGAAAGCCACGTGTTTGCATGGATTGGTGTCATTACCAACCATGGAGGGACAATTGGATGTAGAGGTGGTTCATGGTGTACTATAAACCTCCCTGCAATAATAGGGAGGTTCCACAGTACTTCCTTCGGCAACTGTGGGCTGAGTTTATGCTCGGTTTACATGTCAACTATTTTGACATAACCGAGTTCCAAGGTGTTGGGCATGGCTCTGCCCAAGATTGACCTTCTTCCAGGAGGAACCCACTGAGAGGGCCACTAACTCCTAGGCGCAACCCCAACCCCTCTCCCCATCCACCTTAGTTACCCCACAGACTTGATCAGATCGAGGAGGGAATGAGGAATGTTGCACGTGGACTCCTCAGACACACCGCCTTTGTAGCAGCAACTACAGTGGAGAGGTCGGTTGACCTTGATAGAGATTCAGGTGTAGGGCCTTCACGACAGGGTTAGGATAGACCTGTGACTAGTGGTAGCCATGTTGGGCATTCCAGTTCAACGGGGACAATGCCACATATTTGTCGCCATTGCGGGCACACTTGCCCTGACCCGATCAAGGGTTGTTATATGGAGCAAGTCAGCAATTTTTTAAATGTGTTTTCAATCATCACTTGATAATTTGTAAAGTATTTTGTTGACTTAAACTATTATTTAAATGTACATTTATTTAGAGCTGAGACACCAACATGGGAGAACGTAGGATCTCCCAACCTAGATGTAGCAATGGAAGCTGCAACTGAAATTGCGGCACCTCACACAGAGATATTTTCAGTACCTCACGCAATATTGTTATTACTTATGGCATTTATATTACTTAAGTATTTATAATTATGGCATACACGTTGGTAGTTCGTACAATGTTTTTGAATATCTTGATTGCCTAAATAATGATAATATGTTCATAACATGCATGCATTTTGGTGTCCACAGGTGTTCCCTGACTATGGTGATCAACCATCCCCGCCAGGGATTGGTAGATCACCATATACATAGGTACAATGTGTAGTTAAAAGCACGCTTTTAATTTGAATTGTTACAACTTACTATGGTTTAATTTATTGTTTGTTTACTAAATTATGATATTACAAATGTATATGTAGGTTCCACCAACACCTGCAGATCCCCATTTAGTCCTATGTTTCCACCCTCTCCCATGAGTCCCCCCCCCCTTGCTTCCATCTAGACCCCTCCCTTCGTCCACCCCCTCCCTTCCATCCAGCTCCTCTCTCTGGCCATACTCCCCCCTCCATCCATCCTCCCCCACTCATCCATGCCCCCCCTCTATACATCCTCCCCAATTTATCCACACCCCCTGTCTATCCATCCTTCCCCATTCATCCATTCCCCCCCTTCCTTCCATCTTCCCCTCTTCATCCACAACCTCCCTTCCGTCCATCCTCCTCCATCTATCCAGGATTTCCCTCCCATTCACCATCCCTCACCATCCCCCTAGCCCTTTTTGTTCGATACCCTCTATTGTACAACCAACAAGGGTTCAGCGTCCATGACATCCTCCTCCACCCCATACCACCATGTCTTCTGCCACCATATCTTCCCCACTTCCCGCCACTATTGTAATTTGTGGCATCTACTCTTCCAGTATCCTCATCTGTATCTCCAGTGGTTGCACCTGTAATGGCTGCAACTACATCTGCACCCCCCCCATGACTGCATCGGAGCTGGTTGTCCAGCCATTTGTTCCACCTACTAGCCCATAATCCCAGCCATGTCCATCGTCGGAGGTGTTCACAGTGACAATCAAGCTAATTTATGAAAATATTTTGATACATTAATAAAAATTAATTTAAGCAATTATTACTTTTCAATGAAATGATTGTTGTAAATGTTGTAGGATGGAATTGTTGATAGGCTCCGTAGATCCAAGACACCTGCCTCACATTTCCCACTCGCATCAGAGGTGATTTATTTAAGATTCGAATTCTACATTTGTTGTATAAATGTGGTAAATGTTGCAAATGCTTGAAAATGACGGTATCTTATATCATTTGTTCCAGAGCCCAGAGAGATGGTCTACTCCTAGACGGAACAAGACCTGAGGTACCAGTAGCTTGAAGAGTAGGAAGATCAACTTTGGAGATACGCCTGGGAGTGATGGGGGTGGTCACAATGCTTGACACACCATGTTATGTACATTAGCCATGATGTGGCACTTTTGTGCACCAGTTTCCATGTACTTTGTATCTATGGTATGAGTTTCCATGTATTTTGGATCTACGACATGAGTTGTCTCATTTTCTATAGGACACGAGTTGCATTGTATGTACATTGGGAACCATGTTCCACTATTTGCCAAAAATTGTATATGTTTGGATGAGTTTTGTATCCTTGATGTACATGGATTTTTAGTTATGTGATTTATATCGATGTTGTCTATATTAGTATCTTGTTGTCTAATGTTGTTGTCTCATGTTGTGTGTATCATGATGTGATTTTTTCTAAATTTGGTTTTTACTTCTATCCGTCCATGGCATGCGATCTTAAGTTTTGGTACCAATGATGTCCATGCATTAGTTGATAATGTGAATCAACCTGAAGCTTACCTAGATCTTAGAAGAGAATTTGGATATCATAGTTCACCTTGGTTTATCTTTCCACATGTAAAAGCTTGTAATGGTATCTATGTTAAGAAAACATTATCAACATAGGCTAACTCAAACAAAATCATGTGTGAGAATTAATCTAAAAACAAACGGAATAAATGGATGGACAAATCACACCTCATGGCACATAAGATATATATTGGGAACTTGAGTACTAGGAAAAGAATACTTAAAAATAGAAAATTTCCATTGTTGTCAAAAGGTTAAAATGAGATCCAACATGATTTTTAATAGCTTTACATAATGAGATCCAAAATGTCCATACTCTACATAATGAAATGTCGTCACTAGTATTTATATTGACCATTTTGTCTACTTAAGATCATGCAAAAAATTAATAACCAAGTTATGGAATCATTTCTTAATCAATTGTCACCATACAAATAGGATAACCTTGAGCACAATGTATAGCTAGCTCATTAATTCTCACTCACGGATATAGCCACCTTTGATTTGATGACCATCACATCCACTACCATTTAGAATTAGGACTTCCTTAATTTATCATTATGTGCTAGCGATCTAATATTACGTAGACACATAGACTTAAACACATATACTTGACATTACAATAAGTGACTACTATGAGGTGTATTTTTTAGGCTATATCCACCTCAACACACCAACTTGTTACCCCAATACCCCAAATGCTTTCGAATTCTATCTGGAAGGGATTGAGGGGTATTAGGAAATCCTAATTCATCTATTGGACACTCAGACACTTGTTAAAGAAATTTAGGACTTGCATTACATCAATGGAGTCACAAATACACCCTCATCAAGTTGCATGCATCCATTAGTGCGCCATCAACACTAGAACATGTAAGCATTACTACATGTTGGACTAAGCTTTACTAAAGTTATGATAATATTAGGTTTTCCATCCATTGAGAAGGTTGCCATAGGTGTGCATATCCACCATATAAAAATCTTCATGGTACAATCAATTTCAAACCACTAGGTTTCTAAATTAGGTATCCATTGCTAGGTACAATGGTTTTCTAGTTGTATGCACCCTTGCTATATAGATGAGAAACTATGCATATAAGTGTATAGTGATTTGGATTCAAATGTATGCACATGGATATATATGTATAATGAAAATGATTTAATTTTTATATGTATTATAATTTAGGGCTAGATTTTAGGCTACATAATAGGGTTTCATTGTGATTAGAATACAAACTAGGGTTTACGCTACCAACTAGGGTTTTTAGGCTAATATTTCGTGTTTCTAGGCTAGGATCCAAGCTCTAGGGTCACCATGACACCATTCTCACCAATACCATGCCCACTACTACAATCATCATCAAGCCTCTCAGTCCCGCTTTGTACATTTCCAATACTTCCAAGTTAAAATTTATGGGTCTTGTTGCTAAAACATTTTCACTTAGACAAATCCACTTCCGTGAAAGATTTTTTGTAGCTTGGTATGTGCAAGTTCACATGCAATAATAGTTGAGAAATCCAAAACATACTATACCTTGGGAAAACAACCTTATTAATCTTCTTTTGACAAAGGAAGGGGAGAACATCATAGTACAGTCTCAATAGCAATGTGTTTTTTAATGAATAGCCTCTATAAAGGGCATACTATATTTATCTAGTCTTTAAAGCCAAGTCATTTGGAATAAAATGTCACAATTTCAATTACACCATTAATGCAATGTGTTAAAATTGAAAGTTTTGTTTTGTTGCATTACATGTGGCCAAACATTAACTTCCATGAATTATTCTTTAATAAAAAAAATTATTAAATGATATTTTTTTAAGTCTAACTTCATTGCTGAAGGTTTATTTTGTCACTAAAACTTCATGTCAAGGGCAATGTAAAAATTCAAAACATAAAAAAAAATTAGTTTGAAAGGAGGAGATGAAATGAAATTCCAATGCGAAATGTCATTGCCAATAATTGAAGTCTTCACATGATCAATGCTCTGTGCATGTTGGATTGCATGATTATTTCATGTTGACCAATTTTTATCTACACATTGCTACAAATACGTGCCAATTCCAATTGATGCAAACAATCTTCCCATGTCTTGCTAAAAAGAAGAATGTCAACGAGATAGATGATCACAAATGAATCAAAATACAATCTTAGTACTCTGTTCATTATCGTCATAAACGTTACAAATCCAACAATAAGATTAGATGACATCAACACCATTCAAACAATCCTAATTTGGCACATTTTAAAATGTTTCCCTCCACATATCCTCTTACTTGATATGGCTCTAATGATAATCAAACTTCAAGTTAATTTTACATCTTCATCATCATTTTCATCTCTAGGTTCCTCATCAACATCTCCATCATCATCATCTTCTCCATCATCATCATCATCTTCATCACCATCACCATCATCATCAACGTCTTCATCATCAAAACCATCATCATCATCAACAACAACATCTTCATCATTATTCTTATCTCTAGGTTCCTCATCAACATCTCCATCATCATCATCAAGGTCTTCATCGTCATCACCATCATCATCATCATCATCAACACCTTCATCATCATTCTCATCTCTAGGTTCCTCATCAACATATCCATCATCATCATCTTCTCCATCATCATCATCTTCTCCATCATCATCATCATCATCTTCATCACCATCACCATCATCATCAACGTATTCATAATCATCACCATCATCATCAACATCTTCATCATCATTGTCATCTCTACGTTCCTCATCAACATCTCCACCATCATCATCATCATCATCTTCATCACCATCCCCATCATAATCAACATCTTCATCATCATCACCATCATCATCAACATCTTCATCATCATTGTCATATCTAGGTTCCTCATCAACATTTTTCCATAAGTGCCTGGTCGACGATTTTGCAAACTTCACCCCAATGTGCAAAAATTGCACACTCCCTTACTGAGCAAAACCCTAGTTTCCAAAAGGGACCTACAAGATGACACCTAGGCCATGAGACCGGAGGATAAGGGCACCCCTAGCACTATCCTGATGTCTTGAATCCAATAAAGTCGACGGCTTGTCAATCCGAGCCACGGTCATCATTCTATGGCTCGTTCTATCTCGCATCCAAAAGGCCTTTAGGGACACTTGCTGGATACCTACCGAGGGCATATAATTCCAACCATGCAACAAAACCGAGTTCCGGGGAGTCCTACAAGTGTGTCTAGGAAGGTTCTGGCTGGGAACGCTAGCCATAAGTTCCCGGTGGATGATTTTGCAAAGTTGACCCCCGTGTGCAAAAATTGCACACTCCCTTACTAAGCAAAACCCTAGTTTCCAAAATGGACCTACAAGGTGACACTTGGGAAATGGTACCGAAGGAGAGGGGCACCCCTATCACTATCCCGATGTCCTAAATCCAATAGAGTCGACGGTTTGTCGATCCGAGCCACGGTCGTCGTTCTATGTCTCGTTCTGTCTCGCATCCAAAAGGCCTTCAAGGACACCTGTTGGATACCTTCTGGGGGCATAGAACTCCAACTGTGTAACAAAAATGGGTTCCGGGGAGTCCTACAAGTGTGTCTAGGAAGATTCCAGCTGGGAACACTATCCATAAGTTCCCAGTGGATTATTTTCCAAAGTTGACCCCCGTGTGTAAAAATCACAGATTCCCTTGCTGAGCAAAACCCTAGTTTCCAAAATGGACCTACAAGGTGACACTTGGTCCATGGGACCGGAGTAGAGGGGAACCCCTAGCACTATCCCAATGTCCTGAATCCAATGGATTCGAAGGTTTGTCGATCCGCGCCACGATCATCATTCTATGGCTCGTTTCGTCTCGCATCCAAAAGGTCTTCAGGGACACCTGCTGGATACCTGTCGGGGGCATAAAACTCCAACCGTGCAACAAAATCGGGTTTTGGGGAGTCCTGCAAGTGTGTCTAGGAAGGTTCTGGCTAAGAACGCTAGCCATAAGTGCCCGATGGATGATTTTGAAAAGTTGACCCCCGTGTGCAAAAATTGCACTCCCTTACTGAGCAAAACCCTAGTTTCCAAAATGGACCTACAAGGTGACACTTGGGCCATTGGACCAGAGGAGAGGGGCACCCCTAGCACTATCCCAACGTCCTGAATCCAATGGAGTCGACGGTTTGTCGATCCGAGCCACGGTCCTCATTCTATGGATCGTTCTGTCTCGCATCCAAAAGGCCTTCAGGGACACCTACTAGATACCTACCGGGGGCATAGAAATCCAACCGTGCAACAAAACTGGGTTCCGGGGAGTCCTGCAAGTGTGACTAGGAAGGTTTTGGCTGGGAACGCTAGCCATAAGTGCCCAATGGATGATTTTGCAAAGTTGACCCCCGTGTGCAAAATTTGCACACTCCCTTACTGAGCAAAACCCTAGTTTTCAAAATAAACCTACAAGGTGACACCTGGGCCATGGGACTGAAGGGGAGGGACACCCCTAGAACTATCCCAACATCTTGAATCCAACGGAGTCGATGATTTGTCAATCCGAGCCACGGTCGTCATTCTATGGCTCGTTTTGTATCGCATCCAAAAGGCCTTCAGGGACACCTGTTGGATACCTACCCGGGGCATAGAACTCCAACTGTGCAACAAAACCAGGTTCTGGGGAGTCCTACAAGTGTGTCTAGGAAGGGTCCGGCTAGGAATGCTAGCCATAAGTTCCCGGTGGATGATTTTGCAATGTTGACCCCTATGTGCAAAAATTGCACACTCCCTTACTGAGCAAAACCCTTGTTTCCAAAATGGACCTACAAGGTGACACCTGGGACATGGGACCAGAGGAGAGGGGCACCTCTAGCACTATCCCTATGTCCCGAATCCAATGGATTCAACGGTTTGTCTATCCGAGCCACGGTTGTCATTCTATGGCTTGTTCAGTCTCGCATCCAAAAGGCCTTCAGGGACACCTGTTGGATACCTACCAAAGGCATAGAACTCCAACCGTGCAACAAAACTGGGTTCTGGGGAGTCCTACAAGTGTGTCTAGGAAGGTTCCAGCTGAGAACACTAGTCGTAAGTGCCCGGTGGATGATTTTGCAAAGTTGACTCCCGTGTGCAAAAATTGCACACTCCCTTACTGAGCAAAACCCTAGTTTCCAAAATGGACCTACAAGGTGACACCTGGGCCATGGGACCAAAGGAGAGGGGAACTCCTAGCACTATCTCGAGGGGAACTCCTAGCACTATCTCAACGTCCTGAATCCAACAGAGTATACGGTTTGTCGATTCGAACCACGGTCATCATTCTATGGCTCGTTCCGTCTCGCTTCCAAAAGGACTTCAGGGACACCTGCTGGATACCTATCGGGGGCATAGAACTCCAACCGTGCAACAAAACCAGCTTCTGGGGAGTCTTGCAAGTGTGTCTAGGAAGGTTCCAGTTGGGAATGCTAGCCATAAGATCCTTGTGGATGATTTTGCAAAGTTGACCCATGTGTGCAAAATTTTCACACTCCCTTACTGAGAAAAACCCTAGTTTCCAAAATGGACCTACAAGGTGACACTTGGGCCATTGGACCAGAGGAGAGGGGCACCCCTAGCACTAGCCCGATGTCCTGAATTCAACGGAGTCGACGGTTTGTCGATCTGAGCCACGGTCGTCATTCAATGGCTCATTTTATACCCTTTTCTCCAATATAACCACCTTCCCTTCTAATCTTTTTGGTGGATCGTCCCACGGTGCATATAGAATCAATATTTTGTTTCTGAAATCCCTTCTCATTGTTAAAATCTATCAAGGTCATAGGAGAACCTACGCCAACGACATCTTCAGTTGTAATGACAAATTCCAACGAAGGTTCCACATGTGGTTCATAGTCATTGTCCTCTTCATTCTGCACCCAAAACAAAACACTAATCTTACCATGAAAACAGAGAAAACATATAAAATGACTACTAAAATTTTAACTCAATAATTACCTGAATTAGCTCCATCACAAAATGCACATCCCTAGTGTATAATTCAGCAGATAATTGTTTAATTGCTTGATTTAAATCTTCTGTAAATGGATTTTCTTTTCCCCCAACACAGAACTTGTATTTCCTGATCTTTTCAATATGTTCCTTGGGGGTCGCCATAAATGTCACCAAACACAATCCACAGTAAAATCCTTTATCACCAAAGACAATTCATAGTAGAATCCTGTCGGTAAAACCTTTCATTAAAAAAATAAAAATAAAAACCCAGTTCAATATATGCGGACATGAAAATAAAGAATAGTCACTTCCAAGATGAAAGAACCTCTGAACCACTTTTGAAAAATGAATGCTTACCAAATCCTTTTCGGCCTCAAACGCCTCGACAATGGAGAAACAACTCGGGTTTCTCCTCTGTTGTTACGTTTGGACTCAAATTCGTGAAAGGCCTAAGGATAAGGCCATACTTATCACACTGCAAGATACTGTTGGTCACTTCCAAGATGAAAGAGCCTCTAAACCACTTTTGAAAAATGAATGCTTACCATATTCTCTTTGGCCTCAAATGCCTCGGCAAAGGAGAAACAGCTCAGGTTTCTCACATCCAAAAGGCCATCAGGGACACCTGTTGGATACCTACCAGGGGCATAGAATTCCAACCGTGCAAAAAAATCGGGTTCCGTTGAGTCCTGCAAGTGTGTCTAGGAAGGTTCCAGCTAGAAACGCTAGCCATAAGTGCTCAATCGACGATTTTGCAAATTTGACCCCAATGTGCAAAAGTTGCACACTCCCTTACTAAGCAAAACACTAGTTTCCAAAATGGATATACAAGGTGACACCTGGGCCATGGGACCGGAGGAGAGGGGCACCCTTGGCACTATCCCGGCATCCTGAATCCAACGGAGTCGACGGTTTGTCGATCCGAGCCACGGTCGTCATTATATGGCTCATTCTGTCTCGCATCCAAAAGACCTTCAGGGAAACCTACTGGATACCTACTGGGGGCATAGAATTCCAACCGTTCAACAAAGCCAAGTTCCAGGAAATCCTACAAGTGTTTCTAGGAAGGTCCCAGCTGGGAAGGCTATCCATAAGTGCTCGATTGACGATTTTATAAATTTGACCCCAGTGTGAAGGCCATGCCAATTCCACTCAAGGGGGCCATTTCTTGTCCGAAGGCTCTCGGGAGTGTGTGTCCAACGTGGACACGTCCGCAATGGCCATACTCACCTCTAGGAATAGATGGAACCCAAGTCCGCTCGTCGGTTTGGGTTCTGTGGCCCCGGAACAAATCCTCAAAGTGTCCTTGAATGGCCCTGGGGTGCCGGACCAAGATGCCCGCAGCACCTAGACCATGGCTCTGGTCATGAATCCATCGATTCTGGTGGATCTGGGATGTCGGGTTTAAGCTAGGGGACCCGCCACAGTGTGCCGCCAATCACCGAAAATAGTGCTATTGTGCCATCTCCAGAGCTAGGGTTTTGCTCAGTGAAGGCCATGCCAATTTTGCTCAAGGGGCCATTTCTCGTGCAAAGACTCCCGGGCATGCATGGCCACCATGGACATGTCCGTAATGGCCATATGCACCTCTAGGAGCAGTCAAAACCCAATTCCACTCGCTGGTTTGGGTTTCGTGCCCCCGGAGCAAATCCTCAAAGTGTCCCCGAATGGCCCCGAGGTGCCGGACCAAGATTCCCATACCACCCAAACCATCGCTCTGATCGCAAATCCATCCATTCTGATGGATCCAGGATGCCGGGTTTCATCTAGGGGACCCCCCACAACATGCCTAAAAGTCTTGGAAACTGTGCCAATGTGCCATCTTTAGAGGTAGGGTTTTGCTCAGTGAAGGCCTTTCGAATATTGCTCAAGAGGTCCCTTTCTCGTCCAAAGGATCCCGGGCATGCATGGCCACCATGGACACGTCCACAATGGAAATATGCACATGTGGGAGCTGACAGAATCCAAGTCTGCTCGTCAGTTGGATTCTGTGGCCTTGGAGCAATTCCTCAAAGTGTCCCTGAATGGCCCTGAGGTGCCCGACGAAAATTCCTGCAACACTCAAACTATGGCTCCGGTCGTGAATCCGTCGATTCCGGTGGATCCGGGATGTCGGGTTTCAGCTAGCCCCCCCCCCCCCCCATAGCGTGCCTCAAAGTCCAAGAAATGGTGCCAATGTGCCATCTCTAGAGCTAGGGTTTTGCTCAATGAAGGAACTAGGGTTCACTCAGCAAAACCCTAGCTTCAGAGATGGCACGATCACACTGTTTCTGAGGGTTGGAGGCATGTTGTGGGGGGTGTCCTAGCTGAAACATGGCATCCTAGATCCACCAGAATCGACAGATTCGTGACCGAAGCCACGGTTTGGGTGCTGCGGGTATCTTGGTCCGGCACCCCGGGACCATTCGGGGACACTTTGAGGAATTGCTCCAGGGCCACGGAACCTAAACCAACGAGTAGACTTGGATTATGTCGGCTCCCACATGTGTGTATTTCCATTTTGGACATGTCCACAATGGCCACGCATGCCTGGGAGCCTTCGGAGAAGAAATGGAGCCTTGAGTGAATTTGGAATGGCCCTCACTTAGAAAAACCCTAGCTCTGAAGATGGCACATTGGCACTGTTTTTGGGGGTTGGCCGCATGCTGTGGGGGGTCCCCTAGCTGAAACTCGATGTCCTGAATCCACTAGAATTGACGGATTCATGATTGGAGCCACGGTTTGGGTGCTGCAGGCATCTTGGTACAGCACCCCAGGGCCATTCGGGGACACTTTGAGGAATTGCTATGGGGCCACGGAACCCAAACCAGTGAGCGGACATGGATTCTGTTGGCTCCCACAGGTACGAATTTCCATTGTGGACATGTCCATGGTGGCCATGCATGCCCGGGAGCCTTCGGACAAGAAATGGCCCATTGAGCGAATTTGGAATGGCCCTCATTGAACAAAACCTAGCTCCAGAGATGGCACATTAGCACCGTTTTCGGGGGTTGGCCGCACGCTGTGTGGGGGGGATAGCTGAAACCTGGAATCCCAGATCCACTGAAATCGATGGATTCATGACCGAAGCCACAGCTTGGGTGCTATGGGCATCTTGGTCCGGCACCTCGGGGCCATTCGGGGACACTTTGAGGAATTGCTCCGGAGCCACAGAACCCAACTTGGCCAGCGGAATTGGATTCTATCGTCTCCCACAGGTGCGTATTTCCATTGTAGACATGTCCACAGTGGCCACGTACTCCTGGGAGCCTTGGGATGAGAAATGGCCCCCTTGAACAAATTTGGAATGGCCCTCACTGAGCAAAACCCTAGCTCCAGAGATGGCACATTGGCACCGTTTCCAGGGGTTGGACACATGCTATGGGGGGGCCCCTAGCTAAAAATCGGCATTCTGGATCCCCCGGAATCAAAGGATTCACGACCAGAGCCACGGTTTGGGTGCTACAGGCATCTTCGTTTGGCACCCCGGGGCCATTCGAGGACACTTTGAGGAATTGCTCTAGGGCCACGGAACCCAAACCGGCAAGCAGACTTGGATTCTATCGGCTGCTATAGGTGCGTATTTCCATTGTGGATCTTTCCACAGTGGCCACGCATGCCCAGGAGCCTTCAGACGAGAAATGGAACCCTTGAGCGAAATTGGCACGGCCCTCACTGAGCAAAACCCTAGCTCCGGAGATGGCACATTGGCACCGTTTCTGGGGGTTTTCCCCATGTTGTGGGGGGTCCCCTAGCTAAAAACTAGCATCCCAGATCCACCAAAATCGACGGATTCACGACCGGAGCCACGGTTTGGGTGCTGTGGGCATCTTGGTCCGACACCTTGGGGTCATTTGGGGACACTTTGAGGATTTGCTCCAAGGCCACGGAACCCAAACTGGTGAGTGGAAATGGGTTACGTCCACTCCCAAAGGTGAGTATGGCCATTGCGGACGTGTCCACATTGGCCATGCATGCCCGAGATCCTTCGGACGAGAAATGCTCCCCTTGAGCAATATTCGAAAGGCCTTCACTAAGAAAAACCCTAGCTCCGGAGATGGCACATTGGCACCGTTATCAGGGGTTGGAAGCACGCTGTGGGGGGAAGCCTAGCTGAAACCCGATGTTTCGGATCCACCGAAATCAACAGATTCATGACCGGAGCCACAGTTTGGATGCTGTGGGCATCTTGGTCCGTCACCCCGGGGCCATTTGGGGACACTTTGAGGATTTGCTCTGGGGGCACAGAACCCAAACCGGCGAGCAAAATTGGGTTTCGTTCACTCCCATAGGTGAGTATGGCCATTGCGGACGTGTCCACATTTTCCACGCATGCCCGGGAGCCTTCAGACAAGAAATGGCCCCCTTAAGCAATATTCGAAAGGCCTTGACTGAGCAAAACACTAGCTACGGAGATGGCACATTGGCATCGTTTCTGGGGGTTGGACGCACGCTGTGGGGGGGACCTAGTTGAAACCCGATGCCCTGGATCCACCAGAATCGATGGATTTGCGACCGAAGCCACGGTTTGGGTGCTGCAGGCATCTTGGTCCGGCATCTCGGGATCATTCAGGGACACTTTGAGGATTTGCTCCGGGGGCACGGAACCCAAAAAGGCAAGCAGACTTGGGTTATATCCACTCCCATAGGTACGTATGGCCATTGCGGATGTGTCCATGATGGCCATGCACGCCTGGGAGCCTTCGGACGAGAAATGGCCCCCTTGAGCAAAATTGGCATGGCCTTCACTGAGCAAAACCCTAGCTCCAGAGATGGCACAATAGCACCATTTTCGGGGGTTGGCAGCATGTTGTGGGAGGTCCCCTAGCTGAAACCCGGCATCTCGGATCCATTGGAATTAACGGATTTGCAACCGGAGCCATGGTTTGGATGCTGCAGGAATCTTAGTCCGACACCCCAAGGCCATTCGGGGACACTTTGAGGATTTGCTCCAGGGAAACAGAACCCAAACCAGCGAGCGGACTTGGGTTTCATCCGATCCCAAAGGTGAGTATGGTCATTGCAGACATGTCCACATTGGCCATTCACATCCCTTGGATTCATGCATGTTATAGGGAGGACAACTTGGCTTGAGCTTGATCCTTCTGAGATTATAGGGTTATAGGGTTAGTCATTAGAGGAAATTTGAGGTCTAAAATGGGCCTCCTAAGGAAAATAATAAAATAATAGTTAAAATAATGGAATAATAGTTAAAAGAATAAAATAATATTTATTAATTTGGGAGGAAAAAAGAAAAAAACTACTTTTTTATTCGTATTTTCAACATATCTCCTTGCGTTTTTATTCAAATTTTGAGCGAGAGCACTCATTGGATGCGAAATTAAATTCCACATCCAACGAGTACCTACACTGCATACTTTTGATGGACCCCGCTTCCCTAAAAACAAGAAATACCCAAAAACAACACATCGTCATCACGTTTCTTAGGTATTTCTTGTTTTGGGGGCAGCGGGGTCCGTCAAAAGTATGCAGTTTGGATGCTCTTTGGATGCGGAATTTAATTCTGCATCCAATGAGTGCTCCCGCTCAAAATTTGAGTAAAAACACTCAGGGAGATATGTTGAAAATACGAACAAAAAAATAGTTTTTTTTATGACAAATATCTCAAGTCAACCATTATGGTTGACTAATTTATTGAAATTCTATTGGTTCTTGAATTCCAACTCATCAATAAATTATGGTTGGCTCGTTTTCTTATATGATGGATCATTTTCTTATAAGGCCCATTTTAGACCCCAAATTTTCTATAATGGATTCATGCATGTTATATATCCTTGGTTCAGCTAGGGCTTTCACTATTTTCCCTAGCTAGTGTTTTGGAGAGCTAGTGAATTGTACTAGCCTTGTGATAAGGCTCTCTCATGCATGTTCTTGAATTGTAATTTATAGGTATATATGTATTGCTAATTTATCACAAGTAAACGATAATTTTGTTGAGTGATTTGACATCATCATTGAATAAGTTAAGGGTTGTTTTACTATTGCTATAATTGTTGTAAGAGTGAGTTTTCAGATTTGGTTTATGCATGATAAGTTTTCAATGCAACTAAATATAATATAAGAACTGGGATATTTTTGTGAGGCTCCAAGTAATTTTGAGAAAGTGACAAATAAGGTCAAAAGTTGAGCATCTTGTTCTAACACTAAGGTCATTTCCCTAATAGAAGACATGCAGAGTGGAGCTAATGCCTAACATGATTTTGGGTGCTATCAATAGCATTGTCTTGCCATGTACTTGTGTAATGTGACATGGATACTGTTTGTAAACCCTAAGAAAGAGAATCATGCTAGTGGTGAGAGCTTGATTGACATAAGCTTATTATTGAATCCAACAAGGACTTCTTAGCTATCATGGAGATTATAGGGTTAATGAGTAAACCCTAGGAGTTAGATTTTATGGATCACGAAGATATAAGCAATGGAGAAGATAAGGGAAAGATAGACATGTTGGATGTTTTTGTAGAGATTTCTCTTGTGCGATGCTAGAGTACTTGTGTGATGTGACATGGCTAGGGTTTGCATGATATATCTCATATTAGCATGTCCATGTGCTCTTGCGTGTACCCCAACGTTCCAAGAAAAAGAAATATTTATATTTATATAATCGCAAGCCATTGACATCATTGAAATATGAGATCATGGTAGTGGAAGAAGTTGCAGAGGTGTTAGAGGCCTGAATATTGAAATAGTCCAATCCCAACATAAAGCATCTCATTCTTATCACCAGCCAAATGCATATTAAGGTTTGATGCTAGAGTATAAGACCTAGGGTTTGAGGATTGAAATACCAAGATGGGCATGTAGACTTGGATTCTATAAGTTGAGTTCTCTAGTGGTGTACTTGTGTGACGTGACAAACCCTTCTAATAGTGATCCTATCCCACTTGGAGTCCAAATACCCCCTATTGAGAGTACGTGTGGTGGTTCACGGATTCTAGGGCTAGATTAGGTTAATAGGGCTAGATTAGGTTTCTAGGATTCTAGATTAGTTTCCTATGGTTAGATCAGTGTTTCTAGAGCTAGTTTAGGTTTCTATGACTAGATTAGGTTTATAGTATTCTAGATTAGTTTTCTAGTGTTAAATTAGTGTTTATAGGGTTAGTTTAGCTTTCTAGGATTTCTAGGGCTAGATTATGTTTGTAGGGTTATATTAGTGCTTCTAGGGTTAATCATGCATGAATAAACAATCACATGGCTATAAATCATAACTTAATCATAACTCAAACACCAAATAAACGATATAAGATAACGATATCAAATAAACTATCTAACATGAATAACATTAATCATGCATGAATAAACAATCATATGGCTATACTATGTACCTCAATCAATTAGGCCTTCTGGGAAAACCTCTCATGCTCTGCATGAGGTAGTAAGTAGCGTACCTTGTTTGATGTCTTCGTTGACATTGTTTGCAGTTGGATGTTTGTACCAACGATCAGGTGCGTAAAGTGATACACCCGTGAACCTAGTCTATAATCCATGTATGTGTAGCCATTGCTCTTTGGTCCCTTTCCATCTACTGTAAGATATTCCCCCTGAACAACCATCGAGCCAGTCGGAAAGGTAATGCCTTGACTATCGGTTAATGATGCGAGGAGGGTTTGCTTCCCCTAGATGCATCGTGCCAACCAATCATTCGTCCCAATTGCATTGTCTGTTAGTGCGACAACTGTGTAGATGTGTGTTGCAAAAATGCATTTTACGGTCATATTCCAACAAGTAGTGGTTTGATAACTTGGATAATTACAAAAACAAGGGGGGAACCGGGATATGCATGCAGAAATGTTTACCTGGTTGTACAAGATTAGATATATGACCATATTCATTCGAAATAGAGACTGGCCTTCCTCTAACTAGATTGTTTCAACAACTGCACATGGGTCCACTGCAAGTGATACATGATCCCATTCATCAACCCAATCCATTGATTTGCACTCATCCCACTCACAACTGCTGCAAGACCCACAAAATCAAGCAAGTTTTAGCATCCATATTTCAAATAAGGGGTTGTTTGAGCTTCGAACCAAATGAAATCCATGAGTGCCTTGCACAGTACTACAACTATAAGAACGTGATCGATCTATATCAACTACATGCCAGAAATTTCTGACAACATGTCCTCTGCCTGTTGGTATGTGTTGCTCCATGTTCGATCTGACATTTTTGCAGAGCACCATTGAACTATGGATTCTGCATTCCAAATATGAGGGTCTCTCATGCACCTCATCTCCTCCCTTCATAGGGTAGTTTTGATACATGATCCAGCCCCGTCATGCTCTCCCTTTCCATGCCCAGTCTCAAAATAGTTTCATACATGCAGCACATCATAAGTCTTGTGAAAAATACTCAACCACTGGAATACACGTGCATTTTTTAACTAGCCTGCACAACCATCTGACCATATCCAATGTTGATCCATCTATATACCTCTCTCCTTCAGCTAATCATAGAAAATTTTGAAGCAATGTTGCACATAATGCAGGTTGTGGCACCTGTCATCACTGATGTAGAACTTGGTATCTTTCAATATTATCCTCATGTCATTGTTGCTCTCTAGCACATGCCTATATGTGATATGGACCATTATGCTAACTTGGTCTGAATGGTAGTATTGACTTTGAATCTCATTCTGTGGTTGTAGGGTGTAGTTTTCAACAAAGTCCACAACCAACAATATTGTGCCATTGGGAAAGGTGTCCCTGCACTGTCTGTACTGTTCATCCTGCCATCGTGCTACATGGACATGTTGTACATACTGCTCGGTCTTTTGGTTGAATTCCTTCAGGAAATCACAAATTTGTACCCGGTTCCACAAAACCAAGGGAATTAATACAATGTGACATTTGCACTCTAAATATATATGTATAAATTCAACATGTACATTATGAAAGTATGCAAACTTAGATTACCTGTGACTTCACCAATGCAATTTTTTTGCTTTCCTTCGAACTATCTACTTGATATGTTATGTACTTGAAGTTCTGCATTTCTACTGACATCCTCCCAAATTCGTGTGCCTCAGTTGCGTGGATGCAGCAGCTCAATAATGCAAATCCACTGCAACTGGAACATGTCCCATATAAACATGATCTTTTATAATATTTTTGTCCTTCAGGTCTTGGACACATTATGCTATGTTTAAATTCTCTGGATGCATTCGGTGGTTGTAACGATGGGAAATCTTGCACAATGTTAGTATGCAAATCACAAAATATATGTCTATATGTATCATAATAGTACTCAAATTCTACATGGTATCTACAACAACATGTATTGCGATCAATGCAAATTCTAACATACCAGGGTTTGCATTTTTCAAAGGACCTTTGGCCCAAGTTCAATTGTGTGTGCTCATTCTTGAACCTCTTATAGTGTTCTGTTTGTGTCGTGTCAAGGAAGTGCTTGACATGGGGTTCACCCCCCCTAACACCCTTTCTCAACTTTAAAACATATCTTTGATTCAATGATGGTCTAGTGTTATCATGCCCAAACTTTTGCACTAGTTCTTTAACATCATCAATGAGCTTCATGTCTGGACGAGGTAACCTACCAACAAAGGCCCAACAATCTTTTTGGCCTGGGGTCTCAATTTTTTCTCTAATGGTATAATACTTTTGAAGATTCTTTCTATATACTTTAAATATTTTACCTGTGTGTGATAGTAGGCGACGTTGCCTTTTGGATTTGTCTACATTCGATTCTGACAGTACATGACGGGCCGCATTAAAATATTTTGTACGAGAAGTTTTTCCAATCAAATTAAATGCAAATTGTAGATTTCTAACAACATGATTGTTGGCCTATGAACTTCTAACTACCTTTATGCCCAAAATTCTCCTAACATGAGCTAGATAATGTGATTTTAACAAAGCAAGAAACAATTGACATTTTGTTGCATCGATTTTGCATTCAAAAAGTTCTTTGATTATCTTCTTACAATGGAAATCAATAGTGCATTTGGGCATCTTACCTTCAAGTCCTGAAAATGAACTTTCATCCACATGAATATGTCTGGGAGTTCTTCTTCGTCCGCTTGATAGTCGAGGCAAAGGAGTCGGCAAGGAAGTACGAGTCTTGTCAACGGTTTGTTGTGGCCCTTCGTTCACAAATTGGTCCTGCAAGGGAGTGTGTTCGCCATGTGTGTGCTCTTCTTGGGGAGGTTTCCAATTAAGAACTTGTTCAACATCCATCCATTCATACTTGACATCAGGCAATATTTGATTGACTTCAGCCACTTCATCATTGCTTGTTGATGGATCTAAGGCACTAACATTTTGATTTCTACGGTTTTCCATGTACAACCTGGCATTTTCTCTTATCTCATGGGCCTTTTCAAGGGGCAGCTCATTCCTTCTATAATTTATTTTATTATTACGTCTGTTTCCCATATTCAATGCATTTAAGAAAAAACAAAAATATCACCCCTGCAAGAATGAACAACAAATAAGATATTAAAACTCGATGTGCATGATTATTAAAGCTCGATGTAGCAATTGATTATGTACAACAAAATCTAGTGAGAATGTTTTCATATAATCTTAAAAGCTATTAAGAATGCCCTAGATATAACTACAACAACACCTTTAGGAACTCGGTAGGATGGTATTGTGAAGAACCTGCAATAATTAATTAATGGAAACACACGAAATAGCAGAACTCAGAATCACTTTTATATTGATCCCAGGCCACTTTGAGGGGGCAACCTCCTTTGAGCAAGCTCAATACAAATAACTTCACAGTACCTTCATTGGTCTCAACACAAACTTATATACTAAGTCTAGGCGCCAATACCATGGGTCAATACCATGTGTCAATACAAACCATGGGCCAATACAAAATATTGATCAACAATTACTACGGGACGACTTACAAAGCTTATGCATCCAACAACAATAATACAAACTATGGATCAACAAATACTACGGGACGACTTACAAAGCATATGCGTCAAACAACAATATACTAACAAAGTAAATAGAAGGGTTTACATGGGTTCTTAACATCCCCTCTCCCTTAGAAAAATCTTTGTCCTCAAAGCTTTAGATGTGGAAATTGATGCAGAATCTGAAGGAGTAGTTCCCCTGTAGCATCCTCGGGTTGCATTCCAAGCCATTAACACCTTATGAGTTTCAAGGAGGGTTGCTTGGAAGGCCGTAGACAAAGAAGAACCATATCAGCTGCGTGAAAAGTGTGCTCAGAACGGTGTTGATCGGCTTGTTGTTTCAATCGAATTCTTGCCATGTGAAGATTGTCTTGCATAATGAGAAGAATCTGATCACGGTTTCGAAGAACTGAATCAATTGCCTGAACTTGGGAGGTGCTGAGGGTGTATGGAAGAAAAATTGGCGGTTCCTTTCCATAGACTGCTTCATATGATGTCCTTTTAGATATGGCATTGTACCACTCGAGTGCTTCTAGGAAATCCATAGAAATA
The DNA here is from genome assembly GCA_027924585.1 of Larix kaempferi. Lineage (NCBI taxonomy): Eukaryota > Viridiplantae > Streptophyta > Pinopsida > Pinales > Pinaceae > Larix > Larix kaempferi. Next base: position 7,503,546 of record BSBM01000597.1, on the reverse strand, counting down.
GTTGTCCAAATCTGTGTAGGGATGGGCAAGGGTTCGAGTAGTCTCGAAAGAAGTGTCATTTCACCCTTGTTGTCCTGGAAAGTATCACAGTCAGCCACCATCTATTGAATTTTCATTTTCAGTCCCTGCCAAAAGAAGTTACATTGTTCCTATTCATACATTTTGAGGAACCCAGAGTGCCCTGCTGATGAAGAAGCATGGAGTGCATAGAAGAGATAGCCATGTTGAACAGATTGCAACCAATTTGGAACAAGCAGAGAAATAGCTGGAAGATAAACTGGGTCATCAAATGTGCAAGAAGGAGCATCTGCCACAATATTTCCCTTACCCTTCTTGTAAGTGATCGCATAGGCATAACCCAGGAGTTGGATAACCCATTTCAGGTGTGCTAGGGAGGAGACCCATTGTTCCAGGAAATTTTCCAGACTCTGGAGATCAGTCTTGATGCAGAAATAAGTCCCTAATAGGTATGGTTTCCACTTCTGTACTGCATGCAAAATAGCCATCATTTCCTGCTGAGATGTAGATGCGGCTAAATTCTTACCGGAAAGGTCTCGTGAAGGAGACAAGCCCACTAGTTCAGAAAGGACACCTGCATATCTATAAAAGGAAGTAGGGGAGACTGTTAATGGGTGCATCTGAATGGAATGGAGTTGAGCAATGACACCATGTGAATTCTTCTTCAGGATCTTTTCCAGGCGATGTGAACTGATGATGCAGAGAGACCCTTATTGTAAGCCCTTAAATTTGTGTTGTTTCCCATTGACTGAAAACTGCATCCAAAGTTCAGCAAAATCCCATAAGATGGGGCCAAGTGTGCGTAACCATTGAACGCCCAAAACCACGTCACATCCGCCTAAGGACAAGGAAAACATGTCAAAGCGTAGGTTATAATCTTCCAGAGAGATACGCACATTGTGACACTTTTCCTTGCAAGGTAAGGTGCCCCCATTGGCAACCATGACTTCAAAGTTGGAGCAAGGATGGACAAAACAATCAGCATGTTTGGCGATCCAAGGGTCAATGAAGTTATGAGTGCTACCAAAATCAATGAGTATTGTAAGAGGAAGCTTCTTGAAGTACCCCTAACCTACATTGTTTGGGGGGTGGTGACGCCAGATAAAGCATGGAGAGATATCTCTGGGTGGTCTTCTTGAATAGGCGGCTCCTGAATGTCAACCTAATCATCCGGTGTCTTTGGAGCCTCTTCACCAATTTCAGAGGTGGGCAGAGAATCCACATCCAAGAGATAGAGCTTTTGTTGAACACATCTATGTCCCCGAGTGAATTTCTCATCACAATTATAACAAAGCCCTTTTTCTCTGTGTGCCTGCATCTCTGTTTCAGACAAATGCTTGATAGGAGTTGGTCGAGGAGCTGGCGGGATGGGAGGTTGTTGAGAACCCATATTTCAAAAGGGAACAAAAGTGGGTTTAGAGCGTTGTTGGGCGACAATCTTGTCTTTTTCCAACTTAGCCAACCTCAGGGCTTCCATCATTGCATTGGGATAGAAAATTTTGACCTCTGGGTGGATTTCATCCTTAAGACCACTAATAAAACAACTCCTGTAGAAGTCATTAGACAATCCTTCTATGTGGTTGGCTAGTTTCTCAAATTCTGTCTGATACTCTCTCATAGTGCCAATTTGACGAAGTTTAGTGAGTGCTCCGGTGAATTCATCAAAAGCACTAGGACCAAATCGTTGCAAAAGGAGTTGGCAAAAATCTGTCCATTTTGGCTCATCATGAGCCTTGATGTACCAACGATACCATTGAAGGGCTTCTTGTTCCAAATGAAAAGATGCAAGTGAAACTTTTTGGACATCAAAAGTTTTATGCAGACTTAAATATTGTTCTACACAATAGATCCATCCAGTCGGATCAGTACCATTGAAGTGAGGAAATTCAAGCTTCGGACCACGGAAAGTGCTAGAAGAATAGAACCCATTGGCTGCAGAAGATTCTTGCTATCAGTTATTGTTCATGGCTGACTGCTGAAGATGGAGGCTAACAAATTTTTCATCCAGACCTTGGAGTTTGGTCTGGATGGTTGCAAGTGCTTCCTCCATGGTTTTTGCTCCTGCATGGGTGACAACCATAACTAGGAGTTTTTTTTTGGGGGGGGGGGGATGGATAGAAAAACACAAACAAAAGCTTATTTTGTAAAGGGAAAATTGGATGTGGGAAAAACTCGGATGGGTAATTGGGGTTTGAATAGATTTTGGACACTTTCTGATGGATAGGGAAGCAAAAAATGGGGATTTCAGAAGCGGGGTGAAAGAATGAGAAAATTTGTCAAAGAGGGACAAAGAAGCGGAAATAGGGAATGAACACGGTGGCAAAATTTGGAGGCAAGTGGGTGAAAATTGAAGAAGTTATGGAAAACCCTAAAAATAGACAAATGTGAGATGTCTGGCTTTGGGAAGTAGAATTTGGGATAGGGTCCTCAGGAATGAAATATGTAGAATGGGATTGCAAGGGTGTCCGGGAAGTTTCAAGGGAAATGGAGTTAAAACAAGGGAGATATGGCGAAAAAAATGGAATTTTTTTTTCAGGAATGGATCTGCAACGATGCGGAAGGGATCAGAAATAGATAGATCTGCAACGGTGTTGAAGGGATCGGCAACAGATAGATTTGGAACATGTCGAATGTATAAAAAATGGTTGGATCTGAAACAACTTTCAGAATAGATCTGAAATGGCTGGATCTGAAACGGCTCGGAATGGATCTGAAATGGTGCGGAAGTGATCGGCGACAGTTCAGCTGAAAATAGATATGGACCCCAGGTATGTGCGGTTTCCTAACAGCTCAAGGGTTTCACTCGGTCACCAATGTTTTCTAATGGCTTGCGTATTGGGGTAGTACCCCTCACTCCATAGCTCAGGTAAAACTGATAACCGCTTTCCCACAAATGACAGCTCTTGGTTTACCTCACGGGTGGTAACTAGTCAATCAGGTAAGGGTTGTTGCCCTTTTCGCTGCAGGTCCTCTCAATAGGCCAGCTACTTTGGGGTTCCTGTGGTACTCCTCACAATGATTTTTAGGGCTTATGCCCAAGTACTTCCCATAGTTAAGCGGATAGGGATTATTCCCAGATCCGAACTTGCAACAAATGCGAAAAAATAAATTGGTAGAAATTCCACCCAACAAGCCCAAGAAAGTGCTTTGATACCAGATGTGAAGAACCTACAATAATTAATTAATGGAAACACACGAAATAGCAGAAATAACAAAACTCAAAATCACTTTTATATTGATCGCAGGCCACTTCGAGGGAGCAACCTCCTTTGAGCAATCTCAATACAAATAACTCCACGGTACCTTCATTGGTCTCAACACAAACTTATATACTAAGTCTAGGCACCAATACCATGGGTCAATACCATGTGTCAATACAAACCATGGGCCAATACAAAATATGGATCAACAATTACTACGGGACGACTTACAAAGCATATGCATCCAACAACAATAATACAAACTATGGATGAAAAAATACTACGGGACGACTTAAAAAGCATATGCGTCCAACAACAATATACTAACAATGTAAATAGAAGGGTTGACATGGGTTCTTAACAGGTATTGGATGGTGGTATGGGATGTTAGTAGGAGCAAATTCCCTACAAGGGAGAAGCTCTTGCTCACTTCATTTTCATGTTATGGATGAGGGAAAATAGCCCCAAAATATTAAGAGTTTTCAATTCTTTAGGTGTTTGTGTGAGTTGTTGTAGTGAAACCATGAGGAATTCATCAAATGTTTGTCTACTAGATAGATGAATGTGATCATGAAATGTTATTGGTGGTGATACAAGTAATTTTTTTTTATTATCTTCATGAAAGGTTGAAAGCATTGCTTGGTGCATGTTGTAGTTTTTGTTTTTGTAAGATGTTTTTATTGTCTATGTCGAAGATTAAGAAGACTAAAATAGATTTATCATACAATTCATGAGGAAAAACTAAAATAGATGCCATTCAAACAAGTGAATGAAGACTAAAATACATTTAACAAGATAAAATTGTCACCATACCTCAAGGATTATGATTGCTCTTTGCTTCAAATGTAAAATGCTCTTTTGATGTGTCCACTATATGTAAGAAGATTTCATGTGTGTCCAAGTAGCATGAGAATTCAATCCAAGGATCCAAATAGAGTCCAACTATTGTGTATCCACTCAAATGATCCAAATAGAGCCCAAGAGGTGTGTATTCAATCAAAAGAGCCAAATAGAGCCCCAAATGTTGTGTATTCTATCCAAATGGTCAAGGAAGCACCAAATGGTGTATGAATTCAATCTAAAATGTAAATGGTTGTCGGAATGTGCGTGAAAAAAATGAACAAAACGTGATGAATCAAAGAAAAATGCAGGAGAAGAGTGCGGGTGATTTTATAAATTTTATGTTCAATAGGGACACACACGCGCCAGGGAGCGCGTGCTTGTTGCTAGCACGTGCACGTCCCTATTGAACGTTGTATAGTTCGGTGGGTAACGTTCACTTCGTTTATTACCCAACAAATCTAAATGTGTCGGTTTATTCCTAGAGCCCCTCCCCCATAAAGGCCTTTAGGCCCTATTCTAACCCATAATCCCTAAGTGCATTTAAGTGCTTCTAGGTGTTTAGGGGTTTTGGGGTTAGGGTTATAAGGATCAAGTAGATTAAGAGTTAAAGGTTATAGGGATTATAGGCAAGTTAAGCAATTAAATGTCATCATCATCTTCATCTTCATCAACATCATCTAAATAGTCTTCATCATCATGTGGAGCTTGTCTAATTTTGGATATAAGGAGGATATAAGATGATGATGATGATGATGATGGAGATGTTGATGATGATGAAGATGTTGATGATGATGATGATGGTGGTGGTGATGGTGATGAAGATGATGATGATGATGGAGAAGATGATGATGATGGATATGTTGATGAGGAAGAGGGGGATGACAATGATGATGGAGATGTTGATGATGGTGATGGTGATGGTGATGGTGATGGTGATGGTGATGGTGATGGTGATGGTGCTGAAGATGCTGATGATGATGATGATGATGATGAATATGATGATGATGGAGATGTTGACGAGGAAGGGGGAAATCGAAATGATGATGAAGATGTTGATGATGATGATGGTGGTGAATGATCACCACCATCATCATCATCAACATCTTCATCATCATTTCCATCTCCCCCTTCCTCGTCAACATCTCCATCATCATCATCATCATCATCATCCTCATCATCATCCTCATCATCATCATCATCATCGCCGTCATCGTCGTTTTCCTCCTCTTCATCATCATTGTCATCTCCCCCTTCCTCATCAACATATCCATAATCATCATCATCAACATCATCTTCATCACCATCGGCATCATCATCCACATCTTCATCATCATCCACATCTTCCTCATCATCACCATCATCATCATCATCAATTCATCATGGTGATGATTTGATGATGATGATGATGGTGATGATGAGGAAGATGTGGATGATGATGACGATGGTGATGATGATGAAGATGATGTTGATCATCATCAACATCATCTTCATCACCATCGTCGTCATCATCCACATCTTCCTCATCATCACCATGATCATCATCATGGTGATGAATTGATGATGATGATGATGGTGATGATGAGGAAGATGTGGATGATGATGACGATGGTGATGGTGATGAAGATGATGAAGAAGATGATGATGCCGGAGATGTTGATGGGGAAGGGGGAGATGACAATGATTACGAAGAGGAGGACGATGATGAGGATGAGGATGAGGATGAGGATGATGGTGATGATGAGGATGATGGTGAGGATGATGATGATGATGGTGATGGTGATGGTGATGGTGATGGTGATGATGATGATGATGGTGATGATGATGATGGGGGAGATGATGAAGAGGAGAATGATGATGATGATGAGGAGGACAATGATGATGATGATGATGAAGATGTTGATAATGATGATGATGGTGATGAAGATGATGATGATGACCAAGATGATTATGATGGAGATGTTCATGATCATCATGAACATCATGAACATCTCCATGATGATGGATATGTTCATCATCATCACCATCATCATCATCATCATCATCACCATCATCATCATCAATATCATCACCATCATCATCATCATCTCCATCATCATCACCATCATCATCACCACCATCATCATCTCCATCAGCATCATCATCGCCCTCCTCTTCATCATCATTGTCATCTCCCCCTTCCTCGTCAACATATCCATGATCATCCTCTTCTTCATCATCATCAACATCATCCTCATCACCATCCTCATCATCATCAACATCTTCATCATCATCACCATCATCATCATCATCATCAATTCGTCACCATGATGATGATGATGGTGATGATGATGAAGATGTTGATGATGATGACGATGGTGATGAGGATGATGATGATGATGATGATGAAGAAGATGATGATGATGGATACGTTGATGAGGAAGGGGGAGATGACAATGGTGATGAAGAGGAGGACGATGATGATGAGGATGAGGATGATGATGATGAGGATGATGATGATGATGATGATGATGATGATGATGATGATGGAGATGTTGACGAGGAAAAGGGAGATGACAATGATGATGAAGATGTTTATGATGATGATGGTGGTGATGATGAGATGAGATGATGATGATGATTATGATGATGATGATGATGGTTATGGTGATGATGATGAAGATGTTGATGATTATGATGATGGTGATGATGAGATGATGATGATGATGATGGTGATGATGATGAATATGTTGATGATGATGACAATGGTGATGCAAATGATGATGATGATGATGGAGATGATGGAGATGTTGATGAGGAAGGGGGGGATGACAATGACGATGAAGAGGAGGACTATGATGATGATGATGATGGTGATGATGAAGAGGAGTACGATGATGATGATGATGGTGATGATGATGAAGATGTTGATGATGATGATGATGGTGATGAGGATGATGATGATGATGGTGATGAATATGATGATGATGATGATCATCATCTTCATCATATTCATCATCATCACCATCATCACCATCATCCTCATCACCATCATCATCATTATCATCATCATGTCATCATCATCACCATCATCATCATCATCATCCTCATCATCATCGTCCTCCTCCTCCTCCTCCTCATCATCGTCCTCCTCTTCATCATCACCATCATCATCACCATCCTCACCATCATCATCATTGTCATCCTCATCATCCTCATCATCGTTCTCCTCTTCATCATCATTGTCATCTCCCCCTTCCTCATCAACATCTCCATCATCATCATCACCATCATCATCACCATCATCGTGATGGTGATGGTGATGATGATGATGATGGTGACGATGATGATGATGATGGTGACGATGATGATGATGATGATGAGGATGATGGTGATTAGGATGGTGATGAGGATGAGGATGATGATGATGATGATGGTGATGAAGATGATGATGATGATGAAGATGATGATAACGATGATGAGTATCATCATCATCATCATCACCATCATCCTCATCGTCCTCCTCTTCATCATCATTGTCATCTCCCCCTTCCTCATCAACATCTCCATCATCATCATCATCTCCAACATCATCATCATAATCATCATCTTCATCACCATCGTCATCATCATCAACATATTCATCATCATCATCATCATCATCATCATCATCATCACCACCATCATCATCATCAACAACATATTCATCATCATTGTCATCTCCTCCTTCCTCATCAACATCTCCATCATCATCATCATCATCATCATCATCATCCTCATCATCATCATCATCATCCTCCTCTTCATCATCATTGTCATCTCCCCCTTCCTCATCAACATATCCAGGAGATTCGAACCTGCGACCTATGTCTAGTCCCAAGGCTACCACCTTCAAGCTTGAAGTGCAGCTGACAATGGAAGACACAAGTGTAGTTTATTACCACCCTGTTATTTTTTCGCTGCAAATTATATGTTTTCTTTAATTTCATTTGTCAACTTTACGTATCCCTTTATATGTTTTCTTTAATTTCCTTTGTTAACTTTATGTATCCCCTTGACAAAGGAAATTAAACAACGTGTGCACGCATCTACGCGTGCGCTCTCTTAGACACGCGTGCACGCTCTTAGAAATGCGTGGACGGATCTACGCATGCACGCATTGGCGTGCATGCGTCTATATATTCAAATTGTTTTTGGTGCCCTTGCAGGCTTGGAATTTGCTTCGGATTTCCAAACCTTGAGACTCAGTCTGATTTATGGCAGAACACATCAAATGCTGTAACTTCATGTTTTTCACACCTAGTTCCGCATATGCTCCACTAGTGCACTGCAGATGAAATTGCACACACTTGTCAAGCTCTATGTGCAAATTCTAACTATATATATTTTTTAATAGATCTGTTGTTGTTTTCTATTTTTAATTCATTTTTAACTGCACTCATGTCAAATTTGTAAAAAACATAGGTCGTTTATTTGGAATATAACTTTTGATTGGATTACCTATTTCGAGAATGGAAAAGAACCCGCACAAGAGTATAAGAATACCTACAAGCTAAAAAAAAAAGTTTTTTTATTATTTTCAGACCAGGATATGGTGTACCAACACTTGACCATGTCGTTTTAAGGCTTCACTAACTTTCGTAATTTAAAAAAAATATAAAATTAACTTTTACAATTTTGGAAAAATAGCCCCACACAAGATTCATCTGTTGCCTATGCCTCTACAGATTTTTTTCCTCATAAATTGACAATTTACATAACAAACAGGTGGCTCAACTAAAACATGTGCATTATGTTTTAGGGAAAAAATAACATACCAATCTTAAAATAATGACATTTTGGGGTGGTTATACCATGTTTCCATAAATAAAAAATATATATATTCTGGAAGGTCATCCGTCATTCTACGTTTCATTTTCTTACACTTAATTCGAAAAAGTTTTGTAGGTACCTCTAATAATTCATTTTAATGATAATATTTCTATTTTTCCAGCATGTCATTGCAACTAACGTGTCATAATTGGGTATCATTACCTTGCACCAGCCCGCATCCTAATTCTCAATTTTAATTTAATTTCTGTAAATTACTATTTATCTCAGCTTTTGGTGTTGGTTTGTAGTTTCTATGTGTTGGCGTTACTTTGAAGATGTCCACAATTTATTTTTTGGAACTCGTTCTGGTCGGTAAGCCTGTAAGCCCCTTCGTAGGCATGCTGCTCGAGCTGGAAGGAAGTAGACTCTCTGTTGTTGCTAATTGAACTATGGTATGTACCAGTCCTATGGATTATACAAACTCAGCTAGGGGTTGTTCTTCATTTAGTCCAGTGTTGGATTACTTATTCATGGCATGTTTACGCCTGTTGTATTTAATTACTTGTTCCTTGAAAGGGTTAAACCTGTAAAGAGGTTTTCATATATTAAGCTAGTACTTTATACTAGAGTGAAGCGACCTCGTCCCTTGAGGGTCATAAACTTGAGATCTTGTTTAAATTTGTAACGCTGGCATGATAAGAACAATTTCTTCTTTATCCATGCTACAAGACTGATAAGGATTCCTAGTTTCTTTGGATCTCTGAATTTTTTTTTGTTTGGGTCTTTTATTTCTTGAAGTCCGGTTGAGGATTTCGCCCTGAGGATTTATTTCAATTTTTCTAGATATATATACTCTATGTGACATAAAATTATGTTGTGACAGTTTTTGTAGTTTTTGAAAATTATGAGTTAAATTTGTTTACAGGATAACTCTTCACACAACATTATGGCTTTTATCTACTGCTATTTAGTTATAGGTGGATTATATCAATAACTATTTACAACCCTAAGTTGCAACAACTTCCTTTTTCTGTTTCAGTCTCGAACATAGGTTTTTTTTAGGATTTCGCCTCCATAATATGCGATAACTCAGAATGTCTATTAAAATTGTTTAGTCTATCAATGTGTGGTGAATTAACATCCTTTATATCTTATTTCAATATATATCCTATCTGGATATTAACTATTATCCTTTTATTGGCTAAAATTAGTAACTATGAGGTCTTTACGTGTTAGGGTTTGTTTTCCAGTTCAAAAACAATCTGGTAAAATAAATCCTAATACAATATTTTAACTACCATATTGATGAAGGACTACATATAATACAAACTATAAAGGGTTCGATTCCCCTTAGGTACCAAGTTTGAATAAGCGTTTCTGGCATAAACATGTATGATTTATTTTCCAGCGTTCCTTTAAAGGATCTTACACCTATATCTATCTATCTATCTATCTATCTATATATATATTCACTATATTAAATAATAAAAATTCATCAAATACACAGGATATTCCTAATATTGTATATTCATTGTCATCGAACATAACTAGGTATTATTTGTCCATTGTGAATTTATATATTGATCTTGTGATGTTCTATGTGCTTAATCCTAAGTTTATATAATACTAACTCATGTACTGTAATAAGATAAATTCCATCACATCATCCTCATCATAGATTTGTAACAAATCTCCTTGAAGTCTTTATCAACTAAAAGAAATAAATTCCCACATAATCAACCAATGAACACCCTTTTATATCTACAAACTGATAAATCCAAGCTTTAAAAGAATACAAAGACAAAATTACTTATCTGTAAATTCTAATAGAAGTCCAAAAAGCTCATTGGAATGACTCGACAAGGGACCTCCCAACCACAGAATGCAAGAAATATTTTCTTACTTCTTGCAAATTCACCCTCGAGCACAATGGGATTCCACTAGGAAACTGAAAAGTTTTTCCTTTAAAAATTCCTTTCTTAATACAACCCTTCGATTGTGTTTCAAATTTACCCCTTTTTTAATCTCTGATTAGGAAAGGTCTTTCTAACTGTACACCAGCTATAGTTAGTCGACACTAACAAGTGCCTCTCCGTACCCACGACACTAGAATGTTACTGTACATCTGCTACAGTTGTAATCGACATCAACTAATGCATCTCAGTACCCTCGGTACTGGCTTGATTCGGTAATAATACTACCTCTCAGTACTTGGTATTAGTTACAACAACCCCCCTCTTACTTCATTCTTACTTTTCTTTTGATATTCCCTTTCTCGATTTAGTTATACTCAGTTATTCATTAGTTAAGCTTTTGTTTCTTTAATGTTGTCATTATTCATTAATAAGTTTTTGTTTTCTTATTAATTTCTTTTCTTGTCACCCTAATGGAATCCTACTTATATACTCCCCCTTCTAGAGTAAATAAAAATTAAGATAACATACTAAAATGTAAACATATCTCATTAAAATATGTTTTCCACTCTTCCGACTACTATATTGTTTTACCCTTATTACACGACAAAAATGAGGATTTGGGGTGTTACATCTCACTTTTTTTGGGGCACTTGGTAATTGTCATGGACATTGCTCTTTATTTTGTAATAAATACTCATATATTAATAAAATTATACATTGTAAGGCATTAATAACACCATTTGCAATATTCACTTTTTCATGTAAGTCTCATTAGTATCAATTTCCTTATCCAAATCTTCCTCATATTCACTTTTTCATGTAAGTCTCATTAGTATCAATTTCCTTATCCAAATCTTCCTCGTATACTAATTTTTTAATTGTTAAAACTTGTTTCAATGTATATATCATTATTTATATCTATACTAATTTTTTAATTGTTATGACTTGTTTCAATATATATATCATTATTTATATCTAAGTTAACATTCAACATGGTAAAGCATTAAAAAATTTCAATGCCTTCTTTTTATCTTAATGTCTGGTATGTGGCCAATCTCTTTAAAGTATGTTAATCTTGGTTGAAATGATTTGTTTTAATGTATATATTATTATTTATATATAATTTAATAATTAGCATAGAAGACATCGATACCATTATTATGGAGAATCTCTGTAAGGTATAGTCAGCATAGTTTATTTTATTATGGAGAATCTCTTTAAGGTATGTTAATCTTGGTTGAACTGATTTGTATTAATATATATATTATTATTTATATATAATTTATTTTATTTTATTTTACGCGAAAAAAACATACTATTGTTATTCAATTTCTGAATCAAATAGTATAGATATACATCAAAAAGATTATGCCATCTTTTCAGAGTTCCAGAATGATACTTCCAAAAACTCCAAACTTACAGAATTTTACAAACCAGACTGAAACCATAACTTATATGCAGTCATACTTAAAAATTAAGAACAACTAGACAAGAAAGCGAAGGATCCCAGCATCCAACACAATATCGTCACAAACATCTTCCCAAAAAAGTAGTCCTTCATCCCCATCCAACGCCAGCTTTGACAGCTTGTCAGCCTGTGTATTAAATTCACGATAAATATGCTCCAGCGAATAAGACATGAAGGAACTTAAACCATGCTTAATGTGGTTGCACCAATAGGTAAGATTCAGTACCTGCAGATCAAACTCACCTCGGGCCCACTTTATAGTGACTCTGGAATCCCCGAATATTTTAACTTTGCAGGCCAAAAAGTATAGAAACTCTGACCACACACCAAAGAGCAAGCAGCTCTGCTTTCATGTTGGTCCCATAACCACCATTCATATGAAAAGTGTAAAATGATCAGAGTTTACAAAGATAACTCCTCCAATACCACATTTCCCCGCAGCTGCTGCCCCATCAGAGAATAAAACCGGATCATCCACCACCAACTGAAGCGTTCTAATGTTCCTTACAGCAGGAATAATCGCATCACCTTGAAACCTCAAGTAATAACTAAGTACCTCATAGAATACCGAATCAACAATGGGAGTGATATTATCAAAAATAGCTCTATTTCTAGCTCTCCAAATAACCCAGCAAAGGAAGACTGGCAGTGTGGTATGTGATTTTCCAATCCTCACCCAATCAAACAGACATTTTTCAAAATTACTGCCTTCCCAATGAAATGACAGCCCCAGATGTTTTATCAACTTCGCCCAAACACATACAGTAAAATCACATACCAGAAAAAGGTGTGAGACCGACTCCGATTCCACCTTGCAGAGAATACAACGATTCGGGCCTTTCCAACCCAGCACATTCAGGTTATCCCAAGTTTTTAGTCGATTGACTAGCACAAACCATAAAAAGCATTGGATTTTTAACGGAAAATGCCATTTCCATATGAGATTATACCACCAATGAGCTGGGAACAGACATCTTCTTTTAATGATGTAATCATATGCCGAATGTGCAGTGATCTGACCTGTAGACTCATTTCCAGACCATCGAATTTCATCTTCCTTATCAATACATCGAATACCTGTAGAATTCAATGTACCAATAAAAACATTCCACTTCCAAGCACTCTGACGAGGTAGCTGTAAGTCCAATGCAGTCATCCAGTAACCCTGTGTGTTGTTCTTCACAATAGAATTCAGAGTGATATACCCTTTAGCTCTTATAGTATCTAATAACCCCTGTGAGAACAACACCTGCTCATTCACACCACAGATCGGATCCACACCAATCACCACTTCAGCCCCACTACCAACATTCCAGCAAAGGCCATCTGCCAACCAACAGTAAACTTTCATAAACCCATTCCAAATGGGTGAGACTCCCCTTAAAACTTTCCTCAAATTCCTTAGCCAATGTGAGGTTTTAATTTTTATATACTTTTCATGAATCACTTGGGACCAAAGGGTTCTTCCAAACAAGGTCCTCCATAAGCTTTTCAATATCAATGCAACACTAAATACAGAGAGGTCCTTTATCCCCCACCCACCAGCAGAAATCGGGATTGAGAGTTTATCCCATCCAATCATGGATAAATAGGACTGTTTCAGACCCCCAGACCATAGAAATTTAAACATCAAACTTCTCAAAGAATTGATAACACTGCAAGGCACCGAAAGTAAAGATAGCCAATAGACCGGTGTCCCTGTGAGAACCGACCTTACCAAGGTAAGTTTTCCACCGATGGAAAGAAAATGATAAGTCCAGTGTGAAATCCTGGCTTCAAACTTCTAAATAAGCCACTTCCAGTCCTTGACCAAATAACCATTTGGTTTAAGTTGAAATCCGAGATAGGTAAATCCTTCCCCAATTTTTGAGCAGTTATAAGGCAAAATAGCTCTCAAAAGTCTCAATCTATCCATACAAACCAAATTCTCATACAGACCAGACTTTTTGAGACTGACCTTCATACCTGAGGCACGGCAAAATAAATCAATAATACCCTGAAATGCAGACCATTCCTCCACCGTATCAATTCCAGCAAGTAAAACATCATCAACAAAGAGAGCATGGGAAATTGAAATATTTCTTGAGATTTTTATACCCTTGATCCTCCCCTCCCCCACAGCTTTCTTAATCAACCAACTCAGACCATCAATGACAAGCAGAAATAACAAAGGAGACAGGGAGCATCCTTGGCGTAATCCTCTTGAGCAGCTGAAAAATGAAGATGGAGCCCTATTTACCAAAACAACAATATTCATGGAACTGACACAAGCCATAATCCACCTTATAACCAGAGCCGGAATCCCAATATGAATTAATACCAGTCTGAGAAAATCCCAACTAACCCAATCATAAGCTTTTTCCAGATCCATCTTCAAAATGATAGCCTTAATCTTCTTGCACTTAATGGAATGTAGAAGCTCCTATGTGATGCCCACAGCATCGTGAATCTGTCTCTCCTGTAAGAAGCCAAATTGCTCCGAAGATATGAACCTGAAAAATATAGGTTTAAGCCTACTCGCTATAATCTTTGATACAACCTTGTAAATAAGGTTGCATAAAGCTATAGGATGAAATTCTCCAAATGACTTAGGATCATTTACCTTCGGGATAAGTGTGATGAATGTAGCATTTAAAGCCCCAGATATAAAACCTTGAGTCCTGGAAAATTCCACCATATCTAGAATCTCCTTGCCCATAATATCAAAAAACTGAATAAAAAGCTCCACAGTCCAGCCATATGGCCCAGGAATCTTCTCCTTAGCGAATGATTTCAAAGTGCACTCTACCTCCTCTAATGAAACCTCCTTACAAAGTTCAGCAGCAACACTATCATCAATAAATTTAGGATATAATCTTGCAACCTGTAGTTGTGACATTAAATCACAACTTTGATCCACCGAATAAATAGAACCAAAAAACTTCTTTGCCATAGCCTGTAGTCCCACCGGATCCATAACCTCATTACCCTCACCATCGCCCAGTTTCCAAATTGTATTGTAGTTCCTCCTAGCCGAGGCATAGGAATGGAAAAAGTGAGTATTCTTGTCACCTGATTTCACCCACAGGGCCCTGCTCTTCAATCGCCATTCCTTTTCCTCCATTAAGTAAAAATTCTCCTTAGCTTTCTCCAAATCTTTCAGCAAAATAAAATTACTATCATCCAAAGGATCCTGCAAAGAACGTTCATATAAAACCTGTAGTTGTGACTCAATATTCTGTAAATCATGTTTTGCCAACTTTTTTCTTTCATGAATCCAGGCAGATACTTTTCCCTTAAGCACACGCAATTTATAACAGAGTTTGTCCACAGGATTTAAATCTTCCTCCACATTGATATGAAGCCAAATAGAAGAGACAAATCTTACAAACTCCCCATTTTCAATCCACGAGCTATCGAATCTGAAAGGGAAGCAACGATGCTGAAAATTATCATTAAGCTGCAAGAATATAGGCCAGTGGTCAGAAATTTTAGACCTCCCAACCCATGAACGATATCTGCCACAAGACTCCAACAAAGAATCTTTTGTAAGAAATTTATCCAATCTTTTCATAATAGTGTCATGACCGCCTCTGCCATTTGTCCAGGTGGGGGAATAGACACCTGTACACACATCAACCAAATCATTTTTAAACAAAAAATCATTAAAGTAATCCGCCAAATTGTCTATTTTAGCAGCACTTCCCCAAATTTCCTGGGAGAACCTCGTAAAGTTCAAGTCCCCAGCCACCAAAATATTGTTTCTACTCAACAAACCAGAGGCTTGAAGCTCGTTCCAGAATGCTTCACGATTTCTATAAGGCGCATAGCAATTCAATATAGTTAACAGGAAACCATCAGCTTTTCGCTCCCCTTCCAAAATAATACCCCAAGATGACTTGAAAGCCTGGAAAGAGTAAACCCTAGGATCCCAAGCCGCAAGCAATCCACTAGATAAACCAGAGGAGCTAGAATCCGAGACTTCCCAACCACCCTTAAGACCAACAAACTTCGAGATTGTATCTAAATCTGAACACATCGTTTCTTGGAGTAACAAAATACTCGGTCGAGCAGTAGCTAAAAGATAAAAAAGGGCCCTAGCTCGGACAACCCCCCCTAACCCCTGAATATTTAGAGAACAAATAGGCATTAAAGAACCCTCCCTTCCGGGGATAATGCTCTAAGACCCCGCGAATGTACCTCAGAATTCACATCACCAACCAACAGATCAATCCTCTCCGAAACAGGTATATGACTTGATAAACCATCCAAAGGCTTATCCCCCCGAGTACCCCCTTTACGCCGAGGCTTCCTGATGGTAACATTTTGAAACCTGTCAAAATGAACGGATTTAACATGAGGGTTTGAACTAGCATTTTTTGAATATATGACAAGAGGAAGGAATGTATTATCCCCACCAGAGTCAATATTGCCAATTTCTCCAACACCCCCATGATCCAGAGCCACTAAATCTTCCCCAACCACCGGCTCATTCCTCAACAATTCCCCCCCCTCATCTACAGAGTTTGGAAAACCAGACCCTTCCACCAAATTTGAAGAGGAATTTACTACAGTAGAGTCCCAAATCAACCCTAGAGGAATATCTCCCAAGACAGACATATCCCCAAACAAAGACCGACATGTCGAATTCCCAGATAACGGAGCATCCAAACTAGGTAACGGATCCCCATCCCCCATCAACTTTAACCCCAACTTCTTTTTGGAGATATCAGAGTCAAAAATCTCATTTATCTCTGCATCAGAGAATACAGGAATAGAGAGTTTGGGGGAGACAAATTGCTTACCAATATCCGCTTGACCAATTGTGAGTCCATCCGAGGGAGCCGACGGAGAAGACTTCTGAGCCTTTATGCGCGCCCTTAAATGCAGACCTGCCGAAAGAGTCTCAGCAAGCGGACATTGTGCCTTAATATGACCAGTCCCATAACAGTTAAAACACCTAAATGGAATTTGAAGGTAGTCTAGTCGCTGCCTCCACACCTTCTTCCCCCAAACCAATTCAATCTCTTCAGGAAGACCCAAATCCATTTCGAATGAAACCATAACCTTCGCAGCCCTTCTATCAAACCCACACAATGATCGGTTATCCAAACGAACAAATTTCCCAACCGTATTCGCAATACCCATCAATATATTCTCAGACCACAACTCTACAGGAAGCCCAGGGATGAGAAGCCATAGATGCCTTACACTTTGTGCTTCCGATAATGGATTGAAAGCCAAATGCCACCTTTTCAAATACAACGACCCTTCCTTAAAGCACCAAAACCTCTTCAAAATACGACCAACATGCTCAGATTTGGTAAAAACAAACATAATCCACCTATTCATCTATTGCATCACCCTGGGCATCTCCCCTAAAATCGGAACCCATTGTTTCCAGACCCATTCAACCAGCTCTTTCTGGTCCCCAGAGGTAAACTCAAATCGCCCTACCACAGCCCTCGCCAACAACATCTCAATTCGATCAAGATTAGTCTCCTCTGGGATGACGAATCGATCAATCACCCCCCTAACCTTAAGGGCTTTCGCCTGGCGACGTTTACGAGCCTTCAACCCTGAGAAACGTTGTTTCCAACCCTTACCCAACTCTCCGGCACCATCACAATGGGTATGCCGAGAACCCAATAGACCCTCCTCGCAGAACCCCAAATGACAAAACCCTCCCCCCACATCATCTCCTTTGTCAAAAGACTTGCAACCTCCTACCCCCGGTGAGGAAAACCCTCGTCCCTCCAGAGTATACTCATCCATTTCCAAAAATAACTGGCACCTATCACAGGCTCCACCTACCCATACAAGACATCAAAACCCTATACCAAGAAGGTGGAATACACCTGTCATCCTAAATGTAATCCAGCAGAGGGAGTAAGTACTTCGCCAAAAATAGCCAAAACACCTCCAACAGGCAATCAGTACCTCAGAAGACGGAGATACAAAGACAATTGAAGGGAGAAAATACTCCACCAAAATAGCCTACATTGGAGTGATATGTACTAGCTAAAGTCAGAAGTAACTTGTTTCAGTGATTGCCGAAGTCCTTATATATATAATTTAATAGTAAGCCTAGAAGACATTGATACCATTATTTGTAATATTTCTTTTTAATATAAATTTTTAAAAAGATAAATCTTTATTATTGAATATTTATTTTGATTTTGATTTATAATTTAATATATGAGTTTTTTAATTTTTTAATTTTGTTTACTGGAATCCATTCTATTATAAAATCATTTGTGTCATCCTCTTGCAATTTAAGAAAGTCAATTTAAGAAAGTCATACTGGCTAGTCCACCCTAACCTTCCACATTCATTTATACGCATGAAACACGTGGTTTACAGTGTACAGCGAATTATAGGTTGGCATGTTCTACGCGGTTCAACGTTAAGCCAGCCTCGATTTCTCTTTTAGTTTGGTAGGAACGTACAAAAAATTCCACATTCTACAGCGACCTAGACCATGATTTTGAGTCCAACTAGACCATTACATTTGGCAGAGTAGATGGCAGGGTTGTGTAGAATGGTAAGTAAGGTGGGGAAGGGCAACAAACACAGTTTACTTGGTTTTCAATCCTGATGGTGCCCGGTCTCAGTCTTATTCTCAGACGCGTGGAGGCCCGGGCCATGGTGGAACTGGGAAGGCTGGTGAGAAGCTAGTGATAATAGAAAACAAAACGAAATAGCAGCGTACGATCTAACTGACCGTGTTGAATGGTCCCGTGACGTAGCCGCCGTAATGCGCAACAACCCACCATGGGATCGAGCATATATACAAAACAAGCCACCCAGAACCCTCTATCGCCCGCCTACTCTTATTTGTCATTGCCCTGCCAGCTTTGGAAAATCTTTTGCTCTAGAGAAAAAAAAATAAACTCAACAGCAACAGATTTGCATTTGCAAATTGCAGGAGGAGTTATTTGAAGCAACAGCGACGATTCCAAGATGGTAGCCGGAGCCAGATGCATAGCATTGAAGGTGGATACCCTTCACAGCGAAACGTTAAGGTACAAAGCTTCTCTGTGTAGATACAATATTTCTTCTTCCATCCTTAGGACCGGCGCCTGTAACCGGCGCCAAGTTTCTGTATTTGCAAAACACGAAGTCGACAATAGAAATGATATTTGTAGTAGAAATAGTAATGGTGATGCACCAATGGAAGCCCGCCTGAAAGTCTGCGAATGGCAAAGCTCCTTTGCTATTTTGAATAGCCAGCTGCAGCTCCGGGCAAACGAAGCCGAGGTGGGGTCGGACTCGAAGGCGCTGGTTCTTTTAGACGGCGCCGAGTCCGATCATTCAGTCAGTTTAATTAAGGATATGGTGCAGCTGCCCCGGCCGCTCTCGATAGGGGATCTGGGGCCGTCGCCGAAGCACGGCTCGCAGCATCGTGTGGCGTACCGGGGCATCCCGGGTGCGTTCAGCGAGGCAGCGGCGGGAAAGGCCTACCCTGGTTGCGATACCATCCCGTGCGACCAATTCGAGGCTGTGTTCCAAGCAGTGGAGCTGTGGGTTGCGGACCGGGCGGTGCTTCCAATGGAGACTTCAGTGGGCGGCAGCATCCACCGCAACTACGACCTGCTCCTCCGCCACCGCCTTCACATAGTGGGCGAGGTGCAGCTGCCCGTGAACCACTGCCTGATGGTTCTCCCGGGCACGAAGAAGGAGGATCTGCGGCGCGTGATAAGCCACCCGCAGGCCCTTGCTCAGTGCGAGCACACGATCTCGAAGCTCATCGGCCACAATGTCATCCTCGAGGCCGTAGACGATACCGCCGGCGCCGCCAAGATGGTGGTGAAGAATAATCTCCGCGACACGGCGGCCATTGCCAGCGCGCGGGCGGCGGAAATGTACGGCATGGATATCATTGCGGATGGAATCCAAGACGACGCCAGCAACGTCTCCCGCTTCGTGATACTCGCCCGGGAGCCAATCATTCCCCGGGTGGGCCGCCCATTCAAGACCAGCATCGTTTTCGCGCAGACCGAGGGAACTGGAATTCTATTCAAAGTCCTCTCCGCCTTCGCCTTTCGCGACATTAGCCTCACCAAGATCGAGAGCAGGCCTCAGAGAAACCGCCCTCTCCGTATTGTAGACGATTCCAACCTGGGAACGGCCTACTATTTCGAGTATCTCTTCTACATCGATTTCGAGGCCTCCATGGCTGATCCCCGAGCTCAGAATGTGCTCGCGGTGCTGCAGGAGTTTACTAATTTCTTCAGGGTGCTGGGGAGTTACCCCATGGACATGAGTCCCCCCATCAATTCCCTCGGTTTTTCTTAAATTACTGATTTATAAAGAAATCGGTGAAAATAAGAGACTGGGATCAATTGTTGGGAACCTTATATACAATAATATTTATATGCTGTGAATGAAATTATGAATGCCTTATTCTTACAGTGATGATCAGAGTAGCTACTGTATATGCCTCTGAAAAGCCGAGCTTAGCCTTTCGAATTTCGAATTAATAAAATGTATGCTTTTAATCTTTATTCTGTGCAATCTATCCATACAATATCGTCCTGATTTTTCTAAGGATTTCAAAGATTTTGTGAAAAGCACATCCCAAAAATTCATTGGACAATTTGTACCATCTGAAAATGGCCAGATTTAAATGAAAAAGGGCTCTCTAACATTGGCTTTTTTTTCTGCTGGAAAAAAACCAGTAATTTTGCTATTTCTATGGAAATCAAAAAATACAAAAATCACTGGTGAGCTGAAAGCTCATGCACTTTTTCAAAGTATGTATCAAAACAGATATGAAACAGTCCAATAAAACTAATACAAATCTGCCTCCAAAAAACTGAACTGACAAGACCAATAACCAGTACAACAACTGATTACAAATTAAGTGACATCATCAAAAAACCATAAAGAGCCGTAGTGTGTGAGAGTGCCTTCCTCCCACTCTTCCCAGTGTAGGACACCAGCTTCTCCATCAAATGCCAACTTCGATAAGGAATCTACAACATCATTGTATTCCCTATAAATGTGATCAATAGAAAGGTCTTGGAACCAATCCATCAAGGATTTTACTTTATCACTCCAATGTTTAAGGTGGATAGATTTCAGACAATAAAGGTCCTCTGCCCAAGTAACAATAAAGAGTGAATCTTCAAAAATCTTAAAAGTACTCAATCCACACCAAACAGCCACCTTAAGTAATCTCCATAGACCAAGAAGTTTTGCCTTTGAATTTGTACCATGTTCACCTGATATATAAAACTTATATGAAAACCTGCTCCATATTTTTTTATCTGTGACTACACCATTGAAACAACCATAAGCAGACTCAATAAAACCAAATTTCCAGTTTAAATACCTTGCAACATTCTTTACTTTTAGCTCCCGATTTTTGTATTTATGAAAGAGCTTCCAAAAACTGAAAATAACATGTTTCACATCTGGAATAGTGTTCTGAACATAACCTGTTTCACATCTCTAACATCACTACTTACTTTAGCTGTGATTCGAAAAACGTCTTTTTCACAGCGCTTAAAATTCTTTCAGTTTTGTACAATTATGTACTTTGTCATTTCTGAATAATATATCATTGATACAGTATGCAGGTTTTTATTTATGATATGTCCACACTTATTTCTATTCTGTGTGTCAGGAAGTTGGTGGAATAGTGCATGGATGTGTACTACATTCTTATCTTTTTCTGCAGGGTGCGAATCTTGAATTTTGACTTGGATGATTAAGTACATTCAATAAAAGCTCTTGATAATTGGATGAAGGATTCTCAGAATCTCTTCTAAAGAAAGCATGGTTTAGCATGGAACTTACTTTCCATCAATAACTTCATTGTTGACCAACTACCGCACTCAACCTTGTTTTCTTGTTCGGGTACTGGGATGGAAACTACTGGAGATGAAAACTTTTTCGGTGATTGGGGACGGAAATTTTTTCGACGATGCATAGTTTCATCCTTTCTGATTATTTTTTTGGAATTTCGACAATCTGGATCGTCTTAAAATATGCCAAAATCTCTGGAACATAATTCCATAGTAAATAAAGTGAAACTACAATTCCACTAATTTTTATAACCAAATCTAGGAAACAAAACAAATTACCAAAAATACAAAACGATTTAAGTGCCAATTATCCCACGCCATTATTTTCACATGCCAAAAATACAGTTTTCAACCCAATGATTAAGATTTATTTGTTTTTATGTGAATATCAACTTTAAGGAATAGTTTACATGTGTGAAATTTTTAATTTACATCTTATTTGTTAGAGTTTCTTATCTGATTGGAAAGATGACAAAACATATCATCACCAATTTATGAAAGCGTAATCAGATACTTTATTTTTTTAATAATTTTTAAGATTATAATTAAATAGATATTTTTATTTCAATTTTATAAAAATAAAATATATTTTATTAATTATAAACATTTTCAAAATATTTCTCTTTTTTAAAATAATAGAAATCAATCATTATCATTTATTATTTAAATGCTTTATTTTATTAATCACATTTATTTTTTTAATTTATAATATTATGAAAAAATTATAATTTTCAATTTGTATGTTTTATCTTCTTAACAGTTTAATTTTAATTTGTTTATTTTTAAATCCATATTATTATGAAATAATTATAATTTTCAATTTGTATGTTTTATTTATTAATATTGTAATTTTACTTCGTGATTTGTACAACTTTTAAATAAAATATCTATTATCACATTAAATGATTTTTTTATAATTTTAAATTATAATTATAAGAATTATTATGGTTAAAATGTATTTTTAGATTAAATTTTAAATGAATAAATATTTTAGAATTAATATGTGTTTTTTTCCTTTTCAAAAAGAGTTTTTTTAGTAAGAAAAGAGCATATTTTTGATATTCATCTAAGGAGAATAAAAAAGTACAAATCATATTCATGAATAGTCAACATAAACAACCCAACTTACACTCTTCCTTACTAGATTTTTCTTTGTCATCATTCAACAAAACAAAATACTAAAATTAATGCAAAAAACTATAAAAAACCAAAAAAATATCATCATTCTGCCATTACATCAAAAAGAATCAAAAAGATATCTTGTGCCCCAATTGATCAAAGTGTTCTCCACAAATTCCTCCCACTTGAGAATACCTTTTACACCTGATAGAGCATCCTTGGATAAGATATCAGCTTCTTGATTCATTCTCTGAAAATATGCTTGAAATCAATGTATGAGAAGGTAGAGATAAGTTCTTCAGTACGCCTGCACCAGTTTAATAGAGGGACAACCTATAGTCTTTATGTAACACACCCGTTATCCTCGATAGTATTTTGAGGAAATGGGGTGCAAAATTTTTCCTTACATCCAACAACCCATATGTTAAATGATCTTCTCATTTAAATCATAATCATCGGTGACATGTTTCCAAGGTCTTCACACCATCGCATACATTATTCGACATGGAAGAAAATAATTAAGCAATATAAATTGTATCTAATTGGAACATTATGAGGCAACAATATCCATCATACATTATAATGAAATATTTAATAGAAGTTGCCTAATTGCAGACGCACAATAACATAACATTACCCATCGTCTTCCTATGGTCATTGGTAGCCATCAACATGCGATTGAGTCACATTCATATGCCTTTCACCATGGATGATAACAATGAAACAACGCATTATAATATGTATCAAGTAAACATATAAGGTAACCATTCTCCTAAAAATTCATAATCATTAACTTGGTCCCTTAAAAGAAGAAACACTTAAGTCATCCACTCCTATCGATGGCACCAATTAACATAATACATATACACATCATCTTATATAGTAATTCACACACATATACATTATGCTACTTTCCTTAATCCAATTAGATATAAGTGTACTCCCGCTTATTCTTACAATCAACACATCATAATATCCGCACATATAGGTGAACATTGGCTAACCCAAAACTCATAATGAACATATATGTATTTATAAACTTTAAACTAGTACAACAAGGAGAATACTTATATAGTTTATTAAAGATTTGGGCGACTGAAGTTTTACTGCAACTTTCCTCCCAACCATAGGTTCTCTATAAATGATTGGGTACAAAAGTCAACATGGGTAGTTGAAAGTTCATGGGTTCTCTCATTGACACTTGGCTTGACTTTATTGGCTCCAAGGGTTTGAATATTTCCCTCCCAATTCCTTGTAAAAACCATGCCCCCATACTCTTGTTGCATTGCATTGCATTGCTAGTTGTGGGTATTTTATTAAAATGCATATTCACATGATATTTACGATTTCTATTGTGCCTTGCTAGCACACAAACCACATGCATCAATTTTTCATTTTCCGCTACGAGAATAATAAATCGATGGTGGGGCCTTGGCCTTGAGCTCCTCACCATGATTTTTATAAAGATATTACATTATTTACATGTTTGATGTAATGGGGTCAAAATCGGGATATTACAACTGATATTCAGATCACAGCATAATTTTCTCCAAACCTACTGTGTGAGATGACATTCAACCATCAAATGTTCCATAGTTTCCAAATCATTCCAACACAAACAGCATATGTTTGGTCCGCACATGCCCCTTTTAATAAGGTTGTCCCATGTTTTGAGACAATTTTCAAAAGTAAACCACATAAAACATTTAATTTTCAAAGGGATGTGCCAACACCAAAGATTATTATACCACCATCTAGGGACCAAATACATAGATTCCTATGCAATCATCTTATATGCATATTTTGCAGTTATGGTACCTGTTTTAGCATTAAAAGACCAAATAAGTGTATCTTTCTCCATACTAAGCTTGCAACCTATTGCATTCAACTTGGTAATGTAGCTCTCCCATTCATCATCCCATCGAATCCCAAGACACGAATCCTTTGAATTATGCCAATATGAATCTGAATATGGAAGCCAAGATGGACTACTAATTTTATCCAGAGTATGAAAGCCAAGCTCAGCTATGTAGTCCAATAGATAAGGAGAAAATTAATAATTTTCGTCCATTCCTACTACTGGATCAACACCAACCAAAATATCAATACCACCCTCCACCTTCCAACTAAGACCTTTTCCCATCCATTGATAAACTTTAATAAAGTCTTTCCAAAAATAAGAAGAATTCCTAATTTTCTTTTTAGGTATCCTAATCCAGCTTAACAGATTCTCTTTTATGTATTTTCCATTGATTACATCTGACCATAAGCCTGACCCAAAAAGACTTCTCCAAAAGAATTTCAATCTCAAAGCCATACCAAACCAAATTTTATACCCCATCCACCCCATTCTTTAGGTGTGGAAATTATCTCCCAACCATCTATAATTTACCACCATCAACATTTCCTACCCATAGGAAGTTAAAGATGAGCCTTCTCATCCACTTGATGATAGTTAAATGAATATGAGCTAGTGATTTTCAAAAAAATTTGTAAAAAAATTGAAAAAACATTATTTATTTATTTGATAAAAATGTATTTTTAAGTTAACTTTTTTATTTTAAAAAAATAATGAAATAATAGTTGTATAGTTTATATTATTTATTTATTAAAAGTTTGGATCCCAAATTCTAATGAGATATTTACTCTTCTAACCTTATTACAAGGGGCTATATTTCATTGCGAAATTGAATTTTGGTGAACATAGTGAAATTCATGACTCTCTATCATAAGTCCACCAACTCATTGACATCTGTATTATTTATTTTTAAATTTTAAAAAAGAATAATCCAAATGAATTGAATTTATTGTTGAATAGCAAGAATCAAATCTTGTGAGAACCTAGCTTTTTTAAAGCTAGTTCCACACGTAACAAACAAACTAGCAAAATAAAAAATTATAATTTTATAATCGCATTTTGAAAAGTTTAATTTGATTTATTATTCCAAAATTTATTTTGTTTTATATTTTATATTAATTTTATTTATATTCAATGACTTAAAATGTGAATTTTAGTATAAATTAATATTATAATTTTATAATTATATTTTAAAAAGTTAAAGTTAAATTTAATTTTAATTTAATTAATATAATTTGTTATTCCAAACTTTATTTTGTTTTATATTTTATATTAATTTTATTCATATTCAATCACTTAAAATAGGAATTTTTAGTATAAATTAAATATTAATTTTCAAGATTTTAACTTTTTACCTACATTATTATAATTAATTATATTTTTTTCATTAATTTTACTTTTCTTCTCATAATATCCGGATTAAGTATATTTTTCAATTATACTTCATATATCAACCGAGATTGCTATAAATTCAATATTCAACCACTAAATGATATATAGCAATCCAATATTCAACCACTAAATGATAGTTATGGATTTTGGTGGGATTAAATTAAAGTTTTCACCATTGAAAACTTCCTCACACATCTTAATTTCCTAAGCATAGTATTATAATATGACCTAACATTTCGCTCGGAGACGCGTTCTTACTTCAAGGTCCAATACGCGGGCTACCTTGACAAACCATAGACGATTACGTCATTGATACCGTACTAGAATACTCCGCTGAAGGCAGGCAATGTTAAAGAGGATTGGTAATTAATTGTAATTTTCTAACCATAATATTATATTATCCAAACTGAACTGGAGTTCGACTACCTTTTCAGGTTAACAATCATAGGTTTAATTATGAATGAAATTATAATTAAGCATCTCTTTTAATTTTCAAGGTTGCTTTCCTATCCATGTTTAATTCTTGTAAGTGATATGATGCTTTTGTTGAGTCCCTATTGTAATGATTGTATTTATGGCCATACCTTGATTCTCTACGGAATAGCAGGTGTTGGCATTCTCCCGGTGGACTAACCCTCTAACAAATGGTGAACCACCATTTAAAAAAACAAAAACAAAAAAAGTTAATGGTTTAATATGCTCATCTTAAATCACGAGTCCTAATAACTCATCTTTTTGTATTTTGTATGCTCAGCCATTAATTTAGCATAGTTGTTTATTGGTACTGTTTTGATTGATATTCCTTCTTGGATGGCTTTCAATGGCACTGTTTTGTATGCTCAACCACTGCAATTTAGCATAGTTGTTTATTGGCACTGTTTTGATTGATATTCCTTTTTTGGATGGCTTCCATTGAAGTTTATGTAAGACTGGCTGCAACTCTTTTTTTGAAAAAAAAAATTAAAAAAATAATCATTATTGATGAATAATTTATTAGTACTTGTTCCAAACATTTGAATATTACAGTAGAAGACTATGAAGATAGAGCATTTAATGCTTTGTATGTTCCATAAATCTTTAGATCTAGCATACAAAACATTTAAGGCTCTACAATCTAGTGGTGCATATTGTTATATCATAGCTTTCAAAAAATAATTAGGGGTGCATGTTGTGATCCCAATGCCCACCCATAATTTATGTTATGCAATATAAGGCACTAAATTCAATGTGCATGCGAACTCTTTTCAACATGTGCAATTGTGTTATTTTCCAATAAGTTGTTTATGTTTATTTTGTGTGGATAAACATCAACCAAATTTTTTAGTTATTCCAGTAGATTTCTTATTAAATTTGATCAAAATCTTGTTTGAAAATTGCAATTTGTGTAATTATACAATTTCAGCAATCACAATTATTTATCTTAAATTAAATATTGAATTTTGAAAATATTTAAATCATCTAAATAAAATTTGGAAAATAAAAATTACACTTTCAACAATTCTTTCTTTCTTTGTCGATTCCAATCAATATGAGACTATTTGATTGTCACATATACTTCTCCATGTTTATTTATTATTCACCTTTCCTTGGCGTAACACAAGTTGACCACGATGGGACAATGATGCTCTTCCCATTCACATTGGCTATGCTATGTTTTACATGTTTATTTTATTTAAGAAATGGTCATATATTTGACACTTTTGTATATCAGTTTATTCATATTATAAAATGTTTCACACCTATCACGTTCTTTTTAAAATAAAAATTGACTAGGGTCCGAGAGACTCCTATTGTTGTGTGGGGACCAGTAGTGGTCATGGTTCCTGTCACATCAACCACCCATTGAATGACCATTCACATTTCAAAAGAAAACCATTAAATATTATATTCATGCATAAACATATATTATATTAAGTCCAAAATGGATTCAGTAGCTTACTAGAACAACAACTGACATTAAACAACCCCTTTAATTCCAACTTTACAAACTATCATGTCCAACTGAGAACAAATTTTGTCATGCCATAAATACCAAATCTAACATCAAAACAACCTATCTTGCTTAATCTACTAAGTACACCCTGGGCATCACATCAGCCCCCACGAATTCCATTTGGAGAAGCAACATTCAAACAACAAGACGCAGTGTTCCATCACCCATTACCACCTGCACACTGCAAGTAAAATAAAGGTCAACTTCTTGTCCAGGATTCATCAACAACTTACACATCCAACTTAAATCAATGACACCCACCAAATGAAAAAGGATCAAATCATTCATTAAACTCGATGAAATCAAAAGGATTAGCTAATACGAATTCCTAGATATTCCCAATAAAATCAAAACATCCATTAATCGAATTCCCAACGTTTCCCACAAAATTAAACCATACATTGAACTCAATGAAAACACATGGATCAGCTAAAACGGATTCCCAACTATGCCCACTAAATCAAACCATCAATTAAACACACTAAGAGCACATGGATCATGCAAATAAAAATTCCCAGCCATTGGATCAGTGCCAAATCAATCACAGACACCCATTCCCATAATCAACCTTGCAATCCATGTCAATTCCAGCCATGAATCATTTTGATCATAAAAAACTATAAACCAGCCTCTTTGCATACAATTGAATCTATTTGCATTCCTCGGATTCAAGTAGTGCATCAATGATTTCAACTTACTGCAAACTATTCATCTATCAACAGGACTCAACCAGTGCATCAACATTATCAACAATCTGCAAACCATTCATCAACACTATCAATATCCCATCAGTGTGTGTACAATGGTTCAGGTATTAACATTCACATATTTCCTGTATCCATTTAATTAACTATCTAAGTTTTCACGTATAAGATTTGATGTGCATTGCAAAAAAATATCTAGGATTTTTGTGATCACTGAACAAACATTCTATGTTGTATAAAGGCAATCCACATAGACATAGACCCATGAGGTGCACTTTCACAGCCAACAACCAATACTCAATTTATTCCATCCTTGGGAATTCTATGTAATGCTTCTAATACTTTCTACCCATTCTTCCTTTAGTGTTGGTTACTTCATAACCAATTCAAATTCAAACATTACATGAACTTATTTCTAACCTCAAATGCATCAAATGGATTGCAGCTTTCTAACATTGTTGACTAAAATTAACTATCTAAGTAGTGTTATAGCATGATACCGTTGTACTAAGTACTGTTTCAACTCGATAGGAAAAAAATGGTTTAGCTTATAATACTCACAGGTTAACCATTGTAAAAGGATACCCTATTAAATGTTACATATATGGATTATGCAGATTCTCATAGCCATGGAAAGAATCAATATTGCACCTCATACAAGGGGCACAAGGAAGCGGGGTACCCTGGGTGCCCAGCTATGATGCACATCATCGGATGAGGAGAGGGCCCATGGTTCAAATGACAACATTGCTCCAATAAATTATGAGAATGGTCCTGTAGAAGAGGTAGATGGTGTGGTTCCACCATCAACAACAATGCCATCATCACCCACAGTGCCAACATCGCCCATATTGCCACCATCTTCTACAGTGCAAGGTGCCAGTTCAACGAAGAAAATCAGTGCTATTAGAGGATGGACAAAAGAAGACATGCTGGCTGCAATTGACGATGTAGAATTCAAGGGGTTTTCAGTTAGAGTAGTGGAAAAAAAATATGGTATTGCACCCACATCAAGCCATTATTAGATAAATGGCCTGACCCATACCAAGAGAGTTCCTCTTACAATCATGACTTAACAGGAGGAGGAGGAGGTGGTGGTGTGGTGTAAGGAGATGGTCGAATTGGGACATGGGATAGATTTGATACAAATCAAATCAATTGTTGCTCAAATCTATCAGGGGAGGCCAACCCCATTCAAAGATGGGTTTCTAGGTAAATCATGGTGGGATGGTTTCAAAAAAATGTATCCATATCTAGTGTTACGAACAACAAAGGGCCTTGATAGGATAGGGCATTGAATTTGCACCCCACAGTTGTGTCCAAGTTCTATGACACTCTTTCTACTACATATGAGAAACACTCGTACGCTCCAGACCATATTTGGAACTACAATGAGACAGGGTTACAAGTAGGAAGGAATTGTGGCATGCGGGTAATTGCAAAGAGAGGGAGATAGAATGTGCCAAATATTCTTCCCAAGGGCAGGGAGTGGATAACCATTCTATGTTGTGTGAATGCAATTGGTTTGGCACTCCCTAGATTTTATATGTTCAATGCAAAAATTCGGTTGCAAAAATATATCCAAAACTGTGAACCTAGGGCGTGCACGACTGCACATCCCCATGCATGAATGACTAAAGAAAATTTCCTAAATTGGATTTGTCACTTTGCAGCATCCGTACCAGGCGTTGTCTCCCCTGAAAACAGACACCTGCTAGTTTTAGATGGCCATAACAGCCACTTTGTTGTGCAAACCATCGAGGAGGCAAACATGTTGGGAATTGACTTGTTAACACTTATTTCTCACACCAGTCACAGGTTGCATCCCCTAGATGTGAGTGTGTTTGGGCCTTTCAAGGATATTTTTAGGTCGGAACATGCAACATGGATGGAGAAGAAACTAGGGGTAGAGGTAAAGAGGTTTCAGTTAGATGAGCTTGCAAGCAAGGCTTTCAAAAGGGCTCTCACATCCTCGAATATCAAGGATGGATTTAGGCGAACAGTTATCTGGCCATTAAATTATGATGCTCTTATAAATGACACCGATTGTAGCCGAGAATTTTTTGTGGATGGCCAAGAAGATGTGGCTGGCGAAGATCCTGTGGATGTCGTAGAACATTTGGATGGGTAGCAAGAGGCAGATGCTGTGGACAATATCATGTACCTTTCTCAAGGAAACTGCCAAGGATTTGGTGTTGCTGATGATGATGAACAGGTTAGCGCTACACAATTCGATGACGAAGCAACATAAGATAACATGGGGCTAGGTGGTCCAGTCGGCACACATGTGGATTATGTGTAGCATATTAATGTGGTTGATGGTTGTCGTAGTCCAGGAAGCAACAATGACACATTGAAATTTCCAACCCAATTATCCCAATCATCATGGATGGCAGAGGCCATGATGAACTTGAACAGACACATTGGTGATTCCACCAACGATGAAAGAATGAACATGCCTTCATAGCCAGCAGTCATACAAGTTGATATTGTCCATTTTTATGTTGATGGTGGGTTGATAGAAGAACCTAACATAGACAAGGAGGATGTAGTTGAAGAATATACTGCAACAAAAGAACATCTCATAGCAGAAGAACCATTGCTAGGGAACAAACTAAGGCTTGGCTAATTCCTAAAGTTTCCAATGGAGAGAGCGGCAACGCAAGGAAGACAAGGAAAGACATACATTCTCCGATTGGGCCAGAGTTCACAACTACTTACTTCAGAAGACTACATAAGCGTTTTGGTTGAATATGAATAAAAGAAACATGCTTTGCAGGAATTAAAACAAAGGAAGAAAGATCTCGCAAAGGAAAAGAAGGAAGCAAGGATGATTGCAGCCGAACATAGGGAACAAGAAAGGATTGCAAAAGACTCTAATTGACAAGAAAAAGAGCACCAGAAACAGTTGGAAAAGCAAGCAAAGGATGCAAGGAAGGCACAACAGATGAACCAAAATTATGCAAGAGAAATCGAGGAAAGCAATGTGATGGATGATATTGCAAAAAAAAACCGAGGAAAGTAACATGATGGAAGGATCATTAGAAGCATTTGAAAACAATACACTATTCTACCAAGATCTTATTAACATTCAGATACCCCACTATAATCAGGCATGTTTACACCCCGCCTCTATTCCTACTAGTGTAGGGGCACATTCTATGTTTTCTTATCCAACACCTGCAATTATTCCAAGGGTGTTAAGCACAAGTCAGACATATGGCTATTCAATTCCTCCTTGGTTGGAAGGATTAAATTGGCCTCAATCCATTTCCACCAACCCCACCCATCCTAATCAAACATGCTTAGTAAGGTCACCCTACTTGGCTCAAACTGGAAACTCGACAAGAAATGACAGGGAAGGTACCCAACGTCGTGAAGAATAGGATATATGGTGTATAGCCTAACCAAATGCTATTTTGTTCTGAAGGAATTTTCTTTTTTCGTATATTCAATCAAGCATGATGAGGGCTTGACATAAACTAAAACCTAGGTGACCATTTTCACACAGACTACAAATCCCAGGCCTTGACATCTACTACAAATAGAGGCATTGTATTTCAGTACTATTAATATAAACTGCAGTTGTTTTATTATACATGAGCAGGTTTTATTTATGATTGCTTATTTCCATTCTATGAATGTTTGATCATAATGGCCAAAGGAATCTAGGTTATAATAATAATATAGGATACAATAACCATCACTGGACTAAACCATAATTCAACTGCCAACACTGAAAACAATGCACAAATACTCACATTGAATGATAGGCCATGCCAAATTTTAGAAATGTCATCAAACACAAAAACAATGTATTCACAACATTTTCTTTTTATGCAGCTTCAATCAAGCATGATGATGGATTGACATAAACTAAAACCTAGGTGACAGTTTTCACACAAACTATAAGTCTCAGGCCTTGACACCTGCTACAAATAGAGGCATTGTATTTCAGTACTAATAATATAAACCAAAGTTGTTTTATTATACATGAGCAGGTTTTATTTATGATCGTTTATCTCCATTCTATGATTATTTGATCATAATGACAAAAGGAATCTAGGCTACAATAACCATCACCAGAATTAATCATAATTTAGCTGCCAACACCGAAAGCAATGCACAAACATTCACACTAAATGACATGCCATGCCAAATTTCAGAATTATCATCAAACACAATGACAATGTATTCACAACATTTTATTTTTATGCAGCTTCAATCAAGCATGATGAGGGCTTGACATAATCTAAAACCAAGTTCAAATTTTTGAAACCTACTGCAAATTCTGGGGCTTGATATCTACTACAATATGAATATGAAGATGAATATAAAGTTCAAACACTTACTACTGCAAATTTTGCAGCAATATCAATATAAACTGCAGTAATCATAACCAAAATGTATAACAATATTGTTGCCAATAATCCATTTTATAATAATCATAGCCACAATGTATAACAATATTTCTTCCAACACTGAAAGCAACCATCATTCA
This sequence comes from Larix kaempferi, assembly GCA_027924585.1. Taxonomy (NCBI): domain Eukaryota; kingdom Viridiplantae; phylum Streptophyta; class Pinopsida; order Pinales; family Pinaceae; genus Larix; species Larix kaempferi. The sequence continues at coordinate 7,469,955 of BSBM01000597.1, read as the reverse complement.
TCCACACAATAAGACATACCATGCCAAATTTCAAAATGGTCAACCAACACATTTACAATGTATTGTATGCATATACCTACAAAAAATCCACGAACTGAAGGAAAAAGCCAAATCTAATCTACAATAAAAACAAAGAATCATCTACAAAACCCTCCACCACCAACCTTAAAAAAAACATTTTAACTACTGTATAATTGCTATATAAGTAATCAATTAATTCATTGTTGTAATGTTCCCTTAAAAAACAAATAGGTGGAAGCATCACCAAATTAGCCAAAGCCCCAAACTACAATCATGCATATAAACTATACCCATAACAGTATGCAATAACCACATAGGGTTTGAAATACATTCAAAAGACACCCATATTCATCCACAGTCTGCAATAACCCTTGTTTCTCCAAACGTTCAGACTAATGGTGTGAAGCATACAAACTGTCCTTAGAACTAGAGACATCCAAAATAGTTCAACAAGTTGAATCATCGCATAATTACCCCAAAAATGGTCTGCAATAACTAGACATGGTTTGAAATACATTCAAAAGTCACCCATAATCCACCATGGTGGTTGGATAGAACCAAGGCCGAGATCCATTAAAATGCAACCATTTTCACCAAAATTTTGTGTAAACATACCCTAAAAACCTCCTCATAACAACAAAAACCCTAAAAACAAAAATAAGTTAAGGTATTGCAACAGTAGCCAAATAACGGTATGCCATTATCATAAATACAACGCCACTGCCACAAAACAGAGCAAGGCCATCCTTGAAACAAAGCAAGGCTTGCAATTACAATGCCAATACAGTCAGACAAACCCACTAAGGATGGCCATAGACACCCAAAAAAACCCGCTTCCAGAGACACCCATGCAACCACAAAGCAACTATTGTAAAGATATAACGAAATCATCCAGATGGAGGTGTAAAGTGTTGATAAACACTGTTAAGAAACTGGTAAGGACGAAACCCTACCAGACAATTCGTCGTGGCAATGTTATTTGTAGGATGGTGTAACGTCCCCATTATTGACCCCATTACATTCAAAGATGTAATATTGTTATGAAATCATGGTGAGGAGCTCAAGGCCAAGGCCCCGCCATCGATTTAGTGATGCATATGGGTTGCATGCTAGCAATACACATTGAAAATTCAAATATCATGTAATATGCATGTAATAAAAATACCCACAACTAGCTATGCAATGCAACAAAGAGATGGGGGCATGATTTCACAAGGAATTGGGAGGGAAAACATTCAAACCCTTGAGCCACTAGAGTCAAGCCAAGTGTCAATGAGAGAACCCATCAAACCCTCAACTACCCATGTTGACTTTTGTACCCAACCATTGATTTCTCCCAAGAGTTGGTTGGGGTAGTTAATTCCTTGGGAATGGAGAGGTATGGCTGTCCAAATTCGGGTATGGGCAAGCCACCCTTCATGGAAAATCATGTTGGTCTCCTTGGGCAAGAATAGAGCCACGAAATTGCTCCCTAAGCCATTATGCAACCATCAGTCTTGCTCCCTCATGCAGGTCTAGCTTCCTGGGCGTTTTCCTCCATGGTTTTCTGGGTTTCCCTTCATCTTTTTACCTGGGAAGGGGCGTTTTTGTATTGATTACCAGTGGGGAAGAAAACAGAACGTCTTTGGGTCTTCCTGGAGGTCATTTAGGCCATTGGAAAGGATCCTAACCAGTGGGGAGAAGTCATTTTTTCTCCCTGTGGTTGAAATCGAAATTCCACAGTTCGCTTGGGTGAACCACGAGTTGGGAGAGCCAATGTGGACCCTGTTTTGTGAACACCTCTGTTGTAAATGTGTAACCTTGTCAATGATCATTTTTGCTGTGAGAAGAAAGAGTATGTTGGGGTATGGGTAATGGGTAATACATTGTTCTAGCTTGAGCTTGAGAATAGGCATCCATTGTTCAAGTGTAGCCTGATAAACCCAGTTGGACTGGCTTGGCTGAGATGAAATGGTTAATGGGCTGTGTGTGAGCTGGAATGTCCCCTTTTCCTTGCAGGAATCATGCCCAGCTCGGGGGTGGCCTTCGGACGGACTCAGTATAAGCTGTCGAAGAGCCTATGGCTGGGTAGAACGTTGCAGCGACATAGCTAGTTGCTTGGGCAGTTGAAAAATGAAGATTAGTGTTTTTATGCCTCTATATTTACTTCTGCACTATATTAATCCAATCATTGTTGATATGCTGTATGCATGAGTAATGTGTGTGGATGTTTTAATTCCACTGTGCATCATAGTTGATTAGTTTTACATCTGCACATTCATAATTAATTTATATGAATCTAACTAATGGGCTGAGATCATGGGAAAGCCCTGAATTTGGCATCATGTACCCTGCCTTGCATTGGTTAAATGGGTGGGTACGTGACAGATGGCCGAAGTCGAGGCCCATCGAACCACCACTGTAATCTACTCGCTGATTAAAAAAATGAACCCATCATCGACCTCTTTCCAACCCACACCTGCAACAAAATGATCAGAGGGGTCAATAAACAAAGCAAGGGAGACATCAGGGAAAAAACTGAGGAAAACCCTCAAACGACCTGTTGTGAGATGACCACCTTGAACCTGTAGCTGGCACCGTATTTTAGAGGAACTAATCTAGTTAGGATCATCAACGAGAAGTAGAACGCACCATCGAAATCCGCTATCGAGAAAAGACAAACGAATGGTCATGCCACAACTCATATCCCACGCAACCGACAGATAGGTATGGCCACCTAAAACTTAGAGCAAGGTGCGCAATCAAGTGTTAATCCTGCCTCTAAGTTACCTCCCACCAATTACATGCATAAACACCCAAATTTGGATGGAATGGAACCCCGACAGACCAGTACTGGGGTGGAATAATTCCCACGCAATGGCCCCGAACAAGAATACATGGGGAGGTGGATTAGCTGTCGGAAAACAAATGGTTGAACCTCGAAAAAAACATGGGAACCCTAAACTTTAATGCTGCCACCTACCTAACACGTGGTGCCACCAAATCAACCTCTATTTTACAATGCCAGGTCACTACCAAGTTCCCTCTGATGTGGCACAAGGGACCCCACACAGGTATTGGCATCTCTCCCCTAGGTACCATTTTATTTTCCATCAAAAGTGACTACCACTTGTGTATGAGATTGGCTTTCTATTTATCAGTTTCTTTTATTAATGGTAAGCTGTAAATGGTCATTGGTTAGTAAATTTTTTTTAAAAGTAACTATAGAAACAAAAATAAATTAAATATAAGTTATATGTCATAAATATAAATATAGAATTATTTATAAAATAATAATTTTTGTTATTAATTATTAAATGTAATTAGAGAAAATGCGGGGATAAAAGAATTTACTTGTTAAAATAAAGTTAATATATTACAAGGAAGTCATTAACACTAATCTAGAAGACCAAAAGCATTTCTTTATGACATGCAATTATTATGAAAAAAATTCATCTCAACTATAATATTTATAGTTGCATTATACTCAAATTTCATAATCTTCACTAGAAGAAACTCATATTTCATGTGTTCAAATTTCAGCTTAATTGTGGCTTGAGCATTAACACAAAGGCATAACTTCCGGGATTATGGTGTCTTTGCAAGTTGGGAAAATTATTTGGCATTGGTACTCTACATGTCTTTGGTGACTCGTTGGTTTCCATTAACTGGGCTTGCCACATAACTAATTTGCAAGTTGTTTCCTTATTGAATTGGTGCAAAAATACTGAAGAACTTATTCTTTCCTTCCCTTGGATTGAATTTAAACATATTTTCAGAGAACTAAACCAGGATGTTGATATATTATCCAAGGAATCTTTGGCAGGTGAGGAAGGTATTATCAAATGGGAGGAATTTGTGGAAAATTCCTTAATTTATAGTGGAACAGAAAATATATTTATGATGTAACTATTTTTTGTAATGCTGCAAAATTCTATTAAACTAGGAGAGATAAAAATACAGTAGTAAGTACAATCTGAGGTGGTCTTATCAAAATTAACCACCCTTGGAGATCAATAGAGTCATAGAAGTTTTGATCAAAATTATACAAAAAATACCTGTCCAGTATAGGGAGACCAAGGTAAACTAGAAGTAGTGTCATAGCCATTAAAGCCTAAAAAACCAGCAGTCTGGTGCACTATGAAACATACTAAAAAACATATAAAAGCAAGGCTGCTGAAAAACAAAGGGAGGAACCTCCTTAACGGGGTACTAAAGGCGCTTTTGCATCAGAGGGATTTTCTTCCAGGATTGGGCAGTCGTAGTAATCTTCGTCCTCCGAGTCTTTTGCATGTGGCTGAGTGTCTTTCGGGGGGAGTTTTACTGGCAGGGGCACAGTATTCCAGCTGGCGGGAGCACTTCCATCCTGATCGCTGCGAATTCTTTTGGTAAGAACAGGGCCCATGGTAGAGGGTATGGGGAAGGAGAGATGAACCTGCTCCTTGCCTTTCAGAGAGTCCATCACCTTGTCGCGTGGAGTGACCATGTCATTTCCTTTTGGATTATCGATCTCCTTTCCAAGTGGAGTGACTAGGTTGCCAGGTGTTGCATTGGTTTTAGCAGCCGAGGGGGTGACTTCGTGAGTGCTTCTTCCTGGACGAAAGTTGCGACGGAGGTGCTGGGTAGGGGTGTAAGAGTGCCAGCTGAGGGTGTTCTCCAGACTGCTGAGTGTGGCTGCTAATTTTAGAAGGGTAGCTCTCAGGGTCTAAGTAGCATGTCTTACAGTGGCCCAATTGGAAATCATATCGTCCATGAGTTCGCCCAATGTATTCTTCACCGGCTAGTAAGAATCCCAAGGTTTTTCCTGACTCCTCTTGGAGAGATTGTCTACAATTAGCCTTGCTTCCCAATTATCGACAAGAAGACAGACTGAAATTGAGACCTCTGCGCCATAACATTTCCTGGTTTGCTCTGTTTCCTGGACATCGCTCTTCTTTTTCCCTCTAGTGCCTTTAAGTCGACCCATGGAGTCAGTCCAGAGGATAGCACGAATGCGAGCGAATGTGAGCTCGTGGAGCACAGGAGCAAGAGGACACCAATACAGAATGAAGAACATGGTTGAAGGACGAGGCAAAATACTATTGAAGAGATGGGAATGCTAGTTAGTTGGCGATCTTAACACCGTACATCGGAGGGACATGGGGATGGTGCATGGCATACCAGGCTAGGGTGGTTGAGAGGACGTCAGTAGCAAGAGGGTTAATGAGGCCAGCGACTTGACGTTGCTTCCATAGTGGGCCTGACGTTAGCATTTACACTGGGTTTTTGCTCATGCCCAGGTGTCATGCTAGGCCGGGCCCGCGTTCCGCTGCCATTGTTGCCACCCACATCCGAAAAATTTATGATGTAACTGTTGACTAGATGTAACCTTTTGTTTTTTGTTTTTTGTCGATGGTAGATCCACCAGTAATATTTTGGTGATGTTAGATGTTAATATGATGGAGTGAACATGAAGAGAAGAATGTTTTTGTGAAGAAAATAAATAGTTAGCCTATATGGGACTTTTATATGGTATTGAGATGTACTTTTTGATTCTCTAATGAATAACAAAACTACGATTTTTTCCTTGTGAAAAAAAAAACTAACTATATTGATAACACTAAGAAGAAATTCAATAATACCAACACTATTATTAATATAAGGCATTAATAAGGTTACTCCATAAACTCATAAGAAGCTTGTTCTCATGTAAATCCATACATTAATAAAAATGCTTGAATAATTTATTTTGCAATAAATATTCACATATTAATAATATTTTACATTGTAAGGCATTAATAACACTATTAATATTAATTTTTATATAAGTATCATTGTGCTATGTGGAATCAATTTCCTTAACCAAATCTCCCTGAGGTATACTAATTTTGGTTGATATGATTTATTTCAATTTATATATATTATTTATATCTAATTTAACATTCAACATGGTAAGGAATTGATAACACTACTTGCCATGTTTATTTTTCATGTAAAATATCAGTGTGGTATGTGCATATTATTTTATTATTGAGAATCTCATGAAGGTATGTTAATCTTTTTTTTTTAAGTTCCAGAGCAAAAATTGTATTAAAATACAGTAAAATACAGGCACAAAAAGGCATTGTTTAGGGTGGTCAAAGAAGAGAGGCCCCCCTTATCAGTTCAAAAAAGAATAGGGCTATCATCCAAAGGCTTTCCCTTGTAAGGGAAACCAGACCACCAAAAAATAAAATTTAGAAGTCTGCTCATACATGAGCTAGTAGAGTGTTAGAAAAACAGGATCGCAGAGCAATAACAATAAACAGAAATGAAAATATAATCACACATACACATTACAAGAGAGACACCAATATATCGTGGTTCACCCAAGACGGGCTACATCCACACAGAAATTGCTAGTCCTTATTATTATACCATCCAGCAAAGTGAAGCGATACAATCTGCAGCACAGCCTCTGCACTTCCTCTTCACACTCTCTCACAATCTCTCTTTTTCAATCTTAGAGGACTGTACACTCATTCCCCGAACCCCACTACTACATATGGCTCAAAAGTCCCATGAAAGTTTGCCACGAAATAATTAAAATTGATGTTTTCATGGAAGAATAGTTTAAATTTTTGGAAAAAATTGAAAATTCCCCCGACGGTCGTCGCTATAGCCACGGATGGACTTTTCATCTCTATAGCCATGAACTTTCATCGCTAGAGCCACAAAAAGTACATCCGTCACTATAGCCACGAAAAGTACATCTGTACAACAACAATTGCTTCTTTCTTCATATGTTCTATGTACACGCATATGATTCCACGTGCTCCTTTCCTTGCCCTATTTTCCATTGTCGCCCGATCGAATCTCTTGAGAATTTAGCCTCCCTTTAACTTTCCTAAAATGGAGGGGACAAGAAGACCATTGTTTTCACTCTGAAACTGAGCTCTTCCCTGGGCAGCTGCCACTGGCCACGGTTGCATCCCTACAGGAAACAGGTGTGCGCATTGCTCCCCCCATCTTTACCAAAAAGCCTAGGGATTTGGGGAAGCTCCCACTCTGCCAGCCTCCATGCATCTAGTTAATGAGTCAGATCAAGAATCCAGACTCTGTATCTAAAACTGTATTGCATGAGCCATTTTCCCCGATTGATCAGTTGTCGATTCGACACCTTCCTCTGGTACATGGTTTAAGATTCCTGGGATTTATTAATATGAAGACCATCCAAGCTACTACACTTACAATCCCAATTAGCTATCGAATTTCAATATGATTGAGAATATGCAACAACATCTGGTGAAGGACAATGTTGAAAGCTGGTAATTTTCTTAGAATGCCTAATGCCCACTCTTGCGTTCAACTGTACGAACTGGGACACAAATGTTTTTGTAATCTTGATTTTTAGAACGACAGTGCTACTTTACCTTTTGATTTTGTTTCCCTTATCGGCTGGTCTTGAATAGAACATGAACTTCAACCATATAACAAGAACTTGAACCATCTATGTATCTCCTCTCTACTTGGTTTGCCTATGTTTTACTTATGCTTCACAACCCATCCTCTACTCCGTCATACCACATAGTTAGTATGTATAACGAGATCTAGGGGGGGGCTATAAGGAAGAAGTAGCCAAGGTCCTTAATAAGCTATTGAGAACAAAAGTTGCATGGAGTCGGATAGTTCTCTTTGTTCAAACCATAACATAGCATGTAACATGTAAGGAGCGCTTAAACTTATTCTATCCCAAGTACATGTGGCATTCATAGTGTTGAATGAAAAATTAGAACATATATTGTTTCCATTGGCATTCAATTCTGTTGTAGGGTACACAATTAGAGTGACAAAGAAACTTGCTATTGGTTTTCAATCCAATCCAACTTCTTTGTTGAATTGTTCTCTCTGATAGACTTTCATGAAGGAGGATTATAAATGGCTTCTGGAACAATTTATTCCTTTTTTGGATTACATTATCATTTTTTTCCATTGTTGAGTAGGCTAGAATTTATATTAGTTTGAATAACGCTAGCGATTTACAAAGATTGAACTTTTCCAAGAATAAGCATCGCATTGCTTTTAGAAGAGTTGAAGAACCCAAATATGCATCGAGCTTGTATTGTTCGAAGTAACCTAGGAACCCATTTTAAGAGGTATTAAATATTATTAAACTGGTTAAAAGTTGGATTGGAATTGGGCTAGCAAGCTAACTATAGCTTCACTGATGCAGAAAAAAAGATCTATAAAATTATCACACTGAACGTCTAGAAAGTGGATTTTCTATGTGTCTCCTAAGTTATGTTTCACTAATAAATTCCTCATGTTCAGGCAGATCATGAAAGAGTAAAATAGTATTAATTTTGGCTGTAAGGATGAAAATTGGATTGGAATGGGGTTAGCAAGTTAACTTATTATTATACTGGTTAAAATTTTAAAAGGAAAGAAATAAAGCCTCTCAACTTTACTACGTACGTAAACAATGAAATTTTGATGTACTAATACATTTTCAAATGAAAAGAATGACTTATTTTTACATGTCAGCATTGAAGGGTTCAATATCTCATAGCCCTTCAAAGTGAAATGGGACCCCACCCTTCAAATTTGATCCCTAACACCATAACTACATAGTTTCATAATGACTACTACAATCAAGGTCATCTCCCCTTCCAAAACAAGGTCCTTCCAAAACAAGGTGGTGTATATTCCAAAAAAGATGATGACTCCCGTGTGCACATCCAAAGCTCCATTGACCGTCCAGAGAGCCAAGTGAGCAGAGATCAGTGTATAGGAGGGAGGCAAGACCGCCGAGAGAGCCGAGTGAGCAGAGACCAGCGTATAGGAGGGAGGCGATACCGCCGAGAGAGCCAAGACCGCCAAGAACATTGCAGAGGAGAGATTCGAGACTATTGAGAGAGCCGGTTCTGCTGAGACTATTGTAGAGGAGGGATCCAAGAATGCCAAGAGATACGATACCATTTCATAGGAGGGAGCCGAGACCACCGAGACAGACGAGACCACCAAGAACATAGCAAAGGAGACCGTTGAGACTAGGAGATCAACACCATTGTAGAGGAGGCCGTCGAGGTGTTGTTGGTAAGTCTGAAATGCACATTTTGTACACCAAGGTTGGGGGTTTGGAAATGAACTGTTTGTTAATGGGGGTTTGGAAATGAACAATTGGTGACCGGAAGGATGCTAAAACTGAAGAGGCACTTACCAAGCGAGTTAGCCTAGTTGTTAACTATGCTTTACTGCCACAATTGGATTCTTCCTCCTATTGATATTGATTCTGTTAATCAATCCCATAACCACTCCCATTAGCTCTCTTTGTACGCTATAAAACCCAGGCATATTGCATTACCTCTGGCCCAATGAGTTACCTGCAGATCTACGTCGGGCTCTAAAACCTGAGGGATTTCGATTATCAACCTCTAAGACAACATTTGGGTTGTGGCCTTTTGACTGGAGAGGGCAGACGGGTCTCTCCAAAGCCTTTTTGCACAGAGCAGAATGATCGAGAGATGTGAAAGGGGTTTCGATGAGAGGTTTGGTCGAAGGCAGAGGACATGCCACCTTGCATATACGGAGGTTTATGTTTGGTGCCTCCATTAAGAATAAAAATAGTTATTTCAACCCCTTGGGGCATGGGCCTAGAAAAACTATAGAACCTCTGAGCAAATTGGAGAGGGGTTAGATATGAAAAAGAGAGGATTACGAAAGAAACCTAGTTAGAGAGAGGGCACCATGAAAACCAATCATGGCAAATTCTAGAAAGAAAAACTCATGATTCCATGTTATCCCAACTAATTGGTGAATTACACTTTATTCACAAATTAATTATTATTATTATACCTGAATCTCATTATTTATTATTATATTATTATTCGCAAATTGGATTTTTTGGATTTTTTAGTCTTGCCACAGAAACCCCTTGACCATTCGGTGGTGAAAAGGTAAGATCACACCATATTTCACCATTGAAGAAGAAGATCAAAGCATATTGGTAAATTGTTGGGATTTCTAGAGTTTTGGAGGTTTTGAGAAGGTGTACTCATTTCAGAAGGGCGTAGGAAGCATTAGGTACTGCGATAATTATTCTGAGGGCCTGATCCACATGAGAGGGCAACAATTCTTCCCTTAGAGGACGTGTTTCTCCTGGAGAAGGCCGTAGATTGTAGGTCGTGGTCTTTTTTGTGCAGCACGTGTGAGCAAATTGGGCATATTATCCGTGCAGAGGCAACGCTCATCTTGGAAGAGGGTTGTGTGTTATCTAGGGCCGAGTATTCATTTTGAAGGTCGTGAGCTGCATTGTGGGGCCATTTGAAGAAGGGCACACCACCTTGGAAGGGTGAAATCTCTGTGGCGAGCTTGTGAAGAAACCTAAGGGTGTACATTGAATCTCTGTTATCATTTCAAGGAAGGACATGGCTACTACAACATCGCTGGGCCACGGGTGCATTTGCAAGATTTGTCCACTTTCAGTGACCTTCTACATCATTTCCGGGCTTTGGAAGAATGCTGCTATAGCCATAAAGATCCTGCTATTTATTGTTGTCACATACTAGGTTATAAATCACTTTGTATTCAAATTTATTATGGTTTAGTACTGTTGCTACAGTTTAGATTGATCAATGCCATGTCATGTAATTTGGATTTACTTTTTGGTTTTAAAATGCAAATTGGAGGCCAAAATCCGCCCATTAGAAGCTAGGGACGACTTGTCTAAGGGAAATTCTAGAGCCGAACTATGATTAATCAAGTGATATGGAGGGAATACTAATATAAATTAGTGCGCCATTACTTAGGTTTTGAGGTTTCATTTCATACTCATGAAGTTGCAGCAGATCGATGGCATATTCAGTGCATCACGACCAAGATCTTTATGGGGTTTTTCACTGAGCAAGGGTTTTGGTTGAAGTTCTGTAGGCTAAATCAACATTCTGGGCATGTCTCAGCCTCCCAACATTAATGAATCTCATATCTGAGCATGTCTAGGAATATTACATCCCTAAATATTCACTCCTGGGCATGTTTCTGGTGGCAGCAAGCCTCATTAGCAAATTTGGGTTAATTCCTGAAGATTATGGGAAACCTGTGGCAAAATAGGGCATGTTCTTCATCCCTTACAGCAGTTAAAAAAAATTATTCAAAGAATTTTGTGAATCATCGCGTGATCTCATCCCTTTGTTGAGAAGCATCGCATCTTAAAAAGATGAAAGCTCGTCTTTATGAGAAATGTGAGAAAGTAATGAACCCTTGCCCAAATATCTATGAGATCCAATTTGTGAGAGGTTGTTCTAACAACCAATTTTGCACACAATCCTACGGAGACCCCCATATCAAGAAGAAAATAATAATATGGAAAAGAAAATGAAAATGGGGGATATGAATGAGTCCTCAGTGCTCAACATGAATTTGGTTAATAAAGAAAATAGGGCCATAGATGAAAAATTTGTAAATCAGATTCCATTTCTACAGAGAAAACCATAAATGGTGTAAGAAGATTTTAGATCTTACCAACATAGGATCCAACCATGATTTAGAAGGATCAAGAAGCCATGGGAGGAGGGTGGGTAAATTAAATTAGGGAGGAAATGCATTACCCATAACCACAACTATTTTTTTCATTATTGAAAAATCACATGTACTTCTTCTTGCTTTACTGTATTGGTGGTATATGTTGCAATTTCGAGCTCCTTATGAAGTTCATTAACCATGGTGCAGTCTTCACTGATATCACAAATTTGCTACTTATTAACACATACAATTTTTTATGCATTAGAATCAACTACCTCAATATGATAATACTCTCTTTGTTGACATTGTGGTTCAATTTATGCTTCTCCACAATGCCCATGTGCAATGGTAGTCCTTGGCAGCCTTGAAGAATGGCCTATTACTCCTTGTGATAATTCTCCTTTATTATTTTAGAGCAAAAAATTTCTCTATAAAGAGGTTTGGAAGAAAAGTCTTCCTTACAATCTCTAAGGGTGATAATGTCTTCATATAAATGGTCATTCAGAGGGTTGTTTTCAACCTCTGCTGCTATTTTGTTGGTGAAGTTTTTTGAAATTAGTGTAGATTCTTTACCACAATCAAAACTTTTTTAGATCAAAACCTGCTCAACAAATTGATGATTCATTCTTTCTCGAGTGTAAGGAAATAACACTTGACTTCTTGAAAATTTTCAGTAGATTCTTCTTCATCATTCATAATAGGAGTATCTCTTTAAAATTTAAATAGACTGTTGAAAATCATCGATAATTGTTTAATCTTGAACCATGACCTAATTTCTCAATATTTATTACATATACTAATGCTTTATCACTATGAGCTCTGTGTGGAATCTCACCACTTGGCTAGTATTGGAGACTATTTTTATCAAGTTTCTCTATACATTCCTTTGGAGACTATTTTTATCAAGTTTCTCTGTACAAAGGTTATATAAATATTTCTTGGTGGCTACCTGTGTGACTCATGAATTGACTCATCAATGTCCTTTATATCTCTAGATATGTAGTCATGAGGAAAACATAAAGATAAACTACCCTTACAGGATGCATCATCCCAAAGGCCACTGCAGACAGACTCCCCAAACAATGATCCTATCCAAACTTTATCCCAGGCTTGATGCAATCCTGATCTTTAGTCTGTAATAACAGACTATTTAGAAGTTAAAAGGTCATCCTAATGTATGTATATCAATATTCTATGCTCTTCATGGCATGCTCTGATTTATGACACAAATTTTAATGCCTGAAGCAAGCCTAGATCCAACTAAAGTTGTGTGCAGACTTTACTTCATAATTAAATATGATATATAATAAACCAATAATATACATTTATGCTATCAGTGCATGAATTGGCATAGAATTGCAGCAATATTTTGAAAAGAAATAACAACATTCTACCAAAATAAATGTCAGTAAAAACAAGAACTCTTGATAAAAAATCCCACAGGGGGTTATTTTTGTGAATTATAAAATTTTAAGCAGACAACCTTAGTTCAATATCATAATGTAGAATTCCTAGTGCTTTCATGGGGACTTAGCCTTTAGGAAAAGTCTTAGAACTGCAAAGGCTGGTGGGCATATATATGACAAAGGAGGTATCGTGGATATTTCCTTCAACAATGAGCCAAAGTTTGGAATATTGGTGAGAGTATAAATAATAATAAAAAAGGAAGGTTGTGAATGATTCAAACTCATTCAAGGCTATACCAGAATAGTATTCTTGTAGGAAATTACAAGCTAGCATTTTACTGGGTGGTTTGATTTGAGAATATTTAAGGTAATCACTCAATTGCTTATGGAAGAAATAAACCTTTGGGAAAAGAAGTGAAAATTTTGTAATTCACAAATTTTTTTATGCATGAACTGAAGTTCTGGTTTACTCCAATGCAGAAGATTTTGTTATAGCAATTCAAAAGCATGGAACTTTATAGGATGTATTTGAGTGTGCTTGAGAATGAACATTAGAACCTTCAATTATCTGATGAGATATACAGCATTGGGCTTGGATGCTTTTTTTTGTCTACCGTCCGATTCAAAACTAAAATTTTCAATCTCAATTTCTCCAACAGTTTGTGAGGATGAAGTTGTCATCCTTTTCACAGGATCAACTTCAGAGACATTATCACTTGGAGAAGATTGACAAGTATGCTTACCTTCCACTGTATCATTACAGGCCTCTTGATCTTGTTTGGCAATGCCTAAGCCTATGGATTCTTCCTCAAAATATTGTCTAGTTGGTAGTAGAGTACTAGCTATATCCAATTTTCCTTCCTCTGTGTTCCAACATGCTTCACCACTCAACATTTTTTGAAGCCTTAAGGTCTCGGCTGTCAACGTTTGCAAAAGCAGTGACTTCCCTGTTCTGTACCTACAAAATGTTTGATGCCACCTTATCAGAGACATTATCACTTGGAGAGGATTGAAAAGTATGCTTACCATCCACTGTATCATTACAGGCCTCTTGATCTTGTTTTGCAATGCCTAAGATTGTGGATTTTCCCTCAAAATATTATCTAGTTGGCAACAGAGTACTAGCTATATCCAATTTTCCTTCCACTGTGTTTCGACAGGCTTCACCACTCAACTTTTTTTGAAGTCTTAAGGTCTCTACTTTCAATGTTTGCAAAAGCAGTGACTTCCTTGTTGTGTACCTGCAAAATGTTTGATGCCACCTTAAAAGAATGGTCAGAGTCATGGACATCCTGATTTTCTTCTCCAGTGCCGTCTAAGTCACTTGATATTTCTTCCTCTGCATCTTGATAGTCTTCACGACTCAATTTTTTCTAAATCCTTAAGGACTTGGCCTTCACCATTTGCAAAAAAAGTGACTTCTCTGTCCTGCAGCTGCACTTGAGAAATGTCAAATACCACCTCAAAGTAGAAGACAGAGGCCTGGGCATTTTTTACTTCAAAACTGTCTAATGACAGATCTCAAATGATTTATGTCTAATGACCTAGGTTTTGAAATCGGTTATGGGCTGGGATGGAAATAAAAGAGGCATTCTGAGATGGTTTTGTGGATGAGGACAACAAAGAACAATAGTGGTGAGGAGCATTATTTCTTAATCCTGGGTGAGATTTCACATCATAACATCAATAAGGCATTGTTTCATAAAACATTTGGGCATTGTTTAGAGTCTTGGACTGCTTTGAACCTCAAAAAACACACTAGAGATCATTTTGGGCATACTCGAAGCATATATAGGTATTGTTTGAAGAATTTTGGGCATGTTTTACCTTCCAATAGCCTTGATATTCAGTTCTGGGTCAATTTGGTGGGCAATGATTTACATTCTGGGCACTTTTCACCATGAAAGAGGTATACATAAAACTAAAACCGGATCTTGGCACATACAACAAATGGCCTATGAATCCTGTAGAAGCATGAGATGCATATCTAGGATATAATAATATGTTGACGAAAAATTGAAGTCTATCCCAAGGAGATTCTGACTAGGTATCAATACCATGAAGGCATCCAAAACCTTATGGATTTGTTTTAGGAGAGGACGATCCACTTTGAATTATTGTTTGGAGGAGGTTTGAGGATAGGACATCGCTCATTTACACCCAAGGAAGTAGTTCTGGGCATCTTTGAACAACCTGTGGTGACATTTCAAGTTACAAAAGCTAGCAAATTGTTCTCATATCTAAGTTTCTCTCTGCCCAGCCCTGTGGAGGGATGTCTAAAGGTTGATTTCTGAATATGGAGGCTTATTGCATTTGTGATGCAATATTTTGATGTCATATTTGTGTTACACAAATGGGATTTTCATGGAGCTCCCTTTCCTGGCACTTTATGATGACTTACAACAGCAAACACCCATCAGCAAGGGCCTGCAGCATTTGTAAGGTTTGCTTGGGGTAACAACCAACAAATGTTTGATTAGAAACACAGGACTATTGAATGATGAGGGACTTCACAACTTATAATTATTCCTAATTGACATGTGTACCCAACATTCACTTCCTATATTATTCCTATATTGCATGACCAAGGGCCATTCATCATCAAAAGTCAATACATAAAGAGGAGGAGATATGAGAACCTTGCCATATGCTTCCAAGAGATAATTTCCATGCTTCTAATTATCCTTACATGTTACACCTATATTGCATGGCTATGATCTATTTTCCATCAAGTGTTGAGGTATAAAAAGGAGGATATAAGAGAACCTTGTCATATACTTCTAGTGATTTCATGATTCAACTAAATATATTTAGGTTTTCACTACATGAGACCAAATATAGCTGCCAATTTATGACTTCTAATGCTCTAAATTGGCTAAGAGTAGAGAGAAATAGAAAAATATACCTAAATTTAATAGAATAAAATGAAATGCTAAAGAAAATAACCAAATTTTTCAAAAAATAGTTGAAGCATTTTAAATTGTGTGCAAGATAAGAAAATATAGGAGAAGGAAATTGCTTCCAAGTAATGTCCCACACACTGCTTGCTCTAACAAGATAAATATTGGGCACCTTGCAAGTTAAAATGAAAGTTATGAGGTCATTGTGAACCGTGAACACATCGAATTTGTAATTAGTTGAATGAGCGATTGTGTTCCCCAACCTTTGTGCACGTGAACCTCTTTGTCTATGAAGAGGTCCCTATCTTGTGTTGAGTTAACACCACAAATGGAGGCATTCTCATTGAATGATGTGTGACATGTTTGATACCTACATATTTTTTCATCACATTTATAAATATATGCTTATTAAATAGGAGTTGAATAAGAGCTTCCATGATTGTTTTTATGTTCTTGTGCATGTTGTGATTGATATTTCTTCTCTTATTTATTAAATTTATGTGTAAACATCATTACATATTGAACTAGCATGTGTTATTAAATCCCCAAAGAATAGGCTAGCCCAGTTACAACCTAGAGGTGTCACCCACTGTTGCCTTGATAACCACCTCTCTACACTTTGATTGGATCTTCTGCATCTCGAGGGGGACTTCCCTAAGTAGGATTGATAGGGTATGGAAATGAGGAAAAAAGGTAATTTGAAGATTTATCCCTAGCAATAGTTGAGGTCTTCTAGTAGTAAAGGTGTTCTTTTGGCATGTAATAGAAAAACTGTCACTGTTTTCTCCTTTGTTATTTGGGTATAATGAACTCCTCCTTATGTATGCACACCTCATTCCTGCTACAACTTTAGTTAATGTGTGGGGTTTAAAATGGGTGATGGTCCATAAAAATTGTTTATCTATTTTAATTCAATGTGTGAATTGTGCATATGTATAGGAATATTATCAACATCGGCCTCAACAGGATGCAAATAACATGTTCAGATAGGGGGATCCTATTTTATTGTTTTAGAGAGTTATTTGTTTGAATCCAAGATTGAGTGGTATATAAACTTTAAGCTATTGACAATGGCTTTTGACTTTCTATAGTATTCTCATAATACTTCATACTATCAACAAAAACCCATCCAACATGAACATGTATTGCCATTTTTTAGCCATTGCATATAATGATATTCCAATATGATCGATGGATTGTATTGTAGGCAAATAACCTGTTTGTCAATGGCAGTTTTCTAGAAGATATTGATCTTTTTGTTGTTGATTCAATTGGAACAAAAATAAGAAAAACATTCACATGATGTTTTATGAAATCAAGTTTTTGATTTTTCCCATACATAATTTCTATTTGATAACTTTTTTGTGAATGTTTGAAGCCTATTGCATTGTTGTTTTTATTGGTCCATTTTCACTTCCACTCTATGCAAATTGATGTTTTCTATTTTTTCCCACTATAGTTGTATTTGAACAGACAAATATCCATTAAACCAATGCTTGTGAGATCCTAGTTCTCCTCTGAAGAGACCTGAGTCTGAGATGTGATTGTTATATTTAGACACCTAGAGCACACTATCCTAGGGTCCATATTTTATTGAGTTGACCATGGCCCTAAGCACATGATGTTAGGATGCTTTCTCAAGCTTCTAGGTGACTTCCATTACTATTATTTATGTCCTAGGAGAATGTTTCCTACATGAACATGACATGCTATTGTTGAGCTCTAGTTCCACTCTAGTTGACTCCAACTCATGATGGGATGCTATTTTGGGAGAAATTATATGTATAGAGTTTGTATCATTGGAGCTAAGGAACACTTTATGATGAACCTTACCTTTCCCTAATTTTGGTCTTCTTCCATCTGATGAAAAAAAAACATGGATCTATCCACCTTTTAACAAGGGTTTGCTGCAATGTTAGGTCTATTGGATATTTTGGGCCTGAAGATGACATTTATGTGTTTGTAGAAACATGACACCGAATTTTGAATGCACCACTTGTAGATCCTTCATCATATTACAATATTACAGGGTATATTCAGATCTAGGATGGTGATTTTGATACCTAAAATATTGTTGACCTATAGCATGCTCTATGCATTTGGTTAATGATCTGATGGCAACTGGAGGATAATCTTGACAGTCAGCTCATCATCATAAATTTGCATCTATTCAACAGAAAAAAGATAAGCATTTAGACCATCATTATCATGTGTAGGATGGAATCCAGATGAAGGGTTTTGAGACTAGCCTATTATATATTTCTATTTATAGTGTGAGGGTCGATCCAGATTGAAGATCCCTGTAGATCTGTAACTACACCTGTGGAGAGATAAGAATCAACTTTTCTCATTCATAGCCTCTTACTCCAAGCAATGTTTTCATGTTCATAGCCACTTTGCGCCTCGTTCAAGAACCAATTCAAGTAATTCATGATGTAATTGTTGTTATCATTCAAGCCAAGGTCTCATTAAGTCATATCATCAACTTTCTTGAAGCTGCTGAATTACAGGATCGGGTGGTTGAGCGGGTATTTCTTCAAAATTTTGACTACTCTATTCTTATCAATTCTGCAACACTAAGTTGGGATTCCAGTTCATTGAATCCCACATTGAGAAACATAAATATGGAGGTTAAACATGGCCAAAAATTGGCAATTTGTGGAGAAGTTGGATCAAGAAAATCAACTCTTTTAGCTGCAATACTTGGAGAAGTACCAAAGTTGAGGGGGTGTGTGAGTATGAATTATTTACCCCCTTACCCTAACATTGTCAACCTTTTAAATTGATGGATTCTCTTTCTCATGTTTTCAACCCTGATTCTACAGTTGCAAGTCTGTGGCACTCTTGCATATTTTTCTCAGACTGCAGGGATTCAAACTGGAACAGTACAAGACAACATACTATTTGGGCGTCCCATGGATACTATTTAAGCTTGCCCGTGCTTTATATCAAGACTCTGATATTTATCTTTTGTATGATCCTTTCAGTGATGTTGATGCTCATACTGCTAGTAGCTTGTTTAAGGTTAATATGGTGATTTCCTTTTGATATAAAGGTTTTCAAATTATTATGTGCCTAGCACTTTTGTATGTTGCCCCTTTCTATAGCAATGGTTTTCGTTTTGACTTAGCTTTTTGATATACTATTAATCACAAATTTTGATGTGTAGGAATACAGAATGGGAGCACTGTCGAAAAAGACAGTAATCCTTGTAACACACCAAGTTGATTTTCTCCCTGCTTTTGATGCTATTCTGGTTAGTAAACAGTTGTCCTAGTCATTGAAATCTGTTTGTTTACTTGTATACAACTTTTTGACAAATTTTTTCAATGGATGGCAGATAATTATAATTCCTGTAATCTTGACATATTTACTGCTGATAGTTTTGGCAAATTTTCTTTGAATTTCTACACTAAAATCTCTCTTATGCAGTCGATGTTGGATGGGGAGATTCATCAAGCTGGGAAATATCAGGAACTATTGGTATCAAGCGAGGCATTTAGGGAGCTTGTGAATGCACACAAGAACATTGTTGGTTCTAATGAATCAGCTGCGACAATGCCATCCACAAAAGATGAACCTATAAATGAAGAGAGAGACATTCAAAGGATCAATTCTCATAAGGAACAACTGATTTCAAATAGAGATCCTAAGGGGGATCAGCTAGTGAAAAGGGAAGAGCAAGAAGTTTGGGACCTTGGTCTGAAGCCATATATTGACTATTTAAAACTGAATAAAGGTTTCTTATATTGTCTTTGTGCCGCTCTTAGTCATTTTATATTTCTGATTGGGCATATTTCAGGAAATACTTGGATGGCTGCTAATGTGCAAAGTCCTCAAGTCAGTGAATTAAGGTTAATAATAGTGTACTCAGCCATTGGGTTCACATCTATATTTTTCTTATTCCTTCGGTCACTGTTTGGTGTTATTTTGGGGCTTGAGGCAACAAAGTCCTTCTTTTCTGAGCTTATGACTTCTTATTCCGAGCACCAATGACATTCTTTGATGCAACTCTAATGGGAAGAGTTATGAGCAGAGTAAGTATTTTAGAAAATAACCATAGGCTTCCTTCTTTTCTTTTCGGTAAAAGGTGAAATTTGATGTACCTCAGGGTAATAAACTACTGCCATTCCTCATTTTCCTAATTTCTTCAGACTTCAGCATTCTTGATGTAGACATTCCTTTCAGCTTTGTCTTCACCATGTCATCTACCATGAATGCTTACAACAATCTTGGAGTTGTGGCTGTTGTAACATGGCAAGTTTTGTTTACAGCCATTCCAATGATTTTTTTTACCTTTCAAATCCAGGTAAACTGCTACTTAACACAAGTTTCTTGAGAAGACTCTGTACTTGACAATACATGTTGTGAGAGAAGTTATAACTGATTTTTTCTTTGTTCAATTTAATCAGAAATATTATTTTGCTTCTGCTAAAGAACTGATGAGGCTAAACGGTACAACAAAATCACCTATTGCAAATCATTTTGGCGAGTCCATAGCAGGTAATTGAATAGAGCATTGATTATGAAATAGGTTATTATCCTTCTTGTGTATAGATTTCTGCATATCTTACCAGTAGGTTTATATAGAACCATTGTCTACGTAAGTTAAGCTTAGCCTGCATGCTTATGAGATTTTCATCAATTCACTCTCCTTTAAGTTGAACCATAAAAATTTGGTGAGAAGCCTCTAGAAGAAGATTATTTTCCTTTGTGTATATGTTGCTTGAGCAGGTCAGGAGGACTACAATAGATTGAGACCATTGAGCTACAGGGGAGCAGATGTTTTTATTTTAGCATTTTCGCTTATCAGCAGGGCTAGCTATGATAATGTGTCCAAAAAGGTTTGTTTTGACTTCACTATATTTTAGTGTGAGTCTCTAAACGTTGGATATTTAGCTATATTCTATTTGTGCTTTTCTGAATAACTAATAAAGCTGATATGCAATGACTATACAGTGGATTCCTGAGCCGAGGCATTATGCTCCCGGAGTTCCAATAATCCTTGTTGGGACAAAATTAGGTTCGTACAACTTTTATCCTCTTACATCATCCCTCTCACTGAGAGGCACATGTTGGCTTTTCAAAAGTGGTACTGAAAAACCATCTATTTTGTTAGAATCAACATTTATACATTTGTCATTGGCATTAGAATGCAAAGGTCCTGGATGTATTTGAATATTTCTCATTATGAATCTGAAATTTCCTTTTTGTATTGCTTCACTTGGAGAAGACTCGCACTATTATGTTATACAGTTATTTCTCTTTCACAGTTCTTGTGTATTACAACTAAACATTCTAAGTACTTGTACTCATAAACACGTTGAAAACCAAAAGTAAGCATCGGTAGAATAATTGAGCCTATTTGATTATGCATTCTATGAACATTTTCTCACTATGTCTCTCATATTTCATTGAGTTCACTCCAAGACTAAATTAGTAAATTCCTTGATATGTTATGTGCACTTTTGGTAGAGAATACGTTGTGCCTGTTTGAGTAAAGTATGTTCTTCAATCACCTTGTTTTCAGAAGAGACATGACTTCAAGCATAAAACCTAATTGCATTTCAAATACATTATGCAAATCTTTGATTGTGGAATGCACTTTTAGCATGAAGCATCCCCTTTGTTTTTCAAGGGAACCAATAATTCTAACAGAAATATACTTGCAATAAAAAGTGCCAATGTTCACAACATATAAGGTTTAAGAAAAACATCAACAATTTTACCTTTACTTTTGTGTTTGGTATCACTCTTGGCTTCCTCTTGTTAGTTACAGTATTTGTTGGGTAAGTAAATGGCTTCTAGATATCCCTTGGGGATATAATTAGTAGATATTTATATGTGCTTGCCAGTGCAAACCCTTGTAGCTGCTTTTAACATTAAATATATTATAGTCAATGTTCATTTTTATTTTTCATCAGGTTCCACTTGATAGAATTGAAGTTTGGATTCTTGCAAGAGGGTCACTAGCACCTATTGGTGTATTGGTATAGAGAGACTTAGGTTTGGACTTTGCAGCATCATTGACCTCACTTCATTCAACGATATATGCATCACCCTTCATCTTGGTTCATTTGGTGATCTAGGTGTCAAGTTATGGCCGAAACATCATGGCTAACGATTCCATTCTAGCTTGCATTAAGTCACCATATTTCACAGTAGGTTGGGTCTTAGGTCAGCACATCCCTTTAAATTTTAAGCACATGACAACTAAGTTGCATGGAAACGGATTTGGATTTGGATACAGATACAACAGTTTTTTGAATAGCATGGATATGGCATGACCAGGGTACACCATATAAAAAAAAAGTATAATATATATTTTTTCCAAGGAAAACCTTATGGGACAACCCTCGGGCACTTCCTTGCATTTTTGTGGAAGGTAAACTTGTGTAAACCTGTTGGCATCGATTATGGTGCCTGAGTGAGGTATGCAATAGATGCAATCAGTCGGGGTCTTGACCTCAAGAAATCCTGCACGAGGCTCAAACATTCAACCACTCGAGCTAGCTCACTTGACTAAAAGTTTTTAAATATATATATTCCAAGGAAAACCTTGTGTGGAAACCCAAGGGATTCTTCCTGTTAACACACGCTCTGCCCCATCACAATTCTCATTCTAATTGAGGGAGATGGAGATGATGAAAATGAAAAAACAAGGTACAAATCCATTTTGTTTCATCTCAGAACTAGAATTGGGAATCTAATTTGGAGGCATTGCTATTGTGAAGGTTCCTTTGGAAGTTTCATGGAGAGCATGCAATATGTTGGTGATAGGTTGTGATAGGTTGATGAATAAGTTCACAGACATAATGACGACATAGTATAGCAAGCTCCGACGAACTTGCTATACTAACAACGGACATTTTCGTCGCTAGTATAGCAAGTTCGTCGAAACTTGCTATACTATGTTGTCGCTATTTTTTTAAAATATGGGACACCGTTGCTATAGCCATGCACTTTCGGTGCTATAGCCATGAAATTTCGATGCTATAGCCATAAACTTTCGTTGCTAGAGAGACAGAGATCGGTTCACTTTTTTCTTTTAAATATGAACATACATCGCTATAGCCACGCACTTTCGATGCTATAGCCACGAACTTTCGGTGTTATAGCCACAAAATTTCATTGCTAGAGATTTGGAGATCGGTTCACTTATTTCTTTTAAATATAAACATCCATCGCTATAGCCACGAACGTTCGGTGCTATAGCCACAAAAATTGGAAAGTGTTGCTACAGCGACGAAATTAGTGCCACCAAAACAAGGAGTCCTGTTTTTCGTTATAGCAAGGAGTCATGTTAGTGTACAGTCCTCTGGGGTACACGGCTAAGGCAATATCATCTATGAGACTGGAATATCTGGCTCCACAACCAACAATCTCCCACTTGGAGACTGATCACAACAAATCTACCGCTGCTTTACTTGTTGGACCTTGGACTTGGAAAATTTCTCATCTTCACCTTCACGCTAGAAGGCCAACTGAAATCGAGCAGGAACTCAGTTTCTCTCTAGTCACTACCTTTGTAAATATGTATGCAGGATTCTGGCTAGTATGTATCTTTTCCAGCTTCAACAATTCATCTTCCAGAACAGAGCGTATGAAATGGTACTTGAGGTGTATATGTTTAGTCCTGGAATGGAATGTTGAGTTCTTTGCAAGATGAATGGAACTCTGGCTGTCACTATACAACCTACTATCCTTCTGCTTCCTACCCAATTCCTCCATAAACCTCTGCAACCAAAACATCTCTTTACTAGACTCTGTAACAACAACATACTCTTCTTTAGTTGTTGAAAGTGCAACAACCTTTTGCAGTCTCGAAATCCAACTTACTGCTCTTCCACCTACAGTAAACACATAACCCTTGGTGCTCCTCCTGCTATACTTATCACCTGCCATATCTGCATCAACATATCCCTGTAGAACAGTTTCTGAACCTCCAAAACATAATGCATGAGTGGTAGTACCTCTCATATACCTGAGAATCCACCGTACTGCCTTCCAATGTTCTTTACCTGGATTGTTCATATATCTACTCTCAACTCCCACTGCTTGTGCAATATCTGGTCTTGTGCACACCATGGCATACATCAAGCTGCCAACTGCTGATTGATAGGGAATATTGGACATGTAATCTATCTCTTCCTGTGTCTTGGGACACATTTCCTTACTTAGTTTGAAATGGCTAGCCAAAGGTGTACTAACTGGTTTTGCATTTTGCATTTTGAACCTCTCCAACACCTTTTGTATGTACTCACCCTGAGACAATGTCAATTTGTGATTTTTTCTGTCTCTTGTTATTCTCATACCAAGGATTTGCTTTGCAGCACCCAAATCCTTCATTGCAAATGAATTAGCTAACTTCTTTTTTAGCACATTTATATCCTGCATGTTAGACCCTGCAACAAGCATGTCATCCACATACAATAACAAGATAATATAACTTCCATTATCAAGCCTCTTGAAATAAACACAGTGGTCAAAATGACATCTACTATAACCTTGTTCTATCATAAACCTGTCAAATTTTAGATACCACTGCCTTGGAGCTTGCTTCAAGCCATACAAGCTCTTTTTCAACCTGCACACCAAATTCTCCTTCCCTTTGACCTCATACCCTTGTGGCTGCTGCATGTATATCTCTTCCTCCAAATCCCCATGGAGAAAGGATGTTTCTACATCTAACTGTTCAAGATGCAAATCTTCTACCGCCACTAGACTTAAAATAGTCCTAATTGAAGTCATCTTAACAACAGGAGAAAATATTTCATCAAAATCTATACCTTTCTTTTGTGCAAACCCCTTTACAACAAATCTGGCCTTGTAGCGCTTCTTACGTCCTTCTTCTTCCTTCAACATGTAAATATGATTTGTTCTGCAATGCTCTTTTACCAGCAGGAAACTGAACCAAATCCCAAGTCTGGTTTCCTACCAATGAGTCCATCTCCTCATTCATGCCTTGCTCCCACTTGCAGGAGTTTTAGGTACTTGCCGTTGTTCTTGATTTTCTGGCACCTTTGGAACTTCATTTTCTTCAATTTCATCAAGTACTGTGTACTCTGTGTTTTCCTTTTCTTGTTTCTTTCCCTGCAACTGATCTTTATACATGACCTTTTCATTGAATATCACATCTCTACTCCTAATTATTTTCTTATTTTCATAATCCCATAAACGATAACCAAAATCATCAACCCCATATCCAATAAAGGTACATTTCTTGGATTTAGCTTCAAGATTTGTTCTATTTTCTTTATCAATATGGACAAATGCTTCACAATCAAACGTTCTCAGAAATGAGTAGTTTACCTTTTTACCTGTCCATGCCTCCTCTAGAATACCACCATCCAAAGCACTTGAAGGCCCTCTGTTTATTAAATAAACAACAGTATTTACAGCATCTTCCCAAAACTGTAAGGGCAACACTGCATGCAATCTCATACACCTTGCACACTTCATGATCGTTCTGTTCATCCTTTCAGACACACCATTTTCTTGTGGTGTTCCTGGTACTTTCTTCTCTCTATGAATTCCATGGTATGAACAGTAACTATCAAACTCCTTACCACAGTACTCACCTCCATTATCAGATCAGAGACACTTCAACCTTTTTCCTGTCTCATTCTCAACCAAAGCTTTCCACTTCTTAAAAGTAGCAAACACATCAAATTTATGTCTAATGCAATAAACCCAAGTTTTTCTAGTTGCATCATCAATAAATGTAACATAATAATGAGAGCCACCAAGAGATTGTACCTGATCCGGTCCTCATACATCTGTATGCACAAGCTCTAACTTTTCATTCTTCTTCTGTTTCCCAACCATAAGAAATATGACTCTCTTTTGTTTTCCATAAACACAGTTCTCATAGAATTCCAAACTTATCTGCTTCAAATCGGGCAGCAACTTCCTTGAGTGGAGACTTTGCATCCCCTTCTCACTCATGTGGCCAAGCCTATGATGCCACAATGTTGTATCTGTTCCTGTAGAAGCTAAAGAGATAGAATGGTCAATATTATGAGGACATAAATACAACGTATTGTTGATGTATTTGTAACTTCGGAAGATATTCTTCTATGTATTACATTTGTACTTTATTGTATGCGGCAGAAAAACTAGGACGCGAGATCCATATTGAATAAGATATATATATAATTGAATTGATAAGATGCTTAACGCTTTACAAGAGCTCGCCTTTTATAAGGTTGGAGCATTTCTTAAGAAGGGTTACGTCCCTTCAATTAAACTAATTAATAATTTAATGATTAATTTGATACAATATTTAATATACATAGCATTGCCACTCCCTTTTAAAGAGCTTTGTCCTCAAAGCAATGGTAATGAGGGATGTAACTGTCGAAATTGTTCCGATTCCCATGTTGCATCTTCTTCGGGAAGATTTTTCCATTTAATGAGGTATTCTTTAATGACTCGCGTTCTTAATCTCTTCTCTCTAGTAGCAATGATAGATTCTGGCTCGAATATGATTCTTCCTTCTTCATCTAACAAGGGAAGTATTGTTTGTGCCTTCTGGTGTTGACCTATCATCTTTTTCAAACATGAAACATGAAAGACATTGTGGATGCGACTTGTAGTTGGCAATTCCAATGCATATGCCACCTGACTAATCTTCTTATTGATTTGATATGGGCCATAAAAACGTGGAGCCAACTTATTTTTTCCACCTTGTTTAAGAGATAATTGTTTATAGGGTTGTAGTCTTACATATACCCAATCTCCAATTTCAAATTCTCGTTCCGTTCGATGTCGATCTTCTTGTTGTCTCATTCTATTCCTGGCAGTATTCAAATTCTCTTTAAGTACTTGGACAACCTTTTGGTTTTCTTCTAAATGGTCATTTACTGATGCGACCCTTGCTTGGTTGGTGATGAAATCCTTCCATTTTGGGGGTTCATATCCATATAGGGCTTGAAATGGTGTCATTCTTGTAGATGTATGATAAGTATAATTATACCACCATTCCGCAAGATGTAGCCATTGGAACCATTTATTTTGCTTATTAGTCACAAAACAACAGAGGTAGGTTTCTAAGCATTTATTGACAACTTCTGTCTGTCCATTTGTTTGGGGATGATAAGCTGAGCTCATGTTAAGAGACGTTCCAATTTGCTTGCAAAACTCTCTCCAAAAGTTCCCTTTAAACTTGGCATCCCTATCACTTACTATAATCTTCGGAAAACCATGTAATTTGTAGACATTTTTACAAAAAACTTCGGCTGTTTCTTTTGCCGAATCAGTTTTCTTCACTCCAACAAAATGTGCATATTTGGTTAGCCTGTCTACCACAACTAGTATTTTGTCTTTTCCATCTGATATGGGTAGACCTTCAATGAAATCCATTGAAATTTCCTCCCATTTCTTATTCGGAATATGTAACGGATGGAGTAACCCCGGACTTGAGATATTCTCAGTTTTATTCCGCTGACAAATGTCACAATCTGCAACATACTTGTGAATGTCAGCATACATACCCTTCCAAAAGAATGATTGCCTTGCATTATAGTAGGTTTTAAAAATTCCTACATGACCAGCGGCTGGGCAATCATGTGATTCTTTAAGCACCTTGGTCTTAAAACTGGAATTGGAACTTAAGTAAATACGTCCTTTGTACCATAACAGTTCATTCTTCCATTCAAACTTCAGATACTGATTTATGTTGTTAATTATGGAGCAAACCTCTGAATTCTTGGCATATTCCTTACGAATTTCGTCCAAAAATTCTGGGATCACCATGGATACGGCGTAGACTTGTATCTCTTCATCTTTCCTTGATAAAGCATCAGCTACTACATTGTCCTTCCCTCTTTTATGTAGGATCTCCATATCGAAGGTAGAGATTTTCTCTATCCACTTTTGTTGCTCGGTTGTTAATGTCTTCTGCTGTAACAAGTGTTGTAGACTATTATGATATGTTCGGATTAGGAATTTACTTCCCAAAAGGTATTGTTGCCATTTAGTTAATGCATGCATGATGGCAAGCATTTCCTTGTTGTAGGTAGACTGTAGGTATTCTCTTTTGTTGAACTTCCTGCTTTCAAAAGCGATTGGATGACCTTCTTGCATTAGCACAGCTCCTATCCCAAACCCTGAAGCATCACATTCGATTACGAATGGTTTTGCAAAATCAGGTGTTGCCAAAACGGGAGTTGAAGACATAATTTGTTTCAACGTTTCAAAGCATCTTCTTGCTTCATCATCCCATTGAAAAGAATTTCTTTTTAGGAGATTTGTTAGTGGGGCAGTGACATGTGCATAGTTCCTGATGAACCTTCGATAGTAACCTATTAATCCCAAAAATCCTCGCAATTTTGAAACATTCTTTGGTTCGGGCCACTCCTTCATTGCCTGGATCTTCTTTGGGTCCACCTTAACTCCTTCCTTTGAGATTATATGACTGAGATACTCCACTTCTTGCTTCCCAAAGGTGCATTTTGACTTTTTTGCATAGAACTGGTTTTCCTTTAGAAGAGATAGAACCTCTTCTAGATGCGTCAAATGTTCTTTCCATGTCTTGCTATATATAAGGATGTCATCGAAGAATACTAACACAAATTTCCTTAGGTACGGCTGAAATAGTTCATTCATAGTTGCCTGGAATGTGGCAGGGGCATTAGTTAACCCAAAAGGCATTACTTTGAATTCATAATGTCCTTCATGAGTGTCAAGCACTCTAATTGCAGATAATTAAATATCAAACACACAGAGCGTATGAAATTTATTGTCAACCCGAGAAAGTCTTTTTATTTCAAAGGACAAGTGCACAATATATGCTTAAACACAAAACCATTAGAAGTGAATACTTTTATCTTCTATCATCCATGTTCATCCCAAGAATCTATGCAATCCCAATTGCCTTCTAACTGCTTATACTACAATTCTTTTCTATCATGCATCAAGAAGAAATGGTATCAGATCTAATCAACAATTGCAAGAAGGAAATCTCATTCGCATTCTAAAATAATCACTTGTCTAATCTAATCAAGCTGAGAATCATAAAGCATGACCTGAACATTACTCTAGAACTTTAATGAAAGAGATTGAAGCAACTGTTCTAAGAAACTGAATTGCAAAATATCAATCAATCAACACATAACAGGAAAGCTAAATTGTAAGAGCTCCTGGGATTACGTCTCAGCTGTAGGATGAACACGGCAGTGTGAACAGAAATTGAAATGTGTAAAACAAACCTGACTCAGTCGACTGTTATTAGATACCATTCACCAATCCCACGGAAATATAATTGTTACTGAGAAATCCACACAATAAATATTGCTGCTGCGTACAAAAGAAAGCACAAAGCATCACACAACAAGAAAGATGAAATCCTAAATTAACGCAGCAATCTCTGTGGAAGACGGGCCCAGTCTTCACACAGAGACGCTGGTTGAACAACACTCCCTTTAACTCAGAAGTAACTCCTTATATTAACAGAAGAATGAGTACACAGTTTTGGCTCGGCTGCTAATACAGGATAAATTAATTGTTTGCTGTCCAACCCCTCAGTCGAGGCAATCCCACATATTTATACATACAATTTGCAACATCTAAACCTATAATTGGGTAGCCATGAAGATCTCTGATCTTTAGGCGCCCTAAATAATCTAGCTGTTACAATGCGTGGCAGAACTGAAATATCCAAATACGAGAGGAGTTATTAACTGTCCCAAGAGTGGCGGTCCTTCCAACTCACAGCTGGATTCGAGCAGCGACATACTTAAGATAGCACTTTATGTTACAGCTGCCCTGCCACGACTGTGCCTTGATTGACGATTTGAGCCCCAAGGAACCTTCTACAAGCAATGGACGTCCCTTCCTCCATGACTTGTTCAACTCCGATCTTCCTGCAGTCTATTTGTCTTACTACCTTCATAAATCGCATCATGTTAGCACGAATTAAGAGATGCACAGCTTTAATCATCACAATCATAAGTATTAATACAATAAAACAATAATCGGCCATACCTTGGTAAATTGGGGAATAAGATAAGGACAATAAGTCGAATTGCCAAGGTAATTGGTGTGAGACAAGGGAAGGGAAGATG
Source organism: Larix kaempferi (assembly GCA_027924585.1). NCBI lineage: Eukaryota > Viridiplantae > Streptophyta > Pinopsida > Pinales > Pinaceae > Larix > Larix kaempferi. The sequence continues at coordinate 7,440,105 of BSBM01000597.1, read as the reverse complement.
ATAAATGATGGTCAAAAAGGGCCAATTCTGGGCTCAACAATGAGTTTGGAAAGCAGTCTTTGCGATATCCTCTAATCTGACCCTGATTTGATAGTACCCTGACCTTAAATCGAGTTTTGAAAAATATTTTGCGTCATGAAGTTCATCCAGCATGTCATCGATGAAAGGGATTGGAAACTTGTTCTTAATTGTTATTTTGTTTAATCCTCTATAATCTATACATAATCTAAACGATCCATCCTTCTTCCGTACTAGTACAACTGGAGCTGCATAAGGGCTTCTACTCTTGGTGATGACACCACAATTCAGTAGATCTTGAACCAACCTTTCTATTTCTGTTTTGTGGTGGTGGGGATACCTATATGGTTTAACCTTGACAGGATTTGACCCTGGTTTAATCTCGATTATGTGTTCTATACTCCTTTCTGGTGGTAGCTGCATGGGTAAGTCTTGAAATATGTGTTCATGTTTCTGGAGTAATTTTTGGATTTCCTTTTTGAACTCATTTGGTTCCTCCTCTTTTCCTTCCAATTGATGACATTGTATTACGTATGCTGATGCCCCTTTTTGAATGAGTTTTTCCATTTGCTGAGATGAAACTACTTGTGTGTTTGGTGGATGAAAACCATATAGCTTAAAATTTTGCCCTTGCCACTTAAACTTGATGAAATGCTTTTGATGATTGGCAGAATATGTTCCCAATGTTTGTAACCATTGGACTCCCAAAACGATGTCTACTCCTCCCAACGGTAAGGTGTAGAGTTCTGATTCCAGTTCGAAGTCTTGTATTTGAAGTCTCACCTTGTGGCACTTTCCAACTTTTTCGATCTTCTTGCCATCTGCAACCATCACCTTCATGTCTGGAACTGGATGTACGAACAACTTGAGTTTTCGTGCCACTCTTATATCAAGAAAGTTGTGAGTGCTTCCAGTGTCTACTAGCACTGTAACATTCTCATTTTTTATATGCCCTTTTAACTTGAGAGTCTGTGGTTGACTAATGCCTGTTATGGCTGCTAGGGAGATTTTGGGGTTCTCGTTGTTCCCGGCTGCCATATTTGCGGTATCCTCCTCTTCATCTTCTGGCTCTTCTTCTTCTTCTTCTTCTGATTCACTATTCTCCTCTGCTTCACAAGTATATAATTTCTTTGAGTTGTCCTCGGGGCGACACCTATGTTTAGGGTTCCATTTGTCTCCACATCGTCGACATTTTCCTTCCCTCATACGTTGATTCTCGAGGCTCTTCCTATCGTCCCTTCTAGGTGGAGGGATGTATTTGTTTGTATCATCCTCTGGAGTCGACTGGATGTTTCTTTGTGAGTATGAATTCCCTTTATTTGATTGAAAACTATCAAATTTGGCCTCGGCTGCTTTTGCTTTTCGTCTTGCTGCCTCGACATTTGTTATGTCATGCATTTTTAACTCTTTTTGTATGTATGGTTTTAGTCCTCCTAAGTAGGTTTCCAACCGTTGTTTGTCGGATAGCCCAAATACTCTGGTAGTGAGGGATTCCCATTGATGCGTGAATTCTTCGACGCTTCCCTTTTGTTGTAATCTGGTAAGTTTTGAGAAGAATTCATCTTCTGTGATTCCTTGAAACCTTTTTAAGAAATCATTCTTGAATAAGTTCCAAGTGTATGCGAAGTTGTCTCCCTTCCACCACATATACCAGTTGTAGGCATATCCTTCAAGGTGCATTGAAGCATACTTGACCTTTTCCTCGTCCATTGTAATGTTATATATGTCGAAATACTCTTCTGCTTTATTCAACCAAGCGATGCATTGGTATTCTCCTCCATTATATTTCGTCATTTCTATTTTTGCTCTCGGCGGGTACATTACGAATGGTTGGTATTGAGTACCTTTCATCCTGTTGCGTTCTGGTGACTCAGAATTGGGAGATGGGGTAACCGACATATCCGAGCCATGTTGTTTATGATTTTTGTCCTCATCCTTCATTTTTTGTAATATCTCCTCGATACCTTTCTGGCTCTCAGTCACTTTTTGATCTAACATTTTTTGTTCCTTACTTATAATGTCGAACTTGTCGTCTATTTTCTGCTCCATTACCTGAATGACTTCCTCCTTAATTTATTTCTTAAGTGCTTCCTGGTTCTTGGTGATCATTTCCTTGAAGGTTCGAAAATACTTCTCTATTTTCTCCATTTGGGCTTTTAACTCTGTCGTCATGCTTCTTAGGTGTGGTGGTGAATAATTGGACGCAATTTTGGCTTAGGAGGAGTGGAAAATGAAAATGACTTGGAAAAGTGGGATTACTATAATTTTTGGTGTGGTTAAAATATATATATATATAATAAATATTATATTAATATATATTTTTTTATTTGATTTAAGGAATTTTTTTATAAAAATTAATATTAATTATATAATATTAATTTTTTTTGAAATTAGGGTTAGGTTTGAGGGAGTTTACGTGGAGGCCGAGCCGGGGATGGACGAGAGGTGGACGGGGGAGCCCAAGTGGATGCTGAAGAGATGGAGTGCAACGTTGAGGAGAGTGTGGAGGTAGCGCGGAGGGTAAGGCGCACATAGCAGAGGGTGGATGGGAACGATGCGTAGTGGGTGAGGAGGCTGGTGTAGAGAGGGAGGTGGGCGCGAATTGGGGACGCACAAAGGCGGAGAGGGGAATGGTGGGAAGGTGGATGGGGAGCGGGGGATGAGGAGCGCAGGAGAGAGAAGCGTTGCGTGGAGATGGTGCGGGGCGGGAGGCAGTGGAGGCGACGTGGAAGGGAGCGTGGAGTGGGGTGGAGTGCTGGAGATGCTGGGAAGATGGGCGTGGTCGTGAAGATATCGCAGGTGGATAGCTGGGAGACGGTGGTAGATGTGGTGATTGGGCGGATGAGTGAGGGACGAGGGACGTGTGCGAGTTGGAAAGTATGAGGGCTGGCGAGGTTAGAGAAGAGGGTTGTGTGCAGCGATTTGGGAGGAGGGCGAGATGGATTGGTGAAGAGCCGAGGGGGAGATGGGTGCGGCACAGAGAAAGGAAAGCAGTGATAGAAAATGGGTGTGGCGTGAAGCAGTGTGGATGGGCTGAATGGAGAGAAAGGCGAATGGATGCAGTGGGTGGAATCCTGAGATGAGAGTGGAGGACGATCCCAGCTGGAGCGTGTTGATGCCGGACGCGGCTCTGATACCAAATGCGGCAGAAAAACTAGGACGCGAGATCCATATTGAATAAGATATATATATAATTGAATTGATAAGATGCTTAACGCTTTACAAGAGCTCGCCTTTTATAAGGTTGGAGCATTTCTTAAGAAGGGTTACGTCCCTTCAATTAAACTAATTAATAATTTAATGATTAATTTGATACAATATTTAATATACATAGCATTGTATCCCCAACGAAGATGTATTATTCCTCCGTTTGGAAGTGTCGTCATGTGTACTTGCATGTGTCGCAAGTTATATTGTAAGTGTTGTAACTTATACTTGATGGGTTATTAGACCACATTGATGGGGTCGGCCCTGTATGAGTCATGTGGGTCAAAGGGTTATTATACCACCTTAGTAGGGGTCGGCCCAGTCAGCTTTATGTTAAGTGGTTAAGTTGAGGCTGACCTAGTTGAGTAAAGGGCAAGTCAAGTTAGTGTATAAATAGAGAGTGTGTCTCTCTCATTTTACACATTCTATTTGTTCACTCACTTCGCATTAGTGAGAGAGGAGGAGTGCGCACTATTGGAGGAGTATGCTGACAATGTCATCTATCTCTTGGGTTTGATCATGGTGATCCTTGTATTGATGCTTATTCTATCTCCGAGGAAGTTGCGGGGTTTTTCACCTTCTTGGTTTTCTCTGGTGAAATGTTTTGTGTCTCTTATCTCTTGTCTTTTATGCTTGATATGATGTACATGTTATTCGTTCAGTTAAGATCCTAGATCAGAATGTATTAAATTCTGAAAAATTAACATGGTATCAGAGCTAACCTGAAGGAAGGTATGCTATGGCATTTATGAGGCTTGTTACACTTGCGACAAATCGAAAGTTAGGGCTTGATATAGAAAAAACCAGTCATCGTAGAAATTTCACTATAAATCCATTTTGGCAAAGATTCAGGATCTGAAAATATTATAGGTCGAAGATAAAAATCCCCATGTACCTTGTGTCCGGAGGAGAGCCTCTAATTTGTTGTACTTTCAGATTTATGATTTGTACAATATAGGGTTTCTGCCTCTTCTAGATCTCAGTCATAAATAGGTGACCTAGGAAAAAAGGTCATAACTTGGGCTAGGAAGTTCCAAAAGAAATTTCATAAAAATTTTCAGGTAGGGCACGGACTTTACTTTCACAGGTACGATTTTCAGAGGCCGAAATGGAACCAGTGACATGTGGCACTCCGTACAAGTTCGCTCTCCTATTTTATCCCATAAAAAGGTCGCGTTGCGACACTTGGCATAACTCTCTCTCAGAGAATCTATTTGAGGTCAGACCTGTGGGGTTGGAAATATAACAGGTCAGGCTACCACAGGAAGAAGTTTCAGACCCTGTAGATCTAAAATTTTGAAGTTACACTAGAAACAATCAAGTGCATATTTCTGTCAAAACAGAATTGGATTTTGAGCACCTTTATTCATGGCTCCGAGAATTTAGGGTTTCGGAGAATGTTGGAATTTTTTGTATCGGATACCACAGCTGGATGCTCCTCATCAAAATCGAAATTTAGAGACCAAGATCGAATTTTTTGGTAGGGCAGAAGGTCGAGCTTGATCAAACCCTAGTTCGGGACTTTGATCTGAAAAGTGGAAAATTAGGGCTTCTATAAAAATGGGAATTTTTGAAATCTGTGACTATAACTGGAATCTCCTTGGAAAAATAGAAGTTTATGAATTTGGATCAAACTATTTGGTTGGGTGAAGCTCCGGGAAAATCAAACCCTAATTCAGGGTCCTCCCTAGTGAATCCAGAAATCTAAAAGGCAATTTTGAGGGGTGAAACTTTGCAGTTTTCAAATTCCAAGTATACCAGCTTGACCATCTCAGAAAGGCGCATATTTCTATCCTTTCAGAAGTTTGAAATTCAAAGTTTGAATTTTTAGGGTTTTCCTGACAAACCCTAATCCAGCTCCAGATCTAGTTTCTCCAAATCAAGTGGATTGGGTTAATCCTAGAAGAGAATGGATTGGTCACCTTCATAAGTGAAGAAGTTCCAGTTTCAGAGGGAGATGAGGCTAAAGAAAATTACAGGCAAACTCGACAGGTATGACTTATGGGTATGTTTCGAAATTTGTTCATGATTAAGTTTATGATATGTCTGTCTTCATTAAGATTAGTACATTCTTGATTAGTTTTAGAATTGCCGTATCACCTTAATAAAAATATGAATGCATGATAGAAGATACTCATTGATTAGGGTTTTTGACACTTATGATTGTACTAATGCATTGTGGTGTTGTATGAGGTTGATGTTGTCCGCTAACATGAAAGGTACATCAAGAAAGACAAATCATGTTCTAGTTCAAGAACATATGACCATGGTGACATGAAGACAAATATTCATCCATTGTCACGGATCACATAGAAGATCTACTTATGAGGTATGTATAACTTGGTTCTATAATGGTTAACCTATGAGATATGTAGGTTACTAGCACAAGTCATTGAAGAGAACAAGAAGACATTATGCAGGTATGTTAGACATAACTAGCTAGCATGCTAATCTAGGTATGTTTTTCCTATATCAAGTTAGAATCCTACCTTGTGTTAGGATCTCTTATATAAGTATACATGGCATGATTGATAATGATTATTTATGAAGTTAGAAATTTAAGTAATCTAGGGTTTATGCATATTATGTCTCTTACCTTGATTGATGATATGACTAACGAGAAGAGTTCTATGGTCAAATATGAATATGCATGAGTAAGAGGAGTCTTCCCTAAAACTTTGAATGCTAATGCTTATTACATGTGTTTGAAATACTATACATGTTTAAGATTATTGTGTTTTGATAGTATTGAGATTATACTAATGAATGTATGATTATGTATGAGATCTCGAGGGTAACACAATGATGATACTAGTAAGTATGCATAGTGATCGATGATGGATATAAGTTCAAGGACAGGTAATCCAGGAAGCAAAGATCAAGAGGGAGCACACTCCAGTAGTTCTTACAAGGAAACCAAGATTGAGAGGGAGTCCACCCAACAAACAAACAAAGATAAGTATTTGAATTGTCATTTCTTGTATATTTGAGTGTTTAAATAATATTGATCAATGATGTATATGCTTATGTTCCCGGACTTAGGTTGAGTATTATGCATATTAGAATAATTGCATTAATGAAAATTATACTACTAATATGCATATGATGGGTAAGTGGCCTATGGCATTGTACAACATTCCATTGCTACTTATCTAGAATGAAACCTCTTTGCTGACATGTTGGGAGTTGTGCACACTCTTAACAATGTTCTAGTAGAGATTGGAAGGCATCTAGAAAGTTACGGGATATGGATAAATGTTGTATTGAAGCATTGGCTAAAATAATTGCATGACTGTATGACATATTTCTTTATGTGTAAGAATTTTTTTTGAAAACTATGAGATGTTTCTAATCATCCAATTTAACTTGCTTTGTAGGAAAGATCGTGTACAATCACCTACAAAAGAAGGACTGCAACATTTGTTCCAGCAAACGAAATTTAAAGAATTATATCTATTGAAGATATTGAAGAAATGAAGTTCCTAGGATTCAGGATGCAGTAATGGAATAAATCCATGATCGAGGAATATCAGTCGATCATGAAGAATGATGTTTGGGATGTGGTCCCAAGATCTGAAGGGAAGTTTGTTGTGACTTCCAAGTGGATCTATAAGATCAAGCATGCTGCAATTGGTAGCATAAGCGAGGTTTGTTGCTCGTGGCTTCTCCCAGAAAAAAGGGGATACATTATGAAGAGACAGATATACTTTCATCAGAACAATACTTGCTCTGGCTGCAGTGATGAAAGTGGAAGATACACCAGATGGATGTCAAGACAGCTTTCTTGATTGGTGTAATCAAAGAGGAAGTGTATGTGGGGCAGCCACTCGATTTTGAGACACATGACAGGGAGTCATATATGTGCAGATTGAAAAGAGCCTTGTATGGCTTGAAGCAAGCTCCTAGGACTTGGTATGGTAGGATGGACAGTTTCCTATCCAGTTTGGGCTTTACTAAGAGTAAAGCAGATTCCAACCTTTATTACAAGGTTGAGGAAGGAAATCCAGTGATACTACTTCTATATGTAGATGACCTGTTTGTTACAGGAGAGGATAGTTTGATTGCCGATACCAAGAGGAAGCTTGCAGCCGAGTTTGAGATGAAGGACTTGGGGATGATGCACTATTTTCTAGGCATGGAGGTGTGGCAGAGTGCAAATGGAATCTTCCTTGGATAAGGGAAGTATGCAGTAGAGATCCTAAAGAGGTTCGGGATGATGGACTGCAAGCCCATGGCCACACCTATGGCATCAAACCTGAAGCTTCTATGTGATGCTTCATCTGATACGGTTGATGTCACTGTGTATCGTCAGATGATTGGGTCCTTGATGTACCTGACGAACACTAGACCATATATTTGCTTTGCGGTGAACACATTCAACCAGTTCCTGATGGACCCCCGAGGTGTTCACCTGGTTGCTGTAAAGCATATTATGAGGTACCTGATTATGGGCTCAAGTATGATGTGAATCAAAAGTTTAACCTGCAGGGTTATGTTGATTCGGACTGGGCTGGCAGTGCTGCAGATAGGAAGAGCACATCTTGGTGTTGCTTCAGTATGGGACCGGGTGTGATCTCTTGGTTTAGTAGGAAGCAATCCTGCATAACACTGAGTACAGCCGAGGCAAAGTATGGTGCAGCTTGTTCAGCTAGTTATGAGGCAGTATGGCTAAGGAAGCTACTGTCTGAGTTATTTGATCTCCCATTAGATGCTACTGGTATCTTTTGTGACAACCAAAGTTGTGTGAAGCTATCTGAGAACCCAATATTCCACGACAGGTCAAAGCACATTGAGATCAAATATCACTATATCAGGGATATGGTGCAGAGAGGAGCAGTGAAGCTCCTGTATGTTGCGATGGATGAGCAGATTGCAGATGTGTTGACGAAACCACTAGCCAAAGTGAAGTTTGAGTACTTCAGAGAGAGGCTTGGTGTTCTTTAGATTGACGACACTTCGAGGAAGAAGTGATAGACACATTTGCAGGAGCCATTCCAATCATGGTGAGAGGAGGATCCTTCCCATGGCTGTGGATTTAAGCGTTGTGTGATGAGCATCAGGACGATGCTCCAGTTACTGCTTGGTATGATCAGGTGGACCATGTATTTTGTATATGTATCAGGTAGATACATTGTATGATCAGGTGGATCATGTACTTTGTATATGTATCAGGTAGATACATTGTATGATCGGGTGATCATGTATTTGTATATGTATTAGATGGATACATTATATGATTAGGTGAATCATGTATTTTGTATATGTATCAGGTAGATACATTGTATGATCAGGTGGATCATGTATTTGTATATGTATTAGATGGATACTTGTATGATCAGGTAGATCATGTATGATGATATGTATCACGTAGATACTTGTATGATCAAGTAGATCATGTATGATGATGATCACATATGACGAGCTTCAGGATGTTGCTCCAGATGATATGCATCAGGATGATGTTATGATGATAATCAGGATGATCATGGATGACGAGCTTCAGGATGTTGCTCTAGATGATATGCATCAGGACGATGCAATGACGATGATCAGGATGATCATATGTGATGAGTATCAGGACGATGCTCTGGATGATATGCATTAGGACGATGCTATGCTGATGATCAGGATGATCATGTACATCAAGATGATGTATGATGAGTATCAGGTTGATACTTCATGGCCATGGACAGGTTGTGCAGGTAGCATAGAAAAGATCATGAAGATCCGGACAGGTAGAGCAGTGTGCTCATAACAGCCTGGGATATAGAGATCCAGACAGGTTGAGCAGTAAGCTCATAATCAGTCCTGGGATGCTCTTTCGAGGTTTTGCTACTAGAGGCATGTAATACGCCCTAGAGATCCAAGAGGTTGAGCAGTAAGCTCGTAATCAGTCCTGGGATGCTCTTTAGAGTACTTGCAGGAAGCAAGACACTCTTTAAAGGTTTTGCCTAACCACATGTAATACGCCCTAGAGATCCGAGAGGTTGAGCAGTAAGCTCGTAATCAGTCCTGGGATGCTCTTTAGAGTACTTGCAGGAAGCAAGACGCTCTTTAAAGGTTTTTTGGTGGTTGAGGTCACATATAATCAACCCTAGAGATCTGAGAGGTTAAGCAGTAAGCTCGTAATCAGTCCTGGGATGCTCTTTAGAGTACTTGCAGGATGCAAGACACTCTTTAAAGGTTTTGTGACAGTCAACATGTAAAATATCCTATAGTCTGAGCTAGGTTTTGTTGATGCATGTAATAAGTCCTGAGGATTCCATAGTATGGCCAGTGTTGATGAAGACCTACAGGTGGTGGGCCTACATCCAGTATGAAAAAGGATTGGCTCTGTAGAACTTCCTATGATGAGAAGAATTCAGAGATAGCCCAATGATCGAGATGTCGAGTATAGCAGCAGTGATGATGATGCTCCGTGATCCAGTGATGATGATCCAGCTCCAGAATTGAAGACTTGTGCATATATGTATTGATGACTTGTGTCTAGATAATACCTTCCTAGTCAAGATGGAGTGTTGATGGATTTGTAACTTCGGAAGATATTCTTCTATGTATTACATTTGTACTTTATTGTATGCCCAATGGAGATGTATTATTCCTCCGTTTGGAAGTGTCGTCATGTGTACTTGCATGTGTCACAAGTTATATTGTAAGTGTTGTAACTTATACTTGATGGGTTATTAGACCACCTTGATGGGGTCGGCCCTGTATGAGTCATGTGGGTCAAAGGGTTATTATACCACCTTAGTAGGGGTCAGCCCAGTCAGCTTTATGTTAAGTGGTTAAGTTGAGGCCGACCTAGTTGAGTAAAGAGCAAGTCAAGTTAGTGTATAAATAGAGAGTGTGTCTCTCTCATTTTACACATTCTATTTGTTAACTCACTTCGCATTAGTGAGAGAGGAGGAGTGTGCACTAGTGGAGGAGGAGTATGTTGTTTCTATCATCTATCTCTTGGGTTTGATCATGGTGATCCTTGTATTGATTCTTATTCTATATCTGAGGAAGTTGCGGGGTTTTTCACCTTCTTGGTTTTCCCCGGTGAAATGTTTTGTGTCTCTTGTCTCTTACCTTTTATGCTTGATATGCTGTACATGTTATTCGTTCAATTAAGATCCTAGATCATAATGTATTAAATTCTGAAAAATTAGCACGTACCTACCCTGTCTCCTTTTGCTATCACCATTGATCCTTCAGTGATATTCCACCACGTTTCTCCAAACATAGATAGACATCCGCCATCTCCCAACTGCCCTATTGAGATTAGATTTCTTTTCATAGTAGGAATATTCCTAACATATTTCAACATCCATTCAGTTCCATTCTTAAATTTTATCCATACCTTACCCATTCCAACAATTTTACATGGCTCATCATCATCCAATAAAACATGTCCAAAATCGCATGGAACATAATCATGAAAATATTTCCTATGGGGTGTAGCATGACATGAAGCCCCTGAATCTACTACCCAATAATCACTAGTATTATCTAATGCAAGAATTAAAGCCTCTTGTAACACATCACTTGCTACATTTGCTTCTTGGGTAGTTTCCTGCTGTCCATCTCCTTTCTTCTTTAGAGATATGCAGTCTTTCTTCAGATGTCCTTTCTTTCCACAGTTCCAGTACTCTATCTTTCCCAGTCTGGACTTGGATCTGCCCATTTTAGACTTGCCACAATTACCTTGGCTCTTTCCTCTCTCATTTTGTCTTCCCCTGCTCTCCATGGTCAACGCATTACCTGATGTCTCACCTGTGCTTTTTCTTCACATTTCCTCGCTAAGAATAACACCTATAACATCATCAAATTTCAAGGTGTTTGAACCAAATACAGAGTTACTTACAACCATGAACAAGCTATTCCATCTTTCTAGCAATGAACACAAGATTAGAAGATCCCTAACCTCGTCATCGAAGTTCACACTTACAGAACTTAGTTGATTTGTAACCGTATTAAATTCATTTAAATGATCAGTAACAGATCCACCTTCAGACATCTTCATATTAAATAAATGATTCATTAGAAATACCTTGTTGGAGGCCGAGGGTTTTTCATATAGCTTACCCAATGTGCTCATCAAACCCTCCGTTGTATTTTCTTTTGAGATATTGAAATCCACCGACGAAGCTAGGGACAACCGTATTGTTCCCAGTTCCTTTCTGTTAAGAACCTCCCATTCTTCATCCTTCATAGTCGCCGGCTGCTTTGCTCTTCCTCCCAACGATAGGAATAGATCCTTCTGGTACAGATAGTCCTTCATTTTCATCTTCCATAACTGGTAGTTTTGGCCATTAAAATTTTCAACCTTAAACTTTCCTTCTTTTGCCATTGCTCCCACTCGAACCAGAAACCCTAGCTTCCTGCGGGTTTATCTGCCAAATAGACCTTTGGATCTGATACAAAAACAGGATCGCAGAGCAATAACAATAAACATAAATGAAAATATAATCACACATACACATTACAAGAGAGACACCAATATATCGTGGTTCACCCAAGATGGGCTACGTCCACACTGAAATTGCCAGTCCTTATTATTATACCATCCAACAAAGTGAAGGGATACAACCTGCAGCACAGCCGCTGCACTTCCTCTTCACACTCTCTCACAATCTCTCTTTTCCGATCTTAGAGATCTTTACAATGCATAAAACCTAATACATCAACCCTAGTCATATTACAATGTCTTTCTTTTACAGGGGAAATACAATGGGAAAATACCACGGGATAGCCAAAACCATGGGCCTGAAATCTGTTGGTGAATGAGTGTACAGTCTTTTGGGGTACACAGCTAAGACAATATCATCTATGAGACTGGAAGATTTGGCTCCGCAACCAACATAGAGTTTCATAGGTCCTTAACATGATAAAATAGAAAGAAACTTCATATTTTCAGGCTTAGAAAAAAAATGTCAGAACAAAAAAACCAAAGCCACCAGTTGAAAAACATAGCAAAGTGATGAAGAAATAACTAGGAAGACTTGGATCTAGTCAGTGGGGTGACTCGAGGTTGCTTCATCCATAGTTTCTTCGGTAATTGGACATCCGTAAGTACCTAAACCCGAGGAGCATTCTTTTGGATCTTTAGTGGGGAGATGAGCAGTTTTGATGAACGAAGAAGGCCCGACAGGGTTGCGTCATTCCGCATGCTTTTGCTGAGGGTCGTTAGGGTGACCATCAATATCCTTTCCCTCCGTTTTCTATGTGGTTGACGGTACCTAATGTGGAGGAGCCAGAAGCTCTGGAGGAGGGTCACCCAAAGAGGAGGAGTGAGCAGAGGAGGGGTTAGGTGCAATTTTGTTGTGAAATGAAGAAGAGTGTGATAGGACTTGTGCAAGCATGTTCTTGACCTTCCAATATTTCTTCCTGCAAGTCCAAGCCTGGTGCCCAATGAGCTACTGCACCACAGCCTCTTCCTCCCAGTCGTCGAGCATAGTACTTAGGTGTCTGGGAACGGAGTTGTCATAATAATTCGTCGACAGACCTCTAGTTATCATTTGTACCGAGCCATTGCGACCTCCATGTCCATGATGGGGGGTGGCCCGTAGCCTCCTGGACATAGTATCTATAAGGGATAGACCCAAGCCGAGAGAATTGTATCTAGGATGGAAGCGAATCATAGTGGGGGGAGGGAGAAGCCTGCTACAAGAATTATCTTCACTAGGAGACCAGGAGGAATTGAAGCCACTGAACTAGACAAAGCCGGACCAAATCTGAATAAAACCCAAATAGTAATAACTATTTCCTTCCTCCATTGGTTCCAAAATCCAAGCCAAAAATGGCTTGATTGCCAAAGTACAAAGCTACAAGCCACGCGAAGGTTGAAAGGCCAAACCATTGAATGAGGTTGGCCTCGATATATGCGGGCAGTGTTATAGGTCAAACTTGCACCTCTCCATCCGTGATCACCCTAAGTTGTTGATCACACAAAAGGACAATTTGGATGGAGGAGCATGTTGACCTTGGATCATATGACAACTCATTCCATTTCCTGACATTACTGGAAAAACACAAAAAATATCATTTTGAGATATGAGCGCTACTCTACTTAAAGAGACTAGCGCCCATACGCTACTCCACTGTATAATAGTAGCGCCCATATCCAAGTATACGCTACTCCAGTGTAGCAAAGTCACACTCGACATTTAAAATTGAATGAGCGCTAGTTGTTAAACACTAGGGTAGCGCCCTATACGCTACTCCACTGAAGAAGAGTCGCGTACATCTTAAAAGATGATTAAAAAATAAATTAATTCATCGAGGAGGATTAGTTGATGGCAGTTTCCTAACTCCCCCAACTTCCTCCATAACTACATCTCGACCTGAACTGCTTCTTTGAACCTATAAATACCAAGAAGGTTAAAGGAGAAGGGTTAGAAATTGGAGTTAGTGAGATTGATTAATGGAAAAACTTTGAAGAAGCTTGCATTGGAGGAGTTGTTGCAGAAGACATCCAAGCCAGAGCAGAGCCAGAGCCCAGAATCTAGTTGCAGGAGCCTGCTTCATTATCAGGTATACTTGTACTTCATTCTACTTTTGACAAATAAAGGTTGAAGTGTTTTTCTTGTTCCAATTTGAATGTGTTATGAAATGGCATCTTAAATTGGATTTATTTTGGTCAATGCTGAATGTTAAACATTGCTTTTGTTTATTTCAAACTTTATATATTGCCCAAAATGTTTTGAGAAAGGTTTTGTTGTTGCAGGTTTACTGAAGGAAAAGTAGATTTGGAAGCTGAACACGAGATCGAGTCAAGGCTAGGATCAGACTTCGGTTAAAAGGTGTGTTCCCTAAATCTACAATTTATTTCTTTTTGTAAATGCCTCTGTAATAGCATCAATACACTTACCTGTCACCCCAACCAAGTTGATAGCATTAGTTTCCTTGCTATAGGGTAGAAATGCCCGCCCACAGGCAATTAATAATAATGAATGGTTTCAAGTGTGGAGTCCACATGATGAGGGGTTGGCCCCCTTCCTCCATCATTCACATGGGCCATGAACTGAAGGAAATCACCCGCATCTAGGGAGAAGGTATGTTAATCTTGGTTGATATGAGTTGTTTTAATGTATATTATCATTTATATATAATTTAACATTCAACATGGTAAAACATCAATAACACTAATTGCAATGTTTACTTTTCTTGTAAATCTCATTATGGCATGTGGAATCTATATCTTTATCTAAAAACTTCCTAAAATATGCTAATTTTGGTTGATATTATTTGTTTTAATATACATATTTTTATTTATATCTAATTCATTTTTGTTTAAATTGATTATTAGACCTACCATGAAATATTAATATTTTTTGTTATTTGATATTTTTATCCGACATAATCAACTTTACAATGACACATTTACACCACCTAGGGTGTAGAATACTCCTCTAGGAAAAATAATTATTATTTTTGAAGGACATAGGGGTGGGATTGATATGCATCCTCATATTAGTTACTTTTCAATTAAAATTATTTATTGAAAGGCATTTAATAACACTACTTGAAATATTCACTTTTCATGTAAGTCTCACTGTGTATGTGGAATCAATTTTCTTATCCAAAGCTCCCTAAGATATACTAAATTTGGTTGATATGATTTGTTTCAATGTACATATTATTATTTATTGTCATGTCCGCAATTTTCTAGTACCAAGGGAAGAAAATAATCCACCAAACCCCCATGGATCCTAGTGAATACCAATGAATTAATTAATAAAAGGGAGGGATAACATTAGCCTAGGCAATTATTGACTAGGAATAATTTATCTTATAAGTTGTTTAATTAATTAAATTAGAAGTGATGTAATGATTGTTTTTATATTTAATTATTAATTATATGTTTGGTTAGTTGGATGATGATAAGGACCCCATGAGGGCGCATGGAGAGAAAAGGCTAGCATGATGAGTTGCCACACCAAATGAGAAAGTGGAGAAAAGTAGCACAAAGCAAGGTGTCAAGCAAAAAAGAAAGAAACTGACAAAAGCAGGTAGGTGAGGAAAGTAGAAACTTCCATAAAGAAAAGGAGGGCACAGTTTCTTAAAAGGATAAAATCCAAGTCAGTATGAAAAGTAGAAAACCTCATGAAAAGCAAGGAGGGTGTAGTTTCCAAAGAGGGGCGAAAAATAAGTCAGTATGAAAAGCAGAAAACCTTTGGAAAAGCCAGGAAGGCGCAGTTTCCAAAAGGGAGAAAGAAAGCAAGTTTGGAAAAGTAGGAAGTTTCCTACTAAGTCAAGGAGGGCGCATTAGATGAGGCCAAGGAGGTTTAATTTATCAACAATTCACCCAGTCTATAAAATGAGGAGGGTGCACAACATTCACATATTTTGCTAGTTTATTGTTTGTATGTGAGAAAGCTCAAGGTTCTCTAGGCTTTGGTGATGCACCCTTAGCCACCTGTGGGAGATGTGCCCCATAGTTCCAGTTCCACTCTTCCGCACATGAGCTAGTGAAACCATTGATACCAAATTGCAGATCAGATCCAGCCATTTCATGTGAAGATCCATCCTTCAGAATTTAATGCAAAGGTCCAGATGTCTTGAGGTGGTTCTGTAGAGTTTCACAAAGAAAGAGTAATCAGTTGGAAGAAGATACAGAATCCCAATGCGCATCCTATGAGCATCCAAAAACTTAGATTCATCCTACATATATGATACAATGACCACACCTTCTCTTCTTACTCCTTTATGTAATCTCCTTCTTCTATCATTGTAAAAAATCAAGCATTGTGACTATCTATGATGTCTGAGGCTTTGTCCTTTAATGATTAGCTTAATGAACCCAGTTATTATTTTTTGCTTCTATAAATTTCATATCAGAACCACATTGAATATTATAAGAGGATTTAGAGAGCCTCCTTTGGTAGTTTGAGCCCTATGTGTCAAGACTAGTTCAATCTACGCTTTTAATTGACTAGTTTTCCTGTTTATGCATTATACAAAGCTTAGAGTAACTATTTCTCTTCTTGAAGTTTTATGTAGTTTTTAAATTCCTTTAGAATAATTCCCAATCCAAAAATCATATATTTGTGACCCTCTCTAGTTGTTTGAGTCCACAATTACCAAGACTAGCTCATTGGGCACCCAAATTTGACTAGTTTTGCAGTTTGATCAATTAAAGAGTATCTATATGTCAAATTTTGATTATGTCAGTTTTGTTGGGTCCCTGATACATTTATGAATATCATACCACCATCATATTTCAAATTCCTAATCATCTTAGTATGTTTGGAAAATCCTGGAAACAAGCTAGTGGAGCAATCCTACATAGCATTCTTTCTCTCTTTTCCTCCAAACACTTCCAAATCCTCCAAAATAATTAGTAACTCTTGTATAACATCATATTATGGGGTTAATTTCCTTTCATACACCTCTGGTTGATGTCAAGTGTAAGTAGAAGAGTTTAGTAGGCATATGTTGGTGCACACAGGAAGCATTGGAGTAGACTTCAGCCTGGCTGATGTTTGAAACATAAATGGCACAAGAAAATTGTGATTATAACTCATAATTTGGCCTTTATTCTGATGCACACTCCCAATACATTTTTCAGATCCAAAAGTGTCCAACAGTCAAGCTCTGGGTGGGTTAACCAATGACCAGTTCTAGTTCCTTCTTCACTAGTTTTTGAGAACTAGTTACTGTTTGCAATTTTTTGATTTTTAAAGTTATAGTTATATTTGAGATAATATAATCTAATATAATATCAATTATATTACATTTATATCTAATTTAACATTCAACATGCTAATACATTAATAACATGTTTACTTTTCATGAGAAATCTCATTGTGGTATGTAGACTCTATTTTCTTATGGAGAATCTCCCTAAGGTATGTTAATCTTGGTTGATATGATTTGTTTCAATATATATATTATTATTAATATATAATTTAACATTCAACGTGGTAAGAGATTAATACCACTACTTTCAATGTTTATTTTTCATGTAAATCTCATTATGGTATATGGAATCCATTCCTTATGGATAACCTCTCTAAAGTATGCTAATTTTGGTTGATATGATTTTTTTAATATACATATTTTTATTTATATCTAATTGATTTTTGATTAAATTGGTTATTAGGCCTACCATGAATATTATTATTTTTTGTTATTCAATATTTTTAGCCAACATGGTCAACTTTTCAATGACACGTCTACCCCACCTAGAGTGTAGAAAGCCCCTTCAAGAAAAATAATATTTTGAGGGGAATCTCTATCTCTCTACACACACACACACATGTCACACACAAACTTGACAAAGGTTATGATAATCAAATCCAAAAGTATCCCTTATGGTAATTTTGTGTATGACAACAACATATTGGAGGAAGTGACTTCATACAAATATCTCAGAATCTATCTTCATCACCACAAGTTTAACTGAAACTATAACATTGAAAAAATGACAAATGGAGGGCGGGAAACTTATTATGGACTTGAAAACAATTGTAAATCAAGGACCTTTGCCTCTAGGATAACGTGAAACTCCTCTTTGAGACTCTCGCCACTCTTGTCAATGTATATGGTTTTGAAGGTTGTAGCATCTCTAGAGAATTGTGGAGAAATATATAGCAAATCCAAAAGTATTTTATATCTTATAATCTCAAAATTAAAGATAATACACTCTATCCAATCCCCACAATTTATGTTAAAAGGAACTTTTGGCCTCTTAATGTCTTAAATTATGAATGATGATATCCGACACATCTCTCTTTAGAGATAAGCTATTGCCATTCTAACTAGTTTGTATTGCTTTGTATTTTATAGTCTTTATTCATTTCATTAATTAATAGAATTTTTGTTTTACTATAATAATAAGCTCTTTGCAATATATATCTAATAGAGAAACTTGATGCATTCAAGAACTTGATGCAATGGGAACCATTTACCCCTAAGGGGGGATGACTTATCCAGGTGGATACTAGTGGCCACCAACCTATTTCACTAATTTATGATGGTTCTGTAGTTTGGCACTTTTACCCCTGTTTTTCAGGTCTCAAACTTTCAACACATTTTCAGGAAATTTCTCTACATTTGTAGCAGTGCACATAGGCCATAAATCTTCAATACAATTAGATATCCCTCAAACCATATGATAGTCACAAAACCACATTCACTTCTCGCTGGGGCACATATTCCTACCACAAGATGTATTTTAGTTTGACTAATGTTAGAAGTTCTTTTAGACACGTGACATGGAAATTGATGGGTAAAATAATTGTAGTCTATTTTAATGACCTTATTGTATTTTCTAAAGAATGAGATAACCACTTTGACCACCTTATACAAGCTCTCTTTAGTCACAAATTTGATGTATATTAAATCATTTGAAGATTGTATTTGATGTTACTAAAGGGAATCTCTTGGGTCATATTATGTCTCAAGAGGGGATTAAAGTGGATATGGAGAGGGTGATAATAGTCAAAAGGATTCCCTTACTAACCAATAAGAAGGAGATGAAATATTTCTTCAAAAATATTTTTTTTCTAAGATGCTTCATTCGTAAATTTACCCAAGTTATAAAAAAATTAAATCAACTAATGGAGAATGATGGTAAGTTCAAATGGGACCCTCCCATATGTTAGGCTTTTAGGTATGTCAAACTAGCTATTGCTTGTGCATATGTATTCAATCCAAGGACTTTTCCATAAACACCAATGCATCAAAAGACACCATTTCTGTGTTTTTAATTACAAAAGGATGAAGAATAAAATCTTAAGTCAAACTCCTTCATAAGCCATAATTTGATGACACCTCAATTGAACTATTCCCATCTATAAAAAAACATGGTTATTCATTATATAAACCCTTGGATTTTTCTGGACATAAGAATCAAGGCCATAAGGTTCATGTTTTTGTGTCGACATATCTCTTAGACACTTCTCTGAATCAAACTAAACTACATGTTAAATGGTCCAAATAGATCATGCACATGAAAGAATATGACATAGATACCAAGCTAACAAAAACAATAAAGGGGAAAAGGTTATTTTAATTGGTAACTAAATTCCATGCATCATTTAAAATTTATAGTTTAGCACATCTTATAGAAGAAATGATTTCTATGAAGACATGGCTAATGAAATTCACTAACCTGGCCAACTATGGTATGAGCTCATCATATGTTTTTTAATCAATGGTGTCTGTACTAGACATGGATACTAAATTCAAGTAAACACTTTTCTTACAAGTTGTCTAATATGTCTAACATTCCCATCCATCATTTTGACCACAAAATGGGTAGTGATGAATATAATATTCAAAATACTCCCCCCCCCACCACAATTCAATATTCAAAATCACAACTAATTTAAGCCTACTATAAGTGCCAACATTTATGAAATGCATGGTTCATAAATATAAAGCATAGTGCAATTAACGACTATATCTCACACATAACATGCACAAACAATAATGTTCATGATATAGACAAATACAATTTTGCATATTCATCAATAATAATTAATCATTATCTTTTAATTGAAAAAGATCCAAGTACGAGCAATTTTCCACCTCAAAGTAGGTATCATCTACATATAACACACACAAGTTGATCTATGGGTCCACCGGGGTGAAGGAAATATCTACAAGATTCACTCTCTCACCCCAACCCATTTTCTCTCATGTTTAGCCAATATTCTCACCATAGGTCACTATAGGAACACCATTCATCCACCCCAACCAAGGAACTCTCTTCCACCCCCCCACACAACACAAGTAAGGCCAACTCTTTCTCTGCTCAATAGTGTGTTAGAGTACCAAACCCTTACAATTCTCTTCAGTGTTTTAAGAAAAATTCCAACCTACTGTGTGATTTTAGAGAGTATCATATAAAATCAATTCATGGCTTCTCAAGCATATAATGGGTAGAAAATATATAGTGTGTAAATGTTTCCTATCTTGCCCAGCTTTTATGCTCACCTACAATATTTTCCCCTCTCATTTGGTCAAAGAGGTCATCAATTTGAGGTAAATGATACGTGTTATTCATAGTAACCTTATTTAGATATATATAATTAATACATAACCTGAGGGTTCCATCTTTTTCATAATAGCACAAGTTTTCCCCATAGAGACACACTTGACTGAATGGGTTTCTTTTCCAACATCGTTTGTAGTTGCATTTTCAACTCTAATCATTATAATGTACTCATTCTATAAGGAATCATGGACAATGGTGCAACTCCTAGTATAAGTTCAATTGTGAATTCAATATCCCTCTTTGGAGGAAGTCCTCACACTTCATTAGGGAATACATCATTGAATTCTTGCAAAAAATGATAGTCCTCCAACTTGGGACCTTTATCTTTTTCTATGTTTAGTACATGGGGTGCATATAATTGATAACCTTTCTTGAAATATTTATTTAGCTGCAAGGATAAAATATACCTAATAGAAACTATCTTTGGAATTCCCTTTACTATCCTCGGGTTTCCTTCTTCATTAATGCATTCAAAAGTTTTTTTTGTAGTGATGAAGTTTAACTTGATGTGCTTCAATTCATTCCAATGAGTAAATCATAAGAAATAAGTGTCTAAATATTTAAGTTTTCCCATGTGAGGAATCCATCCATATCTAATGGAAATTTCTCCACCATTTCACTAACATTTCTCTTGGTTCTAGTGTCTAGTTGAACCAATAATGATTTACTATGCTTTCTCTTCTCAAGAACAAAATTCCCAGCAATTATAGGAATAACTTGATTTTGACTAGATTCAGGGTCAATTAAAATATAAATAGATTCTTGATCAATCTTACCTTCAACCTCAATAGCCATTGATTGATGGTTTTCTTAGTGGTCCTTTAGTGCAACATAGATACTAGGGACAATCCTTGCTACATATCCAATAGTTGTAGCCTCTTGGATGTTGTGAATGTACTTGGCATTCGCATTTTGATGTGGACAATTTATGAACAAGTGAACTTCTCCACATTCCCACCACTGAAGCAGCTCTCTTGGCTTCTCTCATGCCAACCTAGTGGGCTTAGACTCACCTTGTGATGATTTATTTTGTTGATTTCTAAAATGAGGAGGCTTGAATCCTTTCTTTCTTTGATAAAACAATTTCGTCTTCTTTCCTTCCATGCCTTATCAAATTTTGGCTTACCTTTTTTTTATCATAACAATACTTAGCCTTCCTAATAGTCTGTAGATTTTGGGGTTCATCAAACTCAATTTTTTCCTTGTAAGATTGAGGTAATCCATTGAGTAAATGTTGGATTTTTACCTTATCATCTTTGATGTACTTAACGTACTTGAGTAGCTCCAACAATTTATTTTCATACTCATCCATTGTCATTTCCCCCAAATTTAACTAATGGAATTCTTTGGTTTTATCATCATAGTACTTGTCAGATAGATACTTATGGAATTCTTTGGTTTAATTGAAAAGCCTTTATAGTTCATTATTACGATTGATTTTATCAACCCTCATTTATTTTTCTTATGGCATGTAAAACAACAATAACCCTAATAACTATTCACCATGTATTTATTGTGGACTGTTGAATCTCTTCCAAGTTTTTTTAACACCTAAAGGATCTCAGTCTCTTCTCCTTCAATCGTATGGAAGAAACCCTTGCATCTTGACTGAGGAGGGAATCCTTTATAGGGAATCCTTTATAGGATTTCACATTTGGGTTTTACTATATTTTCTCTAATTTAAAAGATGGGTATTAGCCCTTAATTGTATGGTATATTTGTACCGTAATTGAGCATCTTAAGACCACTAGCATTACACCACATTAAATGAGCATCTTAAGACCACTAGCATTACACCACATTAAATGATAGTTTTGTAAGTTTTATTTAACACGGTTTAAACAATGGGTTTAATTTACATGACCCATTTTCTTTGGGTGCTTGAAGTTGATGTCGATATTGTGCAATGTATATTCGGAACTGTTAATTGGTTTATTTGCATATAAAATATTGCTATTCAGTAAACCCTAGGATTTGCCTTCCCAAATTTAATGACTTAGCTGATTACAAGTTTCTTTTATTCGTATTTCGTTATTTTCCTCTACAGTATTCACGATAATTATTTTGCATATAAATTCCTCTGTGCTAGTCGTATGGGTTCAATGCATACCCGGGCTTGTTCTGTGTATCAGAAAATATTTTATCAAGTAATAGTTTAGGCTTTTTACTTGTAAATGCAATTTATTTAATATAGATATTCAGATATATGTATAATCTTATGAACCCTAACCCTTAGGGTTGTAAAGGTAGACGTTTTTCCTTCATATGTATTTGATAAGAGCGTACTCGACCTTTGTTATTAGCAGTTGGTTTTTGTTTACTATTTATTGATTTGTATTTACCTTCCCTTGCCCTAGTAGAATGGTCTAACCCATGCCCATTTTGGCATTGTGGATATGGAGACATAAACGATACAAAATCCTAGATAAGAAAGTCTTTGACCATATATGGTTCGACTTGTTCAATTTCTACTTATAATATTTTAGGATGTTAGATCAAAACCCTTTACCATTTCTACTAGCATATTTTAATTTCCTAATGTTTATATCACTATATAAGTTTCCTAATTTTTATGTTATTGTATGCATATGCTGCATATATTTGTATCATCTTAAAAGTATGTTATTGTTTAATTCGCAATACAAAATATATTTTCTATGCATTTAATCATTTGGAACAGTATACAAAATTTCTCTACAAGCATTTCTTGATACTCAATTCTATAAAAATATACAAACATTATATATATTCATCAATATAAAAATTTGCAATGTAATAAAAATATTCCTTTCTTCTTTCTTATAGGAATAGAAATAATACAGTAAACAAAGAATCTATTTCATATATGTTCGAGTTCTTAAGAAGGTTCTATGTTTTTCATTTGACTCTAAAGGTAGAAACCGGTCTCCATTTGCAAAGATTACTAAAATTTTAACTTAGTCATTTAGGAACCAAATTCCCCTCTTCTATAGATACGGTAGATAAATATCCCCTTGCATCTATTGTAAAAGTGAAGATAAAAAAATAAAAATTATCCAATACATTACCATAACAATCTATGGATAATAAAATAGATGTAAACATTTAACTCTTTCTACTATAATGATAAAAAACAATATAATTAAATAAAGAGATTTAACTATAAGTTGTAATCAAATGTACAAAATTAATAGAGGTGCTTCTCTTCCCTTTTGCGTCCAAACTTGTTAATCATTCATCCTAACCACAGATTCCTAGGAATTCTACAACCTTTCAGTTCCAATGAATCACCCTTGAGTTGAGCCAAGCAAGCTAGAGAACAACAACCTAAGGGAATTTATTTTATTTGTAATGAATTTATTACTGCAGATCGGTCACCAAGTCTTGTTTACTAGCACTTTGGATTTCATATAAAACATAAACTTTTATCCAGCTTTAAGATATTTCATACCATTATTCTTTCCATGGCCATTAAGTGCTCAGATAGAATCTAGCTAAACCTTCCCATGAACTAAGGTCATTGCCTCCCACGATACCTTATGCCCTGCTCTTTTATGTTATTACAGTAGTTAATGGAGGGCTCTCTTCAATATTTGGCTATTCTCTTCTTAGAGAAAATTTAATAATTTATTCTTCTCTTTTCTTCTTTTTATCTTTGAAGAATTTGTTTTATCTTTTCTTTTAACTAAAATGGAGTAGTTAGGGTTTTCCTTTTGAATTCTATTTTTCTTTTATTCTTTAATTATTTATATTTCAACTTCATTTTCATTTTATCTTCCTTTCTTTGCATTTCGTTTCACTTCATATTATTCTCTTTTCTTATTCTTTTTTTTTACATTTTCAAGTCTTTCCCTTCTAGCAAGCTTGGATCCTCTTTGCAACGAGATGTTCAATAACAAGTTTGGAATTTAAATAATAACATTAATCAAAAGCAAATCATTTACTTGTCCATGATGTCTAAAGTTCACATAACCAAAATATAATGTACTTGTCCAACTTCCAAGGACCAAAATAAAATGTACTTGTCCAACTTTCAAAGACTTTTTAATAAAGAGGTGGAACCTTCGGATATTACACCCCACTCCTCTTAAAGCAACATTGTTTGGGTGTTCTCAATATTTTTATTTCAACTTTCGAATAGGGAGGGGTATGCTTCTTTCATAACATCTTCCATCTCCCAGGTAGCATCCTCAAGGCTTAACTACTTCCACTACACTTTCACCTGGACAATGGCTCACTTCCAAAGCCATATTTCTTTCTGATCCAATATACAAAGGGGATCCAGTAGGAATTATCCTTCTGGTTATACCTATAATAAGTCCCAATCAATTATGTGTTTAGTATCATATACATACTTTTTTAACAATAACACATGAAAAGCATTATGGACTCAAACATTAGCAGGAAAGGAAAGTTGATAGGCTACAAGGCCAATATTTTCTAACACTTGGAAAGGGTGATAGTATCTAGGAGCATGTTTACTGCACTTTTCCAAACTTAAGGAACTTCTTTTTTCTTTGACCTTTAAATACACATGGTCCCCAACTTGGTATTCTTGACGTCTCCTGTTTTTGTCAGCATAACTTTCCTGTCTGTTCTAGGATTCTTTCAAATTTTATTTCACTTTGTTTACCAACTGTTCTAAGTCCTTCAACAATTCTAGTCTCAGCATTACTCTATCAACTGGACTATCCCAAGTGACCGGATTCCTACACTTCCTTCCATAAATAAATTCAAAAGGATTCATTTTCATCAAGGTCTGATACCCATTGTTATAAGCAAATTCTTCCAGGTGTAAATACTCCTCCCAATGAGTGGGGTTGTGCATAACGTACATTCTGAGCATATATTCTAAAATCTAGTTGGTGTGTTCTATTTTCCGATCCATTTGAGGATGATAAGCATTATTGAAGTTTAACTGTGTGTCTAACCCTACAAATATGACATTCCAAAATTACCTTTATAGAAGTCACATTTGTTGAATTTAGCATACAACTTATGCTCTCTCAAAGTTTTCAAAACAATTATCAAATGATATTCATGTTCTTTTTCATTCTTTGAGCATATAATTATATCATCAATGAAAATTAAGACAAACTTATCCAAAAATTTACTAAATATGTTGTACATTAAGCACATGAATGTTGCAGGGCCATTGGTAAGGCCAAATGGCATCACTACGAAGTCATATTGTCCATATCTTGTCCTAAATGTGGTTTTATTAATGTCTTCATCTATGATCCTAACCTGATGATACCCCAATCTCAAATCAATTTTTGAAAATACCTTATCCCCACGGATCTGATAGAACAAATCATATATCCTAGGTAAGGGATATTTGTTTTTAATGGTTACTTTATTCAATTAACAAAAGTCTAAAAATAACCTTAAGGTTCCATGTTTCTTTTTGACAAAAAGAACTGGTTCTCCCCAAGGGGATACATTAGGTATGATATAATATTTCTCTATCAAATCATGAAATTGCATTTAAGTTCCACCAACTCAATTGTACTCATACGGTAAGGAATTTTAGAGATAGGCACTACTCCAGGCATAATATTTATGGAAAAATTCAAATCTCTTTTCAGTGGTAAGTCAAGAATTTATTTTGGAAATACATCTTTAAATTCATTTATAATAGGAAAGTCTTCTAATTCATGTTTGGCATTTTCTGTAGGGGTATAAATACTTACATCATACAACTTACAACCTTTCCTAGCACACATCTTGGCCTGCAAAGAAGTAATATATCTCACCGATACTTTTCTAAGTATGCCAATTACCTAATTTGTCTTTCCTTCCTCATTGATGCATGTAAAAGTCAGAAGTGTTATACCACCATTTTCATAGGGTTAGCCATTTAATCTATTATGATTGTTTGTTGGTATCTTAGCAATGAAAGTAACCTTCAAGGCACTTGTTCAAAACCTCTATTTGGCCATTTGTTTGTAGATGATAGGTAGATCTCATAGCTAATTGGGTGTTATGGAGATTAACTATTGTTTCTAGAAATAACTGGTGAATTTAGGATACTGTTCAAATACAATTACCTTAGGAAATTCATGAAGGAAAACATTTGCAATTTGGCTAGATTTTGCATTAGATTGGACTATATTTGGTAAGTCTATCAACAATAACTAAGATGGCATTTTTTCCTTTAGGATTTAGAAAATCTTGTAATATGAGATAATAAGATAAGATACGATTATGTAATTAATATCTAAGGAATGGATCACAAATAGTTTAATCATTAATGAGACTTAAAGGGTACTAGCTCAATGGAAGAGCACCTGCCATATAGGCAAGAGGTTGGTGGTTCGATTCCTCCATACCATATTTACAAAGATCAGTGAATATTCACATATCAAATGACTAAAAATGACTAAATTAGTGACCAAAAAATGAGAGATAAGTGACCAAAAAATGAGAGATAAGCGACCAAAAAAATGACCAAAATTCGCATATAAACAACCAAATGGCAATTTTGATGGCTAATTGATGGTCTCTTATCACATGACCAAAAATGTGGTCATATTTAGTTTGGTCATTTTTAGCTTGTCTTGTGGTCATTAATTTGGTCATATATTTGGTCATTAATCGTCACAATTAATGACCAAATATACTTGACCACAAGACAAGCTATAAATGACCAAACTAAATATGACCAAATTTTTGGTCGCGTGATAAGAGACCAGTGATTAGCCACCAAAATTGCCATTTGGTTGTTTATATGTGGATTTTGGTCATTTTTTGGTCACTTATCTCTCATTTTGTACTAGTGATATAAACATAAACATGAGTCTAATAGCTTAAACATTACATTGCCATCATCTAACATAACACAAGACACATTATATTATAGCATGCATAACCATCACACACATCTAACAAACATCATCTAACCTGAGCTAACATACACACCATCAAGTACATATAAATAAACATCAACATAACCATCGACATCAACATTAATAATATGAAAAATGAAGTATATATATATATAACATCAAACTGATGATACATGTCAAATAAATATCTCCAATCCAATAACTGTTATGACATATCTGATCCACCTCCACTAGAGGCAACGTCACCTCTACCAATCGACCTATAGGAAGTATCAACACCTCTGCCAGTAGAGCTAGAGGCATCAAAACCTCCACCAATAGATCCAAATGCATCAGTACCTCTTCTAGGAAAAAAAACAGCTTGGAGAGCATCATAGATAGGTCCATCAATATGAATTGTACCCCCTCTGAGCATCATATCTACAATAGAGACGATTGGAGCAGGAAATGGTGGATGGCCAAGTCGATCAGTAGGATCGACATGTCATTCGAGTAGGAGTAGAGGAGATTATGAATTAGGATCAGCAGGTTGATCAAGTACGAGTAGAGGAGATGATGAAGGATTTGATGGAGGAGGAGGTGGATTAGATGTCGACAAAGCTGATGGAGGAGGAGATGTATTAGTATATGTAGAGGATGATGGAGGACGGGGTGGAGGTGGAGGAGGAGGAGGTGGATGAAATTTCGACGAAGCTGATGCAGGAGGAGGTGGAGTAGTAGATGTTGAAGATGATGGAGGAGGGGTTGGAGGTGGAGAAGGTGGAGGATGAGACTGATGGTCATCCCTCCTAGTAGCTAACTAAATGCATCCACCGACAATATGATGCATCAAGAACCTCATCTCACGAGGAAGAATCCTCCATATATCTGCAAGGCGAGGCTGTCGAATAATGTCGTGCACCTGTACAGGCTAAACCCATTCATCTTCCAATAATGTGGCCAACCTATCTGCCACATCTCAGTGATACCTATCCTGGGGCCTGCGTGGATGGTGGCTAGGATGTCTACCTACTAACGGTGGCCCGACCTAATCAGGATCCTCCATATCCTGATTCTTCTGTGCGGGAGGAGGCGACCCGACCTCACCATCGAATGTGCCAATGCCTGCAAAAAATATAGTACACATGAATAATAATTAGACAATTTCATTAAACAATTTAATATTTAGAAGATATTTCATTTACATGAAGTATAAAGAGAATAAAATGATACTGAATAATTTAAACATAACAGTAATATTACCTCTCTCATATGATGGCTCCTCCGCTGTGAATAAGATCTTAGGGAACCCTCTCCAATCCAAGCCCACATATGGATATGGCACAATGTATAGTGTTTGGTCCTCCTCGTTGCCTAACATCTCGACCACATCTGACGTGATCCTAGCTGGGAAGTCAAGATACCCCCTCTTGGGCATCATCTGTCCCCACATGTGCATATGCACCTCTGTCATCAACCTATATGGGAGACATTGAAAGGAGGGCCTAATGACCAGAAACCTCTCAAAAAATAGACAAAAAAGCTCTGAAGAGAAACAAAAGTTGGACCTCCCATCAATCACTGCACGACATCTATCCAAACCATAACAAAAATATCATAAAAAATGTTATACCACCTAATGCATCTAGGTCTTTTCACTAAAGAGTCAACATAATAAAATAGAGGGAAAAATAAGAAAAAGAGAGAGGAACCTAACCTCCTCTCGACTAAAAGCAAATATCCTAAGCTTCCCACCACTCACCTGAAAATCAGAGAGATGGATGACCTTGTCACTAATATATATTATAGAGTAAGCTAGCTGACTCTCTATTGCATCACTAGCTGGGACATTAGGGAATTGGAGAAAATCCTCCCCTCTCCTGGATATCCCAATGATGATATGGATGTCCTCCTTAGTGGGCTTGAACCATTGATCGGGACCAGCACAAAATTCCTTCCTCTGATGATCCCAACGTCAGATGAAATGACACAACAATGTGTTAGGATATTCTCATCATGTTGCCATGCATATCATGCATATCATGCATTGTCATGCATTTGCATGCATCCCAGTCATCAGTGAGGTGTCCTGGAGCACCTAGTCCCCAGTTTGCTAGCCCTGAGAGCTTCCTTACACTCATTTTTATCCCTCCTAGTCAGTGATGTTCCCATCTTTCACCTACCACTTGTGAAAGGTGCCCTTCTTCACCTACCACTCAGTTACACTTCAGTTAGTTGGGTTATTTGTGGATCTCTCCTTGATTTGAGGATTGATTGACTTGTTAACTAATTGAAACACTCCGTTGGACCCCCAGTGAGACTGGATTTCCTATTTTGACTCCAGTAAGCTCCCCATGCACCCTCCATTAAGCCTCCTTCATTACATTAGTGCTCCATGTGCCGGTTACACTACCTACATTCAGTTAAACTCAGTTTGACACCTGGTTGACCGTTACTAGTGCATTGATGACTCCACTGATCTAATGATGAGGACTCCTAGTGGAGCCAAGCTATTCCATGCAGCATATTCGAATGACCTCCTTGGTTAATTCGAATTATTCAATCATTGTGACTACACATTGTATTGTATTCTACTTCTGAGTTCAATAGAGCATTGCTGCAAGTCTTTTTGCATAGTTTACACACATTATTCTTTATCCATCTCTTGTAATTGATTATCTTGTTCAATAGATCTGTTGTGTTTCAATTTCACATGGTATCAGAGCCATGGCAGGGACAAGAATTCTTTTCTGCAGGGATTATTCATGAAGATTGAGTGAATTTGCTCACAAAAATATTGCAGTAGTGGCATGCATTCTCTCATGTGCATTCGCTCTTGGTCATGCAGTACCAAAAATTCTCTTCCAATCCACACCTGAAGCCGAGAGTTTTCCACATAATTCCTGGATTTGAATAATTGAATCTTCAAGCTTGCTTGATTGTCTTATGACGGATGTGAAGTAACTTGAAAAGTGTGGATTGTTTGATGGTATGGTTCTTGTTTTCTTGTGATTTGCAGGTTATTCACTCCTTCTATTGCATTCGCTCCTCTTCAAAGATGGACACTTCTTCATCAAATATTCTCACTCCCTTCAACTATTTTCAGTGGAAGGATGATATGGAGATATTGCCGCGCTCTAAAGGTTTCTACAGAGTTACCATGGGCCTAGAAGTCGAAGCTACATCAGTAGTAGAGAAGGAAAAATATTTCAATAAGCTTGATGAAGCTTATGGTTTGCTTTGTCTCAGCATCTTTAAGGATCTTCTTTTCCATATCAGTGGATTGACTACTCCGAAAGAGGTATGGGAGAAACTTGCCACACTATTTGGAAAGCAGGATGATATTAGATCTTATCAGCTAGAGAATGAGTTGATTTCCCTCAATCTTGAAAATTTCGAGACCATTAATGACTTCTTCACTAAGTTTAAAAGCTTGGTTATGCTATTGAAGCAATGTGGAGTGGAAAAAGAAGATAAACAATTGGTCCTATGCATTCTTTCAAAACTTGGGAAAGATTACTCAATTTTTGTTTCAACTTTCAATACAGGAAAGCTCGCAATGCCCAATTGGAAAATGCCTACCTTAAGTGCCTTCATTGAATCCATGACAAAGGAGCATGATAAACTCATTCAAATGGGGACCATATGCTCCAAAGATCAATCTTTATTTGATGGAGGATCCAAATCTATGAATGTAAAAGGGAAGCAAAAGAAAGAGAAGCCAAATTTTGATCCTTCCAAGCAAAGAGAGAATACAAAGCAATCGGATGAGCCATCTGGTTCAAGAAACAAGCAAAAAGGGAAAGAGGGCAAAGAGAAGTCTAAATGTTCTTATTGCAGCAAGGGATTTCATCCTGAAAGTTAATGCATGAAGAATACCATAGATCATATGGCCCTTCTCTTAGCGAAAAACAACATAACCCTTCCCAACGGTTCAAGGAAGAAGGAGAAAAATGATCACCCCGAGAGAGGTCATGCACTCATGGAAACTGTTTCGAATTCCACTACTCTACTCATTGATTCTAGAGCTTCAAACCACATGGCTGCAAATAAATATTCTCTATCATAATTTGATCCCAACAGCACCATCTCCATCCACATGGGAGATGACTCTCAAATTTCTTCAAAGGGAAAAGGAACCATTCATTTAGAGCATGGCAGTTTTCACAATGTTCTCTATGTACCTTCTTTAGCTTCGAAACTTCTTTCTGTTTATCAGATGAATCACACTGGTTCACCAAAGAAAGTTGTATTCTTCCCTAACAAAGTTGAAATTTCTGATATTCAAAGTGGAAAAATTATTGCGGTAGGAAAAGCCAATCATGCTTCAAAAGCATATGAATTTTCACACTTCCTGCCACATGACAAGCCCACCGCTCTTCTAACTCATGGAAATGAGGTTAGTAGGCTATGGAATGAGAGGTTTGGAGACCGAAATTATAAATATTTGCAGCTGCTACAGAAAAATTCCATGGTTGATGTCCTTCCGACGATCAAATCCTCTAAGGGAATATGCAAAGGTTGCATCATTGGGAAGCACCCCGACCACAAATTTGATCGAGGCAAAGCTAGCAGAGCTTTATGTATTTTGGGGCTGATACATTCTGATATTAGTGGTCCGCTGCCCTATACCTCCATGAATGGATCAAGGTATGTTCTGTCATTTATTGATGACTTCTCCATATTTACTTGGGTCTTCTTTCTCAAAAACAAGTCAGAAGTGCTAGAAAAATTCAATATTTTTAAAGCTTATGTTGAGACTGCCACCGAGAGCAAGATCAAAGCTCTAAGATATGATAATGGAGGTGAATATATAAAATCATAGCTTCTGCAATTTTTTTTTGAAAGCGGAATTCAGATCCAGCACATAGTTCCGTACACACCTCAGAGGAATGGTGTAGCGGAAAGGAAGAACCGATCATTGAAAGAGATGGCAACCTGTATGATTGAGTCAAAAGGTTTGGATGCAAATATTTGGGCTTTGGCCATGAATGTTTCTACATACATTCAAAACATATTTCCACATTCATCTTTGATAGATACTACTCCTTTCGAATCCTACACTGGTTACAAACCTGATGTGTCCAATTTCAGGGTTTTTGGCTCAACCGCTTGGGCTAGAATTCCGTCTGAAAAGAGAAAATATTTGGATCCAAAAAGTGTTGAGTGCATACTATTGAGATATGTTGAAGAATCAAAAGGCTACAAACTCATGGATATCAGATCCAAAAATATATTCATTGAGCGAAGTGTCAAATTTAAAGAACTGCTTCAAAATCTAGAGCTAGTTGAGGAAGAAACTGTTGATTTACTGCCTCTACAAGAAGAAGATTTCGAAAAAGATGATGAAAGTTTTGGTTCTGATATTTCTGATATTTTATAAGAATTTGATGAACATGAAATATCAGGTTCAAAATCTGATCCAGATGTGCCCTAACAGTTTCCAAAGTGGGCCCAAAATACCTCTCAATTCTATTGGTTCAAACATTGGAAATCCTGCCTATCCAAGGAGAACTTGAGCAAACTTTCAAAGAGAAGGTATGGCTCTTTCATGTTCTGATCCTTTGCTATCTGTTAAAAAAATTTTGATGATAGGTTCAGATCCTAAATCATATTATCATTTCGACCGAGATCCAAGATGGAAAACCACCATGGATGAAGAGTATAGTTCTCTTCAAAAGAATGCTACATGGGAGCTAGTATTCTCTTCCACTTGGGAGGAAATTATTCCAATGTAAATGGGTCTACCGCACAAAGGTTGCTGCTGATGGCTCAACCTACAAATACAAAGATTGGTTGGTTGCAAAAGGTTTCTCCCAAGTCCAAGGAGTGGACTACACTGAGACCTTTGCACCGGTTGCAAAGATGGATTATATCTGCCTAGTTTTGGCTATTTCCGCATCCAAGCACTGGGAAGTGCACCATATGGATGTGAAGAGTGAATTTATCCATGGAGATCTGAAAGAAGAGATTTACATGAAGCATCCAGAAGGATATATATCAGATCCAACATTAGTGTGTAGATTGAAGAAGTCATTGTATGGCTTAAAACAGGCCCCAAGAGCTTGGTACACAAAGATGGACTCCTTCCTTCTATCACAGAATTTCAAAAGGTGAAAATCAGATCCAAATGTGTACCTACAGCAAATTGAAGGTAATTTGTTGATTATAGTTCTGTATGTTGATGATATTTTAATAACTGGAAGCACTCTTCCTTCAATCGACAAGTTAAAGACTGCTTTAAATCTAGCTTTTGACATGAGTGATTTAGGCTTGCTGAAGCAATTCCTTGGGCTTGAGATTGCTCAAAAATTTGATGGGATCACCATATATCAGCAAAAATATGTTTTAGACCTACTAAAAAAATTTAATATGTCAGATTGTACGGCAGCCCCATTCCCATTTCTCTCAGGAATCAGTCTTGAGGAGGGAAATTCTACACTGCTTGCAGATTCTACATTGTATCAACAGTTGATTGGTAGCCTTCTCTACTTGACACACTCAAGGCCTGATATATCTTATGCCGTGAGTGTTGTATCAAGATATATACAGCATCCCTATGAGCTCCATTGGTGAGCATCCAAAAGAATCTTGCACTATGTGCAGGGTATTAGACATATTGGCATACACTATGCTGCAGATTCTGAGCTAGATTTGGTTGGCTTTACTGATTCAGATTGGGAGGGTGATAGTATTGATCGGAATTCCACTTCTGGATATGTTTTCATGATTGGCACTGGGCCTATTTTCTGGTCAAGCAAAAAGAAGGCAACCATTGCCTTATCTTCAGCAAAGGAAGAGTATCGAGGAGCAGTCAATGCTTGCATTCAGGCAGTTTGGTTGCAGGGTATTTTGGCAGAGTTTGATATTGGTAGCACCACTTCGACAGTCATTTTTTGTGACAATCAAAGTGATATCAAGATATCAATGGATATAGTTCAAATACATAGGACCAAGCACATCGAGATCCACATGCATTACACCCGAGAGCTTGTGCATGACAAAACCATTGTTTTGCAATATTTCCCTACAGAGGAGCAAATTGCAAACATCTTCACCAAGAGATTCACTGAGAAGAAATTCTCTTACCTCCGTTCACTGTTGGGGGTGAGTTCCATCATGGTGGAGACATATTAGATCCTTCTATGTTTAGCTTGACAGGGGGATTTCTTCCCACTGGGTTTTCCCTCTTTCCTCACTTAGATTTTTTTCTAGATTTTTTGGATTATTATTGTATTGGGGTGACCTTTGGTCTAGTTACCAGGGCCCTATCTTTTATTTTTACTACATAGTATAGCTTGAGTGGGGGGTGTTAGGATATTCTCATCATGTTGTCATGCATATCATGTAGGCATGCATATCATGCATATCATGCAGGCATGTAAGTCATGCATTGTCATGCATTTGCATGCATCCCAGTCATCAGTGAGGTGTCCTCCAGCACCTAGTCCCCAATTTGCTAGCCCCGAGAGCTTCCTTCCACTCATTTTTATCTCTCCTAGTCAGTGATGCACCCACATTTCACCTACCACTTGTGAAAGGTGCCCTTCTTCACCTACCACTCAGTTACACTTCAGTTAGTTGAGTTATTTGTGGATCTCTCCTTGATTTGAGGATTGATTGACTTGTTAACTAACTAAAACACTCCATTGGACCCCCAATGAGACTAGATTGCCTATTTTGACTCCAGTCAGCTCCCCGTGCGCCCTCCACTGAGCTTCCTTCACTACATTAGTGCTCCATGTGCCAGTTACACTACCTACATTTAGTTAGACTTAGTTTGACACTTGGTTGACCGTTACTAATGCATTGTTGACTCCACTGATCTGATGATGAGGAATCCTAGTGGAGCCAACCTATTCCATGCAGCATATTCAAATGACCTCCTTGGTTAATTCAAATTAATCAGTTATTGTGACTGCACATTGTATTGTATTCTACTTCCGAGTTCAATAGAGCACTGCTGCAAGTCCTTTTGCATAGTTTACACACATTATTCTTTATGCATTTCTTGTAATTGATTATCTTGTTCAATAGATCTGTTGTGTTTCAATTTCACACAATGAAGGGTTTCCCTTGAGGGATGTAGCCTCCTGATAGAACTTCAGGAAGCCGCAGCCCTCAAGATCTCTCTAGTATGACCAATAATGGGGCTAGGATACAAATTCTTCTCTCTCTCCCTAGCCTCCCATTCTCTAACCATGTTGAACTGATCCAAATTTGCATGCTCCTACTGAGTAGCTTGTCATTGCTCACATCTATGTTTCACATATAACATGAATCAGTGTCATAAGTAGATATATAAAAACATGTAATATTTCATTCAATTAAAATCCTATTTAATAACATCAATAATACATTTTTTTCTCTCAAAACAATTTCTGTTTAGAAGTGGTGCACCTCAATAACATAGGTACACCACTTCCGGTGCTCTTATACACAAACTGCATCACCAACGATACATTTATATATAAACTGCATCATTTTACGGTGCACTGGAATATGTAACGAGCACCGCTACTATGATTCTATATATTTAAAATTTATTTCAACAGTGCGCCAATGACTATACGCACCAGGATATTTTCTAAAATTGGTTGACGGTGCACCTAAATCAAGTGAGTGCACTAGGCACTGGTGCACTCACGTGCACTAGGGGCATTGTTAAATTATATTTTTGTACGCTCTATTAACATCGTTCCTTGGGCACGTCAGTGCACCAGAGACTATGCGCTTAATTGATTTAACTTGCATTGTTGTTTATTAAATTAATGTTTGTATGGAAATCAATTCACGATGCTCCTTGGGCACACCATAGCATCGTGCACCAGTGCCCTGACGTGCCAATGAAGCACTGTTAAATTATGATTTTTTGAGGTTTAAAACCGGTGTGGCTATTGCACATCAGAGCACCAAAAACCGGTGCACCGACATGCACTAATAGCAATGTATAATTTAATGTTTTCATCTACACATTTTTATTAACTGGTGTGTTCAATACACATAAGTGCACCCTACGTCCGATGCTCTTCAGTGTCAAATGCACCGTTAAGAAGCTCAATGTTTTAAAATATATTTTCAAGATGTGGCACTGCATTTGATCCCTTTGGCTTGCACTGAGAATATATGGTGCACGCTGTAAAATTTTACGCACTGCAAAAAAAAAATTATTTGTTTTTAAATAGGTCAATTTTCAAAAATAATCCGCTAAAAGTTTAAATTATGAAGTAAGAATCGATTTACCTGTTGAACGAT
Source organism: Larix kaempferi (assembly GCA_027924585.1). NCBI lineage: Eukaryota > Viridiplantae > Streptophyta > Pinopsida > Pinales > Pinaceae > Larix > Larix kaempferi. Next base: position 7,403,832 of record BSBM01000597.1, on the reverse strand, counting down.
TCGTCAAGGAGGCGTATTAGTGATGTATGGAAAATTTGAAGTTTTTCCCACCGTTTGGAAAAATTCAAACTAGAGTTAGTAGCCAATAGGAGTGAGGAATTTGTCCACATGCACCATGGATGTGAGGGCATCCAGGTGGGTGAGGTGCAGCACCGGTGGAAGTGGGATCAATCTTACAGAAGAGGGTATAATTGAGTTTAACATCGCGATAATTTTTTTTATTAAACCCCGTTTGAGTGCGCCCGATAGTCAGGTGCAATGGTGTGAGTAGGTTTTAAAATAAAATAATAAAATAATATATTATTTATTGTTTAATAAAATACTAGCCCATGCATTTATGTGTTGTTCATGCACTGGGTTGTTTCGTATCATCTAACACACCGGTATGAGGTTTTAAAAAAATATGTAGGAATAAAATTATAGATTTTTATTTTTAAGAAAAAAATTAAGCGGTGCATTAGAGTCTCTGTCACGCACCGAGGAATTTATATACTAACACACCGTTATGAGGTTTTCAGTAAAATTTTGAGAGATATTTTGAATAAAATAGTTGTAATATTTTTAATAAAATATATATCCATGTGTTCGTTATGATTAGACGCACTGGGTTGTTTAATGTTAACAAACGCACCGAGATGAGGTCTTTACCTATAAAAGTTACCATGTTTTTTTAATAAAATAAATTTTTGTTTTGTTTTGTTTTTAATAAAATATTATACGATGTGTTTGTTTCTACTACACGCACCGGTGTGTTTAGTATTCGATAACGCACTTTGTATAGGATTCTAAACAAAACCTTAGGAATATCTTAATAAAATAATATTTTTCTATGTTTTACTAAAATATAGTACGGGGCGTTTATGTTTAATGGAACGCATCGGGGCACTTATGTTTATGTAATGCATCTGTTTAGATTTTTTAGTTTTGTTGCGCTTGATGATTTTTTTGGACACAGTGCAACATGGTATATGGTGGCCTGGTACTTCTGTATATGTAACGCAGGGGTGCGTTCTCAATAAAATAAGCTCATTGGAAAAAAAAACCTCTGCTAAAACATCCAGTCACTCGCCTTTGCTAGTGACCACCACTAAAAACGGATATTTGGACTCTTTTGAGCGGAGCATCCACTATAACCTCTACTAAAGGGCATTTTCCTTGTAGTGACTCCTCATTGTCTTCCTACGTTATTAAGAGGGGAATGTATTTTATGGATTCTTCTTGGACCTCCTCTAGCTCTTATTCTTCAGATGAATAGAGGGCATTGAAAAACCTGAACGCCTCTTCTTCTATATTTTCAAAATCTGATATTTTTTACCACTCTTGATTTGCAATTTCTCGGATTGATTTGTGATGGTCTCGAAACTTGGCCTACGTATGAAAGAACTTAGAGTTTTGATCTCCCTATTTCAACCAGAGACTTATGGACTTTAACCTCCAGTTCTCTTCCTCCTTCCTTTGGCCAGAGTGGAGGGATTGTTAAAGCTCTTCCTCCATTTTGATATCTTGCAAGCTAGCTTCTTGATTCTCCATCACCTTTTGGTGATGAGCCAGGGAGTCTTGATAGACTTTCCTCTCTAGGGTTGGAAGGGGGCAGAAATTTTTTGCTCAGTTTTTCAGATGCCATTTTACTCTTCTCAATTTCTCTTCCTAGATTAAAAAGGGGGAGCCTATGATGTCTACTTTCCAAGCATTTTTAACCACCTCCAGAAAGTTGGTGTGATCCTTCCAGGATGGGGAAAACCTAAATGGAATAGGAACCAAATCCAATTTAGGCTCGACTGTAATAGATATGGGATTATTATCCAAGATACTGGATGTGAGAAAATAAGAGGAGAGCTTGAAGCCTAATAGAAATAGGGAGTTTGACACCAAAAATCTATCCAATATGGAAGCAACGTGCCCTAGACCTACCCTTCTATTGGATCGAGTGAATTTCCTGTTTACAGGGGTAATATACACCAGGCCCCATGTTTGAATAAGGTCTTCGGTCCATTCTCTACAGGGGTCATGAACTAAGGATAAACCTTTTGCCTCGGAGCTAGAGAGGGTTAGGTTAAGGTCACCCCCCAGAATGACGTTAGGAAAGAGGGGAAACATGCCCCAATCTAAACGTGATTGCTAATAGTCCTTTTTTCCCACATAATTTACTAAAGCATAAATGTTTAGAATATATGCCTAGTGATTCGATTGCATATGTTTTAGCGAAGCAATCAACCGATGCTGAGAGCAGTGAACATTAGATAGCTCAAATATGGATATGTCCCATAACATTGCCACTCCTCCTAATGCTCCTCTAGAACTGATCATTATTCGTTGTCCTTGTTTCCATAATTTGGTCATTTTATGGAGCATATCACTCTTCTCCATTTTGATCTCCTAGATTAGGAGGATCTCGTGCCTCTCAATTCTGATTAAGTCTCTTATTGCTTCTTCTTTCTTTTTTGAACCTAGACCTCTACTATTCCAAAAGATCACTTTCATTACTTACCATTGGATTGAAGGGATTCCCCTTTAGGGTCAATCTTAGCTCTGCTAGAAGAGTGGCCTCCTCTAACATTCTTTTCTATTAGCTTGTCTATAGTTGGTTGTTTCCCCAAAGGTTTCTCATGTTCTGCCTCCTCTTCCCTCTTGTCCTTATATTTTTTCCTACCTTTCCTGCTTTGAGTTTCTAGTTCTGTCTCCGAGCCATCAGACTCTTCTAACAAAGGGGACTTCCGCACCAAGCATGGTAAGTGACTATATCCTAAGTCACAACTCCAATAATATTGTGAGGGGTCCTATCTATTTTCATCATGTGGATTTTCTTCTTCCTCATGGGCTGATTTTTCAAGACTAGAAGACCCCTATCTAGATAAGTCCTTAGTTCCTTAGTCTTCTTCCATTGATTCCGCTGGTTGGTTCGGCTCAAGTTCCTCGTCAACTTCCTCAATCTCTAGGATTGCAAATCAATTTTGTCCTGCGGTTTCCTTTTGCTTCTAAGGGATTTCTATCGGTTTTGGATACAAGCTAGGATTTCTTACCTCTTGTTTGGAGTTGGTTTTCCTGCTCACGGTTGTCCATTGTTCCTGAGGTTTTGAATCTTCTATTGCAGGGTTTTTTTTTGGCAATCTTTGGCGAAATGGACATACTCCTAGCATGATTTTATTTTAAATGGGAGTTTTTCATAGCCTAGAAATTGAAAGTGCTCCCATGAATCTAGGTTTAGCTTGATGGCTTCTGTAATTTGATCTCCAAATCCATCTCCATGCAAATCCTAGCGAATGAAAATTGATCTTTTGGATCCGCTTTGCCTATGTATTTCCCTAGAGTATTCATGATGGCCTTTAAAGCTTCAGTATTCCAGCAATGGATAGGGAGGTGAGGGAGACGAACCCAAAAAGGAATCGTATATAGGATGTCTTGCGTTGGACCAAATTCTAGGTTCCAACGGTTCAAATAGAGACCCCTCGAACCCATAATGTAAGTCCCACTTCTGAAAATCAAATCCCAATCCGCTTTTTCTACAAAATGGAAGATGAAAAATCCTCTACCCACAAAGAAGATCCCAAGCTCGCCTTGAATGATATGATTCCATTTTTTTGGACCTATCTTTCCATAGATCTAGGCAAGGGCCAAATCCCTAAGAACTGTCCGATCAAACCCTTCTTAACGAGAGAAAGGGCAAACTTCCTAGAACCCCCTACCAAAAAAGGCACTTTTGGGATTGAATCCAGCTTCTTCACGAATATCGAATGTGAGGAAAGGGGTGCTTTCTTACCTTGCACAATAAATAGGCTCTTGAAAGCTATGATATCCTGGCTGATGTGAGGGGGGATCTCTCCCCCTCCCATGGCCTCCATTGGAGCACTAAGTCTTCAAACCCTAGCACGTTGAATAACTCCTTAATTTTTTCTTTCACTCAGTTGATCAATCCATTAATAGTGGGTTGATGTAATCATTCCTCATGCTTACAGTCAAATTGTACAGTTGGTCTATTATGGAACCTATCTTGTAAATCTATTCATTGCTATTAGATTGTTATTGTTAATTAAAACTAGCATCATGAATTGTAATTTCGTATTGTATTTAAAATTTGTAAATATAATCAATGAACTATTAAATTGTTAACATGCATACATGCATAAACATAAACATACTTGATAAAGATAAATGCCCTTAAACATAAATAACATACACACATCGTATATCCACGAATAAAAAATATGATATGAAACAGTCCTTCGAGTATATAAAAAAATATAGAACTTGTATATGTGTATACATAAAAAAAGAAGTGCGTATGCATGCATAACAATAAAAATAGTGCAACATGAACAAATATCGTCAAATCTGTGGACCTTTCCCCTAGTGGGATCCATTGTCATCCCCACTACCAGTACCACCTGTACCATGCCCCCGAAAATAGGGCAATGCATGATCGAAACTGGTGTCTAAGGATGGGGAGTGCAAATTTTAAAATTGTGTACTCTGTAAGGTAGTTAGATTTTAGTACTTGAAATTAGGTAGGTGACATATTTTTAAAATTTTAAGTGGATGGATCAACTTACTTGACTTGAGTCCATGGAGATAATTTCCAAATCATGTTGGGTGGCAACTCCACGACGATGTTGATTCGATGGGTCCTCACTAGGACAATGCAGAGTCATCCTTTCCTACTCCTCTATCAGCATTAATGCAGTATCGACCCCTAGTTGTACTTGAGCCTGTATATGGTGACATCATGCATGTAATCAATAAAAGAATAATAAATGAACATTATAAATTAAACATCAAATTTAATTCTTTATTGCATTGCAACATAAGTTATGGCACCTCATCAACTAACGGTTAATGGTCGGAACTCGAGGGAAAATGCATCTCTGATCCTGTGCAATCTCCTTGCCTCTTCCCTATACAATTTGAGCAAGGGACAAGAAGAAATTTACACTAATATAATTGAAATTATAGGCATGTATGTAATTGAAAGAGTTAAGATGAGGGAAGTAGCATGTGTACCATGAAGACATCACCAGGGACAAAGGTTGGATGCTCAACCGATGGGGAAGTGGCATTGATTGAATCCATAAATATGGTCCTCCGCATGGAACAACAAAAAGCAAATCAATGTTACTCAATTGACTATTTTTTATGTACATGTATTAAATATGATTATTTAACAACGTATAATGAAAAAAAATTAAGTACATAAATATGCTCGCTCTATCAATGATGGCCTACATCCCTTATACAGATGATAGTATGCATATTGGGAACTCATAGAATACGTAATTAGAGTCTCATGGTCAAGCACCCGAATAATTGACTCATCCACCCACGGTAACTTAGGCTTTGTAGGTCTAGGGAGTGGTCTAGACTTGTCCTCATGCATGGCCACTGTAGCACTGTCCAATGCAATGCACATGGCACCTACCACAAGATCCTATGTCTCAACTCCGAGCTTCTATGGCTCAACAACATCACTCAACTGAATAACATTCCGACTAGGAATGGGAACTAGTCAAGGAGGTGGTGGTGTTTGCGAGCCCCAAGACACTCATAACTACATCCCTGCCTGATGCCATAAAAAGACGACAATGTACTCATGTAATCAAGACACATGTGTAGCACAAAATATACATACACATGTTTGGAAAAGTACAATGGGACCCAATCATGGTGGGGGAATATACCCCATGCTCCAATAAACATATCATAAATATGAGGTGTAGTAGCCTCAAGCCTAAGCTGTCACAATCAGAGCAATTTTCCAGGAGCATGACCAGGAGGGATGTTAAACAAAGTGCCCTTGACATCCTTTCCTCTTGTTGCAGCTTTCAAAGCCTCCCATTTGTCAAGACCCAATACCTTGTCCCTCCTCCTTTTTCAAGAAGTTTTCCATATGTCACTAGGAGGCCTTGGCTTCTGGTGGACCTCCAATCCATCGAACGCATCAATCATCATGTTGATCGACTGTCTAGATGGGAAATCAGGGTGGATGGCCCCTAACTAGGTTCCCAACCAATCATGCTGTAATATAATCTCCTCGATCGTGATCCTTGTGATCTCATCCTCCCATGGAGGTGGAGAAGCAGGATGAGCACCTAATAAACATATAAAACATATATATCAGTCAAAGTACAAAATGTTGATAGAAAATTGAGATATCAGTAGTTGAAAAATATATAAATATGAATTTAATGTACTTACATGATGAAGAACCTCTTCACCGTGCTCTGAGGAGGTCAATGTGTTGCAACTATCATGCGAGATACTGTCCATGATGCTACTGAATACATGATCACCAGACGGTCTAGCTGGCGGGTACCTACGAAAGTAGAAACAAACAACAATTAATAATTGAGCTACATGCATACAATAATTCATCTTTTTATGTAAGTCAATAAAAACAAAACTATATATGTAAATAGTTCACATACGACTATGCTCATGACATGGGGGGTTGCCACAACACCAGAACCTCTTGATAAACGTGATTTGCGGAGGGAAGAACCCTGCTCTGGAGAATGATCTGCATGAAACATTGAAGATAAATCATATATATGTTATCTTTTGAAGGCAATAAAGATTCTAAGAAAAGCTTGCCCATAAATCGATTTCCCCACCAATATATGTTCTTAATAATGTAATTTAATGTTTAACTTTACATTTTCAAAAATAAAAATAAAAATACATGTCAGCTCATAAAATAAAATTAAAAATGCATGTCCACTGATAAAATAAAAAATAATAATTTTAAAAGAAATTTAAAATTTCCATGGCCACCTAAAAAATAACAAAATTAAAACTTAAACCCAAATATATCAAGCATGAGAAGGATCAAATTTCTTGAGTTTAAGATTTAAAAAAAATTACACCTCAAGAAATTGGATGCCTCTCGGTGCTTGATAGATCTGGGTTTAAGATAGATCTATGTTGGTTTATTTTCAACTAAAGCATGGATTACACATGTACAATAAAAATATATAATATTACACAATTTTGGTTAAAATTACTTAAAAAATAAAACAATTTTAATCAATACATATAATTGAGTTTTGGGGGGTTTTGAAGAAATTTCATTAAATTCCAAAAAAAGTATAACATTTTCAATCAATGCATAGAAGAACTGATTTTTTAGGGTTTGGAACAAATTTCAAAACATTTTGAAAAAAAACACTTTCAATCAATGCATAGAATAACTGATTTCTTAGGGTTTTGATCAAATTTCACAAAATTCCTAAAAAATCTACACTTTCAATCAATGCATAGAAGAATTGATTTTTGGGGGTTTTGATTTTCCTACCTCTAGTTGTGGAGCACATGGTAGAAAAAAGTGGTGGTTGGTGGCAAGTTGCAGTCCCTGGTCAAATCAGCATAGGCGCTCTATACTCCTCGTTCAAAGTCCTATGCAGTAGATGCATCTAGATAAGCTGAGGTTTGATGTTTTTTCGTTCTTATATTTGTTATAGGTCAAGATCTTGATTGAGCTTTATAAAGCTCGATCGAGCTTTCGAACACCACGCGCGCTTGCCAAGAGAGGCCTTCTGCTTTGGGAATTTCATCATCACATTCTATTGATCGAGCTTTATATATCGATCGAGTAATCAATATCATACTCTCAATCAGGGGTTTGATAAACCCTCGATTAAGCTCCGTAGCTCGATCGCGGTTTTGTCAAAACCTCGATTGAGTGATTTATAAGCCCTCAATTGAGCTATTTTTCAGCATACCCATTCCCTCACCTTGCCAAAAAGTGTTACCCATCTTCATGGGAACACCCATATGTGTGTGTGTGTGTGTGTGTGTACACATATTTTTTCTCAATTAAACTAGTGGCTGACATGATTTCTCAAACTTGTCTTTTACATTTGAACCCCATTCAAATTCATTGTCTCTTTATATGGAATCCATCTCCATTGCATGCAAATCAAGCCTATATTTCAAATAATTTATCCAAATTGTTTACATAGAGCCAATCATTGTGTTTTAATACATTTGTCAATAGAAATTTGTGCCCTAAAATGTGATTTGTCCTAAACTATTTGGGCACTTTGGGACCATAATTTTCTCAATTATGGCCTTTACATAGTTCTTACCCGCGAGCATTTATCCAACAATTAACCAATAACTCTATATTTAAAAATTTTCCCTTTTTTTTCATGGAGTCAGTGTTGGTATCCAATTCACTGGTGTAAATTAGACCTTAAGTTTATGTCAATCCGGAGTTTGTAAGACTTAGAGGCATATCCCAAATATAGAGACTCAGAGCTAGACTTAACTGGAAATTCAGTTTGTTTGTGAAATAAATCTATTGAATGCTAGAATGCTGTAACTTTGAAATGCAAAACCTCCCTTACAGAAGCAACTTCATTCGATTTCTTAGTTTAACCAGCAATTCATATATGAAATATTCTGAGATTAAAATGTTGAACCTAAATCTTAAAAATGAATCACAATACAATGCCTAATATCTCACTGTTGAAAACAGACTACCATTGATTTCCTTTACAAGAAGACAATTCGCAATGTGTAACTATCTTTAGCAGTGCAACATCAAATAAGTAATGCAATTGATATGATTTATACAGCATTTAATCATTCAAATGAAAGAGATCATAATCCTATTCCTATAATATAACGTGTTCTGCAATATATGATCTACTCGTTCTGCAATGTATGAGAAATCAAGTAAAACAAATCGAATCTACAGGTTTCAACTAAAACATACCACACGCAATGATGCAGAGATAGGTGTGCAGGCTTGGCAAAGGGGAGCCTCCAATGCTTTTCTTACACACACGAAGAAAATCACAGAACTCTAAAGCTCAATCGCATTCACCATATGGAAATAGGCATACACAACAATTTATCAAATACTCCAGTCTTTATTTCAAAATCATGCGTATATTATCCAAGAAGTTTTTCTTTTACAAAACAAATAGTTATATATCCCTCATTTCTGAACTAAAACGCTATATCTATGGAAATTAATAATGACATTGGCAATAACAATCTCCCTAAATTCGAAATCGCCCATCATCTCCAAGAAAATAGGCTAGATCGCTAGAAAATTGAACTGCCCTGTTTTTATGCTAGATGACTGCACAGGTGGTCATCGTTGACCAGCATTGACTCGCCACCTGTGAGAAACATACCACAAGTTTGTTAGAAGTTTAACCATCCTTGGACATTGAGGATCTTCTTCCACTCTTCAATTTGTGCCCAGCTGGCCTGCAAGTATCCAACCTGGGAGAGATTACGGGAAGTTAGCACATTCTGTAATTTTGAATAAAATCTTAATTTAAATGCCTTAAAAATCTCATAATTCAACTTATCAATAAGCAACGACATTTATACCTTTGACCAAGGTTTTGCGGATAAAATTAAGGTTTTATGGATCGAGTATGAAGGTTCATGGAGAAAACTGGAAGGTATTTGGATGGCAAAATTAGGTGAAAAATGGTGCCCAACAGTTAGTTTGTCAAAAACTTGGCATTCAGCCCACAATTTCTTTTTGTGCATATTGATTTATGGTCCTTACAACCCCTGGAAGTTGTAATATGGAGCTTTGATAGTACGCTGACATGTACCCAATAATCTCTATCCACTATCAAGGTTATTGGGTACCTTAACTCCACCATTGAATTTTTTTTTGCTACCAAAATTGATTCTAATAACTGACATGAGAAGTTAATGTCAGAAGAAAGCTACAAAAACCTTAATACTAAGCATACATGCAATTCTACCATGCATACCTCCTTAATTATGATAATAACTCATACACATAAATGTCCAAACTATAAATAAATAAATGCAATATAGTAATATAAACAAAACATTTCATAACATATTAAAAACACTCATATTTATGAAAATTATTTCTTCAATAGGCTCATGTATTTAATAAATCAAGGGGGGTTTAAGAACTTAGGCTAAAACATTAGCTTAGGTTTCCCCTCGTATCCCCTTTGGGCCTCCTATAAAGCACATTTTATATTCCCCACTTTTGGAATCATACCCCCCATATATTCTAATTTCTTCTTCATTTGTTGTTGTCAAAGTTTTTATATTAAATATCAATGTGCATAATTACAATATATTTGGTCATCCTAGACCATTTAAGTATGGCTTCTAGTGTAATATCCCAGATCTGGTTGGAGATGATATTATTCAAAAATTAAAACTTAGGACACAATTTTTCACAAGCAAGAACTAGTTAAGAAAACTAGTTGAAAGGAAGTGGGTCTAGGACACAAGAAGATTACTCCAGGGTTAGGAATTTGAAATAATTAGGATCTGCAAAATGTATAGGTGAATTTGAAGCAGAAAATATATCAGATTCAGGGCTAGCTTCTGAGTCCTGCGCACAAGGTACTAGGGCCATTTACATTTCAACAACAGCTGCCACTGAAGTCTACTCCGAGACTTCCTGGGCACACCAGCATATGCATACTAAACTCATTTTCTCACACCTGAAGATAACCAAATGGAATATATCATATATTAACCCCCTAATTAAATTTTGGACAAGAGTTTATGATAATTTCAGAGGTTTTGGTTGAGTTTGGAGGCAAAAGAGGTAAGGGCGCTATGTTGGATTGCTCAACTAGTAGTTTTCCAAGTTATCCCAAACATGATGAGAGGCCTTCAAATCCTCAGGTAAATGGTTGGATATGCTTCAATAGATTCTCAAGATTAAAAAATGACCATTAATACATAAAACTAGTTCATATATAACTTTGAATTATAAAAGTTGTAAAACTAGTCAAGAAAAAGAGCTTTAAGAGCTAGTCTTGGAAATACTTGATTCAAACTGCCTCTGAGGCTTACAAAATGTTGGTTGTGGATCCTGATATTTTTATTCAAAGATGTTTTTGTTTCATCCATGTTTGTACCATGGTTTTATATGATATGCAGGTGGAATGTACACTCATCCAGGAGGGGGGAATCATCCCCCCATGGGGGTTCGGGGGTGAAGCCCCCAAAAGAAATTTTATGGGTTTTTTGCTGGCCAAAATTTTATGGGCCCATGGTATTGGGTAGACTGTAGTATTTTACTATTTTAGCTCCATTTAAAAGGAAGACATTGTAATACAGTTGTGGATTGTATTGTAGCATTGAAAATATCTATGTGATTGTGTAAGAGAGACCGAGAGAGAGTAAAGAGGAAGTTGCAGCGGATGTGTTGCAGGACGGTATCCATTCATTTGTTGGACGGTATAATAATAAAAGGACTGGAAATTTATCCGTGGACGTAGCCCAGATTGGGTGAACCACGTTATATTGGTGTCTCTCTTCTATTGGGTTTATGTGATTTATATTTGCATCTTATCTATTGTTATTGCTCTGTGATCCTATTTTTCTAACAACAAAATTTACTTCTGAAGTATATTATGCCTCTAACATGAGGTTATTAACAACATCAAATAGAAATTAAATATCCTGATCATAAATGAGAAGAGTTTTAATCTTCATATCTTCAAGGAATCTCCAATTCTAGAGAAATCTTACAAAACCGAGAGAATGAGCATGATAGGAGGAGAAGAAGGTGAACTTTTGCAATGTATCTGCAATTATGATGAATTCATAGCTGGTAGTTGCAGATGGAGGGTGCACTAAGATTCATGAGTTGCTCAGGGGCGCATTCACTGAAATGGATCACCTCCTCTATATGTAACTTCTTCAAGAACTCTCTCCAATTGCACTGTAAGTGAGGGTATCTCTCTGAATGTCTTAGATTCTTCAATAATGGACTGATGCAGGCCTATAGATCATCAATCCATGGCTCTGGATTTGATCATGAACAAACTGGAACATTAACTGCATTGTGGTTCATCTCCCAAGCTTGGTTGAGGCACATCACTCAACTCTGAGAAGCAAAATCTCTCAAGACAATAAAAAAATGACCAAAATATGTGAGAGGAGTGCAGTGGAATTATTTTATAGGTTGAGATAGCTTCATGATCAAGCAATTGGAACATGTGAGGATGAGGGAACCTTAGAAGAATTAGAAGCATCTTCTTGCTTGTGCAACTTCATTTCTTTGTGATATCTTTATCTTTTAGCAAATGCACCTTCCTTAGCTTTGTGGATGTTTACTGCTTTTCAAACTAGATGCTTTTTTGCACTTTCCTACTTTATGCCCATTCCTGCTTTTGACCGTTTTTGACAGTTTCCTTCTTTTCTATTCCCACCTTGCTTTTAGCTTCCTTCTTGTTGTTTCCAACCTTTTCAAAGGATTAGGTGAGGTCCACCTTATCCTTATGCGCCCTCCTAGTCATGTGAACATTATCAATTGCCAAAATTTAATTAATAATGATAATTATAAAATTAAAATTAAAATAATTAGAAGCACTCCAAACATTAAAATTATTATCCTCCACCATTAAAATTATTAATTAACTAACTACTATAGGCCTAGCTCCAAAATCAACCCAAATAATTAATAGTTCCTTCCTTTTACTTTCTACTAGACCCTCACTAATTAATTAATTGACTTTCACTAGGGTCCGTGGGGTTTTGATGTGACATTGTCTTCTAGTTGGTGTTGTAAAAATGGGAACATGACATCTAGCCATTTCATCATTACATACATAATTGTGTTCTAGCATAAAAAATGAAGTTTCACATTGAATATGTCTAAGTGTGTCTTTGGCTAGATCAAAATTCCATTCTTGGGCCATTGGATTGGGAAAGAATGCATCCACATGGATCTTGTGAAGATTAGGGTGATTGAGGATTGGACGGAATATATAACAGTTCATGAGGTAAGAAGTTTCTTTGGATTGGATAACTATTATCACAAATTTGTTGAAGGGTACTCTAATATTTTGACAACACTTAGTGATTTTTTTAGGAAGAATAAACCATGGAATTGGACATAGAAGTGTCGGGCAACATTCCACAAACTAAAGAGAGGACTTGTGAAGGAACTTCTTCTAAAGCTACCAGAATTTGAGTAGTCATTTGGGGTGTAGAAAAATTCCTTAGACTTCACTGTTAGAGGATTTTTATCATAGGAGGCTCATTCGATGGCCTATTTAAGAAAAAAACTACAATATTGTAAATGAAGGCACTCCATTCATGAGAAAGAGAAGACCAAAATTGTGCATTTCCTACAAGAATGGAGGCACTACTTACAAGGAACACTATTTTTTGTGAAGATGGACATCATCACAATGAGCTAATTTATGGTTGATGTTGTCACCTAAGTAGGCATGGTGGAAATATTTCTTGGTCAAGTCCAGCATGACCATTGTGTACTGACTAGATAGGCTTAATTCAGTAACAAATGCCTTAATTAGAAAGGTGTAGCTTGCATTCTTAGAGTAAGACGAGTTGTAGGTTCCCATGGGAAGTCATGTCCAAGTATTCTAAAATTTGCATGAGAATATCAAGGAGGGATTACAAAGTGTCCCATTGCAATTAACATCATGAATCATGTCAAGGAAGAAATACAAGGAGATTTTGGATAGCAATCACATCTATGTGCCTAAGTCATCAGAAGGATCTCTTGAAGGACTGCCATGACTCACCTGGGTTGGCCACCCAAGAAAACAAAGAACAATAGCATTGTTGGAAAGAGGTTACTACTAGGAGTAGATGTGAAGGGATGTAGAAGAGTATGTCAAAATTTTCTTGTATGCCAATGGGACAAGGCAGATACCAAATTGTAGAATACTCCATTAAAATATTTTCTAGTGTTGAAGAGACCTTGGGAAACTGTCTCCATGGAATTCATCACTCAGCTTCTAGTTTCACAAGGATATAGTGGGATTTTGTGGTTATTGATATATTTTCCAAATATTCCATCTTCATGCCAATGAAGTGCCATATGCTAAAGAGTAATTTGTGAAGAGGTTTTCCCAAAATTTTGTGAAGTTATGGGGTTTACCATGGAGTATTGTGTCAAACAAAGGCACAAGCTTCACGAGTTGGTTTTGGACAAAGTTTTCGATGATTGTTGGTACCAAGCTAGTGAAGAGTTTGAGTTATCATCCCTAGACCACTGGGTAGATAGAATGGATAAATGACCTTTTGGAGGATTACCTAAGGCATTTCATTAATGTAGACCAAGCAAATTGGTCAAATTTATTGGATACAAACCAATTTAGCTACAACATGTAGAAGATTTATATCACATGATATAGTCCATTTGAGTTGGAAAATGGGAGTTGTTGTTGGATCTCCACACAGTTTTGCAGGGATACTATGGGAAAAACCCATCAACCTTGGGTTTCATAAAGGGATGTCAAGAAAAAATGGATATGGCTTGTGTTTGGTTGACAAATAAATCAGAGATGATGAACTATTGTGTGAACCATGATAGGCGAGAGGTAGAATTAAATTTTGGTGAGTTAGGCTTGCTTAAGTTTGGAAACGGACAATCCAAACTACCAAGTGGCATGTCTAGTTCTTTTTTATGATGGTTTGAAGTACCATTAAAGGTACTTGAAAATATTAGTAGTGTCACTTCTAGATTGGAACTATCAAAAGACATGAGAGCTCACCAACCAATTTTCCATATCAATCAGTTTAATCCTTGTAGGATTGACAAAGGTGAACCTGGTAGATTTTCACCATTTGGGACCCTAGTGATGATTGCATATAGACTAGACATGGAAGTAAAAAATATACTTGTGCATAGAACTACACAATTATGTAAGAATTAAAGGAAAGAGTACTTTATCAGTTGGAAGGATAGACCTAAAGAGGAAAACAATTGATAAAGGAAGGAACCACTATTGCAGTATGAATATAATATCCAAGAGTTCAAGAAGAAAAACCTTGGAACACTTGGCTAAGTGGTTTTTGGGAGTTACTGGGATGGAAATAGGTTTAGTGATGGAGGATGTAAGTCCTTCACCTATGATTGACAATAGGCACACTATTGGGTATGAAGATGAGAATGCTAGACATAGATTTCCAGATTGATTAACAGAGTGGTGAATCATTCTTATTGACAAGGTAAAAGGGTGTGACGAGGAAAAAATGAGCATATATTGGAAATTTGATCAACTAAAACCATGGTGATTGATTGTTTACTAGATCTAGGGAATCCCACTATGAAATCCATTGAGATGTTCATCCATAAATGCATTGGGATTGATAGTGGTTACAGTTCCCTTTGTGACTTCATTGTCTCACCCTTGTGCCTTTGGTTAGTGTCACAAGATGCCATAAAATTCTGGATGTCTATTTTCATGCCTTTCCAAAAGAACTTGCATGTAGATTTTTCATAGGTTTTATGAAAGCTTGAGTGACCCATTGTAGGTGATGAATGCAAATCCTCTAATATCCTTTGTTTTAAGGTAGAGTTATACACTAGAAAAATGTGTTCTTTATACCTCAGTGTATATTGGTACCATGTATACCCTTTAGGGATTTTGGATCTTCCTAAATCCTTTGGATGCGTTGAGATATAGTATCATTTTCTAACCATTCTTGACAATTTGTATCCATCCAACAGGGGATAGATAAGGATAACGCAAAGAAGGATCCAACCTCCTCAAACTATCTAGACAAAGAATCGACCACTACATTGTCTTTACCCTTCTTATATATAATCTCATAATCATATCCCAACATCTTAGTGACCCACTTATGCTTCTCTAGTGATGAAAATATTTTTTCGAGGAAATACTTTAGACTATGATGGCCAATCTTGATTTGAAAATGACTACCTATGAGATATGAATGACATCTCTCAGTTACATGAATTATATCCATCATTTATTTTCCATATGTGTATTTGTCCAAATTGTGGTCACACAACTACTTACTAGTGAAAGTGAAAGGGTTCCCTTTTTACATCAATATCGTGCCAAGGCCTTTTCCTGATGCATCACATTCTAGGACAAAAGTATTGGAAAAATATGACATTTCTAAAAATGGAGTAGTGCGTATAGCATTCTTTAAAGTTGCGAAGTATTGTTCACTCACTTCACTCCATATAAATGCATTATTTTTAAGCATTGAGGTTAAGGGAGCTACAATTTTTCCATAATTTTCCATAAACTTTTTATAGTAGCTAGTCATTCCTAAAAACCTGCAAAATCTCTTTAAGGTCTTGGGTCAAGGACAATCTTGCATAGCCACAACTTTCTTGAGGTCTACTCATACTCATCCTTAACTCACAATGTGACCCAAGTATTTAGCCATGGATACCCTAAAGTCACATTTGGAATATTTCATGAATAACTATTGGTCCCTAGAGAGTTGCAAGGCCTAATCTACATGTTGTAGGTGGAAGTCCCATGTTGTGTTGTAGATTAAGATATCATCAAAGAATACCAGCAAAAAATTGCGTAAGAAAGGACAATTTTTTTTTCACGAGGATTTGGAAGGTGGATGGATGATTGCAAATGCCAAAGGGCATCAATAAATTTAATTCATAATGACATTCATGTGTTCAAAAATATATATTAGGTATGCTTTCCTACTTCATCTTGATTTGATGGTATCCATAACGAAGGTCAAGTTTCGTGAAAACTTGGCTCCATGAAGGTCATCGAAGAGATCATCAATGATTAGAATGGGAAATTTTTCATTGATGGGAAACTTAATGAGAGCCCAAAAATAAGGATACGTGTTCCAAGTGTCTTCCTTTTTTAATACCATGACCATCGGGAACGAATAAGTTTTGGTACTGGAATGAATGACTCATGCATCCACCATTTACTGAATGATCCTTTCTATTTCATTCTTATGTGCAAAAGGGTTCCTATAAGGATGCACATTGGATGGTTGATTGCATAACAATGATAATTACTCCAAATTTGAATGGCATTGTTAAAATTTAACAATTCCACTCAAAGAAGAGTTTGTCATACCTTTCCCATTATCGTTCTGATCAATTTATTTATGATCAAAGAATTGCTTCTACACAAATTCGATTGTCAAATTTATGGATAGTGATGATTTCACCATCAACAACTTGTCTACTCCCTCTGTTGTCATCTGCTTGGCCTCTTTCACATCAATATTGAGAATGACAACTTATCCATTTGGATTTTATCTTAAAAATTCCACTAAAATTATTTGAGTGATAAATTTATCAAATTACTTTCCATCCCTTCCAAAAAACAATGTCTCACAATATGTTCATACGAGTGACACCTAACACACTTAAAAGGAGTACTAAAATAGTCCAACTCTTGTATATATGATGTATTTTGTAATAGTCTTTGTTTTAAAAATATTATTAATTATTATTACCTAAATTTTCAAAAGCAAATTTGATATATTTATTGATTATAATAATATGATAAATATATTATTGAAATGGGTACAACATATAATATATTATTGGGAAGAGTAAAGCCTACGAAGGAAGCAAAGGGGAGAAAGGCATATGTAGCAACTTCATCGGTTGACCCTGCAGCAAAGACAAAGGAAGTAGATCCAGTTCCAATGCCAAGATACCCATCTCAGTCCTAGTAATAATTGAATGACCTAGTCTATTAAGCCCTAAAAGTTGGCACATTACCCCTTATATTGTGGCACATTACATATTATTGATGTTAGCTTGGTTGTATTAGTGGTAATTTTCACTAGTATTAATATATTATTAATGATGGCTTGGGTCCATTAGTTTTAATTTTACCTCTTTGTCTCCTATATATAAGAATGAGACCTTTTCATTTGAATCATCTCATCTTGTCTTGTCTTGTGTACTTAGTACATTGTGTAAGGAGGTTTCCCCCTCGAAGAAGATTTCTATTAATCTCTTGTATTTATTATTAAGCCATGGATTACTCTTTCTAGTCTATTTATTCTATGTTCATGCTCTTTTGGGGAATTTGTTGCTTAACATTTGGTATAAGAGTTTGGACGCTTTCAAAACGAGTCATCTTGGAATTTTCACTATAATTTTTTTATAGGATGTTTTAGATAGAAAAAATCACAAGGGATGTAGAGGACAGAACTAGCTATTTTTGGAATGAGTTTCAGATCCTTGCTCATTATCGGTTCGTATTTATAACTAGTGGAAGTTAGGGTTTTTTACTAGTCGAAAAACTAGTCTAAAACAGGTGTTCTAGGAAAAACGGTTATATCTGGAGCATCCAAGATACAAATTGAGTGAGACATTTTGAACGAGAAATAAGACATACCAAAGTAAATTTGGTAACAATTTCAAAATCATACTCAAAAAATTAGACACGTAGGAGGTCATACAATCTTGCTCTTCTGAAAAGGAAAAAAATAACAACTGTTGCGAAAATTATCACAATTTTTTTTTCACATCCAAATTCAACGAACCCTATGGAATTGGAAAGAGGACATATTAGGATACCATAGGCCGATGTTTTAGACTTAGAGGGGCCTAAATTTCAGAGTTACCTTAGCTGGAAGGTCAACTAGCAATTTGCCTCCAAATCAAGGTTTGAAAAAGATATGCCATTTTAAATTTTAATAAATTTTAGTAGAAGGATATATTTTGGGTAATATCAAAGGTATGATAAAGATTGTAGATATCTATTTTGATTTTTCCACATGGCACCAAAATGTGGTCGAAAAATTCACACTCCCATCCAACCAACAAAGGATTCATCCATGACCTTTGATGAAAGTGAAGGCATGTCTTTTCGGGTGTCAAAGTTGGAATATATGATTAAAGGGACTTTGGGAATGGATGATTTACTTAATTTAGAGCATAATATGATGGAATAAATGTAAAATATTGCTAATCTCATACAAAATCCGAAGGAAAATAAAACTAAAGGTGAAATTGTGTCCCAGGGTACTCAGGAATATAAGGATAGTGTCCATGTCGATCAACCTTCCATTAATAATCATACTCCAAGAGGATTTGATTCTAAAAATGGAAGTAATCAGGGATGGTCACCAAGGGGTATCCAACTTCCTAGGATTGACATGAGGAATTTTTATTTCAAGGACTCCATAACATGGATATTCCAAATGGAGCAATTATTTGATATACACGAGGTGCCAAATCTCCAAAAGGTACCTATTGTATCTTTATATTTAGAACTTGAGCAGTTTGTGTGGTACCAATGGATTTGTGAATGCAAAAATAACTCCATTATCTATTGGTCCATTTTTATAGAATAATTGATATCATATCGTGGTCATGTTAAGAAAAATTCCTTGTTTACCCAATTGATAAATCTAAGGCAAAAGGGTCCAGTAAGCAAGCGCATTCAATAGTTTCAAAATTTGAGTCTTGGAGTAGAGGGAATACCATATGATAAATTGTTGGATCTCTTTATTGGAATCTTGAAGGATAACATCCAACATGAGGCAACATGAGGTGTGACTCTTTGAACCAACATCCTTAGAGAAGGATTTCATGTTGGCAAGGAAGGTTGAAAGTAAAAATATGGTGATGACTAATAGAAGGACCACCTCAAGCACATATAGAGAGAATAATGTTCCTTATTCTAACCGACCTCAAAGGTTGACACCTCAACAACTGGATGGAAGAAGAGAAAAATGTCTATGCTTTAATTTTGATAGCAAGTATAGTAAGGGACATAAGTGTGGCGAGAAGAAATTATTCTAAATAGATTGTGAAGAGGAAGAAGAAAAAGAACATGAACCATCTCCAGATGAAGAAATATAAGAGATTAATCCCACCATATATTGTCATGTGTTGGATAGAATTAGCACTCCTCAAACTCTCAAGATCGAAGGATATATCAAAAAGAAAAAGATAATAGTGTTGACTGGTTCTGGTAGTACTCATAATTTCATTCATTGTAAATTAGACAAAGTTCTCAATTTCTTTGTATATCCAAAACCAGAGTTTCAAGTAATGATTGCAGATGGAGGAACTATCAATTTCTTAGGGAAATGCCATAATATGAATCTTACTTTGGGGGAATATGTATTGAATATTCCAATGAGTACTATCCCAATGGGTGGTGTTGATGTTGTTTTAGGGGTTCAATGGTTACAATCATTGGGAATAATGGCTTTTAATTTTGAAGAAATTTTCATGAAATATTCATGGGAAGGAAAAGAATTTAAACTAAGGGGTATCACACAGAAGCCAAGAAAGGTGATAAGCTCTAATGGTATGACAAAATTGTTGAAAAAAGGACATCAAGGTGTAATTGCACAATTATGCTCACTATATGTTCAAACATATAAGGCTCCTATTCCCCTAGATCTCCAAAGGGTCATTGATAAGCACTCCAAGGTATTTGAAGATATCCCAAAAGGCATTCCACATACTCGATATTTTGATCAAGTTATTCACGTAATTTCAGGAAGTGTTCCTCCTAACATCAGACCTTATAGATACCCCTATGGCCATAAGAGTGAAATTAAGCATATGGTTGAAGAAAAGTTAGAGGACGGCATAATTAGGCCTAGAAAAAATTGTTACTCTGCACTAGTGGTAATGGTACACAAGAAGGAGGGCTCATGGCATATGTGTTCAGATTATAGAGAGCTCAATAAGATCACCATTAACGATAATTTTCCCATCCCTATCATTGATGAGATTGTTAGATGAACTACATGGAGCATTTTATTTCACAAATTTGGATCTCCGTTCAGGGTATCATCATATTAGAATGAAGTAAGAAGACATACCTTGATGAAGGGTATCATCAGGTTGTCATAAAAAATCATGAAGGTCATTATGAATTTTGTATCATTCCTATTGGCCTTACGAATGCACTTTCCACATTTCAAGGTTTGATGAATTCCATTTTCAAGCCCTTCCTTAGAAAATTTGTGTTAGTATTTTTTGATGACATACTAATCTATAGCAAGTCTTGGGAAGAACATGTTCAACATGTTGATAGTGTGCTACAACTACTAAAGGAGCGACAACTATATGTAAAACATTCCAAATGTATCTTTGGGGTAAAGGAGGCAGAGTAGTTGGGTCATATTGTATCTCAAGAAGGTGTAAAGGTAGACCCTAACAAAATTAAATCCATGATGAACTAGTCAATTCCCAAAACCTTGAACAATCTTAGAGGATTCTTATGTTTGGAAAGGTACTACCGCAAGTTTGTTTGGAACTATGGAAGAATATCAGCACCTCTAACAACATTTTTGAAGAAGGAAGCATTTTCTTGGACTTTAGAGGCAACTCAAGATTTTGAACAACTTAAAAAGCCAATGTGCAAAGCTCCTCTTTTGACCACACCAAACTTCACAAAAAACTTCATAGTGGAATGTGATTCCTCGAGAAATGGAATCAGTGTTGTTCTAATGCAAGAAGGACATCCCCTTGCTTTCAAAAGTCGACCAATAAAAGGTGAAGAACTTATAGAAACCCATTTATGAGAAGGAAATGGTGGCAATACTACATGCACTAAACTAATTGTGTCCTTACCTAATAGGTAGGAAATTCAAGGTCAAAACAGATCATGATAGTCTTAAATACTTCTTGGAACATATGATATCTTTAGAAGAGCAACAAAAATGGGTAACCAAGATGTTGGGATATGAATTTGAAATCATCTATAAAAAGGGAAACAAAATATGGTGGCAAATGCACTCTCTATAAAATATGAGGATGTTGAGGCATTACTTTGTGCAATTTCGATTATACAACCTGATTGGGTAGTAGTAGCAAGGGAAGAATGGAAGAATGACCTACCTTTGTGGATTCTCATTAAAAAGCTACAAAGGGATCCCAATGTATCAGATACTTTTGTGTGGAGTGGAAAATGCACTCTCTAAAAAAGATGAGGATGTTGAGGCATTACTTTGTGCAATTTCGATTATACAGCCTGATTAGGTAGTAATAGCAACGGAAGAATGGAAGAATGACCTATCTGTGTGGGTTCTCATTCAAAAGATACAAAAGGATACCAATGTATCAGATACTTTTGTGTTTGAAAATGATTCACTATGGTATAAGGATTGCTTATATATATATATATGTAAGAACTCTCAACTCACACAAAAGATCCTTTTGGAATTACACACCTCTCCTCTAACTGGGAAATCAAGATTCCTAAAAACATACCATAGGGTCAAGATGGAACTTTTTTGGGAAGGTCTTAAATTTGTTGTTCAAATTTTCATGGCAGAATGTTTGGTTTTCCAACAAAATAAGGTTGAAACACTTAAGATCCCAGGTCTTTTACAACCATTAGAAATACCTTGTGAGTGCTAGGAGGAAGTCTCAATGGATTTTATCATAGGTCTACCAAATTCAGAAGGTCTTGTAGTCTTATGATTTTCATAGGTTAACCATAGTACATCACATGTATATATAAACGATAGCATGAACATATAACATAAATAGATAAAAGAGTAAGTGGGACCACAACAACAAGACTTTGTATTAATGTAGATAAAGAATTGTACAAACTTCCCTTCTATGTCCTTGGCTCACCAGCCTATATATACAATTTGAAAGTATTTATTTGGTTATAACTGTCAGTTCGGTCAGCTAACCTACCAACTGGACCAACCTGACTATGGCCGGTCGAAGGACCTAGTCAGCTAGTTGACTAGGATCCTCCAACATCTCCCCCACCAACAAAATGTTTATTCGTCTCGAGGAGAACAGGGAGATGAAAAATTGAAGGACTGCTAATACAAAAACTTATTCAACTCTTCTTTATGCCTGTGGCAGACTGGATGTGGCATTCGATTGATCATCTTCACTACATATTTCTATTATAGCTTTGGAAAAAGAGCATATATAGTTAAGTGTTTCTGGAAAATGGATATGGTATTGAACAACATCATCCAACCATTTGGTCTTGTAGGGAACCAAAGAGACTTCAACCTATTGTTTCGAAGAATAAAAGCGTCCAAGAAAATAGACACTTGGTCTACTTGAAGCTCCATGCTCTCTCAAGATTGCAAATCAATCGACAGGGAAATATGGGGACTCGGGAGAGTGAATGGTGGAAAGGATCTGAGGAATAAATCTTGATTATAGAACATCGAGGTCTCTTGAAATGTTCATATATCATGATTTGTGATACTCCTATCATTCGTTGGTCATCAAAATGTTCATATATCATGAAAGGTGATAGGGAACGATCAATGAGGTGTAACTGATCTAAATTTGCAGGATCGTTAATTAACCAATATTTATGTGTTAATGCTTCAACAACTAAATTTTGAAAGAAGAATTTAAAATGACAACTTTAAATATCACATAAGCATAAAGAATGTAAAATAATAAAGTTGCAAACCGAAACTTGAGGCAACAGCTGATAACAGAGTTCGTCCATAAAGGACTATGTCTTCAGGCCCCTTCTAGTGAGATTGTTTCTATTAATTTCTTCAAATGTTGTCAATTACACCAATGATGAGGGAACTCTGAAATTCATACTATTTTATGCAAAAATAGACTACACCATTGCGACTATCTCGAAAAATCGTGAATTTTGGTTAGAAACACTCTATAGTTTGCCTGAGAACTCCCCTGGCACAGAGTACAAGAAAATACCCTCCTGCTTTGTACGGTCACTATATGACCCACCTCGGCTTCCGTTACTGCATAGAAAACTTTTCCCACCACTATGTACTGTGTAACTCAGCCCCACCCAGACCATAGTTTAAATAACGTGGGCAAGTTTGTTTTGGTGCTCGTGGAGCACGCCCAATTTGGGGTAACAATCATGTTTTCAAAATTAACATTATAATTTGGATATGGGGTAAAGCACTAGGTCATAGCCCACTAGTAACATGTTGCATTGGTAGAGAAAATATATTGGGGTCAAACCCACGGGCCTTGCTCTTTTATACACATAATATAAAAATTTAATATTTGGCATGTTGGCCCCCCATCGTTGCTCCGGTCATTGGTTATATGTGTATCATGGGGCTGAGGACTTATCCCTCGATTCGCCCCCTTTTCCGTTGATCAAACCGTGTAAACATAAATACAAGATTTATAACTATGATTAACAAGCAACATTGGCGACATAGTGGTAGGGCGCATAATGGTAGGACATTGAGATATTAGGAAGGAGGTCATGGGTTTGATCCCCCTCCTCGCCATATTTTTTGGTAAATAAAACCACGTTTTGTCCAACCAGACTTCCATGTGAAAGCCTTTGGTTGGTCCGCATCACTTCCAAATGTACAAGAATCCCACCACATGTCACGCTGCAACAAGTCCACATCATCCTGCAATGCCATATCACCTTCCAGGTGGCACTCTATGAGCGTTCCACATCCTCACCATACAGGCCACATGCCACCCTTTTAGTGGTTCCACATGGCATCCCCTTTTTTCCATTTTAGATGTCTTGCTGAAGTTTCAGAACATGATAACTTCCACGTCTAGAGTCTGTTTTGGATGAAACAAGCATCATTGGAAATCTCTCAATGAGCCCTACATAGTGGCATGCTTATGTTCAGCATTTGAAGAATTTGTTTTTTGGTCATCTTGGGAGATCCTCCTGGATCAATAACAAAATAGATTTGCGGGGCTCAAACAATTCCCATAAAATAGTAAGGGGAAAGGAAGAGGACTTATGGAAAAAATTTCCATGGTTTCCATAGGATTTCGGTCTGATGGTATGCGTTCTTTATAATGTTTTTTATAGCTAGAGGAAAAGAGAAGAAGAGGGATTTTGATATGATGTGGATTAGACTGAAGGATATATGACAAATGTATAGTTAAGGTGTGGAGGTTTCCATGAGTCTTTCTTGCATATGTCATAGATTTTCCCTGGGAATCATATGCGTGCCAGCAAAGCGATGCCTTGGAACTCGGGTGTAGTTGATATGGCGTTGATTTTCAATGATGACACACCAACTACTGTAGGTGATGGTTTTAACTGCGGGGGTGGTTATTGAAAGATATTTCTCTTGTGTGGTGAGTATTTCAATGTAAGCTTCGGTCGACAATCGTCATAGGTTCTTCATCGGGGTCGATCATGGTAAAATACGTCATATGACGCTCGTTTTATCAGTTGGCTTATTCTGTGATGGATCGAACGCTCCTTCATTCATTGTTGATCAATTCTGGGTGTGGTTTTACGAATCATCCTCCTGTTTCGTCTTGCCTTGTCTTGCTTGCTCCAATCTACCATCATTGTATTTCAATTATTATTGTCACTATCCATGTCTTAGATCCTTTTTATATAGATTTTGGGTAAGTTAGTTTTTTACAACTGCTTTTCTTAACTAAAGTAGTTAGACTAAGTAATGTACAAATTAATTGCAAAATTGGGGCACGATGGTAGACCAAATGGAGATACAACCTTTGGTCGACGCCATGTTGGTTCTATGCTTTGTATCTTTTTAATCTTGTGCAGTTGACGAATTTTGTGAAAACTCTTCCTTGTAATTTTTTTAGTTGGACGGTCCCGTTGTTGTTGAGTTCTTCGACTATGTATGGACCAATCCAAGTTGTATGCATCATTATTGGCTTCCCTTTTATTCGACTATTGTATAAAAGCGCTAAGTCACCAACTGATATATCTTTTATTTTGATGTTTCGGTCGTGTCATGATTTTTGTTGTTGTTTCTGGACTTCCTAGTGGTGAATTGCTAACTAACATTGTTCTTCTAGTTTTTTTAGATTGAAATTTTTGTTTTGTTTTTCTTTGACAATATCTAAGTGAAGTATATCTACAATAGTTGGTGCTTGTTGCTTAAAGTGTAACGGGACGACTACTTCTTGTCCATATACAAGTTTAAAGGGTGTTTGTGTTGTTGATCATTTATAAGTTGTTTAGTAGGCCCATAAAATAGCAGGTATCTTGTTGTCTCGGTCGTCCTTATCAATGTTACAAGGATTTGTTAATCATTTGGTTAGAGTTGTATTGAATGCTTCAATAGCTCCATTCGACTGTGGGTGATATGCTGAGCTCTTTTGATGGTGTATCATAAATTCCTTCAATAGTATTGTTATAGTCTTGTTGATAATATGTGTCCCTTTGTCACTGATAAGAGTAAGAGGACATATGAATCTTGTAATGATGTTTTCATATATAAATTTATCAGCTACTTCACTGGAACATGCTTCGACAGGTTCAACCTCTGACCGCTTGTGACATACTCGACTGTTGTAATAATATATCAAACTCTGGTCCATCAACCAGGAATGGGAAAAATTCCAACAAATTCGATAGCCCATATTTCAAACGTTAAGCTCGAATTAACAGATATTAACGAAATCTCATTATTTGGTAGAGATCGACCTATTATTTTACATATTCCACATTTGTTCACCCGAGTTCTGCAATCTTTATGTAGCGTCGACCACCATAGTCATGATTGTAGGTTTCCTTGCAGTTGTGTTGGCTTGATAATGTCAACCGACAGGTCCACTATATGCTTAGTCATTGATACTTTGTCGCTCATGTTCTAGGACACATTGTCAAAGTACTTCATCTGGTCCTAATTTATATAGGAATATATGTATTAGCGTGTGTGGTGCAACCTTCATTGTGAGTATTTTATTTTTCTCTACTAGAATTCCTTCTGGAGATTTTACTTCTTAAATATATTGTGCTATATATTCCAATTCCGCTGGTACAAATTCGACTCTAAATAGATTTGCATCGAGTAGTTCTTCGTCGATCCCAACAAGGTCTTCTCCTATTTCTATTATTGATAAATGGTCAGGAACGACATTAGTCTTTCCGGGTCAGACTACTATTTCGAATTCAAATTCTAGAAATAAAAGTAGCCCTCTTCATAGTCGACCATGATGGAGAGGTTTATTTACTAAATACTTGAGTGCCTGATGATCAGTGTAAAATATAAAGATAGCAGATAATGTTGATATTTTTGTAATGCAAAGATGATGCCTAGAGCTTCCCTTTCTGTTGTAGAATAATTTATTTCTTCCTTATTCATATTTTTGCAAGCATACATGCTAGGGTAGTCCATCCCATCATGTCTAGGTTGAGTAAGTATTGCACCAACTGCAATACCAAATGCATTGATATGGACGTGAAATTTGATCGACCAGTTTGGAAACCGTAGTATTGGGGCTTCGACTAGTTTTCTTTTAAGTAGTTCAAAAGATGTCTCACATTCTTGTGACCACATAAACTCTTGATTCTCTTTTAGTAATTCTTCCAAGGGGTATGTCATATCATAATAATATCTATAAAAAAATTGATAGTATCATGTGTGACCCAGAAGTATTCTGACCTACTTTGGGTTTATCGATTGTTTTAAGTCAATAATAAATTTAATTTTAGTGTAGTCGACTTTAATGCCTTCCTTGCAAATGATGTATCCTAAAAGTATTCCAATTAGAGTTGCAAATATGCACTTTTTAATATTCAATGATAGTTGTATTTTCCTGCATCATTCTAGCATAAGTCGTAGGTATTGAGTATGATCTTTTAGCAGTGAGTATATTGTCCAATCATTGAAGTAGACATCCATGGTTTTGTATAGATATTCCTGAAATGATTTTACCACTATTCCTGAGAATATTTTTGATGCATTATTTAGACCAAAGGGCATGACCTTATAGGAAAATGATCCAAATTCACAAACAAATGTTTTGTGTTGATATTCTTTAGCAATAGGAACTTGATTATATCTAGAAAATCCGTTGGTGAAGGAATAGCATTCATGACCCGCGACTTCATTGATGATTTCATCAGTGAAGGGTGTAGGTAAATGGTCAATTAAAGTTACTTTATTATCCCCCTTAATTCGACGTAGATTCATAATTTTATTTGGTCATGTTTCTTTGGTTTGACAACCATGGGGCTGGCCCATTCTGACTAGTCGACTAGATATATGATTCCAGCATCTAGCATATTTTCTATTTATTTCCTTACTATGTCTGTATACTTATGTTCCAGCTTATATGGTCGCTTCTTGATGGGTCTGGAGTCTATTTTTATGTTGATTTTCATTACACCCATTTCTTGTACTAATCCCTTTAAATATTTGTAATCTCTTGCAAAAATATCCTGGTATTCTTTTAACAAATTAGTTATTTCTGCTATTTGTTGATCAAGCCAGTAGTCTCCTATCTTTGCCATCTTTGGTCAGTCATCATTTGAAATGTTGACTTCTTTTGTTTTAATTTGTGCATCCATCCATTCTAGTGCTCTTGTTTCATTGATTTGTCGATCACCTTCTTTAAATTTTGTAAAGGCCTGAGGGAAATCTTTTTCAATAAGTATTTCTTGTTCTGTATTTTCCTCCGTGTCATCTTTCATCAAGGTTTTCACAGGTTTTACTATGCAAGGATGATTTCTTTTCCATCTAAATATTTTTCCTATAGTTTTATCATTTTCAATTTCTAGTTGAATCGACCGATGGGTTGATCGGGTCGTGATATTATTACATATAGACTGTGGTTTTTCTATTGGGGTCGACATGACATTGCTCTTAGGTTGTGTAAATATTTTAATTTTTCGACTGCTTCTTTGATGCATTCTTCTTCCGGGTTAAATGAGGAATCTCTTATAAAAAATTATTTCAAATCTTGCCAATTAAATGTTTCTCTTTTGGATTCTTCCATCTTATACCATTTGTTTGGTAAGTCTTCCAGTGTATCTGGGAATAGATTTGGATATATTCTTTCACCCCTATATCCCAGTCGTTTCCATTCCTTTTTGCATATATTAATATGTTGAGCTAGATCTTGGCCTTGAACAAATTTTGGTATTTCAATTTGAGATGTGTGTTTCTTTCCTCCAAAGCATTCAACAAAATATGTTGATGCCATAATCCATGTCTAGAGGCAGGACCGGTGCATATCCCACCATCTTGTTGCCTAGCTAATGAAGGTTTAGACTAGACTTTGAAGATGACATTGTTCACTGATGTTTTTAGAGACTTTTTTGATATGTATAGTCGGAGATTCTTGTTCTTTATACCATAGCTATGGAATACTTGTCATTTCCTTCTTTGTTGGAATGATTGTCGGGTATTCTCTTACTTTCTTCTCAATTTTTTTTGCAATGATGGATATAGTAAAGCATTGTTGCACTCTTTTTCTAGGAATGACTTCGAACGACCAGCATTCACGAGCTTGTGCTTCATAGTTTTCCATATGCCATCCATACAATTCCAAGTTGGAATTGTATCCGATATACATGGGATTTCCCAAGTGGATTTATCTATGGGCGTTTGGTTCCATAGAATATTCATTATTTTAGACTATTTGGTATAGTCGTCGGATGTTAGCATCATTATCATCAAGTTCGGCCCAGGGTTTTCCCTGGGATGGGTTAATAGGTACAATTACTTCCTTTCCTTCTCCTTTGAGCTTAATTCTATCCTTTCCAAGGGAAATAGAAGATTTCATTTTCTGTCCCCAAGGTCAACCAACTAAAGTTGGGAAGGATTTAGATCCTTCTCTTGGGTCAATAATTTCAAAGTCGATGTATGTACTAATTCCCATAATTGTAGTTTTGACATTTTTCCATACTCCAATGGGTTCAATTAGTTCTTGGTCGAAAAGTTTAAGATATATTCCCGACTCTGCTAGTCGGGATCGACCCACACTTTCCCATTTCAATCTTGTCATTATATTAGCTTGTGACACGAAGTCGAACACGACTTGTGTAATGCAAAATCCTTCGACTTCCAAGTCGATGAGATGTTTGATATCTACTTTATCGTTTTTATTCATACTACAAAGATTTCTAGTGATTCTTTCATTCTCTGCATTATTTATGATATGATGCATTAAATCAATTAAGCATTCAACTGCTTCTTCTTTTGTTAAGAGTTGTAATAACTCATTGAGTGTTTTATTTCTATTTTCTGCATTATTTTCTTCAACGGAAATTTGTGCAAATATTTATGTAGCATTGTTAAATATTTATTTATGCTTCAGTGGATTAGGGTAGTCATCTTATTTTCTTTGTATATTTGTAACCTGGTGATCATCCCGACCAATTCTTGTACAGTGTCTGGTAATAATTTGCAAATTCTTAGTATTCAGTGCTTCATTTTTAGGAACACAAGACAAAATGTTAACATTCTTTATTTTATTAAGTGCTTCTAACATAATGGGGAACTCTAGTTTGTGCTCCCCAACGCCACATTTTGTACAAAATTTTAAATCTGTCATGTCTTTCCATGGACAGACAAGGCTTAGATGTTCTTCACTATAGCACACGAAGTATCGTGGTTTATTCCAACCTAGTGGTCGTATCTTCAATTGTTATTTATTCCTCGACCATTGTATCCTCCTCGTCAATTGTTGTCGTAGTTGTGCTAGTCATTATTCCGACTGTCTCGACCTTTATGTTCGTTCGTCCGAGTCTGGTACACCGCGTGGTAATTTTCTTTAGTCTTTAATTTCTTTATGCACTCTGCAGTCGAATGTTGTTTTGTTCGAAAAATTCCACACCATTTTGGATTTACATTGTCGACATTACACGGACAGTCTGTAGTTGAGTGAGCATCGAATATTTCGTAGATGTCACAAAATTAGCTTGTATGTGCAATCTGGAAGTTTCATGGCTTCTGTTGTTCTAGAAACATTTTCAGGCTCTCTTCCAGTTGTTTCATTTCCCTTTGGTATATGTTGTGATCATTATGATATCTCATTTTTTCATCATAGGGTAGGTATCTTTGGTATGTCCTTCTCTGGAGCATATGGTACACCATAGGTCGTTATGTCGCGTTGTGACATGCTGCAGTGATTTTTGTATAGTTTCAATCCTTCGAGTCATTTGTCAACAGGTTCTGTCAAGTAGTCTATATTTGATTCTACTCTTAAATATTTTTTTAGGATGTCATCATATGTTGTGTATCCATGCATTAGTAATGGCGTCTTGATTCTCAATTGAATGCCTTCGACAAAGAATTGGATCACTACCACCGGGTCCATTTTAGTTGGAATCTGACTAAGGATATGTTTAAACCTTCTGTCATATTCTTGTATAGACTCTCCTATTCTTTGTTTAATTTTCTTCAATTTGTGTATAGCATATGCTTGGTATCGTCAATCTTAAATAAATCTAGAAATTTGTCCTGTATTTGTTGTTTTGTCTTTGGACCTTCTTCAAGAAATTTCATGTACCATGTGAGTACTCTATTTCTAAGTCCTCCTACAGACTGTGCAATCTATTGGTTCTCATCATCAATGAGGTTAGCTTTCCAAAGGGATTCATATACAAACCAGTGTTTCTTAGGGTCACCATCCCCTTCAAAAATAGGATTATTAAATAGAATATGGTAAGCCATATTAATAGATCTAGTGTTATTTATACTTAATATAGTAGACTGGCTGACTAACTGACTTACTACTTGACTTTTACTGCTATATTATTGAGGATGCGATTCATACCATGACATAAGTACTTATTCTACAGACTCTTCGTCACCAGGTCAATTCTTTGACATGTCAAGTGCTTCAATAAACAATGTTGCTAGCAGGGGGGTACCTCCATATGTTCTGAATAAAATAAGTTAAAAGTGTGTCTTCCAAATTCAGGTGTGAAGGTAATCTAGTTACCATGTTCTGGGAACTAAATCATCAACATATCTATAATTCTTCAACATTGATCTAGTTGATTCCATATACTACTATTGCCTAGATTCAGTTCCATGTCACGCTCAACTATTTGTCTAATGCTCTACCCAGTCATCATTATAATTGGTATAGAATTGATGGGAGTTTAAGCATCTGGGATTGCAATACGCAAATTTTGTGGAGTCAGCACCATCGCATGTGACTGATCTACATGTGTCAGCACCTCACCTTTTCTCTTATCTAGTCAACTTTCCCTCGACTCGAGCAGGTATTTTGGCTGCTCGATCATCTCACCTGGATTCTTCATACTTATTTTTCCATGTAATGGACTAGCAATATCTTTCAGCTGTTCTCATCGCTTGTACCTTTTTTCTCTTTCTAATTTTTGAATGTATGTTACTTGTTTATGAGCGGGTAGACACTTGGTTCATCAGAGCGAACTCGACTTTTTGTAGGGATTCATTATTTTCTTCTTCCTTCAACTAGCATCATTATTCTATTCAGAAACACATGGATGGAGACCCCCCCATTTCCGAACCGACTCTTATTGTTTGAAGGAGGTAGGTTCAACAATGGAATTCAATTGTTTAAGAAATATTCCCACTAACGTTTGTTGACGAAGCGCTCCCACTCTTTTTGTTTTTTCTCCCAATCTGATACAACAGGCACGTCCAACAGAGGTCGTGGTTTCACCATATGGCCAGCTCTATTTTCAATTAAGAAATTGTATAACATACTTGGTATAGAATGAAAGAACCCTTCATGAAGGTCGGTGTAAAATCTTCGTCGGACTTTGTCGGCATATGATCTTTCTTCTACAGCTTATTCTTCATAAAAATCTTCACATGTATTTCCAATCCACTCGCATAGATTCGTTATGCCTCTATTGTATATCTTGTGCATTAGAATTCTTTCATTCTGGGAATTTAACTTGGGCATGAACAATGTCAAGGAATCGATTTATCTCTCGAGGAACTACTTATATACATCTTTCATGGGACTCAGTGAAGAACTTATCCCTTCCCTGTGCAATTGTTAGCTTGTTTTTCCTTGCATAATTATGGATGTAATTTGTTATTTTCTTGTCCCACCACTCTCGAATCTCTCATTCAGTTCGCATTTCATCAGATTATGTACTACCGGAAATGGAACCAATGTTGTAGTCTAAGGAGTTGCATAGTTTAACCATGGTACATCACATGTATGTATAAATGATCACATGAACATATAACATAAAGAGATAAAAGACTAAGTGGGACCATAGAAACAAGCTATGTATTAACAAATATAAAGCATTGTACATCCTTCCCTTCTATGTACTTGCCTCACCAGCCTATATATACAATTTACAAGCAGTTATTTGGTTATAACTATCAGTTTGGTTAGATAACTGACCGACTGGACCGACCCGACTATGGTTGGTCGAAGGACCTTGTCGATCATGGTTGTTGATAGACTCACAAAGTATGCACATTTTTGTGCGCTCTCTCACCGTTTTAATGCAAGTACAGTTATTGTAGCCTTCATGGAAACAGTTCATAAGTTACATGGAAAGCCAAAGATTATTGTAAGTGATAGAGATCACATTTTCATTGGAAAATTATGGACTAAATTATATTCTTGTTTGGGTACCCAATTGGATCATAGTTCATCTTATCATCCTCAATCTGATGGGAAAACTGAGATAGTGAACAAATGTTTGGAAGGATATCTTCGTTGCTTTGAATTTGATAAACAAAAACAGTGGATGAAATGGTTATCTTTGGAAGAATGGTGGTGCAATACTTCCTTCCATACATCATCAAAAATGTCTCCATTTATGGCACTTTATGGGTACCATCCTCCATCTATCGCATCCCCCTTAAAAGGAAAATCTAAAGTTCAAGCTGTGGAAGATCACCTTAGAGAACCAGCAAGAAGTTCTCCAGTTAGTAAAGGACAACCTGGCTATGTGAAAAAATGGGATGAAACAATTGTTAGGATATTTTAATACTCCATCCTTGTCCTACCTAGCATTATTTATTTTTCCTAGTTGTTGATAATATCATTTCCCCCGTAGTGGTGTGCAGATGTCATCCAGGATCCATCTACCACCTTCTAAGCCCTGCGTGCATCATTTTAGGATCACTTCAGTCAATTCCCTATTTTATAGGAACCAACTAAGTGTTCCAATGAAGTCCAGCTGAGTTAGCTAACTCTTGTGGGGGGTTAGAGATTTGGATGCCACTGATTGTCGCCTTATGTGCCCATTTATTATTGGCATGCATGAAAAACTCACTATTGTTCCCTCCATAGTCAGTTAACTGATTGTGACTTCTGTTAACTGAGCTTAGGTTCAGTTCAGTTGAGTTTGAATCTTCCAGAGCCCTCCAGTGGTGATAATCCCTATGCTAGACCAACTGAGGTTCGAATTCTCTTGAGTGATTTGAATTATCTCCATTGTAACATCATTGTTGATTATACTAATTATTGGATACTGTGACATTATTCTGCTCCTATCTGAGTTCTACCGCATAATTATTTCTCTACTCTTTTTTACTACAGTTTTCACTCTTATTCAACTTTTCTACTCATTATTTCTTTGTGAGGTATACTTAGCTCTTAGATCTGCTCTGACATAGAATTTCACATGGTATCAAATCCATTGAGTGAATAGGTTGAGAAACTACTTTCGGTAGAGCACCAAAAGCCTCTGGATTTCCACAGCAAATCCCAATGCCATTGCATTGAATTCATTGGAGAAATCCAATGAGGTCTAGCCAGGTGTGAAGGATCCGAATAAAAGTGCCTACATTCCTATAGCAGCTCTTAGTAGTATTCTACCTCCATTATTGATATTTTTTGCAGGTTATTCAAATTGTTTTAGTACAACAGCAGTTACAACATTTTTCTGCACTTGCACCGGTGTTTATGCACCTGTGTTTTTCTGCACCTGTGTTTCTACACTCAATTTTCTTAGCAGCAGTTTCACCTTGTATTCGATGCAGCAGTTGTAATGGACAATTCGAACTCTCCTCTCTCTCCCAGGATCCTGACACCCTTCAATTACCTTGATTGGAGGGTTGATATGCAGATGGTATTGCACAACAAATCACTGTACAGGGTAACAATGGCGAAGGATCCTGAACTACAATCAGTTGTGGAGAAAACCAAGTATCTGAATAGATTGGATGAAGCATTTGGTTTCATGTGTACTCATATTTCTAGAGATCTACTCTTCCACGTCGAAGGATTGAACACTCCAAGAGAGTTATGGTTGAATTTAGAGACCGTCTTAGGCAAACAAGATGAGCTAAGAGGCCATATTATGGAAAATGATTTGATTTCTCTTCAACCTAGTAGTTTCGAGACCATCCAACAATTCTTTTCAAAATTCAAATCTCTAGTTATGTAATGCAAGCAGTGTGGCATTGAGAAGAAGGATGAGCAATTGGTGCTATCCATTCTAAGCAAGCTAGGTCCTGAGTTATCCATCTTTGTCTCTACCTTCCATTATGGGCGAATATCAATCCTTGGTTGGAATATTCCCTCCTTTTATATTTTCACTAAATCTCTCATCAAAGAACAAGATAAGTTGATCCAGATGAGTGCCTTGATGGCCTCCAAAAATCAAGCTCTTTTGGATGGAGAACCAAAAAGTGAAAATGGGAAGGGGAAGCACAAAGGAAAGGATAAGAGGCCATATGAACCCAAGAAAAATTCCAAGTCAATTCCATCAGAAGGATCCTCCAGCTCCAAGAAAGACAAACACAAGGGATTTGAGAAATCCAAGTGTTCCTATTGCAAGAAAGGAAACCAACCAGAGAGATCTTGCATGCAGAAGAAGATAGGTCAGATGACCAAGCTTCTTGAACAACACAACATTTCCCTCCCAAAAGGTGCAAGAGAAACTGATTCTGGAAGTGATTCTGATGGTCATGAGAGATGCCATGCACCGAAGGTTGGATTTTCAAAATCACGAGCCCTTCTCATATATTCAGGAGCCTCCAACCACATGGTTGCCTCTAGAGAATCATTTTCTTCTCTAGATCTCAAAGATGGTCTGATTATTCACATGGGAGACAACTCTCAGATCTCTGTTGAAGGGAATGGAATAGTACATATGGAGCACAGTAAGTTAAAAAATGTTCTATTTGTGCCTTCTTTGTTAGAAATCTTTTTGTCTGTATATCAGATGACTCACATATGCTCACCGAAGAAAGTGGTCTTTGGTCCTAACACAGTTGAGATTGCAGAGATCTCTACTGGGAATATTATAGCAAAATGGTTTGCAAACCATGCCTCCAAGGCATATGAATTCTCACATTTTTTCCATACTATCTCCCTACCCCATCGGAATCTGATGAAGATCAGAGTGATATCTCTTCTAATGAAGATGAGGATCAATATCTTGATGTTGATAATAAACTTCAAGAAGATTCAAATTCAGATCCAGTGTTGGAATAATTAAATCCTCCTAGATGTCATTTAATACATTGGTAGATCAAATTAATCATTTATGATTAATTTCCTTTGTATTAGACTAGATTATTGCTAATTGAGGCTTTGTGTGGACCACAAACCATCTATGGGGGGACCACAGACTCCAAAGTGTGGACCACAAGTCACCTAGACCACTTGGGCACATTTCTGATTGATTCTGGATAAGATTTGGTGAAGAAAGGTGCTTTCCTGGAATTTACTGCTTTTTACCCTATGGGGAAAAGCTAGTCAAACTAGGCAACCTGGTTTTTGCATCCATGACACTCCATGATTTTTATTCTTTCCAAAATTGGTATTTGGCATTTTTTTTCATCATAAATCACCTTCAGGTCACTAATTTGGAAATTTGTGAGCCTTTGGAGAGATTTGGAAAGCATACTTGCCACCTAGGGGGGATGAGCATATTTTTAGTAAGTCTGATGATGAGATGATTTCTTTGGCATCTTTAGCCATTAGAATCTCTATTGTAATGTTATATAACAGCAACCTATTACTTTCATAAGGTTGGATGATGTATTTTATTCATGAGAAGTAAATACAGAATTGTATCTTTGTGAGTAATTTTTATGTCTTTGACTAGTTGTGTGAGATCTTCTGTGAGTGAGTGTAATTGTTTGATCAGATCTTGGTGTGAAATGAATTTCACATGGTATTAGATCTATCAATCATTTCCTTTTTCCTTCTATTGTCTTGCAGGATCCAACCAGTCTCAAGGAGGGCGCATTGATCAATCCACCGGGTGAATTATATTCTCTACAGGGTGCAATTTGGCATCCATAAGTATACAAAAATAATTCCATAAGCTATTTCAGAGCATCCATGGATCATTCACAGCAGAACATCCTCACTCCATTAAATTACTTTGATTGGAAGGCGCAGATGGAGATTCTACTGAGAAGCAAAGGGCTCTATAGGGTGACAATGGCAACTAAAGCTGAGCCAACCTCAGCAGTAGAGAAATCTAAATGGAATAATCGAAGGGATGAAGCCTATGGGGTGTTATGTCTCACTACATCTAGAGAGCTTCTATTTCATCTTGATGGCCTCACTTCTCCCAATGAAGTATGGCTGAAACTTCAAGAATTGTTCGAGAAAACCAATGAGTTGAGAGGCCACCAATTGGATAACGAGCTAGTCTCTTTGAGTCCACAAAATTTTGATAACCTATAGGATTTCTTCTCCAAACTTAAATCTCTTGTATTGCATCTGAAGCAATGTGGTATTGGAAAAAAGGATGAGCAATTAGTTTTGTCCATTCTCTCCAAGCTTGGCCCCGACTACTCAATCTTTGTCTCGACCTTCCATTCCACCCGGAAAGCAATTAAAAATTGGAAGAGCCCGACACTTTCAGAATTCATGGAGTCTTTGACACAAGAAAAAGACAAATTGGTCTTGACGGAAGCCATTAAAAATCCATCCAAAGACTACTGTTTGAATGTTGGAGATTCAAAGGGAAGAAGAAGGGCAACTTCAAGAAGCCCACCGGTGAGAGGAAAGACAAGCAGAAATTCAATGAAGGATCTTCAAATTTCAAAAAGAATCCGAATAAGAAGAATGAGAGGACAAAGTGCAAATATTGCAGCAAGGGATTTCATCCTGAAATATCTTGCATGAAGAAAACCATTGACCAAATTCCTCAACTCTTGGAGAAAGCCAACATTCCTCTTCCAAAGAGCGCAAGGAGGAAGGATGGATGACAAAATTTCGATGATAAAGAGAGAGTTCATGCACTAATGTCCAGCACATCCAAACCTTCTTCATTCATTATTGATTCCAGAGTATCGAGACACATGGTGTCTACAAGTAAGTTTTTCACTTCACTTGACTCTTCCAGTGGTCCAAATATTGTATTGGGAGACAATTCTGAAACTTCTAACAAAGGAAAAGGTAGCATAGATCTCGAGTTTGGGTCATTTAATAATGTTTTATATGTACCTGGACTTGCTGCAAACCTATTGTCAGTCTATCAAATCACCCATACAAGGCTGCCCAAGAGAGTAACCTTTACCACCAGTGATGTTGAGATAGTTGAAATTCAACAGAAAAAATGATTGCATTTGGTACTGCTGATCACTATTCTAGAATCTATAAGTTTTCTCACTTTGTGCCAAATCCCTCACCTTCTTCTCTTTTAACCCATGCCAATGAGTCCAAAAAAATATGGCATGAAATATTTGGCCACCTAAATTATAAATACCTTTCCCAACTTCATGAGAAAGAGATGGTTATAGGGTTGCCCAATATCAAATTTTCCAAAGGTGTTTGTCAATCTTGCATCCTAGGAAAACACCCTGAGCATAAGTATGGGAGATCCAATTCTGAGAGAACCACTGCACCATTAGAACTTATTCATTCTGATATATCAGGTCCATTCCATCATGAGTCTTTGAACCATGCCAAATACATCCTCACATTCATAGATGGCTTTAGCAGGTACTATTGGATTTATTTCATCAAGCTGAAATCTGAAGTTTTTGGTTTGTTCAAGCTATTCAAAGCCTCAGTTGAGAATCAATATGGTAGGCATATTAAAATTATCAGATCTGATAATGGTGGTGAATATGTGAAATCAGATTTTCAGCAATTTTGTGCCTCTTCAGGCATTCAGATGCAACACACAGTTCCATATACACCTCAACAGAATGGGGTTGCTGAGAGGAAAAATAGGTCTCTAAAGGAGATGGTCACATGTATGCTTAAGGCAAAGTAATTGTAACCCAATCTATGGGATGAGGAAATAAATTGTGCCACATACATTCAAAATAGAGTGCCACAAAAGGCTCTCAAAGGTATCACTCCTTTCGAGGCTTGGACAGGTCACAAACCTGATATCCCTCATTTCAGGATTTTTGGCTCAAAGGCTTGGGCTAGGATTCCACTTAAGAAGAGGAAGGGATTTGCAGCCCCAAATCCAACCATGTTTATTTGTTGGATATTCAAAGGAATCCCAAGGTTATAAGTTGCTAAACATGACCACTCATAAATCATTCATCGAAAGAAGTGTGCAGTTTGAGGAAGAGTCCTCTCAGAGCACTGAAATTGGAGAACCATCTTCACCACCACCTAAAGAAGAAGTAAGTGATGTTCTTGAAATTTTTGATTATGATATTTCTGATGATGAGGATCATTTTATTGCAGATACTAACTCACCTACAAGGCCTAAATGGGCCGCAAAAACCTTGCAAGGAGCAGGTGAACTAGCTGGCAATCCTCAGGACCAAAGGAGGACTAGATCACAATTTGAGACTACTCTCAATGTGAATGATTCTTACCTTTCTGAGAGATGTTATATGATGATAGATTCTGATCCTCAGACATATGAGGAAGCCTCACATGATCCAAGATGGCAGATTGTTATGGATGAGTATTTTCAGTCATTGCAGAAGAATGAAACTTGGGAGCTAGTCAAGCTTTCCGTAGGCAAAAAATTGGTAAGGTGCAAGTGGATCTTCAAAACCAAATGTGAAGTGGATGGTAGAGAAGTAAAATAAAAATATAGGCTGGTAGCAAAGGGATTTTCACAATTCCAAGGCCTTGATTATAATGAAACTTTTGCACCTGTTGCACAGAAAGACTCCATTAGACTAGTTTTGGCAGTTGCAACATCCAAGCATTGGGAAGTGCATCACATGGATGTGAAAAGTGCATTCCTCCATGGGGAACCTAAGGAAGAAATATATATGCAGCAGCCATAGGGGTATACATCAAATCCTAATCTTGTGTGTAGGTTGAGAAAGTCTTTGTATGGAATTAAGCAAGCCCCCAGGACTTGGTATGCAAAAATGGACAGTTTCCTTCTATCACAATTTTATGTTCGATGCAAATCTGACCCAAATGTCTATATGAAGTTAATATATGGTTCAATAATGATCATAGTGTTGTATGTTGATGATTTTCTGATCACAGGTAGCTCAACAGATCAAATAGCCTCATTGAAGACCGCTTTGAATCAAGCCTTCTCCATGAGTGATTTGGGAATTCTTAAGCAATTTTTGGGGCTTGAGATTTCTCAAACAAAAGATGGAACCAAGGTATCTTAGTCAAAATATGCATAAGATCTGTTAAATAAGTTTAATATGGATAATTGCAAGCCTTCTAAGACTCCGTTCCTTTCTGGAGTTAGACTAGAAGATGCAGAATATACACCATTGTTTGACAGCACTTTATATAGACAGTTGATTGGCAGCTTGCTTTACTTGACACACCCTCGACCTGATCTTGCTTATGCTGTGAGTGTGGAATCAAGATACATGGAGCAGCCACATGAGCTCCATTGGAGGGATACAAAAAGAATCCTACATTATGTGCAGGGCACAAAGACTAATGGGATTCACTATGTTGCAGATTCGAGCCTAGATCTCTTGGGCTTCACTGATTTAGATTGGGATGGGGATAGCCTTGACAGGAAATCCACATCTGGATTTGTATTCATGCTTGGAGGTGGCCCTGTTTGCTGGTCCAGCAAGAAACAAAATTCCATAGTATTATCTTCAGCAGAGCCAGAGTACAGAGGAGCAGTGAATGCTGCTACACAGTGTGTATGGTTGCAGGGTATTCTTTCAGAGTTTGAGATTGCTTTTAGTACTCCTACTGTCATCTTTTGTGACAATCAAAGTGCTATTAGAGTTTCAAGTGATCCAGTACAGAGGCAGAGGACCAAGCACATTGAGATTCATATGCACTACATCAGAGGCTTAGTGCATGACCAGATCATTGATTTGCAGTATTGCTAATATGATGTGTTAGGGATTCTTTTGTTACAAATTGATAATATGATATAAAGGGGTGTTAAAAATGGGTTGATAGAAATGGATACCTACAATATTTGGTAAAACTAGGGGTTTTCTTAATTGGAAAGACATATTGGGAGGGGGGGTCAATAATACAATTTTAGGACACATTTTCCAATATTTAGTGAAATTAGGGATATTCTTTAATATCATGCGAGCGATCGTGCTATGTAACAAGTTCACTAAGTGAACCCCCTGTGATTTAAGGGTACACCCATTTTTCCATGTTTCTTGCTTAAATAAGGTAATAAGAGACAATATCTCAATTCAAACTATCCTATCGGAGCTTGATGAAGAAGGAAAATTCATATTGGAACCTGAACAAATCACTAAAACAAGGACCAAACAAATACACAATCGGGCTATTACTGAGTACCTCATCAAGTGGAAGAACTTACCAATTGAATATTCGACATGGGAAGATGATTCCTTCATACAGAAGCATCCAAAACTAACCAAGCGTTGAGGAAAACACTTGTCTGAAGGGGAGAGGCATTTTAAGCCCTAAATATTGGCACATTACCCCCTATATTGCATGACACATTACATATCATTGATGTCGGCTTGGGTCTATAAGTGGTAATTTTCATTAGTATTACTAAATTATTGGTGTAGGCTTGGGTCCATTAGTTGTAACTGTACCTCTTTGTATCCTATATATAAAAAGGAGACCTTTTCATTTGAATCATCTCATCTTGTTTTGTCTTGTGTACTTAGTACATTATATAAGGAGGTTTCCCCCTCGAAGAGGCTTTCTATTCATCAATTTTCTTCATTTTTAAGGCATGGATTACTCTTTCTAGTTTATTTATGATTCTTTCATGCTCTTTTGGGTAATTTTTTGCTTAACATAGTCAAAGGAACACGTAAAAAACATACATCTTCTTGGAAAAGATACATGGTTTTTAGCATAATAATTGGTATACATAATTTAGCATTTTCACCCGACCATTAAGGGCTCCCCCATGTAGCATTATTAATGGACTCTATCCATCCTTGTAGTAAATCCATACTTTGAATTCCATGCTACCTTAATACCAGTCCTTCTCTTGTTGTGGGAGAACCTTTATTGATTCACCTAAGGGGAGAGAAATCTTTCCTCTCTTCGCTACACCCATCAATTGATTGATAACAGACAACGATCCATTTGAAATTTAAGTGCATAAGTAGAGATGATAGTTCATTACTCAATTTGAGATCTAAATTTAGATGTAGTGATATAATAACCTCCAGTCGCAAATCCAGAAGCCCAGGTATCCCCTGAACCTATTGATCCATTAGTTGAATAAACATATTCACCAACAAAGGAAGGAGAGGCATTATAGTAAAAGTTAGATTCAGTAAATCCACCAGTAGTAGAGTCCCCAATAGCATATCAAGTAGCCAATCCATATCTCATTTCTTCATATCTTGATCCCATTACAATTGATCTATCACCAGTGAATGTGCATGTTGGAACCCTAACATACAACCCTGCATACATTCATTCCCCATAAGCAGTAGGTTTAGTATCGAAAAAAAGAGTAGGCATAGAGGTAGTAGATTCAAGTGCAGATGAAGATCCGATGCTAGAAGTCGATCCGCCAGTAGAGGTAAAGGTGAAAGGATCAGATCGATATCTAGTCAGTGTTTTAACTTAATTCAATTGTTTAAGTTGATTTCATCGAAGACCCAGCTTACCCAACTTGATCGGTTCACATTTTTTATCTGGTCAAATAATCAATTGATTCACCAGCAGATTGCCTTGATTCCTTTCTAGTAGTTCGAGAGCCCATTTTAGATCCTCTCATTTCAGATCATATTCCATATCGGGATCCATAGCTAGCTAAAGTTCCAAGTGACCCATATTTAGTGCCATTCACAGAATCTATCATCGTTTTTAATTCAACACCTTCAGTAGCATATCCCATTGTTTAAGATTCCAATCATGCGCCAATTAAGCAAATGCAATCACCACTAACAAGGGTTGTAGTACCTATTGCAAGACCCATTCTAGAGCATGTGAAAGAGGTAGTTTCTCAAGATAGAGGCCCTGAAGCACCCATAGAAAAGGGCACCAAGTGCCTTCTGGATTTCATCTAACCATGTGACTTGTCAATATTTAATGTCAAACACAGTATCTACATGTTGGATCCAAAGGAACTCCTTGTGCCTCTATACATGAACATAATTTCTAGGTTATAAAAAATTCAACAAATAGTCCTTCACTATGGGTATAGTGCACACAAGATTATGATGCAAAACATAATCCCATAGAGAATTAGAATGTTTCCATTGATCCCGGTGGGAACTGAATATTTTATCCTATCCTACTAGAATGAATTTAACTTCTTCTCCTTCATATCAAAATCTATAATGTTCTATGAGTTCTCACAGCCAAATCATATTGACCACATACTGACCCTTACCAATGGATTCACGATAAATCAAATTATATTCTTTGTAAAAGGAAGTAGAATATATGCAACCCTCATGATCTTTTATTATGTACATGTATGGATAATATGCACTCCCATTCATAAATATTTTAAGTAAAAGAATGGAGTACAATTTCTATGGCACTATAGAACGATCTTACAAGGAAAAAAGAGATCAGTTTTCACTACTGAAATGTCTTTGGTATACCTTTGAAACTACAAAACACTATTGGATTTCAACTCCATCTTCTTGACCTAAACTTATTGATCCTTCTCATAGTGCTCTTCTATGGTTATCATGGGAGAAAAGTTTTGACCACGATATTGATCTATATTCATAGACTGGATTTCTCGTATCTCATGAAAAGAGAATGAGTTAGAATAATAGATTAACTTTCCATGACAAGATACATATCAATATAAATACAACTCAAGGTCAGTGCTATGAATAAGCTTCACCGTAAAAGGAAGTGGAGGGTACTAGTTTCACGAAAACAAAGGCTTCGGTCGAAAGATTTCAAGATAAACATAGAACATTACTAACTGAAAAAAGTGTATATATGAACATAAAAAACCTGTTACCGATAATCCATGGTTGGGTTTGAGTATGAGTCTAAGAAAATGGACTAATATTTTATTTGTTCCGAGATAGATAAAAAAAAATAGCGAGGCGTAGTTATCTAGAAATTATGCATCGAAGTATAGGTAGGGTGACTCAAAATAATGTGATTAGATGCAACATGCCAAAAGATTATAATTTGTAGGAATGACATAGCCACAAAACATCTGAAAACTTGTAGATTCATTTAATAGACCAGATATAAAGAAACTTCCAATTATTATAATTTAATTTGCA
This sequence comes from Larix kaempferi, assembly GCA_027924585.1. Lineage (NCBI taxonomy): Eukaryota > Viridiplantae > Streptophyta > Pinopsida > Pinales > Pinaceae > Larix > Larix kaempferi. The sequence continues at coordinate 7,359,936 of BSBM01000597.1, read as the reverse complement.
GCTAACAAAGCCACAATGTTTCTTCAATAAAAATATGTATGCATACACAAAGTCAAATTCCACTTAATAGAGCTAGTTTAATTTGCAGCAAACATAAGCACGAAGACTATGAGTTAGTTTTAATACTATTTTTTCATGTTTTGGTTTTGGAGAATTCAAACAATACGCCAAATATATCATTTTTATTTTTTTATTGCAGGATGGTAAGTCATCCTGGAATGAAAGGGAATGAATAGCACAAGACCAGCCATAGTACAAATCAGAGGACAACATGTTTCCCTCTGAAATGGTAAACAAAAAAGTTCATTTAGCTTCAATATTAATATTTTTATTACTTTTCAATTTGACATTTACATAAATTTATAATTTTTTTAATAAGTGATTAATTATTGTTTTCAAAATTTAAATTAATGAAATAAAAAATAAAATAAAATTTAATATAAATACAAATAAAATATAAAATATAATGAAAAAATTGCGTAATTTTTTAACCCCTAAAATGGATAGGTTAATAATTTTACTTCACATTAATATTCATTGTTTATCACTACTCCTTAATTGGATTTTAAGATTTTCAAATTATTCTAACATAGTGATAACTTTATTTTTGCATTTTTTTAGATTAGATTTGTTTAATTGTTTTAAAAAATAAAATATGTGATTTGCTCAAAGATTAATTTGATAATAAATTATTAAAAAACTAAATTATATATAAATTAAAATTTAATACAAATTTTTATGTATTTCATTTATATGTGTTTGGAATTTTGGTAGGAACTTGGAAAAAGATGTATCCATTAAATTTGATGGTTTAGATAATTTTATTCAATTTCAATGTGATAAGTGTGATAGATTTTCAATCAAAATCAGTGGCCAAAATGTATTATGAGAAGAAAATTGACCATCAAGATTTAGCCATTGATTTGAACTATTAAAGTTTTGGGTTGATTTATAATATTTTTTGGTTAGCTAACACACTCATAAAGTTTGTGTTAGTTGGTTAATGGAATTTATCTCAGACACACAAGGCAAGACGTTTTAGTGGGATCATTAGCTTCATAAAAACTTTAATTGAATCACCATTTAGACCTTTCAAAGGAAACCACACGAGTTCTTCATGACATGTGTTTTACTACTATATTTTTAACTTCATTGCATCTACTTCCTTTTTTTCCCTTTTGTTGTCCCAATGGTCACTTTTATGATCAAATCTTGCTTGGCCATGTATACTTCATTTCCAAAGGCACTATCAAATCGACAAACAAGATGTATAGCTATTTCAATAATGATTGGGAGATCTTCTTACAACCAAGATCCATGGTTAAACAACCATTTAAAGCTTGCTTCATTTCTCAAGAGAGGCTCAAATCATTTTGTCAATCATGTATGTTAAAAGTGTTTTGGAAGCCACAGTTTCAACAATTTTGAGTTTTGTTGAGAATCTTCTGAATTTGGAGCACATGAATATCAAAATAATATTCTGCTACATGGAATTTGTTTACTACATCTCGATATACTCTTCACAAGTATGCAGAATTTGCTTCATCTTTGTTGCGAGAATAAGAGGAAAATCATTATAAAACATGGGAAGCATGAGTTAATTTCTTTCTAAATTGTTGGGTGAATATGCAACACAGTCAAAACTAGTGAATCAATTTGTTGGTTGTTTGTTACCATTCCTTGATGATTAACAAGTCGGAAAGACTAAGTATTTTGTCGAAATACTCTCTCTTTTTAAAGAGGTTTTGCCATCTTTGGGTGACATAAGTGCTATGAAAATGCTAATTGCGTTCAATTCGTTGGTAACTTTGTCTACATTTAATATTCAAGTCCCTATTTTTGCTATCATGGAAGGGATTTTTAAAGTAGACCCTTCCTTGGCCTTCCCTGCAACACTGGTTGTTGATTTGTGATGGTACACAAGGTACAAGGCTAGCTCTACACCGTTGGCAAAATTTAGTGCATGTGCTCTTTTGGGGCTTTTCCCAAAACACCATTTCGTTGTTAGTTTTCTTTTTTTAATGATTTCACTCTCCAACAACAACCTATCGACGTATTATTGCATCTTTTTGGGGGGCAATTGCTAGTTTAATTAAATTGGAAGACCACCAGTTTCATGACCTTGACTTTTACAGTTACTCATTACATTACAAGCAGTCATGATATTGTCATTTTTTTTTGCAGTTCTCATGAGTCTGAATAGCATACGATCAATATTAACAACATTATTACGGGATAGTGTTTGGCAAAGATTACAACTAAGCATGGTTCTCAAATCAAAGAGGTGGCGCTAGCATGGTCAATGATGTCATTTACCACACTGCCAATCATGAAACTTGCCTACGACGAAACTACTCGAGAAATTTTAACATCTAATAATAATGGAATTTGTTGTACATGTGGTCTAAGAAATTTCCCTACGATGCTCGTGATATGCCAACTATGCTCTATGAAAATAAATCTTATAGCAAAAAGGAGTCACTTGAGGATAACCATAATTGCTACATATTTCCTATCCATGATCGAAGCGAAATACCTTCACATTCTACTGAAATTATATATATATCATTTTTTTCATTTAGTTTGTCATATATAAAACATAATCATAATTGTATGAAATTTGTTATTTAATTTTTTTTTTTAATATTATTTTTATTTATTTATTAAATATAATTTTAAATTTTAATCTAAAATTAAAAAATATTTTTACAAAGACTACTTTTAATGAATTCATATATAATTTTTAATAACATCTAACTTTAATCTCATATATGATGCTACCTTAGATTATCTTTTAATCATCCACTAAGAAAATCATGTCATATTTCTACGTGAGTGAAGATATTATAAATGTCATATTTTATATAATATGTTTGGTATTGCTGAATTTCTTCTTATCCCATCAATATAGTTGATTTTATGGAGTTTTTTTAAGTGAATATTATGGAATTTTAATATAAAGTATTTGTGAATAATGAATTTCTTTTAAGGAATAGCAATACTTGTACACTATATTATAGAGTTCTTTTTAGTGAAGATTACATAATTTTAATATATAAAAATTATAAAAAATGAAATTGTTTTAATGAATAATAAAACTTTTTTTTGTTATTTAGTAGATTTACATGAAAATAATAATATTTTATAAATCTAAAAAATAATTTTTTAACTAAAAAATTTATTATAATTAGCATAAATCCATTTTAAACTCGAATTTATTATGCATTAAGAGGGATCAAATTTCTTGAGGTGTAATTTTTATTTTTATTTAAATTTTTTTATACCTCAAGAAATTGGATCCCTCTCGGTACTTAATAGATATTGGTTTAACATGGATCTATGCTAGTTTTATTTTTTATTTTATTTTATAAGCTAACACGAATTTTAATTACTTTTTATTTTTGATAAGTTATGAGCTGACATGAGACCTCTACAATTAGGAAATAGTAGTATCCACATTTTAATGTAGTTGAGACTTTACAATTTACTTTTGTATTATTAAACTTAGAATATGGAATTATGCAATTTCTTTTAGTATTCTTAATATCCTTGGGAATATAGAATCATAATATGTCTTGTAATTAATATGTAATTTTATAGGAATAATATAAATAATATATTTGAGATTATATCAATATAGATCCATTAAATCTTATTCTAGATTTTGCTGAGATTTGGGGATCCTCCTCTAAATTGGATCCTCTATCTGATTTTTTCCAGCAATTGTTCAAGGGATATAATATGTTGGATGTTTTTCGCACTAAACTTGGACCCACATGGAAGAATGAAAGATCTAGATATGAAGGTGTTAGTAAAAGGTTGGATAGGTGTTTGACCTCTGAAGATCATGCTGGAGCTTTGTCTAGATATAGGTCTTGGGTTATACCTTCTTCTATTTCATATCATTTTCCAATTTGTTTACAATTGGATGGAGAGAACTCTGTATCTCATTTCCCCTTCAAGTTCAATTATATGTGGATTAAAGATGAGGATTTTTGTCACTTGGTTAGAAGTTGTTAGAATGATATCACTTTTCCTAAGGAATCTAATGTTATGGATAGACTATGTTCTAAACTTAAAGGTTTGAAGAAACTAGTTGTTATGTGGGAACAAAAAAAAAAACTTCAATCTCAACGGGACCTCTTGGAGGTTGAAGAGATACTTGCTAAGGATTATGAGGATAACTTCGTTGGTTCTTTCTTTAAGGAGGAAAAGGCTACTTTATTGGATCTTGAGGAAAAGAAAGCAAATTTTCTTAAGTTGGAAGAGGAAGAGTGGAGATTGAAAAGTAGGGCAATCTGGATTGCCCAGGGTGATAATAATACAAATTTTTTTCATGGGTATATTAATTATGGAAAAAACCTTAATGCGATCTGGGATCTTAAAAATGAACAAGGGAAGTGGATTGCTTCTCAAATGGATTTAAATAAGTATTTTGTTGATTATTTTTTTTGATCTGTTCAAGGATCCTGGAACTACTAATATAGTGTATCAACTTGATGTTGTTAAGTATTACCCTTCTTTCTTCTACGTTGATGAAGGAAAGCAAATTGGTAATCATGTTACTATGGATGAAATTGAATGGATTTTTAAACAATTTTCTAGGGACAAAATCCCTGGGCTAGATGGATGGCCTGTTAAATTTTTTAGCTCCATTTTTTATCTGGGTGGGCATGAGCTTCTAGAGGTGGTTGAATATTCCAGAACTGAAGGGTTTGTGTCTAGGGCCCTGAATTCTACTTTGATCACACTTGTTCCTAAGTGTGATAAACATGAGTCTTTTATAGACTTCAGACCTATCTCACTTTGTACCTTACTCTATAAGATGATCAATAAAATCATTTCCAATAGGCTCAGACCCAAGCTAGCTGAAGTGGTTTCTAAGGAACAATTTGGGTTTTTACCCAACAGACAAATTTTGGATGCAATTGGAATCACTTAAGAATGCCTCCATTCTAAAAGGTTAAGAAGATGAATGATTTGATACTTAAAATGGATTTAGCTAATGCATATGACAAAGTCAATTGGGTTTTCTTAAGGTTGATTCTCATCCAAGCTGGGATCACATTGGATACCACCAATTGGATCATGACATGTGTATCTCTTGCAAATTTTGTTGTTATGGTCAATGGTTCACCTTCAAATATCTTTAAGAACTCCATAGTTTTAAGACAAGGGTTCCCCCTTTCTCCACTTTTGTTCATGTTAGTCATTGAAGGTCTTAGTAGCATGATTGGTGCTGCTAGAAAGGGTGGAAAATTATATGGCATTAAATTCTCTTATGTACTACACATTACTCATTTACTTTTTGTTGATAATGTTGTATTATTTGCCAAAGGATCATTGGATGAATGGAGCACTTTTTATGAGATCATCACTTTATTTTGTGCAGCAATAGGTATGGAGGTGAGCTTTAGTAAATCAATTTTATACAAGAATGATGTCACTAATGATATATTTTCAAACCTTGCTCATTTATTCCCTTATAAAGTGGATGAGATTGATTATGGTCTAAAATACTTAGGTTATTTTATGAAAAACAACAATTATAAAATTGAAGTACGGTTATGGTTGATTTAAAAAGTTGACAAAAGTATAGGTAAATGGTCCTACAGATTTTTGTCTTTGGGGGAAGGCTTACTTTGGTCAGGTCTTCCTTAGTGGCTATTCCCGAATACTAGTTTTCCTTGGATATGGTGCCTCAGTCCATTTTGAAAGTAATAAGGAAGAAAATATTCAACTTTTTGTGGTCAAGGTCTGATAAAAGAGGAAAAATACATTTGTTAAGTTTGGAAAGGCTTTCTCATCCTAAATCCATGGGAGGTTGGGATATAAAAAAATTAAAATGGTTTAATATGGCACTTTGTTTGAAGAGTTTCTGGAGAGGGTTATTTGGTAGAGGGATTTGGAATGATGTCCTCAAGGTAAATCAATTATCTATTGGATCAAAAACCTTGTTAAAGTTATCAATGGCGTTTCTTATTTTTGGAATGAGTTTCTTAGAATTTTTCATTGGATAAACAAATGGATTGCTTGGAAGGTTGGAAAAGGATCCAACATTTTAATTGGGGTGGATCCTTTCATAATCCATGAAGAAAATTATCCTCTTTCAAGTTATTTGTTGGAATATTTGGCAGAATTTGGGTTCTGTACTCTAGAGCACATTAGAAGACCTTGATGGATGAGAAGTACTGGTAATTATTGGATTCAAGCTGATGACTTGGGGCTCCATGGGAAGTGGGATACATAATGGTATGCTTATATAATGTCTCTAAACAGTGTCGGTATTAGATTAAATGATTCAGAAGATAGTTTGGTTTGGGGTGGAATACAACAAATGGTCAAATTGATGCAAAAAATGCTTATGAAGCTATTTCTCAAACTCATTTTTCCTCGGAAATTAAATGGTGGTATGTCAAACTCTGGAAGTGGAATGTACAATTAAAGCTTAAATGCTTTTTCTGGATCTGCATGGAAAAATATATTCTTACCTGGGACAATTTGATGAAAAGAGGTTGGTTTGGTCCTAATCTGTGTACTCTTTGCAAAAGTGACAGTGAATCTATTAATCATCTCTTCATTTTTTGCTCCTTCAGCAAGTTGGTTTGGTAGGAAATTTTAAAAATTCTCAACTGTATGAGGACTGGGGAATTATTTCCTTAGAAGAAAATTTTAAAAATTGGAAGCAGAAGGTAAAATCCCATAAATTTCTTCTTATTTTCGTATGCTAGTATATTTGGAATGTGAGTAATAGAGCAATCTTTGAATATTTTTGTCCTAATTCTTATTTATTTGTATGAAATGTTTGGGACACTATGAGCATTACTTTTATGTTCAATTACCCAAGAGAAGTAGATAAGTTATAGGGCCCAAAGCCATGGAGGGTAAGGCAGTATGTTTTTTTGTTGGTTTTGTTCAAGCATAATCTAATGGCCATGGAATGATTTTACGGATCAATGAAGAACATTTTATCAAGTTATGGATAGGTTGTGGCAAAGAAACTAAGACTAAATCAGAACTTTTGGCCCTTTGAAGTTTGTTGCATATTTTCATAGTTAATGGTATCATATATCTTCAGGTGTATGGTGATTCTTAGGCTATAGTTAATTGGGAAAATGGTCTTTATAAGTTGTAGGTTTTAGCATTAGATCGTTGGTGCTTAAAAATTAAAAGGTTCTTGTCCTTATTTGTTGTCATCCATATTGAGCATATTCATAGGGAATATAATATAGATGTTGATGCTCTATCCAAGAGAGCAATCGATTGCCCTAAAGGAACATTGTTCTTTGCAGAATTTGTGGAGGGTTCATAGATCTCTAATGGATCTATAAACTTCTTTATATAAGAGATTTTCAAGGTTGTTTTGATGGATTACCAATCTGCAGGTGTGGAAGGCCTTCAATATCGAAAAATGTTTGTTGTTGTTTTTGAAATTTTGTGTAAGCATGACATGCAAAACTGTAGCCTTTTTGTTGCTTATAATATTGACACCAGTTGATATCTCTGGCTTGGAGATGGACTGCATATTTTGACTCTATTTTTCTTTGATTCAATATGAATAGCAAGAAAAATGTTTTTTTTGTTGAAAAAAATAGATCCATGTAAGACCAAGTCTATAAAACATCTAAAAAGATTCAAATTCTTAAAATTCACAATTTTCCTCAAATTTTACCATCTAAAAATGTAAATCTAAACTAATACATTTATATCTACATATATTATTTTCATATACATTATTTTTACATAGATACACAAGTTATTCGAGGTTTAAACCCACTACGTTGCAAAGAATGCCTTAACGATGTAGTAGTCTACACTATGGAGACTATTTTCATAAAATTATGATAAGCTGATATTTAAACATGTGTCTTAAGTCTATACAATTATACTTATAATCTTTTCTTAAATGCATTGAGATATTATAATTATTTTTATCTTACCTAATAGTTTGAGTAAATTATATTAAATTATATTTTAAAAAATAATTGATTAAATTATATTTAATTATATCTTAAAAATAATTGATTAAATTATATTTAATTATATCTTAAAAAATAATATGTTGGCCAACATCCCATCAAAATGGATGTTTTTTTACAGTGGAATTAAGTTATTGGTGTTTCTAAGTTGAATGTTGATGAAGAATTATGCCTATCATAATCATCATATTAACGTTAAAATGTGTAAAATAATATTGCAAAAAACATAAATTGTAATAAACATCGACAATAATTTAAAATAAATAAATATGAAGAATATAATAATAAGTAATAGTGATAATAATAATAATGGTATCTCAAAAGCTTAGGCTAGTTGTTAGAAATAATTAGTGTTAAAGCTTTTAATTAAAATTAATGTTCAATAATGTGCTTATTAAATCACATCTTATGATCTCAATCCATATTTTTGTAGAGAATAATAAAAACTTTATTCTTGTAATTCACGATGGTATTATCAATTAAATGAAATGAAGTTTTTAATTAAGAATTAATATTTTAATTAGGTTGTTAGTGAGATATATTTTAATTTCAATCTAAATCAACATAGATCTATTTTAAACCAGGATCTAATAAACACCAAGGGGGATCTAATTTCTTGAAGTATAATTTTTTTTTTTTTTTATCTTAAATAGTTTACACAAATAAAAAATTTAAATCTCATGAAATTGTATCTATCTTGGGTGATTAATAGATGGGTTTAAGATATATCCACGATGGTTTTAATTTTTTTATACTATGAGCCAACATGAATTTTGTAACGTGATAAATGTATACTATGAACTTCATAAATATTTTTATATTTAATTTAATTTTTTTAATTTTCAATAATTTTATTTGAGCTTGTTGATATATAATTAGAGCATGAGTTTAAACATAAATTAATAATATATCTAATAGTATTAGAATTCTAAACTAGTTAAAATTATATTTTATCATTTGAATTTGGGATGGCTCCCATCATATTGATCAATGTCTCGAGAGTCATCCCCAATGCATAAAACCTTAATAGTCTTCATATTCCACTTGAAGCACATGAATCCCTTATAAAGGGCATGGTATGCCCATTAGAAATTAAAGGCTTCATCTAAGGCATAATGTTCTCATTTTCCTCCCCCAATGATGAATGAGGCTTTGAGTCTCATCCCTAGTTCACAAGGCCTTGTAATAACACCCATATTCCACTTGGAAGTTTAATATCACCCTCAGAGGACTTGTATAAAAGCCTCATCCCTAGTTCACAAGGCCTTGTAATAACACCCATATTCCACTTGGAAGTTTAATATCACCCTCAGAGGACTTGTATAAAATCCTCATCCCTAGTTCACAAGGCCTTGTAATAACACCCATATTCCACTTGGAAGTTTAATATCACCCTGAGAGGACTTGTATAGTTGTTTGAGGCCATGTTCATGGCCATGAGCCCTAGATATCCATTTATGTCCTAAGGAATTTATTTTCCTCTAACTATAATCATGACCCTAAGACCCATTGTTATAGTGTAAAACCTCCAAATGACTCCCATATCCCATTTAAAGGCTCAATTTCCCCTTTATAGGTAATATATGGTTTGTGAGGCCTTATGATTGGACCATAATCCCGAGAAGCTTCATTTAAAATCCAATGCCCTTGTACCCACACCCTCCCTCCCTCCACATCCTTGTAGTGCTAAATTATATAAGACCCATCCATAGTGCACAAAACCTTGTAAGAAAACCCATATAACCATTGATTTGTGGATATGTTGAGGAAGTTGTGACAACAAAGATGTTAATAAAGGATTGCAGAAAAGCCATGGGCAAATATTATGCATTAAGGAATCTAGAGGAAGGATTATCCAATGTTTATATCACAAATTATGCCAATTAGTGTCAATCATTCACGGATAATCAATTCTTAAAATTTCAACTATAAAATATTTGGCGATATTTTTCTAAAATTATTTCAATTTTTAAGGATTTTATATAGTTTATATAATAATTTGGTGATTTTTAGAGTGAAAAAAGTTTACCCCATCAAAATTGAGCGAAATGGGGCTTCAAAAAATGCAAATTGACGAATCTTTTTTTAGAAAAAACATGGAAAAATAGCCCATGGGCCAAATTTCGCCCCTAAAATTATCTGTGTCATATGTTAATTGTGGAAAGTATGTTAATTGAAGATTGTGAAATGCTTTTCATCAACTTTAAACTTTTATTACTTGGATCTTAAGGAGAGTTGTTTGACATAGTCCATTGAAAGGTTAAAGACTATTTAACTAAGGAAGATGTATACTTTGTGATTGAATTTAATGCAAATCATAGTTATTGAATTTGGTGGTTATAGATCAAAAGGGGTGTTTGTTATTCATAAATTCTCTTCAGTATTTGCACAACCTCTACTTGTCAATGCGAATCAGAATAGGCACATCAAATCTTTGAGAGCCCATCAAATCTCTGAGGACTTATTCTGCTCATTAAATCTGTAACAATCCATCATTGCATTTTATATAGAGATCAAATTCAATGAATTCAGTGGTCAAAACTATTTTGTATCATTCAAGGGCTTTCTTGCCCTACATTAATAGCTATACATGGATAATTGATAGTTGATGCATCAATAACTTGTAGCCAATGCATGGATAACGGATCAGTTCGTACAACACTTAACTTTTGATCTATCGATATTCACCAAGCACAAACTAAAAGGCTATGCTAGTCTATCTATATGAAGTATCGATATTCACCCAGCACAAACTAAAAGGCTATGCTAGTCTATCTATATGAAATGTCTAAAATTATGATATTGCTTAAAATATGACGGCTAACTGCTCACATCCAGCTGTATAAAAAATTTTCTCATACTGTGACATGAAAATGACCGGTAGCAGCAACCTCGCATGATATTTACAACCAAGAACGTGGATACCGTATGAACATGAGCTTTGCCAGAATATAACTAAGATTATTAAAATCTCGCTGCCATTGTTTATAGATAAACGAATATTCGGAACACCTTTCCTTTGCCAGCCTGTTGCAGCTGTGACCTCTTCAAACACGAAAACTTCGTGTTTTGACTGGACGGGTAAACCAGAAATTAACAGTCAATCTCCCACGTGTAACCGCCCAACTCCCCACCTAACCCGTTCCCCAATAGATGCTTAAATACTGAGCTCCTCCTGTATCTTCTCAGCAGAGGTTCTTACAGATCTCTGCACCTGTCTTACTTCCAAGTTCCAGCTCCCTTTTCTTTCATTGCTTCCCTCTTCGTTTCTTTGTGGGGTGGAATTATTGGGGCCTGAAACAGTAGATCCAGTTAGAACCACCTGCCTCCAAACCAGAGTGACTGTTGGGCGTTCATATCATTAACAAATTCCCTCTGTATTGGTTAGTCGCATGGCTTTGAGATATACATATATTCCTGCCCGCCCGGAGGGGAGGAAGGCGCCCTTGATTGTTAAGAATGAGGGTACCGGCGCCTTCCGTAGATCTCTTTGCGTCTCGGGGCCGTTGGGCGGTGGCCAAGCAAAGGGAGCCCCTCGCCGTTCGGTGAAGGCGAATCCAGTGAAAAGCCCCCTCAAACCTACAACGGTAGAAGATCTTGGGTATTATGTAGGGCAGTCGGAGAGGGCGGTGTTAGATCAGCTTGAACGAATTTATGGGCAGGGTATGTTGACCTCTAATGGTGATAATAACAATGTTTTGCTTCCCATGGAACCCCTATGCGCGGGGCCGTTGTTTGAGGGGAAGCCGGTGAGAGTAGCGTACCAGGGCGTGCGCGGCTCCTATTGTCAAGAGGCGGCAGTTCGAGCCTTCCAGAGGTGCGATGCTCTTCCCTGCGAAGGGGGAATGGAATCCGCCTTCGAGGCGCTTGAATCTGACACCGCTGATAGGGCAGTCGTGCCAGTGGAGAACTCGCTGGACGGAGTGATCGAAAGGAACTACGATTTGATGCTACGCCATCCCGATCTCCATGTTATGGGCGAGCTACTGTTGCCCATAAATCATTGCCTGCTGGCAGTAAGAGGGGCGGGGAAGAGGCGTACTTTGAAGAAAGTGATAAGCCATCCGCAGGCCCTCGCTCATTGCCAGGGGCGTCTCGCGGCTCTTGGCCTGGAGGTGGAGGCCGTGAACAACGCTGCCAGTGCGGCTCGCTTCGTAGCGGAAAACCAAATAGACGACACGGCCGTCATCGGCAGTGAGATTGGCGGGCGGGAATATGGTCTTGAAGTGGTGGAAGAAGAAATGCAGGACGATTCCTCCAACACCACCAGATTTCTCATTCTCACAAAAAAGAAGCCCAACAACAACTCCTCTGCAGTTTCGGGGTTGAAGACAACGGTGGCCTTCTCGCTGAAAGAGGGAACTGCGGATCTGTTCAAGGCGTTGTCAATATTTGCTGTGAGAGACATAAACGTGACAAAGATCGAATTCCGCCCTCAGCGCGAGAACCCCCTGCGTATGGTGACGAACGAAGAGCAAGACGGGGACAGTTCCAAGTGTTATTTTGAATACGTTTTCTTCGTAGATTTGGAGGCGCCGATGTCAGATGATCATCCGGGCAGTGTGAAAAGAGCCCTGGATCAGCTAAGGCAGATTTCCAGTTCCGTGAGGGTCATTGGAAGCTATTCCGCCATTTCCATCCTTTCGTAGCTCTCAACAGCTAAAACAAACAAACAGATTGTTTCAAACTTTGTAACTTCAATACCTACGAAATTTGTACAGGGATTTCAGGATTGGTTGCCTTTGTTTAGAGAAACCATGTACAGTTTTCAATCGAAATACAGAAACCAAATTAGTGAAAACATCAAAATGTTCCGGCTTTTCCTTGAATGTTGGTTGGTTGGTGATTGTTGGTAGTTGCTTTTTCAGTGTTTTATAACGAAGCACCGACAAAGAGAAAAGTGAGAACAACGTGCTTCGTCCATCTTATTGGAGCTCGGAGTGAGAACAACGTGCTTCCTCCATCTTATTGGAGCTCGGAACCAGCGTTCAAATTTGAACCCTTCCCGGCCCTTCCAAAGGGTTTTAGCCTTTCCTAGCAGTATAAAGTTAAAATCGCCCTTCAAAAAAAATTTAAAATCTGAATTTTACTCTTTCCACATAATTTATATCAACATTTCAAAGGAAGGGCAACATTTGAAATTACCTATCCATATAAATTTCAATTTCTATGTTGAAATTCCTATGCTATAAAATTCGACCGACTAACCATTACGAGGTACTAGCCACTGGTATTTGACTCTAAATCCCAATTCACTTCGGGCTGAGATCTAAGGTGTGACAATGTGTCAATGACTATGACTGTAACAATAGAGAACCACTACTAGGCCCAAAACAAGGCCAAAACATTGTGCCTACTACCTATGTGAACCTAGCTAGGTCCAATGTCCACTCACTTTTCATCAAAATGAAATTCAGATTTCCGCTTTGATGAGTCCTCCTCTACAAGAATTCGTTTATTGCATGAATGTCACAGACTCATGACAACTCTAAACAACACTCAATGGCATGCAACTACAAATAATGGCATGCAGCTATAACCACAAACCAAACAAAGGTTGATTTATGCATTCATATAGAGAGGTGGCACTAGGCACACAATATGGAGAAACAATGAGTTAGAAAAAACATTTGGACCAAAGTACCACAATGGTTATTAATAAAATTTAAAAAAACAATTTTTGACTCAAGAATTGTCTTCAATTTGATGGGTGGCATGATCATGATCATGTAATCTCCCTCAGTCCCTCCAAACATATGTGGTTTCTCACCACGTTTGTCTTTGACACTCGCCACCAACATACGTATAAAAATTACATGTCTTTACATCCTCTTCCATTTAAATCCTCATCGCATAATCATAACTAAGGATTATTATGCATGCACATCCTCACCTTATAATATCAATTAGGTCAAGGCGTAGAGACAACCATAAATTATCAAATGTGTCAAGACACAAAGGGTAAGAGACAACTATAAGTAAGTCTTATATTAAATTTACCATATAAGTCTTTAATTGGAACCATCATCTGATATTTGACACGTTGGATTGTTGTGATCTTCTTATCACTCCTTACCAATGTGATTGTAAGGCTTCTTTGATGGTGAAGTCCATAATTTTAAGTCTTCTTCCTCATTCTCATGCCTTTTGGTAAGACAATAAGGAGGGAAGTGGCTTGCATCAGCATGGAAAATGGTTTCAACATAGAGGTCGATATATTAATTCTTTCATTAAATAACTTAAATTTCATGTCAGTGACTATGAATTCACCGAATCGTGGATTGGTAAAAAACACATCAAATTTTAGAGCCTCAAGCTCTTAATTACTCATGTATCTAGAATTTTCGCAAATCGAGCCATTAACAAACTTATTTTGTTGTTATGGTTCAATTTACAAGGTAGACTGTCGAGACTCAAACATGCAGCGAGTCGCAAGGTCCAGTTGACTTAGGCTTGGTTCCATTTCCCCTCCATCCCATATCTGTATGTTGTTGCGACAAGTGTTGAACAACAAAATTTGATGCCCATGCCCCTATGATGTTAGCGTTGCTAACTTGCTTGGTATGGAGGATTTTTTTAAAAACAATTTTGAGCTATGTATTATTTTTTCTTAGGTGCCTAATGTCACCCTAATGTCCATCATTCTTACATCTCTCAAGCTTGGATGGTTTCCCTCTCTCCGGTTTGAATTATGGTTTTGGTTGGTTTTATATGTATATTTTGGTTGTAGGTTTATTATAGTCTCGTTTTGTTTAGTGGCTTCTTTTTGTACATAGTTAACGGCAGGTAATTTTCTCATGGTTCTAGTTTTATTTTAAGACTATATCTAGTTACAACATCTTGCACTATGCATAAGATCATGGAGATGCCCCAATAAGGTTATTGCATAGTCTAAGTAGTTTTTCTATATAATGAAGTGTGGTCAAACCCAGAAAAATACAAAAAAAATAGTTGTTATTTTAATGAACTGTAAAATTAATGTTACATATATGTCAAATTAATGTGTTCAAATTTGGTTTTATTGAAAAGATACCATTCTATCATGTAGATATTAAGGAGTGCTCAATTGTTTAAGATTGTAAAAATTTGGATGGGCAATATTTGTTTTTTGCATTTTTTTAGGGGAAGGGTTTAGTTAATTTATACTTCTCAATTGAAGTACACTTATTTAAATTTCCCTTCATCTTTGAAGAGCTCCAAGAACAAATGCCCTTCCAATAAAAATTAAGACCCACCCTTCAAATTTGATCACTGCTCGGAACCCTTAATCGTTTTTGGGCAAAGTGAAAGAACATGAACTTTTTAAACACTTGAGAAGATTAAAAATTTAAAAATTACTATTGCTAACAGTTGCTTTATATAACACCAATAAAGATCAATGGTACAAACAACTAGGAAAATGAGAATTGATCTTTGTCCTATTGTCGAATAAACAGCCATAGCAATTCTATATTTTCGAAAAAACAATTATAGTAATTTTACAATTTTGCATAGGTTCAATTTTAAATTTTACAAAAACTATAAAAAAACTAAAATTAAGATTTATTATAAGTTCAAATCAAATGTATTGAGGTGTAAATTTTTTGTATCTTAAATATTTTACACATTAAGAATAAGATTTACACAAAAAATTTGATCATTATGAATTCTTGGTATATGTATTTATGTTCGTATATAATAATGACCACTGCAATAGGGTATGCAAAATATTGAGGATATCATGAGCAACCTTCTATTGTTTGAGAGACCTTCAACCTTGTGATGTTTTCTATCTATGTAAATGACCATATGCACACGAGAGGCTCAATCCAATCTATACATTGGAAACTCAAAGAGTGATTCCACCGAGAGTGAGGCTGTAACATCATTACCCTTCGACAGGCTTGAGCAACCTTCTATTGTTTGAGATACCTTCAACCTTGTGGCGCTTTCTATCTATGTAAATGGCCATATGCACACGATAGGCTCAATACTCTGCGCATTGGAAACTCAAAGAGTGCACTGAGAGCAAGGTTGTAACATCCTTACCCTTCCACAGGCTTAAGAGCCTTGCCGACAGGCTAGGACGCACCCCACTTAACCCATAAGTGCACAACAAGTGTGCCCACTTGCCCCTTTGTGGATAAGGAAGAGGGTAAGGCATGACACCAAAGTGGACCAAGTCGACCAAGGAATGGAAAAACTAAAGGAGCACAACCATCGACAACATCGACAAAGTCCAAGAGAAGGTCATTGAGAGCATTTTGGGGCTTCATGGGTGGACCAGATGAAGAGTGCTCCCACTTTGGAGTTGTGCACACAACCTTTGGAGGTCAACTCAAGGAAAAAACAAGGGAGTGCGACCAAGTATAAATAGGAGCACACACAAGGCCTCAAGGAAGATCAACAAAGAGAAACCAAGAAGGGAGTTCGGAGTCTAGCGATCGGGTAAACGAACTTTGAGATTGGACAACACCAAGGTAACAACAAATTCGACAAAGGGAAAGTCACTAGGAAATAGGGAGGGTTTTTTGTGTATTTGGGTAGCAGGCTTTTTGTTATGCCCTACCTTTGTAAACATAGGCGCCGCCATTGTTGGGCCTCTCCCGATATGTAATCTTGAACTCTTTGTAATACCAAGTTTGGTGCATGGGTTTGGGCAACTTGTGCATATTGTGTTAATCTTTGTTATACTTTTTGCATAACTATTAAACATAACAATACTACACACACTTAATAAGTATAAGAGCTCAAGTACAGAGCAAGGTTGTCGGGATATGTTGTTCATGGATGAAGCTATAGGCAGACTGTGATCAACAAGGCATACGCTGCCAATAAGTAGCACAAATGACCAAGGTTTTTGGGGTCGAACATCGGGCAATGTCACATAGCCATCATTGTTAGATTTATCATTGTTATTCTTGTTAATTCGTTTTGATAGATCGTTGGCCAACATAACACTTCTTTCAGATTTATGTGATTAGATCTTGCTTCGTAAAAGTTGATTTTTATTTCAATGTTTGAAGTGTGATTAGATTTACAGTGTAGTTTTATGAATAGGCTTGGGGTTTGATTTCTTTTCAAGAAGGTGTGATCTAGTTTATAATGAGTTTTGATTTCATACCAATAGATAAACAGTGTCAGGTAGAAATTGTGCTTGCATAGATCTTGCACGATAACTTTGAAATAAACGACTTCCTTGGGTTGACAATTTATGTTCTGGGAGTTTCAGATGTGGAGTGCGCCCAATTTGGGGAAACAATCATGTTTTCAAAATTTAAAATTATAATTTGGATATGGGGTAAAGCACTAGGTCATGGCCCATTGGTAACATGTTGCATTGGTAGAGCAAAGGTCCTGGGGTCAAACCCGTGGGCCTTGCTCTTTTATACACATAATATAACAATGTAATATTTGGCATGTTGGCCCCCCACCATTTCTCTAGTCATTGGTTATATTTGTATCATGGGACCGAGGAATTATCCCTTCGCTCACGCCCTTTTCCGTTGATCAAACCATGTAAACATAAATACAAGACCTGCAACTATGCTTAACAAGCAACACCGGTGACATAATGGTAGGACGTTGGGATATTAGGCAGGAGGTCAAGGGTTTGATCCCCCTCCCCACCATATTTTTTGGTAAATAAAACCATATTCTGTCCAACTGGACTGCCACGTGGAAGCCTCTGGTTGGTCCTCATCACTTCCAAATGTACAATAATCCCACCACATGTCATGTTGCAACAAGTCCATGTCATCCTACAATGCCATATCACCTTCCAAGTGGAACTCTATGAGCGTGCCACATCAGCACCATATAGGCCACATGTCACCCTTTCAGTGGTTCCATGTGGCATCCCCTTTTTTCCATTTTACATATCTTGCTTAAATTTCAAAACGCGATAACTTCCACGTCTGGAGTTTGTTTTGGATGAAACGAGCGTCGCCGAAAAAATATTAGTAATCCCTACAGAGTGGAACGCTTATTTTCATCATTTTAAGACTTTGATTTGTGGTCATCTTGGGAGATCCTCTTGGATCAGTAACAAAATATATTTGCGGGGCTCAAACAATTCCCATAAAATAGTAAGGGGAAAGGCACAAGACTTGGGGAAAAAATTTCCATGGTTTCCATAGGATTTCGGTCTGTTGGTATGCGTTGTTTATAATGATTTTTATAGCTGGAGGAAAAGAGAAGGAGAGGGATTTTGATATGATGTGTATTATATTGAAGGAGATATGACAAATGTATAGGTAAGGTGTGAAGGTTTCCATGAGTCTTTATTGCAGATGTCGTAGATTTTCCCCGAGAATCATACGCGTGTGAGCAAAGCGATGCCTTGGAACTCGGATGTAGTCGATATGGCGGTGCTTTTTAATTATGACACACCAACTACTATAGGTTATGGCTTTAATTGCGGTGGTGGTTATTGAAATCTATTTCACTTGTCTGGTGAGTATTTCAATGTAAGATTCGGTTGACAATCGTCGTAGCTTCTTCGTCGGGGTCGATCATGGTAAAATACGTCATATGACGCTCATTCGGTCAGTTGGATTATTTTGTGATGGCTCGAATGCTCCTTCGGTCATTGTCGATCAGTTCTAGGTGGGGTTTTACGACTCATCCTCTTGGTTTGTCTTGCCTCGTCTTTCTTGATCCAAACTACCTTCATTGTATTGCAATTATTGTTTCCACTATCCACGTCTTAGATCCTTTTTATATAGATTTTGGGTAAGTTAGTTTTTTACAACTGTTTTTCTTAACTAAAGTAGTTAGACTAACTAATGTACATATTAATTGAAAAATTGGGGCACAACAATATACCAAATGGAGATACAACCATTGGTCGACATCGTGTCGTTTCTATGCTTTGTATCTTTTTAATCTTGCACCATTGACGACTTTTGTGAAAAATATTCCTTGTAATGTTTTTAGTCAGACGGTCCCGTTGTTGTTGAGTTCTTCGACTATGTATGGACCAAGCCAGACTATATCCAGCATTTTTGGAATCCCTTTTATTCAACTATCATATAATAATGCTAAGTCATCGACTGATATATCTTTTATTTTTATGTTTCGGTCGTGCCATGCTTTTTGTTGTTGTTTCTAGACTTCATGGTGGTGAATTGCTAACTAACATTTCTCTTCTAGTTTTTTTAGATTGAATTTTTTGTTTTGTTTTTATTTGACAATATCTAAGTGAAGTATATCTGCAATAATTGGTGCCTTTTTCTTAAAGTGTAACGGGACGACTGCTTCTTGTCCATAAACAAGTTTAAAGGGTGTTTTTGTTGTTGATCATTTATAAGTTGTTCAGTAGACCCATAAAATAGCAGGTATCATGTTGTCTCGATCGTCCATATCAATGTTACAAAGCTTTGTTAATAATTTGGTTAAAGTTTTATTGAATGCTTTAATATCTCCGTTCGACTATGGGTGATATGCTGAGATCTTTTGATGGTGTATCACAAATTCCTTCAGTAGTATTGTTATAGTATTGTTGATAAGATATGTCCCTCTGTCACTGATAAGAGTAAGAGGACATATGAATCTTGTAATGATGTTTTCATATATAAATTTATCAGCTACTTCACTTGAACATGCTTCGACAGGTTCATCCTCTGCCCACTTGGTGACATAATCGACTGCTGTAATAATATATCGAGCTCTGGTCCAGCGACTAGGAATGGGAAAATTTCCAACAAAGTCGATAGACCATATTTCAAATTATGTTAATCTTGAATTAACAGATATTAACCACATCTCATTATTTGGTAGAGATCGACCTATTCTTTGACATTCGTCACATTTGTTCACCTGAGTTCTGCAATCTTTATGTAGCGTCGACCACCATAGTCCTGATTGTAGGATTTTCCTTGCAGTTGTGTTGGCTTGATAATGTCAACCGACAAGTCCACTATGTGCTTCGTCAATGATACATTTTCACTCATGTTCTAGGACACATCGTCGAAGTACTTCATCTGGTCCTAATTTATATAGGAATCTGTTTATTAGAGTGTATGGTGCAACCTTCATTGCGAGTATTTTTTTTTCTTTTCTAGAATTCCTTCTGGATATTTTCCTTCTTCAATATATTGTGTTATATCTTCAAATTCCACTGGTACAACTTCGAATCTAAATAGATTCGCTTCGAGTAGTTTGTCGTCGATCCCGACAAGGTCTTCTCCTATTTCTATTCTTGATAAATGGTCGGGACTGACATTAGCCTTTCTGGGTCGGACTACTATTTCGAATTCAAATTCTTGAAATAAAAGTAGCCATATTCATAGTCGACCATGATGAAGAGGTTTATTTACTAAATACTTGACTGCTTGATGATCAGTGTAAAATATAAAGAGATTAGCTAGCAGATAATGTCGGTATTTTTCTAATGCAAAGATGATGCCTAGAGATTTCCTTTCTAGTAGAATAATTTATTTCTTCCTTATTTAGATTTCTGCTAGCATACATGTTAGGTTAGTCCATCCCATCATCTCCAAGTTGAGTAATTATTGCACCGACTGCAATACCAAATTCGTCGATATGGACGTGAAATTTGATCGACCAGTTTGGAAACCATAGTATTGGGGCTTCGACTAGTTTCCTTTTAACTAGTTCAAAAGATGTCGCACATTCTTGTGACCACATAAACTCTGGATTCTACTTTAGTAATTCTTCCAAGGGGCATGTCATATCAGAGTAATATCTATAAAAAAATTGATAGTATCCTGTGTGACCCATAAGTATTCTGACCTGCTTTGGGTTTACCGATGGTTTTAAGTCAAGAATAACTTTAATTTTAGTGTAGGCGATTTTAATGCCTTCCTTGCAAACGATGTGTCCTAAAAGTATTCCAATTAGAGTTGCAAATATGCACTTTTTAATATTCAATGATAGTTATATTTGTCTGCATCGATCTAGCATAAGTCACAGGTATTGAGTATGATCTTTTAGCAGTGAGTATATTGTCCAATTGTTGAAGCAGATAGCCATGGTTTTGTATAGATATTCCTGAAATGATTTTACCACTATTCCTGATAATATTGTTGGTGCATTATTTAGACCAAAGGGCATGACCTTATAGGAAAACGTTCCAAATTCACAAACAAATGTTGCTTTATGCTGATTTTTTTAGAAATAGGAACTTGATTATATCTAGAAAGTACGTTGGTGAAGGAATAGCATTCATGGCCCACGAGTTCATTGATGATTTAGTCGTTGAAGGGTGTAGGGTAAGGGTCAGTAAAATTTACTTTATTTATCCCCCTGAATTCGACACAGATTCTTAATTTTGTTTGGTCATGTTTCTTTGGTTTGACAACCACGGGGCTAGCCCATTCTAACTAGTCGACTAGATATATGATTCCAGCATCTAGCATATTTTATATTTCTTTCTTTACTATGTATTTATACTTATGTTTCAGCTTGTATGGTCACTTGTTGATGGGTCTGGTGTTTATTTTTATGTTGATTTTCATTTCACCCATTTCTTGTACTAATCCCTTTAAATATTTGTAATATCTTGCAAACATATCCTGGTATTCTTTTAACAAATTAGTTATTTATGTTATTTGTTGATCAGACCAGTAGTCTCCTATATTTTCCATCTTTGGTCGGTCATCATTTGAAATGTTGACTTCTTCTTTTGTAATTTGTGCATCCATCCATTCTGGTGCTCTTGTTTCATTGATTGATCGATCACCTTCTTTAAATTCTGTAGAGGCTTGACAAAAATATTTTTCAATAAGTCTTTCTTGTTCTGTCTTTTCCTCTTGTATCTTTGTAACCTGGGGATCATCCCCACCAATTCTTGTATAGTGTCTGGTAATAATTTGCAAATTATTAGTATTCATTGCTTCATTTTTAGGAACACAAGAAAAAATGCTAACATTCTTTATTTTATTAATTGCTTCTAGCATAATGGGGCACTCTTCTAGTTTGTGCTCCCCAACGCCACATTTTGTACAAAATTTTAAATATGTCATGTATTTCCATGGACAGTCAACGCTTAGATGTTCTTCACTACAGCACACGAAGCATCGTGGTTTATTCTGACCTAGTGGTCGGTATCTTCGATTTTTGTTTCTTCCTCGATCATTGTATCCTCCTCGTCGATTGTTGTCGTAGTTGTGTTAGTCATTATTTCAATTGTCTTGACCTTTCTGTTCGACCGTTTGTGTCTAGTATATCGTGTGGTAATTTGATTTAGTCTTTAAGTTCTTTATGAAATTTGCAATCGAATGTTGTTTTGTTCGGAAAATTCCACACCATTTTGGATTTACATTGTCGGAATTATACGAACAGTCTATAGTTGAGTGAGTGTCGAATATTTCGCAGATGTCACAAAATTAGCTTGTATGTACAATCTGGAAGTTTTCTGGCTTCCGTTGTTCTGGAAACATTTTCAGGCTCTCTTCCAGTTGTTTCATTTCCCTTTGGTATATGTATTGATCATTATGATATATAATTTTTTCATCATAAGGATAGGTATCTTCGTTATGTCCTTCTCTGGAGAATATGGTACAACATAGGTCGTTATGTCGCATTGTGACATGCTGCAGTGATTTTTGTATAGTTTCAATCCTTTCTTCAATTCATTTGTCGATAGGTCCAGTCAAGTAGTCTGTATTTGATTCTACTCCTAAATATTTTTTTAGGATGTCACCATACGTTGTGTATTCATGCATTAGTAATGGCGTCTTGATTCTCAATTGAAGTCCTTCGACAAAGAATTGGATCGCTACTACTGGGTCCATTTTAGATGGAATTTGACTAAGGATATATTTAAACCTTTTGTCATATTCTTGTATAGACTCTCCCATTCTTTGTTTAATTTGCTTCAATTTGTGTCTGGCACATGCTTGGTATCGTTAGTCTTAAAGAACTCTAGAAAGTTATATTTTATTTGTTCAAGAAAGTTCATGTACCATGTGAGTACTCTATTTGTAAGTCCTCCTACAAACTCCGCAATCTATTGGTTCTCATCATCAATTAAATTAGATTTCCAAATGGATTCACATACAAACCAGTGTTTCTTAGGGTCACCATCCCCTTCAAAAATATGAGTATTAACTGGAATATGGTAAGCCATATTAATAGATCTAGTGTTATTTATACTTAATATAGCAGGCTGGCTGATCGACTGACTTACTACTTGACTTTTACTTCTAGATTCTTGAGGATGTGATTGATACCATAACATAAGTACTTCTTCTACAGACTTTTCATCTCCAGGTGGGTTCTCTGACAGGTCAGGAGCTTCAATCAATAATGTTGCTAGCAGGGGGGTACCTCCATAAGTTATGAATAAAATAAGTTAAAAGAGTGTCTTCCAAATTCAGGTGTGAAGGTAATCTAGTTACCATTTTCTGGGCGCTAAATCATCAACCTATCTGTAATCCGTCAACATTGATCTAGTTGATTCCATATAATTCTATTGCCTAGATTCAGTCCAATGTCACACTCAACTATTTGTCTAAAGGTCGACCTAGTCGTCATTATAATTGGAAGAGAATTGACGGGATTTGAAGCATCTGGGATTGCAATACGCAAATTTTATGGAGTCAACACCATCACATGTGACTTATCTACGGGTGTCGACACCTCACCTTTTCTCTTATCTGGTCGAATTTCCCTCGAATCAGGAAGGTATTTTGGTTGCTCGATCATCTCACCTGGCTTCTTCATACTTATTTTTCCATGTAATGGACTTGTTAACACCCAAAAAGTGCTCACTAGCTCATTTCCTTATTCACATGACCCATTTGTCCACTTTTCCACCATTTGAGTCTCTAAAGCCATCAAAAGGTCACCAAAAGACCATAATACACCCTTTTTTCCCCTCAAAATGAATATTTTTACTCAAAAAGCATAAAAAACCCTCAAAAAGGGTCTAGAATTCCCAAAAATATTCAAAAGGGAATAAAAATATTCAAAATATTCAAAAAAAGGAAAAAGGAGGGAAAAAATATATTTAAACCATGTTGGTCAATACCATTGGTTTCCTCAAAACCATAATGGTATTCCCCACCACCAAAAACTATAAAAAGGTGGTAGGGGATCCTCACTTTCCATCCATCCATCATCCTATCCTCACGCCGTCAAAATCTCCCCTGAGACTTTTGGCCATTTTCAGCATCTTGGAGAAGAGACCTTTGGAGCTTGGAGCTACTCACCCTTGGAGTTGCTCAACATCACATCCTCACCATTTGAGGTATCTTAATACAAAACATCTATTCTTTTATTTCTTGTTCTTTCCATGAATCATTTTTAAATTTATTTGTTATATGCACATGTTAGTTTAGATTTAGATTTAATTCATAATCGTTTTTGCTTTCTATATTGAAACTACTATCACATTGTTGATAGGTGCCCATTGCATAAAGTTTGGTTGCAAAACCAAGCCAATAGTTTTTGGCGACTTCACTGGCTTCGAATTCTTAGATCTTGGCTTTTTGCTTTAGATCTTAGTTTTTGTTAGTTTTAATCATTTTAATTCATAGATCTGCCATCCTAGACAGCAGATCCATTGCTGTTCTAGATCTTGGCCCTTTCTATTGCCATTAACAACCTAAAATTTCCATTTTTGGGTTCATTTTTCGGCGTCTGTTTTTCAGCTTTCACCTCACAGCTTTTCGCCCGACAGTCGCGCGGCTCATCAAGACCTCACGGATTTTTTCCGCGCGGTGCACCGTGGCTTCGCAGCCATTTTACACGCTGCACATCGTGGCTTCGCGGCCATTTGCTGCGTTGCACATCGCAACTGTGTGACTGAAACCCGCGCTGCACATCTCGGCTTCGCTGCCGAAACCCACGCTGCACATCGCGACTGCGCAGCCGAAACCCGCATTGCACATCACGGCTGTTTCCCCAAAACCCGCGATGCAGTTATTTTGAATTTGGCCGATTTTTTTAAAATATTTTTGCTGTATTTTTTGCCCGTTTAGCATATTTTACAGCATTAGTTTTTCTGCATTTTTATAGCCATACTAAATCTTTTTCTATTTATATATGCTCCATTAAAAGTCTTTTTAAAAAATTTCAGTAATTGAAAGAAAGATTTTTATGCATTCTATTTAGATCAAAGGTTTTACTGTTTTATGCTCAATAGTTTGCCCAAGCAATTTTCTAAGAAATCCATTTATTTCTTGAAATATTTATGTTATTTGCTTCCCTTTAAATTATTTCAAAGATCCATTATTTTTGAAAAGTTTTTTCAAGTATTTACATTTCAAAAATGCCTTTATTTTTTGCAAAACTGGAAGTGTCTTTTCTTTCATTTGTAATCAATCGCCCAAGCGAGGCAAATCAATTTCAGTTTAAATACCACACTTGCACCAACTCTGCCACATAATTTAAACTGAGCCTTAAAATTTACCTTAACTCAACAAACTTTTAACCCCACTTGGGGAGCACTTAAAAGAAGCTTGTAGTTAGGTAGAATTGAGAGGATAGGTGTACCAATAACACCTCTCAATTATTTACATTTGAGACATAGTGGTTGTCTTTAGGGTCCAAAAATCCCTTATAATTTTGACACGGTTATCAACCAATTTATCGGGAAGGCCTCTCCCTTAGGAGGGTTGAAGTAGCCAGACTAATTCCGAAAGTCTGAGTGGAATACTGCAATCCATTCAATAACTGAAGGATACCTTTCGAAGTTCTCGGTGTACACCCAAGAGGGGGTATAGTGGCGATAGAATCAAACTGCAGATTCACCCAACCGAACGTGTCATGAACGGGGTATCCTAGTTGCCACTCTTTAGGATTGTCTACCCGGTGTCCCTCCCGGTAGGGGGATATCTAGCCGTTGATTCAACACCCTATATTGTCTGACTTGGATTTCATCACCTTGCAGAGAATATCGTTTGTTGACTCACAATACTTTTAGTTGGGTGTTTACATGATACAATACCCACCTTTGGTCTAGTAAAACCACTTTTTTCTAGGAACTGTTTGACTTTTGGTATTCTAACCAATTTTGTTGCATCCCTCCACTTATTATAGCACAGCTGCTATAATAAGGGTTTTTTAAGGTTGGTTGTTGGTCTGAGATCCTTTATTTTTTCACTCCCCCTCTTGCACTCATTATTGCACTAGGGTTTCGAGTTTTTTTTACATCACCACCTTACACTGAAATTTTTAAATATTTCTCACCATTGAGAATTTAAGACGATCTCGTCGTCTTCGGGGTCAACCCCCTCAGTTCGATACACTTGGCTCTACACATCATAGACGTAGAGCCTTATCCCTTGACTCGACACGTCATCGGCCAAACACACAGTCATCCGATTCTGACACGCCTCACTTCACATCTGATTCTGAGGCTGAATCCCAAAACCCTACTGAAATATCACCAACCAACCCCATAGCTGGATCACAATATGACCCACTTTTCACCAGTACTATTGGAGATACATCCACAAACCCTTCTACTATTGTGCCACCCATGGTAACAAAAACCCCTTTAGGCATGCCTAATATAGGGGCCACTCCACCTTTAGGTATGCCCAACACAGGACTACCTCCTATTATGGGTATGCCCAACATAGGAATCACACCCCCTCTCATTACCACAACCCAGATCCCAGGAATTCCTAGCACTATTCCTAACCCCTCTGCAACCCATGTTGCACTTGGGAGCACTAGCCCATCCCACACCACAACGGTTGGAGGACACATACCTTCAATACCTAGCATACCCTTAGGGGCTACTAGACCACTACATAATGCCACCATTAATAGTTATGTCCCAGTCACTACGCCACACCCATCTACTAGTTTATAATACATGGCTAGTCTGAACTTACCAGACCTAGCCAGGTTAACCAACGATCCTATCAGGCACAACCCTACATGGCCACCCATGCCTACAAACCTCCCCTCGGACATCCCCAAGTTTGAAGGAAAACTTGGGGAGGATCCCCAAAACCACATAATGTCATTTCACCTATGGTGTTCATCTAACTCCATAGTGGATGACTCCATTAGACTAAGACTGTTGCAATGAACATTCACTGGCTCTGCAGCCAGGTGGTACATCGAACAACCACATGGGACCCACCATACATTTACATCTCTCGCCTCTGTCAAGCACTCTATATGCAGATAAATTGTTACCAATACACACAGAGCATATGAAATTTATTGTCAACCCAAGAAAGTCTTTTTATTTCAAAGGATAAGTGCACAATATATGCTTAAACACCAAACCATTAGAAGTGAATACTTTTATCTTCTATCATCCATGTTCATCCCCAAAAATCTATGCGATCCCAATTTCCTTCTAACTGCTATACTTCAATTCCTCTCTATCATGCATCAATAAGAAATGGTATCAGATCTAATCAACAATTGCAGAAAAGAAATCTCATTCGTATTCTAGGCCAATCATTTGTCTGATCTAATCAATCTAGAAATCATAAAACATAAACTGAACATTAATCTAGAAATCCAATTGCCAAAGATTGAGTCAACTGTTCTAAGAAATTGAATTGCAGAATGGAAATCAAGCAACACACAACAGAAAAGATAAATTGTAAGAGCTCATGGGATCACAACTTAGCTGTAAGATGAACACGGCTGTGTATAACAGCAATTGAAATGCATAAAGAAAACCTTACTCAGTTGACTGTTATTCTACACCATTCACCAATCTCACAGAAATATAATCTTTTACTGAAAAATCCACACAATAAATATTGCTGCTGCGTACAAAAGGAAAGAACAAAGCATCACACAATAATAAATTCAAAATCCTATTTTAACTCAGCAATCTCTGTGGAAGACGGGCCCAGCCTTCACACAGAGATGCTGGCTGAACAACACAACTCTTTAGCTCAGAAGTAACCCCTTATATTAACAGAAGAATGAATACACAGTTTTGCTCAGCTGCTAATACAATAAATTAATTGTCTGTTGTTCAACCCCTGGGTCGATGCAACTCCCCATATTTATACATACAAATCGTAACATCTAATCCTATAATTGGGCAGCCATGAAGATCTCTAATCTTCAGGCGCCCTAAATAACTAGCTGTTACCATGCGTGGTAGAACAGAAACATCCAAATATGAGAAAGTTATTAATTGACCCAAGAGTGGCGGTCTTTCCAGCTCACAGCTAGACTCGAGCAGCAACATACTTAAGATAGCGAATTCTGTTACAGCTGCCCTATCACAGCTATGCTTTGATTGATGATTCGAGCCCCAAGGATCCCTCTATAAGCAACGAACATCCCTTCCTTCATGACTTGTTCAGCCCCGATCTTCTTGCAGTCTATTTGTCTCAACTACCTTCATAAATCGCAACATGTTAGCACAATTTGAGAGATGCACAGCTTTAATTATCACAATCATAAGCATTAATAAAATAAAACAATGATCAGCCATACCTTGGTAATTTGGGGAATAAGGTAAGGACAATAGGTCTGATTGCCATGATAAGTGGTGTAGGACAGGGGCAGGAAAGATGATTAATGATGACTAAAAAGGGCCAATTATGGGCTCAACATCTCCCCCCAACTACCCTGTTGCATGTCCTCATGCAACAACCTGCATTATTTACAATCTGAATCCTGTACTGAGCTCTATCCATGGAGAGAAAAAGAATTGTAGGAAACCCAGGTACCTTATCTATCTTTTGAACAGCCTCTGTGAGTAACCCAACATCTTCCTCCATCACTGTTCCCCATCCACTGCTAATTGCTGGTATCTGGAAATGCAGCTAATGTAGTGGGAATCTTCCTCCAGTCTCATTATGCTATGCCTGAGAGCTTAGAGGGCCATCCTTAATCTGAATCTACATCAATAACATTCCTAGGAGGGATAAGCACTGGTTCTTGTGGGACAGTGTCTTCTAGCACATTTAAATTTAATAAAAGAGTTGCTGGTTCTTGTGTGATAGCAACATCCTTTGGGCTTTCTCCAGCAGCTACCATCATTGCTTTTAGAGACACTGGTTCTTGTGTAGCAGTGTCTTCCTTGTCCCTCTGCTGCTGAGATTGGATCTCCTTTTCATTGTGCAGCTCATCCTCCAAAATTTCAGTGTCACCTGAGCATGGTGTCTGTACCTATTCATCTTCTCCCAACTGTGTATCGGGAATGAAATCCACTCCAGGTTTATCTTTTAAATGAAATTCAGGAGCTCCTGTTGCAGCTTCCAAGGATGTTGGTTCTTGTGTAGCAACATCCTGGCTTGCCTCTTCATCCTCCTGTTGTTTCAATTCTTCTCCTAGGAGCTCTGTATCATGGGAGTCCTCTGGGGTTACAACCCAGAGTTCATCATTAAATTCCAGAGTGTCCTCTGTTCCGGGTTCTTCTCCCACCTGTTTGGCTGATTGGACAAGTAAATTCAGGTTTGCTGGTTCTTGTGTTACAGCATCCTGTTCCAATTTATCACTGTCCTTCCTTTGAGCCTCTTCTTCCAAAATTTCTGTGTCCTGGGAGCATTCTGGGGTCACAGTATGGAATTCTTCATTGGCCTCCAGAGTGACCTCCATTCCAAGTTCTTCTCCCATCTGATCTATGATCTCTGTATCGTGGAAAAACTCTGGGGTTTCACTATATTCCTTTATAAGCTCCAGAGCATCCCCCATCCCATGTGATTCTCCTACCTGTTCCATAATTTCTGCATCGTGGGAAGTAACAGCTTCAGCAAGGATGTTTAAAAGTGCTGGTTCTTGTGTGGCAGCACCTTCTTTTTCCACTGCTTCCCCTACTATGGCCACAGGCTGTTGTGCTGAATAAGTGTTGAGTAGAATTTTATGGCCTGCTTCCTTAAATATTTCTCCACAGGTGGGGTAGAGTATTCGTTCATCCTCCTCCCTAGCTCCAGCAGAATCTGATTCCTCCACTTGGTCTGCAGCCTCTATCAATGTGTACAATTTTCTTTCACCCTATTTTCTGCAGGTTTCCTTCCAAGTTTCCAACTCCCTTCTAAGTACTTGGAGATCCTCTTTCAGCATTGCATTCTCATATAGAAGTCCTTCAATTCCAGGTTCTTCCTCCACTGGCCTTTGTGGAGCATCCATCGGTCTTGGTGCAAGGATTGGGGGCTCAACCTGTGTATCTAAGGTTGCCCATCTTTTCCTAGCTGCCTCTGCTGCTGTGGTAGATCGAGATCTTTTCTTTCTGATTGGTGCTATTAGGTCAAATTCATTGGTGGCTCTCTTTCTCTTCTTCTGTGGCGTTTTCTTTTGTGGTTTTTCCTTTTGTGATGTTTCCTTCTGTGGGGCTGTGACATAGGGAACCAAAGCTGAGGTCGAAGGAATATTTCTTTGCCCCTCATGCTGTTCTTCTTCAATCACAGCTCCTCCTCCTAACCACTTAAGTGAAGACTCAATTGTTACCAGCTCAATGTCTTCTTCCATTGCCCTGGCTCTGTCATCTTTAGGTTCCATTGTCGCAGCATTTGATGTTGCTCCAATTTCACCTTCTGCTGTCGGAGCTGTCTTGTTATCTAGGTTTTCCACAATGGTTTCATCTACACCATCGCCCAATGGCTCTGTTTATGCCTCCCCTTGCTCTCCTTCAAATGCAGTTTCATCCCCCAATGGTTCTGCTTGTGCCGGAGATTCATTTCCTCCACATGGCTCTGATTGTGCCCCTGGTTGTTCTTCCTCTAATATAGGTTCATCCTCCCCAGATGGCCCATCTTGTGCCCCCGGTTGTTGTTCTTCTACTATGGTTTCACCCACCCCGGATGGTCCTGCCTGTGCCCCTGATTGCTGTTCTTCTCCCATTTCATCCCTCCCCCCAACTTCACTGGAGGAACTCCGGACCTCCTGTGGTAGTGGAACCAGTATTTGCTGTAATGGGACGACCCGCAAGGGAACGGGCTGCTGCGATTGGTTTATGAACTGTTCCCAGGTTATATGGTGTTGGGCAAGGGTCCTTCTAATAATTAATTTGATAATGCCATGGTGGGTGAGAGAGGAAAGTGGATGTTTAGCAGACTGAACAAATGTGGCCATATGACGCAATTCATGCAATAAATAGTATGGAATGTTCAATAAAATGCCATGGCGGAGATGAGAAAGCAAAGGAAGTTCAGAGTTATACACAGTTTGATATCTACCTTCACAAGTAATGTACTTCTTGAGGAAGACCGCAACCTGTTCCCATGGCCGCGACAGTGAGTTCAATCCAATCCCCCTTCTGGATGCTTCAACTTGCTCCCCTGGGGGTAAAATTTTTTCTCGTGCAACCGTTGTAGGGACCCATCAGTTAAACCATGGTTTTCCGACCATCGAGATGGCTGTAACCTCGGATATAATGATCTCGGAGACTTCTATACGCAGCCCCCACACCATGGAGTGAGTTTTGGTAAGATTCAAGGCAAATTGCAGGGTTGCATCCCGATCGAACCCGTCCAATCGCTCAAAGAATTCGAGCCAGCCAGCAGCTTGAAAAATGGCAAGAACTTGAAGATTTCGCCTGAGTTCCTGGGTATTGAAAGGTTCATGGTGACCTAGAATCCCCATGGTCCTGGCTGCAAGCTGAAACTGCTATTCCACAGATTACAGGATCCCAGAATGGAAGTTGCAGCACAGAGGATGCACGAATCGTTGAGCAGAGACGTTGAGCAGAGACGTTGAGCGAATGAGCAAATTTGGAAAGTTGAGCATAGAAAAGCGTTTGAAATTTCCATGCCGAATTGGGGAAGGTGGCAGTTATTAGTGTTACGTCGTACGAGGGAGAGGTTTAATCAGGTATAAATGGTGGTACGAGTGAAGGTACGACTAATATCGTTTAAATGATATCAATGCTTAATCACGTGATAAATGAAATCCATACCTCATGAAACTGTGCGTCGGAAAGCTGCAGAAACTGGTGGAGCATGCAGTTGGTGACGTCACGGAGCCGAGCTTGTGCACAGTCAGACGTGTGATCATGATGACTCAGATAAGATAATAATTTCTTTCGCCGGTGAAATACAAACCATCATGTCCTCGGGGTCAGAATGATGAGTTCACCAGCACGACTGAGGTGAATCAGCACCATGATTAGCAGGTTTGGAACAATTCTTCTGTTAACACGGGAGTTACCACTGCAAGTTGCCAAAAAAAATGATAGCACGGCCGACGAAAAAGATGTTGCAGTCACCAAAAAAAAATATGTTGCAGCCGGCGGGAAAGAAGTTGCAGCCACCGAAAAAGATTTCACGGAAGCCAGAAAAAAGAATTTACGGTATCGAGGAAAATTACGGCTGTCACGGCAAAGTTTTACGGTGGCGGGAAAAATTACAGCTGGCGGGAAAATTTTTACGACTGTGGGAAATATGTTGCAGCCGCTGTGACATGATGTTGCAGCTACGGGAAAATGGTTGCGGCTGATAGAAAATAATTCACGTCCATCGGAAAAAGTTCACAGCTGCAGGGAAAAAGATTTTACCAGTCGATGGAAAATGATAACGCAACTACTGGGAAATTATGTTGCAGCGTTGTGACATGATGTTGCAGCCGCTGGATTGAAGTCGCAGCTGCCGAGGATGATTCACAGCTGCCGGGAAAAAGGATTAAAAAAATGCCGAAAAAATGATTTTACGGTAGACGAAAAAAGGTATTACGGCTGCTGGGAAATAAGGTGGCAGTCACGGGGAAATAAGGTGGCAGCTGCGGAAAAAGATGTTGCAGCTGCCGAAAAAGATTGACAGCAGGCGGGAAAAAGGATTTTACGGCTGCTGGGGAATGAGGTGGCAGCCGCAGGGAAATGAGGTGGCAGCTGCGGAAAAAGATGTTGCAGCTACCGATGTTGCAGCCGCCGATGTTGCAGCTGCCGGAAAAGATTGACGGCAGGCGGGAAAAAGGATTTTACGGCTGCTGGGAAATGAGGTGGGAGCCACGGGGAAATTAGGTGGCAGCTACGGAAAAAGATGTTGCAGCTGCCGATGTTGCAGCCACCGATGTTACAGCTGCTGGAAAAGATTGACGACAGGCGGAAAAAAGGATTTTACGGCTGCTGGGAAATGAGGCGGCAGCCGCGGGGAAATGAGGTGTCAGCTGCGGAAAAAGATGTTGCAGCTGCCGATGTTGCAGCCGCCGATGTTGCAGCTGCCGAAAAAGATTGACGGCAGGCGGGAAAAAAGGATTTGCGGCCGTGGGAAAAAAGATTTTTACGGTTGATGGGAATATGATAACGTGGTTGCCGGAAAAGATATACAGCTGCCGGAAAAGATGTTGCAGCTGCCGAAAAAGATGTCGCAGCTGCCGGATTTTTTTTTTTTTTTTTTTTTTTAGCAAGGACGGCACAGGGAGATTTTTGCTTGACGGGCCCAAACTGGTCGTTCTCCTGGCGCTTCCCTGAAAATTTTTGGAAAATGACAGCAAACAAAAAGATCAAATGCAAAGAGAAAAAAAAAACATCAATTATACGCTACAGCAGGAAATTATTTATGTACAGCAAATACGATTTTCAGTTTAAGGATTGGCAAAGGCAGAGAAAAATTCCTGCTCTAGTGCCAACTGATAATCTAGATCGGCAGCAATTTGTGAAATGAATGCATCTTTCGAGATGGGCTTACGATACAGTCGCAGTCTGTGGCCGTTAGCAAGTAATGGTATATGGTTTTCATTAATGGTCACCAGGCGAACAGTGCCGTTGTCAAATACCCTGTCGACCAAATATGGACCCAGCCATCTTGTACGTAATTTTCCTTTAAAATCCTTCTTAAATCTGGAGTCGTATAATAGTGCCCAGTCTCCTTCACGGAAGATTTTCTTTTTGATGAATCGGCCATGCCAGTTGGATCTCTGTTGCTGGAGCAGCACAGTCTGGTCTACTGCAACTAACTGTTTCTCAGCTAGTTCATTTAATTGATTCAATCTTCTCTTCTGGGCTTCTGTCACATCTAGATTCATTTCGGTGGCTATTTTCAGGGTCTTGATCTCAAATTCAATTGGAAAGATGACACTCTTTCCATACACCAGATCATAAGGAGAAAACCCTGTGGTGTTGCGCCAAGTTGTGTAATATGCCCACAGTGCTTCTGGAAGCCTGTCAGCCCAATCCTTTCGATGGCTTTTAACTGTTTTAGTTTGGATTGCTTCAATAACTTTATTAGTACTTTCCACCTAACCATTGGCTTGGGGGTGGTAAGGTGAAGCTATCATATGCTGCACATGATACTTCCGGAGCAAGGACTCAAATTGGTGTGAGATGAATTGCGGTCCCCCATCGGTGACTACTTCCTTTGGTACCCCAAAGCGGGTAAAGATTTCACTATACAAAAAATCAATCACTGCCTGGTCATTAGCCTTAGTCAAAGCTACAGCTTCCACCCACTTGGTCATGTAATCTGTACACACCAGGATGTAAACCTTCTGTTTGGAAGGAGGGCTGATAGGGCCAACAAAATCCAATGCCCATCTGTCAAATGGTTCTAGTACCACTTGGGGCTGTAAAGGCATCTGATCTGTTTTATTAGGTTGGTCCATCCTTTGGCAGCTGTCACAGGACTGAACATATCTTTTACCATCCCTGAACAGTGTCGGCCAATAGTAGCCCATCCGCAGCACTTTATGCCATGTTCTTTTATCTGCAAAGTGTCCTCCACAAGGTTCATCATGACAGGCCTTCAGTATATGAAAGATCTCATCTTCCCTTACACATCTCCTAATCTCAAGATCGGGTCCTGTGTAAAAGAGATGACCATTAAGCCAACAATACCTGGCACTTTGCTGGATTATTTTTCTCTTCTCTCGTTTAGACATATGTGGCGGAAGCTTTCCTGCAACCAAATAATTAGCAATGTCTGAATACCAGGGTGAATGAGCTGAGAGTGCAAATAAATGTTCATCTGGGAAAGAATCCTCAACAGGCGAACTGTCATCACTGTTAGTAAATCGTGATAAAAAATCAGCAACAACATTTTCTTTTCCAGGTTTATCTATAATGGTAATATCAAATTCCTGTAATAATAAAAGCCACCTGGTTACTCTGGCATTGGTGATAGGTTTGTTCATCAAATACTTAATGGCAGAGTGGTCAGTGTGCACAAACGTAGGATACCCAGTAATGTAATGCCGAAACTTATTAATAGAATAAACAATAGTAAGGAATTCTTTTTCAGTAACAGTATAATTAAGTTCAGCAGGGGCTAAGTTTTTACTAACATAATAGATGGCATAAGGTACTTGACCATCCTGTTGTCCTAATACTGCTCCAATGGCAGTATCAGAAGCATCTGAAAAAATGTGGAAAGGAATGGTCCAATTAGGTCTCCTTAAAATAGGGGTTGTGGACAGCTTCTCTTTAAGCTTATCAAATGCTGTCTGGCATGCTTCACTCCACACAAACTGTGCGTCCTTCGTTAACAATGAAAACAAAGGGGAAGCAAGTTTGGAGAAGTTTTCTATGAACCTCCTGTAATATCCAGCATGTCCCAGAAAACTTCGCACTTCTTTATGAGTTGAAGGGGTTGGTATATTTTTTATCACCTTAATTTTTTAAGGATCCACTTGAATGCCATCGGTAGAGATGAAATGTCCTAATACCACTCCCTCACTCATCATCATATGGCATTTTTCAGTGCTTAATGAAAGGCGAGACTGTTCACAACGAATTAAAACCTTCTTTAAATTTTCCAGTGCTTCCTCAAAGTCCTTGCCATAGGGAGTAAAATCATCCATAAAGACTTCCATGCTATCATTAACTAATTCAGAAAATATGCCAATTACAGCTCTTTGGAACGTTGCTGGTGCATTACATAAACCAAAGGGAAGCACCCTATAGGAAAACGTTCCCCAGGGGAAAGTGAAGGTGGTCTTATCCTGGTCCTCAGGAGCAATCTGAATTTGGTTGTACCCGCTGAATCCATCCAAGAAGGAGAAGAACTTCTTCCCTGATAGGGTATCAAGTACTTGGTCAATAAAGGGCAGAGGGAAATGATCCTTTTGTGTAGCTTTGTTCAGCTCCCTATAATCAACACAGACTCTCCATTTACCATTTTTCTTGGGCACAATTACAAGTGGGGAAACCCATTCACTATCTGAAATAGGGTAGATAAATCCTGCTTCCAAAAGTTTCTGGATTTCCTCCTTCACTATATCCCTCAGATTGGGGTTCATGCATCGTTGGGGTTGACACACAGGCCGGGAGTCGTTTTTAATGTAAATATGATGAGTGCACAGATTAGAAGGGATACCCTTCATGTTTGTATACTCCCAGGCGAATGCCCCCTTACGTTCCTTCAAGAGACTGATTAGGCGCATCTGTTCTTCTGAGGAGAGATCAAGGTTAATATTCAAAGTTCTTCCAGGCTCTACCTCAATAGGAATGCTTTTTGAATTTTTCAAAATTGGGATTATGCTTGTATCACCAACCAATGTTTCCTCCATAAGATTTTCTTGTTCTTCCTTACCAAGGGTAATGTTCAGGATTTGATAGACTTCTTTATCCACTGAAGCAGGTTCGCTAATGAAATTACTGATGGCATCGTCTTCTGTTTCGTTTTTAAAAGTTCGGGCCTTCCCTATTGTTAATAGTGGCTGAACATCCTCCTCCTCTTCCTGTTCTATCTAAAGGGAAGTTTCAGCTTCTAGACTCAGCCGTGCTGGAGGATACAGGGTGAGTTTTTTGGTTTCCATACCATCAGATATAGTCATGGACCCAGATCGACAGCTGATGCAAGCATCAGCTGTGGCCAACCAAGGCCTCCCCAGGATCAATGTATGTCCCCCCAGCTGTGATTTTGGTTGCAATATCAAAAAGTCAGCAGGGTATTTCCATGAATCTATTGAGATGACGAGGTCGTCCAGAATCCCTTCGGGTCTAATGGTGGATCTGTCTGCCAATTCTAGAATGGTAGGGGTCGGCCTAAAATTAGTGAGCCCAAGCTTCCTCACAGTCTCAATTGTTATGACATTGATCGCTGCTCCTAAGTCAACTAGCACGTTGGGTATTTGCGTTTGTCCTATATGTACAGTGACAGTAGGATTTCCAGGGTCGTCATACTTGGTCACGGGGGTTTTTCCTGTTATTAAAGCAGATAAATTCCCTATGACATGAACAGTGGGCGGATCTCTAGGTTTCCTCCCTGGTTTCTTAGTGCACAAGTCCCGAACTGTTTTAGCATAAATAGGCACATCTTGAAGGGCTTGCAGAAGGGGAATTTTAACATAAAGATTCTTCAACTCTCCTAGGAGGTTGAACTGAGGTTGCCCCCTATTTTTGGTAGCATTAGTCTCTCAGGGTATGGTGGTTGCCTTACCAGCTGGGTAGGTTGTGTATTATCTGATTTCTCATTTAATGTTTCAGCCGTCCCATCTAAGGGATGCTCAGCACCTTCAATTATAGGAACCAGATCAGATGAATGCTGTGAACTCTCTCCTTTTTCATGCACAGAAGGTGGAATATCTTCTGTAATTACAGGTTCTATTATCTTCCCAGATCGTAAACGAATATCATTACAAGGTACAAGGGAGAGAGAGTAGGCCAACGTATTGACAATTTCCAATTGATGGACTGTTTTATTATTTGGGTTAGGATTAGGTTTGGCAGGTAGCTGAGGCCGTAATGGTATATTAGGAACAGGATTATTCTGCAGCTGAGGTGGGTATTGAGGATATTGAGGAAATTGAGGAAATTGAGGGTATGGTGGAGAATATGGTGACTGTTGAGGTGGAGGTGGTTGAGGAAACTGGTTCCCAAGAGGGAAGTTCCTCCATCCAGGAGACCATGACGTAGGTTGATGTGGCGGCTGTGTCCAAGGACTCCATGAGTTATAATTTTGCATTGCAGGTTGAGAAGGATTCCACTGAGCATAATTTGAAGGGAATTGTGTATTCACATTTTGCATATTATTACTCCAATTGTTCATATTATTCAAAAATGGAAACGAGTCCAGAGGCATACCTTGATTTCGAGGCTGCCAAGGTTTCTTCTGCGCAATGAAATAAGCTGATTCTACTTTTGGAGTTGATGCCTGCAGGATAGCCTTCACTTGAGGAAGTGTAGGACATTCCTTCATGTCATGGTTCAGCTCACACAGCTGACATACTTGTATTTTGTCAAGAGGGCATTCCTTCAGTGTATGATTCTTTCTACATCGGGGACAGAACACACCTAGTGTGAGATCCTCCACTGCCTGTTTCTGTTTGGCCTTCAGGACATCAATCTCCGAAGAGATGGAGCTCATCATTTCTGTTTTAAAATTTTCAAGGAGATTGCCTATCTCTGCACGTGTAGCTCCTCCATTGGATGACTTTTGAGTTCTGTCGAAGACATCACGTTCCAGCTTATCTTGTTTATCTCACTTATTATTCCTGGAAGATCCCCTGGAGTATCTCTTACATAATTCCACAATCGTCTCAAAGGGTTCTTTGGAGATATCTCCCTTTCCTAACAGATTTAACATGTCTAAACAATCATCCCTGATC
Source organism: Larix kaempferi (assembly GCA_027924585.1). Classification (NCBI taxonomy): domain Eukaryota; kingdom Viridiplantae; phylum Streptophyta; class Pinopsida; order Pinales; family Pinaceae; genus Larix; species Larix kaempferi. The sequence goes on along the minus strand of BSBM01000597.1, from coordinate 7,321,600 downwards.
CCTCTAAGCAAGATTATCTTGAGTACGTCTAGCCCCATGTTCGTCTGCCCAGCTCTTTGCACATTGTACAGCAACCTTTCTACAAAATCCTCCAGAATTTCATCCTCCTTCTGCACCATCTTGAATAATTCCTCTCTTTTGTCCCTGGTGTTGCAATATTCTTGATATTTTTCCAGGAACACTTACTTCATCTTATTCCAATTAGCAACAGTTCCTCTCCCAAGGCTCATGAACCATCGTAATGCATTGTCCTTCAGGGTGGCAGGAAAAAGTTTCAGCTTTTGAGCATCTGTGACATAATCATAGCTGCGACAGAGGATATCGAATTCAAAAAGGAATTCGTCTGGATCTTCTGTCGCCCTGCCATGGAAGCGAGGCAACACCGATGGTGAGATGTTCTTCATAGGAGCTGTCTCTTCTAGCTGTTGTATTGGAAATTGTATTGTAGCCATGGTTCCTTTTGGTAGGGAGTCATTCTCATGATGGTATTCTACCACTTCTTCTTCCTCTTCGTTCTCATGTTTGTTATTCATCTTTTCTTCTGTGTCCTCTTCTTCGTTCGTTCCTTTGTTCTTTACCTCAGTTGTAACAGTTGCGTATTCTTCAGTTGTAGTGGATGTGTAATCTTTAGTTGTAGCAGCTGTGTATTCTTCAGTTGTAACAGCTGCGTATTCTTCAGTTGGAACAGCTGAATCAGCTGTACCTTCTTTAGCAGGGGTATATGCGGGAATCACGGCTGCTCCTGTGTTTTCCACCGTGGATCCTGATGTTGACGCTCCAGGATCCGCAGGGCTTCTTCTGATAGGAGTCTCCCATTGACGAGTCCTGGTAGCTGAATCAGTTATGTCAACAAGATCGTCGATGAATGTTCTTCTACCCAACGGTGGGCCTCGACCACGACCCGAACCACCTGCGCTGTTAGTATTTTGTGGGGTTTTGGGGGTTGGGAGGTGATCGCGTTTTACCCTCCTCGTATTCATGCGAAGAAGATCATTTCAACAAAGAAGAGACTGACTAAAAGCAATTATCAGATGCAACTAATGACTAGTGTTTAATTTTTATCCTTCCCCGGCAACGGCGCCAAAATGTGAAGCACTCTATATGCAGATAAATTGTTACCAATACACATAGAGCATATGAAATTTATTGTCAACCCGAGAAAGTCTTTTTATTTCAAAGGATAAGTGCACAATATATGCTTAAACACCAAACCATTAGAAGTGAATACTTTTATCTTCTATCATCCATGTTCATCCCCAAAAATCTATGCGATCTCAATTGCCTTCTAACTGCTATACTTCAATTCCTCTCTATCATGCATCAATAAGAAATGGTATCAGATCTAATCAACAATTGCAGAAAAGAAATCTCATTCATATTCTAGGACAATCATTTGTCTGATCTAATCAATCTGGAAATCATAAAACATAAACTGAACATTAATCTAGAAATCCAATTGCCAAAGATTGAGTCAACTGTTCTAAGAAATTGAATTGCAGAATGGAAATCAAGCAACACACAACAGAAAAGATAAATTGTAAGAGCTCATGGGATCACAACTTAGCTGTAAGATGAACACGGCTGTGTATAACAGCAATTGAAATGCATAAAGCAAACCTTACTCAGTCGACTGTTATTCTACACCATTCACCAATCTCACAGAAATATAATCTTTTACTGAAAAATCCACACAATAAATATTGTTGCTGCATACAAAAGGAAAGAACAAAGCATCACACAATAATAAATTCAAAATCCTATTTTAACTCAGCAATCTCTGTGGAAGACGGGCCCAGCCTTCACACAGAGACGCTGGCTGAACAACACAACTCTTTAGCTCAGAAGTAACCCCTTATATTAACAGAAGAATGAATACACAGTTTTGCTCAGCTGCTAATACAATAAATTAATTGTCTGTTGTTCAACCCTTGGGTCGAGGCAACTCCCCATATTTATACATACAAATCGTAACATCTAATCCTATAATTGGGCAGCCATGAAGATCTCTGATCTTCAGGCGCCCTAAATAACTAGCTATTACCATGCGTGGCAGAACAGAAACATCCAAATATGAGAAAGTTATTAATTGACCCAAGAGTGGCGGTCTTTCCAGCTCACAGCTAGACTCGAGCAGCAACATACTTAAGATAGCGAATTCTGTTACAGCTGCCCTGTCACAGCTGTGCTTTGATTGATGATTCGAGCCCCAAGGATCCCTCTACAAGCAACGAACATCCCTTCCTTCATGACTTGTTCAGCCCCGATCTTCCTGCAGTCTATTTGTCTCAACTACCTTCATAAATCGCAACATGTTAGCACAATTTGAGAGATGCACAGCTTTAATTATCACAATCATAAGCATTAATAAAATAAAACAATGATCAGCCATACCTTGGTAATTTGGGGAATAAGGTAAGGACAATAGGTCTGATTTCCATGATAAGTGGTGTAGGACAGGGGCAGGAAAGATGATTAATGATGACTGAAAAGGGCCAATTCTGGGCTCAACAGCCTCCACTTTCCTTCAGTTTTTTCAGCTACCTGTACGCTATGATGCAGGAGTTGAAATATTGTTGTCTTGCAGACAAAACACAGCTACCCACATCACCGACCATATCCATGAGCAGCGCAAGCATCGTAGCCTCTGTAAGTTAAAACTGGATGATCATATATTTTTGGACTGGTTTCTTAAATCACTCCTACCCCTCATAGCCAAAGACGTAGCTTCCGAACGACCCCAGTCAGAGGAAGAAGCTATCTTAAAAGCTCAACAATTCAACCTAATTTACGCCCAGACAGGCTATCTCTACACCATCATACCAAACGCCCCACGAGGCGATTCTTCATGCGGTGACGCTCCGAGGGCATCACATGCCGTTGATGGTATTATCGACCAAGTCACATCACAAAATAAACCTTTTAGCATGGTGAGCACCATAAATGCCCCAGACTCTAGGGCTACATCTAATTCTGGAGCGACAACTTCGTACGCTCCAACAAATCAAACTCATCACACTCATGGACCCTCTTGTCCACAACATTGCTATGGGCAAGTGCCATCGACATATGTACCACCCACATACTATAACCAACCGGCCACCCAAAACCCAATTCATTTACCGATCCAACCAATGTATTACCCACAGCAAGCTACACCAGCTAACCCAACACTTCCAATAGCTCAGAGTTACCAACAACCCCAGCAGGCAACTGGACCACCTCTAGCCCACCAGCTTATTATCCACCGCAACCTGCTCCCGCACCTGCGGCACCCCAAAATCCTCCCACTACTCAAGGGAAAGTGTACACACAACACAATAAGCCCCAACACCAAAACAACCAATGCAACCAGGGTGGACAACAAAATCGTGGAAGAGGACGTAACCACGGCAACAACCAACAACATAATCAAGGTCCACCACCTCCCAATCCTCCAAATAATAACAATGCTGCTCCTCTTAACCAAAATCCTGATCGCCATCCCAAGCAGGCAAAAAACAATAACCTGAGAACAAACCATCCATGTTCTATATGTGGAGTCTATGGACACTACACTCACAACTGCCCCCATTTAGAGAAAGCACGTAAGCTTTGGGCTGACGATGCCCAACGCCAGGGCCACGCTGGACAACCAGCTCCACTTAATCAACCGCAACCCATGATATTGCAAAACCCATTGCCAAACCAGGGAGTAGTAAATGCTCGCCAAATGGATCCCCCACAAGGATCTGCTGCACCTCAGTAGCAAATCACCTATGCCGCCACTGATTATCAGCATACGGATCCAAGCACACACCATTTATTAATGATGTCATCCAATGACATTAGCCTCCAGACTCGCAGGAATCAGTACGACCCACCCCTAGAAACTCCTCCCACTGACGCATCCACCTCCCTTCCATCAGATCAACCACTATGCATACCAAATATGTCGTTGGACGGAGGACCTAAAATCCCTCGCATCCCTTTGCGAAGGATTAACAACAATCCTAATGCTCGCGCAGCATCCAATTATAACGTCGTGGAAGACCTAGCACAATCCCCCGCTGCTATGTCTGCTTTAGAGGTATTGAAAACATGCCCTGCACAACAAAAACTACCACTATTTGCCATCGGAGTAGTAGACCCTGACGATACACACATGATGGCTTTTGACTTATACCAAGCTGAACCTCGATTGCCATCAAATTTGGCCTTCCAAGTATCAGTAAACATTCAAAACCTTGTTTTGCATCGATGCATCATCGATGAAGGAGCTTCAACTTGCGTTATGTCCACTCTTGTGTGGCAAAAACTTGGCTCCCCCGCTTTACAACCATCCACCACAACATTACGAGCTTACGACAGGCACTCAGCTCAACCACAAGGCCTCTTAGCGAATGTACCCATAGAACTAGGCAGCAAATTAGTTCTCATCGACATCAAAGTGATCAATGCCCAGCTCGACTACAACCTCCTTCTTGGACGTAGCTATATGTACAAAATGAAAGTCGTCGCTTCATCTGTGTTCCGCCTCATGATGTTCCCACATGAAGGACACGTTATCAAGATTGATCAGCTCACATATTATGATCCTAACGCCCCCGCAGCTCCTCAAAATGTGCTACCAATGATTGAACAAACCGTTCAAACTGCACCGACATCTTTTGTCTCGTCAATTGGTCCTGGAATCTACACCGAGTCACCTATGACTTCCACATTTCCATCGATACCACCACCTTTACCGATAACAAAAACATTGGATTTGTGCACCCTGTCACACATCACACAGAAGCCTTCATCACTACCACAAACACCCACAGTGCCTACTCATATTGGAACAACGCCAATTCATACTATCCCGTTCTTGTTCCCATTTTTCGGAGTTGTCAGTTCACCAGTAATGGCTACACTTAACCTTCCAGGTTTAACGTTAGGAATACATGTAAGGTACTTACCTGCCCCAACTCCCCCACTGACTTCAACCGTTGTCCTACAACCGGTACAACCTATCGCTACTACCAACCGCCCACCCCCTCCTGTCACTCATATGCAAAACAGACCACCCCCAATAGTGACAACGGCATCAACATCTAGAAACGCTCCACCTCCGTTACGAAACACAAGGGGCAGAGGCCCACAAACTTATAACACTGGACCCATAACTCGCACCCCCCCAACAACCCCCAAGGTAGTTAAGAACCCCCCAACTGTTTGCATTCCCCCTAAGTGCTCGTTGTGTGACGATGTAGGCCATGCCACTCATCAATGTCCACAATTACCTACACTCCAAGAACACATGAATATGTTGGATGACGACACCGAAATTCTAGTGATAAGACTTGAGCCACCACCTCAACCTCGTGATAAATCATTGCGTACAAACCATCCTTGTGCAATATGCAGAATCTACGGCCATTATTCACATCACTGCCCTGATCTACCAGATTACAGAGCAGCACTATACGAATTGAATAATGCTGACCTAGAGATATCCCATCCTCTCATTGAGGAAATTAATCCCCCACCATCTTCCTCCTCAGAAGATATTAACACAATTTACATGGTTTCCAATGGAGACCCCTTTGTCCGGTCGGCCCCTTCCATTGATCCCTCCGAACCACATATTCAACCTTTTCAAATCAAAGAGGAAACCACATGTCCACAGCATGGGGGCAGGCCCAAAACCTTGCCTACTCATCATCATCATGATTCTCGTTGAAGATACTGGGGGCATCCACCCCACAAAGGGAATCCCCCATCATCATATCATCACTTCAGTATGCCACCACGGCCCACAGCCTCATGGTATACCACCCCACCAGCAGTTGCTCAATGCCCTATTGATCTCTCTCTGAGACAACATCTGCACCACATTGACACCTCTTAGTTAGGGAGCATAATAGATTACCTCAACCCTAGGATAGGGGGCATGATCAATCATTTTGAACCTTCCCCATCATCTCTATCTTAACACCTCAATGAGCCCATCGTTCAAACCAACACATATGTGATCCACAATCACAAACCCCATGCACATCGCATGGGGGCAAGTCATTAACCCTGCTCACTTTTTCACATTCATGATCTCAACCATTTTTGAGGTCACATGTCACTTGGATATTTGATACACCTAGTATTCTTACCCCGTGGGTCATCATTTCTCCCCACCACTACATCCTTGGCTTGGTGGGCTCACCTTTATTTGTATTCATTTTTTAACCTAGTTATTTCCTTTGACCATTTCGAAGTCCTTATGAACTTCGTTTTTCACACCATTTGCACCGCAAGATTCATATTTCTGTGCCCGTGATGATGCTTGAGATCATTTCTTGCTCTCACCAAACACTTTCGGGCATTTTTTGCATGCCCCATGCCACCTTGAATTGCATGCCACATCGGCTGTTGTCAGTTTATTGGTGAATTTTGTACCATTGGATTCATTTGTTTGAACTTGTGATGATGCTTGAGATCATTTCTTGCTCTCACCTCTAGATTTTTCGGGAATTTTCTCCCATGCCTCTCGCTGCCTAGATTTGCATGTCACATCGGCCATCGGCCGTTTTTTATGAGCCTTATATCTCCAGATTCAGTTTTCCGCGCTTGTGATGATGCTTGAGATCATTCCTCACTCTCACGCCCATATTTTTCAGGCATTTTTCCCATGCCCCCTCGTTGCCTCGGTTTACGTGCCACATCGGCCGTCATCTGTTTCTAACAGATCTTATACCGCCGAATTCAGTTTTCCACGCTCGTGATGATGCTTGTGATCATTTCTCGCTCTCACCCCCATAATTTTTGGGCATTTTTTCAAAATGCCACTCATCACCTTGGTTTGCGTGCCACATTGGCTGTTTCCCATTTTGGACAATCTTTATGTCACCGGATTCAGTTTTCCGCACTCATGACGACGCTCGAGACCATTTCTCGCTCTCATCAATACCTTTTTGTTCGGTATAGTTTTACCCCTTTTTCGGGTCGAGCAATTCCTTTTATGAAAAAGGCACTTATGGAGTTTCCGTTAAGCTCTTTTCTAACTCCTAAAACAATGAAAAGATCGCTGAGCAATCTTACTTCCTTTCATGCTCACTAAACGTATCTAAAAGGGCGTCTACCTGGTATAAGTTTACCCCTTTTCCGGATCTTGTAGACTAATTACGAAAAAGGAATACTCTAGTCACATTGGCTAGAAGAGTTCTCCATTTGCATCATTTTATGCTTTTTCGGGCCTTAGAGACTAACTTACAAAAAAGAACACCAATGGAGTCCACTTAACGCTTTCAGACTCTCTAAACATGAAAGCGGCCACGAGCAATCACCATCCTGGGCTCGTAAAAACCCATAGGATGGTACTCACAACCACTGCAGAGTCTTCTTATCATTTTCAGACTCCTTAAAAATGAAAGCACCCATGAGCACGAACAATCCTAGGCTCACAAAATCCACAAGACAGTACCATTTCAAAGCACACTTTTATCCATTCTTGGATCTCATCAAAACTACAAAGAAGGATCCAATGGTGCTTCTCGACGCCACAACAGATCATGTCTACTCATATGGCAGCTTCCCCATTTTGGTCGCCTTTGTTCAAAGTATTCTACAGTATGTCACCCTGAGAATCCCTCGACAGCACCCATCAGCGTGTCCCCCCCCAGAGTTAATACATACCCTTCAGTCCTTAAAAGCTATGATCCCCGCACCTACAAGTCAGTTCCCTATGCTGCCAGGTCAACCATGTCATCATACTATGAACAAAGGAAGTTTGAGTCCACCCACTTTATGACCCCAGTTACTTCCCATCCCCACAAGTATGTCAGTCCTACTATCAGTACTACCACACTTCAGTTCTACACCTCGTGCTCCTATCAAGGAAACATCATTTCCTTATTAGTTGCTGGTCTCCCTCTGTCAACGACAACCAAATTTATTCCAGAGGATAGACCTAGAGGTCCCTATGTCTTGGACTCATCACCATTTATGATGAGTTCCTACGAATCATTTCGAGAAGAGTCCTCAATGCCTCTCCAAATGGTTGTTTCTCACATGCTCGACTTCAACACCTTGATCGCATCGTTGAGACTCGCACAGGGTATTGGTCCTTTCAGTTTTTTGTTGAAAACCCCGGATACCACCTGACTCTTCCACAATTGAGAGTATACTTATGGAAACAACCAGCTACATTTTCCTATAGATATTTGTGTTGCGCATGGCGACAGTATTCAGATGTACCCCAGTTTTATATACTCCCTCAAGTATACAATGACATTTACTTCTCAGAGATGACTCACAGTCATTGAGTCCCTACAGATGTTGGACACCTTCAGTTTCAACAGTTCATCAACCCTTCTGACACCTTGTTCAGAACGGTTGTCGTTTTATTCCAGTGTATCAATTATTGAGATCAGTCATGTTATGATCATGAGTACATCCCAAAATAGTGTCCCCTTTGGACCATTATGATGTACCAGCAGATTTTTTTATGTATTATTCAGGTCCCCCTTCTTGGGACTCATTGTTATGTATATGTCTTGATACGAGCATGGGTATGCCCACCTCGTCCATTATCAGATATTATTCCTCATTCATATTGAGGCCATGTAATATTTTTTCTTTTTTTGCAGCTTCCAAGGGCCGTGGATCCAATCTCCAACCGGTCTTTTCTCTTCCCCAAACCCCAGAAAAAAGACAAAAGAACTATGATGTCTATCAACCATACGATGAGCTCTTGCCCTCACACATCAGAGGGCAATCTATTAACACCCAAAAAGTGCTCACTAGCTCATTTCCTTATTCACATTACCCATTTGTCCACTTTTCCACCATTTGAGCCTCTAAAGCCATCAAAAGGTCACCAAAAGACCATAAAACACCCCTTTTTCCCCTCAAAATGAATATTTTTCCTCAAAAAGGGTCCAGAATTCCCAAAAATATTCAAAAGGGAATAAAAATATTCAAAATATTCAAAAAAAGGAAAAAGGAGGGAAAAAGATACTTAAACCATGTTGATCAATACCATTGGTTTCCTCAAAACCATAATGGTATTCCCCACCACCAAAAACTATAAAAGGGTGGTAGGGGCTCCTCACTTTCCATCCATCCATCATCCTATCCTCACGCTGTCAAAATATCCCCTGAGACTTTTGGCCATTTTCAGCATCTTGGAGAAGAGACCTTTGGAGCTTGGAGCTACTCATCCTTGGAGTTGCTCAACATCATATCCTCACCATTTGAGGTATCTTAATACAAAACATCTATTCTTTTATTTCTTGTTCTTTCCATGAATCGTTTTTAAATTTATTTCTTATATGCACACATTAGTTTAGATTTAGATTTAATTCATAATCGTTTTTGCTTTCTATATTGAAACTACTATCACATTGTTGATAGGTGCCCATTGCACAAAGCTTGGTTGCAAAACCAAGCCAACAGGACTAGCAATATATTTCAGCTGCTCTCGTCGCTTGTACCATTTTTCTCTTTCTAATTTTTTAATTCCTGTTACTTGTTTATAAGCGGCTAGTCACTTGGTTTTTCGGAGAGGACTCGACTTTTTGTAGGGCTTCATTCTTTTCTTATTCCTTCAACTAGCATCATTCTTTTATTCAAAAACACATGGATGGCGACCCCCCCATTTTCGAACCGACTCATATTCTTTGAAGGAGGTAGGTTCAACAATGGACTTCATTTGTTTAAGAAATATTCCCACTAACTTTTGTTGACGAAGTGCTCCCACTCTTTTTTCTTTTTCTCCCAGTCTGATACAATAGGCACGTTCAACGGAGGTCGTGATTTAACTATATCACTAGCTCTTTTTTCAATTAAGAATTTGTATAACATACTTGGTATAGAACAAAAGAACCCTTCATGAATGTCGGTGTAAAATATTCGTTGGAATTTTTTAGCAAATGATCTTTCTTCTATAGCGTATTCTTCATAGAAAGCTTCACATGTATTTTCAAGCTACTTGCATAGATTTGTTCTACCTATATTATAGATCTTGTGCATTAGATTTATTTCATCCTAGGCATTTAACTTGGACATGAACAATGTCAAGGGATTTGTTTATTTCTTGAAGAACTACTTCTATAAATATTTCATGGGTCTCAGTGAAGAACTTCTCCCTTACCTATGCAATTATTAGCTTGTTCCGCCTTGCATAATTATGGATGTAATTTTCTTTTTCTTATCCCACCACTCTCGAATCTCTCATTCAGTTAGCATTTAATCAGATTATGTACTACCAGAAACGAAACCAATGTTGTGGTCTTGGGAGTTGCATAGGTTAACCATAGCACATGACATGTATGTATAAACGATCACATGAACATATAACATAAAGAGATAAAAGAGTAAGTGGGACCATAGAAACAAGCCTTTGTATTAAAAAATATAAAGCATTGTACAACCTTCCCTTCTATGTACTTGGCTCACCAGGCTATATATACAATTTACAAGCAGTTATTTGGTTATAACTGTCAATTTGGACGGATAATCGACCGAATGGACTGTCACCTACCCAAATTCTGAAAATATTATTTTTTTGGCAAAACACTTTATGTTAAATTTTAATTACAAAGTTTTGTAATTATGACCAAGTTTGGTCAAGGATGAATGTAATTACTGATTATTATTATTTAATAAATTAAAGTAGGAGACAAACACCCAAGGGAACTGCTAAATGAGTGTTCACTAACCCACTAGGAGGAATGGAAGCTGTTAGAAGTTATGGGACAGATGGCAGCATTTGCACTCCACCACTAGCTGTTGGTTATGGCACAACTACCCCTAAAAATGTGGAATTATCCCCTAGGTGGGTGGGAGTGAGCAGGCAGCTCATTAATGACCAGTTAACCACTAAAAGGCCTAGGCAGCCTACATAAGGCAAATTCGAATTGGGCAGGCAGCCCTTACAATATTTTCTACATAAATATTCCTCAAGTGCATCAGGTGATCACTAAGAGATTCGAATAGGGAGGCTATGTGAGAGTGCAACTGTAAGTCTGCTAATTATACTGAGAAGGAAAAACCAGAGGTGCTGATGTAGGTCTTTTTGACTGCTGAGTCTTGAGGACTGGAAAATCTACATTCTATTGCAAGCTGATGTACTAAGGCTTCTACAGAATCTTCCTCCTCGTGGTTTAGTGAATAGGCTCGGGGGTCCTAAGGCAAGTAACTTGGCTATCTTCAGGAATTGGTTGGGTGGAACAGGTTCCTTGGGCTGTTTGTTTCCCCTACTGTTAACCAAGTTTTACTATTCCTACTTTTGTTTATAGTTAAATGTTTCTGAATTATAGAATTATTAAACTCATTCATGCAAAAGAAATTATTTTATGTTCTGATCTAAGTATATTTCTGAATGAAAAACCTTTGTGAAATATTTGATTTGATAACCATCTCTATATTTTTCTCCATGTTGTTCTCTGCATAGTACTCTAGTATAGAGAAGTAAATTAAGAAAGGTAAGTGATAGGCAGAATGTCATTGATTGGAAAGATGATTACAGAAATGTTATTGCTAAAATTCTATCCTATGTTCAAACACAGTAAACATTACAGTATAGCATCAACAACAATATAGAATTCATTTAATTAACACATGAAAGAAAAACACAGTATGTTTCTGCATAGTTCTATATATTTCTTTTAACTCTATTCATTTCAGATAGTAAGCAAATGCACATTAATATTATACATTTCATATTTTTTTAAGTAATTGTATTTTCAAGAATTATAACAACTACAAGAATTAAATCTCTGTATAGACTTATTACCATTGTACATATTTTATTTCTTCACTAACTTCCATCTTTGATTTCAATTATCAAATATCTACACAGTAGTATCAAACCCTAAGATACTACAAACCCTAATTTTGTTTACATAGTTCATAATTTTCATCTCAAGTCTTTTATGACAAACTTTAGACATTTCTTTTCTAAACCTAATAGCTATAGATTTTCCAAACCCTAACTTTCATTTCAAGACTACAACAAGACAGTATTCTACAATTAACAGAAAGCACGATTCTATACTAATGTCTTTCGATAGCTCATAATCCAAGTAAGAGCCCATAAACAACATCAAAAACATTTATTACATAGGTTAAGTCTCGGGTACAAAACTCAATACAAACCAAATAGCAAACGAAAGCTACAGGTAGGTTCGCATTCGTAAATCAAAGTCAACTACTCTCGCATAACCATTCCAAAACACTTGATAGCCGAACTTATCTCATTACATTTCCAAAAACATAGAAGTTAACAACGCTGACGAAGCATAGAGAATAACTATCTACAGTTAACTATCGTTGCTCAACACCACCTTAACCATTATTTGCATAGTTCTCAAACATTGCTTTGAAAACACAACTTTCCATAACAAAAACGAGTCATTGTTTATAAATGCAAAAGAACCCTCGGTTCTAGTTAAAACATTCAAAAAGTATAACAGAGTTTACATTATGGACCTGTCAAGGTTCCCAACATTTCACAAAAGTTTAAACCCTTGTCAACCAAAACATTTAAATGAGGACAAGATCCATAAAACTACACATTAGAGAGATTTTGAGGTCAAAAAATGGCCTCCTAAGAGATGTACTACAAAAATATGAGATATATTAAAATATTTTGAATTGGGGGTTTTGTGGGGTAGGTATATATGACAAGTCACCTCCCACACTATTTTCTATGCACAATATAAATAACCATGGTTGAGTTGCTTTTCAAAATTCACTAGAAATAAAATTAATAAAATAAGTTTACATTGATGTGACTAAGATTCATTGTAAATTCCCCAAAATTTATTGTCCTTTAGCATTTATTTGTCTTGAACTTGCAAATGAAATTAAATAATAAAAAATATTTTTAAGAGCTATTTTTTTAATTTTATGTTGACTTTTTATATTTAGTACTTTTCTCATGAATTTAATATAATGTAATTTAATTGATAATTTATTTACATGTAAAATGTTAATAATATTATTATAATCCACATTGCATTATTATTATTATTATTATTATTTATTAAATCTATTATTATTCTTTATTAGTTTGACATTATGTTATTAAATAGAATGGAGTGAATATATAATTTAAAATAAAAAACATAAAAATGATAATATGTTATTTTATAAAAAGATGTGAAATGACTTTCTTTATGAATTAAGAGTACTTAACTTGAAAATGACAATAATATTATTTTATGAGAAAGTGTGAAAAGACATTCATTATGAGTACTTTACTTGAAAATGACAATAATATTATTTTATGAAAAGACTATCATTATGAGTACTTTACTTTATGACTTAAAAATACTTACACCACTACCTTGGTTAACTATGTGTTATCATCCATCATAGAAAATTTGACAAATAAACATTCTTAACTCATGCAATGCCACCTCACCAAGGGGGATGATGTCATCTACTAGAATGTGATTGGTTGTTTTTTATAGTACATTTTCTTTGTTTTGAGGCCATTTTTTGACCTCAAAATTTCTCTAATGCAGGGTTTTACCCTTGATTTCTATAGCAGCACAAAAACGATTTTGAATTTCTTATCAACGACACAACAGGCATCAAATAGCCAAATAACAACTTAAACAAATGAAGTTTACCCTCTGTACATTGTGTATCAAACTAATACCCTATAACTCAACACTCGGCCATCACCGAAAACAAAGTCGAATAGTTCCATATCTCAGCATACGACAGTCACCAGCAAAACCATGCAAAAGGGCACCCACAAGGTTTTCGAGAACATCGAAGCTTACCAGGAAGCAGTAGTAGTTTTTAATTCTCAAATATTTTGCATAGAAACCTTCCAATGAAGTGGGCACCTGCCAAGTTACAAGTTCGAAGGGTTAAAAGCATGCAAACGCAAATAAAAAGCAAGTTCATAGTATTACACTCAGTATCAAACTACTTACCCTTAGAACGAAGCCTCTGATCTTAGAAGCACCACTCCTGTGAAGGCGATGAAGCCTGAAGATGTTTGCAGCATTCACAAATGCAAGGACTCAAAAGACGATATCACAAATTGGGAAATCGAACCACAAATTCAAATCACTCTCAACAACTAACAGTAAAAACACACACATCTAATAGAACTGTATCATGACTCTATTGCACAAACGCATAAGCCTGAAACCTGTAAATTTCATCACTCAGGTCCCGAGTTTAAGACTGAGGAAGGAGTCCTCTTCTCTGAAACCAACAACCCTACATTGTAGCATTATGTCGGCCCTGCTAACCTCCCACTAAGCGTAACAATGAAGACAGGAAAACCAAAGGTCATGACTTACTAACGCGTGCTTAGGGTTTCATCCACCACCCTAGATCCTACAGAGATCAATGGTGGATCGCTGCCATTCCAGGCACATTGATATTCGAACCAACATTGCAATCAATACCATTTAATTGCTACATCTACCAATTTCCATGTAAGCGAACCGAGAGCTTGTGCATGGCACAGCTCAGCTCATTGTAATGCTCAATTCAACCACAGTCCACATGATTACCTTACAACTGGGCTTCCACATTATTTAACCATAGAACACGTTAATGCTAGGCCTGTCAACGCAGCTTGGGAAGCATGCTGAATTAATACCTCTCAACATCGAAATGATTGCAATGTTATAACCATGGATCGAATTTCATATCAATCTCTATAGTCTTTTGCTATGCATCGTAATATTGTATTATATGCTAAGGTATGGTGTGAATTGTTTGGTCACATTATAATGTTAACAATACATTTGCTAAGACTCAAATATAGATTTATATAGAATAAAGCTAGCCATATATTTATGTTGTTAATCATTGATAATGGATACCATAGATATGGTTAGGTTTCTAACTATGCAAAAGTAGAATTAGATACTATATACTTTTTAATATTTCATACAATAGCTATAACTTCCCAATTCATAATAATAGTGTGAGCCTATAGGTATAGTTAAGTAATACACACTTAACTTGCTAGCCATGTATTGCAAAGTTTAATTGTTAAATATGATACCTAAGGCATAGTTTAAATGGTGACATTATACATTATAATGCAGAGTTCATAACACTAGTCACTAGACCATTCATGTACTTTGACTGTGTAAAGATATTCAATTAATGAATTCAAGACTTAGAATAGTCTAAGTTCTGTAGAACCAAGACATAATGATAGTCCAGAATATAAATACTATCTCTTACAAGCCTTCTAATAGCTTCATCAATATATATTGTTATCACTGTTTTTTTTATAATAATGACAATAGACGCAATATAATAATTGCAGCATTATAATAAATACTTGGACGATGTAAAATTATAACACTGAAGAGTTTTGAAAATCAACATGCAAACTAGCTTAGAATCAAGTATCCATACCTCCAGTAACTTGTTTCGCAAGGAAGTACTTAACATTCTAATTTTTACATTGACGATGAATTGAAAGACACATGTACTCTTAACACATGTTGCGTAGAATTTCTTACCTGTGGTCTACACATGAAAACAAGATTCAAATGCCTTAGCTAAACATAGCTAAGTAAACTCCAGGGTACCTCGTAGGACCCTTTCATCATCATACAAACAAACTGTCAGCACTTCTTCAAGAACATCACAATAGTACAAACTGTGTACAACATGTAATAATATTCAGAACTTAAGCAAATATGTAAACTATACTCTTATGCATAATCATAAAAAGATCTTTCGTTAAGGAGATTAACATCCGCTTAAATATAAAATAGCAAATACAATTATATCATATTTTTTGGAGAAGTATGATGTGTCATCGTTACTAATTATCTTTGTTAAGAAATCTAATTAATTTATATGTTCCGCATTAATGACTTTGATCATTATTGCTATTATAAAAAATTTTAAATTTTGGTATTTTCGGGATGTTACATGGACCGACGCAACTATGGTCGATCGGAGGACCTAGTCGACCAATCGACTAGGCTCTTCCAATAGAAGGGAGGAATGTTATTATGGTGGTTGTTTATAGACTCAAAGTATGCACATTTTTGTGCACTCTCTCACCCTTTTAATGCAAGTACAGTTGTTGCATCCTTCATTGAAATAGTTCATAAGTTACATGGAAACCCAAAGATTATTGTAAGTGATAGAGATCCCATTTTTGTTGGAAAATTTTGGATCGAATTATATTCTTGTTTGGGTACCCAGTTGGATCATAGTTCATCTTATCATCCTCAATCCGATGGGAAAACTAAGATAGTGAACAAATGTTTGGAAGGATATCTTCGCTGCTTTGCATTTGATAAACAAACACAGTGGGTGAAATGGTTATCTTTGGCAGAATGGTGGTGCAATACTTCCTTCCATACATCATAAAAAATGTCTCAATTTATGGCACTTTATGGGTACCATCCTCCATCTATCACATCTCCCTTAAAAGGAAAATCTAAATTTCAAGCTATGGAAGATCACCTAGAGCACCAACAAGAAGTTCTCCAGTTACTAAAGGACAACTTGGCTATGTCAAAAAACAAGATGAAACAGTAAGCATATCAACATCACACTGAAAGGAGTTTTGAAGAAGGGAATTTGGTATTTTTGAGGTTGCAACCTCACAAACATATGTCCCTCAAGCAACTAAATAAAGACAATAAATTAGAACCCAAGTACTATGGTCCTTATAAGGTGTTGTAGAATATTGGTAGTGTGGCTTACAAATTGGAGCTCCCTTCATCTTTAAGGGTACACCCAGTTTTCCATGTTTCTTTCTTAAAGAAGGTAATAAGAGACAAGATCCAAATTCAAACTATCCTGGCGAAGCTTGATGAAGAAGGAAAAATCATATTGGAACCTAAACAAATCATTAAAACAAGGACCAAACAACTACGCAATCGAGCTATTACTGAGTACCTCATCAAGTGGAAGAACTTACCAGTTGAAGGTTCGACATGGGAAGATGATTCCTTCATACATAAGCATCCAAAACTAACCAAGCGTTGAGGAAAACACTTGTCTGAAGGGGAGAGGCATTTTAAGCCCTAAATATTGGCACATTACCCCCTATATTGCATGACACATTACATATCATTGATGTTGGCTTGGGTCTATAAGTGGTAATTGTCATTAGTATTATTAAATTATTGATGTAGGCTTGGATCCATTAGTTGTAATTGTACCTCTTTGTATCCTATAAATAAGAAGGAGACCTTTTCATTAGAATAATCTCATCTTGTTTTGTCTTGTGTACTTAGTACATTATATAAGGTGGTTTCCCCCTCGAAGAAGCTTTCTATTCATCACTTTTCTTAATTATTAAGGCATGGATTACTCTTTTTGGTCTATTTATGATCTTTTCATGCTCTTTTGGATAAGTTTTTGCTTAACATAGTCAAAGGAACACATAAAAAATAGATATATTATTGGAAAAGATACATGGTTTTTAGAATAATAATCGGTATACATAATTTAGCATTTTCACCCGTCCATTAAGGGATCCCCCAGGTAGCATTATTAATGGAATCTATCCATCCTTGTAGTATATCCATACTTTGAATTCCATGCTACCTTAATACCATTCTCGCTCTTGTTGTGGGAGAACATTTACCGAGTCACCTAAGGGGAGATAAATCCTTCCTCTCTTCACTACACCCAACAATTGATTGATAATAAACAACAATCCATATTCAGATTTAAGTGCATAAGTAGAGATGATAGTTCACTACTCAGTTTGAGATATAAATTTAGATGTAGTGATATAATAACCTCTAGTTGCAAATCCAGATGCCCAGGTATCCCCTGAACCTATTGACCCATTAATTGAATAAACACATTCACCAGCAAAGGAAGGAGATACATTATAGTAAAAATTAGATTTAGTAAATACTCTAGTAGTAGAGTCCCCGGTAACATATCAAGTAGCCAATCCATATCTCATTTCTTCATATCTTGATCCCATTACAGTTGATCTATCACCAGTGAATGTGCATGTTGGAACCCTAACATACAACCCTACATACCTTCATTCCCCATAAGCAGTAGGTTTAGTATCAACAAAAAGAGTAGGCATAGAGGTAGTAGATTCAAGTGCAGATGAAGATCCAATGCTAGAAGTCGATCCACCAGTAGAGGTAAAGGTGAAAGGAGCGGATCGAGATCTAGTCAGTGTTTTACCTTGTTTCAATTGATTAATTTGATTCAATCGAAGAACCATCTTACCCAACTTGATCGGTTCGCTTTTTTTATCTGGTCAAATAATCAATTGATTCACCAGCAGATTGCCTTGCTTCCTTTCTAATAGTTTGAGATCCCATTTCATATCCTCTCATTTCAGATCATATTCCATATCAGGATCCATATCTAGCTAAAGTTCCAAGTGACCCATATTCAGTGCCATTCGCAAAATATATCATTGTTTTTAATTCAACACCTTCAGTAGCATATCCCATTGTTTAAGATCCCAACCATGCGCCAATTAATCAAATGAAATCACCATTAACAGTGGAGTAAGCAACAAGGGTTGTAGTACCTATTGCAAGACCCATTCTAGAGCATGTGAAAGAGGTAGTTTATCAAGATAGAGACCCTGAAGCACCCGTAGAAAAAGGCACCAACTGCCTTCTAGGTTTCGTCTGACCATATGACTTGTCAATATTTAATCTCAAATATAGTATCTTCATGTTGGATCGAAAGGCACTCTGTGTGCCTCTATACATTGGTGGATGCCCTTGTTCAAATAGCTTTTACGCAAATTACCTGAATTACTCAAAGAGATAAATTTGTATTTTCGTTTCTTATGGATACGCTTCAAAGTTAAAATCTGGAATAATATAATTAATGACTCAGGAGTTGACACTGTTGTGTAAAGTGTTAATTGGTTGAAAACTATCGAACTAGAGGATTAGGATTCCTCTGAAGCAAATCTAAATTTATCCTCGCCAACTCTACGTTTCCAAGGACAAAATGTGTTTTTTTAAATGTATCCTCTTTGAAGTAATCCCGGTAGCAGTTTTTAAGTAACCATCTTTCTTACAGAGAGGTAAATGTTATTTTCATAACTTGAACATTTTTGCTTGCAACAAATAGATTTAATTTATTGTCTATAATTTACTTTTTAATACTAATTTTTCATGTTTTGGTTTTGGAGAATTCAAACAATAATGCCAAATATATCATTTTAGGATGGTAAGTCATCCTGGAATGAATAACACGACCAACCATAGTACAAATCAAAGGACAACATGTTTCCCTCTAAAATCGTAAACAAAAAAGTTCATTTAGTTTCAATATTTTTATTACTTTTCAATTTGACATTTACATAAATTAATTTTTTAATAAATAATTAATCATTACTTTCAAACATAATTTAATGGAATAAAAAATAAAAATAAAAATAAAATTTTAATATAAATACAGATAAAATATATAATATAAAGAAACAATAACGTAATTTTTTAATCCTAAAAATGGATAGGTTAATAATTTTACTTCACATTAGTATTCATTGTTTATCACTACTCCTTAATTGGATTTTAAGATTTTCTAAGATAAAATATATAATATAAAGAAACAATAACGTAATTTTTTAATCCTAAAAATGGATAGGTTAATAATTTTACTTCACATTAGTATTCGTTGTTTATCACTACTCCTTGATTGGATTTTAAGATTTTTTAATTATTTTAACATAATGATAACTTTATTTTTGCATTTTTTAGATTAGATTTGTTTAATTGGTTTAAAAAATAAAATATGCGATTTGCTCAAAGATTAATTTGATAATAGATTATTTAAAAACTAAATTATATATAAATTAAAATCTAATACAAATTTTTATGTATTTCATTTATATGTGTTTGGAATTTTGGGAGGAATTTGGAAAGAGATTTATCCATTAAATTTAATGATCTAGATATTTTTATTCAATTTCAATGTGATAGGTGATAGATTTTCAATCAAAATCAATGGCCAAAATGTCATTATGAGAAGAAAATTGACCATCAAGATTTAGCCATTGATTTGAACTATTAAAGTTCTGGGTTCATTTATAAAAAAATTGGTTAGTTAACACACTCATACAGTTTGTGTTAGTTGGTTAATGGAATTTATCTCATACACACAAGGCAAGACGTTTTAGTGGGATCACTAGCTCTATAAAAACTTTAATTGAATCACCATTTAGACCTTTCAAAGGAAACCACACGAGTTCTTCTTGGCATGTGTTTTACTACTATATTTTTAACTTCATTGCATCTACTTCCATTTATTTCCCTTTAGTTGTCCCAATGGTCATTTTTATGATCAAACCTTGCTTGGCCATGTCTACTTCATTTCCAAAGGCATTATCAAATTGGCAAACAAGATGTATAGCACTTTGAATAATGATTGGGAGATCTTCTTACAACCAAGCTCCATGGTTAAACAACCATTTAAAGCTTGCTTCATTTCTCAAGGGAAACTCAAATCATTCTGTCAATCGTGTATGTTAAAAGTGTTTTGGAAGCCACGGTTTCGACAATTTTGAGTTTTGTTGAGAATCTTCTGAATTTGGAGCACATGAAGATCAAGACAATATCCTGCATGGAATTTTTTGACTGCATCTTGATATACTCTTCACAAGTATGCAGAATTTGCTTCATCTTTGTTGGGAGAATAAGAGGAAAATCATTATAAAACTTGTGAAGCATGAGTTAATTTCTTTCTAAATTGTTGGGTGAATATGCAACACAGTCAAAAGTAGTGAATCAATTTGTTGGTTGTTTGTTACCATTCATTGATGATTAACAAGTCAAAAAGACTAAGCATTTCATCGAAATACTCTCTCTTTTGAAAGAGGTTTTGCCAACTTTGGGTGACATAAGTGCTATGAAAATGCTAATTACATTCAATTCGTTGGTAACTTTGTCTACATTTAATATTCGATTACCTATTTGTGCTACCATGGAAGGGATTTTTAAAGTAGACCCTTCCTTGGCCTTCCCTGCAACACTGGTTGTTGATTTGTGATGGTACACAAGGTACAAGGCTAGCTCTACACCATTGTAAACCTTTAGTCCATGTGCTTTTTGGGGGCTTTTCCCAAAACACCATTTCGATTTTAGTTTTCTTTTTTTAGTGATTTCACCCTCCAACAATATCCTATCGACATATTATTGCACCTTTTTTGGGACAATTGCTAGTTTAATTATGTTGGAAGATCACCAATTTCATGACCTTGACTTTTACAGTTACTCACGACATTACAAGCAGTCATGATATTGTCATTTATGTTTGCAGTTCTCATGAGTCTGAATAGCATACGGTCAATATTAACAACATTATTACGGGATAGTGTCTGGCAAAGATTACAACTAAGCATGGCTCTCGATTCAAAGAGGCGGCACTGGCATGGTCAATGATGTCATTTAGCGCACTGCCAATCATGAAACTTGCTTACGACGAAACTACTCGAGAAATTTTCACATTTAATAACAATGGAATTTGATGTGTGTGGTGTAAGAAATTTCCCCACGATGCTCGTGAGATGCCAACTATACTCTATGACAATAGTAGCTCTTATAGCAAAGAGGAGTCACTTGAAGAAAACCATAATTAGTTACATATTTCCTATCCATGATCGAAACTAAACACCTCACATTCTACTAAAATTTTAAATTTATATATATCATTTTTTCATTTGATTTGTCACATATAAAACACAATCATAATTTTATGAAATTTGTTATTTGATTTTTTCTTTTAATATTATTTTTATTTATTTATTAAATATAATTTTAAGTTTAATCTAGAATTGAAAGATATTTTTACCGAGACTATTTCTAATGAATTCATTTGTGCTTTTTAATAGCATCTAATCTCGTATATGATGCTACCTTTGATTATCTTTTAATCTCATCCACTAAGAAAATCATGTCATATTTCTACATGAGTGACGATATTATAAATATGTTTGGCGTTTGCTATTACTGAGTTCCTTCCTATCCCATCAGTATAGTCGATATTATGGAGTTATCCCATCACTATAGTCGATATTATGGAGTTTCTTTGAGTGAATATTATGGAATTTTAATATAATGTATTTGTGAATAATTTCTTTTACGAAATATTAATATTTATACATTATATATTATATTATATTGGGTATTGGGTTTTTTAAGTGAAAGATTATGTAATTTTAATATATAAAAATTATAAAAAATAAATTTGTTTTAATGAATAATAAAACTTATGTTGTTATTTAGTGGATTTATATGAAAATGATAATATTTTATAAATTTAAAAAATATTTTTTTAACTAAAAAATTTATTACAATCAACATAGATCTATCTTTAATTCGGATTTATTATGCATTAAGAGGGATCAAATTGCTTGAGGTGTTTTTTTTTTTTAAATTTGTTTACACATCAAGAAAATGTTTACACCTCAAGAAATTGGATCCCTCTAGTGCTTAATAGATACCAGTTTAAGATAGATTTATACTAGTTTCAATTTGTATTTTATTTTATGAGTCAACATGAATTTTAATTACTTTTTATTTTTGACATTAGGACCTCAACAATTAGCAAATAGTAGTATCCACATTTTAATGTAATTTAGACTTTACAATTTCTTTTTGTATTATTAAACTTAGAATATGGAATTATGAAATTTCTTTTAGTATTATTAATATTCTTGGGAATATAGAATCATAATATGTCTTGTAATTAATATTTAAATTTATAGGAATAATATAAATAATATATTTGAGATTATATCAATATAGATACATTAAATCTTATTCTAGATTTTGCTAAGATTTGGGGATCCTCCTCTAAATTGGATCCTCTATCTGATTTTTCTAGCAATTGTTCAAGGGATAAAATATGTTGGATGTTTTTCCCACTAAACTTGGACCCACATGGAAGAATGAGAGATCTGGATCTGAAGGTGTTAGTAAAAGGTTGGATAGGTGTTTGACCTCTGAAGATCATGCTGGAGCTTTGTCTAGATATAGGTCTTGGGTTATACCTTCTTCTATTTTAGGTCATTTTCCAATTTGTTTACAATTGGATGGGGAGAACTATGTATCTCATTTCCCCTTCAAGTTCAATTATATGTGGATTAAAGATGAGGATTTGTGTCACTTGGTTAGAAGTTGTTGGAATGATATCAGTCTTCCTAAGGAAGATAATGTTATGGATAGACTATTTTCTAAACTTAAAGGTTTGAAGAAACTGGTTGTTATGTGGGAAAAGAAAAAGAAGCTTCAATCTCAACAGGACCTCTTGGAGTTTGAAGAGATACTTGCTAAGGCTTATGAGGATAACTTCGCCGGTTCTCTCTTTAAGGAGGAAAAGGCTATTTTATTGGATCTTGAGGAAAATAAAGCAAATTTTCTTAAGTTGGAAGAGGAAGAGTGGATATTGAAAAGTACGGCAATCTGGATTGCCCAAGGTGATAATAATACAAATTTTTTTCATGGGTATATTAATTACAAAAAAAAACTTTAATGCTATTTGGGATCTGAAAAATGAAGAAGGGAAGTGGCTTGCTTCTCAAAACGATTTAAAGAAGTCCATTGCTGATTATTTATCTAATCTGTTCAAGGATCCTGGAACTGCTAATATAGTGTATCAACTTGATGTTGTTAAGTATTACCCTTATTTCTTCTATGCTGATGAAGGAAAGCAAATTGGTAATCATGTTACTCTGGATGAAATTGAATGGTTTCTTAAACAATTTTCTAGGGACAAAATCCCTGGGCTAGATGGTTGGCTTGTTGAATTTTTTAGTTCCATTTTTTATCTAGTTGGGCATGAGCTTCTAGAGGTGGTTGAATATTCCAGAACTGAATGGTTTTTGTCTAGTGCCCTGAATTCTACTTTGATCACACTTGTTCCTAAGTGTGATAAACATGAGTCTTCTATAGACTTCAAACCTATCTCACTTTGTACCTTAGCCTATAAGATTATCAATAAAATCATTTACAATAGGATCAGACCCAAGCTAGCTGAAGTGGTTTCTAAGGAACAATTTGGGTTTTTACCCAACAAACAAATTTTGGATGCAATTGGAATCACTCAAGAATGCCTCCATTCTATCAAGGCTAGGAAGATGAATGCATTGATGCCTAAAATGGATTTAGCTAATGCTTATGACAGAGTCAATTGGGTTTTCTTAAGGTTGATTCTCCTCCAAATTGGGATGTTGTTGGATACCACCAATTGGATCATGGCATGTGTATCTCCTACAAATTTTGTTGTTATGGTCAATGGTTCACCTTCAAAGCTCTTTAAGAACTCCATAGGTTTAAGACAAGGGTTCCCCCTTTCTCCACTTTTGTTCATGTTAGTCATTGAAGGTCTTAGTAGGATGATTGGTGCTGTAAGAAAGGATGGCAAATTATATGGCATTAAATTCTCTTATGTACTACACATTACTCATTTACTTTTCGTTCATGATGTTGTATTATTTTCTAAAGGATCATTGGATGAATGGATAAATTTTTATGAGATCATCACTTTATTTTGTGCAACAATAGGTATGGAGGTGAGCTCATGTAAATCAATTTTATACAAGAATGATGTCACTAATGATATATTTTCACACCCCGCTCATTTATTCCCTTATAAAGTGGATGAGATTGATTATGGTATAAAATACTTAGTTTATTTTATGAAACTCAACAATTAAAAAATTGAAGTATGGTTATGGTTGGTTAAAAAAGTTGACAAAAGTATAGGTAATTGGTCCTACATATTTTTTTCTTTGGGGGAAGGCTTACTTTGGTCAGATCTGTCTTAGTGGTTATTCCCGAATACTAGTTTTCCTTGGATATGGTGCCTCAGTCCATTTTGAAAGTATTAAGGTAGAAAATATTCAACTTATTGTGGTCAAGGTCTGATAAAAGAGGAAAAATACATTTGTTAAGTTTGGAAAGGCTTTCTCATACTAAATCCATGGGAGGTTGGGATATACAAAGTTTAAAATGTTTTAATATGGCACTTTGTTTGAAGAGTTTCTGGAGAGGTTTATTTGGTAAAGGGATTTGGAATGAGGTCCTCGGGGTAAATCAATTATCTATTGGATCAAAAACCTTGTTAAAGTTATCAATGGTGTTTCTTATTTTTGGAATGGGTTTCTTAGAATTTTTCCTTGTATAAACAAATGGATTGCTTGGAAGGTTGGAAAAGGATCCAACATTTTAATTGGGGTGGATCCTTTCATAGGCCATGAAGAAAATTATCCTCTTTCAAGTTATTTGTTGGAATATTTGGCAGAATTTGGGTTTTGTACTCTAGAGCACATTAGAAGACCTTGATGGATGAGAAGTACTGGTAATTATTGGATTCAAGCTGACAAATTGGGGCTCCATGGGAAGTGGGATACATAATGGTATGCTTATATAATGTCTCTAAACAATGCTGGTGTCAAATTAAATGATTCAGAAGATAGTTTGGTTTGGGGCTGAAATACAACAAATGGTCAGATTGATGCAAAAAATGCTTATGAAGCTATTTCTCATACTCATTTTTCCTCGGAAATTAAATGGTGGTATGTCAAACTCTGGAAGTGGAATGTACCATTAAAGCTTAAATGATTTTTTCGGATTTGCATGGAAAAATATATTCTTACCTGGGACAATTTGATGAAAAGAGGTTGGCCTGGTCCTAATTTGTGTACTCTTCGCAAAAGTGACAGTGAATCTATTAATCATCTCTTCATTTTTTTCTCCTTCATCAAGTTGGTTTGGTAGGAATTTTAAAAATTCTCCAACTGTATGAGGACTGGGGCATTATTTCCTTAGAAGAAAAATTTATAAATTGGAAGCAGAAGGTAAAATTCCATAAATTTCTTCTTATTTTTTGCCCTTTGGAGTTTGTTGCAGTTTTTCATAGTTAATGGTATCATATCTCTTCAGGTGTATGGTGATTCTTAGGCTATAGTTAACTGGGAAAATGGTCTTTATAAGTTGTAGGTTTTAGCATTAGATCACTGGTGCTTAAAAATTAAAAATTTCTTGTCCTTATTTGTTGTCATCCATATTGAGCATATTCATAGGGAATGTAATATAGATGTTGATGCTCTATCTAAGAGAACAATTGATTGCCCTAAAGGGACATTGCTCTTACAGAATTTGTGGAGGGCTCATTGATCTCTAATGGTTTTGTAAACTTCTTTATATAAGAGATTTTCAAGGTTGTTTTGATGGATTACCAATCTGTAGGTGTGGAAGGCCCTCAATATCAAAAAATATTTGTTGTTGTTTTTGAAATTTTGTGTAAGCATGACATGCAAGCTTGTAGCTTTTTTGTTGCTTACAATATTGACACCAGTTGATATCTCTGGCTTGGAGATGGACTGTATACTTTGACTCTATTTTTCTTTGATTCAATATGAATAGCAAGAAAAATGTTTTTTTTGTTGAAAAAAATATATCTAAACTAGTATATTTATATCTACATATATTATTTTCATAATATTTTTCATGTACACTGTTCTTGCATAGATACACAAGTTATTCAAGGTTTAAACCCACTACGTTGCAAGGAGTGCCTTAACAATGTAATGGTTTACACTATGGAGATTATTTTCATAAAATTATGATAAGCTCATATATAAACATGTCTTAAATTTATGCAATTATACTTATAATCTTTTTTAAATGCATTAAGGTATTATAATTATTTTTATCCTACCTAATAGTTTCATTAAATTATCTTTAATTATATCTTAAAAAATAATTGAAATAAATTATATCTTAAAAAATAATATGTTGGCCAACATCGCATCAAAATGGATGTTTTTTTAACTGTGAAATTAAGTTATTGGTGTTTCTAAGTTGAATGTTGATGAAGAATTATGCCTATCATAATCATCATATTAACAATAAAATGTGTAAAATAATATTGCAAAAAACATAAATGATAATAAACCTGGACAATAATTAAAAAATAAATAAATATAAAGAATATAATAATAAGTAATAGTCATAAATTCGGTTGAAAAAAAAGTAATAGTCATAAATATAAAAAATATAATAATAAGTAATAGTCATAATAATAATAATAATGGTACCTTAAAGCTTAGGCGATTTGTTAGAAATAATTAGTGTTAAAGTTTTTAATTAAAATTAATATTCAATAATGTGCTTATTAAATCACATATTTTTATGATCTCAACCCATATTTTTGTAGAGAGTAATAAAAACCTTATCCTTGTAGTTCACAATGATATTACCAATTAAATGAAATGAAGTTTCTAATTAAGAATTTATATTTTAAGCTTAATTTCAATCTAAATTAAAATAGATCTATTTTAAATCTGCATCTAATATGCCAATTAGTGTTAATGAGATAATTTTAAGGACCCATACTTATTTAAAAGTGTATAAATCTTGGTGAATCTTACTAATTCTTAAAATATCAACTATAAAATATTTGACGATATTTTTATAAAATTATTTCAATTTCTAAGGATTTTATATAGTTTATATAATAATTTGGCGATTTTTAGAGTGAAAAAAGTTTACCCCATCAAAATTGGGCGAAATGGGGCTTCAAAAAATGCAAATTGACGAATCTTTTTTTGGAAAAAAACATGGAAAAATAGCCCATGGGTCAAATTTCGCCCCTAAAATTATCCTACATATGTTAATTGTGGAAAGTATGCTAATTGAAGATTGTGAAATATTTTTCATCAACTTTAAACTTTTATTACTTGGATCTTAAGGAGAGTCGTTTGACATAGTCCATTGAAAGGTTAAAGACTATTTAACTAGTGAAGATGTATGCTTTGTGATTGAATTTAATGCAAATCATAGTTATTGAATTTAGTTGTTATAGATCAAAAGGGGTGTTTGTTACTCATAGATTCTCTTCAGTATTTGCATGCAACTTGTTTGAAATCGTACAACCTTCCAACAACGCAACCTCTACTTGTCAATGCCAATCAGAATAGGCACATCAAATCTCCGAGGGCGTATTATGCTCATAAATTCTGTAACAATCCATCATTGCATTATATTTTATATGGAGATCAAATTCAATGAATTTAGTGGTCTAAACTATTTTGTATCATTCAAGGATTTTCTTGCCCTACATTGGTAGCTATACATGGATAACTAGTAGTTGATGCATGAATAACTCGTAGCCAATGCATGGATAAAGATCACATCGTACAATACTTAACTTGTGATCTATCGATATTCACCAAACACGAACTAAATGACTATGCTAATCTATCTAAAATGTCTAAAATCATAATATTGCTTAAAATATGACCGCTAACTGCCCACATCTAGCTGTATATAAAATTATCTCATATTGTAACATGAAAATGACCGGTAACAGCAACCTCGCATGATATTTACAACCAAGAACGTGGATACCGTATGAACATGAGCTTTGCCAGAATATAACTAAGATTATGAAAATCTCGCTGCCATTGTTTATAGATAAACGAATATTCGGAACACCTCCTTCCTTTGCCAGCCTGTTGCAGCTGTGACCTCTTCAAACACGAAAACTTCGTGTTTTGACTGGACGGGTAAACCAGAAATCAACAGTCAATCTCCCACGTGTAAGCGCCCAACTCCCCACCTAACCCGTTCCCCAATAGATGCTTAAATACTGAGCTCCTCCTGTATCTTCTCAGCAGAGGTCCTTACAGATCTCTGCACCTGTCCTTCCTTCCAGCTCCCTTTTCTTTCATTGCTTCCCTCATTGTTTCTTTGTGGGGTGGAATTGTTGGGGTCTGAAACAGTAGTTCCAGTTAGAACCACCTGCCTTCAAACCAGAGTGACTGTTGGGCGTTCATATCATTAACAAATTCCCTCTGTATTGGTTGGTCGCATGGCTTTGAGATGTACATATATTCCTGCCCGCCCGGAGGGGAGGAAGGCGTCCTTGATTGCTAAGAATGAGGGTACCGGCGCCTTCCGTAGATCTCTTTGCGTCTCGGGGCCGTTGGGCGGCGGCCAAGCAAAGGGAGCCCCTCGCCGTTCAGTGAAGGCGAATCCAGTGAAAAGCCCCCTCAAACCTACAACGGTAGAAGATATTGGGTATTATGTAGGGCAGTCGGAGAGGGCGGTGTTAGATCAGCTTGAACGAATTTATGGGCAGGGGATGTTGACCTCTAATTGCGATAATAAGAATGTGTTGCTTCCCATGGAACCCCTATGGGCGGGGCCGTTGTTTGAGGGGAAGCCGGTGAGAGTGGCGTACCAGGGCGTGCGTGGCTCCTATTGTCAAGAGGCGGCAGTTCGAGCCTTCCAGAGGTGCGATGCCCTTCCCTGCGAAGGGGGAATGGAATCCGCCTTCGAGGCGCTGGAATCTGACGCCGCCGATAGGGCAGTCGTGCCTGTGGAGAATTCGCTGGACGGAGTGATCGAAAGGAACTACGATTTGATGCTACGCCATCCCGATCTCCATGTAGTGGGCGAGTTGCTGTTGCCCATTAATCATTGCCTGCTGGCACTGAGAGGGGCGGCGAAGAGACGTACTTTGAAGAGAGTCATAAGTCATCCGCAGGCACTGGATCATTGCCAGGGGCGTCTCGCCGCTCTTGGCCTGGAGGTGGAGGCCGTCAGCAACGCTGCCAGTGCGGCTCGCTTCGTAGCGGAAAACCAAATAGACGACACGGCCGTCATCGGCAGTGAGATTGGCGGGCGGGAATATGGTCTTGAAGTTGTGGAAGAAGAAATGCAGGACGATTCCTCCAACACCACCAGATTTCTCATTCTCACAAAAAAGAACCCCAACAACAACTCCTCTGCAGTTTCTGGGTTGAAGACAACGGTGGCCTTCTCGCTGAAAGAGGGAACTGCGGATCTGTTCAAGGCGTTGTCAATATTCGCTGCTAGAGACATAAATGTGACAAAGATCGAATCCCGCCCTCAGCGCGAGAACCCCCTGCGTATGGTGACGAACGAAGAACAAAACGGCCGGGACAGTTCCAAGTGTTATTTTGAGTACATTTTCATCGTAGATTTGGAAGCACCGGTGTCAGATGATCATCCGGGCAGTGTGAAAAGAGCCCTGGAGGAGCTGAGGCAGATTTCCAGTTCTGTGAGGGTCATTGGAAGCTATTCCGCCATTTCTTTCCTTTCGTAGCTCTCGACAGCTAAAACAAACAAACATATTGTTCCAAACTTTGTAACTTCAATACCTACGAAATTTGTACAGGGATTTCAGGATTTGTAGCCTTTGCTTAGAGAAACCATGTACAGTCTTCAATCGAAATACAGAAACCAAAGTTCCGTAATTAGTAAAATCATAGAAATTGCGTGGGATCTAATGGAAGACCAAATTAGTGAAAACATCAAAATGTTCCGGCTTTTCCTTGAATGTTGGTTGGTGATTGTTGGTAGTTGCTTTTTCAGTGTTTTATCGCGAAGCACCGGCAAAGAGAAAAGTGAGCGCAATGTGCTTCGTCCATCTTATTGGAGCTCGGATCCCTTAATCGTTTTTCGGCAAAGTGACGAAGCATGAACTTTTTATCCTCATAAAATAAAAAATAATTAAAAAATTTACCTCATAAAATAAAAAATAATTAAGAAATTTATGTCAAGTTCATAAAATGAAAAAATCTTATTTATCTATAAAATAAAAAATTAAAACTTAAACCTTAATCTATTAACCAAGAGAGATTAAATTTCTTGAGTTTAAAATTAAAAAAAAATATTGCATCTCAAGAATTGGATCCCTCTGGGTGCTTGATAGATCTAGGTTTAAGATGGATCTATGCTGGTATAACAACAATAAAGGTCAATGGTATAAACAACCAAGAAAATGAGATTTGTTCTTTGTCCTATTTTCGAATAAATAGTCATAGCAATCCTATATTTTCGAATAAACATTTATAGCAATTCTATACAATTTTACCTGGGTTTGAGCACCCTGTGCATATTGTGTTCCCCTTTGTTATACTTGTTGCATAATTGTTAAACATAACAATACTACATAGAATAAGTATAAGAGCTCAAGTACATTGGGCAAGGTTGTAGGGTATTGGGAGGCTCGGGCAAGCACGTTATACATGATTGAAGGTATGGGTGGGTTGTGATCAACGAGGCATAATTTGTGGATAACTAGCACAAACGACAAGGTCTTTGGGGTTGAACGTCGGGCAGTGTCGCATAGCCACCAAGGGTGGACATGCCAAAGGAACCTCACCTTGGGGATATGATAGTTTGTATCAAAGTTTTGGTCGCAACAAGTGAGGAAACACAACCGAGGGGAGAGAGGCCTACCTATGGAGTTGATGGAACATGTCCTTTGTGGGTGCTCCTCCTCTCCTTAGAGTCATAGTGTGCCGGGAAGAATTATAGTTGCAAGTTGGGTGCAAACAGAGGACTTTGGGGAATACTGTGTGAAGACAGTAAGGTTGGCATCTATTGGGAAGAGCAAGCAACTCCCAAATGTGTCAGTAGACATCCGGGCACACTTTGGCATTGTGCTAGTGGTTGCAACAACACTCCACAAAGCATTACGAGAGGTCTTGGGACCAAAAGCGGAACAAGCAAGGTGAGCTCAATGGAGGGGATATTTGGAAGGTTTGTTGCATGGTACCTGTGAGTAGCACCAATACCTAGTAAGTAATGTTTGTGGATTTCAGGATGACATCTACCGGGAGAGTTGGGTGTCGGTGCCTTCAACAGCAGCAAGGCAACCTATGCAAAGGTTGAGTGCCTTGGTTGGAAACCAGGGGAGCATCCCACACTGACTATGTTACGTGTATGCCATTTTGAATGGAAGGAAAGTGAGGGAAATGGTGGACATCGATGCCACTCATAAGTTCCTCGAAAAAGAGATCACACGGGAACTTGGGCTTAGGGTTGAACTGTGCAAAGCTTCGATAAAGGCGGTGAAGTCTAAGGTGACAACAATAGTAGGCATTGCGACCAAGGTTCATGTGCAGTTGAGCAAATGGAAGGGTCATGCCAACTTCACGAGGATAAAGTTGGATGATTTTGAGGTCATCTTTGGGAAAGATTTCCTTAGAAGGGCGAAGGCGGTCCTCATGTCGTTTAAGGAACAACTAGTAATTTTCAGCAGAGAAAAGCCTTGTGTTGTGTGCACAATAGCTAGGAATCCCGATGGAAAGTTGCGGTTGGCATTTGCATTGAATCTCAAGAAAACAACTCAAAGGAAGGACTCACAATTCTACATTGCAAGACTAAGGGAAAGTGAAGGAGGGATGGGGATTGCTATGCCACCAGGACTTACTGATGTGTTTGAGGAGTTTGCAGATCGCATGTCGGAGATTTTGTTGTCGAGACATGTCGTGGACCATCGTATAGAGCTTGAACAGGGGGCCAAGCCCATAGCAAAGGCTCCATATAGACTGTCCATACTGGAGTTGGAAGAATTGAAGAGATAATGGTCTAAGTTATTAGTCTCCTTATGGTGCATCGGTCCTCTTCCAAACGAAGGACACTCCAGAGCTCGGACTTTCCTTGGATTATAGCGCATTAAACAAACAAACAATGAAGAATCGGTATCCCTTTCCTTTACCCGCGAATTGCTTTGACAAGTTATCCAAGGCGGAGGTGTTTTCAAAGGTAGACCTTCGACAAGGGTACTACCAAGTAAGGATCGTAGAAGGGGACAGAACAAAGACAACTTGTGTGACCAGATATGGGAGTTTTGAATTCTTGGTCAAGCCATTTGGGTTGTGTCCCTAACAACCTTTTGCACATTCATGAACAAAGAGTTTGGGACTTTCTTGGATAAGTTTGTGGTGGTCTTCTTGGATGACATTATGGTTTTCAGTGAAAGCATGGAAGACCACAAGGAACACTTCGCCCAGGTCTTCAAGGAACTGCAAAATAGTTAGTTATACTTGAAGAATTCCAAGTGTTTGTTCGAGCAAACAAAGGTGTCATTTTTGGGTCGTTGGGTTGGCCAAGGAAACGTTCGCATGGACCCCAAGAAGGTAAGGGCGATCAAAGATTAGGAGGTACCAAAGACTGTGCATGAGGTGAGAAGTTTCCTAGGATTAGCAAATTATTATTGATGGTTTGTGGAGGGTTATTGAAGGATTTTAGCACCCGTGAGTGACTTGTTGAAGAATAACTAATAGTGGAACTAGTTGAAGAAGTGTCAGGAAACATTCTACGAGAATAAAGTGGAGACTTACGTCCGCACCCATGCTAAAACTACCCGATTTTGAGAAGGAGTTCAAACTGCAGACTAATGCTTTTGAATTCACTATCGGAGGAGTTTTAACACAAGAGGACCACTTGGTAGCTTATGAAAGAAAGAATCTCCAAGACCGTGAGTGGAGGTACCCCATTCATGAGAAGGAAATGACTGTCATGGTGCATATCCTACAAGCATGAAGTCACTACCTATTGGGAAACTCATCTGTAATAAAGACATACAACATTGTCACAAGTTACTTCGCAACATAGCCAAAGTTGTCCCCAAGTAAGCTTGCTGGCAGGACTTCTTGGTAGAGTTTGACATGACAATTGAATATCGTCCGGGTAGGTTGAACCATGTTGTCAATGCGCTTAGCCGAAAAGCGCATCTTGTCGCAATGGAGGAAGAACCTTTGTCAGTGTCAACGGGAAGTGAAATGCAGGTTTGGGTAGAATTGCGAGAGAGGATCAAGGCGAATTTGGAGTGCGAACATACTTCCTTAGGAATCATGAAGCATGTAAGAGAAGGAAAGACCATGAAATTTTGGATTGAGGGATTGGTGTATTTTAGAGGACGACTTTATGTGTTGAAGAATACTAATCTTCGTGAAGAAAGTGTCATAATTCCCTTTGGGAAAGGCATCCAGGTATGCAACAAACGTTAGCTTTGTGGAGAGAGGGTATTATTAGGAGCACATGAAGAAGGATGTAGAAGAATATGTGCAGAAATGTATGATTTTCCAACAAGACAAAATCAACACCATGATAATCATTAGTCCACTTCAACCCTTTCCCATGATGGAGATGTTAGAAAAACAGGATCACGGAACAATAGCATAAAACAAGATGCAAAAATAAAACAAATAAGATCAAAATAAAAGACATCAATATACGTGGTTCACCCAATCTGGGCTACATCCACGGAGAAATTGCCAGTGCTTTTATTAATCTATCTAACAAATAAAGGGATACAAACCGCAACACATCTGCTGCAACTTCCTCTTCACTCTCTCACAATCTCTCTTACATAATCACAGAGATATTTTACAATACGACAATACACAGTCATGTTACAATGCCTTCCGTTTAAAGAGGGATTACCATGGGAAAATACCATGGGCCCGTAAATCACCCATTATTGACAAACTCATGACTATGAAATTAAAACATTTTACAAGGCATTTTTTCCAATGTTCGTTACGGGGGAGCCACCCCCGAACCTCCACCAGGGGGGGCTCCCAAATTAGTCTCCCCCCCTCCCCCATGGTGACTATAATGGGGGGAAGCCCCCCACACCCCATCATGGGCTGGGATCCAAACATGGCCAAAACAAAACCTCTGAATCAGGAAGATCGAGCTCCATGATCAACATGAGAGACCATGAGAAAGTGTCTCAATAGACTTCAACACACAGTTACCGATGACACAAGGACACAACGAGACATTTGTTGTGGTGGATAAGTTCTCCAAGTGTGTGACCTTTGTGCCCATAAAGGTGCCTTTCTCTACATAAGATATCCCACTAATGTTTTCAAACATGTATTACAGTTGTCAGGGATACCATTGAATATTGTTTCAGACAAGGACACAAATCTCAACAGAATATTTTGGATAGAATTGTTCAAGCTTGTGGAGACTAAGTTACTGATGAGCTCAAGTCACCATCCACAAACTGAAGGATCGAAAGAGTGAATCAATTGTTTGTTGGAGAACTACTTAAGGCACTTTATGTGGGTGGATCAAATGAATTGACTAGAACTATTAGACTCAATGCATTTCTATTATAACTTGCAGAAGAGTTCAACCATTGGGATCATTCCATTTGGGTTAGTTGTAACACACCCAATGTCACACTAACTTAACACACATAATAATATTTTTTTTCCTAAGTATTACATAAATAATGTTCATATGCATTATTTAAGCTAATGCACAACAATGCATAGTAAAACATATTAAATAAATCTTTTAGTGGAGGCTTAATTTAATTATATGTAGCGCATTTATCAATTATAATTTTACTTCATAATTAATTCACATAGTAAATATTTCCCATTAAAAATTCTTATAATGGACCTATGATACATTATTACTTGGAGCAACTTTCCCAGTAAATCCTTTACTAAAACCTATATGCACAATAAGAACTAGGCATATTTTAACATATCATAAGAACTAGCCTATCTATCTTAATAACTAAGTGCATTAATGGAATAAGAAAATTATAAATTTATTTCCATATCATTATGACCAATATCCATTTAAGCTTACTACGTAGTAAGTAAGAAACAGTAAACATTATAGGAAATGCGCAGTAAATCTAGCTTACTCCAATAAGAAGCAATAAAACACTATAAGATTTGCACAGTAGAAACTTCAACCCAACAACAATATTCCAACTTAATAAAATGTAAATCACAATAAGAATTGTGCAGTAAAAACTACATCTATGGTAAAACTGTGCAGTAAGATCTGTGTTAGAAAAAATGGTTTAGGCTAAATTTAACATAACATTTAACCTTTCTAGAAACAATCAAACCAGCTTGTGGTTTTCAAATACCATTCATTGCAAGGCATATTAATTAAGCCTTAACACATGGTATTTATTTTCAATTTACCAATTATTTTTTTAGTAATGAATTGAGATATGTGTAATAATCATTTCTTAACAAATATTTCATTTAATTATTTAAGAGTTATTTTGTCCCATTTATATTAAAAACAAGAGTTAAACTCTCCAACTCATTATAATACAAATTGCAGTAAATACAAATGAATAGGATTTCAACTTGGTTATCCATTCATAAACTTTCCTTCTCATGATTATAAATGTTTAACATACATACTGCACACTAAAACTTGAACCCATTCCATCTACAAGAATTTTAACCAAGTAAAACATGAAATCAGTCCTTGTATCAAACTTAGGAAAATTAAACAAGGACATTCATATAAATTTCTACCAGTCATCAATTAAATAACATTTTAGGAATTAAAACAAAAACTATGGAATTGTTTCACCATTCATCAAATAAATAATATTGAAAATTAAAAATCATTTCCAAAAATTGAAAATTTATCTGGAAAATAATTGAATTGGGAAACTGGTTGTGTGGCTTACAAACTCCACCCAACCATAGGTAATTCTGTTCATTCATCTCTCAACAGAACACCACCCCAGAGATGAGACTCGCGCATTCACCAAACATACATCTCACCAACTCCACCCCAAGCTGAGACTCGTGCATTCACCAAACATACATATCACCAACTCCACCCCGAGCTGAGACTTGTGCATTCACCAAACATACATCTCACCAACTCCATAATTTCTCTCAGGATTTCTCACTCGGCAAACATGATTTACTAGTTTGTTACCAAATCCATGCCAATTGTGCAATCCCTTCCCTTAGCTTTATTCTAACTAGCACCACAGTGAAACCTATCACTGTATATGTGCTTATAATTCCACTAAAAGAATTTCTTGAACCATTTCCATTTCACAGGTGCAAGCAAAGGCAAAACAAGAGGGATTTATCAACCAAAAAGTTAACAAAATAGGCTTGGGCTTACTGGTACTCTCAACCAACCCAACTGCCACATACTGTGGACAAAGTGGACATTATGCTCTGGAACTGGACTTATTTATCTATCCACTAACAATTCCAATTGTCCACGAATTCTACGCATAGTCAAAATTCTCTTCAATGTTGCCATTTTTCCTCTCTCTCATAGAACTCCCCCGTGCACAGATTCTTCACACTAGAATGAATGTATGAATGAATAATAATCTTCATAAATCCCTTTGCATGTATTTATTTTATGCATGTTAAGAGGGAACCACATGGGTTCTCCAAGAGACCCATGTTTCACTTCATATTTTTCTATTTTTATTTTTAAAAATAAAAACATATAAACTCTCCCTAATCCCACTTAACCCACTTAATCATAATTAATTCATAATTATGATTTTAAAAACAAAACTAAAGTCATTTAAATGGGTTTAAGACTTAGGATAAACTTTAGGGATATTTTAAGTGTCTAAAGGGTATTTAAGGGTCATGACATAGTTCCCTCCTAGGTCACTTTTAGCCCCTTACTGTCTCCAAAGAATACATGAGTCCCCGATCTCTTTAGCATTCCGCCTTATCACAAACAGTTGTGGATTTTAATATTAATAATTACAAAAATACAATGTGTTCAACCTTGCAAGAATTCATAAATAATGACCATCATCAAATTGGGGGTTTCAAACAAAGCGTGTCACATTCCCCTCCCCCTTAAATTGTACAATGTCCTCGGTGTTCTAATGGTTATAAACATTTATACAATGTTTACATACATCAACTATTCAAAAATATGCAAGGTTGTCCTTACATTTTAGCTTTCAAGTTGTTTCGTCAAAGATGAATCAGGTTGACCAAACTCTGACATACTTCATCGCGTTGCTTCTGTTGATAACATCAGGTACTTTTGCCACTCCATTTTAACTTTTAAGACAACAACAACCAACTTCCAACTGAAGCTTTTCCTGTGAAATTCAATCACCATGTATTCATTAGGCCATCATATTAAAAATATTTCTATCCTTTTATAAAATATCAACTATATCTTTCTTTGCTCAGAATGCTTTCATGCATTTCATTTTTAACTCAACATATGGACATAGATAACTGCATTCATCTTCATTTCTTTTTCAGAAATTTAACTATTTCAACATCCATTGTTTATTTCAACAAAAATAAACACAACAAATTTTTAGTTGTAACATGCACTTCAATAACTTGCTTTTCCTAGAAAGAAAATAACATAAGTAAAAATAAAAGAATAAGAGTTCCCCCTCTTAGTGTTGTCCCAATATGTAGCTCCACAACTATGGCTTCCCCACTCCTTGGTCTCTTTCTCTTTGAAATGCAGGTGCTCGATTTTCTTAGTCTTCATCAAGGTTCGGATCCACATTATTTGTCCCACACAACACTAGGAAGGTATTCCTTCCTATAGTGCTATTTAGTGTGCATGTAAAGGATCACCCAGACCTTGTTCATCTTCCAACTAAGACACTTCATATTTGAAATCTATCCATAGGACTTACAACCTGGGGTGCTCTCTGTGGTTTGCTCAAAGAATTCTTAGCTAACATGATCATCATAAATACCACATCATCTATCACTTTTATTGTATTATTATTATTATTATTATTAGGTTTGTTCATTAGATTAGGCGCCTCCCTTCCCCTCTGGCTTTTGTTAGTAGGTGATTTTTTTATTTATTAATTTATTATACTGCTTCAATCTTTACTGCAACACCAACTTGTAAAGTCTTTTTCTCTTTTAGAGAAGTCACATCCTCAATGCATGTGCTCGGCTAAGCATAATTTTAGTTTGAGGAGATACATTCTCAAAGCAACATTGCTAGTTTGGGGTCCACATTACATCGCCGCACACAACACCATCTAGTGTTTTATGTGTGTGCGTAGAAAGACTTCCCAAACTTCCTCAAATAGGTTCAACTAGTTGGGGTCCACATTACATCGCCACACACAACACTCTTGGGTACTTTTTCTTGTGTGTGCGTAGAAAGATCACCCAAACTCTGGTCACCTACAAAGAGATTATAGCTCTTGATCAATCTTCATCTTTAGCTTTGCTCCTTTCTTGACTTCTCTTCTTCAATATGCAAGCACCAACTTGCATATAAACCTGATAAACACAAAATGGCTAGCAAAGCTCATTAATATCATAAATTTATCAAAATGTATTATCATAAAACTAAAAACATATCATTTTACATGACTAAATTCTCGTCACCGAAACACCGGGAATGTGTCCATTCCTTTAAGGTGTAATCAATGTCGGAAACCATAACACAACACAACATCAGGAATGCGTCCATTCCATTCAAGTGTGTGCCATTTCGATGGACTTGTAGATTAAGTATCTTTTCAAATTAAAAACATTTTCTTAACATTATCTCCAATACAAATTCTTTTCAAAATTAATCAAGGTTAGGGTAAATATATCTCCCTTCTTCCTCAAGGTTTGAGCAAATTTTTAATTTATTTACATGTGTGACATTTTTCAATCAAACATGGTGAAGAACCTCTTGGATGACCCCAAAGAACTCTAATATTGCAATCTCTTTCTCTGCATCCATTTTTGTTTTGTTTTGCAGTTTCATTCTCTACATCTGATAGGTAATAGCATTATATACATACAAA
Source organism: Larix kaempferi (assembly GCA_027924585.1). Classification (NCBI taxonomy): domain Eukaryota; kingdom Viridiplantae; phylum Streptophyta; class Pinopsida; order Pinales; family Pinaceae; genus Larix; species Larix kaempferi. Next base: position 7,282,309 of record BSBM01000597.1, on the reverse strand, counting down.
TAAATCATATTAGATAACTTCAGTTAACAACAAGTTAACAAGTTATAACCAACTAAAAAAATTACCAGATAACAACAGAGTAACAATTTATAATCAGCTAACAACTTATCTCAGTTAGCAACATATTCTTATCTTCAACTTTTCATAAGTTAGCATAAGTATAGAAGTATTAGCAATTCATTTACAGTGCACACATGCATGGTGAACAAGAATTTACGCATTTAGACCTGCACTGAAACGGGTGAGTGCACTAGTCTTATTAAGAAAGCATCCAACATAATTCAAACATTATTGTATTTTCAGAGTCTCTTGCATATTTAATATTGCATTCAAATATATAATTCTACAATTATAATAATTGCCATTAATCAACATTCCAATACTACATAAATGTAAAACCATTCTTTTGTAGATGGATTCAGGCATAGGCCCATCCAAATAATTTAATTAGCTATCCAATATGGTCATATATCATTGGACTCAAAATACAAACCAAGCATAGGCTAAAATACAAACCAAGCATAGGCTACCATCAGTAAGTAAAAGAAATGGGATTTCCCAACTAGTGGCTCAAACATAGAACTACATGCACCCCGAGGTCTTAGACTTTGCTAGGGTGTTTACAGGCCCAATATGAACCCTCCTCTACTTTTATTAATTAACACAACCTTATTATCCATAGCATTCATAAATCACCATGCTACTAAATCATTCACATCAAGCGATAAATTTCAAATTTCAATAACAAATGCAACAAATCAATAACTAGAGTTGCATAATCATACACCTTGACCAAAATTGATTAGGATAAACATCCAATCAAGCATCAATATGCTTAACATACCCATGCATTAGCATACTCTAAATAATGTCAAAAACACTCATGCATTCAAACATTTATCTAAACATTGAAAATCATTTTAAATGTCCCCATTGTTGGAGTCATTTTCCAACTACACATAATTTATTTGGGCTTAACAACCTAATTTACCACTTATCCTAAGTATTTTGACTCAAATATGTGCTTACTTCATCAGCATATCATCCGTTTCAGTAAATTGGGCCTCCTCCTTCATTCAAGGAGCCAACTGGGTCATCAATTTCAGTTAACTGGGCCTCCTCCTTCATTCGGGGAGCCAACTGAGGTGATTTACATGATTAAAGCACCCAACTCAGTCCAATTGGGAGCTCTTCACCTAACAATCAACTAATTGGAGTCAGAAAGGAACCCCCCTACCATAGTTAACCTTATTTCACCTAGAAATCAGTTAATTGAAGTCAGAAAGGTGCCCTCTCATATTTTTTGGGCATTCAGTTGAGTTTCAGACTTATTTAGACTGAGCTTAGTTGTTTCACAGTCCGTTAGAGTCAATTACATTGGAGTTAACTGGTTAACTGATGTACCAAGTGGTGTTAACTGACCAGTAAGCCACTCTCATGTATTTAATTCAAATTACCTCTCTAGGATTCGAATTGCTTGGCTATTATTGCCATTGTTTTACATTGTAAAATTCTTCTGAGTTAATGATAATGAATTTACTGTTGCAAACCTTTTGCACTAATGTTTCGACACTCAATTTGTTGTAAAGATCCGCATGCATCTCTTGTAACTGTTGTTCTTGTTTTCTAGATCTGTTGTGCTTGAATTTTACATGGTATTAGAGCCTTTTGCAGGACAAGGCAACTCTTCTAAAGAGTTTTACAGGGATCACAGATGAAGCTTGAGCAATATTGCTCAAAATTATTCCAACACTGCACCAGAAGCGAAAATTTTTCCACATAAATCCTGGATAATTGTGCATTTGGTTTTATCAAGATTGCTTGATCGGTTACACGAGGAGTGATGTAACTTCAAAAGTGCAGGTTGTCGACCTAAAATTGTTTTTTTTTTTTTTACTACAGGCGTCTCAAAAACCTCCTATTGCATTTGCTATAGCTCAAGATGGAATTTTCTTCAAAAAATATTCTTACTCCTTTCAACTATCACCAATGGAAGGATGATATAGAGATCATATTGCGCTCCAAGGGACTCTACAGAGTCACTATGGGAACATAACCAGATCCTAATGCATCTATAGATAAGTCCAAGTTCTTAAATAAGCTTGATGAAGCTTATGGTTTCTTATGTCTCAATATTTTGAAAGACCTTCTCTTCCATCTGAGTGGATTGAAGACTCCAAAAGAAGTATGGGAACAACTTGCCACACTCTTTGGAAAGTAGGATGAAATGAGGGATTACCAGTTAGAGAATGAATTTATTTCCCTGAATCCTAAAAATTTCGAAATCATTAATGAGTTTTTCACCAAGTTCAAGCATTTGGTACTTCAGTTGAAGCAATGTAGTGTTGAGAAGAAGGAGGATCGGTTGATTCTCTCAATCCTTTCAAAACTGGGATCATATTATTCAGTGTTTGTCTCTACTTTTCTTTCGGGAAAACTCACCATTCCGAATTGGAAGATGGCATCCTTGAATGCATTCATTGAGTCCTTAACCAAAGAGCATGACAAGCTTGTTCAGATGGAGTCCATGAGATCCTCCAAGGATCAATCCCTGCTTGCTAGAGGACCCAAGGCTACGAATGTTAAAGGAAAGCAAAATCAGAAGGAGAAGACCAAGTTTCATTATCCTAAGCAGAAGGAGAAGACGAGGCAGTCAGATGAGCCCTCAGGCTCAAGAAAAGACAAGCAAAAGGGACAGGAGAAGAAAACGTGTTCTTACTGTGGTAGAAGATTTCATCCTAAAATCTCATGCATGAAGAAGAATATTGATCATATGGCCCTTCTCTTGGAGAAGAACAATATCACTCTTCCAGATGGCACAAGGAAGAAGGACAATCGAGACCAGAATGATCATCCAGAAAGAGGTTATGCACTCATGGAAAGTGTTTCGAATTCAAAATATCTTCTCATAGATTCAAGAGCTTCGAATCACATGGTTGCAATAAAAGAATATTTCTCATCATTAGAATCCGATAGCTGCATCTCCATCCACATGGGAGATGATTCACAAATTTCATCGAAAGGCAAAGGTACAATTCACTTAGAACATGGAATTTTTCAAAATGATCTATATGTCCCTTCTCTAGCTTTGAACCTACTTTCTGTGTATCAAATGACACATACAGGTTTGCCTAAGAAGGTTGTATTCAACCCTAATGATGTTGAAATTTTTGAAATTACCATTGGAAATCTCATTGCAACATGCAAGGCAAATCATGCTGCAAAAACATATGAGTTTTCCCACTTTTTTCCATACTCAAAGCCAAGTGCCCTTCTGACTCATGGAAATGATGTTATCCGGATATGGCATGAGAGGTTTGGACACCTTAATTACAAACATTTTCATCTACTACAAAATAATTCCATGGTTTAAGGCCTTCCGAACATTAAATCCTCAAAATGGATATGCAAAGGTTGCATTATTGGCAATTAGCATCCTGAGCACAAGTTCGATCAAGGCAAAGCTAGCAAGGCTTCTTGTATTTTGGTGATGATTCACAGTAATATCAGTGGTCCATTACCAAATCCTTCCATGAATGGCTCAAGGTATGTTCTCACATTCGTTGATGACTTTCCCATGTTCACATGGGTCTGCTTTCTCAAGAACAAATCGGAAGTGTTTGAAGGGTTCAAGAATTTCAAGGCTTCTATTGAGATTGCCAATGGGAGCAAGATAAAAGATCTTAGAGATGATAATGGTGGAAAATATATCAAAATATATCTGCTGCAACTTTGTGCAGAAAATGGAATCCAAATCTAGCACATAGTCCCCTACACACCTCAGCAGAATGGTGAAGTGGGGAGGAAAAACCGAGCATTAAAATAGATGGATACTTGTATGCTTGAGTCAAAAGGTTTGGCTTCAAATATTTGGGTTGAGGCCATGAATTTTGTTGCATAAATTTAGAACAAAGTGCCACACTCATACTTCAAGGTAAAACTCCTTTCGAAGCATACACTGGTCAAAAGCCTGATGTGTCACATCTTAGGGTTTTCGAGTCTACTGCATGGGCTAAAATTCCGCTTGAGAAGAGAAGATATTTGGAACCAAAAAGTACAGAGTGAATCCTCATTGAATATACTGAAGAATATAAAGGATACAAACTCATGGATATCAAATCCAAAATAATATTCATTGAGAGAAGTGTCCAATTTGAAGAATCGCTTCATGATCTACAACTAGTGGAGGAAGAAACTGCCAAATTGCTTCCTCTTCCGGAAGAAGATTCGGGAGATGATAATGAAAGTTTATGTTCTGATATTTATGATATTATGTATGATATTAATGAACATAATAATTAGGTTTGGATTCAAATCCATATGAGCCCCCTCAGTTGCCAAAGTGGGCAGAAAAGACTCTCACATCTATCGGTTCCAACATTGGAAATCCTGTCAATCCAAGAAGAACCCGAGCAGACTTTCAAATAGAAGGTATGGTTATTTAATATGATGATCCATTGCTGTCCGAAAATTGTTTTTTGATGGTTGGTTCAGATCCAAAATCACACTACCATGCCCACCGTGATCCGAGATGGAAAACCGCCATGGATGAAGAGTACAATTCTCTTCAAAAAATGCAACATGGGAGCTAGTTTCACTTCCACCTAGGAGGAAATTGGTTCAATGCAAATGGGTCTACTGAACCAAGGTTGTTGCTGATGGTTCAACCTGCAAATACAAATCAAGGTTGGTGTCAAAAGGTTTCTCACAGGTCCAAGGTGTGGATTACACAAAAATGTTTGCACTAGTTGCAAAAATGGCCTCAATCCAACTAGTTTTGGCAATTTCCACATCCAAGCACTGGGAGGTGCACCACATGGATGTGAAGAGTGATTTTCTTCATGGGTATCTTCAGGAAGAGATATACATGAAGCATCCCAAAGGTTACATATCATATCTGACACATGTTTTCATATTAAGGAAATCTTTGTATGGTTTAAAACAGGCTCCAAGAGCATGGTATCAGAGTTTGGTGGAAAATCACTCTTACATGGCTCGTTGCTTGGATCTTCTTTGTTTAAAGATAAGTATTATTTTGTATTTGATGTGCAATGATTTTATTTATGTGCTTGTAATTTTTAAGCTTGCATATGCATGCTATATGTGTGTAGATATTTTATTTCTGTTGTGTATTTTTATTATGCATCTACACACATGTTTTTATTATTATGAATTCGTAAACATGGATATGGGGTGAAATTTAGAAACTGGTTGGATTGGGTGAAGGGGACGTTATCGAAAAATGTGAAAGTGCATTTTATCTTATAGTTGGTGAATTGGGAGTGCCAATATTATTAAAACCACTTGTAAGCACAATGAGACAATAAGTGGTTAGCAACATAAAATACAGACCTCAAGGTCAACGTAGATAGGATTATTAGATGGTAGGTAGTTGTAAATTAGTATTTATTTTACGCATCTCTTATAGTCATTTCACTCATTGTTAATTAACATATCGACAATTTGAGGACTTCCTTCAATAGGCAATTCATCTTAAACTGAAAAATTAAGAACTAATAATGTTGGGAAATTATAAAAGCCTAGACATGAGAATGTTAAAATTTTGAAATGATACATAGATATGTATGAATCAAAATTCATAACAAATTACTCCTTAGTTTACTAGTAAGATTGACATAGCACTAAGCAAATATCTATCAATGTTCCATATTTTGGCATCTAAATTGAAGAAGGTTCATATTATGCATTGAATCCTTCACTTAGGAGTATGTAATTTTCAAAAAACACACATATATGGAAGTGGGAGAAACAAAAATAAATAAAAATCAAGAACCCCAATTATAGAGCCTTGGATTATAAGTTGATTGAGTTTGATAAGGATTCATATCTAGTATTAATTCGAATATATATATATATATATATATATATATATATATGAGAATGAAGGTTTTCAAATTTATCCATAATACTATGTAAATTTATGGATTAAGCTATGTAAAAGTTTTATAAGATAATACCCGATGATGTTTTGAGTGGACACTCCACCCATCATTAGGGGAACCATGAGAATCATTTGATTGTAAGAATACTTATCCCGGGTTTAGGTAATAAAGAATTTGGTAGAAACTAACAGTTATTGAGTAATTTTCCTCCTCTTGTTTACGTCATCCTCCATCCTTATTCCTAATCCATTCTCCATATTCTACCCTAATTTGTTCTCAACTAATTATATCTAACTTCATTATCAATATTATGTTTAACACAATTTTTAACTCATCTCAATATTTTCATTATTATAACCCTAATTTAAAATTATTTCTCTCTACCCATTTTCAATCATTCCCTTCTCAAATTTCAATTATCATCATCCCAATTAATAATCTTAACAATTTCAAAATTACTCTAAATTTATCACATTCCTCGTATAGCTTAGATTATTATTATATTAATTTCATCCCAATTTTTAAATCTTTATTATAACTCTTTCTTGATATTAATATTATTTTACATCCTTGATCCCCAACTTCTAACCAAATTTGATCATATCCCCTCTCTAATTTGACTCATTTATATATTAAATAATCATTTTAAAAAATTACTCAATAACAACCAATTCCTACCAAATTATTTATTCCCTAAACCCATGCTAACACTTTTCTTACAATAAAATGCTTCTCATGGTTCCCCACATGATGGGTGGAGTGTCCACTTGAAATGTTGGGTAGCATCTTAAACTTTACATAGTTCAATCCGGAATTTTACACACTATTCTCAATTATGTTTTCTCTAGTATGGGTATGATTGTTAACACTGACAAAATACAGGTTATGATAATCAAATCCTAAAATATGTATGGTCCTAATTTCATGTATGAACACAACAACTTAGAGGAAATGACTTCATACAAATATCTCATATTCAATCTTCATCACAAACTTAACTAGAAGTATATCATTAGGAAAATGATTAATGGAGGATGTAAAGTTTATTATGGACATGGAAAAAAGTTATAAATTGACAAACCTTTGGCTTTGGGATATGAAGAAACTCCTCTTTAAGATTCTCCTCACTCTTGGTATCTTATATGGATGTGAATTTTGGGGTTGAAACATCTCTAGAGAATCGTGGAGTAGGATAGAGCAAATCCAAAAGTGCTTTATAACATGTAATCTCAAAATTAAAGGAAACGCACCCTATCCTAACCTCCTCATAGAAGAAAGTCAATCCCCCATTGAGAGCATGGATATGATTAGGTACCTAATTTAAAAGAACAAGATAAACAACATGCGAGACAAAAAACTCTCTAGGATTGCTTCATACTCTAGTCAAAACTACCTAGGACTTAAGCAAGGTTGGCATAAAGATGCCATGTTTTGACTAAATCATTTGGGATTCAAGGAAGAGATGGTAACTCTACATAATAGTGATAGTATTAAAAGTATTATTACATTTAAATTTAAGGAGAAGTTGCGGTGTGATAAATATGTACAGGATCAGAGAAAAGTAATATATTATAGCGAGGTGATCAACCTTAATCTAGAACATCAAGAGTGTCTCTTTATTTTAACTAGTGTAAAGAAGAAAATCAACGTTGCTAAAATAAGAACAAACTCTCAGGATCTCCATAGTGAAACAAAGTGCTGGACAATTCCTAAATTGTCACGGGATGAAAGAATTTGTCATCTTTGTAAGAGAGTTGAAGATGAAATCCACTTTTCTCATAGAATTTCCTGCATACACTAACATTAGAGAGCAATTTCAATTTTTTTTCTACAATACTAACCTTCCTAACCTTTTAACTCATCACGACTATGGTGATTTAGGAATGCTTCTCATAAATATTTTTGAGCACATAAATAAAATTCTAAAGAAAACCAAGTGATTCCTTATCTTTTTTAAAGTCATATAGACCAAAGTTGGTATTAGTGGAAGTTAATAACCATCACACACACACACACACATTTTCCATGGAAAAACTTAATGAAAAAACCTCCAAGTACTTCCCCATGATTCATGGATAGTAAATAGGGTAAATCCTCACCCCTGATTATGAATACTAACCCCAAGGGGATCAAGAGAGTCAAATATGTTACATCCCCAACTTTGGGGGGAGATATCTCACTATTGGCTCAAGATCACTTGAGCTAACCCTCGTGGATAGATCTTTGTCATGTTTACTATCAACCAATATTGTATTATAAATTTCTTATATATCTATTAGATCGCACACTTTAGCATTGGTAGAAAAGTTGAATTAACTCTCAATTCTATGGTAGTGAAATGAATAATGGTGGTATAGTTGTTGTTGGAAAAGTTGATCATTAGTCCATATTTTACCTTTTTTCAAACTCTATTTCCAAGTTTACTTATGTCGTCCTTCTCTGTCATAATTCAAATGAGGTTGACAGATTGTGGCATGAGTGGTTTGGTCATCTCAATTACCACTATTTGTAGTACCTCATCAAGTAGAGCATGGTTACAAGGTTACCAATTGCCAAACATTCTAATGGTGGCTATTAGCGCCACATACTTGGAAAGTATCCAAAGGATAAGTTTGACAAGGGAAAAGCATGGAGGGATACATAAGTTCAAGACATGGTTCACAACAATCTTATGGGTCCATTTACTACTCCTTCAATTAACAACACCAAATATTCCTTGACCTTCATTGATGATTATTCGAGGCATATATGGGTGTACTTTATCAACTAAAAATTGAAAGACTTTGAGCACTTTTAGGACTTCAAATCCATTCATATCCCAGGAAGAGAATTAAAATTATACATATAGACAATTGGGGGAGTATGTAAACAACAAATTTGAGAAATTCTATGCTTTTGTAGGCATTGAATTGTATTATACTATACCATACACTCCATAGTAGAAAAATGTGGCTTAATGGAAGTATATATCTGTCACGTCTTCTCCCATCGATCCAACGCAAGGAAGGGAACATGACTACAGATCTTGGGCTTTTTACCAAAAACTCATCCCGATTCATTAGATTCATACAAAAAACAAATGTCTACATATGCAAATCAAAATAACATGTACAACGGAATTTTAACTGTCCACACACATTTCTCATGCATACATTCAGCAAAATCAGAACAATCAATACATTGCAAGATTGAATACATAGAAATAGAATACTTATATTCATGGTGACATTTTTCCAAGCAACTAGCTACGCAACTGCAACGTTCCACCCAGCCATAGGCCAACTATGCTCATCAATCTCTCAGCATAGTTGCTACCCTCGAGCTAGGCATGATTTATACAAGGAATGGGAACCTGCATTTGATGCACAAGATGACCATCACATCTAATCCAATCCAGTCCATAGTTGGGTTTATTAGGATAAATCTGAACCCTTTTCATTTCTGGATGCTTGCACTCAAGCTCAAGCCGAAACAATGGATACCCATAATCCAACATACTCTATACACACCCAACAAGCTCAAAGGTTGGGCATGGATGAACAATTTTACTGTGGGATATACAAAGACAGGGTTCCCATGGATTCTTCCAATTCGTGGCACACCCAAAACGAATTTGGGGAAGGAAAACCGACCACGAGGAGCAAAAATGAGTTCTCGACAGGTATGTGGACGTTTAGAGGGAAAAACCGACCTCTATGGGCTACCAAATCGTGACTCCCTTCCTCCCATACATTCTGCAACACAAAAATGACCTCCCAACTGTGGAAAAATGAGGGTAAAATCAGTAAAAACGTGAGGGAAAACACCCCGCTAGCCCAAAACTCGTGGGAGAGAAAACATCCTCCCTGAAGAAGGGCTTGGGGTGCAATTTCGTGGCTCCTTTCTTGCCAAGGAATCCAAACACGTTTTTCCAAAATTGATGGCTTGCCCATACCCAAATTTGGACAGCCATACCTCTCCATTCCCCAAGGCATTAACTATCTCAACCAACTCTTGGAAGAAATAAATGATTGGGTACAAAAGTCAACATGGGTAGTTGAGGGTCTATGGGTTCTCTCATTGACACTTGGCTTGACTTGATTGGATCCAAGTGTTTGAATGTTTCCCTCCCAATTCCTTGTAAAAATCATGCCCCCATCTCTTGTTGCATTGCATTGCATAGCTAGTTGTGGGTATTTTATTAAAATGCATATTTACATGATATTATCAATTCCCATTGTGCCTGGCTAGCACGCAAACCATATGCATCACTATATCGATGTATCGATGGCGGGGCCTTGGCCTTGAGCTCCTCACCACGATTTTATAACTATATTACAACATTTACATTTTAATGCGATGGAGTCAAAATCAGGATATTACAAGATCTATGAGGGAAATGAAAAATCGCATGTTGCAGTCTACATCACTTGTTATGAAATTCTAGGCATAGTCTATTAATTGTGTTTGTTGCATCCATAATAAAATTCCCCTAAATCCTTGAAGGGAGTCACTACTTTCAAACATGGACTAGTTAGAAGGCCACAATAAATAAATTTAGATTATTTAGTTCTCACCCATAGGCTCACATTCCTAAAGACACTAGGAATTGGAACCACAAAGCCAATATTGCATTTTTATAGTATATTTTGATAGAGTTAAGAACTACAGGATTCTAAAACCCATCATAATTTAACTAGTTATTTCCAGGAGTGTTCATTTTCAAAATAGATATTTGAATTTCTATTAAGAGGATTCTTAATCTATATCCAATCCATTTTTCATAGTGAATGTTGTTGACAACAAAGTTGATGATCCACTTGGACTGATACCTGGTAATGACTAGTCTTTTTCCTCTTTTTTAGGTGATGAGAGTGTTGATGAAGGTATTCTATATATAAATAGGTTCATGTTACAAGAAAAAAGGTGTCGTTGGTTTAAATGGAAGAGGGAGGGCCAAACTAAAGAAGTAGGGGTATGGAGCTTTAAAGGGTTTTGGTATCCAAAAGTGTTTTGAGGTTAATTATAAAGGTTCAAGGCCATTGGTTCAAGGTTGATTTTCAAAATCATATGTATCTCGAGTCAATTTTGACCTAGATAAGGAAACCTAATAAGAATATAACTAATATGTTAGTGATAATTTGGAAATTAGTGATCAACTTCCTTCTCTATGATAGGGGATGGGTTGGTGTGGAGGGTTGGAAAAGGTAATATAATCAATATTGGAGAAGACCCCTAGGTGGGTAGCAGTAGAGCCTAAATGTTTCATGTTGATATGATTTAAAGGATTATAGAAGATAATTATGTCTCCCTTTCTCAAATGGTTGATCATGTATCAACATACATTTGAGGGAAAGGTTGGTACCCTGCAAAGAATTTTGGCTTTAGAGGGGAGGAGACATATTTGTGGAGGGATATGGTGGATTGTCTTAGGGAAAGTCATGGAAGGATTCAATATAGGGAGGATGATTTGGTATGGTAATATCCATCCTTAGGGTAATATTCTCCAAAAGAGGGGTGCAAGCACATTAGTTTTGGGAGAAAAAGAGAAAATGTTGTCTGGTGGTGGAAGGCTATTTGGAATTCCCACAAAATCAAAGATGATTATGTGGTTTATGCTCAACAATAAGGTATTAACCTAGTATGTTATGTAGAAGAAACGCTTTTAGGCCTATATACGTCTCCCTTATTTTATCCCTCAGAGGAATCAATTCTACATTTAGTTATTCATTGTCCTTTATCTTCTCAAGTCTAGAAATAGATTGAGTTAATCTTAGGGAAAGCCAACTCTAACTTGAAATGTTATCTTGAGGGAGGAAAGCCTTAGGATCTAGTGTTTGAACACTAATCTCAAGCCTTTCTATGCTTTACCTCTTATAGTTTCCTAGGGGATTTGGGTGGCTATGAATAAATTCACTTTCGAAGGAAAATAATTTCCCCCAAGTCAGAATGATGCATAGGGGTTGAGCATCTTAAATTATTTCCCTCAACACTTATATACTAAGCCTACTAGGATAAGTGTTGAGAAACAAATTTATAAGAAAATTCCTTGGGAATATTTTGATGAAGTTTCCTGAGGTTAATGACCACCATTCTTGCAAGTTTATGATAGGATTGGGTTTGGACACAAACAACTTGGCTAAGCTTATGGATTAAAAATGGTCCTTTTGATGGAAATATAGAACAATATTAATAGCCTTCAAGTCTTTTGGGAATCCTTGAACACATTAAAATGGGACAAGGGTGAACTTGTGTGCTATAATTATTTATTGATGCATGTACTTGGGGAATTAAGAAGCTCATGTTCAAGTTTTCCCTCACTCTCTCATGCATATTTACAAGTAAATAAACTTTCTTACAAACTCTTTATCAAAGGAGGAGATTCCTCTTTATACGGTGTTGGCCACCAATAAATCCCTTCATTTTATGAAGGGTCCCCATTATTGATTTTTTTCTTAAGGATTGAAGTTTACATCATTTTAATGCCTATTTAATCTTTTGAAGGATTGATTTGCTTTTGATTATTACTATAATAAATATTATCTCAAGATTAAGGGAAAATATGTTTTCATAGACAACCTTTTTCAAATTGTGTAATTGTTTGAGGGATTTGATTTTGCTTTTTACACTTGCTGGTTTGAGTACACCAAGCCTGATCAATTTATTGGTGTTGATTCACATAATAATAATTGGATTCGATGGACAAATCTTCCATTGATTGATTATCATCATTATTTACAATCATATTTCATAGCTATGGAAAAATGAATCATTTTATTAATTTATTGCTAGGCTTTTATTATTAACGTATATTTTACAAGGAATTTCATGCAGAGTGTTATGAAATTAATGTAGTCATCTTATATTTTATAGACAAGGTGTTTTCGTAAATTCTCATAGCTACCAATCATGATTTTTATATATACAATCAATTGATAACTTGGAAATATTTTACAAATTATAAGTTTTGCAGCTTGTATTCATGGAAAGGGACAATCTTATTATATCACATTGACATTCAGATTGTATGATTATGATTTTTAAGTTACATATGATTTACAATTTTATAATTTGATATTTGTATTTGGGTCATAATATTAACCTCATATTGTTAAACTAATGTTTAAGCTGCCACTTATTTTCATAATTGATCACATTTTTCAATAGGACATTTCCTTTTGATGACTCATGATCTATCAAATCATTAATTTATACGGACTTGGAAAACGAACCAAGGTAATTGTTCAGAACATGAACTAAAATTATTTCCAGGTTTTTCTTTGTACACTGATGTGATGGGGTTTCATGTATCTAGAAATTGTTTTTAGATTCTTCCTTGGAGATAAAAACCACAACTCTTTTAATTTCATAACCATGTCTTCACATTTACTTTGTTTATTTAGAGTACCTTTAGAATCATAGATTTCCAAGGCACTCTAATACATTTTTTTATTCTTGATATTTCGTAGCTACGAGAATTTTTGTAGCTACCAGAATCCAACAAAAATTGTAACTTGAATTTTTCTTGTTTAATAGGTGTATCTTTTTCAATCGAATGGTTCGTAGTGGTTTTGATAATGGGATATGATCTTGCTAGGTGGATATCAACATAAAGTTTTGAAGAGTCCAAAAAGTGCACGAGAGTCTATGTGTTATCTTCATGCAGTAAGAGATGTTATGACTCAACATACTCCACCAAAATGTCCATAACTTCTGGGTTTTATTGAATGTATTGGTTGGGGAATATTTATTTGATAATGACAAATGAAATTGTCATTATCCTTGTTGTACAAACAATTTAAGGATCATTCTATATTTTGTTAGTTGCTGCATTTTATTAGTGGATTCGATCCTTATTTTTATGGGCGGTTGGTTTTTCCCTTGGGATATAAATTGGGGTTAGTAGTCACTTTTAGGGGCATGGACGATGGATTTAAAACACTAGTTGGGATTGAGAGATCAAATATAGTTGTTGTATTATATTCATAACTATTTTCAAAGCCTTGCTGGGCTAGTTACAGTTTTTGTGGTAATATATAAAATCATATTTAGTTTGTAAATGTTTACAGTTAATGCATTCTTAATCTTTTGGATTGATGTTTACATATGATTATCTATCTATCGATCACTAGTTAAATAGATTGGAAGTTAACAATTTCTTTCTTGAATAGTAATTATTATATTGCTATTTTATTTATGAATTTAATTGAATATTATAATGTGTTTTAATTATGGTTTGATTTTTGTGGTTGATGCAAATTAGAACATGATTTATCTCTAATTCAAATTTGTCTAACTATTTTAGTTAATCAAACTTTGCTCTCAGCTGAGATAGGTTTAATTAGTTTGGATTGAACTATTTTCACTATTTTCCGTAGCTATTGAACTTTTGTTCTTCCGCTACTATAATAGTTTTAGATTAGATGTTTTTGTTTTGTTTTAAATCGGCTTATTAAGTTAATTGTTTTAGAAAAATTAGGAATTAGATAAAATGGCAAAGACTCTCTTTTAAAGAAAGAATCTTTTATAGGCAATGAAACCTTTATTCCCATAAGAGGTATCCATTTTTTATGAATTGGGGACTATCTTAAGGACCTTTTTTAGGCTATTTATTCCTAGTTGACGAGTAAACATATTCCCTTGTCAACAAATGGCACTAGAAGGAGGACCTTGGTAAAAAATAACTTGATGGTGATCATAAATCTAATTCTCCAACTAGTCACATTTCCTCATATGTTTTAAATTTAACTTCGGAAACTAAAATCCCTCAGGTTTTGTCTCAGCTTACAACTATTATTCTGGATGAACATATTGCAACACCTCTTTTGAATACAGTCATAGTCATAATAGAACACGATACTTCTCGGCCACATTATACACTTGAAGAAGTTGATATGGACATTGGGGATTCACGCCGTATATTAACTAGAGCCTATTCCCAGATTATCGGTATTTTGCTTGTATATCATAGTCTTCCTTGGCGTTCTCATACTCATACTGAAAAAAAATTGGTAGAAAATCAAGAACTTGTTATAGGGACTCCCAACTATCACCCAAATAACATTCTTAGGGGAATAACTGATGCCAATGTTTCATGAAGGTTAATTTCCTTTGGTGTACCTAAACAATGACCATCTCCTCCAGAATCACCGCCAGATATCCCTCGAGGTTCCTCTAATGGTGATTCTTCTAAAGAAGATAATTCACAATGTCATACATCTGACAACTCGTCCTCACATACTATGGCTGGTGCTGGAGGGCCAAATATTAATGCCAACATGTTGTGGCTATGTCAAGGTGTTGTCACATTACTAGGGACATAACACCAATTACCCAAGCATTATGATAGATTATTTCCCAAGTTCGATCTTGATAGGAAAGATTCTGCAGATGACCACGTGAACAAGTTCATTTTGGCTATCCAGACTATGGACATTCAGCATGAGTATGTTGTCTATCGGTTATTCCCTTGTACCCTTGAAGGAAAATCCTCTGCTTTGTACTTTTCACTTTCTTAGGGGTCTATTAAAAACGGTCTAATTTCAATCAGTCTTTCCTTACCAAGTTTGGTGACAATAAAACACTGGCAATGTTGGCCATGGAATTTTCCAAAATAAAAATGGATGGCAAGGAAATAATTAAATATTTCAATCAATGGTTTTTAACTCTCAGGAACAAGATCCATGTAGCCTCCGAACCTATTGAAGATATCATTATAAAAAAATATACCTCATCATTAACATTGCCTATTGGTATGTTTGTAAAAAATGTTGCTAAGACTACCCTACTTGAAACCCTTTAGGAATTTGAATGAATAAAAATAAATATGATGAGTTACAAATATTATTCTAGTCATCAAACCAATCCCGTACCACATAAAAAAATCAAACTTGTATCTAAGACATCCCCTAAAAAGAAAGATTCGCAGTCTGTTGAGATTGAACAATTACAACAGATGGTTAGAGAAATGACTAATGAAATCATCGGTCTTAAAAGAAACAATGGGGAAGGTCCTTCCAATAGGGGTTATTACAAACCGTCATATAAACTACCTTTTCAACCCCCTAGTAATAAGCCACCTTCTCCTACTGAAGGGTTAACTGCTAATATTTTTCATACTATCTTTTCAGCCTTAAATGATGGCACTGATCCCTATTCCGGACCACAGACCAAAGAATTTCTAGAAGAGGAGGAAGAAGAAATCCTTGAGGAAAATATTCAAGAACCCCCTCCTACTAATGGTCATTTTTGGGATGCTTCACAGAAAAATGTTGATCATCATGACAAAATAGTTTTTGCTAACTAGCATCCTTACAATACTGTAGATGCTCAGATGCCCTCAACTTCCAATCAGGTCATAAATCATAATTCCGTTTCCAAATATCAAACAATTAACCTAAAAATACTCAAACCCTAGATTTTCAATATGATGTGGTGGAAGATCTAAAGAGGAAAAGGGCTAATATTTCATTGTTCGAATTGCTGAAAATTATTCTAATTCTAGGACATATTGTTCAAAAAACTTCTTCCATCTCACAAAACAACATTGACAATTTTTCAAGTAGGAATAATCCTGGTACATCTCCTTCAAATAGTAACAATATTGATAATAGTAGAACAACTACAAACATGGACAACATTAAAAGGCATTTTGTTGATAAATCTGCTATGATTGGTAAAAATCAGGTTCCTCCAGACCTCCCTTTCTCCTTACTTTCAATATTTTTAACCGGAGCATCCATAAGTGTATGGTAGACTCCGGGGAATCAACTAACATAATGCCTTATTCGGTATACAAGACACTTATCACATAATTTATCCCTTCTGAAACTCAAATTATTTAGTTAGATTTTCCAATGTAAGAGTCTTAGGAGAATTGAAAGGGGTGTTTATTAGATTGGATTTTAATCCCCATGTACATAAAACCATTGATAAAGTGATAGATGATATTCTATATGCATATGGGTTGTTTTTTAGCAGGGATTGGTCACAAAAATTGAATGGGTACTTTTCTATAGATTGGTCACACCTTTTATTGCCCCAAAATGGTAAACCAAATCAGATCAAGGTAAAAAGGGAGAGGTATATGAAGCACACAGTGTCTAAACTAGATGGTCTTAATGAATGTGAGAATTATAAATAGGTTCAATACCATGAAAGAATTATAATAGCCAGGGATCTTGAAGCAAGGAAGTCCTCACAAGAATTTATTCAAAGATATGCAAGAATAAGAAGAAATATTGAAACAAAAACATAGGAGAGAGGACTCAATTGATGGAAATATCATCTCTGTATTATTCAACAATATCAATAATGAGTAATGAAAATGGAATTTGATGATGACTTTTGGAAAAAAGAAATAGGTGGAGGTCGAATTGGCCAGGTATAGACAGTTTCCAAGTCAAACTAGCTTTACTGTATCCACTAGAAAGCAGAAAAAGCAGGATAAAGTTGTCTAAAGCAGGAAGGCGCATTTCTAATCCAGGAATAGAATAAAATAAAATAGAATCTCATGAAATCTTATCCATAATCAATCCAAATTCGTCCTAGTGACTCGGGATGACATATGGAGGCATACAAGACAAAAATTAGGCCAACTACATAGTCAACACCTAGGAAAATTAATCTAGATAACTAATAAAATATATCCTATGTATGGAATAGGTTTTTAAATTTTTCAACCCCCCCGCCCTTAATCCTGACTATATGTGGTAAATATCATAAATATAGGGCCCAAGCAACAAGGCTTATGGTCACCTCAATACAAAAAATTATTAGTCCATGTAGGTGAGGAAAGTAGGAAAACCACTTGGGAAGAAAACCTCCCCTCAAAATCATGGAATACACCATAATAAGGCTCTCCAAAATCCAAGTAGGTGAGAACTTGGTCTAATGTCTGGAGGAATCTTCTTATTGGGAAGAAGTCGAATGTTCTCACTAGACTTGAGCTTCTTGAGATCATATCCAAATGAGACTTGATGATGTCCTTCATCTTTTATGCAATAGGTGCCAATAACCATCCAGTGGATCAGAAGCAAGATAGTAAGAGAAAAACCATCCACTCCAAAATATAATTCAGCCTCTATAGAATCCAATAACACACCAAAAAGAAACCCAAGGAGAGGTTATGAGCATGCATGAGCTGCAAAAGCTAGTTGATGATTCGAATCAAAAGACATATGAGAGAACTGAGAGGTTTCTCCAACTTCTTGAAAAATGTGTTGGAAATCATGTAGGAACTGGCAGAAGAATGGACAGAGGAAGTGAAGGCGCAACCAACAACTTTAACTATACTCTGAATTCCAAATAACTATAGATCACCTTCTTGGATACCATTGAATAGCAAAGGATCCTCAATATCTGAAGTGTAAGAGGAGAACAATGATGAGAGATGAAAATATTTGAGTTCTTCTTCAACAATAGATTCCTTCCATTTGATCTTCAGTACCTGCAAAACAAACTCTCTAAAACTTATATTGGAAGACTAGTTTAATCAAGAGCTCCCAAGCTTTGATACCATGTGAGCTCTGATAGCTCCCTTGATCTGATACCATGTGATAATTCTATGGCTCTGATACCACGTGAGAATTCTAAAAGGTTCAATACCATGAAAGAATTCTAATATTCAAGGATCTTGAAGCAAGGAAGTCCTCACAAGAATTTATTCAAAGATATGCAAGAATAAGAAGAAATATTGAAACAAAAACATAAGAGAGAGGACTCAATTGATGGAAATATCATCTATGTATTATTCAACAATATGAATACAATATATAATAAATCTTAGGAGAGAAAATAGAATTCCTTGAAGGCAATTTGTAAAGCACAAAAAAGGAAGGCTTGCTAAAAGCATAAAAAACCCCTAGGTGGAAAAAAGCACTTTCCAAATCAATCAAGAGGCTCACGAATTAGCTAAATATGGCATGGAAGCTAATGAGTTATGAAAATGGAATGTGATGATGAATTTTAAAGAGAAGAAAGAGGTGGAGGTCAAATTGGCCAAGTAGAGACAGTTTCCAAGTCAAACTAGCTTGAACTTATCCACTAGAAAGCAGAAAAAGCAGGATAAAGTTGTCTAAAGCAGGAAGGCGCATTTCTAATCCGGGAATAGAATAAAATCATATAGAATCTCATGAAATATTATCTAGAATAAATCCAAATTCGTCCTAGTGACTCGGGATGACATATGGAGGCATAAAAGACAAAAATTAGGCCAACTACATAATCAACACCTAGGAAAATTAATCTAGATGACTAAAAAAATATATCCTATATGTGGAATGGGTTTTTAAATGTTCCAACAATAAATCGGTAATATTTTCATATTCAATTTTGGGAAATTTTGGTTTTGACTCATCCTTTGGAAATTTTGCTGCTAAAAATATGCATTTGTAGATTCGGAACAACAATCTAAAGTTTTAAACTGTACTCATAATGAACCCCCTTCTCGACATTTAAATAGTGTAAATACTATAAATTTTAATGTAGATAGTGAGTCTTGGTTATTGTACTTTGATGGGTCCAACTCTAAAGAAGGGGCTAGTGCTAAATTCCTACTTTTGGATCCAAATGCGAATAAGATTTTTATTTCATGTAGGTTAGAGTTTAACTGTACTAACAACATTGCATAATATGAAGACCTTATTCAGGGGCTGAAAAAAGTTATCGATTTGAATGTTAAAGTTTTAATGGATTTTAGTGATTCGGAGATCATCGTTGGATGGGTAAGAAATTCCATACATTGTGTTTCTAGTAATCTAAAGAACTACCAAGATGAGGTATGGAGCTTGATATTACTATTTGATGCATTCAATATTAACTCCATTCCTAGGTTGCAAAACCAAGAAGCTGATTTGCTAGAAAATGTTGTGTCTCATCTAATCCCCACTGAAGGTTTCTTTTCGAGTGCTTTTTCTATTGAGTTAATTTTTAGACCTTCTATACTTGATAATGTTACTAATTGGTGTGCATTTGATGATGACCAACAAATAATTAGATTTCTCACAATGGAAGATACCTTCAAGTATTCGTCAATTGATCAAATCTCTCATGACGAAGATCTTCACAATTTTTCAGTCATACATGAACATTGCTCAGTAGCTAATTATTTCAATCTGGTAAAATCTATCCCTCGATCAATAGTTAGATTAGATAAATTCTATGATCTACAAGATAGATTGAAAGGGGTTCCTAACTGCAAAACAAACAACTCTTGTATGAGATATGAAACTATTAATTTAGGAACAAAATCCAATCCCCAGAATATTAATTTAGGGACCAAGTACACACTAGATGAGAGAATAACATTCATAAATTTGTTCAAGGAATACAAATACGTATTCTCTTGGACATACGAATATTTGAATACCTTTGATCCTATGATTATGCAACATACCATCCCAATAAAACCTTAGTCAAAGTCCTTTCAACAAAAAATAAGATGCATCCTAACCTGGAACCCGTTGTTAAAAAGGAATTAAATAAACACTTGGATGCTAGGGTTATTTGTCTTGTACGCCATGCTTAATGGGTAGCTAACTTAGTTCCATTCAAGAAGAAGAATGGAGACATTCGACTTTGTGTCAACTTCTGTAACCTCAATAGGGCATCAGAAAAGGATAACTATCTAGTTCCACCCATGGAACAAATCTTACAAAAGGTGTCTAGGTCTGAAATGCTATCTTTATTATATGGTTTTTTAGGATACAACCAAGTCTTGTTCTCTCATTTGGATCAATTAAAATCCACCCTTAGAAATCCTTGGGGGACCTACACTTATAGGAAAATTTCTTTTGGTCTCATAAATGTCAGGGCACCCTTTCAAAGGGAAATGTATGTTACCTTTCGCGGCCTCATAAATTACTCAGTTGTTGTCTATTTGGATGATGTGACTATTTTCTTGAAGAAAATATGTGACCATGTTTCCATCTTCACAAAGCTTTTGAGCGTTGTAGGAAATTTGGCATTTCTTTAAATCCGAAGAAAACTATTTTCACCATGACTAAAGGAATAATCCTTGGTTTTGTAGTCTCAAAAGATGATATCATGATCAATCCCCAAAGGTCACAAGCCATATCAAAGATCACATATCCCAATTCCAAAAAAACAATGCAACCATTCTTGGGAAATATTAACTTCGTAAGAAGATTTATCCTAAGTTTTTTCTGAAATTGTTAGGCATCTCCAAAACATAATTAAGAAAGATGTTATATTTAGCTAGGGGGATAAGGAAAAATAGTCTTTTGTGAGAATTAGAGAAGGTATCTCAGAATCCCCTACACTTTTGAGTCCTAACTTTTCAAAAGAATTTATTCTATACACATTTGCATCAAACATTTCCTATGCATCTGTCCTCACACAGATAAATCATGAGGACCATGAAGTTCCCATATCATTCACGAGCTCCAGTTTCAAAGGATCAGAACTAAACTACCATGAAGTAAAAAAATAGGCATTTGTTGTTTTTAAAGCAATGAAACATTTTTCCCCTTATCTTCTGAAGTTAAAAACTAAAGTAATCATTATGCATCCGGTTGTAGAAATTTACTAGTCCATAAAGATCTAGGAGAAAAAAGGGCCCATTGGATGACTAACTTCAAGGAATATGATTTAGAAATTAAACCTTTGAAAATAGTTAAGGGTCAAGTGATATGTAAACTAGCTTTTGAATCTACACATAGATATGTTAGTCGTTCTAGATTGGAAGTTAATGAGTCCCTATTGGAAAGATAAATTTGTTATATCCCTGTTGTTTAAAACTCCTGGTATACTAATATTAGATTTTATTTAGCAATTGGGAGTGCACTTGAACAACTAGGACCTAAGAAGAGGAGAGCTCTCAAACTTAAATCAACACCTTATCAGTTGATCAATGATATTCTTTTTGGAAAAAATTATGACGGAGTTCTTCACTGTTTAGAGAAAGATGATGTTGATACATTCTTGAGAAAACTACATTTTGGGCCTTCTAGTGGCCACTTTGGTGGTGATACCACTTCCCATAAAATTATTAAGACTGGATATTACTGGCCCACTTTGTTTAAGGATGCCTATGCTAATTCACATAAATGTCAAGACTGTAAAATGGCCTCTGGAAGAATCAAGAAGCCTAGGTTTCCTTTGCATCCAGTCATTGTTGACATGCCATTTCAGTAGTGGGGCTTAGATATTGTGGGACCAATTAACCCTGCATCATCCCTTTAGAATAGGTACATCCTTACTGCCACGGATTGTTTTACTAGATGGTTGGAGGTTGTTCCTCTTCATGTTATCAACACCAATCAGGTAGTTAAATTCCTAGAATCGTTCATTATTACTAGATTTGGTGTGCCAAAATATTTAGTGTATGACAATGCATCTTGCTTTTCCTTGACTGATTTAACACAATTTGCGTTGGATAAAGGTATTAAGGTCAAATACTCAACAAACTACTACCCACAAGGTAATGGTATTTCTGAGTCAACTAATAAAAATCTTCTAAATATTTTGAAGAGGACTGTTGCTAGCCATCATAAGAATTGGCATAATGAATTATACAATGCTCTCTGGGAAGAAAGGGTTACTCCTAAATCACCAAGTGGTAACTCACCATTTTTCCTGGTTTATGGAAGGGAATTTGTTCTCCCTCCCAACATGGTTTTACCATCATTACA
This sequence comes from Larix kaempferi, assembly GCA_027924585.1. NCBI lineage: Eukaryota > Viridiplantae > Streptophyta > Pinopsida > Pinales > Pinaceae > Larix > Larix kaempferi. Next base: position 7,259,775 of record BSBM01000597.1, on the reverse strand, counting down.
ATTATCTCGATCTGTCCAAGAAGTAGATTTCCCTGTAATGGTATGGAGAATTAATACTATGTTGAAACTAGAAGAAGAAAGGGAAATAGAAAAGCAACAACTGAGTAAACATCAACAATTTGTGAAATAGTGGTTTGATGGGAGATTTACTTCCACCATATATCTTCAGATAGTTGACTTAGTGTTAAAATGGAACAAATCTCATAAAGATAAGGGGGAGCATACTAAGATTCAATGTTTATGGGTTGGTCATTTTATTATTAAAGAAAAATTAGGTCCTAGTACGTTTTGTCTGGAAACTTTAGAAGGGAATCCTGAACCCTTTCATGTTAATGGTAAAGTGTTGAAGAAATATTTCCACTAGTCTTTGAAAAGAGGTTGGTATTGTATATAAATCTCTATACATAAATTTCTGCTCTCTATTTTCATATCTCATTTTCTCTTTGGGTTGTTTGCATGTTGCTTTGCTTATGTAATTATAGTTTTCCGACTGAAAATAAATTTATAATTTCTTTTTGTTCAAAATAAAGCTTGAACTTATTATTATGGATATATAATCATCACGTCTAGTACATATTTTATGACAATTTTGCTTCTGAAATGTCTAAATCTGAAATTTTAGATGGTATACATTTTTTCAAGTTCATTCTATTTTCTGTATATACTTCTGCTTTAGCTTTAGGTTTTTGAATGATTTGATTATCTAGTAATATGTCTTTCCCAAAAGTTTCCAATACTTTAACTATTAATTGAATATACCTTGAAAATTGTTCATTCTTGTCATCAACCAAACTATCGCTCATGGTTTCTGGATCAAGTTTCCTATAAATATCTAATTGTGGAAGAATATTATTTTTAAAGCTCAATTCTTTATGTTTAATTTTGACATATTTAAATTTTTATTTACATAGAGAAGAGATGTTAATCCTGTCAATTTTCATCCACATCTATAGATATGTTTGACAGTCTTAATCCTTTTGTTTTGTCTGATTTTAAGAATGACAGTTTGTTTGGGGTTGTACATCAATTCCATCATCTGGTAGCATGTTTGGTTAGACCATTTATTTCTATTTATAGATATAGAGTTCTTTTAAAAGGATATTATTACAAAGACTTTCTTCTTTTTTCAAAATTTTGACCATGACAAAGTTAACCTGAGCTTTCAACAACCTATTATGAACCTTGCTGATGAATTGATTGAACTGCTCGACTATTATCTAGGAACTTCATTTTTTTTAAACTGATACTATAATGCAGATAAGTTTACTTTTGAAGGAATCATTTTCCCTAAGTCGAAGTAAGTCAGAGACCATAGTCATAATTAGACTTTTTACGCCATCATCTGCTCTTAATGAGACTTTTAGATCAGCTTCCCCATCCACAAGATAATTTCTCATGATATTAACGATAATTATAGCATCATTTATTGTATATAAATATAAATAAACTTAATGGGTTAACTGAAGGATAGGAGGTCCCATCACGAGTCGATTTATCATGATCATGGGCTCTTTCAGAGTGGCATTACCGCATATGGTCACCAAGACAGGGTAACGGCTCTTGGTTGTAAAGCTAAGAGATAAGAGGTCTCATCATGAGATAGCTTGTTCAATTCTTACAGTTCTTGTGAATGGCACTGCCATTATTTGGTTACCACACTAGGGCAGCAGTCTTTAGTTGATTCCCTTATAATAATAAAACTTTAGTTAAAAATTAATAAAAAAATTTGTTAGTTATTTATACCTAGTGGATGCGATAAATGCATCTTGATGTGGTTAAAAGGTATGTACCCTGTGGTATCGAGGTCATATCCATATACTACATGACCATTGACTTATTTTGGTTGTAAGAGATTGAATCTTGGTAAAGTTCTCTTTCTATGAATATTTAATAAATAATTTATCTTTATAATATTTTTAGCTAATGGTCGAAATAATTTTGTTGATTTTGAAAGTTTTTGAGTTTAATCCAGTGATGAAATCAAGTTATGAGATTGGAAATTTGACATCAGAAGAGGTATTTATTTCTATTTTCCTTACATAAGTAAGATTCATATTCTCATGCAGAGATAACTGCTCCGCCCAGTGTGTCACCATTTGTTGGCCACCAACAAATCCCTTCATTTTATGAATGGTTGCCATTATCGATTTTTTCTTAAGGATTGAAGTCTACTTCATTTTAATTCCTATTTAATCTTTTGCGGGCTTGATTTGCATTTTTTCATTACTATAACAGCTCTTATCTCAGGATTAAGGGAAAATCTGTTTTCATAGACAACCTTTTTCAGAGTGTATGATCGTGTAAGGGATTTGATTTTTCCATTTACACTTGTTGGTTTGAGTACACTGAGCCTAATCAATTTAATGGTGTTGATTCTCATAATCATTGCATTAGATGTACAAATCTTCCATTAATTGATTATCGTCATTATTTACAAGCATATTTCGTAGCTATAGAAAATGAATCATTTTATTAATTTATTACTTGGATTTTACTAGTAGCATATATTTTACATGGAATTTCATGTAGAGTGTCATGAAATTAATCTAGTCATCTTATATTTTACAGCCAAGATGTTTATGTAAATTCTTGTAGTTACCAATCATGCATTTTATATATCCCCGGATCCGGGTGACACCTTGACTGCCAGCAGGATTGCTGGAGCGAACACGGCACCTCCCCCCAACACCAGCTCCTAGGCGAGGCTTCTCCCAAGACGCCTGCATTAAATATGGACTTGACCTTCCTCCAGCTAGCCTTCTCGCATGCTCCAGGTCTCCTCGCCCACATGGCCTGGTGGGTGGCATTAATGTCGGACCAACTTCCTACGTCCCCTCCCCCTCGCTGGTTTCACCTCACCATTAATTGCTCTCGTGCGAAGTCTCTCCCTCCCAGAGGCTCCCTCCGGGATATGAAGATCCACATTCAACCTCCTGTGATCATTACCCGCCTCTGCTATTCACTGTCGGCTTCCACTACAGAAATCTCGGCCCCTATTCAGTCCCCTTGTGAAGTTTCCAACATTGCCATGAAGCGCATGAGAGGCACCTCTAAGCGCGGCTCCAGCCATGGCTCTAGAAAAACAACGTCTGCGGTCGAGGAGGAGATTCCTGCTAATATTGGATACAAGGATAATGTTTCCATGTCAGTTTGTCGTCTGGTTGACGACTGGGAGTCACACAACGTTGCGGAAATTCTTGCCTTTGGCAGCCCAGGCACTCAGGTGAATCACTATTGGCTTCTTAAAAACATGATTGGCACATTGGTGGAGGAGATGCTTACAAACTGGAACTTGGCGAAGATGGCCATTATGGACACCAGGTCCAATATGGTCCATCTGGATGGGGTTCTCGTCGCGATGGAAGCTAGCCTCACGGGTCGTAGATACTCCTTGTTTCTACATCCTGTCCCGCCGATAGGAGTTGGTCCTGAGGGTCCCATTGTAGGCTTTGGGAAGGTGATTGTTGTTCAAAATAAAGGCGTTGTCAATGAAGGGGTTGCACAGGCTACCAACAGCTCCCTACACGGTTCCATGGGCCTCACTGCCTCTGAGGACATCACTCCATCTCAAGGCCACATCTCAGGTCTTGACTCTCCTGCTGCAATGGTAGTTCAAGGCGCTCCCCCTCCTGGGACTTCTTTTCCGGTTCCCTCCACCATTGCGGTCACTCATCACAAGCACATCCGCAAGGAAGAGGCCGAGGCGATTCTCCCGCGCAAAGTCGAGCCTCTGCCCATCAAGCTCTCGGAGTAGCAGTGGACAGATGGCTTCTTTGGCCCTTGCCCCATCTCTGAGGACATTCATGGCTCAAAAGACGCGGAGTCCAGTTCTTGAAGCGGCTTGTTACGAGCACATCATTTCTGGTTATGATGCTCTGTATTTTTGTTTGTTTTATCTCTGTCTAGTCCAGAGTCACTCTTTGTTCCTGTCTTTCATGTTTGGTGGTTATCTAGTCTATATCTCTAGGCTTGTTTACAGTGCCTTTTTTTGTAATATTGGTACCATGAGTAGCTCCAGAATGCTATATTCAGAATCTCCTGATGATTGTAACCTTTTTTGTATCATAATATAATTTTACTATACAGCTTACAAAAAAAAAATCATGCATTTTATATATATACCATCAATTGATTACTTGGAAATATTTTTCAAATTATAAGTTTGGTAGCATATATTGATGGAAAGGGAGAATCTTATTATATCACATTGACATTCAGATTGTATGATTATGATTTTTAAGTTACATATGATTTACAATTTTATAATTTGATATTTGTATTTGGATCGTAATCTTAACTTCATATTCTTAAACTAACATTTGAACCATCACTTATTTTCATAATTGATCACATTTGTCAATAGGACCTTTCCTTTTGATGACTCACATTCTGCCAAATCATTCATTTATATGAACTTGGAAAATGAACCAAGGTTATTGTTAAGAACATGAATTGAAATTATTTCCAGGTTTCTCTTTGTACGATGATATGATGGGGTTTGATGTCTCTAGAAATAATTTTCGGATTTTTCCTTGGAGCCCGGAGCCTCAAATATTTTCATTTCATAACCCTGTCTCATTTTTCTCAATTTGTTGTCACGAATCTAAACCTTCGTTCCATGCAACGGCTCCCATAGTGCATTTCGAGATTTCTGGGGCAGAAGTTTTTAATACACATGATGATTTAAAAGGCTAGTTTCATAAAATCAAGTGATTCAATTCTTGAAAAAAATCAAGGGTTATAATGTGGAGGTTGCTAGGTATTTTTCCTTGTTGTTTGATGGGGAAAACACTCAAATTGGGGATCTAGACCTGCGACTTACTGAGGAATTTATTTCCCAAGCCACGAAACTCTCCCAGCAAGGAGAAAGATGGTTTAAAGGCGGCAGAGTTAATGATGATTCATGGAGGCAATTCTTGAAATACAAAGTAGGAGGTGAATTTCAAGATAGTTCGCTAGTGTTTTTTGAAGATCCAAATTTCAGAACAAAAGGGACCAATACAAAGCACAAAGAAATATAATGGCTCATAAAAGGAAGAAGTGATATAATCAAAATAGGCTTAACACAACAATAGACTTATGGGTTTTATTGAACGGTATTGGTTGGGGATCTTTATTTGATAATGACAAATGAAATTGTCATTATCCTTATTATACAAACAATTTAAGGGACGTTCTATATTTAGTTAGTTGTTGCATTTTATTAGTGGATTTGATCCTTTATTTTCTTGGCTGTTAGTGTTTTCCTTGGGATATAAATTGGGGTTAGTAGTCACTTTTAGGGGTATGGTCGATGGACGTAAAACATTGGTTGGGATTAAGAGATCAAATATATTTGATGTTTTACACTCATAACTCTTTTCAAAGACTTGCTGGGCTAATTACAGTTTATGTGGTAATATATAAACTCATAGTTAGTTTGTAAAATTCTCTCTGCCTGTTTAATGTTTACAGTTAATGTGTTCTTAGTATTTTGGATTGATGTTTACATATGATCATCTCACCAGTTAAATAGATTGGAAGTTAACAATTTCATTCTTGAATAGTAATTATTTTATTTATGAATTTAATTGAATATTATAATGCGTTTTAATTATGGTTTGATTTTTGTTGTTGAATCTAACTAGAACATGATTTATCTATAATTCAAATTTATCTAACTATTTATTTAATCAAACTTTTCTCTTAGCTGAGATAGGTTTAATTAGTTCACTTAGAATTATTTTGTCTATTTTTCATAGTTACTGAACTTCTGTTCTTTTGTTACTATAATAGTTTTAGATTAGTTCTTTTTCTTCTATTTTATGTAGATCAACTTATTAAGTTAGTTGTTTTAGAAGATTTAGGAATTAGATAAAACAATGAAGACTCTCATTTAAAGAGAGCATCTTTTATAGATAATGGGGCATTCATTCTCGTAAGAGGTAGTCAATTTCAATGAATTGGGGACTGTCTTAAGGACCCTTTTCAGGCTATTTCTTCCTAGTTGGCGAGTGAACATCTTCGCTCGTCAACATAGGGGCATCTAGAAGGTTACATGCATTAGAGATGGTGCATTTTTAGAATACTATCACCCTCTCATTCATCAACTGCCTCAAATTTGAGGGTCTCTTGTGCTTGATCTTTACTCTAAATTCTATGTTTTTAGTTTTTTTTTAATGGGTGGGTTCTGATATGTGTAATTCGACTACATTCCTACTTTTTAAGTTGTGGTTTGTGGGCACATTTTGAGGCTTTTGTTCTTATATTTAAGGTAGAGGGACTAATATGCCTTATTATGAAATTTTTTGTAACGTTGTAATTCCATAACAAGGAATGGATAGGATTATTATGCTTGTGCTACTACAGGGACATCATAATTTAGAGGCTATATGTCTTGCATATCTTTGTGCTATACTTCTAGAAATTATTTTGGGCATTCTCAAAAATGTATTTTTTTCGTAGGTCAAAAATCCATAGCTTGCAAATCCTCCTCATGTACTTCTTTCCATATTTCCATGTTGGGGATGCCAAATGCTACAAGCAGCTAACAAGTTGGTTGGAGGTCCAACATATACCAAGCGTATGTGTTCTTTATTCTAGGTAGCTCCACTTATTCTCCCTACTATAGAATTGTTGCTATCAATCCACTACTATATCGTCATTGTGATAGATCAAAAAACCTTTCAAGAGGCCCTTCAAATTCCTTAGTGGGATATAGTTATGCAAGAGGATTACGACTCTCTTATGAGGAGCCACACCTGAGATTTGATTTCCGTTCCTCCAGGAATAAAACTTGTTCGATGCAAGTGGATATACTATAAATTTTTACAATAGATGGGTTGGTTAAAAAAACAAATCTCGATGTAAAGGGCTTATCCTAAGTACCTGGAATTGACTACAATGAGACATTTGAACCTTTTTCAAAGATGGAATCAACCCAAGTTGCGCCATCCATTGTCGGTACTCAAGATTAGGAAGTTCATCAAATGGACATGAAGAATGCATTCCTTCATAGGTTTCTTGAGGAGGAGATTTACATTGAGAAACTTCAGGGGATCTCATGAGACTCATCCATGGTTTGTATACTACACAAATCCTTGTATGGTCTTAAGTAGGATGTTCAATTTTCGTATGAAAAATTGACACATTCCTTCTTTGCCTCGTATCTTTCTTTTTCCATTTTGATCCTAATGTCTACACTCTTTGGCAAGATGACTATCTCTTGTTTGTGGTATTGTGTTTAAATAATCTATTGATCACTAAGGGTTCCTTAACATCTATTCTTATTGTAAAAATTTCCTTTCATGATAGGGTTTTTGTGAGTGATTTGGGGCTATTTCACTCTTTTCTTGGGATTGAGATCACTCATTTTTATTTTGGTATCACCATGGCATAATCCAAATATGATATATATCTTCTCTTATGAGTTCATATGGATAATTGAAAGCATGTCGTGACTCCATTTTGCTCTGGCATCAAACTCAAGGCTTCATGTTCTTCACCTTTTGTTGATGACACCCGATATAGATAGCTAGTTGAGAGCTTCCTTTAACTCACTCACACTAGACTTGACATCTCTTATTCTTTTGGAATCAATTGTAGATTTATGTAGGAACCACATGATTTGTGCTAGAAGGAAGCTAAGCAAATTATTCGTTACATTCAAGGAACACATAGGTTTGGGATACATCATGCAACAAGTTGTGACCTTGATTTAGTGGGATACACATATTCTAACTTAGTAGGTGATGCTATAGATGAAAATCCACTTCGGGATACTTCTTCTCCCTTGTCTCCATTCTCATGTGTTGGTCAAGTAAGAAGCAATCAATCATTGATATATATACCAAAGAGGCAGAGTATCAAGGATCTATCAATGCAACCACTAGATCCATCTAGCTTCGACACATCCGTACCAAGTTTGGTATTCAATATCACTTTTTGTGATAATAAAAGCACCATTGATATCTCATAAGATGTTGTTAAATGACAATGAACCAAGCACATTGAGATTCATATGAATTTCATGCATGAGCTAATTCATGGATATATCATTGATCTCAAATATTATCCAACTATAGTAGAGATTGTCAACATCTTGACCAACATTTTGCAGAAGGTAAGTTCATTCATTTATGAGATTTGCTAGGGGTGCACAAGTCTTCTACTTTAGAGTAAGATACACAGTCCTCTCTTCTATCATTTAGCGGTGGTGGTGGTGAGGGTGGGGCTGAGTGGGGGTTACCATTGGGTTTTCCCTTCTTCATTATTTGAGGGGACTTTTCATATATGGGTACCTAATATGGCTACACATTTTTCAGGCCCCATTTTTGTTTCCAGATACCAACTCAAGTTGTTTTTAAGGGGGGTGTTGGTTGGTGCATGTTCCTTCCTTACATTAGTGAATTATTATTTCATTTGGTTTATTGTAGTGCTTTCATGCACTTACGACAGTTATGCTTAGATTCTTTTATTCCCTACTTTGTGGAGCAATTTGTGACATGTTCTTGCATGGCTTTTCCCCCAAAATATATCTAGCAAGAACTTGTATTTGTATTTCTTAGAGTGATATTGTTTGGTTGATTAATTAGTTAATGAGCATAGTGATACTCTTTTAAAACAATATGGTATTAATTCTTTGATCTGTGTTCTTTTCTTTAGACTCTTTGTCTTGGGTGGTTTCATAGCAATTGCATCGGATATCTATAGAAAAAATCAATAACATTTCTATAGTTCAGTTACTCAACCAAACCTTACAAATGGGAGAGCAATTGTGAATTTTATTACCAAGTTACCAACTACATCAAGGAAACATGATTCTATAATGGTTGTGGTGGATACCGTTTATCCAAAGTAACACATTTTATTCCTTTCATGTCCACTCATAAGAATGATGACATTGCAAAAATATGTATGAGGAAAATATTTAGATTGCATGGGTGATCAAATTATAACTAACAAGGATACTAAGTTGACATCTAACTTTTGGAAGAGTCTTTTTGAAGAATTGGAACCCTAATTGAATTTCAATACTTCTTACTATCCACAAACATATGGACGCAATAAAAGAATAAATCAAGTGATTGAAGACATGCTTTATATGCATGTGATGCAGAAACCATTCAATTGTGAGGATAATATGCACCTAATAGGGTTTACATATAACATGGGAATCAATCATCATAAAACTAATCCCATTTAAGCTTTATATAAAAAATATTGTAGGTCATAGTGAGCTGGAATAATCTAGTAAACATAATTGTGCTTGGGAAAAGAAAGCCTAAGGAAATGTACCAAGAAATTGCTAAAAATAGGTAAAATTTTAAGGCAGCCCAAGAGAGACATAAAAACTATGAAGATAAAAATATAGTGCATAGAGAATTCCATGTTGGGGATCATGTTTTCCTCGTGAAAGGAAGGAAAAATTACTCAAAGTTTGGAAGTTGTGCCAAGTTGGTACCAAAATATTGTGGGCCACTTGAAGTGATTGATAAGATAGGGCCAATTGCACATAAAATTCCATTTCCTATTAATGCTAAAGCTCATGATGTTTCCCATGTTTCATTACTTATTAAATGTGTACATGATCCTAACCATTTGATTGATTGAGATCCCATCTAGGTTAAATGAGAGGGAGAGCCCAAAACATAGCCACTATGCATCCTCAACAAGAAAGTAACATTGCTTTAGAAATAAATTATCCATCGAATAGATAAAGGTGTAATAGAAGAAATTTGAGCTTAATGAGGCTTCATGGGAGATAGAGGATTCCATGGAGGTATATTCATTTTTATTTTTATTTTGGGAAGCATTGAGGTCAGTGCTATTCCAAGGGGGAGGGGGATGCAATACCTTGATTTTGACCCCTGGTAAGTATTAAATCAAATTATGTAAATGCTGTAAATATGCTAGTATAGAATCCTAGTGCGGCGCTCAAGGCCAAGACTTGACTAATGAATGGATATGAATGTATGATGTAGATATAAATATATGGACCATGTGTTAGGTTTTTCATGGTGAATTAAAGCTATGTAAGTAGTAATGTTGGAATATAATATATAATGGTCCAAGATGGTTGCATAGAGTACGAAAAAGGCTATGATTCCACTAGAGGGAAAGAGGGAATGGGGCATATATGAACGCAAATTCTCCATCATGTGTCTTACATAAGCCATCTACCTCCTTTGAATTATTAAAACAAGTCATTGGATGGATGTAATTAGAGGTTGGTGGAAAGGTATTTTCATTTAGTTATACAATAATGGGTTGAGTACAATCATTATGGGAATTGGAAGAGTTCTTCATTCCCCTTGTTAGAATTAATGTCAACCATTATTTCACCAATCATGTCATTCATATTGTTTCTAGAATCCATTCCATTACTCTCACATTCATGCTATTATGCTACTCATGATGTGTTCTCCATTGTCATCCATGGGAAATATGTAAATTGACTAAACCTACACTATTAAGGGAAAACTTATAGATAATTGATTAAGAATGATGGTTGTAGGTGAGCATAGAGGATGACCAAGTTAGGAAACCTTCACCCAATATACATTTGCCACTCTTTGGATCCTTGAGAGCCAACTCTGATGCAATTCTAAAAAAAATTACAACATATTGGGCTCATGCAATTCTAAAAAAACTTACAACATATTGGGCTCTTTCTACCCACACTGAAGAGCAATACTAGAGGGAAGAATATCTTTGACAAACTATTGATCATAGTAGAGGAATATCTTCCTTCTGTTGAATGGAGTAATGGAAGAGAGTTATTGACTATAGATAGTGAGATGAGATGTATATAATGCTTTATAGTTAACTTAATGTTGATCATGAGAGCAGATGAGTTGTGCAATGAGAAAAAACTATAACTTATTTCATTATAGTAAATAATACTCCTTTGAAAATAAGTTAAAGATCCATTTACCTATCATGAGATTAAAAAACCATGAGATTAAAAAACCTTTCTTGATTTTCATAATATATAACTATTTCCCCCATATTTTAATAAGTTATTTAATGAAAAATGTAACACCATTTGATATTTGTGTATATAAGATTTCAATATGTGAATATTTCTAAAGAGATTCTAATGTATCTAGTAGCTTCCTATTCAAATCTCTTATTACATGTTGTCACTAATATGAAAAAGATACCATATAAAATAAATCAATTATTAAAATAGTTTAGAATGATTTTAAAATTCAGAAATAAGCATTGTCATTATAATAAAAAAGTTTAAATAAAATTATTTTATAAATAAAAATTTAAACATTTTTATGGTTATTTCTCCATTGAAAGCAATTTTTTTAATCAACACTTATTTAATTGGATGTAGTGATTATTAAAGGTTTTTGCTTTAAAATATCTGAATTAGGTGCAGCGTAAGATGGTCCTTTTGTGAATATAGATGAGTACAGATTAGACAATTTGTTTTCAAGAAAATTATATTAATTTATTAATTATATATTTATAGTGAATAATAAAAATTAGTCTTATAACATCATATATGTTTAAATTTGTTTTATTGTACTTATAATTGTTCTTTGAATTATGTAATATAAATGTAAAAAATTAAAGCATGCCTTCCAAATAACTAGATAGAGTCTATATGTCCATTGGTCGGGAGGAATATTATTACGTTCTGGGAGAAATATTGTTACCCTCCCCACCCAGGTTCAATTCTTGTAATTGACATATTGCTCTTGTTGAGCCCATATTGTAATGATTGTAATTCATGCCACCTTGATTCTCTAGATAATTTAGTAATGAGATAATTTTTTCAGAAACAAAATTTAAAATTACTTTTAATTGGTTAAAAATTCATCTTTATTAACATCTAAAACCAAAATAAACTGATAAAAATTTATTATAAAGACATGGTTTTCTTTAAATATCAAACCAATAATAACTATCTAACTGATGACAAGTTTTGCTAATAATAACTATCCAACTGATTACAAGTTTTGCCAATAATAACTATCCAACTGATTACAAGTTTTGCCAATCTCGACTCAACGTAAATAATTATTTTATATCAAGTTGCCTAGCCAGAAGATAACCCTAGTAGACAGTTGTTTCAATCATGTTTGATGGACTTGTAACTTTTTATATACTTCTTAATAAAAGATAATCATAGTAGACAGTTGTTTCAGTAATATTTGATAAACTTGTAACTTTTTATATACTTCTTAATAAAGTATAGCTATTTTATTGTGTATAGCTATTTTACTGTGTGAAAAAAATAAAATAAAATTCCATGGCATTATCTATCCCACTAATGAACAGTCGGAACACCTTCCTTTGCCAGCCTGTTGCTGTGACCTCCTCAAACACGAAAGCTTCGTGTTTTGACGAGATGGGTAAACCACATACCAATAGTCAATGGCCCACGTGTAAACGCCCAACACCCCACCTAACCCTTTTCCGAATACATGCTTAAATACTGCACTCCGCCAGGTTCTTCTTAGCAGAGGTCCTCACAGATCTCTGCACCTCTCCTTCCTGCCAGATCTCTTTTCTTTCTTTGTTTCTTTGTGAAGTGGAATTATTAGAACCTGAAACAGTAGATCCAATTAGAACCATCTGCCTTGAAACCAGAGCGATTGTTAGGCGTTCATATAATTAATATTCCCTCTGTTTTGGCTGAATGGCTTTGAGATATACATATATACCTGTCCGACCGGAGGGAAGGAAGGCGCCCATGGTTGTGAATATTGAGGGTATCGGCGCCTTCCGTAGATCTCTTTGCGTGTCAGGGCCGTCGGGTGGTGGCCAAGCAAAGGGAGCCGCCCGCCGTTCGGTGAAGTCGAATACGGTGAAAAGCCCTCTCAGACCTGCAACGGTTGAAGATCTTGGGCGTTATGTAGGGCAGTCGGAGAGGGCGGTGTTAGATCAGCTTGAACGAATTTATAGGCAGGGGATGTTGACCTCTAATGGCGATAATAATGGGTTGCTTCCCATGGAACCCCTATGGACGGGGCCATTGTTTGAGGGGAAGCCGGTGAGAGTGGCGTACCAGGGCGTGCGTGGCTCCTATTGCCAAGAGGCGGCGGTTCGAGCCTTCCAGAGGTGCGATGCCCTTCCCTGCGAAGGAGGAATGGAATCTGCCTTTGAGGCGCTGGAATCTGACGCTGCCGATAGGGCAGTCGTGCCTGTGGAGAACTCGCTGGACGGTGTGATCGAGAGGAACTACGATTTGATGTTACGCCATCCCGATCTCCATGTTGTGGGCGAGCTACTGTTGCCCATAAATCATTGCCTGCTGGCAGTAAGAGGTGCGGGGAAGAGGCGTACTTTGAAGAAAGTGATAAGCCATCCGCAGGCCCTCGCTCATTGCCAGGGGCGTCTCGCGGCTCTTGGCCTGCAGGTGGAGGCCGTGAGCAACGCTGCCAGTGCGGCTTGCTTCGTAGCGGAAAACCAAATAGACGACACGGCCGTCATCGGCAGTGGGATTGCCGGGCGAGAATACGGTCTTCAAGTGGTTGAAGAAGAAATGCAGGACGATTCCTCCAACACCACCAGATTTCTCATTCTCACAAAAAAGAACCCTAACAACAACTCCTCTGCAGTTTCGGGGTTGAAGACGACGGTGGCCTTCTCGCTGAAAGGGGGAACTGCGGATCTGTTCAAGGCGTTGTCAATATTTGCTGTGAGAGACATAAAAGTGACAAAGATCGAATCCCGCCCTCAGCGCGAGAACCCCCTGCGTATGGTGGCAAACGAAGAGCAAGACGGGGACAGTTCCAAGTGTTATTTTGAATACGTTTTCTTCGTAGATTTGGAGGCGCCGATGTCAGATGATCATCCGGGCAGTGTGAAAAGAGCCCTGGATCAGCTAAGGCAGATTTCCAGTTCTGTGAGGGTCATTGGAAGCTATTCTGCCATTTCCATCCTTTCGTAGCTCTCAACAGCTAAAACAAACAAACAGAAACAAACAGATTGTTTCTTTCCGTTTTTGTAATGGATACAACTTTGTAGATTCAATGCCTACAAAATTTGTACAGGGATTTGAGGATTTGTACTCTTTGCCGAGAGAAAAAGAACTCTGAAAATTTAATGCCTACAAAATTTGTATAGGGATTTGAGGATTTGTACTCTTGCCAAGAGAAAAGAAGCCATGTGCAGCTTTATAGGGATTTGAGGATTTGTACTCTTTTGCCAAGAGAAAAGAGGCCATGTACAGCTTTCAAGCTTTCGCCCTACAAGTCTGCAATCATCATAAAAATGATACTTGTAATCATCATAAAATTTATACGAAATGCTATTGGGAGATCAAATTAGCGGAAAAAAAAAACAATTTTATGCTTAGGGGAGGGTTGTCTATTTTTTAGCGTTTTTTTTACCAGTAGTGGTGCAACTTAATTCTCCATGTTCCCGAGCTTGTTTTTCCACCAAATTTTTATGACATATATTTTGTTGTGTTCTCTATCTAACCATATTGGTCTTGAGGTGTAACTAATCCAAAATGATGCCATGTCAGCCACAAAGTTCCAAGTTATCTAGTCTTAGTGTATCTTAGTGTATTTTTGATTGGGACCAATGCTTGAACATTGATATGACTTAAAGTAGATGTGACTTAAAATGATTTTCTAATTTCAAATATTCATTTTATTTCAAAATGTAGTTCAATTTTTTTTTATAATTAATTTTAAAAACATGAAAATATTAAGAATTACTTGTACATAAAGTGCTTTTATGAACCACTTATAGTAGATAGTTGTTTCAAAACTGAGGTCAACCAACACCATTACTATGTCCACTACTGATCACCCTATCTCAACTACTGGTCTTCCCGCTCAAGAATAGACAACCCTCCCCTAGATGTTAATGTTAATAGTTAATAATGGGGTTAAGTTAGGGATTTGATCCCAAAACTTTTTATTTACAACTCTCAATCACTTAAACTAATCCAACAAGCTCACACTATTTATTCTTTTATGTCAATAATTAATAAATTATTATTCTATATATGTTCAAAAGCTTAAAAAACGAAGCTTCAGACTTTTTATTGGCCACTAACATTAATGATCAAACTTCGTATATCTTGTATCTTTTTTGGGCAAAGAAGAAATAATATGATATGCCTTATTTCAAAACATGGACTGGGGTTGCATGCTTTAGTAGTCTCCATCAAACTGATGGTGGAGATTTGATAACATAGATTTCTTGCAAGTATTAAGAGTCAACGGTGCCATAGGTTACTCCAATTCTGCCATGTGCTTACTTCTTTTTTATTTTTTGAATGTGTTTTCTTTTCAATGCAAATGTGGTAGGAAAATGGAAAAAAATAAAATTATATAATTTTTTTTATTATTTTATTAAAAAGAAAAATGAAAGGAAATGGGGAACGTTCCTAATTCCTATGGGTTCACCAGTCGGGGATCATGGTTGTGCTAGTTTTATATACTTTGAATATTTAGAGGATGAAAAATGTGGAAATTCAAATAGTAGTCGATGTTTTATAAACTAGCAATTGTCCCATAAGGTGTCAATGGACGCACAAAGGGAAAAAAATGGAAGTAGACACAATGAAGTAAAAAAGAGAGTGGTAAAACAAATGTCATGAAGAGTTTGTTGTGCAGTTTCCTTTGGATCGTATAAATGATGATTAATTGAAGTTTTTTATGAAATATGATGCTAACTCATTTTGCAATCTCTTGGTTTGATTTGAAAATTTTCTTTTCAAATGAAGGGAGTTCTATTACAATTTTAACTTTTCATGGTTGTTTGAAAATATAAATTTATATTTTGATGTAGAAATTTTGACTTTAGAAAAATATTATTTCTCTCTTCTAAACTCTCCACCTTATGAATAAGTTATATCTCATTTGGACTTAAAGGCTCAATGATTCCTTACTAATTGGTAAGGGTGTAGTTGTGATATCTCCAAATATGTCCCTCTATAGTATATAGCACAATATTATCTTATTCTAAGACACTTCCAAAATCTTGAGCTTTTGATCTTTGGAAATCCAAGAAGACGACAATGTTTGAAGCCATGAAAGACAATTTGGAGCTTTCCATAATTAAAGCCAAATTACCAATCCTTTTTGTTTTCATCAATAATTAGATTTCTAATTTCTTTTTAAATTTGAGTAGCTAATGACAATTATAATAATCTAGGTTTAGGTTTAAAGTAGACTACCTAAAATTTAATTGAATGTATATTTGTAGAGTTTATGTCTCCTGGCTAGTGATATTAAATGTTCATAGATATACCTTTTCTGTTTGTTGAATTTTACAAGGATAATGGTGTTAAATTTTCTGAATTTACTTCAATATGTACAGCATATCAAACATGGAGACAATAATGCAAGCACACAAGAGACACAAAGATTTACTTGGGGAAAACCATAAAGGTGAAAAACCCCAATAACTTCCTCAGAGATAGATAGAGCAATGATACAACCAATCAAGAGAGATATAACCTAGCAGCAATCCTCCTCCTCCATAAGTGCGCCTCTCCTCCTTAAGAGCATGTGTGAGAAGTGAGTGAGTAAATAGAGTGCCTCCCGCACTCTATTTATACTTGACTTGACTTGCCTTTTTACCTAACTCATGTCGGCTCGAACTTAACCACATAACATAATGCTGAGTGGGCCGACCCCCAATAGGGTGGTCTAATAACCCTTTGACCCACATGGCCGACCCCCAATAGGGTGGTCTAATAACCCTTTGACCCACATGACTTATACAGGGCCGACCCCAAACAAGGTGGTCTAATAACCCATCAAGTATAAGTTACGACACTTACAATATAAATGACGACACTTCCTTATAGAGGAATAATACCATCTCTATAGGAATACAATATACATATATGTGAAATACATTCCGAAGTTACATATACATCAACACTCCCTCTTAACTAGGAAGGTATTTCTCAGCACAGTTCTTCTAGCACAAGTCATCTTCTCTGGATCATCGTCACTGGATAATCGTCATCGAGTCATCATCATCGTCACTGCTGCTGCTATCTCAATCAATCTCTGAATCTACTCGTCATAGGAAGTTCTACAGAGCCAGTCCTTTTTCATACTGGATGTAGGCCCACCACCTGCAGGTCTTCGTCATCACTGGCCATACTGTGGAATCCTCAGGACTTTTACGTGCGTCACAAAACCTCGCAAGAGCATCCCAGGCTGTTACGAGCACACATCTCTACCTATAGGATCTCCCAGGGCAACGAATTACATGTGACCTCACCACAAAACCTCGCAAGAGCATCCCAGGCTGTTACGAGCACACAGCTCTACCTATAGGATCTCCCAGGGCAACGAATTACATGTGGTCATGGCAAAACCTCGCAAGAGCATCGCAGGACTGATTACGGGCACACAGCCCAACCTATCGGATCTCCCAGGGAAACGAATTACATGCCATAGGACAAAACCTCGCAAGAGCATCTGCCAGATATCCCAGGGCAACGAATTACATGCCATAGGCAAAACCTCGCAAGACTATCTGCAGATCTCCCAGGGCAACGAATTACATGTCCTCCCAGAGAAAAACCTCGAAAGAGCATTTGCCAGATGTCCCAGGGCAACGAATTACATGCCATAGGCAAAACCTCGCAAGACCATCTGCAAATCTCCCAGGGCAACGAATTACATGCTCATCTGCACAACCTGATCCACGGCCACAGAGTATCAACCTGATACTCACCATACATCATCCTGATGTATCCATGATCATCCTGATCATCATCACTGCAACGTCCTGCTGCATGTCATCTGGAGCAACATCCTGAAGCTCGTCATCTATGATCATCCTGATCATCAGTGCAACATCCTGCTGCATGTCATCTGGAGCAACATCCTGAAGCTCGTCATCTATGATCATCCTGATCATCACTGCAACATCCTGCTGCATGATCCACCTGATCATCAATGCATCTACCTGATGCATACCAAGTATCATACATGATCCTCCTGATCATCAATGTATCCACCTGATACAAATACATGATACATATCATCATACATGATCCTCCTGATCATCAATACATCTACCTGATGCATATCATCATACATGATCCTCCTGATCATCAATGCATCTACCTGATGCATACCAAGTATCTACCTGATACATATCATCATACATGATCCTCCTGATCATCAATGCATCTACCTGATGCATACCAAGTATCTACCTGATACATATCATCATACATGATCCTCCTGATCATCAATGTATCCACCTGATACAAATACAAATACATGATACATATCACCATATATGATCCACCTGATCATACAATGTATCCACCTGATACATATACAGATACATGGTCCAAGCATCCAACATGATGCATATACAAAATACGTACACATGATCAACTGATCATATCCAGCATCCAACATGATGCATACATACATAGATGATCCAACTGATCATATCCAGCATCCAACATGATGCGTACATACATACATAAAAATGATCCAACTGATCATATCCAAGCAGAAACCAGAACATCATCCTGATGCTCATCATCCAGCGCTTACATCCACAGCCATGTGAAGGATCCTCCTTCCAACATGCTTGGAATGGCTTCAGCAAATGTGTCCATCACTTCTTCCTCGAAGTGTCCTCGATCTGAAGAACGCCAAGCCTCTCTCTGAAGTACTCGAACTTCACCCTGGCTAGTGGCTTCGTCAGCACATCTGCAATCTGCTCGTTCGTCGCAACATACAGGAGCTTCACAGCTCCTCTCTGCACCATATCCCTCATATAGTGATATTTGATCTCTATGTGTTTTGACCTGTCATGAAACACTGGGATCTTGAACAGCTTCACACAACTCTGGTTATCACAGAAGATACCAGTAGCCTCCAACAGGAGATCAAATAACTCAGACAGTAGCTTCCGTAGCCATACTGCCTCACAACTAGCTGAATAGGCTGCAACATACTCTGCCTCAGCTGTACTCAGTGCTACGCAGGACTGCTTCCTACTAAACCAAGAGATCACACCTGATCCCATACTGAAGCAACACCCAGATGTGCTCTTCCTGTCTGCAGCACTGCCAGCCCAATCTGAATCAACATAACCCTGCAGGTTAAACTTTTGATTCGCCTCATACCTGAGCCCATAATCCACTGTACCCTTCAGGTACCTCAGAATATGCTTTACAGCAACCAGGTGAACACTTCTTGGATCCGTCAGAAAATGGCTCAATGTGTTCACAGCAAAACAAATATCTGGTCTTGTGTTCGTCAGGTACATCAAGGACCCAATCATCTGACGATACATAGTAATATCAACTGGCTCAGATGAAGCATCACATAGAAGCTTCAGATTCGATTCCATAGGTGTGGCCATGGCCTTGCAATCCATCATCCCGAACCTCTTTGGGATCTCTACTGCATACTTCCCTTGTCCAAGGAAGATTCTATCTGCACTCTGCCACACCTCCATGCCAAAAACAAATAGTGCATCATCCCCAAGTTCTTCATCTCGAACTCGGTAGTAAGCTTCCGCTGCGTGTCGGCAATCAATCTATCTTCACCATACCAAGTTCTGCACATATATGATTTCCTATCATGTGTCTCAGAACCAAGTGGCTGCTCTACATACACTTCTTCTTCAACTACACCATTCAAGGAAGCTGTCTTGAATCCATCTGGTGTATCTTCTATTTCATCACTTTTATATTTCTCAATGCTGCCATCTGCAACATGCTTGATCTGATAGTTCCGTTTGGAAGTCATAGAAAACTTCCCTTCATGTCTTGGGATTATATCCCAAACATCATTCTTCATGATCGACGGATCATGGCATTTCATTTCTTCATCCCAGATCCTGGGAACTTCAATATCTTCAATATCTTCAATAGATATCTTTGTTGCTGGAACAAATGTTGTAGTTCTTCTTTTGTAGGAGATGGCATACGATCTTTCCTACACAACAAGTTAAATTGCATGATTAGAAAACATCTCATAGTTTTCAGAACAAATTCTTACACATAAAGAAATATGCCATACAGTCATGCAATTATCTTATCCAATGCTTCAATACAACATTTATCCATATTTCGTAACTTTCTAGATGCCTTCCAATCTCTACCAGAACATTGTTAAGAGTGTGCACAACTCCCAACATGTCAGCAAAGAGGTTTCATTCTAGATAAGTAGCAATGGAATGTTGTACAGTGCCATAGGCCACTTACCCATGCATATTAGGAGTATACTGTTCATCAATGCAATTATTCTAATATGCATAATACACAACCTAATTCTAGGAATATCAGTATATACATTTTTGAACAGTATTATTTAAGAAATGACAATTCAAATACTTATCTTTGTTTGTTCGTTGGGTGGACTCCCTATGAGTCTTCGCTTCCTTGCAGGAGCTGCTGGAGTCCTAATCTGAATTAGCTTCTTCTACACCTTTCTGTTGTGGAATGTGGAGAGATGGACAACTCCCTCTGAATATCTGCATCCTTGCATAAACCACTGGAGTGTACTCCCTCTTGATCTTTGCTTCCTGGTTTACCTGTTCTTGAATCTCATATTCATCCTTGGTCCCTATGCATGCTTATTAGTATCATGAATGTGTTATCCTTGTGATCTCATATAAAATCATACATTCATTAGTATACTATTAAAACACAATAATCTCAAGCATGTATAGTCATGATCATTTCAAACAGAAATAATAAGCATTAGCATTCAAGGTTTATGTAGGATTCTTAAGGTTAGTCAAGTCATAAGAAACATAACATGTCTAAACTTGTAATTACTCAAACATATGACTCTTCAGATTAGTTGAATCATCAATCAAGATAAGAGATATAAAATGCATAAAACCTGTGATTATTCAAACCTATACCATCATGATTCTTCTTGGTTAGTCATATCATCAATTATGGTAAGAAACATAATATGCATACAATCATGATTATTCAAACCTATGACTTCATGAATAATCATTATCAACAACAGTATAAGATCCTAACACAAGGTAGGATTCTATCTTGATATAGGAAAAACATACCTGGATTAGCATGCTAGCTATTTATGTCTAACATACTCACATGATGTCTTCTTGTTCTTCTTCAATGACTTGTGCTAGTAACCTGTATATCTCATAGGTTAACTATTACAAAACCAAGTTATACATACCTCGCAAATGGATCTTCTATGAGATCCATGACGATGGATGAATCTTTGTCCTCATGTTATAATGCTCATATGTTCTTGGACCAGAACATGATTTGTCTTTCTTGATGTACCTTTCATGTTAGTAGACAACATAAATCTCATACAACACCATAATGCATTAGTACAATCATAAGTGTCAACACCCTAACCAATGAATATCTTCTATCATGCATTCATAATTTTGTTAAGGTGATACGACAAATCTAAAATCAAAATTGTACTAACCATAATAACATGAAGACAAACATACCATAAAATTAATCATGGACAAATATCGAAACATACCTCGATGAGTCATACCTGTTAAGGTCGCTTGTAATCTTCTTATGTAAGACCTTAGCCTCATCTCCCTCTGAAACAGGAACTTCTTCACTCATGCAGATGATCAATCCATCTTCTTCTAGGATTAACCCAATCCACTTGATTTGCAAGAACTGGACCTGGAGCTGGATATGGGTTTGTCAGAGAAACCCCAAAAATTCAAACTTTGAATTTCAAACTTTCGAAAGGATAGGAATATGCGCCTTGATGAGCTGATCAAACTGGTATATTCAGAATTTGAAAACTGCAAAGTTTCACTCCTCAATTTTGCCTTTGAAACTTCCGGAATCACTGTACATGACCCTGAACTGGGGTTTGATGAAGCCCACTCTTTTGCCCCATCAAAATGTTTGATCCAAAGCTCTAAGTTTCTATTTTTCTGAGGAGCTTCCAGCCGTGGTCACAGATTTCAAAAATTTCCATTTTTACAGAAGCCCTAATTTTCCACTTTTCTGATCAAAGTCCCGAACTAGGGTCTAATCAAGCCCGGCCTTCTGCCCAACCAAAAATTATGATCTTGGTCTCTAAATTTCTATTTTGATGAGTAGCATCCAGCCGTGGTCTCCGATTACAAAAATTCCAACTTTCTCCAAAGCCATAAATTCCGGAAGCCATGAATGAAGGTACCAAAAAATAATTCTGTTTTGACAGAAATATGTACCTGATTGTTTCTGGTGTAACTCCGAAATTTTTGATCCACAGGGTCTGAAAAAGTTTCCTGAGATAGCCTGACCTGTTATCTTTCCATCCTGACAGGTCTGACCTCAATTGGATTCTCTGAGAGAGAGTTATGCCAAATGTCGCAACGTAACCTGTTTTGGGATAAAACAGGAGAGCGAACTTGTACGGCGTGCCACGTGTCACTGTTTTAACTTCGGCCTCTGAAAAAGTTTTCTGAGATAGCTCGGCCTGTTACCTTTCCATCCTGACAGGTCTGACCTCAATTGGACTCTCTGAGAGAGAGTTATGCCAAATGTCGCAACGTGACCTGTTTATGGGATAATACAGGAGAGCGAACTTGTACGACGTGCCACGTGTCACTGGTTCAACTTCGGCCTCTGAAAAAGTTTTTTGATATAGTACAGACTGTGTACTACCTGTCACTTTTTACGAAATTTCATTTGGAGCTTCCTAGTCCAAGATATGACCCTTTTCCCAAGGTCACCTGATTTTGACTCAGATCTGGAAGAGGCAGAAACCCTATATTGTACAGATCATAAATCACAAAGTACAACGAATTAGAGGTTTTCCTTTGGACACAAGATACCTGGAGATCTTAGCTTCGGCCTGTAACAATTTCAGATCCGAAAACTTCGCCAAAACGGATTTATAGCGAAAGTGCTACGATGACTGGTTTTTGCTATATCAAGCCCTAGCATCGTAAGTGCAACAAGTGTCATACATGCCATATCATGCCTTCTTTCAGGCTAGCTCTGATACCATGTTAAATTTTCTGAATTTACTTCAATATGATCTAGGATCTTAACTGAGAGAACAACATGTACAGCATATCTACAGCATATCAAACATGGAGACAATAATGCAAGCACACAAGAGACACAAAGATTTACTTGGGGAAAACCATAAAGGTGAAAAACCCCAATAACTTCCTCAGAGATAGATAGAGCAATGATACAACCAATCAAGAGAGATATAACCTAGCAGCAATCCTCCTCCTCCATAAGTGCGCCTCTCCTCCTTAAGAGCATGTGTGAGAAGTGAGTGAGTAAATAGAGTGCCTCCCGCACTCTATTTATACTTGACTTGACTTGCCTTTTTACCTAACTCATGTCGGCTCGAACTTAACCACATAACATAATGCTGAGTGGGCCGACCCCCAATAGGGTGGTCTAATAACCCTCTGACCCACATGGCCGACCCCCAATAGGGTGGTCTAATAACCCTTTGACCCACATGACTTATACAGGGCCGACCCCAAACAAGGTGGTCTAATAACCCATCAAGTATAAGTTACGACACTTACAATATAAATGACGACACTTCCTTATAGAGGAATAATACCATCTCTATAGGAATACAATATACATATATGTGAAATACATTCCGAAGTTACATATACATCAACAAATGGAGGCTAGATAGTAATATTAAGTAAATAACTTCTTTGAATTCAATTAAAGGTAACGTTTCCCTTTCTCAATCTAAGTTTTCTAATTCATGCCATGCTTCATTTCCCTAAAGTGATGCCAGTTGTAAGAATATGTTTATGAGGGATTGGATTTTTTTTTGGAAGATTGAATGCATGTCTGCATCCTCTACTTTCGACGGAAGGATTGGGGCCTTTAATGTGTGCTAGGATCTATCCATACAATGTTGTTTTTGGAGTTTCCCTTCCCTTGAAAATTTTATTTACAGGTTTACAAAACATGGAAGATGATAATCCTCAATATGATGATTTTGCATGTCACTAATTTTTATGAAGTAAAAGTATCCATTGTTGATTACATATATTTTGAAATTTGCATAGTGACCATGGAGAAATCATAATTCTGAAAATTTGATCATACATCAAGAAATATAGTCATGCAATATTAATTGAAAGAGTTAAAATTTTTAATCGGTGCCTAAATAAGATATTTTGCTTGTTAGACATGTTATTGAGTAAATTGTGTTGTAGATTCAATAATACTTTTTTTCTTTGAAAGACTCTTTGATTACCTTGAGAATCAATTACTTGATTCCTTTTGTAATGTCTTCAAAATAAAGAAATTCAATTGATGGCCAAATTTCTCTAGAATTATATTATACTTTCTGGAAGTAAGAGATCCAAAGTAAAAACAAGTAGACTATGTTTACATTAGTAAAATATAAGGAAAGGCATGAATTAAACCTAAATTCTTCCAATAGATGAGACATTTGTAATTGCTAAATGCATGATATGAGTTTATTTTCTTATATTATGATATAGGTAGTTTTAAATATTGTTTTAAATCAATTTCCAAACATCATGATTTCTATAGCAAGTAAACAATAGACATATGCTAGTATGATAATGTGACATATTTAGGATGTGTTCAAGTAGGTTGTGTGACAAAGAAGTACATGGTTTCTTAAAAAGAGTACATGGTTTATTTTCCAACTATATTGGAAGCATTTGTGAAAATAATATACTCAAAAGTTATAAACGAGAATTGAACTTGGATGGGGAAGGTAACATTCATTCCTCCCAACCACCCAATCCACACCATTTTTATTATCCTTCAACTCCAAAAACAATTATTATATTATTATTATCATTAATAATAATTATTGTAGCTAGGGTTTTACCCCTAGCTTGTGCAAATGAGCACCTACTAAGGAGAAAAGACTCCTTAGTAGCAGTTCAGTAAATGTAAATTAAAATGCTAAAAAAGAAATGTAAATTACTCTAAACATGTGCATGAAACATAAAAAGAACAAGATATAAATAATGGCTTTTGTATTAATTTTACCTCCAATGTGAAGGTTGGTGAAGCTCTTGCAATGTCCAAGAGGGTTGCTCCAAGCTTCAACTTGCTCCTTCTCTTTCTCCAATGGTGGGAATGGGCCAAAAGGGGCTCTCAAGGTGAAAGTAGCTCAAGGGTGAGCTAGGGTTTCAAGAGAGATTTTGGCAGAGTAAGGGTGCTTATGACTGTGGATATAAAATGAGGGGTCTCCATCACCTATTTATAGTTTTTTGGTGGTGGAGTGTTGGCCCATGGTTTTGGGAACCATATGGTTTAGGGCAGTTGTATAGGGTTTTTTCCTCCTTTTCCTCATTATTTTATATTTTTTATTCCATTTTTAGAGGAATTTTGCTATTTTTAGAGGAATTTTGGATATTTTTGGAGGAAAAAGGGGTTTTTTAGCCTTTTTGAGGCTTTTTTGATGGTTTTGTGGCCTTTTGGAGGTTTTTTAGTGGGATTTTTAGGGTTTTTAAGGGAAATATGGTAGGAAAATGGACAAATGAGCCATGTAATGAGGTAGATGAGGTAGTGAACACTTTTTGGGTGTTAACAGATTGCCCCCTGATGTGTGAGGGCAGGAGCTCATCGTATGGCCGATGGACATCATAAGTCATATATGGTTTTCCTGGGGTATGGAGAAGAGAAGAAACAAACTGAAGCCCGGAACAAGGATCCCGAACAAACTGCAAGAACTAAAAGTACATAACCTCAATAATGGGTGAGGAATCATTTGATGATATGGACGAGGCGGGCATTCCCATGTGTTGGCCCGGTTTTGCAACCAGGCTTAGTGCTATGGGCACCTGCTAACTAGTAGCAGCAGTTTCAAATAGAAATAAACAAGAAACTAATCTAAACAAAACTAATCATGGATCTATGCAAGAATATAAGCAAATAATGTAAACATTTAAAAAGCAAGAACAAGAAAATATTAAAGAATGAATTTGTATTGAAAAATGGGGGGGCAAGCAAGTGCTTGCGATAATACCTTCAATGGTGAAGGTTGATGTTGAGCAACTCCCAAGATGAGTAGCTCCAAGCTCCAAGAGGTCTCCTTCTCCAAGGTTGCTTACAATGGCTAAAATGCTCAAGGGAGATTTCGGCAGCATGAGGATGAGATAATGGATGGATGAGAAATGAGGAGCCCCTACCACCTTTTTATAGGTTTTGGTGGTGGGGAATACCATTTGTGGTTTTGTGGAAACCAAATGGTATTGACCAACATGGTTTAGGTACTTTTCCCTCCTTTTTCCTTTTTTGAATAAAATTAATATTTTTATTCCCTTTTTAATATTTTTGGGAATTTGGACCCTTTTTGAGGGTTTTTTATGCTTTTTTAGGAAAAATAATATTTTTTAATGGAAAAAGGGGTGTACTCAGGTCTTTTGGTGATCTTTTGTTGGTTTCAGAGGCTCAGATGGTGAAAAAGTGGACAAATGGGTCATGTGAATAGGGAAATGAGCTAGTGAGCACTTTTAGGGTGTTAACAGATTGCCCCCTGATGTGTGAGGGCAGGAGCTCATCGTATGGCCGATAGACATCATAGTTCATTTGTCTTTTTCTGGGGTTTTAGGGGAGAGAAGAGACCGGTTGGAGATTGGAGCCACGACCCTTGGAAGCTGCAAAAACAAAACATATTACAAGGCCTCAATATGAATGAGGTATAATCTTTGATAATGGACGAGGCGGGCATTCCCATGCTCGTATCAAGAAATATACATAACAATTAGTCCCAAGAAGGGGGATCTAATACATAAAGAATCTACTGGTACATCATAATGGTCCAGGGGGGACATTATTTTGGGATATACTCTTGATCATAACTGATCTCAATAACTGATACACTGGAATAACTGGTGAACTGCTGAAACTGAAGGTGTCCAACATCTGTAGGGACTCAAAGATTATGAGTCATCTCTGAGAATTAATGTAACTGTGTACTCAAGGGAGTATGAAACTGGGGTACATCTGAATACTGTCGTCATGCGCAACCCGGATATCTATAGAAAAAAATGTAACTGGTTGTATCCATAGGTAGACTCTCAAATGTGGAGGAGTCAGGTGGTATCTGGGGTCTTCGACTAATAACTGAACGGACCAATACCCTGTGCGAGTCTCAACGATGCGATTAAGGTGTTAAAGTCGAGCATGTGAGAAACAACCATTCGGAGAGGCACCGAGGATTCCTCTTGAAATGATTCGTAGGCACTCATCATAAATGGTAATAAGTCTAAGACACAGGGACCTCTAGGTCTATCCTCTAGAATCAATGTGGTTGTCGTCGACAGAGGGAGACCAACAACTAATAAGGCAATGATGTTTCCTTGATAGGAGCACGAGGTGTAGATCTGTAGTGTTTGTAGTACTAATGGTAGGACTGACATACTTGTGGGGATGCGAAATACGTGGGTCATAAAGTGGGTAGACTCAAACTTTCTTTGTTCAGAGCATGGAGGAATGGTTGACTTGGCAGCGTAGGGAACTGACTTGTAGGTATGGGGATCATTGCTTTTTTAGGGACTGAAGGGTATGTACTAACTCTGGGAGGGGTGAAGCTGATAGTAGCTGTCGAGGGAGTTTTAGGGTGACACACTGCAGAATACTCTAAACAAAGGCGACCAAAATGGGGAAGCTGCCATGTGAGTAGACATGATCTGTTGTGGCGCCAAGAGGCACCATTGATGCCTTCTTCGTAGTTTTAATGAGCTCCAAGAAGGGATAAAAGTGTGCTCTAAAATGGTACGTTCCTGTGGGTTTTGTGAGCCCAGGACGGCTCGTGCTCATGGTTGCTTTCATGTTTAGAGAGTCTGAAAGCGGTAAGTGGACTCTATTGGTGTTCTTTTTCGTAGTTTAGTCTCCAAGGCCCGAAAAAGCATAAAATGATGCAAATGGAGAACTCTTCTAGCCGATGTGACTAGAGTATTCCTTTTTCGTAATTAGTCTACAAGGCCCGGAAAATGGGTAAACTTATACCAGGTAGACGCCCTTTCAGATACGTTTAACGAGCATGAAAGGAAGCAAGGTTGCTCGACAATCTTTTCATTGTTTTAGGAGTCAGAAAAGAGCTTAACAGAAACTCCCTAAGTGCCTTTTTCGTAAAAGGGGTTCTCGGCCCAAAAAAGGGATAAAATTATACCGAACAAAAAAGGGATTGATGAGGGCGAGAAAAGGTCTCAAGCATCGTCATCATTGCGGAAAACTGGATCTGGTGACATAAGGATTGTTGAAAACGGAGAACGGCCGATGTGGCATGCAAACCGAGGCTACGTGAGGGGCATGAAAAAATGCCCTGAAAATGGGGACGTGACAGCGAGAAATGATCTCAAGCATCATCATGAGCGCGGAAAACTGAATCCGGCGATATAAGGCACGTCGAAAATGGAGAACAGCCGATGTGGCACGCAAACCGAGGCGACGTGGGGGTATGAAAAAATGCCCTGAAAATCAGGACGTGACAGCGAGAAATGATCTCAAGCATCATCACGAGCACGGAAAACTGAATCCGGTGATATATGGCACGTCCAAAATGGAGAACGGCCAATGTGGCATGCAAACCGAGGCCACGAGAGAGGCCAAAAAATGGTCAAAAAATAGACCCCGTGAAAACGGGAAAAGGAAGGAACCTGCATGAAGTTCTCGCTGTGCTGATTCCAACGGTACCAACGGTTTGAAAAATGGACATCGTATGATACCGCAATGGTTGTTGGAAAATTGGTGGAATTTCTATAAATAGGGCGTGGGGCCCAAATGACTTGTCATTGTTACGTGCGAGTTTGATAGAGCTACCAGAGCTATTTCTTGATTTCCGGGAGATTTCACCGTTGGTTTTCGATTCAGCGAGTTGCAGGTAACTCTATTTGCCTTAGCCTTGTCAATTATGTCTTTTTTGTTTGGCAGCGGGCCCCCGAAGGCCGCGAAATTCCATGTTGACTCTCCAACGTGGAATATCGCGGGTTTCGGGACTGTTCCCGCGATGAACCGCGCAGGTTTCAGGCTGACAGTCGCGATGTTCATCGCGAGTTCATGGGAGATAGTCGCGATGTTCATCGCGACTGTCTGGCCAAAATCCGCGATGTTCATCGCGGGTTTTTGCATGGAGGCCGCGATGGTCATCGCGGCTTTTGGTGGAAAAGCCGCGATGGGCATCGCGGCTTTTTGTGGAAAAGCCGCGATGGGATTTTTTCAAATTTTTTTATGCTGGGGCTAAAAATTTCTTCTGTTTTCTGGCAGGATGTTGAGGAGACCATTGTCCTCGTGGCGGGAGCGGGAGATCGATGATGATCTTATGGAGAGGATTCAGACTGATCCGGGGGTGAGACAGACTCTGGCTATGAGCGGACTTTTGAAGTTCGCTCAGATCCCACCTATTCGTTAAGTGAGACGGCTCCTGAACAAGCTTGTGCATTGGTGGGTGCCGGCGGAGGGTGCATTTATCATTGGGGGTGAGAGGTTAGAGATCACTCTCACGGATGTCTATTTTTTGACTGGGTTGCCTCGTTTGGGTGAGGTGGGTGATCTCTTACCGAGGATCCCTCCAGGTGCAGATATGGAGGACCTGTTACAGACTTTCTGTGTTGATGATGCTGTTTTGCAGAACAGCTCTATTAGTCTGCGATCCCTACGTGAGTGGGATATGCGAGCTGTTGGGGCATGTGTTCTGCGGATATTGGGTGCTGCTGCGCCACATCGTATGTCTGGGGGACAAACGATGATGGTGGACTCCGTTCTTCGGGGGACATATTATGCCTGGGGGCAGATGTTTCTGGCTGGTGTCCGGAGAGATCTGGACAAGGCCATTCGAGAGGGAGGTGAGTTTTGTTATGCCTCATTTTTATGCTGTTTTTTCTTCGAGCGGGTGCCGACCTTGCGACCACGGGTACCCATTCGTGCTGGTCTGGTGAGTGAGCCTCGTATGATGAGATGGGGGCAGATGATGCCTCGTGGCGGTGGTGGTGTTCGCGGCTTCTTCACGGAGGATTTTTATGAGCAGTGGGAGCAGATGTCCTTGGTGATTGAGGACTACCCCTACGCCGGCATGGACTATCGAGGTGACCCAGAGATGCCTCGTGCCCCAGGACAGGCCTGGAGTTTAGACGGTATGTTTTGTGTTTTATTTACATCATGTGTTGTTTGATTTATCATTGATGATTATAGTTGTATAGTATATGATGGCTTACTTGCTTTGTGCAGATGTGGGTCCAGTGCCACCGCCCGACTACGTGGCTCATCAGGGGCGGGCGATGGTGGTCGCCCATCCACCTGCAGCGGTACCACCTCCGCGTGGTGGAGGATTTGCGGCTCGTGGGCGAGGGGTTGGCCCTCGAGATGACGCCATAGAGGGTGTCAGATAGACCTTTGTCAGGATCTTAGCTGGACTCCCCGAGGATGGTTGGAGAGACCTGGATCGGGATATTTTGGAGGGTTGCTTCGGTGCGCCGCCTGAGTGGCGGTCGCTCTTGTTGAGGACAACGGTGTTTGTGGCGGAGCACAGGGGCGGTGGACGAGATGATCCGGCAGGGCCAGCTGAGAGGAGGATACGTCTGCGGGACGATCCAGCGGGGCCGGCAAAGCGGAGAGTTCGGGCTCGCCATGACCCAGCGGGGCCAGCGGAGGAGGAGCCGAAGGAGCCTATGGATCCAGATGAGTAGATGATATTGTATCTGCCCTCAAATGCTGATGAGCATATGGGGAATCATTTTTTGTACGACTGATGTATTTTTGTATATCGGGTGCTGAGGGCACCTACGATATGTTGACTATTATGGTTTATATATATATGAGTATATATATTTGGATATATTGTCGTGTATGCACGTGGATGCACATTTGTCTTTTGTATATGGCCATGGAGGCACATGTTATGCACGTGGATGCAGTATGTTTGTTATTTATGTATGCCCATGGAGGCACATGTTATGCACGTGGATGCATTTTGTTTATGGATATGCCCGTGGAGGCACATGTTATGCACGTGGATGCATTTTGGTTTTTTGTATATGCCCATGGAGGCACATTTTGGTTATGACATGATGTGATTGGTGTGCCAGTCAAGGATATTGTTGGCCATATGGTCTTCTACACTATTGAGGTTTCTTGGGACATGTGTGAACGAAATGGATTCAAACTGTCTAACCATCTGTTTAGTGCGCAGGAATTTTCTGAAAAGACAGGGATCGCGTACCTGGTAATCATTGTTGAGCTGGGAAACTAGGAGCTGTGAGTCCAAGAAAACGTTGAGGTGACGGATGCTCATTTGGA
This sequence comes from Larix kaempferi, assembly GCA_027924585.1. NCBI lineage: Eukaryota > Viridiplantae > Streptophyta > Pinopsida > Pinales > Pinaceae > Larix > Larix kaempferi. The sequence continues at coordinate 7,228,595 of BSBM01000597.1, read as the reverse complement.
GAGCTGCGGCCAGGAGACCGGTCACAGCATCGTATTCAGCTTGGTTATTGGTGGCGGCACCTAAACATACTCCGTCAATGTGAATTAACTCATGGGAAGGAGAGTATATTACCCAAGCTGCGGAGGCGAGATTGGGAGACCAACGGCTTGCACCATCAGCGAAACCGACATAGCAGAGTGGAAGAGAATCCATCTGTGGTCATGCAAAACAAATATTTAGGTTTTTTGAATTTTTTGTGAAAAAAGAAAGTAAGCCTATACTAGAATGGACTGTGGTGTCCATCAGATTTTCTATGGATAAAAACGCTTAAGGTACAACCCGTTGCGTGGGTTGCGTAGGGGATTGCCTTCTGAATCGGTCAGAATGTATGCCCCCTGCCCGAGGCAAGTGTGTACGATGTAAGGGCCTTGCCACATAGATACAAACTTTCCCTTTCCGGTTTTATCATGAGCTTGATCGCAAGCGAGGACAAGGTCTCCCTCAGAAAAGGTTCTGGGGTGGACGTGTTTGTCGTAACTTAGTTTGGATCGTTGTTTGGCTGCTTCCATGTTTTGAATGGCTGTGCGCCGATCTTCATCGGCTTGCTCTAGGAGTAGTAAACGTTGCTCAATTGGGGAAGTGTCCGGTAGGAGTTCAACGGCGATATGTAGAGCTGGAATCTGGCACTCGATAGGGAGAACGGATTCGACACTGTGAACTAAATGGAAAGGGGTAAAACCGGTGGCGGTTTTGGTTGAGGTGCGGTAAGCCCATAGTGCGGGGAAAAGCATGTGGTGCCAATTGGATTTGTGTTTGTCTACAGTACGTTGGAGGATGGTCTTCAAAATTTTATTGATCGCTTCGACTTGGCCGTTTCCTTGGGGATAGTAGGCGGAAGAGAAATGGTGTTCAAATTTCAACATGGTTGATAATTCTTTCCAGACGGCATCTTCGAAGTGAGAGCCGTGGTCAGAGACTAGTTGCTTTGGCACTCCGAAACGAGCGATAACATGGTTGAAGAAAAACCGTGCTGCAGTGTCGGCTTTGCAATTATAGGTCGGCATGGCTTCTGCCCACTTGGTGAAATAATCTACGGCCACAACGATGTGTTTGTGACCGCCGGCTGACGTGGGGTTGCAGTCAAGGAAGTCGATGGCCCATTTGCAGAATGGTCCAACAGTGATGACTGGATGAAGGGGGGCGAGGGGGGTTCTTGCTTTGGGGGCAAAGAGTTGGCAGTTCTGGCAATGCTTGAATACGGTAATGCAATCAGTAAACAATGATGGCCAAAAATAACCTGCCCGAATGATCTTCTGGGCGGTGGCCATGCCGGAGAAATGGCCTCCGCAAGCACCGCTATGACAATCATTGAGGACTTGTTCTGCCTCACTATGGGATAGGCATCGACGTAGGATGGTATCAATGCCGCGTCGGTAAAGTACGTCCCCTAACAAGAGGTATCGGGGGGCGTGGTGTCATATGCGACGGCGTCCGTCACGATCGATGTGTGGTCGAAATTTTTGTGTACGAAGGTAAGTCAAAATGTCTCCGTACCAAGGGTCGTCAGACGAAATGATGAAGATCTGCTCGTCAATCAGGTCCGTTTGGATAACGGGTGATGTTGAAGAGGATGGGAGGTCAGTGATGAGGTGAGCAAGCGCGAGGGCTTTAGTGCTTTTGGGAGTTCTGAAAGTGAGGTCATATTCCTGGAGGATAATGACCCATTTAGCAACACGACCTTGTAGGAGCCGCCGGGTTAGGAGATAGACCATAGGGTTGGAGTCGGCCACGATTGTGGTATGACTGAGTAGAATGAAGTGTCGCAATTTTTGTACGGAAAAGACTACAGCTAGGGCTAATCTTTCCTCGTATGGGTAACGCAGAGGTGGGCCAGACAAGGTCTGGCTGACGTAATAAATCACATGCTCTTGGTGGGAGGCATCTTCTTGGACCAAAACTCCGGACACAGCATATTCAGATGCCGAGACATAAAGGGTGAAGTCTTGAGAGAAATCCGGTGGGGATATCAAGGGGGCTTGTGTGAGAGCTTTCTTGAGGGCTTCGAATGCCGTGTCTGCTTGCTCATCCCAAACAAAGGGTATGTGGGTACGAAGTAAGCGTAAGAACCCGTGGACTTTGGTGGCATAATCAGGAACGAAGAGCCTAAGGAAATTGGACCGCCCTTGTAGACTCTGGAGCTGCCAAAGCATGCTAGGAGGCGGAAGTTCTAAGATGGCTTTGACTTTCAGGGGATCAACAGTGATTCCGTCTTGGGAAACAATGAAACCCAACAACCGGCCTGCCGGGACGCAAAAGACACACTTGTGTGGGTTCAAGCGGATTTTATATTTGCGACAACGCAGGAAAACTTGCCGGAGGTCGTTAAGGTGGTCTGATCATTTTTGGGAACGAGATGTGAGGTCATCAAGGTAGACTCGCAGGATATGGACCAAGTCGTGAAAACAATAGGTCATGGACCGCTGGAAAGTGGCACCAGCATTTTTAAGGCCAAATGGCATGACGTGGTAGGCAAAGGTGCCCCATGGGGTGGTGAAGGCAGTCTTGTACTGATCCTCCTTACGGATGTGAATCTGGTTGTATCCGAAATACCCGTCCATGAAAGATAGGACCTCATGGCCCGCACACTCATCAATGAGTTGGTCAATGAATGGCGTGGGGAAATTGTCTTTTGGACAAGCGTGGTTTAAGTCACGGAAATCAGTGCATACTCTAAGGGTGCCTTGCTTTTTGTTGACGGGAACGGGGTTCAACACCCAGGTGGTGTACGGAATAGGATAAATGAATCCTGCTTTGCGAAGTTTCTCGACCTCAGCTTTAACAGCGGGGAGTTTGGAAGGATGAATGGGTCGCTGTTTCTGGCGAACAGGGGGTACCTCAGGCCATGTATCAATGTGGTGTTCTATGCTGGCGGGGTCGAGACCAGGCATCTCGGTATAGGACCAGGCAAAGACATCATGGAACTCTTGAAAGAGCTTTTTGTACGCCTGAGTTTCTGCTTGAGTGCAAGATGCGCCCAACGAGATGAGCTCAGGTTTCCCAGGTGTTGTGGAAATATCTATCTGTATAGTGGGGGAAATGTTGGACATGTTCCCTTCTTCAAAGGCATCCGGTGCTGGGATAGGGTCCTTTAACCAATCGACCTTAGTGGGTATGAAATCTTTCGATTCGAACGATAGCTGGTTGGATGCGGTGGATGTAGATGCTTCCGGTAGGAAGTACGAGCGATAATGCATATCATCCCAAGGGTAGTCGGGTGAAGTGAGTGTCTCCAAAATTTGCTCATCATTATTGAAGTAGTTAGACTATAGATCAAGGGGTTCTGGTTTGAAATTTGTTGAAATCATATAGATTGTAATGACTTCTTCCGACGAGGATGATGGCGGGGGGTAGATCTCCTCGATGAGGGGAGGAGATATCTCCAAATCTACGTTGTTTAACTCGTACAATGCTGCTCTATAGTCAGGGAGATCAGGACAATGGTGAGAGTAGTGGCCGTAAACACTGCATATGGCACAAGGATGGTTGGTGCGCAGTGATCTGTCGCGAGGCTGAGGAGGTGGCTCAAGTCTAATGACTGGGATGCCGGTATCATCGTCCAACATATTCATATGTTCTTGGAGTGCTGGTAGCTGTGGGCATTGATGAGTTGGATGGCCTATCTCATCGCACAAAGAGCATTTAGGAGGAGCTTGAAACACCGGTGGGGGTTTGACTGCCTTAGGGGGTGGTATAGCAGTGTATGGTTGTGGACCTCTACCCCCAGTGGGCTTGACAAGAGGAGGAGGATTCGTTGACGACGAAGGGATCGTGAGACCAGGAGATGGTTTCGTCGACGAGGAAGGGATTGTGACACCAGGAGGAGGTTGAGTAGTGGTAACAATAGGTTGTACCAGTTGGAGGATGACATTTGGTGTCGGTGGTGGAATGGGAGGCGAAATATACCACACGGGTAATCCCAATGTTAACCCGGGAAGACTAAGGGTAGCCATAACTGGGGTGCTTACTACACCCGAAGGAGGAAATAGAAAGGGGATGGTGTGGATCGGTGTAACATCGATGTGACTAGGGACCAATGGTGGTTGACTACCGGGTGTTTGTGTATTCTGTGAAAGAGTACAGAGGTTTACGACGTGGGTCTCCGGTGACGGTGGTGGAATGGCCTGGAATGTAGAGGTCATTGGTGTATCTGAGTAAAGTCCGGGTCCCACAGAAGAAACAAATGAGGTAGTTGCACTAGAAGCGGGTTGTTCAATCATGGGAAGAACATTTTCGGGTGCTGCAGGGGCATTGGGATCATAGTAGGTGAGCTGGTCGATTTTGACCACGCGTCCCTCGTGGGGGAACATCATGGTACGAAAAACGGATGAGGCAACCGCTTTCATGGCGTACATGTAACTGCGGCCAAGTAAAAGGTTATAATCGAGTTGGGAATTAATGACCTCTATGTCGATGAGCACAGTTTTCCCACCCAATTGGACGGGGACCTTGGGTAGTAGACCTTGAGGTTGAGCTGACCGGCCGTCGTAGGCCCGCAATGCAGTGGTGGATTGCTGGAGAGTAGGGGATCCCAACTTCTGCCAAACAAATGTGGACATGACGCATGTGGAGGCACCCTCGTCGATGATACATCGATGGATGACAAGATTCCGAATAGAAACAGAAACTTGGACTGCTATGGTGGAAGGCAGATGTGGTTCGGACTGGTCCAAATCAAAGGTCATCAGTTTCGAATCATTTGGGTCAATCGCCCCAATGGCGGAAAGTAAAGTCTTGCGCTGCGTAGGACAATTTTTTAAGACTTCTAACGCAGACATGGCTGCGGGGGACTGAGCTAAATCATCGACGATGTTGTAATTTAACGCAGCCCGTGCATTGGGGTTGTTGTTGATACGGCGGAGTGGGAAACGAGGTGCTTTAGAGGCGCCATCGAGTGGAAGCGGTGGTATCCGTAACGTCTGATCGGTGGGATGAGCGTTAGTATCCTTATCGGTGGGGAGGGCTTCGGAGGTACGGCCATACTGGTTCCGACGGGTTTGGATGTTGACGTCGGCAGTGGACATCATCAATAAGTGGTGAGTGCCTGAATCGAACATTGGTTGATCGGGAGCGGCGTAGGTGATTTGTTGTGGTGGCACGTTGCCCTGTAGGGGATCTAACGGTTGAGTGTTCACCACTCCTTGTGTTGGAAAAGGGTTTTGTAGCACCAAAGGTTGAGGTTGTGGTGGTGGAGGGTTGGGTGGCAGCTGAGGAGCTGCCTGCCCTTGACGATGGGCGTCATTTGTCCATAGTTGCCGAGCTCGCTCCAAATGTGGGCAAGCGTGGGTATAGTGGCCATATACTCCGCAAATAGAACAGGGATGGTTTGTTCGTAAATTAGCATTCTTGGCTTGCTTAGGTGGCCGATCAGGATTCTGATGAGCAGGCGCCGCGTTATTATTTTGTGGAGGATGGGGAGGTTGTTGACCTTGGTTATGGTTTTGGTTGTTGCCGCGGTTGCGACCTCTTCCACGGTTTGGTTGCCCACCCTGGTTGCGTTGGTTATTTTGGTATTGGGGCTGATGTTGTTGTGCGTACACATGCCCTTGAGCATTGGGGGGATTCTGGGGAGCCGCAGGTGCAGGAGCAGGTTGCGGTGGATAATATGCTGGTGGAGCTGGCGGTGGTCCAGTTGCCTGTTGGGGTTGTTGGTACCCCTGAGCTATTGGATGTGGTGGATTAGTTGGTGCAGCTTGCTGTGGGTATTGCATCTGTTGTGGCGAGAACTGAATGGGGTTCTGTGTAACAGGTTGGTTATGGTAGGTAGAAGGTACATATGCTGATGGCGCTTGCCCATAGCAATGTTGTGGACAAGAGGGTCCATGAATGTGATGGGTCTGGTTTGTTGGAGCGTAATAAGTTGTCGCTCCGGAACTGGATGTAGCCCTAGAGAGGTCTGGGGCAGGCATGGTGCTCACCATGCTGAAAGGTTTAGCTTGTGGGGTGATTTGGCCAATAATGCCATCGGCGGCATGAGATGCCCTCGGCGCATCACCGCGTGAAGAGTCGCATCATGGGGCGTCCGGTATGATGGTATATAGTTAACCCGACTGGGCGTAAATGAGATCAAACTGTTGGGATTTGAGGATGACCTCTTCTTCAGACTGGGGTCTTTCAGATGCCACATCCTTCGCAATAAGAGGGAGGAGGGATTTTAGAAACCAATCTAAGAAGATACGGTCGTCTAACTTTATTTTGCAGAGGCTTCGGCGTCGACGCCACTCATGAATGTGGTTAGTGATGTGGGTGGCCGTTTTTTTTCTGCAAGACAGTAGGATATCAACTCCCGCATCATAGTGGACAGGTAACTGGAAAAACTGTAGGAAGGTCGAGGCAAGGGAGGTAAAGGTGGCATGCGTCCCATGAGGCTGCTCGATATACCACTTAGCTGCAGAGCCAGTGAAGGTGCGCTGTAAAAGCCGGAGGCGGATAGATTCGTCCACTATGGAGTTGGAGGAACACCATAAATGGAAGGACATAATATGGTTCTGGGGGTCCTCACCTGCCTTGCCCTCAAACTTAGGGATGTCAGAAGGGAGTTTAGTGGGCATGTGAGGCCACACAGGATCGTGTCTGATGGGGTCATTGGTGAGCCTAGCTAAGTCTGGCAGGTTCATACTTGCCATGTACGGTAAGCTAGCAGATGTAGTGACTGGAACTGGGACGTGCCTAGTCATTGTGGTATGATGTAGGGGTCCAGTAGCTCCTAAAGGTATGTTCCCTCCAATAGGTGTGGTCTGGTATGGGCCAGCGCCTCCAAATGCAACATGGGTTACACTTGAGTTAGGAATAGCGGTAGGGATTCCTGGAATAGGGTTTGTGGAAACCAGAGGGGGTGTGACCCCTATGTTGGGCATGCCCATAACAGGTGGTGGCCCTGTGTTGGGAATTCCTACATGTGGAGTGTTGCCTATATTGGGCATACCCAGGGGGGGTGGTCGTTGCCATGGATGGCACCCGCCACAGAAGGGTCTGTGGATGTCTCACCTATGGTGCTGGTAAACAGTGGATCAAATGGTGTTCCAGCCATAATGGTGGTTGGTGGTAATACAACGTAGTTTTCGGATTCTGCCTCAGAATCAGATGTGAAGTGAGGCGTGTCAGAATCGACCGTCTGGTTGACCGACGATGTGTCGAATCAAGGGATAAGGCTCTGCATTGGTGACGTGGAGATCCAAGTAGGCTAAACTCTGGGAGTTCGCCCTGTAGACGACGAGAGCGTCTAAAATTCTCAATGGTGAGAATTAAGTTTTTGTGTAAAAAATCTATTTAAGTATCAGGTGGTGATATATATATAAAAACTCAAAACCCTAATGCAACCAAGGGTGCAAGAAGGGGAGTGAAAAAGAAGGCTCTCAGGCCAAAAAATCAACCTCAAAAAAGACACTTATTCTAGCAGCTGTGCTACAATAAGTGGAGGAATGCAACAAATGGTCAGAGTACCAACATGCAAACGACTTCTAGAAAAAATAGGTGTAACTAGACCAAAGGTGGGTTGAATCATGCAAACACCTAACTAAAAGTATTGTGACTCAAACAAACGATATCCTCTGCAAGGTGATGAAATCCAAGTCAGACAATATGAGTGTTGAGACAACGGCTAGATATCCCCCTACCGGGAGGGGACACCGGGGTAATCAATCCTAAAGAAAGGCTACTAGGATACTCCGTTCATGACGCGTCGAGAAAAGGTAAATCTGCCGTTTGGTCCTTGATCGCAATATCCCAATACAGGGATATCCCGAGAACTGCGAATGGTAGCCCTTCGGTTACTGAATGGATTTCGGTATTCCACTCAGGCTTCCGGAACCATCCTCGCGACTTCATCCCTCCTAGGGGAGAGGCCTTCCACAAACCGGTTGTGACCGCGCCAATAAATACTAAGAGATTTTAGCTCCCTAATTGGACAACTTCTATGTCTCAGATGTAATAACTGAGGGGTGTTATTGGAACACCTATCCCCTCAATACTACCTAGCTACAAAGTTCTTTTAGTGTTCCCCAAGTGGGGTTAAAAGTGTGTTGCAATTATGGTAAGTTTCAAGGCTCAGTTCAATTAAGTGATCGAGTGAGTGCACGTGAGGTATTGTAAACTGAACTTGAAAAAAATAAATGCTTTACAGGAAATTTTCAAAAAACAAAGGAGCTTTTGAAAATAAAAAAGCAAATATTTATGACTTTTTCAAATAAATGGAAATTAAATGCTTTGCAAATATCAACTCAAAAAACAAAGGATCTTTTGAATTGTAAAAGCAAATAATAGACTTCTTTAAAGAAATAAATGGATTTCTTCTTTCAAGGAAATTGCTAAGGGCAAGATTTTAAAGAAGTAAACAGGAAAAATTTTAATCTAGATAAAAATGCAAAATAAGTCTTTCTTTTACTTTCTTGAAATTTTTTAAAAAGACTTCTAGATATGCATTTTAAATAGTAAAATTTTTTCAAGGCTGTAAAATATGCAGAATTTAATACTGTAAAAATGTGCTATGTGGGCAGAAAGTACAGTAAAAATTAATTTTTAAAATCGAAATGGCCGAATGAAAAAATCAGCAGCGCGGGGTTTTGACAGAAAAGCCGCGATGGACCGTGCGGGTTTCGGTCGCACAGTCGCGATGGACCGCGCGGAAAATGTCCGCGAAGCCGCGATGTGCAGCGCGCAAATAGGCCGCAAAGCTGCGGTGAACCGCGCGGAAAAGGGCCGTGCAGTCGCGATGTGCAGCGCGGTAAATGACCGTGAAGCCGCGATGTGCAGCGCGGAAACCGGCCGCAAAGCCGCGGTGAACCGCGCGGAAAAAAGCCCAAAAGCCGCGATGGACCGCGCGACTGTCAGGCTAAAAACCGCGAGGCGAAAGCCGTGCACGGAAGCCGAAAAACGAACCTGAAAATTGAGAATTTCGGGCTGTTAATGGCAATAGATGGGGCCAAAACTTAGAGCAACAATGGATCTGCTGTCTAAGATGGCAGATCTATGGATCTAAAGGTTAAAAACTAATAAAAAACTAATATTAAAAGCAAAACTAGAGATCTATTGTTCAAACCCAACGGAGTCGCCAAAAACTGTTGGCCCGGTTTTGCAACCAGGCTTAGTGCTATGGGCACCTGCTAACTAGTAGCAGCAGTTTCAAATAGAAATAAACAAGAAACTAATCTAAACAAAACTAATCATGGATCTATGCAAGAATATAAGCAAATAATGTAAACATTTAAAAAGCAAGAACAAGAAAATATTAAAGAATGAATTTGTATTGAAAAATGGGGGGGCAAGCAAGTGCTTGCGATAATACCTTCAATGGTGAAGGTTGATGTTGAGCAACTCCCAAGATGAGTAGCTCCAAGCTCCAAGAGGTCTCCTTCTCCAAGGTTGCTTACAATGGCTAAAATGCTCAAGGGAGATTTCGGCAGCATGAGGATGAGATAATGGATGGATGAGAAATGAGGAGCCCCTACCACCTTTTTATAGGTTTTGGTGGTGGGGAATACCATTTGTGGTTTTGTTGGAAACCAAATGGTATTGACCAACATGGTTTAGGTACTTTTCCCTCTTTTTCCTTTTTTGAATAAAATTAATATTTTTATTCCCTTTTTAATATTTTTGGGGAATTTGGACCCTTTTTGAGGGTTTTTTATGCTTTGTTAGAAAAAATAATATTTTTTAATGGAAAAAAGGGGTGTGTACTCAGGTCTTTTGGTGACCTTTTGTTGGTTTCAGAGGCTCAGATGGTGAAAAAGTGGATAAATGGGTCATGTGAATAGGGAAATGAGCTAGTGAGCACTTTTAGGGTGTTAACATCATGCTCGTATCAAGATATAATAACAATGGGGTCCAAAATATGGGGACTTGAAATATACATAACCTCAAATACTGAATGACGAAGAATCTCAATATATGGACGAGGTGGACATACCCATGCTCGTATCAAGATACATAAAAATAACTGTAAGGCTCGAAAAAGGGGGACCTGTAGGATACATATAGAACCAATGTGTACATCATAAGAGTCCAGAGGGGGACACCAAATCTGGGACATACTGCTGGGCTAACCATGTCTGAACTGCAGAACTGAGGGCAATGGAATGACAACAGTGCTACTGAGTGTGGTACCAAAGGAACTGATGAGCTGCTGGATCAGAGTGATAAAGGGTCATACTCTCAATGGTACACTGAACTGGAACTGATCTGGGACTGAACTGGGTACTCAAGGAAGCATATGGCTAAATGGATTCCGAATACAATCGCCAACGTAGCCCGGGACATCCACGGGAACATACAATTGGGTGTTCCGAAGTGACTCACCAATGTGCTAGAGTCGGGGGAAGTCCGGGGGTCTTCGACAAATAATGGTACGTATGTAAATCCTGCGCGATTCTCAACGATGCGATCAAGGTGCTGAAGTCGAGCATGTGAGAAACAACCATTCGGAGAGGCAATGATGACTCCTCTCAAAATGGTCCGTAGGCACTCACCACAAATGGTGATGGGTCCAAGGCGCAGGGGCCTCTGGGTCTATCCTCTGGAATAGAGGGGTTGTCGTCGACAGAGGGAGACCTGCAACTATCAAGGCAATGATGTTTCCTTGACAGGAGCGCGAGGTGGAGAAACCGAAATGTGATAGTACTGATAGTAGGACTGACAAACTGGGGGGGATAACTGGGGCGAGTAGAGTGGGTGGACTCAAACTTCCTTTGTTCAGAGTATGATGGCATGGATGATCGGGAAGCATATGAAACTGACTGAGGGGGACAGGGATCGTAGATGTACTAGGAAGTGACTGGGATGAGGGAGACTCAAGCTGGTGTAAAATGGTAGGAGACTGCAGAATACTCTAAACAAAGGCGACCTGATGGAGGGGGTGCTGCCGAGATGATCGATCATAGTGCCAAGAGGCACGAGGAACTTCTTCATGGGTTAAGGAACTAGAAGAAGTGTGTGTAAAAATGGTACTATCGTGTGGATTTATACGAGCCCAGGACAGTTCATGCTCGTGATTGCTTTCAATTTTAAGGAGTCTGAAAGCGATAAGAAGACTCTGAAATGATGGGATGGTACTGTCGTGTGGATTTTACGAGCCTAGGACAGTTCATGCTCATGGTTGCTTTCAATTTTAGAGAGTCTGAAAGCAATAAGAAGACTCCAGGGGGTTGCTTTTTCGTTGTGTTAGTCTCCAAGGCCCAAAGAAGCATAAAAGGATGCAATGAAGAACTCTTCTAGCCGGTGTGACTAGAGTATTCCTTTTTCGTAATTAGTCTACCAGGTCCGGGGAAAATGGTTAAACTTATACCAGATAGACGCCCTTTCAGGTACTTTAACGAGCATGAAAGGAAGCAAGATTGCTCAGCGATCTTTTCATTGTTTTAGGAGTCAGAAAAGAGCTTAACAGAAACTCCCTAAGTGCCTTTTTCGTAAAGGACTTGTCCGACCCGAAAAAAGGGATAAAATTATACCGAACAAAAGGGGTGGCTAGGCAAGGAGGAAGTGCTCAATCAAGGAACATTGATGATGACCAAGAATGAGGGTGGGGGGGGGAACACTGGTGGGCCTCCTTATGGGGGTAATGAATGGTGGCAAAATAATGAAATATTTGCAGTATGACAGGAGTGAATGGCTCATGTAAAAATGTGAAACAATCTGATGGCGACCGATGTGGCACGCAAACCGAGGCAGCAAGGTGTTGGGACACAATGTTGAAACTTAACCAAGTGAGAGCGATAAATGATCTCAAGCATCATCACGAGCTCGGAAAAATGAATCCGACGATATAAAAAGTGTCAAAAACGGATAACGGCGACGTGGCACGTAAACCGAGGTGACGGGGGGGCGTTTTGGAAAAAATACCCAAAAAATCTGGGGGGTGATAGCGAGAAATGATCTCAAGCATCATCACCGGCTCGGAAAAAATGAATCCGATGATATAAGGTATATCAAAAATGGGCTACGGCCGATGTGGCACGCAAACTGGGGCGACAAGGTGTCGGGACACAATGTTGATATTGGTCCTGGTGAGAGCGAGAAATGATCTCAAGCATCCTCACGGGCTCGAAAAAATGAATCTGATGGTGCAAATGGTGCGAAAAACGGAGGTCATAATACTAGGTGTATCATGATGGCCTGTGGGGGTAGAATACTAGGTGTATCAAATCAAATCAAATCTACAAGTGAAATGTGACCTCAAAAAATGGTTGATATCACGCATGTGAAAAAGTGAGCATGGTTAATGACCTGCCCCCATGCTATGTGCATGGGGTTTGTGATTGTGGATCACATATGTGGAGGTTTGAACGATGGGTTCATTGACGTGCTGAGATAGATGTGATGGGGAAGGTTCAAAATGATTGATCATGCCCCCTATCCCAGGGTCGAGGGAATCTATTATGCCCCTTGACTCAGAGGTGTCAAGGTGGTGCTCTAGGATGGCGGGGTCAAGACCGGGCACTTTGGTATAGAACCAGGAAAAGACATCACGAAATTCTTGGAAGGGTTTTTTGTACTCCTCAATCTCAGACTCACTGCAAGAGGCTCCTAAAGTGATGAGTTCAAGGGCACCTCCGGGGGCAGAGATATCTATGTGGATAACAGGAGAAATGTTGGCCATGTTATCTTCCTCAAAGGCATCAGGAGCAGGAATAGGGTCCTTAAACCAGTCGACCTTGGTGGGAAGGAAGTCTTTGGATTCAACCGCAAATTGGGTAGCGGTGCTAGAGGAAGATGCTTCTGGGAGGAAATACGAACGATGGTGCATGTCATCCCAGGGATACTCTGGGGCAGTGAGTGCCTCAAGAATCTCCTCATCAGTACGGAAAGTTTGGGCCGTCAAATTGGTTGACGAGGGAATGGTAGTTGAAGAGATCATGTAAATGGTGTTGACCTCCCCGGATGGAGGTGAGATCGGGGGGTGAATCTCTTCAATGGTGGGTGGTGCCATCTCAAGATCCAGATTATTCATCTCATAGAGAGCTGCTCTGTAATCGGGGAGATCAGGACAGTGATGTGAGTAATGCCCGTAAACACCGCATATGGCACAGGGGTGGTTGGTACGCAGGGATTTATCTTTAGGCTTGGGGGTGGGGTCTAGTTTGAAAACCGGGATATTGGGATCATCGTCAAGCATATGCATGTGTTCTTGTAAAGCCGATAACTGTGGACATTGATGAGTCGCATGGCCTAACTCGTCGCACAACGAGCATTTGGGAGGAGCACGAAACACGGGTGGTTTTTTAACTGTCTTGGGAGGTGGCACAGCAGTGTAAGGTTGTGGACCTATGCCCCCAGTGGGCTTGGTAAGAGGAGGAGGGGGGATTCGTGGAGGACAACGGGGTAGAGACACCGGGGGGTGGCTGAGTGGTAGTAGCCATGGGTTGCACCGGTTGTAGGACGACGCTAGGTGTCGACGGGGGAACGGGAGACGAAAGATACCAGACGGGTAATCCCAAGGTTAACCCAGGGAGGGTAAGGGTTTCCATAACCAGGGCGCTTACTACTCCCGAGGGAGGGACTAGGAAGGGGATTGTATGGATAGGTGTAACACCAATGTGGCTAGGTACCAATGGTGGTTGATTGTTAGGTATTTGGTTATCGTGGGATAGGGTACATAAATCAGACACTTCGGGTGTAGATGACGGGGGAGGAATGGATTGGAAGGTGGATTTCATCAGCGGGTCTGAGTAAACGCCAAGTCCCAAGGAGGAAACAAACAAGGTAGCGGCACCATTAACAGGTTGTTCAACCATGGGGAGAACATTTTCGGGTGCAGCAGGGGCATTTGGATCATAGTAAGTAAGTTGGTCTATCTTGACCACACGTCCGTCATGGGGGAACATCATGGTATGAAAGACAGAGGAAGCTACCGCCCGCATAGCATACATGTAGCTGCGACTGAGTAAGAGGTTGTAATCAAGCTGGGCGTTGATGACCTCTATGTCAATGAGGACGGTGTTACCACCTAACTGGATGGGGACATTGGCTAGGAGACCTTGGGGCTGAGCTGAACGACCGTCGTAGGCGCGTAATGCAGTGGTGGACTGCTGAAGGGTAGGGGATCCCAACTTCTGCCATACGAATGTAGACATAACGCATGTGGAGGCACCTTCATCGATGATGCATCGATGGATGACAAGATTCCGAATGGAAACAGAAACTTGGAATGCTAAGGTGGAAGGCAGGCGTGGTTCGGGCTAGTCCAAATCAAATGCCATCAAGTTCGAATCATTTGGGTCAATAGCCCTAATGGCTGAGAGTAAAGTCTTGCGCTGGGAAGGGCAGTTCTTCAAGACTTCTAATGCAGACATGGCTGCGGGAGATTGGGCTAAGTCGTCTACAATGTTGTAGTTTGACGCAGCGCGCGCATTGGGGTTATTGTTGATATGGCGAAGTGGGAAAGGAAGCGCCATCTATCGGAGGGGGAGGTATACGTAACGCTTGATCAGTGGGATGAGTGTTAGTGGTTTTATCAGCGGGAAGGGCTTCAGAGGTGGATCCATATTGGGTCCGATGGGTTTGGAGGTTTACATCAGCGGATGACATCATCAACAAGTGGTGGGTTCCTGAGTCGAACATGTGTTCATCAGGAGCGGCGTATGTGATCTGTTGTTGTTGGGGTGGCACATTGGCTTGGGGGGGGGGGGGCAACGGCTGGGTGTTCACTATGCCTTGGTTTGGTAAGGGGTTTTGCAGCACCAAAGGTGGCTGCTGAGGTTGTGGGGGGTTGGGCGGTGCTTGAGGAGCCGCATGCCCTTGGCGATGGGCATCATCAACCCAAAGTTTCCGAGCTCGCTCTAAGTGTGGGAAAGCATGTGTGTAGTGGCCATAGACCCCCGCAAATAGAACAAGGATGGTTTGTTCGCAAGTTGGGGTTTTTAGCCTGCTTGGGCGGGCGATCAGGGTTTTGGTTAGCGGGGGCTACATTATTGTTGTCTGGGGGATTAGGCGGTTGACCACCTTGGTCTGTAGGTTGGTTGTTCCCACGATTATGGCCCTTGCCGCGGTTTTGTTGGCCCTGGTTGTGCTGGTTGTTCTGGTTTTGCTGCTGATTTTGTTGGGCGTACACTTGCCCTTGGGCAGCAAGTGGGTTTTGGGGTTGTGCAGGTGCGGGAGCAGGCTGCGGTGGATGATATGGAGGTGGAGGCTACGCAGGTGCAGCACCTTGAGGGGGTTGCTGACATATCTGCGGAGCAGGTTGTGGATTTGCCGCAGGGGCTGCCTGTGGCGGGTAATAAACGGGTTGGGCCTGGGAAGGCGCAGGAGTTGGTGCAGCCTACTGGTGGTAATAGGCGGGTTGGGCTTGAGAAGGCGCAGGAGCTGGTGCAGCCTACTGGTGGTAATAGGGTTGAGGTGCGGCCGGGGGAGTATAAGCGGGGGGTGCGTGTCCAAAGCACTGAGGTGGACATGAGGGTACGTGAGAATGGTGATGATGTGCCAGAGGAGCATGCGAGTTGGTTTCTCCAGACTGTGAGGTAGCCCGCGAAAGGTCGGGGCCAGGGGTAGGAAGTGCTATGGAAAAGGGTTGGGGATGTGAAGAAACATGGCCGATGATGCCGTCTGTAGCATGGGATGCCCCGACGCATCGTGCTGGGAGGACTCGCCGCGAGGGGCGTCAGGTATAATGGTATAGAGATAACCCGACTGGGCGTAAATAAGGTCAAACTGCTAGGCCTTAAGGATGGCCTCTTCTTCAGACTGGGGTCTTTCTGATGCCACATCCTTAGCAATGACAGGGAGAAGGGACTTGAGGAACCAATCTAGGAAGATACGGTCGTCTAATTTGATCTTGCATAAGCTACGGAGTCGACGCCACTCATGAATGTGGTCCGTGATGTGGGTAGCCGTGTTTTGTCTGCAAGATAGGAGGATCTCAATGCCCACGTCATAGCGGACAGGTAACTGGAAGAACTGTAGGAAGGTCGAGGCAAGGGAAGCAAAGGTGGCATGGGTCCCGTGGGGTTGCTCGATATACCACTTGGCTGCAGAGCCAATGAAGGTGCGCTGTAACAGACGGAGGTGAATAGAGTCATCCACGATGGAGTTGGAGGAACACCATAGATGGAAGGACATGATATGGTTTTGTGGGTCCTCACCTGCCTTGCCCTCGAACTTAGCGATGTCAGAGGGGAGCTTGGTGGGCATGTGAGGCCACGCAGGGTCGTGTCGGATAGGGTCGTTGGTCAATCTGGCTAGGTCGGGCAGGTTGAGGCTAGCCATGAATGGCAAACTGGAAGAAGGATGTGACATAGTAGTGGGTTGGATCAAGTTGGGGCCAATGCCCCCAAGAGGAGGGACAAGGTTTGGGATGTTGCCCCCAAGTGGGGGAACTAAGGTGGTATAGGATGGTCCTGCACCACCATGGGTAGTGTGAGCCACTGATGGAGTGGGGATAGGTATTCAAGCTACGGGAATAGGTGCAGTGAGGGGAATGGTAGAGGTGGGCCCCATTGAGGGCATACCCACAGCGGGAGTGGTAACTGGTATAGTGGTGGATGGGCCACCAATGGTCCCTACAACGAAAGGAGTGGAAGTCGCGCCAGCCATGGGGCTAGTAGGGGCAGTGTAAATGGGGTTCTTAGACTCTTCTTCAGAATTAGAGGTAAAGTAAGGGGTGTCAATATCTGGTGACGGAGTCCTATGCCGTTGACGAGTGGAGTCAAGTGACAAGGCTCTAGATCTGTGATGAGTGGTATCAAGTGATGATGATCGAAGTCTATGACGGGTGGTGTCAAGTGAACCGTGCTGTGGGGGCTCGTCCTTGAGGCACCGAGAATGTCTTGGGGACTCAATGGTGACAGATGGTGTCAAATCGCTGGGGATTGTGGTGAGTGAAAAAACAGCTCAAAAATCCTAATGCAACCGAGTGTGTAGAAGGAGAGCTCAAAAACAAGGCACTCAGGCCAACAACCAACTCAAAACACCTACTGTAACAGTTGTGCTACAATAAGTGGAGTACCAACAAAATGGTCAGAATACCAACAAGCAGCAGGTTTCCTAAAAATAAAAAATGGTGGACTCACTAGACCAAAGGAGGTAAGGGAGCAAGCAAACACCTAACTAAAAAGTATTCTGACTCAACTAGACATATCCTCTGCAAGGTGATGAAATCCAAGTCAGACAATATGAATAGGAAAGCCAAGTGGCTAAGATGTCCCCCTACTGGGAGGGACACCGGGTAGTCAATCCTAGAAGAATGGCAACTAAGATACCCCGTTCATGACACGTCCAGAAAGGTGAATCTATCGTTTGGTCCTTTTACTGCAATACCCTTATACAGCGATATCCCAAGAACTGCGAAAGGTAGCCCTTTGGTTACTGAATGGAGTGCGGTATTCCACTCACGCCTCCGGAACCAGTCTCGCGACTTCAACCCTCCTAGGGAGAGGCCCTCTGGTAAACTGGTTGTGACCATGCCAAAAAGTACTAGGGGATGTTGGCTCCCTAATTGGACAACAGCTATGTCTCAAGTGTAAGTAACCGAGGGGTGTTATTGGAAGCCTATCCCCCCGATCCTACCTAACTACAAAGATTCTTTTGTGTTCCCCAAGTGGGGTTAGAATATTGGTTGAGTTAAGTAGTTTTTAAGGCTCACTTGAATTATGTGACAGAGTGTGTGCTCGTGAGGTGATGAACCCAAAATAAAAGTGCCACAAGGGGGGGCAACTTTCTAATTAACAATACTGAAATTTAACATGCAAAATTTTCTGAATTAAAATACTAAAATTTTAAAAAGATTCTGTAAAGGGTATAGAAATTATGTTGCAGAAAAGGCTGTAGGAAGGATGGATGCAAGTAGGACAGATGGCTGTGCAGATGTAGAAAATATTGCAGCGAAGGGGGTTGGGCTCAAACTGGAAAAAATGCAAAAATCAGACCGCGGGTCTGTGGCGAAACTGAGCAGTTGGACCGCGGGTTTGAGGGAAACAGGCGCGGACGGACGCGGGTTTTTGGCAGACAGACACAGTCGGGACGCAGGGAATAGGTAAAACGACGCAGTCGGGTCGCGGGAAAGGGTTGACAGACGCAGTCGGGATGCAGCAAAGGGGCTGAAAGCCGCAGTCAGGACGCAGGAAAATGGCCGACAGGCGCAGTCAGATCGCAGCAAACAGGCTCATTAGCCGCGGTCAGATCGCAGGTAATAGACTTGAATTCGCCGGCAGGGCATCAGAAACAGTCTGAGAGCCGCAGTCGGGTCGCAGGTAAAGGCCTGAAAGACGCGGTCGGGACGCGACTGCAGAGGGAAAAGATGCGGTTTACGGCAGCCGAAAGGGACAGCCGAAAGGAAAAAAGGGAAATTATTGCAGAATTTTTTTTAAAAACTAAACCAGAAATTCAAACCTAGGGGAGTCGCCAAAAACTTTAGCTAGGGTTTTACCCCTAGCTTGTGCAAATGAGCACCTATTAAGGAGAAAGGACTCAGTAGCAGTTCAGTAAATGTAAATTTAAAATGCTAAAAAAGAAATGTAAATTACTCTAAACATGTGCATGAAACATAAAAATGAACAAGATATAAAGAATGGCTTTTGTATTAATTTTACCTCCAATGTGAAGGTTGGTGAAGCTCTTGCAATGTCTAAGAGGGTTGCTCCAAGCTCCCAACTTGCTCCTTCTCTTTCTCCAATGGTGGGAATGGGCCAAAAGGGGCTCTCAAGGTGAAAGTAGCTCAAGGGTGAGCTAGGGTTTCAAGAGAGATTTTGGCAGAGTAAGGGTGTTTATGACTGTGGATATGAAATGAGGGGTCTCCATCACCTATTTAAAGTTTTTTGGTGGTGGAGTGCTAGCCCATGGTTTTGGGAACCATATGGTTTTAGGGGCAGCTGTATAGGGTTTTTTCCTCCTTTTCCTCATTATTTTATATTTTTTATTCCCTTTTTAGAGGGATTTTGCTATTTTTAGAGGAATTTTGGATATTTTTGGAGGAAAAAGGGGTTTTTAGCCTTTTTGAGGCTTTTTTGATGGTTTTGTGGCTTTTTGGGAGGCTTTTTAGTGGGATTTTTAGGGTTTTTAAGGGAAATATGGTAGGAAAATGGACAAATGAGCCATGTAATGAGGTAAATGAGGTAGTGAACACTTTTTGGGTGTTAACAATTATTACCATAATAATTATTATATTATATTTATTAATAATATTATAATTATTAACTTTTAATAATAATTATTATTATTTGGAAAAAAATGGAGTCTCAGGGTGACAAAAGAGGAAGATTCCAGAAGACCCACTCAAAGGTAGCCGTTGACATACTAAAACTTGAAGAGATTATTCAAAGAAAGCCTATTATCATCGCTATTTTCCCAACCATCGAGGAAAATCACATTAACATCAGCTTGACAAATCAATTATTCGTCCCAGAACTAAGTATAATCGAAAAGAAAGATAAATGGGGTGAGAAGAAATATACAATTAGGGACTTACAACTAGAAATTGATGAATATAAGTTCACATCCCAATTCAATGTTACGACTATTTATCTAAATGAAATTGACATAATTCTCTGCTTATCTTGGATGGAAACATTGGAGACAATTATCTTAAATATGAAGAAAAAGTTTTTAACGTTTTCGTATAAGAAGAAGCAAGTCACACTACATGATGTTAGAACGAAGTTAGATTCCAAAGTAGTGGCATCTAAAGACTTCAAGGATATCGCCATGGTCATTTCGCAAGAAAATCAAAAGATGCAGTCAGAATTCGACAAAGTCATCATAGATAAAGAAGAAGATATCTCTCATTTAAGAGATCATAATCAGAAATTGCTTCTTCAAATAAAAAAATGAAGGATAAAGCACAACAGAATCAAAAGCTAGAAGAGGAGAATTGATATATTCAGAAGAAACTATTAGAAAACATTGACGAAAGTAGTCACCTCAAGAAGCACAAACAAGATCTAATGGATCAAATTCAGAAGATTAAAGATGATAAGAAAGCGCAAGAAAAAATGACCCGAAATCTTAAAAAAATAAAAAGACTCATTAGAAAATAAGTTGGAGCAAATTCAAAAGAGGACATCAAAGCCCTTGGACTCAAAAATTTACTTTGAGAAAAAAGAAGCAAATACAAATTCAGTCCTCATCACAGTTCAGAAAGAAGACAATCTGGTAAAAAAGCAAACAACAATAACTCCCTATCGACACCCCAACCATATAAACCAGTATCCTAAAAAGTGGGAATTGTTGAAAGATAATGGTACTAATGTGCTCAAATCTCCTGACAACAAATCAATAGAGAATCCCAACAATCAGCAACAAATCAATTTTGGCTGGATTGATCCGTCAACATATCAGAAGTTATTCTTTACACTTAGAAGTTTGTATTGACATGTTTTGTCAGCTACGATGTCACAAGGAACGATGCAACAACATTATAAGGCTTTGAGGACAAAGCCTTTCTAAGAGAGAGGCAATGTAACAAATACAAATATAAAAATAATATGAATAATATATATAATAATATAAATAATAAAATAAAACATAATGTTCATTATATTAACTAAGAGACATAACCCTTTGTGAGTAGTCACCATATAAGCCCTATATATGCGGCTACATCCTCATTGTAAAATCATCATTTTTATCTTATCAATTTATATTCAATTATTTGACCATTTATGGATCCTTTGTATTATTTACATTGGTTATTTGTATAAGAAATGATTTTATCGTTTCATGTGTTTCAAAGTAAATTCTTGTCGTGACTTTACGTGATCATACCTCCCTTACAAAGTTTAAATTTTGGTTTTTAAACAAAGTTGATCCTGAATTTTTATTTTGTTCTTCATTTTTCATCCATCCCATTGTTATATCCAAATACTTAACATAATACCACATGTAATTTTAAAATCGAGAAAATGTTGGGTAGTATTGAAAAACATCCAAGAGACAAGTCATTAAACACTAAATTGTATTTGTGATAAAGTAGTAGTCCTAAGTTATTCTATACATTTCTTTTATCATCAATGCCAAAATCAAGTTATCTACAAATTTTGATCCCGCATATAGTAGTGTAGGTTTCCTTCATGAGTTGAGACATAAATAATTAGACAATCTTGTCACCCTCTTCTCTTGTTTTGAAATTTTTCCATACAAATCAATACTAAATATGGTCTGTTGAGCCCAGAATTGGCCCTTTTTGACCATCATTTATCACTGTCCCTTACCTTGTCTCACACCAATTACCTTGGCAATTCAATTTATTGTCCTTATATATTCCCCCAATTTACAAGGTATGGCCGATTATTGTTTTATTGTATTAATACTTATGATTGTGATGATTTAAGCTGTGCATCTCTTAATTCGTGCTAACATGATGCAAATTATGAAGGTAGTAAGATAAAGGGACTGCAGGAAGATCGGAGCTGAACGAGTCACGGAGGAAGGGACGTCCATTGCTTAAGGAAGGTTCCTTGGGGCTCAATTCGTCAATCAAGGCACAGTCGTGGCAGGACAGCTGTAACATAAAGTTCTATCTTAAGTATGTCGCTGCTCAAATCCAGCTGCGAGCTGGAAGGACCGCCACTCTTGGGACAGTTGATAACTCCTCGTATATTTGGATATTTCAGTTCTGCCACGCATTGTAACAGCTAGATTATTTAGGCGCCTGAAGATCATAGATCTTCATGGCCGCCCAATTATAGGTTTAGATGTTGCAACTTTATGTATAAATATGTGGTATTACCTCGATCAAGGGGTTGGACAGCAATTAATTAATTCATCTTGTATTAGCAGTCAAGCTGAAACTATGTACTCGTCCTTCTGTTAATATAAAGAGTTGTTTCTGAGTTAAAGAGAGCGTTGTTCAACCAGCGTCTCTGTGTGAAGACTGGGCCCGTCTTCCACAGAGATTGCTGTGTTAATTTAGGATTTCATCTTTCTGTTGTGTGATGATTTGATCTTTCGTTTGTACGCAGCAGCAATATTGATTGTGTGGATTTCTCAGTAAATGATTTAATCGTGAGATTGGGAATGGTATCAATAACAGTCGACTGAGTCAGGTTTGTTTTATGTAATTCAATTTCTGTTCACACTGTTGTGCTCATCCTACAGCTGAACGTAATCCCAGAAGCTCCTAGGAATTAGCTTTCCTGTTATGTGTTGATTGATTTATATTTTGCAATTCAGTATCTTAGAACAGTTGCATTCAATCTCCTTTATTAAATTCTAGAGTAATGTTCAGGTTATGCTTCATGATTCTCAGCTTGATTTCATTAGACAGTTGATTACTTTAGAATGCAATTGAGTTTTCCTTTCTGCAATCGTTGATTAGATCTGATATTCGTTTTGCTTGATGCATAATAGAAAAGGATTGTAGTACAGCAGTTAGAAGGCAATTGGGATTGCGTAGATTCTTGGGATGAACATAGATGATAGAAGATAAAAGTATTCACTTCTGATGGTTTGTGTTTAAGCATATATTGTGCACTTGTCCTTTGAAATAAAAAGACTTTCTCGGGTTGACAATAAATTTCATACGCTCTGTGTGTTGATATTTAATTATCTGCAATTAGAGTGCTTGACATTTTGGCGCCGTTGCCGGGGAAGGATAAAAATTAAACACTAGTCATTAGTTGTATCTGATAATTGCTTCAGTCAGTCTTTTTGGTTGTTTTTGAAATGATCTGCTTCGTATGAATACGAGGGGGGTAAAACGCGATCACCTCCGACCCCCAAAACCCCACAAATTACTAACAGTACAGGTGGTTCGGGTCGTGGTCGAGGTCCACCGCTGGGCAGAAGAACATTCATTGACGACCTTGTTGACAAAACTGATTCAGCTGTCAGATCTCGTCAACAGGGGACTCCTATCAAAAGAGGCCCTACTGATCCTGGAGCGTTAGCATCAGGATCTACAGTGGAAGATACAGGAGCAGCAGTGATTTCTGCATATACTCCGGCTAAAGAAGGAACAGCTGATTCGGCTGTTGCAATTAAAGAGTACTCAGTTGTTACAACTGAAGAATACGCAGCTGCTACAACCGAGGAATACGCAGCTGCTACAACCGAAGAATACGCAGTTGCTGCAACCGAACAATACGCAGCTGTTACATCCGAACAATATGCAGCTGTTACAACTGAGGTAAGGGATAAAGGAACAAACGAAGGAGAAGATACAGAAGAAAAGATGAATAACAGACATGAGGAATGAAGAGGAAGAAGCAGTGGTACAATACCATCATGAAGATAATTCCCCGCCGGAAACTATGGCTACATTGCAATTCCCAATACAGCAGCTCGAGGGGACAGCTCCTATGAAAAACATCTCACCGTCGGTGTTACCCCGCTTCCATGGCAGGGCGGCAGAAGATCCAGACGAATTCCTGTTTGAATTCGATATCCTCTGTCGCAGCTATGATTATGTCACAGATGCTCAAAAGTTGAAGCTTTTTCCTGCCACCCTGAAGGACAATGCATTACGTTGGTTCATGAGCCTTGGGGGAGGAACTGTTGCTAATTGGAACAAGATGAAGCAAGTGTTCCTGGAAAAATATCAAGAATATTGCAACACCAGGGACAAGAGGGAAGAGTTATTCAAAATGGTACAGAAGGAGGACGAAAGCTTGGAAGATTTTGTAGAGAGGTTGCTGTACAATGTGCAGAGAGCTGGACAGACGAACATGGGACTAGATGTGCTTAAGATAATCCTGCTTCGAGGAATCAGGGACGATTGTTTAGACATGCTCAATTTATTAGGAAAGGGGGATATCTCTAAAGAATCTTTTGAGACAATTGTGGAATTATGTAAGAGATATTCCAGGGGATCTTCTAGGCATAATAAGCAGAATAAACGAAATAACCTGGAACGTGATGTCTTCGACAGAACTCAGAAGTCAATCCAATGGAGGAGCTACACGTGCAGAGATAGGCAATCTTCTTGAAAACTTTAAAACAGAAATGATGAGCTCTATCTCTTCAGAGATTGACGTCTTGAAGGCCAAGCAAAGACAGGCAGTGGAGGATCTCACACTAGGGGTATTTTGTCCCCGATGTAGAAAGACTCATCCACTGAAAGAATGCCCCCTTGACAAAGTTCAAGTATGTCAATTGTGCGAGCTGAATCATGATATGAAAGAATGCCCCACGCTGCCCCAAGTGAAAGCTGTTCTGCAGGCATCAACTCCAGAGGTGGATTCAGCCTACTTTATTGCACAGAAGAAACCCTGGCAGCCCCGGAATCAAGGTATGTCTCCCGATTCATTTCCATTTCTGAATAATTTGAATAATTGGAATACTAATATGCAAAACTGTGAATACACAATTCCCTTCAAATTATGCTCAGTGGAATTCTCCTCAACCTACGATGCAAGGTTATAATTCATGGAGTCCTTGGACACAGCCACCTCATCAACCTACCTCATGGTCTCCTGGATGGAGGAACTTCCATCCTGGGAATCAGTTTCCTCAACCACCTCCACCTCAACAGTTACCGTATCCTCCATATCCTCAATTTCAGCAATATCCTCAATACCTACCTCAGCAGTCGCAGCTGCAGCTGCAAAATAATCCTGTGCCTAACATACCAATACGGCCTCAGCTGCCTGCCAACCTAACCCTAACCCAAATAATAAAACAGTCCAGCAACTGGAAACTCTCAATATGCCAGCCTACTCTCTCTCACCTGTACCTTGTAATGACATTCGCTTACGGTCTGGGAAGGTAGTAGAGCGTATAACTTCAGAAAATATTCCACCAACCGTGTATGACAAAGGAGAGAGTTCCCAGCATCCTGTTGAATCGGTTCCTATCATTGAAGATGCTGAGCATCCCTCAGATGGGAGGGCTGAAACATTGAACGATGAAGTGGATAACACGCAGCCCGCCCAGTTGGTAAGGAAACCACCTTACCCTGAGAGATTGATGCTGCCACAAAGGGGGGGGCAACCTCAGTTCAATCTCTTAGGAGAATTGAAGAACCTTTATGTTAAGATTCCCCTCTTACAAGCTCTTCAAGATGTACCTATCTACGCTAGAACTGTTCGGGACCTGTGCACTAAAAGACCGGGAAGGAAACCCAGAGATCCTCCTACTGTTCATGTTATAGGGAATTTATCCGCTTTAATGACTGGAAAAACCCCCTGTAACTAAGTATGAGGATCCCGGCAATCCTACTGTCACTGTACACATAGGACAAACGCAGATACCCAACGTACTAGTGGATTTAGGAGCTGCGATCAATGTTATAACGATGGAGACTGTAAAAAAACTCGGATTCACCAATATTAGACCGACCCTTACTATCTTAGAACTGGCAGACAGATCCACTATCAGACCTGAAGGGATTTTGGACGACCTTGTTATTTCAGTAGACTCGTGGGAATACCCTGCCGATTTTCTGGTATTACAGCCAAAATCACAGCTGGGGGGACATCCATTGATTTTAGGGAGACCTTGGTTGGCTACCGCTGATGCTTGCATCAGCTGTCGATCAGGATCTATGACTATATCTGATGGCATGGAAACCAAAAATCTTACCCTGTACCCTCCAGCAAGGCCGGGAGTCTAGAAACTGAAACCTCCCTTTGGATAGAACAAGAAGAAGAAGAAGATGTTCAGCCATTACTAAACAATAGGGAAGGCACTAACTTTCAAAAACGAAACAGAAGACGATGCCATTAATAATTTCATTAGCGAACCTGCTTCTGTAGACAAGGAAGTTTATCAACTTCTGAACAGTACCCTCGGCAAAGAAGAACAAGAACAGCTTACGGAGGAAGCACTAGCCAATGACGCAAATATAATCCCAGTATTGAAAAGCTCGAGAAGTATTCCTATTGAGGTAGAGCCTGGAAGAACTTTGAACATCAATCCTGCTCTCTCCTCAGAAGAACAAAAGCGCTTAACCAATCTTTTGAAGGAACGTAAGGGGGCATTCGCCTGGGAGTATACAGACATGAAGGGTATTCCTTCTAGTCTGTGCACTCATCATATCTATATTAAAAACGACTCCCGGCCTGTATGTCAACCCCAACGACGCATGAACCCCAATCTGAGGGATATAGTGAAGGAAGAAATCCAGAAACTCTTGGAAGCAGGATTCATCTATCCTATTTCAGATAGTGAGTGGGTTTCCCCACTTGTAATTGTACCCAAGAAAAACGGTAAATGGAGAGTCTGTGTCGATTATAGGGAGCTGAACAAGGCTACACAAAAGGATCACTTTCCTCTGCCCTTTATTGACCAGGTACTTGATAACTTATCTGGGAAGAAGTTCTTCTCCTTCCTGGACGGATTCAGTGGGTACAATCAAATCCAGATTGCTCCAGAGGATCAGGATAAGACTACCTTCACCTGCCCTTGGGGAACGTTCGCTTACAGGGTGCTTCCCTTTGGGTTGTGCAATGCACCTGCAACGTTCCAAAGAGCTGTGATTGGCATATTTTCTGAATTGGTAAATGATAGCATGGAAATTTTTATGGATGATTTCACTCCTTATGGCAGGGATTTTGATGAAGCGTTGGAAAATTTGAAGAAGGTTTTAATTCGCTGTGAACAGGCTCGCCTCTCACTGAGCACTGAAAAATGCCACATGATGATGAGTGAGGGGGTGGTATTAGGACATTTCATCTCTACTAACGGTATTCAAGTGGATCCTTCAAAAATTAAGGTGATAAAGAATATACCAACCCCTTCAACTCAGAAAGAGGTGCGAAGTTTTCTGGGACATGCTGGGTATTACAGGAGATTCATAGAAAACTTCTCCAAACTGGCTTCTCCTTTGTTTTCATTGTTAATGAAGGATGTGCAGTTTGCATGGAGTACAGCATGCCAGACAGCATTTGATAAGCTTAAAGAGAAACTGTCCACAGCCCCTATTTTAAGGGGACCTAATTGGACCATACCTTTCCACATTTCTTCAGATGCTTCTGATACCGCCATTGGAGCAGTTCTAGGACAGCAGGATGGTCAAGTACCTTATGCTATTTATTATTTGAGTAAAAACTTAGCCCCTGCTGAACTAAATTATACTGTTACTGAAAAAGAATTTCTTGCTATTGTTTATTCTATTAATAAGTTTCGGCATTACATTACTGGGTATCCTACATTTGTGCATACTGATCACTCTGCCATTAAGTATTTAATGAATAAACCTGTCACTAATGCCAGAGTAACCAGGTGGCTTTTATTATTACAAGAATTTGATATTACTATTATAGATAAACCTGGAAAAGAAAATGTTGTTGCTGATTTTTTATCACGATTTACTAACAGTGATGACAGTTCACCTGTTGAGGATGCTTTCCCGGATGAACATTTATTCGCACTCTCAGCTCATTCACCCTGGTATGCAGATGTTGCTAATTATTTGGCTGCAGGGAAACTTCCGCCACATATGTCTAAACGAGAGAAAAGAAAAATTATTCAGCAAAGTGCCAGGTATTGTTGGCTTAAAGGCCATCTCTTTTACACAGGACCTGATCTTGAAATTAGAAGATGTGTAAGGGAAGATGAGATCTTTCATATACTGAAGGCCTGTCACGATGAACCTTGCGGAGGACACTTTGCAGATAAAAGAACAGGACATAAGGCGTTGCGGATGGGCTATTATTGGCCGACACTGTTCAGAGATGCTAAAAAATATGTTCAGTCCTGCGACAGCTGCCAAAGGATGGGCCAACCTAATAAGACAGACCAGATGCCTTTACAGCCCCAAGTGGTACTAGAACCGTTTGATAGATGGGCATTGGACTTTGTTGGTCCTATCAACCCTCCTTCCAAACAGAAGGTTTACATCTTGGTGTGTACAGACTACATGACTAAGTGGGTAGAAGCTGTAGCTTTGGCTAAGGCAAACGACCAGGCGGTGATTGATTTCCTGTACAGTGAAGTTTTTACCCGATTTGGAGTACCAAAGGAAGTAGTTACTGATGGCGGACCACAATTTATTTCACATCAATTTGAATCCTTGCTCCGGAAATATCATGTGCAGCACAAGATAACTTCACCTTATCATCCCCAGGCCAATGGTCAGGTGGAAAGCACTAATAAGGTTATCGAAGCAATCCTTACTAAAACAGTTAAAAGCCATCGAAGGGATTGGGCTGACAGACTTCCAGAAGCACTGTGGGCATATCGCACGACTTGGCGCAATACCACGGGCTTTTCTCCCTATGATCTGGTGTATGGTAAGAGTGCCATCTTTCCAATTGAATTTGAGATCAAGACCCTGAAAACAGCCATTGAAATGAACCTGGATGTAGCAGAAGCTCAGAAAAGAAGATTGAATCAGTTGAATGAACTGGATGAGAAACGATTAGCTGCGGTAGACCAGACGGTGCTACTTCAGCAACAGAGATCTAACTGGCATGACCGATTCATCAAGAAGAAAATCTTCCATGAAGGAGACTGGGCACTACTGTACGACTCTAGATTCAAGAAAGATTTTAAGGGGAAATTACGCACAAGATGGCTGGGTCCATATTTGGTTGACAGGGTATTTGACAACGGCACTGTTCGCCTGATCACCATTGATGAAAACCGTATGCCATTACTTGTTAATGGCCACAGGCTGCGACTGTATCGGAAGCCCATTTCGAAAGATGCATTCATTTCACAGATTGCTGCTGATCCAAACTACCAATTGGCACCAGAGCAGGAACATTTTTCTACCTTTCCCAAATCTTAAAATGAAAATCATATTTGCTGTACATAAATAATTTCTTGCTGTAGCGTATAATTTTCGTTTTCTTTCTTTCTGCATTTGATCTCTTTGCTTGCTGTTGTCTTTTAAGAAAAAAAAAATTCAGGGAAGCGCCAGGAGAATGATCAGTTTGGGGCCCATAATGAAAATCTCTCTGTGCCGTCCTTGTGTAAAAAAAAAAAAAAAAAAAAAAAAAAATAAAAATAAAAAATTTCGGCTATTGCAACATATTTTCCGGCAGCTGCAACATATTTTCCGGCAGCTGCAACATATTTTTCCGGCGACCGTATTCTCCATTTCCCGGGAGCCGTAAATGCCCTTTCCGGCAGCCGTCAATCTTTTTCGACAGCTGCAACTTTAGCGGCTGCAACATCGGCAGCTGCAACATCAGCGGCTGCAACATCGGCAGCTGCAACATCAGCGGCTGCAACATCGGCGGCTGCAACATCGGCGGCTGCAACTCCAGTTTCCGCGGCTGCCACCTCATCTTCCACGGCTGCCATCTCATTTTCCGCAGCTGCCATTCCATTTACCAGCCACAACCGTATTCTCCATTTCCCGGTAGCCGTAAATTTTTCCCGTTCACCGTCAAATCTTTTCCGATAGCTGCAACTCCGGCAGCTGCAATCCCGGCGGCTGTAATTTCGGCGGCTGCAACATCTTTTTCTCGCAGTCGCCACATCACTTCCCGGCCGCCACCTCATTAACCAAGTCACTTCCACACCACAGCTGTCATTTCTTTCCAGCGGCTGCGACATATTTCCCATATTCGAAAAATCTTTCCCGCCAGCCGTAAGTCTCTTCCGACAGCCGTAGTTTTTCCCGGATATTGTGAATCTTTTTCCGGCTGCCACGAATTCTTTCCCGATGGCTGTAACTTCTTTCTTGTCAGCTGCAACAAGCTTTTTCATCGGCCGTGTGATCATTTCTTTGGCAATTTGCAGTGGTAACTCCCGTGTTAATAGAAGGATTGTTTAAACTTGCTAATTATGACGCTGATTCAGCCCAGTCCTGCCGGCGAACTCATCATTTCAACCCGGAGGATGCGACGCCTTGTGTTTTACCGGCGAAGGAAATCAGTGCCTTATCCGAGTCATCATGATTCCACGTCTGATTGTACACGCGTTCGGCTCCACGACGTCACCAACTCCATGCTCCACCAGTTTCCGCAGCCTTCCGACGCACAGTTTTATGAGGTATGGCTTTCATTTATCACGTGACTAAGTATTGATATCATGTAAACGAGATTGGCCGTACCTTCACTCGTACCACCATTTATATCCGATTGAACCTTTCCCTCGTACGACGTAATACTAATAACTGCCACCTTCCCCAATTCGGCATGAAAATTTTAAACTCCTCTCTGCGCTTAACTTTCCGAATTAGTTCATTTGTTCAACGTCTCCGCTCAACGATTCGTGCATTCTCCGCGCTGCAACTTCTATTCTGGATTCTGTACTCTGTCGAAACAGCAGTTCTATCTTGCAGCCAGGACCATGGGCATTCCAGTTCGCCATGAACCTTTCAATACCCGGGAACTTAGACGGAATTTGCAGGTTCTGGCCATTTTTCAAGCCGCTGGCTGGGTCGAGTTCTTTGAACGATTGGATGGATTCGACCGGGACGCAGCCCTGCAATTTGCATTGAATCTCACTAAAACACACTCCACGGTGTGGGGGCTGTGTATAGATGTTTCGGAGGTCATTATATCCGAGGTTACAGCTATCCCATTGGTGGGAAAACCTTGGTTTAACCGTCGAGTTCCTGCAACAGCTGCACGGGAACAATTTTTACTTCCAGGGGAGCAAGTTGAAGCATCCAGGAGAGGGATTGCATTGAAGTCACTGCCGCAGCCATGGGACCAGGTCGCTATCTTCCTCAAGAAATACATAACTTGCGAAGGCAGATACCAAACTGTGTACAACTCTGAACTTCCTTTGCTTTCTCATCTCCGTCATGGCATTTTGTTAAATATTCCATTTTATCTATTGCATGATTTGCGCCATATGGCAACATTCGTTCAATCTGCAAAACACCCATTATCCTCCCTCACACACCATGGCCTCATCAAGTTAATTATTATGAGAACCCTGGCCCAACATAATATAACATGGGAGCAATTCATCACCCGGCCACAGCAACCTGTTCCCTTGAGGGTTATTCCATTACAGCAATTACCGGTTCCGCCACAACAGGAGGACCGGAGTTCCTCCAGTGAAGTTGGGGGGAGGGATGAAACGGAAGAAGAACCACAGAGGGCACAGGCAGGACCATCCGGAAGGGATGAAACGGAAGAAGAGCAACAGAGGGCACAGGCAGGGACATCAGGGGTTGACAAAACCACAGAGGAAGAACAGCCCGAGGCACAGGCAGAGCCATTTGAAGTATATGAATCCCCAGCACAAGCAGAACCAGTGGGGGATGACACTGCATCTGAAGGAGAGCGAGGGGAAGCTCAAACAGAGCTGCCAGGGGACAATGTAGATGAAACCCTCGCGGAAAACCTAGATAACAGGGCAGCTCCGACAGCAGAAGGTGAAATTGGAGCAGCATCAAAAGCTGCGACAATGGAACCTGAAGATGACGGAGCTAGAGCAATGGAGGACGACATTGAGCTGGTCACAATCGAGTCTTCACCGGAATGGGCAGGAGGAGCAGCTGTGATTGAAGAAGAACAGCATGGGGGGCAGGGAAATGTTCCTTTGACTTCAGTTTTGCCTCCCTATGTTCCAGCTCCACGAGAAGAAACACTACAGAAAGGGAAGTCACAAAAGAAAACGCAGCAGAAAAGGAAGAGGACCACCAATGAGTTTGATTTAGTGGCACCAATTAGAAGGAAGCGAACTCGGTCAATTACAGCAGCAGAGGCAGCTAGAACAAAATGGGCAACCTTAGAGACACAGGTTGAACCCCCAATCCTTACACCAAAGCCGAGGGATGCTCCACAAAGGCCAGTAGAAGAAGAGCCGGGAGTTGAGGGACTCTTGTATGAGAATGCAATGCTGAAAGAGGACCTCCAAGCACTTAGAAAGGAGCTGGAAACATGGAAGGAAATCTGCCAAAAGCAGGGTGGAAGAAAGATGTATACATTAATAGAGGCTGCAGACCAAGTGGAGGAAACAGCTTCTGCTGAAGCTGGAGAAAAGGATGAGCGAATACTCTGCCCCACCTGTGGGGAGATCTTTGAGGAAGCAGGTCATAAAATTTTACTTAGCACCTATTCAGCACAACAGCCTGCAGCCACAGAAGGGAAAGCAGTGGAGAAAGAGGATGCTGCAACACAAGAACCAGCACCTTTAAACATCCTTGCTGCAGCTGCTACTTCCCATGATGCAGAAGTCATAGAACGGATGGGAGAAGAACAGGGAGTGGAGGATGCCCTGGAAATTTATAAGGAATGTATGGCAATTCCAAAATGCTCCCACGACATAGAAATCACAGAACAAATGGGAGAAGAACGGGAGATGAAGAATGCTCTGGAGCTTATAAAAGAGTATGGTGAGACCCCAGAATGTTCTCATGACACAGAAATCATGGAGCCAAAGGATACCCTGGAGGATAGTGAAGAATTTTGTGCTGTAACCCCAGAACGTTCCCAGGACACAATAATTTTAGAAGGGGAAATGGAAATGCAGGACTGTGACAAGTTGAAACAGGATGCTGCAACACAAGAACCAGCAATCCTGAACTTGACCGTCCAACCGACTGAGCAGACAGAAGAAAAAACTGGGACAGAGGATATTCTGGCATTCAACGATGAACTCTGGGTGGTGACCCCAGAAAGCTCTCATGATACAGAACTCATGGAAAAGAAGCTGCAGCAAAATAAAGATGAAGATGTAAGCCAGGATGTTGTCACACAAGAACCAACATCCTTGGATGCTGCAGCAAGAATCCCTGAACTGCAGTTGGAGGATAACCCGGGAATAGAGATCATTCCTGATATACAATGGAGTGATGATGAACAGGTACAGACACCCTGCTCAGGTGACACTGAAATCTTGGAGGAGGAGCTGCAAATCGAAAAGGATATCCAATCCCAGCAGCCAATTGACAAAAAAGACACTGTTACACAAGAACCAGTGTCTCCAAAAGCAATAAAGGCAGCTGCTGAAGAAGGTTTAAGGGATGTTGCTGTTACACAAGAACCAGCAACTCCCTTGATAAGATTAGATGCACTGGAAGACACTGTCCCACAAGAACCAGTGCTTCCACCTCCTACAGGTATTATTGAATTGGATTCAGATTGAGTGTGTCTTTTCAACTTCCCCAGGCAAAGCATAAGAGAACTGCAGATATTAGCAAGTAGTGGGGGAAGGGGAACAGTAAAGTTGGGAACTGCTGGGTTGCTCACAGAAATTTTTCAAAGGGATAGAAGGGATGCCTGATTTATCTACATTCTTTCCTCTTGCCTGGACAAGGTTCAGTACAATATTCAGCTGCAGGTTGTTGCATGAGGACATGCAACAGGATAGTTGGGGGGAGATGTTGAGCCCAGAATTGGCCCTTTTTGACCATCATTTATCACTGTCCCTTACCTTGTCTCACACCAATTACCTTGGCAATTCAATTTATTGTCCTTATATATTCCCCCAATTTACCAAGGTATGGCCGATTATTGTTTTATTGTATTAATACTTATGATTGTGATGATTTAAGCTGTGCATCTCTTAATTCGTGCTAACATGATGCAAATTATGAAGGTAGTAAGATAAAGGGACTGCAGGAAGATCGGAGCTGAACGAGTCACGGAGGAAGGGACGTCCATTGCTTAAGGAAGGTTCCTTGGGGCTCAATTCGTCAATCAAGGCACAGTCGTGGCAGGACAGCTGTAACATAAAGTTCTATCTTAAGTATGTCGCTGCTCAAATCCAGCTGCGAGCTGGAAGGACCGCCACTCTTGGGACAGTTGATAACTCCTCGTATATTTGGATATTTCAGTTCTGCCACGCATTGTAACAGCTAGATTATTTAGGGCGCCTGAAGATCATAGATCTTCATGGCCGCCCAATTATAGGTTTAGATGTTGCAACTTTATGTATAAATATGTGGTATTACCTCGATCAAGGGGTTGGACAGCAATTAATTAATTCATCTTGTATTAGCAGTCAAGCTGAAACTATGTACTCGTCCTTCTGTTAATATAAAGAGTTGTTTCTGAGTTAAAGAGAGCGTTGTTCAACCAGCGTCTCTGTGTGAAGACTGGGCCCGTCTTCCACAGAGATTGCTGTGTTAATTTAGGATTTCATCTTTCTGTTGTGTGATGATTTGATCTTTCGTTTGTACGCAGCAGCAATATTGATTGTGTGGATTTCTCAGTAAATGATTTAATCGTGAGATTGGGAATGGTATCAA
The DNA here is from genome assembly GCA_027924585.1 of Larix kaempferi. Taxonomy (NCBI): domain Eukaryota; kingdom Viridiplantae; phylum Streptophyta; class Pinopsida; order Pinales; family Pinaceae; genus Larix; species Larix kaempferi. The sequence continues at coordinate 7,194,600 of BSBM01000597.1, read as the reverse complement.
TAACAGTCGACTGAGTCAGGTTTGTTTTATGTAATTCAATTTCTGTTCACACTGTTGTGCTCATCCTACAGCTGAACGTAATCCCAGAAGCTCCTAGGAATTAGCTTTCCTGTTATGTGTTGATTGATTTATATTTTGCAATTCAGTATCTTAGAACAGTTGCATCAATCTCCTTTATTAAATTCTAGAGTAATGTTCAGGTTATGCTTCATGATTCTCAGCTTGATTTCATTAGACAGTTGATTACTTTAGAATGCAATTGAGTTTTCCTTTCTGCAATCGTTGATTAGATCTGATATTCGTTTTGCTTGATGCATAATAGAAAAGGATTGTAGTACAGCAGTTAGAAGGCAATTGGGATTGCGTAGATTCTTGGGATGAACATAGATGATAGAAGATAAAAGTATTCACTTCTGATGGTTTGTGTTTAAGCATATATTGTGCACTTGTCCTTTGAAATAAAAAGACTTTCTCGGGTTGACAATAAATTTCATACGCTCTGTGTGTTGATATTTAATTATCTGCAATTAGAGTGCTTGACATGGTCTCCAAATAGTATTCTTGGCAAACATTTACTTTAAGATTATGAAACTTTGAGCACCTACGTAAACATAAGTAGGAATATCCATTAGTCCAATATATTGTGATGTACGGAAAACATAAAAAATTTACTTTAAGATTATGAAACTTCGAGCACCTTCCTAAACCTAAGTAGGAATATCCATCAGTCCAATATATTGTATTGTATGAAAAACATAAAACATAAAGTCTTAAAGTCGCTCAATGGTGTCACAAAATGCACAGAGAGCTTACATTTTTCTGACATAAGAGCATTTTTTTGAGTCTCCGGTTGTTCTAGATTTTACAAAAAAAAAACAAATTTATAGAAAAATAAAAAGAAACTTGATCTTGGCATGCAAAATGTTGAATGCCATAAAATTTGGGCCAAATAAGGGCCACCATCTCCATAATTGATTTCAATTTCATAGTGCGAGATCCTAAGGGTATTAAGATAATGGCGCAAAGATCATTTACTAGTAAGTTGTAACCCAAGGAATATATACCTAACCTGTAAGGTTTATCTCACATGCTACACAGTGATATATATATTTGGATATAAATAAATACAACTTTTAGGTTATTTGTAGCTCAAGAGATCGGTAGGGTAGACTGTAATATCCTTCCCTTGAGAAAAGAACCATGCATAACGGTCTCTCGATTTATTTGCAGAGGACACTAAAAATAAGTAGTGACGTCCACATAGCTTAAAACCATTATGGAGTATTTGCTTCACACACTCAAAAATAGTTGTCCTATATACAATAGAACCATAGGAAACTTCTTTAAAAATGGGTGTTATACACACATTTAACACCATTGAAGGCATTGCTTACATGCTATAATCCACGAAAGTTACTCGTAGAAATAGGCCTACAAACCTCTTAAAGTTCCTTAAGACTCTTTTTGAAAATTCCACCTTTGGAGCAAGACAATAGGATTTTCTAGCCATGATAACCATTCTCCTCACTTCAATTTTTTCATCGACTATATTTGGGCCCTTCAAGAGCTTTGGATTCTCTGAAATCCAGTTAAGAACAGTCTTAAATATTCCAAGGGCATAAAAAATTGGGTAGAATTAGGCAAGCATATGCCTCAGCACCAGGGTACTCAACTTGGTTGGTGTCATACTAGGATCCAATAGATTGTAAAACTCGAGAGTTATTCTTTGATGGTTGATAATGCCCTTTTTCATAGGAGCATTCAGAAGGAACATGTTCTCAAAAGGAATTTTTGGGTGGTGTGGCAAGGTGAAAAAAATCCTCTTGCTGGACAAATATGGCTCGTTATCAATTTTCAAAGTAGGAGGTGGTTTTTCATTCAACAACCCCTTATGTTTGAAATATTCGATGTCTTTTTTCATCGTATCACCCATGCGAGCAGACAAATCAATTTTGTAGGCCAGGCATCTGCCCAATACATTGTTTGGAGTGAAGTCCAAGGTTCAAATCCAGGGATCGTCATCATCCAACAAAGGAAAAGGGACACTCACATAGATATCATCATCTACAGTTCTGTAATATATCTAGGGAGGCACCCAAAGTTGTAACAACATAACTTTAGTCCCACTGCCATTGATAATCCTTACATTCTGAATGTCTTTGATAATAAATTCAATCTTAAAATCACATTTTATCAGAGTGTCTTTACGACCAGTACTAAAAGTAAATAATTGATCTCGAGTAAGGAAACTCCTATATCTTCTATCAAATGAGTCCACATGAAAATCGACACAAGAACTAGGTTCTCTCCAGGCCACTGATAACTCATTAAGATTAAGAAGTGAACCGATCTCAAGCAGCAGAACAGGAGAAAATCTAAAGAGTGTTATTCTTTTGCGGAATCTAGAGGAGGTTTCAATAACAACCTTGACCTTTAGAGCATGTCCGTGGAATATGAGATTCCCATCATTACTAAGTATCACTGCCTCCTTCACAACACTAGGAGTTGAGAACTGAAAAAAGACATGGGGAGGCACCTTGGGGATGTTGCTTCTCTTGCCATTGCTGGACTTTGTGAACTCTATGTGTGCAAATTGAGGAGTCATTGATGTCTTGACTCTGCATCTGTGCATCGATCCCAATTTCACATTCTCTTCTATGTAGTTTGTCAACACTTTCATTATCACGCCCTCCCCAAATCCCCCCAGGATTATCTGAGTTGAGTTTCTTGGGAGGATATTGGGGGTTTGGAAAATGTCAGAAGAGAGATTCAAATGAGCTTCAAATTCTTCCCTGGAATGAGTGTGTTTATCATAGAAGTTGAGAGAGAATTTCACAAATGCCATTGATTTCACATTTTTTGCAACAAGCATGTTCATTTCCACATAGATGTTCATCACTTGTCAACTCATGGAAGCAATTTTTTTAACCATAGCTTCAAGGGCACCCCTCAATGATACAATTTTTGGGACAAAACCTTCCATGACATACATGTTTTTCATTATCCCCAAGCTCAATATTTATAGCATGACACAAGGATTTTTATAGCTTGGAAGGGAACACATCATGTTATATACATATGTTGTGATGAATTGCATTTACAAGTACCTTCATGTCCAATTATCAAGGAACAAGATTTTATGCAATTGGGTGGTTTGTCAAATAAAGAACAGAGCTCCAAACATGTAAGATTTTTCTGTTTGCAATTACGATTCCCTTCATGGCCTGCCAAATTCTTAGATTCCTCCACTTCATTTTCTTAGTGTTAGTGTAATTAAAGAGAAAAATATGTGCACTTCTTAGAACAAACATGGTTACCCACACAAGTGATTAGAGGAGTGGCTTGTCTCGAGAACATTGTTGGTGTCCATTTTCTCACCATTTTTTATCATCAAATCTACTTTGAGTGGCGTCATTTTCATTATTTTGCTATGATAAGTTATTCTTTCCGCCATTCAGACCATCAAACAGACCAGGTATGCATGTATTCATTTATCATATGAATTTTGGTCAAATCTTGCTATATTATGATTTATTAATGTTTAAAGTGACATTTCTAGACATGTGTGGCATTTAGTTTTCGCTCTACAGGTTGCGGTCTTCAAACGGACCTTCATTCAAACTCTCTTTCATGCCAAAGATGCCAGCAACGTCCATCCCGTCGTCCATCCCTTCATCCAGTTCGCGGAAACATCGGTTGGCATATTCCTGGCCATTAAAGACAGAAACAAACACGTGGGTTCTGTTAGAAACGTAGTGGTTACGATCGGTGAGCCCTAGTTCTAGAAGATTCGCCTCCTTTCCTCTTGAGCTCGACAACACACGGTATCCCCACGTCAACAATTCAACGTTCCAACTTTCCTATTCGTTCAACTTGATATTATGCCCGTCTTCTCACGCCAATTTTCTAGAGGAGCCTCGTCCGCCCACACTCAGTCTGCCAACACATTTCTATGCCCACGTCGACGCTCCAACATCCCTCTCCTCCATCCATCCAGCTCACCAGCATACATTCTACCCACGACTGAAGGAAACAAACATGCAGCTATTTGCGTCAAATAGGATTGATGCCGTGAAAGCATGCATGCGACCTCTGCGTTGTTGTGAGCCACCAGGCAGCCGTTTTAGAGTCTTAAAGACTGCCTATTATTAGAGAAGTCGACCACTAAAGGGTCGAATTGCTCTCTCGATTGTAAAACTGTATATATAGACCTCTTTGTGACTGAGACGAGTTAGTCCCCGAGTCTCCAAGTCTTTAGAGTTTAGGCAATTGTTAGTCGTTTTTAAGCTGCAAGCACTGTGTAACTTTCTCAATTAATGGAAGCTCCTGCGTTTTATTGTTGATGCTCTATTGTTGGTGATTAAGTTGATCTAGTTTCCATCTTTGATTGTTGGGAAGGGTCCCTCATCAACCATAGGATTTGTTTATGTTTTTCTGTATTTCTTTTCTACAAATAGCTAGTTCATTTTCCAATTTATATAATTAATTTTGTTTTCCTGCATATGTTATTTCTTTACTCTTTGTAATATGTATTTCACTACTAACTTAATTTATGTTTCCAGAACTGATAATGGTCGACCAAGTGTAGTATTTTTAATTTGTTTCCAGTTTTCTGCAATTAGATAGAGTTTAGATAGCTGTTGTTTAGTTAGTTGTTGTTTCCAGCTTAGTTATAATTAGAGTTAGTTCCATTAGTTTCTTTCTCTGTAGCTATAGGATAAGTGTTATTCTTAGTTTTGTTTAACTATGTTATAGAAGTAGTTCATCTTCTCAAATAATAATTAGAATAGATTGCTTCCTACTATCTTAGCTTGTCAATAGTCTTCTCACTGACTTCTTTGCACTGTAGGTTCATCTGCATTCGCCAGCTGACGTTAAGAACATCAAAATTGCTTCTTTCCTTACTTTAATTCATTTTCTTCCATCCGGACTATCATTCGGATTGTCATTCGGATCATCATTCGGATCATCATTCTTTCTGTACTGTTTTTATGCTTATTTTGAATTCAGTTTCTTAGGATCTTTAATTGTAATCTTTCTTGATCTTAATTAACATTTTTAACTATAATTAGGGCTTTGCTTTATATTCCATAAAAGTTTTAATTAATTTTGTCATTATTCTTAGTTTCCATCTCATTTTCTTTCACTTTGTTTCAACTGTTTTTGAGTTATCTTTCATATCTGATTTACTAATATGTTACTGTTTTAGATTTGTCAGTCTTATTCTTAGTGTAGATTATTTCATGTTCTTAAGATTTATTTCATATTAGAGTTAATAATTTCATTCTCCAAGTTATCTGAATTTTGATAGTTTCTTTGTTAAGTAGAGGATCAGTTTCCCATTCATCCAGATAATGAAGATGTTCATGAAATAGGATTTGGATCGGAAATAAATATCTTTGTCAAGTTTTCTACTTGCTTCTATATAACATATCTTTATCAAGTTTTCTACTTGCTTCCAAATTAAATTCAGAAATAATATATTTATTAAGTTTTCTACTTGCTTCTAGATTCCATTAGTTTTATGTCATTTTGCTTATGGATAGAAGATAGATCATAATGTTTAAGGTTAATTGTAATTGGTCTCTTTGTAGTTTACATCTCTTTATCAAAATTAGGTTAGATTTACTTCCATTTTTTTTCGCTATTACATTTGAAAGTCATTACGATTCATTCACTCCAGTTCCTATCACGTTTGACATACAACATCAAGGAGAATGGAATTAGAATTAGATGCTTTAGTGTAGTTTTGAAGTATTAACTAAATGCATAATGTAGTTATTGAATTCATTAATAGTTTGTAGTTTTTCTTTGAATCAACATAGCTTTCTGTTTATGTAATTTACTATTAAATTAAGTCATTTCTTAGATAGGTATCTAATTTCGTTTATAGTTGTTTCTAATTCCTAGATTAGAATTTAAAGAATTGGTTAAGTAGTTTCTATTCTTATAAAAATAGTTTGCTCTTTAATCAGTATTTGCTCTTTTTCCATTGTTTAATCATAAAGTAGAGTAGTATGATTTGATACTATTCTGATCTGTTGTTTTAATTTGGTTTAATTAGTTCATTTGTTATATTTTCTGAAGTTTGACTTGGTTTTCATTTTGAAAGATGTTTCGATCTTTTCTTTATTAAACATTTCTAAGGTATGACAAGCTGAAACTTAAGTGTCATTCTACCTCAACATATATTGTGCCACAACTCTAAGATTACCAACCCTGGTCGATAATTAAATATTTTGGTGATTCTTTTAAGACAGTAAACACACCTCAACATTTTGGCGCCATTGCCAGGGAGTTGTAGATAGGTAGAACTCAGTTGTAGATAGGTAGGTAGAATTCAGTTGTAGATAATTATGACCTTCTCTTAAAAACTTAGGGATAGATTTGAATTCTCTTCTTTTGAAATTTAGAAATAGGCTGGTGGCAGGTGAGCAGTAAGACGAGAGGTAAGAACCTGCGCATCTGTTATAATTGGCATCCCCAAAACCCAGTAGTAGTAGTGATGCAGTTAGAATTTGTTTAAGTTATAGTTTGTTTTTCATGAATAGGTCTAGAGACTCACAAGGTAGATTTAGTAAAACTAAAATTCCCACTAAAATTCCTACTAACCTATATGGGGGGCGTGCCACCCCAACTACTAACTCAGCAGAAAGGTATTGTAAGACACCTAAAGGGGATAGTCCTACTTGGAAATCAAAGGAAATCCTTTATGGAAGTCAAATAGGGGAAACCATAGGGACATCAGAAAAGTCTGTTCATAAAGAAATTACACAGGAACCTCAAGCTCATATTGAGATTGAACGTAGACAAGAGGAAACTCCAAAGGATAAAACTTCAGAACCCTCCAACTCTCCATTAGTCCAAAACCCAAATACATTACTTTTTCAATAGTAGGTGGTCCAAACTTAGTAGATTTTGTCGATCATGCACAAGTAGATGCTCTTTTTGAGAATTATGTGAACATAGTCATCTCACGGATTGAGACAAAAATAATAGGACCTTCAAAACTGGATACCCACGTAGCTGGTAATTCTCCTCCTAAAAAGAAGAATACTCTTCTTGAAACAGAGCGTTGGGATATCCCATATTCACCAAGAAAGGATCCACCTAGGTATTCTCACTTTGGCAATCGAATCTTCATGGAGGATGAAAATGAAGATCGTGTTTGACAAAATGAAGGAGAAGGAGAGGTTAGAACCGAAGGTACTTTTGGATTCCCTATCTTAGACACTGCACAAGATGTAACTATGAAAAATATCCCTCCCTTCTCACTACCAACCTTCTATGGGAAGAGTAGTGAGGATCCAAATTCATTCTTATTCAAGTTTGAAATTTTGTGTAGGAGTTATAATTACCTACAAGATGGCCAAAAAATAAAATTCTTTCCTACCACATTAAAAGATTCTTTTCTTCGATGGTTTATGGGATTAGGAGATTCTAGTATTAGAACTTGGGAAGACATGAAGAATGCATTTCTACTGAAATATCAGGAATACTGTAGACCTAAGGACTCTCGCAATGATATCTTTAAAATTCAACAACTTGAAGACGAGAGCCTAGAAGACTATCTCGAAAGATTTAACTATGTGTTACATAAATCTAAATATAGTGATCTTCGGGAAGATGCAGTAAGAACACTCTTCCTCAAGGGAATCTCAGAATAAATTCTTAGAGAACCTTAATCTTATGGCAGCAGGAGATATTTCTCATCAGCCTTTTGCACATATTTGTGAACTATGTAGGAATTACTCTAAGAGTAGAGGGAAAGGTGGAATACATTTTCGAGAATCTTATGCTAGGAACCCGAAAGGGAACACATCCAGTCCTGGTGGAGTTACAAGGGTAGAATTGGGAAACCTATTGGAAAATTTTAAAACAGATATCCAAGGAGCCATGGGTTCTCAACTAGATGCACTACAAGCTAAAAAGAGGTAAGATGAAGAGCATGCAACAATGAGTGTTTTATGTCCTAGGTGTAGAACTAAACTTCCTCAACGAGAATGTCCATTGAATAATGTTTCAGTTTGTCACCTTTGTACAGAAGAACACCCGACTGATATATATCCATCATTACCGGGGTTGCAAGTTGTGTATAAGAGTGGAAAATTTGGTGAATCATCTAGGAGGCCTTGGAAACCTAGAGATCAACCATCATATCAAGATCCATCACAAATTCCACCCTATTACTATCCTTATCAACCCCCTCAACAATGGAATACTTCAGGTTGGCAGAATTGGCCTCCACAGTACCCTCCTCAGAATACCCAACATCAACAATGGCCACATGGGTGGAGAGGACAAGCTTATGCTCAACCACCTCCTCCTATGCCTAACTATCCTTACCCACCTAATATTCAGCAACTTTTACTTGGATTTACACCTCCTTCACTACCCCCTATCCCAAATCAACCTCACCATTTCCAGAACATGAATCCTCCAAGACCCACAATATTATTTGCACAACCGATACTGAATCCTAACAACAAGCCAACCCAAGATCTTAAAAACATTGGGTTGTTACCTCTTCCATCATATGCCATTTCGACCGCACCAATACATGAGATTCAACTGTAGTCTGGAAGAGTTTTACAAAATCAACCCAAGTCATCAGTTGTTATCCAAGAAGAGAACGAAGAAGAGAGCATACCTACCAAAGTTTTGAATGATGTCATTCTTGAAGATGTGTTATTCCTAAATCTTCAACACACAACCATACACATAAATAAGTAATTACAGGGGAAAAACCACCTCCATATCTGGAGCATCTAGTAATAGAAAAACTTGTAACTTATTCAGAGTATGATATCATTAACGAATTGAAGAATATTTAATGCATTAAGATCCCTTTGTTACAAGCCATTAAGGATATCCCAATCTATAGTAGAGTAATAAAGGAACTCTGTATTAAAAGACCAGGCAGAAAACAAAAATACCCTCCGACGATTCATGTAATAGGATAAATATCAGATTGCATAGCAAACCAACCTAGAATCCCAAAGTATTCAAACCCAGGAAACCCCGTGGCAACTATTATTATCAATAACACCACCATAGGGAGCACACTTATTGATCTAGGAGTTTCTATCAACTTGATGACTACCACAGCTTTAGAAACTCTCAATTTAGGACGGTTCCTCCGCCCTACCCCAACAATGCTAGAATTACCAGATCGCACAATGGTGTAGCCTGCTGGGATCTTAGATGACATCACGGTATCGGTAGCTTCATGGGAATATCCCTTGGACTTCATGGTCATAGAATCAAAAGACACTTCCAAAGGTCACCCCATTATTTTGGGAAGACCTTGGTTGGCTACTGCCAATGCATTTATAGGTTGTAGGAATGGAGAGATGATTATCTCTGATGGGTTATCTACAAGAAAACTAGCTTTATACCCACCAGCTCAGCTAGTAACCGAAAACCTGTTTTGGCTAGATTGTCCTTTTGGAGATGAGAAATTGGAAGAAATTTCCCTTGTTAGTGATTTCTCTCGGGCACTTCAAGAGCAAGATACTGAGAATGTGTTGAACCAATTTATCTCTTCCACAACATGTGTAGAATTTCCTCAGTCTTTCTCCCAACTTGACCAAATCTTTGGAGATGAATTCCAAGAAAACATGAGCCTCTCAACATTTACGGGTACACCATGTGTCTTCGCAATCGAAGAAAACCTAGGATCCTATACCATACCTTGCGAAGTTAGTTCCGACAAATTTCTACATATAAATGCAGGTTTAGATGAGAGTCAGCCAAAACAATTACTAAAAGTTCTCACGAGTCAAACTGGATCATTTGCATGGGAATATACCGATATTAAAGGTATACACACAGATACCTGTATCCATCACATTTACATAGAATCGAACGTACCTCCCATTAGGCAGTCCCAAAGAAGAATGAATCCATCCCTAAAGGATATAGTAAAAGATGAATTACAAAAAATCCTTAATGCCGGTTTTATTTACCCAATTTCCAACAATAAATGGGTGTCTCCTCTAGTGGTAGTTCCAAAGAAAGTCACAAGGAATGGCGTATCTGTGTTGAATTTCGAGAAATGAACAAGGCCACTCTTAAGGACTACTTCCCATTGACTTTCATCGATCAAGTGTTAGACACCTTATTAGGGAAACAATATTTTTCATTCCTTGATGGGTATATTGGATACAATCAAATACCAATAGCACTTGAGGATCAAGACAAGACAACCTTTACTTGTTCTTGGGGGACATATTCTTATCGAGTGTTACCATTTGGCCTATGTAATGCACCTACTACTTTCCAGTTGGCAGTTCTAGGAATCTTTGTTGACGTTATACATGATTGTGTAGAATTTTATATGGATGATTTGACAATTTATGGTAATACCTTCCAAGAATCCCTTGATAACCTTGAAACAATTCTTATTCGGTGCCAAGAAACGAACTTAGCTCTTAGTCATGAAAAATGTAAGATGTTACTAACCGAGGGCATAGTTCTGGGACATCATGTCTCTCTTCAAGGTCAAGGTGGATCCTACCAAGATAGATATAATTGTTAATCTTCCTCCTCCAAAAACTCCGAAGGAAGTAAGAAGTTTTCTTGGCCATGCAGGCTATTATAGATGTTTTATTGAAAATTTCACTAAGATAGCTGCACCTATGTTCAAACTACTCATGAAGGACACATAATTTCAATGGACTGAACCTTGCCAACATGCCTTCGAAACTCTGAAAGAAAAGCTATCAGTGGCACCAATACTTAGGGGCCCAAATTGGTCCCTTCCTTTCCATATATCCACTGATGCTTCCGACATAGCTATAGGAGTAGTCTTAGGTAAAAAAGAGGGACAAACATCACATGACATTTACTTTGCTAGTAAAAATTTGACTCTTGCAGAAACAAAATACATTGTTACTGAAAAAGAGTTTCTAGCAGTAGTCTACACCATCAACAAGTTTCGTAATTATATCACAGGATATGAGATTTTTATACACAATGACCACTCCGCCATCAGGTTTTTAATGAATAAACCTATCACCAATGGTAGAGTGACTCGGTGGATTCTTTTGGTACAATAATTTAACATCACCATTGTTGATCGTCCTGGTCGAGAGAATGTGGTAGCTGATTTTCTCTCTCGAATTCAAACTGACGATAATGCTAGTCCTGTCGATGATAGCTTCCCAGATGAACATTTGTTCATTGTTTCTGTTCGAACCCCATGGTTTGCATACATAGCCAAATATTTAGAAATTGGAAAGCTACCAAACCATCTCTCTCCGCCTGAGAAACGTAGGATCATAGTTCAAAGTTCCAATTATTCTTGGGTGGATAATGATCTCTTTCGTACTGGTCCTGATCTTATTATTAGACGATGTGTACGGGAGGATGAGATGGCAGATATACTACATGCATGTCATGGTGGACCTTGTGGCGGACATTTTTCTAATAAGAGAACATCATACAAAGTGTTTCACTCTGGGTATTATTGGCCAAGCATTTTCAAAGATGTTGCCAAATATGTTAAGGGATGTGACGGTTGCCAAAGAATGGGTAGACCTATGCCATCTGATGAGATTCCCTTACAACCCCAAGTTATGAATGGGCCTTTTGAAAAATGGGCTCTAGATTTCGTTGGGCCAATTTCCCCTATGTATCACAAGAAGAAGTACATTTTTGTTTGTACATATTATGTCACCAAGTGGGTAGAATACAAAGCCTTATTTCGAGCCACAAAGAAATCTGTGGTGGAATTCATATACGAAGAAATATTTACTCGATTCGATGTACCTAGGAAAATTGGTGGGAAATTGTAACCGATTAAGGATCTCAGTTTACCTCCAAATTAATGAAGGAGCTTACTGAAAAATATGGTATTAGACATTGTAAATCTTCACCATATCACCCGCAAGCCAATGGTTAGGTATAATCCACTAACAAAGTATTAGAAGCCATCCTGACTAAGTCTATCCAGTTACACCACAAAGACTGGGCAGATAGGCTCCTAGAATCCTTGTGGGCTTATAGAATAACTTGGAGGAACACCACTGGCCACACACCTTATGAACTCGTTTATCGTAAACAAGTTCTTCTACCTATTGAATTTCAAGTCAAAACCTTTCGTATGGCTGCACACTTAGGGATGAATTTAGAAGAAGCACAGAGACAACAAATCCTGCAAATAAATGAATTAGACAAGATTAGGCAAGATGCTATTTAACGCACAATTTTAATACAAAACCAATGCAAAAAGTGGCATGATAGATACATTAAACAAAAACAATTCAAAACTAGAGACTGGGCATTACTTTTTGATTCAATGTACAAAAACTTTAAAGGTCCATATGAAATTGTTACAGCTTTTGATAATGGATCCGTTAAAATTAAAACAATTGATGATTCTAAAATTTCTTTTGTTGTAAATGGACATAGAATTAGACTTTATCATCAACCAATATCTAAACAATATTTTGTGTAGAATGCCTTACAACAGGAGGAAATGGAGCTGGTAGAAGAGGAAGTCATTCCTCCTTCTCCTAGTTCTTGAAATTATTTTGGGTTATTTTCATTTGTATATATGTAAATATGTTCTTGTTTTTCAATAATAAGAGTCATTTCTAACCATTGATTGCATCTCTATAGGAAATTCATTTTTATGACCGGCTTATGAATTCTGTAAAATAAAACAGGAAGACTCTTTTCCTTAATTCTGAAATTTTTTCATAATTTTCTTTGTATATATGTTTTTATCTTGAATAAATTTGAGTCATCTAACAAGTGGTTTTGCAGTTTGATTACAAGAACTTTATAATCAGCTCATGCAATATTATCCGAAAAGGGAAATGCTCTAAAAAAAAAATACTTATAGTTCTCCTTCTCTTTCGATTATTGTTGAAAATTGAAATTTATAATGAAGGTTAAAGCATTTTTATATCATTTTTAACCACTTTCTTTTTATGATTCTGTATATGGTATTTGATTCAGACATGTGCATTTTTGATTTATCATTAGAACAGTTTCTTAAGAACCACTTTAATTACTAATGATCTTCAAAAGATCTATCTTACATTTATGGACTACTAGCTCATCCTAGACTCATTATCAAAACTTGTCTCTTAAGCACTTTTAAAAGGTAGCCCAAAAGTGAGTGATATTTTCTATTTTATGGGGAACATTGTTGACCTTTTATGAAGAAGATAGACTGAGAGGTCAAAGAACAGCTTTAGGTTATTATATTTTGACATGATCTATAATTTGGTCTGTTATAAATAAAGTTACTCATAAGGTTCGTGCTAAAATTTGAATTATGTGTTTAACAAGCTTAGCACACTCTAGTGCCAACCAGCTTCTTTACTAAAAATATCATTATACGAAGTAAACCCGCCGGGGTACTGAACAAGCTCGCTGGAAGCAGGTCCATGCTAAGTAAAATATTAAACAAGGAAGGTCGATAAATGCAAGTAAACCTGTCGAGCTACTAAACAGGCTCGCTGGAAGCGGGGCTATGCTTGCATGGTACTAAGATAAACCCATCGGGGTACTGAACATGCCTGCTAGCAGCGGGGCAATATCGGGTAAAAGAGGTTTGGTTAACGCTTTGCTATTCACATGGCTCATAAAAAACCTGAGTATACAAACACATGTTTAGGCAAATTATTTATACTGTCATTAGAGAATGGCTACAAGTTGGACTTGGACCCTGTCATCTAATTCAAACAATACCTAGGATATGATTATCCTAGAAATGGGACCCATAACTATAGTTAATCTCACAAACTCTATGGTGAACCTTATTTATATTCTTTGGATGACAAGAAATCTTTACAATGAGTCATGGATGACTAGTTTTCCTATGGCATTTTACATCGACGATATTATCATTCTTCATATGGTCTTCTTAAGCATTGTTGTATTCTTTTTGATGAATGTACATATCTGAATCATCTACATATATTAGTTAATATTTCATTTTCTTGCGAAAATGATCACAGTATATTTTTAAAAAATTATTGCCTGAACCATGTATTAAAAATATTTGAATATTAATCAATTTTTCTTTGATGGCTTGAGGACATGGCATATTTTTGGTTCAGGGGAGGATCATAACTGTTTTTACTTTTTGAATATTTATAAAGAAACAAGTTTATTTATCTCTGATAAAATGATAGGTATTTTCAGGAATAATGCGAAATAGCAGAAGAAGGATTGTCCTAATCAAGGACAAATAAAGAGGAACGCAAGTGAAAGATCCAAAAAAACAAAGTTTACAACATCTTTTGTGCACTAACAGTCTCAGAAATTCCCTGCAAAAATAGCTTCAGTCAGCATTAGCAAGCAAAGTTTGTACAGAAAAAAGTTTGTATGAAGGGTTGAATGATGGGTCGAATGCCGATCTGAATGAGGAAAATGTATAACGATCTGAATGAAGTGTCAAATGAAACCATATATTATAATGGCTTTATTAAACATGCCAAGGTATCCAAATTTGAATATTATTGATAAATCTAATTGGCTAATTATGTCAGGAATCAATCAAATGCCAATTTTGCACGTGGTCTCATTCCCTTATCTATCTTGCCTCCATTAAACGAATGGATTATGCATCATTTTGAATCATTGCATGACCTCCATATGGTTTTTAATTATCCTATCGTATGACCTGTCATCATATTGATCGAGTTATCATGATATCCCACGTATAATCTATGTCTATAATTTCATTTCGGGAATTACGTTCAACCTGTCCAAAGCTCGGCTTTGGACATGGTTGAATATATCATATCCACACATATTCTCTGACTCACGCATTTCTATGTGGCACTTGATTCAAGATATTTGAATGACAAGTGTGATCTCTCAAGCATGCACCTTGTCCATCGTTCAACCACTCAAATGGACTTTAGTTTAAAATGATGGCGGCATGAATTTCGCTCCATTCCGTTCGCTGTCCCATCTTCTCTGTTGAGCTGCAATTTCTTTCACCTCTTGTATCTATTTGCATCCCCCATCCTTTATCAACAATGCCAATCTGTCATGAACCTAGAAGTTACCAGGATTTACTTTGCATCCTCGAGTTCAAAGAGTGCCATGAGGTATTCCTTCAAGCCAGGTGGGGTCTATTTCTCCACCTTCTCCAAGGCCATGACCACAAAGTTTCACTGTTGTTCGCCAAAGGATTCAATGGCAAGACGACCAAAGTTGGCCATCTCACTTTCTTTGTGATGGAAGAATCTATCACATTAGCCATGAAGCTCCCTAGGGAAGGAGCCCGTTGGCATAAACATCTCCTTCTTCCACGGAAGGCTCACAAATTTGCTTTGAAAGCCGAATATCAACATGTTGCTGGAACAAAAGGATTCCACTGGGAATGGGTCAAGACAGAATACATAGATCCCTTGACTGTCATCATCCATGTGATCACTTGTGAGGGTAAGTTTACTGTTTTTTAAAGTCTGCCATTTTAGATTGCTAGCACATTTTGTTAACAATAAGACCCTCAATTTCCCATTCTATTTCCTGAAAATTTTAGAGAAAATGTCAAGCCAGGTCAGGAAGAATACTGTTAATCCCTCTGGAAGCTTGTACCATCATTGTCTTATTAAAATCTTGATCATTCACTAGCTGGAAAAGAGAGGGAAAACTTGGGATCGTTTTGTTTTTGAAATTCTAAACCCTCATTTGATCGATAAGCCTATTGCCAAATCCTCTACTTCTCGAAAACACCATCGTTTCAGAGCCAACATTAGTGATCCTACCCAAGCCTCTACGCAAACAGAACAAGACACCAAGCATGTGCGGTTTGATGAGAATCCCCCAGGAGATGTACACCTTGTCCATTCATCGCCTTCTCCTGAGCTTACCCTTGGTGACCCTACTTCAGAACCTTCACTCCTTTCAGTACTAACTAAATCCACGAGAACAAAACATGACCAGTTCGTCGACTAGTCTGTCATCCAAATTTCTGTTCAACCATCACGTTCAGACAACCAGTCAGACGACCATATCCTTGAAACACCTCTCCTCACATTAGCAAATGTATCTACTCAATTGTGTGAATCCCCTGCTGCTGAAAGTTCCCCTGCACACAACAAAGACATAGTTCCTAAAGAACATACTGTTGAGCTTGAAGCATATTCAAGAAAGTTGAGTCCTCAAACTGACCTGGAACATTGCATAGAACAACCCATTCTGAATCGGCAGGAAGTGGATAGATTGACCCGAGTGATAGCACGGTTGACAGACCAGAATCAAAATTATGTGGAAACAATCTCCGAGCCTCAAAAAGAAAACAAGGCATTGTGCACATAGGTAAGAAGCATTGAATGCTTGGTCAATGCCAGAGAAGCACCCCATACTACTCTCTGGATGAAGTATGATGTCTTGAAGGACTAGTTTAGGAAGCTCCAGAAGCCTAAAGATAAAACCACTTCCTCTTCTAAGTTGAAGGTAGCTGCTATCGCAGCTTAGCCTTCTTCCTGAACTTCTTTGTTTTTCTCAGTGGGACCTGGCATATCTTCGGTTTGGGGGAATGTTGGTGTCCATTTTTTCACCATTTTTTATCATCAAATCTAATCTGAGTGGTGTTATTTTCATTATTTTTTCTATGATAAGCTATTCTTTCCACCATTCAGACCATCAAACAGACCAGGTATGCATGTATTCATTTATCATATGCATTTTGGTCGAATCTCGCTATATTATGATTTATTAATGTTTAAAGTGACATTTCTAGACATGCGTGGCATTTAGTTTTTTCTCTACAGGCTGCGGTCTTCAAAAGGACCTTCATTCAAACTCGCTTTCACGCCAAAGACACCAGCAGTGTCCATCCCTTCGTCCAGTCCGCGAAATCATCCGTTGGCATATTCCTGGAAATTAAAGACATAAACAGACACGTGGGTTCTGTTAGCAACGTGGTGGTTACGGTTGGTGAGCCCCAATTCTAGAAGATTCACCTCCTTGCCTCCCGATCTCGACAACACACGGTCTCCCCAAGTCAACACTTTAGCGTTCTGACTTTCCTGTTCATTCAGCCTGATATTATGCCAGTCTACTCACGCCAATGTTCTAGAGGAGCTTTGTCTACCCATGCTCAGTTTGCCAACACATTTCTTTGCCTACGTCGACGCTCTAGCATCCCTCTCCTCCATCCATCCAGTTCTCCAGCATACATTCTACCCATGAGTGAAGGAAAAAAACACATAGTTTTTCTCTTCAGGTAGGATTGACGCCGTGAAAGCAGGTAGGCGACCTCTGCGTTGTTGTGAGCCACCAGGCAGCCGTTTTACAATCTTAAAGACTGCCTATTATTAGAGCAGTCGACCACTAAAGGGTCAACTTGATCTCTCCATTGTAAAACTGTATATATAGACCTCTTTGTGACTGAGACGAGTTAGTCCCCGAGTCTCCAAGTCTCCAAGTCTCTAGAGTTTAGGCAATTGTTAGTCATTTTTAAGCTACAAGCACTATGTAACTTTCTCAGTTAATGGAATCTCCTACTTTTTATTGTTGATGCTCTGCTATTGGTGATTAAGTTGATCTAGTTTCCATCTCTGATTACTGGGAAGGGCCCCTCATCAACCAAAGGTTTCGTTTATGTTTTTCTGTATTTCTTTTCTACAAATAGCTAGTTCATTTTCTAGTTTCTATAATTAATTCTGTTTTCCTGCATATGTTATTTCTTTACTCTCTGTAATCTGTATTTCACTGCCAACTTAATTTATGTTTCCAGAACTAATAATGGTCGACCAAGTGTAGTGTTTTTAATTTGTTTTTAGTTTCTACAATTAGATAGAGTTTAGATAGTTGTTGTTTAGTTAGTTGTTGTTTCCATATTAGTTATAATTAGAGTTAGTTCCATTAGTTTCTTTCTCTGTAGCTGTAGGTTAAGTGTTATTCTTAGTTTTGTTTAACTATGTTATAGAAGTAGTTCATCTTCTCAAATAATAATTAGAATATATTGCTTCCTACTATCTTAGCTTCTCAATAGTCTTCTCACTGACTTCTTTGCACTGTAGGTTCATCTGCATTCGCCAGCTAACGTTAAGAACATCAAAACTGCTTCTTTCCTTAGTTTAATTCATTTTCTTCCATCCAGACTGTCATTTGGACAGTCATTCGGATTGTCATTCGGACTTTCATTCTTTCTGCATTGTTTTTATGCTTATTTTGAATTCAGTTTCTTAGGATCTTTAATTGTAATTTTTCTTGATCTTAATTAGCATTTTTAACTATAATTAGGGCTTTGCTTTATATTCCATAAAAGTTTTAATTAAGTTTGTCATTATTCTTAGTTTCCATCTCATTTTCTTTCACTCTGTTTCAACTGTTTTTGAGTTATGTCTTTCATATTTGATTTACTAATATGTTACTATTTTAGAATTTATCAGTCTTATTATTAGTGTAGCTTATTTCATGTTCTTAAGATTTATTTCAGATTAGAGTTAATAATTTCATTCTCCAAGTTATCTGAATTTCGATAGTTTCTTTGTTAAGTATAGGATCAGTTTCTCATTCATCCAGATAATGAAGATGTTCATGAAATAGGATTTGGATTAGAAATAAATATCTTTATCAAGTTTTCTACTTGCTTCTATATAACATATCTTTATCAAGTTTTCTACTTGCTTCCAAATTGAATTTAGAAATAATATATTTATTAAGTTTTCTACTTGCTTCTAGATTCCATTAGTTTTATATCATTTTGCTTATGGATAGAAGATAGATCATAATGTTTAAGGTTAATTTTAATTGGTCTCTTTGTAGTTTACATCTCTTTATCGAAATTAGGTTAGATTTACTTCCATTTTGTTTTGTTGTTACATTTGAAAGTCATTACGATTCATTCACTCTAGTTCCTATCATGTTTGACATACAACATCAAGGAGAATGGAATTAGAATTAGATGCTTTAGTGTAGTTTTGAAGTATTAACTAAATCCATAAGTAGTTATTGAATTCATTAATAGTTTGTAGTTTTGCTTTGAATCAACATAACTTTTTGTTTATGTAATTTACTATTAAATTAAGTCATTTCATAGGTAGGTCTCTAATTTCATTTACAGTTGTTTCTAATTCCTATATTAGAATTTGGAGAATTGGTTAAGTAGTTTCTATTCTTATAAAAATAGTTTGCTCTTTAATCAGTATTTGCTCTTTTTCCATTGTTTAATCATAGAGTAGAGTAGTATGATTTGATACTATAATGATCTATTGGTTTAATTTGTATTAATAAGTTCATTTGTTATCTTTTCTGAAGTTTGACTCGGTTTTTCATTTTGAAAGATCTTTCGATCTTTTCTTTATTAAATATTTCTAAGGTCCGACAAGCCGAAACTTAGGTGCCATTCTACCTCAGCATATACTGTGCCACAACTCTAAGATTACCAACCCTGCTCGATAATTAAATATTTTGGTGATTCTTTTAAGACAGTAAACACACCTCAACAAACACATCACCAAAAGAAAAAATAAAATTTGCAACCACATATAGAGAGTCCCTGTTTTAGTTCTGCAATGGATAAAATTATCTCCAGTTGAAATTTTTTTACATTAGGGATGGTGTAATCTAATCTTGGCCACTCATGACGCGTTAGTTGCAATGGAATTATGGAAAAACGAAAATCTAAACGTGAAAAAACAATATTAGAGCTACCTACACAACTTTTTGGAATATGGCGTAAGAAGATGAAACGTAGACAATTAGATTACCTTCCGAAATATATAACTACTATATATGGAAATTAAGTATAAATCCAAAAAAATGGGGTTATCCTAAGGTTGTTATGTTATTTTTTTAAGAAAACATAATGAATATGTTTGCGTTGGGCCTCGGGTTTGGTATGCAAATTGTGGAATTTTGTGAAAAAAAATTAACTAGAGTCATAGATAATAGGTCGTTCTAGTGCAACACTATTTTTCCATATTTATTTATGTTAATTTTAATTTGTTTTTAAATTAAGGAAGTCATCCAAGCTCTAAAATGACTAGGTCAAGCATTGGGCCTTGACATCATGGTCTTAACATAATCAATGAACTTTGTTTTTTTTTAGGATGTAGGTCTTTGTGTGTACTTGTGCAGGTTCTTTTCCATTTTCAAAATAGGTGAGCCAATCAAAATTTATAGCCGGAAGAAATAACCTACGTTTTGTGTAATATTGACGTTAGTCCAATTAAAATTAAATAAAAAATAGAAAAAAAATAATAGATTTAATAAAAAATTAAATATTTTGAATCTGCACACATAGTTCTACAAGTGTGTGCAATTTCATTAGTAGTGGACAAGTGTAGCATACGCAGAATCATGCTCAAAATAGAAGAAGTTATAGAATAAGATGTATTTTGTTATAACACAGTCCAAGACACTTAGTTTGGCAACCTGAACCTAAAACCAAAGCGGCCAAGTCATCCAACACGTTGGTGGGAAAGGAATTGCCTGCCAAAATTTATAAATTTACATGGCACGTATGTGTATGCACAAATAGCACGTGTGCGCTATTTAGTGAGTGCACGCTAATAACGCGTGCACGCATTTCTTTGCTTATCATTAATGTAGTTTTGTTTTCATATTCATCTATCTCAAACCCCCCTACCACCCCTCTCCATAAATCTAATCCTCGTCCTCTCCTTTGTCTGTTTCTGCCCCTCCCTAACCCTCCTCCCGTCGACCCCATTTCAAACCCTCTCTCTCTCTCTCTCTTTCTGTTGCTCTCACTCTCTCCCCCTTCAATCCTCCTCTATCTCCCTATCTACTTGAACTTCCTCTTCTTCTCTCTCTCCCTCCCCTCTACCTAAAATTCTTCTCCTTCTTGCTCTCCCTACTATATCCATATCCATAACCATAACCATCATCCTCTCTCTCTCACTCATCCCATCTCTTCCTAAGCCCCCTCCTGATCCTCCCCTCCCCCCTGTTTCACTATCTCCTTAACCATGCTCTCCTTTCCCCTTGACCCTCATCTTCTCACTCTCTGTCTATAATAGTTATCTCTCGCTCTATCGACTTAACCCTCCTCCCCCTTTTCTCCCCCCTATGTCCCTATATCTCTCTCTTTATCTCTCATTAATATTCCTCTCTCTCACACACACACTACAAGGGAAAGACCTTGTAGCGGAGGTTTCCCACAAATTGGCCTTTTATACTGCCCCTAAACCAATGCTCAAGGATTTATTGAGAAGCGTAGGGAGGATGAGGATGACTTGTCCTTCGAGAAACCTTAGGGGATTATCGATAGAGAATACAAATACAGGAAAAGGAGGCTTAATAGAGATAATTTCACTAACATAAATGATGCCTTCACCATGGGTGACAAGACCCCTGATGCCGCTATCTGGACTTATGTTGATATCATGCAGCAGAGGCCCTCAAGAGGGAAAAGGAAGAAACCCTAAGGCTAGTTGTGAAGAACCACCAGGAATAATATGAACATAAGGTGAAGGATAAATATGGGGTCACTCAGGCCCCAGTGGCGCAACTTTCCTGGAAGCGAAGGAATCGATGGAACCAAGCTCAGGATTAGGACAAGGCTGCGATGAAGGAAGATGCTTCGTTGGATTGGGATGCCTCCGATGCCACTCATTGGATTGGCAGGTGGGATGGTACACCTACTAGATGAAGGATGAACAGTGATGCAAATTTGGGCATTGATTGGTGTAACATATTAGTAGGTGAGATGTTACACCTACCCTAGGAAGGGTTAACAGTGATACGACTCCTAAGTATCTACCAAGCGATTAACTGCTTAAATAGAAGATGAAACAGTTCCTTGGTAAGAATGTAAACCTAAAATGCTGGAAGCTTAACGGTCTTGCTATCTGTTGGCATTCCTCTAGCCATGTGAAATATGTAAATGTTGTATGTGAGGAGGGATAGGAGGAAGTAGCCATAGAAGGGAGTAAAGGTGAAGCATCGTAAAGATGAGAAGTAGAGCCATAGCAATGACGTTTGGTTCTCGATTATGCCAATGTATAGGTTGGGCTTGAAGTAGTAGTGCATGGTCCTAGTAAAGTAATTTGGAAAGGCATGACTAGTGAATAAAAAATTTCATACATTTCCTTATTCCCGTTAGTTGCACAATGTTTGTATTTATTGTGCGTTTCTATGCTTGTATATATTGAATTGGTTGTTGGTTCAATGGTTTTGTTTTACATCTTTGTAGCATCTTATTTTCTACGTTACCCCCCTTCTCTCTCTCCTTAACCATCTCTCTCTCTCTCTCTCTCTCTCACACACACACACACACACACACACACACACACACACACACACATAACATGTCACCCTACGTCTCCCATAACGTTCAAGCAGATTGTACCTCAACCGACCACGGAGAGGGTGAGAAAATCCATTGTATGCCTTTCAATAAGGATATAATTTTTGGTCAGAATATCTCTCTCTCTCTCTCTCCTTAACCTTCCCCCTCCTCTCTCTCTCTCTCTCTCTCTCTCTCTCTCTCTCTCCTTAACCTTCCCCCGCCTCTCTCTGTAACCCTCATCTCCCATCTCACTCTTTATCATTATTTGGTAAACCTTCTCTCTCTATACTGCACAAAAACCTACAAAGAAATAGTACAAGGGGATCATGTGTTGGTTCGAGGACTTGTTGAAGGCTCTTACACATTTGAAGATTCAACAATATCATGATGTATTTCATTACTCGGCCATGTTTGAGGCCCTATGGCCCCATCTTTGGTGTGAAAAACACTTGTATCCAAATTTGATGCTAAATAATTCTTAGAGAGTGTTTGTGTTTGTGATATTTTACAGGAGAGATCACATAGCTGGAGAAAACCTTACTAAAACTCACTCAAGAATAATAGAGAAGAGAAGAAGAATTGTTGAATCAATAATCACTCATTAACACAAAAATGACAAAAAATGTTGTATCATACATCACCTGTAAGATGGCAATGTGAAAAGTGAATAATAATTGAATACAATCAAATGGATTTGAATTCCTCCTAAGGTCATTTGAATTCTCCTCAATGTGTGGCTTGGATAACATTGGAGACATCATCCAATTGGTGGTAGTAGTCACAAATAGTCAAAACTCAGTCAACTGAGTCTCACTGAGTCTAACTGAGTCATGTGAGCACAAATCAAGGGATGGAGACTCCAAGGAGGGTGCATGAAGCTGATGAGGTTGTAAGTAGGTCAAGTGGCACTCTGATACAAACAACTGGAAGCTACAGGTAGTTAAACTGAGCAATACATGAATAAACTAGTCAATAAATGTTGCAACTGACTGTTAGTGATCCAAGTAGTGTAGTAGGGCGTATATGTCATCCAGGTGAGGAAAACAAGGTGCACTAAGTAGGTAGGAGGGCTCCTGAGGGATAAAAACAGGCTCTAGGGGGATGAACATAGGCTCTAGGTGTTGGGGAGACTACCATACAGATGATTGGATGCATGCAGATGCATGCATGATGAATGGATGCATGTAGAATGGATGCATGATGAATGGATGCATGCAAATATAAAAAATGATGGTGAGAATATTCCAACAGTGTTGTAGCTTACAAGAATTGCTCATGGTGATTGAGACCGAGAAGTGGTGTTTATGGCCTAAGGCCCAAATGATCTCACTCTTTCCCCCCCATCTATCTCCCTCCTTAAACCTCCTCTCTCTCTCTCTCTCTCTCACACACACACACACACACACATAACACCTAACCATACCTTGCCCATAACGATCGAGCAACTTGTACCTTAATCAACCATAGAGAGGGTGAGGGAATCCATTGTATGCCTTTCAACAAGTATATAAATTTCGGTCAGTCTCTCTCTCTCTCTCTCCCTCTCTCTCCCCTTAAACTTCCTCCCCCTCTCGCTCTAACCCTCTTCACCCATATCACTCTATCATTATTTGGTAAACCTCCTCTATCTGTAGTGCACAAATACCCACTCATGACACCCATATCCCATTTAAAGGCCCAAAAAGGTTCAATTAATGTTTAAAACCCATGTTCCACCTGTCAACATGTTTAGGTGTCAACACCCATTTCTAGTGCACAATACTTACGCATGGCCCTTATATCCCACTTGGATACCTACAGAGAACCCTTACAAAAGACTCTTATGTTGGTCCATGGACTTTATATAGAAACTAAGTCCAATAATTTTCAACAATATCTCAAGGAACTTAAAATTTTCTTCCTTAACCATGGTCAAGGGCCCACGACCCATCCTTTTTAAGAAAAACCTTCTAATGGAATCCATATCAAAATTTGATTGTAAAGACCCCTTAGAGAGGGTCCATGCCATTATTTGCACATTGTTTTGATGGCTATTGAACCTAAGAGACTATGTTTAAGCCCCGAGGATGAAGTGTTTTCCTCTCCAAACCATGGCACTTGAGCTTGAAAAGGTTAATTTATGGTTGAATCCCTTTGTTCCCCCTAGGCATGTTTAGGGCTATAGACCCATTCCCAATTCATGAAACCTACTCATGTTGAATGTATCCCACTAACATACTAAGTAACATTATCCATGGCCTCGACAAACATTCTCGGCGTGGGTCGAAGACACAATCTTGTTTAAGGCATGCGATGTAGCCTAATCATGGTATATGTATCCCTCTACATTTGATAGAGATACCCCACAAGGTTTATGTGTGGTGGTTTAAAGATGCATTAAACATCGTATCCTAAGAAGCTACTTGAGTTGTAGGTGTTGTTCATGGTGCTTGAGCCTGAGAAGATTCATTTAAGGCATTCGGAGCTTCTTGTTGTCTCTATACCTTGGTCAGACCTTGACACCCATTTTTGTTTCACAACTAACCTAGTCATGGCACACATAACACACTTGAAGTTGACTAATAGCCTATAGATTTCATATGTGGTGGTTTAGGGAATCATTCATGGTGTTTGTGCCTAAGAAGCAAGAGTTAGTGTTGGAGGCTCTTGTTTCCCTCCACTAGCCATGGTTAAGGAGACAAGATAAATCCTTGAATCCCAAGACATCATAATGGCATCCATATTCAATTCATATGCAAAAGACTCCTTGTAGAGGGATAGTGTCATGGCTTCTATGTGTTATTGATGATTCTTGAGGTCAAGAAGTCTCAATTAAGGCTCAAGTGGAATTCAATTGAGCTCAATATGCTTCAATAAGATCTCGAGGAACTTGTTTTCCTTCTTTGATGATGTTCAAGGCCTTGCAACATATCCATGGTCTTGCATGGTAGTCTGAGGATGCATTCATTGCATTTGATCTTGACAAAATATGTTTCGGGTATAAGATTGTTATTTCCCTCCATAAATCATGGCCAAGGGCTTGAGGCTATTTTCTTTCTACTAAGACTAGGGTTAAGGGCCCAAGAACCATCCACAGTGCATAAAGCATGTTAGGGATAATCTATATTGGATAACTAATGGTGTCCATATGCCCAAGAAGAAAATATTATTGATAAAGGCTCTTGTTTAATACTCGTACATGATTACCAAGACATTGTAATGCCACTCACATTCAACTTTGATTCCAAAGACACCTTATAGAGGGTTCACGTTGTGGATTTTAGGTTTTGTTCATGGCACTTGAGGTTGTGAGGGTCATTTAGGGATTAAAGCCCTTGTTTCAGTTTACAAAACCTACTCATGGCTCATGTATCCCACTTTTGTGACGACAACACCCCCTAGGGAAAATCTAGGCCCCCCTTACAATTGTTTTTTAAAGTTGGACTTACGAGAGGGTTTTTTTTTGTATTATTTCCTTACTCGGCCATGTTTGAGGCCCTATGGGCTGTTTTTGGTGTGAAAAACACCCATATCCAAATGATTTAGGGCCCAAGGCCCAAATCATTTCATCCCATATCATAGTTCCTGAGCTATAAAAAGTTCATTTAGGTCTCAATCCTCTTCGGTCACCCTATAAGCATGTTTACATTTCAAATCTTGTGTGGCGTTGCACCGAGTGCAACCCTTACAGGTATGACGTGGGATGATACTACTCCCCTCTTAACCTCATGATCTCTTTCTCTCTATCTCTCCCAATATATCCCATCTCTCTCTATATCTCTCTATATATCTCTCTACCTCTCACTCTCCTTAAAGCACTACATCCTTTAATTCCTAAACCGTTGAACCATTCAACCTGTAATCCCACAATCCTAACTCCTAAACAACCTAACCATACTAGAAATAGTCACGTCCTCATTTGGTTATGAGAAACAACAAAAACAAAATTCTTGGATATACTTTCTCATGATCTAGTATGCTTATTGGCAATGGATTTTATAATCGGCCTTGCTTACTATTATTATGTTTATTGCTACATTAAAGGATGTATCCTCTAATGAATCTAGCTACCTCTTCTTGGTTTTCTAACTAATACACATACCTTTGTAAATTGACTATTATTTTTCAAACATCAAAATGCCATGCAACTTTAGGGTTATGAGCCTCTCTTATAAGCTTGTACCTTTATCTTTGAGAGAAACAACTTCCTATTTTATAGAATATAACCAAAATTGAAAGTAATAACTAGTGTTCTTGTATTCTTCTTAAAATTTTAAAAACAAATTACCTTATAATATAAACAAAATGATCATAAAATTATAAAAAAAAATTATATGAAAATAACTTATAAATATAAGAAAAATTACTATAACATAAACTTAGGATTAGGTAGGATAGGATAGGATGAGGGAAAACATGATTATTATCTGCTCATTTCATCAATCTAAAATAACTAGCACAACTATTCAATTTGTTGTACACTACAAATAAAGTGCTATGAATTACTTGTTATTCGTATCTCAGATAATTTTATATTGTTTATTTTGATTTTTTTTATAATTATTTATTTCGAATTTTGACCGATGTCTATAAAGTAAAATTTGACAATACACTTATCGCACCTTCCTGCAATCTAGGAAAATGACCCTTCCTCATCCACCCCATAATTTGGTGTTGATTTTAAGATAGATGAAAGATTATTTTAATGGGAAGTTCATGAAGTGAACTTGATGCATCTCTATTTTGCTTTTTGAAATCTCACTTCATAATAAATATTATTATTACGTATTAATAATAATATTATTAATGTATTTAAATAAATTTTAAATATTATTTCTTTTTGTTGGGCCGACTTGGGAGGATGCCTCCCGACGCTACCAACACCAACACTCCCTCTTATCTAGGGATCTATCATCATGCTGGAACATATCTAGCTCACGGATTGTCTTGAACATCTCGTCATCATAATGAAGGTCTTCAACAAAACTCAATCCATCGAGATGTGTCAATATCCCTCTCTCTCCCTCTCAAGAAAGAGTCGCATCAATGTCTCATAGATGATGCGATCATCAACACTCCCTCTCAATGAGGGATGCATTCTCATGAAGACCTCTGAAGAATCAACGTATTCTTCTTGCACTGGAGAGGTATTTCATAAGCTTGCATAATTGATGAGTGAGCATCTAGGAACTAATCTCCCCATCCTATCACAAGATGGCTAGGAGAAGGCACTGCTACATTCTGAGTCATGAGTTGACGAGTGATAAACTAGGGACTAATCTCCCCATCCCATCATAGGATGGATGGGA
Source organism: Larix kaempferi (assembly GCA_027924585.1). Lineage (NCBI taxonomy): Eukaryota > Viridiplantae > Streptophyta > Pinopsida > Pinales > Pinaceae > Larix > Larix kaempferi. The sequence continues at coordinate 7,167,078 of BSBM01000597.1, read as the reverse complement.
GAAGGAATTGCCCTACTCTAAGAATTCTTAGGGACTAATATCTCCATCCCGTCACAATATGTCTGAGAGAAGACGCTTCCCCATTCTGAGTCGTCTTAGGGACTAATCTCTCCACCCTGTCATAGGGTGTCCGAGAGAAGGTATTGTCCCACTTGACCCACCCCTAACCAAGTCTCATGGCCAACACTGGGGAAATGCACGATGCTCAACCTCTAGGAGGATAGTGTGTGTAATTGAGGGCTAATCTTCACACCCACTCATAGGATGTCCAGAAGAGGGCACTGCCCCACTCTGATCCATTCACCCCTAGCCAAATCACGTGGCTAATAGTGGGGGAACACCTGATTGATGCATCAACACTACTCATCAAGAGCCCTGTTCTGGACATCCTATGAGTGGGTGTGAAGATTAGCCCTCAATTACACACAACTATAGGATTAGGTAGGATAGGATAGGATGAGGGACAACATGATTATTATCTGCTCATTTCATCAATCTAAAATAACTAGCACAACTATTCAATTTGTTGTACACTACAAATAAAGTGCTATGAATTACTTGTTATTCATATCTCAGATATTTTTATATTGTTTATTTTGATTTTTTTTATAATTATTTATTTCGAATTTTGACCGATGTCTATAAAGTAAAATTTGAAAATACACTTATCGCACCTTCCTGCAATCTAGGAAAATGACCCTTCCTCATCCACCCCATAATTTGGTGTTGATTTTAAGATAGATGAAAGATTATATTAATGGGAAGTTCATGAAGTGAACTTGATGCATCTCTATTTTGCTTTTCGAAATCTCATTTCATAATAAATATTATTATTACGTATTAATAATAATATTATTAATGTATTTAAATAAATTTTAAATATTATTTCTTTTTGTTGGGCCGACTTGGGAGGATGCCTCCCGACGCTACCAACACCAACACTCCCTCTTATCTAGGGATCTATCATCATGCTGGAACATATCTAGCTCACAGATTGTCTTGAACATCTCGTCATCATAATGAAGGTCTTCAACAAAACTCAATCCATCGAGATGTGTCAATCTCCCTCTCTCTCCCTCTCAAGAAAGAGTCGCATCAATGTCTCATAGATGATGTGATCATCAACACTCCCTCTCAATGAGGGATGCATTCTCATGAAGACCTCTGAAGAATCAACGTATTCTTCTTGCACTGGAGAGGTATTTCATAAGCTTGCATAATTGATGAGTGAGCATCTAGGAACTAATCTCCCCATCCTATCACAAGATGGCTAGGAGAAGGCACTGCTACATTCTGAGTCATGAGTTGACGAGTGATAAACTAGGGACTAATATCCCCATCCCATCATAGGATGGATGGGAGAAGGAATTTCCCTACTCTAAGAATTCTTAGAGACTAATATCTCCATCCCGTCACAGTATGTCTGAGAGAAGACGCTTCCCCATTCTGAGTCGTCTTAGGGACTAATCTCTCCACCCTATCATAGGGTGTCCGAGAGAAGGTATTGTCCCACTTGACCCACCCCTAACCAAGTCTCATGGCCAACACTGGAAAAATGCACGATGCTCAACCTCTAGGAGGATAGTGTGTGTAATTGAGGGCTAATCTTCACACCCACTCATAGGATGTCCAGAAGAGGGCACTGCCCCACTCTGATCCATTCACCCCTAGCCAAATCACGTGGCTAATAGTGGGGGAACACCTGATTGATGCATCAACACTACTCATCAAGAGCCAGTCTCCCCACCCCGTCACAAGGTGGCTGGGAGCTGATACTGCCCCGCCTTTGGGCCATTCACCCCTATCCAAGTCACATGGCTAATACCAGGGGAACACCTGCCCTGTAACAACTTATTTTTGACCCCATAATGTAATTATGTAAATATGGATGATATGGTTAGAATTCAAACATGAACGATGTCATTACGTACATTTTTTATTTAATATAACACACGACTACTGCAAACCAAGAAGGACAAAGAAGAGATGGGGGGATATCCTTCCACAAGGGGGAGAGAGATCATGTTAATCCTGGGATTGGAGGGGGGGAATGTGTTCACCCTCAAGTATGCCACTTTTCCAACTCTCCTTAGAAGATGGGGAAAAGTGTCCAATCACATGAATTCCAAGTGATTAGTTCCCATCAACCTTAGTGCCACTTGGCTAGTCTCAACCCTGCATATAAAAAGAGAGTGATAGCCCATCCTTAAGGGATTCTTTATTCTTGTCACAAACAATCATTCTGGTTTCCAGACCTTAACAAATTGCATGAGAAACATTGTCACGGGTACTACCATTATGGTACTGCCATTATTCTCCATGTTGAAGCCATCATTGTGGTCGACTTGAATTCCCCAATGGTTGTTTCACCATCACCAGAACCATGGGTGGAAACCAGACAGAGAATAGAGGATTGGGTAGCTATAGAAAGAACCCAATACCTTCTTGTGGGTGGATATCCCCAACTTGGGGGTGGCTCTGTCAAAGAACTATATGGCTTGACAGATCCTATGTCTGGGAGGAATGTTCTTGGTTTTCATTTTTTTGGTCACATTTTCATATAAGTCTTCATATGTGTTTAATTGTTTGGTATTTATTCATGTGTGAATGAATTACTGTCATTGTATGAATTAAAAGGATAGAATTAATGGCATTGACGAGTGCATTTATGTGGAGATAATAAGTAGATATTTTATATTCATTTTGTTGGTAACTATATACATTTATTTATGATGTAACTGTTTAATTAAAAAAATTTTAATATCAAAGGAAAATTCAGTTAGTGGATTCAGTACCCATGAACCAAGAGTCACTGAGAGGTCACCAGGTATGAGACATGCCCAATATTGAAAATAAAACATCTTCAAGCTCATCACATCTCCCTCTGTGATGGAACGCCCTACTCATGAGTGAGGTAAATAGGATGTATTGATGGCTTTAGAAGGTTAGATATGATGTGGAGGTCGAATTGGTCAAGTGGAAAAAGATTCCAAGTTAACTAGCTTTATCTTTTCCACTAGAAAGTAGAAAAAGCAGGACAAAGCTAACTAAAACTGGATAGTGTCTTTCTAATTCAGGAATAGAATACAATCAGACATAATCCAAGGAAATATTATCTAGAATCTATCCAAATTCGTTTTTGTGAATGAGGATAGCATGTGGTCCACTAAAAGACAAAACTGGCCTATTCTACCTAGTCAAAACTCAGGAAATTAATCATAAATGATTAATTAATTTGATCCTAAGTCTAGAATGACATAGTGGGTTTTTTAAATGTTCCAAAACCCCCCCTTAAGCCTGAATTTATGTGATGGGAATCAGAAAAATATCAAAAATATAGGGCCCAAGAAACAAGGCTTATGGTCTCCCCAATACAAAAATAACTAGTCCATGTAAACCGAGGAAACAGGGAAAACCTCATGGGAACAAAACCCTCCCTAAAAAATGGACATGCTTGATGTCTTCATACTGTCATGTTGCTCATTTGAATGAGCTGAATGGGCTGCTTTTGAGTAACTGACTTGATGAAGAGATTGTGGATGTCATGATCATGCATCAGTGCATCAATGTTGTGTAGGCAAGAAGCATGTGTTGAAGCTCTACGAAGCTCATCTTCTGATGATGGAGGAGCATCAAATGAATTTTTCTTGATGCTATAACATACAGAATCAAATCTGAAAACATAATCAATGATGGAAATAATATCTATGCATGCTCCTTCCCAAGGAGAAACAATGAACTCAATAGGATCAATTTCTTCTGTAGCTGCAATATGGTGTACTAGTTCTTGTACTTTCTTCTCAAACTGATGTAGAACCTTTCTGATATTTAAAATGAGATCATGCATCTCTGAAATATCAGAATATAAGTCATTTGGATCAGCAACCAATAAAGATGTGGAGTCTCCATGATCGAACACAATTTCAGTAGAAAAAGTTTGAGAAACTAGATCACCCGGACAGTTGAGCGAGCCTGGAGAGTGTGAGGACTTGAATTTTGAACCATGAGTGATGGGGATAGGTCTAGATACGTGAATATGAGTCCAAATAATTACAAAATAATGTATATCCAACCAATGAAATATATGCAAGACAAAAGTGCAATAGAGGCAAGTGACACAGTGTAGGAAAACATAGAATTGTGTAGTTTCTTAACTGGAGAACTTGGGGTTTGTACGGTCTTTTGTGCATCCAAAGGTTGGGAATATGATGTGGGATATGTAATGACCTGCATATCAGACTGTAAACCATATTCTAAATCAGGATATAAAAGATTTGAATGATGGTGGAAAGACCTTTCAGAAGACAAGTCAGAAGCTAGTAAAAAATGACTAGTTTTAAAAGTAGACTTGGATGAACTGACTGAAGATTGTTCCAAGGAAGAGGTGGAGGTTTTTGATTCTGATATATCAGAATGTGAATAAATATCAGAGACATCAGAATTATATTTCACTCTAGCACAAAGCATAAACATTATTACCTTTGGGAGAGGCTTGGAGACAAAGTTCTTGTTCTATAGCAACCTTGCCTTGTTCTTTCTTTGCAAAGTCAGGAACATCTATGTTATGCTCTTCAAGCATCTTAGCCATGATGTCTAATTTAGTCTTGAAACAAGATTTCTCAAGATGAGTGCCTTTGCAGCAATAAGAATACTTGGGCTTCTCCTTCTTCATCTTCTTGGATTTGGAATCTCCATCAGAATCCTCTTCATCTGACAATGTCTTTTGTTTGGATTTGTCATTCTTCTTTGCTCCATGAGCAACAAGTGCAAAGTCTTTGGAGGGTGATTGATCCCTCATTTGGACCAGCTTGTCCTTTTCTTGAGTGAGCGAAGCAATGAATGCATCCAAGGTTGGCATCTTCCGCTTTGGAACTGCAAGTCTTGTAGAATGAAAAGTAGACACAAATACTGAGTATTCAGAGCCCAGTTTTGATAGAATGGTAAGGATTAATTGCTCATCCTTCTTCTCTATGACACATTGCTTGAGTTGAAGCACTAGGTTCTTGAATTTTGAGATTAAATCCTCCATAGAATTAAAATTACTTGGACTAAGAGAGATCAGCTCAATCTCCAACAAATGACCTCTGAGCTCATCCTGTTTTCCAAAGAGAGACTCTAGCTTTGTCCACACTTCATTTGGAGTTGATAGAGAATCGATATGGAATAGAAGATCTGGATATACAGAGAGACAAAGTAACCCATAAGATTCATCAAGCCTATTGAACCATTTGTATTTTAATGCAACAGCTCCTGGCTCAGTTTCAAGCCCCATAGTGACTCTATACAATCCTTTGCTCCGAAGCTGGATGATCATATGTGCCTTCCAGTCAAAGAAATTGAAGGGAGTGAGAGTCACAACTTTGGCTTGATTTTGCTCCATACTGATGTGCTCCTGGTGATGGAAATACCTGCAAAAAAAACTCTTGGAAATTTCTTGAATCAAGCTAGCTCTGATACCATGCGAAATTTTCAATTACTAGGAACTAGATTCATAAGACAATTTCACCGTGGAATATTTTAGACAATGAGAGAAGAAGAATAGAGAGAATAAATTATGTAAAACACTTTGTATCTTATTCATTGATATTGTAACAATATATAACACATCCTCCATGGACGAAATCGAATTTCTTTGAGGCAATATGGAAAGAGCAAAAAGAAAGGCTTAGAAAAAGACAAAAAACCCCCTAGGTGGCAAAAGCAGTTTCCAAAACTGTGCTAGAGGCTCACGAATTTGGCAAGTATGGTATGGAAGCTCATGAGTGAGGTAAATAGGATGTATTGATGGATTTAGAAGGTTAGATATGATGTGGAGGTTGAATTGGTCAAGTGGCAAAAGATTCCAAGTTAACCAGCTTTATCTTTTCCACTAGAAAGTAGAAAAAGCAGGACAAAGCTAACTAAAACTGGATAGTGTCTTTCTAATTCAGGAATAGAATAAAATAAAAAAGAATCTAAGGAAATCTTATCCAAAATCTATCCAAATTCGTTTTTGTGAATGAGGATAGCATGTGGTCCACTAAAAGACAAAACGGGCCTATTCTACCTAGTCAAAACTCAGGAAATTAATCATAAATGATTAATTGATTTTATCCTAAGTCTAGAATGAGATAGTGGTTTTTTTAAATGTTCCAGTAATATTCTTCATCGAGCAACTCTTTCGGTTTGAGTTATTCATGTCATCACTTTGAGTTGGAATCTAGCTCATCCTTCATTCCATGCTTGAGCTTCCACACTGGATCTCCATGACAGGAGTAAACCAAAATTAATTAACTATTTATGCTAATGATCAACATAACATCATCTTTAAGTAAATAAGGCTTATTACTCAAAACATTAAATACTTATCTTCATTGTTCATTTCCTTTAGTTGTAATCATTGTTTTAAATTTGGTAAAAGCATTTTGATGTGTGAATATATCACCAACCAATTGGTAAAACCATGTGTTGGAAAGAAAATCGTGTTCATATGTGAAATCCCACATACAAAACCATGTTTATACGTGAAATTCCACATACAAAATCAAACCATTGGCTTTGATACCATGTTGATTTTAAGATAGATGAATGATTGTTTTAATGGCAAGTTCATGACTTTCACTTTATAATGATTGAAGTGAAAGGATGCAACTCTTTATTGCTTGTTGAAATCTCATTTCATAATAAATATTATTATTAAATTTTAATAATAATATATATTATTAATGTATTTAAATATATTTAAATATTATTTCTTTTTGCTTGAACGACTTGGGAGGATGCCTCCCGATGCTACCAACCCAAACATTTGGGTATAGTTGTTAGAACATTATTACACCTTAGGACCCTAGTCTCACATTAATATGGTAATAGTGGTCACAAGTTGTCAAACATCAGTCAAATGAGTCTAACTGATTCTAACTGGTGGATGTGGCACAAATGTAGGGAAGGAGACTTAAATGTGGGTGCATGAGGAGCTGTTAGTAGTCAATATAGCTGATCTAATCTCTTTGGAGGTCTATCTAAGCGGTTCAGTCAGTTAAAATAATAATCCGTCCTCAAATCAAGGAACAGATCCACTAATCATGGAACTAACTGAAGAATATCCTAAATAGGTGGAAGAGGGTGCACTTGTACTCCAGTGATGAAAGAAAGGGCATATATGTGGCTAGGAGAGCTAGAACTGAGTAGAAACAGGCTCCTGGGACTGAAAAACCGGGGACTAGGTGCTGGGAGACTACCATACAGATGACTGGATACATGCAGATGCATGCATGATGACTGGATGCATGCATGCATGCAAATATAAAAAATGATGGTGAGAATATTCCAACACCCCCCCCCCCGCAATCCAAACTATGAGGAACAACTGAAGGAACTAATGGTAGGGCCCTGGTAAGTAAGACCAAAGGTCACCCCATACAACAATCTAAATAAATAAAGTGAGGAAAGAGGGAAGACCTAGTGGGAAGAAAGACCCCCCTCAAGATAGATTGTGGTAGGATAATCAATCATGTACATCATTCACCCTAAATGGTAAGTGCACTTCTCCACCGAAGAAAGATCTATCAGCAAGAAATGGATCTGTAATGTGAGAAGGATGAAACCTTCCATTCTGAAAATCAGATTTGGTTCTCCTCGGATCAAGTGGATCTCCCACAAGATCTCTGGAAGATCTAAAAGTAGTGGCCACCCATCTAGGAAGAGGAGGATCATTAGGTGAAAGATCACCAAGTTCTTGTGGATTTGGATCTTCCATTCGCTCATATTCACTAATAGGTGCTAGATCTTCAGGTTCTTGTGGATCTGGATCTAGCATTCGCTCTTCATCATCTTCACTCTCATACTCTGAAGCTGGTGCAATGCAAGTGGGTGTATAGGACCAAGATGGTTGCAGATGGTTCTGATCTAAAGTATAAGGCCATATTGGTAGCTAAAGGCCTCTCTCAAGTCCATGGATTCGACTATAGAGAGACATTTGTACCTATGGCAAAGTTGGACTCAATCAGGCTAGTTTTGGCCATTGCAGCTTCCAAGCGATGGGAGGTTTGTCACATGGATGTGAAGAGTGGATTTATTCATGGGGATATTCATGAGGAGATCTATATGAAGAATCCTGAAGGTTTCATTTTTGATCCCACACTTTTTTTTAGGTTGAAGAAGTCCCTCTATGGTCTCAAGCAAGCTCTAAGAGCTTGGTATGCCAAGATGGACAATTTTATGCTATCACAAGGATTTGAGAGATGCAAATCTGATCCAAATGTTTACATGCGGCATGTTAGTGATATGATTTTGATTATTTTACTGTATGTTGATGATCTATTGATTACTGGTAGTTGCATTGAACAACTAGACTTAGTTAAAGATGCATTACACAGTGCATTTTCCATGTCAGATCTAGGATTGTTGAAACAATTTCTTGGTTTGTAGATTGATTAATCTAATGAAGGTATAAAAGTTTCACAATCAAAGTATGCTTCATATATGCTACAAAATTTCCATATGGCTGAATTTAAGGCTGCTAAGTTTCCCTTGCTTTCAGGGGTAAAGCTTCATGATCGGGGTTCCTCATCATTGGTTGATAGTTCGTTGTATAGACATCTAGTTGGGAGCTTGCTGATCTCACTCACTCTCGACCAGATTTGGCTTATGTAGTAGGATCTGTTGCAAGGTACATGAAAAAGCCTCATGAGATCCATTAGAAGGCTGCAAAAGGATCTTACATTATGTGTAAGGAACCAAGCAGTTTGGGATACACTATGCAGCTGGTTCATCACTTGAACCAATTGGTTTTACTGATTATGATTGGGCTGGAGATTGTACTGACTGGAAGTCCACTTATAGTTATGTATTTATGCTTGCAAATGGTCCCATTTGCTGGTATAACAAGAAGCAACACACTATTTCCTTATCTTCAGCTGAGTTCAAATACATGGGAGCAGTGAATGCAGCTACACAATGTGTGTGGTTGCAAGGTATTCTTGGAGATTTTGGCTTTGCATTTGATTCACCCACGGTCATTTGGTGTGATAATCAAAGTTCAATAAATATCTCCACTGATCTAGTACAGAGACAGAGGACCAAGCACATAGAGATACATATGCACTACATCAGACGCTTGGTGCATGACTAGATTATTGCCTTGCAATATTTCCCATCTGCTGAGCAAACTGCTGATATCTTCACCAAGAGTTTCACTGAGAGGACCTTTACTTACCTTAGATCACTCCTTGGGGTGAGTGATGCATGGTGAAGAATGGTATATTTTTCAGATTCAGGTCATGTCAATTTTTGAGGGGAGATTTTATTTCCCATGTGGTTTTCCTCCTTACCTTAGTTACATGGACTAATAAAAATTGTTGTTGTAAGAGGTGACTTGAGCCTTAGTTGCCAAGGCCTCATTTTTATTATTGGCTACATAAGTGTAGCTTAAGGGGGGGTGGTAGAACATTATTACACCTTAGGACCATAGTCTCACATTAATTTGGTGATTATTGGTCCAAACATGGTTAATGATGATAAACCAAGGTTGTTAGAAGTTAGTTGGGGCATTTATGACACATTCCACCACCTTAAGGCCCAATTTTGGTCAAATTAGCTATTAGGAACCCTCATTTATGACCACCTCACTCATTTATTGCCACTACCTGAGGGAGGCACGCCCTTATCCCATGAATTGTGGATTTGGCTTTGACATGAGGCGCCCATGCATTGAATGTGGTCATTTTCCCCCTTCTTGGCATTTTTGGCCTATTCTTGGCCACCTACACTCCACCAAATCCTCCACCACTCATGCGCCACCATCATTAATGCCTTCCCATGCCATCCCAATGTTCATATTGACAATTCATGACTGTTTGAGGTGATTTGGGATCCTATTGGTCAACCTAGGGGGGGATTGAGGTCCAATGTAAGCTAGCCACTTGTAGCCACTACTGATGCCTCCAAAGGCTCACGATTTTTCCCAAATGTTATATAATGATGATCACAACTCATTTATGGGTTGGAAAGTTAATAATAAACCGGCTATTTGATCATTTGTGTCTGGTTTTTGATCATTTGTTTGTCCAGAATGCTTCTTTTCCACTATTTTTTGCATAATTAGTCAATTTTATTGATTGTGAGGATATCCTTAGCCAGTATATCCTAATGTGAGTTAAATTTCACAATAATTATAACTTGGATTTATGAAAAAAGTATAAAAAATAAAAGAATTAAGAATTCAATCATAATTGCGAAAGGATGTTTAGCAAAAAATGATCTCATAGTCCAAGCAAAAATCCAAAAGAATTTATAATTCAATCATTACCGAATAGTTCTTAGAGAAAATCAAGATTTGGAATTTTGTATTGTTTGGACAAATTCGCTCCAATTTCGTAACTTGGAATGTTACACCTTGGTTATTCAATCTAGCTTTCGAACTATTTGGGATGACTGGATTCTTAATTGAAATAATTTTGGAACATATTACAATGTTATTATGAGTGTTATGCAGAGCAGCAAGATATGCCTACATGTTTAGCTTACACCATCTTGCTCTGCTGCGACCAAGGTGTAATAGTCTTGCAGTCAATTAACTTAAGCATGCATTTAAAGTTATTTAAAGTTTTGTTTCAAGGCAATGCAACATAGAGTGTGTCCCCTTAAACTTGCAGATCCACGTACATAAGATTCAAGCACAGTGTCAAGTCCGAATTTGGAAGAAGGTGAAAAACTCTTAGAGGATAACCTAAGGGGAAGCACAATGGAGGGGACTACAACACGCGGGACTACAAAACACCTCGATGCAATACTTGTATGATTAACAAAGCCACTTAATTTGTGGTAGGTGAATATAGATAGACCTTTTTAAATGTTTATCTGTTACTTTTTTTCAATGTATAGTTGTAATTACCCGTGATCTATGTCTCAACTACATATTATCACCAACATTCTTCTAATTAAAACAAATGTCTGCAAGGCAGTACATGCTATCCATACATCAGGTAATCCATATTCATAACACAATATAACTTAAATATTTATGTTGAATTTTTACAACTTAGGATAAGTTATATTTGGAAAAATGTTTCATTTATAATTTGAAATCCAAATCCAATTTGACGATTATAACATTTTTGTTGAACTTCGTATTGAAAAAAAACCTTGTTTTGAGTGATGGGTTGTTAGGATAATTTCTAAGAGATCTTAGGACACAACGAAATATAACTTGAATATTTATAATGCAAGATACATTGGATTTGGAAGAATGTTGCGTCTAGGGTTGGAATTCAAAATCCAAACCTCAATTTGATGGTTATAACAATTTTGTTAATAATGAAGAAAATCCTTGTCTTTGGTGACGACCACATGTTATTAGGATTTAAAAAAAACGATTACTCTAACAATTTTTCCATCAACTTCAAATTCCAAATCCAATTTCATCCAGGACAAATTTTTCATCAAATTCAAACTCCAAATCCAATTCCATCTGGGATCGTGTTCCATCTTGCACTACAAATATATTAACTAGTGTTAACTAGTGTTGCATCGTCTTTTGAGTTCACAATGAGAGTAAAGGAGTTATTTATGTTATAATTTGATTTTTTTCAATTAGAAAAACATTGTTACTTGATATTCATAAGAAATGAATCAAAGATAACAAGGTATAATTTGAACAACAATGTTCATCCATACAAATTTATCCATTATCTCCAAATATGACTATAACTAGCATAGTGTTGGTTGTGGAGCCAGATCTTCCAGTCTCATAGATAATATTGTATCAGCCGTGTTTGTACCCTAGTTCTATATGATATGTAGGTGGACTGTACACTCATCCCAGCGGGGGGGTGTGGGGGGGGCATCGCCCCCCCACGGGGTTTCAGGGGGGACCATCCCCCCTGGCTGGGGGGTCCGGGGGCAACGCCCCCGAGAAATGGGGGTTCGGGGGCAACTCCCCCGAAGAAACTTTTTGGGGCTGTTTTCGCCAGCTGTTTTGCGGGCCCATGGTTTTGGGTATCCCGTGGTATTTCCCCATTGTATTTCCCTTATAAAAGAAAGACATTGTAATACGGCTAGTGTGGTTGATGTATTAGGTTTTATGCATTGTAAAGATCTTTGAGATCAGGAGAGGGACTGTAAAACAGAGAAGAGGAAGTGCAGCGGTTGTGCTGCAGGTTGTATCCCTTCGACTTGCTGGACGGTAATAATAATAAGGACTGGAAAATTCAGTGTGGACGTAGCCCAAGTTGGGTGAACCACGATATATCTGTGTCTCTCTTGTAATGTGTATGTGTGATTATATTTGCATTTCTGTTTATTGTTATTGCTCTGCGATCCTGTTTTTCTAACACATAGCCACTTAACTTGTGGCCGATGAAAACCAATAGGTCACAAGTTAAGTGTCATGAACAAATTATTTGTTACTTTTTCTCCATTATCCATGCTTAGTTGTAATCACTACATCAGTTATTTTTTATATAATTGTTTATTTTGAATTTTGAACACTGCCCATAAAATAAATCTGGATAATACACTTGTCTCATCTTCCTTCAATTAGGAAAAGAATAGATGGTAGTCCACCCCAAATTCTAATATATAAACACCTATCAGTGTAATAAAGACTCTTTATCTCTTCCTACCATTACAAAAAAAAATTCAAATTCATAATATAACTTAACTAACCTAAAAAGCCAATACTTCAAGCTAATACAAGCTACGACAAACTACAACTTGGTGAGCCTTAAACTCTTCATGAAAAATGATCCCTTCATCAGAACCGAGAGCTCTTTTTGATAGTCTGTCATCCATATAAATATATTTCTTGTAGATGTGATGGTAATGTAGAGAAAGATTTTTTTTTGTATCACCTTGATACTGGATTTCCAGTGATCCAAATGAATTTCCTATAGACGAGCCTTATTTCCTTCCAATCCACAAAGACTCACAAGTCTCCAAAAACATGGAGGGCAGGAATATTTTTTGACAATGCAAATACTAACAACCCCCAAAGCGCCATCAACTCAGCCTTCGTATTTGAACTAGCACCACAATTCAACTAGCACTGATAAAATGATCTCTATTTCATTTTAAAACCATACCAACATCATCGCATCCCAACTTGAACACCTCGTCGAAAAAACCAACCGGATAAGTAGTGAAGAAATGAGGTTTAATAACAGGAACAAATCTTAAAATATCATTCCAATGTAATTCTGAGAATACCTCGACAATTTTCGAGCTCAAAAATGAGTTGTGCTTTGCTCCTCCTCCGAAAATAATCTTATTCCTCGACCTCCAGATGCACTAACTAACAAACATAGGAATATTATCAAAGGATGCAAAATTAATAGTCCACCTATGAAGGAAGTCATCAAAAGAAGCACCTCCCCACGATTTAGAAATCCTCAATAATTATAGAACCTCTTTCCAAACCTGCTTTACAGAAGAAAAAAATACAAACAAATGATCAATGGACTCCTCTACTATTGAACACAAAGAACAACAACTAGGAACAATAAATCCTCTCTCAATCAAATTATCCTACATAAAAAAATTTCACTCTAAAACCAACCAACATAATAAGTTAATCTTCAATGGATCCCCCCAATTTTACAAAGGAACATGCAGCCATTTTGAAATTGGTTCAGCAAAAGACATGGTAATCTCTTCATAGGCAAGTTTAGAAAAAACATGGCCTATAGTTGTATTCCATGTCTAAACAATCTCATTTGGATATTCTCTCAAAGTAATACCACAATGTTTAAGTCTTCTGGTATACTCATCGCATTCCACTGCATGTTCACCCCACAAACCTAGTCTTGAGACATCAACTAGTAATGATTTGCAGACATCAACCAAATATTTATAAGAGAATTTTTTTAAATAAATAATTGTATAAAATATATATCGATGATGATGATGATAATTTCAGAAATGATATTTAACTTCAAATCGATGGAGCTTGTCTACTAGGGTTTCTGGTTTTCATGGCGACTGTTAGGGTTTCTATGGCAGTTGCTAGGGCTTCCCAACATGGTTTAGTCTCCTTTTGGTTTTTCCTGGGTTTCCCTTGAATGATTGGATTTTCCCAATGGGGTGGATTCTTACGAGTGGTTATGAGTCCTTTCTTTGCGAAGTCTTCCTTTTTCTATTTAGGCTCCTCTATTGTTTCCTTGAAGCTTGTGTTTTGTTGGTTGTGGGTGGTTCTCGACTCTCAAATCTAATCCTTCGGGTTTCTCTATGTTTTTATGTATTGGTGGGTTTGTGGTGACAGGCCTTTGGGGCCACATGTCCCATTTTTTTGGGGAAAATCCCCTCGAGCCTTCCAATTTTCAATGAGAAGGTTTACGTGCTCCAGCTGAGCAACTGGAGGTTGTTTCTCCATCTGGTTTACTAGGTTCTTTTTTATAAGGGCCTGTCTAGGAAAGAGGTGCCTTTGACTTTTCCTTCCATGACTTGTTCTCTAGGGAAGAAGTTTCTTGCTACCTGAGAGAGAGTTTCATCCACGGGCTCCAGTCCCCCTCTGTCCTTGCATTCTTCTCAGATGCATCCTCTGCATGAGTGCCGGGTCGAAGCATCAATGTATCCGAAAGAAATCGACCCAGAATAACTTGGCGTTGGGCTGCGATGTTGATATGAGTGAGGTATTGCACATGTCTGAAATGGTTGTGGTTAGCCAGTTCGCTGGAAAGAATATGAGCTTTGGGCACTTTAAGCTCTAGGCTTTGAACATTTGGAATGGATTATTGGGCTACTACCATCGTCTCATCTCTTTAGTAAAGGAATGGAAGGGATTCATTGTCAACTATTTGAAGGATATCCAAAATCTTCTTGATGGAAACTGGATTTGGGGTTATGTGTTGCTGTTGCTTAAGAGATGTACCCATTTTTTTGATGCCAGATGGAAAACGGTTTTGACTCAGTGTTTTTGGGGGAAGCTTTCAGGTCTGGCGGCTGAGTTGTGGGATCCTACTATATCCATATGTTTTGGAGAGTTCCTAGGTGTTTATGTTAATGCGGAATTTAGTTTCATGGACTTTAGTATCAAGACAATGGGGCGCATCCTAGTGGATATTGATCTCCAGGATGGTTTATTTGTTGAGCTATCTATTTTGATTGGCCATCTGTCCTTTGTTCAAGTGATTTACTATGACGATATCTCGTTTCGGTGCCATAGTTTCCATGAGCATGGTCACTTGGTTCGGGATTGTCACCTCCCCTTCTCCAAATATTTCAAGCAATCTTTCCAGATGGTTAGCTCAGAGGGATTTTTTTCGTCCAAGAAAACCTTATCTGATCTAGTCGTCTCCCCTGTGGTATTTGGATATGGATTTTTTTAGAAGGATTCTTTTTCCTATTCGTCCTAGTATGTTGTGGCATTGGCTGGGGACATGTTGGGGTTATCTAGGGTGTCGGTGGATGAAATTTCTGGCCCTTTGGTAAAGAATATATCTTCGAACCCTGTGTGAGTGTTTGTAGTAATCGAGCTTGACCTTGCTTCAGGTGGTGACTCTGTGATGATAGCTTCTTCTTCTTGTCTTGATGATTTAGAGGTTTCTTCGATGGATTTTGGTAAGAGTAATGACTCGCTTCCTCCATTTGAAGGTTGTTTGGATGAGGTAATTGATGCTATTTCCTTTTTATCTTTTGAAATATGGCCATTTTTTTCTTTATCTTCTCTAGTGGGTGAATTCCTTAATAGTTTCTCATCGTCAAGTGGCTCTTCTAGTTTCGATGGTTCCAGTCTTTGTGGTTTTGTGAGGCCGCGGGGTGACTCCATAGTTCTACTATTTGATATCTTCTTACTAGTGGGTCATGAGACTTCTATTTTATGTTCTTGATAGGTCGGTGCATGAGCATTCTATATAGGTTGAATACCATGAAATAATTCTAATATCCAAGAATCTTGAATCAAAGAAGTCCTCACAAGAATTATTCAAAGATATGCAAGAATAAGAAGAAGAAATATTGAGACAGAAACATAATAGAAGGAACTCAATTGATGGAAATATCATCTCATATATTATTCATAAATATGAATATAATATATAATACATCTCAAGAGAGAAAATAGAATTCCTTAAAGGCAAGTTGTCAAGCACAAAAAAGTAAGGCTTACTAAAATCATAAAAAAACCCTAGGTGTCAAAAGCACTTTCCAAAACACTCTAAAGGCTCAAGAATTGGATGAATATGGTATGGAAGATCATGAGTGATATAAATTGAATGTAATGATGACTTTAGGAGAGAAGAAAGTGGCGGAGGTCGAATTTTTCAAGTGGAGAGAGTTTCCAAGTCAACTAGCTTTACCTTATCCACTAGAAAGTAGAAAAAACAGGATAAAGTTGTCTAAATCAGGAAAGTGTCTTTCTAATTCAGGAATGGAATAAAATAAGACAAAATCTAAGGAAATATTATCCATAATCTATCCAAATTATTTTTTGTGACTTAGGATGGCATATGGAGGTATAAAAAACAAAACTAGGCCAACTACATAGTCTACACCTAGGAAAATTAATCTAGATGAATAATAAAATATATCCTAGGTATGGAATGGGTTTTTAAATGTTCCAACACCCCCCCTTAATCCCAACTGTATGTGAGTAAATATCATAAATATAGGGCCCAAGAAACAAGGCTTATGGTCACCCCAATACAAAAAATTATGCCCATGTAAACTGAGGAAACATGGAAAACCTCATGGGAATAAAACCCTCCCTAAAAAATGGACATATGCACACCAAAATTGTTGCTGCTCCAAACTCAAGTAGGTGTGAACTTGATTAGATGTCTGGAGGTATATTCCTGTTGGGAAGAAGTGTATCATGCTCCAAAAACATGTGCTTGAATTATCCAGCGGTGGATTCTAGCGAAACTGGAGGCTCTCTGAACTTGCTCTTGAAGAGAACAAATCCATGAATATGTAGACCATTTTGGAACTTGAAATTCGAACCAATTGAGGTAGGATCAGATCTAATCAGATCTGATTGCTCTTGAAACTTGAACTTTTGATCAGAAGTTAAATCAGCTCCAAGAATTGATAGATGGTTCCTTGAGATATCCTTTGAACCAACAGGGGTGAGATCAGAACCAAAATCACCAAAATATTCCCGAGACTTGAACCCAAGTGAATGGTAGTGACCTCCATATTCAGTGAAACTCTGAGAACATGTGACAATGGTCATATAGAAGTACATAAGAAGTATATGATCAAGGAGGGTGAATGCATCACCTCCAAATTCTGATCTAACCTCCAAAACATTCATAAGATCATCATTCTGCACACCAATAGACTCATGTGAAAGAGAGGATTCAAGAACCTCTTTAGATTCTAGAGCATAAACTGGCTTATCTTTCTTAGAATTTAGAATATAATACTTATGGGAGAACAATAGAGAGAGATGGAATTCTTCATCTTCAACAACTGTATGTATTGAATAAATTTATGCCATTTGATCTTCAATACCTGCAAAACAAACTCTATGAAATATTATACTGGAAGACTAATTTAATCAAGAGCTCCCAAGGCTTTGATACCATGTGAGAATTCTATATAGTTTTAATACCATGAAATAATTCTAATATCCAATAATCTTTAAGCAAAGAAGTCCTCACAAGAATTATTCAAAGATATGCAAGAATAAGAAGAAGAAATATTGAGACAGAAACATAAGAGAAGGAACTCAATTGATGGAAATATCATCTCATATATTATTCCTCAATATTAATACAATATATAATACATCTCAAGAGAGAAAATAGAATTCCTTAAAGGCAAGTTGTAAAGCAAAAAAATGTAAGGCTTACTAAAAGCATAAAACACCCCTAGGTGTCAAAAGCACTTTCCAAAACACTCTAAAGGATCAAGAATTGGCTGAATATGGTATGGAAGCTCATGAGTGATGTAAATGGAATGTGATGATGAATTTAGGAGAGAAGAAAGTGGTGGAGGTCGAATTGGTCAAGTGGAGAGAGTTTCCAAGTCAACTAGCTTTACCTTATCCTCTAGAAAGTAGAAAAAAACAGGATAAAGTTGTCTAAATCAGGAAATTGTCTTTCTAATTCAGGAATGGAATAAAATAAGACAGAATCTAAGGAAATATTATCCAGAATCTATCCAAATTCTATTTTGTGACTTAGGATGGCATATGGAGGCATACAAGACAAAACTAGGCCAACTACATAGTCTACACCTAGGAAAATTAATCTAGATGACTAATACAATATATCCTAAGTGTGGAATGGGTTTTTAAATGTTCCAACATAGTGGTGTTTGCAGGTATTCTGGAATATTGTATTCCTCTTCAGTAGTTTCTAATCGGTCACTCCCTTTCTCTGCCACGTACTTGGATGGTTATGATCCCTCCATTTGTATTTTTACGTCCTCCATTGGGGATTATCCGTTTTCATCTAGGTGGAGAATATCTTTCCCTGATGCTTTCCCACCATCCACTATCACTTTTCCCGCTTTGGTGTCTCCGATTGTTTGTGTTTCCGCTCCCCCGAAGATATTAGGGATGCTGCAAATTCTTTGAAGGTGAAGACACCAATGGATTTAGGTTTTAGCTATGCATCTTCACAATTTTTTTTTCACTTGATCATATGCCTCCTCTTGTTGATTTCCCCTACGACGACAATGTGCCTGATCCTTCACTTGGGGATTTGCACTACTTCTTAAGGCTCCATTATGGGATCAAATCTGGGCAGGGGAAATATGGTGGTTGTGGAATTTATCAAGCATCTTCGTCTGCTCCAAGACTAAGAGTGTGACAGATATGCATTAGCCTCGGCCAGAGAATAGGCCTGTAGGGACATAGGTGTGGGGCATTAGAAAAACATCAAGGGGTCCTTATTGTCTAAGATATTCAGAAAGTTTGTTCAGGCTCCAGATCCGAGATAGCTTTGTTTTATGCTCCAGGTTTGGGATAGTTTCCTGTTTCGATTATCTTTCTGTTATAGTCCCATATTGACAGTTTTATGTTGATGATACCATGCTTGTATAAAGGACTCTGAACTTTAATTCAAGGAAGGTCTTTCAATCCTTTGATTTTGTAATTCAACTCAATGATTGTAAAATCTTAGAATATCTGCAAAATGCGATATATTTTAAATATAATCTTCTAAGGTATTTTTTCATGGAATGGTTTTTCAATAATGATATAATTTATCACACCAATTAGTTATAAAGCAAGATTTAAAATTAATTTTCATTGATTAAAATCTCATATTTCTTAAATGTAAGGAAACATACTAAATTAATGTTCAAAACCAAGAAAAACCACTAACGATGATTTATTTTAAATGACATGGTTTTCTTTAAATACCAAATCAATAATAACAATCCAAATGATGACAAGTTTTGCCAATATTGACCCACCAAAAGAAATATAGATATTTATCAAGTTGCCTAGCCAGAACATAACCAAGGTAATAATAAAAGTATGTGCCATTATCTATCCCACTAATGAACATTCGAAACACCTTCCTTTTCCATCCTGTTGCTATGACCTCCTAAAAAACGAAAGCTTTGTGTTTTGAACAGATGGATAAACAACATATCAATATTCAATCTCCCATGTGGAAAGACCCAACTCTCCACCCAACCCTTTCCCGATTCTTCTTAGCAGAGGTCCTTACAGATCTCTGCACCTCTCTGTCCTTATAGATCTCTTTTTCTTTGTTTCTTTGTGGAGTGGAATTATTAGGAACCAGAAATTGTCAGTGCCCAGTTTCACTATGAAGTTCATGAGAGTTTGTTGTTATCTTGGCTATATTAATTTTATTCTTCAAACTAGTTAAAACAAAGAGTACTTTTTATCTTCCAGATTAGGTTGATGACCTTATAATATCTTAATTTTCTCTTTGAAATTAGATGTGCTAATATTTTAATGTTGTTGATAACATGCAAAGCGGCATTTTTGTTGATCCCCCAATGGTTTAACCATGCCATGACATCTTTATACCGACTTCTCTTGAGTTGGAATTGGTCTTGATTGTATTTTTAAAAACTTTAGAAATTCTCTGATCTCCCATATTATTTATCTCATCCTTGTACATCAACATCCTTCTAGAAATAAAATAAAGTAGAATATATTATTTTTAATCTTGAAGTTGTACATTATAAAACACTTTTGGATTTATTATCTCTCTATATAATTTATAATGCTAATAAAATATTTTAATAAATAATCTCATTAATTTTTATATTATTTTATTAGTCTATATCGTCAACTTAATATCCTATTGAAGTAGTTAACTAAGAAATAAACAAAAAAACATATTTGGTCGATGTGGTATATTGGCCACTCATATACCGTCGAGTGATTTGAGAGATTATTGACTTTTCTTTTTAAAAGTTTTTTACTTGATTAAAAGTTTTAGATTTTTAATATTTTTGGTTTTTTTGAAATTCAATAATAAAATTGTGATTAAATTCTTATGATATATTTTTTAAATTTTCTTTTTATTTTTAAAATGGATTTAACTTTTTCAAATACTTTTAAGGTTAGTTTATGAAATATAAAGCATTAAGGTATTTTTGGCAATGCATTTGGTATCAATATAAATACCATTTTTCCATATAAAAATATACAATTTTAATAACTTATATCTACCATTCAACCTTTACAATTACATTTTAGATACAATTTTAATAACTTCTATCTACCATTCAACCTTTACAATTACATTTTAGATACAATTTTAATAACTTCTATCTACCATTCAACCTTTACATATCTACCATTCAACCTTTACAACTAGATTTTGGACAAGAATAACTAAAAAGATTATCTAAATGGTGGAGCGTTTAGAGCATCTGTTCTTTTATGTCAATAAGTAATGGATTATTAATCTGTGTGTCCAAAAGCTAGAAAACGAGGCTTATCATCTTTATATTGGCCACTACCATTGATGGTCCACCTTGAATGTTGGTGGGTTGGTGTTCTTCTGTTTACCGACCAAAAGGAAAAGCTGAAAACAATGTTCTTCGTTAAGACTTCCTATACCTTGTATTTCTTTTGGGCAAAGAAGAAAGAATATAATTTTTTTTTATATACTTTGAATATTTAGAGGATAAAAATGTGGAAATTCAGATATTAATCATTTAATTTTGAATTGGTTTTAATAACGTTATTATTCAATAATTAATGAAACATTTATTTTGGATTACATTATTGGTATTTATAATTTTTTATTTATTTTTGGTTATAATATTGGTATTTATAAAACATTTTTTTTTAATTGTATTTTTGGTTTTGGTGTTTTGGTTTTCTAATGTTTTATTTTTGAAGTTTTTTTTTCACATTCAATGTAGACTTCTTTGTTAAGCAAAAATGGCTCATACTATTTCAAATTTTCACATTTACAAATAGGTAAAAGAGCATATATAGAGATAGACTTGCACTTTAAGCATTGTTTTCTACCTATTGCAACACATTGAAGTGGCTACATATCAAATATTATGATTTTTCTTTCTAGGGCCATGTAACCTTTCTTTGCTCCAGGGAACCAAAGGGGGTCTCTTACCTTGGATGTATTCTCTATCCTATATTCGGCATGCCTAACCTTGTATTTGCACGTGATTCCTTCAATCTTTCTTATTATACTTGCAAATGAGTCTCCCTAATCTTACCTATACATTTTTTTTAGCCTTTAAATCGAGTAATGCCTCTACCTTCTATGCGTCTTGATGTCCATATAAAACATCCAAAACTGAATGTGGAAAACATCAAAAACAAGTTTCAAAATGAGAGACACTCGCTAGTGGAAGTGTGGCCTACTATGATATAAGAGCATTGAGTGTAAAACAAATTCTTATCCCATATCCTTGGATGTTTCCAACTATAACCCCTTAAAAGCTACATCAATCACTGTCACCACTAGCCCATTGATTTGTCAATAAAAATCTATAAAAAGTTCCAATTTTGTATCTATATGTTCAGGGAACTAAGGAATCTTAGATAACTCTACAAGAAATGATCTCTTTGGAAACCTAAAGTGCACCCAAAACAAACTTGCTACTTCTAATCCTTTAATGGACTTTTTACAAGGCATTATGATATCTACGGGTCTTACTAAATTTGGTCACAATTATGGAGATCAATAGTCATGTCTTCATTTGGTTTTTGGAACAACACAGAAAGTCCATAGATATACTTTCTCATGATCTAGTATGGCCATATTGGAAATGGATTTACAATCCTTTATTATTGTTATTATTATTATTATGTTTATTGGTACATTAAAAAATACATTTGCTAATGAGCCTAGTTATCTCTTCTTGGTTTTAGAACTAAAACACATACCTTTGTAAATTGCCTATTGTTTTTTTAAACACCAAATTGCCATAAAACTTTAGAGTTATTAACCTCTCTTATAAATTATAAGATTTATCTTTTAAAAAAACAACTTCTTAATTTATAAAATATAACGGAAATTGAAAATAATATCTAATGTTATTGTATTCTTAAAATTTTAGAAACAACTAACTTATAAATATAAACAAAATTATTATAAAATTAAAATTTTAAAAACAAATTACCTTATAAATATAAACAAAATTATTAAAAAATTAAAATTAATTAAAATTTTAAAAACAAATTATCTGAAAAGAACTTATAAATATAAGCAAAATTACTATAACATAAAATTAGGATAGGATAGGATGAGGGAAAGCATGATTATTATCTGCTGATTTCATCAATCTAAAATAAGTAGCACAACTATTTAATTTGATGTAGGCTACAAATAAAGTGCTATGAACTGCTTGTTATTCATATCTCGGATATTTTTATATTGTTTATTTTGATTTTTTTAATAATGATTTATTTCAAATTTGGACCGATGTCAATAAAGTAAATTTTGACAATACACTTGTCGCACCTTCCTACAATCTAGGAAAATGACCCTTCCTCACCCACCCCATAATTTGGTGTTGATTTTAAGATAGATGAATGATTATTTTAATGGGAAGTTCATGACTTTCACTTTATAGTGAATGAAGTGAAAGGATGCATCTCTTTATTGCTTGCCGAAATGTCATTTCATAATCAATATTATTATTACGTATTAATAATAATAATATTAATGTATTTAAATAAATTTTAAATATTATTTCTTTTTGTTGGGATGACTTGGGAGGATGCTTCCCGATGCTACCAACACCAACACTTCCTCTTAGCTATGGAGGTATCATCATGCTAGAACATATCTAGATCATGGCTTGTCTTGAACATCTCGTCATCATAAGGAATGTCTTCAACACAACTCAATCCTTCGAGAAGTGTCAATATCCCTCTCTCTCCCTCTCAAGAGAGAGTTGCATCAATGTCTCATCGATGATGCAATCATCAACAATCCCTCTTAATGAGGGAGGCATTCTCATCAATACATATGAAGCATCAACATATTCTTCTTGCACTGGAGAGGTATTTCATAAGATTGCATAAGTGATGAGTGAGCATCTAAGAACTAATCTCCCCATCCTGTCACATAATGGATGGGAGAAGGAACTGCTCCATTATGAGTCATGGGTTGAAGAGTGAGAAACTGGGGACTAATCTCCCCATCCATCATAGGATGGTTAGGAGAAGGAATTGCCCCACTCTAAGAATTCTTAGGCACTAATCTCTCCATCCCATCATAAGATGTTCGAGAGAAGACACTGCCCCGTTCTGAGTCGTCTTAGGGACTAATCTCTCCACCCTGTCACAAGGTGTTCGAGAGAAGGTACCTTTCCACTTGACCCACCCATAACCAAGTCTCATGTCCAACATTGGGGAAATGCATGATGCTCAACCTCCAAGGGGATAGTGTGTGTAATTGAGGGCTAATCTTCCCACCCCATCGCAGGATGTCCGAAAGAGGGCACTGCCCCACTCTAAGCCATTCACCCCTAGCCAAGTCACATGGCTAATAGTGGGGGAACACCTGCTTGATGCATCAACACTAATCATCAAGGGCCAGTCTCCCCACCCCGTCACAAGGTGGCTAGGCTTGTGTAAGCTAATGAGGGTCACTTTTGGCGTGTTAGATGCAATAGAAAACTGGAAAATCAGGCATTCATCAACTTACTTGGTTTTTTTGAGATACTTACACAATATATCTTGCATTGAGTAAAAAGGATGAAACATAGTAAATTGAGTCACGTTTCCGAATATATAAGTTTTAAGTATTGAAAATTTACATAACTATGCCAAATTTCATTTTTTCTAACAGTCACTTTTTATTTTTTTGGCAAATGATAAGGTATATGTTTTTGTGGGTGCAACTTTTCAGTGCCTAAATGATGGTTTCGGGCTACAAAAATTGGTAGACATGTATAGAACTCGTAGCACTAGTGCAGCACTATTTTTCAAAAATTAAATGTTTGATTTTTTATTTTTTATTATGTAGGTGATCAAACCTCGAGAACGGTACGCAAATGTGGGTGCAGGCTTTGAAGGTCTTAATGCAATTATTTCGACTTGGATTTTTTATAGCATGTAGAGGTTAGTGTCTACTAGTGCAACATAATTTTTTTTTTTAAATGGTTGTGAAATGAAAAAGTTATGGAATAAACACTAACAATATGTTTTTTGACTTAAGGAGTGATGACACAAGAAATTTAGGAAATAA